>OW386291.2:99699822-104699822 GCA_936432065.2 Rutpela maculata
TTTTTCACCGTTGCTGTACTTTCACTTTACTACGACGATGTGGAAATAAAATTTGATATACTTCTTTATTTGTTTCACTTTTTTGATTTTGTACTATATGTATTTATATCTTTATGATTTTCACCCCTGTATATAAATCATTGCATTTATCCTACACCACCCCAAATTATTTATATCATTTTTTTTTCTACTTTAACAATTATAGAGTTATTTTATTACAAACCATATAGATATTAAATTTTAAGTATATTTACTTAATATATTATAGTATAGTATTATTTAATAGGTTACATACGCTGTTCCTATTTTCGTCATTATTGTTACAAAAACATATTAACGAGAATATAAATACTGCTCGACATAATACAAGGTCTCCTCAGGTGTCCTTTTTGCATTGTAAACTAGGTTGACATACTTTTATTAATTTTGTTGCAGTATAAAATAAATAAAATAAATCATATTTGACGGATCGCAGAATATATGTAGAACTTACTGATTCCTCATTGGATTCCATGGGAAAGGTGATTTCTAGTAAGCAAAAAGTCATCTGCGGAGTATCGCAAGGTTCGGTGCTCGGGCCAGTTTCCTTCTTGTTATATATAACGCCTTAGTGTTTAGTTTCCCACAAATATATTTCTCCTTATTTGCCGATGATACGAGTATTATAATAAACGATACAAATTACGATAACCTAATAAGATACACCCAAGTTACGATGAATAATGTAACAGATTGTTCACATAAACAAATTATTACTAAATACAGAAAAAACTTATAATATTACTTTCCAACATCCACGAACACCAGTAGTAAAGAAATGACAGTTCTGTGACAATCCCCCCACCACTTTTCAATCCCCCCACCACTTTTCAATCCCCCCCTCCATTTTTCCCCAAGCCCCGCCCAATCCCCTCCACTCTTTCAGAACCCCCTCCATTTTTTCCCAAGCCCCGCCCAATCTCCCCACCACTTTTCGATCCCCCCCCTCTACTTTTCTCCCAATCCCCCCACCAATTTCTCAGAACCCCCCTCCATTTTTCGTAAGCCACGCCCCATCCCCTCCACTCTTCCATAACCCCCCTCCATTTTTTCCCAAGCCCCACCCAATCCCCTCCATTCTTTCAGAACCCCCCTCCACTTTTCTCTAAGCCACGCCCCACCCCCTCCACTTTTCAATCCCCCTTCCACTTTCTCATAACCCCCCCCCCACCATAATTAAAACCCCCACCTCCCATCCCTACCGCCATTCAGAATCCCCTCTCCACCTCATCACCTTATCGGAAATGTCATAAGTGTGTGTATCAGATGTAATAGTGTATTAAAGGAATACATGAAAATCTATTCCACCATAATTCAAACCTCCCACCTCACATCCCCACCATAATTCTGAACCCCCTTCCCTCCTCATCACCATGGAAGGGGTAATCGGAAATGTCATAGGTTGGGCAGTACATATTTTACCACTGTTCCAAATACTTTATCTGTCTGTGTATGGATGTGTATCATATTAAAAGTGTATTAAAGGAATACATGAAAATCTATCCCACCATCACCCATTGAGAGGAGTGTCATCCTTCCGCCTTCACCTTGTGTCATATTTCAAGATATTTCAAAATATTGCACCATGTTACATCATCTTGCATAATATTATGCAATATTGCATCACATTGCACCATACTTCATATTTTACATCACCATTATCATATTTCAAGATATTTCAAAATATTACACCCTGCTACATCGTATTGCATAATATTACACAATATTGCATCACATTGCACCATATTTCAAAAATTACATCACCATCATCCTATTTCAAGATATTACACCATGTTACATCGTATTGCATAATATTACGCAATATTGCATCACATTACACCATACATTAAATATTACACCACCATTATCCTATTTCAAGATATTTCAAAATTTTGCACCACGTTACATCATCTTGCATAATATGACGCAATATTGCATCACATTGCACCACACTTCAAATATTACATCACCATTATCCTATTTCAAGATATTTCAAAGTATTGCATCATGTTACATCATCTTACATAATATTACGCAATATTGCATCACATTGCAACATACTTCAAATATTACATCACCATTATCCTATTTCAAGATATTTCAAAATATTACACCATGTTACATCGTATTGCATAATATTACGCAATATTGCATCTCATTGCACGATACTTCAAATATTACATCACCATTATCCTATTTCAAGACATTTCAAAATATTGCACCATGTTACATCATCTTGCATAATATTACGCAATGTTGCATCACATTGCACCATACTTCAAATATTACATCACCATTATCCTATTTCAAGATATTTCAAAATATTGCACCATGTTACATCATCTTGCATAATATTACGCAATATTGCATCACATTACACCATATTTCAAATATTACATCACCATTGTCCTATTTCAAGGTATTTCAAAATATTGCACCATGTTACATCATGTTGCGTAATATTACGCAATATTGCATCACGTTGCACCATACTTCAAATATTACATCCCCTTTATCCCATTTCAAGAAATTTCAATATATTGCAGCATGTTACATCGTATTGCATAATATTACGCAATGTTGCATCACATTGCACCATACTTCAAATATTACACCATCTTTATCCTATTTCAAGATATTTCAAAATATTGCACCATATTTCATATATTACATCACCATTGTCCCATTTCAAGGTATTTCAAAATATTGCACCATATTACATCATCTTGCATAATATTACGCAATATTGCATCACATTGCACCATACTTCAAATATTACTTCCCCTTTATCCCATTTCAAGATATCTCAATATATTGCACCATGTTACATCATATTGCATAATATTGCATCACATCGCACCATACTTCTAATATTACACCACCGTTATCCTATTTCAAGATATTTCAAAATATTGCACCACGTTACATCATCTTCCATAATATTACGCAATATTGCATCACATTGCACCATACTTCTAATATTACACCACCATTATCCTATTTCAAGATATTTGAAAATATTGGACCATGTTACATCGTATTGCATAATATTACGCAATGTTGCGTCACATTGCACCATACTTCAAATATTACACTCCCTTTATCTCATTTGAAGATATTTCAATATATTGCACCATGTTACAACATCTTGCATAATATTACGCAATATTTCATCACATTGCAACATACTTCAAATATTACATCACCATTATCCTATTTCAATATATTTCAAAATATTGGACCATGTTACATCGTATTGCATAATATTACGCAATGTTGCGTCACATTGCACCATACTTCAAATATTACACCACCTTTATCCTATTTCAAGATATTTCAAAATATTGCACCATGATACTTACATCATAGACTAATATTACGCAATATTGCATCATATTGCACCATACTTCAAATATTAAAACACCGTTATCCCATTTCAAGATATTACACCATGTTACATCATCTCGCATAATATTACACAATATTGCATCACATTGCACCATACTTCAAATACTACACCATCTTTATCCTATTTCAAGATATTTCAAAATATTGCACCATGTTACATCGTATTGCATAATATTACGCAATATTGCATCATATTGCACCATACTTCAAAAATTACATCACCATTATCCTATTTCAAGATATTACACCATGTTACATCGTATTGCATAATATTACGCAATATTGCATCACATTACACCATACATTAAATATTACACCACCATTATCCTATTTCAAGATATTTCAAAATTTTGCACCACGTTACATGATCTTGCATAATATTACGCAATATTGCATCACATTGCACCACACTTCAAATATTACATCACCATTATCCTGTTTCAAGATATTTCAAAGTATTGCATCATGGTACATCGTCTTGCATAATATTACGCAATATTGCATCACATTGCAACATACTTCAAATATTACATAACCATTATCCTATTTCAAGATATTTCAAAATATTACACCATGTTACATCGTATTGCATAATATTACGCAATATTGCATCACATTGCACGATACTTCAAATATTACATCACTATTATCCTATTTCCCCATTATCCTATTTCAAGATATTTCAAAATATTACACCACATTACATCATCTTGCATAATATTACGCAATATTACATCACATTGCACCATACTTCAAATATTACATCCCCATTATCCTATTTCAAGATATTTCAAAATATTGCACCATGTTACATCATCTTGCATAATATTACGCAATATTGCATCACATTGCACCATACTTCAAATATTACATCACTATTATCATATTTCGAGATATTTCAATATATTGCACCATACTTCAAATATTACACCACCTCTATCCTATTTCAAGACATTTCAAAATATTGCACCATATTGCATAATATCACGCAATGTTGCATCATATTGCACCATATTTCAAATATTACATCACATTGCGTCACATTTCAACATATTTCGAAATATTGCGCAATATTGCATCATATTAATTGGATTCTTAATAACTTTATTATTTATGGATGTACAGAAAATTTACCTCTAGTTATTATGTAGGGTAATTTTTTTAATGAATTTTAGTTTTTGTTTCATTAAAAACGGTTAAAGTTTAAGGTAAGGCCCTTTTGATATATTACGGCAAACGATTGTATTCAATATCAACAATACCCACGTAAAATTTTAGATCGATCTGACGCCATAAAGTTGAAATATTGAAGCTATACATGATTTAACCGATTTCGCTAATACAGTAGGCATCGTCAGGTTCATTTCCAAAATTTCATTGAAATCCAATGCCATTAACTCGAGGGAAATAAAATTTCATATATGTGAATGTTGTTTCGAGATTTAGGCATTATTAGGTGTACTATTTTGAAAAAATTAAGTAAGGAAATAATGTGCTGCACTTGCAAGCGGATATTATTTGTAAAGAATTGATATGAATATATGATAATGAAAAAAGTGTGGAGGTGTCTTACTTATCTATATTGCTATTTATCACAATAATGAAAGAAGTATTGTCAAGTCACAGTTCGATAGTAATGAAAGAAAGTGCAAACTCATGCCACCAACACCTGTACCCCTCCCCCCCCCCCGCCCCCATTCCTACCCACTCCAACGGTGACTGTCCTATTTATATGTATGCATTCATAATCCATATACCGTAAATATTACGCAATTTATTATAATAACATTCCTTTATAAAATTATCAAGACAATAAAATATAACACCGTAGATAAAATATCAAAGCACAGTTGTGTAATCATATAACATAAACAAAGGCTCCTTCATTCAAGATAATGAATACGTTGTCATTAGAAAAACTAGCTATAAATAGAACAATGGATTATTCTTCTCGCAATTTATCAGTTACTATATTATCTCAATGACACTTGAGTAAATAAAACTTATTTTATTTTGATAAAACTTTTATTTTATTACAGCATAAATTTATTATTAATTAAATGAAACTTAGTAACAATAAAATCTCAAATGATTAATAAAAGTTGAAATTAATATAACTTTATTATACTATGCAATGAAGCGTTTAAACAATAGATAACTTGAGATACAGATCTTTTACACGGTGGTCTATACAAATTTAGTATGCTATTGCAGGTACCCATAAACCGAGTTTTAAATGCATTTTCCATAATGTACATACAATAATTAAAAAGATATATCACGACTAGGCACTCAAATTTTTTTCATCCGGTTACAACACTTCTTGTTTAAAAAAATTATGCTTTAAAATATTTAATAATTATTATTTCTTTACAAATATCTTAATAAATACTAGGTATTTTAGATGTAAGAGAAAATTAAGAAAGCTACTAAACTGAATGAGAATTTACTCTAATTTCTACAGAAATAATGGTTTCAGATATTTAGTAACTATAAAGCTCACATCCGAACGTTTATGGGATAAAATATTTAGCTCAGATATCTCAGAAACTAAAACACATTTAGTATTATTTACTTAGTCGAGACTTCTATAAAGTGTTTGCTGCAAATACCGTTGGAGGGAGCCACTCACATTATTTACAACTCACCGACACTGTTTGCTTGACTTTATTTGTTAGAATAATGTATTGTATGAATATCTCATAATATTTTAGATTATCCCCTCGGGGTTAAAAAACAAGTATCAGGATCTTATAGGAAACTGAAGATGATGTCATTCACCACAAATATTACTCATAAAAATACATCATTACACGTGATATTATTTCTACATTTTACATTTTCATGTCTAGGTATTGTACAATTTACTATTAAAATAAGAGAATTATTCTTTCCATTAACTTGCATAAACCAAAAACGTGACGTTGAATTGGTTTTATTTTTACATTCTTATCCACTATATTTGTTAACAAAATGGGTTAATGCAAAGGCAAATTTTAATAAGTGTAGAAATATAAATTTTTCTAAGGTAAGAAGCAACTTCGTGTTTAAAACTTTTTACTAGGATTAACAGATTTCGAGAAAATCACATGCATACTTTTACTTTTATCAGCGATTCATTATTTTTGTGATCATCTATCTAGTGATTTTTCTAAATTATTAATAACTATTGTAGCCGCGAAAAACACTTTTAATTATTTAAACATTATAGAAATTATGATAAAAGTACAACAATTTTCTAGAATTTGCGATGGAAAATGTTTAAATTTGTCAAACGGAATCTAAAGTGATGAAATCCTACTACAAAGAAATTAAACATAATGACATTACCACCGGATTAAATAAAACAGTGTCTTTTAAACATCAAAATGAAGTGCTACATCAAAACGAGATCAATTATACTCATATTCTACAAAATATGGATAACTCCAATCGAAAAAATCAGAGACGGGATAGGTTATCATATAAAACACAGATATATTACCTCATAATGCAGAAACATAGAAAATAATTAAAATTTAGAATAAAAAAGAATATTTCCAGTAAAGAACATTTTATAGCGATACAAAGTTTTTTGAATAGTAATTTAAGTCTGATCTAAATAGATGCGATGTATTATAGGTATTTTAGTTTTTGACGATATTTCACTATTTTTTACCAACGAAGGAGTAGGTTCAACAACGAATGAATGCTGAGAATGCTATCTATACCAGCTATATGGAGGGGGCTGAGAGCGGCTTACTTATGACCGTTGAATATCAGTTGAATTAATTTCAGCCTAAAGTTTTGTTGTTGTGTACTTGTGTTCGAAAATCAAATGACAACGCTTTCGTTTGATCTGGATCAGGAGTAAGCAGTTTTCATATACATATCTTTGGAAAATAATAGCACATACTTTGAATATTTTTTAATTTAAATGCATGCATAAATAAATATTTTGTTTTTTTCAGCGATTTAAGCATGTCTCTTCCGTTACCCCGCAGATGTAGTTCATGCGATGGAGATTTGTGTTTGTGTCCCTGGGACGAGGAGCCGTATGTAAAATTTAATGCTTTCTAATATTCTCAGATTTAACAAGGAAGTTTTTTGTCAGAATACACCTCGAGGAAGGGTATATTGCTCAAGGTGAACCTCCAAAATCTCCTCTTCCAGTCATGCTATTAATCCAACCAGAGCCTATCTCTATGGATCAGGAGTAAGTAGTTTTCAAATACATTTTCTTTAAAAAATAATACCACGTACTTATACACCCATTTCGCTTAAAACTAAGTGTGATTTGTTCTAATACTTTGAACACCTTTAATTTAAATGCACACATAAATAAATATTTTGGCTTTTCAGTGATTTAAGCATGTCTCTACCGCTACCTCGCAGATGTAATTCTTGTGATGGAGATTTGTGCTTGTATCCCTGGGACGAGAAGCCGTAAGTAAATTTTAATGCTTTCTAATATTCTCAGATTTAACAAGGAAGTTTTTTGTCAGAATACACCTTGAGGAAGGGTATATTGGTCAAGGGGGACCTTCACCACCACCATCACCACCACCACCACCATCACCACCACCACCACCACCTACAAAACCATAGATATATGTGTACTTCTACTAAATATATGCATATATATTTAGTAGCACTTATTACTATATGTATTCTAATTATGTAATTTAGTCATGGATTGATAACATAGAAATAGTGTGACGTTGTGGCCTCATCTATCATCAGTATTAATAAATTAATTTGAAAATAACACTTCAGTATTTATTTGAGCAACAGTGAAGACAGTCATAATGTCGGATTCTAGTATTGAAAATGATTCATTTTCATTCACTTCACCATGTTCATCTCCTTATTGGAAATATGTGGATAGTATTCTTGTAAATTGTAGAGAGAAAATTAAACAGGAGAAACAACTAATCAACGAAGTAAAATATTCATTATCAAATTCTACTCTACAAGTCTCGACAGGAATAAGCGGTGCTAGAGGTTTCGAGCCATCAGTCAGACTTATCAGTTCAACTGATGTAATTTCGCTTATGGATTTGGATTGGTATGATTTTATTGCAAATATTGATATTACACCGGACAATGACAAAGAAAAGGAATTCATTGAAACTGTAATGGAGTTTGAAAATTTTAAAATATCCAGTCAACTATGTATGGATGAACATCTATTATTACTAGAAAGTGGTGATAGTGTTATATATATTAATGATGAGTGTATCAAAGAACTTGTCAAGATTAAACATTTAGTAAATTTTAGATTAGACTTTTTACAGTGTTTAAATTTTAAGAACTTTTATAATAATACTATGCTGTATATTACTAATTTTGATTGTGACAAGGAAACATATGTTGATAAATTAAAAAACCTATGTAATTTAAATAAATGTGAGCAAGCTTACTGTTTACTAGAGTATATAGAATTTAATAAAAATACAATTGTTCTTGATATTGATAGGATGGTGATGTATAATGCTAATTAAAATAAATTTTATGAAATCATCAAGTGTGTGTTTATTTTATAAATACTAAATATAACTAGAAATAAGTGAATATCCAAGTCAGGTTGGCCGAGTGGTCTAAGGCGTCAAATTTAAGCTCTGATTCCCCTATGGGAGCGTGGATTCGAATCCCACACCTGACAAAAAAATGTTTATTTTGTCATTACAACATATTTTATTATTGTCGTTTTCATATAAAATATATTGGTATAGAGCAGAGTGTGAATATGACTGGGAAGTTTGTAATAAAACGCTGGAAAATGTGCTAACAAAAATTTATTTAATAATTCCCATATCTCGTAAAGTATTTACATAAACATCATATTTCATGCCTAGACGCCTGTTCAACCTTATCGCTTCAATCAAGTCATTAGGGTCGGTATCTGAATCCCAATTTAATATATCTTCATTTTTCATTCTCTCAGAAGTTTTTTGATAATTATCAAAAACATTATGCTTGGAACGTCTCAAAACTTGCTGCTCTGACGTCAAATCTACTGCAGACGGCGCTGCTGAGTTTTCTAATTCTTCGTTTGCTTGCATTTTATGTTCAGCAGGAGATGTATACTTTCCTCCAAGTAACGTTATCACCTGTCTATTTTGATTTTTCCTTTCATCTTCAATTGTCTGAGATGGTCGACTAATGCTTTCCGAGGTCACTACCCGGCTATTGGATGGAATATATGGAGCATTGTTGTGCACTTTTTGTAAGTGACTTTTTAAGTTATCCTGTCTTTTAAATGTTTTATTACACAAATCACACTGAAAAGATTTGTTTTTATGAATATTAGCGTGACGGCTTAACCCACTGAACCAAGTGAATGTTGTATTACAGATATTACAGGTATACATGTTTTACGTTTCACTCTATGACATCAAATGATATAACTAGTATGTTATCCCCATTTATCCTTATTATCCTTAATTACCCTTGTTTTATCCTTATTTACCCCCGTTTTATCCCTATTTACCCTCGTTTTACCCTTATTTCCTCTTAATTACCCTTATTTACCCTTAATTACCCTCGTTTTATACCCTTATTTATCCCTGTTTTACCCTTATTTACCCTTAATTACCCTCATTTATCCTTGTTTTATCCTTAATTACCCTTGTTTTAGCGCTAAAACAAGGGTAATTAAGGATAAAACAAGGGTAAATGAGGGTAATTAAGGGTAAAACAAGGATAAAACAGGGATAAATAAGGGTAAAACGAGGGTAATTAAGGGTAAATAAGGGTAATTAAGAGGAAATAAGGGTAAAACGAGGGTAAATAGGGATAAAACGGGGGTAAATAAGGATAAAACAAGGGTAATTAAGGATAATAAGGATAAATGGGGATAACATACTAGTTATATCATTTGATGTCATAGAGTGAAACGTAAAACATGTATACCTGTAATATCTGTAATACAACATTCACTTGGTTCAGTGGGTTAAGCCGTCACGCTAATATTCATAAAAACAAATCTTTTCAGTGTGATTTGTGTAATAAAACATTTAAAAGACAGGATAACTTAAAAAGTCACTTACAAAAAGTGCACAACAATGCTCCATATATTCCATCCAATAGCCGGGTAGTGACCTCGGAAAGCATTAGTCGACCATCTCAGACAATTGAAGATGAAAGGAAAAATCAAAATAGACAGGTGATAACGTTACTTGGAGGAAAGTATACATCTCCTGCTGAACATAAAATGCAAGCAAACGAAGAATTAGAAAACTCAGCAGCGCCGTCTGCAGTAGATTTGACGTCAGAGCAGCAAGTTTTGAGACGTTCCAAGCATAATGTTTTTGATAATTATCAAAAAACTTCTGAGAGAATGAAAAATGAAGATATATTAAATTGGGATTCAGATACCGACCCTAATGACTTGATTGAAGCGATAAGGTTGAACAGGCGTCTAGGCATGAAATATGATGTTTATGTAAATACTTTACGAGATATGGGAATTATTAAATAAATTTTTGTTAGCACATTTTCCAGCGTTTTATTACAAACTTCCCAGTCATATTCACACTCTGCTCTATACCAATATATTTTATATGAAAACGACAATAATAAAATATGTTGTAATGACAAAATAAACATTTTTTTGTCAGGTGTGGGATTCGAATCCACGCTCCCATAGGGGAATCAGAGCTTAAATTTGACGCCTTAGACCACTCGGCCAACCTGACTTGGATATTCACTTATTTCTAGTTATATTTAGTATTTATAAAATAAACACACACTTGATGATTTCATAAAATTTATTTTAATTAGCATTATACATCACCATCCTATCAATATCAAGAACAATTGTATTTTTATTAAATTCTATATACTCTAGTAAACAGTAAGCTTGCTCACATTTATTTAAATTACATAGGTTTTTTAATTTATCAACATATGTTTCCTTGTCACAATCAAAATTAGTAATATACAGCATAGTATTATTATAAAAGTTCTTAAAATTTAAACACTGTAAAAAGTCTAATCTAAAATTTACTAAATGTTTAATCTTGACAAGTTCTTTGATACACTCATCATTAATATATATAACACTATCACCACTTTCTAGTAATAATAGATGTTCATCCATACATAGTTGACTGGATATTTTAAAATTTTCAAACTCCATTACAGTTTCAATGAATTCCTTTTCTTTGTCATTGTCCGGTGTAATATCAATATTTGCAATAAAATCATACCAATCCAAATCCATAAGCGAAATTACATCAGTTGAACTGATAAGTCTGACTGATGGCTCGAAACCTCTAGCACCGCTTATTCCTGTCGAGACTTGTAGAGTAGAATTTGATAATGAATATTTTACTTCGTTGATTAGTTGTTTCTCCTGTTTAATTTTCTCTCTACAATTTACAAGAATACTATCCACATATTTCCAATAAGGAGATGAACATGGTGAAGTGAATGAAAATGAATCATTTTCAATACTAGAATCCGACATTATGACTGTCTTCACTGTTGCTCAAATAAATACTGAAGTGTTATTTTCAAATTAATTTATTAATACTGATGATAGATGAGGCCACAACGTCACACTATTTCTATGTTATCAATCCATGACTAAATTACATAATTAGAATACATATAGTAATAAGTGCTACTAAATATATATGCATATATTTAGTAGAAGTACACATATATCTATGGTTTTGTAGGTGGTGGTGGTGGTGGTGATGGTGGTGGTGGTGATGGTGGTGGTGAAGGTCCCCCTTGACCAATATACCCTTCCTCAAGGTGTATTCTGACAAAAAACTTCCTTGTTAAATCTGAGAATATTAGAAAGCATTAAAATTTACTTACGGCTTCTCGTCCCAGGGATACAAGCACAAATCTCCATCACAAGAATTACATCTGCGAGGTAGCGGTAGAGACATGCTTAAATCACTGAAAAGCCAAAATATTTATTTATGTGTGCATTTAAATTAAAGGTGTTCAAAGTATTAGAACAAATCACACTTAGTTTTAAGCGAAATGGGTGTATAAGTACGTGGTATTATTTTTTAAAGAAAATGTATTTGAAAACTACTTACTCCTGATCCATAGAGATAGGCTCTGGTTGGATTAATAGCATGACTGGAAGAGGAGATTTTGGAGGTTCACCTTGAGCAATATACCCTTCCTCGAGGTGTATTCTGACAAAAAACTTCCTTGTTAAATCTGAGAATATTAGAAAGCATTAAATTTTACATACGGCTCCTCGTCCCAGGGACACAAACACAAATCTCCATCGCATGAACTACATCTGCGGGGTAACGGTAGAGACATGCTTAAATCGCTGAAAAAAACAAAATATTTATTTATGCATGCATTTAAATTAAAAAATATTCAAAGTATGTGCTATTATTTTCCAAAGATATGTATATGAAAACTGCTTACTCCTGATCCAGATCAAACGAAAGCGTTGTCATTTGATTTTCGAACACAAGTACACAACAACAAAACTTTAGGCTGAAATTAATTCAACTGATATTCAACGGTCATAAGTAAGCCGCTCTCAGCCCCCTCCATATAGCTGGTATAGATAGCATTCTCAGCATTCATTCGTTGTTGAACCTACTCCTTCGTTGGTAAAAAATAGTGAAATATCGTCAAAAACTAAAATACCTATAATACATCGCATCTATTTAGATCAGACTTAAATTACTATTCAAAAAACTTTGTATCGCTATAAAATGTTCTTTACTGGAAATATTCTTTTTTATTCTAAATTTTAATTATTTTCTATGTTTCTGCATTATGAGATAATATATCTGTGTTTTATATGATAACCTATCCCATCTCTGATTTTTTCGATTGGAGTTATCCATATTTTGTAGAATATGAGTATAATTGATCTCGTTTTGATGTAGCACTTCATTTTGATGTTTAAAAGACACTGTTTTATTTAATCCGGTGGTAATGTCATTATGTTTAATTTCTTTGTAGTAGGATTTCATCACTTTAGATTCCGTTTGACAAATTTAAACATTTTCCATCGCAAATTCTAGAAAATTGTTGTACTTTTATCATAATTTCTATAATGTTTAAATAATTAAAAGTGTTTTTCGCGGCTACAATAGTTATTAATAATTTAGAAAAATCACTAGATAGATGATCACAAAAATAATGAATCGCTGATAAAAGTAAAAGTATGCATGTGATTTTCTCGAAATCTGTTAATCCTAGTAAAAAGTTTTAAACACGAAGTTGCTTCTTACCTTAGAAAAATTTATATTTCTACACTTATTAAAATTTGCCTTTGCATTAACCCATTTTGTTAACAAATATAGTGGATCAGAATGTAAAAATAAAACCAATTCAACGTCACGTTTTTGGTTTATGCAAGTTAATGGAAAGAATAATTCTCTTATTTTAATAGTAAATTGTACAATACCTAGACATGAAAATGTAAAATGTAGAAATAATATCACGTGTAATGATGTATTTTTATGAGTAATATTTGTGGTGAATGACATCATCTTCAGTTTCCTATAAGATCCTGATACTTGTTTTTTAACCCCGAGGGGATAATCTAAAATATTATGAGATATTCATACAATACATTATTCTAACAAATAAAGTCAAGCAAACAGTGTCGGTGAGTTGTAAATAATGTGAGTGGCTCCCTCCAACGGTATTTGCAGCAAACACTTTATAGAAGTCTCGACTAAGTAAATAATACTAAATGTGTTTTAGTTTCTGAGATATCTGAGCTAAATATTTTATCCCATAAACGTTCGGATGTGAGCTTTATAGTTACTAAATATCTGAAACCATTATTTCTGTAGAAATTAGAGTAAATTCTCATTCAGTTTAGTAGCTTTCTTAATTTTCTCTTACATCTAAAATACCTAGTATTTATTAAGATATTTGTAAAGAAATAATAATTATTAAATATTTTAAAGCATAATTTTTTTTAAACAAGAAGTGTTGTAACCGGATGAAAAAAATTTGAGTGCCTAGTCGTGATATATCTTTTTAATTATTGTATGTACATTATGGAAAATGCATTTAAAACTCGGTTTATGGGTACCTGCAATAGCATACTAAATTTGTATAGACCACCGTGTAAAAGATCTGTATCTCAAGTTATCTATTGTTTAAACGCTTCATTGCATAGTATAATAAAGTTATATTAATTTCAACTTTTATTAATCATTTGAGATTTTATTGTTACTAAGTTTCATTTAATTAATAATAAATTTATGCTGTAATAAAATAAAAGTTTTATCAAAATAAAATAAGTTTTATTTACTCAAGTGTTATTGAGATAATATAGTAACTGATAAATTGCGAGAAGAATAATCCATTGTTCTATTTATAGCTAGTTTTTCTAATGACAACGTATTCATTATCTTGAATGAAGGAGCCTTTGTTTATGTTATATGATTACACAACTGTGCTTTGATATTTTATCTACGGTGTTATATTTTATTGTCTTGATAATTTTATAAAGGAATGTTATTATAATAAATTGCGTAATATTTACGGTATATGGATTATGAATGCATACATATAAATAGGACAGTCACCGTTGGAGTGAGTAGGAATGGGGGCGGGGGGGGGGGGGAGGGGTACAGGTGTTGGTGGCATGAGTTTGCACTTTCTTTCATTACTATCGAACTGTGACTTGACAATACTTCTTTCATTATTGTGATAAATAGCAATATAGATAACTCCACACTTTTTTCATTATCATATATTCATATCAATTCTTTACAAATAATATCCGCTTGCAAGTGCAGCACATTATTTCCTTACTTAATTTTTTCAAAATAGTACACCTAATAATGCCTAAATCTCGAAACAACATTCACATATATGAAATTTTATTTCCCTCGAGTTAATGGCATTGGATTTCAATGAAATTTTGGAAATGAACCTGACGATGCCTACTGTATTAGCGAAATCGGTTAAATCATGTATAGCTTCAATATTTCAACTTTATGGCGTCAGATCGATCTAAAATTTTACGTGGGTATTGTTGATATTGAATACAATCGTTTGCCGTAATATGTCAAAAGGGCCTTACCTTAAACTTTAACCGTTTTTAATGAAACAAAAACTAAAATTCATTAAAAAAATTACCCTACATAATAACTAGAGGTAAATTTTCTGTACATCCATAAATAATAAAGTTATTAAGAATCCAATTAATATGATGCAATATTGCGCAATATTTCGAAATATGTTGAAATGTGACGCAATGTGATGTAATATTTGAAATATGGTGCAATATGATGCAACATTGCGTGATATTATGCAATATGGTGCAATATTTTGAAATGTCTTGAAATAGGATAGAGGTGGTGTAATATTTGAAGTATGGTGCAATATATTGAAATATCTCGAAATATGATAATAGTGATGTAATATTTGAAGTATGGTGCAATGTGATGCAATATTGCGTAATATTATGCAAGATGATGTAACATGGTGCAATATTTTGAAATATCTTGAAATAGGATAATGGGGATGTAATATTTGAAGTTTGGTGCAATGTGATGTAATATTGCGTAATATTATGCAAGATGATGTAATGTGGTGTAATATTTTGAAATATCTTGAAATAGGATAATGGGGAAATAGGATAATAGTGATGTAATATTTGAAGTATCGTGCAATGTGATGCAATATTGCGTAATATTATGCAATACGATGTAACATGGTGTAATATTTTGAAATATCTTGAAATAGGATAATGGTTATGTAATATTTGAAGTATGTTGCAATGTGATGCAATATTGCGTAATATTATGCAAGATGATGTACCATGATGCAATACTTTGAAATATCTTGAAACAGGATAATGGTGATGTAATATTTGAAGTGTGGTGCAATGTGATGCAATATTGCGTAATATTATGCAAGATGATGTAACGTGGTGCAAAATTTTGAAATATCTTGAAATAGGATAATGGTGGTGTAATATTTAATGTATGGTGTAATGTGATGCAATATTGCGTAATATTATGCAATACGATGTAACATGGTGTAATATCTTGAAATAGGATAATGGTGATGTAATTTTTGAAGTATGGTGCAATA
The DNA here is from genome assembly GCA_936432065.2 of Rutpela maculata. Taxonomy (NCBI): domain Eukaryota; kingdom Metazoa; phylum Arthropoda; class Insecta; order Coleoptera; family Cerambycidae; genus Rutpela; species Rutpela maculata. The sequence continues at coordinate 99,716,308 of OW386291.2, forward strand.
TGATGCAATATTGCGTAATATTATGCAATACGATGTAACATGGTGCAATATTTTGAAATATCTTGAAATAGGATAAAGATGGTGTAATATTTGAAGTATGGTGCAATGTGATGCAATATTGTGTAATATTATGCGAGATGATGTAACATGGTGTAATATCTTGAAATGGGATAACGGTGTTTTAATATTTGAAGTATGGTGCAATATGATGCATTATTGCGTAATATTAGTCTATGATGTAAGTATCATGGTGCAATATTTTGAAATATCTTGAAATAGGATAAAGGTGGTGTAATATTTGAAGTATGGTGCAATGTGACGCAACATTGCGTAATATTATGCAATACGATGTAACATGGTCCAATATTTTGAAATATATTGAAATAGGATAATGGTGATGTAATATTTGAAGTATGTTGCAATGTGATGAAATATTGCGTAATATTATGCAAGATGTTGTAACATGGTGCAATATATTGAAATATCTTCAAATGAGATAAAGGGAGTGTAATATTTGAAGTATGGTGCAATGTGACGCAACATTGCGTAATATTATGCAATACGATGTAACATGGTCCAATATTTTCAAATATCTTGAAATAGGATAATGGTGGTGTAATATTAGAAGTATGGTGCAATGTGATGCAATATTGCGTAATATTATGGAAGATGATGTAACGTGGTGCAATATTTTGAAATATCTTGAAATAGGATAACGGTGGTGTAATATTAGAAGTATGGTGCGATGTGATGCAATATTATGCAATATGATGTAACATGGTGCAATATATTGAGATATCTTGAAATGGGATAAAGGGGAAGTAATATTTGAAGTATGGTGCAATGTGATGCAATATTGCGTAATATTATGCAAGATGATGTAATATGGTGCAATATTTTGAAATACCTTGAAATGGGACAATGGTGATGTAATATTTGAAATATGGTGCAATATTTTGAAATATCTTGAAATGGGATAAAGATGGTGTAATATTTGAAGTATGGTGCAATGTGATGCAACATTGCGTAATATTATGCAATACGATGTAACATGCTGCAATATATTGAAATTTCTTGAAATGGGATAAAGGGGATGTAATATTTGAAGTATGGTGCAACGTGATGCAATATTGCGTAATATTACGCAACATGATGTAACATGGTGCAATATTTTGAAATACCTTGAAATAGGACAATGGTGATGTAATATTTGAAATATGGTGTAATGTGATGCAATATTGCGTAATATTATGCAAGATGATGTAACATGGTGCAATATTTTGAAATATCTTGAAATAGGATAATGGTGATGTAATATTTGAAGTATGGTGCAATGTGATGCAACATTGCGTAATATTATGCAAGATGATGTAACATGGTGCAATATTTTGAAATGTCTTGAAATAGAATAATGGTGATGTAATATTTGAAGTATCGTGCAATGTGATGCAATATTGCGTAATATTATGCAATACGATGTAACATGGTGTAATATTTTGAAATATCTTGAAATAGGATAATGGTGATGTAATATTTGAAGTATGTTGCAATGTGATGCAATATTGCGTAATATTATGTAAGATGATGTAACATGATGCAATACTTTGAAATATCTTGAAATAGGATAATGGTGATGTAATATTTGAAGTGTGGTGCAATGTGATGCAATATTGCGTCATATTATGCAAGATGATGTAACGTGGTGCAAAATTTTGAAATATCTTGAAATAGGATAATGGTGGTGTAATATTTAATGTATGGTGTAATGTGATGCAATATTGCGTAATATTATGCAATACGATGTAACATGGTGTAATATCTTGAAATAGGATGATGGTGATGTAATTTTTGAAATATGGTGCAATGTGATGCAATATTGTGTAATATTATGCAATACGATGTAGCAGGGTGTAATATTTTGAAATATCTTGAAATATGATAATGGTGATGTAAAATATGAAGTATGGTGCAATGTGATGCAATATTGCATAATATTATGCAAGATGATGTAACATGGTGCAATATTTTGAAATATCTTGAAATATGACACAAGGTGAAGGCGGAAGGATGACACTCCTCTCAATGGGTGATGGTGGGATAGATTTTCATGTATTCCTTTAATACACTTTTAATATGATACACATCCATACACAGACAGATAAAGTATTTGGAACAGTGGTAAAATATGTACTGCCCAACCTATGACATTTCCGATTACCCCTTCCATGGTGATGAGGAGGGAAGGGGGTTCAGAATTATGGTGGGGATGTGAGGTGGGAGGTTTGAATTATGGTGGAATAGATTTTCATGTATTCCTTTAATACACTATTACATCTGATACACATCCATACAGACGGACATAATGATAAAGTAGTAAAATATGTACTGCCTAACTTATGACATTTCCGATAAGGTGATGAGGTGGAGAGGGGATTCTGAATGGCGGTAGGGATGGGAGGTGGGGGTTTTAATTATGGTGGGGGGGGTTATGAGAAAGTGGAAGGGGGATTGAAAAGTGGAGGGGGTGGGGCGTGGCTTAGAGAAAAGTGGAGGGGGGTTCTGAAAGAATGGAGGGGATTGGGTGGGGCTTGGGAAAAAATGGTGGGGGGTTATGGAAGAGTGGAGGGGATGGGGCGTGGCTTATGAAAAATGGAGGGGGGTTCTGAGAAATTGGTGGGGGGATTGGGAGAAAAGTAGAGGGGGGGATCGAAAAGTGGTGGGGAGATTGGGCAGGGCTTGGGAAAAAATGGAGGGGGTTCTGAAAGAGTGGAGGGGATTGGGCGGGGCTTGGGGAAAAATGGAGGGGGGGATTGAAAAGTGGTGGGGGGATTGAAAAGTGGTGGGGGGATTGTCACAGAACTGTCATTTCTTTACTACTATTGTTTAAAACAAAAAAGCATCAGGAAGCTACAATTTTCATCTTTTAAATGAACCAACACTCATATAGATTGAACGAATTCTAATTTAGTGACTCATCGGTGTCACAGTGATGCGTATTCAAGCGCGCGCACGCATGTATCTCGCTCCGAGTTATAACGTTACACTTGACTGTTTTTTCCGGGATAACCGTGGCTTTAGCGATAAATTTTGTTAGGATATTTTTTATTCATAAATACGTGATCTATCCATATGTATTTTTTATTTTTTCCTAGCACGACTTAATTTCAAAATTTTGAAAAAATGGATGAAAAATCTTTTTTTTCACTTTTATTTTTATGTTCTGCATCCGAACGAAATGTAAACTTTTCAGGATATTACTCGATAAACTTTCACGAAATTATTAAAAATATATATATTTATTCAGTTTGCATATTGTTGTAGGTAAATTATTTACAGTAAATACCTTCATCAACTGGGCTATGAGTCTTTTTCAGCATCTCTATCATTTTCCAATTAAAAGAATTTGATTGTCTCCACTAGTTTCCGAATAGAATATTCCAGAAATCTTCGCGAAACCGCACTTTTCAAAGTTTCAGTTCAAAAATAGTCTTTACACAACGTCCCGTAAGTCAGTTCTCCGTGTCACCACTAATTCCCGAGAAGAAACACAATCTTCTAGAACAATCCAGAAATCTTCTGTTATAATCACCCTCGCGCACCCCCCTCTCGACAGGACTGAATGCACCTTAACTCAGCTTTGATCCATTTTTACGTTTTATCATCAGAGACAACAATATTTTAAGGAATCTAAAAAGTACAGATTTTTGTGCCAATAATGGCTAAAATAAAGGGATTGTGGAAGTGCGTATTAGAACCAGAACATTATTTTTTTCTGTTTTATCTGCAATTTTGTCAATTCTTACTTCCACATCCAGTGGAAGTATAGTAACAACAAATTGAAAATATTTATTGTTCAAATAGGCTTAGAATGTCATGAAACGTCGAGATTTTAAGTTTGAGGGAAAAAAATTCTGTCCGTCGGTCTGTCTGCCTAACTTTTTTGTACTCAACGAATTTAATATAAATTAAACCCGCAATAATCAAATGCATTACTTTTAAAGTAGGGACAGAACAATTTCTTACGTAAATTTTCAAGTGAGGTTTTTTTATAATTATTAAAAGTACCCAAACGAATTTAATTTGGATTAAACCCGAAATAATCAATGAGACATTGTTGATATACGGCGTCAAAATTGAATTCTCAGATTCTCACAGCACTTCAACGGAGGTATGCGTGGTGCAGGCTTCTTTCAGAAAAATGGTATTTTATAAGAAAACATACACATACGCCGATGATCTCCTAATCACCGCAGGACCAAGTGCGTAAGCTGGGGGGCAAGGGGGGCAACTGCCCCCCAGGCCCGGCGTGGTTTAAGAAGTTTGGGATAGCGACAATTATTTCATATCTGTTTTTGCATACCAAATATTAGTTTAACCTTGTTTTTAAACATATGCCAAAAAAGTGATGTTTTAAGTTCAACTGTGCTGTGTTATGTGTTTATTTGTATTTTTACAATTAACTATTTTTTATTTATTTGCTTTTATCATGATTAGAGAATATTATTTAGGTATTATGCAAATCACAACTTACACACTTTTTATTTATTATGAAAATAACCCACTTTCTGTATATTGTTGCCCTAATCTGGGCACGCTAATATACTAGTTAGGTAAATACTTTAAAACACTCATTATTGGAGAATTAATCAAAACAACTACTCTTCTAGCTAATTAAATAAATAAAAAATAATTAATTGTAAAAATAAATCAAGAATAGGCTTGTAAATAATGAATGATTGTTTCTATACTCTACTGATGAGAACTAACGAGTTCGAAAAAACTTGTACAACTTTTCTAGAGTTGAAATAAAATGTACGGTTCAATAATTGTTGTGAATGACTGAATTTCAATAAATAATTTAAGTATTTTCAATATATTTTCTTTGCCTTAAAATGCCAGGAATCCTATCATGTAATTCAATACTTCATCAGTATTAGCTAGAAGAGTAGTTGTTTTGATTGGTTTTCCAATATACAGAAAGTAGATAATTTCATATTAAATAAAAAAGTGTGAATGACTAAATTTGAATAAATAATTTAAGTATTTTCATTATTTTCTTTTCTTTAAAATGCTAAGAATCATATCACGTAATTCAATAGTTCGTCAGTATTAGCTAGAAGAGTAGTTGTTTTGATTAATTCTCCAATAATGGGTGTTTTAAAGTATTTACCTAACTAGTATATTAGCATGCTCAGATTAGGGCAACAATATACAGAAAGTAGGTTATTTTCGTAAAAAATAAAAAGTGTGTAAGTTGTGATTTGCATAATACCTAAATAATATTCTCTAATCGTGTTTATTTGGTTCCCCCCTGGTTGCCCTCCCCCCAGGCGCGGCACGGTTAAGAATTTTTGGGATAGTGACAATCATTTCATATCTGTTTTTACATACCAAATATTAGTTTAAATTCGTTTTTACTCATATGCCAAAAAGAAAAGTGAGGTTTTAAGTTCCACTGTGCTGTGTTATGTGTTTATTTGGTCCCCCCCCTCAGAACACATTCCTGCTTACGCACCTACGCAGGACACATGTGGACTGAAAACAAACTTCAAGAAAAGCCTAATAATGGAGTGAGAGCCGTCAACAAAAGAGAGTTGGATCAGCGGAGTGGAACATAAAATACGGAGTCAAAATTGAATTCTCAGATTCTCACAGCACTTCAACGGAGGTATGCGTGGTGCAGGCTTCTTTCAGAAAAATGGTATTTTCTAAGAAAACATACCCATACGCCGATGATCTTCTAATCGCCGCAGGACCAGGTGCGTACGCAGTGGGGCAAGGGGGGCAACTACCCCTGAGGCGCGGCGCTTGGTTTAAGAAGTTTGGGATAGTGACAATTATTTCATATCTGTTTTTGCATACCAAATATTAGTTTAACTTCGTTTTTAAACGTATGCCAAAAAAAGTGAGGTTTTAAGTTGCACTGTGCTGTGTTATGTGTTTATTTGGTTCCCCCCTGATTGCTCTCCCCCCCCCCTCCACACATTCCTGCGTACGCGCCTGCGCAGGACCCATCTGGACTGAAAACAAACTTCAAGAAAAGCATAATAATGGAGTGAGAGCCGCCAACAAAAGAGAGTTGGACCAGCGAAGTGGAACACAAAATAGATGAATACTCCCTAAGAACAATCAACAAATTGGAGTACCAGAATGAGAAACGGAGGAATCAGAAGGTTCCAAAGAAGAAGAAGATTTATAGAAGCAGAAAAACAAAAATAGGAGCACAAACAGCAGCGACACAATGCGGCATCATATATCACAAGAAGAGGCAGAAGTCCAGAACCAAAAATTCAAAAAACAGGGAGCTTAAACGCTCCCTCACGACACAATGCGGTAATGCATGTCACAAATACCTACACCTCCCATCCCGCATTCCTTTACCACGCGCCATGTGGCACTCGCTTGCTGACAACAAGCATGACCTTAGTCCAACCCATCGTGGACGTAGCAGGCCCAGCTGTATAATCCTTGGGAGTGGCAGAAATGCCTACCGCACGCTGGTAAATCAATCAATCAATCAAATCAATCAATTACTCTGGAACCGTTTAAGATATTGACTTGAAATTTGGCATACGTATGTACTAACGGAATCTGGAACTAGATCATATTTTTATCTTATTCCGTCGAAGGCTTGGGGGTAAATTGGGGTAAATGTGAGTAATTAGTAAATAGGTAAATCAAGCAGGTAAGAGTCCATAAATTTGGTATTTAATATATACAAGAGAAGCTAAGGTCTCAAAAAATTTTTTGGCATTGACCACTCCCATTACCACCCGCACACCATTATTAAAGGGGATGAAAAAAAATGTGATTTGGTATGTGTACACGAACCAAAGACTTCAAAATATTTTTTTAATTCATCTTATATTATAAGAAGTGTTGTTAATAGTTTTCCATGGCCTCCTCACAAATATATTCAATTTTTCGAAAATTAACCACTTTTTCTAGAGATATAAATATGACATATGATATATCGTTGGATAGCTAATTTAAGTTGTGATCGAATTGAAATAATTTACAGGGTGCTCCATTTAAAAAACAAAAGTTATCTAGAAAACTGAGGCGTGCATAATTTTCTTCTTATCAGCAGCGGATTCTACTCAAAAAGGTGCCTTAAGAATGAGTAACTCGATTTTCGATTCGACACTTGGTAATTGAGATATAGAGGTCATCCCAAAATGCCAATTTTCCAAAAACGCTCTGTAGCTCGAAAGTCAAGCTCTGGACACCTATATATTGGTTTTTATCTATCTGCCATAGTTTTAGAGAAAACCCCAAATCCCATCTAATTTGGTCCACCCTGTACTTTTTGACGGGGAATATAAAGTATATATTTTTTTAGACGGTTTTTAAATGTACACGTGGACTTTATGTTGGTTATTTCACGGGGTAAATTATTATAGTCTTGGTCCCAAATGCATGAAACTTTTTTCGCCTATGGCCTTATTCGTCAGTGGTGGTATGTTAAATTTATCTTTCTCTATCACAAGTGTGAGTATTTTTTTGCAGGTTTACCGCATTTAGATGTAGCCTAACGCTTGTATGTACAAAAAACAACTATGGACGATCCATTATAGCCGTTTCCTTATATAGCGCATCTGTTGGATTGTATGCTTTTTATTAAAAATTACTTTTATAATTCTTTTGTGTACAATTATCAGATTACACAGCCCCACAAAAAAAAAGTTCAGACCAGCGAACCAGACCCATCTATCCCTATGTATCTTCGGTCGCTGAATCCGAATCCGAGGTCAAAAAAAATCTTTAGCTAGAGCCAAAAAACACCCCTGGACTGGGGTATAATGAATATTAAGCTACGAGAATAGTTGTTACATCCTAATCGATCGAATCATACAAATTAAGGTTAAACAGCAGCGTAAATACAATAAATATGAAACACACCCCGTGAGGGGCGAAAACTAGCCCCCATTTATAAAGAAATCGATCCAAAACAGTAATGACTGCTGAAAAAGCTCGAAATGTCTGTTTTGTTAAAGTGATAAGAAACTGCATCAGATCCGACATAATCTTCATAAACTGTCCCTATAGGGTTGAGAACAACCACCCCCAGATGGTGTGAAAACTACCCTCCAACTAACCCAGGCAGCAAGGTGCCGTCATTATGACGTCGTTTTTTCGGCATTAATTACGTCAATTTCACCTTCAGCATGACGTAAAAATGACGTGAAAAAGACGGCACAATGTCACAGCCTAATGACGTCATATATATGACGCCAATATGACGTATTGGTAATCAGTGAATTTTGCGATAAGGGATTCAAACCTCTCATTATAATATTTTTCCACAATTATTAATAAAGTTTTTGACGAAAAAAAAAAAACCGGAATGTGCAGGGATCGAACCGCCGACCTCTTGACTCGCGACCTAACAAACAACAACAACAACAAGCATTTATTAATATTCACATACAATAATGCGTCATTCCAGAGTCCGGCCCGGAGCCAGCCAGACAACCACGGCGAACATCGCCGAGGTGGGTGTGAGGTTGGGCGGGGAGGGTCCGGTTTGGCGATGACGAAAATTAATTGTGAGTTAAAACTCCTGCCTAATAGGGAAAGGCTTAAATTTAACAGTATTGTGCAACGTAGTACACGAGGGTACTTAAAAATAATTAAAATTAAAACTGTAAAACTATCGATTTCGCGCACACGCGAACACTTAAAAATTTTGATTGCTGGCACGGGAAAACAAAACTCAACGAAAAATTGAACTAGTCACTAAATACTTCTATTTATTTTTATTTTATAATGATTTATTTCACGTCATTTTAATAACGTTAAAATAATGACCTAAAAGAAACGTGTATTTGACGTCTTCATGATGACGTCAGAAGTACGTATTAAATATCACGTCTCTGGTACGTCATTTATTAATGACGTTAAAATAATGACCTAAAAGAAACGTGTATTTGACGTCTTCATGATGACGTCAGAAGTACGTCATAAATATCACGTCTCTGGTACGTCATTTATTGGGACAATGACGGCACCTTGCTACCTGGGAAGATTTATCTATAAAAACTGCTGCCCAAGGAATCACTACTTCCACATCCAAATTTTTCATCCAAGTCACTCACAACGAAAAAAATTTGCATGTGGAAATAATTGTTTATGGAACTTTAATAATACAATATTTGAAATCCTCTACCCCAAAAACCCATAAAACGATACCCCACATCGGTAGCGGGGTGGGGGTGGTGATGGGGGGTGGTAGTGGGGGTGGATGAAGTAAAAAATATTTGGAGGTTTCTGGTTCTTGTACACACACTAAATCACAATTTTTTTTCATCCCCTTTAATAATGGGGTGGGGGTGGTAATGGGGGTGGCTAATGCCAAAACTTTTTTTGGGACCTTAGTTTCTCTTGTATATACTAAATACCAATTTTATCGACTCTTACCTGCTTGATTTACCTATTTTCCCCAAATTTACCCCAATTTACCCCCCAACCCTTCGACGGAACACGATGAAAATATAATCTAGTTCTAGATCTCGTTAAAGTACATATGTGTACCAAATTTCAAGTCAATATCTCAAACGGTTCCAGAGTAAACGTGCGCACAAAAAAAAGTTACAGACAGACCGACAGACAGACCGACAGACAGACAGACCGACAGACCGACAGACAGAAATTTTTTTTTCGTTCGAACTTAAAATCTCGACGTTTCGTGACATTCTAAGCCTATTTGAACAATAAAAATTTTTAAAAATTTTTTTGTCGTTACTATACTTCCACTGGATGTGGAAGTAAAAGTTACAGTGACTTCTATAAAAATTCGAAACACCTGCTTTGTGTGGAAATGAGAAGAAACTAGACAATGTTCGATGATGTTCTTGAAAGTCACCCTCATGGTGTTGCGAGATGCTACCCCTATATCCGTAGGACGCTGGAAGTGTGCATCACGATTTTTGCTAATCATAGCAACTATAAAAAAGTAAATCCGGTTAGTTTCTCTCTGTTTTTCCAGCATCCTACGGATATAGGGATGGCATCTCGCAACCCCGTGGGGGTGGTTTTCAAGCACAGCGTCGAACATAGTCTCACTTCCACACAACGCAGGTATTTCGAATTTTTATAGAAGGCACTGTAACTTTTTATGGATAAATCTTACATAGGGGGTAGTTTGCACACCATCTGAGGGTTGACACTGTAGGACATTGATGGTACGTAAGTTTCTAGTTCTATTTTAGAGTACTACGCAAAATAGAAATCCTGTTGGATTTTACGTTTTCTCTTGTTTTGGATCGATTTTTATAAATGGGGTTAGTTTTAGCCCCTCACTGAGGGGTGTGTTTCATATCTATTGTATGTACGCTGCTGTTTAACCTTAATTTGTATAATTCGATCGACTAGAATGTAACAACTATTCTCGTAGCTTAATATTCTTTTTACCCCAGTCCAGGGGTGTTTTTTGGCTCTAGCTAAAGATTTTCTTGACCTCGGATTCGGATTCAGCGGCCGAAAATACATAGAGATACATGGGTCTGTTTAGCTGGTCTGAACTTTTTTTTTGTGGGGCTGTGTTATTTAAGTAAAACACCTGCAGCATAGGATACAAATACTACGCACAATTCCTGCTTGAGCAACTAGAGAAGTGTACTAGCCAACCATCCTAATATTCTAGGAGCTAGTGTCGAAAAGTGAAAAATTTATTAACCACTAACCGAAGTGGTTTGATGAGAGTATTCGTCCAAACAAGCAAACTTGTCTCTTGTGAATATGGGCCTTAAGGGCCGCCAATTTATATTGCGAGCCTGTGAAAAATTGAACGTATTTCATCGTAATCAAACTACTAGATTCTTCGGTTTGACTGTAGTATATAATATATAAGTCTTTAATCTATGGACTGTAGTTGTAGGTGAAAGGATTGCATTGATACAGTCGGCGAGAATCCCATTGTAATCAAACAGGTTAAAGTTTGTGGCAAATGTTTTCAATTGTCCAAAAAATGAAAGAAATACAATTGGAGGGAATTTTGAAAGAGGGGAGGAAGAGTTATTGGGGCAAATACGAGCATAAAATTGTAAATGTCGTCAAACAAGGAATTCAAGCTAAAAACTGTCACCTAAATTTTACATATCCAGACACCCTATAAAACATTATATTATCTTCGGCGAGAATTTTTATTAAAATCAACTCCCCCAAAACTACCCCAATGGGGGTGAATCGTAGTAACGTTAACTATATTGCCGTCTATTGCAATTTGTTTTAGCAGAAATCTCTAGTGTCATTTTATTTCAAAAAACGCTGAAACCATCCCTACAAAGGGTGAAAACGAGAATCTTCACTGCAAACTGATTGATTTTAATCCAAATAACATTCGTCCTGTAGATCAGTTCATGATTACAAGTTTTTGAAGACATGATGATGTAACACAGGGGATGGGGTGAGGGGTAAATTCGCCCCCTAAATTTTAATAACAGTTAATTTCGGATAAAATCGAAAATTTTTTTCTATAACGATGGGAACGAATATGTACAAAGAAGGATTTTGACTCCTTCGAAACTACTCTTTTCATCCCCCTTTTATTGGAGCGAGGGTGGAAGGTGGGGGAGTACTATCCAAAAAATTTTATATATTCCGATTTTTTTTTTCATAAAATCGCCAATGTCCCATAAAATAATATATGCGTTTTGAAATAAAACATCAAATAGGTAAAAAGAAAAAATCGAGAAAATTTCTATCGAAATTTTCTAGTCCTATACTCATATTTTCCATTCAATTTTTTTCTTTAAGGTGATGTAACGTGATAGCATACACGCGTTTACTTTTTTTATTGATTGCATTTTTTATCATTTTTGTAAAACATTTGTGTAACCTACAAACATATTAAAAAACTACGATTGAAACGTGCTTAACATTTCTCAAACGTTTCTATGTTATTATTGATATTTAAGGTTCAATTTTTTACATTGATTTGATATTATATGATTTATTTTGTAATGTATAATAAATTAAAATTTATAATAAGTCAAATTCAAATATATCAAAAGTACTCTTCTTGTTAAAATTCATGACAATTTCAGACATTTGTATACGTATATGTTTTTCCATTTTCCAGAAAAAATAAGTGAAAACCCAGAACATGATAAATTGAAGATAGTGTATGAGGTAACATTGAATTTAGTTCTTCTTAGAACGGATATGTTTTGGAAAATCCTTTTCTTTGGTTTTATTCATTTTTTCATTCAAGTCCGTTCGTCATAGAAAACTCATAAGAAATAATCTATTATGTTTCTAGGTCAAAAACTATATTCTCTAAACTTCACTTTTCGACACTATATAGCTCCTAGAATATAAGTTGACAAGTAGCCGCGTAGAGAAAGAAGAAATATCGTCACTGTTGGACAAAGAGAAACAAGCTCTTTAAGCTAGCTAGGTAGCTAGCTAGCTTGAGAAGCTTAAAAAGCTTGTTTGTCTCTGTCCAACAGTGATGATATCTCTTCTTTCTCTGCGCGGCTACTTGCCAACTTAGGATGGTTGACTAGTACATTGGAAGGACTGCCAGACTACCAGACAGCATTCATCAAAGGCAGATCAACGGACGACCACATGTACACCACCAGAAGAATACTGGAAGAAAAATGGAGAGAAGAGACAAAATTGCACATAGTCGCTATAGATCTCCAAAAGGCATTCGATACCATTAGTCACGAGGCCATAGTCAACACCCTATATAACAAAGGAGTACTGCACTATCTAATAAACAAGATAATGAAGGCTTGTCTTCATGAAACCACTGCCATACAATGGTTCGGACAAATGACGGAAACCAGACAAAAGAACAGAGGAATCAAACAAGGATGCCCCCTATCCCCCCGACTGTTCACCACGGTCCTAGACCAAGTAATACAAAACACAATAAGGGAAACACCAAATTTCAAGGAAGACACTAGGGATTGCATTACCGGTTAACCGGTAAACAGGACAAAAAATACATGACGATAATTGCCGGTTATTTTAATATTTTACCGGTTATTTCGGTAAATTCTGAACTTACGATGTGTCACGTATTCAACGTTTCTATTTATGTCAGTGACTAGTATTCACTAAACGTAGAGTGACTGTCCCAACACTGAGCACTTTTAACAATAAATAAATAATATTAGAAAAAGTAAAACCCAAACACCAAGCCCTAAGAAATATAAGTAAGAGAGGCATTGACAATATCTTGCGACAGGAAGTTGAATATTTCACTGCCTCAAATATCCGTGGAAAACATTTAGAAGAATGTTATTACCAATTCCTATTAACTTATCGACCTACCAATATCGATAGAGGAAGGGCATTGTCAGTTGGTGGTATTCTATGTACAAATATCAGACGACTAACAGATGAAGCTTTGAAAAACTAGCCCTTTTAATGGGCTATTTTAAAAAATATTGTATTTTTAGATTAGGTATTCAGTAAATGCCCTATTTGAGTTTATGTTTGTAATTTTTGTTATTTACAGAATAATTATTTATTTAAATTTATTTCATTTATATTTTTTCCTTTTGATAAAAAAACCTTTTGTTTGTTCATTATAATAATAATACATTTATTTTACTCAAAGTAAAAATAGTACAAATTGAACTGTAGAGCTCTCTTCCATTTGCCCAAATACAAATAACCTAAATCTAAGATTATAAAAAAATATTACATATAAATCTAAAATTTCAAAAAAAAATAATAATTATTTTTTTTGTTAATATTCAGTAATGAATTGTAATAATCTAACAAAGGTTATATTTTATAATAATAATAACAATAATAACAACAGCAGCACTCAGACATGCGAGCAGACAAGGGGAACGGGCGGCAGACCCCACGAAGCGAAGCAAAAAGGTTAAAAGTAAATAAAATTATATCGGAAAAAGAAAAAGAAATATACGCGCATCCACAACGCAGCATCAAGTCTCCTGCTTCTGATCAGCCAAAATCTAATTTTTGACAACTTTAATAAAAAATTTTTTTGATTTATATTATTTATATTCATTTGGAAGTTCATTCCAAAGATGAGATGCAAAATACGTAAATGATCTTTGAAAAATCGCAGTTTCATGCTGAGGCACCAAAAAATTTTATATGTATCTTATATTATGCACGTAATCTCGTGAAATTAACTTATTTCTTAAGTACTGAGGTTTGTCATTATGAATTATTCGCCAAATAAGTGTGAGCATGTGTAAACGTCTACAGTTTTCCATGTTTAACATGCTATGTTTATTTAGATGTGGTAATATATGTTGTCTATATGGGATACTGTAAATATAACGCATACATGAATTTTGAAGTTTTTGAATTTTCTTTTTTGCTATCGCCGATAATAACTTTCCATATACAACATCACCATAATCAACTAAAGATAATACCAGTGAATCACAAAATTTTGATTTACACTCTCTAGATATGTCTTTCGCAAAACTGTATAATTTTTTCAATCGACTGTAAGCGAATTTCAATTTGGAAGAAATATGTTTCACAAAGCCTAATTATATTAATTATAGGTATATAAAAATGTTTTTTGTTAAATTTAGATAATTTTGTACATGGAAAAAGACAATTGCCATTTTCGCCACCCTTCATCATTCATTCATCACCACCCTTCATCATCAATCATTCATTCTAAAAATTACCGGTAAATACCGGTTAACCGGTTATTTACATTTTTATTTACCGATTTACCGGTTATTAAAATTTCCGGTAAATTGCAATCCCTAGAAGACACTGAAATATTGAGAACCCCAATCGTACTAGCATACGTCGATGACCTCCTAACCGTCGCAGAAGAAGACCAACAAATTATCAACTTCCTAGAAAACATGAAACCGCATCTGGGCTGAAAATAAACTTCAAGAAAAATCTAATAATGGAGCGAGCCTCATCAACAAGAGAGTCGGATCAGTGGAGAAGAACACAAAATAGGTGACTACTCCTTAAGAACAATGAACAAACTGAAATACCTAGGAAGATATCTGACGAACCAACTGAAAAGGAGAGAAACAGTAAAGGGGAGAATAAAAACAGCATACAGTCACAAGGGCAATTATACCGTTCATCGAGAAAAACAAACTATCATGGGGCCTGACCAAGCGGCTGTAGCCATCATACTGCCAACGATGACATATGGAGTTAAAAAGGCGGCAACAACAAAAGCCAACAGAAGAAGTTTAAGAGCTGAAAGAGACATCATCTAACTTCTCAGAAAAACAACAGGACAAAAACAGCGACATAAAACATCAACACCATTAGAAGGGAAGACAGTCACAAAAAGGATAGAAATGTACGCAATGAAGTACTGGGGACACGTCCAAAGAAGGGAACCAACACATCTACTGTTCAGTATTAGCTAATACTGAACAGCAGCAAACTAAAAATAGGGAGACCATGTTACACGTGGAAAACATAACAATCGAGAGGATCATGAAGAAACTGGGAAAGGACCAAACATACTGGGAAAGAGGGGGGGTGAATTCCACAAAGAAATCGGAGTGATATATACTCTACCAGAATCAGAAACGGAGAAATCAGAAGGCTCAGAAAAAGAAGAAAATTTGTAGAAGCAGAAATACAAAAATAGAAGCACAAACAGCAGCGACACAATGCGGCAACATATATCACAAGAAGACCCAGAAGAGGCAGAAGTTCAGAACCAAAAATACAAAAAAGGGAGCTTAAATGCTCCCTCACGACACAATGCGGTAACGCATTTCACAAATGCCTATACCTCTATATCCCACATTCCTTTACCATGCGCCATGTGGCTCTCGCTGCTGGCAACAAGCATGACCCTAGTCCAACCCAGCGTGGACTTAGCAGGCCCAGCTGTATAATCCTTGGGAGTGGCAGAAATGCCTACCGCACGCTGGTAAATCAATCAATCAATTATCAGATTATTTAAGTAAGATTCCCTGCGCTGCCCCATGCTAATATATACCATAGTTAATGTGAAATTTGGTTAACGAATAATGATTAGTTTTCAAATGTTATTTTAAATCTAATTCATCTCTTAATATCTTGAATTTATATATGAACTATTGTATTTTTTATTCCGTAATTAATATGGTTTTAGCAGGCGCGGATCCAAGGGGGGGGCAATGGGTGCAATTGCCCCCCCCCCGCCTTGGGGCTTCCTTGTGCTGTGCAAAAATCAGAAATGTCCGGTCCGGCGGCGCCGCTTTGTCGAAGTCACCCAGCATATGTTTTTTTACACCGTTCCCAAGTAGCAAAGTAATTTTATAAAGGTTGTATAAACTACTATAAAATGAATGATTTATTTTGCTACTTGGGTTTTTTTATCAGGTACTTTTCATGTATCATAAATATGTTGTCAATATTTAGATTTTAAAATTGTGGATTTATTACATGTCATTGGGATAAACTGTTTTGTTGAGATTTATTGTGAGCAATTTGTAATCAAACTAATCCTTTATTTATTTATCATGCTCTACTTTATTTTTTAGTGAATCCCCCAGCTGTTACTGAGATAGAATATTGCTGTATTGTCAGCGTAGGTGATTATTGTACCACTGCTTTGTACTGAGAATAAGACATTTAAATGTATATTAAATAGTATCGACCCTAACACTGATACTTGTGGAAGTCCATATTCTATTTGTTTGTAGTTACTAAGTAAATTGTTGATCTTAACACATTGTTTTCTATTGAATATATAGCTTTTAAATAGATCTAGATCTTTGCCTCTAAAACCAATCTCTTCTAGTGATTCCACAAGGAGGCTATATCTGACCGTGTCAAAGGCTTTTCATAAGTCTATGAATACACACAGAGATGGTTCACCTCAGAGGTGGACTGGTAAGGGAAAGGCCCGGTGGGACTTCAACCTTAAAAGGCCCGTTCATAAATACCCGAGTATTTAAATAACGTCAATAGGAAAGTATGGAAAACAGAAACACAGAAGTATAGAATAAAAAATTTAGTTATCAGTTAAAGACACATTTACATCAGTAATTTAAAATATTGGTAAAAATAAGCATAGATGAATTTTTCATTTTCTTCAAAATGGAATAAAAATCTACATTCTAGAAGATGTTTATCTACGCTCATTATCATAAAGACTTCTAATAATCACCCTTAGTCTTGACTTGATTATTTTTAATTTACTTAGAGCCCTTTCACAAGAAACCTGTGTACAGCTAAGTGTTAGTAACACCCTGTGTTTCTTAAGTAAGTTAAAAAAACTCAGCAGGTAATTGATTGTATGGCCAATTTCAAGCAAAAAAGTTTTAAAGAAGGTGTGTCCTAAAATGTTTCATAAGGAAACTACAGCTCAAAAAAGGTCTATTTGGAGATATCTCTGCAACTAAATCTAACTTTTGTCTAAAAATAATAATTCATTACAATGTATTTTGACAGTTTCAAAAAATTACTTCGTTGTTATGGAAAGTCTACTTTATTCTTTATTTTTAAGTTATGGAAACTTGTTTATTCAGTAATTCCAATCTAAAAATGTCAATGGTTCATTTGAAGCTCGATTTGAAGCCATTTTTCTTGAAAACAGTAAATCCCACGACAATTCAACAAGAGAGACATTTCACATAGTTTTGCTAAAAGAATGGCATTTTGAGAAGGAATATACGGGGGTATTCGATATTAGAAAAATAAGACGGAGGTCCTCCTTTCGTTACAGCCATTCCGGACCTACCTTGCACTGACGAGATCCGGCAGCTCGGAACTGCAGTCTGCAAGTGGTGTGGTGTGGCCTCCTTTGAGTAGGAATAAGTCTTTCAGCTGGTGTTTGTTGCAATTAAACCTTAGCGTTTTCTGGCAATACATAATTATTGCACTTAACGTGCCAGGCTTGTAATTTGTAATTCAGTGCTCGGCAGAGCAATAGCTGTTGGTTGCAGTCTGGTTTTTATTCCTTATATATTTAAGGAAATGTATAGAGGAGTTCGACAAAATATTAGTTAGTAAATTTTCTGTCCTCTAAAGCATACCTACTAACTATGCCCATGTCGGGGCTACCGCTACTTCGATTGCAATGGACATCGGCCGTTATATGGAGCCTACCATTTTTGCTGCATGTTGTGGTTTTGTAAATTTCACCAAAGTACCAAGAGTGACAAAGGTCTCGTTACAACCATTCCGGATCTACCTTGCACTGACGAGAGCCAACCAGTGCATTTTTTAAACCAATATCACTAGGCGACAAAGCTCAAAATATTTTGAACCTAACCTTTTTACTGTTAATGAAATGTTTATAGTATATTATTCAACGAGCGGTAATGTAGGTAATAACTCACGCAGATGAAGTACAGCATGAGCTGCAGGCGAGTAGATAAAAATTCTTATCTAATAAAGGAAAATGATTTTCAATTATAATATTTTTATTAAAAAATGTGTTAATTTGGCCATTTAAATTTTTTTTCGGTGTTCCTTTCTGTCCAAAAATTTTGCCGCAGCCGGTTGTGGATCAAAATGGGTGGTTCCTGCATTATTAAGGGCAAAGTACAAGCGGGTGTTGATAAGCAACTTTGCTTTTTACTTTTAAAATACTATGGCAGAAAACAGCCCCTTCTGGTTCGCAACTATGAGGAGTAAGGATTATATAGGTTTGCACCAATTTTGAGAACATGATTCCAGAGACTGTATTTTTAAAAAATGAAATATCTTGCCCGCATTGTCAGTAACACTAGAAGGCACAAGAAGATTATCCGAAGCATAGTGTCCAATCCCTTCATCACTGAACACCAGTGAATGCTACTCTTTGTTGTGTTTGTGTTAGAAGCAGAGGTATTAGACAATAAAACCATAAGTTAAATGAGATCATTATTTATTATTGTTTGGTTTTGCGGAAGGCATAAGGGGTATCGATTTCTGTTTCGAAGAAAAATATAACACAATAAACTGACTTGTGTCCTTCACTTCATTAGTTAAAAAATGTACTGGAGCCAAAAGCTTGAAACTGCAGTCTGCAAGTACTGTGGAGTGGCTGGCACGAGAGCTCCTTTGAGTAGGAATAAGTCTTTCGGTTGGTGTTTGTTGCAATCTTAGAGTTTTGTGACAATACATAGTTATTGCTTTTAAAGTGGCCAAGCTTATAATTTGTAATGCAGCGCTCAGCAGGGTATTAGTCCGGAGAATAGCTGTTGGTTGCAGTCTGGTTTTTGTTCCTTATATATTTAAGGAAATGTGTATAGAGGAGTTCGACAAAATATTACGTTAGTACATATTCTGCACTCTAAAAACATACCTACTATTCATAAGTCTAACTCCGTTTTTTGTGCACAATGTGGAAAAGGAATTGTAGAAGTCAAGACAGAAATGAAATATTATCTAAATCTCATATTATAGTAATATTGAATGAAAAGCATAGATGGGTAAACACGAGAGTTTTGATTACTTCGAAAGTTTCCAGGAACTTTTCCTGGAAACTTTCTATTGGGGATATTGATAGCTTATTTTATGGCGAAATCTGATTCGTGATGATGCAAGCTTCATTTTGATCCCAAATAAGTGCATATAATTATATATGATTTACGTGACTTACAGGCTTTTACCAAATAACTGATATATGATAACCGCTATACGTTTAGTGTGTTGGTATGAAAAATACAGAGCGGTTGAGAGGTTTTATACTGTATTTTTTTGTTTGAATTATTAGACAGTCAAATATAAATAAAATGATTGTGACAAATATGTGAATTACAAAATTAAAAATTGATACATACTCCAGTCAAATTAGACATCATAAAAAATTTTGCGTACTGCGGACTTTTTTTTGTGGAAGTTGTTTAAGAGGGCATAATAAGCAAGCACAGAAAACTACACCGTGCTACACCATGTGCGTCCCCTATTTTTAGGGGTTGAAACTTTGAAATTTTACTTATGCGTCCATATTTGCTTCCTTATTGCCCGTAGGGCTCTTTACCAAGTTACAGTTTTTGAAGATTCGTCCCTCCTCTACATAATATATATATTACACATTTGCCGTAGGACAAACGGTTTTGGCTGTACGAGGCCGGAAAGGTTGCGCTGTCCGAATTTGGGGGTCATCTGCACAGGACAAACGGCTATTATTTCCAATCTACAATACTACACATACTAATGCCCTTAAGGAGGGATGATGATTTGTGAAAAAACTTTCATCGAATACCGCACGGTTTTCATGATACGGGATGTTGAAATTTTGAAAACCCCTTTTTAAAAAAAAAGTGAACCTACTTTTTTCGCTAATTTTTTTTTTCATGTATGTACGACCCCAATATAAGAAAATTTACGTTGGTTTCATTTTAATACATTCGTTGGTTTAGGAGCTAGACAGCAAAATATGCCAAAAATGGCTATTTTGGTATTGTTTCATTAAAAAAACCAAAACCAGTATAATTCTGTTAAGTGTTTTTGTTTATCCTAAAAGTCCAATTCATTGCGCATAGAAAATGTGTTTTTGTATTTAAATAGGATCAACACTTACTGTGTAATAACGATTTATGTCTTGTGTTCTCCAGTCTCCTTTTTTACATTTTTTTTTGGAGGCGTTATGGTTCATGGTTGGGCAGAAAGCAATGTATACCTGAACAGGGCACATATTAGGGTGTTAAAATGGATATCTTGTTAAAATGCGATAGGACGTACCGTTTTCGAGTAAAACGCATTTCTTTGCAAAAAATTAATTCAGATCACACTTTTCATCGACTGACTCACTGCTGACTACGAAAAAATAAAACTATGTGTCGCTTCTTGCTTTTTCTATTTATAAGGGACATTGCTAATGAAAGAATGAAGGGACTCGGATGGAATAGGGGGTTCTCACTCCCCTATTTGAAGGTTCATGCTTGTCTCGAATCATCATTGCAATTTATTTTGTGTCTATAATAAAATCCACAGTAATTTTACCTTCCTCGAGAAACAGCTATTATATGTCCATTTCATCGGAAAATGATTTAAAAAAACAAACTCCTAAGAAAGAAAACACCAAAATGTAAAATTTATTTACCAGATCACAATTCAGAACACAATAAAAACTCAAAGCAAACATAACCAAACAAGTTCGTTTTACTCGAAAACGGTACGTCCTATCGCATTTTAACAAGAGGCCCATTTTAACACCCTATTATGTGCCCTGTCCTCGTGTATAATGCTTTCTTCCCTACTACCATAAGGCCGCAAAAAAAAAATTGTGAAAAAGGAGACTGGAGAACATATGACATAAATCGTTATTACACAATAAGTGTTGATCATATTTAAATACAATAACACATTTTCTATGCGCAATGAATTGAACTTTTAGGATAAACAAAAACATTTACCAGAATTATACTGGTTTTGGTTTTTTTAATTCAACAATACAAAAATAGCCATTTTTGGCATATTTTGCTGTCTAGCTCCTAAACCAACGATTGTATTAAAATGAAACCAACGTAAATTTTCTTATATTAGGGTCGTAGATGCATGAAAGAAAAATGAGCGAAAAAAAGTAGGTTCACTTTTTTTTTAAAAAAGGGGTTTCAAAATTTCAACATCCCGTATCATGAAAACCGCGTGGTATTCGATGAAAGTTTTTTCACAAATCATCATCCCTCCTTAAGGGCATTAGTATGTGTACTATTGTAGATTGGAAATAATAGCCGTTTGTCCTGTACAGAAGACCCCCAAATTCGGACAGCGTGACCTTTCCGGCCTCGTACAGCCAAAACCGTTTGTCCTGCAGCAAATGTGTAATATATATATTATGTAGAGGAGGGATGAATCTTCAAAAAGTATAACTAAGTAAAGAGCCCTACGGGCAATAGGGAAACAGATATGGACACATAAGTAATATTTCAAAGTTTCAACCCCTAAAAATAGGGGACGCACATGGCGTAGCAAGGTGTAGTTTTCTGTACTTGCTTATAAGGGCCTCTTTAACAACTTCCACAAAAAAAAGTCCGCAGTACGCAAAATTCTTTATGATGTCTAATTCTACTGGACTAACATTTGTCATAAGACAGTCTAACTCTTTTTTTGTGCAGTAAATAACAATGAAAACAAGACAGAAATTAAATAATAATATTTAAGTCTCATATTATAGTAATATTGAATGAAAAGTCAAAAACTTAAATAAATAAAATATTATTAAGACAAAAATAAATTACATTAAAAATTTATCAAACACAACGTAATTATCAAAATTTTATTTAAATTAAAATGCTTCTTTTTTAGTTTTTATTTTTATTGTAACAAAAAAACAATGCTAAAGTACATTCACTGAGTTACAATAGTTAATAAACAAATCAAAACTGGATTTTTGATGTTTAAGGTTCCTTTACCAAACTAGAGGATATGAAAATTTGGAGTTTTCCGAAATTTTGGAACTTTCATTTTTATCAAAACCTTCATTTGTAAAGTTTCATTTACCCATCTCCGATTCTTTCGAAAATTTTTGTATAGCTTGTTATTATAGCTAGGGAGGTGCTGGCAGAGGTTTTTATATGATCTTATTGTGTGACTGAAGTTGAAAAGTGTAAAAAAACGTTATAATAAAAAGCCGGAAGAGCCATTTTAGTCATTAAGGGGTTGCTGAGTTTTTAATTTTATTTATTTATTTATTTATCAAAAATTCCACAAAGATCATTATGCAATGACATGAGTTCGCCGGTAATCAAATTAATGTAAAGGTAAAATAAGAACATATAAGATCATATAAAACTTACAACTACACATATAAGTATATAAGACTTAATAATAACAGAAAAAAAAACACACAAAACAAAACCTGTACCGTGCCAGCACAGAGCAACCCTGAGAATCGCGAATAGTGAATAGTGACAGGCCACCAGGGAGAATAAAAAGAAGTACAATTCAAATCAGATCGCTGGTAAAATATTCATTTAAGCTGTAAAAACTATGTTTTAAGAGAAGGGTTTTGATTTCCTTTTTAAATGTATTAATCGAATTTATGGATTTACAATTTTCAGGTAAATAATTGAACATTTTTATAGGCATTATATAGCTACTTTTAGCCGTCGAGGCAAGTCTATGTTGGGGTAATCTTAGGTTGTCATTAGAGCGTAGCGTATAGTTGCTAACTATATCTGCAGTTGATGTATAATGATTAATGTTATTCTTGACGTAAATTGCACACTGAAGGATATATATAGAGATAATAGTAAGAATTTTTAAGTCTCTAAACAGATCCCGACAGGAGTGTCTAGCGCCTTTAAATTTCATTGTACTAACTACTTTTTTTTGCGCAGTTAGTACCTCATTTATCCGATTTGCATTGCCCCAGCTGACAATGCCATAACACAATACTGAATTTACATACGAAAAATAGTATGAAAGCAAAATTTTTAAATTCACATACGACCTAAGTCTCCAGATGATAAAACAATTGAGTGAAAGTTTTTTTAGAACACTATTAATTTGAGAGTTCCATGATAACCTGCTGTCAATCTGGATACCCAAGAATTTTGTGTTATCAGTCTGATTAATGTCATAGTTCTGACCAGAAGACTATAGTTGGGAGCTGTAGTATTAAACATCACAAGTTCAGTTTTATCGAAGTTTAATAATAGATTGTTCGTAAGGCTGTAGTCAAGGACAGTATTTGTACAATCAATAGCTGTTGTACTAAGCATATTTACATTGTCGGCTGAGACAATTGCTGACATATCGTCTGCAAATAAAGTTATTGAGCTGTGGAAATGTTTATCGAATGATTCAGCTATATCGTTTATAAAGATTAAGAATAGTAAGGGGCCTAGGATACTCCCTTGAGGCACCCCCATCTTGATAGGTTGCAAGTCGGATTTATGCTCCTTACCACCTGCCTGTAGTACAACCATCTGTGAACGCTCAGACAAATAGGAAGAGATCCAACTATAGGACAGTCCCCTTACTCCGTAGTAATAGAGTTTCTGTTTAAGTAAGTCATGGTTTACCATGTCAAAGGCACGCTTATAGTCAAAATATAAACCGGCAACGTATTTTTTGTCATCAAGACTTTTAATTATGGAATTAACTGAATTTAGTATGGCATCTTGCGTCGAAAGATCTTTGCGAAAACCGTATTGTGCATCAGTGAGAATATTATTTCTGCTGAGATAGTTCAGTAATCTAGAGTGAAAGGCTTTCTCATAAATTTTTGAGAAAACAGAGAGTAAAGAGATTGGCCTATAGTTTTCTATCATATCTGTCTCATTTTTCTTGTGTATAGGCTTAACTATAGACTTTTTTAAGTTGGCTGGGAAGATGCCTTCTTCAAAGGACCTATTTATCAAGAATGTAAAAACTGGAGCTAGGATGTCGGCAATATTACCAAGCAGGGAGCAAGGAACGCCATCCGGTCCCGCAGAATTTTTTACCGAGACTGCTTTTATCAGTGAAAATGTCTCATCATTAGTAATAGGAGTTAAGTACATAGAGTGGCAGCTAGCACCAATGTTTGCATTAAACTTTAATTTGGATTTTTTATTAGAATCATTGTTAATGTTAAAGCCAGAGGTAAGTTCATTGGGCGAGTTTAGAAAAAGAGCATTAAATTTTTGAGCTGCAGTTTGGTAATCCTGGATCATATTCCCTTGCACATCTTTAAAAGATGTGGGATAGGATTCAGTTTGAGTAGAATTTACATCATTGCTTATTATCCGCCACGCGCATTTTGTTTTATTTTTAGCATTATAGTACATATTATCATTGTACTCCCTCTTACTGTCCCTAATGGCCTGTCTATGTTCCTTTAGTAGTGATCTGTATTTATTATTTAAATCTTTATCGTTGTTAATTTTAACTATTGTGGCTAAGTGTCTAAGTGTATCACCACGCTTAATAATCTCGTCGTTAATCCAGGGTTTATCAATGAACTTCTTATTTCTGTCAACTTTTAAGAGTACCAGGGGAAAACATATTACCAATATCTCAAGAAATCTAGTCGAAAATTTATCAAACATGTCAGACGCATCCCTCCCTAAGAGAATATTCTCCCAGGATTCAGATTCTAGGTAATTTCTAAAGTTAATATTATTTGCTGGATCTTTGAAATTCCTGGTATATTTAAATACAGGGCTCTCATGTGCTGACACACCACAGGGAATTGAGACCATTTGCATGAAGTGGTCCGAGAGGTGAGTTCCAACATTGGAGACTGTTAACAGACTTAAGTCAAGGTTACAAAAGATATTGTCAATAATTGTTCGAGAATTACCAGATATTCTAGAATAATCTTTAATACAAGAAAAGAGGCCATAGCCACCTGAAATATTAGAGATAGACATAGCATGAGGGTTATTATTTAGGGGATCAAAATTTGTATTGAAGTCTCCACATATAATAAGAGGCTTATTGTTAGTACTGGTAATTTTATCAACATAAGCGTCCAAGTTTTGTAAGAACAGACATATCGGCACTTGGGGCCCTATAGAAGCATGAAACAATGAAAGAGTTATATTCAGACTTTATTACCGCACTAGCACATTCGAAAGCTGACGTAATACCTTTAACACTTGACACTTTTAATGCCTTGTATTCAATGTCTTTCCGGGCAAATATTGCAGTACCTCCTCCACGAATATCCGCACGACAGAAGCAGTCTGCTAATCGGTAGTTATCCAAACATACTACCTTAATTTCATCTTCAGTACACCATGTTTCAGTTAAGGCAATAACTTCGGGATAGTCCAACGATTTTAAGAAAAGTGAAAGTTCAGTTGACTTACTGGAATACTCCTTATATTGAGGTTACATACCCGAAAGGGTTTATGAGTTAATTAAAAATGCAATGAAAGAAAACGCTCCTATGATTTTATTCTGTCAGCCACTTGTTTTAAACGTTGCTTGTCAATATTTTTTTTGCAACCAAGCTCGGTAGCTGCTCTAATCGATCTATTATATCAACACCTTCATTCCATATTATTGTTAATTACAATGAAATAATATATCCATATTGCCACCAACTCCCTACCTATTAGAGACATTAGCCTATACCACATGCAATACCTGTTTTGTGGATTGGTGGCATAACCAATGTTTTAAAAGCGGAGGGACAATACCCTGTCTCTATGCACATTTTAATATGTATGCTCTGATATTGAAGACGATATTTTTTAAAGTTTCTGCTTTTAAACCATCTATTCCCGGAGCCTTATTATTTTTTAAGGACATAAATCGTTTCTTTTACTTCTACATAATTAGTAGCAGATACAAAAATTGAGGTAATGACACTTTTTGATATTGATAGTCAACAGTATTTACATTATTTTTTTTTTTATTCATACAAGCTCACAAAACTAAATATACAGGGTGTCCCGAATTGCATAGGTCAAACTTCACTAAGCAATACAAATTTTCAAAATAAGAAAAAAAGTTCCTATAAACATGGGTCGGGAAGTGCTTAGTTTCCGAGTTACAGGGTGTTCAAGTAATTCTCTTGAAAATGTCTTTTTATGAATATTTTCGAAATGTCTAAAGATAAACAAATGATAATTTACACAGGAATTTAACTTTTTATGCTTTTTAAGACAAAATGACAAATATATACGAAAATCATTCAGGAGCGGGTGAAACTGGGGGGGCCTAGGTATAATTTAGCCCCAACTTTATTGTGCGACACTTTTACATTAATTTATGAGCAGAACTTAAAAATTTGAAGTTTTCTACACAAAAAAAGTCTCGTTTTTTCTCTAAAATTATCAGTTTTTGAGTAACTCTTATCTGAACTTTATTAATTAGTAACCATTATTACCAGTATTCCTGGTATGCAGGAATGTGCCATGATTATAATGTTTGTAACAAATGAAAAATAATCTAGCATGCAATGCCAGAATGACAATAATGACATTGTTGTTTTTTTGTTTTCTGTAGTTTTTGGAAAGTGTTCTATTGAAAAGTAAAAAATGGACATGTTTAGTAATGTGAAGTACGCGGATATTCATTTTATTTATGGATATTGTAATGGAAACAGAAATGCCGCGGTACGCAAATATCGCAGAAGATTTCCTAATAGAAAGAAATCATCTAAAGATGTTTTTATTCGAACCCACCTAGAATTTAGAAACGTTGGACTTAGAAGAGGTCCAAGAAATGAAGAACAGCGAAATGGGCGATTTAAAAACATGATTTTGGCCAAATTTAACAATAATAATAAATTAAGTATCAGAAGAGCATATCAGCTGCGTGCGCAAGCGGTGCATGTTTCCAAAAACACAGTTTTTCGGATTCTAAAAAAAGACCACAGAAAAGCTTTTCGAATGCAGCCAGTCCAAAACTTCAACCAGGTGATCCCGAAAGGCGTATCAATTTTTGTAATTGGTTTATAAATGCCATGGAACAAGATCCTGATTTCGGAAGTAAAATTATTTGGACTGATGAAGCTACCTTTAACCGTAATGGATTGGTTAATTTTAATAATTTAAGAATCTGTGCTCATCGGAATCCTCATATAATTCGCCCTAGGACATTTCAACAGGAGTTTAGCGTTAATGTATGGTGTGATGTTATAAACGGGGCTTTTTGTGGGCCCCACATCTTTCCTCCCCGTGTAAATGGACCATTATTTAATGATTTTTTAAATAACCATTTTTTTCAATATCCCGAGGATATTCCTCTTAATTTAAGAAATGAATGCTGGTTTCAAATGGATGGAGCTCCTGTACATTTTGCTGTTGAGAACCGTTTGTGGGTAAACAATAATTATCCTGAACGGTGGATCGGTCGATTAGGTGCAAGAGCCTGGCCACCCCGTTCACCGGATTTAACTCCAGTTGATTTTTTTGTCTGGGGTATTTAAAGGACAAAGTCTACGCAAACCCTGTAAACAAAAGAGAAGAGATAATAGAAAGAATTCTCGAAGAATGCGAAAATTTGCGGGCTAATCCTGATTTCATTCGTAAAGCTACACACTCTGTACGGCGCAGATGTCAGAAATGTGTTGATGCTGGCGGAATGCACTTTGAACAACTCTAGTAATTTGTAATTTACCTTACTTTAATCTAATTCATTGTTGTCTAATAAAAAATAATGTAATCAAATTTTGTTTTACTGCCATTGTTTTTTTCTGTTCTGCTAAAATATTCATAAAAAAATATTCCCGAATAAAGTTCAGATAAGATTTACTTAAAAACTGATAATTTTAGAGAAAAAACACAAGACACCTTTTTGTGGAGAAAACTCCAAATTTTTAAGTTCTGCTCATAAATTAATGTAAAAATGTCACACAATAAAGTTGGGGCCAAATTATACCTAGGCCTCCCCCCCCCCCCGTTTCACCCGCTCCTGAATGATTTTCGTACATAGTTGTCATTTTGTCTGAAAAAGCATAAAAAGTTAAATTCCTGTATAAATTATCATTTGTTTATCTTTAGACGTTTCGAAAATATTCATAAAAACATTTTCAGGAGAATTACTTGGAACCTCTGTATCTCGGAAACTAAGCACTTCCCGACCCATGTTTATAGGAACTTTTTTTTCTTATTTTGAAATGTTGTATTGCTTCGTGAAGTTTGGCCTATGCAATTCGGGACACCCTGTATTATGTAGCTCTTTTTAGCTATTATACTATTATTTATTAGTTATATTACGAATAGCATGTAATTACTGGTTTTAATATATTTTTAGTGGCAGTTTTACTATTTTTAATTGTTCATTTCTGTAATGCCGGTTAGCATTCAACCTTGAACAGGCACTCGCCATTATTCATTTGTTTTGGAGTACTGCAAATGAAAACAAGGAATTTAGAAAAACTACTTTATTTAAAAAAACACTTCATGTACAAACATCACAGTACAAAATATAAGAGTGCATGTCATGTATAATGTATTGATAAATTATAAAAACAGTCTTTATAAACTTCCCAAAACGAATAAAGGATACAGTAGAATTTCAGTTATTTGACACTATTAAGGAATCCTTATTAGTGGAGAGTCGTTAGATTTAGACCCCAAACGAATTTGCCAGTGATCAAATTGTTACAATATATACTAAAATGTTTATATGTTGATTTTTCTCGATTTTTAATTTATTGATATTCTAAATAAATCAATTTTTGTACATATGTATTTTTTAACAGTAAAGTTAAAGTTTCAATTCCTAATATGAAATTATTTTAGATGTGATGTTTATTTGAGGTCCCGGGTACACAAAAAGGACTGGCAGGTAGATGTAGTGGAGGGCAGAGCTAATAGACATTACTGGTTGCATAATGTTTACCATGATACTTTAATATATTAATCTGGCAATATGTCTAATAGTTGGCGCTAGTATATAAGAAGGAGTAGTGTAATGTCTGAAGCTTTCTCTGTTCGTTGTTTACCGTGTTCAATAAAACGTTGTTTGTTTTACTTGAAATCCGAATTAGTTATTTGTACTACTCTGCTGAATCCCATAGGTTATGGGCCTAGGTGCATTCTAAACTAGTTTGGTGGGAACGGGAAGTTGTAAAAACAGGAAGAAATCAAAAACAAACTTTGGTGCTGGTTGCCGGTCTCTGTGTGTCCAGTTTTTCAGTTTTAAACAAGGCCGCTATTTCAAACAATCAAATAGTGAACGTAAAACCATTTGATGGCATGGGATTTTCAAATTGGCAATTTCGTGCGAAATTAATATTGGAACAAGCAGGTGTCCTAGAAGTTCTAGAAACTGATCCACCCGCGGATGCTGACCAACTTGCAAACTTTAAAAAGTCCGACGTAAAAGCAAGAAATATAATAGTGCAGTGCCTGTCTGATACTTTGCTGGAAATGGTAAAGTCAAAGTCCTCAGCAAAAGAAATTATGGAAGTTCTCAGCTCTACCTATCAAAAAAAGGGAATCTCGACACAAGTACAACTGCAGAAGAAACTTAGAAGTCTGAAGTTCAATGAGGGCACATCTTTAAATGTTTTTCTCGCAGACTTCGAACAAACAGTGTACGAATTAAAAAGCGCAGGCGGAAAAATGGAACAAAGTGAAATGGTATCGCAATTGCTCTCATCCATGCCAGAAACGTACCAAGCAGTCACAACGGCCATTGATATTATGTTCTGCCAAGATTAATAAAAAATAACACTAGATTTTGTGAAAAACAAGTTGCTAATGGAAGAATCAAGACAAGAAAAAGCTCAAGCAGAAAGTAGCAACAGTGAGGCAGCGTTCTTGGGCTATAAGAAAAAGTGGAATAAGAAATGGAACAAAAGTCATACTGAAAACAAGAAAAGTGAGTTTCCTTTTAAGTGCCATGGATGTGGTGTTGTAGGTCACAAGAAATATGCATGTCCGAACAGTCAAAAGAAGAACGGGAAGGCAAATATGGTGGAAAATGCTGAAAGTGAAAATGCTATATCGTTCTTGACAGCAGAAGATAGCATGTATTGACCAAAACAAAGAAGTAAAATTTATTACTGACAGCGGAGCTACAAATCACCTTGTAAACAAAACCACAGGAAATTTTCTGAAAGATAAAGAGGTAATCTCACTGATAAGTGTTGCCAAAAGAGGAGAAACAATAGAAGCCACAACACAAGGTAATCTACATTTGAAACTAGAAAATGGTAAAGAATTATCTATGAAAAATGTGTGGATGTGTGACAAGCTTCTTCACAACTTGTTGTCAGTTAGAAAACTTGAAGAGAAAGAGTTCGAGGTTTTATTCAGAAACAAAGAAGCACTAATCATGAAAAAAAGTGAAGTCTTATTAAAAGGTCAACTGCAGGAAAACTTATATGTTGTCACATTAAGATTGTCACAGGGTTTGAACGATACTGCTTATGCAACAGCAGGGGACATGTTATTGCACAGAAGAATGGGTCATTCGTCTCAGTTTCCAGCATCAGGTGTATGTGATGTATGTCTACAAGGAAAACAAGCAAGACTACCCTTCAGGAGCATATCAGAAGAAAGGAAGGCCAAGCGCATTCTAGAAGTAGTCTCGACTGATGTGTGTGGTCCAATATAAACCCTCCTACGTATGATGGAAAACGATATTACGTAAGTTTTATTGACCATTTCTCCCATTTTGCTGTATGCTATCTGATAACAAAGAAAAGTGAGGTTATAGACAAATTTCAAGAATATGTAAAGTTTGTAGAGGTAAAATTTGGTACAAAAATAGAAAGAATTCGATGTGATAATGGTGGTGAGTACACCTCACAGAAGTTTAAAAGTTTTTCTTTGAAAAATGGAATAAAGTGCCAGTACACCATAGCTAGAAATCCAAAGCAAAATGGTGTTGCTGAGAGATACAATCGAACAATTATGGAAAAGATAAGTCTCTTTGGGGTGAAGCAGCAAGAACTGCTGTCTTTCTCACAAATCGCACTCCAACAAGAACATCACCAGAGAACACAACTCCTGCAGAAATTTGGTACAAGCAAAAACCCAACATGAAAAAAATCAAGCTTATTGGTTCAATTGCACATAATCTAATCCCTAAAGAAGATCGACAAACAAAGCTCGATTCACATAGTAAGAAACTGACTATGGTAGGTTATGTAGACAATGGTTACAGGCTGTGGGACAAAGAAAATAAAAAGATCTTTTTAGGAAGAAACGTATTTGATGAAACCAATGAAAAGAAAATACCCATAGAAATTAATGAAGAAACAGAGGAAACTCAAACAGAAGAAAAAAGAAAAGAAAAAGAAAATGGAAAAACTTCAGAATAGACGGAACTACAAATACTTTAATAATGATATATTTCTTTTAGTTTATGTTGATGATGTAATTCTGTTTTCAAAAAGTTTGGAAATTTTAGAGTACATTAAAGATAAACTATCACAAGACTTTAAAATGAAAGACTTTAAAAACAAAAATATAACTTTCTTAGGCTTGGTAATTAACAGAACTGATAATGAACTGTATATTTGTCAGAAAGAACTAATTAGAAAAGTTTTAAAGAAATTTAATATAAAAAACAGATATCAGAATATATCAGTGAAGCGGTAATTTGAGCAAACCACACGTTTTCAAGAGATCGGCCGTTGAAATACAAGAGGTGATTTTCCTAGGATTTCAATTTCTTCAGTCAATATGTCGCTTACCTTTCAAGACATCAAATCGCCGTCTCCGCCATTCTCATTTTCTCTTCGATTTACGTTCCCATGAATTATGTCAGATTTTTAGGTGTACGATTGTGACTTTTAATTTTTCAAACACAGACAAAAGATGATGTAAAATTCTATTTGATCATATTAGATTTGAAGTTTCTTTTTTCAGTGGAAATTACTTAAAAAAATTACCAGAGGTTATGGATTTCGACGAGAAAAAACGAATGGCGCAAGCAGAAAGTTGATATCTCCTTTTATTTTCGAACAAACGAACGAAATGAAAAAAAAATTGCAAAATTCCTTCCTTTTTAAATTTGCAACTTTTGATCTTGAATTTATATTAACCAACTCCAAAAACATAAATAGTGACCATTTTGTCCATAGGACTACAATTATTGCAGTTACTTTGGATTAATTATTAATTTACAATTATTTTTAAAATTTTCCAGGAAACTATTAAACAAACGAAGATCGTCAAATTCTAACTAGTAAACATTTTAGTACTGGGTCTTAGAATACAATGCGAAAAACTGCATGAAAATTTATTCACTGGTTCATTCATTTTTTATGCTTAACGACTCTCCACTAGATATAAATTCCCTTAAACTAAAAAGTACATAACAAGAAAAACCTTATATCCAATAAAAAGGCACCATGTTGAAAATTTTTTCTACAAGGCATTAGAAACGAGTAAAAAGTAAAATAACAAATATTTCCTCTGCATTGACGCATTACAATACACATTTATATTTGCTAAAGTTTTGAATGATTTACCCGTCACAGGGTGAGAGTAAGTGTGATTTTCCCAATATATCCTACAAATATGCACTAGGAATATTGTCACGACTATTAGCCGGCCATTCTGTGACTTCAACATTGCGGTCACTAAAAACTTACTCGAGTTATTGTACTATAAAATGAATTCCTTGTCATATTCAGCGGCATATGGAACATGTTCCAGACTCTTGCTGATGTACCACAAAGCTGCCAGTGAACCATCTACCATTTCCACCAGCTCTGCGAGGTCAGACATAATTATTCCATCCTATGACGTAATTGATCTTCAAATATCTCTCTTGGTATCTTCGATACTTAGCAATCAGTATGGTGTGATAGTTGAAACCCTGTAAATATTCTTTGGTGTCCTTGTGTTTGCTAATGCTGTCGGCATCAAACTATTACATTATTTTTAGAAAGCCAATTCAAATGGTTTGTTTCAAAATTCGTATTTTTGAAACTTCAATTCAATTCTCGTGTATCTAAAACCATGACAGTCATTATAAAGGGCGACACCTCCTCTGCATTATCGATACGGTTTTCTTCTCATCAAACCATAGTCAGTATCCTAAAAATGAATTCAACAGATCTGCAGTATAACTGACATTAACTGATTGGTCTAGTAGCTACTCAGCCTCTTGTAGCCTTCCTCAATCAACACAGCAGCTCTAACACCTCGATTTCATTGTCTTTTACTAAGCACAATCCTCTGCATTATTTTGCATATATTTTTTTCCCTCCAGAAAACTGATAATGAGAATGTTTTGCCACTGATGGAATAATATACCGATACTCTAAATTCAAAAATTTAAGCTCCTAATTCTGAAATATGCATAAAAAATAGATTTGTCTTTTTATTCGTTTTAAGTAGTTTTTTTTTAAATTAATTTACATAAAAATTTCTGGACAAAAAATGTTTTTTAATTTTTGAATAGTTTGAAATTTATTACGGGCATTTGTTTTTAGGAGGAATTATTTGATCTATAATTTCTCTGCCAAAATGAGGTAAATCTTCTTCTTTTAAAAGTCCTTTTGGTAAATAACCAATGAGGTTTTCGATGTGGTCCTTCAACATGCTTATTCTTTCTGCCTCTATTATACGTTTCCTAAAAAATAATAATAATAATAATAATAATAATAATAAATGTCTTTATTGTAAACATACAAGTTGTAAAATTTACAAATGCTTGAGAATTGTTTAATTTCAGTTATTGGTTATTGTATATTGTTAAAGACGTGATAATTATGTATTGTTATAATTGCATTTTTCTTGTGTATTGTTTTAAACTTATTTTTCCACGAATTACTATGTAAATGTATTTTTAATATATTTACGCATGAATGGTTTGTGTGAACGAAAAGGTTTAAATTTGACAGCCTGCGCCACTTTTAGTAATTTTTAGGTTGGAAATGGAAAAAAAAAATTGAATTTGAATTTGTTACTAAACCCGGCCGTTTCGGAGTGCCAGAACTTCCGTTTCGTGTTAAGTGTGTTAAGAAGGGTATGCGTACCGATTCTTATGACTGTTGAAATAACATATGTAAATCCGTTGCTGGCTCTTAGTCTACACCTTTATGCTCAAATCTTTTTGTCTGTTTAAAACACTTGCATTAGAAAAAATTTCCATCTGCCATATTTTAATCTTATTTGTCAAAAAACGCCTTCTAACTGCTCCTTTGACGTAAAAGTCACAGGCGTAGAGGTTATTTTCCAGTAAAATACTGGATAATTGTATTATTTTGTAGATTTCACGGACATTATTTAGAAGAAAAGGATTCCAACAAGAAACAGAAAAATTAATAAAATCACAACCAACATTTAGACAATATTTCTATTGACTGGTTTAAACAGAAATTAGCAGAGTCACAGCCCTCTACTGTCATTAGTGCGAGAATTTCTAATAGTGTTATTGAGCAGCCATCAGCTTCGAAATAAAATATAAGTTTTTAAGCTCTTGTGTCATTTCACATTCCCTATTATTACTGAAAATCTAAGACATACAGCCTTTCTTACACGGACACGGATGGAATAAACCTCTGTGCCAAAAGGATCAGACAGAGGCTGGTTTTTATACTTCTATTACAAAATGTCTCACACAAGTGAAACTTTTGATTACGGAAAAAGAACTATTTTCCGAGACCTTCAACTGCCTTCGTTTTAATTTTTCAATTTATCATTTAACAATTTTGTTTCAGTTTATATATTTTTAGGTGTGAGACATTTTGTAATAGAAGTATAAAAACCAGCCTCTGTCTGATCCTTTTGGCGCAGAGGTTTATTTCATCAAAATTTTTAAATATTTTTACAGTGGCAAAATACCCAACAAACTAAGAAATTAAAGAAAGTTATGTTATAGAAATTTGTGTTCACTCTACTAGTAAAACAAAGTGCTGGGCAAAGTTGGCATGTTTCTATACACTAAGATTTTCTTCAGCTATTGGATAGTAACTGCTAAAAAAGCAATAATTGCATCAGCAATTCAGCTGATCACTAAAGGCAATGTTTTAGTAGTACCTTCTGGGTAAAAGATGTGTTACATTTTCATTCAGTTTCGACCAATGATAGGCTCGGACAAGGCGGAAAACTAATTTGCCGACAATCATAGAAAAGCCAATACGATGGCACATATAGTTGATATGAAAGTCATTTATAAAAAGGATGTAAAAAAAATGAAAAAATTCAAAAAAATCGAACAAGCTCTTAAATAGCTATTGTTGAAAATAAGGAGATAAACGTAATTAAATATTTGAGACCATTTGTGATTATTTTTTTCTTGTGTCAACCAACATAATGTTTATTTAACCTGAGTTAGAAAAGTCGTGAATAAAATAGTTAGTAAATGTTTATTTACCTCTGTTCTACTTCATATTCTTCTTGTTCTTTTAATTTGATTTGAAGTTGCATTTCTTCTGCATGCTTCTGCCTCCTTTCTATTATCATTTTTTCAACATCCTTTCTTAATAGCAACGTTTTCAATCTCTTCTTTTCATTTGATAATTGGTCTAATCTATTATCTTCTGCTAGCTTAGCCACCACCTAAACAAAATAATTCATAAATAATAGGTAGCCAATTATATGAGACTTTGTAGACATTTTAAAACTAAATACCAACTACTGAATGAGGATATATCATCTACACATTACTCCATAAAAAACAAATTTAGTTTAACAGATTGGTCATTTTGAATGTCCAACAGCTGGTTTAAAATTTGCGAGAATAAACCGAGTTTAAATTTTACCCAGCATTTTACATGCCACGCATGTTGTTACAGTTTATTTTCACATTTAGTAATTGTGGGAATTTTAGGTACTGATTAGTGGTGCTATCTCTCGCCAAATAGATATTTCCTTGGGCTCACCAACGAGTATACCTGGTTGCCTAATGCTGAGGCATTATTTCAGGCCATTAAATGCGCTGTTGCCTCAGGAAGTCCGCCGGACAAGGTGCATTCAAATATTCTTTATGAAAGAGTGTTGCAAAATGCCTTGGTAAAGCTTCCACAATGGCCGGTATTGTGAATTAAACTTTCTTTTGGTGTGTAGACTTATAAAAGATGGCGTTCGGATATATTAAGATATTATTTGTGGATGTAAACGAAGTTAGGAGACTCTATTCAGAGTTGCGGGGTACGCCGTGAATTGGAAATTCTGAACGTACCGACGGAAGTTACAAGAATTTGACATTTGATAGGGGGGCATTTTCTTGTTAATTTTTCCCTTTTGCTGGCTAGAAAGTTGAGTAATGTGAATATGCGTTTTAGCAATATTGTAAGTTTGCTCCATTTATGGGATTTAGTATTCATCACGACAAAATTAGTCATATTTCCATTTTGGTATTTGAGTATCGTTTTTTGGGGAGATACAACTACGGATTTCTGGATTAAATCAATTTTCTGAAGCACGTGGCGTCTTTCGAATGCAAGATTTCGGAGTGCCATTCGGCAGCAAAGGACCTTTTTCAGCCCACATCACATCTCAGGTATGTCTCTGAAACCTACTTAAGATTGAAATAGATTGGTAATTTAGCTTGTTTTACTGCAGGGCTGTTTGTTAAGTTATAAGTATTGAGACCTGTTTGTTAGTTTATGGTTATTTGGATTTGTTACATTACGATTTTACTTGGATCTGTTATTCTACATTTATTTGGGACTGTTATTTTACATTCTACTTAAACTTTATGTCACGTTCTACATTTTATGAGGAACTTCCAGTCTGATTCTGGTTTCGACTTCTGGTCCAGATTTTGGTGTCTAGCGTTTGGATTATTGCCTGTTATTTTGTGCTTGTATGGTACTGGGGATCTCGTCACGTTATATGGGACCACCACAGGTGGTAGGATGGGAAAAGGTATTCAGACACTACAAAGGTAAGCGGAATCATATTCTCCTAACGAGGGATCCGGTTATATCAACACAACGTCCACCATACAGTAAAATAATTAGGGGTTGTTTACCCGAGACAAGAGAACGGACCATTCGCCCTATTTTGTATACAGCTAGTTTACAGTAGTAGACTAGTGCCACCGTTTGACATAACTCACATATGAATTTCAATAAATTTCAGTAATATTAGTCATATTTTGCATATAACTAATTCAATAATTTTCAGTAATAGTTGTAATATTTTGCTCATAACGATTTCCAGTAAATTTCAGTAACATTTGGCATATTTTGTGTATCGTTATTCCACTAACTAAATAGTTTTGCCCTATTTGACAAATAGATTTTAATAGTTTTAAGCAATTTATGTTTTACCGTACCTTGATCACATAAAGTTATTTTTTTCACTCTCCCTGTACATGACCTTTATGACCTCTATTTCTATTTCTATTTATTTATCAAGAGTTCTATTTATTTATCAAGAGTTTATTAGTTTGTAAGATATTTTGTTTATGTTAGGTTAAAGGTGTGGGCTCCACTTATTAGTAAACTTTTTAGATTAATTGTGTTATATCTTATACTACGTACAAATGTTTGATTAGATTGACGTTGTCTTTATATATTTGACCATCCTGCACCACCCCAATTATCGAAACCACCCCCAAGGACCTGACTAGTCGGCCGTGTGAGACCTCTTTCTCACCAGTGTATTGCAGAAAGCGTACTGCATGTTAAACATTAAAATTTTGTTCTGGGCACCAGGCACCCTACCCTGCGTTCGCTGTTTAGCAGCCTTTGGGGCTCCTCTTTACAAGTGGGCCCAGGCCCTGTAGCAGTGACGTAGCCAGGATTTTTATTCGGAGGGGGTCCAAACATTTTGAAGATACGAGTAGAGTAATCCAGTTGGGATATACAGTGTGTTTCACTTGAAATGGTAACACCCCAATAACTTCTTATTTTTTTTCCGATTTGAATCAAATTTTACTTAAGCATAGAACAAATTAGGATCTACTTATGACCAGAAAAACATTCGCCTCCTACAAATGCAAAGCCACCTGCGGTACCAAAGTATGTGGAAAAAATCAAAAAATTATATTAGGCATTTTTTTATCGGACAATTTTGTTAATGAAACTTGTTCAGAATTGTCCGAACATCTTATGCCCAAAATTCAAACAAAATTAAAAAGATTAAATTTTAAAAAATTTAAAAATGATTATTTAAAATAAAACTGTAAATTGCTTGACAACTACCTGGCAGCTTGGGTTTACTTTCAAACAAAATTGTCATAGTACAGTTTTCTAAACAAAAAAAGCCATTAAAATGATATTTTCGGATTTGGACATTATTTTAACCAAAATTTATATATTTTTTATTTTGATTAAATTTTGGACTCAAGGTTTTTGGATAATTATGAACGAGTCTCACTAACAAAACTGTCCGATAAAAATATGCCTAATATGATTTTTTTATTTTTTCCGCATATTTTGATGCTTTCAATGGACCCCGCATCATTAGCATTGGAAAAATCATTTCGGTGGAATTTTCTTCAAACTTTGGGAGTAGCTAGTTCAAGGGCTTCCGAACAAAAAATGTCATATGAATAAATTGATTTAATGCGTCAATGATTTTTACTGTTTTAAATTTTTTTCAAAGATTTTTAACTTCCAGTCACTGTAATTCTGCAAGGTAGAATCAATTAAATCAATTTTTTCATGACATTTTTCAAAGATTTTTAACTTCCAGTCACGAAGGCATTAAATCAATTTTTTCATATGGCACTTTTTGTTCGGAAGCCTTGAACTGCCTATTCCCAAAGTTTGAAGAAAATTCCACCGAAATGATTTTTTCAATGCTAATGGTGCAGGGTCCTTTCCACATTTTAAATGTCACTTCAGTCGATTTATATTTTCGAGGCGTCGCGACCCACAGCTTGTTGAAGGAGATGAAAAAATGCTAGTTGCTCCACCTATAAACCTCTTTTTGTAGAATTCAAATATCTCCATTTCTTTTCAAGAATTGGAGCTCAGAGTTTTGAGTGAAAAACCTATATTTATAGTTCTGCTAAAAACAGAAATTATTTCAAATGTAATAATATCACATATTGAAATGCATTGTTGTTTAATGAGCGGGGTGCTAATGTTGGTCCCACACGCAGGCGACCAATCATCTAGGAATGGCCCTGTGGTAAACTATAAGGAAACAATTTTCTTTACTTCTTCTTGTTCAGTTTTTTGAAAAAAAAACATGTTATTGAGAAACCTCTGGAATGCTTCATTAAAAAAGGAAGTAGATTTATACACAACACATCCGTCATATTCATATGCAGCAGGTATGCAAAGGCACGTTGTTGACTTCGCCCTATCAATATGGCTGCAATAAAATTGCAAGAAACCATACCATGATTTGCAACAAAGCTGGCTGGAATAGAAACTTGAAGTTAACCAGAAAAGTTTTCAACAAAAACCGAAAATAAAATTAATATAATAATTTTAAATATCATGTGTGTCAATTATTTAAATGTCACCCTGGACCCCTCCCCTGGCTACGTCACTGCCTGTAGCAATGTTAAGTATATTAAACTTCATTTCAAAAAGTTGGTTATCTAACCAAAGATTTTATGTGGTTGGCAACACCCAAGTTAATTTTCACTGATTTGACAACGCTGACAAAATAGTTCTTTGAGGTTACGCTTGTGAGTAACTTTTATCATTGAAGTAAGTGGAAAAGTAAGACAAGCTACGTTATTGGACATTTGATTTTTACTAATAACAATCTATTGTGTTTATATCTAGCGGTAAATATGAATTTAAATTTACTTGAGTCAGATGACAAAGACGAATTTTTATTTGTTGTCCGTAATTTTTAGGGCGGCCTAGACATTTGAACAAAGACGAGACCATATCATGTACTGGACTGTAAGGAACTTTACGTCAGATTTCAATGATCAAAAAACACAGTACAGGAAATACTGGAACCAATAAAAGTGAAATTTTTTGAGCCTAAAGGTCGCAATTTCACACTTTGTTCACTCATTTCAAAGTCAAAAAAGCAAAACCACATGTAAGCTCTCAAGTGGGAAATTATTTAAAGTTATTACTTGTAATCAGCCCTGCGCATGAGAAAATTTGGTTTAAACCATTAAGACGACTTGGTTAACTTTGGCGTTCCAAGTAAAACTCGTTTTGCTTTGATCACGACTTGAAAAACTGTTAAATTGAAAATAGAAAGTTTATCCAGAAAAGTTTAGTTTAAACCACCACTAAAATATTAGCCATTACTCACAGCCAGTTTCTGGTACATTCCGCTATCGAACTAAAAGCTATCACTTCGATAAAGTTAAGAATGCGATAACTTGCGTTTCTGAGAACTTATGTGTAGATAAATTTCAATCGATAGTGTTATAGCGGTTAAGTTGGTTAAACTACTGTACACTAAATGGAGTTTTATTGAAGCCAGCTTCATGCTATTATTTTTAATGTCATTTTTATTGTCTACTGTCAGTTTTCTAATGTTAATGTTAGGTCAGCATTCGTGAATAATAATAGTAGAGACCCCAGGATTTATCTTAGCATTCATCTTCCGTCTTAATTGTTACACACTTATACAAAACTAAGTGGTTGATAAAACTCATTTGTATAATAACATTCTCGACGAATCAACCTACAATACAAAAAAAGTCATCCAAATTGGGAAATAGTTTAGAAAAATTAACACTGAAACATTGCTTAATATTCGGTGTATTAGTTCAAACTTTGAGCAGTGTATAACTGTATATGTACACAAAGTTGCCTATTTAACAAGGTTTAAGTCCTGATAGAATGTATTAGTTTTCAATGTATTTTTTATATAATTTATCGTATTTTACTTAATTCTCCGCAAGTGCGCCTCTGTCGTCACTGATGAATTCCATGCTTTGGTTTTATTTGCTTCGGTACAATCAGTAGTTTTCGAGATATATTTTGGAAAATTTGTAGTGTATTGCAAATAGTGTTAAAATTTGCTAATTTTATGAATATGTTGGCAATGATTCGATATAAGAAAAAAGAAAAAAATATTTAGAAGAGAATTCCATCATAAGAATACGATGAATATCTTTAAAAAATTGAGGGTACATTTGGTAGTTTGCAGCCTTGGGTGAGAATATAAATCACCAAATGTTAAGTTAACGTAGGCATATAAGAAACCTAATATATAATGAATGAATCTATAAGTATTATTGTCATTATTAAAAAAAAAAAATACCAGATCTTTATATTTCTCATCTTCAATAGCTTCTGCTCGTAATTTCTCCTCTCTTTCTTTCATTTGCTGCATAAGAGATTCTTTTGTTTCTATGCCCTGCCTTATTTTCTTGTCTAATTCTTTCCTGTACCTTCTTTGGATAGCTTCTTTCTGTTCTTCCAAAAGCAACTCTTGAACAATGTCTTCGCGCTCTTTTTGTTTCGCCTATAAAAAATAACAAAAATAATCATACGAGAAATGGGAAAAATTGGGAAATGAACAAACTAATTTTGCTAAATGATCTGGATAGGTATATAGACTAGTGGAAGATAAGTTCCAAAGATTAGTTACATTCCGAGTGATAAGCCAATTTTAAACAAGCTGTATAAATACATTATTCCTCCTCTTAAATACATTAGGGAGACTTTTGTGGCGTATCTACATATCTACTATTAGTTATAAGTTTATTTATTTAATAAAAGTGTATTTTCTGTGTATCTATGGTGGTATCCAGAGACATATTATTATAATCATGGCTTAATTTTTCTAAAAAAAATAGATACATTTATTTTGTCCATGATAAGAAACAAAAAAATTAAGTCAATCAATCCATCCGACAAACAAACAAAAGTAAGCCAATTAATCCATCCGACAAACAAAAAAATTAAGCCAATTAATCCATCCAATGAAGAAAACATTAATCCACTCAATGAAGCAAATAATTCCATCAAAAGACGCAAGCAATATGGTAACTTTTATAACATAAATAAATAAACTAATAACTAATAGTAGATACATAGATGTTACCATGTTTCTTTTCTCTGTGTATCTATGGTGGTATTCAGAGAAATATATTATTATTATGAATTATGATGATGACTTTTAATTTTTCTAAAAAATAGATATATTTATTTTGTCCATGATATTTTTATGGTATTTTATTGTGGTTAACTATACAACTTCATTATAATCAGAGATGGGCATTTTTTAATCGACTAATTAGTCATGACTAATGACTAATCATTCATATATTAGTCATGACTAATGACTAATTGGTTAGTCGTTACTCGTGAATATCTCAATTGACGATTGATTAGTCATTAGTTAGATTAAAGATTGATTTATTTGTTAGCCATGACTAATATATTAACGACTAAATTCGTATCCATATAGTTTTAACTAGAAAAATATCTCGGCAATTACTCCCAAGAAAAATGTTGATTTTACTTCCACATTCTCATGGTGGAGTCCGACGCGATAAGGGCTCATTCACTTCTGGAGGTCGGGAGTGATGACATGGTGCCTTCCTTCTCCTTCTCAGAACCCTTTGAGGTTGTCATCACCAAAAGGGATGACTGGAACCCACCTGAGGACTTACTCAGGCCTGCCGATATCGTCTGGTTCACAGATGGATTGAGGTATGAGGAAAGTGCTGGAGCGGGGATATATGTTGAAAGACCTAGGGGTTGAACTTTCTTATACCCTGGGTAAATTCGCCAGGGTATTCCAGACTGAGATCTTTGCCATTTTGGTCTGCGTACAAGAGAATATCCGCAGGAAATATTCTAACAAGCATCTACACATATGCAGTGATAGTCAAACGGCCCTCAAGACTGTTGCATCAGTCAGGACCAAGTCAATACTGGTTCAAAACTGTAAACAGGCTCTCTGTGAACTTGGCTCATCCAATTGGGTCAAATTTCTCTGGGTGCCTGGACACAGCAACATTGATAGGGCAGATGCTCTGGCCAGTGGGGGGCTCTCAGCGGCCCCTACTGGGTCATGAGCTGGCTCTCGGTAACCCTAGATCAAATGGCAAGAAGTCAATAGAGAATTGGACCCATTCCCAGTTCTTTGACTTCTGGGCCGCCTAACCAGGACTCTGGCAAGTGAAGCTCCTTATCTCAGGGCCCTTACCGAAGCGAGCACACCAGATCCTGCGACTAAGCAGGAAACATGTCAGAATCGTGGTAGGTCTTTTGACTGGACACGGCTCTTTTAGAAAACACCTGCACACCATAGGGGTGGTCGACAACCCCGACTGCAGGTTCTGCATGGACAAGGAAGAAACTACCATTCACGTCCTAACTTCTTGCCCTAATCTTATGAACTTGAGGTACAAACACTTCAGCATTGGTTCTTCGGTGCTGGAGGAAATAAGGAATGTCCCCATAGGAATTCGGCCTGAATGGGGGAATTCCCTAAATCAGTAGCGGTTGCACATGCGCCACAAGGCCTGAGTGTGGTGACCCTTCGTCGCCCCACTAAAAGAAGAAAAAGAAGAACCTAACATCCTGTGACATAGTATCCAACAATCCGACTATACTTTTACCATGTAATAGATAGATCAAAGGGGGAAAGTGCTGTCTGTTCAAACAGAACGACAGGAAAAGACATCATTTAGGTTTCCTAAGGATCCCCAAAGGTATTTTATTATTGCTATAATTATAAGCATTTCGAAGTAATTGTGAACCTTAAAAAAATATTAAAGATCTCAAAAACTGTTAGGATTGCATAATACCACACGTATTATGCAAGTTTAAATTAATTGTAAATGTGCTCTACTATACGTTTTCTTGTCAAATCCTCATGATTGCATGCTGTCAACCACGATTAAGATCTTAACGCTTTGACTGCTGGTGCTGGAAATAAATGAACCCTGCCGTGCTCAAATAGTATTCATCTTATTATTCTTAACTTGGAATGTGAACCACCTAATTATAATAAAAATAAGGACTCAAGAACTCAAAAGG
Source organism: Rutpela maculata (assembly GCA_936432065.2). Classification (NCBI taxonomy): domain Eukaryota; kingdom Metazoa; phylum Arthropoda; class Insecta; order Coleoptera; family Cerambycidae; genus Rutpela; species Rutpela maculata. Next base: position 99,760,400 of record OW386291.2, read on the forward strand.
ATATAAGGTTTTTTGACCTCGTGCGCACTTCGCTAAGAATTTGTTGTCAATGTGCACGAGGTCAAAAGTCATCATTTTACATTTTCATTAATTGAATATATAAATGGGGATAATTAAAAAAGGCGTCAATAATGTCATGCGTACTGCCGACAAGGTCAAAAGAACGTCAAATGATGCTATGAGCATTCAATGTGTTAAAAGAAGGAAGGTTCACAATTACTTGCTATTCCTTTACTCATATTGCTAATATAATTACACAGCACTTTCCCCCTGTCTCTCATCTACGCACAGCACAATAGACCTAATACATGGTAAAATTTATTAATATTATATTATTATATTTTTTCATATTCTTCTTCTTCGACAGTTGTGTCAACTACACGCGAAATATTATCGTCCTTCGTCACATTCTTTAATTTTTTTTTTTTTTTTTTGAGTGACACTGTAATTTTTTTCATATTTTTTTTCCTTGACAGTTGTGTGTCAAATGTGTTCCTTCATTTTTTTTTCCTTAATTATGTTTTTGTATATTTTTCAACGAAACTGTTCCCAGTTCTTCATTGGCAGTAACGTCAACTACCTACTAAATATTAACCTTCTCCGTCCAGTGGTTTTGTAGATATAGCGACATTTTTTTTTGTCCAAAATTGACTTCAGCGCATCAAAATACTTCAGAAAAGTTGGTTCAGAAGCTTCAGAAGCTTAGGACAAGATTTTCTATTGCCATTCTTAGGGGATAAAAGGGGTGGTAGACAAAAGCTGATGAAATGGATTTTTTTTTTTTAAATCAGAATCGGTTTCATGCTGAAACCGATTCTGATTCAAAAAACATAGGATAAGATGGTTGTGATCAAAAGCACAGCCCCCCCCCTTTTTTATTGACCTGTGTTATTTAACAAATTTAAGAGGGAGCAAGGCGATCAAATCAGAAGGAAGCAGGCAGCAATGAGCCAATGTGAAGAGAGATTTTCGTAATAAACAAATTTTAGCTAAATATTTTCTTCAATAGAAATGTAGTATTCATTTACTTACTTACAAGAATATCTTTTTTTCAGTTTAATAATGCCAGCCGTTTGGCTAAAAACTGCTCTTTTCCAGTCAAGACTTTTAGTACAGTGCTTTTTAATAGATGGAGCCACCTACAGCACTACAATAGATCATTTTCAGTCAGCTGATTTTGACGCAGCTGCCTGGGACCTAATTCTCGAGTGTGAGAGAACGGGAACGTTCACATCACGGAAAGGATCATTCACATCCCTCGCTATTCTCTTGTGCTCTAAAATCGGTATTCTTGAACACATGGGATGTCGATCACTCGAGGAACAGATGATTCAACGTTGCCACATATTTTACTGTAGAATCCACCAATAGAAGCCACGTATTTTTTGCGCTTAAAAGGGAAAATTAGTTTCGTAACTAACCTAATTTTTATAAATGAATGCTGTTTATGCATCATTTTATTGAAAATAAAATTGTATTATTTAAGTGCTACGAAGAAAAGCGAAATTATTTAATTTGGAGGGCCGAATATGAAAGGAGAAATTACAATATTTAAAAAGATCTGTGGAAATGCAAGAAAATATTTTGCAGGAAGTTAGAGATGTGAAAGAATATTTATCATAATTATGATAAATATTCATTTATAACAATTTAATTATACTAAAGTACCTTTGGACTAATTCATTATCAATACCTGCCGTTTTCAGATGAAAAGAAGCATAAATTGCTCATATTTATAACCTCAAAATTAAAAACTGTGTTAACTATTTACCGTTTGTAGGATAAGTTGTTAAAAAAGTGAAACTTTTTCGTATTACCAATGTGTTTTCAACGATTTTGTTATTAGCATAACAGTTACTAGTTTATGGATATGTTTGTTATTGTAGTGTAAGAGGTTATTTCTTGTTTTTAGGGTGGTTTTGGTCACCACTAGAGAAATGCGTGCATAGAAATATTCTAGAGAACATTTAAGAAAATCGCGAATATCTCAAAAAGCTGCAACTTTAATCCCTACAATGCTTATACTAGAGAAAAGAGAATTTAATTTTACATAACATATGATGTAAAAAAATACAGGTATTCCATTTAAATTAAAAAAGTTTTTGAGGTGTGAATTTGACAAAATGTAACGTGAAAATTGGAACACTTTGTATACTACTATAGAATTTATTTTCAATGTAGAGTGTAGCTCGCCTTGTGTTCTTTCTACGTGCCAAAGGGCAAATGAGGATCTCCCACACGAATAAAGTTATAACGGTTCTTACAAACCGTTGCACCTGCCAATTTTTTTTATAAAATCTCAAATATCTTGCAACCCTGGTGGTTTGGGACCTCCGGCCCATTGGGACATTTGATCAGGGGCCCAAAATATAGAACATATCAAAAATCCAGTCAATTTAACGGAAGCCACTTTTATATAAGGATTTGTGCGGAGTCCTTTATCTATGAACTATAATACTTTAAAGTATTTTCATAAATTGTTCATTTTTTATTACCTATTATTTTTTTTATATGATATTGTTTTGTTTTCTATATCGAACACAGTTTGGACAAATTTTCTTCAAAAATAGAAAATAGCTTGTACAATATATAATTAATTAATTTATCAAATCTGCATAAAGCACAAATACACAAATATTGAATATTTTATCGTGATAAAAGTTGGTGCATAGAGAAAAAATGCTGTTGGCATGGACAAAATTTAGGCTGTGTGCTAGAAATAAAAAGTTATGTCACCTAATCAAAAACATTTGAAACCAAAAAAATCTTAAAACACCCAAATGAATTTCTGCTCAATGCACACTTGAGAAAATCGCCTTAAAAATTGAGAAAATCCAGTTTTTTCTTTCAATATTTAGGCATGTGATTTTCACAGAAAGCGTGCATCGGGCAATAAAACATCAACATTTCTACATTATATTTATTAACGCTCTTTAATTCTGCTCTCTAAATATTTTGATTTGAAATATTTTTTATTTGGTGTGCCATCACATTATTTTATTCTTTGCGTACCCTGTACACGCAAGCTAAATTTTGCCCGTGTCAAAGTGTTTCTCCAAGAATAAAATTTTCTGACAAATCAATAATAAATCAAATCAAGATTGACTCTATTGTAAGGCCTTTCTTCAACGATTTGTTCTTGATATATCCCAAATTCTACCTGTTCGGCATCAACAGGTATATTTGCTTTTATACACGTTATGAAGCACACAACAAGCATTGATTGTTTTTGATGCTCTATTAGATGTATAGTATAGTGTAGTACCCTATGCTTGAGTAGACACCGAAACTGAAGGCATATATTTCTATTCTAAACAGCAGCTTTTCCTTCGGCTTTATTAAATGAACTTGGGGCATTAACTCAGCTAACGATGAAAAAATAATGAATAAACTCTTCTCGTCTAATGATTATTGATAACCAGATATTTTTAAAAGCGAGGTTAAGAACACACAAAATAGAATAATTGCGCAAACTCCAGCGATATTTTCCTAGGAGAACGCTCCGTTCCCTTGAAAAATAGCAGGAGAAGAGTATTCTCTTACAACCGTGTGATGTGAACGATCACTTTTGAACTCCGCCCACTTTTCTCATGAGAACGCCATTCCCCGATTTCGAGAATAGGGACCCTGGAGGACACCCGAAACCTCATCCAATAACAGGAAATAAAAATGAAAATAATTAATTCGAGATGAGTTGCTATTTAACAACCTATCATTTTATTAAAAAATAACAGCTTGTACCCATCTCAATATCAGTTGGATGCCCTCCACGCCGGCAGTGTGACGTCTACCGAAAATTATCTCTAGGGCACCTGCATCATGTAACCAACATAACCTTAAATTTTAAGTTTTTCAAGTATATTCTCATTTTTAATGTTTGTATACACATTTTTAGCTTGGAGCCGTACTGGCTCCAAGCAAATATTTAAAAATTCATGTAAATAATTTTTCAATATTGTTGATTAATAAAAATAGACTGCTAATTATACATTAGATTTCCAACCTACAAAAAGAGTCCTATTTTATTAGGACAAAGTATTTAGAACTTCATAAACATTACACTGAACTAGATTTTAGTTGAAAATGCGGGAACCAGGCAGAAATTTTAATTTTAATAATAGCTGCGTACTCTTAAACCTTAAGAAACACCTATTTTTGAGGTTAGCTGTGTATAATAGCCACACTGCCTATCCTTCGCCCCACTTCAGCTTTAGCTTTACCCATGAAACTTTGTGATTGGCTTTGTCTCCTCTTAAGGGTTTACTAACCTTTTAATCCCCACGACCAAGTAGGTTGAATTCCACTTTCATAATGGGCCTTTCCCACGTTTTTTTTTATTGAATATTTGAGAAGTTCTCTTTAAAAAAACTCACCCGTATTTTTTCTTTTTTGCGAAATTTGCTTCTTTACTACAGAAAAAATTATTATGTTATATGAATTTAAAATTGGCGGCAATATTTCTACACTGATGACACATTGAGAGGAATGACCAATCAGTTTATTCTAGCACCCTTGGTAGAGGCTACATATGACCAGATTGTCTAGGTATATTTTCGCGAGCTTACCACAACTAACTGTGATAAGGTGTAATAGAGATGGCTATATATAATTAAGATGTGGATTGGTTATGTATGTATAGCCATCTCTTTTACACCTTACTATATTTAGTTGTGGTAAGCTCGCGAAAAAATGCTTGATGTATAAGTGTTTGTCTCTTTCTACCTTTACCGAATTGACACTATTGACAGACATGTCATCAAGCTACACAGTACACACACACACACACACACACTAGATTTTAGTTGAAAATACGGGAACCAGGCAGAAATTTTAATAATAGCTGGGGTAATACTCTTAAATCTTAAGAAATACATATTTTTGAGGTTAGCTGTGACGCCACGTGCAGATGCCCTATGAAGCCAGAAATTGTTTAATTTTGATTGGAGAATCCCTTCATGACGTAATTTGAGTGCGTTTACTTGTTTGAAATATGGAGTAAATAAGACAATATTTTTATTTTTAAAATATCCATTTAAAATTAAAATATTATACGATATGATGTGTATGTACAATATTTATTAGGTGTTAATAAATGATTTATAAAAAAATAATCATCAAGTTCCATTACGTGGGAAAGGCCCATTCATATGCTTAGCACAACAATAAAAAAGCAAAACTTTGTAAACGAAATAACTGAATAAAAAATTCGCTGGCTCTTAGACTATAGTACTAATTGAGGAGAGGTTACTCAGTAGTAGTCTTTTATTTGCATGAGGATCAGGTCACTTCTGAGTTTAGTCACATAATTCAGCAGTTTGTTATATTTTATTTACAACTTATCTAAATTAAGAAGTAATCAGGTCAGATCCCCCCTTCTCGATGCTGCTCCACCCCACACAGGATACTCACTTCTGAACTTTTCGTTAGTTAAGTGGTGGGGTAGAAATACCGACGTTTTTGGCAGTTTTTTTGTAGAAATTCTAACTTAATAATATCGAAGAATGAAATGCTACGTACAATCCTATAAACCAAGAATATTAAATTAACTTTTTAAGTTGTCAAAAGTCAAAACAAAACTGTTTTATTTTATTTGCTTCAAGTCAGGTCAATTTTGAACCGGGTCAGATGTGACCCAAGTGAACTAATCCTCAAGCCAATAAATGACTACTATTTCAAAGGAAATTGATCTGATAAGAAACCAAAAACAAAGGAAGTAAGTCATTTTTTAAAAGTCAAATTTTTCTTTAATTTCCTTAAATATCTATCAAGATGAATAAAAGCAAAAAACCAGTAAAACTGACTGAATCTTTCGGGGGAAATATTGATTCCACCCTTGATACTATGGAAGAAACAAGATTCAGAAAGAGACACAGGAACGTCATTTACAAACTTTCAAACAAGTTACATTTCAGTTTTTCCGAAATGGAAGGCCTTTTGATAATTTATTACAAACTAAAAAAAGAGAGCAAACACTTCCATTCAGGAATAAATAAATCTCAATTCCGAGATATTCTACATTGCGCCTTTGACATGCCTGACGATTATATAATGGATAAAATTTTCTATGCCATGGATCGAGGGCCCAGTTCCTTTATTTCAGTGGAAGTATGGGCAGCTACCTTGTCCTTGTTTTTAAGAGGTACATTAGATGAGAAAATTCGTTTTTGTTACTCGGTAAGTGTAAAAATAAAATTAAAAAAAAATATATTTATATCGTTACAATTTTTATATAAGAACTAGCTCTACTGAAAACAAAAATACAACAAAACAATATGTATTATGAACAGTATTATTTGTTTAAGGCAGTAAATAAATATTATCCTGCATAATCGAAATTTAAGGTGGACAGAAAAACTTCGTTCATTTTACATGTATTTGAAATAAATAAATGCGAATAGAAGCCAAAGATATGCAATTTATCAACGAATGTAATAGATTTGTTTCAAAAAGAATTAATAAGCAATATTCATTGTATGATGTGCAAGTTTTAGAAAAACTTTGTCAAGTTATTTATCAAATAGATTTGCTCAAATATAATAATTTTACATGGCAACATTAAATGAAAATATATAACACCAAAACACCTTACCTGGGATAATTTCTGATTGAATGATATAAGAAATAGTGGAAGCTGGATTTCTTCTGATTTGACTGAGGTTTCTCGAAAATCGAACCTAAAGATCTCTTAACAAGAAAGCAAACTAATCATAAAATCTCACAACGGGAGCAACTGTTTGGGGTTTTCGATAGATATCCCGATTATCCTACAACCAAATGCTGTGAATAGCAAAGAAGAGTTGCCAGAAGAACCTTTGCTATCATTCAGCCACAAGAAATATAGAAATAACGCAGACCGAGTTCTTGGCCAAAGGAACAAAATAATCATTTATAGAAGTTCTTGCAAGACTTTGCTTGTCATTAAACAAACAGATGCGGTTTGCAGAGGCAGATACAGATTCTATAGTAGTAGTAGTAATAGTAGTTTATTTATTGTATGTGACAATACACTCGTCAGATACAAAGATTAATATAGACACTTACGTAAGATAAAATAAAAACAATGGCATAAGAACATCAATCTAAAAGTACTACAATTATAAAGTGGAATATGACATTAAACAAAACAAGTAAGATCAACAATAGACAATTACATTTAAAAACAATTAAAGTACGTGAAAAATTCATCAATCTCATGAAAGACATTTTCTTTCAGAAAATTTCTTACTTTCTTGGCGAACGCAATATCCTTACGTGTTTTTCAGCCATTTGACAGTAGGTTGTAGAATTTTACAGATAGATATCTAAATGAATTTATGTTTCTAGTAAGATGGAAGAAAGGAACAACAGATTCATTCCTTGTTTTGTAGCAATTTTGAGTTTGGTAATGAGCCAGATGGTTTCTAGCAAAAAGAATGCACTCTAAAATATACTGATTAGTGCAAGTGAGGACACCTAACCTTTTAAACAAAGGTCTACAGCTTTCATTATATTTTGAATTCGTAATAACTCAGATAGCTTTCTTTTGCAATTTTAAAATCTTGACAGTGTGTGCAGAGCCACCCCACAGAAAAATTCCATAGCACATTATGCTATGAAAGAGTCCATGATATGCAGTCAAGATAATATTTTGATCGATTTGATTTTTAAGTTTTTTCAGCAAATATATTCAACTGGACGATTTTCAGGACATGCAATTTATGTGGATTTCCCATGTCAATTTGCTATCTAAAGTAATACCTAAGCACTTAACTGGATTATTATTGTCAATATGAATTTGTGTGTTCAGATGAAATATTAAATTTTGCGTTTTTTGAGTGTTTAGACTTAGTTTTACATTAGAAAAGTATTGCTCGGCTTGTTGTGCATCTGATGACATATTAGTGAGATTATCCATATTATTATGGGCTGAAAGAAGAGTACTATCACCAGCAAAAGCAATAATTTTACTAGAGATGCGATCTGATATGTCATTGATATAAACAATAAATAACGTTGGTCCTAATGTCGACCCCCGAGGAACGCCAAACTTGAGGGACTTTAAGGAAGAGATTGCACCATTACTGCTAACATACTGACGTCAGTCTAACATATAGCTTTTAACGAAAGAAAGCGCAGATCCTCTTATACCGAAACTCTCTAATTTTATTAAAAATATCAATCATCAATATTCTTTATTCACCATTTCAGATACAAAAAATGTATATATGGTATGTCAGTGTACAATTACATGTCATTTAAAACATTAAAAATGTATAAAAAAAAAGGGGGGGGGGAATATATGTCTACATTACAATAAGTAAACTGTCCTTAATGTATAAGGACATCAAGTATTATATAATATATATTGTGTTATATTATATAACACAAAACATAACATAGCAAATATAAAAGAGCAAAAAAAAAAAACTACAAATTTAAAGCTCGTTATCACTGAAATATTCATCAGTTGAGTAGTAACACTTATTCAATAATAATTTTTTGATATTTTGTTTAAAGATTCTTTCATTTAAGCTTTTATATTTATTAGGTAATTTATTGTAAACTTTAATAGCAACATATTCAGGGCTTTTTTCAAGAAGATGTAAATTATGTTGAGGAATTTCTAGCATTAAGTTATTTCGAGTGTTATAATCATGATTTTTATTTAAATGACTCAGCTGGTTAATTTCAGATTTTGCATATATTAATAACTTGTAAGTAGATACAAGGTAATGTCAATAGTGCCAACTCAGCAAAGATAGGTTTACAATGTGTTCTTTGATTCACACCTACTATATGTCTTATTGCCCTTTTCTGCATTTTAAAAATCCTCTCACTTTCCTTAGAACTACCCCAAGAAATAATACTATACGAAATCACTGAGTGAAAGTGAGCATAATAGTAAATCAGAAGTGTAGATTGATCAATAATTTTTCTCAACTGATTTATACAATAGTAAACGGGTGCAATTCTTTTACATACAGCCTCTATATATACACTCCAAGAGCAGTTATTAGATATATGTATTCCTAAGAACTTTATACTGTTCCTTTGTTCCACAGATCTACCATCGATTTTTATTAACAAACTATTATCTAGTTTATTATTAGATACATTATCATGAAGCTAGATTTTCTACTGTTTAGTATTAAATTATTATTATTGTACCACTGTTAGTCCAATCAATGAATGCCCGAAAGGGGATTGTAGAGAACATTTTGGAGGGAAGAAATTTTCTCTGCAGGGATGTTGGGGGTAGTCAGGAGGTAAACGTACTAAAAGTCCCCACCTCTAGCCCCGCCGTTTCAAGGGGGAGGAAAGGTTCATTTTTTCGATTTTTCGCTTATAACTCGGAAACGATGCGTCGTATGGGAAAAGGCAATCTATGCAAAATTAAATGTAATTAAATTTTCCACAAGAATGTTTATATTCATTTTCTTCCTATGCGTTATAGTTTACGAGATGTTCACCAGCGAAAATCGATGATTAATAAAAAAAAAGTCAATTATGTACCTTGCATATTTCTATCAAAGCGGTTTACAGTGATAATAAATCACAGTCACAAAACAATCTTTATTTTACAACACTGGACGTATTTACTAACGTAATATTTTGTCGAAATCTATACATTTCCTTAAATATACAGTGTGACTCACTTAAAATGAAGATACCCTTATAACTTTTTCATTTTGTTTCCGATTTGAATCAAATTTTACTCAAGTATAGAACAGATTAGGAACTACTTATGACCAGAAAATCATTCACCTGCTATAAAGGCAAAGCCACCTGCGGTGTAAAATAAAGATTGTTTTGTGACTGTGATTTATTAGCAGACCATGGTAAACTGCTTTGATAGAAATATTCAAGGTACACAATTATCAATATCTCGTAAAATATAACACATAGGAAGAAAATGAATATAAACATTCTTGTGGGAAATTTAATTACGTTTAATTTTGCATAGATCACCTTTTTCCATACGACGCATCGTTTCCGAGTTAAAAGCGAAGAATCGAAAACCCCCCCTCTCCTACTGAAGCGGCGGGGCTAAGGGCGGCGACTTTTAGTATGTTTACTTCCTGACTAACCCCAACACATTCCTAAAGAGAAAAATTCTCCCCTCCAAAATGTTCTCTAACAACTCTTTCATTGACTGGACTATGTTGTATGTTTTGGAGTTGGGTATTTGCATTACCAGTTACTTCCACTATGGTTCACATATTAACAAGGATGTATCATCAGCATACATTATAGAGTTGTTAAACCTGAAATCATTTACATATATTATGTAAAGTAGTGGCCCCAGGAAAGAACCTTGTGGTACACCAATAGTTGATTCGAGATTGTCCGACTTACTATCATTAACGTATACGTAGTGTTTTCTATTATCTAAGTAACTCTTGAACCAGTCTAAAGCTTTACCTCTAACACAATAACATTCTAGTTTGTCTATAAGAATTTCATGATTTACTAGATCAAAGGCTTTGCTTAGATCTAAGAAAATCCCCACACCTTTTTTATGTTGATCTAAATTCTTGTATAATAGATTTAATACATGAATAATGGCTGTAGTTGTAGATAGACCTTTTCAAAACCCAAACTGATTGCAGTTAAATATATTATATTTATCAAAGAAATTTACAATTCTTTTAGCAACAACTTTTTCAAAGACTTTCGCCAAAGAACTAAGAATAGAAACAGGTCCGTAGTTTTCCAATTTACTTTTATCGCCTGATTATATGGGTGTAATTTTGGCTAATTTTGGCTTATCTGGAATTTTTTAGCTGCGAGATTACTTCCAAAACTTCTGCCTCTGTAACAGGCTTTAAAGAAAAGGAGTTTGGATTTCTTCTATTAATAGTTAGGGTTTTTATTCTTGCATCTGAACTTTGGAGTAGATTTTTCGGAACATTATTGAAATAATTATTAAATTGATTTGTTACTTCCCTATTATTATCCAAAGTAATATCTTCAGCTGTCAGCTTAATTTCCTTGTTATTTTCTTGGTAACTTTTTTTATTGCTATTTAGTATTGCCCAAGCTGCTTTTGATTTATTTTCAGCTCTTAATATAACAGAAATATTATACATTTTTTTTGTTTTATTAATTACTTGTCTATACACAGATTTATATCTTTTATAATAATTTCTTAATTCCTCGTCTCCCTGTGTTGATAAATTATGCAAATATTTTAACTTTTGAGCTGAAACTTGTATGCCCTTTGTCATCCAATTTTTCTTTGTTTTTTACTGATGTTTTTTTTCTTTAGGGGAAAAGCTATTTCAATATAGTAAGAAGTTCTGAAAATAAATGAAATTTTTCATTTACATCCAAATCCGTAACGAGTATTTCTTCCCAATTTTCCTGAGCTAACAATGTGCAGAAATAATTTACGTTGTTCTTATTATTTACTTGGCTCGTATAGTATATTGTTTTTTCCTTAGTCGGTTTCATACTTATTAATTGGGCATGGTGGTAGCAATTGAACTATTTACAACTATGCTATCAAACAGATCTTTGTCATTTAACACAAAAACTAAAAAAGATGGACAAAAACTTTTTTCACAAAAAACTACGTGCATAAAATTTTCTACAATTTTGTTGCCTGATAATACGTGGTGACTTGTAAGAAACTGACGCTTTTGCAATCAGTTGATTTTACAAAATGAAAACAACATCTACCATTCATTTGATTTAACATAGTCAGATTTGAAAAATTATGTCATTCAGGTGGCGGCCATCTTCTCGAATGCAGTTTCAAGTCTCTGCCATAACTCATTCACCACTCAAGCTAACAGCTCTCGGACAATCAAATGCACCTCTTCTGTAATGGCATCTTTCCACTCCATTAATGTACGAGGTTTGTGGACATAGACACATTCTTTTAAGTATCCCCACAGGAAAAAGTCACAGGAGGATAAGTCCGGTGATCTTGAGGGCCACGGCACGTCACCGAAATGCTAACGGGAACATGTTTCTCAGAACTCGCATGGATGGGTATCGTACGTGAACACGCGGTGCTGCAACGTCCATTGCTCCATTGTAACTGCAATGGTAGGCCACTTCAAAACAAATAACTACTCGCCTCTGTCCCTCCCATTACTAACAGATGAGTATTATTCATTGCAAAAACGTTCGGTTCCCACAAGTCACCCTGCATAAAGAGTGTAAACTGACAGTTTATTATCTGATTAAATCCCGAGCGTTTTAGCGCGAGGGAATTAATCGTATGTACCCAGGTAGCAAAAGTGGGTTATAATGACGTCAAAATCTAGTGATACTGGTCAAAAGAGGTCAGTGGACTAAAAATCGACAACATAATGACGTCTCATAAATGACATTAAAATGACGTGCTCCATTATCACGTCATATTGTCGTCTTTTTTCGGTGTTAAATTTATTTATATTTTATCAGATTATAAACTTTAAAACTCACAAATGGCATTGTTATCGAAAGCACAGTATAAAGTTTAAAAGAATAGACCGTGCTGTGAGGGATATTGGCGTTATTATTCGAGGATGTTTTTTTAACAATATCCAAAAGAATTTATATTCGAAAGAGTTTGCAAAGGCCCATAGGGTTTACAACGTGTTATTGCGCCAAAACTGAAATATTTGCCTATATTATTTTCAATCAGATACTTCAATATTTTTATGATTTTTTTAACATACACATCAGAGCAATTTATAATTTCGCGCCCGCCATTCAAAAGCCACGCTCGGTAAAGGCACAACCGATAGTTAGGTGATATTTACATGCGCACAGTCCATCTTGATCTTGGTTAAAAATGGTGAAAATTGGGTGTTTGTACTTTATATGTCCTGTAAATTTTGTAGTTTAAAGTGTTCAGATATCATAAAAAGGTAAGTAGTTATTTTACTGTATCGTTATTTTATTATATTATATCGACGTGTTAATAATAATAATAATAATAATAATAATATCTTTATTGGTGCATTATACAGAGTATTTACACATGTCAAAAAAGTGATACAATTTTCTACATAATGTAGTGTATAAAGTAAAAGAGAGAAAAACAAAAACAAATGGTGTTTGAAGGTAAAAATAACACCGTAAAAACAAATAAATTAAAAACCTTATTTATTAGACATAGTGGAAAAGTCAGCATCTAAGAATTCTTTAAAATTATAAAAGGCATGGTCTATTAAAAATTTTTTTATCACAGATTTAAAACGTCTACAGTCCAGTTCCTTGATGGGATGGGGTAAAGCATTGAAAAACTTTATTGCGTGATACCTTATTCCATCGCGAGTTTTAGAGAGTCGTAAAAAGTCATGATTCAAATGATCTTTATTACGGGTAGAGTATGAGTGGATCTGATCACGTGGTGTATACATTGTTTCATTTTCTTTGATGTAAAGGAGACACTGCAATATATATGTACTAATCAGGGTTAGGATATTTAGTTTTTTAAAAGAATCTCTGCAATCATCTCTGTATCCTAACCCGGCAATTATTCTAACTGCTTTTCTTTGCATAGCAAAAACAGCAGCAGAATGGGAAGAGTGACCCCAGGCCAAAATTGCATAGCTGATTGCAGAGTGGATTAGTCCATGGTATGCTGCTAATAATGTTGCCTGGGACACGCAGTTCACTAGGTGTCTTAAAAGAAATAAATTTTTAGCCATCTTATCACACAGAAAATTGGCATGTTTTTCCCAAGTTAACTTGTTGTCCACGTGAACTCCTAAGAATTTAATACAATCCATGGATACTATATTTATGTCATCTATTATGTACTGTCTTAAACTGAAAATCATTGTTTGTGTCTTTTTCTCGTTTAACACTAATTTATTTGATAGACACCAGTCCTGAATAGTTGACCGAGTTTCGCGCACATTGGACAGCAATGCATTGATATCCTGGTTTGTGTTTAATAAAGTGGTGTCATCAGCAAATAAAACAGATTTTGCCGAAACAGTATTGTTGGGTAAGTCATTTATGAAGATGAGAAAAAGAGTTGGACCCAATACGGAGCCTTGAGGTACTCCAAATGTTTAGAGTATCTGGTTTGGTGTTTACACTTAGGTACGCCGTTTTATTTTGTTTGTGGATGAGTGCTATGGCACTAATAAAGTGTACATTTTATGTAAATGTAAATACAGTGAGTGAATTGATTCTGGACATTTAGTGTTGAATTGGGTGTGGGGTGTACCGAGTGTAAACGAAATCAGGATTGCCCCTAAAACTTTTTTATTTAACTTTACTACAAAATGTTTTTAGTTCATGAACTAATGGTGAAATGTTTGGTACCCAAAAGTAATAGCATAACGATCCATATTACCATTTGGAAAAATGAGTATAACTTTTGATCAGTTATATAAACTATTTAATCCCAAGTTTCAGCCAATTTAACAGAAATCTATTTTCCATAAGAAAAATTCTGGTCTTCAGTTTTGTTGCAATTCTCAAAACTTAAAAGTTATATGCTAAAAAAAAAAACAAAAAAGTTATAGGGGTGGCCCGGATCTTCTTTACATTTCAGTATAACGATAATATAGATGCCATTTTATTTGTAGTTTGAGTGGCATGTAAAAGAAATCAAGTAAGATGGCTTATGTGGGAGTGGAATTTGCGTAGAATGGTTTCTTTCAATAAGGCACTTACCCTTCACAAAGAATCTGATGAAACTAGATGGAAAGTTTTTGCTATAAAACGCTCATTTTTTGAATACATTTTATGGCAGTGTATAAATATAATATGAATTGATCTATTGTAACATATTTTTTAAATATATAATAATAATAATAATAATAATAATGTCTTTATTTTTTCGTTCAAATTTACAAGCAAAACAAATGGCTCAAAGATGGGTGGCGATATTCACGCAAGTGCTCTTCCATATAACCACCCACAAGTAAAAAATTGAGAACAAAATATACAATATACAATATGAGAACTGAAATAATATTAGCAAACATGTGAAATAAGGAACACAAAAAAAGAAAAAAGATAATTAATACTTATTTATATAATGCGCTTATTAATAATTAAAGTTGTGATCTCTTTTCTGAATTTGGTGATATTAGTGCAGTATTTAATATTACGAGGAATAGAATTGTACAGTTTTACGGCTGTGTAACTAAACGAACGTTGAAACAAGGCAGATTTGTGCTTGGGAACAGTAAATTGAGTACAATGGCGTGTAGCACGCTGATGGGTATCGGTGCCTTTTTTTAACTTAATAAGTAAATAAGTAGGTATCTGATATTTAATTATTTTGAAAATTAAACAGGCCATATGACATTCGAAGCGCTCTGAGAGGTTTAACCATTTCGATTGTTTGAAATGATAAGTAATGTGATCGAATTTTCTTAAGTTATATGAAAATCTTATACAAGCATTTTGAATCCTCTGAAGAGATTCCTTATCACGATTTAAAATAGCTGGCCAGTAAACAGTGTCACAGTAAGAAATGGACGACAATATTAATGAATCAGTTAATTTCAATTTTACTTCTGTACTGAGAATATCCTTATGCATATACAAAAGTTTAAGTTTGCTAATTGATTTTTGTATAAGGGTACTTACATGTTTTACAAATCTCAAATCTGTGTCAAACCAAACACCAAGGTTCTTGCAAGCATTGACTGGTTGTAAGTGCTGATTAATTAAAACTAATTTAAAACTGGGATTATTAATAATTTGAGCCTTGTGCCTACCAAACACCAGTAATTCCGTTTTCCCCTCATTTAAAACCAAACCATGATCAGCCGAAAATTTAGATATCTTATCTAGATCAGAGTTAATATTTAGTACGGCAGTATTTAAGTCAGACAAGGAAAAAGAATAGTATAACTGAGTATCGTCCGCATACTGATGAGAAGAGCAAAACTGTAGGCATTTGCTGAGATCCGCTGTGTATATAGAAAATAACAGAGGTCCTAAAACACTACCCTGTGGCACACCCTTTGTAATAAAAACAGTGTTAGAAATTTCATCATTTAATATTACTTTTTGACGACGATTACTGAGATAATTACGAAAGAAAGAAGTTGCCGTAATACCAAATCCATAATATTTTAATTTCGCACACAGGGTGGCGTGATCAAGGGTATCAAATGCCTTGCTATAATCGAGTAGTATCAAGCAGCAGTTCTGACTATTATCACAAGCAGTGAATATGTCATCAGAAACTTGCAATAAAGCTGTAGACGTGCTATGTCGGGCACGAAATCCAGACTGCGAAATGGGTAAAATCAAATTATTATTCAAGTAGTTATTTACCTGCTCATACACTACCTTTTCTAATACCTTAGATAGGACCGGCAATAAGCTAATGGGGCGAAAATGATTAATAAGTGTGGGACAGTTCTTTTTAGCCACAGGAATTACATTAGCTTCTTTCCAAGCTGAAGGAAAAATACCTTCTAAGAGACACTTATTTATAATATAAGTTAAATGATTACTAAGATATGGGATAATGTATAAAATAATTTTAATATTAAAACCATCAGAACCCATGGCGTTAGATTTAAGTTTAAATAATATTTCTTCGAGTTTTTCACAAGAAATTTCAGAGAATGCAAAGGTAGTACCATCACGCAAATATTTAGAATTCTCATAATCAGCAACCAAGTCAGGGCGCACATCGGCCTGGAGAAGGGTATTAGAAAAATACTCGTTAAATTCATTTACATCAGCAATACTTGAGACAGAAGTGTCTATGTCAGACTTGATATTCAACCACTTTAGCACTTTCCAAAATTCTTTAGGGTCACTCTTAAATTTTTGATATAAGTATGCTTTTTTTTCAGCTTTAACAGCTTTATTAACAAAATTACGCCGTTCTTTATATTCACGCCACGATTCGTCAGAATTTACTCTCCTATATTTCTGAAAAGCTTTATCTCTAAGTTTCATCATCAGCTTAAGATTTTCAGTTAGCCATGGTGAAGGAGGCTTAGAAATTCTCGCGGTCTTTAAAGGTGCATGAACATCAAGAACATTCATAAGATTAGTGTTAAGAAAATCAACCATACAATCTATATTATTAAGCGTGTATATATGATCCCAATTAACAAGCATTAAATTGTTAATAAATAAATCATAATCGAATGAAGAAAAATCTCTGTAAGTGCGAAATAATGTTTGTTGTTTATTTTTATTAATTTTTAATTTACAACTTACCAAACAGTGGTCAGAAATACCCTCCATATTAATAACTTCAGCACTGTGTGGCAACTCAGGATCAGAAGATACTAAAATATCAATTAAAGTACGTGATCTTTCGGTGATACGTGTAGGGTTTGTAATAATTTGTGAAAGCCCATATCTATCAAAAAAATTTTGGATTTGATTATAACCATTACTATTTTTATTTAAAAAATCAATATTTATATCTCCACCGAATAACACACAATCAAAACTAGGCAAAAATTGTGATAAAATATTATCCAAGTCATCTAAACCTACAGCTACATTACTATCGGGGGGCCTATACAATGTTCCCAAACACAACTTCTTGCCCTGTAGTTTAACGCTAATCCATAGCTGTTCAAAAGAGTTATTGTGGAGGTTGGGTAACTGTAACAATTGAAACTTGATTGAATCTTTTACATAGAAAGCTACTCCACCTCCTCTAGCACCTCTATCCCTTCTAATCATATTATAGCCGCTGATGGCTACAGTTTCATCAGTTACACGTTCATCTAACCAGGTTTCTGAAACACCTATAAAATCATATGATGCACTAAGAACAAACTCAGAAAACAGATCAAAGTTGGCGCAAAGTGACCTAACGTTAATATGCGCAAACTCGATACATGTATATCGCATATCTCTTGCCTGAAAAAGCTGAAAAAGCTCCAGTAACTACATTAAAGAGGTGTTTCAACTAAATAGAATCCGACTATAACTATATATTTCTATTAAAATAAAAACACCGATTTTATTATCTTAAAATTAACTGCTACAACCAAGTATAATATAGTATATAAATACATTTATATCTTCAAGTGAGAAAAACTAACAAGCCAAAGAAAAGAAAAATAAAATATATCATTATTAAAAAGGAAATGTATTTATATTGATTATTTCTTTGATTCAAATGAAAGCAAAAAAACGCACTTGTACAGAATAAAAAATGCTACTACATACCATATTGATAATGAATTATAAAAAGAATGGAACAATTGACTAGGCACTTAATTAAAAAAGATGAAGAAAAAAAGACATGAATTATTCTCTTCTTTACACTAAATGTGAACAGAAAGGAATCTAGTTCTACCTTGTCAATAAAGTCGTAAGTCGTTGACACATAAAATTTCACACTTTTTATTTAGTTTATTACACCACACATAAATTCTACCACCAGCGGACCAGGCATGTTGCGTTCCCATCTTCTTCTTAGCAGCCAATAAAAGTTCATAACGAGTTTTGGTGAGATCCTCAAATATTGATATTCCTGATTTTTTCAATACTTTCCTGGCATTGAGAATTTTGGCACGCACTATGCCATTACAGAAATTCACAATAATGGTCCGAGGACGAGCGGCGGCACCATCATATTTGCCAATACGAAATACATTTTCAATATCACGTTCTTCACAGGAAATGTTAAATGTATCGTTAATAAATTTAAGAGCAACGTCAAGCGTATTCTCCTGGGTATGATCAGTTTCAGCAATTCCATTAAAACGCAGAGCATTGCGCTTAGAATGTTGATCAAGATAATCATATTTTACTTCTAATTCATTGACTCGCATTTCATTGGATTTTACTCTCTCAACAACAGAACTTAAAGATTTATTAACCCCATCCAACAGTTTGTCTAATTTGGAGTCAATCAGCGCTTCCATTTTAACAGTAAATTCAGAACAAATCTTACCAATTAGCTCTTCAGAGAGAAGTTCTTGACATATTAACTTTATTTCCCGCTTAGACATACTGATATGTTTATTGACGTGGTAGGACTAACAACGGCGAATATTTCCAAAGATTATGTCTTATGCTATTACGGCACAGCAAAAATTTCACTTTAACAGTGCAGATACTTTAAGAAATATCCAGTGAACACTATGCACAGTAGTTAATAAAACAAATGTTTGCAAAATCGAACGTTTAACAATAAAATGTACTGGAGCTCTAACACTCAACCTTACTCATACGGCATTTACTACTACTGACGGCATTTACTACTACTATATGTACAAGTTCAACTACTAGTAGTTTTATATATGCTCCTATTACTAAAAGTCTGTGGGGGAATTATCAAATGTAACCTAAAAAAGACGTCAAATTAACTTCTAGCAAAAGACGTCATTCATCTGAGACATTAGGAAGTCATTTTCACGTTTCATTTACGTCATCCAACCTCTTCACTCACTGACCATTTTTTCACGTCATTTT
Source organism: Rutpela maculata (assembly GCA_936432065.2). Classification (NCBI taxonomy): domain Eukaryota; kingdom Metazoa; phylum Arthropoda; class Insecta; order Coleoptera; family Cerambycidae; genus Rutpela; species Rutpela maculata. The sequence goes on from OW386291.2 coordinate 99,779,750, forward strand.
CACGTGCCTTTGCTACCTGGGTAATATCACTAGTGCTTAGAATTTTATTTAGAAACTTCAAAGTACGCAGTACGCAGAATTCGCTATATTTTAAACGTAATCTATGACAGCTAGTGAATAAAATAAGTTGAAAACTTATATAGTCTGGCTTAAAACCGCTCTGGAGTTTCTGAGGTGTAATATGACGAGGAACGATAAAGAGAGTGGCACTACTTTATTGCTGATGTCGCATAGATATTATGTATTCAGGGTTGCCGAGATTAGAAATTGAACCGGAAGGCATCATCTAGCGCTATTAAAATTCAGACAGCATAAAGTGTTCAATGATACATATTTACGTATTCAATTCTTATTTTTAACTTACGAAGTTTAAAAATTAAGTTGAGGTTTCCTTTGCTAAACAGAGAGAACTCAGAGTACAACAAATTATAATGTTTAGTGCACAGCTATGATTTTCCAAATTATTAATGTGTTGTTACTTTTTGATGGATTACCGTGTGTTAGTAAATTTTTAGTTCATTTTCAGAGCGAATGTGTTTACTTATACATTTGTAATTTGAGGAAAATGTATAGATAAAATTTAAAAGCAATTTGTGGAAAATATTTCACAAACCAAAACATGACATATGTCAAAATATTACCGCAATAAATTTTTTGTGTTGGTACTGTCAAAAGCCAATCTAGGTTAGTTTACCACTAATAACGACATTTGATTGGTGCAATGTTGCCAAAACATGGGCCTTCATTGGCTATCACCTTAATGAGTGAAATAACCAATATTAAAATTTGCGTGTTCCCTATTCACATGCATATTTTGCATTCATTTTCTTTCCTCTTTCATAATTTTAGGTGTATGACACAATGGGTGATGGGACGTTAGGAAGAGAAAATCTGTTTCATCTACTAAAGAACTCTCTTATGACTCAAGGTAGCGATGAAGAAGCGGAGGAATCAGCTAAGGTAATTTATAACAAAAACAATTACCATTTGTTTTTTTTTTCAAAATCGTAATTCTAGGACATGATAGAAGTTATAACCAAGAAGATGGACATTGACAGAGACGGAAAAATATCGTTTAACGATTACAAACAATCAGTATTAAAGCAGCCAATGTTGCTGGAAGCATTTGGGCAGTGCTTACCTGGTAGAACAGATGTATATACGTTCATGTCAACTTGTATCACAAGTTTGGGCAAGTTATAATGTAAAGAATAAAGTAATACCTTCTCCGCATATATTTGTTTTGCTATGTTCTCCGATATTTGGGCTTTGATTGCTTCCTTTCTCTCTCTTGCTTCGGACCTAAAATAAAAATAAAAATTTTCAAATTACACAAATATCAAATTACTATTTACTGACATGTTATAAAATTTCTATTTCAAGAGGTTTAGGTGAAAACCAAATTAAAATTGACTCCAGTACCTTTATATGTAAAATTAGCATATGTATTTTTTTTGCATGAATAAATAATAATAAATAACACCACACATACTATAATAGTCCGTAGATTTAAAAAATCGGAGTATACACCAGGGACCGAAACCGAAATTTATTTGGGTTCGGTTTCGGTTTTCAGAGCAGTGACAATTTGGTTTTCAGTCATGGTTTCGGTTTTCAGGGCAGTGGCAATTTGGTTTTTGGTTACGGTTTCGGTTTTCGGGGTAGTGACAATTCGGTTTTCGGTTTTGGTTAAAAAAAAATTAGTAATTATGGTGCGGTTTTTGGTTATGGTTTCGGTTCGGCTTCTGTCCCTGGTTTTTACTTGCCTTTTACCTTCTATAATCTTTATAATGAACAAATCAATTTAGATATGGTTTTCCCCATACAATTTGGTATTTCTACATTACGGTTTAAAGATTTGAATCTTTGATTTCAGCCGTATTTTTTGTACTTTATTCATAATTCAAATGTGGACAAATTCAGTAATAGTAGTAGTAGTAGCAGTACAAGTTCTTTATTGGTTACGTTAACAACCAAATCGACCAAGTCCTTCAGCCAGTGTGATTCATACATGTGTCTGGTTAATTACATTAATTAGTATGTAATATGAAATGTAATATGAAAAAAAAGAAAATTACAGAATTTTTATATAAATGTACTATAATATATATTCAGTTTTCCAGTGCCAGGGACGAGAATTTCTTGAAGTGTTCTTGTAGGATGTTTGTATTTAGGCCTATCTTCTGTTCTTGGTATCAAAAGTGGTTCTAGATGTTCCATGTTATGTGCTTTTTTGGCAAATTTGGTAGAAAGTATTGGCAACTTTTGGGTGATCAGGAGAATTTTAGTTTTAATAGTAAAGTATTGGATGGGTGATGGAGTGGATTTGTAGGATGACGAATTTTTGTGATAACTCTAAGAGAGAATGTTTCGACGACTTGAATGTTTTTTACGGCAGGTTGTTACATGTCAAAAGTAAGCTTGGCTATTTAATTCTGGATTTAAGCTATTGTCACTATCAAGAGTAGGCATACAGTATTACAAGTTGGTGTAAAGGTCAAATTCTAACGCGTCGCCGCGCAGGTGCATTCGAAGGCATTCTAGAAAATCAGTTTTTACTCAAATGGCTGACCAGGCACGTTGGTAAAATTTCTCTCGTGAATTTTTCTATTTAATTGCCTTTTATAGGCTTTCCATTTAATTTAATTATGGGATCTTAGAAGTTCACTAATTTGTGTGTGCATTTTTGGTTAGTTTGGATGCCGCACAATGTTCGTTTTGACGGATTTTTAAGAAATTAAAGCCATTTTGTCGTAATCATATCCAAATGGTTTGATATTTTGGATCACCGATTCAACGTATTTTCCTGGTATTGTAGAAAGCCATTTTATCGTAATTATATCCAAATGGTTTGATATTTTGGATCACCGATTCGAGCCGCTATCCATCTTGCAGTTTTCTCTTGCAATTTAAATTTCAAATTTTACCTTTTCACGTTTATGTGTTCAACTTTACTTAATTTCCATTTCATTTATACTTCGTTTTATTCGATTTTACGTCGTCTATCCCAATGTTGTTAGTTGGAAGTTCCATTACCTTGGGTATGGACTTACACTAGTTTTGTTTGGCTCCAACCATTTACGTGCAGGAGAAACTCTGGGTTTCAGCGTTCGCTTGTACACCACTTGTGGTCACCGGATTGATTTTAATGATGACGACTTTATGCATCATCTTGGATTGTGAATTGGATTTCTTTTGGGTAACCGGAACATAACGTGGAAGTTTCTCTACGAGGGACAAGGATCTCTCCGGAAGGCAGTTTTGCCCTACAGGTTTTTATGTAGTATGAGTGATTATGGACTTGATCGATTCAATGGTCGATGTTTAGATATTATATATATTTTGTTTTATTTTCGTTTGTCTATTCAAAACTCAAGAAAAATCATTTTAATACATTTATTGCGGCAATCATTAAATTATGTAACTTGTTAAATTCACAAATTTAAATACCCTTTTCCTTACTAACTTCAAAGTAATTTAAAGTTTTATGTATTGTCCAGAATTTTTATTGTAAATAAGTAGCAGGATAGTCGATGAAAAGTTTCACAGCTTTTCTTTATTAAGTGCTGATGAATTGAAAAGTCTAATTTTTGCTCTGCCCAACAAAAACAGCCCTGACGATGTGAGCATAATATTAATTAAGAATTGTTATGAGAATTTATCAACTCCTTTGTTAAATATGATAAACTTGTCACTTTTGGAAGGTAAAGTACCGATGGATATTAAGGTCACTACCATTATACCTGTTCCAAAGATTCCAAATTCAATAAAAGCTAGTGATCTGCGACCAATTAACCTGATAAATGCAATGGGGAAAATTCTTGAAAAAGTAGTCTGTGAACAACTAGTAGCTTTCTTGGAAAAAAATAAAGTATTAACAAGCTTCCAATCTGGTTTTCGTAGAAAACACAGTTGTGAAACAGCCGTACAATGTGTGTTGCATGAATGGAAATTAAGTCTGGAAAAAAATCAAGTTACCCTTGCAGTATTTCTAGACTTGCAACGTGCGTTTAAGACGACAGATAGGGCAAGGCTGTTAATGAAATTAGAAAATATAGGTATTGATGGTATTGCATTACTATGGTTGACTGACTATTTGGATAATAGATGGCAGAAATTAAAATTAAATAATATAACATCTTCTAAAATAAGTAATAATACTGGAATACCGCAAGGCAGCGTATTGGGGCCGCTATTATTTTTGGTGTATATAAATGACATAGTGGAGGTTATAGATAATTGTAAAATACATTTATTTGCTGATGACACCCTAATCTATGTTAGTAGTGTAAATAGTAGTGATTGTTTCACAATAATAAATAACATACTGGAAAACGTTAACAGGTACTGCTGTATTAATCTACTCAAGGTAAATTCACAAAAAACTAAGTGGATGCTTATTGGAACAGGAGCAAATTTAATAAATAGACGTGTAATTCATATTGGTACAGATGAAATTGAGAGAGTTACAAAAATTAAATATCTGGGAGTAATTATTGACAACCAATTATCATTTAAAGATCACACTAAATATATATGTAAGACGATAGGATTCAAAATAAATTTATTAAGCAGATGCAGTGGTTATTTGAGCTACTGGACCAGACTTACAATATATAATACATGCATATTGCCCCATTTTAATTACTGTTCTTCAATTCTATACCTTTTAAATAAAAATGAAATGGGTAGACTTCAAAAGCTTCAAAACAGAAGTATGAGAATAATTTTAGGTTGCTGTAGACTGACACCTATTAGATTTATGTTAAATACACTAGGATGGCTTTCTGTAAAAAATTATGTAACATTTTTCACTATGGTGTTTATATATAAAATTAAAAATGACTTAACTCCCGAATATCTGCAGGATAAGTTAGTTTATAATACAGATATTCATAGTTATAATACTAGAAACAATCTAAACTTTCACTTGCAAACATACAGGAAAAAATCAACCCAAAATAGTTTATTCTATAAGGGATTAAGTGAATATAATATTCTGCCACTAAGTATTAGTAACAGTCCCACATTAAATATATTCAAAAGTCGACTTAAAAAGTATTTGTTGGATGAGTAGCTGCTTGTATAGTTTGTCAAACTTCCCAATTAAAAACTGAATTAACTGCCTTAATCTTGATAGGATATCGGTTGCTGTACTACTATTGTTATTCTAGATGCTCATTGTGTAATTTTATATTGTGACATGTAAAATTTGTCTGTCTGATGATTTGTTTTACATATATATATTGTTTTATATCTATATGATGTTTCTGTGTATTCATGATGTATTAGTCTTTTTTTTTGGCTAAATAAAGGATTTATATATATATAAGATTATTATTATTGGGGGGGGGGGGGGGGGGGGGGTGTTACTGATAATATCAATTATTAAGATTAGTTTCAAATTTGAGGCAATTTGCGAGTTTTTCCTTTTAGTCGTCAAAATATTCTGTAGTGATTAGATTAACGAGGCCAGTCTTTTATCACTATTTAACTGGTGCCTTATACATATATAGTTTCCTTTTAACTGACAAAATATTTTGTTACAATTAATAAGGCCAGACATTTATCATTATTTAACTGGTTATACATATAGGGTTTTTCTTTTAAATGGCAAAATATTCTGTAGTGATTAACGGGGCCAGCCTTTTACCATTATTTAACTGGGTTGTTATACACACAGGGTGATTTATATTTGGTTAAATGTACATTTACTAATTATTATATAAGGTCAAAATTTGTGAACCCTATTGATATCACGTACGGTAAAGAAAATTAATAAGTACTTAACATTTTGATATTACTTCGATAGGTAATCTTACGGCTGTCTACTTAATTTTTTTTATCACCTGAATACATGTCGCCAAACTGAATAAACTTATTGCCCATAATTTGATTGAAGAGGTGTTTCCTTTTTAACTCACCCCATGATAAATTTACCCTCTTAATTAATGCCTCATTTTGGAATGAAAAGATAGTGTTTGGGTACCCTCGACAATTTTGGGAGCCTTCTAGCTAGGTTGCAGTTTTTGTTTTGCTAGTGGCGCCCTTTATGGATATATTTGTAGTTCTGATAATTATATATTTTTTTTGGTAGTGTCAACCTTAAACCTACCCCTCTCACCGACTAGAGCTGAGCTAGCTCTCGGCACACATGTTGCGAGCCTCTGCAGCTCAAACACTCACCTTGCTAAAATTTATTAACATATTTTTTTGTGTGTTATTTTGTCAATTTTAGCGATTGACCAAAAGGCTCGTGGCAAGGTTTTCTACACTTTAAATAAAGTGTGTGTCCATATTCAATGATTGGTCTTCAAATTGATTTATAGATTTTGGAAGCAGCGGACATCTTCATGCCTTTGTTTTTGTATGTTAAGTCCTGAAGTGTTTTGCTCTGGATATTATTTTTGGTTTTACTATTTTTGCGTGGAGATTCATATTCAGTTTATTATCCAACTTCATTCCGAGATATTTAACATTTGTTACTGGACTAATTATATTGAGATAGTTATTGATGGGGAAGAGTTTGAAGGTGTGTGGTTAAAAATCAGCAAGTGCGATTTAGCCGGGTTGGCCTGTAGACGCCATATGTTAAACCATATCTGGGTTTCATCATAAAGTATTTCATTTCATTTCATTTCACCAGCGTCATTTATTGTGTTTATAAGGAATAATTTTGTATACAGGTATTTTTATCAAAAAGTGCACCGTTTCCGAGATAATCTGGAAAACCTCAAAATGGGGGTGGAAACGACCTCCTAGAGGACGAAGCACACTATTTAGGTGTACTTGGAGGTCGTTTTTTAGGGGGTGGGAACTTTTCGGTTTACTAATTCTTATGCTATCCTTAACATTTCCACCAATTTTCAAAACTTTCTGAATTTTGTCTGATATGTTACAATATTAACTGTTATTTTATTGAACTAATGGCAGTGTGACCAGTGGGCTCATGGCTAACACACTTTAGCTCGCCGTACTAAAAAAACTTAAGAAAATGTACTTACCTCTTTCTTAAATCTCCAGATTTAGACAACAAGAACTCCTGAATTTTCCTGTTTTCTTCTTCAATTTCAAGTTGCTTTCTCTTCTTCCATAAGTCCTGTGCTGCCTTAAAAGCAACCATTTCTTCTTGTGTCTTCCTCATTTTAATCATTTTTTCTGCAATTTCCCGTTCATCTTCGTCATGTATCCTCTGTACAATGTCATCAATCATCTTCTTTTCTTTAAGGAATTCTTCATATAGGTATCGCTTAGATTGGTCCTTTAAAATCATCTGCTCTTGAAGATCTTTTCTATACTGGGCCTTTTTATAAATATCTTCCTGTTTAAGAGTTTTTTTTAATTCTTCCTCTTTTATCCATGCTAGTTTCAGGAGCTCATAGCCTCTTACTTCTTTTATCTGGACAATTAGATATTAAAATAATTTTATAATACTACAATTATTCAATGAAAAAATGCCTCTAACCCTGATAGAGGAGTGGGTAGGCATTACAAATGCATATTTTGCAATTCAGAAAAGTACCAACCCTAACTGTGTAGGGTTTGTATTTATTTTTCAATTCAACACAGTTGTTAATTAAGCTTAGTACATTGGTCTTATATTCAGAAATGAAATATAAAAATAATTATCAAATAAAATAGCACTATCTGTTAATTAAAACAGGGAAATATAACTTTTAATCTAACAATAATTAAGATAATGAGAGAGGTTGCATTTCAAGCGAGATAATTTGTGAATATATACTATCAACTATTTTATTTTTTTGTATTACATTTGAAAAATTTGCAGAAAATATTATTCACTTATTTTTTTTTGCCTCTTTTTTTTCTTTTTTGGGATACAAAAACATGTGTGACTGACAATTTTTATTGCCGTTTTCGCTAAATGTAAAAAAATGCCACTTTTGATTCGTTCGTGTTGAGCCGAATTTTCGATTTGCCCTGTGCAATTTAGGATGCAGATCAACTAGAACTCTTACTCTTTGCTTCGCGACATCGTACGGCCCTCCTGTCGGTGATTTTTGCAAAATATGAACGTTTTAAGATATCCCTGAAACGGTAAGAGCTAACCTAAAATAAAAATACCGCGAAACGAGTTCGTTTCATTACGAATCTTTTGGTTCCATCACAATTTTGGTTTTTTTTTTTTTTGTTTTGGAGATATTTACTGAAATGTGTGGCGTAGCGATGTACAGTAAAAATCGCATACTTTTTTGTTTAAAAAGTAGGTAACTCCTTAACCTTGGCTCCTAGGCCAAAAAACTACTTTAACGAATTTAAATAAAATTGAATTTGCTAAAACCCCCTTTTTTGATTTTTTATCTTGCGATAAAAATGAGGGAAATAGAAGGGGCGGAAGTGAGGACTTTTTTTTTTCGATAAAATTTCGCCATTTTGTCACCATAATTAATCGGTAATTTATCGAAATTGATCTCAAATATGATGCCCTCTAAATATTATGTATTACCTAGGCGCTCCCTTAACTCGGCCCTTGACTTTTACGAGGACTTTTTTGGAGCATATTCTCCACCTACGACTCAGTCTATGTTCTAAAATATGCTACAGTATATTTAGACACTGGAGTTCTTTCCTTAATAATATGTCGATGTACAACCTATCAGTTGATTGACGTCTAAAGATCTAACACTTTGGTGAGGCAGACGGCGCGATGGCGATTTACTGTGCTCCGTGCTATGTGAACCAAATTAGATGGGATTTGAGGTTTTTTTCTAAAACTAGGCAAATAGAAATCTGAAAAAAAAATTTTTGCCTCATGGAGTGGGTACTATTAGAAATCCAAAAATTTGGCGCCCCTCCAAGCCGACGCCCGGGTTACCCGGCCCTTAAGCCGCCCCTGACTCTTAAGCTGCAATAAAAAGAATTATCTCCCTAGAAAACCTGATCCAATGAGCGCTCTTGATCTCACTATAAGAAAACCGATGGTTTTGGGCATGCAAGGGTAATTTTTGACTAAGAGAGAAACTGATGCCACTATTGTGTTCTCCACCCTTGAAAATAGGGGACACTTCTTTAAAACCTTCTTTTTGAGGGACACGTCGGATTGATGGAGGGGGTAGTTTCAACTCTCGCACTCAAAGAAAATGATAGATAAATTCAACCAAAAAGAGCATATCAAATCGCGCCTATCTAGTTTCATAGTTAAATCAATCAGAAAAGAATAGTCATACAACTTTATTTGTTTTCGTAAACAAATAGTAGTTTAATAATCATATCTTCTTGTAACAAATTAAATAGTACAATGACATTTTTTTATGTTCACTAACCATTTTCAATTTGGTCTACAATTAAATAGTACAACGACTTTGTTTTTTGTTCACCAACTAATTTTTAGGTTGATCTACACTTTATTGTATGATGAAGTTTTTTTTTGGTTAGCCAGAATCTCAGTATTGAGACATCAGACCACCCAAACCAAAGATTAGAGATCATTTATAAGATCCATCCAAATATATCGATGATCCCTGAGAGAATTTGAACATTGCAAACACACTACCTGCCATCTATGTAAGTTGAATTTTACATATTGTAAACAAAACGCACTGTAAACAAATCGCACGGTAAACAAAACGCACGAGACACACAATTATAGGTGGCTTATATTGCTCTCGTGGGGTTTAAGAAAAAAATGCACCTACTTAATTTTCAAACGCTGTCAAAACTGACACAATATTTGTTGAACAATATTGTTGACTAAATCCAGATTTTACTAAATAACTAAATAAATATGATCGTAGGTAAAGTATAGTACATAATTCGATTTGTAAGGCAATTACGCACTCATGGAAATACGCACTCGCCGCTACGCGGCATCGTGTGTAACTTCTCCATTCGTGCGTAATATGCTTCTTACATCACTCATTACGTAATATACTATTCTATAAATTCATAAGAGTATAAGATAATGCATGATTGATTATTGTCAGTAATTTGTATGTGGTGTCATCTAGGAGTAATTTCTGTAATAGACTACGTGGTAAGCAAGCAAATTTTATGATAATTCTTTTAGAACTTCTAGAAGACGACAATAGTATTGGTTTGTCTACCAAATACAATAATACAGCGAACTAATACTGGGTTAGAATTACAATTCGATAACACTTAAAAATAAAGTCTACTATTTATCTAGGTTCATTTGACAAAATTCAACAAATTATTAGTAAGATGAATAAATTATAGTCTTATGCACCTATTTTTTAAGTTAATGTTTATTTTGTTGTGTGACAATCACCTTTTGTTTAAAAATACTATTAAATATACTTCAATTTAACAAAATGAACAATATATATATATACTATTTTTTTGATTGATTTAACCCATACTATTTGCAAACAAAAGCGCTGATGCGACGTCTTAATTCATCAAAGTGGATGGCAGAACGATGTTATGTTTATGTAAACAGAACTGCGGGTTAACTCTACAATAATATTGGTTTATCTGTCAACTATAATAGTAGAGCAAACTGCTACTGGGTTTACAATTACAATTCGACAATAGTTAAAAATAAAATATACTATTATCTAGTTTAATTTGACAGAATTCAACAAAATAATAGTCAGACGAAAAAAATAATAGTCTTATTCATCTATTTTTTAAGTTAATGTTTGTTTTGTTGTACGACAACTTTTGATTAATTAAAATAACAATCACCTCTTGTCTAAAAATACGATCAATATAATTTAGTTTAACAAAATTAACAATATTGTTAGTTAACCATTTTTTTTTTGTTGAATTTAACCATACTATTTCTTTGAGTGCGGGAGTCATTAGGATGTCTGGTTGCTAAAATTTACAAAACATATTGAGTTTGCTCAAAAAAATCCGATCCAACAAGTCCTCGCATGCTTGATAACAAAAAATATGAAAAGGGATGGTTTTATGTATTTAAGTAGCCCTTGAAAAAGTACAGAAAACAATTTTCAGCACGTTTGGATGTTTTTTGCATGTTTCGATATCCAGGGTGGGGGAGTTTCTTCAAAAAAAGCCCGATCCAACAAGTCCTCCCATGCCTGACAAAGAAAAATGGAAAACAGGGGTGGTTTTTTGAGTTTGGGGGTAGTTCGAGGGGGGGTAGAAACCACGCGACTATCACCATCGTGTTGGCCGCCCTCGAAAACAGGGGATTAGTCACGTTTCGTCGCTACTCTTGCACTTTTGGGGTTTTTGCAACTTTGGCATGGACTATAATATGCATTCCGTTCACTAAATTAATAAATTTACGTATAAAAGCAAACCGGTTTCCAAGTAATTTTAAAATAGCAAGGGTCGTTCCTATTTTTAAAAAGGACTCCCATAAAGACCTATCCAATTACAGACCAATTTCTCTAATACCCAGACAGTTTTGAAAATCGTCAGCTTAGTCATGCATCATTTTATGATTTGACCAAAGCATTCGATTGTGTGTCGCATGATATTCTCGTAAAAAAGTTATCGTCCTATGGCTTTGATGATAAGAGCATTAATCTTGTAAAATCGTATCTTACCGAAAGAAGTCAATATGTTTCTTATAATAACATTAATTCAAATCCTAAAATGGTTCAGCACAGAGTACCACAGGGATCAGTGTTCGGCCCTGTACTCTTCATAATACATATTAACGACTTACAAAACAATGATACCAACGCGAATTTTATACTGTAGATGACCCAACGGAGATACAACAAGACTTCTCTCTAAATTCAATCAGCAAACAACCTCGGAATAAATGAAAGTATAAAACGCAGCATCTTACTTTCAGCCTGTGACCTACAAACACTGAAACTGAGGAAAAATTCGTAATTGTAAAGTTTTTAGGTGTTCACTTGAACCCTAGACTGATATGGGAAACTCTCAAAAAAAATGTCTAAAAACATTTTTCATATACAGAATTTGGTGAACTATGTCAGCCAAGAAACCATAATAGCAGCGTACTATGGACATATTCATTTCAACATATGCTATGCCATTCTGAACTGGGGGCACCCAACTCATGCAATTAAAATCTTCAGGCTACAAAGACGATGCATCAGAATCATCGCCAAATTGAAATATCGAGACTGCTGTAGGCAGGCATTCATAGATCTGAATATACTTACACTACCATGCATTTTCATACTGGAATCCGTATTACATATAAAGAAAAATGAACATTTGTTTGATAAGCATATGGTCACGAAACGAGAAATAAAAACAATATAAAACAAATTTTCACAGACTATTGAAAACCAAGGTTGGCAGCGAATACAATGGTATAAAATACTATAACGTTCTGCCTGAAGCAATTAAACAGCTTGATACAAATCATTTTAAAATAAAGCTGAAATCCTACTTTAAAAGAAACGCATTCTATATCGTCGAGGAATACTTCCAAAATAACTTCCAAGATCTCTCAATAAATTAAGCGTTACTAGTCTACCATATGAAATAATAATAATAATAATAATAATAAGTTTATTCATCCTGTTATTTCTGTTACACATGTGCGTTTACAATTTCTAAAGTTAAGAATAAACTAGAGAGTAGTAGAACTATAGCGATTATATATAAGTTTGATAAAAAAGTCATTTAAGGTTGTTTGTCAACATTACAATTCACAGAAGAAATCTTGTTTATGAATGTAATATTGCAAGTACAGGACCTCCTTATGTAGCTTTTTTTTTATTTTATTTTATCGAGTAGAATGGATCCAATCATTTTAGAGACATGATATTAGGATGTTATCTAGTTTTTGTTATAATATATGTACACATATACATATGTAGACATATATTTATGTTGTGGTTTATTTATCATGTGGGAGCATTTTATAAATATATACCATTTTTAGAATGCACAAAACCATTTACCTGGGCCTGCTAGTTCAATATTTCTCATTTATAAGAGCATGTATTTTCAGTCGAGGATTATCTAATAGCCATCCTTTTGTGTGTTTTTTAAACATGTTTTTTGAATTTATTTGTTTAATATAATGTGGTAAATTATTATATATTTTTGGGTATAAGTATATAAAACTTCGTTGCCCTATAGTTTTTGACATTTTGGGTATTTTTATAGAACCTATTTTGTATCTAGTTTGATAGCAATGGTCAATATTTGGTGTAGCTTTTTTATTTTTGAAGTTAAATATTAATGTTCTTAATGCATATAATTGTCTAATGTCTAGTATACGAGCTTCTTTATAGAGATTATCACTGGAAAAGGTAGGTTCCTTGTTAAATATTATTTTCAGTATCCATTTTTGAATTACTTCTAATTTGTTGATATATATGTTTGTAGCAGCGCCCCATGCAAGAATACCATAGGATAATTGAGATTCTACTAAGGCGGAGTATACCATCTTTAGTTGATTTATTTCAATAATTGTTTTCAATAGTTTGAATTTAGGTAATAATCCTCTTAGTTTTCTTATAAGCGAGTCGATGTGAGTGTTCCATCTAAGGTGGGGGTCTAGTGTTAGGCCAAGGTATTTGACCGATTTTGCTGCTTTGATTGTAAATTCACTCTCGTCACACTTTATAGTAAGAGACTCAATATCCGGTATGTTGGATTTATAGCTAGTAAAGTAGAGGTAGTTTGTTTTTTTGAAGTTTATGGTTAGCAGTTTATGATCAAAGTAGTCTTTAATTAGTACCATATCTTTTTCAACAGTAGATTTTAAGTCAGTCCAGTTTTCACTAGTATAAAAAATGGCTGTGTCGTCGGCGAAACTGATTATATTTCCTTTAGTTGTAAGTGCAAACAAGTCATTTATATAGATTGTAAAGAGTAAGGGTCCGAGAACAGTTCCTTGGGGAACGCCAAATCTTACAACTCTTTTTGTGCTTAAACTGTTTCCTATTTTTACGCACTGTTCCCTCTCGGATAGATAACTTTTTATTAATTCTTGCGTTTTATCACGAATTCCGTAGTTATTTAATGATTCTATTAGTTGGGAGTGGCTAACTGTGTCAAAGGCTTTTGCTAGATCAACAAAAATACTCAGGGTTGCTTTTTTGTCATCGAGAGCGTTATATATTTTTGACATTAGTGCGGCAATTGCATCCTGCGTCGATTTACCTTCTCTGAACCCGAATTGTTGATCTGATAGCAGTTTGAATTTATTTAAATAGGATGTTAATCTGATTTTTATAACTTTTTCGAAAATTTTGGTGAAGTTTGTTATGAGGGAAATAGGTCTGTAGTTTGAGGTATCATGTTTATCACCAGCTTTGTAAATTGGTTTGATTACAGCTGTCTTAAAATGTGATGGACAGTCACCTTTGTCGATAATTAAATTTATTAAGTATACTAGTATAGGAGCAATTTCGTGTTGTATCTCTTTTATTGTCTCTGCTGTTATACCATCTATGCCTGGACTTTTGTTTGACTTTAACTGATTAATGATTTGCTTAATTTCAGCTTCATCCGTGGGAGACAAGTACATTGAGTTTGGAGTCATGCGAGTATTTGGGAAGGAACGTTTTGGTTTTACTATTTTCTTTGCTAAGGTGGCGCCTAACTCTGTGTAGTATAAATTAAAATTTTCTGAGATCTCTTTATCGTCTTTAAGTATCTCGCCATTTTCATTTTTGATATTTGTTGTGTCTGTGTTTTTTCTATCCTTTTGTGACATACTGCTTATTACTTGCCAGAGATTTTTAGAATTATTCGTATTTTGGTTAATTTTTTGTTTATAGTAATCTGTTTTTGTATTTCTAAGTAGTAACGTGAGCTGATTTTTATATTTTTTATAGCGTGTGATGTTTTCGTGTGTAGGATTTTTCTGCATATTTGTATATAGTTCATATTTTGTGTTTACCGATTTCATTAGCCCTTCCGTGATCCACTCATTTCTCTTTTTCTCCGTCTTAATAATTTTATTAACTGTACAATCATTTATACACTTTGTTATTTTATTTATGAATATGTCTGTGGCCGAGTTGATTTCATCGTTATCATACACGCTGTCCCATTTTGTGTTGATTAATGTTTCTTTAAGTTTTTTGTAATTTATATTTTTAATTATCCTTTGATTTTTTCTTGGTTCAGGAGGCATGTTTTTTAGATTATGTATTTTGAAGAATAGCGGGTAGTGATCTGTGATGCAGTTTTTTATTACTATAGGTATGAAGTTCGTAGTTTTGTTATTTCTAATGAAAATGTGATCGATACATGTCTTTGTTTCTCCTTGTACTCTTGTGCTTTTGTTTATTGTGGATACAAATCCATTTTCGGCAAGTATATTTAGGTATTGATCGCAAAAATCATCGTTTATATGTAAATTTATGTTTATGTCCCCGATTAATAGATGGTGGTCTATGTTTTTATTTATATTATTATTTAGATATTCTGCCAATTTTTCATTAAAATTGTATGGGCAGGTGGAAGGTGGTCGATATACAGCCGTTATTTCATATTTTTCATTTTGGAAGGAGAATTTTAGGTTGATTACTTTTAATTGATCTATGTTTATTACTTTAGAGTTATAGTTTATGTTGCTTTTAATGAAAATAACAACACCGTCATTTTGATTGAGTCTTCCTTCATTATATATAATATTGTAATTATCTAATTTATATAGTGTTATGTCGGGTATTTGCCAGGTTTCCGTTAGTATTATACAATGGATGTTTTCATTTATTACTTTTAGGAATATTTTTAATTCGTCGAAGTTTTTTGCGATACTTCTTATGTTAGTATGGAATATATTTAAATCTGTGCATTTGTTATCTCTACAATAAAAATGTTCATTAATTTCCTTGGGATGATTAATTTCTTTTGTTTCAACAATTTCATAAGTGAAATCTCTTATGAATGGATCCATTTTTATTCGTACTTAATTATACTTATATACTTAATTATACTTTATGTTATTTTAAATGTAATACCTATTTTAATTAAAACTAAACTTATTTGAGTATTTTATCTTATTTACTTATATCTAATTTTTAGCAGTAAAATGAAATGGTATCTAGTTATGTTTGTTTAGCAGAAATTTACTATTATTTTCTAAGATCTACCTCCACGGCTTGATGTGTTAAGCGTCCGTCCCCCTGCTGCTGTCTTGTTGTATTTGGTGTTGTGTTTTACTTCGCGTTGCGGCTGGGTTCGTGGCTGCCTGTTTATAGAGTCCAAATTTGGCTTGTCGTATTTAATTGCTTCTCCTGCAGAAGTAACGGGTTTATTTGTTGTTCCTGTAGAAGTAACGTTAGATTGCCTATTAACACTTGTTTGGATTTTCGTTGTGTTATTTTCTATTTCTGTTAGCTCCTCCACTGTATAGGAAACTCCGTTGATTATTAGTTTATTGCCTGCAATTCTTACATCAAGATTTTGTTGTCTCGCTTCAGCCAGATGTTTTCTCAAGATCTTTTGTTGGTATCGTTCTTTTTCATTTAAGTCATTTGCTATCGCGTATTTACTACCCTTTAATAGTTTTGTGTTTTTGAATAGTTGAATTTTTTTGATGTAGCTAATCAGTCTTATTATGATAGGTCTGTGTTGTCCTTTGCCGATTCTATAGATATGGTCAATATCAGCTTCACTTATTTTAGTTTTTAGTGAACTTTCGAAAAAGTGTATTACTTTTCCATATAATTCCTCATTTTCTTCTTCATGTATACCAAAGAGGATTATATTGTTCTTTCTTAGCTGTTTGTCCGTTCTCTCTAGTTGGTTCTTTAGGTGTTTGTTTTCTTCTTCTAACTTGTTTATTTTTGCATTTGTCGCCTCTAATGATTTAGTTAGTTCTGTTATTGAGTTTTTTAATTCCTTTTTTATTTCGCCAGACGTCAAATTAATTAAATTTTCCAGGCGTTGATAGATATCAGTGATAGATAATTCGCCATCAGACATACTTGTAATTGATACTTTTCCCTTTTCCTTTCTTGTATTTAATATATTGCGTTTCAAATTTGCCTAAGAAGCTATTGTAATTCTGTCTGGTACCCACTATGGTTAGTTACGGTCAATTTTGTTTATTATCGGTCTTTCCGTTTCTTAGTCCTGAGTCTTAATAAATACGTATATTTATGAGTTTACTACTACCAGATGTTAGCACTATTTCACTATCCACGGGCACCCCACAGGCTGTTTTTTATTTTGCACTGGTAATTTCTCTTTTGTGTTTATGTTTATCACGGCCGGCCGCCACTACTTGTTTTTATTTATTTATTTATTTATTTATTTATGAGCTAGGCAGGAACATTCCTCGACACGTCTGCTCCCTACGACAGTTCTACTACTATAAATAAATACTTTTATTCTGTCCTTTCTTTGCTATCTTAAAACTGTATGTGTCTCATTGTCATAATAATACTTGTGTTTTATCTTTATATTTTAAAAAATCCTACCTGTACTTTTATCTTAATTGTCATTTTTACTTAGCTACATAAATTATATACTTTTTATATTTCTGTACCAATTTGAGAAAACCTGACCTGTGTATGTACTTACAGTATTTTAGCACCAATAAATCATTATTATTATTATTATTATTATTATTAATTTTCTTCTTACCAGCAACAGATTCTACTCAAAAAAGTGCCTTAAGAATGTGTTAACTCGATTTTCGACACTTGGTAATTGAGATATAGAGGTCACTCAAAAATGCCAATTTTCCAAAAACACTCTGTAGCTAGGTAGTAGAAAACGATAGACGATCGCGGTCTGCGCCGTTGTTTGTTTCTCGAAAATCGAGCTATATTGGTTTTTGTCTATTGTACTGGTTTTTGTCTATCTGCCATAGTTTTGGAGAAAATCCCCAATCCCATCTAATTTGGTCCACCCTGTACAGTAGTGTGCAAGAGTACATGCAGTCATGCCTCTGCAAATATCCGCAAATTTAGATAGCGAAGTTTCAATAGTATTTCCAAAATTTCCAAATATTCGAATGCGAATATTCGTGGCTCCCATCACTGTGTACATATACATCAATGGTTTTTAATATGTTCAGTTGTACTCATCATATAACAGAGGCACATACATATAATCATTTCAAATTTGCATGATCATATCTTCGAAATGGTTACTCCTACGAAAAAAGTAATAAAACCTTTTATGTAGCAAATTTTCCATACTACAAATTTGTTACCAACTATTTTTTTGTAAAGTTAATAGTTTCCAAGATATTTGCAAAAAACTGGGTTTTCTGATCTTTTACCTCTTGTAACATTTAAAGCTCCAGTAATATCGTTAACACGTTAACTACAGTACCTACCTCGGGGGTCAAGTAACAGGTCATTATATGTATACACACATGGCATCAATTTCATAATACATTAGTTGTGTACGGAATATATAGTAAAGTCGATAGGTAGATTCTTAATCCGAATAAGTGCGGGAGTTTTGAAACTTTGGAAATTTGTAGATTTCGATTCCCTGAATGAAATAAGAAAAATGCAAAATGTGATCTCAGCCGCCGGCGCCGCCATATTGAAAAAATGGCGCACAAAACAGTTTCTTTGAAATATCTCGCTTCGGGCACCTCGTGCGGCAAAAAATGTTCTTATGAAAATAAAAGAGCATTAAATTTTCCACAAAATATGTCCTAAGTATATATTTTTTCGTTAAACTGAATAGTTTCGATGCAGCAGCCGATCGAAGTCAAACATTCTTGAAAAAATTATGATAATTTGTAATTTCTCGATTTAGTGTGACTTTTATGAAGGAGAATTTTTGTGTTGGGACAAAATTTGTTTACATACCTGAAAATCCTCAAATATAGTTGATTTTACTTGTCTGCTACGCATAACTCAATGTTCAATACTCGTTTCTACACCACCTTGAGGTAGAGTATATGCGCGTTTTTTTTTATGTGATCCCTATAGGCGTTTTAGGTGCTTGATATCGAAGGTCCAGGTGCGTGGTAGTCTTCAACAATACTTTCTTTGGAAATTGCTTCCGTTGTACTGTCCACTGATTGTTCTCCATGCTTGCGAGAAATGTTTCAACTGAGAGTCGACTTCCTCGTCATCATGAAGCTCATCGGCTGTTGCTGGTACATTGTTGCAGTGTTTGTCCGTTACAAAATTTGCAAATTCTAGAACATTTTAACCCTACCTTTCTACAACCACATGCTACAGTGCACCCTTTCTTGCATTTACAGGAAAGAAATTTAAGTAGCTTTTCAGAAGCAGGACTTTTCATCATTGTTACTGGTGTAAGCTCAGCTTTGCTCTATTTCCAGCCCCATTCTTCAACATTTTTACAAACCTATCATTTTTACAAATCTATCCAAGATGGTGGAAAATGAGAAAGTGAATGAAGAGCTCTTTGAAAAAACTTTCAGATGTTGTATTAGAAAGTCAACAAAAGTGGAAGTCTGCATACACTGTGGAAATGTGTTCCATAGAAGCTGTCTGGAAAGAAAAAATTACACAATTATTGATGAGACACGTATAATATGCTGCACTAACAATAACGAAAAAAGCAAGTTAGAAGGTCCCAAAGAAAGCACAACAACTGATGCAAATAATTCTGAATGGATACCACATGAAAATAATTTATTAAGAAAACTCTTAAAAGAAAAGGATGAAAAATACATAATTTTGATGGAAAACAAACAATTACTGGAAGATAAAATAAAATATTTGTTAGAGGCGAACAAAAAACCTGTAAGGATACAACATAAAAACTCTGAAGAAAAAAAGGATACAAAAAGTAATGAAATATTGACTAGGAAATCAACACACATAAATTTAGAAACAAATGATAAAAAAACCGCTGCCCAAGGAATCACTACTTCCACATCCAGATTTTCTATCCAAGTCACTCACAACGAAAAAAATTTGTATGTGGAAATAATTGTTTATGGAACGTTAATAATATAATATTTGAAATCCTCTACCCCAAAAACCTATAAAACGATACCCCACATCGGTAGTGGGGTGGGGGTGGTGATAGGGGGTGGTAGTGGGGGTGGATGAAGTAAAAAAATATTTGGAGGTTTCTGGTTCTTGTACACACACTAAATCACAATTTTTTTTTCATCCCCTTTAATAATGGGGTGGGGGTGGTAATGGGGGTGGCTAATGCCAAAATTTTTTTTGAGACCTTAGCTTCTCTTTAATATACTAAATAACAATTTTCTGGACTCTTACCTGCTTAATTTACCTATTTATCCCAAATTTACCCCAATTTACCCCCAACCCTTCGATGGAACAAGATGAAAATATAATCTAGTTCCAGATCACGTTAAAATACATACGTGTACCAAATTTCAAGTCAATATCTTAAACGGTTTCAGAGTAAACGTGCGCACAAAAAAAGTTACAGACCGACAGACAGAAATTTTTTTTTTCGCTCAAACTTAAAATCTCGACGTTTCATGACATTCTAAGCCTATTTGAACAATAAAAATTTTTAAAAATTTTTTTGTCGTTACTATACTTCCACTGGATGTGGAAGTAATTATGAGAATTCTTCTTCCTCTAATAATGGACAAAGTTTTAACTAATGAAGATGAGGAACATTGAACACAGATTTCACAAATAAATAAGGAGAATGTGAATATAGATGAGGATGGCTTCATAATGGTTGAAAAAAGCAAAAGGAACAAAAATAATAAAAGCAGGGAAACCAACAAAAAGTCAATCGGAAATGCAGAAGATGAAAATTATGAGGAATTTACTGGGATTAGACCGAAAGCTTGGATCTACCTATACAGAGTGAAACAGCATGTCACTAGTACTCATATCGAAAAATACGTAAGAAAAAAATTAGGAAATCCAGACAAGGAGGCAGAAGAAATAATAGTAAAGGAATTAACTTCAGAAAATAAATGACTGAAATGTTTTATGATGGGCGCTGACTTTAAACACAAAGATGACTTCTATTGTGCCAGTTTCTGGCTAAGAGGAGTTGGGTTCAAGAGGTTTGATTTCAAGCGCTACCACGAATACAATAAAAGAACTGATAATCCAAATGACGATTTTTTATAAATATGGAACCTAAGCCGATTGGTAATGATACAAAAAAACACCAATGATGATATACATTTTATATTGTATCTAAATATCCAAAGCATCAACAACAAGCAAAATATCCTGGAAGCAGAAATTAAGAAGTTTAATACCCCCAGCGGCGGCTGGTGAAATTTCAATATTTTTTTTCTCGTCTGTGGCGCATGGGACCCATACGAAATTTGGGAAATAACATCTAGAGAAGCACTTCTCTAATGACCCCTAAAAAATTTTGAAAAAGCAGTTTGCGAAAAAATTTTTGAAAATTTGCTAGCCTCCCCTGGGTCTAGGGACCCCTGTTTACTTTGACCCACCCACAACATTCATTTGTAATGTATTTTGGAAATAAAACTATCTATCTATCTATCTATCTACTTTTATTTTTTTTTGTCATATGCATTTGACTTTTCATAAAAATGCATCGACAGATTTTAGAGTTTGTGAAAATATTTTCATTACTAACTGAAATACAATGAACTGAAATTTTGTAATTTACAATTTAACAAATTACAATATTTCAATTCGTTGTATCTCAGTTAGTAATGAAAATATTTTCACAAACTCCAAAATCTGTTGATGCATTTTTATGAAAAGTCAAATGCATATGACAAAAAAAAATAAAAGTAAACAGGAGTCCCTAGACCCAGGGGAGGCTAGCGAATTTTCAAAAATTTTTTCGCAAACTGCTTTTTCAAAATTTTTTAGGGGTCATTAGAGAAGTGCTTCTCTAGATGTTATTTCCCAAGTTTCGTATGGGTCCCATGCGCCACAGACGAGAAAAAAAATATTGAAATTTCACCAGCCGCCACTGAATACCCCCCCCTTCATTTCCCTTACAGAGTCATGGCTTCGTGAAGGTGAGATAGGTAGTATATCCTTAGATGGTTATAAATCTAGTTAGTCAATTCAGTCGCACCCTACACCGTGGTGGGGGTACAGCAATTTGGGGAAGGAATGGTCTTAAGGTTAGTCCTATTTACCTCGATGAATTAAATGAGGAAAAAGTTTTTGAATTTTGTGCATGTGAATGTTTAATTGATAAAGATATCTCACATAAGCTAGTGTCTATTTACAGATCACCAACAGGCAACTTCCAGGTTTTCCGGGAAAGATTTCATCAACTACTAAATAACATTTTCACAGTAAACTCACATATATGGGTCATGGGAGACTTTAATTTAGATTTTGATATCTCCTCGACTAAACGACCTATATGTTCTTCAAAAGCATCATCCAAATTTGCAGACATTATATAAAAAAAGAAAATCTGAATATAAAAAACTGGTAGAAAAGACCAAAAAAAAAAACTATTTCAACAACACTATTCAAAAATCCTCTAATAAAACCAAGTCGTCCTGGTCAATCATTAACAAGCTAAAAACAAAAATAACTCTATGTCGTCAAACATGGAAATAATACACAATAATGAGGTTATAAGGGATCCAAACAGTATAGCAAATATCTTTAATAACTTTTTTATTGACGCTACTAAGTCTGTTATACATAATATTGCTCAAGCAAACAATAACTATAATGATGTTCTGGATAGTAATCCTTACTCTATATTCCTAATTCCCTTTTCAGAGGAGGAAATGTCAATAATCTGTTCAAAATTAAAAAATAAACCTTCCGCAGGACCCGATGATTTACCAAGCAACATTATAAAAGAATTCAGCAAACATCTATTGAAACCAATAACTCACCTTGTAAATAGCTCTTTTGCATCTGGGATATTTCCGGATTGCTTAAAAATGGCAAAAGTAATACCTGTCCATAAAAAAAATGCTAAAAATGTTGTCGATAACTATAGACCAATCTCATTGACATCTATAATCTCAAAAATCTTTGAATATTGTATGCTGGAGAGACTCGAATCCTTCATTGGGAGATATAACCTAATTCCAAATGAGCAACATGGCTTTAGAAAAAACAAATCAACAACATCGGCCACAACAGAATCCTATATATACTGTAATATGTTGCACCCCTTAAAATTTAAGGTTATGTTACTAAAAAGTAGGCAGACTTCAACAGATCGAATGTCTGAATGAATGTAGTGTATTTGCACCTACTCGAGAAACCTACCAGAAGTTAGTTCTGGTGACATCTGGAATTATCTAGAGAATGGTGGCGTCATCACAGAAAAATCGAGATCTGTCATTTTTAGGTATAAAAGACCGACCGCATTCTCAGCGAGTAGTTCAGAAAGTTCAAAAAGTATAGAAAGTGAGGTTAAGACTTCAAGGATAAACATTGTGATTTTAGTCAGTAAAGTGTATTTAAATTAATAATAGTATTGTGAAGTATCCAGTAAATATTTAATAAAGTGTGTTAGTGGACATCTCTTGTTATAATTTTTGGAACCCACGGAATTTGCAAGGGGTGGTTTCCTAAGGGTGGAAACACGTTACAATTGGTGTCAGAAAGCGGAATTTTATGACAAGAGGAGCTCTGAAGTTGTGCTGGAGTGTTCGAGAAGTATTCTCGAGGGTTAGTGCTAGCACGGAGGACTCATTTACTGGACATTGTTCGAGGGTTATTTTCGAACAGGAAAATAGTGTTAAGTGCATTTTTGAGACATTGTAGAACATTTTATTAGGACATTAGTGTGATAATTAATTCCTTTGAACTGAGAAGTGATAGAGACACTGAAAAAGACTCATTTAGTGCGTGAAAATTTCTAGAACTTTTCTATTTGGACATTAGTGGAGATTAGTAAATTCTCTAAACTGGATAGTGACAAAAGACTCTGAATAAGACTTTTTCGTGCTATTTCAAGATTTGTCTGGAAAGTTCCATTACCGATATTGACGTGACAGTTAAATTTATTTTATTTTAACATAATCTTATGCCTATAAAAACTAGAAGTATGGCATCCGATAAACAAATACAGGACTTATTCGAACAATTCCAAAAAATGATGGCGCAGCAATGGCAGGAAGACAAAGAAGAACAGGAGAAAAAACGTCACGAAGAAAAAGAAGAAAGGAACGAATTAAAGAAAATGATGGAAGATCAGGGAATAAGACGTCAGAAAGAAAAAGAGGATGAAGAAAGAAGACGTCAAGAAGAGAAAGACGAATTGAGACAAATTATGGAAGACCTGAAGATACGACAACAAGAGGAAAAACAGGAGCAAGAAAGACGCCAAGAAAAATTAAGGAAAATTCTAAATGAACAAATCAAAATACAACAGGACGCTATAATTTCTGCCAATGAAGTACTAAAATGTGAAGTCAAAGAAGAGATAAACAAGGTCGAAGGTAAAGTAGGAGTAGTCGAGACAGAAGTCAGTCAAGTAAAAGGAAAAGTAAATCAGTTTGAAGAAAAGATGAGTGAGTTCGAAGAAGAAGTCAAGGGAGAAATAGACCGGCTTAAACGACAGTTGAGAGAAAGAGGAAGCCAGCAGGTGGTATCATCAGGACAGCGACTAAAACCTCCTTCTTTTGATGGCCAAAGTTCCTGGACAACGTACAAGAGGCAGTTTGAGGCAGCAGCATGTGCGAACAATTGGGATAATGAGGAAAAGGCCATGGCATTAGTTCTAGCATTAAGGGGCCAAGTTTCAGAGTTACTCCAAACCATCCCAGTTGAGAAACAAAGGGACTTTAAAGTCTTGGAAGCCGCATTAGACTTGAGGTATGGCAATCAACACCTTGCCCAATTATACCAGGCTCAGCTGAAATCCCGGATGCAAAAAGCTGGGGAAAGTTTACAAGAATTTGAAGCTGCGATAGAGAGACTGGCACACCTGGCGTATCCGAGTGCACCTAAAGAATTCCAGGAACAATTAGCCGTGGGGGCCTTTTTAGATGGTATAAGGGACGAAGAGGT
Source organism: Rutpela maculata (assembly GCA_936432065.2). Lineage (NCBI taxonomy): Eukaryota > Metazoa > Arthropoda > Insecta > Coleoptera > Cerambycidae > Rutpela > Rutpela maculata. The sequence goes on from OW386291.2 coordinate 99,804,520, forward strand.
CAGGCGAGTCCTGAGACTGACGAGACACCAAAGTAGTAGCGAAGCTTTGGTGCGTGCACTCGAAGTAGAAGCCGCTTACAGGGATACTCCAAGATCGAGAGTGCGAGCTGTGACTCTCGAAGAATTGCAACCAGAAATGAACCAGAACCCCTTGCTGACTGAGATGCAGAAAATATTCACCAAATTATGCGATAAATTGGATGGCCTCGGAAAGCAGGAAAAACAACAAAATAAAGGAAAGCCGAGCGGAGGTATTAAATGTTTCAACTGCGGCAAGGTGGGACATATGAAACGAGACTGTCGACAGCAGAACTCGGAGAGTCGAGTAAATGCTATGAGTGTTAAAGAGAAGCAGGAAAACTAAAGATAGCCAGCACCAAGGGGGCTGTGCTGGCTAGGGAATGTGGTGCCCCCAGAGAAATAAAGATTTCCCAGCTCCAAAGAATTCCAAGCAGTCTGTTGTTGCCAGGATATGTGAATGGAAGAAAATGCGTGTTTACTATTGACACCGGTGCTACGTCATCAATAGTGCGGCCAGGGTTTATATCAGGCTTGCAGATTGACAAGAAGCAAAATGGAGTAATCATTCGGACAGCCACGGGGGACAGGGCTGCGGTCCATGGAGAGATCAACTTGGAACTGCAGGTTGGACGGTTGAGGTTCAATTACAAGGTCATTGTGGCTGACATTATGGATGATTTCATTTTGGGTCTGGACATCATGGGAGAGCAGGGATTTATTGTTGACGTAGGGGAGCGAGTCTTAAAAATTGGAAATGAGGAATTTATTCTGGCAACCGCAGATGACCAATTCCATAAAGCAAGGTTGTTAACAACACAGACGATCAAGATTCCTGCTCATTCAGAACAAATGATCGATGCTGCCTTAGAAGGAAATCCTGGAGGGTACCGTGTTGGCCTAGTTGAAGAAGACGAATCGATTAAGTCCCTAGCCAATATTATTGTGGCGAGAACTTTAACCCGGACTAAAGACAAAATCCCAATTAGAGTCGTTAACTTAAATTCCCACTCGGTGACAATTAAGGAAGGCAAACCTATTGGCTCCTATGAACCGGTCACGTGGGTAGCGAGGTGCGAGGAACAAACAGAAGGAAGTTCATCTATGAAAATAGACCAGGAAGTTTTGACCTTGTTGAGTACCCAGTTGGAGCATTTATCTGAGGATGAACGAAGGGAGGCAATCTAGTTCCTGGAAAAGGAAAGTTCAGTATTTGCCAAGAATACAGAGGCCCTTACAAAAACAGACATAGTCCAGCATCGGATAAATACTGGCGACTCACCCGCTATTCGACAACCACCTAGGAGGCTTCCATTAGCAAAACAAGAAGATGCCTCGGCAATGATAGACAAGATGCTACAAGATGGAGTCATTGAGGAGTCAACGAGTCCCTGGTCATCGCCAGTAGTTTTGGTTGCCAAGAAGGATGGAACATTAAGATTTTGTGTCGATTATCGAAAATTAAACGATGTCACGAAGAAAGACAGTTACCCATTACCACGAATTGACGACACGTTAAGCACGTTGGCAGGCTCACGATGGTTTTCTACATTAGACCTTAGGAGTGGATACTGGCAAGTGGGGCTTCATCCTGATGATAAAGAAAAGACAGCGTTTTCAGCAGGCAGTGGTCTTTATCAATTTACCGTGATGCCTTTTGGACTTTGCAATGCGCCAGCTACCTTTGAAAGACTGATGGAGTTCGTGCTGCGAGGGCTAACCTGGAGGACGTGCCTGGTTTACCTTGACGACGTGCTTGTTATGGGACAGGACTTTACAGAACATTTGAAAAATCTTCAAGAAGTATTTGGGCGAGTCAGGAATGCCCATCTGAAGTTGAACCCGAAGAAGTGCCTGCTATTCCAGAAAGAAGTCAAATCACGTGGTGTCTTCGGATGGAATACAAACAGACCCCGACAAAATTTCTGCTGTACGAGATTGGCCAAGACCATCTAACGTTCATGAAGTACGGAGCTTCCTTGGCCTCTGCACTTATTATAGGCGCTTTGTGGAAGGGTTTGCAGAAATTGCGAAGCCATTACACCGGCTGACAGAAGAGAAAGTGCAGTACCAATGGACACCGAAATGTGAAACAGCATGGAGAAAATTGAAGGCAGCTCTATGCACTGGTCCTGTGCTAGCGTACCCACAACGGGAAGGACTTTTTATTTTAGACACGGATGCCAGCAATTCTTCGGTCGGTTGTGTACTGTCCCAAATCCAGAATGGGCAGGAAAGAGTGATCGAGTACTTCAGCAAGGTGCTGTCCAAACCGGAAAGAAATTATTGTGTAACTCGGAAAGAGTTACTGGCCATCGTTAAATCAGTGGATCATTTTCATAAATATCTTTATGGACGACATTTCAAGATCCGGACCGACCATGCTGCATTAAAATGGCTGTTGCAGTTGAAAACCCCTGAAGGTCAACTGGCTCGTTGGATAGAACGGCTGCAACAGTATGATTTCAAAATAGAACATCGACCTGGAAGATCTCATAAGAACGCAGACGCTTTATCTAGAAGACCGTGCAAGGAAGATTGCAAGCACTGCCGCCACGTTGAGAAATTGCAGGGTACGGTGGCCGTCAACACTATTAAAATAGAGGGTCCGGATGATTGGACAACCGAAGCCCTGAGACAAGAACAACTGAATGACGCAGAGATTGGGACTATATTGAAAGCAAAGGAGAAAGGAATTCGACCAGCGTGGAAGGATGTTTCGGATAAGGCAGTTGGATTGAAGGCTTTGTGGGCCCAATGGGATTCACTTAAAGTCATGAACGGGCTGCTAAAGAGAGCTTGGGAAAGCCCGGATGGCAGGGAAGTTGTTATGTGTCTAGTGAGTCCCAGGTGTTGAGTACCGAAAGTACTTCAGGAAGTGCATAATGGAGCATCCGGTGGGCACTTCGGCGTTAATAAGACCCTGAATAAAGTACGAGAACGATTTTATTGGGTAAATAGTCGTCAAGATGTGGAAGCTTGGTGTCGCAATTGCAAAATTTGTGCAGCCAGTAAGGGACCACAGACTAGAAGTAGAGGTTTAATGAAGCAATATAACGTCGGAGCTCCTTTCGAGAGGATTGCGATCGATATAGCCGGCCCATTCCCAGTAACCAAGGATGGGAACAAGTACATACTGGTTGCCATGGACTATTTTAGTAAGTGGCCAGAGGCCTATGCAATTCCAAACCAAGAAGCAGTCACTGTAGCCAAAGTCTTGGTAGATAATTTGATATGTCGGTTTGGTGTACCCCTGGAGCTGCACTCAGATCAAGGGAGGAACTTTGAGTCGGGGGTGTTTCAGCAAATCTGCAAGTTATTGGGGATACACAAAACACGGACAACAGCCCTTCACCCGCAATCAGATGGAATGGTGGAACGACATAACAAGACCATGAAAGAACATCTCTCTAAAGTGGTTCATAAGAATCAACGCGATTGGGATCTCCACATACCGTTCTTCCTCATGGCATATAGAGCTGCTATCTACGAGTCTACAAAACAAACACCAGCCCGTGTAGTATTTGGACATGAAATCAGACTGCCGTGTGATTTGATTTTCGGAACACCAGGCGGAGAACAGCTTCCTGTGAACAGCTATGTGGATGAAATGAGTGAACGGCTAAGAAATGTTCATGAGCTGGTTAGAGACCAAATTACCATAGCCAGTGACCGAATGAAGGCTCGATACGACCGTAAGGGTAGTTCAGAAGGGTTCAAGGCAGGAGATCTGGTTTGGCTGTACAACCCACAGCGGAAGAAAGGGAAGTCACCGAAACTTCAACCTCCTTGGGAAGGACCTTATACTGTTATTACCCGAATTAATGATGTCGTCTATCGTATTCAACGAAACAAAAAGTCCAAGATGAAGATCGTACACTTGGATAGACTGGCGAAGTATGTGAAAGAGGCTGAATTGCCTGACCGGGACGTTCAGGCTTAAGGAGGGGGCAGTGTAATATGTTGCACCCCTTAAAATTTAAGGTTATGTTACTAAAAAGTAGGCAGACTTCAACAGATCGAATGTCTGAATGAATGTAGTGTATTTGCACCTACTCGAGAAACCTACCAGAAGTTAGTTCTGGTGACATCTGGAATTATCTAGAGAATGGTGGCGTCATCACAGAAAAATCGAGATCTGTCATTTTTAGGTATAAAAGACCGACCGCATTCTCAGCGAGTAGTTCAGAAAGTTCAAAAAGTATAGAAAGTGAGGTTAAGACTTCAAGGATAAACATTGTGATTTTAGTCAGTAAAGTGTATTTAAATTAATAATAGTATTGTGAAGTATCCAGTAAATATTTAATAAAGTGTGTTAGTGGACATCTCTTGTTATAATTTTTGGAACCCACGGAATTTGCAAGAGGTGGTTTCCTAAGGGTGGAAACACGTTACAATACATTCTTGAAGAGCTAGATAAGAGGAGATGCCCGGTTGCTTTGTTTTGCAATCTGAGCAAAGCGTTTGATTGTGTCTCACATCAACGATTGCTCCAGAAGCTATGGTCGCTAGACATTAGAGGCAGCGCCCACAACTGGTTCTCATCTTATCTTACAAACAGAAAACAGTACATAGAAATATCTCACAATGATGGAGGTGGAGGCACCAATAAACATCGCTCGAACAATGCCGATGTGGATGTTGGAGTGCCCAGGGCAGTGTACTTTTTTCTCTTTATATCGCCGACATTACCAAACTCTTCTCAAACTATAAAATTACCATGTATGCAGATGACATATCTATATTAATTTCAAGGGAATCCCCTGAACTAGCCTGTAATGAGTTATTGGAAAAAATAGCGCTATGGTTCACAAAAAACTTGCTTTATATGAATGCCAGTAAAACAGAATACCTATTATTTCATACCAGACAAAAAAGTACAGATTATTGACTTGCATCTTGATGAAATAAATATAAACAGAGGTAGTACGGTGAAATTTTTAGGCGTAACTATAAATGATACCCTTGAATGGAATAGTCACATAGATAATACAATAAAGAAACTCAAATAAGACGTATGCAAAATCTACTCGACATCGAAGTCATCAAAAACTTTTATTTTGCAGAGATACAATCTCACCTACTATATGGAATTGTGCTGTGGGGAACATCCCCAGCGGCAAAAAAACTGTTTCTCATTCAAAAAAAATGTATACGTACCATGCTAAAAAAAAGTCAAAGAGAGTCATGTCGTGGCCTTTTTGCACAACTACAAATACTTCTATGTTGCCTTTACGTTCAAGAAGTTGCCTGTTATATATTTAAAAATAGACTCACTATTCCTCGACAAGGTGACATACATGATCATCATATTAGAAGTCGAGATTTACTTCACACACCTCAAAATGTACGTAACATAACTATAAGAGGACATCTAAGTAGTGACATCAGAATTTATAACAAAATTCCTGCCGTTATAAAGGAACAACCTACCTATCTCAGTTTCAAAAAGTCCCTTAAAAAATACCTTCTACACAATATGTTTTATAATTTAGAGGATCTGTTTCTCTCTTAATCTATCCAAAATGGCTTTCAATTGTAATAATGATAACAATAATAATTGTGTAAAATTAACATCTATTTGTATGTATTTTATTTTCTCTTAATCTATCCAAAACGGCTTTCAGTTGTAAGAATGATTGTTATCATTATTACAACTGAAAGCCATAATGGTGTAAAATTAACTTCTATTTGTGACAATAATTGTGTAAAATTAATATTTATTTGTATGTATTCTATTTTTAATATGTAGTTTGTCTAAGACGTTTTGTTTGACTTGTTTTATACCTATGATGGTTTGATAAATCAATAAACTATTTTATTTTAAACCCCCTGCCACTCCTGGACTTGATAAAATGTCCTGAATGAATGCTGCCGTGCCGCGATATTAAACTTGCTTTTTGTGAGCGATTTTACGAAACATTGGGGGGTCCAGAGAGATATTGTCTCCATGTTTGGCTCCATATGGTGCCAGAATAAAGTGTTGTCCAGCAACAGTGATAGCGTCCGGTTCAGCATTATTATCTTGAAAAAATTCTGATGCTTTTGTAGGATGCTCAGGAACTTTAATTTGCCCTAATTGAAAAGTGCACAAGTAGTGTCACACCCGCTAAAAGCGTGAAGAAATAGAATATTATCAGTGATGATTTCACTGCTCGACAAACTATGGGAGGAACAACCACGTAAAAAAAAAACGCACCGTATACTCTACCTCAAGGTGGTGTGGAAACGAGTACATTGATCATTGAGCTATGCATTGTAGACAAGTAAAATCAACTATATTTGAGGGTTTTCAGGTATGAAAACAAATTTTGTCTCAACATAAAAATACTCCTTCATAAAACTCGCACAGAGTCGAGAAAGTGCAAAATATCATAATAATAATAAGGATCTTTATTGACTGATAATCAAAGGGCAATTGACCGAGGTTCTTCAACCCGTTACATGAAACATACATATTTATTTTTACAATATAAAATGTACTATTGTGTATATAATTATACATACGTAAAAAAAAAAACATTACATAAATAGAAAAAAAAAAAATTCAGTTAATTGTAAAAGTGTTTCAGTATGTTTGGATTTTTTTCCCAGATGGTGTATTCTGGATGTTTATATCTATTCCTTGCTCTAGGGTCTCTTCTAATACAGAAAGGTGCAATCAACTCCTTGTTCTCTGGTCGTTGGGTAAAACTTTTGCGAAAGATATGCTATTCTATCTTCAATAGGTTGTATACGTGAGATTTGGTATAATGAGGTATTTGGAGGGTGATGAATTGGGTTATTAGGGTGGCGGATTCTGGTGATTGAACATATGGAACTAGTTTCAGCTATTTTTAAATTTCGTAAGGCGGGATTTTTGAGGTTAAGGAATATTATATGTCCATACTCTATTATGGGTTGACAAATTAACTTGTAGATCTTACATTTTGTTTCTAGATTTATTCCATTGCTTTTCCATGATAGACATCTAAAATGTTTTGCTCTTGATATTATGCTCTTTTTAGTATTTTCGGTGTGATAATTGAAGTTGATTTTGTAGTCTATGTTTATTCCTAGATATTTAGCACAGGCCTAATAATATGGTTATACATTTTTAACGTTGGAGAAGTTTGGGATGGTGCATGAAAAAATATAATTAGATGTGATTTTTCAGGGTTAGGTTTGAGTCTCCATTTACTGAACCACGTAATTGTTTTGTTTGCAAGGTCTTGGAGTTTCTCCATAGTACTAGTTAAAGTTTTTCCATGGGATACCAGTGCGGTGTCATCTGCATATTGTAATATATATTTTTCATGTGAGAAGTACTAAACATCATTGTTGTAGATATCAGAGCAATATATGTTATATAGAATTGGCGACAATGGAGACCCCTGTGGTAATCCTTGCTCTGGCGTAAATTCTTGAGAATATGCGGTTTGAATCTTAACTTTCAACTTGCAATTTTGCAACAGGTTATTGATAAGTAGCACTAGGTATTTAGGACATCCTTGTTGATGTAGTTTGAAAATTAGCCCTCTATGCCACACGCTGTCGAATGCCTTGCTAATATCCATGTTGGTGAGTTTGGAGATTTCTACGTTGTTCGTAAGTATGGCCAGTGGGTGTATTGTTGAACATTTGGATTTGAAGCCAAACTGATAGCTGGATATAGTGTGACCTATACTTTCTTGAATTCTGCGTTTAATAATTTTTTCTAGATTTTTCCCTAGGACAGGCAGTAATGTAATAGGTCTATAATTATTGGGATTAGCGTGATTTAAATTAGGTTTTGGGATGGTTACGATTGTGCCTACTTTCCACTCTTCAGGAAAGTTGCAATGTTGTATGCAATACTCGTATATTTTCTTTACATATAAATGAATTTGATAGTCTAGTTGCTTAACTATATTTTTTGTTATATAATCATGTCCCGGAGCAGTGTTCTTTCCCTCATTAACTATTTCGAAATATTCCGTTTCATCTATTGTATGATCTGTTAGTCTTGGATTTTCGGCCATATATGTATCATACCAGTTATTAAACAGGCCTACTTTCTCCTCATTGGTCTCATAAACTTGCTCATTTTCTTTTAAAGGTGTATAATTTTTCTTTTGTTTTTATATTTCGATAATTTTTTTATATATTTCCAGTAAGTTTTACCTTTTTTGTGATTGATCTCTTCGCATGTGCTGATCCATTGATGTTGTCTATATTCCTGAATAAGTAGCTGAATGTTTTTATTATATTTATTCAATTGAGCTTTAATTTCTTGATTACCATCCTTTCTGTAGTCTCTATACATTTTTCGTTTTGTTTTGATTAAGCGAATTATGAATGGGGGTAGTTCTTGCGTGTAGTGGTTGACTTCTGTTTTAGGTGTGTTTTCTAATACTGCTTGAGATAACTTTACATTAAAATTGGAAATTTGTTCTTGATCTAGTGCTTTTCCTTCAATTTCATGAACATATTTGACTATGGTTTTGTTGATTTCATTGATATTCGTTTTGTTAAGGTTGTATCTGATTATTTTCCTGTAGCAGATTGGTTTCTGCATATCGATGGTAATTTTGAAACTTAGATGGTCAGAGCAAAGATCAGGTGTAACTTCGACGTTTAACAGGTTATTTTTTAAAATTGTTGAGTAGAGAAGTATATCTGGTGTAGAATCGTTATTTAGTGGCAAAGGTGGGTGGGGTGTCATATTTGCTGAAGTTGGTATTCTTCATGAAGTCATTGAGTTGTTTCTTTTTTATTCTGCTGTTAATGTTAAAATCTCCTACAATTAAGGAATATTTATATAAGGTACTTTTAATAAATATATTTTCTTCGATTCTTGAGTGGGGGTGTATATAGACAAGAAAAATATGTAGTCTATCATCTAAGAAAGGAATGGTAAAATGTATACACTCATCAGTGGGTTATTAATTATTGGCGCGTTGGCTTTCCCCATTTTTAATTCTGATTGCATTTGAACCAAACTACCGCCTCTGGTATGGTTGTGTAATTGGTGCCCATTACATTGTATGATGTTCCAATCTCTGTAAGCTGTATTGCTGTTCTCTTTAGTTTTGGATTCTACAAACATTACACCATTAATGTTGTTATTTTCGATATAGTTATGAATTAGTTGTTTCTTTCGAGTGTAACTATTAATGTTTGAGTAAACTAGGTTAATGTGCGACATGCTCATATTGAAAACTGCTTGAATGGTTTATTAATTCTGTGGGAGATGTGTGATCCTGTAATTCCATATCAAAAATAAGTATGTGTTTCCAGAGAAAACCGCTGTTGTATCTACTCTAAAGTTGTACATAAATCTTTTTCTTAATTGTGTCAGTAATACCTCTCTATTGATATTTGTTGGTTCGTTTAGTATTGACGATAGTATCGTTTATGGTGATGGGTTGGTGTATTCTGCTTTTTTTCTTTTCGTTTGAAATTTCATGTGATTTTTTGTTAAGAAATTTAATTTGAATATTTGGTACACCATGTATTGGACCTTTTGGTCTATTAGGGCATTTATATGACCAGGCTTGGTGATCGTCGGAATGGCAACTATTACATTTGGGTGGTAACGTAGATGTACACTTGTTTGACGAGTGGTTCCCAAAACATTTTGTGCATTTAACAGGTGTATTACAAATCTCTGTAGCATGTTCAAATGAAAGGCATTTGCCACACGGTTTAGGGGATGGTGGCGGTGGTTTACTGGGGTAAATAGGGTAATGTTGATATTTAAAAAACAGTCCTTCTGTGAGGAGAGTTGTAGAGGTTTCTTGAGAACTGGTGATTATCCTGATGAGAGAAGTAGGTTTGTTTGTCGTTTTCGAGATAATTCTCTTACAATACCGATGTTCCAGATTAGATTTGTTTAAATAATCGCTTATTGTTTGGTCTTCAATTTCCTGTTCTACTGCACCTATAACTACTGAGTAGCTTGTAGATGTAAGTTCAGATCGAATTGGTTTAGTATTTGGAGATAGTTCTGTATATCTGATTATTTTACCTAATTCTATCATTTTATTTAATGTATTTGTAATCGACTTCTTGGTAGTATCTGTTTTCAATAGTAGTCGAAGTTTGGTTTTTAGGATTATATCTTTTGAATTGGGATATATTTTTCCCCAGTAATCTGTAAAATTAAATCTCGTGTAGTTTGTATCAATTGTTATGTAAAAAAGATGTTGATATCTTTTTTGGTTAATCTCTTTCATTAAAGGAGAGAAGTTTGTGTTTTTTGTATGTGTGTTTTTAGTCTGATTGTTTTTACTTGTGGTAGCTTTTTGTGTAGTATTTATCTGTGTTGTTTTTGTACCAGAGGTGAAAGATTGTCCTAGAATAATAATGTTAATATCTTCTTGTGTAAATTCATTTGTCCTTTTCCTTTTAGGTTTTCTGTTTTTTTCTTTGCTTCTGTCCAGTTTTCTTCCTCCACCACTTTCATTTCACTATTTCCATCACTTTCTGATGACATTATTAGAATTTATGCGCAAAAGACTTAAATAAACTCAGAAGAGCAGCTAATAGATGTTCACACCATGACTGCTAGTAATGAACTTTGAAAATATCATAATTTTGTCAAGAATGCTTGACTTCGATCGGCTGCTGCACCGAAACTATTCACTTTAACAAAAAAATATATAGGACGTATTTTGTAGAAAATTTAATGCTCTTTTCTTTTCGTAGGAACATTTTTTGCCGTATAAGGCACCCGAAGCGAGATATTTCAAAGAAACTGTTTTTGTGCGCCATTTTCTCAATACAAATTCCCAAAGTTTCAAAACTCCCACACTTATTTCCATTTTTCCATTCCTTAATTACGGTTCTTGTTTCCGAAGTCAAGTGCAGTGCTTGTGACAGCTCTTGAAGAGTATTAATAATTATTTACCATAACGAAATCGCGATTAGTTTTTCCAGTTACTATAATTTTAGTCTCAGAATGCATTCTTGATGCCGACATCATGTAATGTTATTAAATAATGTCTTAATACTTGACTAAGGACAAGGAATGTACCGGATTAATGTTTCAGAAAAATAACTCCTGCAGTTAACGTGTTACACACTTTTTTTAATATCTCTATATATATGTATTCCTATTTTATTTATTTTACTTTATATATTATGCTTACTACCTACTGTAATATTTATCATTCAATAAACCTATTCTATTCTATTATATTCTATTAAGTTATAACGACTTCGAAATCGCGATTTTAGCTTCAAATATCTCGAAAAGTATTGCTTTATCGAAAAAATGTTACAGACCAATTACAGAAAGTACAAACTGGGAATTAATTATATTTTTTGTTTATTGATGTAGGATTAATAATTTTGGAGATATTTAAGTTTATATTTGGCATCCAAGTGTTCATAAGATAATTATTTAGAGAGTTAAATATCTCAGAAACTGTGACACCTACATCAAGAATGCTAATAGGTAGAATAATAGGGTATTAATTAGGCTTTCAACTGTTTTTTAATTTGTTTCTGTAGCATTAAAAAACAAAGAAGTTATGACTCAAGCAATGTGCGTCTTCACATTTTTTAATAACAAAGTCGCCATTTTGTTACTGTAATTAGCCAGTAAATAACAAAAAAAGGAATTTCAACACTGTTTCTCATTAAAAAATGATGTAGATGCTCAAATTTTTTCGTTTGTATACAGCACTTGCTTTAGAAAAAAATTACAGTTTAAACTATAAAGGCATTTTCAATAAAACGTGACTTTTTTTTCCTTTTCAAATATGCAGGCCCTCCGCATCAAATTATGAGCCCCGGTACCAAATTCACTGGCGGGCCCCCGCTACGGGCTCCTCGGAAGCCCGGGCCCTAAACTCAGTACCCAATAGACCCCCCCCCCATACGGGGGGCCTGCAAATATCTCAATAAATATTAGTTTTATTGAAAAATGGGTAGAGACCAAAAATAAAGCTCATAAACTGATAATGAATTTTGGTTTTTTATTTATTTACATAGATTTAATAGTTTCGGAGATATGAAAGTTTACAAATGGCGTCCGAACGTTTCTGAGACGAAAAATGCAGTTTAAATGTTAAATACCTCAGAAATTTTTGATACCTACGCATGCTAAGAAATGAAATTAAAGACAATTAATAGCGCTATCAAATTATTTTTTACTCGTTTCTGTAGCAGAAGAGATAAAGAAGTTATGACGGAAAAATGTGCATATTTTATATTTTTTTATATATATAAAAATCGCCAGTTTGTTACTCTAATTAGTTAGTAATTAAAAAAAAAAAATTTCAAATACAGTTTTTGGTTAAAATGTAGTAGTACCTAGATGCTCAAATTTTTTTGCTCATTTAAAGCACTTGCTTTAAAAAAAAATGCATTTTAAAATTTAAAGGTAATTTCGAAACACTTGGATGCAAAATATAAACTTAAATATCTCTGGAATTATTAATCCTACATCAATAAACAAAATATAATTAATTCCCAGTTTGTACTTTCTGTAATTGGTCTGTAACATTTTTTCGATAAAGTAATACTTTTCGAGATACTTGACGAAAGCCGTTCGGAAATACCTTTTTTTTTTAAAGCTAAATCGCAATTTTGAAGTCGTTATAACTTAAAAACTATCAATTTATGTAACAAATTGCATAGAACCTTTTCTTCTTAAAATTTGATTCTTTTTCAGCTCCAATAAATATACACATTTTTTAAGTGCCACCACCTGAGAAGAGGTGGCATCCACCCCCCTATAAATTAGCAAGCCCCCGTACAATATAGAAACTTTTTTGTGAAGCATTTACTATAATACTACCAAAAATGAATGAAATCCGTTCAATATGACATTATTCCGAAGTTAAAACCTCTAGTTACTGTACTAATAAGTTATAATGGTTTACGTAGTTGTACTGCAACTTAAAAGTTAAAACATTACTAATAAACGGTAGATGAAATGAGAAAGAAAATCAAAAATGCATTTTTCTTGCTTTTAACTTGGCAAAGTCTTTTAAAATTGTGTCGGTATCAACAGTATTCAAAACTTCACTTTCAATGGCTAACATAGCCAATCCACTAAGACGCTCTTGTGAAATGGTCGACCGAAGGTAGTTCTTTATGAGTTTGAGTTTTGAGAAACCTCCTTTCTCCAGTAGCCACTGATATTGGCAGTGTCAGTAGTATTCTCAAGGCTATGGAGATGTTGGGGAAAACGTCAATAAGGGAAATCACAGTTATGTGCGATAAAGTCGTTTCGGGGCAGCTACCTTTGGACAGCATTGGTGCCAGAGTCGGTGTCACTCATTTTATTCTTTGATTATTTCTGTCGTTTCGTAAAGTTGTTATAAACTGGTTATTCTGTGTAATATCTTGTGACTTTTATAAACAGTGTGTGATTACTGATTACTTAATTAAGATAATATGGTGCAATCTTGTATGGTACTGTTTGCCAAGAATCGGGTAATTTTAAACAGTTGCAATGACAATAAGACCGGCTCTGGCTTATTTTGTAGTGCGATTGCGCTCTTCCTGACAGTCGCCATACTTGCGCGAGGTTCAATTTCACGTAAAAATTGGTATTGACCTTCTATTTATAAAGTAGAGTTCAGTGGAGAAAACAGAAAAGAGAAGCGTAGGCGAGCGGCGAGCGCACCAGCGCCAGCGAGAAGCAATAGAATCGCCAGCGTCATGGGCGATTGTATTTTTTCCCGCGCAAAGGGGTGAAAGTGGAAAGTAAGATATGCGTTCACTGGAGCCCCCTTGGCTCGGCGCCCCATGCGGCCGCATGTATCACATGGGCCTCAGACCGGCCCTGGGTGTTTTGTAAATAAATTCATTATAGAGACATAATAAAGAATATTTTTTGAATAAAGATAGTTATAACCTTACTTTTTCATTAAGCTTTTCGGCTTGCTTCTGTGCTATTTGTGCTGATAAGTCCCTGTTTATGTAAGCGGCTTGTAACTTTCTCTCAAGATCCTGTAATTCTGGTGACGTTACTCTCAACTGTTGCCTATAATATATACACACATGTAAAAAAATGATGTAATTAGAAAATATCAAATATACATTTATACCTCAATCGCATCTCGGTCATTTCTTCTCTCTTAATAGCTGCCAATTCTCTGGCTAAAGTATTTTCACGCTCAACCTGTCTTTCTCTACATGCAGCTGCTACTGTATCAGTTTGAGAATTTTGTTCTTCATATTCTTGTCTTTCAATATTTGAGTACCTAGTGAGGTTTCGAAAACGATTTTTTTGTTGAATATTAGCCCGTTCTCGCTCTGTAGTCTCAAAATACTTTATTTTCTCCATTTCTTCGGTTAATGCTTTTTTCTTCACAGGGTTAAGTGCCTACAATAATAATGTAATGAAACGAGTATGCTAATGAAACGTGGTATAACTTTCTTACCATTTTTTTTTATAAAATAATCACTGGTCTCAAATAAAAAAAAAATAAATGTATTTTTGTTTATAATTTGTCATTTGCTTTGACATTTTTGTAAGACGTTGTAGTCAGTCTGCCCTCTAACGAGAAGATTGGAAACAGGCTTTGCGCACTCCTATTATATTTCAAAATCATCGTGTTTAGTTGGAACTTACGTCGCTCTGTCGCTACTTGTACTTAAATCACATGACGGCTGCGCAAATCTGTAGCCAGATTCCGAACTCACGATACGATTACGATACGATTGACGATACGACACCAAGTTGAACGTGACGATTCCTATATGGTATCGTCGGTCAACATAGGAATTTGGTAGTCATTTTACATTTTAAGAAATAAGAAAATTTTTGAAGTAGCGGGACGAGTTTTGCTTACCTACCTAAACTATATTTTTTTGTATTTTTGTGTGGTTTCATTTTATTTGAAGTATTTTTGTTTTGTTTGGAGATATATATCGACTACTATTAATAATGCTTTCAATTGTCGCTGCTGGAATCTGGAATGGCCAGAAGAATTCGAAGAGCTGCTAATGTACGGCTGATGCGTGAAAGAACAAGAATCCGAAATACAATTTGATTCGTTTGAAACCTTATAGTGACCTCCGCATTTTGACCTCTACCACTACTCCTACCAGATAGGAGATTTATAGAATAATTTAGGTTGAACAAACCGTTAGCGAGAAAATTTAATAAATTTGGTACAAAATTCACTTGACAGACTTTAAATTTGAATTTTAGCCAAAAAAAAAATCGAAGTAGGCAGTGTGATGGCGCAGTCGTAGCAAAACTAACAAAGACAAGTACAATATTGAAATGAAATAGCCAATCCCCATAATCGCACGACTGACGACAACTCAAATGCAGTCGTTGAAATATAGACTATCCGCAATACGATTGTCTTCCACGACCATAGAGCGTCAGAATCCACTATCCGTCGCAGAGAGGAATTATGGCGATAATGCGCGCTTAGTAGTCATTTTGAAGAACTAAAATTTTTGTTGGTTCAAAATTGAAAACGCCATATTTGCGATTTATCCTTGCCCCAAATAAAATTATTTAGAGCAAGGATAATCAGAGAGAACCTCACAAGATTGACAAATCGCAAAATATGGTGTTATCAATTTTCAGCCAACAAAAATTTTAGTTCTTCAAATGACTACTACGCGAGCATTATCGCGACAATTCCTCTCTGCGCCCTGGGTGTTGGATCGTCAATCGTGATCGTATCGTGAGTTCGGAATCCGCCTGCTGATCTTGCCCGACTGTCACTACTGTCAGTTGTCGCGCCATTTTTGTTTACATGTCATTCTTTGTGTTCAGGCCAGGACCCCTATTCTCCAGGGGTCCTATTCTCCAGCTTAAGAGAAGTGAATCGGGGTATTTTTTCTCTTTTTATTTCGTTATATTTCCTATTTCTTTCTCTTTTCTTTCTCTTTTCTTTCTCCCGAAATGATCATTCTCTCGACTGGAGAATAGGGTCCCAGTCGAGAGAATGATCATTTCGGGAGAAAGGAAAGAGAAAGAAATAGGAAACAATGAAATAAAAAGAGAAAAAATACCTCGATTCACTTCTCCTAAGCTGGAGAATAGGACTCCTGGACATTAAAGTCATTAAGTTAATAATTACACAGACCCACAAAAAAAAAAGTTGTCCGCGCTGAGGTACTGACCATACCTATCCCTTGTATTTTGAGCCGCTGAACACGAATCTGAACTTAGTTTTTCCCCTATACGTCAGGTTTTTTTTTAACAGCAAATAAATATATAAACCCAGCAAACAAAACTTATTGATATTATATAACCTGGTAGTAATGGGTTACATTAACAGTATTTATTAATGTTATGTTAATATTATGACATTTGTTATAAAATAATAACATAATCGTGTTACAATATGTTGTTATGTTTTAATAATATAATAATTTTGTAACATTTAAAATTCAGCCAATATAACAAAGTTATATAACAATGTATGGTTTAATACTATTTTTGTTACATAAAAACTCTTATAATGAATATATAACTTAAATAATAAAACTTGTATAACTATTATGTTGAAGTTTGGTAAATTTATATTTAAAAACGTTTGTGGTAGGGCGGCAGACTCTGGCATTCGGCGGAGGCCATTTTGCTCGTGTCTTCACTAAGTTAAGCTCAACGTCCCAGGACCGTTGTGGAGAAACTACAGTTGTTTTGTGCTCTTCGAATTAAGTGTAGTTAATATTGGTGATCAGCATTGAAGATAAGCAGGTATATAAAATATATTATAATTTTTATGTCTATCAAATACAAATATGACTTTTTCAATTCTAACCTCCAAATCAAAATATAGGAAGAAAAGATATTTAACAAAATAATTGTTGAAAAATTAAAAAAGGTAAAGTCACTTAGTCATTTATCCTGTCACGAATCATCAGTGTGTAGAAATTCAATTGAAAATGTAGATAATTAATGCCAATCATAATTTTCCTGAAAATGATATTTTATTGAACTGAAAATTATATTTTTACAATTAAAAGCAGTTTTTCTCTAAAGTATTCCATCCCTACTCTGTTAATAAACGACATTTTAAATTAGATACTTTTGAAGTAACTATCACCATTTTCATTTTCAATGTCTTATATAATATTATAACTGAAGTTTTCTGAACTAAACTACCTACTTATATTTGACGGTACTGTATTTTAAAAAATATACATTATTATTATACTGATTCCAGAAAGAGTGGAAAGAAGCAATTCTTGAGATAATATTCTCAGGATACTAATTTATTTACTAACGAATGTACTACGAAATGCTCAGGAAGGGCTATTGGAATAATTTAAAGCGTTGACCTGGAGGTTATCACGGCAAAGAAAGGTGAGGAACTTTAACCAATAACTATATGAATATCTTATTAATATTGCTATCATTGTTTCAGAAGTTTTTGTTGCAAGTTTTTCATATGTGATGCAACACATAATAGAGCAGGTAACATCAGAGTGGTTTCGCTTAGCAAAACAGAGGCATAAGATGGAAAAGAAACACAAGGCATCTTTTGAGTGCAGAGGAATAACAACATTTGACACTTAGAGTCTGTAGCTGTAGGTTTCTGGAAAGCCAGTGTGTGTGCGTCTAGTTTGACTGGAAATTTGTTATACAGGTTTTTGCATAACTATTCTTAGAAACGACAAAGAATAGAACTTACCAATTTAATAAAAAAATCTAAATAAACCTTTGTTAGAAACTAAGTAATTTCCAACACATATTAAGCAGATCAATGAAAAATAATCTCAATTTATTGTTTTTTTAATATTGTTCAGTTTTGTATAGAAGTAATTAGAACTATTGCAAGTTTTATCCATTTTTACACCACTGAACACAATTTACAATTTTGTTCTATGTGAGTAATTATATTTCCATGATATTTACCTACATATAGCAAATTTAAAGTTTCGAAAAAAAATTACAAATATGTTTTTTTATTTAAATTTTGTGAATCTTGTGCCTAGTCGAAGTTTGTCGACACATTTATAAAATGTCCTACCGTCTGGACTGCTTTGTATTGACAATGCTATCTTGATCTTGATTTTTTTTTTGTCATAAATAGAATGTTATGCCACCACAGATATAGTCTGGTAAACTCTAAGGTGGCGCATGTAAGAGTCGGTAACACGACGTACGATTTGATAAGCGATGCGCATAAAGCTATCGCAGTGACATAGAGATGAACTAGTTGTGTATGTCTTATTCTCTTAGTTTATATAATGAATTGACTTTTGGACGCGCCAGCTTAGTGTTTACTCGACTATAGCATATTTTGTGTTACAGAGATTGGATGAATATTTAAAAATTTCGTTTTGTATATTTTACACGGTATATCTAAATTCATGTCATTAATTTCGAGATGTAGTTTTGTGCCCAAAGATATTTTTAAAAAGTCTAATAGGCAAGAATTTAAAATGCTTCCAAAAGAAGCTGCGGCCTGGGACGTCCGGATGAAATGTAGGTCAATCGTGTCAGTACTGATTTAAATTTGGGACAAATAATTAAAAAATGAGCTGCCTCACATAACCTATCTTTTTATGAAAATACTACCACTAAAATAATTTAAAAATCAATATTTTTTCCAGAACGAGGGCATATCTGCAGATTTAAAATTTTGTTGAGAAATTTGATTTTTTATTTATAAAATTTCAATATATAGGGTGTAATTTCGTAAAAAAATCAAACTTTTTTGACGAGAATGTTCGCTCTTATTCTGAAAATTAATATTTTATAGTCGCTATGTCTTGAGTCCCATACTTCAGTACTGAGATATGGTTAACTTAATTACACGAATTTAGATAAACTGTGAATATTATTTAGTGCATTATTTATGTATGAAGTGAAGTGAATAATAAATCCATTCCACCATTGTGTAGCAGATGATTTTTATTTTATTTATTTTTTTATAGTTTTGTTAACATGTTAATTTCTTCCAAATATAGATTTATAACTCTCACTACTTTATATACTTACGGGGATACTTACCACATCTATCCCTTGTATTTTAAGCCGCTGAACACGAATCTGATCTTAGTTTTTCTCCAGCACGTCAGGTTTTTCTTTTAATAGCAAATAAATATATAAATATTAGACTTTTTTGCTTTAAAAAAAAAGCTGACGTATAGGGGAAAAACTAAGGTCAGATTCGTGTTCAGCGGGTCAAAATACAAGGGATAGGTGTGGTCAATACCGCGGCGCAGACAACTTTTTTTTTGTGGGCCTGTGTTATTAAATCCATAGAGCAGGAGTCCATTTGCTTATTTGTAAATAATGTGAGTTTCCAATGAAATTGGCTAGAAACGACGCCGTTCTGTTGAACATTAAAAACTGTAATGGGTTTTGAGTGTTGTGTTCTCGTCGTGTTGCGACGACGAAAAATTCCAACATGCATATAGATGGGCGCAGCCAGGGGGGAGCCATGGGACCCCCCCCCCAAGCCGTCTTCCATGAGCCAAAAAATAAAGAAGCAGTACAAAGCAGTATCTAAATTATCCCTTGAAATAAATATTTTGTAATTAATGCCAATATTATCTAATAGAGGAATCTACATACGCATCCGTTTTCAACCATTTTCTGAAAAATTTTCCTCATCCTCTGGGGAGACCGGTTCTATTGCCCCCCCCCCCCCAGATGAATTTTCTGGCTGCGCCACTGTGCATATAGGTATTATTGATTTGCAAAGAACGTGACTCCCAAGAAATTGACTAAAAACTAAAGACTGATGGGTTGTATACTTCTGTGCAATGAAATCCCATACACCTATTTTTCGCCTTATTAAATCATTCTTTATTTATTTGTCAGTGTCATATTTTCGCAATGCCAAAATTAACTGAACTGAAAAAATTTTAATTCTCTCTAAAATTGAAGAAATATGGTCTATCAGAGCAATTGCTAACCATTATCAATTGAATAAAAGTACTGTTATGAGTGTGAAGAAAAGTGGGAAGAGGAAGGTAGCGTAAAGAGAAAAGACGGTTCAG
The DNA here is from genome assembly GCA_936432065.2 of Rutpela maculata. Lineage (NCBI taxonomy): Eukaryota > Metazoa > Arthropoda > Insecta > Coleoptera > Cerambycidae > Rutpela > Rutpela maculata. The sequence goes on from OW386291.2 coordinate 99,824,440, forward strand.
GCCTATCGAGATGTTCAAATCTAGTTCAAGATGAAGCACTCCTTGGCTATTTGAGGGAAAATCCGTTTCAAACAGCAGGAGACGCTGTGTTCATGACACATTTTCTGGTGTCGAGGTCAGCAGCTAGCCGAAGGATAGGAAAATCGAAAATAAAAACTGTACAAGTACCAAGAAGATCATATTAACAGAAGAACAGAAGCAAGCCCGTATTATGTTTTCTTTAAATTGTGTCTATCGCCCGCTGGAGTTTTGGACCAATGTTGTGTTTACCGATGAAAAAGTTTTTCAGTCTTGTAATGCCGGACACGTACAAAATATTAGGTTACATTATTTACATAATAAATATAATCGCAGCTATGTGCAGTCGCATCGTATCTGTGATTTTTTCAACGTCAATTTTTACATTTGTTATAAATCGAAATCATTCCTATCGAATGGTGTAAAAAAGTAAAAAAAAAACAAAAATATGTATGTTTTTCTTCTGGATTAACATTCAAATACATTACTTATGACGTTTCACAATCAATCAATGTCAGTTTTTTGTAACCTATTTATATGATAATGAAAAATCTAAATTCCAAAAAGACTGATTCACATCACTTAATATTAGTGAAGGACGTGAAAATGTATATTATAGCGGGTTTATACCTGCATGGATTTAGTGGCGCCATTTGCATTCTTTGAGGTCCGGGCTAGGTACGTACATCAAAGAATCATCATCTCTCGCAATGTATTTTTGAGAAGTTGACAAAATATGATATAAGCCAGTTCTATTATTCAAAATAGGAATGGAATATAATTTAAAAGCAAATATGTTGCAGGGTCTACTGAAGGTATGTCTAATACAATTTACCTGAAAAGCTTTCAACTCAATAATGTCTAAATACTGTGCAACCTTTGAGAATTTTAATTCGAAGTGGTAAATTGTACCTCTGTAAGTTCTGTGAAATCTCTTGCAAAGAATTTACTAGATCCTGAGGATTAATAATTGACGTATGAATTATTTCAAGTCTTGCGAAAGTGATAGAATTTAAAATGTCATTTAAATGATCTTCAATAAATAAGTAACTTGCCATGAGTTGTTCGCAAATACCTAAGAATTTTAGTTTTTTATAGGCTATTTGTATATCATGCCCGGCACCACAAAGGGTGCAAAGATCTTTTAGTAACCTATTATCAAATTCACCGCCATAATCACAATGGATTCTTAGAGGTGTACCGTAGTGTTGAAAATACAATAATGGGTGTTGGTGTGGGTGTGGGGGTGTTCACGACTGATTTTGCAGATTTGTCCTGGATCGGGTATGCTTGTGTGAATTTAGTTAATTCATTGCGAATAGTTAAAGCATAGTTTTTTGTGGGAGGTTGAGTGAGTTCTCTCAAACGGTGTTCTTGGCGTTTCTGTGATTACTAATGGGCTACTCATATTTTTCCGATATACCTTGTTCTTTTGACAAATTTCACAGGATTTGATAAAGTTTTCAACATCTTTAGATAAGCCTTGCCAATTTTATTTATTTTTTATTCTTCGAACCGTTTCATTTATTCCGCGGTGTAGATTACTTTTACCGCTATGATGTTGTTCTAAGATTATCGGGATTTTGTCTTCGTCGGGAATTTGTACTAAGTTTTGGCAAATGATTAATTTTAAATCTTTTTCCGCGAAGATGAACGACAAAACTTCGAGTATTGGGAGATCTAGATTGTTTTCAACATGATAAGTTTTGGAAACGTTTAGTTCGTTTTGATTCTTAAATAACGTTAAAAATAGATGTTCTACTACAGATTCAGGATCAAATAGTAGAGGGATAATGTAATATTTCCTATGTCTGACCGATTTACTAGAAACAATATTGATTTTGTCGTTACGAAACTCTGGAGTTTCTTCGAAAAAGTCCTCGATGACTTTGTAATGAAGGTCTCTTAGATTATTTTGCTGGAAGAAGGTTATAATGTTCTTGTTTTCTTTGTCTAATAATTGTTTGTTGGAGGTTTGAATTTTAGAGTAATCTATTAAAGACTTTGTCTTGTATAGCCCGGCAAATGTGTCGAACTCTTGGACAATTTGTTCGGCAGTTTCATCGTCGTTGTCGGGGATTTCATCGTCTGAGTTTTCGTTATCTGAAGTGTCTGTGTTTGCGGCTAAAATTTTTGAGTTAAATTTTGAACATTCTGAAAAATGGTTGATTTTTATCCGAGATAGGGCATCAGCGTTTTTGTTAGTTTTACCGGGTTTATACACGATTTCGTAGTCGTACTCCTCTAGTTTAAGTCGCCAATGAGCAAGTCTGCTTCCTGGGTCTTTTATGGAACATAGCCAGGTAAGTGGTCGGTGATCAGTCACTAGTTTAAACTTTCTGCCGAATAGGTATGGTCTGAAATGTTTTACCGATCAGACGATCGATAAAAGTTCACGTTCAATGGTGGAATATTTAGTTTCCGCGCTGCATAGAGTTCTTGAAGCATAGGCAATGGGTAAATCCTTGCCTATACATCCTTGGGAGAGCACCGACCCGACGGCAAATGAGCTCGCGTCAGTAGTTAGCACGAAGGGTTCATCGAAATTGAGGTAGATTAATATCGGAGTAGTCGTTAACGCTTCTTTTAAATTTTTAAATGAATTCGTACAGTCATTGTCAAAATTGAAAGGTGTATCCTTTTGTAGTAATTTAGTCAGGGGTTTCGAAATCTTAGAGAAATTGGGAATGAATCGTCTATAATAGCCTGCTAACCCTAGTAAGGACTTGATTTCCTTCGGGTTTTTGGGTTGAGGAATGTTTATAATGGCATCGACTTTAGTGGGATTTGGTTTCACGCCGTCCTTCGTGATAAGGTGTCCTAGGTAGGCGACCTCCTTTCGTAAAAATTCGCATTTGTCGGGCTGAATTTTGAGATTGGCCTTTCTTAGACGTTGAAACACTTCGGTTAGAAGGGACATATGGTCGTGGATGGTAGGGGAATAAATAATATCGTCCATGTACACTAGACAACGTTCATTCTGGATCCCTAACAGAATATTGTCCATTACTCTTTGAAATGTCGATGGGGCATTCTTGAGACCAAAAGGCATTCTAACAAATTCAAAATGACCGTTCTCGACTGTGAAAGCAGTCTTTTGAATATCTTCGGGGTTGATCTCTATTTGGTGAAAACCAGAAGCCAAATCTAGAGTTGTGAAATATTGGCATTTTCCGAGTTGATCTAGAAGGTCAGAAATGTTTGGAAGGGGATATTTATCGTCAACGGTCTGTTCGTTTAATTTCCTATAATCTACGACAACTCGCCATTTTTCTTTTCCGGATGCGTCAAGTTTTTTGGGAACCACCCAAACTGGGGAGGACCAAGGAGAGATTGAAGGGCGAATTATGCCTTGGTCTAGCATTTTTGAAACCTGTGATTTTACTTCTTGTTTATGGACTTGGGGGTAACGATAAGATTTCGTGAATATTGGTTTGCAATTATTGGTGTCAATAGCGTGCTTAATTTCGTTGGTGAATGTCAAGTTGTCTCCTTCTAAATAGAAAATGTCCGAAAATTCTAAGCAAAGTTGGGTGATTAATTCACTTTCCTCGTCATTTAAGTGTTCTAAACGTAATTGGTTTTTTATCTCATACGTTCGGTCTGAATATTGGAAGTCCGGGTTCTCCGTATTTAAATTGAAAATCGACTTAAATTTTTGACAATTTTTTCAAGTTTTAAATTAGAGAAATTGATTGTTTTTGGAATAGCGTTTGCATTAAGGACTGATGTGAAAAATTCACCCTGTGCATTTATTTTTACGAGGGCGTTAGGCAAACGTACCTTTTCGTGTTCTTGGGCTTGTAGTATAGCGTCCGTGTTGGCTAAATTACATTTTAATTTAATGATTTTTTCAGTACGTGGTTCGATTGATATTAAATTTTGATTTTTGGTTTCGTGAAGGTCTTCCGGGACAGAATTTTGAGGTTTAGATTTTTTTATTGGTGGTTCAGATAGATCTCGGTTTACTTCATAAAGTGGGACAGTTTTAAAGTTAGTTATTAGTTGATTATTTTTCATATCAATAATACAATTGTAATGTTTAAAAAAATCAGCTCCTAATAATCCATCAAATTCAATATCGAGGTTAGGTGAAAATGGTACAAGAACAGATTCGTTTATTGTGACCTTTTGTTGTGTTATACCCTGTATAACAATATTCTCAGAAAGTCTGGGCATATATTTTTCAACAGTTTTCGGTTTAAAGATTGAAATGCCTGCGCCGGTGTCGAGCAAAATTTTGAAAGTATTGGTAGCGTTCATAATGTAATATAGATTTCTAGAATTTACAGTTAAAAATTGGTACGAGTTTACATGAAATCTTGTTCCGGAAAGTTCAGGAACGGGTTGAAGTTGCTGTTTAAATTCAACGTCTGGATTTGATTCGATATTTCGTCGACTTGGGGGTCTGTCGTTGGAGTATCCGCGGGATACTCCGAACCTAGATAAAAATCCTGAGTATTAGTATAATCCTGATTCTCGCATAGATTCGGTAGGTTATCAACAAAGTTATTATGTGAAACTTGAGGAAAATATTCCTGCGGCAAATATTGATCATCACATCTTGTTTGCAAATTTTGAAAATTGTTAAATTGTTGGTTATCTCGTTCACAATAAAAATTAGTATTCTCATAACCTCGTGTGTTGTAATAATTATCGAAATTAACATGATGCGTTTTCTGTGTATTTTGACGATTGAAGTTCGAGGGTTGTTGGTTAGGGGGTCTAAAGTTTGGATTAGGCTTTATTACAGATGGCCTATTTTGTTGCGAGGTACTTGCTTGTTGAACATTTTGTTGTGTGTAATTTCCTTGAGAATATTGATTTGGAAAATTTTGGAAATTAGGCTTCGAAAATTGTGTCCAGTTGCTATAATAATTTTGTCTAAAATTCGGGTTTTGTGAGAATTGTTGCCTTGTACGGCATTCGTTAAAATTATGACCGTTTTTCTTACAATATGAACAAAATTGTTGCAAATTTGGACGTCTTTGTTGGTTTTGATCGGTATTTTTGTTAATTGTCTTATTTGGGAATTTTTTGAGATTCGAAATATGACAATTGTAATTCTTGTTTGATTCTATTTATTGCATCAAGCATAGTGCTGGGATTTCCAGCCCGAATTATTTGCCCTAGCTTAGATTCTAAGCCTGTTAATAGAGTATTGAGCGTCATAGTCTCGATTAAATCCGATTGAGCCTTTTTTTTCCTCTTTAGTTAAACTTTGTTTCTGCACAGCGGTGTGCATTTTGGTGTTATGCGTTTGTAAGCGAGATATAAACGTGAGAGCAGTTTCACTCTGTAGTTGGTGAACTCTTTGTAAGTCCTGAATTAATGCAGTTAAATCGCGCGAATCACCAAAATGAGACTCGAGCAATTTTTTAATTTCGCTGGATTCCGTGAATTAATTAGTTCTGCGGCCTTTCCTTTAAGCTTATTTTTTATATGCAGAGTTAGTAAAATTCGTTGGTCACCCACGGCCATGCCCTGGACGTGGATGCAAGCCGTAAAGAAACTTGTAAGGTTCTATGGTAAGGGTATCGTTTGTTCAGTTTGTTCAGTTTGTTCATCTTGTCTATCTGGCATTGTTGTATTTTTATTTAAATTTTCAAACATTTAAATAAATGGTTAAACAGGTTTTAAAAATTAATTATTAAAAGAAAATAAAATGATATGACACTGGTGTCTTACAACTTAAAGCCAAATTGTTTATGAAATATTATAGTTATGTAGATTTCACAATTATGGTACGTTGACCATAGAGATAAAAGGTTAAAATAAGATAGTATTAAGTTGCAATAAAAATAATATGATAAGAGGAAGGTGTATTGTGTTACACTATGTACTTGAGGTGATTTAAATTAACTATTATGAATATTAGAACTGTTTTCTGTTTTACTTGCGTTTTACGTTTATTGTAAAACATGGAATTAAAATTATTTAAAAAAAAATATACTAGAAAAAATAGCGAGATGATTCTTTGACTTACATGAATATTCCCATGCCTTGAATTGGAAGTCGAATGCTGCTCCATGAGTTTGCCTACACCAAAAAATCTTCTCTACCAGGGGTATCACTAGGTGTTCCGTCCGTAGAGGGTTTTCTCGATGCCGAAGACACCAACTTTTAGGGGCCAGGAATGTGTTTCGTAGAATCTTCTTAAAATGGTTTCTTCTTAAAATTATGCTTCTTGTAATTGTTGCTTCTTAAAATGTTTCTTTGTGCGTAGTTTCTTTTCTGTTTAAGGATTAGAATCCACCACTCCTGTGCAGAAGTTGTCCTTGTTTTAACAGAGTTTCCCCACTAGTTAGGCACCTTTTTCGAGATGTCCTTGTTCTCTTGGGTAGTTTTTCTGCTAGTTAGGCTCCGTTACAGGGGTGTTTTCCAGATTCTACCGCGACTGCGCCAAAATTTGTTATATCACAAGTTACACTTTAGACTTTTTAAAAACTTTATTAAAAACCGCTGCCCAAGGAATCACTACTTCCACATCCAGATTCTTTTCCAAGTCACTCACAACGAAAAAATTTTTGTATGTGGAAATAATTGTTTATGGAACTTTAATAATATAATATTTGAAATCCTCTACCCCAAAAACCCATAAAACGATACCCCACATCGGTAGCGGGGTGGGGGTGGTGATAAGGGGTGGTAGTGGGGGTGGATGAAGTAAAAAAAACATTTTGAGGTTTCTGGTTCTTGTACACACACTAAATCACAATTTTTTTTTCGTCCCCTTTAATAATGGGGTGGGGGGTGGTAAGGGGGGTGGCTAATGCCAAAATTTTTTTTGAGACCTTAGCTTCTCATGTATATACTAAATACCAATTTTATGGACTCTTACCTGCTTGATTTACCTATTTTCCCCAAATTTACCCCAATTTACCCCCCAACCCTTCGACGGAACAAGATGAAAGTATAATCTAGTTCTAGATCTCGTTAAAGTACATATGTGTACCAAATTTCAAGTCAATATCTCAAACGGTTCCAGAGTAAACGTGCGCCCAAAAAAAGTTACAGACAGACAGACCGACAGACAGACCGACAGACAGACCGACAGACAGACAGACAGACCGACAGACAGAAATTTTTTTTCGCTCAAACTTAAAATCTCGACGTTTCGTGACATTCTAAGCCTATTTGAACAATAAAAATTTTTAAAATTTTTTTTGTCGTTACTATGCTTCCACTGGATGTGGAAGTAAAATTACATTATTTTATTAAAATTTACAAAAGGATATTACATCCTGGTTTAATGTTGTTCTAATGAGTGAGTTCTATTAACTGACTTGAAAATGCAATTTACATATATTTATAACTTATGAGTTGCTGACTTGAAGAGTTCTAGAACAAAGGAAGCAACATGATGCAATCCTACTGTGGGAATTTGACATGAAATATGAATATGCTGCATAGCTGAAGAAGAGTAGTTGCTATATGTAATATGAGATGCCTGTGAAGGCTAACTGTAAATATTCTGTGAGAAAGTTCTAAGTTTTCTGGCTAACATGCCATCATTTTATATAACATATATATATATATATATATATATATATATATATATATATATATATATATTTGTATTTCCGCTCATACAGACCAATTTCGTTATATTATACCGACGTTCCCAGACCAAAATCGACGTTCCCAGACCCTGCCGCGGGCCTGTCAACGTTTTCCCTTATTTTCTGGTAGAAAAGGATGAGTAGATAGTGGGGACGAAATTTTAAGAGGGTCTGTTAAAACAGTTTTGTATGTCATTATATACAGTTTTAGTTCCAGACCCAACTGGGTAGGGGGCGTGAACGTCAATACTGTATATTGTATATAAAATCTGGGACTGGCAAGATGTTGTGCTGACTTCTACAGACCCGAAATCTGGCAACACTCTATCGGGTCCAAGGAAGTAGGTAAACTATGAAAATTTAGTTTTGTATAATTTATTTGAATAAGAAACTATTTTTAGGTTAGTTATATGAATTAATACAAAAGTACAACTCAGATATTTTATCTATTGATGCAGTACAGTAGAATTTATTATTTTCGGCCACAACATTTTACTAGAAATTTTACCACTGATTCTTATGGTATGACCTAATTACGAAAAAAATATTTGCGCCCAAAAATTCCCGGTGCGTCAAAAGTTAATATGCAATTTTTGACGCGCTTTCACGAATTTTTTACTTATCTGCTTATATCTTGTACTAGAAATCGAATGGGAATTTTAAAAATACTGGCTTATTTGAAATAAAATTCTTACAAAATATAGACCTGTCCGGTTTGTATAGAAAAAAAATACAAAACAAAAAATGGCCAAAAAAATCAAAATTGAATATCTTTTCGATAAGAAGGAGTAATTTCACCAGTTTTGGCAAAAATGAAACTCATCTATGGTCAAAGATGGCGGACAAAATAAAATTTTTAATTCTTTGTCAAGTATCAAGGAGACATTGTGCGTCACCTTTCTTTTCTTTTTTTTTTTTGTTCGATTGTAGGTACTTTTAGGTACCTTTAAGTGGATAAATTTCATTTTTTTTTTTTATTTGAAAAATGTGCATGTGTGAAAAGGAAATTTATTAAGCATACTCATAGTAAACCAAAAAATTGGGTGAAAAATAGGAGGGTCAAAGAAAATGCATTTTTGAAAATTGTAAAAAATGAACGTTCGAAAATAAAAAAAATTGAACTTTATCCTCTTAAAGTACCTAAAAAATCCTACAATAGAAGAAAAAAAGTGACGCACAACGCCTCCTTGATACTTGACAAAGAATTAATTTTTTTTTTACTTGGTCCGCCATCTTTGACCGTTCTATTTAACTTACAGCATTCAGATTTTGTGCATTATATTTGACCATTGTTAAGTTTTATTTTTGCCAAGTTTCGAATAGACTCAATTTTGATTTTTTCAACCATTTTTGGTATTTTTTCCAAGATGGCGGATTGACCCATACATATCGGACAGGTCTGTTTTTTAAGAATTTTATTTCAAATAAGCTAGTATTTTTAAAGATCCCATTCGATTACTAGTACAAGGTAAATTAAGCAGATAAATAGAAAATCAGTGCAAGCGCGTCAGAAAATACACATAACTTTGGACGCACCAGGAATTTATGAACGTTTGGTTGCTTTAAAACTTGTCGATTTTCTTTGGTGAATACGGTGTCGGAATTCGTAATTCGCGGCTATATGAACAATATTTAAGGAAAACGTTATGAAAATGTATATTCAAAATGGCGACGGGACGAGTGTTGCACTTTTCGTATATGATAATTTATAAATTATCGAAATAAGTATGTTCCTGCTTTTTATTGCTGGTGGATGTACAGGGCGGTCGCGCGAATGTTAGAACCTAATTTAACTTCGTTATTCTTAAAGTGACGTAAAAAAATTTAAAAATTAAAGTTATGGGAAATGACATGTATTTTCCAAACATTATTTCAAAAAACAATTGAAAGTCGAATTTCGGAGATATTAACTTTACTTTGTTTTTTTTTTAATGGAACACTCCGTACATTTGTTTTAAATAAAATGGAGGATTTCAATGATTGATATATATTTTTCGGACTGACTTATTGGTAACAAAATATAAAATTTAATATCTAGTATAGTTTTCAATATAGAAAATGTTCTTTGAAAAAACTAGCGTTGCTTTAAATGATTTTGGGACACATTTCCAGACATTTCCGTTATTTTGTTAACTTATATTATTATACAGGGTGGACCATTAATAACACAGGTTTACAAAAAGAAAATGTCCGACCAATGGGATGCCATTACCACACTCCGAAGGTTTTTGACGTGCTGAACACGATGCCGTAGTCCGTTTTGCGCCATCACGTCAGGATTTCGAGAAAACTTAAACTAAATGTGCTAAAAATACCTTTTTCGCCTTCGTTCATGCACAAATTAATTCACTCAAGTAACCCCAAAAACCCCCAACTAATAAGTTTTTGGCCACAATCTTCAAATTTTGATAAATTTCTGGATTTTAGCATCTGCCATATTGGATCCACCATCTTGGATTTAGAAATTACTAAATTCTGACTTTCAATTCATGATCAGCAACCCCAACAACCCCCGAGTAACAAAATTCACCCCAATATATTGAGTGAATTAATTTGTGCACGAACGAAACAGATATTTTTAGCACTTTTCGGTTAAGTTTTCTCGAAATTCTGAAGTGATGGCTCAAAACGGACTACGGCATCGTGTTCAGGACGTTAAAAACCTTCGGGGTACGGTAGCGGGATCCCATTGGTCGGACATTTTTTTTTTTGTAAACCTGTGTAATAGGCCACAGTTCAAGGGTAGATTCTTTGGACCAAAATATGAGGATATAACCAAACATGCTCTAGTAAATTGTTGCTATGGAAAAAGATACAGGGTGTCAAAATTGTAATTTTTTTAAATTTTTTTCGCAATATCTTAACTACCTCTTGACCGATCTTCTCCCAAATTGGCAAGGAAACATTTTTTATGCTATGAAACAATAATTTGTGTATTACATCACGCCAGCCCGTGGAGGGCGCTTCATGAGCTATACCTGATGATGAATATTTTTTCTCTTTTTTTATTACGAAACGTAGTGACACTTTTGACTAGAAAATCTCATGCAGGAGTCATTTCTACGTAAAAATGGTACACTTGATAGAACTTGATATCCGACGAGAAAACCGCCGCAGAGATCTCAAAAATTCTTTAAAAACAAACCCAATTTGAAAAGGAAAAATTGTATTTATTGAAAAATGTGCTTTGGTGACGTCATTTACGTACAATTTCATTAGTTTGACATTTTGACAGAAATAAGACGTCACACCAAAGCACCCTTTTCAATATATACAATTTTTCCTTTTCAAATTGGGTTTGTTTTCAAAGAATTTTTGAGATCTATACAGCCGTTTTCTCGAAAACGGTTATAATTATCAAGTTCTATCAAGTGTACCTTTTTTACGTAGAAATAACTCCTGGATGAGATTTTCTAGTCAAAAGTGCCACTACGTTTCGTAATAAAAACAAAAGAAGAAATGTTCATCATCAGGTATAGCTCATGAGGCGCCCTCCACGGGCTGGCATAATGTAATACACAAATTATTGTTTCTTAGCCTAAAAAATGTTCCTTTACCAAATTGGGAGAAGAGCGGTCAACAGACAGTTGAGATATTGCAAAAATAAGAAAAAAAAATTACAATTTAGACACCCTGTATCTTTTTCCACAGGAACAATTTACTAAAGCATGTTTGGTTATATCCTCATATTTTGGTCCAAAGAATCTACCCTTGAAATATGGCCTATTATTAATGGTCCACCCTGTATAATGCACGGCCTGCATTTTTGCTAATTGAAATATTTATTTAAAAAAAATAAGTTACTTATTTTAAACACCATATAAATAATTTTTTTATTAATTTTGGGTGGTATGCTTCAGGTTAATATTATCCAAAAGTAAAATAAAATGTATAGAACAAGTTTGATTGTTTAAATAGTAGACTTAAAATAGGTGGCAACGCTGCTGGGCCTGACGACGTAGAGAATTCGCGATATTTTATATATAGCGGGATCAGCAAGGCGGTATTTTAATAAGGGTTTGTTAACGTTGATATAATCATGTATTTTTTTTAAGTTTGTTTTACTTTACCCCATTCAGATTCTCTGAAATTGTAATATCAAAACTGTTGAAAGAATAAGATATATACTCCCAAAATGTTAATATTTCGGGTGGGTCTGTGGTGGCCTGGAAAGTAGCGCGGGTCTGGTAAAGATAGAAAAACGAATATATATATATATATATATATATATATATATATATATATATATTCGTTTTTCTATCTTTACCAGACCCGCGCTACTTTCCAGGCCACCACAGACCCACCCGAAATATTAACATTTTGGGAGTATATATCTTATTCTTTCAACAGTTTTGATATTACAATTTCAGAGAATCTGAATGGAGTAAAGTAAAACAAACTTAAAAAAAAAACATGATTATATCAACGTTAACAAACCCTTATTAAAATACCGCCTTGCTGATCCCGCTATATATAAAATATCGCGAATTCTCTACGTCGTCAGGCCCAGCAGCGTTGCCACCTATTTTAAGTCTACTATTTAAACAATCAAACTTGTTCTATACATTTTATTTTACTTTTGGATAATATTAACCTGAAGCATACCACCCAAAATTAATAAAAAAATTATTTATATGGTGTTTAAAATAAGTAACTTATTTTTTTTTAATAAATATTGCAATTAGCAAAAATGCAGGCCGTGCATTATACAGGGTGGACCATTAATAATAGGCCATATTTCAAGGGTAGATTCTTTGGACCAAAATATGAGGATATAACCAAACATGCTTTAGTAAATTGTTGCTGTAGAAAAAGATACAGGGTGTCTAAATTGTAATTTTTTTTTCTTATTTTTGCAATATCTCAACTGTCTGTTGACCGCTCTTCTCCCAATTTGGTAAAGGAACATTTTTTAGGCTAAGAAACAATAATTTGTGTATTACATTATGCCAGCCCGTGGAGGGCGCCTCATGAGCTATACCTGATGATGAACATTTCTTCTTTTGTTTTTATTACGAAACGTAGTGGCACTTTTGACTAGAAAATCTCATCCAGGAGTTATTTCTACGTAAAAAAGGTACACTTGATAGAACTTGATAATTATAACCGTTTTCGAGAAAACGGCTGTATAGATCTCAAAAATTCTTTGAAAACAAACCCAATTTGAAAAGGAAAAATTGTATATATTGAAAAGGGTGCTTTGGTGTGACGTCTTATTTCTGTCAAAATGTCAAGCTAATGAAATTGTACGTAAATGACGTCACCAAAGCACATTTTTCAATAAATACAATTTTTCCTTTTCAAATTGGGTTTGTTTTTAAAGAATTTTTGAGATCTCTGCGGCGGTTTTCTCGTCGGATATCAAGTTCTATCAAGTGTACCATTTTTACGTAGAAATGACTCCTGCATGAGATTTTCTAGTCAAAAGTGTCACTACGTTTCGTAATAAAAAAAGAGAAAAAATATTCATCATCATGAAGCGCCCTCCACGGGCTGGCGTGATGTAATACACAAATTATTGTTTCATAGCCTAAAAAATGTTTCCTTGCCAATTTGGGAGAAGATCGGTCAAGAGGTAGTTAAGATATTGCGAAAAAAATTTAAAAAAATTACAATTTTGACACCCTGTATCTTTTTCCATAGCAACAATTTACTAGAGCATGTTTGGTTATATCCTCATATTTTGGTCCAAAGAATCTACCCTTGAACTGTGGCCTATTACACAGGTTTACAAAAAAAAAAAATGTCCGACCAATGGGATCCCGCTACCGTACCCCGAAGGTTTTTAACGTCCTGAACACGATGCCGTAGTCCGTTTTGAGCCATCACTTCAGAATTTCGAGAAAACTTAACCGAAAAGTGCTAAAAATATCTGTTTCGTTCGTGCACAAATTAATTCACTCAATATATTGGGGTGAATTTTGTTACTCGGGGGTTGTTGGGGTTGCTGATCATGAATTGAAAGTCAGAATTTAGTAATTTCTAAATCCAAGACGGTGGATCCAATATGGCAGATGCTAAAATCCAGAAATTTATCAAAATTTGAAGATTGTGGCCAAAAACTTATTAGTTGGGGGTTTTTGGGGTTACTTGAGTGAATTAATTTGTGCATGAACGAAGGCGAAAAAGGTATTTTTAGCACATTTAGTTTAAGTTTTCTCGAAATCCTGACGTGATGGCGCAAAACGGACTACGGCATCGTGTTCAGCACGTCAAAAACCTTCGGAGTGTGGTAATGGCATCCCATTGGTCGGACATTTTCTTTTTGTAAACCTGTGTTATTAATGGTCCACCCTGTATAATAATATAAGTTAACAAAATAACGGAAATGTCCCAAAATCATTTAAAGCAACGCTAGTTTTTTCAAAGAACATTTTCTATATTGAAAACTATACTAGATATTAAATTTTATATTTTGTTACCATTAAGTCAGTCCGAAAAATATATATCAATCATTGAAATCCTCCATTTTATTTAAAACAAATGTACGGAGTGTTCCATTAAAAAAAAAACAAAGTAAAGTTAATATCTCCGAAATTCGACTTTCAATTGTTTTTTGAAATAATGTTTGGAAAATACATGTCATTTCCCATAACTTTTATTTTTAAATTTTTTTACGTCACTTTAAGAATAACGAAGTTAAATTAGGTTCTAACATTCGCGCGACCGCCCTGTACATCCACCAGCAATAAAAAGCAGGAACATACTTATTTCGATAATTTATAAATTATCATATACGAAAAGTGCAACACTCGTCCCGTCGCCATTTTGAATATACATTTTCATAACGTTTTCCTTAAATATTGTTCATATAGCCGCGAATTACGAATTCCGACACCGTATTCACCAAAGAAAATCGACAAGTTTTAAAGCAACCAAACGTTCATAAATTCCTGGTGCGTCCAAAGTTATGTGTATTTTCTGACGCGCTTGCACTGATTTTCTATTTATCTGCTTAATTTACCTTGTACTAGTAATCGAATGGGATCTTTAAAAATACTAGCTTATTTGAAATAAAATTCTTAAAAAACAGACCTGTCCGATATGTATGGGTCAATCCGCCATCTTGGAAAAAATACCAAAAATGGTTGAAAAAATCAAAATTGAGTCTATTCGAAACTTGGCAAAAATAAAACTTAACAATGGTCAAATATAATGCACAAAATCTGAATGCTGTAAGTTAAATAGAACGGTCAAAGATGGCGGACCAAGTAAAAAAAAAATTAATTCTTCGTCAAGTATCAAGGAGGCGTTGTGCGTCACTTTTTTTCTTCTATTGTAGGATTTTTTAGGTACTTTAAGAGGATAAAGTTCAATTTTTTTTATTTTCGAACGTTCATTTTTTACAATTTTCAAAAATGCATTTTCTTTGACCCTCCTATTTTTCACCCAATTTTTTGGTTTACTATGCGTATGCTTAATAAATTTCCTTTTCACACATGCACATTTTTTAAATAAAAAAAAAATGAAATTTATCCACTTAAAGGTACCTAAAAGTACCTACAATCGAACAAAAAAAAAAAAAGAAAAGAAAGGTGACGCACAATGTCTCCTTGATACTTGACAAAGAATTAAAAATTTTAATTTGTCCGCCATCTTTGACCATAGATGAGTTTCATTTTTGCCAAAACTGGTGAAATTACTCCTTCTTATCGAAAAGATATTCAATTTTGATTTTTTTTGGCCATTTTTTGTTTTGTATTTTTTTTCTATACAAACCGGACAGGTCTATATTTTGTAAGAATTTTATTTCAAATAAGCCAGTATTTTTAAAATTCCCATTCGATTTCTAGTACAAGATATAAGCAGATAAGTAAAAAATTCGTGAAAGCGCGTCAAAAATTGCATATTAACTTTTGACGCGCCGGGAATTTTTGGGCGCAAATATGTTTTTCGTAATCAGGTCATACCATAAGAATCAGTGGTAAAATTTCTAGTAAAATGTTGTGGCCGAAAATAATAAATTCTACTGTACTGCATCAATAGATAAAATATCTGAGTTGTACTTTTGTATTAATTCATATAACTAACCTAAAAATAGTTTCTTATTCAAATAAATTATACAAAACTAAATTTTCATAGTTTACCTACTTCCTTGGACCCGATAGAGTGTTGCCAGATTTCGGGTCTGTAGAAGTCAGCACAACATCTTGCCAGTCCCAGATTTTATATACAATATACAGTATTGACGTTCACGCCCCCTACCCAGTTGGGTCTGGAACTAAAACTGTACATACAAAACTGTTTTAACAGACCCTCTTAAAATTTCGTCCCCACTATCTACTCATCCTTTTCTACCAGAAAATAAGGGAAAACGTTGACAGGCCCGCGGCAGGGTCTGGGAACGTCGATTTTGGTCTGGGAACGTCGGTATAATATAACGAAATTGGTCTGTATAAGCGGAAATACAAATATATATATATATATATATATATATATATATATATATATATATATATATATTCGTTTTTCTATCTTTACCAGACCCGCGCTACTTTCCAGGCCACCACAGACCCACCCGAAATATTAACATTTTGGGAGTATATATCTTATTCTTATATATATATATATATTTAAAACTGAACGTTCAGGCACCAGATTCACATGTATATGGATGGAGTGGCACCTATATATACGTTCTGGCACCAGATCGAGGTGCCAGAACGTTTTATCGCATATTTGAACGTCTGAACACCATAACATCCTTCCCACAAAATTTCAAGATGGAGCTACTTGGTCGATTTTTCTATAAAAACTGGATTTTGGTTCAACCGTATAATCTGCAGAGGGCGCGCCAACCACTGATGTCTAACCGTACTTAGTGGCACCATGCATTTGCGCTCGATTCCCGATATTTAAAATGACTTTCTGGCACCTCAGGGTTTCTACGGCTAGTGAATTTTAAATCATATTATAGATGGAAGAAAATCCGATAAATTTTTCGGGTACCTAAGTAGTTTAAATTAAATCTAATTTGAAAGAAATTAAGAAAACATTCAATTACTTACGGAACTACATCTCGACGTCGTTCTAAGCATTTGATGTCCAGGACAGGAGATATAGTATAAAAAAAGTTACGTTTTCGTTACAACTTTGCAACTTTTTTTTAAACAATAAAACTATCATTAAAATCGGAAAAACGGTTAAGAAATACATTAGCTTCAAAACATGACAAATTTTGAATGATGCGATCATTTTGTCCGTGGGTATATTATATAAGACATTACACAGAATATTAAAAATTGTAAAGAAATCACAGTACATTACATTTATGGTACATGCGACAATGCCCTCTAATCATCGTTTTCTTAATGCCTTTGTCGACAAAGTAACCGTAGTTTACATTATTTCTCGTTTTGAAATCTACAGACCCCTTTATCGTATTATAACTCTGTGAACTGCCTATTGAGGTCAAATTCCTGGGCAGGTAAAAAATATGTGATGACTTCTCTTAATTTATATCTAATATTAGCTGATTTATTTACTTATTGTTTTTAATATAATTAAAAATCTTTAGCTGTACTTTCTTCATATTCTATACAGGGTGTCAGAAAATATCGGTAACAAACTTCTGGCACAAATTATATCCGAAAAAATTTGAAAAAAAGTGCCGCAATGTCCGCAAATGCTTCCTAATTGAGCTACAGCGCTGATTAAAAATATTAAAAAAGGTCATCTTTCATTTTAATCGAAAAACTAACCGCTTGTGAGAAAAATCGTGTAAATGAGAAAACACGATGTGCTTCAAGTTTTCACGTAACAATTAAGTCAAGTAGTTTATAAGCTCATTGTTAATTAATTTTCATTGCCATTATTTAATTTAAAAAAAAATGAAAATAGCAGAATACCAGTTTTTGGCTTCAATCTTCAAAGGGCTTTGAGTCCATAAGGAAGCATTAGCTGACATATTTATATAAATTTTCTTTCATATTTTTGCATGTAGAATCGGCACCAGACCGGTATTACCGGACACCCTGTATAGCCGAACAACGAGACCACTGAATTCGACACATGCTATGTAACTCTCAAACACACAAAAACAGACAGTTAACTCTTATTAACACACACACACACACACACCCACCCACACATACCACATTACATATTTTTGAGGTCGTGCTTTGATTGGGAATTGGCAAATTTTCGCATTTTTTATGTTGAAACTCCTCTATATCTTTCATTCATAATAGTAAAAACTTGATATTTTAGTATTACTATTTAATATTATTTTAGGATTACCTTTCTTTTTCCCATGGTGTATGCAAAAAGTATATTTGTCTTGAAAATATGACTGAATAATAAATTAATATTAATGGAAGCGTTATCACTTTGTGTAATTTACAGCGGAAAATGTGATCGAATTAACTTTTTTATTTTTCAAAATAACTGCATACTGTAACCGAGTATCTATAATGGAATGAGTAAATATTTTATTTGTAGTGTTTTTATATATACTGTATATAAAATTCGTGTTTTTTCGCAGTTTTTAAACATCTCTAGTTATATAGAATAATAAACTAAAATAAATAAAAACTAGAATGTCCGTTATGAAATTGAGAAGAAAACTCGATAAGCCCGAACTTTTTGTCAATATGTTAAGTTGCAAAAAATTTAAACAAGATAATTCTTTAACAATTGATTATAACTTACGTAATAATGCATATATTTTTACTCTCTCCTACTCCAATATATTTCTAACCTAAATAAATCATCCTGTCAAAATTTAAATCCAAAAAATAACACCGGCACACACTCGAGTTCGAGAAGGCAGGCCCTATGTAATATGTATTCCCATGAATTTTAACCTGCTGAACACGAATTCGATGTCCGTTTTGCCCGATTGGCTCTTGTATTTTCCTAACCTCAAAAAAACCTTAAAAATACCCGAAAAACCTCAAACAAGTAAATAAAAGGCTTAAATGAGCTGACCACCATTTCCGTGCATATCATGGGGCACTGAGAGCGAATCTGAGGTAAGAGTTGGCCGATCAGTTAGAAATTTTAACATAATCTCAAAAAAACACCTAAAAAATGCCCGAAAAATTCCAAACAAGTAAACAAAAAGCTTACATGAACTGATCACTATATCTATACGTAATTTGGGGCACTGAAACCGAATCGGTCAGAATTTATGCGCGACGATCGAATATCTTGTAAAATCCTTATTTAGGATGAAAACGTATCCAAAAATCACTGAATCATAGCCCGAAATTGACTTTGCTCTACATAATATCTGAACATATAATTTCCGACGTATTTGCAACGTGCTGAACACAATACAGAAGTCAGAATTAAAGCGCAATCTGCAAACTTCATAGAGAAATATCACTTCAGCATAAACTCTCATCAACCCTAGTGAGCGGAGATGGGTAACTTTTAAATTTTCAAGTATCCTAAGGAAAATATTACTGAACAATGAAATTTTTCAAAGTTTGCTCTATTGAGAGAGGAATATCGTTTGGACTTAACATTTACCTACACCCTCCCTTGATGATTTTTTACTTTTTTTTTCTTAGAGCTGTTCTAAACATATGTATAGTTTTCTTTATTCTGTTTGTTTGTCATATGCCATTTGTTTCTTTTTCTATTCTTGCGACTAGGACCCCTCCACGTGGTGACGGCGGGCAAAGATTTATTTCGACTAAGTTCCTAGGTAAAAAAATGCCTTCATGGCAGAAGCAGAGACACAGTTTACGATGCAGGGGAGGGAAACCCCAGTATCGGCGGCAGGTCAGGTTGAGAAAGCGGGACTGCGGGCGTCATCATGCAACCTAGTGTAGTAAGAAACTTGCCTTCCTATGAGTATAGGGCTACAAAAAATTTTGCACAACTGTGTAAATAATGTGAATTCCTTCTGTTTTGTTTGTAGTAAAATCGAGGGTCCGAAAAATCGAAAAAAAATCAGCGATAAAATAAAAAATATTTATCTAAAATCTATATATGATAGGTTTAAGTATATTCATCAAGTGTTCTTTTCCTTGTGTAAAATATTTTCCAAAGTCTTTTTCTCTTTTTCTGTATGAGCTAGAACGAACATCACTTCATACTAAATTGTCTTTTTTCATAATCGCCGCAAAATATTCTTCCCTACCATTAGATAGACCAAGATTTCTAACAACATTATTAAGTTTATCATTTCACCAAATATTGGGAGTTTTAATTCTTATCGAACACTCATATTCACTGTCATCTTCTTGACTTTCGGAACAATCAGTTTCCATTAACCCTTTTTTAGCATTAATTCCGGAAACATTTGTATTACTAAAAAATAACACTCTTCACGGATTCCAGGCTCCTTCGATATCATTGGATTTTTATATTTTACTTTTTAACGTTCTTTCTATTTGTCCAACATCTTATAACATATGATGCAAGGTATCATGGAAAACCTTTATCCACTATTTCCATACTATAACATTTTAGATAAATATTTTTTATTTTATCGTCGAATTTACTAAAAACAAGGCAAGAATTTTACACAAAGAACTTTAAACCGACAACTCTAGATGTAACATATTCTGAGACAGGAACTTTACACAAAGAACTCTGAACCAGGAACTCTAAATCTTAATAGTTCTTGCCTTAGGAACTTAACAGTCTTGTCTTAATTTATAATAGGTTTAAGTTTTTGGTTTAAAGTTCTTGTCTCAGGTTATGTTGGGTTAACAATTCTTAGTTTAAAGTTCTTGGTTTAAAGCTCTTAGCTCTTGACTTAGGTTATGTTAGTTTTAAAGTTCTTGGTTTAAGCTTTTAATTTATTTGTTTTGGATTTTTTGGCATTTTTTGAGGTTATGTTAAAATTCCCAACTGATCTGCTAATTCCGACCTCATATTCAGTTTCAGCGCCCCAAATTACGTATAGATATAGTGATCAGCTCATTTAAGCTTTTTATTTACTCGTTTTGGGCATTTTTAAGGTGTTTTTTGAGGTCAGCACAAATGCAAGAGCCAATCGGGCAAAACGGACATCAGATTCGTATTCAGCGGGTCAAAATGCATGGGAATACAT
Source organism: Rutpela maculata (assembly GCA_936432065.2). Taxonomy (NCBI): domain Eukaryota; kingdom Metazoa; phylum Arthropoda; class Insecta; order Coleoptera; family Cerambycidae; genus Rutpela; species Rutpela maculata. The sequence continues at coordinate 99,845,029 of OW386291.2, forward strand.
AGGCCTTCTTGCATTCGACTTTTTTTGTGTGTGCCTGTGTAATGAACAAAAGAATAATAAAGTAGTAAATTAAATCGTCAATTGTTCAAGTAGTCCATGTAAAACGCGGGGTTTGACGCTCGGAATGCCCCCATCATCGGAACTACTTTTATTTCATGTTTTTTGGGTCTCTGATCACGAAAATCAGTCCCACGGCTCTAAAGATAGTGCATTACCCCTAAAAATGCCAAAAACCACCCCTTTTGGGAATAATACTGTAAAATAATGTTATGAATGTGCTAACTGTAATGACATTTTGCCAGTTCAGTAAGTTCATCTAAAGTAAGGATAAATTTTATGCTGAGGGCTAACCAGAGGGGGTGAAAATACCCCTAAATTGACGTAAAATGGAAAAATGATTGAATTTTTTTTATTCACTTTTTTATTTAAATTTAGATAAATGGGGATTGTATAATGAAGAAAATTTTTTTCCAACTCTTCAGGAGTGAAAACTGGAAAAATGATTGAATTCTTTTTATTCACTTTTTGATTTAAATTTAGGTGAATGGGGATTGTCTAATGAAGAAAATTTTTTCCAACCCATCAGGGGTGAAAACTACCCCTGTATCGCCTTTAAATTGAACTAACGCTTAGACATTAAGTAGATATGTATACTTTTCAGTTTGCTTGTAATTTCTGATAAACTTCCGTCGAAAAAAATATCACAAAACTTTTTCACCCCTAAGCGTTAGTTCAATTTAAAGGCGATACAGGGGTAGTTTTCACCCCTGACGGGTTGGAAAAAAATTTTCTTCATTATAAAATCCCCATTCATCTAAATTTAAATCAAAAAGTGAATAAAAAAAAAATTCAATCATTTTTCCATTTTACGTCAATTTAGGGGAAGTTTCACCCCCTCTATAAAATTTGTCCTTAATTTAGATGAACATACTGAACTGGCAAAATATCATTACAATTAGCACATTCATAACATTATTTTACAGTATTATTCCCAAAAGGGGTGGTTTTTGGCATTTTTAGAGGTGACGCACTATTTTTAGAGCCGCGGGACCCCGATTTTCGTGATCAGCGACCCAAAAAACATGGGGTAAAAGTAGTCCCGATGAGGGGGACATTCCGAGCGTCAAACTCCGCGTTTTACATAGACTAAAGTGGACGAGTCGTAGAAAAACAACATATATTTCTTTCAGAATGTAGATTTTTTTCATGTAATTTTCAGTGGTATTGAAAAAACTGTATTTTAAATAAATGCATATTTTCGCGCAAACAAAATCTTTTATCTCTGTTCCCAATGGGCATAGAAAAAAAAACAGATTTTTTAAATTGTTTCTTTTTTGTATATTTTTTATGCATAATAATAAATTTAATTTTCGAATAGAGTTTTGATTTGTTCAAAAAAGATAATTTAAAGAAAAGCAAGAAATGACTTTAAATATTTCAAAAAACAATGTAGGTTATTAAGCCTAATAAAAAGTACATGAAAAAACCTTTATTGTAAAAAAAAAGATGTACGACTTGATGCATTTACAATCGACTATTCAATTTTCGACAGCTATTTTTTTTAGGCGTTCGCCTTAATATTATGCCATGATGATTTGCTCAACTAGAAGCGTTATTTCCTAAAATTTCGTTGAAATGTATGTATTATTACTTAAGTCACCGTCAATTATTTAAAGGCTATCGATTTTAATTGTCTTAATTTTTTCGACAAATCGACGAGAAGGGTTCGGCACATCTGGTTTTCATCGCAATTTCATAATAAACACTCTCGTTTGTTGTTTATTGTGATATGACCTATACAACCAGAGGTAGCTAAGAAAAAAGACGAAATACTCTACTTTAAACATTGTTTTGTTTACTCAAATACCGTCCGGAACTTAGATTGAATCAAAAACTTTTTGTTGCACCAAATAAATTCCATAGGTTTTTATGTAGATAAAAGGCGCTTAAATAAAATTAGGTTGTATGGCATCGTTATCGACCTTAATTTAACCTTTTATTACACTGTAATAATTAACTAAGTTTTTAAAGTTATTTGAATGTATTTTAATTTGTATGCATAATTTCACATTCGTCTAATAGTCTCTTTTTTGTATTGTTTTGAGGAAATGCTTGCCCTGTATGACTGATATGCTTTAATTTCTTACAAATGTTCGAAATTTGAAATAAAAATTTTCAGTCTAACTACAGTCATCATGTTTAATATGTATTAGCATTCGGTAGCACACGAATGCAACTTTCATTATTAAAAACACCTCAATAGCATTTTGAAGTTAAATTAATAGATCCTTCAATCTACGTAAAAGTACTTTCGAACCTTATAGACACACTATATTATATAGTTTTGATATCCTATATATCTTGATATTTTTGTATAGTAATATTTTGCTCTACAATTATAATAAACACAGTTTATGTAAAACCTGATCATTTGTACGCCTCTGGCTATCGCCCTGTATGGCGGATATGGCCCAATTTCAACAGGGAGTATTTTACCACACTATTTTACATACGCGCCAAAGAAATAATTATTTTAAGTCTAATAGAAGTTATCGTGTTTACAAGAAACGATCTACACACACATACATTCGATATGAAACGGATTTCTGTACGATTTTTTTTTCTACTATGATTATTATAATTTTTTTTTGGTTAAAATATACCTATCTGATTAAATCAAATAGGTATAATAATAAAGTAATGTGAATAGGTATTTAATAGCAAAATTCATTTCATAAACGAGTTCATAAGATGAGAATTTTAGGGCCAATAAAGCCATAAATTCATTTTCTACGCCATGCTTTAAGCTGTTCAATTGTCAACAGAAAAGGTTAGCAAAGATAATATTTTACAATTACAACAGTATCCAAGTAGAGGGATGCTCTTAAAAATAAAGTTAACCATGAACATGTGTTGCTAGTAAAATCTACCAGAAATTCAAATATTTCTCTCTCGATCCTAGTAATTGCATCTCAAAAATAAAAATACCAAATTGTTCCCAATAAAATTTGAAATAAATAAAACTTCTAAATAAACTTTCTAATAATTTGTTAATTTACAAAAAATATATATTTTTTAAAATTTACTTTTTTGAATAATATAAAGAATATGATGTAATAATAATACACAAATCATTAATAGGAGTATTCCCTTTTATCGAGCTAAACATTGATGTCTAATTTTAATGCAAAATATTTATTTAAACAGCTGAAAATAAAAAAGACTTCGAAATTTCAGTTGATTAATGTTTAAATGCACCGACTCATAGAAGCGCATTTTTTTAAATATAAGTTGTTTTAATGTATTTTGCAGCACAATTAAGAACATGTTTTTTTTAATTTAAACATTTTTTTTTGGAATTTGCTTATAATTTTCACAGTTGTAATTATAAACAAATTTTAATAAGTCTGGATTTTTATGAAATCAAAAACAGTCAAGAATTATGAATGTAAATGAATAAACCAACATCTGAAAATTTGGGATTGATTTACTTGAATTTGGGCCCGAGATACGTTAATTTTTGTGTTTTGGTGTCTTATAAATAAAAAAATTCATATTTCTTCTTCTCTAAAGTTAGTCCTCAATGTTTTGATCTCACTTTCTAAAATTCTAAACTAATTCCAAAAAAATCGTTTAAATGAAGATGAAAAGAGTTTTTCTTATTACCATCATCAAATATTTGTAAAATTGTATATATAAAAAAAATAATTGCCTTCTTACGAGTCTACGCACTTAAATAATAAATGACTGATATTTCAAAATCTTTTTAGATCTTTAGTCGTTTAAATAAATATTTTGCGCTATTTGGTAAGAAGGTGTAGTTCACCTGCAAATTTTTTTATTTCTTTTATAATTACAATTCACATTTTTTAAAATGTCTCCCAGTAAATTTTAGCAGTTTTGGATAAGGAACAGAAAAATAAAATATTTCTAAGAAATCGATTTCGATTTATACACAATATTTAAAATACTAGCATCCCAAAAACAACTCAATCTTGGTTTCGACACCTTAAAAAAATGGTCAAGCTTCTCAAGTAAATCTGGAATTAAAAAGTATGTAATGTTTGGTTGATCCATTTAAAAACCGAAAAAGTCGTACTACATATATCTTTCCTCTGCATTTTCAGTAGTAATTAAGTAAAATCAAGCTAGAAAAAAAAATAAAAAATACAGACGGATAGATCACATATTTATGAACATGTCCTAACAAAATTTATCGTTAAAGCCACGGTTTTCCCGGAAAAAATAGTCAAGTGTAACGTTATAACTCGGAGCGATATCCATGCGTGCACGCGCTTGAATACGCATGACTGTGACACCGACGCACTGAATTACATGTCACTAAATCAGAATTTGTTCAATATATATGAATGTTGGCTCATTTAAAAGATGAAAATTGTAGCTTTCTGATGTTTTTTTGTTTCAAACAATACAAGCAAAGGATGGATGGGACAAATATACTTATATATATTCTCACGCCCAAACTTGCAATAAACAATATAGAAAAAAATAGAAGACCTTCAAAAAAATTCTTTCTTCATTGAGAACTGTTAAAAAGTATGCACACTCCATGATTATTATGGTTTATTAAGTTGTAGTAACGAGGATTAAAAAAAGTACTCTCAAATAATTTTAATTTCCTTGCTTGATGATTTTTTTGATAAATATATATATATATATATATATATATATATATTAGAGGCTGTAACTTGTCAAGAAATTGACCCATTGAAAAAAGTAAAATATCGCTATTTCGGAAAAAAATGTATACTTTTCGAATGTTTAAACACAAAATCGTTTATTTGTATGCATTTTTTCGAAAATATGATCAATCAGATCATGATAACAAATTGCGATTTTCACGATCTTATCCTTATAACTATGAAAATATCTTTGATTGTTTAGAATATAAATTCTGGAACTTTTCCAATACATTAACAAATGTATAAGGAATCCATTGGATATAGCTGAAATGTGGATAAGTGTACCTGTAATAAATACAATACAGTAAAGGCACGTGAAAATTCTTGCGAGCGATTCAGCGGCTATGTGTGGTGTCTGTATATGCGTCCATAATTATATATTTTCATTCTATACTCACTATTTATCCTCCCATTCAATAATAAAAATGTCTAAAACGTGTAATCAGAAAGAGAAAAAAAGCTTTATTTTACTCGATAGAACAGCTAAGAATTTTTAGAAGTTCCATAGTGTACATTTAACCGTGCACTGACCGCGCAGAGTGACAAAATTATTTCACTATTTTTTTTTCAGGAATACCGTGGCTTTAGCGATAAATTTTATTAGGACATTTTTTGTTCAGAAACACGTGGTCTATCCACCTGTATTTTTTCCTACCCTGACTTAATTTCAAAATTTTGAAAAAATGGATAAAAAATTTTTTTTTCACTTTTTTTTATGCTCTGCATCCGAGCGAAATGTAAACTTTTCAGGATATTATTCTATACACTTTCACGAACTCATTAAAAAAAACTTATTCAGTTTGCAAATTTTTGTGGGTTTCACTATAAAATGTTCTGTGTCGTCTGAGCTAAAGGTTACTCTGAATAATCTGTCTGCTTCCTAATAAAACCATAAATCATTGCAACACATAATTTTTATTACTCTTTTAATATCAATGTTACTATATCCACCCAAATAGTTAAAATCTGATAATATATGGTATAACTAATATTAGTTCAATCAATAGGTACATCCTGAGTATTCTATCAAGTGGTGGGGGTGGCGGGGGTGTGAGTTAGCTGCTATATCTCTTCAAAGTTCAACGTATATATCTCGCGAACCGTTGCTGCTATGACAAAAATGGTAAAAACTCACTACAAATTGATTTACATGCTTATTTTCGTAGAACTAACCGTTTAAGCTCAAATATTGCGGCTAACGCACACCCCCGCCGCCCCTGCCAACTTTTCAAAATACTCAGGAGGTACCCTCGAACAATTAAAGAAAATAAAATAACGTACCTAACACTGTTGTTTCAAGAAAAAAGTATCTGGACTCTATAACAAGATGGGAGGGTAAAAGTGGGATATGCAGAAAAAGGATTAATGTAACCGTAACGTATCTATTAATTCTTTGTTTATACATTCATTATATCCTTTGCACTAAAAAATACGCTATCAATATCGATTATCTTGTTCAGGTCGTAAATAACGCATAGCAACTATTATGAAAATGAAGGATCATATGGGGTGGCATCGTACGCTTTGCCCAGGGAAAGACATTTAAAGATTTAATTAATATTGTTACATATCTAATATGCAAAAAGGAAGAGTCATTAGATAACTTTAAAAATATAGTGGAGGAATTAAAACTTTTGCGAAAAATGAATGAAATTGGGAAGTTTAGTTGGTAGTCTTGCTCTCAAAGAGCTGAATAGAAACAAATCGATAAACCATTCGAAAGAACTACTTTCGTTTACTGAAGACGTTATGACACTAAGAACATTTTGTATAGAAAAAGCTGTAAATACTGTAGAAATTTTAAAAAAGAAACAAATATATTGCAATAAAGAATTCTTGTTAAGGTAACATTAATGTTACTTCTCCTGCATAACAGGAAGAGAGTTGGAGATATTCAGTTTATTGAATTGATTGATGTCACTAAACAGGACAAAACAGACCAAGCAGGTGAAGTTTTCGAAGCGCTAAGTCCAACCCAAATTTATTTCCCCTTAACTGTTCTCTCTAGCACACAGCCTTATCAAAATGCACAGTTTGCATACTTTAGTCATTAATTACTTTCTCTGTTAGATGACGACCTCGTATATTATTATTAACTAAAAACTATGGTTATTTTCCTAAGATTTGTGTAATTTTTCTCCATCGCATTTTTTTTTGCATATTTTTCATATTTTTCTCCACGGCAGTTGTGTTAACTACATGCCAAATATTATCGTTCACCGTCATATATTTTCTTTGTGTTTAGGGTGACCACCTTGTATGTTTTTTCAAATGTTTCTTTGACAGTTATGTCAGCTTCATGCGAAATATTATCGTCCTGCGTCACATTTTTTAATTTTTTTTGGTAACCCCACCATATTTTTTCAAATTTGTTTAGAGTGACTACCCTGTATATTTTTATTTTTAAAAACAAAAAACTTATGGGTTATTATAAATGTTACAAACCCTTTATATCACTCGGTATGTCATATACACAAATGCACAGTGTATTTTACAATAACTAAAATTGATATTTTAATAAAATATTTTCGTAAATGATTCATCACCACTGAATAATAAATAATGAATTTGTTATTTTTTTAATCAATCTGCATCGTCTTGATTTTTTTTTCCAATAATTTTTTTAGACCTCAATTGAAACTAAACTCAATAACAATTTATTTAGCTCACTCTTTGAGAATTATTTCTCATCTTATTTTCTTCATTTCTAAAATTACACTACATAATAAAGCGCAATCACTACATATTTACTTGTCTCAATGTTCCACGGGACACGTTTCTAGACGACTTTTTCGAATTCTGTACCTCTACTATTACACCTTTTAATTATTTTTTGTGGGATTATTTGAAGTCATATGTCTATAAAAGTCTATGTCAACACATCTCAAAATCTAGAGGATGTATATATCGAATTGGGGTGAAATAAGAAGCGACTCACAAGGTTCTAGAGTAAAGCCGGAAGTTGCAATTTTTTACATTTTTAAGTGAAAACCATTTTTATTTCAGCAGAAAGAAAGTCATAGGAAAAATTGTCAAGCAATAAAATTCAGCTGGCCACGGAGTCTTCGTAGAACAGCGCATAGAAAATTTTCAACACCTCTGCATTTTATTTATTAGTATGCCAATTTTAAATTTTTATGAAAAATTCTAAATCTTAAAAAAACCATTGAAAAGAAGTGTCTTAAAAATATATTTTCTAAATGAAGAGTGCGCAAAAAAATTGGAAAATGATATCACTGCATTTTCTTTAAATTAATATGTAAATTTTAAACATTAAAACACAACATTAAATTATAAATAATGTTTGTATTTGTGAATCAACTGTTTGAAAATTACACGCTTGTCGAAACTGCGGTAACGTTTGGTTATAATAAATTAATGATAAAAAACAAAGAAAGGTGTTTTCATCTGTTTCATTATGATTAATTATCACAATGTAATGGCTTCCACTATTTAATTTGTTTAATAATTGTTGAAAATAAATCATTTTAAAACATTTTTTGAATGGGGGAAGTCTCCATATTTTTCTATTATTTGAATCTCCGAATATCTACGACAGACAGACCGACAGACAGACCGACAAACAGACCGACAGACAGACCGACAGACAGACCGACAGACAGACCGACAGACAGACCGACAGACAGACCGACAGACAGACCGACAGACAGACCGACAGACAGACCGACAGACAGACCGACAGGACAGAAATTATTTTTTTTCGCTCAAACTTAAAATCTCGACGTTTCATGACATTTTAAGCCTATTTGGACAATAAAAATTTTTTAAAATTTTTTTGTTACTATACTTCCACTGGACGTGGAAGTAAAATGAACATAACCTGTTAACCGGTATTTAAATATGTACCGAAATATGTAAAAAAATTATGTAATGAAGGGTAGGTTAGAGGCAACTTTTTAATGTGCTACAAAATGTTTTTACCGTAATGTGCTTGAATTAGAAATTTCATTTCTACCGTGTGGTCCACGGTACACAATGATTCTTTTCTCCATAATTCCCGCCAACTAATTAGTTTAAAATGTGTCATATATTCCTTAAAATGAGCAGTGGTCCATTTACTTTAAAATTCAGTCAAAGTAAGTTCTAGTATCTTCTTTTGTGTCTTATTATTAACACGTGTTTGTTACCTCTCTGTCCCTTTTCAACATTACATTGAACCTTTCTGGAATCTTATTCATTTTAAACATTTATGTTGCAGGCACTTTTTCTAAGAAACTATTCAGTTTTCATTAATTTTATATAATTCTCTGTTACTTAAATAAAATTAAATGGAAAACACATATTACAAACAAATAATAGAAAAGAAAATGGGACTATTAAAAAAAAAAATGTTTAAAAAGATTTATTTTCAATAATTTTTGAAAATTTTAATTCTTATACAAGTTTAAAATTGACATATTGAATTAAGGAAGGTGGTTTTATGTTTTTTGTACACTCCATGGTAAGCTTGTTAAAATTTTGCAGCTTATATATTTTTTCCATGGCATTCTTTCTACTGAGATGTTAAATTTTATTTTTACTCGGCCATTCTTAAATTCGAAAAAAGGAGTATAAAGAAAATTGAACTTCGGATTACGAAAGAAAGTTACTATTAAAAATAAAAAAGTTGCAAACTTCGGCTAAATTGGAAGTAACCCAAAAAAAATTGTGTGCCGGTGACTTCAAGTAACCAAAAACATTTTATAGTACTTTACTTCCTACTGAAAAATGCCTAACGCGCCCATAGAAGTTTCACGGTAAAAACTTGTCCCCATCCTTTATCTAGAAAGATAAAAGTTTCTCGCTGTATTAATGAATGCAATTTTTCACTATCGACATGGTAATAAAAATCCATATTTTCTACACTTATTAAAATTTGACCTTCATATTAACAGTTATTGTTAACAAATATGTAAATATGCTAATATACTAGTTAGGTAAATACTTTAAAACACTCATTATTGGAGAACCAATCAAAACAACTATCTTCTAGCTAATACTGACGAAGTATTGAATTACTAGTATATTAGCGTGCCCAGATTAGGGCAACAATATACAGAAAGTAGGTATTTTCATAATAAATAAGAAAATGTGTAAGTTGTGATTTGCATAATACCTAAATAATATTCTCTAATCATGATAAAAGCAAATAAATAAAAATAATCGATTGCAAATATGTAAAATATAAAAAAAGGTGAAAACTTGAGGCCAATTGATTGATCATTTTTGAAAAATAATTAACGTAATCTAAACGTTGCCTAAACTTTCGTTAACATAACCTGTTTGTTATGAATAGCTCCCTACTCAGAAGTGCCTAATCTTTGTTAATTACATTTTTTTTCAGAGTTTTTCAACTGATAGGTGATATATACAATGAGTGTCAATATCACACACAATTATTTAGCTTACTTTTTCAGAATTTTACTTGACTATTTTCTGTATTCCTACAATTACTCTACCTATATTGCCGCATTGTCATACGTATATTATAATGACAATGCATAGTCATTGTTCATCCCTGAACTAGCTTCATCTGATAATGTAATAAAATTGTAGTATCTGTCTGTATTATGTTCTTTCAGGCAGGAGGAGTCTGGCCTATCTACAAATTGTTGTTTACATTATTTCTCACTTTAAACTATACTTTATAATCAGGGCCCCAACAGGGGAGGGGGGTTAGGTCCAGTAGGTACCGTGGTACCAGGGCCCGACCACTTAGAGGTCCGAATAAACTAGGAAACGCAATGCAAAAATATTAAAGTAATTAAAATTTGGGTACAGGTAGTGTAGTTATAATGAAAGGGGCCGGGGCCCATGATTTGATGTGAGTGCCTGTTAATAAAATAAGTCTATGAACTGAAAATTGACAAAACTTTGATGCACCGACCATTTGAACCGTAACTAAGATAATATATAAACATATATAAACATTTATTTATTACGGCACTTGTCCCTTTTATAGATAAGAGAATGGGATAACGCTGAAAACAACCTATTTAGCAGCGTTAACAAATTTAAGAGCTAAAGCTCCATATACTTTATAACTTTCACCCAAACTAAATCTAAGAGCATATTATATATGTATAATTTTCTGAAAAGGCATAAATAAAATCAAGAGTATCGAAATCAACCGCAGTTTAATCTTTTATTGCAATTAAGCCGCGAACGTAATTCGACAATTTCTCCTACATTCCTAAACCGATTAAAATAATTTTTTGATAGACTTTTATAGGCAACTTTATAGAATGGTACTAGCCTATTGAAAACTAAAGAAAGAAAAACATTTTTTTCTTGTGTGAAAAACAAAAAAAAAATATATTTTTTGTTGACTTCAATATCCCAGTATCATTCTATCAAGTATTTTCTAAAAGCCTGTCAAAGTATTTTCTCAATCGGTTCATAGGAAAACTTGTCGAATTACGAAATCATTTTTTTAAGCCACACCGCCACCCTTAAAGCAATTGTACAAATTCAACAAAATATATTAACGTTGAGATCCAACGTTACCGTATGTAACAGTTCATACAAAATAAGGTAATAAATTATATTTTTAAATCATACTACCTATTACACTATTTCATAATATAATATTTAGAATCAAAAGATTGTAATAGTATATTACGTAATGAGTGTTGTAAGAAGCATATTACGCACGAATGGAAAAGTTACGCACGATGCCGCGTAGCGGCTAGTGGGTATTTCCATGAGTGCGTAATTGCTTTAAAACTCGAATTATGTACTATGCTTTACCTACGATCATATTTATTTATTTATTTAGTAAAATCTGAATTTAGTTTACTTGTCAACAATATTATTCAACAAATATTGTGTCAGTTTTGACAGCGTTTGAAAATTACGTAGGCGCATTTGTCTTTTTAAACCCCGCGTCAACTAAGCCACCCATATTTGCGTGTCCCGTGCGTTTTGTTTACCGTGCGATTAGTTTACAGTGCGTTTTGTTTACAATATGTAAAATCCAACTTACATAGATGGCAGGTAGTGTGTTTTTTACTATTTACAGTAGTGATCGTAGGTAAATAAATTGACATTTTTATTAGATGAAATTAATATTTTACTCGCTTATTGTTTTGTAATATACAGTTTTGTGATTTTAAGAATTTTTGAGGGAAACGATTATTATATTATTTACCTACGATCACTACTGTAACTAGTCAAAAACACACTACCTGACATCTATGTAAGTTGAACTTTACATATTGTAAACAAATCGCACTGTAAACAAACCGCACGGTAAACAAAACGCACGGGACACGCAATTATCGGTGGCTTATATCGCTGACGCGGGGTTTAAAAAAACAAATGCGCCTACGTAATTTTCAAACGCTGTCAAAACTGACATAATATTTGTTGAATAATATTGTTGACAACTAAATCAGGATTTTACTAAATAAATAAATGAATATGATCGTAGGTAATAGTATATTACGTAATGAGAATTGTAAGAAGCATATTACGCACGAATGGAAAAGTTATTTTCATGAGTGCGTAATTGCTTTACAACTCGAATTATGTACTATACTTTACCTACGATCATACTTATTTATTTATTTAGTAAAATCTGGATTTAGTTTACTAGTCAACAATGTCATTCAACAAATATTATGTCAGTTTTGACAGCGTTTGAAAATTACGTAGGCCCATTTGTTTTTTTTAAACCCCGCGTCAGCGATATAAGCCACCTATAAGTGTCCCGTGCGTTTTGATTACCGTGCGATTTGTTTACAGTGCGTTTTGTTTACAATACGTAAAATTCAACTTACATGAATGGCAGGTAGTGTGTTTTTTACTATTTACAGTAGTGATCGTAGGTAAAGTATAGTACATAATTCGAGGTGTAAAGCAATTACGCACTCATGAAAATAACTTTTCCATTCGTGCGTAATATGCTTCTTACAACACTCATTACGTAATATACTATTTTGTACGACATGCTTTGAAATTAGCCGAACTGTCAATAATAAATGTCAGTTACTATTGGTATGTCATATACACAAATTCACACTGTATTTTACAATAACTAAAATTGATATTCTAATTACATGTTTTCATAAGTGATTTATCACCACTGAATAATAAATAATTAATTTGTTTCTTTTTTAATCAACCTCATCTACTTGTTTTTTTTTTCAAATAATTTTCTAGACCTCAATTGAAACTAAATATAGAATATGATGAGTCAACATCGATAACAATTTTTAGTTCACTCTGAGAATTATTTCTCATCTTATTTCCTCTATTTCTGCAATTACACCACGGATATCGCACGTATGTGATACGTTTCAAAAAGACAAGCAACACAATGGCCTATTTTTACAGAGTGCGTTAGCAATCCTAAATGTATTAACAACACAGTGAGTATCTAAAGAAAAAGTGTCTTCTCCATATATACGGTGCCAGAACGCATATACATATCGGGAATATATAGGGAGCCACTTGCTCACATTAAATGCGGAAAATATTGGGTGCGAGAACGTCAATTTAGTTTTCGGTGCCACTTGGTGATTTTACGCGTATATATATATATATATATATATATATATATATATATATATATATATATATATATATATATATATATATATATATATATATTTACTTTGCCGACTATACAAGCCCACTTCGTAATAAAGTGCCGACTATACAGACCAAAAATGACAGTTTCAGACCCGGCTTCGGGCTTGTGAACGTCTGACTATGTTTTTGGCATCAGTGACCTTGGGAGATTAACATAAACACAATTTCAGGTGGGCATGTAAAGATGGTTTTATCACAATTTATATACTGATTTAGTTTCGGGTCTGACTGGGTAGGGGGCGCTCTTGTTGGGCTTGTATATTGTATATAATCTGTACTACTTTTATAACTTTCACAGACCCTAAATTTGGCAACAACGCTTTTGCATCGAACTACTAAGTTTGTGGTCTTTTCTATTCGCGGCAGGCTGCTGAGCTGCAAATTAAATTATTATTTATTATTTTGTTGACAGTAGTCAATTTTTATTCGATAATATGTGACAAATAAAATTAATCCAGTTGTAATTATTTTTCAAAAAAGAGCTTCTTGAACACAAGGGAGCTTTTAAGCAAAGGACCCCTCAGAATCCTTATAGAAAATTACTCTCGACTAAATTTTCTGAAAATTATAGTTTTTCAATTACAGCTGTTAGAAGTTTTGATCAATCAAATGAATGAAATGAAATGAAAAAAGTTCAACGCTGAATCACTTTATTAATTAAAACATTAATTTAGCAAAAAATCTGCGACTTCCAGTGCCATCGGAAACTACCCCTTGCCCTTGAGTCCTCGTATTTTAAAATTTTTAAAATTCAAAACTAGGCCGAATACCACTCTGGTTTCAAAAATAATACAGTACAATAATTTATTGATTAAAACAATATTAAAAAAAATGGTCTCCCACGGCCATCAGAAACTCTCCAAGATTCAAAATTAATGTTTTAATTAATAAAGTGTTTTAGTGCTGAAATCAGCATGGTATTCGACGTGGTTTTGAATGTGGAAAAATTTAAAATGCAAAGGGTTGCTCAAGGAGTAATTTTCGATGGTCGTGGCAAGCGGAAATGTTTGCTAAATTAATGTTCGAATTGACAGTTTTTTTAGCGTTGAAACGGCCTGATATTCGGTCTCGTTTCGAGTCTTGAGAATTTTCAGATACAAAGGGTTGCTCAAGTGTATCTGATAGCCATGTATCTGATGACGAGGAAGTTGTATTTAACTCATAAAAATATTCTACATTTACTTTGCCAACTATACAAGCCCATTTCGTAACAAACTGCTGACTATACAAACTAAAAATGACATCTGCAGACCCGGGTTCGGGCTTGTGAACGTCTGAACACCAATGGATTTGGGAGATTAACATATCAAAACTTCAGGTGGGCTTGTAAAGACGGTCTAAAAAGTATTTCTCGTCATAACCTCCCTCGTAAGTATGCTCTAATTCTTTTGTTTTGTCAATCGTAAGTGACGCCTTATGTACCAAATACTTGTTGCCATTGGCAACGGGTCATTATTTTTCATAAGGTAAGGTTCATAAGGGAAATAAAGTAAATTTGGGAACAATTTTATATAACAAGTTAGCCCAGTCAATGAACGTCAATAAGGGTGTCTAGAGGGAAATGCCAAGATCACAATTTTTGACTTCAGGGCTGTGTTTGGACTATTTAGGAGGTAAACATACCAAGTCCCCGAACGTAGGAGGTGGAGGGTGCAGGGGGCACGGAGAAGGACCCGTTTTTTTGTTTTTCGCTCATATCTCGATAACGGTTAGCCCTAATAAAAAAGTGGCTATATGCAAAATTAAAGCTGACTAAATTTTCTACAATAATGTTCCTATTAATTTTTTTCGTATCTGTTATGGATCAGTAATGGTTTGTATATCTTCTAACTGTATTCTAACTTTATTAAAATTTTATTTAATAATCATCGTAGAAACAAATTTCTTGTAAAGATATCCGTTTCACAGCAGACTGAACTCAAATATCGAATAAAAAATGTCTTTGCGTCTGTAAGTGTGTGGTGCGTGTATACCGTTTCTTGTAAGTACGATAACTTCTGTTAGACTTAAAATATTTAATTACAATTTGGAACATATGTAAAACAGCATATTACAATAATCCCTATTGAAATTGGGCCATATCTGTAATACACGGTGATAACTAGAGGCCTGCAAACTCTCACATCATAATAATCTTATTAAAAATACCATGTTTCATATTTTAGGACAACATTGATATATCATCTAATTTAAATAAAGTTGGTTTGCCCAACATACACCCGGTAGATTGCGGTTTATAAATCTTATACATCTTCTTATTGTATGCTTTGTAATATTTTGCTCTGAAATTAAAATAAAATCTATTTTACGTATGAGAGTTTGTAGGCCTCTGATTATGACCATGTATTACAGATATAGCCCAATTTCAATAGGGGTTATTGTAATATGCTGTTTTACATATGTTCCAAATTCTAATTAAATATAAGTATAACAGAAATTATTGTATTTATAAGAAACGGTATACACGCACTCACACACTTACAGACGTAAAGACATTTTTTATTCGATATTTGAGTTCAGTCTGCTGGGAAGCGGATATCTGTACAAGAAATTTTTTTCTACGATGATTATTAAAAATATTTTTCAAATTATAATAAAGTTAGAATGCAGTTAGAAGATATACAATCCATTACTGAACCATAACAGATACGAAAAAAATTAATAGCAACTTTATTGTAGAAAATTTAGTCAGCTTTAATTTTGCATATAGCCACTTTTTGACTGTCTAACCGTTGTCGAGATATGAGCGAAAAAACAAAAACCGGGACCTTCTTCGTGCGCCCCTTTCATTTACTTTTTTAGTGTGATCACACTGTATATTTTTCATATTTTTCTTCTTTGACAATTGTTAACTGCATGCAAAATATTATTCCTCACATTTTTTCATAATTCTTTTACGATGACCACTCTTCACATTATTAAAAAAAAAAAATGAGTGACCACCCATGTGAAATATTATCGTCTTCCGTCGCTTTTTAATATTTTTTTTGATGACCACCCTGAATATATTTTTTTATATTTTTCTTCTTTGACAATTGTATTAACTGCATGCAAAATATTATCGTCCCTGGCTCATTTTCAAAATTTTTTTTGGTGACATGTATATATTTTTTTCATATTTTGCTTCTTTGGCGGTTGTAGTAACTGCATGTGAAATATTATCGTTCTCTGTCGCATTTTTTTTTTTTTTGGGTGACCACCCTGTTTTTTTTATATTATTCTTCCTGATAACTGCATGTCAAATATTACCGTGTCCAGTCATTTTTTTCCCTTAATTATATTTTTATGGGGTCCACCCTGTATATCTTTCAATGGAACTCTCTCAATTCTTCGTTGGCAGTAGCGTCAACTATCTACCAAATATTATCCTTCTCCATCAAGCAGATTTGTAGATATGGGGCCAACAGACAGACGGACTGACCGAATTAAATGGTTTTAATTTTCGCAAACCACGTACTCTGAAACGTGAATATCCGGAAAAATCTCGGAGAGAGGGGGTGGACTCTTACCTGCTTGATTTATCTATTTACCCCAAATTTGCCCCCCAACCCTTCGACGGAAGATGGAAATATAATCTAGTTCCAAATCTCGTTAAAGTACATATGAGTACCAAATTTCAAGTCAATATCTTAAACGATTCCAGAGTAAACGTGCGCGGAAAAAGTTACAGACAGACTGACAGACAGACAGAAATTTTTTTGTCGCTCAAACTTAAAATCTCGACATTTCATGACATTCTAAGCCTATTTGAACAATAAAAATTTTAAAATGTGGACGTAATATATCAACTTTTACCCTTTAATAACTTTAACCGTTAATTTGGTACACAGCGAATATTATATCCTATAAAAGAATTAGTTTCACTACTTTATATATCTGATAATATTGTATTGTCTTATAATCTATTAAACCACATCTTTACTCAGGTGGCTTTAACATCTCCATTATTCTAAGTTTTTTGTATAGAAGTTCCTTTCAACATTTTAAAATAGCAGCACACCACTACTCTAACACTTAGGCAATGAAATGTTACAAAAAATCACATAGAATTCAAGGAGAGATGGGTTAAACAAGTATCTTATTGGTTAGTTAAATATGGCAACACTGTAGGGTCTGGAATGGTCGGCATTTTAACAGAATTTGTATAAAATGGTTTGTAAATGCGGCAAAATGACACGGTCCTGGAAACGTATACGAAACAATATATTTTTTTTTTAACAAAAATTTGTTTCCCCTCTCGGTGTGCTCGATATGTCCAATGAGAAATAAGCATACAACGCTAAGTTTTAGGTCGGTAGAACCAGTATTTCTTGTGGGTCTGAGGTCGCCTGTGAAGTCGACCGGGTCTGAAAAGTATAGCCAAACCAATATATATATATATATATATATATATATATATATATATATATATATATATATATATATATATATATATATATATATATATATATGTAAAAGAATACCCTGACTTACTGACTCATCTATCAACGCACAGCTCAAACGGCTGGGTCTAAGAAACTTCAAATTTTGTATAGAGGTTCCTTGAATGACGTATAGGTATTCACTAAGAAGGGATTTTTGGAAATTCGACCCCCAAGAGGGTAAAAAAGGTGATTGAAATTTTAGGCTTTTTCGGAAACGGTTATATCTAGAAGCGTGAAAAAGTATTTTTTGTTGAAAACTATTAGATACGCGTAAGACGAAATTTTGATTTTCACTTTTTGAAGGGGTCAAATCGGGAGTAGTAGATGGCTTAAACACATACGGTGCAAACGGCCGTCAGTCCGATAAAGTATATAATAGTATCTTAAATAAAAAACTGTAGATTTGGAGGCCTAAACTAAAAACTGGGAAGATTTCCAAAAAAGTATAAATCTACAGTTGAAACAGTAGGGTTGACGACACTGCTTCCTACCGTGCCTCAGATGTATTGTATCATTAGGTCCTTTCCTTGCACAGGAAGTGTGACACTAATTCTGAGTGGCAGAGATGGCATCAATGCGGATATCATAAGTTAAAGAGAGACAATCTTACACCAGTGCAGCTCAGTGCTACACTTTTAGTGCAAAGGAATACACTTATTATTACCTTCTTTGCTGCGCCTCCTGACGGCCCACACTTTCTGGCGATCTTATTTTATTCATTCTAAACATAAAATGTGTACACACGAAAAAAATGAGCCTTGTAACAATGACATAATTTCACTGATTTTTAGACAGTGTTCGTGACGCACCTAATACGAGGTGCCCCGCCAGAAGTCGATTTTATGCATTGTTATCATCCATTAAACTATAAAAATATCTCAATTTTCATAAAACGATGGTGTGCCGAAAAAGCCACCTAGCTCCCGCTCTATATTGCACCTTCACATTTTAAACTTTAGTTAGTTTATCTGTGGGCTAAAGTGCTTAACCTTGCATTGAAAAACCGGCCCTTAGATGCAGCATTTTTACTGGAACTCAATCTTCAACATTGAATATCGATACACTTATGAAGCTGAAATTTTAACAGCTTATTTAGATGATCGAATTCTATTGAATGCCATAAAAAAATAACGCAAAAATAATTATCGGTAACAAGTCCATTAAATTGTAAAAGTTTGTTACCCGAACAATAAATGAGCAAACTATATATGTTGGTTATTGTTATTATTTCTACTTATTAGTACTTAAAATGTTTAAACATTTGCTGAAATTGTATAAAAAAAAACGAATATTCTTATTTCGACGAAACCAATTTTTCGAATAAACTGTTTTTGTAAGTCAAATTTCTGACTTTTTATTCATTTTGGAGCGTTTAATCTTGGAAAATAACAAATTTTCGCTTGCGGCGCGCTCTTGATGGTTGTGTCCCCACTGTTAATTTATTCTGAATCCGCCGCTGGCTGCAACGGCCAATAATGCTAATAATGTATTAAGTCGCATTTATTGAGTCATGTTTCATGGTACTCCGCATATTTGTATTTCTTATTCAGCTTCGGAAATGAACACTCGGCATTTGTTACCGTAACTCGCAGCGAGTCAAAAAAAGAATTAAAATACTTCGGCCCCGCAGCGGCGGGCCCTCTGGGCCCCTAGTTATGCCCCTGAACTGCCCAGCTACATAAAATACAAATTTTTGTACTAATTGCTACGTCGGATTCAGTTCAAATCAAGGTAGGGAACTAACTTCAAACCTACGACGCACAGTGGCGAGAAATGCCAGTGTTCCACCCAAATTACTCTAGAGGTCGTAAATTTTAAGTTATTGAGACATTCTTTTTTTTTAAATGTTCGTCTTGAATTTACCTATCGATCCCTCTAGCCGGATTTTGAAATTTCATTTTTCGTTTTTTTTAATTTTTAATAGAAAATCATATTTTTACAGAAAAATACTGTTTTCTCTATTAAATTTATTCTAACGGGCCGTAAACTTGAGTTTTCGTAACAATTTTTTTTTTCAAATCTTCGTCCTTTAATCAGCTATTGAACTGTCTAGATGAATTTTTGATTTAGTTGTTGACATCTGTCAATATGACTGTCAAATATAAAAAAATACGATTTTTAGATAAATAATTCATACAATAACAGGTTGGTGTTCCGAAAAATATATATAGTGTTTTCAATGTACCTGGTTCTGAAGTTGACAGGAAAATATGTATTTCTAAATTTGGCAGCTGCCATAATTGTTGTCAAATTTCCAAAGATAGATGGAAGAGCTTATTAATTTTAAAAATACCCTGTAAATGTATAGAAAACACTATATATATTTTTCTGAACACCAACCCGTTATTGTATGAATTATTTATCTAAAAATCGTATTTTTTATGTTTGACAGTCATTTTGACAGTTGTCAACAAATAAATAAAAAATTCATGTAGACAGATCAATAGCTGATTAAAAGACGAAGATTTGAAAAAAAAATTTGTTACGAAAACTCAAATTTACGGCCCGTTAGAATAAATTTAATAGAAAAAACAGTACTTTTCTGTAAAAATATGACTTTCTATTAAAAATTTAAAAAAATGAAAAATGAAATTTCAAAATCCGGCTAGAGGGATTGATAGGTGATTTCAAGATGAACATTTAAAAAAAAAGAATGTCTCAATAACTTAAAATTTACGACCTCTAGAGTAATTTGGGTGGAACACTGACATTTCTCGCCACTGTGCGACGTCTAAGCGATGGTAACCTGATGTCGGAAACTTTCCATTTGTCGTCATGTGTCGTAGTTTGAATATCACACAACAAAACCGACGTTTGTAGTACGTTATAATATGCCTAGATATTGTAGTGCAACATTGGTCTGACGTCGGGCACTTCTCACTAATCATAGTTAGGCTACCCGACCACAACCAACGTTGATTCGAGGTAGGCCGGTAGGCGGCTCTCCTTAACCACGACCGTGTATATTTATGGTGATCATGTTGTAGAACTCTCCAAAATCGTCCTAAGTTGAAGACAGAATCAAAATTCGACTTAGGCAAAAATTTCATTTAAAGACATTTTTAAGAGTCTGCAGAGGCACAGATCAGTCCATAAGGACCCTTTTGGGTCCTATAAGGCGTTGGGAATGACCAGGTAAAAATTCGAAGAAACACCGAATTTTCACTTAGGAAAATATGTTTTTGGTTCAGGATATGAGAGCGAAAGTATATAATGACAAAGATTTATGAATAATATACTTTTTCAAAGGTACCACAAATTGGACTTTGAAAAATAATATTTTTGAAAGGACGTCGAAATTTGGCTCAAGAATCGATTTATCGAAAGTACGCCAAAATTTCACTTGCAGACTAATTTTTCAAAACTGCGTCGAAATTTGGCTTGAGAATCGATTTATCAAAAGTACGCCAAAATTTCACTCGCAGATTAATTTTTCAAAACTACGTTGAAATTTGGCTTGAAAATTGATTTTTCAAAAGTACCACAAAGTCAGTTTAAAAAGTACCACGAAAATATACTTTGAAATATTTTTTATTTTTTATTCCTCCACCAAAGACATTGACCTTTGATGTACGGTCATTTCTAAAGTATGAACATAAAATTTTAGCAATGCACTGCATCCAAAAGGCAAAATAGAAGATTTTGACAAAGCCGGCGTAGTGCCGATAAGCAAAAATTGATAAAAATCAATGCACATGCACAAGGCCGGTTTCTCGCATAGAAAGAGTTTGGATTGACTCAGCGGCTCGCAATTTGGTCAAGCGCGTTGAGTGGTCCAGACAAAGCAATGGTAGGAAAGCCAATAGCAGGGCTTTCCAAATGACAAAGTTACAGAGGAAAACGCCTTGTGCATAAAAAACCAAAAATTCAATTTTGCCTAAAAGTCGCTCGAAGCTGCTGCTGCCATATCAATAATATTGAACAACTGCATAGGAGCAAATAAATCGTGGACTGATCGAACGCCATTAAACTTATGCAGTTATAAGTCCTCACGAATGTATTTGAGTACGTGAACCGCCACGATACAAGAACTTTAAAGCTAAGTAGTCTCTAGCGAAACTAAATTCATTTAGTAAAACTTTTTTAAGTTAAAATCAGTCAGCCGTAATTATGAATTACAAATAGTCTCAGACTTCTCTAAAAAGCTCACATTTTGATTCTGAGAAGGTATGCATGAATCTTTTCCACCTAATCGATCATTAGCGTACGCGCTCTCGCTTGTATGGTCTGAAAGCCATTACCTCGATTGGGGAAGGCACGATACTTATCTTGAGAATTTTGTATAACCATTTCTGTTAAATAAACGGATTCTTTGAACTATTGTTTCTTAATTGATCTGGAGGCCTGTTGACGGTCTATAATCCCTGGAACTTTCGTATCGAAAACCGGATGTGTCGAGTTAACTCACATTAACACTCGACCTTCTGGTTGCCTTACGGAGGTTCGATAGGGATTTTTTTATGCGTTTTTTGAGAAATCCGTTATTAACAGATAAAAACGTGGATACCGCGTACAAAAATTAATCCCTCCGCAGAGAAATTCTTCGGTTGGGATTTTTTTATGCATAAATCCAGAAAATTAAAAGCTACCTAAACCCATAACGAGGGAATTCATGTCCACAGAGAGCGTCATTACCGATCTGTGGTAGTGCAGCCTTGGTCCATTATCCGGCTATCGAAGCGCATCTTATCTCGAACCCGCCTGGGAGGTAGAAGAACGGGGTAGCACGCGACTGGCGCCCCCTGATAAATAAATTGGTGTCGCGTCATTTTGACGCCCGGTAGTGCATTCTTCTACAATCACAAGGTGAGTTGGACGTTGCCAATACTAGGTCTATTCCTTTGCACTAAAAGTGTGGCACTGAACTGCACTAGTGCAATTTTATCTCTCTTTAACTTATGATATCCATATTGATGCCATCTATGTCACTCAAATTTAGTGTCACACTTCTTGTACAAAGGAATGGATCAACGAGGTTTAAAGAATAGAGGAGCAATCCCAATTCGCAGTACGTACACGGTTTGTTTTGCCTAACAACAAAAGCTCGAGGGACGCGGTGGAGGTGAATTTGTTGGCCCCAGTTGCAGTGGAGTATTGCTTTGAGGGATACAATCCAGACAGCACTCGATAGCCTTAGGACAATCAATGGTCATACTTGGAGGATAAGCTGGACATCCCTGGACGTCCTAAACGGATATCTTCTTGGTGCAAATCGGGTTTGCTCATGGATGTCTTCAATGGGATAGCCCATGGTCATCCATAGGAAGAAAAAGGGACCAATTTGGGTTAAAATCTGGACAACCTACAGACATCCATAGTGGGATAGCCCATGGTTGTCAATAGGAAGAAAAAGAGACCAATTTAGGTTAAAATATGGACAACCTACAGACATCCAAAGACTATAAATCAAAAATAGTTGAAGCTAAAAAAGTAGCTTATGATTCCTTTATCAGCAATTCTGATAACAAAGCACGTGATAGCTGGAATTTAATTAATTTTGAAAGAAATAAACCTAAATCCACTTCACCTGAACATGATATTCCTTTAGATTCATTTAATGCATTTTTCTCCACTGTGGCCAAGAAATTTGTTATACCCACATCTAATGTCCAGGCAACAGATTTTTTAAAAAATTTACCTAGCTTTAGTTCTTCTTTCTTTCTTGAGCCAGTTACTATGTATGAAGTTTCAGAGGCGGTCCATAGTCTAAGTAATTCCAATTGTGCCGATATATATGGAATAAATAGTCGTATTATCAAAGAAACCATTGACATAATCTTAGAACCGCTTACACTTCTTATTAATAAATGTTTTAGTGAAGGTAACTTCCCTGATGTGCTTAAGGTTGCTAAAGTTTTACCACTCTTCAAGAAAGGAGACATTAATGTAATTGATAACTATCGTCCCATATCTATCATCCCCATATTTGGTAAAATTATTGAAATTATTCTTAAAAGAAGGTTAGTCAAGTATCTAGACACTAATAATATTTTAAATTGTTGCCAATTTGGCTTTCGTAACAAATGCTCTACCACCGATGCTGTTTTTAAAATAGTATCTGACATTGTGGAAGGCCTTGAAGACGGTAAGCATGTAGTTATCAGCTTATGTGACTTATCCAAGGCTTTCGACTGCGTCTCGCATGATATACTTGTGGAAAAGTTGAGTTTTTACGGTGTTAGAGGTTTACCTTTGAATCTGTTTTCGTCTTATCTGAACAACAGACAACAATGTGTCTCTATTAACAATGTTAATTCGGAGTTTCTGCCAGTTAAATACGGGGTGCCCCAGGGTTCTGTACTGGGGCCTCTACTTTTTATCTTATATGTAAATGATCTTTTTCACTATTTGTCTCCTGTTAAATGCATTGCCTATGCCGATGACACTTCCATGCTAAATTTTGATTATGACATTAACAATGTAAACATCACCTCCGCTGCGTCTATTCAGCAAGCTAAGGTTTGGTTTTCTGCTAACAATTTAATGCTAAATGAAAACAAAACTCAAAAACTTTTATTTTCCACTAGAAATGCACTGGTAAACGGTGACAGTGTCAAGATACTTGGAGTTTTTGTGGACAACAAACTAAGCTGGTGTAAACACGTGGAGGTACTTTCAAGCAAATTATCCAGTATAATTTTTTTACTACGCAGACTAAAAAATGTTCTGTGTTCCAACACTTTAAAGTCTTGCTATTTGTTCTTATTTCACTCTCACATTACCTATGCAATACTCCTCTGGGGTGGCTCAAGCCATGCTACAAAAATTTTTAAATTACAAAAGAGAGCTCTCAGGTTAATCAGCAATGCTGGGTGGAGGGATCACTGCCAGCCAATTTTTAAAAAACTGGGCATACTGCCTGTACCTTCTTTATTTATGTATATTTCGTTATTGGAAATTCACAAAAATAAGGGCAATTTTTTTACCAATTCTGATTTTCATAATTATCCAACCAGATCCGCCCCACAGCTTAGACAACCTCGACTTGTTAAATCTTCAAGAAACTCGTTAAACCAGTAGGTGTTCTTGGAGAGTTCTGGCTCCACATTCCACATTCTGCATTGCGCATGCCCGCCATGCTCGATGTGTAACGTATAAGCTAAAATGAATTCCTCTCTGGATGTCTGTCCGTCTGTCCACCTGTGCCTGTTCGTCTGTCCACCTGTGCCTGTCCATCTGTCCGCCTATGCCTGTCCGTCTCTAACCTAACGCAATCCCGCAATCCATAGTGCGCATGGCGGCATATAGCCAGAAAAACATGGCGGCATATAGAAAAAAACATGGCGACGTATACAAGATGGTGTATAGAAAAAAACATGGCGGCATATGGAAAAAACAAAAGCATGATGGTTTATGAAAAAAAAACATGGTGGCATAAGCTCAACCTAACCTAACCTAACGTATTTAAAAAAAAAATTGATTCTCCTCTACCATATGTTACGTCTAACAGTAACTAGATCTAACCTAGCCTAATGTATTTAAAAAAATTGATTCTCCTCTACCATATGTTACGTCTAATAGTAACATGACACTTCAGATCTGACCTAATAAAAAAATTATGCTCCTCCGCTGAATGGTACGTCTCCTAGCATCATGTCACTATTCTTTTTACATAGCAGTATAGAAAAAAATTGATTCTCCTCTACCGTATGTTACGTCTAACAGTAACATGACACTTCAGATCTGACCTAAACAGCATCACTGAGACTTTTATATTTATAAGATATCGAACCCCTTTGCTGTATGCTACGTTTAAAAGCAACACATAAGCTAGATCTAAACGACGATGCTCCTATGCTGAACGGTACGCCTCACAGCAACATGTTATTATTCAATAAGACTTTTATAATCAAGTAACCAACATTCTCACGTGAAGACAAGACAGGATTGCTCACGTGAGGACACGATTGTAAACTCACCGATATGAGTGCTAGATGTATTTTTATGCTACGTCTAACGGTATCATGACACCCCAGACCTAACCTAATGTCTTTAAAAATGAGACTTTTATATTTATAAGATATCGAACCCATTTGCTGTATGCTACGTTTAGAAGCAACACATAGGCTGGGTCTAAATGACGATGCTCCTATGCTGAACGGTACGCCTCACAGCAACATGTTATTATTCAATGAGACTTTTATAATCAATTAACCAACATTCTCACGTGAAGACAAGACACGATTGCTCACGTGAGGACACGATTGTGGACACGGTGAGGACACGATTGAGAAAATATTTATTCATTAGAAGCAACACATAGGTTGGATATAAATGACGATGCTCCTATGCTGAACGGTACGCCTCACAGCAACATGTTATTATTCAATGAGACTTTTATAATCAATTAACCAACATTCTCACGTGAAGACAAGACACGATTGCTCACGTGAGGACACGATTGTGGACACGGTGAGGACACGATTGAGAAAATATTTATTCATTAGAAGCAACACATAGGTTGGATATAAATGACGATGCTCCTATGCTGAACGGTACGCCTCACAACAACATGTTTTTATTCAATAAGACTTTTATAATCAATTATGCTATATGCTACGTCTAACGGTATCACGACACTCCAGACCTAACCTAATGTCTTTTAAAAAAATTATGCTTCTCTGCTGAATGGTACACCTTACAGCATTATGTTATTATTCCATAAGACTTTTATAATCAATTAACCAACATTCCTATAACGTGAGCTCGACGATATGAGTGCTAGAAATATTTTTATGCTTCCATATCATGAGTATATTTAAAGTATGACGGCTAGATTTAAAAAATATCCTGGGCATGACTAGTGTTTTTTAGGGAATATAATTTTAAAATATTTTTTTCTACCATCATTGTAATATGCTGGTTATATCTAGAAAATATATAATATATATTGATTATTAACCAAGAACTACATTTAACAGTTTATACATTATACATAACATATTTTTTTGTGTTCTTACCATTGCAAAATATCTATTGTATATGAAAATAGTTAGAGTATGAGAATTATTTCTTATTTTTGAATTTATTTACGTAGCATAAAGATCTGAAACTAGAGGATAATATTTTCAAAGACGATAAAAGAGCTTATCATGTCTAGATAGCCAAGGCACCTAATTAAATAATGATTAGAAAGTTACTTCGAAAATGTGAGTAGCTTGCATTTGCATACTTCTTCAGCGGCGTCGAGCAATATTTTTAGATTAGGTTAACATGAAAATATTTTAAATTGTAGCAATATAAGGTAGATGTATTTTTATGCGATTATGACTTCAGTATGTGATGAGTATATTTAAAAATAGACAGAGCATTAATTAAGTCGGTTTAGTTATAATTACATGAATGCATATATTTTCACTGCATTCAAATTATTAACATGGTTTTATTTTAAATAAATAGGTATATAAATTAAATACATATAACGTTTCTGCCAGATCTAACCTCTAATCTAATGCATTTAAAAAATTGATTCTTCTCTATCATATGTACGTCTAACAGTATCATGACACTTCAGACCTAACCTAATATATTTAAAAAATGATTCTCCTCTACCATATGTTACGTCTAACAGTATCATGACACTCCAGACCTGACCTAATGTATTTAAAAAAATTGATCCTCCTTTGCTGAATGGTACGTATCACAGTAACAAATTATTATTCAGTAAGACTTCTATAATTGATTAACCAACATTCCTATAACGTGAATTCAACGAGATGAGTGCTAGATGTATTTTTATGCTTTCATGTTATGGGTATATTTAAAGTATGGCGGCTGGATTTTAAAAAATATCCTGCGCATGACTAGTGAACATGAACTAGTGTATTTATTACCATCATTGAAATATCTAGAAAAATTATTTTAAAAATCGTATTTACCTGGTTTTTAAAGTAATTTCATAATATATATGCTTCTTCATAATAAATCACACAAATCAGAGAACTCAAGCAAACAATCACTAAAATTATCCCAATTACACGCTACAATGTGAAACTTTATACATTTTTTTTCAAATTGTACCCTCATTTTTTAAATATGTTTCCAATTATTGTTTCAGTTTATATATTTTTATATGTGAGACATTTTGTTCTGGAAGTATTAAAAACCAACCTCTGTCTGACCCTTTTGAAGCAGTTTCTTCCATCAATTTTTTAAAATATTTTTACCAGTGGCAAAATACTAATGAAATATAAGAAATCGTGGATATGTTACAAGTAATTAATTATAAACAGTATTTGGACTTCTATATTTAAACAAACATAAAAATTACCTCAATTATACGTTACAACGCAAAAATTTATGTGTTTTTTCAAATTGCAGCTCTATTTTTTAAATGTGCGTCTAATTATTCTATAGATTTCATTGGAAAGGTAAAATATTTTAATATAAAAATATATATATACATACATGAGTAGGTTTTCTGCATTGCAGGTGGTATAATGGTTCCACAATAGAATATTTTCTCCAATCCGAAAACATTTATGCTGATTCTTGGGTTTTGCTTTTCAAACTTGATGATATCTTTTACATGCATCGGGAAAGTAATATCAAGTTCAATTTTATGTAAATAATCGCTATAGTGTGAAACGCGATCAGGCATCTAGGGCATAGGGGGCTGGATGCAGGGCGCTAAGGATAGTCCAAGCGGAACATTTATTATCTGAAATCAATATAAAATATAATTAATAATTTTTCTCTTTTTTTCTATAAATAATAGCTTCATTAAGTAAAGAATTAAATACCTATATTTCGCATATTAATAATGGCATTTCCTTGGGAAGAGATATATAACGATGTCCGCAGAGGATTATACTTGGCTATAGCGACTTCAAGATAAAGCGTCGAGATTAGGGACCACACCGAGTCTTTCTCCTAGTATAACAAAAAAAAAAAAAAAAAAATTGTCAGTTAGAGTAAATGAATAATTATTTAATATAGATAGCTCACCTCAAATTCCTCGCTTTTCTTCTTAAGTATTTTGCAAAAATTAGTATAGCAGCATGTGTAACATTTAGGTGTCTTTTTAAACTATGTCGACGAGAGAACATTTTCGAGCATTGGGGGCATTTAAATGAATCTATTTCAATTAATTGATTAGAAAATCAATAAATAGAGCTAATATAGGTACTATTTTTCGTCTCCACATGACTTTTTAAAATTTAGTTTTATGTTAGCATATAATTAATAATTTTTTTTTTTTTTTTGAGAAAAAAATATGAACAATTTATATTGAAATAACCTTAACCAAGGAAAACAGCAATCAAGTAAATGATAATAATGATAATAATGATATGAATATGAAAGATAATGCTATGTTATGAATTTAATATATGCTCTATTTATAATATACACATCTTTTTTTATAGTTATGCATATTTTCCATGCAATCATCATCATTCATAAACATGAATAAACTCGTTACAGCACAATTCTGACACCACATTTCATCATTGAATATATATATTCATTAAATGCTTTCGTTTTATTCACTTTTTCATGTTGTATATTGCTGCGCTGAAAGATTCTTTTTTTTGCCCCGAAGACTTGCTAAGTATAACTGCTCTCGTGGCACATGATTTACAATATCCCTTATCTGAATCATCCTCACAATAATACGCTGATATCACGCAAAAATCTTTATATTCTTCATTCGGAATGAAGCGATAATCTTCTGTCGAATCGCAATGTAAAATAAATGTCATCATTCGCGGTTCAAATGTAGTATACAGCTCATCAAAGCTTATACAATCTTCTTCCACTTCCACGCGCATCTCTATAAATTGATACCATTTGACTTTTAAAAAATTCTCTTTTATCAGCGAATATATTTGTTAGGTAAAATTAACAAGTGCGCCCTATGCGCGCACTCTAAACGTTCAATAATCCTCCGAACGCACGTCTGCTTTAGAGAAAATACATCATCCATATCACCATACTTGAAAAACATTTTTTTAAAACTTTCCAATATGGGTCCATGTTTTTAAATTTTTCACTGCAACTAAAAAAAATGAAACTGATAAATAAAATCAATGTAAACTTAGCTTGAAAATATAATCATTTCGAATGTATTGAATGTAGTTAAATTCTATTATTATAGTTAATATTGAATCAAGTTATAGTTGATATTAAATCAAATTATAGTTAATATTAAATCAAGTTGTAGCTAATATTGATGACTCAAAACTAGGCAGAAATCTTTGAAAAAATATTATCTCAATCGTCTTCTAACGTTACTATTATGACACGACCAAATTTTGTTTGCAATGGAATCTTTTTTTAATATAATAAACTTTATCAATAACTAAATCCGAAATAAGTTTTTGATCAAAAAATGTAGTAGTTTCATTTGAAATTGCGGGTAATCTTTGTTATATACATTTAGTTTAAAAAATATTTCCAAGAAATAAAATAAATAACGGAATAGAAAAGAAAAAACAGTACCTGTGGAGCACAACAACACTAAAACCAATTGGATAACTATTTATAATATAAATAAATACAAAAATAAAAAGAAACGATTTTTTCACAAATACCCGAAACATAACTAAATAAATTCAAGGTGTAAATGTCTTTTCTCAAATACTCGAAAAACGAACACTAAGATAATTTTATCATTGAAGTGGTTTAGCCATTTGAAAAATGTCCATGAATCTTATTGAAATAAGAAGAAAAAAATACACATGAATAGTCAATACATTTATTTAAAATAAAAATGATGTATTAAAAATTTAAACATGGAAGTATACATTAATATTATTTTAAATTGAAATTAGATGAAGAAACACATAAATAGTTAATACATTTATTTCAAATAAAGACTTATATTAACAATTTAAATACGAAAGTGTACATTTATATTATTTTAAATAAGAAATTTTGTATCATTGTTTTGTTTCTCTCTGCTACTATCCTTCAATTCATGTATTTTCCCATGATTTCAATAGACCAAACTCCCAAAGCCTAAATCCAGATTCGCTTCAAGTCGGCATGTATAATTTCTCTCCAAAATTGAACCAGATTTGATTCTCGTTCCTATCATTCCTCAATTCATTTAATTTATATTTTTCTATAATTACATCGGGTAGAAATAAATTATCTTTTAAGAAACGTTTTAAGTCATTGTGCATCGTCATCTCATAAAAAAACTGCTCCAGATTTAAAATATTGTAAAAATATTTATGACAAATTATTATCCCTTCATCATATGCAGAAAAAATTTCTTTCAATAGCTGAATTTCATCCTCATTAAAACTATTCGATTTGGAAACATATCCCGTAGCGAGTCGTAGATTTTTCAGTTCATTTGATAATATTTCTACGACATAAAAGATCGATGTTATTTTCATCGGCGATTCGTTTTGCTGAACAAGAATAGACTGATTCATCTAGTAATCTATACATTTTTTAAATATAATAAATTAACTACATTAAAGTGGTGATATCATAAAAATACATTTAGACACACAGTTAGACATGGGCGATAGAAGGGTTCGAATTGCATCCGCCATGTTGGATCCGCCAAATTGGATACGCTATGCTGGATCCGCCATATTGGATATGGTTCGGGGACCTGACCTAACCTAACCTGCGGACCACCGTGGGCCCACACACAGAGGGGTAGGTTAGGTTAGATACGTCCCCATGTGAGGACACAATTGCTCACGTGAGGACACGGTGAGGACACGATTGAGGAAATATTTCTTCATTAGTATCCTCACATGAGAACACATTTATGTTTTATGGATAATTACACAATTTTACCCGTTCGATATGTTTCGATCTGTTCAGTATGTTCCGGTATACCTCGGTCTGCTCCGGTATACCTCGGTCTGTTCCGATGTGTCTGGAATGTGGCGCCAGAACTCTCCAAACTGCGAGACACGGTGGCTCAACCTAACCTAACCTGCCCGTCTGTGTGTGGACCCGCGGTGGCTCGCAGGTTAGGTCAGGTCCCCGAACCTGACATAACCGCGGGCGAGCCTTTTAGACATTTACACCTTGAATTTATTTAGTTATGTTTCGGGTATTTGTGAAAAAATCGTTTCTTTTTATTTTTGTATTTATTTATATTATAAATAGTTATCCAATTGGTTTTAGTGTTGTTGTGCTCCACAGGTACTGTTTTTTCTTTTCTATTCCGTTATTTATTTTATTTCTTGGAAATATTTTTTAAACTAAATGTATATAACAAAGATTACCCGCAATTTCAAATGAAACTACTACATTTTTTGATCAAAAACTTATTTCGGATTTAGTTATTGATAAAGTTTATTATATTAAAAAAAGATTCCATTGCAAACAAAATTTGGTCGTGTCATAATAGTAACGTTAGAAGACGATTGAGATAATATTTTTTCAAAGATTTCTGCCTAGTTTTGAGTCATCAATATTAGCTACAACTTGATTTAATATTAACTATAATTTGATTTAATATCAACTATAACTTGATTCAATATTAACTATAATAATAGAATTTAACTACATTCAATACATTCGAAATGATTATATTTTCAAGCTAAGTTTACATTGATTTTATTTATCAGTTTCATTTTTTTTAGTTGCAGTGAAAAATTTAAAAACATGGACCCATATTGGAAAGTTTTAAAAAAATGTTTTTCAAGTATGGTGATATGGATGATGTATTTTCTCTAAAGCAGACGTGCGTTCGGAGGATTATTGAACGTTTAGAGTGCGCGCATAGGGCGCACTTGTAATTTTACCTAACAAATATATTCGCTGATAAAAGAGAATTTTTTAAAAGTCAAATGGTATCAATTTATAGAGATGCGCGTGGAAGTGGAAGAAGATTGTATAAGCTTTGATGAGCTGTATACTACATTTGAACCGCGAATGATGACATTTATTTTACATTGCGATTCGACAGAAGATTATCGCTTCATTCCGAATGAAGAATATAAAGATTTTTGCGTGATATCAGCGTATTATTGTGAGGATGATTCAGATAAGGGATATTGTAAATCATGTGCCACGAGAGCAGTTATACTTAGCAAGTCTTCGGGGCAAAAAAAAGAATCTTTCAGCGCAGCAATATACAACATGAAAAAGTGAATAAAACGAAAGCATTTAATGAATATATATATTCAATGATGAAATGTGGTGTCAGAATTGTGCTGTAACGAGTTTATTCATGTTTATGAATGATGATGATTGCATGGAAAATATGCATAACTATAAAAAAAGATGTGTATATTATAAATAGAGCATATATTAAATTCATAACATAGCATTATCTTTCATATTCATATCATTATTATCATTATTATCATTTACTTGATTGCTGTTTTCCTTGGTTAAGGTTATTTCAATATAAATTGTTCATATTTTTTTCTCAAAAAAAAAAAAAAAAATTATTAATTATATGCTAACATAAAACTAAATTTTAAAAAGTCATGTGGAGACGAAAAATAGTACCTATATTAGCTCTATTTATTGATTTTCTAATCAATTAATTGAAATAGATTCATTTAAATGCCCCCAATGCTCGAAAATGTTCTCTCGTCGACATAGTTTAAAAAGACACCTAAATGTTACACATGCTGCTATACTAATTTTTGCAAAATACTTAAGAAGAAAAGCGAGGAATTTGAGGTGAGCTATCTATATTAAATAATTATTCATTTACTCTAACTGACAATTTTTTTTTTTTTTTTTTTTGTTATACTAGGAGAAAGACTCGGTGTGGTCCCTAATCTCGACGCTTTATCTTGAAGTCGCTATAGCCAAGTATAATCCTCTGCGGACATCGTTATATATCTCTTCCCAAGGAAATGCCATTATTAATATGCGAAATATAGGTATTTAATTCTTTACTTAATGAAGCTATTATTTATAGAAAAAAAGAGAAAAATTATTAATTATATTTTATATTGATTTCAGATAATAAATGTTCCGCTTGGACTATCCTTAGCGCCCTGCATCCAGCCCCCTATGCCCTAGATGCCTGATCGCGTTTCACACTATAGCGATTATTTACATAAAATTGAACTTGATATTACTTTCCCGATGCATGTAAAAGATATCATCAAGTTTGAAAAGCAAAACCCAAGAATCAGCATAAATGTTTTCGGATTGGAGAAAATATTCTATTGTGGAACCATTATACCACCTGCAATGCAGAAAACCTACTCATGTATGTATATATATATTTTTATATTAAAATATTTTACCTTTCCAATGAAATCTATAGAATAATTAGACGCACATTTAAAAAATAGAGCTGCAATTTGAAAAAACACATAAATTTTTGCGTTGTAACGTATAATTGAGGTAATTTTTATGTTTGTTTAAATATAGAAGTCCAAATACTGTTTATAATTAATTACTTGTAACATATCCACGATTTCTTATATTTCATTAGTATTTTGCCACTGGTAAAAATATTTTAAAAAATTGATGGAAGAAACTGCTTCAAAAGGGTCAGACAGAGGTTGGTTTTTAATACTTCCAGAACAAAATGTCTCACATATAAAAATATATAAACTGAAACAATAATTGGAAACATATTTAAAAAATGAGGGTACAATTTGAAAAAAAATTTATAAAGTTTCACGTTGTAGCGTGTAATTGGGATAATTTTAGTGATTGTTTGCTTGAGTTCTCTGATTTGTGTGATTTATTATGAAGAAGCATATATATTATGAAATTACTTTAAAAACCAGGTAAATACGATTTTTAAAATAATTTTTCTAGATATTTCAATGATGGTAATAAATACACTAGTTCATGTTCACTAGTCATGCGCAGGATATTTTTTAAAATCCAGCCGCCATACTTTAAATATACCCATAACATGAAAGCATAAAAATACATCTAGCACTCATCTCGTTGAATTCACGTTATAGGAATGTTGGTTAATCAATTATAGAAGTCTTACTGAATAATAATTTGTTACTGTGATACGTACCATTCAGCAAAGGAGGATCAATTTTTTTAAATACATTAGGTCAGGTCTGGAGTGTCATGATACTGTTAGACGTAACATATGGTAGAGGAGAATCATTTTTTAAATATATTAGGTTAGGTCTGAAGTGTCATGATACTGTTAGACGTACATATGATAGAGAAGAATCAATTTTTTAAATGCATTAGATTAGAGGTTAGATCTGGCAGAAACGTTATATGTATTTAATTTATATACCTATTTATTTAAAATAAAACCATGTTAATAATTTGAATGCAGTGAAAATATATGCATTCATGTAATTATAACTAAACCGACTTAATTAATGCTCTGTCTATTTTTAAATATACTCATCACATACTGAAGTCATAATCGCATAAAAATACATCTACCTTATATTGCTACAATTTAAAATATTTTCATGTTAACCTAATCTAAAAATATTGCTCGACGCCGCTGAAGAAGTATGCAAATGCAAGCTACTCACATTTTCGAAGTAACTTTCTAATCATTATTTAATTAGGTGCCTTGGCTATCTAGACATGATAAGCTCTTTTATCGTCTTTGAAAATATTATCCTCTAGTTTCAGATCTTTATGCTACGTAAATAAATTCAAAAATAAGAAATAATTCTCATACTCTAACTATTTTCATATACAATAGATATTTTGCAATGGTAAG
This sequence comes from Rutpela maculata, assembly GCA_936432065.2. Classification (NCBI taxonomy): domain Eukaryota; kingdom Metazoa; phylum Arthropoda; class Insecta; order Coleoptera; family Cerambycidae; genus Rutpela; species Rutpela maculata. Next base: position 99,880,353 of record OW386291.2, read on the forward strand.
AACACAAAAAAATATGTTATGTATAATGTATAAACTGTTAAATGTAGTTCTTGGTTAATAATCAATATATATTATATATTTTCTAGATATAACCAGCATATTACAATGATGGTAGAAAAAAATATTTTAAAATTATATTCCCTAAAAAACACTAGTCATGCCCAGGTTATTTTTTAAATCTAGCCGTCATACTTTAAATATACTCATGATATGGAAGCATAAAAATATTTCTAGCACTCATATCGTCGAGCTCACGTTATAGGAATGTTGGTTAATTGATTATAAAAGTCTTATGGAATAATAACATAATGCTGTGAGGTGTACCATTCAGCAGAGAAGCATAATTTTTTTAAAAGACATTAGGTTAGGTCTGGAGTGTCGTGATACCGTTAGACGTAGCATATAGCATAATTGATTATAAAAGTCTTATTGAATAAAAACATGTTGCTGTGAGGCGTACCGTTCAGCATAGGAGCATCGTCATTTATATCCAACCTATGTGTTGCTTCTAATGAATAAATATTTTCTCAATCGTGTCCTCACCGTGTCCACAATCGTGTCCTCACGTGAGCAATCGTGTCTTGTCTTCACGTGAGAATGTTGGTTAATTGATTATAAAAGTCTCATTGAATAATAACATGTTGCTGTGAGGCGTACCGTTCAGCATAGGAGCATCGTCATTTATATCCAACCTATGTGTTGCTTCTAATGAATAAATATTTTCTCAATCGTGTCCTCACCGTGTCCACAATCGTGTCCTCACGTGAGCAATCGTGTCTTGTCTTCACGTGAGAATGTTGGTTAATTGATTATAAAAGTCTCATTGAATAATAACATGTTGCTGTGAGGCGTACCGTTCAGCATAGGAGCATCGTCATTTAGACCCAGCCTATGTGTTGCTTCTAAACGTAGCATACAGCAAATGGGTTCGATATCTTATAAATATAAAAGTCTCATTTTTAAAGACATTAGGTTAGGTCTGGGGTGTCATGATACCGTTAGACGTAGCATAAAAATACATCTAGCACTCATATCGGTGAGTTTACAATCGTGTCCTCACGTGAGCAATCCTGTCTTGTCTTCACGTGAGAATGTTGGTTACTTGATTATAAAAGTCTTATTGAATAATAACATGTTGCTGTGAGGCGTACCGTTCAGCATAGGAGCATCGTCGTTTAGATCTAGCTTATGTGTTGCTTTTAAACGTAGCATACAGCAAAGGGGTTCGATATCTTATAAATATAAAAGTCTCAGTGATGCTGTTTAGGTCAGATCTGAAGTGTCATGTTACTGTTAGACGTAACATACGGTAGAGGAGAATCAATTTTTTTCTATACTGCTATGTAAAAAGAATAGTGACATGATGCTAGGAGACGTACCATTCAGCGGAGGAGCATAATTTTTTTATTAGGTCAGATCTGAAGTGTCATGTTACTATTAGACGTAACATATGGTAGAGGAGAATCAATTTTTTTAAATACATTAGGCTAGGTTAGATCTAGTTACTGTTAGACGTAACATATGGTAGAGGAGAATCAATTTTTTTTTTAAATACGTTAGGTTAGGTTAGGTTGAGCTTATGCCACCATGTTTTTTTTTCATAAACCATCATGCTTTTGTTTTTTCCATATGCCGCCATGTTTTTTTCTATACACCATCTTGTATACGTCGCCATGTTTTTTTCTATATGCCGCCATGTTTTTCTGGCTATATGCCGCCATGCGCACTATGGATTGCGGGATTGCGTTAGGTTAGAGACGGACAGGCATAGGCGGACAGATGGACAGGCACAGGTGGACAGACGAACAGGCACAGGTGGACAGACGGACAGACATCCAGAGAGGAATTCATTTTAGCTTATACGTCACACATCGAGCATGGCGGGCATGCGCAATGCAGAATGTGGAATGTGGAGCCAGAACTCTCCAAAAATACCTACTTAAACCTTCAACTATATAACCATTTGCCAAATTCCATAAAAATCCTTCATTATAATATATTCAAACGCAAGTTAAAAATGCATTTCTTGAATTTCTGTTTTTACTCTGTGGAAGAGCATTTTACCCCTGAATTTCCCACTTGCTATCCTATTTTTATGTTCTGTTGCTCTTTTAATGTATAATGTTTTTTTTTCTTTGTTAGTGACTAAGTATTTGTATATTGTTATTTGGTTAGTGTTATATGATGATTTTATTAGTTATTGTAATTGTATATTTATATTTCCATGTTTTTCTGTTATAATTTTTGACTTGCCAAAAACTTTTTGTAACTTGGTTAAATAAACTTTCTTTCTTTCTTTCTTTCTTTCTTTCTTTCTTTCTTTCATCCACAACGGGATAGCCCATGGTTGTCCCCATAGGAAGAAAAAAGGATCAATTTAGGTTAAAATCTGGACAACTTAGACATCCACAAAAGTTGCATCCGGTTATCCTTTCTAAAATATTGTGATTGCTGTTGACAATAATTTGAAATAACAAATAATAAAATATGCATTTGCAATATGTGCATTTTCTTGTGTAGTGGATAGACTACACTTTAGTTTCTTACTTTTTGGCAGTAAACACTGCTGACTAGGTGAGTATCGCAACAGAAGTAATTTACAAATTGCAAGTAGAGCCATCTACCATGACTTATTGAAACTAGCGCTAAGAGCAAGCCAGCCAATATATAAATATCAGGGTTGTTGATGTCCTATATAAAATATAGGACAACTAAATATATGTCACGATAAAAATATAATGTAAATAAGAACTAAATAAAAATTTTCTTATTTGTACCTTAGATGAATTATGAATTATCATGTATTTGGAACTTACATTAGCCCAACAGGTTGACCTATGGATGGCCCTTGGGATAGCCTTTGGTTATCCCTATATAGGTTTTATATAGGACATCAACAACCCTAAAGGCTATCCTGTAGATATTTGTATAGGTTATCCAGTGGATATCCCTATTTACCCCAATTTACCTTTCGACGGAACAAGATGAAAATATAATCTAGTTCCAGATCTCATTAATGTACATACGTGTACCAAATTTCAAGTCAATATCTTAAACAGTTCCAGAGTAAACGTGCGCACAAAAAAAATTACAGACAGACCGACAGACAGACAGAAATTTTTTTTACGCTCAAACTTAAAATCTCGACGTTTCATGACATTTTAAGCCCATTTGAACAAAATTTTTTTGTCGTTACTATACTTCCATTAGATGTGGAAGTAAAACTAAATAAAAAATTTCTTACTTGTACCTTACGTGAATTATGAATTATCAAGTATTTGGAACATACATTAGCCCAACAGGTTGACCTATGGGTAGCCCTTGGGATAGTCTTTGGTTATCCCCATATAGGTTTCATATAGGACATTATAACAACCCTAAAGGTTATCCTATAGATATCTACTTTTTGTTATCCAGTGGATATCTCTATTCTGGCTGTTATTAGAACCAAAGGATAACCATTGAAATTCCTATCGGCATCCCTAATGAACAATCCATTTATCGGATATATGGGATCATTTTAGGATGTCCCGAGGTCATCCTGTGCTGTGTGGGAATTAATAACAATAATATTTATTCAAGTAAGCCGTATAAAAACAGATATGAAAAGTCATAAAAGGTATAGACACATAAAAAAATAAAATAAATAAGAATGAATGAATGAATACTGTTTTTTATTGCTGTTATATTATTAATTAAGCTCAAATCTATTAGTCAAATTACTATATATTACTATATAATAACCTACTAATAAATTAAATTATATTTAAAAAAGAAGTAAATGCTGTACTATGCATTTTTAAAATATTGGTAAATTCCATAACATTAAGTTAAAGTGACGCCCATGGTGGACTAAGTTGCTTACCAAGGTCGAACATGTTGGGACCATGTGACACGCCTACTTTTCCAGTCTCTTTATATTTTGTCTTAAGGTGCGTTTGCACGCATCCAGTAATTTAGTCGAGTGTTGAGTCGTTCAGTAATTTAGTACTCGACAACTCGACCAGTACTCGACACTCGACCAATGTGGACAGCGTGTTTCAGTCGAGTGACTTAGTGAAAAGCGCTGCCGCATTGGTCGAGTACTAAATTACTAAACGACTCGACGACTCGACTAAAATACTGGATGCGTGCAAACGCGCCTGGAATGGACCTACTGACCACAGACGCGGAAAGTGTTCTGTGCTACAGATTAGGCAAGCAGATTAGTTACATACAAGAAATCAGAATCAGAAATCCCAAGATTGGTATACTTTAAGGTGGCCTAATAACTCACGATCCCCACCAAAAAATGTCATTAGCCAATGAACATCTGGTGTGAAATCACACCAGATCCAGGGCCTTATTCAGAATATTGTAAGTATTTGTGTACTGTTAATTAGGCGAAGAACGGGCTCGCAATGACCCGCTATTGAGGTCGGGGGTAATCATCCTCGCATTTTGAGCCGCTGTTCTGCATGCTGGTAATGAGGATAAGTTGTAGAATGTAACACTACAGATCACAGTATACGTTAGACCAAATTTCAGGTCAGTACGGACGGTTCTTCTAGAGTGAGATAACTGCGCCGCTACTGCGCGTTCGGAGAACAAAGATAGTCTGACTTTTCACCCCCGCACTGACTTCTTCGCCTAAAAGCTCTATATTAAGGGCGTTTTTTTCACTGGCCGACACGATACCGATTCGTCGTCAACGACACCGATACAACGATATCGGGGCAGCACAAACGTATAAAATTATATGGAACTCTTTTTCACTTGCCGATACGATACCGTTTTGTCACATTTTGTCGGCGCCGTGTTATTATATTCTATTCTTCAGTATCGGTACGACATTGTCGGTATATCGTGTCGGCCAGTAAAAAAAAATGCCCTAAGGAGCCTCTTTCCGCACTTTTCGAAATTCACCGGTGGACGCACCGGGTGGACAAAATACGAAGCTGATTGGCTAGGCTTTTCAAAATAGCCAATCAAATAATGTTATTGTTTACCGGTGCGATGCACCGATGAATTTAGAAATCTGCCCATACTCTACAAATCTTGCAGAAATCCTACTAGAGTGAAATTACTTAGAGAACATACAAATGCCTAAAAAGTGGAGCGCATTTAAGTATAGTAGTACATTTTATAGAAAAATGGCCAAATTGCTTGTAGTTCAAAAAGACCGTAAGTGTCTTGTGTCCCTATAAAAACTTGCAATGATTTTAAGCTATTAGATCTTGTTTTGATTCTCTATTAAATGTTAAGAGACCTAGCTATAATTTAGGGTGACCAGATATTTGCACTTGGATTGTGGAGTGAAGTGGGGCCTTTTTTTGTATGCCAATTGTTGTGTAGCGAAAGACGAAATATACATGTATGATGAATTATTTATAGTGGCGGCATTGTGTGGAAAGAGAGGATGGAAGATGAAGGATCCGTAGACAACATTTCATTTGCCTCTATGAAAGGAAATTTATACTCTGACTAAATCGCATTGTACACTCTTCCTTAAAACCAGATTCCTATGTGGAAACCTGTCGCGATCACTTGTCTTTATCTCCACAGCTTAATTATCGCTCTAAGTCTCCTTCTGTCTCAAGAACTCGAGTCAGGGCAGGTTTGCTCTTCTCAGAAAATTAAACGATACAAGGCGCAGTCTCAAGTCTCAATCAGGCCTGTAGCTAGAAAGTGCTTTTTGCAACAATTTTTCAGGGCGGGCCCGTAAAAAAGTCCGAAAAATTTTTTAATTAGAAAAATCCAAAAAAACCTTTTTAATCCGAAAAAAAAAATTAAAAAATTTTTACCCAATCTCTTTCAAATTATTAAAAAAATAGTTAAAATTGCCCCCATTACGATCACCGTAGGTCGGGCGAAACTTATTCCAGGACGGGCGCCGCCCGTCCTGCCCCCCCCCCCCCCCTAGCTACAGGCCTGGTCTCAACACTACCAATAACGGCATATACGCCCTACTCACACTATCAGCATTCATCCAGTACTCTGAGACACCCTTAATTGACCGATTATCCAATGACAAAGCTCAATACATCCCAAAGCAAAATATTTTTCAGAAAAACAAACTTTCCAAATTACAAATGATAGGCAAAGGTAATGCTGTACGTTTTGCTGTACATCCAAGCATGCCATTAGCATTCCGGAAAATACAACGAAATCCATACGTATGGTCACCCTAAGCTAATTAATTTATGGTATTATCCTAAAGCATTTTTTCGCGAGCTTACCACAACGAACTATAGTAAGGTGTAAAAGGGATGGCTATACATACCTAACCAATCCACATCTGAAGTATATATAACCATCTCTTTTGCACCATACTATAGTTGTAGTAAGCTTCGCGAAAAAATGCTTCTTAATACATATTTTTTAGACATTTCCAACACCGTCTGAGTTGGGAGTTACGTAAAGCCAATATTTTTGGCGTGGTAGTGCTAAAGTGTGGTTATCTAGTCACAATTGGGTTGATTATATGGAAATCTCCCGACGACTGTATGTTCTAGAGAAAGATGCAAATAATTTCGTCGGCTCATGTCAAAATACTTCAGAAAAGTTAGATGAGAATCTTAGGACAAGACCTTTCTTTTGCCCTTTTTAGGGGATGAAAGGGATTGTACATGAAAACTGACACAATAGAACATTTTTTTTGTTCAAAAATTAGGTTCAGCGCGTTAAAATACTTCAGAAAAGTTAGATCAGAGCCTTATTAGGACAAGACTTTTTTTAGGGGATAAAAGGGCGGTGGCAGACAAAATCTGATGTAATAGAATTTTTTTTGTCCAAAATTGTCTTCAGCGAGTCGAAATACTTCAGAAAAGTTAGATGAGAACCTTAGGACAACATCTTTTTTTGCAGACTTGTGTTATTAAAAATGGTATTTTCATTCATTAGGCAGAAATCTGCCAAAAGTGAAAACTTTATTTTGATATCAATTATGAAACTAGAAAGTTTTAAAACACTTTATGTCTCTTCTTCTGTGAAAACTCACAATATTTTCAAAATTACGAGACACACTTGTAAATTTTTAAATTTGACAGCGATTTTGGCAGCTGTCAAGAATAAAAAAAAAAATAAATGAAAAATCTGCTTTGGCAGATCGATTACGTATTTGTAAAGTAATGATTTAAAACTAAAATTGTACGAATCTTTATACATTGTGACCTGTAGACTGATTTTAATTGAATAATACGATATTTTTTAGTAAAAATTCAATTTTAGGTCAAAATTATAAAAAATTATAGCCAAAAATCACAAATCCGGCTCGACAGATTGATAGAGAATTTCATAATGAACATTAAAAAAAAAGAACTTTCTGATAACTTTAACTGAACGACCTGTAGAGTGATTTGGGTGGCACAGTAGGGTTTCGTCCCACTGTGCGCCGTCCCGCTTAGCATAAAAATGTTTTCAACTATGAACTCGGTATTAAAAAACCTTTAGCGAGGCTGTGAGCCCAACAGGCAACCACGACGTGCCATACAGCAAAGAGAGGCCAACTAGAACAATTGATGGATCACAAAACTTCTTCTAAGATGTTATAAATAAGAAAGATTGTATATAAGCCTATAGATTTTTGAGCTTATGGCCACTGATATCCTTATTCTTCACAATCAAATAAAGTAATTGAGATATCTTGGCCATACTTGATCATCAAGGAGCTTATGGCATGACATTGCTCCAAACTTTGCAAAAAGAATGAATATAAGAGTAAAGTTTAATTTTGCTGTACACTTAATTTGGATGGGAATATATTTTTTTTGTGGGACTGTGGAATTAGTCCAATCAGCCAGAAACAAAATATTGATGGTAAGACCAATACTTTAAATACAGATTTGGATTTGTTATTTAATTTGTATATGCTTACTAACTCTAATATTATAGACCATATAAACACCAAAGTAGTTAAATGGATTTCATCACATACATAGTCCACTCAAATTAAAAAAAAAGCGGAGAAAAATTCTGAACAGCAGTTTCTTTGCATACGAAGTAAGTATTCAACTTTTAAAACAAGGTTTTGCTTATGCACAAAAAAAAAGACATGATTTTTGAGATATACATACATATACGTTTTTTGTGTTTTTTTTTATTTGGACGTATTTATCTCGAAAAGTACGCGTTTTTATATATAGGTTTTTTCGTGTTTTTTCTATTTTCAATGCAAATATCTCGAAAAGTACGCATTTTTATGGCTAAACGAACATAGGTAAACACCGAAAAAGGTATTAAATAACTGCAGTTAGAATTGTTCCTTCGCAGTGCACAGAGATGGTGCTGCGGTGAGAAATTATTTTTCGATGGCTGGAACCTTGAAACATGATTCATACGATTAATGAATAAATTGTGAATAATTTTGATTATACAGAACATTTTGTAAAAACCGGCCGTTTTGGAGCTACATGATTTTTCTTTTTCATTTTTTTGTTTATGTAAAATGAAATATGAATAATATAAGTAAGTATTGCATTCCATAAGATAAAAGCTTTAAATAACCGATGTTTTAAAATTGTTAACTAAAAAGTTACAGGAGTTTTAAAAATTTACATAAACAAAATTTTCTATATAATCAAAATTATTCACAATTTATTCATTAATCGTATGAATCATGTTTCAAGGTTCCAGCCATCGAAAAATAATTTTTCGTCGCAGCGCCATCTCTGTGCACTGCGAAGGAACAATTCTAACTGCAGTTGTTTAAGACCTTTTTTGGTGTCAATTACCCGCGATTTACAAATTTTAAATATCTGTATTATTCTACGAGACAATGACCCGGGGACTTTTAGATGAAATACCCTGTATATATTTTTCAAGTCGCTTTTCCGGAAAAGCCAAAGGGATAATCAGAAAAATGTATAGCACCTTTGTAGGAAATCGTATTCTGAATGCGTTTACCTATGTTCGTTTAGCCTTAAAAACGTGTACTTTTTGAGATATATACGTCCAAATGAAAAAAAAAAACACACGAAAAAACGTATATATTTGTATAAATATGTATATATCTCAAAAATCATATCTTTTTTTTCTGCGCATAAGCAAAACCTTGTTCTAAAAGTTGAATACTTACTTCCTATGCAGAGAAACTGCTGTTCAGAATTTTTCTCTAAAACGGCGTTTTTTTTCCTAATTTGAGTGGACTAACATGGGGAAAAATATACTTTAATTAATTCATCCATGATGTTTAGAGGCACTTGACAATTAAAGGAAAGTTGACAGATGGACACAACGTTTCTCGCCTAGGGGCCTATCAAGGCATTTTTAATGTTCTTGTACAAACAGTTCTCCCTCGGTAAAGAGGGAGAACAACATGAGGTTAGGCAATAGGACCTATGTATTACAAAACCTAAAATATTTATATATTTTTAATCCAGTTCTACTGAGAAATGTAATGATATATTTTAATATCTACTTTGTTTAAACACAAAACATGTAGTAAATTGAATGGAGCCGTGACTTCGCTTAAGATTAAATTTGTATACAGGGTGTTGCATTCATTCATATACTTTTGAGAGTTAAACATTAAATAATCTAGGTTACCCTCGGTGTTACAATATTCACATAAACTTGATGGAATTAATTTGAGTCTGACAAGGTGTGCTGGATAACATTTATGTCCAAATTTTAATCTATTTATAATGCTTATGTACTTACGGAGAATATTAAGGTCATCATGCCAAAACTTTATCGAGAGCTTTATCTGTATTTCCGGATGAATAAATGAGTATCTTGTTTGAGATGTAAAGCAAAACTGTCGCCAGTTTTTCATATTTGTCTTAAAAACATTAAAGCAATAATTCATTCAAACATATATCATTGGTTATGTCGGTTCCAAATTGATGCTATTTTTTTGCGAATGTGTCAACCAGTTCATATTGTAAACCATTGTGTCCTTTAGTCCATACAAACGTGATAAACCCACCATTTGCTTTCCATTTTGCAAACAGTAATTTAATTTTTGTAATGAATGGGTCTAGAATACTGCTTGGGCTATAGCTATTTTTAATGACTTAGAATTGAGAGTGAGTCGAAGAGAATGACGGACAATGGTATATTCTTAGATATAATATATTTTATGCCTGTAGTATAGCAGAGGCTTCTGCAGAAAAAATCGACATCCAGAGGGAGTTTATACAAAGCTTTAGTAAGCATCCGTGTATGTAGTAATCTGATACGATACAAGGTTTGTAGTAGAATGCAAAGGCTTAGGTGTGATTGTCACTATAATTTGGAATTATAACCAGGTTATTATCAGACAGGTCAAAGTTCTCATGTTCAGGAGGATGTGAGATGAACGGGGGGTCAAAATATTTGCTAGTTTCACGGAAGGCGGAGCATAACGGAAGAGAACTTTTTTTTTACCCAATATTTGTTGCACAGATCAAAATTACTTAACTTATTTATTCTTTCAACTAGTTTAGAATCTAATAGATTTTGTAATAAACTTTTCCGATAGAAGCTTTCAACGCAGTTGTAGCGCCTAAGCAAATTCTTAGGCACTTATTTTGAACAGTATCTAAATGCTTTAGAAGTTGTTTACTAGCCGAATCAAATGGGATACCATCATAATCCAAGATGGATCTAATATATGACTTATAGAACATGAGAGCGGGTTTTTGATCCGCCCCGCATCATGTTTTACAGGTCATTCGAAGAAAATTAATACTCTTGTCACATTTATTGATATTTTCCACACATGGTTTTCACGTCAATTTTTTGTCCATGGTGATGCCCAAATATCTGACTTCATTTTTAATAACAAAATTAAATTTTCCACTTTTATAAAGAACCCAAATTCAAATCGTTCCATATTATTGTTTAATTTTAATGTGCAGAGATCCAATTTATTTGCATCGGCGTAGATGCAAAAATCGTCGGCAACATTAATTGATGTGTCGATTTTGTGTATATCTGCAGCGTGGGCCATTTTTTTTTGTTATTAGCCCTTCTGATATAAAGTTCTCTATTATATAGAGTGCTAACAATGGTGTGAACAGTGTGTTCGGGAATGGAGAATTCTTACTATTTGTTTTTAAGAATATGTAGATTTACATAATCATATGCTCCTTGAATACCCAAGAAAATGGCACCTAGACAATCGTTTCGTGAAAAGCATAATTGAATATCCGTTACTATGCTAGAAACTGCATTTAGAGTATCTACTCCTTGTTTAACACGTTCACACTCCATGTATCATATATGCTTCATTAGACTTGACTGTCTGTACGCTCATGAAGCATATTTGATTCAAGGCATATAGTTAAAGTAGCCACACTTCATAGTAAGGACGTGGTGTTTAAATGCAATTGATTGTTATGGGACTTGTTAGAACGGTGTACTAATACATTATATGTCAGCTTGAATCACATATGATTCATGAGGCGTCGTAAAAATACACAGCCCCACAAAAAAAAAGTTCAAAGCAGCGAACCAGACCCACGTATTCCTATGTATTTTCGGTAGCTGAATCCGAATCCGGGGTCAAAAAAATCGTACACCCCCAAAATCATTAGCTAGAGCCAAAGAACCCCTCTGAAATGGGGTAAAAAGAATATTAAGCTACGAGAATAGTTGTTACATCTTAATCAATCAAATTATACGAATTAAGGTTAAACAGCAGCGTACATACAACAGATATGAAACACACCCTCAGGGAGGGGCGAAAACTAGCCCCAATATATAAAAAAATCGATCCAAAACAGCAATTACTGCTGAAAAAGCTAAAAATGTTTAAATTTTGTTAAAGTGATAAGAAACTGCATCAGGTCCGACGTAATCTTCATAAACTGCCCCTATAGAGTTGAGAACAACCACCTCTAAGTTTAAAGGACACGAGAAAAACAAGAAAAAAACGTAAAATGCAACAGGATTTCTATGTTCATGGATGCTATGATTGGCTGAAATTGCGTATTACCCTAAAATAGAATTAGAAACTTACGTACTATCAACATTCTACAGTGTCAACCCTCAGAGGGTGTGAAAACTACCCCCTATGTAAGGTTGGGCTATAAAAAGTTACAATGTCTTCTATAAAAATTCGAAACACCTGCGTTGTGTGGAAGAGAGAAGAAACTAGACTATGTTCGACGCTGTGCTAGAAAACCACCCCACGGGGTTGGGAGACGCCACCCCTATTAAAAAAAAACTATGGAAATGAAACGAATAAGCAACAGTATAGCTTTTTCATTACATCTTGAATCACGGTAGTTTACATCCTTTCTGGGGGTGTTACTTAATAACATTTATAAGACATGAGTTTCAAACTCCAAGTGTGCAACGCGATTTTTGCCAATCATAGCATCCATAAAAATGTAAATCCGGTTGGTTTCTCTCTGTTTTTCCAGCATCCTACAGATATAGAGGTAGCATCTCGCAACCCCGTGGGGGTGGTTTTCAGGCACATCGTCGAACATAGTTTCTTCTCTCCTCCACACAACGCAGGTGTTTCGAATTTTTATAGAAGTCACTGTAACTTTTTATAGTTAAATCTTACCCTCTGAGGGTTGACAGTGTAGGATGTTGATGATACGTAAGTTTCTGGTTCTATTTTAGAGTACTACGCAATTTCAGCCAATCATAGCATCCATGAAAATAGAAATCCTGCTGGATTTTACGATTTTCCCTGTATTTCTCGTGTCCCTTGAACTTGAAGGTGGTTGTTCTTGTTGTAGAACTCTCCAAAATCGTCCTAAGTTGAAGACAATCAAAATTCGACTTAGGCAAAAATTTCATTTAAAGACATTTTCGGGAGTCTGCAGAGGCGCAGATCAGTCCACAAGGACCGTTTTGGGTTCTATAAGGCGTTGGAAAGGACCAGGCGAAAATTCGAAGAAACACCGAATTTTCACTTAGGAAAAATGTTTTTGGTTCAGAATATCAGAGTAGAAGTATATAATGACAAAGATTTATGAATAATATACTTTTTCAAAGGTACCATAAATTGGACTTTGAAAAATAATATTTTTGGAAGGGCGTCAAAATTTGGCCCAAGAATCGATTTATCGAAAGTACGCCAAAGTTTCACTTGCAGACTAATTTTTCAAAACTGCGTTGAAATTTGGCTTGAAGATCGATTTTTCAAAAGTACGCCAAAATTTCACCCGCAGATTAACTTTTCAAAAGTACCTTGAAATTTGGCTTGAAAATCGATTTTTCAAAAGTACGCCAAAATTTCACCCGCAGATTAACTTTTCAAAAGTACCTTGAAATTTGGCTTGAAAATCAATTTTTCAAAAGTACGCCAAAATTTCACCCGCAGATTAACTTTTCAAAAGTACCTTGAAATTTGGCTTGAAAATCGATTTTTCAAAAGTACGCCAAAATTTCACCCGCAGATTAGTTTTTCAAAAGTACCTTGAAATTTGGCTCGAAAATCGATTTTTCAAAAGTACGCTAAAATTGGTCTTAAACTGGATTTTTCAAAAGTACCACGAAGTCAGTTTAAAAAGTACCACGAAAATATACTTTAAATTATTTTTTATTTTTTATTCCTCAACCAAAGACATTGACCTTTGAGGTACGATCATTGAAAGCACAATTCTAAAGTATGAGCATAAAATTTTAACGATGCACTGCATCCAAAAGGCAAAATAGAAGATTTTGTCAAAGCCGGCGTAGTGCCGATAAGCAAAAATTGATAAAAATCAATGCACATGTACAAGGCCGGTTTCTCGCATGGAAAGAGTTTGGATTGACCCAGCGGCTCGCAATTTGGTCGAGCGCGTTGAGTAGTCCAGACAAAGCGATGGTAGAAAAGCCAATAACGGGGCTTTTCAAATGACAAAGTTATAGAGGAAAACGCCTTGTGCATAAAAATCCAAAAATTCAATTTTGCCTAATAGTCGCTCGAAGGTGAGACGCTGCCAAATCGATATTATTAATCGACTGTGATAAGGGTTAGTAAGTCGTGGACTGATCGAACGCCACTCAACTTATGCAGTAATAAGTCCTCTGAATGTGTTTGAGTACGTGAATTTCCACGATACAAGAACTTTAAAGCTAAGTAGTCTCTAGCGAAACTAAATTCATTTAGTAAAACTTTTTTAAGTTAATTTCAGTCAGCCTTAATTATTCATTTACCCAGAGTCTGAAATGATTCTAAAAGCTCACATTTTGATTCTGAGAAGGTACGTATGAATCTTTTCTACCTAATCGATCGTTAGCGTGAGCGCTCTCGCTTGTATGGTCTGAAAGTCACTACCTTGATTGGGGAAGGCACGATTCTTTCTTGAGAATTTTGTATAACCAATTCTGTTAAATAAACGGATTCCTTGAACTAATATTTCTTAATTGATCTTGAGGCCTGTTGGCGGTCTATAATCCCTGGAACTTTCGTATAGAAAGCCGGATGTGTCGAGTTAATTCGCATTAACGTTCGACCTTCTGGTTGCTTTACGAAGGTTTGATAGGGATTTTTTTATGCGTTTTTTGAGAAATATATTCCGTTATTAATGGACCAAAACGTGATTTTCGCGTACCAAAACTAATCCCTCCGCAGAGAAATTCTTCGGTTGGGATTTTTTTATGCAAAAATTCAGGAAATTAAGAGGTGCCTAAACCCCTAACGAGGGAATTCGGGTCCAGAGAGAGCGTAATTTCCGATCTGTGGTAGTGCCGCCTTGGTCCCATTACTCGGCTACCGAAGTGCATCTTATCTCGAACCCGCCTGGGAGGTAGAAGAACGGGGTAATACGCGACTGGCGCCCCCCGAGAAATAAATTGGTGTCGCGTCATTTTGACGCCCGGTAGTGCGTTCTTCTACATGGCGCCCAACGTGGGGCGTTGTTAGTCAGCAGGGCTTTCTGGAAAGGATATGGATGAATCAACGCCTTTCCAGTTTTACGACGAGCCGACATCTGTGATGGACAACGTCTCTAGAGGGTTAGAGAGGCCGTGCGCGGAGGATGTACTGGGTAGTTCGGGGGTAGGCCCGAGTACCACTGAAGGAGTCATACAGCCCTCCTCAGAACAAGTGTTCGCCCAAATGGCAGCAGGTCTTGCCAAAGCTCTAAGCGAAGCCACACACGAGCATAAGTATCGGTCGAAGCATCCAAATGCGGAATTTCATGGCTTCGAACACGAAGACCCTGAAACCTTCATTCATCATATGGAGGAATTTTTCGTCCGAGTACGAATTACGCAGGATAACGACCGTCTGTATAAAATATCAGAACAGCTCAAAGACGATGCTAGGAAATGGTTCGAACAATACCGAACCCTAATTACCACGTATCCTCTATTCCTCGAGCGGTTCAGAAGCCGTTACGATTCAGGTGAAGTACTCACCGAAGCAGTAGCTAATTTATATGGCAAGAAACAAGATGCCGAGGAAAATACGTCAGTATTTATTTCCAGGAAGGTATGCCTCTTCAAGAGGATCGATCCGTTTAAGCCGGAGGCGATGAAGGCGGCTACCATCTTCAATCAGTTGAGAACTGATATGAAAATGCTCCTAAAGAGTGCCGTCATACTAGATACAAATACACTAGTGACGATGACCGAACAAATGGCCAAAATCATGGATGAAAATAAAGAATTCGAGGCTCTGCAAAATGTCAAAAAGAGCAAGGACCAAGAAGCGTCCACCTCTACCGCTTCAGCTCAAAGGAATCAGCAATCGAGCAGTAACTGGAGAACGGAACCCTCCGCATTAGCGAAGCCGTCCTCCAGTTCCTTTGGTGCATCTAGGACACCATTCAATGGATCTCAAAGAAGAGATAATCCGCCAGCACCAAGGGTGCATTTTGCAAATAATATTTCCTCGCTGCCCAGAGGGGATATACCGAGAAGGGGTACTGGAGACGTAAGGAACTCCCGAGTCCCGTATCGCCCTTGCAGATATTGCCCAACGGAGCAGTGGCATTTTCATGCAGAATGCCCAAACAATCCCTATCGTAATATGAATACGGGAAACCAAGCGGGGGTCAGAGGCGATGGCCCAGGCCGAACTGTACCAGCCCCGCCTACCAGGCCCCACCAGGCTCGAAGCGACCCTCGGGGAAGCTCCGAAGCAAGAAGTTTAAATTAAAAAACTTCGATGACCTTCCTGACCTTAATTACCTGTTTAAGGATCAAGAAGTCAACCTATCTCCCCACCGATTCACTCCATTAGAATCTATCAATCAAACTAACGACGCTTTCCCTCTGCCTCGCATTAAGATTATAATTAATAATCGAGCGGTTAACGCTTTATTGGATACAGGTTCGACAAGGAATATTATCCAACCGAAATTTTTGAACGACATTGATCAACTTACAGCTCCCCAAACGTTTGTTATGGCTTGTGGCGATGGTTTAGTAGAATCCCTCGGGACTACGACCATGAACGTTAATGTACTAGATGTACCCTTTCAGACCACGTTTCAGGTCATTCAAAATTTAAATGAAGAGCTCATTCTGGGAGCCCCGTTTTTATATGCTCACAATGTCGTATTCGATTATCAACGTAAATGTGTCTACGTCGGCACTGAAGAGCGAATAACCGTCTTCTGGAATCAAGCGGCACATCAAGCAAGGAAGCAATGCCGGCTTCCCGAAGAACTGATCATCGGAAACGATAATTTAAAACCTCTATTCGAGGAATTCGCTGAATTGTTCACCGCGGTGCCTACCCAAGCTACCACGGTGACAACGAAACATAAAATAAAAGTTAAAGACGACCGCCCGTTCAATATCAAACCTTATCCTATGTCTCCTACTAAGAAAAAAGTTATGTACGATCAAATTGAAGAGATGCTGAAAGCCGGAATTATAGAACCGAGTACCGCTCAGTACAGTTCGCCTCCCATTATAATAGAAAGGCCCGGCAAGAAGCCTCGCTTCTGCATTGATTATCGTCACTTAAATGAAGTAACGGAAGACGAAGCATCCGTCTTACCTAAGATATACCAGAGTATAAAGGATCTAGGAAACGCCAACATATTTACGGTGTTGGACCTCAAGAGCGGATATTGGCAAATCCCTCTTGAGGAGTCGTCAAAAAATTATTCTACGTTTACAACATTAGATGGAGCATCTTACCGATTTAACGTGATGCCTTTCGGATTGAAGACCGCTCCATGTACATTCCAAAAATTTATGGCAAGAGACGTATTGACCGGCTACTTGCATCATTTCTGCAAAGTATATCTCGATGATATTATCATCTACAGTGAAAATATAGATCAGCATGTAAACCATCTGAGAGCCGTCTTTGAACGCCTACGTTTACATAATTTAAAAGTGTCACCAGAAAAATGTGTGGTAGCCACATCTAGTATAACCTATCTCGGGCATAAGATAAATGCCAATACTACTCAACCTTTAGAAAAACATATTCTGCAGATACAGAGCTATCCTGTGCCTACGACAAGACGCCAGCTTCAGAGTTTCCTTGGCCTATGTAATTGGGTACGTGAATATATCCCTAATGTTGCAATAATTACTAAGCCCTTGACCCGACTACTCTCGAAGGACTGGCGCTATAAGTGGAATACAGAAGCCCAAGAATCCTTTATCCTACTGAAAGAGGTATTAAATAAACCTCTAGGACTGCACCGGCCAGATTTCAATAAAATGTTCATACTGCAGACGGACGCATCCTTAATAGGATTATCTGCAGTATTATATCAATTGGGGGATAATGACCAGAAGCACATCGTCTCTTATGCAAGTAATACGTTATCTCCGACGGAGAGAAAATACCATATCAATGAATTGGAATGTTTGAGCGTCGTTAATTATATAAGGAAATACAAAATATATTTGGCAGACCGTCCATTTATAGTCAAAACCGACAATCGAGCTTTACTATGGTTAAATAAGCATAAGGACGAGAAAACGAAATTTACACGTTGGTCATTATTACTTCAGCTTCACCATAGAACATTGTCCCGGCAAGGAAAATATATTGGCAGACTATCTTAGCAGGAATCCTCAAGGCCCAAACGTCGAAGCAAACGACGAAGAGGAAAGGATGTATCCACCAAAATTCTCGTACAAGGAACGAATATCAGTGATTACCACATTGGAATTAAACGATCAGGTCAGAGAAGCGCAAACGCACTCAAGAGATATCCAAGACCAAATTGAACGATGGAATACTCTAGTGCGACAAGCAGATAAAACCGAGGCAGAGGTGAAATTCGTCAATACACGACAAGTGATAGGCGGCACACTTTGGACGAACGGCGAAAATGTCAAAGAAAAATTATACGTACCAAAACGTATGGTCATGAGAGTAATATCTCATTTTCACGACCGACCGGAAGTAGGTCACCCCGGCCGCGATGAAACTGTTAGAATCATCTCGGGCCGCTATTATTTTAATAATTTGTCGAGACTAGTTAACAAATATTTAAATGAGTGCATTATTTGTAATTCCGTAAAAAGCAGACAATCACAACCGAAGGCTCCTCTCAGAAGCCATGCTCCATCGCATCCGTTCGAAGTTCTAAGCGTCGATGTAATCGGACCGCTTCAGCGAACCAAAGATGCAGATAACCGATATATATTAATGGTAGAGGATGTATTTAGTAAGTGGGTCGAAGCCAAGGCGTTCACCCAAGTCAGTGGAAAAACAATAGCACAATTTATCGAAGAGGAACTAGTGGCGAGATATGGCGTTCCGAGGGTCATCATTTCCGACCAGGGAGGCCACTTCAATTCCGGCTTTTACGATACGTTCTGTACACGTAACAATATTGAAAGATTCTTCACAGCAGCTTACCACCAACAGGCCAATCCAATAGAAAGGAGGGTGCAAGAAGCTAAGAAGATCTTAAAAACCTTATTATATGGTTCACCCAACGACGAGTGGGATCGACATGTTAGTCAGATGGCATATATCTTGAGAACAAGAAAAAACGCCGCTACGGGGCATACGCCCAGTTTCGTAGTACTCGGCTATGAATTACCGCAGATTGGTGATTGGAATATGTTCGCTTATAGACAAGAACGTCGTAATCAAGCGGACGTTCCCCGCCTTGAAAGAGTCAAGGAGATTCGTAAAAATCAAACAAATTACCAATGGCGTTACGCGCCCAAAGTGGCGGTAACGCCGGTCGTATATAAAGTGGGAGATATGGTAATGACTAAAAGGATCAGGAAGGATCATACCTTCACACCGTCGTGGAGTGGGCCACACAAGGTTTTAAAGAGATTGTCCAATGAAGTTTACCTCATTCACAAGGGGGTAACTTCGACGAGATTACATGTCGATGCCATCAGGCCGGCACCTAAGGGAGACCCCGATGTTGAATTGGAATTGTCTGAAGAATCAGAAGATAGTCCGGATGAAACTCATCTTAGTGACGACGCTTCCTCATCAGACAATGAGATCGCGCCCAGGTCAGAGCGACGTAGCGATACCACACTAGTTCAAATCAATGTTCCCGCAAGAGCTCAAGATGAGCAGGATGTAATAAGTCGAGATCCCGATGATGCTCGAGATGAGCCAGACATAGAAGAGTCACCTCTAGATATTTCTGAGGTCGACCACGGCTAATAGCCGTTTTCGCTTTTTTTTATATTTTTTCTCAAAATTCTAAGTAGCGATTTTGACCTATATGCGGTCGAATCGAAAATTTAAAGTCTACTCCATGAGCAGACATGGAAAGACGGCGAACCCGACGCAAGAGCGCGATCCGGTAAGCCTAGCTTCTCAAGAGCGAGAGCCGCCAAGTTCGAGTAATGGACGTAGGCATAAGTACGAATCAGTACAAGTTTCGGAAGCTGTTTTTCTTATGCAAGAAGACAACTTCTATTTTAATCATTTTAAGTCAACAAAATTAACGTATACCCCAAATGGAAACTACGAGTTTCAGAAGCCGTTCTTCGCTCAAGAAGACGCTTCAATTTTTTTTTTATACTTTTTTCACAAAGTAGTGATGACCGCACGAGTATCGTAAGCCGATTTAATCTACCTTACGAAGTAGAAACTACGAGACGAGTTTCAGAAGCCGTTCTTCGCTCAAGAAGACGCTTCAATTTTTTTTTTTTTTATACTTTTTTCACAAGTCGTGATGACCGCACGAGTATCGTAAGCCGATTTAATCTACCTTACGAAGTAGAAACTACGAGACGAGTTTCAGAAGCCGTTCTTCGCTCAAGAAGACGCTTCAATTTTTTTTTTATATTTTTTTCACAAAGTAGTGATGACCGCACGAGTATCGTAAGCCGATTCAATCTACCTTACGAAGAACCAATTTCTAACCATTATAAGTTAACAAAATTCATGTTAGAAAAATATTTCATTAAAAACAACACATTGTGTTTGTTAGTCGACGCGTCCCAGTCGACGACTTGCTAAAAAGTCAATCTAGTTGCAGAACTGCATTTTCCATGTGCAGAAATGGAAAGATGACCCAGCCTGTCGCAAGGGCGCGGCATGGTGAAGTCTGGAACTCAAAGGCGAGGACCGTCCAAGCTGCGGCATGGAGATATAGACAGCCTCTTCTAGAAAGGGCCGAAGTTAAGCAAGAGCGAGACCAGGGCGAAAAAGCGAGTGCAACGAATTAGTGAGAGTGGACGCTAAATCAAAATTGTGCTACGCTTCGCTTCGCACCTCGACGCGGGTGTAATTAAGTTGATAAAAATGTTGTATCAACTTGGCGTATTGTTTAAAAAATGTATTTATTTTTAAGTTAGATAGGCGAATCAGCCGTCTGCCCCAATTAAGGCCGTTATTTTTAAACATCTGTACCATAGGTCAGACCGTCGAATGAAGGCATACAGACATACAAGTGAATATGGAAATTAAAGGCAATCGATGAGTAGAAAAGATTCAACCAAAGGAGGGGAGTGTTGTAGAACTCTCCAAAATCGTCCTAAGTTGAAGACAATCAAAATTCGACTTAGGCAAAAATTTCATTTAAAGACATTTTCGGGAGTCTGCAGAGGCGCAGATCAGTCCACAAGGACCGTTTTGGGTTCTATAAGGCGTTGGAAAGGACCAGGCGAAAATTCGAAGAAACACCGAATTTTCACTTAGGAAAAATGTTTTTGGTTCAGAATATCAGAGTAGAAGTATATAATGACAAAGATTTATGAATAATATACTTTTTCAAAGGTACCATAAATTGGACTTTGAAAAATAATATTTTTGGAAGGGCGTCAAAATTTGGCCCAAGAATCGATTTATCGAAAGTACGCCAAAGTTTCACTTGCAGACTAATTTTTCAAAACTGCGTTGAAATTTGGCTTGAAGATCGATTTTTCAAAAGTACGCCAAAATTTCACCCGCAGATTAACTTTTCAAAAGTACCTTGAAATTTGGCTTGAAAATCGATTTTTCAAAAGTACGCCAAAATTTCACCCGCAGATTAACTTTTCAAAAGTACCTTGAAATTTGGCTTGAAAATCGATTTTTCAAAAGTACGCCAAAATTTCACCCGCAGATTAGTTTTTCAAAAGTACCTTGAAATTTGGCTCGAAAATCGATTTTTCAAAAGTACGCTAAAATTGGTCTTAAACTGGATTTTTCAAAAGTACCACGAAGTCAGTTTAAAAAGTACCACGAAAATATACTTTAAATTATTTCTTATTTTTTATTCCTCAACCAAAGACATTGACCTTTGAGGTACGATCATTGAAAGCACAATTCTAAAGTATGAGCATAAAATTTTAACGATGCACTGCATCCAAAAGGCAAAATAGAAGATTTTGTCAAAGCCGGCGTAGTGCCGATAAGCAAAAATTGATAAAAATCAATGCACATGTACAAGGCCGGTTTCTCGCATGGAAAGAGTTTGGATTGACCCAGCGGCTCGCAATTTGGTCGAGCGCGTTGAGTAGTCCAGACAAAGCGATGGTAGAAAAGCCAATAACGGGGCTTTTCAAATGACAAAGTTATAGAGGAAAACGCCTTGTGCATAAAAATCCAAAAATTCAATTTTGCCTAATAGTCGCTCGAAGGTGAGACGCTGCCAAATCGATATTATTAATCGACTGTGATAAGGGTTAGTAAGTCGTGGACTGATCGAACGCCACTCAACTTATGCAGTAATAAGTCCTCTGAATGTGTTTGAGTACGTGAATTTCCACGATACAAGAACTTTAAAGCTAAGTAGTCTCTAGCGAAACTAAATTCATTTAGTAAAACTTTTTTAAGTTAATTTCAGTCAGCCTTAATTATTCATTTACCCAGAGTCTGAAATGATTCTAAAAGCTCACATTTTGATTCTGAGAAGGTACGTATGAATCTTTTCTACCTAATCGATCGTTAGCGTGAGCGCTCTCGCTTGTATGGTCTGAAAGTCACTACCTTGATTGGGGAAGGCACGATTCTTTCTTGAGAATTTTGTATAACCAATTCTGTTAAATAAACGGATTCCTTGAACTAATATTTCTTAATTGATCTTGAGGCCTGTTGGCGGTCTATAATCCCTGGAACTTTCGTATAGAAAGCCGGATGTGTCGAGTTAATTCGCATTAACGTTCGACCTTCTGGTTGCTTTACGAAGGTTTGATAGGGATTTTTTTATGCGTTTTTTGAGAAATATATTCCGTTATTAATGGACCAAAACGTGATTTTCGCGTACCAAAACTAATCCCTCCGCAGAGAAATTCTTCGGTTGGGATTTTTTTATGCAAAAATTCAGGAAATTAAGAGGTGCCTAAACCCCTAACGAGGGAATTCGGGTCCAGAGAGAGCGTAATTTCCGATCTGTGGTAGTGCCGCCTTGGTCCCATTACTCGGCTACCGAAGTGCATCTTATCTCGAACCCGCCTGGGAGGTAGAAGAACGGGGTAATACGCGACTGGCGCCCCCTGAGAAATAAATTGGTGTCGCGTCATTTTGACGCCCGGTAGTGCGTTCTTCTACATTCTCAACCTATAGGGGCAGTTTATGAAGATTACGTCTGACCTGATGTAGTTTCTTAACACTTTAACAAAACTTAGACATTTCGAGCTTTTTCAGAAGTCATTGCTGTTTTGGATCGATTTTTTTATATATGGGGGCTAATTTTCGCCCCTCCCTGGGGTGTGTTTCAGTGGCGCAGCCAGAAAATTCATCTGGGGGGGGCAATAGAACCGGCCTCCCCAGAGGATGAGATAATATTGGCATTAATTACAAAATATTTATAATAATTTGGATACTGCTTTGTACTGATAGAGATTATGCTTCTTTTTTTTTGGCTCATGAAAGATGGCTTGGCGGGGGCGGGCATGGATCCCCCCCTGGCTGCGCCCATGGTGTGTTTCATATCGATTGTATGTATGCTGCTGTTTAACCTTAATTTGTGTAATTCGACTGATTAAGAAGTAACAATTATTCTGGTAGCTTAATCTTCTTTTTATCCCATTTCAGGGGTGTCTTTTGGCTCTAGTTAATGATTAAGGGGGTGTACGATCTTTTTTTGACCCCGGATTCGGATTCAGTGACCGAAAATACATAGAGATACATATAGCGCACGAATTTTAGTCAAAATATCGCTTGTACCCGGAATTAATTATTGTAAAGCTGAAAATTTCCTGGATTGTAATTTTGGTCTAGAATAACATGTACCAAAAAGTCCCCTACTCTCCCCCGTCGGCTTCCCTGTTTTTTCGGAGCAACAAGGGCCTAAGTCGCAAAAATTGCAGAGCTGGCTATAAAGTGCAACAGAAAAGTTGTTACTGGTCCGATTTGGGTCGAAATGATCACAAAAGATTAGGAGAAGCATTTCCGTTCATATTTCGGATGTTCCATGCATATTTTCGTTCATAATTTTCCGTTCTAGTTCTGTCAACATTTCAAAAATTTACAAAATTTTAAAAAAATTTTAAAAAATTCCGGAATGGCGCCATTACGGATAAATTAAGACTCGGAGGGGAAAACGTATCCCGATAAATATTTTTCTTCATACTTTGGGCTTTCCATTGGTATGTCTACCTTCTTTGTAGCGTCATCCGTTACGGAGTTACGCCATACTGAGTGTCGCAGTGGCGGCACTCGGACATTTAAGTGCTTTCATTGTTGCGTCTATCACGTCTAGTCTAAACCATCAAGAAGGCGCAAGACGAGTTATAACCTTAGTTCGTTAACTTTGACAGTTCTCTAAATGCATGCATTGGTTCATTGGTGCGCCAAAATTGAGTGATCTTAGTTAAGTCATGTAGCACAGGAATTTTAGTTTTTGACTTTGAATTAATTATTGTAAAGCTGAGAATTTGCAGAATTGTAGTTTTGGTCCAGGACAACACGTACCAGAAAGTCCTCTACTCTCACCCGTCGGATTCCCTTCTTTTGCGGAGCAACAACGGCCTAAGTCGCAGGAATTGCAGAGCTGGCTGTAAAGTGCAGCAAAGAGGTTGTTACTGGTCCGATTTGGGTTGAAATAATCATAAAAGCTTCGGAGAAGCATATCCGTTCGTATTTCACATGTACCATGCATATTTCGTTCATAATTTCCCGTTCTAATGCTGTCAAAACTTCAAAAATTGAAAAAAATTCGAAATGGCTCCATTGCGGATAAATGAAGACTCGGAGGGGAAAACGTACTCGAATAAACATTTCTCTTCATACTTTGGGTTTTCTTGGAATTAGATGATGTTTATTGCACTTGTATGATCATTATCAAGAAGGATATGAATCAAGTTTTCAGTGAATTGCAGTCAGGTCTGTCCGGCAGACCAGTGTATCCTTATGTATTTTGACATGCTGAATCCGAATCCGAAGACAGAATTGTAAGATTGGCTCGTTTTTTAAGCCCAATCCCAAAAAACGCCCCCAAAATAAAAAAGTGGTCTGTCCGGCGGACCATACTAATGTATCCTTACCAAATACATAAAGATACACTGGTATGGTCCGCCGGACAGGCCATTTGAGGGGAGGGGTGTTTTTTGGAGGTTGGGGGTGGAGAACGAGCCAATTTAATAATTCTGATTCAGCAGGTTAAAATACATAAGGATACACTGGTCTAGTCTGTCGGACATAAAACTTTTTTGTTTTGGGAGTGTTTTTTTAGGGTCAGAGGTGAAGAACGAGCCAATATGACAATTCTGACTTGGGATTCGATTTCAGTGGATACAAATACATAAAGATACACTGATATGGTCCGTCGGACAGGCCATTTTTCGGAGAAGGGTGTTTTTGGGGGGTTAGAGGTGAAAAACGAGCCAACCTATCAACTTCGAACTTGGATTCAGCGAGTCAGAATAGATAAGAATATGCTGGTATAATCCACCGGACAGACCACTTTTTTTGTTATGGGGGTGTTTTTTTGGGGTTAGGGATGAAAAACGAGCCAATCTGAAAATTCAGATTTCGGATTCAGCGGATCAAAATACATAAGGATACACTGGTCTAGTCCACCAGACAGACCATTTTTTTGGGCGGGTGTGAAACAAGCCAATCTGACAATTCTGACTTCGGATTCGGTTTCAGCGGATCCAAGTACATAAGGATACACTAGTCTGGTCGGTCGGACAGACCACTTTTTTTTTTTTTGTGGAGCTGTGATATTATGGTAAAATAAAGGCATAAATAAACTTATTGTATATATTATTGCACTATTTTCCAATATTCTATTCCAAAAGAATGAAAAAATACTACTAACACTGCGCAACAACACTATGCAAACTTCAAAAGCACATGTACTTTGTGTGTTCATTTATAGATTATAACTTATACCAAGGTGTGCAAGTCTACACTAATATGATCATATATGATTCACGGACGTACACTTTATAAGAAAACGACCTGCACGCTCATGAATCACATATGACCATGTAAATTAAAGGTGTTGGGGGTAGATATTTTCATTTAGATAAAAGGAAAAATTGAAATTAAGGCGAAAATATGGAAGAAAACTTGTATGTATGTGTAGATGGTTATTATCAAGAACTTCTTAGACTGTGAACGTGTTAAAGCCAAATTGTGGATGGGAACAAGAAATAAGAAAAACACTTAAAAGATATGCGTTATATTTAACTTTATTAATTTATAATTCTTTTATAAAGTTTCATATGAACTGGATAGCTTTCCTAAATAAATCCAAGCCAATAACTTCAATTTACCATACTAAATTCAAATTCATAATATTTATATAAGTTGTAAAAATTTGAGTTGGATTTATTTGGGAAAAAGTTAGTAATAATAATAATAATAATATAATAAATAGTGACATGACTTTTTCAAAAGATTTCCAATAATAGATTATGTAAAGTTTTGAGCATTTTTAAGTGCGCTCTCTGTCATGTCTTTGTATGATACTTGTAATATTTGGATTGGCAAATCCTTCTTATGTCAAAATATTAAATTACAATAGGTACTGTATAATACAATATATAATCCTGATATATTAAAAGTTACATTGTAAAACTAATGATTTCTCATTATTACTTTACTGTATGAAATATAAAACACCAGCAAAATTGACAGTGTAAAAAAAATATGATAATTTCATACACGGATAGAAAGTTCACGCATTCATTGTCTAATTTACTCATATGTTTTTACAATATCGTATTACAAGTTTAGCAGGTTATAAATATTCAATTTAATTATCTACTATTATATATAATATAATATTATGTTAATAATTTTATTTATAATAATTTTGTGTAAAATGTAATAAAACTGACATGCAACGGAGTATGGCTATATCTTATAGTTGATGGAAATTCTTTTGAATATGATGATATACTGGGTACTCGTACCCGCGTCCTGCTTATTATCGATCTATGCTTACAGCATAATACTGTATAAAAGCGTAAACGAGACTCCTTATGTTATGGTTCATCGTTAGAACAAATGAACCACAATCAAAGAAGCAATTCTTAAAAAGCTTTGGTAAATAAATACTTATGACTAGAAGTAATAAATAATAATAAATAATAAATAAATATTAACATGGCAATAGTAGTTTGACTTACAAACGCTATATTACAATTTGTAAAAATATACCGATTGACGATAGACGTTATTCAACAGAAACATTTGATCGCCAAAAGGGGAACTGACTAGATTCTATATCATGACTTGTAGCAAGCATATAAGGTTTCAAATAATTACTTGGTCCCAGCATTCTAATGTTGGGCTTAAGAAGGACATTAAACTACTAAATTCATTGCTACTATTGCAATAATTATAAAAATTATTAGAAGCGAATAACATATTTTGTAATACGTAATATTATAAAAGAGAATTCCACTAGATGTACTTATACTTATATTTAGAATTATAATTATCTCACTGGGTATAAATGTCTGGTTGAAATGTCATTTTCCCTACATTAAAAAATTTAAATAATTTACTATGAGCAAGACTAATATGCATTTTTTGATGCACCCATCGAGATGTTGATCATTTTAATTATTCTGCCGCATGATGGCATCTCATTTTCCAAAGATGGCCGTCAGTACACACCACATTTCAAATGTAAACACAGTCAAGTGTCAATTGTTCCAAAGAATTTGTAAAAAGGGCCACTAGTAGAATGGAAAACGGTGAGCAGAATTTATATTTTGTTGGGTAATCGAACTCAAAATCGAAAGTGTCATATAAATCATTACATCTTGTGCACAGTCATCTCACATGACAGACACACCTCATAGAATTCAACGTCTCGTTGTGCCTACCTAACCGATGATCTAGATGGCAGGATGTCAATTGACATTCTGCCAATGTCAATTGACAGAATGTTAATTCCCGACCAGACAGATGACACCCCGGGGGTGACAAGCTGGCGCAGAAAGAACACCAAGACAGAAGAGCGCCAGAAGACAAAGGCCTTAGCCAGCAAGGTCCAACAAGCCAGGACCCGGGAGGTGGGCCGAAATCATCCACACCACTCACATTTGTGAGTGAGGTTGATGTAAAGTAAGCTCGTCCGCTCCGCGCGAGGCCAGTTGAAGTCTACAGTGATGTATTGTATTATTATGTATTATTATTAGGGTAAAGGGCAATAGTCCTGCCTGATCCTAGACATCCGAGACCGTCATCAAAGCCAATGGATAATGGCGTCTCGTTGCGAATAACATTAAGAAAGTCGAATGTAAAGTGCAGCTGTGAACCAGGTGCAGGTGGAAAATGTTTTTGCAACTCTTCATATTGTTTAATTCGAAATTGTGTCAAAATTTTGTGAATGAAAGTACGACCGTAGATATGGAAGGTTCCTTCATTTTCCCCATTTGGGAGTTGTTCCCATGCAACTAAGTGATGTATGTTTTCAAACTCTGTATTCTTATCATGAAATTAATAGCAGGGGATATTCAAAAAATACATTCGGATACTATTTTTAACGCCTCCCCATGACACCTTGTAACATCTCTGAAAAACTCCTTAAACGAACAATCGTTTGCAAAAATTTTAAGGTAAAGAATTACTCTTTTTAAAAAGTATTCTGTCGATTATTTTTTCCCCACGAGAGCAAACTTAAATTATAGATATATGCTATTTTCCAATCATTTCTTTTACGTTCACTTCTTGTGAGCTATCCTTCCCTATCGTTCATCTTGTCTCAATTTTGGTAACCCCCTCAATCCTTTAAAAGCAGAAGTGTTTCTTTAGTTGCTCTAGAAAAATGAATTGGAAAATGATAAATACATGCCACTTAATTTATTATTGTACTGAGAACAGGATACTTGTGTTATGTACTATTTGCCGCCAGTTTCTATGAAGAAGCGATGCTTGTGAATGTTTGCATTTTCACCCTGCTTTACAGCTTTACTTGCATATAACTTTCTTATAATTATTCATTAACAAGATAAGACATTTTATGAGAAGCTTCTGTTATGTGAGACGACTTCATGCAACGATTTTCATTGCATTTTGGCTTTTGCCTTGGATTCAACAATAAAATACAACGATGTTTTTCATATCGCTTCTCTTTAAACTTAATAAAATATCTTCTATACTGATATTAGTCAACTTGATTGCACCATTCCACGTATACCCTTAAAAATGGTTTTATTAACCAACTCTTTTAGAACGACTGACACTTGATTATGTTCAGATTTGAATTGGTGTGCCATCAAACGACCGTATATTTCTAGCTGGTAAAACTGATCAACACGTGATGAATTTACCGATAAATGTACAAAGTCATTTTACATAGACATAAACTGTCTATTATAACTAAGATATCATTACTTACTGTAGCAGACCATAAAAGTTCCGCATACATCAACCGACCTGTATCTATTTCAAAATACTAACTTCTACTTGTTCTTCTACATGAATGCTACGCTAGATTTTTCCTGAGTAATATAGGTACCTTATGTCGACAAATGTAAATATATTGTTTTCTATAAAATGTCTCTAATCTTCTGACCTTACTCTACATATAATAAACAGTTACGAGAAGGTAAAAATTGATGGAGCACATTTTGTCTTTCAAGTAAGCAACAAAATTTGAAGAACCTAAAACACGGTTGAAAAATGCTATATTAAATTTGAATAGTCTCATTTTCTAACATAAACTAGTCTTTCCAACTAAAGGCAATGATCACCATTTTAGTTATATACACTAATAATTCAAGTTTTAAAATGAGGAGTACTTCATAGTAATCCAGAATATAACATCATTTTTGTCTTGTTACATTTCAGATTTCCAATTTGTTTCCATGTTTCTAAAGTGCAATGCCTATGGAAACAATTCATTTTGAAACATGTTCCTGTTGCTGTATGCTTATTGCATGAAAACGCACCATCATATGTACTGATTATTGTGTAATACTGTTCACACCCGTTGATAATACATTTTTATTATTTCTGAGATTATTACAGAATGTACATTAATAAGGGCTAGTTGTACCAGCTAAGTTCAAGCCAAAGGTGGCTTGATCCAAGATCAAAAGCCAAGGCTACGATTGTAGCCATATCATACCAAAAATAACATTTTCATTTGAATTTCAGCTACTTGTTCATAAGAAAATAGTTAACATTATCATTATCCAATTACTAAAGATATAAAATATTAATGAGTGTTATTTTTTTATGTATCTAGTAATATATACGATTCAAACACAATGCTTTTAACAATTAGTTAGAAGGAATTAAGATATTTAATAAACTAGTAAAGAATAGCCCGCAGTTTTATAAGTGGGCTTGTAATATTACAAAATGGGTGTTCTCTTTTTAAGCAGAAAATTTTGACTATACATTAGCAAAAATAATGCATGTTTTATTTTTATTTAAATGATAATACTGATTTACAACTTTCTACATTTTAATAAAAGAACGAACACGTAGTTAAATTTGCTTAATATACGTAAAATATACTTGTAACGCAGAATACTTATTATTTTATTAAAACTACCTTTCAAAGTGACTTACATGGAATTTTATACTGCTACGCAATATTTAGAATAATTAGATGAATATAATTTTTAACAATGCGAACTGATTTCTCCGCCTGTTTATTTTTGTAGTATTGTGCCACTGTTCTACATATTATCAAAACATTTATTAAATGAACTTCTGCGTGAAGAGGAAAATGAAGACAGTGTTTGATTTGTTAATATATTACAAAATTACAGTTGCATCAATTTTGGGAGCAGAAATAAAATTAACATTCTGGCCTCATTTACGGAAAAATTGCTTACCCTAGGTAAAAAAGTAAAAAAATTAATACCTTATTAGTGGCATCAAATTGAACAACTCTATGAATTTTCGACTCCTCTTCAATGTCTCCCGCTACTTCTATTTGCTTAACTGACGGCTCAAATACATATATAAAATCTAATCACTTTATATACAGATTTTTGTATTACTTTGTAGTCAATCCTAAGATATAAGATATTATAAACGGCCAATCAAATTGAAAAATAATATATAAAATGAAATTAAATAATTCTCTATAGGTTAAAATTTTTTTGAATAGAAACTATGATGGATAAAAATGTAAAGTTCTCTTCTGTAGAGAACTTTGCGATTTAAAAAATAGATGACATGATATCGAGTTCAATGAATTTCTGGATCAGATCAGTAAACGGGGAATTTTATTAAAAAAATTAGTGAGTGATAAAAAAATTTTTGACGTTTACTTAGCAATGACCATTGCATGATATGGAGGTTTGTTCACATAGTAACGCATCACTCGTTCTCAAGATGCCAGCGATAAAAAGGATCCAAGAATAAATTATAAGACACTTTAAATGATCTGTAGAGCATTTTCGTCTACATCAAGGGCCACTAACACTATCGATTCATGATCGAACCAGTAAACAATTCTCTGTTCTCTGCCCTGGTTGGACCATAAATATAATGTCCTTTTATCTATGAAACATTAGCAGCTCTTTGAAATCGTTGTTTTAACGCTGTCAAAACAATTATAAAATTTAGATAATAGAAGTAGGTAAGTTTTTTATTTCTTTTAGTTTCATATTGTCATATATTTTCAAGTGTGATATACATCATAAGGGGAAGCAAAATAAATAATCAAAAATAAACTTGTTTGTTATTTTTGGCACAGTGGTTTACTTAATAAAGAAAATTGATAATGGATCGAACAGTGGCACATTTCCCATGGAAAAGGTAAGAAATAATAAACCACAAACATTTTTTATAGACAATAACCTAGATCGAATGTATAGGATTTTAAAACATATGAGAACTTCACGTTCTAAGGTAATGTTTATAATATGCATTTGTGATAATAGCAAAGATAACTGACAACAAGTTATATGTGCAGTTGTACAAAATGTCCCTACAATAGTAAAGCAAGACCAGTGAACTTAGTAGTTTAATATCCTTAGTACATAACTTAAACTAAGCTATTGGCAAGATCTCAGACTATGCAAATTTCCAAACGTTTGTGAGTATGAGTACCTCTAATTTGGTTGATTTGTTTGTGCTCGTTCTTTGTAATAAATGCCATACACGTTTTAAATAATGACTAGATCTAAATCTACTCTACTCGTAGCTAAAATAATGATATAATGATTATGAGATGGGTCGATGCATTAGTGGAACTAGACCGATAAACGGAAGGAATAATGATCAATGATGATACAAGCGCTTGTTGATTTATTTTAGCTCTAAAATATAAAAATTTATGAATTTGTTTCATTGACGACAGGTACACTTCTTGTCTGTGACAGAGAAAGGACCATTATATTTGTATAAAACGGTGCATTGAATGGACCCCAATATATATACAGCATGGGATGAGATGGTTTTATAGCGAGGATGCGACTCGCTGCGGACGCGGACTCATAGAGTAGCACGATGACCGCCCCCTCACGATGAAGAAACAGTTACACAAATAATTGCAAAAACATACCCTGTATCCTTGAATCACTTCGCTGCGTTTAGACATTTTCCGTTCTTATCTGATTGGGGAGACCACAGTTGTGTTTTATTAGATTAGACAGGTTGGGAGCTGTTACCCTCCCTCCCGCTCTGGTTAGTACTTAAAAAATATATAATCTTTTACTTCCAGCGCCGAAGGAATGTCATTAGCAAGCGTGGAATGCACTACTACTAAAGAAAAATAGCATATATCGCTTAATATATAATATATTACAAGTTCGTTTTTAATATGCATTCTAGACCCAAGAAATCTAAGTTGTAAAGTTTTTCAACGAAATTAAAATTGATTTCCTAGTGTTCAATGTCCATATATAAAAATCATACATATATCTACTATGTAAATGCACTAGAATTTAAAAATTTAATAATCATTCACTATGAACACCGTTTCCTTATGACATGTGTTTAATATCACTATTTGTTGCAAAGCAATTTTCTACTTCGCACTATATAATTCCACAATTCAAATAAACCCAAATAAAAATGAAAGTTATTTTTCTTTTAGTAGGTAATCCTCAGAAATAGTTTTTTTTCATGTACTTGACGTCGGCCTAAATTCTCGAATAAGGCCAGTCACAACTCCAGGAGATGAGCTCAGCTATTCTCAACCTGGGAATTTTGTCGAACCTATAGTCAGCTAAAATTTAACTTGAGTGGCCCAAATATTGCTTCGCTGTATGACCTTAAATTGTAGTGGATGAGTTAAAAATGGCAGATGTTCAGAAACAAATTGAAACATTTTTGTTGACGAAGTCAACTGTATAAACAAAAATGTTTTTGTTCTTACAACGATAACGTTGGCTCAACATAATAAATACCTAAATATAATTATAACTTGTCAATAAAATCATGAATAAATACAGAAGTCAGACAATTTTCAACCGTTTAAGAATCGACGAACTTGGTTGAAACATAAATTATTTATCTCTCTAATTGGTGGGTATTCTATACATATCTATATCATAACAGTAGAAAGAGAAGTATTTTGTGTGCAACACATACCAAACCGTACAGGTATTAAATTAAATTTTACTGGACTGCATTTCTCTTATATGTTTCACAATATTTTTTCAGGACTGTTCGAAGAAAACAAAAAGCGAATTTCAAATTAGATACGAAGGTTTAATACTTTTATGACAAAATAGTTGCTTCTAAATCACAGTTTAAAAATGTGAAAATGTTAGTCTGGCTTTTCATTAGAATTCAGAATTTTAAAGAATTTCTGTGCAAGATTTGGGCATGAAAAAACTTGTTTACAAACCAAATGTTTAATTTTTATTAAAAATTGTGAACGACAGACACAAATGAACGATTTTCATTCAAATCCATCTGATGCTGAAAAATCCTCTCCATTGCAGATGAATTATTCTATGTTGAGAACAGTGATATATATTATATATGCGAGAAAATATCAGTAAATCGATTTCCTGAAGAGAAAAGTCGAATTATACAAATCAAAGAAGTTCAATATTTTAAGGAAGGAAGATTTTGCTGATCATTACAACTTTATGTTGAATGAAATAGTGTGCAAGTAAAATCTTTAATCTTTACTTGTGAAATTATTACTAATTTTTTTGCTCTTATTGTAGGAGTATTGAGAGCTTTTAAGAAGGAGGCTCTTACCAATTTGCATAAAGAAAACGTAAATTGTGAGGGACAAACTATACAAAAGCTAGTTAATTAAGCACCAAGATAAACTGTTCAAGCGAATTTGTAATTAAGGAAATGTTGAAAATTTTAAAACAGGAATCGAAAATATATTCATTTTTTGCCAACCAAAACCGCATTATTTTTTATTGCTTATTGAAAAGAACGTTGTATAAAGCAACCTGTACGCATTAAAACTTTTAAAAGTATGACCGAAATATATATAGATTTTTTAGATAACTAAATATTGTATACAGAACACTGCTTCTGAAGATCTTTGGTCTCATTAGTCAGATACCTTCACATGTTCTTACACTGAAATACCATAGAGGTTGGAAAATATTCGCCGTTATTAAGGCAAATGCGGAAATTCAATTTCTATGAAAAAATCTTTTTCTATGCTAGGTAAAACCTAGGCAAAAATAATTATTTTCACTGTTCTCAAAAAAACACCATAGCATCGTCATCTTCACGGTAGCTATCAAGCTTAAATTTCTATAACTGTAAGGAACGTGTTAATAATTTACTCATTTAGTTTTCCACTATCGTAGCTGTTAGTGTTTGTTAATGCAAGTAGTTTCGTACCCATTTTCAGTGGAAAAGATGAATATTTCATTGTTATACTCCCTGCAGCAATAATTTAATTATTTTACTCAGTGTGATAATTGAGTTAGTTGCTTAACTCAAGTGAGCAAACGTTATTGTGTAAAACGATAGATGGCCCGATGCTGCTAAACGTACTATAAGAAGAAGAAGAATAGTGAAGTGATCCTTATTACTTGACACCAACTTGTAGTCCATGCAAAAACGCGTAATTTCAAAAATATGTTTGGTTACTTTATTTGTTAATTTTTACACTGACTTCAAATTAATATTAGGTAATAAATTCTAATTCAGGGCGAGTGGAGATATGTCTTGACTCTATTCATATCTCGTCACGATAAGTTAAGCAACGTTAAAAGGACGACCTGCATATAAAATACAGCGACTTCACCCCACCTTCTGACGGCTTGTATGTCAGCGCATATGCAGAAGCTGTGCAATGTTAGGCGAGGATTGCGTACTGGATATATCATTCTTTAGAGGGAATGTAAAACAGTCAATCCTTTGTCTATTAGATGTTAAGCAAAACATCTTTACTTTTCTTACGAGAAAAAGTTCATCGAAATTTTCAAGTTGGCGTTCTGGCGTTGCACTATGGGGCAAATTCTCGAAAAGTTGGCCAACCAAAACTAGCTAACGAATTAAAATCGTAAAAATTATTTTAAATATCTGACAAACATTTTCTTTCTTTTTTGAAAATTATCAAATCAGATTCTTAACTAAAGACATGAAGGACACTGAATAGTTTTTTTTTAGATTTTTTTTATACATTTTTAAGATTTCAGTCTGCCATATTGAATCCACCATCTTGTTTCTGCAAATTCCAACATTGGATTTGTAATCAGTGGGCCCAAAAGCTTATAGATATTAATTGAAGTGTAGTGTAGTGTAATTTCAGTGAATGTTATGAATGCTGGTCAGCTTTTCGGGATTTTGCCCCATATTGCGTCTGTGATTTAGCTGCAGAAATAGACCAACGTTAAATAAATGATTTAAAATGTTCTAATTTCTTGTTACCTTTTACTAACAGGTAAATATGTATTTGTAAAACTTCATCATTCGTCACTTTTTTTTGGCAGGGATCCAAATTAAAAATTTAAAAAGTATATTTCAACTTACTCAATGCCCTCTTATATTAGTTAACTTCTACATACTGAAAGAAAACAGCGTAAAAAAGAAAATCTGTACAATCGTCTTCTATGAAATAGGAAAAGCAAATTATGTCATCATTTAATGGTTATTTTGCATTTTTTGTCCTCATTTTTTCACTATCATCACTCCAAGATAGACACAATTTAAATTATTGATGTTCTTCTGGCCGATTGCAATTTTTCGAAGAATTGGCGAAGGCGCTAATGTCAGCGATACAGATTTAATCCCCTCTGCATATAAAATACCAGCATCAAGCACTCTACTTGTGATTGCCCCTAATGGCAATAGAAGTGGGCTGCTGTTCACATGTGGCAGCTTAGATATATCTTATGCTAGGTATCTCTCTGGAACAATTAAGTCAGCAGAGATTTTGTCCAAAATATTTAAAAAAGACAGTATATCTATTGTGATAAATCGTGATAGTGACGATGTAAATCGTGATAGTGACGATGATCAATAAAAATTTAGATAAAGTTAGTATTTATTATTTGAATTGAATTACTATAACCTGTAGAGTGGGCTAAACCGCGGACCAACTGGACATTTATTTATTTTTCACGTTGCAGCAGTCTGATTTTGATAAAACTTTTTCCAGTTTATTTACATATCTGTATTACTATATTTGAAAATTTTTCTAAGGTGGTCACTCTGATGAAACCCTATAAAAGTCACATTTAAAAACATTTCTTGTTTAATAAAAATATTAATAGTTAAGCGAGACGATTGGAAAAATATATAAAATAAATAATTTTCGTCATAATACTCCCTACAATAACGTTTTTGGTTCATCAGTTCATGTATATGAAAGAGAAAGAAAAGTTTAAAAAAAAGACGCCTTAAAATGCATACTTTTCAACGTTACTAAGTAATGTTATCAGATAGGTAAGTAAAAACTATATAAATAATATTATAAAAGGATAACCTATTAAACAAAATAGTAGTTGTCATATTTGGCAGATTTTATATGGTTATCATGTTTAAGAAAAAAATTGATGTCTATTCTTTTACCGATAAGATATTTTTCAATTCAATTTTTCTTCTAAATCGCTATGTTTTTAAACTTAACAATTTATTTTGATTTTCGATAACTATTAATATAAAAAGCAACAATTTAGCAACAAGTGAATAACACGCAGCTTTCCTTTTGTATTTCTATTAAAAATTGAATATCTAATTCTGGATATTCTTTTTACTTAACAATGAACACTTGAGAATTAATTGTTTTTATATAAAATCAGTGATTTGTTAGCTAGATGTAAAATTTACTGTAAGTATATCAATGGCAAGAATAAGTAGATTTATGTATTATTTTTTGGTAAATTTAAACAGGAGACTTATTCTAGTATCGTTCATATATAGCATATATTATTAATTGCACTTTCCTTTGAAGGTATTATTTTGAGAGATTAATATTGTAGCAAAAATTTGTATTGTATTAAAAATATACTTCTGTATAAAACTTGTGAAAAGGGTCTGGTAAATCAAGGTTAATTTTTGTTGTTAAATCTTAACACTATGCCCCTTGAGTTCTGGAATG
This sequence comes from Rutpela maculata, assembly GCA_936432065.2. Lineage (NCBI taxonomy): Eukaryota > Metazoa > Arthropoda > Insecta > Coleoptera > Cerambycidae > Rutpela > Rutpela maculata. Next base: position 99,917,492 of record OW386291.2, read on the forward strand.
CACATATAAAAACGAGGAACAAAATTTTAAGTAAAAATACCTAGCAAACTATTTGCTTGTAAAGAGTTTTTGTAAAACAATAAATAGAAAGTAAGTACGGTTCATCTTAAGATGTATCAGTCGATCTGTTAATATTGCACGATAGATTCTCAGCCAATAAACTAAATAAAAAATTATATAAATGTATATCTAAATACATTAGATTCAATAAATATTATATATGTTCACTAAATATATGTCTTAGGACTAAATTAATTCTAATCATATTAACTAATCTGCAGCCAGTGGCTGGATAATTTGACTAGAGTGGCCCAGCCGAGCAGTGCTACTTCCACTTTCTCTCCCGGCCAGGGACTTGCTTGTCCCGCAAAGCGTAAACTAACTTCTCAACAACTATTTGGCGAAAACGCACAACTTGCATTTTGATATAATAATAAACTTATACATTTGATAAAATTCATAAATCGTGAACGCATTGTTCTAAAATCGATAATGGTTTATACCCCATGGTATCTCGACCACTCTTTTTGCCTATCCTAAATCACTACCCCTACAAATTTACAGATTAATATATAGTTGGTACTTTGTAAGGATTATGTTACTTAAGTTTTAGTAGAAATATTATACTATTTTGTATAGGTATTGTTAATTAAATATAATATATAAATATTATGTCAATGGCTCTCTTACAAATTTAAAAATGCTGGAGCCTTAACCAGCATATGTTTCCTATGAATACGACTCCGAGCCGCTGTGACTAGCATAGCATCACAGGAGACATGCCTGGACTAATTTGGCAACTGAACAGGCGATCGCACCACCACCCCTGGAGTTTATCTTATTCGATTACAGTTAACACACATATACTTACAACAAATAATTAGAGTAGTCTCAAAATAGTATAATTATACATTTCACGAACGAGAAGACAAAACGGCCTGTACAATCAAACACTGATTTGTTATTTAATCACAGCCCATTTGGAATTTCTCGAGAGAGTCGGTTTGGTGGCGCTACCGAACTTCATGTGCTCGGAGTGTAACCAGGCATGTTTTTATTAAGTACAAACTAAGTGTTATATAAAGTGTATCTAGTATACTAGTGGCGGATGAGTACCCTGATGTGAGGCACCCAGAGTTCTGAGGGCCAGGGTTAGTAGGGCCTATTGGCGTCCTTGGGCCTCTTCAGCTGAACCTTAAGTCTCTTCATGCCAATCTGGAAACCGTTCATTGCTTGGATGGCCGCTTGAGCACTCGCCGGGTTATCGAAGGATACGAACCCTGGAACACAAATTGCTTTTTAATAATTAGAAAATAACTAGAATAAATATTATACTCTTCGCTGATTTACTGAACTTGTTATATAATTATTTATTTCTTCGCGGTTTTCTTTTGTAAATAAATTAGCACACTTAATGTGCCATTTGACCCGTGAATAATTCCTACAGGGGATTTTCTTTTTTTATACTGTACAGGGTGGATCAAATTAGATAGGATTTGAGGTTTTCTCTAAAACTACGGCAGATAGACAAAAACCAATATAGGTGTCCTGAGCTCGATATTCGAGAAACAATGGCGCAAACCCGGCACCTCCGGCAGAACTTCGAATTATCAATTTTATAAATTCCTTTTTACTCCAGTCGAATTAGACATAATAAAAAATGTTGCGTCCTGTGGACTTCTTTTTGTGGAAGTTGTTTAAGAGGGCATAATAAGCAAGCACAGAAAACTAGGAGTTGAAACTTTGAAATTTTACTTATGTGTCCATATCTTTTTCCCAATTCCCCGTAGGGCTCTTTACCAAGTTACACTTTTTGAAGATTCATCCCTTTTCTACATAATATACATATTACACATTTGCCGTAGGACAAAAGGTTTTGGCTGTACGAGGCCGGAAAGGTCGCGCTGTCCGAATTTGGGGGTCTTCTGTACAGGACAAACGGCTATTATTTCCAATCTACAATACTACACATACTAATGCCCTTAAGGAGGGATGATGATTTGTGAAAAAACTTTCATCGAATACCGCGCGGTTTCCATGATACGGGGATGTTGAAATTTTGAAAACCCCTTTTTTTAAAAAAAGTGAATCTACTTTTTTCGTTCATATTTTTTCATGTATGTACGACTCTAATATAAGAAAATTTACGTTGATTTCATTTTAATACATTCATTGGTTTAGGAGCTAGACAGCAAAATATGCCAAAAATGGCATTAAAAAAACCAAAACCAGCATAATTCTGGTAAATGTTTTTGTTTATCTTAAAAGTCCAATTCATTGCGTATAGAAAAAGTGTTTTTGTATTTAAATAGGATCAACACTTATTGTGTAATAACGATTTATGCCATGTGTTCTCCAGTCTCCTTTTTCACATTTTTTTTTGCGGCCTTATGGTTCATAGTAGGGCAGAAAGCAATATACACATGGACAGGGCACATAATAGGGTGTTAAAATGGGTCTCTTATTAAAATGCGATAGGACGTACCGTTTTCGAGTAAAACCCACTTGTTTGCAGAAAATTACTTCAGATCACACTTTTCATCGACTGACTAGTAAATACTCACCGCTGACTACGAAAAAATAACTGTGTCGCTTTTTGCTTTTTCTGTTTATGAGGGACTTTTGCTAATGAAAAAATGGAGGGACTTGGACACGCTTGTCTGAAATCATCATTGCAACTTATTTTGTGTTTATTTCACATTAGTATTATTCGGTACAGAAATATAATATAATAATAATAGTAATATAATATCTTTATGTAATTTTTACAAATTGATTCATTTCCGCACCACCTTTTTTTGTGAGGTAGAATCATTGCCGCTTTTTTTTACATGATTTCACCGAGAGTCCTAATCCATGATGTCCAAGGTGTTCTGAATTGTGATCTGATAAATAAATTAATTCTACATTTTGGTGTTTTCTTTCTTAGGAGTTTGTTTTTTTAAATCGAAATGGACTTAGTTGTTTCTCGAGGAAGGTAAAATTACTGTGGATTTTGTTATAGACACAAAATAAGTTGCAATGATGATTTGAGACAAGCGTGAACCCTTAAATATGGGGGGGGGGGGGGGGTGAGGACCTCTATGCCATCCGAGTCCGTTCATTTTTTCATTAACAATGTCCCTCATAAACAGAAAAAGCGAGAAGCGACATAGTTGTATTTTTTCGTAGTCAGCGGTGAGTATTTACTAGTCAGTCGATGAAAAGTGTGATCTGAAGTAATTTTTTGCAAACAAGTGCGTTTTACTCGAAAACGGTACGTCCTATCGCATTTTAACAAGAGACCCATTTTAACACCCTATTATGTGCCCTGTCCTACTATGAACCATAAGGCCGCAAAAAAAAATTGTGAAAAAGTAGACTGGAGGACACATGACATAAATCGTTATTACACAATAAGTGTTGATCCTATTTAAATACAAAAACACTTTTTCTATGCGCAATGAATTGGACTTTTAGGATAAACAAAAACATTTACCAGAATTATGCTGGTTTTGGTGTTTTAATGGAACAATACCAAAATAGCCATTTTTGGCATATTTTGCTGTCTAGCTCCTAAACCAATGAATGTATTAAAATGAAACCAACATAAATTTTCTTATATTAGGGTCATGCATACATGAAAAAAAAATGAGCGAAAAAAGTAGGTTCACTTTATTTTTAAAAAGGGGTTTTCAAAATTTCAACATCCCGTATCATGGAAACCGCGCGGTATTCGATAAAAGTTTTTTCACAAATCATCATCCCTCCTTAAGGGCATTAGTATGTGTAGTATTGTAGATTGTAAATAATAGCCGTTTGTCCTGTACAGAAGATCCCCAAATTCGGACAGCGCGACCTTTCCGGCCTCGTACAGCCAAAACCTTTTGTCCTACGGCAAATGTGTAATACGTATATTATGTAGAAAAGGGATGAATCTTCAAAAAGTGTAACTTGGTAAAGAGCCCTACGGGTAATAGAGAAAAAATATGGACACATAAGTAAAATTTCAAAGTTTCCCCTAAAAATAGGGGACGCACATGGTGTAGCAGGGTGTAGTTTTCTGTGCTTGCTTATTATGCCCTCTTAAACAACTTCCACAAAAAAAGTCCATAGGACGCAAAAATTTTTTGTATGTCGACTGGTCTATTTGTGCAATATTAAAAAATTAATTCAGAGCGAAAAATTGAACAAAATAAAACGTCAAAATATCTTTTAAGGGCTTGGAAACTGAATTAAAGCTAAAAAATTCATGATGTTCTTCATACGCCCATGGCATTAAAATCCCTTTATGTTCCTGACATTATCTTTTCCAATTTGATTACCTTTCGATAGAGTTTTGTGAAAAATATATGTTGTAGCTTATTGTATGGTGTATAATTAATAAAAAAATGGTGGGTGTCTCTAACGTGTAAGTACACTTCTGTGCAATAAAATCCCGTACACCCATTTTTCGCTATATTAAATCATTCTTTATTTATTTGTCAGTGTCAGTGTCATTTTCGAAATGCCGAAATTAACTGAACATGAAAAAATTTAAATTCTCTCTAAAATTGAAGAGGGATGGTCTATCAGAGCAGTTGCTAACCATTATCACTTAAATAAAAGTACCGTTATGAGTGTGAAGAAAAGGTGGGAGGAGGAAGGTATCATAAAGAGAAAAGACGGTTCAGGCCGACCGAGGAGTTCAAATCTCGCTCAAGATGAAGTGCTCCTTGGCTATTTGAGGGAAAATCCGTTTCAAACCAGCAGTAGACGCTGTGTCCATGACAAATTTTCCAGCATCGAGGTCAACAGCTATCCGAAGGATAGGAAAATCGAAATTAAAAAAGTGTGTAAGTGCCAAGAAGACCATATTAACAGAAGAACATAAGCAAACCCTCATTTTGTTTTGTTTAAATTATGTTTATTGCCCGTTGGAGTTTTGGAACAATGTTGTGTTTACCGATGAAAAAGTTTTTCAGTCTTGTAATGATGGACATATTCCGGTGTATCGTCCTGCAAATACCAGGTTTCAATTTTTTTTGTCGTTAATGTATTTCCACTGGATGTGGAAGTAAAATTATTACAGGCAGACACGTGCAGAACAGCCATGCAGCAAACCGCTTTTTAATGTTTTGAGCTTTCAGAATCTGGCCTTATCTCAGATACAATTTTTCAACGTCAATTTTTACATTTGTTATAAATCGAAATCATTAAATCATTAACATTTTTCCAAATACCTTATTTATGACTTATGACATTTCACAATCAAGTCACTTTTTTATAACCTATATGATAATAAAAGATCTAAATTCCAAAAAGACTGATTCACATCACTTAATATTAGTAAAAACTGGATTACTTGGTTTTTCAAGTGTACGGGATTTTATTGCACAGAAGTGTATGTATTTAAATTTTTCAAAAAATTCAAAAGCATCACATTTTTTTTTCTTCTTGAAAAGATTTCCTGAAAATATCATTAATAATTTGTCACGAGTAGATTTACAATATATGTGAAGTACAAACAAATTGGTTCACTTGATTAAGAAAAAAAATTTTTTTTTCGGATTTTCGAAAAACTTTTTTTCCCATATGAAGTTTTTGAGGTCAATTTTTGTGGTAGTATCTTACGCAAAGATACAACACTGGAAGGAACCACGCGCAAAAAGGTTGCAAAGGCATGGACACTTATCTTAACCTACCTTGGTCTTTGGTACAGTATATCAGAATACTTCTTATTGAAATTGTGCCATATCTGTGATATAAAATGATCACTAGAGACATATAAACTGTCATATTTTATATAAACCACAATAGATTTTTAAAACTTAGTAAAATTATTATTTTACTTCCTAAATTATGACAGAAAGATATTTTCTGAAAGTGTAAAAGTTGAATTTCTTTAAACCTCCAAACTTTCACACTTTTACTATATTGCCGTATACTTACCGAAACATTTACTCTGATTTGTGGCACGGTCTATAAAAACTTTCGAGCTGATGACGTTTCCGAAGGGAAGAAACATCTGCATCAACTCGGCGTCGCCGAATTCTTGAGGTAAGTGGTAGATGAATAAATTACAACCTTCAGGACCAGATATTGAACATCCTGCGAACAGATAAACCAAATTTTAGTAATGATGTCAGCATGAAATAAAAGACACGTCAAGTCGCCAAGGAACTTACAAAATTAACTCATTTCTTATATGGAAGAAAGGAATGTTATTTTAACTAAGTTTAAATACTTGCCTGGGTTCTCTATTATACGGTATGCTGGAATCAAATAAATATATATGTAAGACTGTGACATTTGGGGTTGCATGTGGTACTTAAATAGTGCAAATGTGGGAACACTGTAAGCCGAAAATATAAAGTTTATTGGTGAATTCAAATACAAAATTTTAGAAAAACAAATTACATAAATATAGGCATGGTTGTTAAGGAACTTTCATATATCCTTTATTCAGAAAGTATCGCCATAAAATTTTGGAAACTCTCTAACAATATTAACAGATTATTTATTGCATTGTCTTTGCATTTGAATAAAAATTATGCATTTAAGGATTACGAGATGGTCCATATTTGGAATCAAAATTTTCTCTATATGTAAAAACATTAAATAACAATATTTTAAATTCCAAACGTTATCATTAATAGTATAGTTCAATTATCATGCAAATATTAATCCACAGAAATATGAGTGATTTTGTGAGATTTTTGGATTTAAATATTAAAGAGTACACTATAAGTAAACGCCCGTAAGTGTTATTTTTAGAGAAGAAATACATTCTTCTTTTTTAAATAGCTACTTACAAGACATCTGCTGCTGAACTGACTGCGTTCTCTTTCAAAATGCTTCCTTGCATTTACAACAATTACAGTTTGACAAAATATGTAAGTAGTACTTGTATAGTACTTATTAAGTACATACTGTCTCATTATGGAATGATTCTTCGTGCGTATTTGTGTGCACTTTTGCCATGTCTTTAAAAACTGTTGTCGTTGCTGTGGCTTTTAATAAATCATTAGTTATCGCAAGTACGACAATGCGTCTAAATTATTTTATGGTTGGTGTTTCAGGCATAGTCATTAATTTCTAGGGGTGAAAAAATATTAAAAAGCTTTCCTGTAGTTTTAAGGCTTAATTTTCTTAAAAGCCTTCGGAAATCATTCTTAGAATTATCTTTTGCCAACCTATATTTTTAGAGCAACTCGACCCCGCTGATTCCGAAAATGTCGGTTGTCAACACGAATTCAATCTCGAACCACCCCAAAACCACCTCTAAAAGTACATTTTTTCAATTTATCGAAAATGTCTTCGTAAGAAGTGAATTAAGAGAAAAATGTCAAGAGAGTTGAAATGTAGTTTATAAATTTTCTTTAAAATGATGTATATAAAGTTAAAATTCCACTAGCTCATTGACGTGCAATGGGGATCTAAAATAAGACATATTTCAAAAGAACAACAAAATAGTTTCTCATAGTTGTTCAGAAGGATATTTGTTCATATTGTGTGTAAAATATATTCAGATTTTCGTCATTTTGTAAAGTTTAAAATTCCATTGGCGTCCAAAAGGGGTAATCAACTATCATGCGTGAGTTTTAATATTTCTATTTGTTTCAGAATAGACATTAAAATTAATTCTCTTGTCAGTTTTAGCTCAGAAGATATTGACTTTAGTGCATGTGTGTTGGGTCTGAAAACTAAATCCGATCGTATATGCGCGGTTGAACATAAAGGACTGTTCCGCTTATCTGAAGTAATATATCTTCGAAAAATACTACAAGATAAAAAATGGGCAGTGTAAATTTGTGACGTTGCAAAAAATCTTAAATATCATAAATCATGTTATTCGGATTACACTAACAAAACTATGATAGAGCGCCTTCGGAAGAAGTTAACTCATGTCGGTGCTGATTCAGAAAATGTAGAAACGAGAATCAAGAAAATATTTGAGGCAACAAGGAAGCAATGTATCTGATTGCAAATTATGTATTTTTTGCCAAAGTGAAACAAAGGAGCGATCTAAAGAAATTATGTCATTTAATATGGAGAACAAAATAAAGCAACTGGCGAAAGTCAACTACGAACTTCGCCTCCATATCGCAGGTATATCAGATGGGCTCGTTACCACAGCAGCTGTTTACTATAAAACCAGCGAAATGCGAAGAAAATTGAATGTTTGCCTTCAGAAGTGAAACGCAACGATGCCTTCGTTTAGATTTGTTTCTAATTTACTGCCGCTGCAAATGGACACGGAAGTAGATTGTGATGAAATTAGGTAATATTATAATTTCGTATAATTTTTTGTAGATATTCCAATTAAGCGATGTATGGAATAGATATTTGGTAATGAAAATCTAAATATATTTTATATATAACGCAAAGTAATATCCTTTTGAACAACTATGACGAATTATTTTGTTGTTTTTTTGAAATATGTCTTATTTTAGATCCCCATTGGACGCCAACGAGCCAGTGGAATTATAACTTTATATACACCATTTTAAAGAAAATTTTATGAACTACATTTCAACTCTTGATATTTTTCTCTCAATTCAGTTCTTACGAAGATATTCTCGATAAATTAAAAACATGTACTTTTAGGGGTGGTTCTGGGGTGGTTCAACCACGAATTCGAGATGACAACCGAAATTTTCGGAATCAGCGGGGGTCGAGTTACTCTAAAAACATAGGTTGGCAAAAAATAATATGATTTGCTTCTAAACATTCGAATTTGAAGAAATAAACCTAGACTACTATAAACATGGGTCCCGAAATGCCTAGTAAGGGAGCTTGGCCTTTTGAAGGGGGCAACCAAAATTGGATTTTTACTTAATATCTCAAGAACCCGTTGAGCTATATTGACCAGTTTTTGGGGGTGATCTGATATCAATAAAGATTTTTTATTTCATGTTATTCATCAAGAAAACTCAATTATGGCAGAAATACACAAGAAAGCTTATCCTGCTGTTACACCGTAGCATTAACCACTTTTCACTACGTAATTGATCGTCATTTTTAATTGTTGATATCTGATGTCATTAATGACATAATAGCTAAGGGGTGCATTCTTCAGATGACCTCTGTCTCCCTTAATATAGATTTCCGGATATGTTTATAAGAAATCTTTTAAATATTTTTAGACCTCTAACAATTGATGATTGCATACCTGAAACGCCCCGTTTACGATGTTTTTTTAAATAAATTTGATTTTCAAAAATTAAATGAAGTGTGATCCACTGATCCATTGATACTGATACTGATATTATTAAGTTGCCACCATGTTGACATATACAAGTACTACCCAACAAACACGTAATTGGCCCATTATTAATAAACTTCCTACATGCCCTCATTTCATCACTGGTAAGGAGCACTAAATTATTAAATAAAGTGTAACTCCGACCAATGCTCGGCCATCACACACTTTGCCAATAAAAATGGCGGTATACTGGATTTTTAGTATTAACTTATTTTTCACGTGTCGTTAATGAAAATAATGATTATTTTACTATTGCCTTGATATATGGTTGCATACTGATATACGGGGATTGCAGATATAGTTCGAGAGAGATAGATGCAGAGAATGACGAATATATTCGCTGCATAATACAGTAATGTACTATTAATTGTATCGACATAATTTATGCATCTTCCTAGACTTGAAATATGTTTACATAGCCAGTTTTATTGTAAATCTGTATAAAATAGTTACAGAAAACAAATGGACCTCATGAAATATCTAAATTTTAAGAACGAGTAATAGAATTTAATCTGAATATTTATTTTTTTGCAAAATTTCAAAATGGCAGGGTCATCAACAGTAATCATTAGTAGTAAATACATTGATTTAGTGAGTAAAATGTAACTTTGGACAAGCATTTAAGAAAATAATATAACTTTTGCTAGATCTACTTTTCGATCGAATGGAAACATGGATGCCTCTCATCTTGTTCTAAAGGTCTGAAGGAAGTTATAATGATTATGGATAAGTAATTTAAATTCGCTTTTCAGGAATTGACAGAACAGTGCCTTTATGAATTTGATATACCAGTGATGGCTAAATATTTCCAAATACACAATAACAAAAAGGCGTCTCAAGCACATGGGGCCATCAATTTACCATTTCAACTAGAGATGCCGCAAGACTAAGAACAGTCTCGGTCTTGTCTTGGTCTTGTCCTGAATTTCAAGACAAGACCAATACAAGACCATCTCTGAAATTTCGAGACCAAAACAAGACCTGACCTTTCAAGACCAAGACTCTTGTCGAGAGTCTTGTCAAGAGTCTTGAGTTTTGTCTTTCGATAATATTTTTTTAAAATTTTTATTTTAAAACAATGTATTTTTTAATGGGCAAATCAATCTAGAATTTACTAAAACTTGAAGGGCTGTATTAAAATATTTAAGCATACGGGAGTATTAACTATTACTGAATGAATACCAAGACAAGACGAGACTCACTAGTTTAAGAAAGCTTCAAGACCAAGACAAGATTAGTTAAGCCAAGACTATCTCGAGACCAAGACAAGACTTGCTTAGTCTTGTCTTGTTTGGCCTTGCGGCATCTTTAATTAAAACACAGGACCTATAATGATTAGACAGTAATTTGTATTAGGTTGGTGAAATAATTCCAAGTATGAAATAATAAAAGAGCGTATTAAACACATAGGGTCATCAACTTACGATTACAGGACAAATGATATAATGTTAAACATTACTTTGTATTCGCTTTTCAGATATTGGCAAAAGTTGCCAACACTTTACCACTTATAGATCTAATGGCCCATGGCTTTTCCACCTATTGTGTGTTTGCTGAGTAAGCTTTATAAAATGTAAATGCCCTACAGTCATTATTACTTGAAATACGTATCCTGTATGTTTCATTTATAACATGAATAGTGGCATTTAATTTAACAAATCGCGATGTAACTTCAAAAATATATTATTGGTTGCAATCTGGTATCAATGATATAATTCGGACAAATATGATACTGTGAAAATTTTACACTAAATTGTAACTTTCTTGTAGTTTACCTTGACCTTCAAAATGATTAAATTCATAGAGACAGAAAATTGTTACCAGCGCTGAGACAACAGTATCCTAAAGAAAAAAGATATTTTTAACAATGCCCTCTCGTGCTTTAAAGCTAATGGCAAGGCATTTCTAGTAAACTAGTATGCAAAATAGCCTAGCAATTGACTCTACCTAAACCCAACAGAACATTTGTTGGCTAGTCTGAAAAAGATGAACTGCACTGCACAACAGACAAGGACAAGAAGTTGGTTTAGGCGATTGATTTCATTATCAGGTGCAGAAAACGTATAGTACGTTCTCAAATTATATGCAAAATTGTCCGAAGAAGGTTATTAAACATATAAAATGGTAATATTCGTTAATACAAGGACAACTTTAACGAATTTTCTATTAACTTGCACAGAGCTGTAGGTAATTATCACTGGTTTAGTCTACTCCTTCTTTTAATAATTCTTGAGTTATCTTGGTTCCATATTGCAACCATACATAAAATGTAATACCTGTACTACGGACATTAAAATTTTAAGGTACTGTAACTTATGCTGGAGGCTAAATAATTTTTCGAATACAAAATTATTTAAATTATAACAGTATGCAGATAACAGATGGAATGGAACTCAAATACAAATTGATCACATGATTTAAAAAATGCGATAACTACCTATATCGCATTTTTGAGTAGATTTACGCATTGTACCAATTTATTAAATTACAACCAACCATCAAATATACAGTGAGTGGGATGGACCAGATTCACACTTGTTTCTCATTCCACTGCAAATTCTGAAAGTGGATAACCACTTTCTGTGTTACTGTCACATAGGGTTTCAACCCTTCTCAGGATTAAATGGGTTATATAATGAGAATGCAATGCAATAAATACTTCTGTCTGAAAATCTGAATTATATTTCTCATTTACATATTTCATTAGAAACATGTTAGTCAAAACAAAAAGTTTTTACCCAAGAACGCAAATCATATTAATGGTACGAGACAACACCGGTCAGACATCAAATAAGACTGGAAGTATTCTAGTGTTGCTTTATTCCGTATATTCGAAATTTAATAACTTTAAAAGCACTACGTACTCTTACTAATAGTACACTATCGCAAATACACTCCAGGAAATTTATAGTTATAGTATTTTAGCAAAACTGCACAACAAAGTGTTTTGTTCAACCACAGAACTCTTTCTTATTTTTATTACGGTCCCACATGTTTACGACCAAATTCAACTTAATTACATTATCTGCACTTATTTAGTTATTAATCCCCAATCCTCGATCCTCCGGAAAGATGATAACCTTTTTCTAAATTAGTAAGTGTTCCTATATTTGGCATCATTTAAGTATCACTAAATGCTGACCTTAAAATTCAAAATATTTGACTATCCCCAAAGCAGGAATTGAAACCACACGTATATTGGACTTGGACTTAGAAATACTACTAATTTTTATTAGTCTTATTTATTAGCATTGTGAAGTTAGGTAGAAGTCTAACGATAAAGAACGTTTAAACACAGTTGTGTGTGCAACTATCTGAAATGAAATGAAATATATTGCCACATACGATCAAACGAATAAATATATAAATAAAAATAAAACAACAAACTAAAGGGCAAATTAATTGTGGGAATCTGCTAGGCTAATTTAAACTTTCTTCAAGTCAACCTTCTTCCAAAATTTAACAGCAATAGTACCTTTGTTACAAATTATATGTAACAGTGTTAAATTTTCATACAGAGGTAAAGTAGCTTTTTTAATTGTAATGTTGAATTAACAGTTGTTCTGCTCTCTTAGACCTGTGTATGTACCACAAAAAAGTGATATAAATATTACGTCTTATTCGAGATTTCCATTTTGAGTTTATTTCTTTGTGATTCAAATCTTTATAAACACCAAAATGTAACACAAGAATCGGTCACAAAAGTACGTAACTTACAAAATTAATATTTCAAGAGAGAATAATAAAGTGACCATGTTATTATTTTCGCTATCAATAACTGATGTTATAAAAATAATATATTTTTTTTCTTTTGACACGCAAATATGTATGACTAACTCTCTGTTAGGTAATTGTAGCCAAAAGTTATGCGATCTGGATAATTGAGTCATTGCTCCGATTTTGCATCCTTGAAATATTTATATTTTTGAAACTGAAAATGTTCCTTTAAGTTAGCGCATAGCAAGCCATGCCGAAAATAAACAATATGTGGGCTAGATGAGGGTTTTCAGACATTTTGAGAACATAATGATTGATTAGTTTTTGGAATATTATCACACTTTTAATAGTGTGGTTGGTGGCTTCGCAAAAAGATCGTGACCTGCTGGATTAAAGCTCCAAATTTTGCACACTTCTTATATATCCTCAGTACTATCAATTCAAAGGGGGGGGTGCCAGATTTCAGTGTCCGCCATCTTGAAATACGACGCTATCTTTGTTTTCTTTGGACTCTACCTGTACATTTTCGACTTTTATTTGGTTTGTACTAAATATCTCTGGGTTTGTAGCAAAAAGGATTTAATTTAAACTAAATTTGTTACAATTTGAGACCAGAGCCTCTTTTGTAACTTTAATATTTTGCGAGATACAAGCTTCCAAAGTTTTGAACTTTTTTCAGGTTATTACGAAAATCTATATTTTTGTCGGTTTTGCTAAATATCTCAAATGCAGTCAGTTTTAGACCAAACATTATTTCATTAATGTTTAATAGGCTACATTGTGAGTAAAGAAAGACATGGATACAATCAAAATCTGCTAAGATAATGTATTTGGCCATGTTACAAACGTTTTAATAAAAAAAATTACACAATAACTATTAAGAAAATGATCATAAAAGTTATATTTATAATGTTGTTAGGGCACGGAGGTTCAGCCTTACATCCGCACTAGATTAATTCCCTACAGCTTTTGCTTGCCTCCGGTATAGACATCCAAATTGGTTACCATGTCTCTTCGTTTCTTTTCCATCCAAAGTTAGCCGGAGTAGGAGCGTTTTGGAGTGATTTCAAAATGGTTAACCAGATGCTAGATTGATAGATGCAGAGATTAGTGAATGAGGGCATCCTGTGTGGGCGGTAGACTTTGCATCATCTTTACTTTTTTCCTTGTGTGAAGAGATCCTCCCTGAGCTTGTTGATGCTGTCAAGTACTGTTGTGCCATCGTACAGGATCCATGTGAATCGTTCTATAAGTTCAAATGACTTTGTTTTAGCATCTACTGGCTGAAATGGATGTCTTGCAGAGAAAATAAATCCTTCAGTGCCTAGAGGGTATGCTTTCCATGTTTTCCATGCTGACTTCCCCCTTTACTAAAAAATTGTGATGTAGTGCCTGAACCCGTGAAAGCATGGAAAAAGGGCAATACTTGCAGAAGTTGGGGAGATATTTAGTAAAAACCAAATAAGTCGAGAATTTACAGTTACAGTCCAAAGAAAACAAAGATAGCGTCATATTTCAAGGTCAAGGCGGACGCTAAAATCGGGCTCCCCCCCCAATTGATAGTACTGAGAGTATATGAGAACTCTGAAAAATTTGGCGCTTTAATCCAGCATGTTGACTAATATTTTCTCTAAGCCACCACACTATAATAAGAAATCTCATGTGGCTCTGTCCAATTTCGTTTAATAAAAGTAAAAACATGGTGACTTTTGCAATAAGGTTGCTCGAACTTTGAAAATTATGAGCAACAATTTCTTCTATAATTATAATAGTCGCAGTTTGCTCATGGAATAATATTTTGTTTAAACGCCTCACTAAATTCTCTACCATATTGAGCTAGAGAGAAGATTCTTCGGCTCAAAGGTAAATGAGGTGCTTGTTTTAGACAACTTGTATATATTCACTGAGCCAAATTTTATGGCACCTTTATTTAACCAAGAATAATTTTCAATTTTTAGCTGTTTCTGACGAATTTCGAAATATTTAATTATCAAAAATTCGTTCCCTCTAACCAGTGAATATGAATATATATTGGTAATACTGGAGCAGGGCATACTAGGATTTTTTTATTTATGTGTAAAATTCAAGTTTGCCTTTTTAATATGCCCGCTGCATAATTATCGAATACAGTCCAAAAATTAGTAGAAAGCAAGAAATTCGTTTTGCAAGAATTTTTGTAAAATATTTTTGTAAATGCATTTTCCTTAAAATAAAAAATTTGTCACAGAGGAAAATTAATTACAACTTTTTAAAATTATTTAAAAAAGATATAAGTGATTGCAGTTTTATAGATTTGACAAATTAATACCTAACATTTTCAAATGCCAATTAACTACATTTACCTTTCTTGAGGACATAAAGCCACTAAAAAATAAATATCTTGTATTTCTGCTTACATCATTGTTATAAAATATTATTTTGGGTATTCAGCAGATATCTTTCAAAGAAATCATTCGTTCCTTTCATATATTATGTAACTAATGTTTGTTTGTGATGTAGTATCCTCTAGGTAGGGCTAGAGATGCTTGAAAGATTTCCTCGCAAGGGTGGATTTCTGATAATATATTGGCATGATCAGACTTAGATCTTCAATATATAGAAAGAATGGTTATTTTCTTGTTTATCGTATTGAATGGAGTATCCTCTAGGTGGGGCTAGAGATGCTTGAAAGATTTCCTCTTAAGGGTGGATTTCTGACAATATATTGGCATGATCAGACCTAGATCTTCAATATATAGAAAGAATGGTTATTTTCTTGTTTTTCATCTTGAATGTTAGACATAGTAAATGTATAAAGAAATTGACAAGTTTGTTTGTAAGAGGACTACTCGTTGATATTCTAGCTTGATCAGATTTAGATCAATAATATATGAAAGGAACGAATGATTTCTTTGAAAGTTATCTGCTGAATACCCAAAATAATATTTTATAATAAAGCCACTATTCTACAAATTGTGAAAAAAATTAATAAACTTTCGCGCGAAAAGAAATGACACAAAATTTGGTTTGTTGATCACAAAATGTCACATTTAAAAATATATAAACCTGAAATTAAATTAAATATTTTAAATTCAAAATAAAATTAGAATTACATTAGTTTAAGAAAAATTATATATTTCTTTTATCTAAACTTCAAAAATTCTTCAAATCTCATTCATGCAGTTTTCCTCAAAGTCTAGAGAATGGAAATAGATAGTGTTTCGGAAATTTTACGACGATTCTAATTTTATTTTTTTAATTTAAACTAACTTATTTACCAATTTAATTTCAAGTTTATACATTTATAATTGGACCATATTGTGATAGTCCACAACATAATAAAAATTTCGGTCTATTTTTCAAGGCAGAGAAGTTTTTAAATCTACTTTTCAGAAGAGTGGAAAAAAAAAAAGAAAAAAATATAACTTTGTTTCTTACTAAGAACCAAAATAAAGAACCTAACTGTCCAAAATTCGTCATAAATAGAAAAAGCATGAAAATTATTGATGGTTAGAATCAGAGATGGCAATGGGTTTTTTCTCTCATCGGGAATTTTCCCAAAAATGGGTTTTTTTCCTGGGAGGGTTAAAATGAAAAAAACCCGTTTTTTCCCCATTTTTAAATTTACCACCAATTTTAACATAACTTTTAGCTTAACAGTTATTAGGTTAGGTTAAAATTTTTTCCAAAAATGGGTTTTTTCCTGGGGGGTTAAAATGAAAAAAAAACCGTTTTTTTCCCATTTTTGAATTTGCCGCCAATTTTAACATAACTTTTAGATAGGTTAGGTTAGAAATTTTCCCAAAAATGGCAGGGTTAAAATGAAAAAATCCCAGTTTTTTCCCATTTTTGAATTTGCCGCCAATTTTAACTTAACTTTTTTAGACTAAAAGTTATGTTAGAACTAAATCAAGAAAAATAGCATTGGAGACCTTATGTTATGAATACAATTAAATATACCTAACATATTTGGTATCAAAATGAAGGTCTTTTAATGACGAATCCGTTTTGATAAAAAAAATAATTTTCCGGGGAAAAAATCGATAAAATTAAAAACCGAGTTCTTATCCATCTCTGCTTAGAATATATGTAGATTATTGCCTAATTAATATATTGCCTTCCAACAAAAATAAATCGGTGTCATTTTCAAAACTAACATTTCTTTCTTCCACGTACCTTCACCACTCCTTGGGGGTGTTTTCGATAATGGAAACGAAAATTCTTGCTTATCCAAACATACCTATCAACCACACAACATCTAATACAATAAGGCCAATAAAAATCGTAGCCAATGCCAAGACATTCAGTGCAATATTTAACATTGAACACATATAAAAAAAATAAACAATCATTGATATGCAACATCATAGGAGGAATACAAATTTAAACACTAAAATTTTAGGAAACAAGAATTTTAAAATGGGTGAAATCCAAATTATATGCATGAAAATACATCGAGAAAAATATAAAAATGCTTGTTAATACCTCTCTCTTATTTCGCTTTACCAATGTTCCCGTGTAATAAAATTGTGTTTAAAACTAAACGTACTATACACAGTGGTTCACCGGGAACTGCATCGATCGATATAGGGAAAAGTACGTACGAAAAAATTTGAAAATTTAGGGAGCTATTAACGGCAGTGTGGCCAATCAAACTAAAATAATTACAAGCATCTGGCAAGCATCTGAAAGTCGATACCAACTTGCTTATATATTTTGGGGTTTTCGAAAAGATCATAAAATTCTGAGTCAAGAACATACCCTATGCCTAAACCCAGCCGTTTCAAAGATATTTGACATTTTAAAAAAAATTTGACAGGTTCTTTTTATAACTTTCTTCGTGTAAAAGATACTCATTTTCTTTTTGGCACGTAGAAAGAACACAAGGAGAGCTGCACTCTATAATTGAGTTACATTCAATAATAGTATACCAAGTGTTCCATTTTTTACGTTACATTTTGTAAACAAACCGCGAAAACTTGCTTAGGCTAAATGGAATACCCTATTTTTTACATCAAGTTATGTAAAATTAAATTCCTTTTTTTCTGATATCGCATTGTGGAGTTTTAAGTTACAACTTTTTGAAATATTTCCGATTTTCTTAGAAATTCAAGAATTGTTACTAAAATTTTTATCAAATTAGCCATGATTAGAAACAATCAGTAATGTCAGAACTTCTCTTATGTCAAAAAATGCCACAGCGATTAAATTACACTCATGAAGACTTTTTGAATTTGTTTATTATTTATGGAGAATGTGATAAAGTAATATCAAGAACATGCAGTACATCTGCTCCTCGATATCCACAAAAACGGAAACCGTCACCAAATACTGTAAAACGCATACTGGATAATTTTAAAAACCGCTGCCCAAGGAATCACTACTTCCACATCCGGATTTTCTATCCAAGTCACACAACGAAAAAATTTTGTATCTGGAAATAATTGTTTATGGAACTTTAATAAAATAATATTTGAAATCTTCTACCCCAAAAACCCATAAAACGATACCCTACATCGGTAGTGGGGTGGTGGTGGTGACAGGGGGTGGGATTGGTTGGGGTGGATAATGTAAAAAAATATTTTGAGGTTTCTGGTTCTTTTACACACACTAAATCACATTTTTTTTCATCCCCTTTAATAATGGGGGTGGGGGTGGTAATGGGGGTGGCTAATGCCAACATTTTTTTGAGACCTTAGCTTCTCTTGTCTATACTAAATATCAATTTTATGAACTCTTACCTGCTTGATTTACCTATTTACTCCAAATTTACCCCAATTTACCCCCCAACCCTTCGACGGAACAAGATGAAAATATAATCTAGTTCTAGATCTCGTTAAAGTACATATGTGTACCAAATTTCAAGTCAATATCTCAAACGGTTCCAGAGTAAACGTGCGCACAAAAAAAGTTACAGACCGACAGACAGACCGACAGACAGAAAATTTTTTTCGCTCAAACTTGAAATCTCGACGTTTCATGACATTCTAAGCCTATTTGAACAATAAAAATTTTTAACAATTTTTTTGTCGTTACTATACTTCCCCTGGATGTGGAAGTAAAACTATGGCTCTGTCAAGGCAATAATTCAAAAGCAGAAGCCTATTGTTGATGACTAAAACGTAGAAATAGCAATTCTGGGATATTTTCATGCATTTCCGAGGATGTCATTAAGACAAGCTGCTCTGAAATCGGGACTATGCAAGGATTCAGTTCACAGAATCTTACATAAATTTCACCCGTTTTCGTTCCAAATGGTTCAACGATTAAAAGAAACAGATTTCCTAATGAGAGAAAATTTTTGTGAACTTATTCTAATAAGGTCTGTAAGCGACGATTCTCATTTGAAATATTATATGGACTTTTTAATCGACACAATTCGTATTATTGGAGTGACTCGTGTGACTCATGTTTTCAGGGAGCGAAATTTTCAAGAAAGTTGGCGGTTTAATGTTTACTGTGCCATAAGAAACGATAGAGTGGTAGTATTAGAAGTTTATCAGGAAAATTTAAACAGTAAGTTAAAAACATTTCTTCTTCTCCTAATATGTATAGTTAATTTTTTTGTTTTTTTTTTTAAGTGAAAGATATCTAAATATTTTACAAAATTTGAATAATGACTATTTAGAAAATTTACCTCTCGCCTAACATAGAAACATTTTGTATCAGCACGACGCGACGGTGCTCCCCCACATAACGCTATTTGATAAATAATTTTCTACAAGAAACCTTTTATCGCCAATAATGGACCTTTCCTATGGCCTCCTCGCTCGCCCGATTTATTAATTCTAGATTATTTTATTTGGGGAACTATTAAAAATAAAGTTTATGAGAGCCCATTAACAACTATTGAAGATTGTATGCAGGGAGTAAGAAATGCATTTCAAAACTTATCACAGGATTCAATTAGAAGAACTAATCCGAAGGTGCGAAAAATGTGTGAAGGTTCGAGGGCGGAATTTTGAACAATTATTAAATTAAAATGGAATCATGTTTTTAGTTGACTTTATCTTAGCTATTTTAGTTTATGCAAAGTGTTTTCAATCCAATTAATAGGCAACATGCCTATTAACAGTGTTTAGTGTTATTTTCCGTTTTTGTGGATATCTAGTAACAAAGTTCTTGATATTATTTTATCATATTCTCTATAAATAATAAACAAATTCAAAAAGTCTTCGTGGGTGTAATTTAAATGAGGTGTCATTTTTTGACATAAGAGAATCATTGACAATACTGATTGTTTCTAATCATGGATAATTTGATAAAATTTTTACTAACAATTTTTGAATTTTTGAGAAAATCGCAAATATTTCAAAAAGTTGTAACTTGAACCCCCACAATGCTTATATCAGAAAAAAGGAATTTAATTTTCCATAACTTGATGTAAAAATATAGGGTGTTCCATTTGACCCAAACAAGTTTTCGTGGATTGAAGTTTACAAAATGTAACGTCATAAATGGAACAATTGGTATACTATTATTCAACGTAATTCAATTATCTACCATAGCTCTCCCTCTGTTCTTTCTACATACCAAAAAGCAAGTGAGTCTCTTTTAGATGAAGAAAGTTATAAAGGTTATTGTAGACCATTACAAATGTCGATTTTTTTTTAAATGTCAAATATCTCTGAAACGGCTGGGTTTGGGCATAGGATATTCTACATGTTTTTGACTCAGAATTTTATGCTCTTTTCGAACACTCTTAAATATATAGGGTGTTCCATTTAAAATAAGCAAGTTGGTATCGACCTCCGGTATAACCGGAAGTGCCAGATGCTTGTACTTATTTTAGTTGGATTGGCCACACTGCCGTTAGCAGGTCCCTAAATTTTCAAAATTTTCTGGTGCGTACATTTCCTATATCGAACGATGCAGTTCCTGGTGAGACACTCTGTACACAGACCAGTAGCTGAAACAGATTGTAAAATTAGACACTAATATTTTAATTCATAAAATAAATAATTTTGTACGTTGCATACGTACAAAATTGATATGGCCGGTCCTCCCGGATAAAGATAGAACCACTAAAAGTACCTATCATAATTGACAATTTTTAATGTACAAAAATTTGATTATTTTTCCCCAACTTATATATACTTAAATAAATTATTTTATTAAATAAAATATTAGTATTAAATTTGCTCTGTTCAGATACTTTTTCACATCTACCGGTTGGTTTGTTAGTCATCTTAAATGTTTTAATATGCTCCCATAAACTAATTATGATATGATATCATGCTTGAAAATGTTGCAAATCTAAACGTCAGTTTATTTTCTGAACTGGGATTTCTAACTTTAGAGTTAATTAATGTGTACGTGAGCACTTAAATCTTACCTTCCCTCTGTGCCGGAGCTACTGCTGACATAGGCTGTGGGATTGCCTGTGGGAATTGACCATAAACCGCGGGGTAAGCTGCCGACAAATATAAACAAATCACACCCATACTTTACCACGAATGCAACCAAACATGCTTCAGTTCAGTTGGTACGTTAAACGGCTCCGAAATCAAATAAGCAAACTTAGTTTTAAAGCATCATCAATATTGTAAATACACTTCTAGGTTTGCTGGCATGATTCGAGAAAAACAAATCAGTGAGTAGTATAGTAGATTCAGGAGGTCATTCTTAGTGTTAGCGACAGAGAGTTTTAGAGGTTTTAAACAATTTCTAAAAGTCTTAATAAATTAATTAATTGATACATGAGAAGTAATTAATTAATTAAAATCAGTTACTAAACCATTCTAAATGAATTCAACATATTAGGGTCTCACTCACGAGTCAAAAATATCTTAAAATGAGGTAAACTATACTGAAAACTATTAGCAATTAAAGATAATTTATTATTAATCTGAGTTCGATACGTCTGCTGAAATAAAAGTAACATGTAAGAGTAAAAATGATACTGAGAAACAATTGAAAAATGCAGTGCTGTGCATGAGTACGTATTTGTGTTGCAAGACAGTGCAAGACTTAAAGGTCTTGCGCTGCAATCGCAGATGTATTTTTTGTATCAATTAAAAACTTAAGTCTTAAGGATAGGATTTTGCAGAGTAGAGAGGAAATATGCGTTTATTTTCGATTATTATCAATAATTAAAAAACCGAACATAATATAATCTTTAAAACTGTTTCAAATAATTGCTGTATAAATCAGATTTTAGGCAAGTGACAATTGGTGTGCCTCAGGACTCTATTCTCGGTCCATTGCTCTTTTCAATATTTCTGAATTAATTGCCTCATTCTTGCCTAACACCTAACGCAGCAGTCATCTATGCTGACGATACAAACTTTTTAATTTACAGCAGCTCGTTAGAGACCACAGTCACTAAAGCTAATGCATCAGTAGACGAGTTTTCTAGATGGTGCTTAAGCAACGGCCTTGTGCTAAAGCTGGCAAAACAGTTTTTATGTCATTCCTGCCAAAAAGCGTTGCCCACAACTCAAGTATTTTAATTAAGGCTGAACATGAGTCAATTGTTTATACAGATAAGACGATGTTCCTGGGAGTAATTTTAGATAGTAAAATGACATGGGAAAGTCACATCGAAAATATACTGAGCAAACTAAGCAAGTCTTGTTTTATCATTCGATACCTGAAGTCCTCTGTCTCGTTAAATGTACTAAGAATGGCATACTTTGGCTTAGTTCAATCTAGTCTGTCTTATGGTTTGATTTTTTTGGGAAATTTGTCTCACATTACCAAAGAGTTTATAGCCCAAAAGAGAATCATTCGTTGTATGGCTGGTCTATCTATGCAAGCACACTGTAAAGGAGCATTTATAGCCCTGTCTATCTTAACTGTACCATCGCTTTATATATTTCTAATTGCAACTAATATAAAAAGACAAGAAAGTTTGTTATTACCATACACGCAGCCCTCACGAACTCCAGACCTCACTTTCTAGACTAAGTGTGTGCCAAAATTCCCATATTTTTAAGGGAATCAGCTGTTTTAATAAATCCACCCGCCACTTTGGTCATTCTGACAATTTTAACTCTCTTAAAAATGCTTTGTTTAAGTACTTGGTTGGTAATGCTTTTTACTCTGTAGATGAGTATTTACAATCGTAAGTTTTATTATTATTATTTTATTTTATTAGTACTTGTTGGTATTATTGTTGTGTGTTATTGTTATTTTAATATGACTTATATTTTATTGTATTTTTTTTCTGTACTGACTAGTCTCATGAGTCATATGACTTAATATGACGAATAAAGAACTTAATTACTATTATTCTAACGAATACAACTATATATATTTTTTATTGAAAATTTCGGTTGTACTTGAATATCATAGTTTGTCAATGAAAATAGTTCCCAATTTCATTATTAGATTATGTCATTTAACTATATACAAAATTTATGATAAAAACTGTATAAATTTGTATACATTAGAGCAATGGGAAGTATCTGAAACTACTTTAAAGATTATACCATTTATGATTTTTGAAATATTTATTATAAATCTAAAATAAACGCATATTTCCTCCTTACTCTGCGATATCTTTAAAGTAAATTAATATAAATTGGCTATTGATAGTTTGACAGTCATATTACACCAGATCGCAAAATCTACCATGGTAATATCAGCATTGTAACTAATAAATGCCACTGCATTTCTAATGTTTGTTAAATGAAAGCAATGGAGGTGGCAGCATTTCAATTGAAGATTGCTTGAGTATTGTCAGTGGGTCGGTTAAATTTACCGCATCTCCGTGAGCAGTCTGATTCAATCGTAATTTTGCACACATTTTGCAAACTCTCTCTTGAATTCTGCACCCCCAACTTTGGAAATGGTAGAGAAAATTAGGTGGGGGTGCATGCTTATCCCACTACAGTGGCTCCAACTGAATTGATTTTCGCGCGATTATAATCGCCGAATTTTGCACAATCTTGCACACCTTATTACAAATTTTGGCCAACCTGTTAATAATTTAATATTCAAAACCATTCATTTTTATGATTTTTGAAAAATTTTTGCGTTCTAAATATTTTTCTTGAAACAAAAACATTTTTACTGGAATGGTTTAAAAATAAAAATGATACAAGGAATTCATTATAGAGGTTACCTCTAGCATAGTGACGAATCTTCGAGAATCAGCCACTATTGGAAAGAAAAAGTTATAAGAGGTGGTCGGTAATGTTAGAGGTATGATAGAAAACGCTCTCTTTAAATGTTTGAGGAGGTTGCGTCAACTGACCATTCATCTTATAGCACCTGCCAAACAATTTTAAAGAAAGATCTGCAGATCTTCCCAATAAAATTAATTTACATCAAATATTTACAATGGACTTGGTATCTCGAATGAATTCTGGTGAGCTGTTTCTAAACAATTTAAACAATGGAGATATTCTGCCATTTTAGCTGCTAATTTTTGTGAATCTAACCTAACCAAAATGTAGAAATAAAACAGCTATATTTATAGTATAGGAAGTTTTTCAAACATTGTTAATGATATGATATAATAAAGGGCTATTCAAATTATTATTTTTAATGAATAATACATTTTTAATGGATATAAAATGTTACAAATAACTTTTTGTTATTTTAAGGTTAATTATTTACAGAAAAGAACTAAATTGTACTATTTAGAACTTTTTAAACTTTAACACACTATTTCCTGTACGAGTTTTATTACAGGTTTTCTCCCTGTTTTAGATTTTATTTTTTTTTTAGCGTTCGTTTGTCGGGTTTTAAGAGTCTTTTTGTAGTTCTATGTATTACCAGTTTTTCTAAATTACTGACTGATTGATGTAGTAGCTTATTTGATTTCGGGCAGTTTAAGCACAACAAAACAATAATGTGCAGGGGACTGTACGTTGTACTTGTGTACGTATGCCGTTCTAATCTTTGCACATAAATGATGTGTTAATTCCTTGAAGCAGTGTAGTTAAGCATCTTTAGTTGTAGTTCAAAAAATTCCGTTAATTTTTAGTAAAATAAATTCTGTGTGTATTATTATTATATGTTATTATATATTTACATTATTAATTAATAATTTATTTGTATTACATCTTGTTTTCTCCTTATTTTGTTTTATATTATTTAAAGCATTTCATTTGAGAAACTCATATTTATGAGTAAATATGCGGTGTAACAAAACAACATGTGTAAATTAAGGAGGCAATACTTCGTGACAATCAAAATATTCTATGTAAAGATGAGCACTGGATTTAAGATACAGGACAATCAATCCCCACTGGTGTTTTTAATTGAGAATGATGAGAGGTATTAAGATGAATGTTAGAGAATAGTTTTTCGCAGTATTTCATCACGTATTAGTTAAATATTTTATATGTATTTTGTTAAGTCAATCAGAGATATAGCTAAAGGAATTGGCGATTTTTTTTTCAAAAACTTAAAGTACTTCTCTTGCCACCAAGAAGAGATGTTAAAATTCCCAGGGTATCTATTTTATATTTAAGAAAAATACATTTCGAATTTTCTTGTATGAAGTATCGTTTTACCATGAATTGATACTTTTTACAACATTCCACTCTATATGTTTTCAATTTTCATTCAAAAAGATTAAGAATTATTCTTCCAAATTTACAAAGAACAGTGTTAAAAAAGGGGCGTGGTAAAGTGTGGAGGCCATCTTTTTTCACTAATTTTGGGGTGCTGAAAACGAATCAGTCATCCATTTTGGCGAAAAATCTCGGAAACACATTAAAAAACAACTCTTATTTGGGGGTGACATTGGAATTGGTATTTAGTCTAAATACTAAGTTTCGAAAAGAAGTAAAACTAAATCCACTCCTTCAACCCTCCTCGCCATTCCCTCACCGCCTCTAAGAAGGTTCTATATAAGCTACTATAACTACTATGTAGTTATTTACAAAAAGGGCTTTTTTAGCCCATGCGTTGTAAAGTGTGGAAACCATCTTTTTTTTACTAATTTTGGGGTGCTGAATGCGAATCTGTCATCTGTTTTGAAGAAAAATCTCGGGAACACATTAAAAAACAACCCGTATTTGGGGGTGACATTGAAATTGATATTAGTCTAAATACTAAGTTTGGATAACTAAGTAGAAAAAGGAGTAAAAAAAACAAATTCGCCCCTTCAACCCATCTCGCCATTCCCTCACCACCCTTAAGAAGGTTGTAAGCTACTATAACTATTATATAGTTATTTACTCATATGCCTCCTCACCCTTAAAAGGGGTGGGTCTCACCTTCCCAGGACCTTTATTCCGTAATTATGGGGTGAGTGAGCATTCACCATGCGAAGCGAGAGCTCCCATCACACGCATCTCACCCGACCGTCATAGATTGTATTCCGTAAGTGCAGTGAATAGGTGGTGAACGTGAAGTGATTCAGCGAGAATAGCCAAATTGGCGCAAAAGCATCAGCTGTTCAGTGTTCCGTTGTTATTTTATTGGGTCCACCTTTGGACAAACTTAGTGAGAGTATTTACGATGGTGATTCCTGAACGTCGTATGGGGGCTTGCATGAAAGGATTATATCACGGGCAAGTTCTTTGCTGACTCTCCTTATAAATGCTCGGTCGGTTAATGCTCAAAAGGGTTAATCTTATGAAGTACAACTTGCCGTTCTCCTTCCAAATCCTCCTCAGCATCAGGAAGATCTCGTAACCTAGAATTTATTTATTGACCAAAAATTCTCGTTATTGGTAACATATATTTAAAAAAATATGACTATAATAAAATAAAAGAGAAACTGTAATATTTGCTAAGAATTATATTATTGTTAACTCATTGACGATGAGCAACTCCGCAATGTCTATTCTGAGTCACAGATTCAACAACAATAATTTTTGGCTGACGCAAACTGTCATAAAAGTACAGTTACGATTGCCGTTCTCCCGGGGAGCTGACGGATTCCCTCACGATTTACCAGTAGAAGTAAGTTCACGCATTTTTCGCACGAGGTGATCACTCCCTTAGTTACAGAATAGACTTTTATTCATTTTCAAGTGAACTCCACCTACTTCTCACGGGAATGTGCTTTCACGCTTTTACAGAATAGAGGTCCAGGGATATTGATCGGTTTTAGTTACAAAAAAAAAAATCCTAATACTCAATTGGATGTTTTTTTATCATATTAAGGTGACTTGACCAATTCAGATCACTCCTGAATATTTCTTACCCCTCTAAGGAGGGATTGTAGGGTGTCAATACCCCCCTTTAAAAATGCTGCTTAATTTTTAAAACATTATTTAGTTATTTAAATAATCAAAGAATTTTTTAATTTAAAAAACAAGTAATATTTTCTGGATAGTGATATGCTCACCGGACATCCCATCCCCCAAAAGTGTGACAAATATTCAAGGGTGAGGAATATTCATCTGAGTTGACTAAATCACCTCATTATGATAAAAGAACATCAAACTGGGTGATTAGGGATTTATTTTGCAACTAAAACCAATAAAAATTCTAAAAAGAGAAAATCCACCACCTTAATTGGTGGGGATGGGTGTAAGAGTATTCAGAAGTAATCACATTATAATTTGATAATAGCCATTTAACGAGGAGTTTTGTTTTTTTTTTAAATAAATAAATAACCGTATATTAGATATTGTATCTTACACCGTTCTTATGGGCGGTGAAGGGTGAGGGAAACGAGGTGGAGGGGGAGAAGGGGAGAGGTGAATTTAGAATTGTTGCTTCTTTTTCTACTGACCTAACGAAGCTGAGTATTTTGAAAGAATTTCCTGCACTAAATAATAACTTTTTGTTGCAAGTTCTAATACCAATTTCAGTGCCACCCCCCAAAGGGTTGTTTTTTACTGTCTTCCCGATGTTTTTAGCCAATTTTGACGACAGATTCTTATTTAGCACCCCAAAATTAGTAAAAAAAAAGATAGTTTCCACACTTTGCCACGGATGGGCCAAAAAAGCCTTTTTTTTTGTAAATAACTATATATTAGTTATAGTAACTGCTATAGTACCTTCTTGGGGGTAGTGACGGAATGACGAGGAGGATTGAAGGGATGAATTTGGTGTTTCTACTTTTTTTTCTACTTAGTTATCGGAACTTAGTATTTAGACTAATATCAATTCCAATGTCACCCCCAAACGAGGGTTGTTTTTTAATTTGTTCCCGAAATTTTTCGCCAAAACGGATGACGGTTTTCAACACCCCAAAATTAGTAAAAAGAGATGGCTTCTTTATTACGGATGGGTCAAAAAAGACCCTTTTTAACGTTGTTCTTTATTAAAAACTCTTCATCGAACTGAATAATAAATAATAAAATATTTATTAATACAAATTGAAGGTACATATTTTCATAGAATTTGTTGTTCCGTCTCCTAGTATTATTACCTTCTTAATTTGCCATTTGTCGTTTGTTACACCCTGTATAATAATGTCGTGTCTACATTATGCTTTTTGGATTTGTCAGCTGACCAAGTTCGAACTGTCCGGACTGTTTACAATATCACTGAGACCTGGTTTTGTTATTAGTTTTAATCGCAAGAAATTGAGGAGGCAATCATTGTCAAAGTGTAACGATTTTATCACTTTATTTGTCCTCTTTCAATAAATTCATTGTGATCTAAATTACATATTATAAATACTCCAATAGTCTCCAAATCACCATAATCAAATACATCTCTGGCAGATTGAGTGCGTCGGTTCATGTTTAAAGTAGTATATTTCTAAAACTACTCATCAAATTTTTAGTGCTATAATTACACTGGCCGACAAAAAAAATGTTCTGTCTTTACAATCAAACATATCATTTCCTATGTATTTTGATGCGCTGAAACCAAATTTGGCAAAAAAAATGTTTCTCTCGTGTCAATTTTTCTCTCCACCCCCATATAACCCCCATAACTTCTTATAGATATTTTTTGAAAAAATTTTTTAAATTATTTTTTATGATTTTTGTATGAATTTTTTGTGTCGTTGATCATGAATCTGAAGTCAAGAATAAATTTCGATTTAATGGCCGCTGTCAACAAGCTGTCAAATTCCACCAAAATGTAAAAAGTTGATATTAATTATATATTCATAAGTATTTTAGGTCGCTAAATACAAATCCGAAGTCAGAAATGAATTATGACTTAATGACAGCTGTCAAAAAACTGTCAAATTTTACTAAAATGTAAAAAATTGATATTAAATGCACATTCTTAAGTTTTTGAGGTCGCTGAATACAAATCCTAAGTCAAAAATGAATTTTGAATTAAAGACAGCGTTAGCAAACTGTCAAAATTTCCAAAAAAGATAAAGAGATGATGTTTAGTATATGCTGATATTAAGCTTGGCTTAATATAATTATGTTTATTCGAAATGAATATACAATGAATATACAATTAATTTCAACTTTTTACATTTTGGTGAAATTTGACAGCTTGTTGGCAGCTGCCATTAAATCGAAATTTATTCTTGACTTCAGATTCATGATCAACGACACAAAAAATCCATACAAAAATCATAAAAAATAATTTGAAAAATTTTTTCAAAAAATATCCTCTATAAGAATTTATGGGGGTTATTTGGGGGTGGAGAGAAAAATTGACACGGTAGAAAAATTTTTTTTTGCCAAATTTGGTTTCAGCGCATCAAAATACATTGGAAATGATATGTTTGATTGTAAAGACAGAACATTTTTTTTGTCGGCCAGTGTTATTTGACGATTACTTCGCATAAACGTCCTAAAAAGTGTAATATGAAATTTGATTAAATGAACCCATTCTGACGGTATTACCGAATAACCATGGAGCACTACAGTCACTTATTGGTTACTAAGTTCTAGGATGAATTTAACGTGGATAATGTAAAACTCACGATAAAAAAATTCTACGAATCTTTACTTGTACTTCCACCAGTAGTTCGTCCCAACATTTGAAAACTATATAAATTTTTTTTATCTTATAGATTCACACAGCAGTTGTCTAAAAATTGATTTTCGCAATCGGAAATATTTATAAAATTGCTATTATTGAAATGCTGAGTATAATATAAGTTTACTATATTCTGGTACATTATTGTAAATTTCAATAACTTTTCGGCTGAAAAGTATATATTATTACATTTTATTTTATAATTACGTAAAACGTTTGCATATGAATTTTATTAGGAATACACTTTATCCGATTATAAACGATGTTTGTTGGCTAACAACAATTAGCTTCCGTCATTAATTAGCAAGAATGTGTATGCAATGATCCTACTTTGAGTTTAATGTATATTAGTTCATGAATAATAAATCTAAAGCTAGATTAAACTATTTTGTGACAACAATACAAACAGTATTTTATGAGTAATTGGACTATTTATAATAGGCTAATAATAAAACCTAAACCTAAAATGGGAGATGTCGTGTGTAAATAAAATATGAAGCAACAACATCGAACATTAAAATTCGTGTAACATCAAACATTTAGGTGATATCAAGCTACATTTATAACATATAGATAAATATACACCCTGAACACATACGTTCATCTAGACATATTTAAATGGCGGAAAATGTCAACTTACCGACTCCTGGATATGCCGGTTGCATCCCTGGATACGCTGGGTGTTGTATCGCCGCCTCTCCATTTGGCAACCCTTGCGCTGGAATGGACAGATGTAGCGCATCTATATATCAAGTAATTCAGTTCTTATTGTTTCTTGTATAGAACATGATAATAGATTGTCCAAAAAATGTGTATTTACTATTTTCGTAATCTTACTGGTGAAGGTATTCATTTATGTACATATACATATCAACTTTAAAAGATTATTCTTATTCACAAGATTACGAATATATTACTAATGATTATACAGCTACACACAAGAAAAAAAAGTGTTGTGCTAACGACCAAAATGTAGTGTATTTTGGCCTGCTGAATGCGAATCCCATGTCGAAATTCCCCCAGCAAATTACCAGAATTTTCTAACCTCAAAAAATCGCTTATAATTGTGAATATTGTGAAAAAGAGAAAAGAAACACTTATGCAAATGGCTAGAATATTGTATTCCTATGAATGTTGAAGCGCTGAATATGAAATAAATGTCGGAATTCCCCTAAAAAACTAACAGAATGTTCTAACCTCAAAAAATAGCTTAGAATTTACAATATTGTAAAAAAAAGAAAACAAATACCTATGAAAACGTCTAAAATATTGTATACCCATGTAATTTGAGACGCTGAATACGAACTTGATGTCAGATTTCCCCCAACAAATCACCAACATTTTTTATCCTCAAAATAATAGCTTTAAATCTACAACATTGTCAATAAAATGAAAGAAGTCCTATGCAAACGACCACATCTTAACACTTAAAGTAGTAATTCAAGATACATTTTAAAGTTTTTAAAAGCATTGAGAGAGTTTGGGCGTCAAAAAAAGATCTTATTCCTTTTTGTGGTAACGAACCCTTTTACTATCAAAAGTTCGAGGCAGTGGATTTCGCGATCATTTGACTCCTTTTTTTTGACTTCTCGCTTTATCGTCCAACAAAAATCTGCCATCTTATTTATATTCCATATTTCTTGAAACGCCGCTCCATTTCCATACCTTTTTCTTATAATGATTTTCGCTATCCCACATATATTTAAAACAAGAAAATCTAATAGACGGAGAGCTGACGACCGCGGAGGTACTACGATATTACCTCCGGCTGGAATTTTAAGGAGTGGTTGGGGGGACCATCAGGAAGTGCCATCTGCGAGGATTTTTGCTCAAAACCCCTGCAAAGGACACGTCAGACGACTCAAAAATGAAAACATTTTTGTTCAAAAAATGATCATACCTCCGGCTGAAAATTTGCCAATTACCTGTTTGAAGGCCACAGATAACGTATCTAAATCGTCAGACGCCTAGGTCGCTGCTAAAAAAATTTTTTTGCTTACCTCCGTCTGACGTTTTAACATATTGCAACACAGACCATTCTAAGCACAAATTAAAATCGTCAGAAGAAAATGCCGCTGCGAAGTCCCCCTACAACGTTCACAAAGTTTCAGCCCGCCTGGTATATTTTTTTTCGAAAATTTATTTTCGTTATCTCCGTCTGACGTTTTTACATATTATCCTAGAGACAATTTTAAATACATATGTAAATCGTCAGACGAAAATACCGCTGCAAAATACCCCTGAAATATCGCGAAATTCCATTCCGTTCCGACGGAACAAACAGTTTTGAACATTGTTCATAAATTTGAATCGTCTGGATGTGTAAAATCTTGCAGAAAATGTAATAATGAAGGTGGTGACAACGATGGCAGACAGATGAGCGACGAACGGGAACAGAGGGAAATAAATGTGTGTAGTTTTGCGGAGGCACATGTTCCAGCAGGCAAATTCTGCCGAGCTCGATGTACCTGACCGCACGGTTCGGACAATTTTAAAACGTAACAAATATCATTGTTATAAAGTTGCCGTCACACAAGAAATTTTTTCCGATGACTTTATACGACGTATGGAATTCTGTGAGACCATGATGGAAGAGGCGAACGAAAATGAAACTTTCATTAAAAATATTTTATTTACTGACGAAAGTTCATTTTCGCTGTATGGTCGACACAATTCATCCGTTACTAGATATTGGTCCTGAGCAAATAAATATTTAGGTATGCCACACCGAACTCAGTACCCACAGAAAGTCAGTGTGTGGGCTGGAATTTTAGGTAATTCAATAGTTGGCCCCTTTTTTATCGACGGCAACCTTACAGCACGAAAATATTTGAATTTGTTACGTGAACAAATTATTCCGGCCGTTCGAACTTTGGGCATTGACCTCGAAGAGATTTGGTACCAGCAGGATGGTTGTCCTGCTCATAACGCGATAGTGATACGTAGATTCCTAGACACTACATTTCACGATAGCGTTATAAGTGGAACAAGCACATATGTATTTAAAATTGTCGCTAGGATAATATGTAAAAACGTCAGACGGAGGTAACGAAAATAAATTTTCGAAAAAAAGTATACCTCTCGGGCGGGCTGGAACTTTGTGAACGTTGTAGAGGGACTTTGCAACGGCATTTTCGTCTGACGATTTTAATTTGTGCTTAGAATGGTCTCTGTTGCAATATGTTAAAACATCAGACGGAGGTAAGGGAAAAAATTTGAAAAAAAATGACAACTTTGAGGGCGTCTGACACCCCTTTGGCAGCGACCTAGGCGTTTAACGATTTACATACGTTATCTGTGACCTCCAAACAGGTAATGTGCAAATTTTCAGCCGCAGGTATGATAATTTTTTGAGCAAAAATGTTTTCATTTTTGAGTCGTCTGACGTGTCCTTTGCAGGGGTTTTGAGCAAAACCCTTGCAGATGGCACTTGCTGATGGTCCCTCCAACCACTTCTCAAAATTCCAGCCGGAGGTATTATCGTAGTACCTCCACGGCCGCCAGATCTTAGTCTATAAGGATTGCTGAGGCAGCAATATTGGTACTAAAAATTTTCTTGGCAATCAAAAGAGTCCAAACTACAGAGAAATTGTCGCTAATCTGGTGGAAAACTATCGTAAGCTAGGTTGTAATATGAATCTGAAGCTCCACTTCTTAGATTCCCATATTGATGACTTTCCTGAAAACTTTGGCGATGGTAGGGAAGAATAGGGAGAAAGATTCCATCAGGACAATATGGAAATGGAGCGGCGTTATCAAGGAAGATGGAACATGAATATGGTGGCAGATTTCTGTTGGACGTTAAAACGAGAAGTCAATAAAAATGAGTCAAATGAGCGCGAAATCCATTGCATAGATCTTTTGATAGTAAAAGGGTTCGTTACCACAAGAAGGAATAAGCTATTTAACCTTTTAACACCCAACTCTCTCAACGCTTTTAAAAATTTTAAAATGTATCTTGAATTACTACTTTAAGTGTTAAGATGTAGTCGTTTGCATAGGACTTCTTTCATTTTTTTGACAATATTGTAGATTTAAAGCTATTATTTTCAGGATAAAAAATTTTGGTGATTTTCTGGGAGAAATCTGACATCAAGTTCGTATTCAGCATCTCAAATATTTACAATATTTTAGACGTTTTCATAGGTATTTATTTTCTTTTTTTTTTACAATACTGTAGATATTAAGCTATTTTTTGAGGAAAGAAAATTCTGGTAACTTTCTAGGGCAATTCCGACATTGACTTCATATTCAGCGTTTCAAAATTCATAGGAATACAATATTTTAGTCAGTTGCGTGTTTCTTTTCTTTTTCACAATATTGACGATTTTAAGCGGCTTTTTGAGATTAGAAAATTCTGGTGATTTGCTGGGGGAATTCCGACACCGGATTCATATTCAGCGGCCCAAAATACATAGGAATATTATATTTTGGTCGTTTGCACAGAACTTTTTTTATTTTGTGTCGCTGTATTATTTATTAATTTGTTTATTTAGATCACCTACAAGAAAAGGTGTACAAAATACAAGTATAATTCTACAATGAAACCCACAAATACACAAAAAAAGTGGGCTGTTCTTTTCATTTAACCAACTTATCTTTACATATTTTAACGCGCTGAATTCGAATCCTGAATCGGAATTGCTGCATCACTTTTTTTGTAAGTCGCGAAAATAACCTAAAAAAAACTCATAATTTAGATTATTTTCGGGATTGACCAAAAATTGGTGGGTGATGGAGCTAAACGGACAGCTGATTCGTATTCAGCACGTCGAAATACATAGAAAGGTTGCCTAATGGAGCCCCAAAATCAAACCATTTTTTTTGTGCGTGTGCGTGTGTATTATATGAATATCACCGGATCCTCCGCATTAAAATCACACACGATCTTTTTTGACCGACACGTAAAAGGCGAACCACCTAGCAGACAATTTTGAACGAATACATAACACCAACGGATGAATAATCCTGAGCATGATCGCATTGAAAATATGACACAACAGATTATTGGCTACGATATCGAAATTACGCATGAACAGTTTTTAAACATCATGGTGAAACCTTCCGAAATTATGCAGTTAATCAAGCTCCGGAAAAGGACGGTATTGATAACAGGCTACTTAAATATCCCCCGAGGAAGGGTATTGTTCAGCTTGTATAACATCGTTAACGCGATCCTGCGATTACAGCACTGGTCTCGTCAATGGAAATGCGCTGTGGTGGTCCCCATACTGAAGCCGAATAAGAATGCGAGACTCGCTGGCAGTTACCGACCCATCTCATTACTATCAACTATCTCTAAATTGGTGGAGAAGGTTGTCCTGAGCAGAATTAATTCTGCTCAGGAGGGACTTCACGTCGATGATGAGCATCAATTCGGTTTCAAGAAAGGACGCAACACAACACAACAGATTGTTAACGATGTCAAGGTGCAATGCAACCTCGGAAAGAGTACCACCATGGTGCTCCTAGATATCGAGAAAGCGTTCGATACAGTCTGGATTCCAGGGCTGATATATAAACTACACAACTATAATTTTCCTAGTCATATTATTAAACTAATTCATTCGTACATGACGGGCAGATCGCTGCAAGTACGGGTGAATAACACAACACGGGATATTCGAGCGGGCGTCCCGCAGGGGTCATGTCTTTCACCTACATTATTTAATTTATTTATACGTCTCTGATTTCCCGTTTTTTTCTAATACCAAGCTGGTCATGTACGCCGATGACACGGCCATGTATGCACATAGTCACAGCGCTCAGGCAGCTAACATGCTGCTTAAAGCATATATGGCGCGGGCAACGGCGTATTATGACTAGTGGAAGAGAAATCAGAGGCTATGGTTTTTTCCCAGAATTTCACAAAAAACAAAATTATTACACCAATCTCGATCAAGGTGGTCAAAATTCAAACAAAAGAATCTGTGAAGTACCTAGGAGTTCATTTAGACACCAGACTGACTTACAACAAGCACATAAACGAAACTATACGCAAGGTCTATTCCCTGTCTAGGAGTCTGTACCCTCTAATGGCAGGATATAGTAGACTAAACAGAAATAACAAGAAATTGATATACACGACCGTCGTGAGGCAAGATCTTACATACGCAGCGCCGGCGTGGTGCAGCGCGTCGGCCACGACGATTAAAAAACTCCGTTTTAGAACGGAAATTCCTACGCCTCATATCAAATTCAAGCAGATACACCTCTCTCAGAGTCCTATATGCCCGTTGTAACGACATTGTTCCACTAGCGAAATATATCACAACCATATCACAAAAATTGTATCAATTTAAATTAGATGATAGTCCGCTAACAAACAACATTACACGAATAAGAAAGCATAATGCACCGTTTCGGATTAAACACAAATTACCATACCAGGCGTTGCCCATTTTTCGACAGCCCTTGTAGCCACCAATTCTTGTACTAAAACTAAACTTATTACCCAACCTTTCTCACTTTTCTCAACTCTTTTTCTTCTTTTCTTTATGTAGTTTTTGTTTTTATTTCTTATTTATTTTTGTCTCTAAATTATTATTCCAAATTTGAAAACTTATAAAACATATAATTATTTAAAATTTCAAAAACATTTGGTATCAAAACTTAATAATTACAAAAAGTTCAACGGCTTGGAATAGCCTTTCTCTTTTTACGTTTCATTGTCTACAGCAGGTATTTTCAGTGACTCCGTAAGACATAAGACTATCGTACTTCCCTAATGAACCTACTAGGTAGGTAGGAGTAGGGTAATTGTGTTAATTTATTTTATTCTACATCGACCTCGTTCCTGCCCAGCCCTTCAACTGCCGCGGAGCCTTGGCTAGCGGATGTCCGGCTGGATACGGAAACGAGTGTCAAGAAGAAATTGTATTTTTAAGTATGAAATGAATCTGATTTGATTTGGAACCTCCGCCATTTTCTAGAAAATCGCGTATATTACACAGGCACAGAGAAATAAAGTGAAAAGTGATCTGTTTCTGGAATTTCGTTGAATAACTCTTACGTGTTTCGACGTGCTGAACACGAATCAGCTGCCTGTTTAGCTCCAAGACCCACCATTTTTTTGTAAATCACGAAAATAACCTAAGTTATGAGATTTGTTTAGGTTATTTTCTCGATTTACAGAAAAATGGTGCGTGGTGGAGCTAAACAGACACCTGATTCGTGTTCAGCGCGTTGAAATACATACAATGGAGTCCCAGAAATAGGCCACTTTTTTATTTTGTATGCCTGTTTAATTATATAATCTGTTTTATTGTCTTTGAATTAAATTGAAGTATTTAGTAATTTCAAATTAATCATAATCATTTTACTTATTAAAGTACCATAATAAAGATATTTACCTATATAAGAGATTTTAACCCTACAAACATTAATACATTGGTAGTATGTGCTACAAGATGGTGTAATTATATCAAACATATTAAAATATCTTAATCTAAATTCGCTATTTACAAATCCAACACAAGGACTTTATTACAAAATATTGAACAAATACATATTTTCTGCAAAAATTTAAATATTTGTTTGATGAAATACTTTAGGAAACATAGAAGCTATATAGTTTGCTTATACTGAAGATATTAGAATATACAAAAAGGAAAATATAAATAAATGCAATTTGCTGTTATTTAAATAAAAAATAACTTTTCAAAATTTTGTTACAAAATTGTTACTAAATTGAGATAACCTAAATTAGAATTTTTTTAAACAGATAAACCAAACAAGTTACAGCTATTTTCAGATTGTCGTTTTTATACCCTTTAAAATCTAAAGTCGGAATTATGATTTTCTTTGAAAATGCATTCGCCCAGCGAATTCCGAGATTAAAGTAAAAATTCCGAGATTAACGCAGAAATTTTGAGATTAAAGTCGGAATGCTGACAATAAAGTAGGAATTTCTTACAAGTCCAATAATTACCTAAAAATGTTTTTACATTTTAATAATAGGAAAAAGTATATCTAAATATTAGTTAATACCTCTTAATGAAGATATTCCAGAGGGTCAGAAACTACATTGCCATTAATATCTAAA
This sequence comes from Rutpela maculata, assembly GCA_936432065.2. Lineage (NCBI taxonomy): Eukaryota > Metazoa > Arthropoda > Insecta > Coleoptera > Cerambycidae > Rutpela > Rutpela maculata. The sequence continues at coordinate 99,955,270 of OW386291.2, forward strand.
CTGAGTACTTAAACATTAATACAGTCCCTGTACTGGAGTCCCGTAAAAATTTTAGTACTGATTTGTCTAACCAACAGAATCGAGTGAAGTACATATAGGAGAGTCAGAAAAAGTTAGGTAGACATCACCATATTCTGAACCGGGTGTTTTAGACGCCATTTTCCAAAATGGCCGACACCGATTTTATTTTGTATATATTTCTGCTCCTACGACAGTCATACTCATCATTGAGGTGTCTAAATATATGTTTTTAAGGGCAAGGCGTCGATTAAGATGGTTTGTGAAGTTGCCTGACGCTATTTATTAAAGAAAATCAGTACTAAAAGTTTTACAGGGCGTAATCCGCAATTTAAGAACTGGCCTACGTTACTGTAATATTTATGCTGATACATCCTAAAAACTAGAATGTTTATTTCATAAAGTGACTAACTTCACTACAGTGCAATGATAGCAGGGATGCATTAATAGTAATGAAAAAAGAAGTTCAAACTTGCTTGGACCTTCAAACCTTTGCTGAAGAAGCTGATAGCAGAATTATAATCCATCTCTTCCATGCTATCCAGTCGGGCATAATATGCCTTATAGTGCTATCAAATGACACTGATGTCGTTGTTCTCATCCTTTGATATATATTTGAACTACTACACATTAATTAAGACCCACATACTTACAGGTTGTGATGTCACAAGTAAGATTGGAACAAAACCATCTGCACTAAAAGCATCGCCAGAAACTTTACTACTTCGATTTGCAGAAGATAATACTCTGCCTGAAGAAACACTTGGCAAAGCAGAGGAATACCTTTTTGAAGTTTTACGTCCATCATGTAAGGTAAAAAATATGATGAACTTCGTTATTCATTACACAAGCGGAAACGCATATCAGAGCTACCACCTTTATCTTTTCCAATAAGATCCGAAGATACTTTTTGTTTTACGGGAATGCTTAAACTAAACAAAACTATTTTCCTGATGCAAGCCTGCAGCTGACAAATTATGGATGGTGCAAAGATGCAAATGGTGTGCTAAAGCCCGATCTGTGCCTTAACAAAATGCCTTCTGAACTGTTAATACAATGCAGTTGTACAGCATGTCCTACTAGTAGGTGTAAATGTAAATTGCAATATTTGACATGCACAGAGTATTGCAAATGTGGTGAACAATGTAAAAGATAGACTGAGAAAAAAGTATGTTAGTTTTACACTCAGTTTTCCATACTTCTGTGTCTATAAAAATGTTGTTCAAATATAATTAAATTTTGTAGTGTAAATATCACTTTCCAAATAAAATATTGTATTCCATTTTTGTTCATATTTCTATTTAAAATCCAAAATTTTCTTTAATAAATAGCAGTCAGGCAACTTCACAAGCTATCTTAATCGATTCCTTGCCCTTAAAAACAAATATATAGACACCTATATGATGAGTATGACTGTCGCAGGAGCAGAAATATATACAAAATAAAATCGGTGTCGACCATTTTGGAAAATGGCGTCTAAAACACTCGGTCCTGAATATGGTGACTATATTGTTTTATTTCTATATTAACGCGTAAAAGTTGCAGTCGGGCGTGGCCGAGTGCGATTATCTATTATTGATGTCTTGGTCGATTAGGGCACAATTCACATTACCGTGGTGTTATTTTCTATTTTTATTGTTCAAATAGACATCTGCACTAGCAAACGACTGGTTACAGCTATCACTCATAGTGTAATCTAAGCCCGGATTTTCCCCTTTGGATTTCCCTGTTGATCATTTATATCTATTTTGTATTAGAAATAAGCTACCAACGAATTTATTGGAATCCATTTACACGCCTTGACCTGTCGTAGATATGTGATTGGTGTAGAGGTTCCTGGCACTCAAACTACAAAAACTACCGAAATTTGCATGAGTTTGATTTCTGCAAGCTTAATTTTTGCGAGTTCGACATTTCACCGAATAATCCCGACAGATGACATCTTCTATTTATAAGTGGGTGTAAGAGAATATAAAGCGAAATTATTTGTTAGTATTGCGTAGGTATAGTTGAGGTCCATGATTAACGTTATCGATTAAAGTTACTAGTGACAATTGTTATTTTAAAAGTACAGTCAGCTTAAATGAAATAAACTTTACATAACACTTGATCACGAATGTTATATTACCTCTTACGACAGTTGTAAGAGGGTGGATCAAACAACAGCCTTATCTTAGTACTCAAAATGTATTGAATTCCTGTCAACTACGAAAAATACCTAACTTACTACTACTTGTTCTCTATCACCAGGACAAATCAATTTATTAAGCCTAACGTAGTGCTCCTTCACTATCAGACCAAGACAATTTACGTCATCATTGAATCCTAACTTGTCTACTTTTCACTATCGGCAATTTTCGGAAATAATATTGGCTAGGCAATCAAAATAGTAGTAGTATTGATACAGCTTTCCAAAAATCAATCATTCTCCCATGTCACCAAAAGTAACTACGTTCAATCTTCACGTTCACAAAGTTAATGGCTGCAAACTTTAGAATTATATATCCTAAGTTGTGTGTAATAAACTACAGATTGACTACATTCTGCATTTCCCCGCCAATCACACGGCTGATTTTTGATGGGCTAGTAATGTCTTCAATTCTGAGAGCCTTCCTTCTGCTCCGATTGTTGGGTGGATCATATTAGTACCTGGAAATTTGGCGGAGTTCAACAGATAGTTGTAACAATGATATGAGTTTGACATCCAGGAAAACTCATCTTCTAAATTACCCTAACTATGTCAAAATCTGCTGATGCTATGGTGAAGCGGATGCTTTAGAGCGGTGTCAATTGTCTGATGCATCTTACTACAGGTAGAGGTACGACAAGATATTGGAGCAAGTGTAACAATAGATGCGTCGTGTGTCTTGTGACATTCGATTATAATCGAACAAGACTATCGATAAATTCCACTTGTATTGCACAGAATCCTATGTAATACTATTGTCTATCAGTACATGTTCTTCACATGCTGCTATGTCTTCTTTCCTAGCAAATTTTCACCATGCTGACGGTTGTAAATCGTAAAATATTAACAATAGAGAAAAATAGTTTAAATAAATGTTGTAGCTTTTATTCGCTTTACAATGTCGGATTACCTAATATTAGAGTAGAACTAACAGGAAAGTAGCTAATTGAGAAAAACCTATTTTTATCTTCATTTCTTTAACATGGTGGCCATCGCTGTAATGATATTTTTGTAGAAAACATGAGTTAATGATTGAGACAACCCCCCCCCAGACGTTATACAAACAAAAAAATTCCCTGTTCACTGGTCAAATGACAGATTACCTGTACTAACGATGGTATCTTCTCTGCAAGTTCCTCATAGAGTTAATCTGTGCCAGGTATTGTAGCTTAAGATTAACCCTCGCCATCCATGTGGTGTCGGTGTACTCCAAGATATGTCTCCAGTTAGCTATTAGTTCTCTCTGTTGAAGAGGCTCTTTTATATCTAACCTGTTTTACGTATAAAGGAGCTTTTGATACCTCAGAGGTTATTGAGAGAAGGCGCATACATCCAGCTTTACCGAGGCCAAACGTGAGGTGCCATTTCTCGGTCCTGCTCTAGTACCGAAAAAGTTTTGGATCTCGTGTGGGTTAGACCTGAGATCCACGGTCGAGATATCAGACAAAGTTATTTCTGTCAGTTTAGAAGGTTTACGATCTATCATTTGATTGATTTTTATATTATATAAGAAGGCAAAAAATGATACAAAAATCAGTATCATCAACTTTAAATTTACATTACTCACTGATTTTTGCACTACAATGGTTTTTAGTGTTATCTGATACTCTTGGACTACCTCCGTTTTCGAGAAACCCGGCTTGTTCAATAACATTGGTCACCATGTAAGTAATTTTATTATTGACGATAATTTCAATGGAAATGTCAAGAAAGAAACGGGTCAAGGGTAAAGAAGCTATTCTTTGTTCCAATAACGTCAATGACAAACTTTGCAAGGATTACGCAATTACGCCATTGAGAGAAAGTAATTGTCAATAAAGAAACACGGAAATGTTTGCAAGAACGTGTAAATATTGAAGTTACATTTACAGTCGTTGCTTAGTTTTCTATTTGATGTGTATGCATGGGACAGGGTGCACTGGGTGCAGTTATGAAACTTTCAGTTTCTCCTAGTTGTATTTGATTACATGCTTGCTTTTATATTAATGCTTTACAAAAGACTTCCACTATGAATTCAGGGAAGTAGCGACTCTCAACCAATGCGAACGAAAAAGCGAATAATGTTGTGTAGCGTAAGAAAACAGTAAGACGATTATTTTTACTTGAATAATGCAGCTGACAGAATTTTAGCTACAGAGAAGAAAATGAGTATTCACATCTTTCTGACATACGCGAAAATCTTCTTTTTGAATATTACAAACAATTTTCGAGTACATCCATGCTACTGTTTCTATGTGGTGATCTCTCTGCATCTAATCTTGATCCTTATTCTCACCGCGTCGGTGGAAAACCTCAAGAAGAAATACACCAGGTAAACAGTAGCAGCAAGTGTCAATAGTGTAGTATTTACTGCTGTCAAAGTATGCATTGATCGTTACGCGCGCGTGGTAATAGTCGGTGTTCTAATATATGAATTCCTGATGAACAAACCTTTGTGTCTTCTGTGTAACATTACAGGGACTTTGGATATTTTAAATCAAGGGCTATTACTACTTTAACTAAATAAAATATCAACTTTGTGTGTTCGTTTTCAGTTGTATTTAAAATTTGATCATTTTATACATCCTTGGCAACATTGTAATACAAGTGAACAACTTACGCTGTGAATGTCGACATTGAAGAGATAATGGTGAGTCTAAAATTATTTACTTTTTGAATTCTTATGTTTAAAAAATGGAGTAGGTAATTGTTCTTCATATTACATAATATAATACAGACTTTTGAAAGCCTTTATTGTGTTCGGCTTTATTTACAATTTGGTAATATATCTTCACACTGTAAATAAACATTTTTTGGTGCACAATCTTTTGGACATTCCTTGGATATTAAGTAAATATTCAGAGAATAGAGAATAGAATAACACTTACGAGCTTGGTACGTTTGAGGAGGGATTCCATTCGTATATACTTGTTCCTGTCCTCCAGGTTGGCCGTTTGGCGTTTGTGCTGCCATGTTAAACGTTGGCATTGTCGGGGAGGGTAAACTAGGGATTGTGCCGTTCACGGGTTGCCCTGAGCCCGCACCAACAGGCACATCTGCAAGAAAATTAAATTATATTTACTATATAATAACATCATAATCAAAGACTAGGACGATATTGTTTTCCATTTTTTAAATTTGAAAATGCTTTGAGATTTCGGATTCTCCAAAATCATATTCAGGATATTCGCCTCTCTATTTATGAGCTGATTCTACTTGCAAAAATAATAAAAGTTCCCATTACATGTGATTGGAAATGCTTTCTAAAAAATCCATGGTCCTTTGAGGAGGGCGCCTAAATAATAATATTACTGATATCTCGAAACACCAGAGACAATTGTATCCATAATAGAGGAAACGGGAGGTACCTACCTCTTATCCCTAATTTTTTTCTCATTTACATTTTTAGTAGTTTAAGATTTAACTATGATTCCTGCGCTAGTATTGCATAAAAACGGTTCTCTTTTAACAATTAGACAAACCGGCTAAAACAAATATTGTGGATTCATTTAGTCATGAATTTTCAAGATTATTTCATGCTTAACAAATACATACCCACATCAAAAAATCTACGTACAGACACACGTTCATATATGCGTGCCCACACGCACAGTAAAAACCACTATTTGGGGAAGGTTTTAATCTGCAATAAATTATTTCTGTTTCACTAGGTATCTAACTTGAGTTAAGATTAACTGACATACAGAGATGGTTGCATCTGACGATTGCAATTGCATTTGGAGGGGATCATTTTTGGCTGATAGTATAATAAGAAGTTTAGTTCAAAATAAAAGAAAAGTAATAAGGTTCGATAGTGGTTCTTGAATTACTATAGAAATCGAAGGATACAGATGACTGTTTAAGAACCTTTTTTGACTTTATATCTACTCTTGGTAAATATAAAATCGAAATAAAAATGGAAGTTAATACGCAAGGGGCTGCATCTGGAAGTAAGTTGGATACATACATACATACATACGAATGGCCTAAACTGAATTATCAGTAAAATTATATAATTAATGTAGTAAGAGGGTCGTACCAAGAAAACGTACGATTGTTAATAAGTACATAAATTGATATTTGAAAATGTTCCTTCACCACCCTTCTGATCATTTTAACAATCCTTAGAAATTATAAGATCTGAGTTTGTTTGAGAACAAACTCGATAGCTTGTAGTGCGGGACTCGGTAGGTGTACTCAGTGTGCAAGTAGCAACTTTATCCGTTTTTAATTGCAATAACATTGAAAAACGTAATTGTCTTTTAGCATACATTGTAATAAAAAATAAGTAATTTACCTGACGTTGGAGGTAATGCTGAGTTCGCCATTCCATTTATTGTTGCATGCGGTAATTGCGTTGCTATCGCTGCCATTGGGTTAATGTATGTTCCTTGTGCAGTTGCAGCTGCCATAATTGCAGCTTGTTGCTGCAAATTGTATCAAGAATTATATTACATTTCAGCTTCAACACGAATATTATATTAACAATATAGGCATTATATTCTATTAGTTACATACTACATAAACCTAAATAAGCGTACAAAAATATGTTTATTTTAGTGAGTCTGAAAATATAAATTTTCGGTTACCTATTACGTTTATTATTTTTTATGAAGTAATTTCTATATAATTTACAAATAACCATTTTTTTCCTTTAGTTAGTATTTCTCTTACGTACTGATACAAGTCTTATCTATTAGATTGAAAACTGTGTTTTTTACAATAATACTCGTCAACAATTAATATAGTTAATCATGTTGTAACCTAGGGTTCTGTCTTAGGGTACCTACTTTTTATAATTTAATCAATGATTTTTAAATGTTATGTCGCCAATAAGCGGTTTAAAATTTTCTGACGATACAACTTTAGTAACATTTAATAAAAATAATAATAATCTGATTCATGAATAAATCTTATTAAAAAAAACGGCTAAGATCTGATCTGGGTCACAGTAAATAAACTTAATTTGAATGATAATAAGACCAAGGCTTCTTTTTACTCCCAATAACAATTTACCTGTAACAGAAAATGTCACACTGCTAGGTGTAGTCATAGACCATAATTTAAGGTGGACTGGTTATGTTGGTTTTATTAGTAAAAATTTACTAAGTATTTTTTTTTTAGTTAGACAGTTAAAACCTACTTTAAGCTTGCACATGCATGGAGCAACAGGTACATAGACTGAAAAATAAGAAATTAATATGTAAATATGGCCTATCAAGTATCAACACTTGATAGGGTCGATAACTTTAAAACAGGTGGATATATTTTTATACCATTTTGTTTTGCACAATTATTCAAGAACATTAGAATGCTATATCTAATAAATAATAATAAATCCAATCTAAATTCATGTTTTAATCTAATTTTTTTACTACTTTAATTGTTAATTCAATCTCTATTGCTGGAGCAGATACTTTTTGATTTAAAAAGCTTCAGTCTATGTTCCAAATATTTTCTTTGGGGACAATTCTCTATTTTTTCACAGCTGCCAAGTAATCAAGATTTCTAGAAATCTACAATTTCTCACGCGTTTGCCTAACCGATTCCATAAGTGCTTTATCGGATTAACAGTTGTACTTATAATTAGCTAGGGCAAGCGTTCTGTACCAACCCCATCCAGATATTGAGTCACAATATGAGCTACAGGTAGTCGTGCATTGACTTGCATGAAAATATAACTTTTACCAATGAATGAAGTAAATAGGACAAGGTGCTCATCCAAAACTCGAATGTACCCTACCGCGTCAAATAATTTCTTATAGCGGAGTAAAAAACAGGGGAAAAGTCGCTTCCTTCTCGAGTTTTTTTTTTAATCTTAGAACAAACTGAGACATATTCCATTTCGTTAAGTAGACCGATGATCATTAGAAATCATGGAATACGACATTTTTTAGTGGTCACGGACATTGTTATTTTTAAAAAGGTGTGAAATTTTGTTTTTTTTTTAATCATGTTTTTTTGAACATCTAATAACATATCTCAAAAACGAATGGAGATATCCACGTGAATTTTTTTTTGTTACAAAACACACACTTAAGCGCTTCTATCTGTGTATAGTATTGTTAATTAAAATATTTTTAAGCATGTTAAAAACTTAGATAACCTTGAAAGTTCAGAAAATACGCAGTCAAATTTTCACTAAGCTACAAACTTTTTTGTTTTTTGAAATTTTGTATAACATGCTGCGAAGAAAATAAAGCCAAAAGTTTTTGATAGCATAATTTTTTTTTGTGGCACTGTGGAGCTAGTCCAATCAGCCAGAAACAAAATATTGAAGGTAAGACCAATATATTTTTTTTTATTATTTTTATTTTTTTTTAATTATTTTTTTTTAATCGTCTTATTTATATTAATGTCCTGGCGGAGTTTAGCCGTAGGCTATTCTACCACTCAACCAGGACGGACACACACACATAGACAATATCACAACACCCATTCCCTGCGACATTGCCATCTGCCACAGCTGAGACTCGAACTCAGGAGAGTAGAGCGACTAGATTGTGTTGTCTCTCACACAACAGCAATCTAGTTCACTGCTACCATCTCGGCAACACATGAAAAACGCCACTACACATCCATACCCTAGCCAGGATTCGAACCTGGGACACCGTGGTCGCAAGCTTAACACCTTAAGCACTGCGCCACCGAGCCGGTACTTAAATACAGATTTAGAATGGATATTTAATTTGTATATGCTTACTAGTTCTATGAATATTATAGACCATATAAACACCAAAGCGGTGTAGTTAAATGGATTTCATCAGATGTGGAAAAATACATTTAAATGGAACTTGAGACAATTAAAGGAAAGTAGACAGGGACACACGTTTCTCGCCTAGGGGACGATCAAGGCATTTTTAATGTTCTTATACAAACAGGGTAAGGCCTCGGTAAGAAAGGAGAACAACATGAAGTTAGACGATAGGATGTATTACATAGCCTAAAATATTTCTATATTTTAACTCCAGTTCTACTGAGAAAAGTAATTATATATTTCAGTATTTCTACTTTGTTTAGACACAAAACATGTAGTAGATAGCATAATTCTTATTGTGTCTTTGCTAGTTTAGGTACAGTGATTTTCTTGGAGCGCCCGAATTGCAGAAATTGAGTATTAATACGCCCGCGTCCACTAAAACTAACTAGTCTCAGGGCGGTGCACGATCAACGTTATTCGTTTTCGTCGAAGGTCAAATTATAAAACCGCTGCCCAAGGAATCACTACTTCCACATCCAGATCTTCTATCCAAGTCTCACAGCGATAAAAATTTTAATGTGGAAATAATTGTTTATGGAACTTTAATAATAAAATATTTGAAATCGTCTACCCCAAAAACCTATAAAACGATATGCCACATCGGTAGTGGGGCTGAGGGTGGTGGAAGGGGGGTGGTAGTAGTGGTGGATAAAGTGGTGCTTGTACACACACTAAATGACTATTTTATTTTTTTCGCCCCCTTGAATAATGGAGTGGGAGTTGGTAATGGGGGTGGTTAATGCCAAAAAAATTTTGAGACCTTAGCTTCTCTTATATATACTAAATACCAATTTTATGGACTCTTACTTGCTTGATTTGCCTATTTACCCCCATTTACCAACTCTTTAACGGAATAATCTAGTTCCAGATCTCGTTAAAATACATAGGTACGTGTACCAAATTTCAAGTCAATATCTCAAACGGTTCCGGAGTAATCGTGCGCACAAAAAAAGTTACAGACAGACATACAGAATTTTTTTTTGCTCAAACTTAAAATCTCGACGATTCATGACATTCTAAGCCTATTTTGACAATAAAAATTTTCAAAAATATTTTTGTCGATACTATACTTACACTGGATGTGGAAGTAAAATGTGTAACGATATTCTTTCCCTTATTACCACTTGTATTATATTGTAGAACGTATGGCCATTGTGCGAATTGTGCGTGGATTACTTGCTAAAAAAATATTTAAGATAAAAAAGCAATCTAAGTTTCATTGTAAAATGGAGTGGATTTTATGTGGCGTAGTAATAGAGGAGAACGATAAACTTGTGCACAAGGTATGGAAACAACAAATGGGGCTACGGAAATTAAAAGAGACTTAATTTAGGATATTTTTTTCTTTTTTGTTACCTAATTTAGGTGAAAATAACACGTTTACTCAATTATTGTGTGGATCTGGGGTAGGGACTCTGACACAGGAAATATCGGATACAAATATTAAGATTGCCACGTTCAAAAAAAAGTGCTTTAAGAAGCTTTAGCTCCAATAATAACGCAAAAAAAGGAAAACTCGATAGTTTACTTTTTATCAAAACACTCTAAAATTATTACTTTTCCTAAACTTCTGTTTATGGAATTTTATTAGCCCCCTAGTTGCGCAACTTTTTTTTCCATTTACTATAATATTATTTTTTACCATTTCCGAGATCCCAATGCAATGCATTTTTATCCCAGATACTCTATTTAAGATTTTTAATTCCTTTTTGCCTTCAACCTTAGTCCTAATGCGCCACTGGAAAAAATAAGTTATCCTTTCAGATCCTAAAACGTGATAAAACAGTCTTAAACATAAAAAAATAATAATGAAAAGTTCCGTTAGACACAATACATAACCATTATTATTCCTAAGTGCCGCGCGCGTACGCTTCGACAATTCCTCCATACTAAAAAATTCGTAACTAGCAAACTATTGCTAATAATGAATATATTTTTTTTCTAAAAACTTTCTAGTCTATTAACTTCATTTTCTTCATAGCGCGTTATATAAAATTTTCAAAAACAAAAAAGTTCCTCGCTTAGTGAAAATTTGATGGAGTATTCTCTAAACTTTCAGGGTCATCGACGTTTTTGGCATGTTCACATTTTTTGTTATTAGCAATCCTATGTATAGAAAGAAGCGCTTAAGTGTGTCGGTAATACCCACTGTGTCTGATCTTGTTCTAAGCTGGTAAAAAAAACGACACAATTTTACCTCTATTTCGCTACTCTATTAGTAGCAAGTAAAGTTTTGTGTGAGCGTCAAGTAAGGTTCCTCCCACCCATATCTTATAACACATCGCACATCTTACTTATACTATGACTGAATGTAAGAAAAAGATTGTATTCTACATTTGAGTAAAAAAATATACGAGATGTTGGGAATACATCAACGAATGGTTCTATTTTATTTTAGAAGATTCACATTTGATCATTTTTTTTTTAAATACCAAAAAAAAAAAACTAGTTTAAAGATTATATGTACGACTACTACCACCAAACTAACGAAACCATTCGTTCCTTTCATATGCCATTGATCTAAATCTGACCAAGTTAGAATATCAACAAGAAGTTCCCTTACGAACCGACTTGTCAACTTCTTTCATGCACTTACATATCTAACACTCAGTATGAAAAACAAGAAAATAACCATTCTTTATATATACTGATGGTCTAAGTCTGGTCATGTCAATATATTATAAGAACCCTCCCTTTCTAGTATCTCTAGCCCTCCCTAGAGAATACTCCATTATAATCAAACATTTGTTACATTTCAAAGCCAAGAACTACTAAAAAGTATAGGGTAAAAAATTTCACTCACATGTATATAAAATATTTCCACTTTGGACTGATTAATTTGTACAACTTTTTTCATTCTCTTTAGAACTCACCAGGAGAGATATATATCCAATTCAAAACAAAAATTACTAATTTCAAAAATACGTTTTGCACCGACTTCAAATTGATATTTGATAATAAGATACAGCTCCTTGCTACTTTCCATTAATAGGTAGACAGGTATTTGTAAAACTGTTTCAAATTTTATTTCTTACTTTTTAGTAGCTTCACATATTTCAAGGTCCCTGCCTGGAGGATAAACAAATAATACATCATAACCTCACTTTAGTTTCTTATAATATACCTTTAATTCACAGTACATAATATAATAATAATAATAATAATAATAATAATAATAACAGGTCTTTATTTGGACGAAGTTCGCATGTAATGCGCTCTTCTACTTAATATCAAATATTCGTTTACTTTTCGGTTTCGCTATTGTACCAGGTTTCACGTAAATCTACAAAAAAATTACTGGCATTATCGTATATCAATTAAAAACCATCATGCTGAAATCGTCATCATTAACAGCATTGTAAACAACGAAATGAGCGAGTGCATGCTGTATAATTTGTTTGTAAAAGCAAATTGTTCAGCGGGCGCGTTTCTCAATAAAAGTCTCAGTTCATACTGTCGTAGAAAATATTCTTCGGCTGATCTGCCTTCATGCAAGGCTCTCAGATTTCGTTGCGAAATGGTATATGACATGATAGTTACAATAATGTCCTGTTGTTTGTGAAAAATTACAGGTACACAAAATTAAAAGAAAGTCGAAAACCAGAGGGTAGGCACCACTACCGTATATTGGGACGCTGAAGCCGAATATGACAATAAAAAAAGGTTTTAACTATCCAATTTTCCCCTAGCACCCCCTTATAACCCTCCTGAGGAATTGAAATTACTCTTGTACAAAAAATTTGATCACGATAAAACTGAATTTGAACCACCCAGTCACCCCCTACAAAACCAGGAGGGGTTGAAATTTCACTTGTTCTAAACATTTACAAAGTATGTTTATTTTTAGGTTTTTTGGTGCGCTGAAACCGAATATGACGACAAAAAAATGTAAGGGGATGCTAGGGGGTGCTGGGGGGGGGGGGTGACTGGGTGGTTAAAATCATTTGTTATCATCATATTCGGTTTCATCGCACCAAAATACTTAAAAATATACATACATTTTCAGTTTTCATAAGAAGTGAAATTTTAACCCCCTCTGAGGTCTTGTAGGGGGTGCTAGGGGGTGACTGGGTGGTTCAAATCAGATTTTATCATTATATTTGGTTTCACCGCACCAAGAAACCTGCTTTCCAAATTTTTGTAATTTCAATCCACCGGGAGGGTTGTAAGGGGGTGCTAGGGGAAAATTGGATAGTTAAAACCTTTTTTTATTGTCATATTCGGTTTCATCGTCCCAAAATACATACGGTAGGGGGGTCTACCCTCTGGGTTTCGACTTTTTTTAATTTTTGTGTGCCTGTGATCATTATTATAAATCGGAAGTTTCTAACTGGTATCACCGATGACTCCACCAAATCTTCGAATATGCTCGTAATATAAAAAAATTGCAATTTTTGTTCAACTTATACTAGATATTTGACAGAAATTCCTTAAGCTACGCCGGAGTAATCATTAAATAAATATATGTATAAAAAAATACATATGGGTCGAATTGATAACCTCCTTCTTTTTTAAATTTTATGAAGTCTGTTAAAAATAATAAGAAAATATTTTCACGGTAAAAAACTGACAGAATAGCTATTTGTATGGCAAGGGAGAAAAGTGCATAATTTCCTTCTGCGGATAGTTTGATGCCCGATGCGAAGCGGAGGGCATCAATATCCAAGGGAGGAAATGGCACTTTGCTCCTGTGTAATACATACGATTTTTTCTACGACCATTTACAGTGTTTTTTACATTGGTTTTACATATATTTTCTTATGCATGACAATCAAAAAACCAAATATGTCAAAATGTCATAATAGGTATTTAGATAAGTAAATATTTTTAAAAATCAAAGTACATGGAACGTTGCTAAGGTTGCTTCTTGTTTTCAAAATAAACAAATTTCCAAAAAGTTTATAATATTGTATTCCGAATGTGAAGATGAAGTTCCTCAAGATATTCTGGAAGAACCAAACGTGGTTTCGTTAAATCTATTACCGTTAAAGTCTCGAGAAAAATATGAAAAAGAGCTATTTAAATGTTGGATGGAGACTAGGCAAATAAGAAAAATATGTGAAGAAGTGGTCCTATTTTACTTTTCCAAAAAATGCGTCGGTTTGAAGCCTTCAACATTATGGAGCAAATACAGCATGTTGCGATCTACACTCCAAATTAAAGACAATATCGACATTAAGTTTCCTAAATTAGTAGCTTTTTTAAAAAGGAAATCTGCTGGATATAAAGCCAAGAAAGCCAATACTTTTTCAAGGGAGGATATCAACAAGTTTATTGCAGAAGCTCCAGATGAAACTTACTTACATATGAAGGTAAGATTGATCGTTATTGTTGAATAATAAATAAAAACGTAACGCAGTATTTGTCATTAGAAAGTATATATAAAATGACAATTAAGTGACATTTTAGGCAGTTGTCATAAGTGCATTTTCCTTTTTCAGGTCGTGCTTATATTTGGAATTGCTGGGGCATGCCGTAGCGATGAATTAGTTAATATGGTACTTGAGGGTATCAGTGATAAAGGCGATATTTTGGTGGTTAAAATACCTGATTCAAAAACTAATATCAAAAGGACATTTACAATAACAAATGAGATTTTAAACGAAGTATCCGTCTTGGATATGTATAGAAAATATCTGGACTGTAGGTCCCCTAAAACATGTCATTCTAGATTTTTGTAACTTATGCTAAAGGGAAATGTACAAACCAGGTAATTGGCAAAAACACAATTGCCAACATTCCATACAGAATAGCAATATTTTTAAATTTGGATGATTCGAAAGGCTATACTGGACACAGTTTCCGCCGTACTTCAGCTACGTTATTAGTCAATGCTGGAAGTGACATTCTCACTCTAAAAAGACATGGGAACAAACGTAGTAGCAGAAGGGTACTTAGATGATTGTATTTCTAAAAAAAGTGAGGTAGCCAGCCAAATAATTACGGGAGAAAGTACTACTTCAAGTATCAAAAAACGTTGTCTTGTTTTTGAAAATTTTGTTTCTACAAGTACTTCATCAGCGACCAAGACTTTGGAAAACAACAAACAGGAACTGATCTCCACCAGCAGAGCCAATATTTCTTCAGGGGGAATCTCCATTAGTAATTTAACTAATTGTACCATATATTTTAACAATATTTAGTTACTGATGTTAATTTAAACCTTGATTTAAACTGTTTTCAATTTTTATAAATAAAAATAAGTAATAAAAAAATCTGTTTCAAAGAAAAGCATAATTATACATTTTCAGGAAGTTTGTGTATCAATAAAAGAAGTCTATACACTACTATTACAGCTATTTGAAGTTTTTACTTGTTTGCTTCCAGAGGGAGCCAAAATATTTTCCTTCCTAGGGAGGCAAAGTATTTTCCTCCCGAGGGAGGAAAAGTACTACTTTGCTCCCTGAAATGAGGGAGCAAAATAGTATTTTCTATGTAGGGAATAGAAAAAAGGATTTATTTGCTTAACAGATATATAAAAAACAAAAAATAATCAGATATCTTTCAAAGAAACCATTGGTTCCTTCCATATACCATTGATCTAAATCTGATCAAAACCTAGAATATCAACAAGAAGTCCCTTATAATATATTGACGTGATCAGACTTAGATCATCAGTATATAGAAAAAATGATTATTTTCTTGTTTTTCATCCTGAATGTTAGATATTGTAAGTGCATGAAAGAAGCTGACAAGTTGGTTCGTAAGGGAACTTCTTGTTGATATTCTAGCTTGGTCAAATCTAGATCAATGGTATATGAAACGAACGAATGGTTTCTTTGAAAGTTGTCTGCTGAATACCCAAAATAATATTTTTTAACAATAACGTAATGTATATTTAGGTAGTAAACTTTGAATAGTAATAGCTTCAATTAAACTGATTTATTCATTTCCTTTACGTTATTTATGGGGAAAGTACCACTTCTCGAAGATTTATTTATCCAAAAATATTCTGCGAACAACCAGCAGAGTAAAATATAGCTCATAGCATAAAATATAGCGCATAACTTAAACCAAATTTATTTTTTCAGCAGTATTTACTGGGGAAACTTCCCGCATAAATAATGTACATACCATACGATGCACGGAAATCTAAAACGTCAGATCACCCCTTGTTAACTTATGTGTATTTTCCATGAATACGACAATATCGAGCGCATCTACACTAAAAAAATAATGACATAAATTACAGATGGAATTTCCCAAGGGTTTGGGATCATTCCCTAATTTCGTAACTGAAGTCACGCAACCACTTTAGAACACTATATTTTATTAGTAGTTAATTTCAGGGTAAATGTTGGGTAAGTGTATTATTAAAGACATAAAGCACAGATAAAGACAAGACGTTCTTTAAATATCTACGCATTTCGTGAGAAAGGTCAACACCATCGTATAAGAAAATGGTGATCGGTGAAATTTTAATATAACATTGATAATTACTTCCAATGAAATAATACCGGGATATAAGACAAAGATGGACATAATTTTAATAAAACATGCCACGATCTATTCACAGGAATCCGAATGGGGAAAGTTCCTTATTTAAAATTTAGATGAAAGAAATTATTGATAAACATGATTACAGTTTCAAGAAAAACTAAATAATTGATCTAAACACACGCCTTCATGCAAAAGGAGTACCGAAATAATATAACAAGATTGACCTTCATGACTTCAAAGAAAACACGATTAGAGGCATGAATTTTATCACTTGGTTGGGCTTGATAAGACGAATAGCTGGTAAGGTCATGACTGTAGTTGTGGTGCTCCACCATATAGACTAGGCAAAATTCTAGCAAAAACGAGGAGGCGATGGTTTGTCGATCCGGGAATACCGTGGTGTATCCCCGCAACGCTAAATCGAATAGCATACCCATGTGTATACATATGAGGTCTTTTAAATTAATTCGGTTGTTGTCGTAGTATTTTTTAAATCTTCTAGTTTTTTTTGGTCGACAGATAGTTTCCTGTAATGACCGACAACAATTTGACCTGTTCCTCCCCAACTGATGTAAATCAAAATCTATGTCTTCTCTGCCAAATACGAAAATCCCAAAGAGAGAAACTATTAAAGGTCAAGGATGCTGGCTGAGAAAGGCTCCTCATCAGTGCTAAAGAAAGGCAAAGTGCACACGATTCCCAGTACTCAAATGCAATTTTATGTATCTTGAATTTATTTAGCAATGATGATGCTGAGAATAACAATAACAAGAATGATGAAAATATTTATTTGTATTACAAACCCCGTTATGCAAGTTTAACATCTGCAGAAAAAATAGGAAAGCTGAAAAAGAGGACAGAGAATGTGCAGAAAGCTACATAATCCTGCTATTTTTCCTATTATCTCATGTCATAGTAATCGTATCGCAACCAAACTGTTCGCTATAAAACTGAATAAGACTAGGCATATTAAGAAACTTCTTGATAATTTGTAAATTTGTAAAAAAATAAAAAACCACCAAAAATTCCCTTTTTTAACAGTTTAAGACATGTGATGTAATAATCCATAAATTTTAACGAAAGTTGATGCAACCATGCGCTTTATTGAACTAAACCTCCTTGCCAAATTTTAGAGCAAAATATTTATTCAAACAGCTAAAAATCAACAATAATTTAGAAATTTCCATCGCATTTTGTTTAAGTACATCGACTCGTAGTGGGACAATTTTTCTTTTAAAATGTTTTTACTTGTACTTTACGGTGTTGTTTAGAAAGAAAAAAAATTTAATTGAAACAAATTTTTTGGAATTTAATTGTAATTATGGATATTGCACGTATAAACAATTTCGAATAACTACGTGATTTTTTTGTGAAACCAAAAACGATAAGCGAATTATGAAAGTACATGAAATAACCAACGTTTAAAAAAGAATGATGTTCTACTTGCATTTGAATCCGTGATACGTTAGTTTTTGGGTTTTAGTCGATTATAAGTAAAAATATTGATATTTTTTCTTGAAATTTGCGCACATTTTTCCAAAATGATTATATTTCTTTCTCTGCTAGTTGAAAATTATCCACAACTAAAACTTTTTGAATTACATCGCATAAAGCACCATTTAGGACATAACGCACGTTCGAAAAAAAAAGTTTTTATTCATCATAAATTCAACAATCTTTATTATTATCTAATGTTTTCGGCTTTTGTCATATCTGATTTTCCGTTTCTTTTTAAAATGTTTGTGTTTTGTGTTTATTTTCAATTTTTAATGTATTGTAACGTAAAATAATTTGTTTAGCCGTTATTTAATTAAAATGCATTGGAAATTTTAATCTAGATAGATTATTTCTATGTATAATTAAATAATTCAAGACAATATTGATTATTTGCGATGTGTTATCTGAAGTACGAAATAATTTTTATAATTGAGCCACTTTAGCTTTGTTGCTTCAGAGTAATATGAAGAATTGTTGTTTTCGCTAGTTTGATATGAAATGTTATGGATTTCTAAGTGTAGTCCCGCGTGACTCGTAGATCCCTAGAGCAAATTTTCTGAAGAATCTTTTGCCATTTTCAGATTTTTCGCTGATAAATACGTACTACTGCTTCTCGTTGCTCGAACGGAAGTGACGTTCTCCTTGTGGTCTCTAGTCAATAATACGAAGCATTAGTTGGTTTAAATTATTTTTTACATATTTATAAAGTACCTAGCGTTTTCGTTCTGTTATCAAATGAGAAAAAATTGGTAGTTTCTGAAAAATAACAAGTGATGATTATTTCCAATCGCTACCAACAGCAACAATCTGAAAAAAATTATTCTTGCTCTCTTAAAGAAAAGCGCGTGTTATATACTTCGTGCATAAGTTATTTTTACGGACACGAAATCGTAATAGATTCTTGAAGAATAATACTATTTAAAAACGTTATATGATTAATGAAAAACAGTATCTGAGGTAAGAAAATTTATTTATTTTATTCAAAATGTCATAACGACATTTGGGACATAATTATGTAGGTAGTTACTTACATACAAGAAATCTTACGTTATTAAAGCCATGATATGATTTGAATTAATTTTACAAATTTTATGAATAATAAATTTTTTGTTTATCATAATATTATAAATTAAAATAATTATAGAATTAACTCAAAATTTTAATATTTTTGGTTTCCGTACTGGGTAATGTAAACAAACATATGGGGAAATACAACAGTATTGGCTACCCCGTATCGTGCGATTGAAAATATACCTAAAGTTATTAGCCGATGTTTGCAATTCCCGATTACTTTTTGAAATTCCCGTCTTTTTCCCGGTTGGACTAAATCCCCGTAATTTTCCCGGTGTTCCCGATTTTCCCGGTTGGTAGACACCCTGGTTGATTTATCGGTGAATAAAAAATAAATAAATAGATATACCAATTAAAAGTAATCACGTTAATTTCACAAACAGAATATATTTTCAGTATAATTTATGTAAATGTTGTCTTCAATTTTCTTTATATTCAGATATCCAGCTGATCCCACAAAATAAATATTTTGAAACTAAAATTTCCAATACATTTTAATTAAATAACGCCTAAACAAATTATTTTACGTTACAATACATTAAAAATTGAAAGTAAAACTGTCGAACAAATGTGAGAAATGAGGAGAAAATTTGACCCTACCTACACCTACTCTTGTCGATTTTATAAAGATATTTTTCTGCATTAAAATGATAGATATTGTTCTATTCATAATAAAAATACACTATTACACAGCATTTCGTACTATGTACATAGACCTAATCTGATCGTTAAATTTGATATTTACAAGCTTCACCCAAGCCTGAAAATTTATCTCCGGGCACAGAATTTTTCTTGGCAACTCATCGTGGCACGCAAATTTGTTTAGGACTTAATTTGAATCAACTACTCTTTAAAATGTGCTTAGTATCTTAGTATTCCTATATAGCATATATCTCGTATAGACATACAGTGTGTTTGAGAAGAACTAACTTACTTAAGTTTGTGGGTGACATAACTAAGGGTACTATTGTGTTTAATAATGAGGACTTTTTTTGTGTACATTTAACCAGGGTACAGGGTACCAAAATATAAAAAAAAAACGAAAAACAAATTTTGGATTATAAAGCAGGTAGATAGGGTACAGACCAAGAATGCCGTTTATGACATTCCTTGTCATTGCAAAAAATGCTTAGTACTAACCATGACCGCCGCTGTTTTTCTTTTCGTATCGTGACATGAGTATATTATGATTAGATAATTTCCATCAACCATACCAAATGCCAACAAGATAGTTTTTATTTTTGATTCGTGCACGCCTGATGATGGCGAAAATTTACCATTAAAGCGCCTGTGATTGAAAAAAAAATATGGTGAATAAATGTTTGATCCAAAGTACTTGTGATTCTCTCTCCCCCGTCTATACCAAATGGAGGAGTAAACTTGAAACTGTGTGTCCCCCATGTGCAATATTGCACAAATATTTCATATATTGCACCAATATTGCACAAATATTAAACATATTGCCCAAGTATTGCACACAGCACAAATATTGCAACTGATATTGCACACATTGCAAACAGTATTTGCATACATTTCATTCAGTATAGCATAAAATTCCCGCCAAAAGCTCATCGTACATATTACATATCACATACTAGAGGGCTCTTCAGATGCACAAAGTAAATCGTCTTTTGCCATTGCTCTTAAACTCAATAAAATTATTTGGAGTTCATCAAATCAATGAACAGAGTTAGCTCTGGCAATTAATGCAGTTTTTAAGGTTCTATGAATTCTTTTAACCATACCATTACTTTGCGGATGATATGAAGTTATCTGAATTCGATGGAAACCCAAACATTTCGAAAATTTACGAAATAGATTTGATTCGAATTGGAGTCCTTGGTCAGTAGTGACACCAAGCTTAATCCCAAAGCGACAGATATAATTTTGAAACAAGGTTTTAGTAACAGTTTCGGTAGAAATGTTTGATAAAGGATAAGTCTCTGGCCAACGAGTGAACCGTTCAATAACAGTAAGAATGTAAGAAAAACCACGTAAAGGTGGCAAAGGGCCAACGAGATCTATACGGATATGGCCAAAGCGACCTTTGGGAACTTCAGAATTACCTATCTAAGTTTTTGTATATTTATTGATTTTAGAAGTTTGACAACCTAACCAAGTCTTGGTTCATTTTGAGCCAGAAATAGTTAGCATTTACAAGTTTCTTGGTAGAACGGATACCACCATGTTTTAAGTTATGACAAATATCAAAAACTGCGCCTGTCCCACATATGGCACAAGTGATTACTCCTTAATTATTTGTCCATATTTATATAACGAGAATATTTATTACATAAGCTAATTAATATAGTAGTGAGTTAAATGCTACCCCATTTAAGAAACATTTTTTGAGGCACTGATTTAAATTTTTAAGACCACACCCACATTTTCTTTATTATTCAACTAAGCAGACAGTCACACTTGAAAAACAAAGAAAAGCGGATACCTCAGAGATATATTTTTTTGAAAGAGAAGAAAAGCTCAAAACCCCCGTGAAAATATTAGTGAATTACTAATTTATCTTTGCCTCTGTTTTATGTAATGTAGCGTGTAATATTGCTATTCTACATAAATAGATAAAATTAAATAAATAGGTATTTTAAGCAACTGCAATGTAGTAAAATATGAGCTTAAGAAACATTTTTTGAGACACTGATTTAAATTTTTAAGACCACACCCACATTTTCTTTATTATTCAATTAAGCAGACAGTCACACTTGAAAAACAAAGAAAAGCGGATACCTCAGAGATATATTTTTTTGGAAGAGAAGAAAAGCTTAAAACCCCCGTGCAAATATTAGTGAATTACTAATTTATCTTTGCCTCTGTTTTATGTAATGTAGCGTGTAATATTGCTACTCTACATAAATAGATAAAATTAAATGAATAGGTATTTTAAGCAACTGCAATGTAGTAAAATATGAGCAAAATGAACAATTATGTTACTCACTTTACCAGCCTTACACCTTTTCATTTATTTTAATTCTTCAAACGGGAATATTTCGCGATTAAATTGTGTATATACTTTACAATTTGCTCCACTAATTTTATTTTCACCGGTTGCTCCTGCTTAAACTACAAGAATATTAAACCCATTACAAAATTATTGCTCCGTGAAATCCTATTAATTAAAATGAGGTAAACCCCGACTTAAAATTTTATTATTTTAATTTCTCTCTGAAAAATCTCTGGTGTCGTATTCATAAGAATTATACAGCTCTCAATGGAGCAGTATTTGAGGGAATTCACTACTTGTTAATGATTATTTTTTAACGTTTAATATTGAAAGCTTTTGTGAATAAAATAAGCAAAATTTATTTAGTTTCATGATTAATTAATTACCTACTCCATAAGCTTATTTGCTGCTAGTAATTAATTTAAGAACGCGTGGGAAAATAAACGGTAAAAGGGCTCAAAAATGCTCGTAGAGGCTAATTTCTCTTTTTTTTTTAAATAGACTTAGTTTTTTTAAATTGTCTATTCAGCAGTTATTGAGGGTTCCTATCAACATTGAAATTTTGAATTCCCTGACTTTCCAGAAATTTTTAATTTTCCAGGACCATAATACGAATACTTATCACATCCGAATAAAACTTGAATACAAATCAATATTAAAGGACCTGCTTATTAAAATTTGCTTCAGGTGAGCATGGACAAATATTGGAAACTATTGAAACAATTTTTTTCATTACACTGCTTACAAGAATTTATTTTAAATATTGAATAAACAAAACAAATATAGAAAGCCGCTGCCTAAGGAATCACTACTTCCATATTCTATCCAAGTCCAGTGTAGAAATAATTCTTGATAAAACTTTAATAATATCCAAAAACCCATAAAACAATATGCGGAAATGGAAAACAGAAAAAAATAAAAACAGAAAATTAAGCAAATTTCTTTAAAACAAAATAACCATTCAAGAATCGTTATAATTTTCGTAACGATTTTAATAAATTTGTTCCAACTTTACACTTGATCTGAATATCACTAGGTATTATTAGAAACGATATGTACATTTTGTACATACAATACTCGAAATTGTTGTCAAGAACAGAGAAATCTTTCTTTGGAGAAGCACTGCAAAAATAATTCATAAATCATAAATTAAAATGTAAGAAGTGAAGAATTTAAAATATTAATAATATTTTCTACTATGTCTATGTCTAATAATATTTTCTACGCAGATAAAAATAATGTTTTAAATAAAAAATCCATTGTTTCATATATACGCAAATAAATAAATTCTTCATATAAAACAAATACCTTTGTTTCAAGAATAATAATTTGTTTACAAGCTTTTTATTTCTTACCACAAAAGTATTTGTTTTATATGAAGAATTTTGTTTATATGTGTATATCTGAAACAGTGGATTCTTGATTCAAAGCATTATTTTTATCTGTATACCATGTGTGCTGTGCTTTATGTTTTTTATGTTATTATCTACATCATACATCGTTTCAATGGTTTTTCGTTTTTTAACGAAGGCTGTTTTCTGAATACGATTTTTCCATTATCGACAGAGGAGAGAGACATATTTTATATAACAACAAAGTGAACATTATATAATAATTAATTATTTTTATATGAACACTCTGATCACTATCCTCTTGAACCATCTCTTTCAGTAATTAGTGCGTCGTATCGCCCGCCATACTATTAGATATATACAGGTAGATGCAAATGTCAATTAATCCTGTACCAGCTGTTGATATTCTTCCATGATTGCTTGTTCTAACTGATCAACATTTGTGAATATTATGGGGACACTTATAAATTCGCCTTTTAAGAACCATCTATACACGTTCTATGGGGCTAAAGTCAGGTTAACAGGCTGGACATGCCACATGGTTCATACAATTATTTTGCAATGTTAACAATTGCCTATAGCACGGGCATTATTATTCATATAAACTTGGATTTCGGTGCTCTGCGAGAGGAGGAACAGTTAGTAGGAAAACCTGATCCAAGTATCGTTGAAAATTAACAATTTCATTTTTATAAATTGATCAGTTTTACCACCCCCTTGCATAGTGATAAGACCACATAAAAAAGATATCACAGAAAATCTAATCTTTGGAAAATTAATTAGCCTTTTCCCTTCTTACTTGTCCCTTTCTAATGTTTCTATATAACGTCCCTCGTATTTTCTCTAGTGAAAAGATCATGAGCTTAGTTTTCTCTCAATCTTCTACAAAATGACATGATTTCTGGCAAACATCTAATAGAGTTCATTTATAGGGTTACTTATTACTGTTCTTTAGGACTTTAGGGTTTGCAACATTCCAATAACTTGGCTTAGTTGATCGTTTTATAGTCCTTGTGTCATATTAAAATATAAAACTTACTTCGACTAATAGCGAGGTTATGCATTTTTGGCATTTTTGTTATCATGACTCACTAGAAAGTTACAAAAAATAAATAATTATCCACAGCTAACTAATCCATATGAGTAAAAACGTACCTACTCTTACGAATATAAAAAAGTGCAGATCTCTTAATAACGGAGATAAAACAGTGATATCAAATAATAATTTGTTCAATAAATTTCTCTTTCAAAATATATGTATGAGAGTAGTAGATAGTATATGCAAATAAGATTAAAAAACACTGAATAGGAGAAATAATTTATAAAGTAATAATATTTAGGATGCGCACTCTAGATAGGGTTAGAAATAGATACCCGAAAAGTTCCCCCCCAATTTAGGGGGGAACGTCCTTTTCTTTTTTGCAAAAAACACCCCCAATGGGGACTTAACGCTGGTTTTTCACTTTTATCTTGTAAACCGTTCGTCGAAAGAGAAAAAAGTATAGGAAATAAAAAAAATTGTGGTTAAATTCTGCATAAAAAATGTCCTGTTAATCTTGTAGCTTATCCTCACCTATTTCGCGCTAACAGCGTCCGAACAGGTAAAAATCGATCCTATTCCAAGTTTCACAGCGAATATCTTAAAACCGGTTACTTTAACGAGAAAAATTCTCAGGAATGAATTTAAAGAGCGGAATTTTCTCTATAAGATGCATATATGGCGGGTTTTAACGCAATTGATTTTTATGTATTTTTCTCTTTTTTCCACAAAGCTGTGTTTTTCGACTCTACGCAATTATATCAGAGGATAATCTGTACTGTTTACTCAAAAGAAGATTTGGAGTCATGCTTCAACTTTGAGCTTGCTTCAATTCCTCTTCCTCTATTCGATGAGAAAGGGTTAATGAGAAAAACTAAGAAATCGTCTCTGTATGATATTTTCAATGCTGTACGAGAGAGGCCAAAAGATTTTTCCGATTGCCAGTTCATTGTTGATGGCGACAATTTGATTCATCGTGTAGTACGGCCGAAGCAGTACCTTTGACGACGTTTATACAGTCTACGTTCGCTTTATTCGTAATCATTACGGCCAAAAAGTGACAATTCCTGCAGTACGAAGAGCATCGAAAGACATCAGCGACTTTTTTGAAACGCATTTCACCGAAAATTATTTTCAATAAGAACACGTCTCTGACTGAAATGCAAAATAAAATGATATACAATTTCACAAACAAGGAATGGTTTATTTCGCAATTGGTGAAGAGATTTAAAAACGAGGGAATCAAAACAATTATTGCTGCAGACGATGCTGACGTACTCATAGTTCAAACCTCCTCAAATGAATCTCATGAAAACGATACAGTGCTCATCGTCGGACAAGATATTGATCTTCCCGCATTGATTATCGCTCTCGCACCTGAAGATAAAGATATCCTTTTTTTAAGAGAGGCTCAGGGAAAAATAAAAAATAAAAAGCACTGGCGGCTCTTCAAAAAATATAAATAACAAAGGGAAAAGTTATAATAAATCAACGAAACCTGTAGTATTCGGCACAGGAACACAAAACACATCCAAGTTCACGGCGGTTAGCAGGAAATCTTGGTTATATGTAGGACGTGTAACTCCTGGAACCGGGGTGACAGGAATAAAAAATCATGTTGACGAAACCTTCCCGGGTCATGAATTTGAAATTGAAATGTTACCTAAATGGAGAAATGGCAAAACCGAATCCTTCAAAGTTGGAATTGATTATGACATGTTAGATGACAATTGGCCTAAAGGCTCTCTGATAAAAAAATACTCATTTTTTCGAGACCACTGAAATATATTCAAAGAAAAATAAATGTAATAATAATTTAATAGTTAATGTTGTTCATCTAAATGCACAAGGTATGCTCAACAAATTAGATCAAATTGAAATAATGCTTATAAACTCCAAAATAGATATAATGTGTATTACAGAGCACTGGATATGTATGGATAATGTTAACAATATAAAGATACCAAATTATAACATAATAAGTTGGTTTTCTCGAATTAATCATATCACTAACATTAAGTTAGTGAAGCAAAACTTTTACAAAAATAAAATATGCAATGCATCAAACAAATCAAAGGAAACTTGGAAAATTGTTAATGATAAGCTAAGTCGAAATCAACATAATGATAAAAATATTGTTCTAAAATATAATAACGAAGAAACTAGTGACAAAAACAAAATAGTAAATATATTTGCACAGCACTTTGCTGATGATACAAAAAATAAAATAGCTGAACACTTCGGTTCAAATTTATCTTTGCCGTGTATTACCTCGACATATAGCGAGCATACAATATATTTCGCACCAATAACTGCGGATGAGGTCAATGCGGCGATCATAAAATTGAAAAATAAAAAATCCATTTCCTTTGATGGACTAACAGCATGTGTTTTAAAAAATATTAAAGACAACGTAATTGATTACCTAGTTTATTTATTTAATATGTCTGTAAATGATGGACATTTTCCCAATATACTCAAGCAAGCAATTGCAATACCAGTTTATAAAAAAGGGCCTACTATAGAAATTGAAAATTATAGGCAAATCTCTATGTTAAGTGTCTTTTCTAAAATATTTGAAAGGATTATTTATAACAGGTTAGTGTCTTTCATTGAAAAAAATAATATATTCACCGTTTCCCAACACGGTTTTAGATCAAATAAATCCACAGAAACTGCATCGTCTCATTTGTTAGAATATGTCTACACAAACTTAGACAAGAGTCAGTACGTCGTGGCGTTACTATTCGACCTATCGAAGGCATTTGATACCGTTGACAAGAACATATTAAAACAAAAAATGTATCATATTGGTTTGAGGGGAAATATCCTGTCATGGATATTAAGTTATATGGAAGGCAGAACATTTAAAGTAAGAATAAGTGGGGTGGAGTCAGAGTCACATGATGTAGCTATGGGGGTACCCCAAGGCTCTGTTCTTGGGCCTCTATTATTTTTGTTATATGTGAACGATCTTCCTAACTATCTCACCAAAGGTCATCTGACTATGTTTGCTGACGACCTTACGGTAACCGTATCAGCAGAAACGCCTGAGACTCTACAAGAATTAGTTAACCTTACATTGGAAGAAGTTAGTTCATGGTCCCAAAGAGATAAACTGATACTTAATAATAAAAAAACTGTGTTTATTAATTTCTATTTACAGAGACCTTTGCCACATAATATAAAATTTATTGAAGACATTAGCTTATCGAGCAGCACTAAACTACTCGGCACTCATTTAGATAGTAAATTGTCATGGGATCTACATATTGAACATGTCTGTAACCAGTTAAATAAAGCCTATTTTGCCATTCTGCAACTAAAAAGCACACTAAGTGAATCCGGACTTTTAAACGTTTACTATGCACTAGCTTATACACATATATCCTACAACATATTATGCTGGGGAAGTGCTAAAAATAGGGAGAGAGTCTTTATCTGTCAAAAGAGGATAATACGATTAATATTTAATATGGGTTATAATGAGAGTTGCAGAGTAACATACAAAAACAAAAAAATCCTCACGGCACCATGCATTTTTATGTTTAAATGCCTCTGTTACATAAAAAAAATATGGACCTCTTTGTCAAAAGAAATCAGTATCATCCATATAACACACGGCATGGTGATTTGTTGAGCATACCAAATCACTTGACGACAACATTTAAACACTCTCCACGTTACAACTGTATAGTATTGTTTAATAACCTACCACAGGAAATAAGAATGATTTCACAGTATAATAATTATAAAAACGCAGTAAAAGACTTGCTTTTACAAGGTGGTTACTATAGTACAAATGAGTATTTTAATAGGTAAAATTAGGGACCGAAATTATCCTTGGATAAACTCATAATTGTTTGTGTATGATATAATTTGTGCTATGTTCTTTACTTACATGTTTTATGTTATCTTATACAATCTGACTAGTCATTACATAGTTTTTTGTTTTTGTTTAATTTTAATTTTATATTGTATTATTATCTATTTAATTGTTTATTTTATAATATCCTACAAAACTGACTTGCCATATGTACATTTCTGTATCTCAGTGGTGAATAAAATTATTATTATTATTATTATTATTATTATTATTATTATTATTATTATTATTATTATTATCATTATTATTGTTATTAAAGCTTACCATTCTCGTGACTTGCAGGCCTCGGAAGTTTTAAAAAGCTGTAAGGAGACAGTTTTGTTTGTCCACGCGTTCAGTAGATGCGATACCACTTCAGCTTTCTTTGGTAAAGGAAAAGTGCAAACGGTGGAATGCGTCAATAAAAGAAAATATCTTGAAGAGATTGTCCATATATTCAATAACCGTAGCTCGACGAAAAAAGAAATTACAAGTGCTGGAGAGCAATTCTCGCTAGCAGTGTACAAAGCCCCCCAAAAAAAGACATCTTTGAATCATCAAAGATTCATTATCTTCAATAAGTTAGTCTGTCAATCTAGTACTGCCGGGATTCTACTAAGACTGCCACCAACATCTGAGGCATTACGTCAACATTCTTACAGAATATTTCTCCAAATTCATGCTTGGCGAGGAGAAAACTTAGAACCAACGAAATGGGGTTGAAAGAAAGTAGGTAATATTTTAGCACCCATTTATACCACCGAGTTACCAGCACCAATTTCCACCCTAAAGCTAATATCCTGCACCTGCAAAAAGGGTCGCGGAAAACGATGCAGCTGTGTTAAGGTTGGATTGCGCTGCTCAACAACGTGCTCTAATTGCCACGGGCAAGGATGTTTAAATTCTGAATTCGAAGGAGAGTTCGTCGATGAGGAACCCCTTAATGAGTAAAATTGGAAAGAATTTTAGTGGAATAGGCCTACAGGGGAAATCACCTTAAAAAAATGAACCGAGAGCTCTACCTCGTGGGTGGTGTGGAAACGAGTTCAAATTGAAAAACACAGCATTGTGAAAAAAAAGGGGAAAATACATAAAATACATAAAAATCACCTGCGTCAAAACTGCTCTATAACTTCATTCATGAGCATTTTTGTCGTTAAAGTAACCGATTTTAAGATATTCGCTGTGAAACTTGGAATAGGATCGATTTTTACCTCTGCGCCCCAAACTACCTCTCTGTTCGGACGCTGTTAGCGCGAAATAGGTGAGGATAAGCTACAAGGTTAATGAGATATTTTTTATGCAGAATTTAACAACAAATTTTTTATTTCCTATACTTTTTTCTCTTCCGACGAACGGATTGCAAGATAAAAGTGAAAAACCAGCGTTGTCCCCGTTGTGGGTGTTTTTTTGCAAAAGAAAAGGACGTTCCAACTCTAAATTGGGGGGGAACTTTTCGGGTATCTATTTCTAACCCCATCTAGAGTACGCATCCCAAATATTATTACTTTATAAATTATTTCTTCTAAAATATCTAATTTACGTGGACTAAGAGTAGTGTTTTAAAAGTAGATGAGCACCTCGTATAAGAATATGTTTAATCCTAAAATATAATTGTAAATGCTCGTTTCTTCGATGCAACATAGAAAGAAGTTTGTTCGATAATTTAAGAAATTTACTATTCTTATAGTAAAATTCACATTTATTTCGGATAAAGAAAAAAAATGTTTCAGTAGGTATATCAAAAGTTAAACTATAAATGATGAAAAACGGTGATTTTAAAAAAGTACAAAATCCGTTTTATAAAAAAAAGCGTAGCATTTATTATATAGTTACATTAGTATAGATGCCATATGACCCCTTGTATTTCCCGATTCAGGGCCGGCATCGCTTTATCAAACACTATGTATGTAAAGAATAAGTAGTTTCTTGTTTTTCATATATATATTAAATTTGTTATTTATCAAAGTTATTTGCTAAATACCCAAAATAATATTTTTCTATAACCTTTACTATATTAAAATATATAAAAAAAATGGACTATATATAATCTTAATTAAGATAAGGACTTGAACGTATGCATCATGAGCATCCGTAATCTATTCAAGAATTAAACTACCTCACTAAACTGGAATATAAAAGGAAAACCGCGCATTGACAAAGGCATTTTTGTTAAACACGGTGCATCAGTTTCAGGGAACATTCCTTAAATGTAAGAATCCGTAGGAGTGCTTTTAGGGTATTAAAGGTTACCTGTGCGTAAGCTCCATAAGCTCCGAACTGGTTGAACACGAAAGGGTTGAGAAGACTCATGTTTCCGGCCATCTGCTGCATGCGTCTTAGTTGGCGTTCCTTTTCAGTATCGGCAAATTTTACTACTAAGCTGGAGGAAGCTCCCTGAAAAAATCAAAAAAACTTTTTTAGTGGAGTGGAAGCAACATGGTTTGCTTAGAAGGATAAGAAGCGATTCTAAAATATTAGTGTATGAAATCAGAGTGCGCGTGCGGTTGGAAAATTTTGAAGTTATCGCGGAAAAAGATTATTATTTGTGTACTCTAGTGGTAAATTATCGTTAAATATGCATCATTAACGTAATTTAATAAAAGTGTTATTTCATTAAAATTATTGCAATAACTGCATCATAAATGATAATTTAAACAATTTTAGTTTACTGCTTATAATTTGAATAGGTCAATTGTTCAGAGAATAAAATATTGCCATAGTATATTTTCCTTCCATACTAAAACTGCAGCACTATTATTATAATTATTTATCTACGACTAATATATAATATATGTTTCATATGTGTCAATTTTGATATATAATGCCATATATTATTTCTGCAGGGATTAATGATGAGGGAATAATGGATCGTTATTCCCTTTCGAAGAACAGCCAAAAAACAGTACTTAAATCATAATGTCTTTGAATAGTAGCCATTATATGCAAGTAGAATACTATACTTTGTCCACGACTATTAAATATTTTTAATTAAATTGTTTACTGAAGAAATTAATTAATGAATTCACTATATTATTCTTTTTGAGTAATATGTAAAATTGTTGTAAATAACGTTGACGTTTAAATTTAATGTGGCAAGCCGTTCTTTTAACACATAACGGCCTACTCATGAACATTCCATCATTTGTTCAATTTATCAATGGGCTCATTTAGCATTATTTTTTTATTACATTTTCTGAAAGATCTATTAATTCTAGAGCGAAATGCAAAAAAAAAGATTTTTTTTTTATTGGTACCCTATTTTGCTTATTTAAAGTACGCCTCAGAGTTTAAATCCAAGTTTTAAAAACGCGCGTGTTTTAAAGTTACCATGGCAACATCAAAGGTAAGCAAGTACAACTCGTTCATCTGTATCTGTTACCTTTTGCTCTTCCATCCATTTGATGAACTTGTCGTATTCTTTTTTATAAGCGTCTTCCGATTTTTGCGGTATTAACCGCGATTCTGCTTTTCTATTTAAGTAATCAATGTTAGAACTCATTTTAAAGCAATATACAATCAGTGACAACTGTAGTGACAATAATTAATCCTATGTGACAGATTGCAAATTAATTTTTGTTTTCTCATTTTCATGACACTGACAGGTATCCTGATGTCACAACACGAATTCAACCATTTTATATTCTTAATTCTTATTTCCATTTTTTGTAGTAATAATACCAGTATTTATGATTTCAAAGTGTACCAATAAAAAAAATAGCGTAAAGTATTCGTGGTTAACTGGTCTTTAAAACACTTGCTCTATTTCGAGCACTCCGGCTGCGCCGTCGTGCTCGAAAAATCGCGCGTGTTTTAAAGACCTTCATATCCACTTATATTTTAATATACTATTCTAGGGTCTCTATAGGCTTCAAAATTAATCAAGAACATATCAACACATGGCGCTTTCATATTATAGCTGTGTGACGTCAATGTCTCTATCGCATCGGGAGACATAGACGTAGCTGACCCGCTTGCCTAGTAATCCAAGATCCGGCACAAGAAATTAATACCCTCATCTGTTATTCAGATAAGAAATAGTTTATATAAAAGATAACATGTAGGTTAATAGAAAAATGCCAAAAATGTCAAATTTGATTCGTTCGTGTCGAGCCGAATTTTCGAATTTCGGCGTGCGATTTACGATGCGGATCAACTGCAAGTCTTCCTCTTTCCGTATCGACATGGCGTCGTGGTATCGTATTTTTGATAATATGAGTATATTTAGATGTCGGGTTTTCGATGAAAATTTCTAGGTACTGTACTATAATACTAACACTGACACTCGATTGCGGTGGACAAGGTTATTAGGTAAGCGAGGTAAGACTGTGGAGACATTTACGTCAGCGATTCTACCGCCTCAGCTTATGAAGAATTAGATTTTAAAGCAGTATATTTCTGGAACCACATATCGGATAGAGCTCAAATTTTCAGTGTAATAATTATTTGATGGTTACTTCGCATAATTGTAATAAAAAGTGTAATATTATATTTGACTAAATGACCCTATTGTAGCAACATTAAGATAAATTTTGCTGCAAAGTAAAAAAATTGTATCATTTTTTATTTCTAAAAATTAGTCGTAGATAAAGTATAGTACACACACAACTCGCTATAATAAAAATACTGTATTCCCTCGGATGATTTCAACACTCGGTAATAACATTCATTATAGCATCGTTGTATAATATCCTATTATTTAATATTTTAACACGAATGTCAACGTTTTCGGAATGCTGAGAACTCCAAATGCATAGTGAAAGTATTTGTGGCATTCGTTTGAATAATGTCAATTACGTAGTTTAATTTTTAGGTGTAATGCTTTAAATAGAAAATACAGATACCTATAATGGTTTTCAATGGTTAAAAAAAATAAGTAATTTTAACGTCAGTCAAACGTTAAAAACTGAGAATTCAAAAGTAAAAGTGGGAGATTTAATTTTAAACCCCCGACTAAAAAAAGCGGAGTGTTTGCGTTTGATTTTTTTGTGTGTTTATGTCTCTCCGTTTGTAATTCGAAAGTGACTGCATCAATTTTAATGTAGTTTTATTAGTGTACAGAGTAATTTGTCGAGCACGTTTTTAGCTGTAGCTCTTCGAACATACAAAGTATGTCTCTGATTTTAATCAACTTTACGTAGATTAGGTGACAAACAATTTTTCTTGAGAATGGTATTTTTAATAAGGATATCAGGAACATTAAAAAATGGCTGAAATTCACAGTCGGGTGTTGCTAACTGCCAAGACATATCTGAACGATAAAATAAAAAAGATATTGGCTATGAACTGGGGTGACCCATTTTTTTCGAATTCGAAATATTTAATTTCCCACCCCTGCAAATAGTTCCATTTGATCAAAAAATAATTCATGTAAAATATTATGGAGGCAAGATAATGGGAAGGGATGCCGAATGACACACTTTTACAATAATAAAAATTAATATATGTACTTAATGTCGGTGGCATCACTAGAAAGTAAATTGTGCCGTGTTCGTATGAAAGTCAATCAAATAGGTATTCACAGTAGGTCACGTCCGACTGCATCCTCGTTATCGTTATTATCATCATTAAGATAATTATCATATTATGTTAGACAGACAGACAGCAGTGTGTTTGCAGTAATGATGAAATATCTTCCTTAAGGTCCCTCAAGTTTGGTGTTCCTCTGGGGTCAATATTAGGACTAACGTTATTTATTGTTTTTATCAACGTCATAATCAGATCACATTTCTAGTAAAATTACTGCATATGCTGATGATAGTACTCCTCTTTCACAACATAATAATATGGATAATTTCACTAATATATCTGCAGATGTACAATAACAAACCAAGCAATACTTCTCTAATACAAAACAAAGTCTAAACACTCCAGAAACCCAAAGTTTAATATTTTATCTAAACACACGAACTTATATTGACAATAATAATTCAGTTAAGTGCTTAGGTATCACTTTAGGTAGCAAATTGACATGGGAAAGCCACATGAATTGCATGCCGAAAAAATTTTCTAGTAGAATACATTTGCTAAAAAAACGTAAAAGTCAAATGGATCAAAATATTATCTTGATTGCATATCATGGACTCTTTCATAGCATAATGTGCTATGGAATTTTACTGTCGAGCGGCTCTGTAAATACTGTCAAAATTTTAAAATTGCAAAAGAGAGCTATCAGAGTTATTACGAATTTAAAATATTGCGAAAACTGTAGACCTTTGTTTAAAAGGTTCTGTAACCTGACTTGAACTAATCAGTATATTTTAGAGTGTATTATTTTTGCTTGAAACCATCTATCTCATTACTAAACTCAAAATTGCTACAGAACAAGGAATGAATCTGCTGTAGTTCCTTTTCTCGGTCTGACTAGAAACATAAATTCATTTAATATTTATCAGTAATAGTTATTTTTCTACTACCGTATATATAAATGACCTTTGCAACTATAGCTACACGTGTGATAACGAAAGTAAACATTCGGTTACCTAGTTGCTAAAGCGTTGCTAGCTACGAAAGTAGAACTTTCGTGGCCAGGGCAGAAAAATAAAAAAAAAACATTGAATGCTTCATAAGTTTATATATACCTTGCTTTGGATTTGCTGAGGTAAAGCGAGGTACAAGCAATATTGGCTGCTTCTTGTACCATTTTTATCGCCACCAAACATATTTGTTTATTTTAGTTTGAAACCACCAGAAATTAAAATGTTTGACATAAACCTCGATGACAGATAGTAAATGTTTTCACAAACAGCCTCCTAAACTATAAAATTTATTAAAAACGTCAAATTATTTCATGAAATTATTTGAAGTTTTTAATAAATTTTATAGTTTAGAAGTTTTTATAGTTTTAAGAATTGTTTCCATGTCAACGAAACATTTATTATCTGTCATCGAGGTTTATGTTAAACATTTTAATTTCTGGTGGTTTCAAAATAAAATAAGCTAAAAACGTACTCTTCGCCAATTTACTCAGCTTTTTATATATAATTGTTAAACATTCTATAGGATACTCTTCGCAGTTTTCTTGTAAATAATATTAGATTTTGGACATCCTAAATTTTGTGATACCATCTTTGTTGTGAAAAAAATTATATGAAAAAAAAAATGAAAAAAAATGTCCAACCTATGTGGGATTCGAACACGGGACCTTTGAATTGCAACGCAAAGCTTTAGCCGCTGCTCCACCACATATTGCTACGAAAATCGATTGTCTGTGATATACCTATATCTTTCGACAATCATACATATTTCAACTCGTATTTCTATGAAATATATATTAGTAAAATTCATAAACAAAAAAAATATATTATGGAAGTAATATTTCGCAAGATTTCCATTTTAGTACAAGCGAAAAAAAATAAGAGAATATATATTTTTTAAATTAAATAATTAATAACTTTTTTATTTACTGATCGATTTTCTTCAAAAACAATAGGGTTCTTCCTCTAGCTAACACTAACTAACTTTCTAAATTTCAATACAATCGAACTTTTCTTTCTTAAGTTATCGTGCTTACAAGAAACGTGACGGACGGACAGACGGACATTTTGAAAGTTGTTCAGAATTCGTTCACTAACAGCGATATTTACTATTTTAGAAATGTGCCGATCAAATACAATATACTCTTCGTTTTTGCGAAGAGTATAATAAACAAATATTGGTGGTGATGAAAATGGGATACAAGAAGCAGCCAATATTGCTTTGCCTCGCTTTACTCCAAGAAATCCAAAGCATGATATATGCAAACTTATAAAGCGTTAAAATTTGTTTTTTTTATTTCTCTGTCCTGGCCACGAAAGTTCTACTTTCGTAGCTAGCAACGCCTTATCAACCAGATAACTCGAATGTTTACTTTCGTTATCGCGCGTGTTGCTAGTTGCAAAGTCATTTATATAGACGGTAGTAGAAAAAATTCTAGAACATACTGTTAGGTAACTGGAAAACACTTGCCAAGAAAGTATGTATTTTGTGAGATTGACGAATTTTTCACGCCATTAAGAGCTATTGAAAGCTGTGCTTGACTTGTTCCTGTATTATGAGCAATATTAAGTACAATCTTTGTATATTATTGTTAACCTGATTGAGAAGTAGACAAATTGAAATAGTTACAGATAGGCAAGGGTTATAGTCTATATATTTCAGACAGGCTTCGATTTGGAACTGACGATTGTTTACTATATATGTGGTGTGTTTATGTTTGCTACTACATAGTACAATATTACAATTTACAAGGTAAGTTAACAATTAGTAATAAGTAAGTTAGAGAAAATATTTATAGCTAGAATTTGAAAGCCTATTTATCGAAAACATTTCACGAAACAAAACGTCAAAAAATGATCGCAATATTTGCTGCTGCAGCGACATAAAAAATTAGAGCGATAAATTTTGCATGCTGGTACTGTCAGAAGCCGATCTATGTTGAATTACCACTAATAATGACGTTTGATTGGTGCAATGTTGTGGAAAAACGAGCTCTCATTGGCTGTAGCGTTAATGAGTGAAATAATCTTATTTAAGTGATATATAATCATCTTTGTGTTTGACTAGTGTAAACAAAATAGTATTGTCACACAATAAATAAATAAACTACTACTACTACTACTGCTATTATTGTTATTAACAACGTTCATAATACTGTGTTTTGAAATTTTTACTTCAGATTAGCATGAATTTCAAAAACCCCTAAGCGCTTCCTTAAATATTCATCTCTTGGGATGCGAGGTATAAAAATAATCGTGACGATATATTTCTAAGTAAATCCACAAATACACATATAAGTGTACGTTAATCTGATCAGCAATTGGATTATTTAGTTGAATAAATAAATATATGCACACATCGGCTGGCGGCGGAAATCTAAAAATAACCCACTAACAATTTAACGTGGTGCATACTTTATCCTAAAAATATGTAATATAAAATGTCTAGAAAGCAGTTTGGAAGTAAATCCAGCGTTGATCCTTTAGAGCAAATCAATTGGTATGGCCCGAGGAAAGGCCGACGGAAGGAAGGAGCAG
The DNA here is from genome assembly GCA_936432065.2 of Rutpela maculata. Lineage (NCBI taxonomy): Eukaryota > Metazoa > Arthropoda > Insecta > Coleoptera > Cerambycidae > Rutpela > Rutpela maculata. Next base: position 99,992,449 of record OW386291.2, read on the forward strand.
TTGGGATGATCACAATCCCTCCCTGACAAGAGCTTTCCTCTCTCGCTCTACCGCTCGCACAAATCTATTAGAAATCGTTAAATCCGTGCTCGGTTGAAGAGCGCCATCCAATTCCACATGTCTCCTCAACGGATCAGACCACGGCCGAAGAGACATTCTGTTATTGAATGCCTCGGGTTCGAGCCGAGAGTGGGGGCTCGTCAAGAATCCACACAAGACGTCACAAATACCACACAATAAAATGTATTAGATCCAATACCCGGGCCATGGAATTTTACCCCTTTTCGAATGAGTCTACCAGCTGTCAATAACACCAACATATTTGCCCAAAAATAATGCGGCTTAAGCTGTTATTTTATCGTGGCGGAGCAGACGGAGAATCAAACAAATCATGCGTTAGGGCTGCGGCGGTTTTATTTCTGTTTGATCTCACAGACGTATTAAAGGATTTTTTCGTTTTAAATGAAAGTTATTTTGTTCTTTGCGAATTATTGCCTGATTCTTACTGATGCATGTGTTTTTATATTTTCATCGTAATATAAGTAACTATTAATTAAAAATTTTTAATAAAAAAAAACGGAATATGATTAGCAGTTTATAATTACAGTGAAACCTTTTAATCACATTACAACAGAAATTTTTTGTATGTGTAGTCTTCTAAACTATGCATAAAAACAGATAGATCCTTTTCATAATTTTCATACTTTACATAAGCCTTTGGGTTTCTTTGACATACTACCATTTATTTATTTCTATATCTGTCAAGAACTGTAAAATAATGTAAAAATCTTAGAGGACAAATAAATTATTAGACTACTATTAATTGTTATTATACAGGGTGTTCCGAAACTACCGTCCGCCCGGTTAGTAACTGCTTACAATTTTAATGGTTAGACACGTATGATGATTCCCTAGCTTAGAAGTTAATTGAACACAGTCGTTTTGAGGAAAATCAGTTTAATATCACGGCTTCACTTTTAAATGTATATAAGCAATAATCGAGGTACGCTTATTTCATGCATTAGAAAAAATGACATCGGTTATTATTCATCCGATTTCAACTAAATTTGAATGGATATCATAAACTTTTATTATGTTTTTTTGAGATGCGTGCTATAGAAATAATCGTGATGTAGACTAGAAGTTCTTTGACAATGATATTTTATAAAAGATATTTTATGAAAAATGTGGTAGTATAATCGAAAACCGCTGCCCAAGGTATCACTACTTCCACATCCAGATTTTCTAGCCAAGTCACTCACAACGAAAAAATTTTGTATGTGGAAATAACTGTTTATGGAATAGTATAATTGAAATCCTCTACCCAAAAACCAATAAAACGATACCCCACATCGGTAGTGGGGTGGGGGTGGTGATAGGGGGGTGGTAGTGGTGGATCAAGTAAAAAAATATTTTGAGGTTTCCGGTTCTTGTACACACACTAAATCACAATTTTTTTTCATCCTCTTTAATAATGGGGTGGGAGTGGTAATGGGGGTGGTTAATGCCAAAAATTGTTTTGATACCTTAGCTTCTTTTGTATATACTAAATACCAATTTTATGAACTCTTACCTGCTTGATTTACCTATTTACCCCAAATTTACCCCAATTTACTCCCCAACCTTTCGACGGAACAAGATAAAAAAATAATCTTGTTTCAGATCTCGTTAAAGTACATACGTGTACCAAATTTCAAGTAAATATCTTAAACGGTTCCAGAGTAAACGTGCGCACAAAAAAAAGTTACAGACAGACAGACCGACAGACAGACAGACTTTTTTTCGCTCAAACTTAAAATCTGGACGTTTCATGACATTCTAAGACTCTTTGAACAATAAAAATTAAAAAAAATTTTTTTGTCGTTACTATGCTTCCACTGGATGCGGAAGTAACATATTTTATAAAATATGGTTGATTACACTATAGTACAGTCGATATATCGTATCCGAATAAGTGCGGGAGTTTTGAAACTTTGGGAATTTGTAGATTTCGATGCCCTGAATGAAGTAAGAAAAAAATGCAAAATGTGGGAAGATGGCGCACAAAAACAGTCTGTTTGAAATATCTCACTTCGGATGCCTCATACGGCAAAAAATGTTCTTATGAAAATAAAAGAGCATTAAATTTTCTACAAAACATGTCCTACATATTTTTTCGTTGCAGCAGCCGATCGAAGTCAAGCATTCTTGACAAAATTATGATATTTTGCAATTTCCCGATTTAGTGCGACTTTTATGAAGAAGTATTTTTGTGTTGAGACAAAATTTGTTTTCATACCTGAAAATCCTCAAATATTGTTGATTTTACTCTCCGATTAAAGAACTTATATCTAGATACATAACAGGCTATCTTTTCTCTCTATATTCCTTGTTTGCTCCCATCATAGTCACATTATATGTCCATCACATCACATCACATCCCATAGGCAACAGTGGCGTTGGGTGTGTAGAAAATGTGTAGAATGGTAAATATTTTCATTAAAATGAATTATTGCAATTCCTGCATTACCGGCTCTTTATACAACGTGATGTAGGCATACGATATAACAGTAAGATAATACAGTAAGATAAATATGTATTGAAAGGATATTAAAATTTAATTGCTATTCACTTTATAACTGTAAATTGAACTTCATCATGTTACGACTATGGAACGATCCATTTTCTGCTTTCTGCAAACGGCACAGCATTAATCATTTTGCACTAAATATATTGTTACTAAACTGTGTAAATATGAATAGAGAATATTATTTAGGTATTAAGCAAATCACAACTTAAAATAAAAAGACTTCTTTACTATATTTTGATCGAAAAACACGAAAAACACTTATTAACATTAATGGCGAACACTGTCAAAAGTCTCAAACTGAGATTATGATAATCGAACCTACCGATCGTGCCCGAATCGGCCGCGTATAGATCGACTAGCCAATCAAGAATTTATGGGAAGAAGTGCCTTAGATTGTAACTATCTCAGCAACATATAAATCAGTACAATTATGTATCTAGATATAAGTTTTTTAATCGGAGATTTAATTGTCTGCTACGCATAGCTCAATGTTCAATACAATTAATTGTTGTAATTATTAATTTAATAAATGTTACCTGGTGTTATAATTTCTGGATCTACGATACAGAAAAGAAGAAGAAAAAGATAAAGAAAATACATAAATAGTATGGCCTTTCTACGCCTTCGTATTACGGAGACATGTCATAAAATTTATCGTACTTTCTCCCACAATTCGATAGGCCCACTTTATAGTTTCTTGACCCCATTATAACTTCAAATAAGTTTCTGAAGCCAAACGGGGTTGTCGACCCTAGGGGCTGCGCTAATTACTCTTCAAGATGATCTGTTAAATTTACAAGATAATGTTTTGTATTACGGAAATTATTATAATCCATAACTATGTTATCGACGTTATCGCATTTTGATGATAAAAGTTAATATAGTTAGATTCACATTTTCGTTTTATGTCAACCACCTTTCAGAACACAATTATGCAGCATCCAAACTTTTATTGAACTATCCTAAGAAGTGTCTTCTCGATCAATTTGTCATGTTTCATTCAGCGAGTTTCTAAAGATAGTTTAAATGTTTTACCAAGACTGCTCAACTATTTCGCAAATTTAAACTTTTATTGGTAAAACGAGTTATCGCATTTCTTAGGAGAAAATTGAATTCATTCATGTTTTGACGTTGAAATAAACCATAAAATATTTTCAGTCGAGTTTTATATATCTATCTATAATTCAGTAATTTTCTGGAAAACAATTTGCGCCTCATTATGTAGATTAGCATTAAAGTTTGTCGATAATAGCCTGCACACGACATAAGTGCTTTGCTCACTCATTCGAATAGATTCCTTTGAGGCAACTATTATGAATAAAGTAAACTTATGATTCACACGCATTTGTGAAATTTTTAAATAAAATCGACTATAATAGGATCATTCCAATGAATCACGTTCTTAGTTTAGAAAACTTTGTTTTAGTACAACTTTTCCAAATTTTAATTTATTATATTTTTATCATCAGGAATGTATAAAATTCCACCTCTGTTATGTGCCTCGCAGAAAAAACATACAGCTAAATATTACTTTATTCATTTTTTTTTACTACGAAGAGCAAGTAAGGAAAGCATAAGTTTAAATTTTTTTTTCAAATAAAATTAGAAAAAGAGAATATAGACAATTTTTCTAAGCGGGAAGAATATTACGTGATTTAAATATAAATTTAATTTTTTTATGTTACATACATATTTATAACCATTTATCCTCAAATTGATATTTTAAGTGACAAAGCAAAATATCTGCCCCACGGTGAGAAATTTCCATTCCATAATTGATTTCATCTTTCATTATACGTTTTTTGCAAAATCAGATTAATCCCTTTATAATTGGAAGTATCGAGCTAATGCAAAGTTAAGTCTCATTACGGTAATCCCGACAAAAAATCTAATTTAACTAAAACCTATTAGGTTTAAAAACAATTTTGCTCTGAATCTGATACGGAACAAAAGCGAGCAAAGAATCTAACTAGATGAAAATAAATAAAATAATCATTAGGTGGAAATTCGGGAAAATTCGTTATCTATGTAATTTACATTCATCGGAGCAGCGCCAGCAGCGCCGCAGACATCATGTAAACCCAATATACAAGAAGTAAAGATTGCATTATATTTCTATATCGAAGTAGTAAAAACAATAATTTATATTTTAGCAAATTTTTTTCCTCATAAATGTTTACGAGTGCAAGGTGTGTGAATTACGGGGCACAATTTTATAAGCGTATTCGAAATATATAAACAACCGAAAAAATTTCGGAAATACCTCCCTAGAAGATTTTAGTTGTTTTTGCAATTATCCAAAAAGCAGTCATATTTACTAATTTTCATTATGAAGAGTGACTTTTTATTGCAGTATATTTTTGATATATGCAACTATCGGACTGTCAAGAAGCATGTTAGCAGTTGTATGTTGATGGTAGCTATTTTCATGTATTGTATTAAAAATTTTGATGCTCTCTACTGTCATCTTGACAGACGATACATTATTAGAAATATTATCTGAACTGAATATACAGAAATGCACTCTCAATTTTTTTTCTACAATAAACACTGTAACCTTTAGTACCCACAACCAAATGTTACTCTTGTTTTTTTGCTTTTTTGACGAGAGAATCACCCTCACTGATGACATCATTAGAACACCCTGTATATTGAGAACATGCGAAGCGTGCAACAATCTGGTTGACTAGTTTGATTTCTTATTGCTTGAAAATCATTACGTCAATCGGAATATGAATAGGACCTGATTTACAGTCAATTCTATATGGAATATTATCAATTATTAATATACAATTTTCTGGGGGCCAACTACTACGCAAAAAAATGTGAAAACCACAAAAAAACGTGTGAGGGATGGTTTTTGAGGGTGGTTACCGCTTGCGCTTTTGGAACTCTCTCGTTTCTCAAACTATAGCTATATAATAATTTATTTCCCAGTGTTTTAAAACTCGCAAAAGTAATTCGCATTCACAAGAAGGATTCATATGAAGACGTTAAGAACTACAGACCAATTTTACTCGTACCAATAATAGCCAAAATTTTTGAGATAGCATTAAAAAATCAAATTAATGAATACTTTGAACATAACAACCTATTTCACTGCTGGCAGTATGGTTTCAGGAATAAGCGATCTACAACTCTTGCAATAAATAATGTTGTTCACATTGTCCTTGATACATTTGAAAACAAGAAATATACGACTGCTAGTTTCTTTGACCTATCTAAGGCTATTGATTGTGTCTCACATTAAATTCTCGTAAACAAATTATTAAGTTATAATTTTCATTTTGACAGTGTTGCACTTATTAATTCTTACATATCCAATAGATTCCAATATATTAACTATAACCTATGCACTTCTCAAAAACGTAGAGTTACTCATGGTGTTCCCCAGGGTTATGTGTTGGGTCCCATACTATTTACGATATTCATCAATGACCTTGCCAATTCTGATGATAACACAAACTTTATACTGTTTGCAGATGATACCACTGCACAAAACACTAATTTCACACCTGATGAACTAAAACGGACTGTCACAGAAACTGAAAAACATATTTACGAATGGTTTTTAACCAATAGATTAAAAGTAAATGATGACAAGACAGAATCATTAACATTTACATTGCGAAACAGGGATCCAAAAGAACAGACCGATGCATCTGTAAAATTTCTAGGTGTGTACTTGGACTCAATATTATCCTGGGAAGAACCTGTTACAAAACTATCGACTAAACTCTCTAAAAATATTTTATTTCCTTCGCAACCTTGTCAACACAGTATCCCTCAACTCCCTACTCACGGCTTATTATGGTTCTTTTCATGCCAATATGTTGTACGCAATTTTAAACTGGGAGCACTCAGCCCATGCTTCCAACATTTTTGACTTACAACGTATTCGCATATTCGCATACTATCTCATCTTAGATACAGAGATGATTGTAAAGACCAATTCATTAATCTCAAGGCATTAACTATGCCTTGTGTTTATATTCTCGAGTGTTTACTTTAGAATATACCACAAGGAATAGCGATAAAATTAATATCAATTTTCTTCGACTTAAGAGATCTAGATCTAGTTCTACATGTCATTATTCTGCCAAATTTTACAATACTCTTCCTCATTCAGTAAAAAACTTAAACTTTTTGCAGTTTAAAAATAAAATTAAAGGTTACTTAAAAACTAAGGCCTTCTACAGTTTTGAAGAGTATTTTGAGAACGATTTCTTAGATTTAATTTAAAAAGGACCTAGGCACTGTACACTTATTACCACATATTACTCTTGCTTAATTTGTTAATTAGTTTAGATAATTATATAATACTTTTAATTTTGTTTGTCATTCATTGTCTTATGTATCTATGTGGCTTATCTATTTTTAATATCAACTATATTGTCTTAATTTTTTGACATGTGTAAGCATTATGTATTATGTATTTTGACACTAATAAATTATTACTATTATCCTTATTATTGCCCGTATAATTCCCAAAGGACAAAACATTATAATTTGTTTATCCTAATATCAATGGCAGGCCTGTCGAGAGGGGAGTAAAGGAGTGATGCAGCAATTATGAACTTTCTTAACACAGTGTATGATAACTTAAAAAAACAATAACTGCATAGGCATATTTATGGATCTAAGCAAAGCATTCGATTTAATAAATCATGTCTTGCTCATAGAAAAACTTCAAAAATATAGGTTAAGGGGGAAGATTTGTGACTGGAGTACTTCATATCTTTTTAAGAGAAAGCAGATGATCGAAATGAATGGTATTAGATCTGAGGAAATGCATGTTGAAATTGGGGCACCTCAAGGCTCGATTTTGGGCCCATTACTATTTCTCCTATACATTAATGACTTACCTGAAATTTTTGATCAAAACACCTGAACAATGTTTGCTGATGATAATTTTCTAATAGTTTGAAAAAATCGTCTGTGGGAAGGCAATAGAACCGGCCTCCCCAGAGAATGAGGAAAACTTTTCAGAAAATGGTTGAAAAAGCATGTGTATAGATTCCTCCACTAGATATTATTGGCATTAATTACAAAATATTTATTTCAAGGGATAATTTGGATACTGCTTTATACTGATAGAGATTATGCTTCTTTATTTTTTGGTTCATGAAAGACGGCTGGGGGGGGGGGGGTTGTCCCCCTGGCTGCGCGTCTGTCAAAGGAAATGAGATGTTAACGTGATGGCCGATTTTTGCTGCACTCTGAAGAGAGAAAATGTACGAAAGAGCGTGAAACGTAAGAGAAAGCCGTCTCTTGCGGATAAAAGAGTCCGATACCATAAAAGAATAAAATTGATATGTAACAATGGTATATATATATTAGCAGTATTAAAGTAGGTAAAATTAAAATAAAGTAGAGCTCCAGCTGCAAAGTATACAATTTTGGAGTCTCAAGTTATAATGTAACTTGAAGCGTTTTTTGACATCGCATTCTGATTCAATGACCCCAGTGCCATTTTAGCGTTTTTACCTATTTTTTGAGGTTATGATGAGTTATGTCACCTGATGGGGTAAGTCTGATATTGCATTCGGATTCAAAAACTTCTTTTGCAAGGATTTTAGTGGTAAGAGTTGAGAAAATCTGACATGATGGAGTACATCTAACATCAGATTCGGATTCAGCTACCCTAAAAACATGAGGATATGATGATCTGGTGGACATTACTTCTTTTTTCGTGGCATTGTCAATTATTAATAATAATAAAGAAAAACTTTGTCCGAAATATTAAAACCTCATAATTCAGTAACAGAAACTATCGGTTAAACTTTCACATAATGCACTGTATCATTTTAATATCATCCACACGACCTGAATAATTGACATGAACTCCTGGGAGACCCTGTATATCCGCTAATAAATTTGCAACAGGAAATAGGCAGTAAATGAGGACGTACGTTTTGAAAAAAGAACCAAGGAAATGTAGAATAATTTTTTAATGAAATGTAAGAGAATTATTTGTAAATAATAATTCAATGACACTAGTACGTTCTGCCTTCAGGAACGACTATTTCTCGATGAATTGTAGGAAAATCATTTTTATCATAAAATAATATTTTACAAAATGTTTTACAAAATAATACTTTGCAAATAAAAGTAATTATATGAAAATTGGTTTACGTCCATATTTTAACTCGTCTTCCCACATCGTTACGCCATTGGGATTCAGCGTGGAAAGAGTACATAGTATCGAGCAGCTTCATGCATGTTTAATAATGTACCCACAGGGTCACTTCATTCTTGCGCAGCTAATGGGCTGCCTTATTCAATTTATATCAGAATTAACTGCCTGAAAATGTTCCAGGCTTTTAACTGGAAAATGTTTTTATTCAAGAATTATAATGTGACTAAATATAAAACACAAGAATGTTTATAAATATTACGTTTTATGTGGAAGTTTTGAGAATATAGCTGAGTGAAAAAAACCTTACTTATAAAAAATTGTGACACATTGAAATTTTAATTGAAGCAGTAACTTCTTTCATGGTTATATTGAAAAACATGATAATTACAACAAACAGTTATTGTAATGATATAAAGTGTTTAATTCATACGAAATTTTTTAAATCTCAGGTATCTTAAACATTTTATGACTAAGTAGACCAGTCGGAATAGTTTTTTGTGCGAAATGTCATTTAGCTGCATTTTTTTAACTATAGTTTGAGAAGTCCAGAAACACATGCCAACTATCCGTACGCATGACAGGTGGGGCACCACACTTTAAAATTCAAAAATCGTCCAATTTTTGCCATTTTCCGCTTTATTTGCAATATAACTGGCAAATGAACCATTGTTCGAAAATATATCAAGAGATAGGAAAGTTGAGAAAATTGATTTTGAATATTTTATTATTCTTGACATTTTCATAGAAAATTCTTCGCTTAAGAGCTACAGACGAAAGAACAATGCTACTTTATCTTTCGATTTTTTTTTTAAGTGAATATAATAAATATTATATTCACCAAAAATTTTCTACGAACACTACATGGTCAGCTGTTAAAATTTTGCTGCTTAAATATTTTTTCTATGACCTTCATTCTATTAAAAGAAAATTGGCTGTAATTTTTTTTCTCAGACTGTTTTAAATTCAATAAAACGTATCCAAATTTGAAAATATTATTTTGAAAAATAAAAAAAGTTACAGAGCATTAAACGTGTGATATACAGTTGTAAAGAGCATTTTGAGTAGGTATACCATATTTTTTCAAATTTAAAATTTTAAATATATGCTTGTGGTGACGAAAATGGGTGAAATTTAGTTACACCTCCCTCTATTTTCTAAAGTACATGATAAAAATTTGAAAATATCTAATAGAACTTGTGAACTTATCAACAAAAATCTATTTTATTTTGATACTCAAGTAATTTAGGACATATCACATTTATGTTATTATTTCATTTACATAAAGTATACCGTAAAGTAACCTAAACTAATTTTTCTACAATCCATTAGCAAACGAAGTCACGTTTGACAGAGTTGTTAACAAGTACTGGGGCTTTCTCTTGTTTCAATAACAGCTTGCTGCGTCTTTTGTACGCTTTCTACTAAATTATCAAACATATCTTGAAGAATTTGGGTCAACAGAAAGGGGAATATTTCCCACAGTTCATGAAGTGTTTCTAGTCTTGACTTAGGGTCTCGTCTTATTTGAAGTATGGTCAATTTGTTTGAGGTTAGTTGACCTATGAGGTGATAAATATGGTACACCGGCATGTTAAAGTGCGCTTAGGATAGTTTGTGCCCTGTACGGTCAGGTGGTATCATTCAAAGAATGAAATTAATGTCCATGTCGTGTGTCTGATAGAAGCTAAAGTTGTAATTAGGATTGTATTATTGTGTTAATTTATATTCCAATCCTTTGTTTAATATTAAAAAAATCTAAATACAAAGTGTCTGCTATATACATACAAATATTTTACATGATAATATATTGATCCAAAAGTCATATTGGATATATTTGAAAATTTCAGAAAATTTGTTCCTTTTTAAATTTTTTAATAATTAGGAATAGCCTATTTAGTTTTTTAAATTGAATAAGAAATTACGATTCGCCATATTAGATCCGCCATCTTCAGTTTCTTTCTGGAACTGAAAATTTAGTCTATTTTAGCTTATAAGTACTTATCAGAAATATTCAAAACTTTTCTGCATAAACTTCAACAAAAATATTTAATTTTTCATATTTTTTTAGCATTTTATAGCCGCCATTGATTCCACCATCTTGCAGGTTAATTTATGGCAATTTGGATATTAGATTCATAACCATCGACTTCAAAAACCCCCGAGTAACAAAAACTGGATAAGAAATAAGTTTTTATTTGTAAGTTTTATTAAGATTTAAATAAAAAATGGCCATGTTGGCTAAGCTCAATAATTTTGGTTAGCATAGTTCAAAAATCGGCACTCTTACGTTTTTTGGAAATTACATAACGAGTATTTAATTAAAAATTATCCCATTTCCAAAAATTCACGATTCGTGCTACTATGCAACGAACCGATTTAATCCAAAACGTCTCATAGCACTTTTTATTATACTTACAATAAATTAAAACAGTATAATTACTACAGCCAGATAATTCCACATTCACCTATTTTCATGCTTAATTTGACTCCATTCCCTTTGATCTCAATAGTACACACTTACTAAATAAGATAGAAGGGAAGACTTTTATTAACAAACGAAACTAGAACATGAAACTAAATACACATCTGGCAATTCAAAAAAATCTTATACAATTCAAATTCATTTGTGCAACTTGTAAATGGTGAGATTATTTCTCGCAATCATCTACTGAAATAGATTACTTGCAGACAGATTTATATCACAACAATAGTAAAATACAAATATTTATCCGATAAAGTAAATAAGCCTCAAACCGTTAAAATATGCAGATATTATTCATTTTAAAGCGATAAAAGACCTCGTTCGGAATCGATTCATAAAACCCGTTTAAAAATACACCCTGGACTTGGAATAAATCGCATTCGATATCATGAAAATCCAATTTCCTGACATAGAGAATAATTCCAATCACAGTAAGCGCACTCCGGTAAATTATTTACATTTTACACAATACACGACATGTAATTGCCATCCTGATTTCTGTTCTAGTACGGAATAACTGACCACCTGTTGATCTGTTGGAATGCCAACAGTTTTTCCTCGTGGTTTCCAAATACCCACATCTCTTTCGCTGTCGACAGGGCCGGTTCTATGCGGATAAAGTGGGATTATAGAACGAAAATGAAAGTTCATGATTTCCCGCAAGAACATTTAAATTTAAACTCAAACACGATAATTGCGCTCGTCTCATTGCATCGACTGGATTTTATTTAGGATTAGTCAGGACAAAACTCTGAAGTAGCATGTTCAAGGTGAATAATATTTAATTAAACATACTTTGTCCAATGGATATATATATATAAATTTACAAATACATTGTAAAATATTAGTGCAGTCACCAAAGGTTTTAACTTTAACAGAAAACAAGAAGAACGGCCTCAAATTTGGCATAGCATTTTCAAAGTATATTATTTTACATCTTTATAGAGGGCGCTTCATTGAAAAAATTGAGTCTGAATTTTGAGAGTTCCGCTTTTCTTAAATATCACGGGAAATATTGATCACACAATAAAAAGTTATTTTTTAAAGAAGGTAATATTTTAGTCCAGATGGCCAGAGATCTACAAACTCTCACAACATAATAATTTTATTAAAAACACCATGTTCCAAATTTTAGGATAACATTGATATATCATCTAATTTAAATAAAGTTGGTTTGAACCTAACATACATCTGGTATATTGCGGTTTATAAATCTTATACATATTCATATTTTTGTATGCTTAATCAAAGAAACGCATTTTGCTCTGAAATTAATATAAAACCTATCTTACGTAAGAATGAGAATTTGTAGGCCTCTGGTTCTGACCACGTATTACAGATATGGCCCAATTTTAATAGGGATTATTGTACTATACTGTTTTACATATGTTCCAAATTGTAATTACATATCTTAAGTCTAACAGAAGTTATCGTGTTTACAAGAAACGGTATATATACACACACACACACACACACTTACAGACACAAAGATATTTTTTTATTCGATATTTGAGTACAGTCTGCTATGAAACGGATATCTGTACAACAAATTTTTTTTGCACGATGATTATTAAATATTTTTGCAATTTATAATAAACTTATAATAAAGTTGGAGTACAGTTAAAGATATACAATCCATTACTGAATCATAACAGATACGACAAAAATTAATAGAAACATTATTATAGAAAATTTAGTCAGCTTTAATTTTGCGATTTTGATTATAGCCTCCTATGTTCGGCGACTTTTGGTATGTTTACCTCCTAAATAGTCCAAACACAGCCCTCAATAAAAAATTGTGATCTCGGCATTTCTCTCTTATTGAACGTTTATTGACACGATTATTTAGAGAAAACAAAAGTTTATATGATTTGTTTTCGTAAGATGAATAGTTTTTTTGTAAAATGGAGGTAGTTAGTAAAACAAATTGTTGAGGCCTTTTGTTTTTGTACACACACTAAATCACAATTTTCTTTTCTTTTCACCCCCTTTAATAATTGGATGGAGGTGGTAATGGGGGTGGCTAATACCAAAATTTTTTTTGAGACCTTAGCTTCTCTTATATATACTAAATACCAATATTATGGGCTCTTACTTGCTTGATTTATCTATTTACCACAATTTACCCTAATTTACCTCAATTTACCCCTGTTTACCCCAATTTATCCCCAACCCTTCAACGGAATAAGATCAAATCAATCATCTAGTTCCAGATCTCATTAAAATACACTTCAAATATATATTCATATTTTTGTACGCTTAATAAAAAAAACGCATTTTGCTCTGAAATTAAAATAAAACCTATTTTACGTAAGAGTGAGAGCTTGTAGGCCTCTGGTTCTGACCACGTATTACAGATATGGCCCAATTTTAATAATGATTATTGTACTATACTGTTTTACATATGTTTCAAATTGTAATTACATATCTGAAGTCTAACAGAAGTTATCGTGTTTAAAAGAAACGGTATATACACACACACATACATATTCACGCTCACACACACACACACTTACTGAGACAAAGACATTTTGAAACGGATATGTGTACAACAAATTTTTTTTGCACGATGATTATTAAACATTTTTGCAATTTATAATAAACTTATAATAAAGCTGGAGTACAGTTAAAAGATATACATACAATCCATTACTGAATCATAACAGATACAACAAAAATTAATAGAAACACTATTGTAGAAAATTTAGTCAGCTTTAATTTTGCACTTTTTGATTATAGCTAACCCTTGTCGAGATATGAGCGAAAAACCAAATACCTTGACTTTCTTCGCGCCCCCGCGCCTTCAGTGTACGGGGACTTTTGGTATGTGTACCCCCTAAATAGTCCAAACACATCCCTCAATCAAAAATTGTGATCTCGGCATTTCTCCCTTATTGAACGTTCATTGACAGGATTATTTAGAGAAAACAAAAGTTTATATGATTCTTTTCCGTAAGATGAATAGTTTTTTTGTAAAATGGAGGTAGTTAGTAAAAAAAATTGTTGAGGCCTTTTGATTTTGTACACACACTAAATCACAATTTTCTTTTCTTTTCATCCCCTTTAATAATGGTATGGGGGTGGTAATGGGGGTGGCTAATACCAAAATTTTTTTTGAGACCTTAGCTTCTCTTATACAATATACTAAATACCAATATTATGGACTCTTATTTGCTTGATTTATCTATTTACCACAATTTACCCTCAACCCTTCAGCGGAATAAGATCAAACCAATCATCTAGTTTCAAATCTCATTAAAATACACTGGTGTACCAAATTTCAAGTCAATATATTAAACGGTTTCAGAGTAATCGTGAGCAAAAAAAAATACAGACAGAACAACAGACAGACAATTTTCTTTTGCTCACACTAAAAATCTCGACGTTTCATGATATTCTAAGCCTATTTGAACAATAAAATTTTCCAATTTTTTGTTTTGCGTTACTATACTTCCACTGGATGTGGAATTAAAACAAGTTATTTCAAATTTACCATTGTCATGAGCTGTTTCTACTGTTGAGGCACCACCACATCCACCAGGGTTTTGAGTTGGAATTTCGGCAGAATCTCGGTGGTTTTAATAAGCTCACTTTTATTTTATGTTGTTTTAATTGTGATTTCTTTATTAATTTATAAAAAGTTTAAAAGTTATAAAAATAGAGACTTGGAAACCGGTATTAAACGAAAAAGGGATGGTCATGATAAACGAAAATAATGTATGTAGTGCTACAAAATGTAAATTGTAAATAGTTTTTTGTCAACAGACAAAACAAATATCAAAGTTATCAAAAAAAAAAACGGGAGAATCAACCGAAGCGTTTCACAATTTTTAGTCACAGACAGCTTGGAGATCTACCGAAAAAAAAATGTCTTTCTAACCGGTTTCTTCTACCGATGTATGAAAACTGGAAAATCCCCCTTATAGATGAGATCGAAAAATTCGAGTATTTGGCGGAGGCGCCGCGACAAGTTACTTTGTGTAAAAATAATTTGATTGCCATGTAAGGAAATTACTAAAGAAAGTAATTAAATTAACGACTATTTGGTAATTGTTCCTAAATAATTAAACATAGTTTAATTCCCTAAATTTAGGAGATGAGAGATATGTTGTAAATAACATAATTTACTGATATGCAAATTGTAAATTACAAATAAGACAAACGTTTTTAATAATATAAACGAAAGATATAAGTATGTAAATTGTCTAATAATGTGCAAAGAAATAAAAAACTACAATTCAGACAAATGTAAAAACGGCGCAAACTACAAATAGTATATTTCCTATTAATAACACTAGCTTTTCAAATAATGCAAAGGAGCGAGTAGTCTTTACATCGGTATATGTGACAAAAGAAAATAGTCTTTCAACAGGAGCCGAATATAGAAACTGGTTTTATATCTAATGAACCTTGCCTTGAAGAATTTTAAAATGCTTCCAGGTTCTTCCAAATATATTAATAATTCTAATTCTATAAGAAAACTGCTAGCCGGTGTTGGCTGTGGTTGCCTATTTAATATGTCTGAAGAGAACAAACTTGTTTCATCCAATGTCAGCTGCATTATCTCTTTCCCAACAGCTGAATGGTCCAGTTTTTTTAGTACGTTCACCCACCGTAATTTTAAGATAGGAATCGTCACAGCAGCATTAAAAGTATTCAACAACTTATTCTATTATTATAAAGGTAATTCAATATCTGCCAAAGGAATTTGAATTACTTAAAGGAATTTATATCGTAAATAATTATTCTACGAAGGTATTTTCTGAACATTGAGTGTAACGAGCAGGCAGACTCTGGTCAGGGAGGGGTCTCAGCAGTCCTAACGGAGTTCGAAGCTGGTCTCTGTTACTCTAGATCAAATGCCAGGAAGGCAATTGAGAACTGGACTCGTTTCCAAGTTGTTGACTTCGGAAGGAGAAGCTCCTTATTTTAGGACCCTTACGGAAGCGAGCAGAGTAAATCTTGTGCTAAAGCAAGAAATATTTCAGAATCGTGGTACCTAGGTCGTTTGACTGGACATGGCTCTTTCAGCAAACACTTACACAAAATCGGTTGATAATCCAGATTGCAAGTTTTATGGGAGCATAGGAAACTTTCAGCTACATTCTAATCTCCGCCCCGATCTTATGATCCTGAGGCAGAAACACCTCAGTATTGGATTTCCTGTGCTGGAAGAAATAAGGAATGTACCGCTAGAGGGATTCAGGCCTTTGGGTTAGAATCCGGCTTAAATTGTGAAATTCCTTGATTTTGTAGCACAATGAGCCACACGGCCTGAGCACAGCTACGTTTTTTGCACAGCTAAGAGGAAAACTAAGAAAAACAAGAAGGTATTTTCTGAGTATCACACGAGGAATGAATAATTCTCGAGTACAGCTAATAATTCGAAGAATATAAATTACAGCTACTTTTTTGGCAAAAGTATTTAAATTAGTAATTTAGAGTAAGTAATTGAAATAAAGAAGAAAAAAAAATTACCGAAGGAAGGTTTTCTTCACTTGACATTAACCTAAAGAAAAGCCTTCATATTTTAGAAAAGCATTCAAAAGTCACAAAGATAATAAACTTTTTCCGGATTCATTAAATTTATTTAATCATCTTATTTTCTCAAATTTATTGCCGATTGTAAATTTCACTTGGTATTTATTGACTACAGCCGCCTACTGCGTAGCTAGTTAGGTCACTAAATTAATTTTGATGTACTTTATATTCATTAACTATGTTGAAACTGTATACCTTGCATCCTTTAATAACTTCTAATGTTTTAAGAAAATATGCGTAGTAGGTGGTTTACATAATTGTTCCCGAAACTAATTAGTTATACTAGTGTTTAGTTAATTTATGTAGGCCGGGTTAATTGTTTGATAATTTCATCAATGCTCTACTTATTTAACTAGGCGGCATATTATAATGTACTCTACAATATTAAGCATATTAATATAGAAATATTGTAAAAAAGTTTGAGAATGTGAACTTTGCACCCTCTCCCAGTTTCTTACGACATTTCATGTTTTGTCCTGAATCACTCTCCACACTTCATAAACTTTATCATTTTCCCGGAATATTAAATAAGTAATTGCAAGTTGCAATACTCTATATTTTCTTAGCGACAATTATTATTTTCTTAAACATTCAAGTCTGTTTTTTTAGTAAATAACTAAGTATTGTTTTGTAAAGTACTTTTGTGTAAATACTGCAGCTTACAATTTCATTTAAGGAATTATCATTACTAGTAGATATCAACAGAGCAAGTCATTTGTAGGATATAACGTTTCTCTTCTTACATATGCAATGACAGATGGGTGAATATTTATTAAGTTTGTTTATTCAAATTACATTTTTTGCCAAATTCAAAATTTTTCAACGAAAAATGTCAAGCGTGTACGAGTAAGATGAAATTGGAAAGTGCAAATTTGTATGTGAATTATACACATGCCACTTGCGAAAATAGAATGGTGTATTAGTCTTCTATGTGGGAAAGCCCCTGCAAAATTTTAGAATGATCCGAGATAATTTAGTATATTTCCTTGCATTAATACTTGCAAAGATAGGCTTACTCTTATTTGTCTATGGTCAGTGCATAACAGGCAATTTACCACGCACCTGGAACTGATCCGTCCTTCAAATAAAAGTAAGGCAAATCGAATTTAGCAACACGCATCGTGACTGGTATCTGCCTCTGTCTATCTTATTACAAACTTCGACAAACATGAGGTCCGTTGCAGATACGTGGCAAAGATTAGAAAATTAATTCTCTAATCTTTTTACGTAGTATAAGAGATCACTGGCATAGGGTCAGTATCTTGTGTCTTTATTGTATTCCCGATTTTCAGTTAGAGCGTACCGTTAAATTTTAAATTGTACTCGTAGATCGATACCGTTCAATATGCCATTCTGCGCTTAGAACAGTGCATTGAATGTAATGCATTCGAACATTTTCTTTGGCTTTTTAGTACGTTTTGTGCTGTGTTGTGTTCCACAAAAATTATTTTAACTTTTGGCTACTTTTGTAGTGTTAATAAATCCCCGCCAGCTTTGCAGTTAGTCCCAAAGGATTAGGGGAAGTGATGTGGTTGCACGTCGTTACGTCAGATTGGTTCAAGTAATAGCCGGCGGATTTCTGCAAAAAAATAAGGAAATTTTTTTGGTCATATTTTTTTAATATTTCATTTTTTTAACTCCTTTCGGTGGAGACAACCCATTGATAAATTTTCCGCATGTTGTGGTAAATCACCCTGCATATCACACTGATCCCAAAAGTACAAAAATTAAAGACACAATTCTTCGCAATTTTCCCCTTGTTAATGAATGTCGCAATATATTTTCCTTTCATTTATTTTTATTAATGTTTATTAGAAATGCGATACGTATGTTATCAGAAAGTTGCAATTTTGTGCAATCTGGGACGTGAGCGTCTTTTGGAAATTAAGTTTTAATTTTGAAAAACACATTCTTGTTTAGTTTTTATTTTCAATCCACGTAGTGAAGTGATAAAAAAAATAGATTTTCTTTGTTCAAATGGTTTTAGAGTGTCACGAAACGTTGAGATTTTAAGTTTGAAGAAATAAAAATTCTGTTTGTCGACACCGTTTCTGTAACTTTTTTGTGCGCACAATTACTATGGAAAGGTTTCTGATATTGATTTGAAATTTGGCTGTATTATAACGAGATCTGGAACTAGATTATATTTAAATCTTACTCTGCTGATGAGTTGGGGAGTACTAGTCAACCATCCTAAGTTAGCACTTAGCCGCGCAGAGAAAGAAGAAATATCATCACTGTTGGACAGAAACAAACAAGCTTTTAAAGCTTCTTAAGCTTCTTAAGCTAGCTAGCTAGCTAGCTTAAAAAAGCTTGTTTGTCTCTGTCCAACAGTGATGATATTTCTTCTTTCTCTGCGCGGCTAAGTGCCAACTTAGGATGGTTGACTAGTAGATAGATAAAGCATGCACGTAAGAGTCCATAATAAGGAAAAAAACGGGACTAATGCGGTCGAGACCGTCTTTTGGAAATTAAGTGACCAGGGGTACAAAAAGTTTAAGCTTCAGTACGGGGTTTTGGCTCAACTCATAAGAAAAAAAAGAGTCCATAAAATTGGGATTTGGTATATATACGAGAATCCAGGATCTCAAAACTTTTTTGACATCAGCCACACTCACTCTCAACCCATAATTAAAGGGGATAAAACAATAAAATAGAGATTTAAGGGTATAAAACTTTGTCTTTCTTTTCTCTAATAAAGATGGTTTATTATTCAGTGTGTGTGTACAAGAAACAAAAAAATGCATTACAAAAACAATGGATTGTTACAAAAATGTACGAAGTGCAACTTTAACATATATAAAAATTTGCTTTTTATCATCATTGCAAAACACGTTCATTGACAGTTTTTTGCGAAGTTCAAAAAATTTTTAAAAAAATCTTGTCTTTTAGAGAAAACAACAAATATTTTTATTTGTAATTTTGCACAGAAGATCTGTAATTTCACCAAGTTTTATTAAAAAAATGTATTATTCTTTTAGTAATTTCGGTTCATGTGAAATTAGATAATATCATGGTTTTCATTTTTTGGCAAAAAATAAAAATTGCAGAGCGGATTTGGAGTTTTATTCATAATTTATTTACAAATATTTTGATATTTTGTTTATCCCGATGAGCAGAACCCAAGATATTAAGAAAAAAGAAAAACACATTTTTCAAAATTAAAACTTATTTGCAAAAAACGCTCCCCTCCCAGATTGCACAAAATTTTACTGTGACTTCCTGATTGCATTTTCACGGAAAAATTTACCGTACCAACACAATCATTAAAAAAGGCATAGTTTTATTCGACTATTAAAAGTTTACTGTTTTTAAATTAAATATTTACAGTTCTTTTACTTTTCTTATTTTAAGAATCTATTTTTTCCTCAAAACAATTTGCTTTCAGCAGATATAAGATTATTAATGAAAAATATAAAATATAGGTGCTTGAAAATTAAGAAAATTTGACTGTCATATATCTACCTATTTTTTAAAAGACACCTTGACCTTTGAAAAACATAAAAAGTTTATTTTAAATATTCTACACACTTTCAGAAGTCGATGTTATACTGAATATATCCGATGTACATTCGGATCTGAATGCTTCTAAATCTCACATGTTGGTTGTACAACCGTGTTCGGTATGTATTCAGACCTTCCGGGATTATTAAGTGTCATCTCAGGGTTACATAAATCTATGTCAATTTGTGGAATGTCCTTTGATTATCAAATAAGAAGACTAGTGAAAGTGATGCTGTCATTAGCCAAGAACAATTTTTTACCTAGATCTCTTCATTCAATCATTTTTTAATATTTCTGTTATTCAAATTTTTAAAGAAAAGTTTCATGTCATCTGAACTTTTTTATTTATTGAAAAAGAATTACGTAATCTTTGTGCAACTAAGCTTGAAAGCGATAGAGCGATAAATGAAATGTATGCAACAGTAATTTTTCATTTAGTGGAAGAGAGAGAGAGAGAGAGAGAGAGAGAAACATAAGTTTTTTTGGAGTAGATAGTTCCAATATGAGAGACGACCCAGCAGTACGATTTATAGCCACGATGTTTCAGTGCATTTCTGCACGTGATGGATGGTGGAGCACAATCCGTTTTTTTTTCTAAAATTACTAACTTACTTATTTACGATTGAAAAGAATTATATCAACAGTTAGTTTAACTGACCGCTATAACTAAAGAATGGTATTTTTCGAATTTCTAAAGAAGTGTAAACTTAAAAAATGTTCTTAAAAACGAAAAAAAAAATCTACTTCATGCTGGAGGTGTGGTGAAGGACCGCTTGGTATGACTCTCTTCCACCTAATCTGAGCTGGAAAATTTCATCTCTCTTATTCAAATAAACTGTTCTCTTTTATTCCTTAAACTATATATTTAAAATCAAAACTCGTCCTGCATTACAGTGCCTGGGAAAAAGATAGAAGATATCATTGTCACAGGGTGTTAGGTGTTACGTTCTATGTGATTGTTATCAGCAATAATTATTAATAATAGTTTACATTTTATTAATTATTAATTGGACTAAATGGTACAATTCATTATTAAATCAGTTGTTAACTTTTTATCTGACCATTGTCAACTTCAACTAACCAAAATAACTAAATAACATAACTTTCTGACATGGAAATAGGGGATATTTAAAAAACTACTGAAGGAAATATTCCTCTTGAATGGTGGTACTAGGAAGCTATTTAAATCTTTAGGTCAGTTAGACATGGCTTTAGTGAATCAACTGTGAATATAATCTTTCAGGTAGCAGATTGCCCTTACATCGACGTATATTTGAGGGAATTATATATGGACGACGTAATGTTATCTTTTTTACAAAAATTTAACGTTCGTTTGTAACGTCAATTTGACGTATGTATGACGTCGTTCTTTAATGGATGTTCTCATGTACTAGCACTAGCACGCAATTTTTTATGGAAATTATTTCTAGATAGCGTCACATATAAATCATTCACAATAAGCAGTCAATCTTTATCTTATACTAGCTGAGCCCGTCGACATTCAACGGAATGGGGGCTGTTTAAAACTGTATCCTAGAAAATACTCTTTGGAGGCACACCGCTGAACTTACTTACCAGCACTCACATTTTCGAGAAATTCGCGGCCCAGTTTCAAAGTATTTATCTCGCTTTTTTCTAGAGTAGTTCATAAAAACAAAAGAATTATTAAGTGTCATCTCAGGGTTACATAAATCTATGTCAATTTGTGGAATGTCCTTTGATTATCAAATAAGAAAACTAGTGAAAGTGATGCTGTCATTAGCCAAGAACAATTTTTTACCTAGATCTCTTCATTCAATCATTTTTTAATATTTCTGTTATTCAAATTTTTAAAGAAAAGTTTCATGTCATCTGAACTTTTTTATTTATTGAAAAAGAATTACGTAATCTTTGTGCAACTAAGCTTGAAAGCGATAGAGCGATAAATGAAATGTATGCAACAGTAATTTTTCATTTAGTGGAAGAGAGAGAGAGAGAGAGAGAGAGAGAAACATAAGTTTTTTTGGAGTAGATAGTTCCAATATGAGAGACGACCCAGCAGTACGATTTATAGCCACGATGTTTCAGTGCATTTCTGCACGTGATGGATGGTGGAGCACAATCCGTTTTTTTTTCTAAAATTACTAACTTACTTATTTACGATTGAAAAGAATTATATCAACAGTTAGTTTAACTGACCGCTATAACTAAAGAATGGTATTTTTCGAATTTCTAAAGAAGTGTAAACTTAAAAAATGTTCTTAAAAACGAAAAAAAAAATCTACTTCATGCTGGAGGTGTGGTGAAGGACCGCTTGGTATGACTCTCTTCCACCTAATCTGAGCTGGAAAATTTCATCTCTCTTATTCAAATAAACTGTTCTCTTTTATTCCTTAAACTATATATTTAAAATCAAAACTCGTCCTGCATTACAGTGCCTGGGAAAAAGATAGAAGATATCATTGTCACAGGGTGTTAGGTGTTACGTTCTATGTGATTGTTATCAGCAATAATTATTAATAATAGTTTACATTTTATTAATTATTAATTGGACTAAATGGTACAATTCATTATTAAATCAGTTGTTAACTTTTTATCTGACCATTGTCAACTTCAACTAACCAAAATAACTAAATAACATAACTTTCTGACATGGAAATAGGGGATATTTAAAAAACTACTGAAGGAAATATTCCTCTTGAATGGTGGTACTAGGAAGCTATTTAAATCTTTAGGTCAGTTAGACATGGCTTTAGTGAATCAACTGTGAATATAATCTTTCAGGTAGCAGATTGCCCTTACATCGGTTTATATTTGAGGGAATTATATATGGACGACGTAATGTTATCTTTTTTACAAAAATTTAACGTTCGTTTGTAACGTCAATTTGACGTATGTATGACGTCGTTCTTTAATGGATGTTCTCATGTACTAGCACTAGCACGCAATTTTTTATGGAAATTATTTCTAGATAGCGTCACATATAAATCATTCACAATAAGCAGTCAATCTTTATCTTATACTAGCTGAGCCCGTCGACATTCAACGGAATGGGGGCTGTTTAAAACTGTATCCTAGAAAATACTCTTTGGAGGCACACCGCTGAACTTACTTACCAGCACTCATATTTTCGAGAAATTCGCGGCCCAGTTTCAAAGTATTTATCTCGCTTTTTTCTAGAGTAGTTCATAAAAACAAAAGAATCTACTTCAACGGCACGGTAGCTTAGGCGAATGTGCTGACCGACTGACTATCGCGTTCTGGATTCGAGCCCCAGCCCCGGTGCGGACAACACCGGTGGGTATGTCTGTATGTTTGCGTTTTTCCAAATGTGTAACCCCCTTCCGGACAGCCTTCGCTTTGGATTTGATTAAACTATTTTATTTATAAAAAAAGACATACGTGATCTTTGTGCAACTAAACTTGAAAGCGATAGAGCGATAAATGAAATGTATGCAACAGTAATTTTTCATTTAGTGGAAGAGAGAGAGAGAGTAACATCAGTTTTTTGGAGTAGATAGTTCCAATATGAGAGACGACCCAGCAGTACGATTTATAGCCATCATGTCTACTATATGTGGTGTGTTTATGATTATGTTATGTTACTTTATATATCCTCCGTCAAATGTTGACGAACCTAGTCCAGTTAATGATTTTATTCTTTTTGTGCCAGTATATCTTTTTCTCTAAAACTAAAATAAGTTTCTTCCTCAGCAATTGTATTAACAACATGCCAAATATTATTGCTTTCCGTAACATTTTCTCCTTAATTAATTTTTTGGAGTATTCAGCCTCTATATTTTTCAACCAAAATATCCCAGATTTTTTTCTATGGTAATAAGCCTTTTATTTGCCTGCCGAATATTATTTTTCTCAATCAAATATTTTTTTAGATATAGAGCCAAGAGACCGATCGACAAATGTACTGAATGACTGAATTGAAATGCCTAAATTTTCATGATCTATATCTGAAATGTGAAAATCCTAAGTAACCTGGAATAGTGATTTTTTTCACTTCTCTTCGGTAAGCGAGGAATATAAAGAATTTGACAACTTCTATTCATTAATTATCTTATTCCTTTCGGTGATCACTTTGTATATTTTTTTTACCAAAATTTTATCAGACTTTCATCCTTGTCAACCACGTTTTAGATATTATTTTCCTATCGTTTTATTTTTTTGAAGTATCCAAACTGTTTATTTTTCATCGCCTCTTTCTTGGCAATAGCGTGAAATACCTGTCAAATATTATTTTTACCATCAAATAGGTTTTTAAATGTGACGCCAACGCCAACAGACAGACACACGACAGACATACAGACATACTAAGTAGTGATTAAGTACTGACTACTAATTCTCGTATCTGCATAATCTGAAAACGAAGACATTTCGGGAAGTGATTTTTTCACGATTATAATTATACAAATAATATTTTCAGAACCCTAGTTAAAACTTTCTTCATTATTATCGTGCCCATAATCATATACTCTAAATAAATAATTCGTTTCCTGAATATGAGATATGCAATACACAGAGGCTGGCAATCGTTGGCTCTGATTTACTCGGATCTTTTCGGTCAACTGCGGCCTCTACATGCGCAGTTTGATGTAGTAGGGGCCATCGTACATTAGTTCCAGCGCTCAGATTCATTTATTTATTTCAACTTCTGTTTCGTTTTTATGTATAAAAATAACAATTTAAGAAAATAGGGCCGTAAAAGGAAACGGCTCTTGTTTTAAATATATAGATTCTATCGAATTTATAAACAATAAATGATTTGAATGAAAACTTCCTTCTGAAAATACTAAATAGGGATTTCCTTGTAATTTATAAAGATTAGGTTAAAGATCGGCATTCTGTGGCTGAGTCGAGATGGTACAAAAACCAGTGTTGGTTACCTACCAATCCATCCTTGTGTTGAACAGTTACTTCATAGGAAAATGGAGCATTCTTCTAGTGCCTTGAGAGTCACATGTCATTTTACACTAGACTTATTTATTTTATTCCCTAAATACATCGTGATCTACCATGACATGCGGAAAATTTAACAGTAAGTTATCCCCACCGAAAGGAGTTAAAAAAAATAAGCAATTAAAAAAATGACCTTGTTTTTTTTTTGTAGAAATTCGCCGTCAATGACTTTAACTAATCTGACGTAACGCGGTACAACCATATCACTTTATCAGTCTTGGGGATGACACTATTGACAGTAAAACTGGAGAGGATAGAAGTGACTTTTTGATTTTAATCAAATCACACTACAAAAATAGCGAAATAAATCGAAAAGACAACGACCCTATGCCATTCAACTCTGCAATAGCAAGAGATATTTACAATAACACGCTGGTGTCCTCATTGTTCGACGGAAAGCGAAAAACGCGGCTCTGATCTGTGCTTTGTCGCACTTGGCGACTTCACTTTTTATGCCAATTAAGAAAATGTAAACAACTCCAATATGTTCTTTCACAAGTAAGCTCGTCGACCTATTCCTGACCTACTCAACATCAGTAGTGTATCTCGCAAATTTACTAATGATTTAATATACTAAATTACCTCAGAATCCTATAAAATTGCAGGGGCTTTCCCACATTGAAGACTAGTACACCATTTTATTTTCCGCATATCATGGTAGATCACGCTGTATAAGTTTATATTGCTATATGTTATCAATCTTACGTTCTTGGTCTATGACTTAGAATCGTTATATTTACGCCATTACCACGTCATATTTAGGGGTGAAAATGACAAAACAGCTAGTATTATTTTGGCATTCAAATGACCTCACCTTGTTATCTGGCCTGGTGCACGTATTACTCCACCAAATTTAACATGGTCAATCGACTTTTCTCACATAGAACCTGTCCACGAATATTATATCCAACACCTCAAGACGATTACCTCCGTCAGCAATATTTACTTTGAAGTATACGTTGTACAGTTAATGAGTGTATATTATTGCGTGACATGCCACGCCAACTTATAAATTATGCTTTTGTTACTATAAGATCATAATTGTAATGATTTTCTTAGCTCAACATGCATCTTCAACATCCAAAGCGTAAATAAATGATGTTCAGTGTAATTGGCAGTTGCGTTTCCCTCAGTAACCTATATTATATCTATATTATTTTCAAGCATGTTCACAAGCAAATATAAGAAATATTTCGCTTAACACTTTTTTAGGAAAATTAAAGCAGCTTATAATCAATATCATTTATAATAATATCCTTAAAAAGATTGAAGCTTATTTTACAAAATTAAATTTCTTTAGGAATTTTTATGACAAGTCACGTCAGATATGGATCAAAACGTTTAAAAGTAATGTTGTCACTCATATGTACTTACTTTAATTATGAGTATGGTACGTTATGAATGCGATAATTGCAAATGTCAGTCACTGAACCGTAGTTCCATATAATTACAGTGCTTCATTTAACGCAAGAAGATAAGAGGAAAATAACTCGTGTAAAATAGATCGGTGGTAAATATTTCCGCATTAATATATTGTGCAGCTAATTGAATTGAAAATTACGTCAGCAAGTTAATCATTTGTTAAAAGATAAGACAGGTGGTAACTAGAAGTAGTTTCGTAATATTCAATGGAAATAATCAGAGATCTACAAATCGGGATGTAATAAAATTTGTTTCAGAATTAATAGCGGTTTTCTATGTAATTTGGTGCTCTGAAATTGATTCCTGCCACAGAAATTGCTTATCACTTAAGGTTTTGGAGACAAAGGGGGTAAAATGAACAAAAATGGTGTTTTTCGGTTTAGTTTTTCCTCGTATGTTTTTTTTCTTCCAGATATAAGTACTATACTTGATCATTTTAATCAAATCGAATGCGGAAGTATAGCGAATGAATTTCATAGAATGCGATCTTGAAAGAAGACTACCTCAAAGCATCCTAACCCCACTTAACCTGAAATAATGCTACTATTTTAGTATGTTAACCTCAAACCTACCTGACATGAAAGAATGTCAATAACTTTAACTGCTAGAGAATTGAAATGGACCAAGAGCATTTTTAGGTTGAATTTACAGATTTACCACATTTATTGAGAAGGACAACAGATATCAATATGCGGTTTCAGGATTTAAGAGATACTTAATATGTGAAACAGCGAGTCAATTCTTTCATTTTAGAGCACGTTACTGTCTACATGGTGCAAGAAAAGCTTGTTTATCAAACTTAATAACTAACGAGATTCCAAAAAATTTTTTTTATACTTTTTTTATGTGAATTTGTTTTTTTTTTGTGTGTGTCAACGGTTTAAAAATTTTTTAACATACCGATTTTCTTTCTAAAAACCTGCAATTTTTACCTTTTTGCAATTAGGCCTTATTGCGTTTCATAAAGACCGATCGTTGTAGGTTATAATGATTTCTCCTTTAAAATAAAAATGAAAAAAAAAATAATAATAATTTTTTGTACCTACTTTCAGTTCATGGTGAATAAATATTTTTCTCCTTGCTACTACACATTTTATTTTTATTACTCCGCCAATGATAAAAAGCTCTTTTCTTCCCTTTTTCTTTAGTTGACATTGTAAATAATAATAGTGCTAAATATATATTTTTTCAAACGTCAGAAAAACATGACATTTTTTATTTGACATTAAAGTTTGACTTTTTATACTTCTGTGCATTGCCATTAACAACGAGGTAATAGTAGATTGTAATACAAGTGTGGCAAGGGCTTCATTGCAAAACGATGTATGAAAGTAGGAATACGAGCGCAACGAGTTTTGCAATGAAGCTTGCCACATGTGTGTTACATACTATTTTTCCTACGGTTGTGAAGTTATTTCCCTTTTTTAAAGTCTTTCCAAAATTTTAAATTTGCTGCTTGTCAGATTTTATTTAAAGTGACATTTTTCGCAGTCATTCTGAAGTTAGAAAATTTGACTTTGTAATTGCAATTAATGTGTAATTAATGTACATTTATAGAATTTAATTGTTATTACCAGTAAGTAATATAAAATTCTTCAAGGTAAACACACTATTTTATTCCGGTGTGTGAAGATGTAATCAAGGCGTGTGACAAATTTGTGATATTTTCTGCAGTCATTTTGAGTTAGAAAATTTGACTTTCAGCACAATCGTAGAAAAAAGTACTTTTTTTTACTACTAGTTCTGTAAGTGTCATTTTTTGACGTCTGTCAGTGTTATGAAAGTGTCACTTACAGACCATTTGCCAAAAAGTACAAATTTAACTTTAACAAAAAAGTAAATTTACTTTTATGCCCTAGGGTAAAAAAGTAAAGTAATAAGGATGTTAAATAACAATGCCATTCGGGCACCAACGAAGCACGCGTATTTTTGGTTGCGACCTGAATGTGAATATTTTCATCACAATCCAAATTTTTATTGCAAAAAATCACATAAATAACTTAAATGGCAGAAATTATTATGAAGTAATCAATTTGACAACATCATTGCAGACAGCAAACACACTCCAATTAGAGTCTAAGCCAACTAATAAATGAGTTCGACAAATCTTGAAATATAATAATTTTGAATGAATTTTCCCAAAAATTGTAATACTGCCAGTAGTACCAAAAAAGTCGTTTGCACCTCGGCTTGTATTATGTATTTACAGGTCTCGAATCATGCAAACCTCAGCCCTACGGGCTTCAGTTTGCACTGTGTTCTCGACCTGTAATAGTATATTACGTAATGAATGTTGTAAGAAGCATATTACGCACGAATGGAAAAGTTTATTAAAGGTATTTCCATGAGTGCGTAATTGCTTTATAACTAGAATTATGTACTATACTTTACCTACGCTCATATTTATTTATTTATTTAGTAAAATCTGGATTTAGTTTACTAGTCAACAATATTATTGACAGCGTTTGAAAATTATGTAGGCGCATTTATTTTTTTAAACCCCGCGTCAGCGATATAAGCCACCTATAATTACGTGTACCGTGCGATTTGTTTACAGTGCGTTTTGTTTACAATTTGTAAAATTCAACTTACATAGATGGCAGGTAGTGTGTTTTTTACTATTTACAATAGTGATCGTAGGTAAAATACAATTACAAGCCTTGGTACATAAATAACTATTTCTGAGGCTGTGAGCGGCGGTAAACATAATATCCATAGCAAAGCGTATTTTATTTAACACGCCGGCCATGCGATGTTAACACAATGCGTTTTTGGTGGTGAAATCTTTTATGTTTATTTATTTTTTTTTATAGCTAATCGACATTTGAAGAAAAAATAGCATGTTTTATTCGGAGTAAAAGCCACTTCTTGTGACTCGTCTCACTCACTTCGTTCGTCCGGCAAACCTACAGACTCCTCACAAAAGTATCTCTTTTACTCCTAATAAATATACCATTTTATTGATTATTTAGATTCTATTTTATTCCATTTTTCATATATTTTTGTATGTGAAAAATAAATCAAGAAAATTTGAAAAAAATATTGTTTGTAACTACAAAGTTCTTTACATTCGTGCCAAATTTCAACTTGATACTTCAACCGATCTGGAGATTATTGGGGTTTCGTTTTCTACTTTTGATGTAGGGAACTCAAAGTCACTAATCCACGAACGTATACCGATTTTGGGTACTCCACTGGTCATCATGGAAGTACAAAAATGTACTTATTATTATTTTAAAAGGGCCTTCATAAACAACATGCGATAAGTTCTAACGACAAAAAATGAAAAAACGACAGGTTTTTAGAAGAAAATCGATATCTCTTAAATTAAGAGGGATATCGAAAATTTGAGAAACAGTTTTGTTTAACCAGTGATTAAAACAATGCGCATCAAAAAAATATAAAAAAATTTGTGGATAGTTATAAAATTTGATAAAAAACATACTTTTCTTTTGCACCCTGTAGACAGTAACGTGCTTCAAAATTAATGAATAGAGCAAAACTCGCTGTTTCACAAATAAATTATCTCTTACATCCTGAAAACCTCATATTGATTTCTGTTCTCCTTCTCCAAAGGCTTAAAATTCAACATCAAAATGCGTTCAATTGGCCTGTAATTTAGTGTATCTACGTGAGAAAAACATGGGGAAAAACAAGTCCATTTTAAAGGGGAAAGACAGTTTTATACAAAATCATGGGACGAAGCACCATGAAAAAATTGCTTCTTCTTTATACCTCACTTTGATTAATATCCTGGTGATGCAGTTTAGCCGTAGACTATTCGTCACCACTCAAATAGGATACACGCTCTCACGGACAACAATACAACAACCATTCTTTGCGATATTGCAATTTGGCACCGCCGAAAGTCGAACTCGGCAGCAATTAGCCATATTGACGTACTCAACCGATGTCTAGTCGACTGCTACCATATTAAAAACGTCATTAAATATCCATATCTTACCCGAAAGAAGCCTGATACATAAGCACTGCATCACTGAGTCGGCAATACTCCCATGAATACATCCAGAAATGTCATTTTTAGCTTATTTACCCCATTTACGTCATAGGTAATTTCCGCAATCGTATTAGGTTTAAAGCAGCTATTAATATTCAAGCAGAAGAAGCGAAGGTTTTTTTCTAATAATTAAAATACAACATTTAATTAAAATTTTTTAATTAGTCATAGTTATTAAAAAAGTAACAGTAATGTATGATTCAAAAAATATTTATAACTCTGCAGCACATAGCCATGATAAAAAACCTAGGTAGTTAAAAAAGAAAGCTTACTATTTTGTGTTCAAGCAAAGATTCTAGTTATCTATTGAACTTGGACATTATAATAGTTTTGCTTACCTCTATTTCATAAATTTTGCGATATATCTGTATTTTCTAAACTTATTACGTGAAATCAATTCTTCCAGAACTAGGATGCACTTGCAATCGAAAAATTGTGCCACATGAAAGGTTTTCAAATTCAGTGACAAAGTCTCTACCTATCAATTTCAAATCTAGAACACTAGAACAATTGCCATTTTTGTCACAGCGGTTGATTGGGACCAAGTACATATATTTTAATCCCTCATATAAGCATATATTGTAACTCTTTTTGAATTCATCGAACCCGCAAAAATTGTTGAATTAGTTTTTGTTTTTACTCTAAAATTTTTTTGCACCCGTAAATTAATGAATAGTTTTTGCATACTACCTGGAGTCAAGATAAATGTATAACATAATCGCCTATTCAAATAATTAAGACAGGCAAATTAACAAAAAAGAAAATAAATGGACAGGAAGAGCAAAGACTGTTTGTTTGTTATTATATCAACTTTAACTTTTAGCGTTAAGTGGAATATTAATATTCATGATTGTGCATAAACATTAAAATTTTAGTTATCTTAAGCAGTTTATCTAATAAGCTACTAGAAATAAATTAAAAACACTTTACAGCACGAGGCAATATTGATTTTGGAGACCAAAAGATAAAGTTACACAAAACTTATGATAATGGTGGTTGGACATGAACACCAATATTTACAGATATAATCAGGATGATAGGAAAGGATGCATAAATAATATTATTATACATTTAATATAAAGTATCTACCATGAACCGCTATCTAATAATAAAACATTGTAGCAAGTAATACCTTTGATATACTTGGTCGCACAACTATACAGTCCATTTCAGTTATTGAATATGTGAATGGCAAATACTTAAGGACCGAGGTAAAAGTGGTGGAAAATCTGTACATGTATTAAGAGTATCTTCCTTTGAAACAGGCCCTGCAATTTGGTTCTGAAATTCCATACACATAAACGAGCATAATGATCATCAAGTATTTTGTTTTATACATCCTTTGAATGGATTGTATCAATTTTCAAATTTATATAAATAATCCAGTAAATAAGGCGAAAAAAATGTAAAATGTGGAAGAGCACCGATTTAAAAAATTCCTTTTTTCACGTTTTCCCAGGAACATTTATCAGTATTGACCCCTGCATTACCTCCGAAAATGAGAAAGTTAGGGGGGGGGAGGGTTTCAAGTGCCCCAAAAAGTAGCTGTCATAAAAAAATTTATTAAATTAATATTTCGCCTCAGAAATGGGCTCTAGGCGGTTTTTTGGGTCGCTGATCACGAATCCGAGGTCCAAATTGAGGAATTCCATATTCCAGTATAGAATTCGTGCCATTTTTTTAATGAAAATTCCTCTTTTTCAAGCGGAAATTTAAATATGAATACTGTGCTGCGGAAGTGTGCTCAAGGGGTTTTTTTGGGTCGCTGATCATGATTTTGAGGCCTAAATTCAAGAATTCCATATTCTGTACTGGAATTTGTGCCATTTTCGTGTCGAATTTCACTTTGAAGAAAAAAATGATGTATGAATATTACGAGTATTTCCAAACAATTTTACTTTGAAGAAAAAAGTTATGTATGAATATTACGAGCATTTCAAATTAATATACATGACAATTTTATAAACACTGCAGGAATGCATGGAAATTTTTTCTTCTTTCAAGTGAGGTAACCCAAGTAACAATTTAAGTTTTATCACAATCTACAGGAGGTTATTAAGTCTATATAATAAAACTGATCGTAAAATTGTTTATACTAGATAACCTCTTAAAAGCTATAATAAACCCGGCAAGAAAGACCTTTTATAAAGGTTATAAATATCTTCCTTAAAACTATCAATAAAAACAAAAGTACTTTAGAACCCAAATCTGCAAGATGTTTTCAAGTCTACCATAAAACCTTTTATAAAATCTTCTTAAAACCGTTAGTACTTGCAATCAAATTTTAAGCCTGCTTTGAGAACATCATAAATAATTATTTCCTTAATAATTCTTTGTTGAAAACTTGTTGCACTTAAACTGTCTAAATCAAAAAATGTCGCCAAGTAATAAAATATGTCTGCCTCGATTGAAATATCTACATGTACTAACGTTTTAAAATTTGAAATCAATAAATAACCTAGAATCAAAAAATTGTCAACGCAGACCACTTTATTTGATAATTGTACAGTAATTGTGTGGGGGCTTGGTAATTGATAGAGGGTGGATTCCACCCCCTCTCAGGGGGTGACATTTTAAAAAATATATATTTATTGGAGCTGAAATAAAATCAAATTTTAAGAAGAAACGGTTCTATACAATTTTTCACATAAATTGATAGTTTTTAAGTTATAACGACTTCAAAATTGCGATTTTAGCTTAAAAAAAAATGTGTTTCCAAACGGCTCTCGTCAAGTATCGCGAAAAGTACTACTTTATTGAAAAAATGTTACAGACCAATTACAGAAAGTACAAACTGAGAATTAATTATATTTTCTGTTTATTGATGAAGGATTAATAATTTCGGAGATATTTAAGTTTATATTTGGTATTCAAGTGTTTCGAAATTATCTTTAAAGTTTAAAATGCATATTTTTCTAAAGCAAGTGCTTTAAATGAGCAAAAAAATTTGAGCATCTAGGTAATGTTACATCTTAACGAAAAACTGTATTTGAGATAATTTTTTTAAATTACTGGCTAACTAGAGTAACAAAATGGCGACCTTTTTATATAAAAAAATATAAATACGCATATTTTTCCGTCATAACTTCTTTATTTCTCATGCTACAGGAACGAGTAAAAATAATTTGAAAGCGCAATTAATTGTCTTTAATTTCATTTCTTAGCATGCGTGACGTAGGTGTCACAATTTCTGAGATAAGGTGGTATTTTGTGTGATAAAATAGTTATTAATTTATCATTATTTTTTTGTATAATTTACACCATTTACGTCAATCATAATCTGAATCATATTCGAGAACTGGTAATTTAGGATTTGTTGGTTCTTTTTCAGTGTCACTTTCATCTTCCTGTTCATACGATTTTTCAGCCCAGCAAATCGATTCATTTTCATGGAAAAACGTTAATATTTAAATTTTTTCTGAAAAAATAGAATTTTCCATTCTAGTCTGGAATATGGAATTGCTCAATTTGGACCTCGGAATCGGGATCAGCGACCCAAAAAATCCCCTAGATAAGAGCACGCTTCCGCAGCACAATATTCATATTTAAATTTCCGCCCAAAAAAGTGGAATTTTCATAAAAAAATGGCACGAATTCCATACTGGAATATGGAATTCCTCAATTTGGACTTCGGATTCGTGATCAGCGACCCAGAAAAACCTCCTAGAGCCCATTTTTGAGGCGAAATATTAATTTTATAATTTTTTTTAAGATAGCTACTTTTTGGGGCACTTCAACCCCCCCTTAACTTTCTCATTTTCGGAGGTAATGCAGAGGTCAATACTGTTGAATGTTCCTGGGGGTCTAGGGAACACGTAAAAAAAAAGGAATTTTTCAAATCGGTGCTGTTCCACCACTTTTCCACATTTTCCGGTTTGTTGATTGGACTAAAATACATAAATGAGGGATTAAAAGAATGAACAATTTGGAATAACGGAATTAAATATCAACTATATACTATGTCTTTAAATCGATGTAGAATCTTCATGGTTGCTGAGGATATGACAGAATAAATGATAAGGATATTGTCAAAAACAACAGGGTCAGACTAAAAATAACTTTGAAACAATGAAATATTTAAGAGCGGTAGATCAGAATGGACATATTGAAACAAATGGAAAATTCATTAGATGGTGTGACAGGGGTTAGTACTTGGGACACTAGTTTTAAAATATGAATCGTGTAAGAAGAGAGTATCTAGCAGAATTTGCCAAGTGAAGCAGGTGATGATAATGTATACTCATTTATGTAGGCAATAATGCAATGAAATAAGCACAAAAAAAACGGATATATGAAACAGTGGTATTGTTATATTGAGCTGAAAGGCCATAGCAGGTTAAGATAAGTGTCTGTGCCTTTGCAACCTTTTTACATGTAGTTCCTTCCAGCTATCTTTGCGTAAGATAGCCCAGTCGATGAAGGTATTTAGCTACAAAAATTTGCGAACAATATTTATTTTTTTAATGAGTTCGTGAAAGTGTATAGAATAATATCCTGAAAAGTTTACAATTCGCTCGGATGCAGAACATAAAAAAAATATATTTTTTTTCATCCATTTTTCCAAAATTTTGAAATTAAATCAAGCTAGAAAAAAATAAAAAATACAGATGGATAGATCACGTATTTATGAACAAAAAATTTTCCCAACAAAATTTATCGTTAAAGCCACGGTTATCCCGGAAAAAAGTAGTCAAGTGTAACGTTATAACCCGGAGCGAGATCCATGCGTGCGCGCGCAAGAATATGCATGACTGTGACACCGGTGCACTGAATTACATGTCACTAAATCAGAATTTGTTCAATCTACATGAGTGTTGGTTCATTCAAAAGATAGAAATTTTAGATTTCTGACGCTTTTCTTAAACAATACAAACAAAGGATTGATGGGAAAAATATACTTATATATAACGCCCGAACTCAATCGTCGCAATAAAAAATATAGAAAAAATAAAATCCCTTCAAAAAAGCGGATAAATTTTTTTTTTTCTACGATTGTGCTGAAAGACAAACTTCAAAATGACTGCAGAAAATATCGCTTTGCCGCACGCCGCACAGTGGGGCAAATAGCTCATTGTTTGGACAAACGATAATTCCCAAGCCTGAAATTAATGAAACTTATTTTTTTTTTAAACGATTCGTTATAAAATTGCCTTTAATTCTATCGAGCCCGAATTTT
This sequence comes from Rutpela maculata, assembly GCA_936432065.2. Classification (NCBI taxonomy): domain Eukaryota; kingdom Metazoa; phylum Arthropoda; class Insecta; order Coleoptera; family Cerambycidae; genus Rutpela; species Rutpela maculata. The sequence goes on from OW386291.2 coordinate 100,028,250, forward strand.
TAAATTCCAAAATTAAAGATGGCTAATCCAATATCGCGGACATAAATTTTGAAAGTAAATTAAAATTTTATCAAAAGATTGTTTAAAATTATAAAAAATTGTTTTTTTGGTTTCTAATCTCATTTCTTATCCCCGAATTTTGCGATTCAAAAAATCAAGATAGCGGATCCAATATGGCGGCCATAATATTTTTTTAAATGAAATGTATATGCACAAACTGTTAAAAATTGTTACTTAGGACTTTTAAGGGTTTCTGATCGAGAATCTGAAATCTGAATTATGTAATATCGTAATCCAAAATGGCCAATCCAATATGGCGGCCATAATATTTTTTAATTGACATGTAAATGCGCAAATTGTCAAAAATTGTTACTTAGAGGTTTTAGAGATTGCTGATCATGAATTTGTCCAAAATACGTAATATCGAAATCCAAGATGTCGGATCCAATATGGCGGCCATAATATTTTTTTAAATGAGACGTACATGCGCAGATTGATAAAAATTGTTACTTAGCATTTTTAAGGGTTTCTGACCATGAATATGAAGTTTAAATTATGTAATATCGTAATCCAAGATGGCGGATTCAATATGGCGGATCCAATATGGCCGCCATAATATATTTTTAAATGAAATGTACATACGCAAATTATCAAAAATTATAGTATTAATATAGCTTATAGTATTAATATCACTGCTCGTTTGTGACTTGACCAATTAGGTTATTTTAAAGGATTTGGTACATGTTATGTTAGGCTTAGAGTCCCTTTCTACTCAAGTTTTATTATCTACATTAAGTAATAATAGGTTTATAGCCTACCTGCTTCTTTATGATTTGACTCATGATGTTACATTGGGTTTAAAGATGTCAACATTTTTGATTGTTTATCTCATTTTTTTATAAGATGGCATATTCGAATCTGTAATCTTAGAATTCGAAATTACGAATGTGTAGTCAGCAATCGCAAAAACCAAGTAGGTAACAATTTTTAACTATTTTCGCATGTACATCATAATTTAAAAAAAAATTATGGCAGCCATATTGAATTTAATTTTCTGGTTTGCAAATTATCGAAATTTCAATATCCGAAACGAGATTAGCAAACTGCGAAACCCCCGAAAAACAAATTTTACCAGTTTCCTTCTTGATTTGTCATTCTTTTTTAACTTACGGACACCATATTGGATCCACCATCTTGGATTTCGATATTACGTAATTTGGACTTCAGATTCATGATCAGCAATCTCTAAAACCCCCAAGTAAGAGTTTTTAACAATTTGCGCATTTACATGTCAATTAAAAAAATATTATGGCCGCCATATTGGATTCGCCATTTTGGATTACGATATTACGTAATTTAGATTTCCGATTCTCGATCGGAAACCTTTAAAAGTCCTAAGTAACAATTTTTAACAATTTGTGCATGTACATTTAAAAAATATTATGGCCGCCATATTGGATCCGCTATGTTGGTTTTTTGAATCGCAAAATTTGGGGATCAGAAATGAGATTAGAAACCAAAAAAACCCCCCAAGTAACAATTTTAAATAATTTTAAACAATGCTTTGATAAAACTTTAATTTACTTTCAAAATTTATGTCCGCGATATTGGATTAGCCATCTTTAATTTTAAAATTTCAAAATTCGGGCTCGATAGAATTAAAGGCAATTTTATAACGAATAGTTTTAAAAAAAATTTAAGTTTCATTAATTCCAGGCTTGGGAATTATCCTTTGTCAAAAAAATGAGCTATTTGCCCCACTACTGTACGCCGTGCGGCAAAGAATTTGCCACACGCCTTGATTACATCTTCACACACCGGAATAAAATAGTGTGTTTACTTTAAAGAATTTTATATTACTTACTGGTAATAACAGTTAAATTACATAAATGTACATTAATTACACACGAATTGCAATTACAAAGTCAAATTTTCTAATTTCAGAATGACTGCGGAAAATGTCACTTTAAATAAAATCTGACAGGCAATAAATTAAAAATTTTGGAAAGACTTTAAAAAAGGGAAATAACTTCACAACCGTAGAAAAAATAGTATGTAACACACATGTGGCAAGCTTCATTGCAAAACTCGTATGATAGGAACACGAGCGCAGCGAGTGTTCCTACTTTCATACATCGTTTTGCAATGAAGCCCTTACCACACTTGTATTACAATATACTATTCTTTCACTTTTTTTATGTTCTGCATCCGAGCGAAATGTAAACTCTTCAGGATATTATTCTATATACTTTCACGAACTCATTAAAAGAAAAATTAGTCAGTTTGCAAATTTTTGTGGGTTTCACTATAAAATGTTCTCTGTCGTCTGGGCTAAAGATACTCTACAACAAATTTTGACCTCAAAAACTTTATATTTGGGATTTTTTTTTCGAAAATCCGAAAAAAAAATTTTTTTCTTAATCAAGTGAACCAATTTGTTTATATTTCACATATATTGTAAATCTACTCGTGATAATTTATTGGTGATATTTTCAGGATATCTTTTCATGAAGCAAAAAAAAAATAGGAAAGGAAAAAAGGATTTTAATGCCATAGGCATATGAAGAACTTTATGAAGCTTTTAGCTTTAATTCAGTTTCTAAGCCCTTAAAAGATATTTTGACGTTTTATTTTGTTAAATTGTCTGGTCTGAATTAATTTTTTAATATTGCACAAAAGGAATTTATGGAACTGATAATTCGAGGTTTTGCCGGAGGCGCCGGGTGTAAAAAACATTTTCATCTTTTGAAGTTCATGATATATTATGGGGCCATTCAAAAAATCCGTTCACTTTCAGAAGGAGGGGAAAATGTGACAAAATGAACGATAGGAGGGTATATGAAAAGTTCTCACAAAAAATGAAAAATAACTTATATTTAGTATTTCAGTTTCGTTCTCTCGTGGCAATCTATTCGACAGAATATATTTTTAACTGTAATTGGACGGGGAAGACTTGCAGATGAACTTTCGTTTAATGAGGTGTTGCACAAATGTTACAAGCGTAAGTAATATTAATAGTAATAACGTCCTTAATTGGCCGATTTTATCATTGTTTTTAAACTTAAAATGAAAAATCATATTTAACGTATCTTTTATTTATAATAGTTTTTGTTTCTGTTCACCTATTGTAACTATCTAACGACAATGGCGTTAAAGCCAATGCCATGTTATTAAAACCAATAATACATTATTTTTAATTAGTTTTTAGTTTTTTAGTTTTTTTTTTCTTAATTGAGTGAACCAATTTGTTTGTATTTGACATATAATGTTCATCTTACTTGTGGCAATTTATTAATATTTTCAGGAAATCTTTTCATGAAGAAAGAAAATTTGATGCTTTTGACTTTTTGAAAAATTTAAACATTTATGTCAGAAATGTTCGATTAATTTTGTCAATAAATACAGAGATTGTAAATGTCAGATAATAATATAATAATAAAAAAGTCAGTCTTTTGAGAAAACTATTAAAAGGTATATTTATTATAATAAAGAAAGTCTCTCCACCATATTTATAGTGCTCCATTTAACAATGTACTTAAAGTTGACTACACACTTATTATTCGTATAAAAAATTGTCGGTGTAGTAAAGATCAAAGGCGTCAACCTTTTTTTTGAGTGTGTAGTAAATCTGAATACAACTATACACGTTATTTATTTTAGTGATTTTTCATTTTTTTATGAGAACTTTTCATATATCCTCCTCTCGTTCATTCTGTCACATTTTCCCCTCCCCTCTGAAAGCGAACACATTTTTTGAATAGCCCCATAATATATTATGTACCCCAAAATATGAAAATTAAAGTCATGTTATATGACAAGTCATGTTACATAAATTCCTTTTGTGCAATATTAAAAAATTAATTCAGAGCGGAAAATTGAACAAAATAAAATGACAAAATATCTTTTAAGGGCTTAGCTTCATAAAGTTCTTTATACGCCCATGGCATTAAAATCTTTTTGTGTTCCTGACATTATCTTTTCCAATTTGACTACGTTACCCCTGCGATAGAGTTTTGTGAAAAATGTTTGTTGTAGCTAATTATATGGTGTATCATTATTTAAAAAATGGTGGGTGTCTCTAACGCGTAAGTACGTATTTAAATTTTTCAAAAAATTCAAAAGCGTTAAATTTCTTTTCTTCATGAAAAGATGTCCTGAAAATATCATTAATAGATGATACGAGTTGATTAAGAAACACATTTCTTTTTCGGATTTTCGGAAAAAAAAATTCTCAGATATTATGAAGTTTTTGAGGTCTAAACTTTTTGTGGTATCTTACACAAAGATATATCACTGGAAGGAACCACACGCAAAAAGGTTGCAAAGGCACGGATACTTATCTTAACCTGCCATGGCCTTTAGGACAAGTCACATATCCACAAAGAGATAAACAAGGGTTAATGGAGTGGAGAGGAAATTTTTTTAAAAATCTTCTTACTGACATTTTATGAAAAACAGAATTCTTGTCAATATCTACGATCCTGATGAATGTAATAATTAAATTCTACAGTGAGATTATTAAATCAATAACTCTGATATTTTGTGCTAATATATAAATGTTGGATATTTGTTTATGTAAAATAATGACCACCGGCAAGTAAATAGGCATGTTTCCAGTAATTCAAATTAACTTAAACCGTTCATGTATTAAACCAGATAAATAAAATATATATGAATATTTATTAGGTATAAATAATTTGGGAAACAATTTTGTTATTATCAGTTTCATAGTGCGTTAAACGCAACAAAGGATTTTAAAAATATATGACTACAGGCCATATAAATTATTACCGATTCAGGAGCTTGCAGAAGATCACAAGCAGAAACGGTTAGAATTTTGTCAGCAAATGCTCCAAAGACTGGATGCAACACCTAATTTTCTTAAATATATATTATGGACAGATGAATCGTCGTTTTCTACAGCAGGGGTTTTTAATAGGAAAAATAGATGTTCGTGGGAGAAAAAAATCAACGACAAAGAAAAGTTGTTGAAATTAAAAAATTCGGTAGAAAATCGGTTAAAATTTGTTGTGAAATTTTTAGAGATAAAATTGTAGGGTCAATTTTTCTCGATTTTACTCTAACACGGGAAACATATTTAGAAACAATACCGTCAAAGGTAGCAGAGCTTTTAGAGGAACACTTTTCGGATGAGAAATTTAATGAAGTAATTTGGCAGCAGGACGGAGTGACCCCACACAATGTTTTGGAAGTTAGGGAGAATTTAAATGGTCAATTTGACATTTGTATTGGTAATGGCCGACCAATTCCATAGCCACCAAACAGCCCTGATTTAACACCTTTGGATGCATTTTTGTGGGGGTATTTAAAGGGCAAAGTGAATTATGATTTTAATCAGAATGTTGAAATAATTAAAATAAAAATTAGGGAAACAATTTACGAATTAAACAGGGACAATAATAGCTCTGTTTCTAATTGTTTAAATAATTAAATAAAAGGGTATGAGCATTGTATTTTAAATAATGGTGGCCATTTTAGTAGTTCATGGACTTAATGCTGACGCTGTTGTAAAATTGTATCTTATAAAATATTGTTTATTTCAGGATTTTATTTTTATTCTTATAATATATCAAACTTGTCTGCTTCTGTTTAACCCATTTTGATCAAATAATGATATGAAATGTCAAACAGTAACAATATTGTCATAGTATCATCAGTCACAGCCTACTACGTAAGCGCTATTACTGCGCTTCCTTCAATAATCATAAAATACCTATATGCGTTTGGAGATAAATTTAATGTCCGATATGTCAAGAAATATTACAGCTAGACCTATCAACTCTTATATATATGAAATCAGGGAAAAAAGATCTAAAAGAATATGTAAAAACATATGTAAAAACATACAAGGTTTTCCATTTAAATGTTACATCATATGATCTATGCAAGCAATTGTTTTTTTAATTGCATTTAAAAAAACATATATATATACAATCTTACAACTTTTATACGAAACTTTTTTATTATTTCCAATAATAACAGAAATAAAGAGGGGGGTCAATATATAATGAATAACCCTGTGTCTACCTACAGTTATGGTTTAAAGTTTTTTTGTTTTAATTATAAGATGATCTGATCAATTACTTTTTCATCATACTAGAGTTCTATGTTAATGCCACACCATTACTTTAACTTGCTTAACTACTACCATTTACTTCAATTTACCATTTATTGTCTAAAACGAAGGCAAATTACGTTTATTATTTATGTATTAATGGAAAAAAGCTCATTAGTGCTAAGTTATTGAAAATAAATTATTGAGGAAAAAACCTAAAACCATTAAATAAATATGAAGGGTATTATTACGGGTTTTTACATAAATGTAACAGGATAATCAATAATTTGAATTACTAAAAATGAATTAGTCAACAAAAACATATACAAATAGTTATCAACTACTTTAGTACGCGTTTTCACGCGTAGTGGTAAACAAATGTCACAATAAATATAAGTAAATATTTATTCAATAGTCATTATGAAAACAATTATTTTACGACTTGTTTGGTAAGTAGTAATTTCTATATAAAAATTAGCGTTGAAAGCGTACAGAGTAGCTATTTGTGCAACAAGTTTGAAAGCGATTTTCTTCCGTATTAGGAGTGGGAGTAAAAAAACATGCCGGATACAGAAGAAACACTTTTTCTGTGTTGCATTAAAATTATACTAGTATTTCAACCTGTCTTAAAAGTAAATTTTTTGAACTTTTATATGGAGTATGTGAACTTTTATTGATATCTTCTCATTTTCCTTAACATTGCAGATTTTTCAAAATTTTCGGTCCAATATTTTCCTAATATAGATATTGAGGTCCGTGTAAAAATGAACAAATGATGAATTCAAACGTATTTTTAACCGACTTTAACATCAATATTAGGTAATAAGGTTCAATTAACTAGGCGACGATGAAATTTTATTTCACTATTTTTAGCGATCTTTCTTGAAGGCGTTCAATTAAAAAAAAATTAACATTAAATTTCGAAAATAAACTGTGATATGAAAAATACATTAATAAATAATGTGTTTTGCTGAAACCGTTATCTAGACGATGCATTTTTCATTTAAAAAGATACAGAGACAGCTCAATACTTTCTCAAATATTTTAAATTAATTTCATAATGAAATTCAATTTACGTGAGAAATAAAAAATGAGGTTTAAGGGTTTAAATTTTCTGGACATTAACGTAAAAACGTCACCTAGAATTTTACATTTATCACAAATCTACTTGCACACACACTCACACAGTCATTTTAGTATAGTCACTTGGTATCAAAAAGTACCCAAACCGCGAGCTAATTCTATAGCGGCTCGGATTTTTTTTTATTTTTGTGGATTCTTAAACTTCAGGGTATCAACTTCAAATATTAAAAAGGAATAGATGTGATTTTACCCCACCTCTAAATCAAAAAATCAATAATTAACGAAGTACTGAGAATAAATTAATGAAATTTATATTTATGTTTTTAGGGTCGCTGATCACGAATGTGAAGTCAGAAATTAAAAATTTTATGTGGCACTCTCAATACGGTCGATGTAAGAGGGATAAAATGGACGAATTAATTATTTTTCATTTATTTTGAGAAATTAGGACCTTCTTAGCAGATTGTTACATTATGAGACATAAAACTCATTCCCTAATAAGAAAACGAATTGCTTTTACCCGCAAGAGAGTGAAAACCACCCCCAAATGTAAAAAATATGTATAAAGGAAGTACTGGAAATTTATTAATGAAACTAATATTATTTATGATTTTGGGGTTGCTGATTACGAATTTGGATCGGGTTTTTCTGTTAAGATGTAGCAAATTTATAAAACAATGATTCATATTTTTCAATTTTATTAACTATATAGAGATTTAACCCAAATGTAATATAATTATTCATCTTCATCAATGTTTGAGTCATTTTCGGTTTTTTTTTCGGATAGAATTCGATGGTTTACACATTTCAATAGTCGCTTTTTTTTTTTTCGAAACATCCCCAACGAAAAAGCACGAAGTTACTGTACTATTTACAAAAATTCTTATCAATCAATGCAGATAAAAATGGCACAATTCCATAACAACATATACTGTCTGTTAACGTTTCCGTTTCCCAAGACAGTTTTAAGAAGGAAGTTATGTAATTAAGGAAATAGATAAAACTAATGGTTATAAGAAAGTTTGACAGATAAGTTAATAAAGGACAAAGAAAGGAAGAATATACCTGGGAATTTTATGTCGATTCCTCACCCTATGAATCTAGGTGGAATATTTCATTTACAACACATGCAGTGAGCGATTTTTTCTTGTATTCTCTTTATTTTTTACTTTTTAATTTTTAACCTTCAAATGTAATGAATGTTTTGTTTATAATGTGTCTTATATTGCAAAAAAGTAACCACTATGGGGTTAGAAATATAATAATTTTACTCCTCTTTTTAAAATAGACCCTTTCATAAGGGGAAAAAGACCTAATTAATTTTTTCCAGATAATGCCAAAGTTATTATGTTCTAAAGTGATATAATCCATTAATCTAATTAGTATATAAACGTGATCAGGAGTTTTTGTTTCTGTATACATAGAGAATAGATAATTTTTCGTTTTCATATTAAATATTATACAGGGTGTTTGGTAAGGCGATGCTGACCCTGAGCAGGGAGGTAGATGGGATCATTTGGCATCTATATGATCAAACATAACCTATATGAGAAATGCTACAGTTTTTTTATATGGCCGATTTTGTATTTTTTTAAAAAAATCTCCATATTTCATCATTTATTTAAGTATTACGTACTAAATTTAACTTTTAATACTCTGAAATATTTTTCTTTTCCAAAATACATCAACTTCCAACAAAAAAATAAATAAATACAAGTTTATGTCGCCTATAGAAAAAAAAATGACATTTATTAAAAGAAAATTGTAATGGTAATTAAAAGTGTCGATTTTCGAAGTCTTACAAATTTTTTAAAAAAAGTCATCTAGATATTACAATTACTTTTAAAACATCTCTATTCGCTATCTATCATTTCAAAAACAGTCAGAATCAAGCATTTGTTTGTTAGTAATATCACTGACAGCTGTAAACGCGCACACTTTCGTACTTCTTGTGTTTTTAACGAAGTTTGTAGCTATCCTCAGTGTTGTGTCGTTTTGTACTGATAATTTGTTTTAAGTTTCTGGCATATTGAGTAAAATTAATTTTAATGGCTACTTTTAGTAACCAAGAGTATGCTGGCATACTCTTTTACTATGGTAAAGCAGATGAATATGCTTACCTTGCTGCAAGATTGTATCATGAACGAAATCATCCACGTAGAAAGACTCCAGATTTGGGTGTGTTCAACAACACGTATAGCCGAATGGCGGAAATTTACATCAACATGAGCCTTCTGCTGGACCTGCCAAAGATGACGAAAATATTCTAGACGCATTTGCTGCAGATCCCACAATAAGTAATAGAAAAGTGGCACAGTAACTTGGATTGTCAATTTGGAAGACTTGGTCAGTGATGACCACAGAAAATAAACATCCTTACCATTATACTTCACTACAGGGACTCGAAGAGGGCGACCATGTATGAGGATTAGCATTTTGGCGCCTTTTATTGAAGGCTGATATGGAGGACCCCCATTACTCAAAATCTATTCTATGGACTTATGAATCAAAATTCTTCCGTGAAGGCATAACCAATTTTCACAATCTTCATTATAGGGCGGACTAGGGCAACAACCCGCAATGAAGAAATAAACTTCCTTTCAGAATAAGTTTAGTATCAATGTTTGGATGGATTTTAATTGCTGGACATATCATTAGGCTTCATTACATACCAGGTAACCTGAACGGAGACGCTTACCTACCTTCCTCCGCTCCTGGAAAATCTGCCAATTAACCTTCGTCACCGTATTATTTTCCAAAACAACGGATGTCCAGCTCACTACCGCTTGACAGTCCGCCAATTCTTAGATCGAACATATCCCGATCGGTGGATTGGGAGTAGTGGACCCATTCTGTGGCCTGCAAGGTCCCCAGATTTAACGCCACTGGACTATTACGTATGGGGTATGATGAAGAAACTTGTGTACAATGAGGAAATACACAAGTAAATATGTTTTCAACTAGTAGCAAAAATAGAACGAGCTGCTCTACAATTAAGACAAGAAATAAGATTAAGGAAAACTACTGTTGAAATTAGAAGACGAGCGAGGAAATGCATTAGAAATAATGGACTCATTTTGAATACCAAAAATAAGTTTGTTCTCAAATAATAATGTTTGTTTTAAATACAGTTTTTTGAAATGATAGCTTTGTTTTTGTTGAAAGAAGCGCATATTTAATTTTTGAATAAATGAAAAATCTATTTTTAGTGACTGGTAAAACTTGATGTATGTATGATATTGCCACTTAAAGAGGATACAATAGAGAAGTTTTAAAAGTAACTGTAATATATAGATGACTTTTTCAAAAAATTTTGTAAGACTTCGAAAATCGACACTTAATTACCATTATTGCAATGTTCTTCTAACAAATGTCATTTTTTTATAGGCGACAGAAACTTTTATTGTTTTTTTTTTGTTGGAAGTTTATGTATTTCGGATAAAGAAAAAATATTTCAGAATATCAAAAGTTAAATTTAGTACGTAATAATTAAATAAATGGTGATATATGGAGATTTTTTAAAAAGTACAAAAATGTTTGGTCATATAGATGTCAAATGACCCCCTCTACCTCCCTGTTCAGTGTCGGCATCGCCTTACCAAACACCCTGTATATTGCGTATGGAACCTATCTGCTGTATACCCAAAATAACATTTTTCAAATGGTCTTTAAACAACCTTTCCAAATTATTAAAATTTGAAAAGGTTGTTTAATTAGGAATTATGATGTCTATGCTCCGAGATCATGTTTATGATATTTTTATTAGATTTCCAAATAATATAAGTTGTAAAGTAAACTAGATGTTTACACGTCGGTAATGGCGACAGACGCAAACTGTAATTATCCGATGTGTGTAATTGGAATCAGCGAACTGTAGAACACATCCTCTGTGTATGTGTACGAACCACGCAAGGGTGCGGGGAGTAAAAAGGGGGCAGAGAAACTGACGCCAAATCTAAAGCCCATCGACGCGTACCGCTCTGACGCTCATTATTGCAGGATTACAGTTCATTAGTTGACCGGATCAACCTGCTTCGTACTGATACAAGCTGCCTACCCTTGCACACCCACAAGTTCGATTGTATGTTTTCGCTCTGATTGAATTTCAAATCGTTTTATAAAATTTGTGCGACAGCAGAAAACACCGAAATATTTTGGAACCGATAAAATCTTGATAAAAGCGATCCCAAACTGTATGAATTAATAACAATTTTTGTTTAGCACAAACAGCTATTAGGAAACTGTACTATATCTAGAGGTAAAAAATATGCAAAAGGATACCGCACGTTTTATAGGTAAATTAGTGGCTTGTCAAATTTGATCAATTTTTGATATGTTGTAGTTCAACTGATTCTAAATAATAAGTTCCTTTGGCAAAACTTCAAATTATGGATAGTTCCTCCGATAGATGGCTCCAAAGACTGTACCACGATTTCTCAAAACTACTGCAGTTATTGAAATGATAACTGCTGGAAATGAATAAACAGACCATCTACTATTATTTGGTCTTAGATTGATGTGCCTGAACTTCCGGTTTTGCCGGAAGTGACGTCAAATCACGTATTTTTGAATGAACAACATCCGTTTTACTTCATTTTAAATATCATATATATAAGTAGCTTTATTAAAATTCACGTACGCGCATTAACTGATCAGACATTGATGCTAGCTTGATAACGGGTGCATCATAATCTTGGTACAAAACAAAGTTGGTTTTCTTTTCAAGATATAAAATTGCAGTTGGGTCTAGTCAATGAAAACTAATTATTTGTGAGACGTTTAAGTAGAATAGGCAGTTTTTGTTTATTTATAATACATCAAACCTTATTATTTTTAGCAAAAATTGTATAGCTGATTATTTTCATTTTTTTTTTAAATATTTACTTATTTTAATCATTCAATAATAGAATTCAAACCAAAAAAAACTTTACTTCAAATTAATTAAACCTTATTAATACAGAAAATAAATCCTACGTGGGGTATGTTAGGTTTTATGATAAGAATGACTTACTTCGAAACTTAGAAAAGCAATCGGAACGCATATACATATGTATATCTAGTCCCTGTACTATTTGTCATTTTTTTATTTGTGTCATGTCTCCACTATACCACCATTTTTTCTTATTATTGATTTGCTTGCTGGTTTTGATTGAACTGATTGATTGTTATATTCAGCGATGGCATTTAAAAATATAATGCAGCGGCTGCCCATCCAAAATGTGTCATCAACCTATCAATGGAGTAGAACAAAGCAAACTATATATTAAAATATTGGTAATAACTTATTACATCAGAAAATGCATGTTATAAAATCTATAAGTTGGTATAAGGGGTAGTTACAGCCCAGAAAGTAATTTTTTTTTAAAACGTGTTTTTACTTACCATTTTTACTCTAATTCGATAAAAATACATGGCAGAGGATATTTTTTTATGTCAAAATGTTCACAATTACTTGCTGAATTCGTCCATACATACCAATTATATAAAATTCGCAAAACTAATCATCCACGGCAAATCAAAGGGGAAGTAACAATGAGTGTGCTGCGATAAATCCAAACTTCTATTGGCCATAACTTTTCATTTCACGCTTATCAAAATTCTGATACATACATAGAAAACTTTGTTATTTTCTTAGCTTTAATTTAAGTACAAATACATGGAGCTACGTATTTCATTTTGTGATAATAATAGTATAAATTGTAACGCAATGTCACGGATTTCTGCGTACCAAAACTAAGTCGGTGTTATGAATGCGTGGTCGTGCGCGCTCGAAATCGAGCTTATTGCCGATTTGCATAAGAGTATGGAAGGAAAAATATGCCGTTAACTCATGTTACAGGGTTTTGAGCTGTAATAATGCACAATTAAAATTAAGTATGTAAAGTAAAATGTTTATCTCATGACTTTTTAAACATATAAACACTTTTAATAATAAATTGACAGTTACAAAATTAAAGTTATTGTAGGAAACAAAACTTAAAACAAAACAAAAACTTAAAAGCGATTTTGATTTTACATTTTTAGGGTTATTATTCCATACATATAAGATGTAATGAAATATAAAAATAGTAAAAGCGTCACTCAGCAAAAGCTGTATAGACAGCCATTATGAACAAAAATAGTATTGCTTTAATTTGTTAATTCAAAAGGAAAATGTTTATTTCTATTAAAACTTTATTTGCAACAATGTCAAATAGTTCAATCACAAGGAAAGCCATCACTAAACATCATGCAATATACACATGTATAAAAGAACAGAAGGTTTCAATAAAAATATTTTCAGGGGGAGCATAAAATTAAAAGGAAAACACTAAATAAAAATAAAACTAAAGTGAACAAGAAGACATCTACTAAAATTCCTAGTTCCACATTAATATATGTATCTGAAAAAAATCAAATTGAAATCACAGATATAATAAATAAACAGCTTTGTATGTTATATATATGGTTATGTACAAAAAAATTTGGAACTGATCAACTGTTTCTGTACATTAATAATGCAAAATTTGAATTTGTAAGTGAAATTAAATACTTAGGAACTATTTTAGATCAATAGTTGACGTTTTCAAAACATATTGATTATTTATGTAAGAAAATTGGCAAAAACCAATACCAATTGGGTTAGATTTCAGTGGAACAAAGTATTGGAAGAGCAAATTTAACTTTAATATATAAAATCGAGAAAAATCTAATACCTACCTACCTTAAATCCTTCTTAGCTAAAAGATCGAAACAATTATTTGGTAAGGTCTGCTGAAAACTTCAACATGAATACAAAAATATCATTCTTAAAAAGTCAACTGTTAACGATGGCCTACGGGTATTCAATGCTTTGCCCACGGAAATCAAAACTTTTAGTAAATTAAAACTATTTACTAAAATGTTTACTAAATTATATATAGACGACACAGCACAAAATAATGAATGACTATCTACAAATATATGTTACTTTTGAAAATAGCTTATGCTAAACTTTATTCTATTCTATTCTATTCTAAATATATAGTAAACATTAGAGTAAAATATATACCAATTCGTAACAATGTACAGATTGGTATTTGCTTGTCACTGCCCCCTATTTTTGTGGACTATGCATGCATGCAGCCTAACATGTCTTGACACCTTCTCTTCTTTTTTTACGTATGTGTATATTGCAAGAGATTTAGTGATGGCTTTCCTTGTCATCTGACTGTTTGACATTATTTCGCATTAAAATATTAAAAATAAAAATTTCCATCTTGAATGAACAAAATAGATGCTTTTACTATTCGAGAATTTTCATTACACACTATTATATACAAAATAATAATTCTAAAAATGTAAATTCGCCTTTTAAGTTTTATTTCATACAATAACTTGTATTTTTAAAAAGAACTTTTTGTTTATTTTGTAACTGTCAATTTATTATTAAAAGTGTTTATATGTTTAAAAAGTCATGAGATAAACATTTTACTTTACATACTTAATTTTAATTGTGCATTATTGCAGCTCAAAACCCTATAACATGAGTTAACGGCATATTTTTCCTTCCATGGTCTTATGCAAATCGGCAATAAGCTCGATTTCGAGCGCGCACGACCACGCATTCATAACACCGACTTAGTTTTGGTACGCAGAAATCCGTGACATTGCGTTACAATTTATACTATTATTATCACAAAATCCATGTATTTGTACTTGTTTTCTATGTATGTATCAGAATTTTGGTAAGCGCGTGAACTCAAAAGTTATGGCCAATAGAAGTTTGGACTTACCGCAACACACTCACTGTTACTCCCCTTTTGATTTGCCGTGAATGATTAGTTTTGCGATTTTTATATAGTTGGTATGTATGGACGAATTCAGCAAGTAATTGTGAACATCTTGACATAAAAAAATATCCTCTGCCATGCATTTTTAGAGAATTAGAATAAAAATGGTAAGTAAAAACACATGTTTTAAAAAAAATTACTTTCTGGGCTGTAACTACCCCTTATATCAACTTATAGATTGGATAACATGCGTTTTCTGATGTAATTAGTTATTACCAATATTTTGATATATAGGTTGCTTTGTTCTACTCCATTGACGGGTTGTTCGCTAAATATGCATCTTTGAGGGCTCACGCCGCTACATTAATAGTATAATATGTTTTAATTGTGAATTTGCCGGATTACCACAAGAAAGGGTACGTCTCAATGAATTAAACGAAGAAAAAGAAATATTGCCGTAAGGTGCAGAAACGACTTGAATTTACCTTTCCTGAAAATTAAATTAAAATAATCAGCTATGCAATTTTTGCTAAAGATAATAAGGTTTAATGTATTATAAATAAACAAAAACTTCCTATTCTACTTAAAGGTTTTAGTTTTCATTCACTAGACACAACTGTAATTTTATATCTTGAAAAATAAAATCAACTTTGTTGAATGTACCCGGTATCAAGCTAGCATCAATGTTCAATCAGTCAATGCACGTACTTACTTATTTACAAATATAGTGAATTTTAAGCTACTTATACATATGATTATTAAATTGAAGTAAAACGGGTGTTGTCCATTAGAAAAAACGTGATTTGATGTCACTTCCTGCAAAACCGGATGTTCAGGCACTTCAATCCAAGACCAAATAATGGTAAATAGTCTGGTTATTCATTTCCAGCAGCTCGTTTCAATAACTGCAGTAGAGGGATAGGTCCAATCTTCGGAGCCATCTACCGGAGAAACTGTCCATAATTTGAAGGTTTGCCAAAGGAACATATCAAGTCGAACATATCAAACATTCATCAGCCACCAATAATTTGACAGCCACCAATAATTTACCTATAAAACGTGCGGTATCATTTCGGAATAATTTCATATGTAATGATAATTTTTCTTTATGGGTTGTCATTGTAGTAAAAGATATCTTCAGTTTCTATATGGACCGGATACTTGTTCTTACCTTCAAGGGGTGAAAACCATTCCTAAATTTAAATATTTATTACTTGAAAAAGTATTACTAATTTATTTTTGAAACGTGAGATAGCCATGTTCTTGAGGTCGTTAATTACGAATCTGAAGTCAAAATTAATAAATTCAAAATGGCGGCTCTAATATGGCGGGTGGAATTTTTTTCTAAAACAGACCAAGATTGAGCATCTACGTGATGCTATATATTAACAATAAACAGCATTTTTGAAAAACAAATAATTACTGAGCAGTTACAACAATAAAATGGCAACATTTTGTTAAAAAAAATGTGAAAACGCACATTGAATCGGTCATAACTTCTTTATTTTTTGTGATGTAGAAACAAACAATCACTTTAAAGTTTGATTGATTATCTTTAATTTTGCTCCTTACAATTTTTGATGGAAGTGTCACAGTTTCAGAGATATTCAACATGTTAAACTAAATAGTTCATTCTAAAAACGGTCGGATGTCATCTATAAAATTAAATACCTTTGAAACTAACAACCCTCTACAAGAATATAAAAAAAAACAAATTCATTCTCAGTTTTTAAGCTTCATTTTGAATGTCCACTATATTTCCTCTAAAACTAGTATTTATTGAGATATTTACAGAGAAACAAGAATGTTAAGTTTTTTCCAAAATTCCTTTACAGTTTCAAATGCATTTTTTTTAAAGCAAGAATTGCAAGCGGACGAAAAAATTTAAGCACCTAGGTCATGCTATACAGGGTGTTTGGTACATCGATAGAAATTTTCGGCATTTTTATACGTTTTTGCGAAATAGTTGAGTTGCCACTAATACATTAGGAGTTATTTTTTATAATAATAAATACTTTCAGCTTTTTAAAATATTGTTTTAGATAGTTTCAATATGCACTTTGTCGAAACAGTACAAAAAGAAATGCCGAAGTATTGGTATGAAAATTTAGGACAATTTATGTGTTGAAATGCATTGGTTCGATTTTTTTTTCTATTTTAAGCAAAATTTTCTCAAACGCGGCGCCTACTTCAAGAGATTCAAATAGTTTTAAAAACTTCTCTATTGCATACTCTTTCAAATGGTATACCACGTTATGACAGAATTATAGTTCATTAAAATAAAAAGGAAACATATTTGCAGATATTACATTTTTAATGAGGAAAAAAATTAAATAAGTAATGATCATTTTATTACTCATACAAATGTAACTAAAACTAATAATTAATTCATTTTGTTTTCAAAATAGGAACCTCCATTTCTAATGCATTTACGTATTTGAGTAGTAGGTAGTGGTCATTTCTTCCCTTAATCTGGTACCTGCTTCATTAATTCTCCGTACAAGTTGGTCACGGTCGGTTATTTCAATCTCAAAAACTGGTCTTTCATTCGACCCCAGACATGAAAATCAAGGAGCGTCAAGTCTGGAGACCTCGCTGGCCACAATATTAGCCCATTTCTCCAAATGCAACGATTAGGAAATGTTTCGTCTAAAAATTCCCTCGCAGTAATTCGGTAATGAGCAGGATATCCGTCGTTTTGAAACATCAAGCTCTCTCTTACATTTAGTTGTCTAAGATATTATGGTAAATTATTCTGCAAAAACTCTAAATAACTGTCTCCATTTAAATTGTCTGGAAGATAATACGGACCAATGAAGCCAGTTACCGTTACCGCCTATACATTCAAACTGAACTTGTATTGAAAAGAGGTTTGTTTTTTCATGTGCGGGTTTTCGTCAGCATCAGCCCAGTAATGAAGATTGTGAAAATTTGTTATTCCTTCTCGAGAATACTTCGACTCGTCTGTCCACAAAATACTGTTAAGAAAACGTTCATTTTCCAGATAGCGTTTAACACAAAACGGCAAAAGGCAGTTCTCCGTATTGGGTCACCTTCTTCGAGTCCATAAACAGGCGTGTACTGGAATGGATGTTTTCCTTCAATCCTAAGAATTGTCCAATCTCTCCACATGGACAAATTCAGTTGACGAGTTACTTTTCCAATACTGCTGGTAGGATCTGCTTCGAAAGCCTCCAAAATTTGCTCATCTACTTCAGGACCATGTTGCACAATGTGCACCCGTTCCATATGATGAAGGTTACCTGTTTCACGTATACGTTGATATGTGTTACAAAACACCTGGACATTGGGTATTCTTCTTGTTGGAAATCGTTCCCGATAAAAATCTTTAGCTACTGCTTCATTTCCGTCGGCCATTCCGTACATAAAGAGAATATCGGCACATTCGGCACTAGAAAGAGATGCCATTGCAGAAGAATGTGACAATACTATGAACAATTAAATAAAACATCGTTTGACACAAGCGTTCAAATGTAGCACTAGTATCCAAGGAAGACAATTTCTTACGTCTGGTCGCCTGATATCAACTCTTTGTTTATTTCATTTCTTGTTCACTGTACGTGTGAATACGTTTGTTTTTATTTCAATGTCAGAGACAGAAAATTGTCTTTAAACATTAGTAAATAATATCACCGATTTGCGGCTGAAAGTATTTATTATCATTTTGTTTAATATTCTTTCCTTATTAAAAACGTACTTGTCCACAAATATGTTTCTTTTTTAGTTTAATGAAATATAATTCTGTCCTAACGTGGTATACGATTGGAAAGAGTATGCAATAGAGAAGTTTTTAAAACTATTTGAATTATTTGAATCTCTCGAAGTAGTGCAGCACTTGAGAAAATTTTGCTTAAAATAGAAAAGAAAAATCGAACCAATGTAATTCAGCACATAAATTGCTCTACATAATTTTCATACCAATACTTCGGCATTTCTTTTTGTACTGTTTCGACAAAGTGCATACTAAGAATATCTAAAAAAAAAATATTTAAGAAAGCTGAAGTATTTAGTATCATAAAAAATAACATGTATTAGTAACAACTCAACTATTTCGCAAAAATATTTAAAAATGCCGATATCTCAAAAACGGTGAGACTTTACATATGGGTAAATATGGTCATATAGGTTCCAAACGACCCCAACTTTCACCCAGTGAAAACTTTCTATCGATGTACCAAACACCCTGTATATTAACGAAAAACAGTATATGGGGATATATTTTTTTAATTACTGACTACTTACATTAACAAAATGGCGACATTTTTATTGAAAAGAAATGAAAACGTGTACATTGTTTCTGTTATAACTGCTTTGTTCTTTATGCTATAAAAATATTAATAGTCTTTCATTTTACTGGTTAGCATTTTTGTCGTAAGTGTCATAGTTTCTGAGATATTTAACATTTAAACTAAATACTTCGTCTTATGAACGTTCGGACGCCACATTTATACTTCCAAATCTCTGAAACTATTAACTCTACAGAAATTAGAAAAAAACGAAATTCATCCTCAATTTAGTAGCTTTCTTATTTGTCTCTAGCATGTTTTCGCTCAGTGTAATACCTTTTGAGTTATTTGATGAAAACCTATATGAAATACCTCTTTTTTTCAAACAATAATCCCAATTTTCAAGTCGTTATAGCTTAAAGACTATCAATTTATGTGAAAAGTTGCATAGAATCTTTTGATCTTAAAATTTGATTCTCTTTCAACCCCAATAATTTTGTTTTTTTTTTAGTTGCCAAAGGGTGGCATCCACCCCCTATAAATTAGCAAGTCGCCGCCTAATATAGACTTTTCTTTGATGCATTTACTATTATGTTGCCAAAAATGAACGAAATCCGTTTCATATGACATTATTCCGAAGTTAAAACCTCTAGTTACTGTACTATACAGAGTGTGTCATAAGTTTTTTCATACTAAACGTACTAGATAATTTCGGACAAAAATACAAAAGTTGAAATAACTTTTGAACCATCAAAAATTGGATGACAACATATGTAGTTATTTTGATTGGAAATGACCTCATCTATCATCCCCCTTCGTTTTATCCATGACTTATGGGACACCCTGTATACATGATCAGTAAAATACATTTACAGTTACCACTACACTTATTACAAAAATACATTTTCGTTAGGTACCTATATAATTTATATTTATTGACTTATTATAATAGTATATATAGCCTAATGCCTAGCAATAAGCCTAATGAGTAAAGTAAACTAGAATTAGTTATTCATGAATTTGTACAAATGTTTTTTAAACAGAGAGACATTTTAGCTTGTTTAATAAATTCTGGTAATTTGTTAAATTCAGCCACTCCCTTGTCGTATATGGAACATTTTGTTTTTTTAAATTTGGGAAATTAATGTTTATATTAAGGCATCTACGAAATAAAATCTAATGATTCACTGATAGAAGAACCTAACTTAATTGCTGATAATTTTAATGACTTTTTTGTGGATTTGCCACTGAAAATAAATGCCAAATATGAAACACAAAAAAATATAATATTTCGTCCAGTAAAAGACTATCCCACTATGTTTATTGAACCTGTCACCGAAAATACTATGTACAATGCTGTAATGGGTTTAAAAAATTCAAATTTATGTGGAATTGATGAATTATCTTCTAATTTATTAAAAATAAGTGTTAATTATTTAGTATATCCTTTGACTTTTCTTATAAATTACTCGTTAGAAGAAGGCATTTTCCTCGAAATATTTAAAACAGACAAAGTTATTCCTCTACATAAAAAAGGCGATAAATTATCAATTGAGAACTATAGACCTATTTCACTTCTGTGTACATTGTCAAAAGTATTGGAAAAAATAATTTTTGATCAAATTGTATTATTTTTAAACAAGCATAATATTTTGAGCAACTGTCAGTATGGTTTTAGGAAGGACAAAGATACACATTCTGCGATTCTACAATTCATTATGAATTTATATGAAAATCTAAATAATAATAAAAAATGCATTGGGCTTTTCATGGACCTAAGCAAAGCTTTCGATTTAGTTAGTCATGATTTACTTAGTGAAAAACTCTTCGAATATGGATTGAGAGGTAAAATTCATGTTTGGTTACTCTCTTACCTGTCTGATCGGAAGCAAATAGTTGAAATTGTTGGTGTAAGGTCAAATGTAAAGAATATAAATATAGGTGTACCACAAGGATCTGTATTAGGACCTATTATTTTGTCACCGATTTACCTTGCATTGACACTCACAACAATTTAACAATGTTTGCCGATGATAATACTTACTTAATGTTAGATCCTTCGATAGACGCTACTACAAAATCACTGCAAAGTATAATTGGTAGGTTTGTAGAATGGATACAAAATTATAGACTACATTTGTATACATCAAAAACGGTTTTCATTAATTTCACTCCAAGAAAAAACGCTATAAGCACGAGTTACCTATTAAGAGTCAATAACAAATCCATTGAGCAAGTAGAAAACACGAAATTTCTGGGAATATATATATTGACAACATGCTTAGCTGGGAAAAACATGCTGACTCACTATGTAACAAAATGTCATCTCTATGTTTTGCATTACGCAGACTGAAACAAGTTACAAACAGGTCAATAGTTCTAACATTTTATTTCGCTCACATCTTGTCACGTTTACGTTATGGTATTATATTTTGGGGAAATTCAAGTCATTTTAATAGAGTATTCAAAATGCAAAAGAGGATAGTTCGAAACATAGTTGGCATTAAAAGTACACAGTCATGTAGATCATTATTTAGAGAGCTAAATATTCTACCAATAGCATGCATATACATTTTGGAAATATTACTATTTGTCAAAAATAATGAGTCCCAATTCGTTTCAAATAGTGATTTTCACGAGTATAATAGTAGACATAATCAGCTTTTAACTATACCAGCACATAGTTTGGCACTATATGAAAAATCTCCTAAATACATGAGTATAAAATGTTATAATAAATTACGAAATGATGTAAAGTCTATAAATAATATTAAAGTATTTAAGAAAAAAACATTCGACTTATTGTTAAATAATTGTTTTTACACTGTTTCAGAATATTTAAATTCACAATATCTATATTTATATGTATTTCTGTTTTATTTTTGTATTTTGTTCGTTTGGTCTTTTGTATTTACTTATATTATAAACAAACTTCACCTTTCTGTTCTTTGACTTGTCCTATACCATTATAATGGTCTCTTGGTAATAAATACATTTATTATTATTATTATTATTTATTATTATTATGATTTCTTTGCCTTGTGTTGTAATTGTGTGTTTCCTCACGATATTGAATATTTGCTGACAAATACGTTGGTAGAAAATTTTCAGTGTCCTGTACTTTATGTTGTTTTTACCGAAAAATAGCGTATATTGTAATGTGTTGATACTAGTATATCTCGCATACGCTTATTTTGAAGTAGCTACAGTTTGGATATATTGGTATCATTATACATACAAGATATACTTGAGCAATACTCAAAATATGGTTTTATTATTTATTGTATTATAAATCGTTTTCCTAGTATATAGGGCTAAATGTTTACACGTTTACACGATAGGTAAACCTAAGTTTTTTAAATATTTCTTTAATATGCTCGTTAAATGTTAATTTACAATCTATGAAAATTCCTTGATATTTCATAGTTATTACCTTTTCAAGGAAATCTCCATCATATTTTACACATGTATCATCAATGTTTTGATTTAAATATTTATTGGAACCTAAATATATGATGTATTTGAACTTTCTGGCATTTATCACTAATTAATTCGTTGTAATCCATTCATTGATTACACAGGTCTGCGAATAAAGGAGTCATGAATGTTGTTGGGCAGCTGAGGGTAATTTTCGAAGTAATTTTTCGCGCTGAATTCGAATCTGGCTTCAGAATTGGCCCATCACGTCAGGATTTTGAAGTATCTGAGGTTAAGTACTTAAAAAATTGCTTTTTTGTAGGGGAGCATGGTTTCAAATTCATGTCACCATAAAATGGCTATAACTTTGCCAGGAACATCATAGATGACCATTCGAAAGCTTATTTTAAAAAGGAAGGATGGTACTAAATAATGTATTTGTTCGAAATAAGCTGAAAAAATTTTGTTGAATCTTATACATTACCTCAATAGTGGACAAAAGCCATTTTTTAAATACTTAACTACAAATATTTCAAAATTCTGACGTAGTGGGCCAATTCTAATTCCAGATTCGGATTCAGCGCGAAAAATTACTTCGGAAATGACCCTCATCTGCCCAGCAACAAAACCTCGCAGACCTTTGTTATTTTTAGTGTCCTGTTAATTTTTTAAACAACTTGCTTTACATCAAATCTAGATAATTATACGGTAGTATCATCCGCAAGTAGGTGTATTAAAAGCAACGTGAGGAAAATCATTGAATATGTGGAAAACATTTAATATATTTTCCTGTATTTATTGTTTAGTAAACTAGAGCGTATAACCACAGAAAAGAGAACTACCAGAAACGACACTTGGGCTTCCCGCCAAAATTCCATTGCCGCCATTTTGTTGTTAGTACATCCGTCAGTTCATTTATTGTTTTAGGTTAAAACAATAAAGTGCCGTAAATGACAGTCTGTGACATAATACCGAAATAAATTCTTAAAAGGTTTTAGTGTTATTGTGCTGGGTTAATAGTAATGCGATATGAGTAAAGGTTTTTTTTGTCAAAAGAAATTATAGTCCTGTCAATGATTGGTTTCTAAAGGGAAATACCGAGATCACAATTTTTGATTTGGGGGCTGTGTTTGGACTATTAAGGAAGGTAAACATACCAAAAGTCCCCGAATATAGAAGGTGCGGGGGTGCAGGGGGGCGCAAAGAAGGTGCCGGTTTTTGATTTTTCGCTCATATCTCGAAAACGGTTAGCCATAATCAAAAAGTGGCTATATGCAAAATTAAAGCTAACTAAATTTTCTACAGTAATTTTTGTCGTACCTGTTATGGTTCAGTAATGGATTGTATATCTTCTAACTGTATTCCAACTTTATTATAATTTTATTATAAATTGAAAAAAAAAATTAATAATCATCAAATATCGACTAAAAAATGTCTTCGTGTCTGTAAGTGTGTGTGTGTGTGTGTGTGGGTGTATATGTATGTGTGTGTATACCGTTTCTTGTAAACACGATAACTTCTGTTCGACTTAAAATATTTAATTACAATTTGGAACATATGTAAAACAGCATAGTACAATAATCCGTTATGAAATTGGGCTATAATACATGGTGATAACCAAAAATTCAAATTCAAAAAAGATTTATTTCTAATTGGCAGATACATTTATGCGCTTGGTCAGATTCAGGTTCAGAGCCCACCACACAACCACGGCCCGCAACGTTGTGGTGAATGTGCGGTCGGGTGAAGCGGGTCTGAGCTAGAACGGCAGGTAGTGGGTTGTGTTAGAACTCCTGCTTAACTAAGAATAAAAGCTTAAATCTAACAAATTCTTTTTACATAACTAAATGGTTTTAAAATACTTAAAGGTACACTTGTTAGTTTTTGTTTTACGCGAGCACATCGCACACTGTTTAAAAAAGTCTGGTTACTGGTACGGGGAAAACTCAACGAAAAAACCTGTTCAAACTAGTAACGTCCTTCGTCCGGTGGTCAGACTACCTCCGGAAAGGTAGGGTGGAAGAAAAGTTGTGATTTAAAAAGTTTGGATTTTCAAGAGGTTATTGGTCGAGAGGGGATTTTGAAAAGGAACAAAAAAGGACAAAGGAACAAAAATTAACAAAAATTAACAAAAAGGAGACGAATAGAGGGAATGGAAAGGGGATTGAGGGTAAAAGGTGGTGAAAAGTAAAATATGGTGAAAGGGAAATTGTGGTATAGGAAAGTGAGGCTAGAGAAGTTACCGAAAGATAGGCAACGCCTGGTATGGTAGGGGGGGTCTTATATCCAAAAGCATGGCATTATGCTGTCTGATTCGTGTTATATCGCGGATTAGCGGACTATCGCCCAGTTTGAATTGATAGAATTTCCGTGATATTTCCTGGACGAAGTCCGCTAGTGGAGTTATGTCGTGGCAACGTGCGTAGAGATCTCTGAGGAAGCTGTACCTACCGAAGTCTGAAATGAGGCGCATTTTATGTTCTAAAACTCTCACAACATAATAATCTTATTAAAAACACCATGTTCCAAATTTTAGGATAACATTGATATATCATCTAATTTAAATAAAGCTGGTTTGAACCTAACATACACCCAGTATATTGCAGTGTATAAATCTTATACATTTTCATATTTTTGTATGTTTAATCAAAAAAACGCATTTTGCTCTGAAATTAAAATAACCTTTTTTTTTACATAAGAGTGAGCGTTTGTAGGCTTCTGGTTCTGACCATGTATTACAGATATGGCCCAATTTCAATAGAGACTATTGTACTAGGGTGTTTTGCATATGCTCCAAATTGTAATTAAATATTTTAAGTCTAACAGAAGTTATCGTGTTTACAAGAAACGATATACACGCATTAACGCACACACACACTTACATACACAAAGACATTTTTTATTCGATATTTGAGTTCAGTCTGCTAAGAAACGAACGTCCAACAAATATTTTCCCACGATGATTATTAAAAATGTTTTTCAATTTATAATAAATTTATAATAAAGTTGGAATACGGTTAAAAGGTATACTATCCATTACTGAACCATAACAGATACGACAAAAATTAATAGAAACATTATTGCAGAAAATTTAGTCAGTTTTAATTTTACATATAGCCACTTTTTGATTATGGCTAACCGTTTTCGAGATATAAGCGAAAAACCAATAACCGAGATATTCTTCGTGCCCCGTGCACCCCCCGCACCTCCTATGTTCGGAGACTTTTATATGTTTACCTCCTAAATAGTCCAAACACAGCTCTCAAGTCAAAAATTGTGATCTCTGCATTTCCCTCTAGACTCCCTTATAGAACGTTCATTGACAGGGCTATTATTACTAATTAATTTAAATTCGACCCGTATGTTTTTTTTATTTGTTCAATTATTACTCTGGCGTAGCTCAAGCGATTTATGTCAAACCTGCTGCAAACTGTAGGCTATCGTCCGGCGGTCCCACTTTAAATTCATCAAGCTACATCTAGTGTAAGGTGAAGAAAAATTGGAAACAATTTTCCATATTACGTGCATATTCGAAGATTTGGCGGAGGCGCCGGTGATATCAATTAAATATTTAGTTCTCCATTTATAATAATGATACATTTTCACAAACAACAGGGCAACCTTATTTATAACTTGCTATCATGTCATATACCATATCGCAACGAAAGAGATCCTTGCGTGGAGGCGAATCAGCGGAAGAATGTTTTCTACGACAACAGTATGAACTGAGACTTTTATTGAGAAACGCGCCCGTTGAACAATTTGTTTTTACTAACAAATTATACAGCATGCGCTCGCTCATGTCGTTATTCTCAATGTTATTAATGATGACGATTTCATTGCATGATGGTTTTTAACTGAGATGTGATAACGCCAGCAATTTTTTTCTAGATTTACGTGAAACCTGGTACAATGGCGGAAATTGAAAAGTAAACGACTATTTGATATTATGTACTGCGGACTAAAAGTTTATTATAAGGAACTAAAGTAAGATGATGTATTATTTGTTTATACTCCAGACAGGGACCTTGAAATATGAAAAGATACTAAAAAGTTTGAACAATTTTTTTTTAGTCGAACCGCTTTCAAAAAATATCTCTAAAAGGTAAGAAATAAAATTTCACTCAGTCTTACAAATACCTGTCTACCTATTAGTGGAAAGTAACAAGGCACTGTACCTTATTACCAAATATCCATTTGAAGTCTGTGCAAAACGTATTTTTGAAATTAGTATTTTTTTCTCACCGACTTCAAATTGATATTTGGTAATATGGTAACTTTCCTTGCTACTCTCCACTAATAGGTAGACAGGTATTTGTAAAACTGAGTGAAATTTTATTTCTTACTTTTTAGAGATATTTTTTATTAAAAAATCTATCTCTACCCGCTCAAAACTGAATTTTGAGAAACCCGGATACTTATAATAAGTTGCATATTCAAACTCTTTAACATTTATTACGAATATTCCTAATTAATAAATAATCCATCTCGTTGAGTGCAATTAGGAAAAGAATGGATACTTGATTCAAATAAATTTCATTTTATCAAAATAACTGAGTAGTTTGAACAAAGGACAAAAGCAAGTATTGTTTGCAGGTATTCATCATTTAGATTACCCACTTTTGTTAATTTCGTACATTTTCGGGTGTTTAGCGGCCCCTGCAGAGCACTTGTATGAGATAAAATCCGTAACAGTGCTGATGCACAAAGAAGATGTTGATAATATCCAGTTACAGGGAGGTCTGTTAAATTGAAAATTTACATATCATGTTTTAACTTAAATCAGAACAGGACAATGTTTATATTTATATTTTTTGTTAGAGTTCGTTTATATTGATAGTTTTTACTTAGTGAGAGTAAGAATTCGTTGGAAACTAATATTAATTCGAGGAATTAAAGTTATGTATGTTCTTTAGGCCAGGCGCGCGCACTAGCGGTTTGTTAAGTTTTAATGAATATACACGCATTCTGGGAGAAAATAATCGCTGCGACTGAAAAATAGAACCGGTTCTATTTTAGCGAGGACGCGATTGTCGCCGATTGAAATGAATCATATCTATATGCACAGACGTGGACGCACTGCAGCTTTTTATCAGCAGTACGATTTGTACGATTTGTGATATAGTTCTCGACACAGATGGAATTATTGTGGACGTGGAGAAAATACCAGCACTGTATAATCAACTAAAGGAATACAGTGAGAGAAATGCCAAAGGAAAATTATACAAAGCGTTTTTCTCCTCCAGATTCGTCAGCAGCTTCCACTGAACCGATTTATATGATTTTTTTTTAATTACAGCTGTCTATCCACAGATATGTCATCACCACTTTTTATTTTTCTTTAACTGTTATTTTCATAAGTGAAAACGAAATACAAATTCAAATAAATAAATCAATAACTGTGCTTTTACTATGCGCGTTCTGTACGTATGGCGCCACCCACATCAAACTCCGCATTTTCGCTAGGGACTAAATGTTGAGGGCACAGTTTAACACTTGAGACTCGAACATATAAGTAGAAGAGGCTTACACGTGTGTCACGCACTGCAGTCGGAATCATTAAAGGAATTTACGCTTCTTCATTTTTGTTTTATTCGTTTCTAAGGTAAAGTATCTTCGTTTGTTTTTTGGAGAATATTTCTTTTCATCATGGGACATGTTATTCTCATTTTAATAATGATGAAAATTCGAGTAGTCGAAATTTTTTTAAATGGATGGCAATATTATAAAGGTTCTAGTGTCAGTGACCATCTTATAAGTCGCCCATTAATAATAGTTTAAATGAATATATGAAATTTTTTTGTCAATAGAAGGTGAAAAGCTAATTATGTTGAATTGCAATCCATTAGTCAATTATTCTCTAATTAATTATTTCTGGTGTATAGAGATGATAATAACACAGGCACATAAAATTGGTCACACAAAAAGTGGTCTCTTCCTGGAACTTCCTTCTCCATTGACTAATCCTTATGTATTTCGACGCTGAACACGAATCAGCTCCATTAGCCACCATTTTTTTGTAAATCGAGAACATAACCGAAAACTCATAATTTAGGTAATTTTCGGGATCTACTAAAAATTGGTGGGTGATGGAGTTAAACGGACACCTAATTCATATTCAATACGCCGAAATACATAGGGGAGTCCAATGAAGTCCCAGAAACAAACCATTTTTTTTTGTGTATGCCTATGTAATATATGAATATCACCGATTATTCCGCAATGGCGGATCAAACTGGAAACGCTCAATCCTCAGGACAACTCGCTGTAAAAACTGTCCAGGGCCATGAGAAGTACGCGGGAGGCCATACCCGCGCTAATCAACGCCAACGGACAGACGGCTGTGACGGACGCCCAAAAGGTGGAGGACCTAGCAAACCATTTCTCAGAAATACATAACACGCAAATACCCAACGATCCGGGACACGACTGCATCGAAAACGACGTCAACGAACTGATTGGCCATGACATCCAATTGACTAGACGCGAATTTCTAAGAGTCATGGCCAAGCCCTCGGAGGTTGCAGGCATTGTCCGGACCTTACCAAATGACAAGGCCCCGGGGGCAGACTGTATCGAATACAGGCTGCTTAAATATCTTCCACGGAAAGGCATTGTACAATTGACGTACATTGCCAATGCGATCCTGCGGCTAAAACACTGGCCCAGCCAGTGGACGTGTGCCGTGGTCGTGTCGATTTTGAAACCGAACAAGAACGCCAAACTCGCCGGCAGCTATCGCTTAACATTCCCACGCATATCACGAAACTAATTCACTTTTTCCTGGCGGGCAGATCACTGCAGGTTAGGGTGAATAACAAACTATCAACTCGGCGGGACATTCGTGCGGGCGTCCCCCAGGGGTCGTGCCTGTCACCAAAGTTATACAATCTGTACGTCTCCGACTTCCCGGAGTTTCCGAATAAGTGGAAGATTCGGATCAACGCCGAGAAATCGGAGTCGCGTCGCTTTAGCGAAAATCGTATTCTAACACCACTTTCGATAGGGGGTCGCCAAATTCCAATAAAGCAGTGCGTGAAGTATCTGGGGGTAAACTTGGACAAAAAAACTGACGTTCAACCCGCACGTTAATGAGACGGTACGAAAGGTCTACTCCATGTCCAGGAGTCTGTACCCGCTTCTGGCGCGGGGTAGCGGACTAAACAGGACCAATAAGAATTTATTGTATACGATGGTGATCAGGCCGGCCATCACATACGCGGCGCCGGTGGGATGCAGCATCCCGGCCACGACAATTAATAAATTTCGAGTCTTAGAGCACAAATTTATGCGCCTCATTTCGAACTCCAATACGTGTACCTCCCTCAGAGATCTCTATGCACGTTGCCACTAGCGGACTTCGTCCGGGAAACATCCCAGAAATTCTATCAATTCAAACTGGGCGACAGTCCGCTAACTTGAGATATTACACGAATCAGACAGCATAACGCCATACTTTTCAACCTTAAACACCCATTACCATACCAGGCGTTGCCTATCTTTCGGCAACCTCCCTAACCAAATCTTTCCTATACCAAAATTTCCATTTCACCTCCCTTAATTTTTGTTCTTTTGTCCTTTTTTGTCTTTTTCAAAATCCCCTCTCGGCCAATAACCTCTTGCAAATCAAAACCTTTTAAATCAAAACTTCCCTCTCACCCTACCTTTTCGAAGGTGGGCAGACCATCCGATGAATGTCGTCACTGGTTCGAACGGATTTTTTCGTTGAGCTTTTCCCGTACCAGCAATTCAACCTTTTAAAACAGTGCGCGTGTGCTGAATAAAAACTCATTTCCCTAGCTTTAAGTAGTTTCTAAGTGTTTTAAAACTATTCTCTAGTTGTAAATTAAAAAATTGTTAGGTTTAAGTCTTATTTATTTTTAGACAGGAGTCCTAACTCCACATTCGATATGTTGTCCTAGCTTGAATCGAACTCGCTCCATCCGACCGTATATTCACCACGGCGCTGCGCGACGTGGTTGTGCGGTCGGTTCTGTACCGGGATACGATTCAGGTGCATGTTTGTATGCTAAACATCTAATAAATATTTTTGAATTGAATTGAATTGATTCCTCCGCCATTTCATAGAAAATGGCACATGCATATTACAGACACACAAAAATAATGTGAAAAGTGGGTTGTTTTTGGGATTTCATTGTACTTCGACAAGTTGAATACGAACCAGGTGTCCGTTTAGCTCCATCACCCACCAACTTTTAGTAAATCGCGAAAATAACCTATTTCTTTTAGGTTGTTTTCGCGATTTACAAAAGAATGGTGGCTGATGGAGCTAAACGGACACCTGATTCGTGTTCAGCACGTCGAAATATATGGGGGTCACTCTATGGAGATAAGACCTCTTTTAAATATGTACTTAACCTCAAAAAAATGAAGAAAATAAATTGCTTTTTCAAACTATTTAATATACAGTGTGTCCCAGGATAGATGTAACCTCTTGAGGGGTAATGGACCAAAAATTTTGGAATTGTATTTGGGGATTGAATCCTGCTTGTTGTAAAACTAAAGAATACCAAAAATGACTGGATTTGGTGTTCTACAGGGTGTTTTATAAGCAAAGTTGTAAAAATCACCACTAATAAAGTACCTTTATTTTTCAAAATGTGAAAAAATTCCACTAAGAGAAGTTATTTAGAATGCAATTTTATACCTCTATACCAAATTTCAGGAACATAAAATTATTTTTTTGAAACTTCCCATTTTTTGCGAATTAAGAGTTGAATTCATATTTAAAGTTGTGTAGGAGCAAATGTTAATCATCTCAAAAAGTAGGCTATTGGTAAATAAAAAATTGAATATACGAGATGTAAGAAGGTATAATGTTAATCGAACTAATTGTAAAACAAGAAACAATTACTAGCAGAATATTAATGAGGTTTAAAAATTATAACAAGTAATAAATGTCAAGAACATAACAGATTTACAAACAAATTAATTATTGGCCAATACAAAACAATGTTTACAATGTTTATTATTCGACGTAGCTACCACCCACATCCACACACATTTCGATCCTTCGCCTGAAGTCCTTAAAACTGTTTCGAATATGATCTAACGGTATGGAGTTTACGGCATTTGTAATTTTCTGCTTCAATACTGCTACATCGTTAAGAAGTGGTTCAGCGTAAACCAACTGCTTGAGGTGACCCCATAAAAAGAAATCCAATATTGAAATATTGATAGGTCTGGGGATTTCGCCGGCCACTTGATCGGTCCATTCCTGGCAATCCAATTTTCTCCAAAATTTAAATTCAACCACCGATTAACCATTTCTGTGGAGTGGCCAGGGCAACCATCCTATTGAAAATGAACTAAAGGCATATCTCTTAAAATATTTAAATGTTCTTCAGAAAATCTTTCAAGAAGCTGTAAATAAGTGTGCTGGTTTAACTTTCCGTTAATGAAATAAGGTCCAATAACGCCAACGTGATAAGAAAAGGCATACCACACATTCACTTTTTTATAATATTGTCTTCTACAATGAATTGTAAAATTTGGATTTTTAAAAGCCCAAAACCGACAATTCTGAGATGAAACAACACCATTGGTTGTGAATGTGAATTCATCTGAGAAAATGATGAAATGATGAAAAAAATCTCTCTTCCATGATTTTTTCTTCAATGGTCAAACAAAAATCCAACCTACGGCCGTCATCTCCCTCTTCAAGCGTATGTTTATAATTTGCTTTATATGCCCTAATTTTCTTTCCCTTGTAAATTCTTTGGAGTTCAGACTTGCTAATATTAATAAGAGCTGATCTCTCTCTTAGTGGTATCCTAGGATTTTCTATAACAGAGGCATGAGCTATAATAGCCCCAACATTGTCTTCATCATATGCTTTTATTTTTCTTTTCATGTTAAGAACACTACCAGTAGCCAGAAACTTTTTAATTATTCTCATAGCCTGAGTACGTGACAAAGCAGTGTTTGGAAATTTCAAATTAAATTGGCTTACCACTTCTCTTAGCGAGTTTTCACCGCCAATTCTGTAGCATTGCACAATATAAATTTTTTCACGCACTGTGAGTACCATTTTCACTTAATTTTTTTATGCTTGGTTCGTTAATTTGAAACAGAAATTAAGGATAATATTGACTACGTTTGACAGATATGCCAATAATAAATGATAAATGTGTATCCACTGCTTTTCTCATTGCCTGCTTTTAGCTTCTACATAACTTTAAATATATTAATTCACAAAAAATAATTTCTATGCAGTTTTAATTGAATGGTTCAAAATAAAATACTAATTTATTGAAAAAATGGGAAGTTTCAAAAAATAATTTTATATTCCTAAAATTTGGTATAGAGGTATAAAATTGCATTCTAAATAACTTTTCTTAGTGGAATTTTTTCATATTTTGAAAAATAAAGGTACTTTATTAGTGGTGATTTTTACAACTTTGCTTATAAAACACCCTGTAGAACACCAAATCAAGTCATTTTTGGTATACTTTAGTTTTACAACAAGCAGGACTCAATCCCCAAATACTATTCCAAAATTCCAAAATTTTTGGTCCATTACACCTCTTGTTACGTCTATCCTGGGACACACTGCATATACATATACTAACACAGATCTACAAAAAAAGATCTTGTTCTAAGGTTCTCATCCAACTTTTCTGAAGTATTTTGAAACCTTGAAGCTAATTTTGGACATAAAGTTTTTTTCTATCTTGTCAGTTTTTGTCTACCAGCTATTTTATCCTTTATAAAAATCCCATCCTTTATAGAAGGACAAAAAAAAAAGATCTTGTCTTAGATTGTAGATTGTTTAAGGAGTCGCTTGGTCCTGAGTTGGCCTTCCTTCACCTAGACCTAGAACATCTTTTGTGAATTACCCTACAACTAATTGTTGCCCAGGATTCCAAGACTTTTTACAAAGCCTGTGATTTTTATGGGAGCTAGTTTCCCTATGTATTCAGGTGTTAATTCCGCCTGTTCTAGGTACCTTAGCCTAATGCGGATTAGTACCTTGCATTCCCAAATCATATGTTCCGCAGTCTCAGTTGCAAATTCACAGTATCTGCATTTGTCATCTTCTGCCATACCCATGTTCTTGAGATGATATCTCAAGGGACAATGGCCAGTTAGTAGGCCTGTAATCAACCTTCAGTCGGGCTTTTCGAGTTCGAAAAGGCATTCGGCATTCTTTGTCGAATAAGTTATAAACCTTTTCGCTTGTCTTTGTCCCGGAGTATTCCTCCGATAGGACTTCTTTGTTCCTTTTCCCATTTTTGGACCTCCTCCATTAAGATCCCTTAGATAAACCACAGAACGGTTCGCGTCCGAAAAATAAGGCTTCGGTCCCTTTTCTTGCGAAGCTGTCAGCTAATTCATTACCTTCTATTCCCTCATGCCTTGGCACCCACATCAAGATAACCTTGTCTTTTGCTAGTTGTTTCAGGGGTTATCTACATTCCCAGGCAATTTTAGACTCTAAGGTATAGGACATGAGAGCCTTTGGTGCTACTTGGTTATATGAAAGTATATAGATCTTTGTCTTTCCTGGACACACAGATCTATAGCATAGATTTCTGCCAGAAAGATGGTTGGGGTGTTACCAAGGGCTTCAGATAGACTGCATTTGGGCCCCGCTACACCCACACCAACCCCTTCGTCCATCTTGGATCCATTTATATACCAGATGAGTGACCGCAGTACTTCTACTCTGCTCGCCTGACGGCTTTCAATCAGCACAACAAACGGACAGTTAAAGTCATGCTTGATTGGCATTGAGTCAGTGGGTTCGATCATGGATTCAAATTGGATTAACCAACCAGATCGCCTGGTAAATCCTTAGGGCTCTAAGTACTGCCTTCTTCCTCACATGCAAATGCAGAGGAAGTAAGTCCAGCATTGCCTCCATAGCTGCTGTGGGACAGAAGCGAATTGTTCCCTTGTCTTAAGATTCTGATCTAACTTTTCTGAAGTATTTTGACAAGCTGAAGACCATTTTGGATAAAAAAAATCTATCGTGTCATTTTCTCTCTACCATCCTCTTTTATATCCTAGGAGTGGCAGAGGGAAACTGACACGGTAGATTTTTTTTTGTCAAAAATTGGCTTCAGCACATTAAAATACTTCAGAAGTTAGATCAGAAACTTAGACCAAGACCTTATTTTTGCCCTTTTTAGGGTGGTGGAGAAAAACTGACACGACAAAAATATTTTTTAGTTAGATTAGAACCTAAGGACAAACACCTTTTTTAACCATTTTAGGAAATGGTAGATAAAAACTGACACGATAGAAAAAAAAATTGTGACCAAAACTTGGCTTCAGCACATCAAAATACTTCAGAAAAGTTTGATTAGAACTTTAGGACAAGACTATTTTTTGTGTAATCTATGGATTTACATAAAATTTTGGAAATACATATTCTTTATGGATGTTAATAACCAGGGGGTAATTTCAAGGCAAAATATTTGTTTATACGGCTAAAAAACATAACTTGTTTGAAACTTTGCGGCATCATAAAATTATGCTGTCGCAAAAATACAAAAAAAAAATCGGCAGCTACTGGAAGCGGCTGGAACCTCCCCACCCGGTGATTCTTTGAAGCCGAAAAGAGCACTAAACAATATGAACGATCTCATTTAATTATATTTATTAAGTTGAAATATTTTTTTCGTATTACAACGGGAAAAAAAGTCTTGCGTTCGGTGGGATTTGGACCTAAGAACTTGAGTGTTAAATTTATAGTCTGCACAACATTAATATTTTATTCAATGTTTTTAATACAAATATATGCTTCATCGGATCCTAGCCCGGGGCCAGCCAGACAACCACGGTGAACACCGCCGTGGCGAGTGTGAAGCTGGACGGGGTAGGTCCGGTTTGGCTTGGAGAAAAATAGAAAAGTAGCTCCTGTCTTCTGTAGGCAGGCTTAAAGACTAGGTTAAAATTATAATGTGTCCACATGGACCTAAAATTAATATGAAAATAAACACAATTCTATAAAAACGTTCGTAGGCAAGAGCACTTAATAATTTTGATTATTGATACGGGAAACAACTAAACGAAAAAACCTGTTCGTTGGTAATGGGATGGATGGCAGGGATGGCCATCTTTGGAAAAAACCATATAACTCTTGGTGGACAGCTTCCCTGCCAGATGTAGCCAGGGTAGTGTTCATGGTGGATCGTTTAAGTTTGAGTTGGTATATTTTGTTTTATCTTTTGGCCTCGACCAATTTTTCACTAAATCGGTCGGGGAAGTGATAGCTGTCAAATTTTTGGTTCCAATGTTTCTCTGGGGAATTAGGTTTTTGAAAAATGTTTAGGTTGGTACCAATGTCTTAAATTGTTTTTAGGTTATGTAGTACTATTTTTAGGTTATGATGCCGGAAGAATTTCCGGCGGTATGCCGGAAGCAGCGGAAATAGTTTTTAAAATATGTCACTGTCACTTTTAAAGTTTTATTGGAAAAAACTCACCGAAAGCGTTCCGGTGGGATTGCTTACACTTGTAGAGCTTGTAAGCGGTTCAGGATGGACTCTCACACCATCCGTGGGCTTTATAAACGTCGAAAAAACTTGTAATCTCTCGATACACCTGACACGTCAAAAATACTCAGCATACAGTCTGCACGCTTTAACACACTAGCAGAGAACCACAAATGGACCCGTAGTATTTTTTGGGAATTTTCCTTTGAGTCCATTTAATAAAATTTGACATTTTTCTGAAAATTTGACATTTTTCTGAAAATTTGACATTTTTCTGAAGTGACATTACTCCGAAAATTTGACAATTTTCAAACATTTGACGTTTTTCTGAAAGGTGACATTTCTTCGAAAATTTGACGTTTTTTCGAAAATTTGACATTTTCCTGAATTTTTGACATTTTTCTGAAAAGTGACATTTCTCTGAAAATTTGACATTTTTCGAAAATTTGACATTTTCCTGAAATGACATTACTCCGAAAATTTGACAATTTTCAAACATTTGGTATTTTTCTGAAAGGGGACATTTCTTCGAAAATTTGACGTTTTTTCGAAAATTTGACATTTTTTTTGAAAATTTGACATAATTCTAAAAAGTGACATTTCCCTGAAAATTTAACATTTTTTCGAAAATTTGACATTTTTCTGAAAAGTGACATTTCTCCGAAAATTTGACATTTTTTCGAAAATTTGACATTTTTCTGAAATGACTACTCCGAAAATTTGACAATTTTCAAACATTTGGCATTTTTCCGAAATGTGACATTTCTTCGAAAATTTGACGTTTTTTGAAAATCTGACATTTTTCTGAAAAGTGACATTTCCCTGAAAATTCAACATTTTTTCGAAAATTTGACATTTTTCTGAAAAGTGACATTTCTCCGAAAATTTGACGTTTTCCTGAAAATTTGACATTTTTTAAAAATCTGACATTTTTCTGAAAAGTGACATTTCTCCGAAAATTTGATATTTCTTGGAAATTAAAAAAAAAAAAATTTCGTGACTCGTCTTGTAGAAATATTTTTTTGATATCATCATCAGTTCACCTGTTATAAGAATTTTATGCTTTTACGACGTCATCAGAACGTAGGTGTATTTTTAATTCACTCGTATTCCATCCATCTACAATATTTCCATCTACGTTTCAAACTTTAATTGGATGTTTCCAATAGTTAAGTCGATATCTGCACCAGTTTCTAAGAATTTTTCTTATTTGTGACGTAATGTGACGTAGGTGTATTATTAATTCACTCGTAATCCGTCCATCTACAATATTTATACCTACGTTTCAAATTTCGGTTACAAACATTAAATATGAGAATAAACGAAAACACCTTAAAATTTGAGGTTATGTTAGTTATGCGATGCACATGCTCAGGTAATTGTAGGACCGTATTGCTCGCGCCATCTATTAAAGTAAATAGAAACCATGCACTTACGAAGCCATTATTATAATAGGAAAGTGCCGGACCACCTATTTAATACACCGTGGTGTAGACGCAACTGGTACGCAAGGTCACAGAAAACGAGCCATCAAAACTGAAAGGAACCGCCAAAGACTTCGCCTCTGTGCAGTTACTGTATTCTGTGGTTCCACTATAAAATATATTTTACACAAGAAGCGTGTTATTTGGTTTTTAATTTTTTTCACGGAAACCAAAGCTAAAGAGTGCAAGTGTTATATATCGTTGAAATCGGAATTTTTACTGCTTTTCAATGGTTCGATTACAAATTGTAAGTAATCATAAAATAAACAACTTGTTGTGCCAAAACAGCAACAAACGTAATCCGATCTCAACCAAAACCTTTTCAGATCTTCTGGAGCACTAAAGAAACCCTCATGCAAAGTTTCATCCAAATCCGTTTAGTGGCTTCGCCGCTATCGTGCTAACATACACACACACACACACACACACACACACACACACACACACACACACACACACACACACACACACACACACACACACATACACACACACAGACATTTTTCAAAAACAAATTTTTTGGGTTCCTGGGACCTCAAAACGTAAAGATTTGATGTTATCTCAATTTTCGATTTTGGACTAATTGTAGTAACCTCCCACAATTTTATTGTGGGGAGGTTAAAACGGTGTTTTGTGATTTTAATTATTCAAACGAATATGTCCCGACCTTGCGCGAAGTCCAATTCTTTTATTTTTATTCCACTAACAAACACGCTTACTTTTTAGTAGTATTTAGGCGAATAATAATAAAAACAAACAATAATATTATTGTCCTAGGATCGACAAAATCCTAACTATAGATGAATTCTAGTACATTATCAATGATAAAAAATTATACAATCCTAAAACTTTATGAAAATCAAACAAGATAGGGAATATACAAAAACGCGTCTCATTTTTCGTATATTCATGACAAACACAATTTTAGTTTAAAATTGAATAAAAACAACATAAACATCAGCAGAGTTTAAACTTTATAATAATTATAAAACCAAATTGAAATAAAACAGAATCCTTGTTAGGTTATTCATTGTACATACCAGATGATTTTTAATTGTCGTTTCATCATTCTATTGTTTACAGTAAATATAAATCCGACTAAAATTCAAATAATAAACAAACACGGGAAAAATAAACTGCAAAACAAATGTTAATCCTGAAATTTTATATTTTAAAACTGAAATAATTAATACAGCTGATAAAATTTAACTTGAGCTCTGTGCCAATTGTTAATTCGTATGTGATAGTAATTTTTCATGTGTTGTGCAAAAAGTTGTTTCATTAACATTTATCATTTATTAATTATGCTGGTAAGGGTTGACGAGTATAGACCAGAAAGGTGTTAGGAAAATAACTTTTTTAAATAGTCGACGTTTCGTCACAATTTATTGACATCATCAAGACCATTTAAGTGGGTTTTCCTTTGACACATTGGATTTAAATAATAAAATACAACACACTGATATAAACAAATACAACAAAATTTTGTTGTAAATGGCTATATCAATGTGTTGTTTAAGTTTTTATGTACTTAATCAATATGTTAAATGGGATTTATATATCTGTTTAATTTTATACTTTATCTGAATTAAAACAATAATATACCAAAGTCGAGTTTAAAATTTTACGATTATTACAAAAGAAAATTGATAATAAACATAAAACCAAATGAAATTAAAGCTGTAAATAAATAGATTGACAACTGACATGGGAAATAAATAAATATATTGAAATTAATTAAAACCTTCACAGTAGTGGTAATTGATAATAGATTAAATATTACAAAATATCAAATCATATATACAATCTGGACAAAATTACTAACATTCAGTAAAATATTATAATTGTTTTTTTAACCCAATTATCAGTTACACAATAAAAAAAATTCCAAACACGTCCTTTATTAACAAAGCATTTAAAATTCAAACGTGATACACAACATGCAAAAGTGCTGTTTATATTCCACGCATGCAAGCTTGACAAACATCATTTTGTTTTTTAGTTGAAATTTAAAAATGTAATACGAAAAACAAACAAATTTTTTAATAACTATAAATTAAAATTAAAAAGAACTTGTACGTATTTTTAAATTAATTTGTAATTCACATTTTATAACATCATTGTTTACAGAACCCGCAAATCCTGGTGAAACTATAAAAAAAAAGCAAAAGGAAAATAAAATGGGAAATAAACAATTATCCTGAAATTAAATATGTATCACTACATTACTAATACACGGAAATTATCAACAAAAATATAACGTTGACGCTCTCGACTGTACCACATCGATCAAAAAGGTTGAACTTTATTACCTAATATTTTTATTGAAGTTCGTTCGTTACTTGTTTATTTTTACACCGACCTCAATATCGATATTAGATAATAAAGTTCAATTAATTGGGAGACAGTGTTGTATTCCTTAGAACAATGGAAAGTACTTGAAACTATTTTAAAGATTATACCACTTATGATTTTTTAAATATTTATAATAAACCGAAAATAAACGCAAAATCCTATTCTTAACATGAACGTTTATTTATGCATTATATTCAGTGGTTCAGAGATTGTACCTTGTAAGAAATTGCTATATTCATAATTAAATTTTACCATTTTCCAAAACTTGTTGATATTGTTAGAAAGTTCTTGCAACAGGCTTTTTTAATTAAAAGTATAGCTTATGTATTACAGTCGGAAATTTTCAAGTTCTAGGTGAACAAAATTCTACAAATTTGCAAATAAACAGAAAAGTTCATTAGAAACGCGGAAAAATATTGAAAACATTTGTAAATACGATAATATTGTGCCCGTGAATAAATAAAAAATAGTAAAAAAAAATTTAAGAACCAAGGGGGTAGTTTCGAGGGGGTTGAGAAAATAAATTTAGTTTTAAAATTCTGAAATTTTGTAGATACGACAATATTGTGCCCGTGAATACACTAAAAATAGTAAAAAAAATTCTAAGCTGGTAGTTTTTGAGGAGGGTTGAAAAAATAAATTTAGTTTTAAAACTTTCGCTGCGGCCGTTCAGGCTGTGGGTCACCCCACGAGCTGACTGGTTTCTCTTGCATAATATATATTGTATAAATAGGTGTCAGAAATCGAGTAATTTCAATAAGAATTGTATATAAAGTTTGTTTTTTGGACTAACCCATAGTAAAATAAATTTAAGGACCAAGGGGGTAGTTTTGAGGGGGTTCAAAAAATAAATTTAGTTTTAAAATTCTGAAACTTTGTAGATACGATAATATTGTGCCCGTGAATAAATCAAAAATGGTAAAAAAAATTTAAGAACCAAGGGGGTAGTTTTGAGGGGGTTGAAAAAATAAATTTAGTTTTAAAATTCTGAAATTTTGTAGATACGACAATATTGTGCCCATGAATACACTAAAAATAGTAAAAAAAATTCTAAGGGGGTAGTTTTTGAGGGGGATTGAAAAAATAAATTTAGTTTTAAAACTTTCGCTGCAGCCGTTCAGGCTGTGGGTCACCCCACGAGCTGACTGGTTTCTCTTGCATAATATATATTTTATAATTAGGTGTCAGAAATCGAGTAGTTTCAATAAGAATTGTATATAAAGTTTGTTTTTTGGACTAACCCTCAAGAGAGCCATGCACACCTTGCCAAGAATTTCTTGTTCAGTACTGACTGGCATAATAAAAATAATAATAACACATAATATGTCCTGGCTCACATGAGAGTCGTGCGCACTGCGTTAAGAACGGAACCGACTCTCATGAGAGTCATGCGCAGCGAAAGGGTTAAAATTTTGAAACTTTGTAGATACGATAATATTGTGCCCGTGAATAAATAAAAAATGGTAAAAAAATTCTAAGGACCAAGAGGGTAGTTT
Organism: Rutpela maculata; assembly: GCA_936432065.2. Classification (NCBI taxonomy): domain Eukaryota; kingdom Metazoa; phylum Arthropoda; class Insecta; order Coleoptera; family Cerambycidae; genus Rutpela; species Rutpela maculata. The sequence goes on from OW386291.2 coordinate 100,069,621, forward strand.
TTGAGGGGGTTGAAAAAATAAATTTAGTTTTAAAATTCTGAAATTTTGTAGATACAATAATATTGTGCCCGTGAATACACTAAAAATAGTAAAAAAATTTCTAAGGACTAAGGGGGTAGTTTTTGAGGGGGTCGAAAAAATAAATATAGTTTTAAAATTCTGAAACTTTGTAGATACGATAATATTGTGCCGCGAATACATCAGAAATAGTAAAAAAAAATTTAAGGACCAAGGGGGTGGTTTTTGAGAGGGTTGAAAATTAAATATTAGAAAATTATAAAACTTTTTGAATAAGATTTATGAATCTACAAAAAAAAAATGTAAAATGTAGTAAAACAAATGTAGGCTTTTAAGGGATGGTTTTTGAGAGGGTGCAGCGAACAATTTTATATTTCTAGGGAAACGAAATTATTTCAATTGCAAAATAGTTTACTTTATAATTTTAGGTTGTTTTTGAAATAATAAGATATGTTGTAACTTAACTCCGTGGTATAGTATAAGTAACGAAAAAGCAAAATTATGATTAAAGTAGCAAAAGGCAGCAACTTTTTTTTTCATAAAATGATAAAGTAACAAGCTAAAAACGTAGGTACTCTTCGCCAATTTACGGAGCTTTTTATATAATTATTACACATTTTATAGGATACTCTTCGCAGTTTTTTTTGTAAATAATGTTAAATAATATTTCGCAAGATTTCTATTTAAGTGCAAGCGTAAAAAATTAAGAAAATATATATTTTTTAATTTAATGATTAATAACTTTCTTATTTACTAATTGATTTTCTTCAAAAACAATAGGGTTCTTCCTCTAGCTAACACTAACTCAGTTTCCAAATTTCAATATAATCGGACTTTTCTTTCTTAAGTTATCATGCTTACAAGAAACATGACGGACGGACAGACAGACAGACGGACGGATCAAATGCAATATACTCTTAGTTTTTGCGAAGAGTATAATAATAATACGTAATTATAGTCCTTAAAACGACAAGATTACTTATCCCTTCCCTTAATTGAAATAATTTCGTCTCCCTAGAAATATGCAATTGTCCGCCGCATCCTGCTTACATTTTTACTAACATAAAATTATCTTTATAGTTTCCTGGAACTGGAAAAAAAGAAGTCTGTTCTAGGTGAAATCGGTGAAAAGTCACGGAAGTGAAAACATATTATCAAGACGTGGTGGCCATCTTGATGATATCATAATCCAGTCCTTTAAGAATGCAAATGTTCTACTTTCCACCTTTAAATATTTTAAGAAAATTCTATTGTGCTTTAGGTAAATAAAAGTGATCGTGGATCATAGATTATGCTCTACCGATATTTGAATATATACTAAACATAAAAAAAGGCAACTGTCACAACGAAGAACTCGAATAAGTGTTCGCTGATATGCAGCAGCACCGTGTATAAGTGATCAACTCCCTACTTGTGAACCGTCGATTTTTCAGTAACAAATTTATATTTTTATATTTAATGTGTTCCTGAACTACGTTGTATAACTAGGGACGTAAAGTTCTGTTTGTTGATCCATGAACGTACGGATTTAGGAGTTTCCCAAATTCTTTAATTTGTTTTGGCTATAATTTATTTATTTATTTTACTGAAACGTGGAAAATCGCGGTGACAAGTCATATGTATATACAACAAATAGTGTGACATGTTTTAATGCTCTAAGATCAATATATCTTTTACATACAGTTATAAGTAAAATCTTAGGAAAATTTCCATACAAATTAAACAAAACTATAAATATTACTCAAAATGCCTTACTTTCTGTTCGATGCAGGTCTCAGCAGAAAGAGTTAATGCCAAAGTAAGCCTGGCAAGAATTCAATGGCAGATGGCACTAAGGGTATGCAGCGCCTATCGGACAGTCTCGTATGAGGTAGTGCCGGTGATAGCAGGGATCCTTCCAGTGGATTTACTGATCAAGGAAAGGGCAGAAGTGTACGAAGGAGTCGAGAAAGGAACCGCCAGGGAAAGACTGTTCGAAAGATGCCAGAACAGATGGGAGAACGCCCATAAAGGAAGATGGACTCACCGCATGATCCCTATAGTCAAAGAGTGGGTGGAGAGGAAACACGGAGAAGTAGGGTACCATCTCACGCAGGCGCTGACAGGTCATGGCTGCTTTGCCGACTACCTGTTGAGAATAGGAAAGCTGGACTCTCGAGAGTGCGCATATTGTGGCGAAATAGACGATGCAGAGCACACAGTCTTCCACTGCAACAGATGGGTGGAGGAGAGACGAGGCATAAATCGTCTAGGGCCGGATGAGCTTGTGGAATTCATGCTGCAATCTGAAGACAATTGGGCAAAGGCAGAAACAGCTATTACACGGATCGTCGTGCATAAAGGAGAAGATGAGAGGAATCCCGACCTATACCCTCTGCATAACTAGAGGGAATACAGTGAACAAAGACACGGGAAAAAACAACATCTATACATCGAACAACGATTGACGTGTATCCTGAAGAGAAGCATGAGCGGTTCCAGGATACATCTACATCAAAGAGGGGTGGTTTTAGTGGTATACCTAGAGGTGAGTCCCACATTACCGTCCAGGTGTCCATAAAGGATTTCCACCCCGGAAAAAAAAAGAGGCCTCAGCACGGCGATAAATACTATTTGCGGCCTCTTTACCTTTATAAAGGAAATGGGGTAATTTCGAGACATGGATAAAATAATAATTATTAATATTTTAAATTCATGTAGGTCCCGTAAAACCGGAAGTGGAAAAACAATCATTTATATGTCAAAAATTGACGTTCATTAAGTATACAGGAAGTTCCAAATTTTAATCTTTAAAAATAAAGGAAAAAATGAGAGTGAATAGTTGATTACACACTTATTATGCGTGTAAAAAATGTCGGCGTCTTTGGCGGTGTGGTAGAGATCAAAGACGCTGACATTTTTTGAATGCAGAGTAGATCTGAAGACAACCATACCATGATCCTGTTAGACGCGGTATAAGCCATCTCAACACTTTACGTTCATACTCTAGTCAGTTGTAGCCAAATAGGAGATTATTCCCTTGATATTCTCATCTATAGAATCAAGCAGAGAACTTACAGACTCCACTTTTGTTACAAGGATTTCTGAACATTTAAACAAGATGTTGAAAAAGCAGACTTTAGAGAGAATATTGTTGTATTATACAAATTTATTAGTGAAAGCTCTTAAAGCGCCTTTGATTTAATCGCGGGATTTCCTCCATAAATGGCATCAATGAAGAGATTTAGTCGTTAGTTGGGTTTTAATTTAAAGTTTATCTGATTTTATGGAAAGTCAGTTTCATCATACAACATAGCCATTAATAATCTAGCAGGTTGTTTGCTGAAGCTTTTAATGGAAATCTTTGATGGCGTCGCTCGGTGTCAATTGTCGTTCGCCGTCAGATGCAAGCAGGGGGGAGATAAAGGTAGAATGTTTACATAAGGCAGGACCGGTTTGCGAACAGGAAAATTTAATTATACCTAAGCACTGTAACGTGGAGTGCACAGTTTGAAATTGAATGCGGTTTGCAGAGCCAAACAGGCGGTTCTAGAATTGCTTGGCAAGTGTGTTCACGTCGCTATCACACTACGTGTAGTAATTGCTTCATTAGGCTTCGCCACAGCGACGTCATACGGATATGGTGAAACATGTGCATTAGACTTGAGTGTGAGATGTCATCACCAGGCTGCTATTCACGATACGACTTCAGTGGCCCGTACACGACAGAAGCGACCACAATGGCCGATCCGATATCTTTAAGGACGGATTATAAGATGTGTTCATATCTGGAGCGTTTGTGTTCGTATATTGTGTACAGATATAGATTTCGAAGCTCTATTATTCTCTTAAATGGTTTCTCCTTTACGCTTTTATACTTAAAAGTTAAGATAATATTTTGTGGACAGACACATATTTTCCTAAACAGACATCTATAATATTCATAATTCAAGCCATTGTTTATTTAATTTTTTTCTTCTTAAAAACATTTACGTATACAAGGTAAGTCGATAGTAGGTGAGCGGTTAATTTCCTCAACGGTTTAAAATTTGTGGGTGATCAAGAGTAGCATATTCTAAAATTATTTTAAAATGTAACAGGTGGTGGTGATTCCAGCATGTAGGTAATTGATTGGCGAAATATTTTAAATCAAAATGTACAGGGTGATCCATCCATTAAGTTATGACAGTTTCAAATAACGTCAGATTCACCATGAAATACCCTGTAGAAATGGAGTCAACTCTGAGAGGCCTGCAAATGCATTATTTTGCAGAAAAGTGAAATAACGTGGTAACGCCCCCCCCCCCCGTGGGCCAGAATAGGATCATAGTTCGCCATAAATCATAACAGACATAATTTAATTAAATTATTTTATCCCTCCTATTGTACTCTATAATGGTCGATGTATATGTTATTTCGGGTAAAAATTCCAAGAAAATATCATTTCGGTGATAATGAGGTGATCAAAATAGCAATACCTAGGCAGATGCATTCACCTGTTTAGTTTAATTTGAAGTGCGATTTAAAGCTGTTGTGATTATATGTGTGGTAAAGTTTTATAGAAACTTTTTATTGCCATTAGGTAAGTATTTTATTTCATTTTTTATTTTGAATAATTTTTCTTGAAATAATGTTTGCTATGACCTTATTCAGAATATTAATGTGATGCAGATTCATTTTGGCACAGCGTTGTTTACATAGAGTTTTAACAAATTACATCCAGTTGTACCATACAAATAGTAGTTTTTAAGAAAGCTTGTTCTTTGGGGTGTGACAAAATGTAAGTTAGATCAGGAACAACATTACTTTTTTGGGACATTTCCCACAACTCGTGGCTAATAGTTCAAATCTTCTTTTTTCAGAAATAACAATGTCTGTTTCTCGAAGAAACTATTTGTGTTCTTGCAAATTAGAAATTTGCAAGTCAATCGGAATTGACAGAATTCCGAACAATGCTCCGATGAAATGTTTCAAGACATTACCGAGAAAGTGGAGTTATTTAGCAAATCATTACACGTTTTGGAAGCTATCATCAGGAAAACGTAAAATATTTTTAAAACGTTATCCAGAATGGTTAAACTCTAATTTATTATCTGCGAAGAGTTTCCAATGGATGTGTCGAATACATCTAGAGTGAGCGAGGCAAGAAATAAACATTTCCGGAATTTCAGGGAACATCTTACTAGAAAAATATTTCAAATAAAAACTAACGAACATTTACTACATATATTGTTAGTAACATCAGATCCTGTAGTGCACGTAAGAAAAAATCAATTCCTCTGGAAGTTCTTGAACTAACCAAATTACCAGAAATAAATATTAATAGGACTATATTTTTCAGTGATAGCGAGTAATTACTCACTTTATGTATTTAAAAGATGTTTGAAGTATTGTTTGTACTATATAATTTGGATATGAAATGTGGTAGTTATAGTTTTCAGATTCAATTTCAATAAAAAAACGATGTACTTTCTGATTTCTTAGACACATTATATTATTTGGCGTAAAAGGATTGATAATAAAATTTAGGTACAGTTAGATGATGTTTTAGTAAATAAAAATTTGTGTCAAGCGCACATGTCATTGAGCGACGTTGATTTGATAAGCTTTTTTAAACATTACAAAAAGGGGGTGCAATTCAAAAAAATATTTTGAATTACACGCCCTTTAAATTAAAACGCAAATAGGATCTGCTGCACGCACTGATGACGTGTATTTATTACTATCTTCCTTTCCCGGCTAAGGTGTAATATTTACTTGCCACCACTCTGTGAAACACCCTGTATATTTTAAAATAATTTTATCCTGATCTCCCACAATTTTTATCTGAGACACTTTTTCATATTTCCCAATTTTTCTCTTTTCGTCATTTTTATTTTTTATTTTTCATAAAGCTAAGTTAAAAAAAGGGATATTAATGATAATAATAAAAATATTAAAAATAAAGGATAACCGTAATACAGAAACTCTGTCAGTAGTCACTGTGATTTCGTAAAAAATAGAGGATCAATGAAATTTTTCACAGATGTTCATGATTACTGAGGGTACGAACATGCCGAAGTTGCTACACAGCTAGAAGTTCAGGCCGCAGTTTCAGTCGATGCATCAAAGCCATCAATTTGTAAAGCAAACCTGTACATTTAAATGTGACCGCATACAGAGGATGCTGGCGGCAGTTCATCCTGCTAGCATCCTATCGTAAAATAATAACATTTTTGCCTAGAATGCTTCCTAAGTGCTCTACGGTGATCACGACATTCGATGATTATCTAATTTTGACTTGTGAATGGTATGATGGACGAAAAAAACTGACCGAATGAAAATTTTAGTTATAGAAGGTGTATCCAAATCAATAAAACAAAAGTCCGTTCGGTTACAAATAACTTTTTCTGTAAGATTCTATCACCTCAACCCGCCCTAACTTCGACGCCACTGGTTAGTTTTTGATGAAACTTTTCATATATATATATATATATATATATATATATATATATATATATATATACATAAGTATTATAAGAACACTTTTTTCTGACAAATTTGAAGGCGGTCTTTCAACTTTCATTAAATAATTATTATTTAAAAGACCTGTTTTGAGTCATACTTTCAAAGCATTGTAGGGTGCTTCGAAAACATTTTAGGGAAAAAACTCTTTTCTTGTTTTCTTAGCGAAAAAACTCATCTATTGTTGTACAATTTCAGTCCTAAACACTATGCTAGTAGGCACCACTTTGATAAAAGAATGAGAAACGCGAGTCGATCAAGTCTATCGGAAATATACATAGGACCTTATTTGTAGTAAATTCTATCTTATCTGTAGGTATAACTGCAACGGTCCTCTTTTTAGCCATTAATGCATTTCTATTGAAATCTGCTAAATTACATTATTTTATATTTTTGTCAAAATAATACCTAACGCCGTCACTGTTTTCAAGGTATTTTGTTTATCAGATTCTTTAGACATTCCAGAATAATGCGCGGAAAACATGCTATGCAAACGTCAAGGCTAGGCATCTTTCTCCAATAGGGGAGCACAAACATGACATAATGAATTGTGAGGAGATTGTATACGCTCACTCTGGGATTTATAAAATGACTGGATTCACTTTTCGGCCATTCGGCCTTAGAAGTCGTCAATTTGTGTGCTATCTAATTAATTACTATGGTGAATTTTACCAATTAGTTGTGAAAAGTTTCGCACAAGAATTTGTTTAGTAAAATAGTGAAGACTATTTACGCATACAATTTGTTCGTGTAGTTATAGTTGCTTTAAGTGCGATTTGACAAAAAGTATGAAGTTAGTGTTTAATATACCTAAAATGGTACAGTTTTGCATTTTGGTGTGGTTATAACTGATGCCAATCTATAATTTGTTTCTGTAACCAGCATATAATGTCTCTGGAGCAAATTTTAGCAGTTTTTGTAAGTACAAAAACATTTATATTTCCCCGTTCTGCTTATAAGCGATTTTCCGCTATATCCCTTGCTTTCCAGTGGATATTGTAGCTGTTGATGCTACACTTGGCATAATTCAACATGTGTTGTGTGTTTTTGATTAAATCCACAGCGTCGTGAAATCTTGTATTTTCATGTTCATTCCGTTGTTTGATAGACAAACAAATTGTTTTCGCGTGCTTTATAGTACCTATTCACTGTAGTTTTGACATTTTGCCAAGCATTATTGCCTTATTTTTATAGATTACCGTATATTATCACATTTTTTACGTATGTCCATCTCTCTGTGTACCTTTCATTTTATATAAATTGTTTCTAGAATATTATGCTCAGCACATTTTATTTGTCCGCACCCTGTCTATCTCTTTGCTCTACCAATTTTATGTAATATACTTGTTATATTTCTAATATTGGGTTTTATTTCAAAACTATGCTACAGTTGTAAGTTTCAATTGGGAGCTAGCCAGGTAAATACAAAAGTAAAGTTTTGATAAAGTAACGTATTTTCTAATATAAATGGGATTTAACTCGTTTTATAACATTTTCTGGGGGATCAACCATTTCGAGGGAAAATGCGAAAAACCGCAGCGGGGCGCATTAGGGGTGGCTTTTAAGGGTGAAGCTCGCACTTGGTATTGGGAACTCTTTCGTTTCTTAAATGTAGAAGAAGGTCCCGGTTTTTTGTTTTTTGCTCATATCTCGAAAACGGTTAGCGCTAATCAAAAAGTGGTTATATACAAAATTATCTGACTAAATTTTCTACAATAATGTTTCTATTAATTTTTTTTGTATCTGTTATGGTTAAGTAATGAATTGTATATATTTTGACTGTATTCTAACTATATTATAAATTTAATAAAAATTTTAATAACCATCGTAGAAAAAATTTCTTGTACAGGTATCCGTTTCACAGCAGACTGAACTCAAATATCGAATAAAAAATGTCTTTGCGACTGTAAGTGTGTGTGTGCGCGAGTACAGGTATGTGTGCATGTATACCATTTCTTGTAAACAGGATAACTTCTGTTAGATTTAAAATATCTAATTACAATTTGAAACATGTAAAACAGCATATTACAATGATCCCTATTGAAATTGGGCCATATCTGTAATACATGGTGATAATCAGAGATCTACAAACTCTCACTTCATAATAATGTTATTAAAAATACCATGCTCCATATTTTAGGATAACATTGGTATATCATCTAATTTAAATAAAGTTGGTTTGCCTAACATACACCCGGTATACTGCGGTTTATAAATCTTATACATCTTATTTCTGTATGCTTAAGGGTGGGATTTTGCAGAGTGAGAGGGAAATATGTGTTTATTTTCGATTTATTATAAATATTTAAAAAACCAAATAAAGTATAATCTTTAAAATTATTTTAGACACTTGTTATTGTTTAAATGAATACAACTATATATTTGTTTATTGTAAATTTCTGGTGTACTTGAATATCGTAATTTGTCAATGAAAATAGTTCCTAATTTCAGTATAGAGTACCTCATTTAACTATATACAACGTTTATGATAAAACTGTATATGGTTGTATTCCTTAGGGCAACGGGAAGTACCTGAAACTATTTTAAAGATTATACCATTTATGCATAAACGCATATTTCCCTCTCACTCTGCAAAATCCTATCCTTAATCAAAAACCTTAGTAATATTTTGCTCTGAAATTAAAATAAAACCTATTTTACGTATGAGAGTATAGGCCTCTGGTTATCACCATGTATTACAGATATGGCCCAATTCCAATAGGGAAATTTGATGCGATGGTTATTAAAATGTTTATTCAATTTATAATAAATTTATAATAAAGTTAAAATAGAGTCAAAAGATATACAATTCATTACTGAACCATAACAGATACGAAAAAATATAATGGAAACATTATTGTAGAAAATTTAGTCAGCTTCAATTTTGCGTATAGCCACTTTTTGATTAGGACTAACTGTTTTCGAGATATGAACGAAAAACCAAAAACCGGGACTTTCTTCGTGCCCCCCTGCACCCCCCCACCTCCTACGTTCGGGGACTTTTGGTATATTTATCTCCTAACTAGTCCAATTACAAGTCAAAAATTGTGATCTCGGCCCTTATTGAACGTTCATTGACGGGGCTATAAGTTGGGATATATATTATACTCAAGAATTTAAAATTATTATACTATTACGATACTTCACAGACATTCAATTACTCTCAATCGCCCCTCACACCTTCTGCATTAATTCACCCATAAAAGTAAAGAATATTAATTTAGCTAGAAAACTTTTGAATATACCATATACTCCTCCAATTGCCTTTCGGTTTAACTAATTTTAAAATGTAATTAAACTAAGAAGGTAACCTCGGAAACTTTAATAATAAAAAGTTTATTCTATACCATGCACTTCCACTAAATACATTAATATACTCGATAGGAGTAAGGTGTAACAAACTTTACATCCCCCTAATGCACAATGATTAATTCTTGTTGTTTCATAGAAGCAAGAATATAACGCAGAAGCAAGCCGTAATCGATTTTAATGTAAAGATCACGCAGCATTATAGTTAGTTCATGAAAGTTCGAACATCTATTTTACTAACCCCTTTGGCTACAACTTAGCTGCCGCCGGGTTACTCGCTACCATCTTCATGAACATGATATAGTGCCCCTATTACATGAGAAAAGTTGGACACAAAGAAAAATTTGTACGCTACATAGCATACTAACGATGCTAGATGATTTAAGCCAACAGTTTCCTTCTTGATGAAAAAATAAATTATAATTTTTTTTAAGTATTACTCCACTAGCGAGTGTTTTCCAAAAAATTATGAGGGTCTAAAAGATCTAAATCAACTTATTTCTTTCGTAGACTAACTATTCTCTTACAGCATCTAATCCTGTATCACAATTTTGCTGATTACAGCACGTTTTTTATCTTAGTAAGAGATAGCACATAACAACTCATTCAAATGTATTGAACATTGAAAAAAAGATAATACTTTGTTTAAAATATAAGTTCAATATACTTTCCAAAAACAACAATGATAAAAACGTGAATACTATATTAATACTGACTGATTATCTTTCCTCTAACGCTATTTTGGAGAAATAATTAGTTACAGTTCTTGAGAGTTATCATACTTCTCTCCAGTCTCATCGTATCGATAGGGTATTTCAACTTTTTCATGATTTTCATTAAAATTGTTCAGTAAAAAATAAATTAGCGATATCATGAACTTCTCCACTATCAACTGTAAATTCATTCTTCTACATAGCTAAAACATTATGGAACTCATTAGCACCAATCATCTTCTCCATGAGTCCTATTCTCTCCAGGTCTTTAATATCTTATCTAATCTTCTCATATCTAAAGCACCCTGTGATATAAGATTTTCCAGTTGAAGGGGAGCTGACAGTCGGTAGAGGGCGTTGCTGAGAGTGTAGGTAGGTCAGTTGAAGTAAGTAGAATGCATAGAGTACAGAATAGAATGCGTAGAGTACGTAATGTCACAACTTATGCGTTCCTAGTCGAGATGAATGGGATATTCCGGATGTCTGGAATGGTATAAAGGCGAATCGAAGACTCAGGAGGGAGCCGGTGCTGGAGTATACGAATGCAAACCAAGGGCTCGTATATCGGTGCCCCTTGGTAAATACCCTAGTGTATTCCCAGCAGAGCTATATTCCATTCTACTGTGTGCAAATGAAAATCTCAGAAGAGGTTTCGGTGATAATCATCTTTATATATGCAGCGACAGTTAAGCGACTTTGAGGGCTCTTGTATCAAATAAAGTGGTGGTGCTGAATTGTCGGAATATTTTGACTAAGCTGAGTGAACACAATTCAAATTCACATGGGTGTCTGGACACGTGGTGTGGGGGAAATTAATGAGTAGACAGACCATTTGGTGGAAAAGGAATCAAAAACTCCTTTCTCTGGTTTAACAAGAAGTCTGACTTATTCAGAGCTACGAGACTGGGTTATAGCTATTGGGCTCAATCTCCCGGAATGAGGCAGTGAAAGCTCCGTGTAAAGGAGCCAATTGACATCACCGTAAAGTGGTTGCTTGGACTTGATAAAGAAAGAATGAGACAGATGATAGATCTGATAACAGGACACTGTCCTCTGAATAAGCACCTACATACAATGAGGTTTGAAAGAAAATCCTATTGCGCAGCACTAGGAGCATCAAGGCACAGAAATTACCAAAGGCCTGAGTACTGCGGACATTAGAATCTACTAGCGCTCCTAACAAAAATCACATTCTACTGTGGTTTACGTTGTTACTTTACAAAACATAAATTCAGCACAAAAACGAAAATGTCATATTTTAACCTCCCCACAATAAAATTGTGGGAGGTTACTACAATTAGTCCAAAATCGAAAATTGAGATAACATCAAATCTTTACGTTTTGAGGTCCCAGGAACCCAAAAAAATTGTTTTTGAAAAATGTCTGTGTGTATGTGTGTGTGTGTGTGTGTGTGTATGTATGTTAGCACGATAGCGGCGAAGCTACTAAACGGATTTGGATGAAACTTTGCATGAGGGTTTCTTTAGTGCTCCAGAAGATCTGAAAAGGTTTTGGTTGAGATCGGATTACGTTTAGTGCCGTTTTGGCACAACAAGTTGTTTATTTTATGATTACTTGCAATTTGTAATTGAACCATTGAAAAGCAGTAAAAATTCCGATTTCAACGATATATCACACTTGCACTTTTTCGATTTGCTTTCCGTGAAAAAAATTAAAAAACAAAAATTTCACTTGTTTTGTTCTCAAAGCAGTGCAATGTACAGGGTGATATTCTAATAATGACAGAGGTGTTCAGTGATTTCGGCTGATAACTCGGGAACGGTTGAAGATATCGAACTGAAATTTGAAACGTAGGTATAAATATTGTAGACGGACGGATTACGAGTGAATTAATAATACACCTACGTCACATGACGTCACAAATAAGAAATATTCTTAGAAACTGGTGCAGATATCGACTTAACTGGAAACATCCAATTAAAGTTTGAAACGTAGGTGGAAATATTGTAGATGGATGGAATACGAGTGAATTAACCTACGTTCTGATGACGTCGTAAAAGCATAAAATTCTTATAACAGGCGAACTGATGATATCAAAAAAATATTTCTACAAGACGAGTCACGAATTTTTTTTTTTTTTTAATTTCCAAGAAATATAAAATTTTCGGAGAAATGTCAGATTTTTAAGAAAATGTCAAATTTTCAGGAAAACGTCAAATTTTCGGAGAAATGTCACTTTTCAGAAAAATGTCACTTTTCGGAAATATGTCAAATTTTCAGAAAAATGTCACATTTCAGAAAAATGTCATTTTCGAAAAAACGTCAAATTTTCGAAGAAATGTCACCTTTCAGAAAAATGCCAAATGTTTGAAAATTGTCAAATTTTCGGAGTAATGTCACTTTGGAAAAATGTCAAATTTTCGAAAAAATGTCAAATTTTCAGAGAAATGTCACTTTTCAGAAAAATGTCAAAAATTCAGGAAAATGTCAAATTTTCGAAAAAACGTCAAATTTTCGAAGAAATGTCACCTTTCAGAAAAATGTCACCTTTCAGAAAAACGTCAAATTTTCGAAAAAATGTTAAATTTTCAGGGAAATGTCACTTTCAGAAATGTCAAATTTTCAGAAAAATGTCACTTTTCAGAAAAATGTCAAATTTTCGAAAAAACGTCAAATTTTCTAAGAAATGTCATCTTTCAGAAAAATGCCAAATGTTTGAAAATTGTCAAATTTTTGGAGTAATGTCACTTCAGAAAAATGTCAAATTTTCGAAAAAATATCAAATTTTCAGAGAAGTCACTTTTCAGAAAAATGTCAAAAATTCAGGAAAATGTCAAATTTTCGGGAAAATGTCAAATTTTCGGAAAAATGTCACTTTTCAGAAAAATTTCAAATTTTCGAAAAAACGTCAATTTTCGAAGAAATGTCACCTTTCAGAAAAATGTCAAATGTTTGAAAATTGTCAAATTCGGAGTAATGCCACTTCAGAAAAATGTCAAATTTTCGAAAAAATGTCACTTCAGAAAAATGTCAAATTTTCGGAAACATAACTTTTCAGAAAAATGTCAAATTTTCAGAAAAATGTCAAATTTTATTAAATGGACTCAAAGGAAAATTCCCAAAAAATACTACGGGTCCATTTGTGGTATAAGTTCTCTGCTAGTGTGTTAAAGCGTGCAGACTGTATGCTGAGTATTTTTGACGTGTCAAGTGCATCGAGAGATTACAAGTTCTTTCGACGTTTATAAAGCCCACGGATGGTGTGAGAGGCCATCCTGAACCGCTTACAAGCCCTACAAGTGTAAGCAACCCCACCGGAACGCTTTCGGTGAGTTTTTTCCAATAAAACTTTAAAAGTGACAGTGACATTAAATTTTAAAAACTATTTCCGCTACTTCCGGCATCCCGCCGGAAATTCTTCCGGTAACATAACCTAAAAATAGTACTACATAACCTAAAAACAATTTAAGACATTGGTACCAACCTAAACATTTTTTAAAAACCAAATTCCCCAGAGAAACATTGGAACTAAAAATTTGACTGCTATCACTTCCCCGACCGATTTAGTGAAAAATTGGTCGATGCCAAAAGATAAAACAAAATATACCAACTCAAACTTAAACGAGCCACCATGAACACTACCCTGGCTACATCTGGCAGGGAAACTGTCCACCAAGAGTTATATGGTTTTTTCCAAAGATGGCCATCCCTGCCATCCATCCCATTACCCCGTCCAGCCTCACACTCGCCACGGCGGTGTTCACCGTGGTTGTCTGGCTGGCCCCGGGCTACGATCCGATGAAGCATATATTTGTATTAAAAACATTGAATAAAATATTAATGTTGTGCAGACTATAAATTTAACACTCAAGTTCTTAGGTCAAAATCCCACCGAACGCAAGACTTTTTTTCTGATTTAATACGAAAAAAATATTTCAACTTAATAAATATAATTAAATGAGATCGTTCATATTGTTTAGTGCTCTTTTCGACTTCAAAGATTCACCGGGTGAGGAGGTTCCAGCCGCTTCCAGTAGCTGCCGATTTTTTTAATAGGCACTTCGTTTCCTAAGCTCATAGTTGCTCATAGTAAGGAATCTAGCATCCAAAAAGACGCGTCTAAAATGCCGAACCCTGAACTCGCTGGTATAAAATTTAAAAAATGTGGATATAACTCAGAATTTTATGCCGAATCCGATTCCAGAGGGCGCGATGTCGGCCAAGATTGCGAAATTGCAAAAAAAATAATAATTTCGAAAATAATTTGGAACTTAAATATTTCATTATATTTCGTTTACATTACATTTACGAGCTTATTTATAAAGATTTTTTAATAATTCTAATATCGATCGAAAGCTTAATGTTTGTAGTTTCATATGGGTTTAATAGAGAGACATTATTTTCATTATAAACAACACTATAAATTGTTTAAACAATATGTGCTCGGAAAGTGTAGTGTGATTTTTGGCATCGAGGTACTTTTGTTATTATTGCAGATATATGTGTAGTTATTCGAGACGAAATACGTAGAATAGACCAACGAACATTTTTTATTAAAACAATTTTTTAATTCGCTGAATAATTTAGGAGATATGATTTTTTTTAAAATGAAGCGCATTGTTTGGGTATACCGCGCGCGCGGTCTTGTCTCTGTAGGCTATTTACACATGATTTCGAGGCACTGCTGTTATAACAAAAGTTTTTATTATTACGTACAGTGCTCGTCAGAATAATTTTGCCACCTATGGCAAGTTTTATTTGATTTATCAGTTATATACGGCGCGGTAGCTCAATCGGTTAAGGCGTATTGAGTGGCGAATATGCTGATCGACTTGCCTACCGCGCTCTGGGTTCGACCCCCTGCCCCGGTATTGACAACACCGGTGGGTGTGGATGTATGTCTGCGTTTTTCCAAATATGTAACCCCCTTCCGCACAGCCTTGGCTATGGATTTAGGGGTTGTCTACTATCTGTGGTGTGTTTATGTTTTATGTTTATATAAATCCCCCAACCTTTACCACAACACAATTGACATTTTATTCTTATACAGCAGAGGACAATTAACAAAATAAACAAAAAAAATCTAATAATATACACCAGGAGGATGTGTAGAGAATTTCGAAAAATGCAGGTTGGCAAGATTATTGTGACGGGCACTGTACATTATTTTATTAATTTTTTTGTAAGGTATAAGCAACATTTTTGTAACGTCTTTCATATGAAAGTTCGTACAGATCATAAATAATGCTTACAAACAGAACAAATTATCTGTATTTAATTTAAAAACTACAATGAAATTAAAATATTTTTCATCTTGACAAAATAATGATTGTATGTATTGTAAATTCTATGTACATAATACATACGGTATAACTAAAATTGGAGTATTATAGGTAAGTCGTTATACATATGATTGATGTTATAATGCTATAATTAAGTGTATTGATGTAATAATACTATAGTATAAGTTAAGGTTAAACTAACACCTTTGACATCGGCCTTCACAAAAACAACCTATTATGCACGCCAAACCGGCCTTAGCACAACTGCAGTTTCCAATGCAATTTTGGAACTGTTTGCATTTACAAAATATGTTTCCAGGCGTTACATTTGGACGGACACTTTTTGTCATAATACTTGGTACTAATATATTGTCCTTCGAAACCCAACCAACATCTTTAGGGTTGGGAAGCACTGGATTAACGCAACTTGCTGTCTTCCAAATAATTATTTGGTAGACAGCTAAGAATGTGCTGGTGAAATGAGTCTTCAGTTGGTGGCAAATTTCGAATATCCGATTTACAAGTGTGAAATAAATGGACTCGCAAACTGTCCAAATTACCAATGAAAAACGGTCTACCATATAAGACTTTAAAGAAATATCGTGCAGAGTTTTCAAATTCAGCAGTATTAAATGAACTGTCGAGTGGGAAATTCAATATTGACTGTAACTTAGGATCATTGGCATATTTGAGGCATGTTTTGAATACGTAAGTTTTTCCTTTTCGGAAAGGAAAACTGACCGTATCGCAACCACTTAAGACGTAAGTACATAGAAAAAAATTGTCCAAATAAATTTCTGATATATTCTGCGTAGTCGACAGTTTTTGTATTATGCAGTGCATAGGTATATACAGATCGAATCTATGTATCCACAACTCATTTATGTTTCTTCTAGTAGCATAGTATAGTGCCATCACAAAAATGTCTGTATCAGTAGCTTGTATTATTACCTTTTTGTAATTCAAATTTGATAGGTACTGAACTATTGCAAATATTCTATTGTCTGCTTCGCTGTGATTTGAAATCGTTTTACTGGCACTATGTTCGGCCATCCCTGTCGTCATAACAGAAACGTTAGGAGGTAGACTACTACTACTATGATCTGTGTAGAATTTTTCGGAAATATACTTCAATAAACGAGCTTTGTCGTTATTATTTGCAAGGAAACTTTTCCAATTCGGAATTTTAATACTATCCTGCACCTCAACTCATCACAGTATATTTGCAAATCGCGTACCAGAGGCCACGCTTATATTTATTATTATGATAAGTTATGACTACGGCCGCGCGCCCTACATTTAAAAAATCATATCTCCTAAATTATTCAGCGAATTAAAAAATTGTTTTAATAAAAAATGTTCATTGGTCTATTCTACGTATTTCGTCTCAAATAACTACACATCTATCTGCAATAATAACAAAAGTACCTCGATGCCGAAAATTACACTACACTTTCCGAGCACATATTGTTTAAACAATTTATAGTGTTGTTTATAATGAAAATAGTGTCTCTCTATTACACTTGTATGAAACTAAAAACATTAAGCTTTCTATTGATATAGGAATTATTAAAAAATCTGTATAAATAAGCTCATAAATGCAATGTAAATGAAAGATAATGCAATATTTAAGTTCCAAATTTTTTTCGAAATTACTTTTTTTACAATTTCGCAATCTTGGCCGACATCGCGCCCTCTGGAATCGAATTCGGCATAAAATTCTGGATAATATCCATATTTTTTAAATTTTATACCTGCGAGTTCATACCCCATGATCGAATTCGGACCTTTAGATTCTCGACTATCATAGTGTGCATCCATAGTTTGAATTTTTCATGTTGAGTTACCCCACATAATGGAAATCAAAACAGCATTCCATATCTTTGAGTACAGACAGCATTTGAAAAGTCCATTGAATTTCACTCTCAGGGGCGCGCTCTATAGGAGAAATAAATAAAATAGTTCCCATTTTACACTTTCAATCATGAGCCATATCTCCATACTTAAGATAAGCTATAAGAAACCGAATAGCATCCAATTTAGACAATTGCCCGGCCTCTTTCTTCGTATGTACCTATTCAACCTATTCAAAATATTTTCAAATAAATGTAAATTATTCCAGTAAGTAATTAATTCTTTTAAGTTGAAATTCCTGGTATATTGTGGCAATAATAATTTTCATTCTTTATCAGATTATACAGGCACTTCATTTTGTGTGAAAATTATAAATGATTGAAATGAATATTTAAATTTTGTCCATTTCTCAAAGATGACTATGCTCTATAATGTACCGAGATAGACGAAAATTCACACGGAAATTCATAAAATGTCAGAATAATAAAACTGGATTTAGGTGAGTTAAATAAAACAATTGAAATATCAATATATGAATCAATGAAGGCAAAAATACTCATTAACTCGCAAGAGATCCAATATATTCATGATGAGTTTAAAACCTCTGGTACAAACGTCAAAGGTGATCTGCTATCTTACAATCATTCTTTGTGTAAGGATTCCGCGGTAAATCAATGACAATTCTGAAATACCTGCGGCTATGCTTTCTATGTATTGTTAACACCTTATTTATTTTAACGTTCTCCGTTTAACCATAGCTATTCCATCACTCAACCAAGACAGGCGCACAGAGACCAACACAATAATCACTTCCTGCGACATCGCTATCTGCCACAGCTAGGACTCGAACTCAGGAGATACAACAACGATTATCCGTGTTGTTTCACTCAACCGCGGTCTAGTCTACTGCTACCAGTTCGGTAACATATTTAAAACGCCACTAAACATCCTCACCCTAGCCAGGATTCGAACCAACGACTTCTGGTTTCAAGCCTAACATATAAATACTGAGCCACTGTCAGATTTATTCGTGAGTTGACAAAAAAAATGCGAAATTTGGACGCAAGTCGTTGTAATCGAAGTGCAAAAGATTTCATTTCGCGATAAACAATAATTTTCCTGCGAGCCAAAACTCAGCTATGAGAATATTATTCTTCAAGAATTGGTCTCACACATATAAATAAAAACAGGGTCTTGTCCTAAGGTTCTCATCTAACTTTTCTAAAATATTTTGATGCGCTGAAGCCAATTTAGAGAAAAAATATGTCAGTTCCCCTCTTTTGTCCCTTAAAAATGCAAAAGAGCTTTTCCTAAGGTTCTGATCCAACTTTTTTGAAGCATTTTGACGCCCTGAAGTCAATTTTGGACAAAAAAAAATTCTATCGTCTCAGTTTCCCTCTACTTGCCCCCTCTCCTAAAAAAGTCAAGAAGCAGGTCTTGTTTTTCCTAAGGTTCTGATCTAACTTTTCTGAAGTATTTTGTATGTTTGTCCGCTCAATGTTTGTAAAATTCGTCATTTTTAAAAACGTAAAAACACAATGATTTACTATTATCACATACGCGTTGGTCTTGACGGCATGGCAGTAAACACTACAGTATTGACACTTGCTGCTGGTGTTTACCTACTGCATTTTCTTTTACGTTTTGGCACCGAAGCGATGAGAATACGAAACAAGGTCAGGGTTAGATGCAGAAAAACTTTCGCAACATAGGCGTACTCGATAATTGTTTGCAATATTCAAAGTTTATTCTCTCGGTTATTCTTAGGCGTTTTGATGAATACATACTTTTGCATATGTCAGGAAGAAGTGAGCATTTATAGACCTGAATATATAGATGTATTTCAAAAACGCCCCGTATAAATAAATGCAAGAGAGATGAGTAATTGTGCAAATTAGAATAAGTTATTTTTGTACTTTTGCATAAATTTAATTGAAATGTTTCTGTGTTCTCTAATTCTTTTGTACAGTAACATGTGAATAGTTTAATAATTAAACGAAAAAATCGTGGTGAGAAAAATTTGCGGCTGAAAAATGAACACAATGAGTATTTTGCAGCTTTGCATATATCACGAATTATATACCGTTTTTCTAATTTGCTGTCAAGTATAACTCTGAAATAAGTTCGTGTTTTGTGAACTTCCAACAAAACATTTTCCTCCCTTATGTTCTATTATAATTCCGAAACTAAAGTTAACGAAATTAAATTTAAGTTGACATTCGTCTTACGCTTTCTCATTTCGAGTACTTTCCGCACTTAACGTATTTAAGAGGAAAATTATGTTTGTTAATAGAAACAAGGGCGCTGTTAACATGAACTAAAAGCCCCGAGTAGAGATATAAATAGCTTTCAGAAGGCGACCACGAAATCTCCTCCTTATGGGAAAGGACGAACTAACGATGATCCTTCTAACAGTATTCACGACAGCCTGACGTCCTCCGTCAGGGTTATGTATTCGAATTAAACTGTTTTTAGTGACAATATTTGTCTAGACGTTAGGACTGGCTAGTAACAGTTAGTTTTCAAAATATGAACATAATATTTTTTCGTCCCAACTAAAACCTCTACAGGATCTTGTTTCAATTGATGTATCAAGTCAGTAAAATCTCTAGTAAAATCAAATTAAATAATAAATTCTTTGTGTTAATAATAATATATCACTCAAAAAGCAAAGAGAACTGAGCGTTACCGAAAATATAAAAGCAAGAAAATTTAATGACATCCAACTAGACTAAGTATAGTCTGAAAGTAAACAAACTATGAAAAACTTAATGTATAAACATCATATGTATACATATACTATATAAGAAAAAACTATATTCAAGTTATTTAAATAACATTTATAGCAAAATATTAATTCATTGATTTTATTTTCCTTTAAAACTTAATAGAGCAGGTGCAATATGTAGAGAACATGCTTTAAGGTACTTGTATACTAAAATGAACTTTTACAGTTTTAAATATAATTTGGTATACTAATAAATAAAGTGATTTTACACTAGAATTTCCAATAAAAATAAAATCGTCCGTTTAGTTTCGGAGTAATCGATTCGGAAAGTTTGACTTTCATAGGCAAAGATGCCTTATTTGATATAGTAGAGCTCGGCTTAAGTTAATGTTCGCTCTTAATACCACAATTTTTTAGAAATATGCTTCAAAACCGCTGCCCAAGGAATCACTACTTCCACATCCAGATTTTTTATCAACGAAAAAATTTTGTATGTGGAAACAATTGTTTATGGAACTTTAATAATATAATATTTTAAATCCTCTACCCCAAAAACCCATAAAACGATACCCCACATCGGTAGCGGGGTGGGGGTGGTGATAGGGGGTGGTAGTGGGGGTGGATGAAGTAAAAAAATATTTTGAGGTTTCTGGTTCTTGTACACACACTAAATCACAATTTTTTTTGTAATGGGGTGGCTAATGCCAAAATTTTTTTTGAGACCTCAGCTTCTCTTGTATATACTAAATACCAATTTTATGGACTCTTACCTGCTTGACTTATCTATTTTTCCCAAATTTACCCCAATTTACCCCCCAACCCTTCGACGGAACAAGTTGAAAATATAATCTAGTTTTAGATCTCGTTAAAGTACATATGTGTACCAAATTTCAAGTCAATATCTCAAACGGTTCCAGAGTAAACGTGCGCACAAAAAAAGTTACAGACAGACCGACAGACCGACAGACAGAAATTTTTTTTTTCGCTCAAACTTAAAATCTCGACGTTTCGTGACATTCTAAGCCTATTTGAACAATAAAAATTTTTAAATTTTTTTTTGTCGTTACTATACTTCCACTGGACGTGGAAGTAAAACTAACATAACATTAAATAGTTTCTTATTAACACTGTCAAGACCAAAAATCGTCCGTCTAGCATAAAAGTTATTAGAACTTTAATCAATTTTAAGTCCTACATTTATGTAAATAAAACAGTTGTCGAAATTGATTGGCAACGTTGTATAAATTTTTAATAAGGATAAAATTAAAAATTAGTATAAATGCACTTTACCTTTGTTGCCTACATATTTTTCGGAAATCCCGATAAATATCGAAATATTCGAGTAAATGGAGAAAATTTTACGTTTTCCTTGAAAATGCATGTAAGTCTTAAAAAAATAATTTTGTCAGAAACGTTTGTTTTGGAGGGAGATTAATGAAGCACTAGGGAATACATGATATTAAGTGGATATCGTATACAGTGGCGCAGCCAGAAAATTCATCTGGGGGGAGCCAATAGAACCGGCCTCCTCAGAGGTTGAGGAAAACTTTTCAGAAAATGGTTGAAAACGGATGTGTACAGATTCCTTTACTAGATAATATTGGCATTAATTACAAAATATTAATTTCAAGAGATAATTTGGATACTGCTTTTAGTCCCTTCAAATTAGTCAAAAACTCGCTGTTTTTGAGAAATATATACATATTTTACTTGTATATATATTTTAGCGTTTTTTCGTCTTTTTCTCTATTTTGAGGAAAAACTATATATGCATTTTGGTGAAAAATATCAAGAGAGCAAAGTTGTAGAGCATAAAATTTCCTATAAGTTTTGTCTCTATCATTTTTTTTCGAATTCCGCTGGGTTTCGCAGCTAGAGGGCACGAAAGAAATAAATATACATATGGACTTTGCGCCTTTCTTTAGAGTTTGAGTCATATGCATTTTTATGAAAAATTACGTGAGAACAAAGTTGTAGAATATAAAATATATATATTTTTATGAAAAAAAAAAAAAAAAAACCAGAAAACACCTAAAGATAGTGAATTTTACGTTCTACAACTTTGATCTCATGTAATTTTTCATAAAAATGTATAATTTTGGCTCAAAATCTAAAAAAAGGCGCAAAAGTCTCTATGTATATTTATTTATTTCGCGCCCTTTAGCGGCGAAACTAAGCGCAATTCGAAAGATAGAGACACAACTTATAGGAAATTTTATGCTCTACTACTTTGCTCTCTTGATATTTTTCACCAAAATGCATAGTTTTCCCTCAATATAGAGAAAAGGACGAAAAGCGCTAAAATTCATATATTATATATGTATACATATATTATATATGTAATACTTAACTTTTTACAGGTCTCATAACTGTGGGAAAATTTTCTTAAATATTTCCTAATGTGAGGGGACTATTTGTACTAATAGTGATTATGCTTCTTTATTTTTTGGTTCATGGAAGACGGCTTGGGGGGGGGGCCGGGCCCCATGGCTCCCCCCCTGGCTGCGCGCCTGATCGTATATGAGATCGATTTTAATTAATTACTGATTAATTACGGTAACAAAATGGCGAAATTCTACCGACAAAAAAAGTCCCAATTTCCGCTCCCTCCAATTCCCTAATTTTTGTCGGAAAGAGTCAAGATTAAGAAGCACAAAATTTGTGATTTTTTGTTCTGCATCGTCGACATTTCAGTAAATATCTCCGCAACGAAAAGAAAAATCAAAATTCTGATGGTAGCAAAAGATTCGCAGTGAAAAATTCTCGTTTGACCTAATTTTTTATTTCGAACTAGCTCTTACCGTTTAAAAAAACATGCGATCTTGACACGTTCATATTTTTCGAAAAACACCAGCGGAACGGCATGGTATATCCACTACGTAATCCTCGTCTGAAATTGCGTGGCTTCCGCGTATACACAGATATACAAGCCGCTAGAAGATGGGACGAGAACGCTGTATTTCCCAAGATGGGTCACCCATCCAAGTACTAGCCGCGCTCGACGTTGGTTCAACGGAATATCGACTGAAATTCACATTGAAGTCGCCTCTACGCTCGCCCCTTTCCAAATCCTTTTACTATATTTTTCTCGAGCTTTAATTTATTAAATCTACCGCTAGATTCGCCCTTATCAGTATACAAGTTTACCTTAATACTTTTCAAGATATGTTAAGGTATTGTGAACGTATTCAGTCTTATATTAGAAAATATACCTTCGAGAAGGGATGTTTTAAAGCATGCATGCAATCTGTATGCGTTGTAAACTATTCTGTTTATATTGAGGAAGAAAACAGTTTAATACACAATATTTTTATTTTTTTTATTTTAGCGCTTCATTTATATTAACTTCCTGGTGGAGTTTAGCTACAGCTACTCTACCACGCCGCCAAGCTGGTGAGATGAGATACGGTCACCCATCCAAGTACTGGACTCAACTGGCGTGCTTTAACTCCGCCGATCGATGGCTCACCACTGAAACCTATACCAATATGAGATTAAAGTAATTATTTGATCAGTTTTAGTTTTACATATTGACTTCACTGATGTGTAAACTTATAAAGGGAATTTACTTTTAAAAATGTACACATTCGACGATCGACAGGCGAACTGTTTACATCTCCTGAAAACGTAGAAAGTTTTTAGTGTGTAAGTGGTTTTTTAAGTTAAACCGATCGGTTACTTTCAGTGCGTTTAAATTTTTTTTTTTTTATTAATAATTCATCATTATAAAAATTTAAGTTTATAGTGGTTTTTTTTTTTTATAAAAAGTAGTGTTAAATAAGTAAGTATGGGTGACACCTCGGGCGGTCCCGAACCGCCCGATAAAAACAACATTGATATACCTATGGACGATAATAATTCTTCACAAAAATTGGTAAGTGAAAAAACTAGTAGCGATAGTGAGAATAAAATTACTTATGATTTGCTAAATAGATATAAGTCAACCGACCAAGGCCCCTATTATGTTTTTGTGGAGCACCTCGATAAAAAATTAGGAAGATTATTTCCTATTCGAGTCGGGCATTATTTATTTGGAAACCAACAATTTAAAAACGATATTACAGATATTAAACCGGTAGGCATAAATAGAGTAAAAGTTATTTTTAAATCATATCTAGTAGCCAATTTATTAGTAAACCATAATATTATTAATTCAAATAATTTAGTTGCCTATATACCAAAATTCTACACTCATAAAAAGGGTGTAGTGAAAATGATAGATACGTTTTTCGATGAGAATTATCTCAAGCATGCTATACAATCCAACACTGAAGTAGTCGAAGTTCAGAGATTACATAGAAGGGTCCAAAATCCGGATGGCACCTACCAGAACATTCCTAGACAAATCATTGTTGTTACCTTTTTAGGCAACACTATACCACTTAATATACAAATTAATTTAGTTAATTTCCCAATTGAGCCTTATATACATCCTGTAGTTCAATGCTTCAAATGCCTACGATACGGTCACACTCAAAAGCTTTGTAGAAGTAAAGAACAAAAATGCAAAAATTGCTCTAAAATTATCAAAGAGAATCATAACTGCGACGATGAATCTCTCTACTGTATATACTGCGAGATGGATGATCACTCTTCATTGTCCAGAAAGTGCCCTGCTTACATTAAACAATACCAAATTAAAAAAACCATGGCTATAGAAAATACATCATTCAAAGAGGCCGAGGCTCTCGTTAATAATCCATCGTATAGTAAAATAGTAACAAATAATAGGTTCTCATTATTATATGATGTAAATAATTTCCCTCCCCTAAACTCGACCCCCCCTTCCAAGTCCTTAAATTCAACAAATCAAAATAGACGACCAATATCCCGTACTCAACCCACAAAACGTAAATCTATGTCCCCAGCAAATCCTATCACCCCCCCTCCCCTAAGAAATCCCTCCATGAAGAAATTGCTTGCTTCTTCCTCAATTATTCCCAACCCCTATCGAGATGAATTCATGCAATATAAAGAAAAATTAGTATGCCAACTAACAAATTACTTCCAAAATATTGTAAATAATATTAATAACAATGAAAAAAATTATAATGTTAATTTTGAAAACGATCATAAAATTAAAGAAGATATATTATCAATCATAGATTTGGGTAATACATCAGATGTAATAAATATTAGCGATAATGAATCTACATATTAATAAGATTAAAAAAATTAAGGTTCTCCAATGGAATGCTAGATCGGTTGTTGCTAATAAAGGCCACCTACAAAATTTTCTCAATTGTAATAAAATAGATATAGTTATGCTTTCCGAGACCTGGATTAAACCAAATTCTAATTTTTTTATTAAAGGATACAACTTTGTAAAAAGAAACAGGAATGATGGCAAAGGGGGAGTTGGCATCCTCATATCAAATAACATTACATACACAGAAACAATTATAGACGCAAATTTTAACAATGGTATAGAAGTTTGTGCCATTTATATACCTGATTACATATTATCTCTAGTTTCGTTATATAAGCCTCCTAATGTCACTACAAATAAAGCGGATTGGGAAAATTTATTTGAGCAATTTTCTTCTTCAACAATAATTTGTGGTGATTTTAACGCCCATCATAATTTGTGGGGCTCCTCCCAAGAAAACGTATCTGGCAAAACTTTAATCGAATCCTTAGAAGACACTAATTTTGTTATACTAAATGATGGGAGCTCAACTCGGTTAACCTCCCCAAACCAATTACCCTCAGCTGTTGATCTTACTTTAACAAGTACCAACTTGGTAAGTAAATGTAACTGGAACATTTTATCTAACACAATGGGATCAGACCACTTCCCGATACTGATTGATTTTGAGGTTAGCGATCTGCCAAAAATTATTAATCCATCTACTAAGTGGCAGGAAAGCTCAGCCGACTGGTCGAGTTTTCAATCCTACATAGAAAATGCTATTCAGGAAATTCCAGAGCGTCTAAGCAATGTTGAACAATTTAGCCTACTAGTAACTTCTATAAATAATGCGTCTTGTAGCTCTATGAAAATAAACAAACCATTCTCACCAAAGGCACCTCGTCCCTTCTGGTGGGACGATAATTGTACTCGCTTGGATATTTCTCGTCGAGAAGCACTGACCAAATACAAAGCACAGTCTAACTTAGAAAATTATCTATCTTTTAAAAATATAGATGCACAAACTAAACGATTATTCAGAATTAAACAAAAAGAAAGTTGGAAAATATATTTAAATAAACTAAATAAAAATACCCACCCTTCAGAAATATGGAAGTTCATTAAAAAAATTAACAATAAAAATTATCAGACTAAAAAAAACCCTTTAACAGAGGAACTGATTGAAAAATTACTAGATTGTTTTGCACCGGCTTATGTACCAAATAATATATCACAAATAAACCCGAATAACTACCACACACCAACATCAAACAACAAACTAATTGAAAAATTTACTATAAGCGAATTAGATATTGCTCTAGAAAATACGAGCAACTCTTCACCCGGGATAGATAGTTTTTCATACAAAATGTTGAGAAACTTGCCAGACTCTGCAAAACAGTTACTTTTACAAATTTATAATAACTGGTGGGTAAACGGGGATTATATTCCGCAGTTTAAAGAAATAGCAATAATTCTATTGTTAAAACCAAATAAGGACACGCTAGTACCTTCATCATATCGACCTATATCACTTATGTCCTGCCTAGTAAAAACTTTCGAAAGAATGATTAGATTAAGACTTGAATGGCAAGTAGAAAATAGATCACTGTTACCTCATGCTCAATATGGATTTCGTAAGGGAAATGGCACTATAGATGCAGTTGCACAATTAGTATCCGACGTACAATTATCTTTCTCACAAAATACGTACTTAGCTTGTCTATATGTTGATTTAAAAGGTGCATATGATGCAGTTGACTTGGATATATTAAATAATAAGTTATGTAATTTGGGAATCGGAATGAATGTAGCTGCTAGAATTACCGAATTATATACTAATAGAAGAATCTTTATTAAAGACCATAACAATAATTTGCATGGGCCTAGAGTTGTTTCTAAAGGACTTCCACAGGGTTCTGTCTTGAGTCCCCTTTTATTTAATGTATACACTCAAGATTTGCATGGTATGTTTAGCCCCCCAATAAAAACAATTCAGTATGCAGATGACATATGCATATACACCGACCAAAAAACATATAACGAATGTATAAAAGACCTAAAGTACATAATGTACTGCCTAAAATAGTGGTTATTTGATAATGGATTTACCATAGCCCCGGAAAAGTCGGCGGTTATGATTTTTACCAGGCATAGACTCAGGACACCAAATATTATTACACTCTGCAATCTTGATATTCCAATAGTAGACCATTATAAATACTTAGGTATAGTATTGGACAATAAACTGAGATGGTCTAAACACATCGAACATATCAAGAATAAGTGTGAAAAAGGCATAAATATGCTAAAGTGTGTCTCTAAAAGCAAACATGGTGCAGATCCGAAAATTAGTCTAACCTTCTACAGGTCTTACATTCGATCCATTTTAGATTATGGTTGTGTGCTATATGGGTCGTCATCTAATACAAATTTAGAAATATTAGATCGTATTCAGTATAAAGCCATCCGCATATGCATCGGTGCTATGAAGAGCTCTCCATGCCCTGCTATTCTGGCTGAGGCCCAAGAAGCTCCCTTGAACCTAAGACGACAATTCTTAGCCTGTAAATTTATTATTAAATTAAGATCGTATAATAATAATATAATTCTCAACACTATATACAGTCTTTCAATAGAAAATTGTACTAATAAATTTTGGAACATAAAAAATAGCCCTCCACTAGCAGATGCATTTACAAACACAAGCAAACATGAAAAGTTTATAACATGTAGTGATAAACATCCGATTTTCATGTTGGAGTATGATGTTTTATTATTCAAGCCAACAGTCATATTTCCTAGCTTCACAACTATTCCCAGAGTCAATAAT
This sequence comes from Rutpela maculata, assembly GCA_936432065.2. Lineage (NCBI taxonomy): Eukaryota > Metazoa > Arthropoda > Insecta > Coleoptera > Cerambycidae > Rutpela > Rutpela maculata. Next base: position 100,097,933 of record OW386291.2, read on the forward strand.
AACCTTCTGAGGTCCTTATTGAGCAGCCACAATAAAGACATAATCATTTATACCGACGGTTCCAAATGCAGGGAGGGTACAGGGTGTGCTTTCTTTGTATCTAATAACAAACAATCTTTTAAGTTTGCACTGCCGGATATAAGCTCCATTTATACAGCCGAAGCTTACGCAATACTGCGTAGTTTGAGTTGGATAACAGAAAATAATTTAAGTAAATGTAATTATGTAATTTTATCGGACTCACAATCTGTTCTACAAGCGATTAGTAATACCTGTTATAAGTCATGCAACAATCATGTAATCTTTGATATTAAAAAGAAGGTAGTGGATCTCCAAAAAAGAGGTACCAGTGTACTTTTCATATGGACGAAGGGACATTCCGGGATTGCAGGAAACGAAATTGCGGACAAACTCGCGAAAGAAGCTACATCTCTTCGGGAAATCAATAACGTAGTTACTAATGAGGATTTAATCAACATATACAAGCATGATATTCGCGCAAAGTGGGAAATATACTGGTCCGATTTTACAAAAACGTCTCATAATCACTATACGCTAATTCACACGAAACTACCAAAGTCAATCCCTCACATATTCAACTACTCAGTCTCAAAGTTCTATTCATCCACGATTACTAGATTAAAGCTAAACCATGGCTGTTTTCCCTCTCACTTACACAAAATTGGTGTAGAAAATTCTCCCCTTTGCACTTGTGATGGCGTTTCTATTGGAGACCTAAATCACATCTTTTTTTATTGCGAATATTTCAGACAGCCTAGAACAATCCTTTTAAAAAAATTGATACTTAACAATGTTCAATTACCGGCAAACACTACCCATTTATTAAGCCTGAGGTGTAAAGATATTTTCGATATCCTAGTTGAGTTTATCAGAGCAACAAACTTAAAAATATAAACTTAAATTACATACAAATTCTGTGGCTAAAGGACTATGTCCAATGCCAACCCCCTCCCCTCACCACCACCACCACCAAAAATGTACACAAAGTGATCATTTTAGACTAGAATATTCTGGTCTATCATGTACCGAGTTCGAATCCTAGCCCAGGCACTGACAGTGTATGAGGATATGGATGAATTTCTACATTTATACAAAATGTGTAGCCACTTCCAGACAGCCTTAGCTTTGGGTTTGGGGGTTGTCTATTATATATGATGCGTTTATGTTATGTTTATATGATGAAATTTTTTTTTCATTTTAAACATTAACTACTTCAAAATCCAAGAAGCAAAGTCTCAGGTAAAGGGAGCTACAATGAAAGAGAAACACACTTATACAACTTTTTCCACAAGAAGATTGTATTTGCTCGAACTGTCGAACTAGTCGTGTTTGCCACAGAATCCGCTCCAATCAACTGTGCTATCGTAGCCGGTGACATATCAAATAATTTCTCGATAGAAAGAATAGTAATTTGCAGTGTTTCAAACTTCCTCTGTATGGTGATATTATTCATAATGAAAATCTTGACAATCTTTTGTCAAAGGTCCTTGCTCGCTAAAAGTTTGTCACTAGAAACGCCTTTGTACTGTATCACATTAAAGTTTTCTATTTTGTCGCATTGTTGCGAAACTAGCGGAACACTTAGCAACATTCTATTCTAAATTCGTTATAAATATTTTACCTAAGCATAAAAGTTTGTAATGCACCAGTGAACACGCTTTATGATGGATATCGCCCAATTTTAATACTGAGAATTTCGCTATACAATTCTAGATGTATTGAAAGCATTAAATATCCTTGCATTATCAATGCTGTTATTAGCAAAAATAATAAAATGGTAAATAAACGACATTCATCATTATTACAAAAAAAGATTTGTCATTACTGTATACGTAAGACAAAGACAGAAATCAACGAGTAAGTTGAAGGGTCATTCAGATCAAAATGACTTTGTCAGCATTAACTGCAATGACTTTTCGGTAATATCCAATAAAGTTAATGATAAAATATTAAAATATGCATATAATACATAAAAAACTCAAAACAAATATTTTAACTAAGTTTCTGTACAATTTTGTTACATGCTACTTCGAAAACTGCTAATTTTAGATAAAAAGACCAAAGGACTCTACTTTATAACGTGAATATAGGTATAGCATACGCTTATTATGGTTACCTTCCTTAAAAGTTTTGCTCGATTTATAACGTTTTTACTCTGGTTTTTGTTTCAGAAATTATACTATCAGTGCTCTCACTTTCTCCCTCACCGCTTGAAAGTTGTGATCAGAGAAATAATCTTGCTGCTGCACTCCTATGGCGTCGTTCGTCAATTCAGGCATGGAAGAACAATTCGTTAGATGCTGCAGAGTGGGGATGGAAAAATGTTGGTGATATCTTAGCACAAATTACTACAAGAAAACTACCAGGTTCAAAATCTAATGCAGCTGCAAATTAAGATACAAAACCAGATGCGAATGTACGTTGTTCAACAATATGCTTTCACTGCCATGGCCAGGCGTGCTTGAATGTTAAAAGTGCTGACACTGCCGGAGACGATGATGATGAAAAATTTTTTTTTATAAACCTATGTACAGGTCACAGGCCTAAAAAAAATCTGCTCCAAGGAGTAAACCTATCGTGCTTTAAGTATTTTTGTGTTCTGAAATCGAATTTTCAAATTAAAAAATTTTCTAATGAGTAGATTTCGAGTAAATCCCGTTTTTATTGTCAAAATACGGTTTTTTGAAAATTTTTGACATTTACTCAAAATCTACGCAGTGGAAAGTTTTTTATATTGAAAATTCGGTTTAAGCGCACAAAAGGTATGATAGAGCAGAACTTTGTTTTTTTTGTAGACTTGCGTTACTCTTCCTTTTTTGAATTTTTCGGGCGCGGGTCAAGTAATCTTATGAGTTATTATAATATCTAAAATTTGCATATGAATATGTCCACGTTATTTTTTTGTGTTGAACATGAACAACCCATCTTGTCGTCCCTTCTAATGGGAGATTTCGTCGAAAAAAGACGTATGTCTTGCTAATGGTGTTTTTCTGTAATTTGGGCATCACGCTATAAGCTTATGCTTGATTAAGAAACTAAATCGTACCCCCATGGGTCACTTGGGGTAAGTTAATTTATTAAATTTAAACTATTTTATTTTCTTTTGTGATATTCTAAGTGTTGCAAGTCTGCCTCGCAAGATGCACTGTAGCATTTAAAGTGCCACTGCCTTAAATTTCAATTGTATTTGAATTTAAACTTTTACTACTTGAAGCCCGTTGGTATGCAACCCGCTCACCTTGGGCGGATAGCGTGTTGTCTACTTCTGAAATATTTGCGTGGAGAAATTGGTATAATTATTTAAGGGTTTATAACCGAATTAGGTTTGTTTATTTTTTTATGGGGTCCAAATATTGTTGTTCGGTGGAATTTCGTCCTTTTATATTCTATGGTCAAATATATCGTGTTTTCATGGGCCAAAAAAGTGTAGGAATTTTTCGAGGTTTGAGATTGGTGACACTGGGAATCTCTCGGAAACATGCCCTTCTTGCTGGAGCCATAGCCGCGGAAGCACGTTTGTCTTTGTGTGGCGAAATTAATGTCTCAATTTGTACCCATGTACTTGTTTGTTGCTGGCAGATAATGGCCTGGGACTCCGCCTCTTCGATTCCCTGTGCCTGGTTTTGTTGGCTGGGTAGCTGGCTGTTTGCTTGTCTGAGCTAAAACTCCACGTGTTTTTTTGTTGGGTGTACTCTCCACGCGAGGTAAGCATTTTTATTTTTGATGGTGTTCCAATTGATTCTTATTTAAGTTACGTGTTACAGAGTGCATGGGCACGACGATTTCTCGTGACAAAACTTTAGGAAGATATGACATGAGGTTTCGTTGTCGTTCATGACAGTTTATAGAAGGATGTCGTGCTGCTCTATGGTTTAATTTTGGGGGCGTTGTCCTGCCGCTGTTCCTGGGGTTTCATTCGTTCCTGTTAAGTCAGGCAGAATTATGCTGGTCCAACTGCTCGTCCGGGATGTCGTGGACAAATGTTTGGGGACCATGTACAACCCTGTGGAGGTGTGAGGAATAAACAGGCGCTGCCGCAGGTCTTAGGACTGTCAAGAAGTCAGTTAAGGTTTTATTTTTCTTTTATTTTTGGGCATTTTTTTATAAAATTTAATTTAATTAATAACTCAAGATTTTGCAATCGCAAATAACGCAACCTCTTTGAAGAGTACGTGATGCCTGTTTAGTCCTAAGTTTTAAAGTTTCCATTCACACATTTATGTATACATATTGAAATGTTTTTAGTGCATACTGTTAAGTTGGCACATGGTACCATGGACCGTCTCTAGGCCCTACGCAATGTTGTGTATGAAATATTTAGTCTCATTAATTAAGAACTTTTAATAACACGTGCATCAAACCGTAGAGAGGTATCTTTTTGTGCTTGCGTCCTAACTTAAGAGGGGTAGTCTGCCTGCTTTTCATTTTTCACATCAAATCAGATAAACCCACTTTATAAACTGCAAAATTGAAATTTTTTTTTTGTTTTATTTTTTTTGAAAGGACAAGTATGGTCCACAAGCACTGGATATTATAATTGTTAATGTTTTCTATTTCTTAGAATAAATGTTTTTAATAAACGTTGTTGTTTGAGTGTCCAGCACATTCTCGTTTCATAACACCTACCCAAGATTATGTAATCTCTTATTACTGACAGTTTATTGTTGAAGTAAATTTTGATAGAGTATTAAATATTAAAAGTTTTTCCATCGCAATTATAGATAATTTTAATTTTGTTTCTTGACTGGCAAAATTAACCTCTAAATCCCGTAAAGGTCAAGTGGCGCCCTCTCTGGTTAGTCTGTGCTCAGGATTCTCACTCACGCCCCTTCTGCTCTCCGAAAACATGTACTAGCTGCCGTAAGCGAGTGAACTTTTTTTATACTTCGGCATAAAGAAAGTCGCAGCACTTTTTCTTTTGATTTTTGGACTTAATGGAAAATAAATAACCTCTTGGAATTTCTACGGAGATGGATGAGCGAGAGCAAGAGTCCTACACGATAGATTTCGAAATTCCATATGGTATTTATTCTTTTCGATAAAAACAAATCATACTACTCTTTCTTTCAGGATACGCAGTTTCCCAGAATAAAAGTTCGCTGCTAAGCAACTTAAGGGCCAGGATCCTACAGAATGACAGTAATTCAGTAAACCACATCGTTGTGAATTATTGTAAGGAAATATCACCATGTATACTATGTATAGTTTTAAATTATTTTTCTTTTGGAAGCTTATTTATTTCGGATAAGAAAAAATAAGAATATCAAAAATTATTCTTAGTGCGTAATAATTACATAAATGTAGATGAAAAAAAAGTACAAAATCAGCATTATAAAAAAAAATTTAGCATTTTTCATAAAGGTACATTTGGTCAAATAGATTCCAAAGGACGCCCTATATATCCTTAGGGTCAGCATTGCTCTACCAAACACACTGTATAATTTAAATGAATCTGTAAAGGTACGGATTTTTGCGATTTGGCTTTTTTTTAGGATTTTCGATATTTTCGTTTATCCATCTGCCTGAATATAGCGCGTGCATAAGCTAGTGGTAAATAATGCCACTCCGTTTATTGTTAATATACCTGAAATATTAAATGTGGTGCACAAATTAATAAATGTGTTAATGATTGAATTTTGTTTAATTCGTTTGCTTCACCATGTTTGACTATGTCAACTGTGAAAATTTAATTGTTTAAACATAAAATGATTTTACAGAATGTCTTTCTAAATTTATATAGTTCTAATGAATAAATATGACATATTATGATAAATTATTAAAGAGAGGGAGACTCTTTTAAAGGCATTATTGTCTGCCAAATGTATATATATTTTTATTAATCTCAAGAATAAATCTTAGGCAAAGCATGATTTAAGATTTTCAATTTTCATCTAAAAAGGTTTTAATAACCAATATTTTGTCCATTTATTTAAATTTTCCTAAAAAGAGACACAAAAGTAGAAATAAAGAGGACATACAATTTTTTTTATCGCATGTCCTAATAAATAAAATATTCCTTTCTACTGTCGAAGAATCTTAAGCCATCGAAGAGATGTTTTTTCGTTCTCATCTGAAATCTTCAGGACGACACACAGTGGGAAATTTGTGGCTTTTTTTGAACAAAAATTGAGACACGGCTCATTTCACAACCGATTGCAGTAATTTTTTTTAAAGTAATCGCCAAGAGTTGTAATTTACTCTACCACTGCTAAAATTTGGAAAAAGTCAATTCTTATTTTTATTTCTGACCATTAATGCGATTATCTCTGCAAGGATGGAAAGTCTGTTTTTCTTATCATATTTTATTATATTTTTAAAAAGAGTATTTTGATAATTTAAATTTGTAGCTTTATGTTTGCGAGGTCGCAAATTAATATCTGACGTCAAATTGCCGATATTGACAGTTGACAGCTGTCAACTAGCTGTCAAATAGCCATAAAGTATTGAAAAAAGTAACATCATTGTATAACTTATGTTTTTGAGGTTGCTGAGTTCATATCTGATGTCAAGTGAGTTCATGGGATTGAAATCGCTAAGTCAATAGTAACACCTTTAGGGATATTATCAGAAGAGGTCCAGGAAGCCAATAATAAAACTTTTATAAAAGCTCGAGTCCATCATTGTAAGATGTATAAGTGGGACCCAACTAATGAAGACACCCCATCAACTTTTAATTACGTCTGATCCATTGATTAGTGATTTCAGGATTCATGAAAATAGAAAAAAACAGGAACTAACATCAAGGGCTCTCGAGTTGTTATCTCGTTAATGTAGGTAACGCCAGAAAAAAATGTATTAAAAAAAATTAAAAAATTTAACTCAGCGACCTCAAAAACGTAAAGTTAATAAATTATGTTAAGTTTTCTAATATTCTATGGCTACTTGACAGCTAGTTGAAAGCTGCCAACTGTCAATATCGTCAAGTTGACATTAAATCAGAATTCAGCGTCCTCAAAAACATAAAGCTATACAATCATGTTGAGTTTTTAATAATAAATGGCTATTTGACAGCTACCAACATTGTCAATTTGACATCAAATAAGAACTCAGCGACTTCAAAAACATAAAGTTACATAATGATAAGTTTTTTAATTCTCTATGGCTATTTGACAGCTACTTGACAGCTGCCAACTGTCAATATCGGCAATTTGACATCGGATATTAATTCATGACCTCAAAAACATAAAGACAGACATTTAAATTATCAAAATACTCTTTCTAAAAATGTGATAAAATACGGAAAGAAAAATAGACTTTTCGTCCTTGCAGGGATAATCGCATTAATGGTCAAAAGTAAAAATAAGAATCGACTTTTTCCAAATTTTAGCAGTGGTAGAGTAAACTACAGCTCTTGACGATTACTCAAAAAAAAAAAAAAATACTGCAATCTATTGTGAAATGAGCCGCGTCTCAATTTTTGTCCAAAAAAGCTATAAATTTCCCACTGCGTGGCATATACATTATTTGAAATAACATTAGTATTACAAAATAATCTGAAAATTATTTTTTTATTCAACACATTAGAATATTAAACCTATCTGACAGATATAATAAAAAAGATTCACTTCTTTATTGCTCCATAGTGTGAATATTCTTTTTAATTTTACTTTTTAATAATTCCCAACTTTTAAATGTAACAAATATTATTTACGATGCGTCTTTTAACACAAGTAGACCTAGAGATACCACTATATTTTTTTTGAGATCGATGGTAACTTTCATAGAGGGACTTCTCTTGGTATTCTTTTCCAGAAGACAATGGTATATTATTATATTTTCAGTGATGTAACTGATTAACTTTATTAGTACACTAGCGCACACAGGGTAGCTCTTTAGTGCTAGTAAGTTCAATATCTCTCTTATTATAAGAAATATGAAAAAATGGTTTGAATAATAGTTATAGAGCTTACTTTGTTTCCTAGTTCTAAAATACCATGAAATACACAGGGCGTTTCTTCAAAGCGGGACAGTTTAGATGTCGAATTTTTTTTAATGACGCAACCTGTGTATTTTTACACAATTGATTTCACCGTAAAATTTTTACGTCCAGTACTGCGTTGCCAATTTATTCCAAAAAATATGAAAATTCATGAAAAAACATCATTACAATTATCAGCAAAAAGCTTTGTTAATGAGAATTAAGGGAAACATTTAGTCAGAGCAAAGATAAGTTGAAATATCTGAAAGGAGCGAGTGTTCATTTTTGTGATTTCTTACAGGAGCGCCAACGGCCAAACATCTGAACCTTCGTTTTTGCAAATGGAGCACCCTGTATATTATTTCATCAATCTGTACAACTATTCACACCTTAATGCCAATTGGATCTTAAATATAAATTTTCAATTAAAATTCTTTATGTAAATGTACAGATTTCTATTTTCTCAAAAATTTAGTTGTAATATTTGTGATTATTTTTTTATATCACCAAAGCTACAGATCAAATGAATTTATATTAGTAGATATGCTTCTAGAGGGCAGAATATTTACTAGTGAAATATTTTGTCGAACTCCTCTATATGTTTCCTTAAATATATAAGGAATAAAAACCAAGAGTGAACAAATACCTCGTTACAACCGTCTTAGACCTACCTTGCACTGACGAGAGCCAATAGCTCGAAACTGCAGTCTGCAAGTGGTATGGGGTGGCTGGCATGAGATCTCCTTTGAATGGGAATAAGTCTTTAGGCTGGTGTCTATTACAATCGAAACTTAGCGTTTTGTGGCAATACATAGTTATTGTACTTAACGCGGCCAGGCTTGTAACTGGTAATTCAGCGCTCGGCGAGGCATTAGTCCGGAGAATAGCTGTTGGTTGCAGTCTGGTTTTTATTCCTTATATATTTAAGGAAACATATAGAGGAGTTCGACAAAATATTTCACTAGTAAATATTCTGCCCTCTAGAAGCATATCTACTAACTGTGCCCATGTCAGGGCTACTGCTGTTTCGATTGTAATGGATATCAGCCGCTAGATGGAGCCTGTCATTTTTGTTGCATGTCGTGGTTTTATAAATCTCGGCATGTACCAAGAGTGAACAAATGCCTCGTTACAGCCGTCTCAGACCTACCTTGCACTGACGAGAGCCAATAGCTCGAAACTGCAGTCTGCAAGTGGTATGGGGTGGCTGGCACGAGAGCTCCTTTGAATGGGAATAAGTCTTTCGGCTGGTGTCTATTACAATCGAAACTTAGCGTTTTGTGGCAATACATAGTTATTGTACTTAACGCGGCCAGGCTTGTAACTCGTAATTCAGCGCTCGGCGGGGCATTAGTCCGGAGAATAGCTGTTGGTTGCAGTCTGGTTTTTATTCCTTATATATTTAAGGAAACATATAGAGGAGTTCGACAAAATATTTCACTAGTAAAAAAAAAAAAAGAATTTATATTAATTCACATAATTTTTTATAAACTGTAAAGCACTGTAAAACACCAAGTAAAGCTGTTAACTTATTAATATGTTGTGTTATTCTTCTATTACAGCCTTTCAGCAGGTAATATACAGGGTGTGTACATCGATAGATATTTTTCACTGGGTGATAGTTGGTGTCGTTTAGAACGTATATGACCACATTTACCCTTATGCAAAGTTTCACCGTTCTTAATATATCGGCATTTTTAGATATTTTTGCGAAATGGTTGAGTTGTTACTAATACATGTTATTTTTTGCGAAACTAAATTCTTTCAGCTTTCTTAAATATTTTTTTAGATATTCTTGTCGAAACAGCACAAAAAGAAATGCCGACATAAAAAGTATGTAGGACAATTTAAGTGTTGAAATACATTGGTTCGATTTTCTTCAAATAGTTTTAAAAACTTCTCTATTACATATGCCAAGTTATGAGAGAATTTATAGTTCATTAAACTGAAAACATATTTGCAGACATTACATTTTCAATATGGAAAAAAATTAAATAAGTATTGACCATTTTATTACTTTTATTTCCAGTTCTAACTAAAATAAATGTAACTAAAATTAATAATTAATTCTAACGCATTTTTGCCCTTTTAAAAAAAAAACAGTGAGACTGCATAAGGGTAAATATGGGTTCCAAACGACCCCAAGTGAAAACTTTCTGTCCAAACACCCTGTATAGTGAGATTATAATTATTCTATAACGATAATACAGTAAAATATTGTTTTTCCATAGCTTTTATAGTACTTGAATGTCAGCACTAAATATATCTTTTACAAGCTACGGTAACGCTATGAACATCATAAATTATTCTTATTTATTTTTTTAAATGCACTCATTCTTCAAACTAAAAAGATATATTAATTAAAGAACCATCATAGTTAATCAGTATCGAACCTCAACCTTCGCTCCCCATAACACGGCACTGCCATTCGAAAAATTGTGGGTATTTTTTGGTTAAGAATATTTTTCTTCCAAATAGGTGCCACAATATAAATAGATAATTATTTTATGGACTGCATATAAATTAAGTTTATCTCTTATGGTGATGATAAATGTTTGAACTATAATGGTTTAACTGGAATGCGCCAATTAAAATCTGATAATAATGAAAATGTTTTCCACATTAAAATAACAAAACGGTGTGTATTTTCGTAAACAAATTTGTTTTTAAGCAGCAGTATCCCAAATTGTATGTAATATTAATTAAATATTTTTCTACCTGTATCGCGTGCATTTTGTTAATTAAAGAGAATTAAAATGTTATTTGTGTTATTTAATCAAATCCCTATTACGCATTAGACCGACAAAATAAATAAAATATACAAATCTCTATTTTGAATAGGAATTATAGGGCGAACGACCACAAATTATAATCACAAAGTGGTTAGTTTTGTGCAACCAACAAAACAAATTAGTACTGGGTATTAATTTAACTCAAAATTTAAATTACACACGGTTGGCTCTGTTTTCACGTCATTATTCGAATTTTATTGAAAGCTCGGTTTTGTCACAATCAAATAGACCTCTCTATAGTATATCTCAGCATTATTAATTACAAGTACGCTTACAATTTAAACGAAAGGAAATTTAATTTTTCAACTAAACCTTTATAGGCCAGTTGGAATAGATGGAAAAAGGATCATTTTACGAAATGTCGTTTACCCGCAATTTTTTTTTCTTAAAGTATAGTTTGGGATGTCCACAAACATATGCCAACTATCCGCACGCGTGACAGGTGGGGCAACACACTTCAAAATTAAAAAATCTTTCATTTTTTGCCATTTTTCGCTTTATTTGCAATATAACTCGTAAATGAAGCATTGTTTGAAAATATATCAAGAGATATATGAGAAAATTGATTATGAACATTTGATTATTCTTAACATTTACCCAGAAAGTTTTTCGTTTAAGAGGTACATACGAAAAAACAATGCTACTTTTCTGTTTTTTATTTTTCTTTTTTAAGTGAATATGATAAATATTAATACGAAATATATCATCGGTGTAATGCAAATTATGTCTTAATGTCCAATTTACAGTTGAAATAAAATATATTTACAGACCTATATGTAATTTATATGTTAAACAGAAAGACAAATTAATAAAACTTTTCAGGTATTGAGGTATTAAAATGATGGGAAAATAAATAAACAAATATATATTTTCACAGACTATTTATTTTATGCATAGTACAGTGTACATGCATTTCATGTATAACTTAATAAAATAGAATAGAATAAGTTTATTTAACGAATTGTTCTACTACAATGTAATTCTTAAAAACTGAAACATTATGATAAATGAACCAAGCCCCACATTAAGTGCTATTTAGAACACTTGAGCGTGCATTGGGCACACAAAAATATATATAATATATATTTATTGCTCTAAATAGCACTTAATGTGGGGGGGGCCTAGTTCATTTATCATAATGTTTCAGTTTTTAACAATTACGTTGTAGTAGAACGATTTGTTAAATAAACTTATTCTATTCTATTCTGTTAAGTTATACATGAAACTATGCATAAAATATGTAGTTGTTTGTGAAAATATAAATTTGCTTATTTGCCTCCGAGCGTTTACAAGACAAAGTATTTAGTTTAAACGTTAACTATCTCAGAAACTATGGCACTTAGGCCAAAAACGCTAATAACCAAAATGAAAAACTATTAATTAGGCTTTCAAATATTTTTTCCCTATTTTTATAGCATAAAAAACAAAGAAGTTATGACAGAAACAATGTGCTTGTTCGCATTTTTTTAAATAAAAATGTCGCAATTTTGTTAATGTAAGTAGTCAGTAATTAAAAAAATATATTCCCATGTACTGCTTTTCGTTAATATATAGTGTAACATAGACGCTCAAATTTTTTCATCGGCTTACAGTGCTTACTTTAGAAAAACAATTGCATTTTAAACTGTAAATGGATTTTAGAAAAAATGAAACATTCTTGTTTCTCTGCAAATTTCTCAATAAATATTAGTTTAAGAGAAAATATGGTAGACATCAAAAATGAAGCTTATAAACTGTGAATAAATTTATTTTGTTTATAGATTTGTGTAGGGTTGATTGTTTCGAGATATTTAATTTTATAGATGGCATCCGACTGATTTTAGGATGAATTATTTAGTTTAAAATGTTGAGTATCTTAGAAACTGTGACACTTTCATCAAAAGTTCTAAGAAACAAAATTAAAGGTAATTAATCAATCTTTAAAACGATTTTTTGTTTGCTTCTACATCATAAAAAATAAAGAAGTTATGGCCGATTCAATGTGCGTTTTCACAATTTTGTTAACAAAATGTCGGCATTTTGTTATTGTAATTGCTCAGTATTTGATTTTTCTTTCAAAAATGCTGTTTTTCGTTAATGTGTAGCATAATCTAGATGATCACTTTATTTTGTCCCTTTAAAATACTTGTTTTAGAAAAAAATTCTATCCACCATCCTCCATCGAAAAATGGCCGTATTTCGGTGAATTATTGCTATGTAATTAATTTAAAAACACCAAATTAAAGATAATTATGCCAAAAATAACTTTCATTTCAACTATTCTTTTGTAAATGCCATATTCCCCGAGAAAGCAGAGAAAAGCCAATTTCTTTTTAATTAATCTTTTTACCCCCTATAGGTTCCCACGGATCAGTGAAACTCCTAAACTTTTTTTTTTCGAGATATTTGGACTATTTTAAACTTATAACCAAAGTGATAGGTATATTTACGAAAGCTGTATGCGCTATTGACATGATTAAACTAATATATAGGGTGATTCATGGGGAAAATGGTAGATCGAGTTCAGTTTGATCAATTAGAATTGGCTATTAAAAATATTTGAGATCCTTTTTATTGGTCTACACCCTGTAGTATTGCTCAATACTTCTTAAGACCTTTGAAACTACTTGCTGGAATCAGCTTGTGTTTTATGTGTGCAGTACACTATTAATTGTCAATTTACACGTATAATCAAAGAGAGAAAATTCCACTCAACAGTTACCGAAATATCTTAAGGTTTTTGAATTTTCTGTTGACAAAGGAATTTAGAGTGTTCCCATCACAATAACTATTACTACTGATGAGAAATGCGTAAGAAAAATAGTTGACTTCATGGAAAAACAATATATCCCCTTCAACACTTCGAATTGTAACAGTAACAGAGAGCTACAAAATATATTTACAAAGCAGAAACTTAATCGTAAAACAAACAGTGGTCTTTTGAACTGCATACGTATTGGATCAACGGCTCACACTCAGTTCTTAAACGAAAGGTTTAAGAAAAAGTCATTCGGTGTAATGCAACCTGTTAAAAGATCAATAAAATCTGCAATTGCACTGAATCCTGTTGTAGTTAATGTGGAGAAAGAAACTGCCCACGCTCTGCGATTAATTGACATTGCAAGGTGCAGAGGATATGACGTGAGTTGCCTTTTGACTTATGAACTAACCACTAAATTCCCTGTTTTTGACCAGAAATAAATTCTTAACAAAATCTGAGAAATCCCAGTTAGCTCACCAACTTGAATCGAAGTTAAAAAATGCACCAATTACTGAAGCTCCTCAGTCTACTTGTAAAACAACTGTTGTAGATTGTATGGCCTTTGCAAGGAAGCTGCCAACAGAATCTGTGAAGCTAAAGACATTTGAAGAGTACGCGGATCACCTCTAGAAATTATCTACTAAACTTTTAACAAAAGCGAGCGCGTAGACATTATTTTCGACATTTATAAGGAAATGGCGTAAAAGGGTTTGAAAGGTCCAGGCGTTCAGAAATACAGCCAGTAGAATACGGAGCACCAAGTGACAGCTTACCGCTCCCTGTAGATACTGACTCTTACTGAACTTTGCCTAAAAATAAAGAATTGTTGCAGTCTTACTTTATTGACTCGATTTTAATGAAAGAAATCTCCGCTTAAAGCTCCATTGTCATTTATCTGGGTTGAGTACTCAAGGAAAATCAGCCAAGATGCTACAAGAAATAGAACCATTAAAGAAGATCTGGTCGTGAACAAGCAGATGACATGATCCTAACCTACGTTTCTCTTCAAGTGCGAACCACGTAGTTATCTGTTCTACTGAAACTGATGTATTAGTTAATGCACTTTATCATTACCAAGAGAAGTGGAAAAACTTGGTGCTTTTAGCACTTTGAGTTGCTTTTGGAATGATAAAAATGTCCAGGTACATTCCGCTTCACTCTACTGGAAATAGAGTACCACATCCTGTCTTGACAACTTTACCGGCTATTCATTCTCTAACAAGCTGTGACACCAAAAGCAAAATCGGTATGAAATTGGCAGATTTGAGAGCAGCAATATCTTGTACTGAAGATCTTTTATCCGATTTTGGTAGAGAACCACTTAATGAGAACATGCAAAAGAGAGCTGAAGAGTTTTAGGTTCCTATACGTGGTACAAACTTACGTACAATAGGTGTATTGCGTTTGCATCAATAGCATCACAAGAAAGTACGGAACATTCAAGATTTGGTTCCTACATTCAAATCTGGTCACCTTCAGGTAAACAGAAGCTACTTCTAATGTTACAAATGGATTCACGCCTTGGAGGTGGCAACAGAGCTCAATCCCTTGGACTACGGTTACACGAAAATGGAAGGAACCTTAATTCAAGTGACAAAGGATCCATCGGAACTTGAAGATTTTCCCAAAACCTGTAATTGCCAGAAGTGCTTCACAGAAAATGAGTGCCCCTGTAGAAACTTAAAAATCATGTGCTGTGACTTGCAAAGAAAATGGTATGGACCAGTGCAAATACTAGTAACATTAATCTTGTTGAAATGTTGATTCCAAAATACGTATATCCTCATTATAGTTATTTTATGTACCATATTATGGGTTTTAAGAATGTGTCTACCTGATTCATTCTATATACTTGAAGCTTCATTTATTGGTAAATAAAAGCCTTTTTAGCTATTTTCCCCTGTTTTTAGATCAATTACGCCGAAAAGTTTTTTAAATTTCTTTTTTTTCAAATACCACGAGTTTTTAAAAAATATATAACGACAAAATGTGTTTACCCTTTAATAAGGAGTAGAACGTAAAAATAATTAAAATTGGACCACCGGTTACGGAGATACGTTAAAACAAAATTTAGCAAAATATTCAAAATATTCAAACGACTATGCTCTGGATCATGTGACCAATTTTTTATAATACACCTTTAGTATGCCTCACAATCAAACTTAAGACCGAGCTGACATGGGCTAGCTCCTTTACTAACAGCACACTTAGAGAATTTGAGTTGTAGTTTGTTTTCTACGCACCACTTATAGGGTCATACAGGTTCTAAATGACTCCCTTTATTATCCCTTTCAAACTTTCTATCGATCTCTATTTCAAATGCGTTAGTGCACTAGTATTTATTTAAGTATCTCACAATGTGTATTTAAGCAAACAACCGAGTATCCTCAGTTATTATTACGCCCAATAAAAAAACCTCTAAACTAATTTCCAAGTTACGCAACGAATATACAAAGAATTGGACGCATGGGAACAAATAGATTAAGATAAAGGGCTTTATTTGAAGTCTGCATAATCGTATTTATTAAACATACACGAGATGCGACTTAGGCTTGATGGAAGGAGCCTCGCCAATTTTTTCTTTCAACATAAAATACGGGAGCCACTTCATCAACCTGTCAGTTAAGATGAGGAGAAGCTAAGACTGTAGAAAGTAATCCAACTGAACACAACCAGTAAATTTTAATATTATTATAGATGAAAATCTGGATGACTGGAAAATGGCATAATTAGGTTAACCTTAGATTTGATAATGGGCTCATTTCAGGAAACAGTGGATAATTGAATAACAAATGAAATTTAATGTAAAAATAATTTTTCTACGAAAAACATATTACGCAATAATGCAGACCATTTGCAAAGTTTTTTCGTTGTGAGTGACTTGGATAGAGAATCTGAATGTGGAAGTAGTGATTCCTTGGGCAGCGGTTTTTGGTTTTTGAACGTGCTTTACAATGCCGATAAAAATATATTTTTCTGTTATTTTAATGGTGCATTTCTTTAAAACACATTTTTTTGCAATGCATTTTTTTATAGAAAATGGGAAAAGCCGTACGATGTTTATATGAGAAGAGCAAGAATGGAATTTTAAATGCATCGTAAAGTGCATATGCCATATCGAAAATATGATCCAGAACTAACGTAGAAAAATAGCATTTTCTAAAGTTTCGCGAAACGTATTTGACTTTCATTGCCTCATAGCAGGAGTTGAGAAAATGCTCTTATCTTGACAGTCGAGCTTTTGACGAAACCAGCGCGCCTAAATATACGTAACTTTAGAATATAAAAGAGTCTATTTCTTTTAAATTGTCCGTTTTTTGAAGTATTTTTAAGGAACGATAAGTGCATTAAAAAAATGCCTGGAATGTATCTTTAAAACAAGCTAAAAATGTACTCTTCGGCGGGTTACTGGACTTTTTATATATTTGTTACAAACTCAGTAGGACACTCTTAACAATTTTTTGCAAATAATGTTAGTTTTAGACATAATTTTATAGTACCAACTTAGTTGGTGAAAGACTCAATATAAAATAAAGTAAAAATAAAAAAGCATACCAGACAACTAATTCGCACAGCGCCGTGGTGAATGTAGGGCTGGACAGGCAGGCTTGGTTTGGTTTAAAAAAACATGAACAATAAAAGTTAAAACTACTACTTGCCTATGGCAGGTTTAAAATTACTGCTATATTGGTTTAAAACAATCTGCAAAGATACTTAAAAGTAATTTTTTAACTTTTCGACATTAAAACACTTGGCGATGCACTAAAAAAAACCGCTGCCCAGGAATCACTACTTCCACATCCAGATGTTCTATCCAAGTCACTCACAATGAAAAAAAATTTTATGTGGAAATAATTTTAAACAGTTCCAAAAATGGAACTTTAATAATATAATATTTGAAATCCTCTTCCCCAAAAACCCATAAAACGATACCCACATCGGTAGTGGGGTGGGGGGTGGTGATAGGGGGGAGTAGTGGGGGTGGATAAAGTAAAAAAATATTTTGAGGTTTCTGGTTCTTGTACACACACTAAATCACAATTTTTTTTCATCCCCTTCAATAATGGGGTGGGGGTGGTAATGGTGGTGACTAATGCCAAAGTTTTTTTTGAGACCTTAGCTTCTCTTGTATATACTAAATAACAATTTTATGAAATCTTACCTGCTTGATTTACCTCAAATTTACCCCAATTTACCCCTCAACCCTTCGACGGAACAAGATGAAAATATAATCTAGTTCTAGATCTCGTTAAAGTACATATGTGTACCAAATTTCAAATCAATATCTCAAACGGTTCCAGAGTAAACGTGCGCACAAGAAAAAAGTTACAGACCGACAGACAGACAAATTTTTTTCGCTTAAACTTAAAATCTCGACGTTTGATGACATTCTAAGCCAATTTGAACAATAAAAATTTAAAAAAAAATTTTTGTCGTTACTATACTTCCACTGGATGTGGAAGTAATTTTAGTTGCTATCACTGGAAAAAGAAGACGACGAAAAATCCGCCTTTATGCCGCCAGGAACATGTAGTAGAATGAAACACGTCGTATAAAATATTTGAATTTTTAGATATTTTTCGGTCTAAAAGGAATTTAGAAACAAAGAGGACAAAAAGTACAAAAATATAAAAAACAAGAACAAATAGAACACATAAAGAGAATAGAAAAGGTTAGATTTTTTCAAATTTAAATAAATAATAACTTTTTTATTTACTGTCGATTTTGTTCAAAAAGGGTTCAATAGGGTTCTTCCTTTACCTAATGCTAATTTACTGTCCAAGTTTCAATACAATCGGACTTTTCTTTCTTAAGTTGAGAGTAGTTTAATAACGGAGATGGTGAGGGAGGGGGTAACTTAAGCCAAACACACTTTAAGACCCTTGAAGACAACAAATCCAAATTTTATTTTTTAACACATTAAATTAAGGGATGAGGTGACGTTGGGGGTGCTAGCGGGGGTGGCTAAAGTAAAATAAAAATTTTGGGTCCTTTGGTTCTCGTGCATATACTAAATTTTATAAACACTTATTTGCTTGCTTTACCTTTTGCTTTTGCTTTACCTTTGTTTTTTATCCCCATTGACTATTACTACTATCCACGATATAAAAAGAAACAAAAAACGTTTTTCAAAATTAAAACTACCTAAAAACGCTCACTTTCCAGACGGGACAAAACTTTACTATAACTTCCTGATAACATAGAAATTGCGCTTCCACAAAAAACTGCCCCTTCGCTTTAACAATCGTTCATATTTTTGATGCTTAGTTTTATTGGACTACTAGACATTTTATGTATTTTAGTTAAATAAATCTGATTTATATGCAATTGTCCATTACGGTGGATCGAAAAACACAAATTGTTGAAACCCAGTTCAAAACTGGTTTCCCTCATACCGAATTTTCGGCTTTTTCAGTCCCTTAACTGACTAGCGCCGCAGCGCTAAAGCGTGTTGCCTATCGTGTATTGGGTTCGATTCTCAGTTCCGCCACTGGAGGTGTCGGTGGGTAATGGAGTGTTCTGCATTTTTCAAATCTTTCTGACAGCCTTGGCTTTTAATTTGGGGGTTGCATAATGTGTAGTGTGATTATGTTTATGACAAAAATTGACATTTACGAATTTTAGTTTCTTCTAAAGTCATTTAAATTTCATATAATCCAAATAAGTCCATTTCTATTAAAAAGGCATTGAATTACTCAAAACTTTAAAATGAAATGTACAAAAAAGACCAGAAAGCGTCAAACTACGTTAATTGTTTCTTAGTTACAATGAAACAAAACTTTATACAAAAGTTCTCACAGAGTTCTAGGTGTTGGTATTTGATTCAAACCAGCATACGTAAATTATGTGTGAAAGTTAATTTAGATTTATGGTACATTTTAGTTTTATAAGGCGATAAATTTGTATAAATATAAATCTGAAAGCAAAAATTATGCCCGAATTAAGTCAAGAAGAAAATTTAATCTCCATTGTTTATGAGGCTCCAAAGAGATAAAGTTTTGTTTGGCTGACCCATATGATATAATTTTAGTAATTTTCTCGAAGCAAAAAGTGTTTTCCTTTCTGGCGTCATATATCACTTGTTGTCCTTTCTTTGTCGCCGCTTCCCCTTCTCGTGAGGTGGGTGGACAGGTACTTGTCAGTAGTATTGTTGACAATGTAAAGGACAGCCTTTAAATCTTCGTTACTTTGTTTTCCCACTTTTGTGTGAGTTTTTGTAACAATGTATAAATCATATTTAACTTTTTGTTAAGCAAACCAATATAAATAAAGAAAACGATTTTTTAACGTTGTCCTGGAACGGGATATAAACGTATCATTCAGAGAGGACAGACACTCGCTATTAATTCGTTTAAAATATTTTCCTAATTTGTATGTCCTCTTGGCCAAAGTTGATGATGTACACTTTACTAGTATTTCATTAGTTTATCATATGTATATCAATATGAAAAAACCGCTCCCCAAGGAATCACTACTTCCACATCCAGATTTTTTATCCAGGTCTCTCACAAAGAAAAAAAAAATTAATACTATATTTGAATATTGTTTACGGAACTTTAATAATATAATATTTGAAATCGTCGACTACAAAAACCCATAAAACCACATGCCACATCGGTAGTTGGGGTGGGGGTGGTGGTAGCAGGGTGGTAGTAGCCGTGGATGAAGTAAAAAAAAATATTGAGGCCTTTGGTTCTTGTACACACACTAAATCACAATTTTATTTTTTCACCCCCTTTAATGGTGGTTGTGGTAATGAGGGTGACTAACGCCAAATTTTTTTTTAAACAGCTTCTCTTATATATATTAAATACCAATTTTATGAACTCTTACTTGTTTGATTTACCTATTTACCTCAATTTACCCCCCAACCCTACCAAATTTCAAGTCAATATCTTAAGCGGTTCCAGAGTAATCGTGTGCGCAGACAGACAGATTTTTTTGCTGAAACTTAAAATCTCCAGGTTACGTGACACTCTAAGCCTATGTGGACAATAAAAATTTAAAAAAAATTTCTGCGTTACTATAGACGCCTACTGGATGTGGAAGTAATTACCGAAAGAATATTAAATTGGTTAGCCTTAGGCTTATTTTGTTTATTGAATTAGTGGATGAATATCAATAACACAGGTCTGCGAATGAATGTTGTTGGGCCAGGGGTCATTTCCGAAGTAATTGTTCGCGCTGAATCCGAATCTGGCTTCAGAATTGGCCCACACGTCAGAATTT
Source organism: Rutpela maculata (assembly GCA_936432065.2). Taxonomy (NCBI): domain Eukaryota; kingdom Metazoa; phylum Arthropoda; class Insecta; order Coleoptera; family Cerambycidae; genus Rutpela; species Rutpela maculata. The sequence goes on from OW386291.2 coordinate 100,118,634, forward strand.
GGAAATATTTGATGTTAAGTACTTAAAAAATGGCTTTTTTGGCAACTTTTGAGGTAATGTATAGGATTGAAATTTTTTTTAAAGATTATTTCTAATAAATACATCATTTAGTACCATCATTCCTCTTTACAATAAGCTTTTGAATGGTCATCTACGATGTATCCTCGCAAAGCTATAGCCATTTTAAGGTGACATGAATTTGAAACCATGATCCCCCACAACCCAACAATTTTAACCAAATCCATTTGCGAGATAATTTTTTTTTTAGCTTTAAATCTTTATTCGTTTGGAGTCGTTTGGTAAAGATTGTTGAGTTGTAGTGGATGATAGTTTCAGATTCATGTCGCCTTAAAATGGCTATAATTTTGCGAGGAAACATCGTAGATAAATCATTCGAAGCTTATTTTAAAGGGGAAGGATGGTACTAAATGACGTATTTATTAGAAATTAGCTGAAAAATTTTTTGAATCCTATACATTAACCCAAAAGTTGCCAAAAAAAAACAACATTTTTTAAGTACTTAACCTCAAATATTTTAAAATCCTGACGTGGTGGGCCAATTCTGATTCCAGATTCGGATTCAGCGTGAAAAATTACTTCGGGAATGACCTATCTACCCAACAACAAAACCTCGTAGACCTCTGTAATCAATATAATCTAATAATCTGTATATGCGAAAGTGTTTTTAAGTATTAGTATTACCAATAGGTAAAAAATATATATGAATGACCTCTAGATGAGAAAACATGAACAAATTCTATAATAACCTTATGCAGATGGCAAAGAAAGAGTTTTCTTACATAATATATATGTTACTGGATTAAGTTGTTTAACAGTTTTGTTCTACTAGGTGTGAAGTATAGAACTGACACTACAGTCAAATTTGTTAAGAGTGGAAGTGCCGTGCTTAAAAAAATGATTTCATAATTTGACAACTTCTCCTACATCTCTGATGATACCAGATTAGTGAAGTCAACAAATACATTTTTTTGTTATTTTCGCGCAAGAAAAAAATCTTTTTCCTTTCTTCAGTTTTCAATAGCCTAGTACCGCTCTATAAAGTTGTTTCTAAAAGCTCATAAAATTTTTTTTTGAATCGGTTCGGGGATGTAGCAGAAATTGTCGAATTACGTTCACGGCACCGCCCACCTTAATGTGCTTTCTACACTAAAAATAACTTGTCGGATTATCCAATAAAAATGTAAATTAAATTTGCATATGTGAAATAGAAAAGTTATTTTTGTCCATTAATTGCATGAGTTTTAAATTAACCTTGATGATGTATATTTATTTCAACAAAGGGAATAACAGCGTTTTGTGTGATAAAGTTATTGATTTTTTTTAAAATTTCGATTGTTTCGTTATCTTTTAAACAGGGGGTAGTAGGTAAATACAGATCGGATGCTGCAAGGAAGTATTAAGTTCAATGGGTATATATCAGAAGCCATAAGTTGTTCATATATTTCGTAAACCCTAAAACTTAGGAAACGCACTATTGTAGTTTATAAATCAAGAATTATATAGTATATACAAATTAATATTGTGAATAATTGTAAAATAAAAAATACTTGAAAAATGTTAGTGTGGGTATCTAGCAAATAACTTTCATACTCATAATAATGTTACATTTCTACCCCCACATAAATCTGTGTGCGTTTCCTACAAGTTGTATAAGTAACGGAAACTAAATTAGTGCATTAGTCTGGCAATTGGCCCAGAGATGGCGCGATCGGTATCAGAGTCTGGGAGTTATAGAGCGCCTACTAGAGAATTCCAGAAGAAGTTGAGAATATTCTGGACCCTTTATCTTTGGGTATATAAAGATATGGAGAAGCTCAGAGTGGACAGTTTAGTGCAGTTGATATGGTAAGTTTAGTTCAGAAGACAGTTTAGTTCAGTTAACAGTTCAGTAAGTTTCGAAGTAAGCAAAGTGATCAAGTGACTGAAGTAGTGAATTATAGTACTTAGACTAATATTAGTGAAGCAATTAATTGTTGCAATTAATGCGTCAGTTAATTAGTGTTCAGTGTTACCCTGGTGTTATAATTTCCGAATCCACGATACAGGGTGTTTACAAAAGGGGTATAAACACGTAACAATAGTATTCAATATGAAATTACCCATTCTTATATATGCTGTTGTTCTTAATATTGATCCCGATAGTATACTAATAAGACTGATCAATGACATAACACGAATTATCTGAAAAAGATCAATAAGAAACATTTTCCCTAGAAAGTTGCGAATCAACAAAATATTATAGCGACTTTACCGTAATATTTTCCATACAATGATTGTTACCATATTTCACCAACATAGCTCCTTGAAAATTCAGGATTTTATGTTGGGTAAAGGGAAACGGGGCCCTACAGTTTTTAACCGAATTAAAACCAGTTCTAGAGGATATTTTTAACATTATTTGGTGGTAAGCAGTTCAAACCTGCTTCGCTAGTTATTCCGATTTGCAATCTAAATGCGCTATGCTCTGAGATACAGTACCCTCTAAAACTAAAATAAAATACGATACATGCAGAATAATAGGTAATTTTTTGATTTTCTATGTTAAATATTAGAAATTAGGTGTATGAAAGTTATCTGGTAAATACTAAAATATACTTTTTCATCATTATGAAAGCGGATAAGATAGTACTACGTGTTTACTTGGTAGTTAGGCCACCACTGGCCATTTGTACCTTTTTGTTTGCTATCGGCCCGAAAGTATTGCCTCTGTATATTTTATCCAGGAGCGACTCAAGGCAACTTTTCCACCCGAGCGGGAGCAGTTTTTAGCGCCCCTCCCTGAGATAATCACGGAAATTTCACAGACGTACTACTTCTAAAGTCCAAGGATATCACCGATCACTACTTTTTAAGTTAACACAAAATTGTCTCTCGATATTTATGCAGCTGATAATACATCCAGAAATAAAGATACCTTCAATGAATAATAAGGAAATTAATCATACCCCTTTAAAGGGGAACAATAAATGTCAGTTATTCTTCAATATCTTCCGACCGCCTTAAAACATAAAGTCATATTTTAAATTTATAGCCCTTCTGGACATCAATTTACATAGTATCAGTCAAACCACTTCTTCTGCTTGAGGGGAAGTTTTAGGGGGTGGCTGTCGGCATTTTACCCCCGTTTTTTATTTTTTTACATATTTTTAAAGGTTCTTAAGAAAAATAATTTTCAGATCATTAGAAATAAAAAAAGATATTCTTATTGCATTTCGATAAAAAATTCTTAAGTAACTTATGTTTACACATCAATGTGCATTTACAACATTTTATCAATAATAACAAAGGTCTACAAAAAAAAATCTTGTCCCAGAAGGTTTTTTCAGAATTACGTACTCCTGATGATCTAAACGATCATGAAAAAATGTCCAAAATCCAGAAGTTTACCAACGAAATGTACGGAATAAAAAGTAACGATGTCAATGCTGGTAGAGTACTACCGTTTAATAAAAAATACAGCTGCCAGACAATTGAAGGATCACTTTTCAAGAGAACTCAAACTTTTGAGATTCAAGGAGTATACCACCATGCTGGAAATCCCTTGAAAAACAAATTTTAAGAGCCATATATATTCAATGACGTCACATAGTTTATTTTACTCGTCAAGCCCCTTCATTTGATACCCATATCAAGGGGGTTGTGAAGAGAAAGACAATCCGCCATCTTGGGACATTCGCCATATTGGATTTAGACCGATAATTGCTACACTACGTTGCATTGTCACCGAACTTATACACGGGTGCCAAATTTCAAAGCTTAGCTTAATTAGAACTAGACGAAATTCAGCTTGCAAGATTTGACCTAAACAAACAAACATACAAACATTGCAAGTTAAATAAAAACTTTTAATAAAAACAACTCTCATTACTGTCGAAAACATTTAATATGTAGTATAATTACTGAAGACTTATAAATACAAAAAGAAACTTCATGTTTCATAATATTTATTGGTGGGGAAAAACATACTCTTTTTAAAGAAAAATTCAGTCGGCCTGAAAAAACTGACAGGTTTGAAGGTGAACGACAAAAATATTAGAAATGTATGTAGTTTTGGCTTTAATTTGGTGTAAAATTCAGCCCGAAACTCCATTTCCATTTATACTCATTGAGATCTACAAATTAATAGAAGAAAAAAAAATCGAAACTCGATCATGTAATAGTACAGTTCCAAAAACTACCGGAACTCTACTGCCACACATAACCCGACAGGAAATGCCGTGGACGACAATTGCCTCGTAAAAGTACTAAGGATGAACAACTCTACATAAACAATTCAACTCGAAACTCGATGACGAGGCGTTTTTGTCGTGGGCGCTCGTTCTATATAACTTACAAAAGAAAAACTGGAGAATACAAAGTGCGAATAAATATTTAATACACTGACATTGACAATAATCTATGGCATTACTTGATGTAATTGCATCTGACTATAAAGAATTTGGAAAAAATTAGAAAACTGTTTAATAGTAGGAGGTCTACATGTGGAATAGTTTTCAACTTAGTTGAATAAAATGTGTTTTTTTTTCTTCATAACTGAAAAGACTTGATCAAGAAGGCCTGGAAAAATGAAGACATGCCGTAGGAATGGAACATCGGTCTTATCTGTCCTCTGCATAAAAAGGGCGATCAACTGGACTACTCAAACTACAGAGGCATCACCCTCCCTAATACAATGTATAAAATATTCTCTTTTATTATATATAGAAGCTTGAACCATTATATCGAAGATGCACTGGGAGAATATCAGAGCGGTTTCCGGTCAGGCAGATCTACTGTTGACTAGATTTTTGTCCTGCGACAAATCCTAGAAAAGACCACGGAGTACAACATCGGCGGCACGTTCCACATGTTTATAGACTTTAAGGCAGCCTATGACAGCATCATTAGACTCAAACCACAGAAGTCCTATACCAGAAGCGTCACTGTCGGAGGCACGTTCGATGTTTGGGTGCGTTTGCACGCATCCAGTAATTTAGTCGAGTAGAGAGACGGTCCAGTAATTTAGTAATTGCTTTCCACTAAATTACTTGACTAAAACACGCTGTCTGCATTGGTCGAGTACTAAATTACTAAGCGACTCGACTAAATTACTGAGTGCGTGCAAACGCACCCTTTCATTGGTAAATTGGGGTGACCTTCGGCCATCTTGTTGGTGGTATTGTCAACCTATAAATCCGCACCTTTCTAAATTCACCGCTGGACGCATTGGTAGATAAAATTCGAAGCTAATTTTGGCTTTGGTTTTCAAAATAAGCCAATCATATAATGTTATTGCTTACCGGTACGCTCCACCGGTGAATTTAGAAACCTGCGGATCTATAGGTTGACAATAATACCACCGACATATGACATATGCGCATAAAATTCAATATTGGTTGGAAGGCCAGAGAGTCGTTTCTGGTATAGGTCTTCTGTACTCAAACTGTATGAAGCTATGAGATAACTCAGAATACCTGCTCAACTAATAAGACTTGTCAAAATAACAATGAGTCAAGTAACTTTCCAAGTGAAAATATCTGATTCTTTTTTCGCAAATAAAGGACTAAGGCAGGGGAGTGCGCTGGCGTGTCACCTTTTTAACATAGCATTAGAAACGCAGAGACGCAGGGATGAACAACAGTACAATATTTAATAAAATTCCAAAGAGACGTTTACCACACTCGTTGGTGCAGCACAAAATATGGGTCTGACGGTGAATGAGGGAAAAAATTAATGTTATACCGTCGACACCAGGTAATAGAGCTAGAGTCAGAAACATCGCACCAAATATAATTATCGATGATTACAATTTTGAAATAGTGCAAGCATTTACTTACCTGGGGTCTTCAGTAAATAATAAAAATAATATGTCCGAGGATATAAAACAGAATAATACTTGCCAACAAGTGCTATTCTGGAGTTGGAACACATCTCAAAAGCTCACTATTATCATTTAAGACAAAACTGATGCTGTATGAATCGTTAATACTCCCTGGTCCTGGATCCGAGACATGGACCCTGAGTAAAGCTGAGGAAACCCCACTCCAAACTTTTGAAAGGAAAATCCTGAGGCGGATTTTTGGAGCTGTATGTGACAAAGGTGTATGGCGCCGACGTTACAACTTTGAGCTCCATGAGAAATAAAAACAGGTGGCAAAGGGTAGGGATGTGGTAACAAGTATAAAGATAGGACGACTCAGGTGGGCAGGACATGTCAGTAGAGATGGTTGCATGGTTTCGGAACCAGCGGGGGCTAAAAGCTGCGGCAGGCCAAGATTACGGTGGAAGGATGGTGTCAATGAAGATACACAAACAATCGGTGTAGGGAATTGGAAGCGGGAGTCGCGGAATTGGTAGGAATGGCGAAAGGAACTAGAGAATGTCGGGGCCTACATAGGGCTGTAGCACTAGGGATGGTTATGAACTGAAAAGACTTTGTTGAATAAGATTTTCAATAAAAAAATGTCAAAAAGGTAGTTTGCTTAAAGTTGATTTGATATTTTCTAATTTTTAGAATATCCTGTATAATTTATCTTAAGTTTGACAACTGTTTTTGACTTCCAAAGACAAGCAAGATTTTTTATAAAGAATAACTTTTTCTCGGCAAATCAAATAAGAAAGTTTAGAAGAGTGCGGTAACCCATCCGGGGACACACTGTATGTATGTATGAATATGTTAAAAAAATAGTGAACATTCTGTATTCTGTTTATACACGGAAACTTGTAATCTAACAAATATATTTATTATTATTTCTCAGGAAATTTCACGACATGAAAGCAAACATAAAAATTACGTTGGCTGTGTTTAGAGTTTAATATCCAGGAAATAATATCATTTTCACCTCGTTTGATTTAAAACCGTGGATTTACAATGAAAAAAAGGTTCTATAAATTCGAGTTAATGATGCCCCGGAGATCTTAATTAAAGACGTTGTCAAACGAATATAAGATGTTAAGAGGGTTATTTAATTAATGTAGCGATAAGTTTGTTTATTTTAAATGACAACAAAAGAGACATGAAACAAAGATAACTAATTAATTACGCAAAAGTTTCTGCTGACAAGTTAGGTAAATAAATAAGAAAAATTGTTTTCGTAATTAGCGCGGCGACGGTAAAGCGAATGTCTCGGGGCATATTTCCCAAGTATAAAGTTAACCCTAGTTATTTTATGTATTACCTGGTCCCTAATAGGCCGGGAGCTGATGACATATTTTAGGGTATGACATCCTACCGCTCGGAACCCTAACGACTTCATCACACATTGGTAAAAATGAAGGAAACCCAAGTGACATACTTTTCTCGTGGGTGTGTCATGTTAATTTTTTTTTTAATACTTCAACAAAATGCCAAACTATTTCCGCGGGTGGAAGGGAGGTACCGATAGATTTTTCGGGTTAATATCTGTGAGTATCTGTGAAGCTAGTTTTTTTCCCATGATAGCATAGACAGTAATGATGAAAGTGCAGGTCTAACAAACTTTTAGTGTTGCAAACATGAGTAAAAAAATTAAACATGTTACAAAAAGTTGCATAAATGTATTATATTTACAAGATTGAAATTTTATATACTTACAGATGATATAAAAACATACCGGAAAATAACATTCTAATGCGTCGGAAGCGTTGCCATGTCAGGTCTACCACCCACGCAAAGTGTGGAAAAAACAAACATTTTTGATTTGTATCTACAAGGCTGAAATTTTTTTCTGGATTAGCTTATTTAATAAGACATCCCAAAAATACAGTCTACCAATCGTCTCATGTTGCCAAAGCTCTTGGTAGACGTAATGGAATGCAAGCTCGTGACCGCGGAAGCTGCGCTCCGAGTCATTGCAGTTCGCGGAGAAGTTTTGCATTTTCCGCCGCGGAATACTTCTACAAAGCTGATTTTTTGTCTACAAGAAGTATTTGCACTATTTCGATTAAGAATCACATTCTACCTCCGCTAAAATATGGCTAAATCTTTGGTTGACGTTGCCAAAATGGCAATATGTAGTCAAATCATGACAATTATATGTTTCATTAATATTAACGAACATACAGTTTTCTTATAGATGTGTTAATAACCACTTTTATTTACTCCATTATGATTTATGTTTCGGTAAAAAAATGTATCTTCTAATTTATATTTTTTTTTACGTCAAAGAAAATATATTTAACATATTAATAAATAAAAAATTCACGATCCTGTGTAAATCTCATTGTAAGAAATGATTGTTTTTTATAACTTAATAAAAAAAAATTATTCTTTAAAAGTTTATTATTATTTAACAATGTTACTGTTAATTAAATACTAAAATTATTCCGAAATCAGCTACGAGAGTAAATATGGAGATTCAGATATGAGTACCAAAGAATTCGACAGTTAATTTGATTATAAAAATATTACGTGTGCCCTAATTCAATTATGATAATTAAAGCTATTCTATTAAAATATTGTGTGTTATTATCGTTATTGATTACTTCCATATCCAGTGGAAAAAATAAAATTGTGATTTAGTGTGTACAAGAACCGAATGCCTCATTTTTACTTCAGCCACCCCCACTACCTCTAGATATAAGTAAAAATGTTTTTTTCACACTTTGCGTGGGTGGCAGACCTGGCATGGCAATGCTTCCGACGCGGCAGAATATTATTTTCTGATATGTTTTTATGTCACCTGTGAGTATGTAAAATTTCAATCTTGTAGATATTAGTATATTACGTAATGAGTGATGTAAGAAGCAAATTACGCACGAATCGAAAAGTTGCGCACGATGCCGCGTAGCAGCGAGTGCGTATTTCCATGAGTGCGTAATTGCCTTACAACTCGAATTATGTACTATACTTTACCTACGATCACTACTGTAAATAGTAAAAAACACACTACTGCGATCTATGTAAGTTGAATTTTATATATGTAAACAAAACGCACTGTAAACAAATCGCACGGTAAACAAAACGCACGGGACACGCAAAAATAGGTGGCTTAGTTCGCTGATGCGGGGTTTAAAAAAACAAATGCGCCTACGTAATTTTCAAACGCTGTCAAAATTGACATAATATTTGTTGAATAATATTGTTGACTAGTAAAATAAATTCAGATTTTACTAAATAAATAAATAAATAAATATGATCGTAGGTAAAGTATAGTACATAATTCGAGTTGTAAAGCCATTACGCACTCATGGAAATACGCACTCGCCGCTACGCGGCACCGTGCGTAACTTTTCCATTCGTGCGTAATATACTTCTTACAACACTCATTACGTAATATACTATTACCTACGATCATATTTATTTAGTTATTTAGTAAAATCTGGATTTAGTTTACTAGTCAACAATATTATTCAACAAATATTATGTTAGTTTTGACAGCGTTTGAAAATAAAGTAGGCGCATTTGTTTCCTTAAATCCCGCGTCAGCGATATAAGCCACCTATAATTGCGTGTCCCGTGCGTTTTGTTTACAATATGTAAAATTCAACTTACATAGATGGCAGGTGGTGTGTTTTTTACTATTTACAGTAGTGATCGTAGGTAAAATACATTTATGCAACTTTTTGCAACATGTTTAATTTTTACTCATTTTTGCAACACTTATAGATTGGTAGAATTTCACCTTCATCATAGATACTATCTAAGCTTTCTTTGGAAAAAAATCTAGCTTTATAGAAATGATTTCACGAAAACTGTCGCTACCTTGATGGCTATAATTTAAATTGGTAAATTTGTGGGTGTAAACAAAATAGTCTATCGGCTAATATTTGGTATACTGCCTATTTGAACAATAAAATACTCGAAAATAGTTGCGCCATACCGTTTGAGTGTGTAGAACGGCCCGCCATACACGCGTAAAAATGTGCCATTTTCATTGTCTGATAACCTACCGGATGAATTTACATGTTATTTACATCGGAAGACATTAGAGTATATGATTGTCATACTGCTAGAGTGAGTGGAACAGGGGCTGAAAGTTGCACATTTTTAAGGTTCATATGTATAATATCTTACCGTTTGCAGTTTCACATTTTTAAAATAATGCATTTTAAAATATTATGTGGTGCTTACGCACATTTTTAAATTACTTGTATGTATGACAGCCACTTTCGTCCACAGGTTTGGTATGACAACAGTACTTTTTAACTATATTTGCTATAAATTAATTAAAAAAACAAAGAGCAACACAGTAGGGTGTTATTTTGAAATAATCATCATTATCATCTTGGTGCTACAGTTCTTTTAGAGCCATGACTTTCTTAAGCTTTTTTCGCCATTCTGTCATATTTTGCGACTGGTATCTCCAATTTGAGCCACCTGGCATCCACCGTCATCAGTCCGCTTACGCTTGGGTCTGCCCTGTTTTCTACTTCCCACTGGCTTAGCAGTAAAAACCCGCTTGATCAAATTATTTTCTTGAGTTCGAGCTACGTGTCCTGCTCATCGCAGGCGCGTGAGTTTTATTTCAATCACTATATTTTTCCCATTGAAATTATTTCTATACATATTATACAACTCATAACGGTATCTGCGTCTCCATACAGACTGCTCCAAAAATCTTACGCATTACTTTTCTTTCGAAAAAGATCAACGAGGATTCGTCGCATTTAGTCAGAGTCAGTGCTTCCGATCCATATGTAACAACAGATATTATGAGTATAGAGCTTTATTTTAGTTGATCGAGACATATTCTTATTGGAAAGATATTTTGCGAGGCTGTAATAAGTTCTGTTAGCCGTTATTATCGGCCTTTTTGTTTCTTCATATGTATCGTTATTCGGGTTAACCAGTGTGCATAAGTAGACAAATTCCCTGACTGTTTCAAAAGTTTCCTCTTTGGTAGAAAGATTCTCCTCGATATTTCCTGCTCTGGAGCGTGAAGTTGTGGGAAAATTTTTTGTTTTATTTTGATTTATCTGCAGGCCAATCTTCTCTATTAAATCAGAGATGGTTTCCTTAGCCTTTCTTCTGGTTCTGGTTATTATATTGACATCATCTGCATATGCTAATGTCTGAACCAACCTATTAAAGACTGTTCCTCTACCACCTAGATTTGCGTCACGGATAATTTTTTCCACAGCTATATTAAAAGTTGACACGTCAGCGCGTCCCCTTGTCTTAATCCTTTATGTGACTCAAATGATGTCGACGTGTCATTTTATACTTTTACTGCCGATGAGATCTTTGCCATGGTCTTTTTATTAGGCAAATCAGTTTTCTTGGTATCTCAAAGTCATTAATTGCTCGGTCTTATGATATTGTTATAGGTTGCTTTGAAGTCGATAATGAGGTGGTATACAGTATCGGAAGATTTTGGATTTGGGTGGCAGGGATAGTTTCAACGGCTTGACAGACCGCCTACAATAAAGGTGTGTACCAGTGCTCTAGTAGATGGAGCAAATAATGACGCGCTATCAAGAAAACACGTACATCATTGCTATTAAAAATTTCAGTACCAGTTATTCAAAGTAAGGATGTAGTTGGCTCTGTTCAGTATAGGTAATATTATTACGTGCTTTAATAACTGAAATTATTTAACCCGTTTTACTTTCAAAACGAGTCAAATAATTCTTTACATTTCCCGTAGACAGAGCTGCCCACGCACATGTGGTGGGGAAAGCAGGTGGCGCGAATAGGATGTGTTATACGATAAAAAAGAATAGCCTAGTTGCTTCGCTCTCGCTTGCTCTCATTGCCGACCCAAATGAAACATTTTCTGACACTGTATATCGATGTTAAATTCTTGAACCTTTTCGAGGATTTATCGTAAACATAAAATTTGATTGATGGATGAACGGTCAGGTCTGAACCCTGCTTGGTATTCTCCAAGACGTGCCTCCATATATAGTTTAAATCTATCGCAGAGAATATTTGATAGGATCTTGCATGCAGTGTTGAGGAGTGTTCTCCCCCTATAGTTTTCACAGTCCAGCTGGTCTCCTTTTTTATGTAAAGGACATATGAGACCTCTGCTCCATTCTACTGGCATGTCTTCTTCAAGCCAGACTTTATAGATTATCTTATGCATAGCGTCTACGATAGATTGTCCACCACTCTTAAATAATTCTGAATTTTGAAACAATACAACACTATATAATGTCATATCAAATCTTTTCCTCATTATATCATAATATTTATTGAATACATTTATTATAAATTAATGAAAAAAAAACAAGTGCCATACGGTAGGTCATTATACAATGTGTACTGAAAAGTCAGCCGGTAGACTGTTATTTTTTTACTCAAAAATCAGTTAGTATGGCGATCTTTTCACCCGCGGAAATAGCATGGTACCCATTTTCCGTTTTTTTTTATGAAAACTGTCGATAGAAATAAAAAATATCCCGTAGGATATAAAAAAATTTTTTTTTACATGACACAACCGCGAGAAAAGTATGGCTCTCTTGCATTTCCTTCATTTTTCCGACAATGTGATGAAGTCATCAGGGTTCCGAGCGGTAGGAAACTATTCCCTAAATATGTCACCAGCTACCGATCTATTTCATATATTACCTGGTCCTTAAGGCATTCAGAACATTTAACAAAGATAGAAACGGTTTGTGCGCTTTAAATTTATTAAAAGCATTTCATAATAGGGAGCACGATTAAAGCAAGCTTAAATTATGTCATATTATGCATGAATACACAATTATGAGACGTTTAGATGACATTAGTGAACTGTACCGTTTTATATGGATTAAAACAGTACCGCGACGCTGCTGCTCTGACTATCATTTAAGAAAGAGCGCTCCCGTGTTTAATTATATTTTCATTAAATATGGTAAAATTTACACAGACCAGGTGACACCTCATAACATCTAACAACATTGCTTATATGGTTCCACTTAACCCACATTTATGTATGTATAGCTACGACGATAAAAAGTTCCCAGCGTCAGATGTCTATTTCAGTCCTCTATAGTCTTACTTTAGCCGAGGTGAAGGTTTTTACTTCTAAACCTCAAAACCAATTTTGATGAATTTTTGTTTTAAATGTTCCTTTATATTTAATTATTCAAAATCGGAAAATTGGGATTTTAGCTTGAGCTTATTTCAAAACGATCTCTGTCAAAAAACACAAAAAGTATTACATTGAGCGAAGATATGCTCGAGACAAATAAGAAAGCTACTAAATTGGACATGAAGTTTGTATTTTTCTAATTTCTGTAAAATTAATGGTTTCGGAGATATGTAAGTATAAAGATGGCGTCCGTACGTTTATAAGACGAAGAATTTAGATTAAATGCTAAATATCTCAGAAACTATGGCACTTACGTAAAAATATTAAGAATCAAAATGAAACAATTAATTAAGCTATGAAATGATTTTGACTGTTTTTATAGCATAAAAAACAAAGAAGTTATGACAGGAACAATGTGCTTCCTCACATTTTTTTTATTAAAAACTCCCAAAATTTTGTTAATGTAAGTAGTCAGTGATTAAAAAAATATATTCTCATATACTGTTTTTCGTTAATATAGTATAACTTAGACGCTCTAATTTTTTCGTCCGTTTACAGCACTTCAGCAAAAATTGCATTTTAAACTATAAACAGATTTTCTAAAAAAACGTAATTTTCCTTTTTAGCAAATATCTTAATAAATATTAGTTTAAGCGAAAAAATTTTAGATATCAAAAATAAAGCTCATAAACTGAGAATGAAATTGTTTTACTTTAATAATTACGTATGATTACTAGTTTCGGAACTATTTAAGTTAATAGACGGCATCCGAAAGATTATAGGATGAAGTATTTAGTTTAAATATTGAATACCTTAGAAACTGTAAAACTACCATCAAAATTTCTAAGAAACAGAATTAAAGATAATTAATCCGTTTTTTAAACGATTTTTTGTTTGTTTCTGTATCGTATAAAATAAAGAAGTTATGGAAACAATGTTTTCACATTTTTCTTTTACAAAATGTCGCCATTTTGTTATTGTAAAAAAATCAAAAAATTATGTGCCCCATCACTCATGTTTCTAATAATTGTTTCTTTAAATAACTGAATATAATAAACATTTGGATTAGTTTAATGCCACCATTTTATCAGCGCCTAGAATTCGTAGATTAGTGGGTAGATGGGTGTAAGAGATCCTATTGGCGTTTAAATTTGGAAGCAGGGTAATTCAAAATAATTTTTACAAGGGCTTATCAAACCAGCGTCCGTAAATTTAAATTTATCAGTAAAATTTTTTATAGCAATAGGCTTGTTGCATGTGTCGTATATTTTAAATTAATTAATCTGTTTTCATAATTTCTAACTGGAAAGTATTTAAATCACCGCCTAATAACTGGGAGAAGGAGGAAACTTCTCCTGTATCTTGGCTTCAATTGCTTCTCTGCATGTATATGAAAATATGCAAAAATAAAAAAATTTGTCGCTTAGTCAAAATATGAGTACATTCTTAGCGAAGTAATAAGTTTATTGTTGTTTAAAGAAAATAATAAACAATAATCGATACAAATAAAAGGACCATTGGAAGCGCTTATTTGTGTATTTAAATTAAAAAAAAAATCATATCGATAGCTCAATTAGATTTGAAGATATGGCAGTGTAAATGTTAAAAAATACGATTTTTATAATCAATCAATTTCTCAAGTTTTCTCGAAATAAAAAATATCTGTACCACAAAAAAATATCGTAAATAGCCATTTCTTATGTAGAATTGTTCACTTTATAAAAACTATAAGGTCTGGTATGGTTCTACGCTAATTTTCTTTTCTCGAGAACGGAGAGACTTTTATAGTTTATTTCGCTCCTCTATCATAAATGGAATTAATTTAAAACGTGCGCTAGCGCTGAGGCGGCTCGTGTTGTATGATATCACGCGTTGTTTGCGCGCCTAACGGATTTATTCAAACTTTAATGTTGATTTTAATATTAGGTGATTCCCAGAGGCGTATAGGCTGTCATGATTTGTGTAAAGTATGTTTCATTATAATTTTAGAGCAAAATGTTACGAAGGTTATTTTTTGATTAAGCACACAAAAATATGAAGTGTGTACTAGATATCGAAATTGAAATATACAGTGATTCTCTCATGTTCGAACGATCTAAACGTAGTATAGGTGATATGTCAATTTTACTTTAAAATATTATTAAGGTATTTAATAAAGCTATTTCGAAACGAATAAAAGTTGCAATTGAGCGCTGTCGACTGTGAATAAATACAATAAAATACAATAAAAATTAAAAATATATTGGTTTGAGACTAAGTCCCAGTGGCCCGCGCAAAAGTGAATTGCGCATATATAGACTAGTTCACAAGTTCAAAGCCGTGTAAAAATATGAGTTAGGGCTCATTGGATTTGGAATGACGTCTAGAAAAATGTGCGAAGATTTCACACCCGCACATAAACAATTGCAAAAGTTATAAACAAATTAAGATTGAAAAAACAACGAGTTTCGTTTTTTGCAAATAATTTGAAAACTATTAATATTTAAGAAATTTTAAAGAAAGACTCTTAAAGAGGAAGAAATTTCCAATGAAAAAGTCCCGACTCCCTAAATTCTATCTCTATTATTAATCATTTTAATTTAATGTTGAAAATAGAGCTCCGCTCGGCGAACACTAAGCCGTTCCGATGCTCTTAAACCGTCCGTAACAAGTAAAAATATTTTTTATGTTATTAAATATGAATTTAAAAAAATTATCGTATTACTTAGACACTTACGGGAACAATATCCCGTTGGAAAAAATTTTTTCACCGATTTTTCATAAAATGAGCCTATTGTTAATTAACAATTTTTTTTAGAGTTTGCGTTTATATTTCAAGTCGGATAATTGTTAAACAAAAGCTAAAATTATTTCGCTTCGTGGAGACCTTATGTCAACTATACTTTATGGGATTATGACATTGCGATATTTTTAATCGTTATAGTCTATTAGTTATTAATTATTTAAGCTAACAAAAAACTAAAAAATAAAAAAGAGAGGTTGAAAAATTTGTTTTATTAATTTTAATTATTATTACTGTTTTTATATTCAAAAATACTATAAGATTGCATAAACTTTAAATCTGTATTACTATTTGTTTAAACAAATTTTATTAACAAATAGGTAAATTAAATTAGGCGATGTTGTTCCAGGAATCATAACTGTTTATTCAACACACATTTGGCCTTCTTACATAAAAGTTCAAAAACTACCCAGTATTCGTGGCTTATTTGATAAAATTGCAAAATTACCATTTTACCAGGTTTACAGAATTTATTGATGAAAATCCATCTGATTTTAGAACAATTTATACAGCGAACTTGTGAACTAGTCTAATTTTAATATTTGTTCTTCAAAAAGATATTCGGAATTGGTCATGTCGAACTGCAACTTCTCGTTTTATTATAATCTTATATATGTGAAATATGAAACCACGGTTTTAATCTACAAATGACATAAATTTATGCAGCATGATTTTTAAGTCACCCCCAGAAATTAAATAACCAAATGATCAAAAAATTTAAACCGGATATTGGGTTTTCGTTTTTTAATTTTTTTCTTGTAAAAAATATTAATTCGATTAATAGAATAGTCTAATTTTAGATTTAAGAAACATAATATACCCCATATGTTAAAAATTTCCTCGGTGATCATAAGTACACTTAAAAATGTTAAAAAACTAAAAGGGAAAAAAATAGGAAATCTGGTTCAGCAATACAACAACAAATCATTGAAGCAGACAGACTATACTACAAATTTTCTGGAAAACTTTTTTAAATACAACATTTATGTATGCAACAAACATATAATCACTTATGGTAAAATATTTACCTGTCTATGCTGTTTTGGTAACTGCAAAATTATAAAACTAATTAATAATAAAATAAAAATATAAGAAATACAAACATTTACACACTGAAGGAAACAGCAAAATAAATTATAAATATCTAAAATTTACAGCGTATACTAACAAAGGACTTTATGCAAAAGCATAAAGTTATTTTTATAAGTTAGATAAATTTTATTGTAGATCATCTACTAGCTTCAGATTTGTTTGTTTCGAATTAAGCACCAGCTACGCTTATTAAAAAAAACATTATACCATTTTAAATGAATTTTTATATGCGAAAATCTATCTAATAATATTGGCAGTAAGGCTGTCGTGAGGTTGATAATATGTGTGGTGATTCTAAAGCGACTTTACTTAAGAAGAAGATGGTTGAAATGTCAAGCATTCTTTAGATTTAACGTGGACGTAAATCCGAACATCAGGACACACCAAAAATAATATTAATTGATATTTGGGCCTAGACAAGGAAAGCCATTCTCAGTCTGATGTTCCGTGTTCGAGTCCCCGCCGCGGTACTGGTGTTTTTTTTTTTTCGAAGAATAAAAGAAATTCCGGAATCCCTTGTCAAAAATATGTGCCCCCTCCCACACAAAGCCACTTATTTCAGGATTTCAGCATTACTTGTGATGTTTAATGTTTTAATGTTTAACGTTCTATTCAAGAAATATCTAAATTTACAAATAATAGGAATGGATCACTGATCTACTGGAAAACTTCATTTAGATAATTAGAATTATCTAAAGTAGTGCAGAATTTAATAAATAAAGTTTACCAATCAACCTATCATGAATAAGACATAAATTTAAGAAAACTGTATTTTAGAAATGTATGAGGGACAATATATTCTCAAAATTGATAATATTTATATAATTACATAGCCACACAAAAAAAGTGGTCTGGTCTGTGAACCGTACCAGTATATCCTTATGTATTTAAACCCTTTGAAACCAAATCAGTAGTCAGAATTGTCCGATTCACGCGTTTTTCACCCCTAACCCTAAAATACACCCAAAGCAAAAAAAAAAGTGATCTGGCCTGAGGACTGGATCAGTGTATCCTTATGTATTTGGGCCCGCTGAAACCTTATTCAAAGTCAGAATTGTCAGATTCGTTCGTTTTCACTTCTAACCCCAAACAAACTTCCCCAATAAAGTGGTCTGTCCGGCGGACCAGACCAATATATGCTTACCAAATTCATAGGGATACATTGGTATGGCCCGCCGGACAAACCATTTTTTGGGGGTTAGGGCTGAAAAATGAGCCAATCTGAGAATTTTGACTTCAAATTCGGTTTGAGCGGGTCCATATCCATAAGAATAAACTGATCTGGTCCGTGGGTCAGACCGCTGTTTTTTTTGTTTTGCGGGTGTTTTTTGGGATTAGCGGTGAAAAACGAGCGAATCTGACGATTCTGACTTCTATTCGGATTCGGATATGGATACACTGGTATGGTCCGCAGGCCAGACCACTTTTTTTGTGTGGCTGTGTTATTTATCAAGATTATGCTAATCCTTCTGTTAATTTAAATTTATCAGCAAAAATTTTTACAACAAATGTACGTATGTAAGTCGTATGCAGGGTGATTCCTATACCGATAAAAATCTTGCAGTCATAATTTTTTATTTTTACCATAATTCGTAAGATTTGATCTTCAGATATGCTTCCCTACCTTATCCACTAAAAGATTTTTTGGCTTTTAACGATTTCCTATCATAACAATTTCTGAATGTCGATTCCCCGAGATGGTTCTTATAACCTTCCTAATCCATTTGTCTTGTTATGTCGCAATATTTTTTTTCTTGTATTTATAGACTTATAGAATTTGGATTAGTTTAATGCTACCATTTTAATTATAAAGATCTCTGGCAACGCCTAGAATTCGTAGAAGAGCAAATTTTCGTCAATTAAGTGACTTTAAACGAGATAATCGGTATGAAAAACGGACTTTTAAGGAATATTGACAATAATTCTATTAACCGTAGCAACGGTATTGAGGTGTTGGTCAAGGTGGTCTGAGGAATATTTTCATGCCTTCTTGTATTTAACGTTGGTATATCTTGAAGCCCTTGTGGACAACAGTAGCAACTGTGAATAGAGATTCGTTGAAGAATACACATGGCAACATTAGCAAATTCCCAATTCAGCAATATCTGGCGAGACAGAAATATCACGAAACGTACCTGGATCAGAAATGCGCGCAACGCGACGCGACGTAGAGAATGCTAAAATTTGGAATACACTTCCCCAAAATTTGGGGTGGAAAATGCTATGGCAGTAGGTCACCTTCGATCGGGTTAGCCTTCGATCGGTGTAACTTGGGTGCTGCCGGTTACTTAACATACGTTGCAGTGAGTCTTACCGAGATCTGAACACTCCAATTTTCCAGTAAAATAATGCCTATCTTTATCCTAATATGGCACGGTTACTCGATCTGTATCCGATAGAACACGTCTATGATATGATTGGTAGAATAACATTTACTCTATCCCTGGCTAATTTAAAGAATCTTCAGTTTCATATCCAAGAGGCCGATATGCGACACTACAAGCTGACATTTATTAACTAATTGACACTATGTGTAACAAATATAGTGAATTGTATGCAACCTGGCCTTCTTTCTTTAAATATTAATAACAATTATAACACATTTATTATTTATCAATAAATTTACAAATTATTTTAACAAAAACATTATAATTCAGTTATGATAAATAAACCGTGAAAGTTCGGAATTCTGAGAGTAACAGATTCTGCTATTCTACCCACAAAATTATAACATAAATTCTGTAATGATGGAGAAATGGAAATGAAGAGAAAAAGACTGAGAAAGCGAAAAAGAAAAGAGGAAGAACATATTAATTAATGGGATGAAGAGTTAGTATGATCACCGACTTTGCAATCAGTGTCTCTTAAGCCTAATTTTGAACGAATTGTATGATAAGTTGAGGTTCATATCATCAATTTTGTTAATACAAATTGCAGCGATATAAGAGAAAGAAAAAAGTGTCTTCGTGGTGTTGGTGAATGGTAAGTATATTTTTTTGAGAATATATACATACGTTGTGCGCATCAGTGCTAAATCTTAATTTATTATGTATGTAAAGTGGTGATTTCTATCACAGTAATTGAATTTCGACAACCCAAGAGACTTTCATATATTTTTTCATATCAAGGTTTAAAAACCGCTGCCCAAGGAATCACTACTTCCACATCCAGATTCTCTATCCAAGTCACTCATAACGAAAAAACTTTGTATGTGAAAATAATTGTTTATGGAACTTTAATAATATAATATTTGAAATCCTCTACCCCAAAAACCCATAAAACGATACCCCACATCGGTAGTGGGGTGGGGGTGGTGATAGGGGGGTGGTAGTGGGGGGTGGATGAAGTAAAAAAATATTTTGAGGTTTCTGGTTCCTGTACATACACTAAATCACAATTTTTTTTCATCCCCTTTAATAAGGAGGTGGGGGTGGTAATGGGGGTGGCTAATGCCAACAATTTTTTTGGGACCTTAGCTTCTCTTGTATATTCTAAATACCAATTTTATGGACTCTTACCTACTTGATTTACCCATTTACCCCAAATTTACTCCAATTTACCCTCCAACCCTTCGACGGAACAAGATGAAAATATAATCTAGTTCTAGATCTCGTTAAAGTAGATATGTTTACCAAATTTCAAGTCAATATCTTAAACGATTCCAGAGTAAACGTGCGCACAAAAAAAAGTTACAGACAGATAGACCGACAGACCGACAGACAGACAGAAAATTTTTTTTCGCTCAAACTTAAAATCTCGACGTTTCATGACATTTTAAGCCTATTTGGACAATACAAATTTTTAAAAATTTTTTGTCGTTACTATACTTTCACTGGACGAGGAAGTAAAAGAAAACTACGAAAAGAAACTAAAACAATAATTTACAAATGTGGATATACTCTTAATATCAGACACACTTTTAACAGTTTTAATAAACAAAGTGATTGGACATGAAAAACCGCTGCCCAAGGAATCACTACTTCCACATCCAGATTTTCTATCCAAGTCACTCACAACGAAAAAAATTTGTATGTGTAAATAATTGCTTATGGAACTTTAATAATATAATATTTGAAATCCTCTACCCCAAAAACCTATAAAACGATACCCCACATCGGCAGTGGGGTGGGAGTGGTGATAGGGGTGGTAGTGGGGGTGGATGAAGTAAAAAAATATTTGGAGGTTTCTGGTTCTTGTACACACACTAAATCACATTTTTTTTTCATCCCCTTTAACGATGGGGTGGGGGTGGTAATGGGGGTGGCTAATGCCAAATATTCTTTTGAGACCTTAGCTTCTCTTTAATATACTAAATACCAATTTTCTGGACTCTTACCTGCTTAATTTACGTATTTACCCCAAGTTTACCCCAATTTATCCCCAACCCTTCGATAGAACAAGATGAAAATATAATCTAGTTTCAGATCACGTTAAAATACATACGTGTACCAAATTTCAAGTCAATATCTTAAACGGTTTCAGAGTAAACGTGCGCACAAAAAAAAGTTACAGACCGACAGACAGAAATTTTTTTTTCGCTTAAACTTAAAATCTCGACGTTTCATGACATTCTAAGCCTATTTGAACAATAAAAATTTTAAAAATTTTTTTTGTCGTTACTATACTTCCACTGGATGTGGAAATAAAAACCGCTGCCCAAGGAATCACTACTTCCACATCCAGATTCTCTATCCAAGTCACTCACAACGAAAAAACTTTGTATGTGAAAATAATTGTTTATGGAACTTTAATAATATAATATTTGAAATCCTCTAACCCAAAAACCCATAAAACGATACCCCACATCGGTAGTGGGGTGGGGGGTGGTGATAGGGGGTTGATAGTGGGGGGGTGGATGAAGCAAAAAATATTTTGAGGTTTCTGGTTCCTGTACATACACTAAATCATAATTTTTTTTCATCCCCTTTAATAAGGGGGTGGGGGTGGTAATGCCAAAAATTTTTTTGAGACCTTAGCTTCTCTTGTATATACTAAATACCAATTTTATGGACTCTTACCTGCTTGATTGACCTATTTACCCCAAATTTACCCCAATTTACCCCCCAACCCTTCGACGGAACAAGATGAAAATAATCTAGTTCTAGATTTCATTAAAGTACATATGTGTACCAAATTTCAAGTCAATATCTTAAACGGTTCCAGAGTAAACGTGCGCACAAAAAAAAGTTACAGACAGACCGACAGACAGACAGACAGACCGACAGACAGACAGACAGACCGACAGACAGACAGAAATTTATTTTTCGCTCAAACTTAAAATCTCGACGTTTCATGACATTTTAATCCTATTTGGACAATAAAAATTTTTAAAAATTTTTTTGTCGTTACTATACTTCCACTGGACGTGGAAGTAAAATGATGCTCTGTATATATCATTTTAAGTGATGAATATGCTTTCTGTAATTTGTTCATAATAGTTCTTTAAATTGAAGTTTCTGATCAATTATCAGACCCAAACTTTTGGTATAATCTGTAAACGGAATATATAAATTTCAATATACAAGACAAGGTCATTCTGAATATTATTTCTTATATTTCACTACCTATAGGGTAATATAGCAAAGGTTTTACTAGGATTCATCTTCAACAAGTGGTTAATAGAAGTGGTAAAAGAGCATCTAAATTTTTATTAATCAGTTGGTTTGTTTCCCGTGGGCCAAATTAAAGGAACATTATAAATTAGTGTCATCCGCGTAAAAACGAATTTTACAAAATTTTATTGATTCGAGAAAATTGATGTCTAAACTGCTACTCTGCCTTCTTCACAATAGGCTACGCAGATGACATTACCATCTTGCTAAACGGAAACTTTGAGGGCCTGCTATGCGAAATTATGCAAACAGCCCTCAAGTTGGTCGATCATTGGTGCACAGAACACTTCCTCTCGGATAACCCCCAGAAAATTGAGCTAGTACTATTCACCAAGAAAAGAAAACTACCAAATATGAAAATGCCCAAATTATCGGGCACTCAACTCCACTTAGCGAGTGAGGTCAAGTACCTGGGGGTATACTTGACCACACTGTAAACTGGAAGAGATATTTGAAAGTTAAGATAAACAAGGCATGTGCAGGATCGCAGAGCGGTCGGTAGGTCCAGGATCTCCCTCTGGCTATACACTGCTGTGATAAGACCCATGCTTTGTTACGCAGCCATAGTTTGGTGGCCCAAAGTAATGCAAAAAACACCAGCATCTCACCTGGAGCATGTTCACAGACTGACATGTCTCTGCGTTACTGGTGCTATGAAAACGACGCTTACAGTTGCAATGGAGACTATACTCTGCGTCCTCCCTCTAAATCTATACATAAAGGAGGTGGCGTCAAGTACCTGGGGGTATACTTGACCACACTGTAAACTGGAAGAGATATTTGAAAGTTAAGATAAAAGGCATGTGCAGGATCGCAGAGCGGTCGGTAGGTCCAGGATCTCCCTCTGGCCATACACTGCTGTGATAAGACCCATGCTTTGTTACGCAGCCATAGTTTGGTGGCCCAAAGTAATGCAAAAAACACCAGCATCTCACCTGGAGCATGTTCACAGACTGACATGTCTCTGCGTTACTGGTGCTATGAAAACGACGCTTACAGCTGCAATGGAGACTATACTCTGCGTCCCCCCTCTAAATCTATACATAGAGGAGGTGGCGTTGAGGACTTCTCTGAGATTGCAATCTGTAAGCCAATGGAAACCGACCGTATCTCTCCTAAATATAACTTTAACAAGAACTTTAAGATGAGTTTGAATAAGTCCGTCAATGACGAGCCGGGCATATCAATCTACACCGATGGTTCAAAAATGAACTGTGGATCAGGAGCTGGGGTCTACCCAGAAGACGTAGATCTGCATTCGATATTACCGCTAGGCACACATGCCACTATTTTCCAGGCGGAACTAGTGGGGATCCTGCAAGCGATAATAGAAACCACGGAGGCAAACGTCAGTGGTAAAATGGTGCGCATATCAACAGACAGCAGAGCAGCCCTGCTTGCCCTGAATAACTGTAGGACAGGCTCTGGGCTGGTTCTAGAAATTAGAAAGGCCCTAGATGTGCTCGCACAAAACAATAGTGTCCAGCTCCGTTGGGTGAAAGGATGATGGAATTCAGGCTAACGAAGAAGCGGACGCTTTAGCCCGCAAGGGATCTGAGAGCACCCTGCATGGTCCGGAACTTGCAATGGCGCTTTCAGATTCAGTCCACAGTTCTCTGCTAAAGAATTATACACTTAGACGCCACGCGGATTGTTGGAGTGGTCTGAGCAGCTGCAGACATAGCAGAATGGCTTTGGCCACATCCAGTCGTAAGCTAGGCAAACATTGTCTCCAAATGTCCAGGAGTAATCTGCGCATGTATATAGGATTACTAACAGGACACTGCAGACTAAACAAACACCTTCATTCACTGGGAATCATAGACAACTCCAAGTGTAGAGGGTGTAATCTGGATGACGAGACTGCCGAGCATGTGCTCTGTCACTGCCCTGCCCTCTCAACGAAAAGAGGATCCGCACTGGGGGACTTCTGGCTTAGTATGGCCAGCATAGGTGGTATCTCATCTGGCTTTCTCGTCAAATACATCACAAATGTTGGTTGGCTTTAGGAATGAGGGGCTCGGTGGATATGCCACCACTTACGGGGGCAACACAATGGGCCCGCCTATGAGGCCTGAGTGCACGTGAGCACAAGCTCACCCCCCGAATTCAGATCCAGATCCAGATCCTAAACTGTGTAAAAAAGTAAGCTAATGATACCCTCTCCTGGAACTCCTGTTAACTTTTCAAGATCGCTTGTACATAAATTGTACTTGAAAGGAATTGCATCTAGTTGAGTGGCGGTCTAGAAAACGTACTAGTTAAGCAAGTAATAAAAACCATAATGATAATAATTGATCTTATTGATTGAAGTTGAAATTCAATATATATTGACAAAATTGAATTTAATGATACATCTATCAATAGGTAATATATTGTCATAGTTTGGGTGTATATTTATTTGTAACTTCATAATTTTTCAAATACATTAGACAAAATATTTATTGATCTAAAAATTCAGTCGGATTGTTGACTTTCGGTAGAGGAATGACCTTAGCTTATTTCCACGCCACAGGAAAATATGCAGTCCGTATACATTCATTTATGTTGTGTGTGATTAACGGGATTATAAAAGGACAGCAATGTTGAATGTTATAATTAATATGCCTACAAATCTTTACAATAAAATGCAATGTAGTTGACACTAAATTTTTTACAAATGTGATGATTTCGCACAAGAGACGAGACCATTTAGAATTCCTGTGATGTAGCTTACCGTTGCATAATTCTAAAACAAATTTCAATGCTACATCTGAATCTCAAATTAAGTAATACATTAACCACCCTCACCAATAAAGTTGCTAACCGCAAAAGCCGCCAACCCTATCCGGGCGAGAGTATCCGCATAAAAATGTAAAAATAATGGACTTCATATATTTAAAAAACAATAACCACAAATTACTAACTGAGCAAAAGCTTTTAATTTGAAATTCCGCAAAGCTTTTATGTAATATTTCGTCGGGTTTTACGAGGACGAGCAAGGAATTTTTGTGCAACGAAGGAAGGAACAGGGAAAAGCTCTACTGAGGTGGGGCAGGGAGAACAAACAGCACGCTCAAGTGGCCATAATGACTGAGTACACATAATCTGCATAATACGGAATACGCCTTCGTAGCCGAGATGGGGCCATATGTGAGTGCTATTGCCTCATTTGCAACCTGCAGGTCGAATAATTTACATAGAATAACATCCCGCGGTTATTTGTCAGTGAATTCTGCCAGTGTGCTCCTGGCGTTCATTAATAATACATGCCGTTTTGTATTTGTAGGACCTAATAGACCGATGTGTATCCGTAAATATTAATTATCAACGCATACATTATTTCGAATATTTGATAAGTATTTAACCGCTTGAACGATTTTTGCTAATAAACGAGGTTTATTGCAATTTCAAACAAAACTGAAATTATGAATGTTTAATTATTGCTCATCACTTTCTTGGCCAACTCTACTTGCAGACTTTCGAAACAAAAAAAAATGACAGACTAGTCATAAATAGTATATTATTTTATTAGGAGTGAAAGTGATACTTTTATGACGAGTCTGTTAGGCGTGCAGGTCACCCCCGTTTTAACCAACTAACCGGTTAGGTTGAGGTAACCACTTCTAACCTGGTTTTTCTTCAAGTTGACATCGAAGAGTACTTACAGTAAAAAATTAGCCAAAGTTAGTTGATCGGAACATATAAATAATTGCAAAAAACTATAATTTTTTATATCACGAATTTTGCCGAATTTCATTTTCAACTCGGCAAATAATGAATATTTTTAGATGAAATTTCAGCACGACATTGCTCAAGTTATTATTTAAGATATTGAATTGGTTCAAACTCTTATTTATTTCACAGATGAATATAGTGATTTTTCAAAAAATTTCTTTTGTCAAGCCTAATTTTTTTTTCAAACACAAAAGTTGTGTGACGAACTTTTATTACGATAATTTTTGACAAACCTATATTAAAGTACAATATTTAAAGAAGTTTTCTGTAAAGTTTCTCGTATTGATATTGTATATATATAAAGTTATCGTACTTTGAAGTAGCAGTGTTTAAATACGAAATATATGAAATGTTTCGAAGATGTTGGACAATATTTTTTTAAGTATTTTCGGAAACTATTTGAAACTTCATTTTCATTCACGTCATTTTCTATCGCTATGACGTTACTATGAATCCTAAATCGCAAGAGAGATCAAAAAGGTATAAACTAAATTCTAATACTTACGATATTAATGCTAGTCGACCTATACCAGATTGAGATAAAGTTATGTCTACAGATGCAAATGAAAATGCTTTGAACCTATTTTTATGCGACTACATCGAAAAAAATATTGAAATCCCTCAGACTTCTGATAAAATTATTAATAAAAAGTTATATTTGGCTGGTGGATACAAAAATCATGTTGTAACTAAAGAAGTCACTGATTCACTTAAACGTGAGGTTACAGATTTATTTTCGAATCATGCTGAAGTTGACTCTCGAATAATTTATAATCTGATCTACATTTCCAAACAATACTTAGACACTCAGGACATGATAGTGATCTTTAAGTTCCCAGATACAAATGTGTTTATTCTTTTAATAGCACATTATTTTAAACTAAATACAAAGATTCAAGTATGGTTTCAAACTGGAAAAAATAGCATCAACACGGATTTGCGGAGCTTTATATCAATACATATTATATGCCAAGAACTAAGAAGTAGTATTTGTTTAGCATTACCAATAATTCATGCATTAACCGGATGCAATACGACTTCCGCTTTCTACAGAATTGGTAAGAAAAAAGCTCTCAACGTAGCACAAAAAATTACCACAGAACAGTTAGTCCAGATCTTTCAAATTGAGAATAAATTAACACCTGAAATTGTTAATGCTTGGACAAAATTTGTGATTGGAATTTATGACTTCAAAAGTAAACAAGACAATATTAATGACATGAGAGTAATCTTAGCTTGAAAAAAAAAAAACTCCTCCGTTAAAAAATTACCTCCATGGTACCCAGGCTATCCTTCAACACATGAAACGCTGTTTTTGGCAAGTGCACGTATGGTATAATGCTTACATACTTATTTTTGAAGCACTCAATCCGAATGATTTTGGCTGGAAATTTGGAAATGAAGAACTTTTGCCAATATATTTTGAAGGACCAACAAGTTTGGAGCTGCTTCAAAAGTATATTGTAATTGCAGATCAAAAAAACATGTGATAATGAATTTTTTTCGTGCTACGCTACTGGTATAAAATTCTGTCTCATTTGTAACTGTACATCAAATTGCTCGTTAGATGCCCATAGATGTTGATTCAGATTTAAAAAATATTAAAAGCAACCCAATGTATTGTGTATTTTTTAATTTATCAACAATTAATTTAGTATTACTTATTTCCACTTTACAGTAACCTGTAAAAAGGGAATACATAACAAGACATTGCATTGATATGATAGTAAATGCCTGAACTACGGCAACCATTACCAGTAGCGCAGCCAGAAAATTCATCGGGGGGGGGGGCAATAGAACCGGCCTCCCCAGAGGATAAGGAAAATTTTTCAGAAAATGGTTGAAAACGGATGTCTATGTAGATTCCTCTATTAGATAATATTGGCATTAATTACAAAATATTTATTTCAAGGGATAATTTAGATACTGCTTTGTACTGCTTCTTTATTTTTTGGCTCATGAAAGACGGCTTTGGGGGGGGCACCCCATGGCTCCCCCCTGGCTGCGCCTATGACCATCACAATGAAACATGGCGCGCGTAAACAACATAACTGCTGCGCGCGGAGACGCTACTTCAAAGTGTGATAACTTTTTATATACACAATATGAATACCTGAAACTTTACAGAAAACTTCTTTAAATATTGTACTTTAATATAAGTTTGTCAAAAATTATCGTATTAAAAGTTCGTCACACAACTTTTGTGCCTGAAAAAAAAAATTAGGTTTGACAAAAGGAATTTTTTGAAAAAACACTATTTTCGTCTGTGAAATAAATAAGGATTCGGACCAATTCAATATTTTAAAGAATAACTTGAACAATGTCGTGCTGAAATTACATCTAAGAATATTCATTATTTGCCAAGATATCGCGAGTTGAAGATGAAATTCGACGAAATTCGTAATATAAAAAAATTATAGTTTTTTGCAATTATTTACATGTTCCGATCAACTAACTTTGGCTAATTTTTTACTGTAAGTACTCTTCGATGTCAACTTTAAGAAAAATAAAGTTAGAAGTGGTTACCTCGACCAAATCGGTTACTCAGTTTCTAGGGCACTTATTGGGGGTGATCTGCACGCCTATGTAGGTTTCGAGTCACAACAAGTGGCTTTTACTCCGAATAAAACAACGTCGATTATAAATAAAAAAATAAAGATAAAAAATCTCGAATTTCACCACCAAAAACGTATTGTGTTAATATTGCATGGTCGGCGTATTAAATAAAATACGCGTTGTTATGAATATTACTTTTTCTGTGCTCATAGCATCAGAAAATGTACTTTTTCGTACTACTAGCTCTATAACTGTCATTTTTTGGCGTCTGTCAGTGTTATGAAAGTGTTACTTACAGCTCATAGGCAAAAAGGCATAAAATTTACTTTTTTGCCCTAGGTCAAAAAAGTAAATTTACTTTTATGCCCTAGGGCAAAAAGTAAAGTAATAAGGAAATTAAATAATAATAAAATTTTGGCACCCACGAAGTACACACATTTTATCATTGCAAAACTCACGTAAATAATTTGAATGGCGAAAATCATCATGAAGTTATCAATTTGACAACTTATTGACAGTAACCGTAGCATAAAGCAGGTCTCGAACATTGCAAACCTCAGCCCCATGAGCTTCGATTTGTGTTCTCGACCTTTAAAATACACTTACAAGCCTTGGTACATAAATAACTATTACCTCCGTTGTCAAAAGCAACGCACAGTCGGCTAACAAGTCAAACTTTAATGTTATGAAATGAGTTAAGAAATGTCATGTTTTTCTGACGTTTGAAGTATATTGCATAGTAGGAAAAGTCTAATATTCCCGGACGACCGCGAGGCGCAACACGGGACAACAATGGGAATGTGCCTTTGTCTACGAGGTATACATACTATTATTTCGCAAATCATTTAAAAAAAGACAGAAATTAAAATCTTTAATTTTGAAAAAAGCATGCTCAATTTTATTTACAAATAAATATTCGGTAACTATGGAAACGTATCAATATTGAATTGTTAAACTTGACGTATAGAAATTTAATTTGATGTTTTCGAAAATTTAAGCTATAGGAAGTAAAAGTGCAAAATGATGATAAGTAATGATGAATTTTCCATTTTTGGAACTCCCCTGGAATTAGGGAGAAAATTAATAGAAAAATACGAATATGCATACGATCGTTTTATGGACTAAGAATAAAAATGCGAATAAATTGCTTAACACTTTGCGGCACCATAAAATTATGCCATCAAATCGTAGAAAAACATTTTAAAAAGAACTTAAAGGTACTTCTCATTGGTCTCAACGAAGTATTTTTTTTTTATTTTAACCATATTTTTTGCTTTAAAGAAATTAAACGGAAAAGATACGATATCTCGGCTTCCAATTAACACAAGGGTACGTATATTTTTTGAATTGGTGCTTTTTTACGTACTATTTAACTTTATGTTTATGTTTATTTAACCATGTTAAAACATTTCAAAATTTGCACAAAAAATCGCAATCCAAAAAATTGTAATATGCAGAAAAAATATTCCGTCAAAATACCTTTAAAAACCTAGAGTGTTTTGCTAAATGTTTCTCTACAACTTAATATCATAATTTTAGCGAAGTTTTAAAATTTTATTTTTATTGAGCGTTTAAACAAATACTTTGAAAGTTATCTGCTGAAGACCCAAAATAATAATTTTTAAAAATGATATAAGCAGAAATACTAGGTGTTTATTTTTTAAATACTTTGACTTGAAAATTTTCTTTGGTTGTTAACATCTACAGAGAGCATATTGTTCCAAAATCTTATTTAAATTAGTGTATTATTATTAAAGCTGTATTAAATTGTTTAAAAAAGCCATGCGTTCGCTTTTTTATCCTTTTTTTAGTTGTTTTTTTTTGGGGGTTAAGTACATATTTAATAGAGTTGGGCATTGTGCGTCAACACATTATGTATAAAAAGGAGAGGGCCAAACAATTAACTAGAAATTGTGAGGTACCGGTTTCAGTGACTGGACTCGATCGGCGCAGTTAAGCACGGCCGGGCGAGTCCATCACTTGGATGGGTGACCGTAACTCATCTCGCAGTCCTGGTTAAGTGGTAGAGTAGCATTAGCTAAACTTCGCCAGGACGTTAATATAAATAAGGCATTAAAAAAAAACAATTAAAAAGTTCGCAAAAATACCTACTGATGTACTTCAGATACGTACAGACAAATATTAAACGAATATCACGCAATATTTAGATCATTTACCCCTTAATATTTGCTTTTGCTAATATACATAAATTAACTGAGGTATAGCAATAATTTATTTGTTAATATAGACTCAGCTAATGTAATTTATACTAATGATATTCATGCATACTTCGGTAATCAAAAGCTTCGAGTGCAAATTGAATTAACAATTTATCGTAGCAAATAAAATTAATATTAACCACTATATGAAATTCCTGAAGTAGTTCATATTATAAATGGATTGCGATTAAATTAGGAAATACTGCACTTCTGTTGCCTTTTTCGATTCCCCTGGAACCACCTATAATGTAGGTGTTTCAATATTATATTGGACAAAAGCAATGCAAATTTGTTACAAAGGGAAGAAAAGAACTGTTTTGTCAAAAATCGGCGGAATTTGCAAAACTATACTAGAGTATCTTGGTTATCTCTCTTTTGTGTGTTCCTCCCCCGACACTCCTGGAATCAAACAAGAGAAATAATAACATGTGGGAATGCTGAAGTTCTGTCGCTCATGTTATGCTGCCTTAAAGCCATCCGTAAATTGAAGGTTTTTGTTATTTCGGACAAAAGAAAAGTTCAGACGTAAGATTGAGTGTGGTGATTTTTTTATGTATTTCGATGTACTTTGAACGATTTAAAAAGTTTAAATAAGGACGAAGTAGTTGGAGGTAATGTTTTTGGTCAATTTTTATCGTTTCAGTCAGATTTTTCATTAATTTTTCGGCGATGAATTTAAATTTTCTATGTTAGCTGTGATAGCGATGTTTCTTGTTTCTGAATGATCTTAGAAGCAATCTCTTGATTTCTTTTGAGTTCACAGGTAGATCTCTTTTCAAATCGCTTTTATCCAAAATAATATTGAAACGCCTACATTAGAGGCGAGTCCAGGGCGGAAAATATAATGAGGATCGAAATAGGTGACGGAAGTGCAGTATTTCCTAATTTTATCAGTTTTATACAAAAATATCTTCTCTTGATTCCATGAACATATTTCGTGCTAGTTTTGCCCATAATAGCCCTTATCGTCCTCTCTTTGGGGGTGGTTTTAGTGTCAGAGGATATAAAAGGGCTTAAAATGAGTTCAATAATTGCAGTTTTGTTGTGATTCTATGCGTTTTATATAAAACAGACAATTTTTTTAATTTCATGTCCCTACTAGCCTTAGAAAGCCTCTATTTATAACTAATATCGTAATTTAATCGAAATTTCGCCATCAAACATAAGTTCTTATATAAAATTCGGATTCAGCTCATCAAAATACACATAGATATTATAGTTGTCTGACCTTTATTTTTTTTGTCTGTCTGTGTGATTAAGACATAACAAAGTATGTTGCTTTTGGTTTAGCGATTTAAATATATTTTTGGCACAGTTAACAGTAGGTATTTTGGTATGTTAGTTATGAAGAGAGACTACTGGAGTTAATCAAGTCAAGTTTCGTCTTCTGATCCAGTAATATTTTTAGTCACAATTTTCTTGCTTGCAATGGCCAATTTAAAATTTTGCTGGTTCAATCTCAGATAGATAACCGAATCCACAATATTTCAATGGTAATATCAGTTTCGAAATACAGAGAATACACAGAATCACAAAAAAGAAATAAAAATCTCGAAAATCCCATTCAATAATTTACAATTATAAGAGTTTTGATACAGTTGAACATGGAATAGTCATATACACAGTGTTTTCTAAACTGTTGTCAATAAATTCAGCAGGTCATTTTACATGAAAAAAACTCAAATCAGTACAAAGAACTAGTGGCGCTGCTAGAGTTGATACCAACTAGTGCAGTGACTAATGGTGTCATCCACCCTTCATGGACCTCCTTCTGTACGCCGTACCAGATATCCTTAAAAACACAGGACACCTAGTAAAAATGTTTTAAAACTTTCATCTTTAAAAAGCTGGTGTCATATGAACTCAAAAATATGATATAGATTTAGTGAAAGGATTGGGAGAGATTCTACGAAGTTTTAAGCAGATGTCAAATGCCCAATATTGTCTCCTTCCAGATTTATCTTGGCTGCTTTCATGTATCTTTTCAGTCTTGATTTTTATTAAAAACTCTCACTTTCCTTATCATAGAAAGTGGTCAATTTTGGAAGGGGCAACTTTACCTTTTTTTCAGTGACACATATGAGGTCCTTCGTTTGAACAGCCTCGAACATCACTGCTACTTCCTTAATGATGGTTGTTCTGATCTGGAGGTCAGAAGCAAAGCAATCAATGCCCATTACACTCTTATTTCTTTTTTGCAAAAGTGAGTCCAATATCTCTTGTCAGCTCTCCAGTCAACCTCTTCTAGAATCTGAGTCTTCTCTTTAATGGAATTCCAAATACGTCTAATGTTAAAGGCGCTTGCTTAACTGCATACTCCACCAGGTGACTGCGCTCCTCACGTAAAGAAGTCTCAGCTCCTCTAGCTTTGTCACTACCTTGTCAAGAGTCACCTTAGTTGGTAGATATTGCTGCGTAATAACTTCCCGATGTATATCACACTAAAAGTATAGGTAGACTAGAGTAGATTAATTTTGAAAAAAGAGCTGGCTGATTGGCCTTAACCACCGCGACCCCTGTGGATCTATTGTGGCACTCCTACTCTCCTACCCATGCCTCGATCACTTTATTCTGACTTTCTACGTCCGTAAGGGCAGTTACACAATCCCATACTAGTCATGAATCGACCTGCAGGGAATCGATTGCCTTTAGTGCAGCTTGGTGGTAGGAAGAAATGGTAATTGACTGGTTAACAACTTCTTTCCTCATTATTTCCTTTATACACCACTGAAAAGCAGTTACTTCAGCCTGAAATATTGTGACATGTATTCCTAGATTTATCGACATTTTCATTTTCGACCCTATCCCATAAATCCCAGCTCCGATTTCCTCTTCTGTATTGGAGCCGTCTGTATACCAGACCGTTTGTGACGATATTGTAGGACCGTTTTTCCAGTCCTCTTTGTCTGATATTTATAAGAATTATAGGTGCCACAGAGAATGAAATCACAGACAGCAGGATTTTGCGTTGCTCCTCTGTGTCCAAATCTTAGCTTTGAACGTTTGTAAATAAATTTAACGAAAAATGTCTTTGTTGTTATAATTAACAAAGGAATATTCTTATAAAAATTATTTCTGCTCAAGCCCTACCCAAAAATTTTACTGACAGTCGATTTGTTGCCACTTGGCACTCCTGCATTATTTGTGACGCGGTTACAAGTAAGTAACTCCTTGGATGACCCAAAAATATTTGCTCTTGTATTATATAGTTTGAACATCTCATCAATCTTAATGATATAAAATAGGATTCAACCTAGCAAAAAGGTCAAAACTACAGAAAGAATTATGGAATTTCCTATTTTTGCACTTTTCACCAAGTAGATAATGAAAGAAACATTTCAACTACAGCAAAAATGTCCTTCGCTAAGCAAAAAAGTTTATAAGTAGTTACAAAGACGTGAGTCAAATTTAATTATTATTAAAATGGGATAAAACAACTGGAGCAGAAGTTCTATTAAATGTTTAAATACACAACAAATTGATAAATCAAAAATATTTGAAAATTGATTAAAATATATCCTGTGATAACTTTATTTAATAAACTGCAGCGTAAAAGTGAATGATTGATGTTTGCGATGAGTTTTATATACAATATACAAAAACCGACAGTGTCGATCAAAATGCTTTGTTGTGAATAGTATTATGAAAAATGAATAACTTTAACTCCTCTTAACATCTTTTATGAAGTATTGTAGCGATTATTCTATAATTAATTATGGTGAATTTTAAAGTATACATTGACTTTGTTCACAAATAAAAATATATATTTTGTTGAAAACTATGTTTTTGTTTTGGTATTATGACGAATAGTGACGTGTCGTTTTATTTAAAAGGTTTTGGGTGTAAATTATTTAATAATGAATTGGTTACACAAAACAAGTATGACAATGCTCTTAAAGTAGAAGATTTAAAAGATACCGAAGACAGGTTTTCAAAATCTAAAAGTTCATTAACATTCATAGGAGATCTAAGTTTTCAAAGAAACAGGGTATGAATGTATCTCATAAACTTTAGAGTTTTTGCTCAATTATGAAAATTAACAAAAATAATAATAATAATAATAAAGAGAAGTCCTGAATGTATAAGATAACTTGCGAGACAAACAAGCAGAAATTTGAAAAATAAGAATCAAGCTGATTTTGAAATTAGTTAATAGACTAGAAACACTCATTCCACGACAGGTTTAATGTTTCATATGACTAGTAAAGGATCAAAGTAAAGGATCCCTGTGCAGCGAGGGGTAGTTGAAGAACGCACCGAAAATTGCATTTGCCGCTTTCGTTCGTTGAAAATAAATTATTCGCAATTCATTTGCTCCAAAAAGAAGTTGTAGGGCGGACTCTACTCTGAAAGATATATTTTTCACAAATTTTTAATGAACATGTTTTACAATTTTTTTTTTGAAATTCTGTAATTCGTAATTTTTAATTTCAGATGTCAGGTACCAGGTAGACCTTCGCAGCAATTATTTTAAGTATGGTATATGAATTGAAGAAGACAAACCGATAAGTAGGATACTCAGTAGACCACGGGATCTTCTCAAACTCTCCTAAAGTAGCAGTATCTATAGGACAGAAAACTGTTCAAGAATAGATTTTTGTAAATCTATATTTATATTTCTGAAAAAACGTAAAGAAACTATGCATTTAACGGCGGTGACACAATTTTTACATATTTCGGAAAAGGAAAAAACTCCAAATGATGGCCTCAATCAACACAGGTGTTCACACAATAAAACATTCCACAACCTGTAAAAGAGGTAGTGTAGTTAGTAGCTAGTTATCAACCAATAGTCTCGTAAGTGACTCAAGGCTTTATTCTTATACATATATATTTATGATATATCTAAAGTAGTACATAGTCCAAGCTTTCAGTCCTATGCAAACATAAAAATCCTTCACTACTTTGCACCACCAGACACATTTAGAAAAATGGAGACATAATCCATGCCCACCAACATTGTCGGTGCCAGGGCTGAGGTTCGAACTCAGTACACAATAGACAGTGCGGCCAGCATATTCGTCTGTCAGTGACTCCTATATTTAATTACTGCAGTATTGTGGATTATCCCTGTTCAGTTCAGTCTACCAAAAACAAAATACAGATATCTCAGAATACATGCCCAAGATTTGTGTGTAATTTGTGAAAATTTGACCATTATAATCTAGCTTAGGCAGCTAAAAATACACAATTCTCAATCATCTTCCTCTGCCTCAAAATTTCTACGTGAAAAAATTATTCGTGATCGAAATATTAGAAACCCTTTTTTGTTAATTGTACCACAATATCCCACTAACTTATTTCATGCTTTACCTACAATGCCTCTACTCTATATAATAATATTGATAAAGAAATGTCATTACAATTATTAGCATTATCTATTAAAGCTCTTTTTTTGGCAGAACAATATAAGTTTTATTTGTTAATAGTCTGTGTATATACGGGGCGTCCTGAAATACCGGTTACAAACGTCTGGTGCAGATTCTATGCAAAACTATGAAAAAAGTTTATATAAAGATATGTCCGCAAATGCTTCCTAATGGAGCTACGGCCCTTCGGCCGGTAGGTTCTTTATTTAATATTTAGAAACCTTTTTTTGCTGCAGCGATTAGATTAGGCACATTATTAAGCGTCAATGAGTAAATATCAATTTCATGGTATTAAAATTCGTCCTTTATAATCCAAAATTTTTTAGTTTCGTTTTTATTTCTTAAATGTTGATATCAAAGGGATTATAGGGAAAAAACGGCTTCCGTCAAATTGGCCGAATTCTTGATATGACGTTGAGTCATCATCCCTATAAAAATTTTTAGTGACATTGACGTCCAAAAAGCTCTCGTTTTTAAACTGGACCACAAAGAGTTGACAAAATCGGGAGTTTTCGATTTCGCGTATGTCACAGGAGATCGGCGTATTTTGTCACTACTATTCACATCGGCGCAGGCAATGTGGTGTTTTTTGTATATACATATTAAATTTTATGTAAAATATAGGGTTGTGCTCCGCTTTCTGCCTTGCCCAGGATCAACGACGGGGACGTTGCGGATTTCTGATCCCCTGTGTAGTTTGTCAGTGTTGTGCATGTGTGTGTAAGTGTGAATAAAAGTAATATTTACAAAAAAATAAATAATAATAAATGGAGATTATTATTATTATTATTATTATTATTATTATTATTATTATTATTATTAGTAATAATAATTGTCACATTATATTTAAAAAAGGATCTCATGAGGTTTTGTGTAGAATACAGCAAGGGGTATCAGATGATTCCTTGAAAATAATATTTGCTCGTTGATCCTGGGCAAGGCAGAGAGCAGAGCACAACCCTTCATTTTACATAAACTTAAATATGTATATACAAAAAACACCACATTGCCTGCGCCGATGTGAATAGTAGCGACAAAATACGCCGATCTCCCGTGACATACGCGAAATCGAAATATCCCGATTTCGTCAACTCTTTGTGGTCCAGTTTAAAAACGAGAGCTTTTTGGACGCCAATTTTACCAAAAATTTTTATAGGGATGATGACTCAACGTCATATCAAAAATTCGGCCAATTTGACGGAAGCCATTTTTCCCCTATAATGTGTGCGGGCTCCTTTATTCTATTTCTTAAAATTTTTCAGAATTATGACACTTCATTGTGAACGTGAATTGTTTTTATTGTCAAATTATGATATTTGAGTTTAAATTATCGCCAGAATTTAGATTATTGATTGAAATCAGGCCACAAAATGATCCTGTGACAACTATTTTAAACCAGTTTTAATAAAAAACGGATGGTCGTACGCTGTTTAACACAGTGTGTAAACTTGATCATAATCATATTCCTGTACCAAAATTTAAGAAACAAAAACCAATCAAGAAAAATTTGATTAGAAAGGAAGGCGCCTCCCCCTTCCCTGCGCCACAGGATGACTTTCAATTTGGTCAATACCATGAAATAATAGCCCTTATTGATATTAAACAACGTATCGAACTTCAATGCTATAACGCAAAGGGTTTCGGAAGTATTATATAAAAACTTACTCTAAGGTTCCCTCCATCTTTGAAGGGCCCTAGCTCCCTTAGCATTTGCGGATTATCTGTCCATATATGAAGGAAAATCTAATTTTTGTCCTTTTTAGGGGATAAAAGAAGATGTGTAGAGGGAAACTGACACGATTTTTGTCCAAAATTGACTTTAGCGCATCAAAATACTTCAGAATTGTCAGATCAGAACTTTAGGGCATAAAGAGGGAAATAGATGCGATGGAATTTTTTTTCTGTCCAAAAAATTGGCTTCAGCGTGTCAAAATACTTCAGAGAAGTCAGATCATTTCAGATATGCTCCACTCAACGAAGCGTACAAACTGCCATGAGTAAGGCTGTTTTAATGAAATGACGCAGCCACTGAAGAAATCGCCGAAGATAACGCTGCAACCGAATAAAACACCTCGGAATTTTTTAATGGAATAGGCCCCCAGGGGAACCACAGTTTATAAAAATTCGCGAATAATAATAAAAATGTATGAAAAATTTGTGAAAAATATATCTTGGTGATGAGAAGCTGCTTTATCATTTATATCTAGAACATTTTAATGCAAGACGAATTGTTAATAAGATATTTATGTACGTAAGCCAATTTTTTATTAGCACCCCAAACTACCCCCTTGCTTTGTGCTTCAATTACATGAAAACTAATAAGCAATGCATGATGATTCATGTTTTTATAATTCAGTTCGTAATATTTTTGTTCTTATACAATTTTAACGTAGGATGGGACATTCAGAAGATGTAGGTGGAAAACCAGCGCGAGGGGTCATTTTCGCTGAAAAGGGATAAGTGTTCACCAGAGTGGTGGGAATTTTTCTACCATATGGAAAATATTTCCTCAAAATATAACATTTTTATAATTTTTCTATTCTCTTTTTCCTAATTTGCTGGGCAAAATAGTTTTATATATAAGTACTCTTGTCGTACTCGCATTTAACACTTAGAGAAACAATTGTCACGTGTTATAATAGTGGAAATATAAAAACATTTTTTTTGTTCATCATGATATAATAGTACAATACCTAGAGGTCAAAAAAATGTAAAATTTCGGAACAATCTCATATGTATTGATAATTTTTCCTTATAGGTTATTCTTGTAGTAAAGGCATCGTCTTCGCTTTCTATATGGTCCATATCTTTGCTCCTACTCTCAAAGGGTGAAAACCACCCCTAAATTTAGATATTCAATATTGGAAAAAGTATTACCGATTTATTTTTGAAACATAGGATATTTATGTTTCTGTGAACGCTGATCATGAATCTGAAGTCAAAATTAAAAAATTCAAAATGGCGGTTCTAATATGGCGGATGGATTTTTATTTCTAAAGCAAGTTTTTTAAACGTACAAAAAAATTTGATATGTATTATCGAAAGTCAGCATTTTTGAAAACAATATTAATTAGTAGATAATTACAATAACAAAATGGGGACATTTTGTTTAAAAATATCTGAAAACGCATACAGTTTCGACCATTTATTTTTTATGGTGCAGAATCAAACAAAAAAATCATTTTAAAGATTGATAATTGTCTTTAATTTTGTTCCTTACAAATCTTGATGGGAGTGTCACAGTTTCTAAGATATTCAACATTTAAATTAAATATTTCATTTTATAAACGTTCGGATGCCATCTACAAACTTAATTATCTCCACGTAAATATATAAAAAAGAACAAATTCGTTCTCAGCTTATAAGCTTCACTTTTGATTTCCACCATTTTTTCGCTAAAACTAGTGTTTATTGAAATATTTGCAAAGAATATATTTTTTTAATTACTGATTACTTAAATTAACAAAATGACGACGTTTTTATTAACAAAATGTGAAGAAGCACATTGTTTCCGTCATAACTGTTTTGTCTTTTATGCTATAACAACAGTAAAAAAATCATTTGAAAGCCTAATTAACAGTTCTTTATTTTGGTTGTTAGTATTTTTATTGTGTCATTAGATATTTAACATTTAAACTAAATACTACGTCTTGTAAATGTTCGGACGTCACCTTTGCACTTCCAGATCTCCATTAATTCTAAGAAAAATTAGAAAAAAAAAAACGAAATTTATCCTCAAATCAGTACCTAGCTTTCTAATTTGTCTCTAGCATGATGTTTTCGCTCAATGTAATACCTTTCGAGTTATTTGACGAAAATCGTTTTAAAATACCTTTTTCAAGCTAAAATACCAATTTTCAAGTAGCTATAATTTGAAGACGATCAATTTATATAAAAAGTTGCATAATTCTGTTCTTAAAATTTGATTCTTTCAGCTCCAATGTTTTTTCTTGGGTGCCACTACCTGAAAAGGGGTGACATTTAGCCTCTATAAATTAGTAAGTCCTGCATAATATAGAAACTTTTCTTTGATGCATTTACTATTAAGTTACCTAAAATAAACGAAATCTAATTCATATGACATCATTCCCAAGTTAAAACCTCTAGTTACTGTACTATAATGTAATGACAGCTATGTCATACAAATTATTAGAATCAAGTTTAAGTTTAAAATTTGAATTTTTCTGGCTGACTTGTTAACTTTTTCAAAAGCAGGAATCAATAGTTAGCTTTGAAAACAGACAATTAACAGTAATCAATGATAATTTAGAAAATTTAGTTGTTAGACTTTTGTGACATTATAATACTTCGACATTTAAAGGAATAATAGATCACTAACTTTAATCAGTAATCATTTAGATATTTTAGTTGTTAGACTTTTATAACGTTTTTATAATACTTTATGGATATAATTCCGATATTTAATATATAATAGATAACTGGAAATCGCATATTTTCTTACAGGCTATTGTATTTTTCTCTTGAAATAATTTTTAAAACGTTAATGACCCAAAATAACGATTACTTTCATATGAGATCTGATACTACACTTGTGTAACCCTAACCAGACCAAATTACTTTTCAGGGGAATAAAATAAAATCTGAGGTTATTAGCAAACAACATAAATAAAAATACAACAAAGGCTCGGGCGAATATTCGTGCGACTTTCCAGGAAATATAAGTTACTTATCAAAAGATCATGTAATTTAGCTTAACAAGGGTAACAGTGAATATAAAACGTATGATAAACTTACCGGCATAGTTTGGCTCCCGTGCAAGCTATTAATGGCTGCCTGTGCTTCCTGATGTGAACTGTATTTCACGAAAGCACAACCTATAAAGAGAAAAAAATTACACTATAAATAAAACAATATAGAGCGAAATAGGAATTTCTGAGTTATTAAAAGGGGTTTATTCAGTCTTCAATGACCTATTTCTGTAAAATGTGTGACAGGGATTAGAACAGGGAAATTAATGTTTTAAAACTGAGAGCGGGAAAAAATTGCGATAATAAATTTAAGTATATTAAAAAGTAGCAGATGCGATATAAAGGGGGGCATGAGATCACTTAGCTTGTGAAATATGTCAGTGGTATGTAGCCCCATTATTTGTTGGAGAAGTAAAGAGACTTTTATATTCACATAGAATGTTGTAAAGGTCCACCGCATAAATTCAGTAAGAAATCCTATGAATCGGATCCATTTAACTAACATATCTATATGCAAAAATGCACCTCTGGGGAGTTGAAATCCTACCAAGTTGAGGAAAAACTCTTTCATATTTTTGGAGTGGTGTAAATCGCTTTATATATTAATTCTGTAACTGTGATTTTTATAGACTCTCTTCTTTACATCT
Source organism: Rutpela maculata (assembly GCA_936432065.2). Lineage (NCBI taxonomy): Eukaryota > Metazoa > Arthropoda > Insecta > Coleoptera > Cerambycidae > Rutpela > Rutpela maculata. The sequence goes on from OW386291.2 coordinate 100,160,278, forward strand.
TTTTCTGTTAATGTATACTTGGAATGTATTTTACCGCCTTTAAGAAAAATCATTTAAATCGATAATCGCATTTTTTGTGAGTTCCTAATAGTTTCTAAAGAGGATGTGGAAAATTCGTAACACCGTAGACAGGGTGTTACAGTTTTAATAACGGATTTTACACTACAGACTTAAAGAAAAGTAATTTTTAGCAAAAAAAGTCACATACGTTTTAGTGAGGTGGCTTATTGAAATTATCATTACCTGGCGGATAAAAGCAGCAAATTTGGTATGAAGGTACCTAGGCTATACTAATAAATGGTAGCCTTTCAAATTTCTAAACATTTTCATGTACAGCACTAAAATCCAAAATGGCCGAAAAATACGACAAAATGTCGCATGTGAGTCTCTCTTTTCGAGGCAACACCACTGCAAAAACCATAAAAAGTGGGATTCTCTTGCACTCTTCAAGAGACCAAAGCATAAGGCAACACATCAGCAGGGGAAGAAGCTAAAAGTGCTTCAGAACAATGTGGAACTATTTAGCCAACTATAAATATCTATGCAGAACCGGGAATCTGATTTGGATGAGTTTTTTGCGAGATACAGTTATTCCCTTCTTCCATTTCAGCCAACCAAAAAGGCTGGAATACTGCAATGTCTTGAGCAGTCAGGTTAATCAGAACCCTCTTCAACCAAATTTCTGGACGGTGTCGTCATCATCCACTGCCTGCCCACTACTTGTCGAGTTCAATCAGTATGCTGATAAGATATTTCTACCTTACCTTCATAAGCAGCTGGAGAATGCCCAATGTTTGGGACACCTACATTCCAGACAGTTTAAAAGCATTTACCCGGGAAAAAAGAGGTGAGAGGATTCGAAGGAAAGTATCTGGGAACACCAAACTGCCACGAAATTGGAAGGATTTTCTCCGTGATTCAACGAACAAGAAGGAATTGTTCAACTTTTTGACTTCCAAGGTTGTACAGTTCAACTGGCCACCAGGCAAAGATGTATATGTCACAACAGGGAAAGCAGTTGCACAAATCGGTTCGAACTCAGCCATGGAAAACTGCAGTCATGAGGAGGCAGACACGACGCTTGTAGTTCATGTACTCCATTCACTACAACAAGGGGCAAAGAGTATCCTTGTACGTATTGTAGACACAGATGTGATTGTCATCCTTGCTGGCAAATTCTAGGATCTAATAGTGACTCAACCTTAGGCCGATATCTGGATGGTCTTTGGCATGGGCAAGTATTACAGATTTTACCACATCAACGCCATCTGTGCAAGCCTGTGGGAGCCAAAATCACGAGCACTACCTGTGTTTCACTTAATTCTCTGGTTACGATATAACCTCAGCCTTCAAAGGTAAGAGTAAGAAGTCCATTTGGGAAGCATTTCAAGACGTCACTGATACATTTGTGTATTTGGCCACTCATCCATTCCAACTGCTGAAAACCGACTCTGAACATTTCAAGAAGCTGGAACAACTGACTGTTGTTTTATATGATAAAGCCTTTCAGTAATATCAACCAGATAAGAAAGGATCTTTTCTGTCAGAAGAATCGAGCAATGAACAAACTTCCGCCGACTGAGGAGGCGCTTCTGCAACATATTCGAAGGGCAGTTTATCAAGCTATGGACGACCATCACACAAATACAGCAAGTGATTTCTTGTCCACAAGATTTTGCTTGGAATGGGTACCAGTTTGGATGACAATTCCACAGGTTCCCCGATCATGCAGGGAATTGATTAAATGTTCCTGAAAAGGAGACTGCAAAAACTGCAAATGTGGGAAATCCAATCTGGACTGCTCACCACTTTGCAAGTGTAAGTGTAATTTATTTTTTAACTTTTGCATACTGAATTCCGTCGAATGAATAACTATTGGGAACTTTTATTAGCGTTATATTCGGACATACATATTACTGTAATAAATATATCATAGATATATTTTATTTTATTTAATATGTAGACTGGTTTTATTTCTAATAAACCCCTCTACCGTCGAGTAGCCCACACTTAGTCTCCCCTTAAGAAAGTGGGGTCCAAGCACCATCCAGCGGACATCCTCAAAGCTCCTGTATCCCAAGATGAATATTTCTAATTAATCACGTGACAATATTCATTATAATTATTAAAAAAGTCTTTGATGGAAAAAAGCTAACAGCATTTATGTCGGCGATTCAAACCCCAACGCATTTCACTTTTTTTTTTTTTTTTCATTGAAAACGTTATTAATAATTACAAAAATTTTATCATAGAGTATAAGTATTCAGCTTAACACACGGAAGCTTTGGAAGTTTCCACTGGATGGCGTCTGAGTACCTTCTTAATAAATATTTTTAGCGAGATTAGAGGTACGGTACACTCAACGCTAGAGTGAGCCAAGTACCTTTGAGCTACTAATACACCCGCAGATGAACTACGGTTTAGTCCACCAAGTTGGCCTCATATTTTAATAACCAAAATGGATCTTTATAAGAAAAAGTATGAGATTCTGTTCAAAATCTGCCATAGCTTATCTACTGATTTTTCAATAAAGCTTTGAGAGAGAAAACGGATCCGTAGGCGGAGAGCGAAAATATGCAAAATAAAAGTGGACTATGACTCGCGAACACACAAAAACTCAAGTAATATTTTTATGCAAAATGACCTGCCGAATTCGATTATAGAGAACGTAATTCGATTTGGAATGGCGAAATCGGAAAAAACCGCACTTTGCCACTTCTTTATGAAATTTCTGGGAAATAGATTATTTTACATTTCTCACCCCATAACTTTGTTTCTAACTATTGAGTCGGCTTGGAAAGGACCACGCGCACTTCTTATAGAAATCCGGTTTCCATTAAATTGGCTCAGGTATTGATATTATGTGTGTCTTGGTGTCCCGATCAAAAGTCTCAATGGGCATGAGGTCCGAAAATGCATCGGTTACAAGATATACTGTGATTAAGTTGTCATAGAGTGTCACGTAATGTAAATGGGATTTTCCAAACGGCAATCGACTACCTTATAACAAATGTAGAAAATGTAAGCTATGAAATAAATGACCCAAGAATATCAGACCACTCAGAGCAAATCCTGTATTGTCCAACTGGAAATGCTGAATTAACGGTAGAAAATTCAAAGTATTTATAGAGCAATAAACGAGCACACAACACAAAACTTTAAATTCTTCTTTAGAAATGTAGACATTCTGAAAAAATCGAATGTAAATGACATCGATGAGTATCTTGAATTGTTCTGGTCTGAGTTTGTGGATGGCTTTGAAAGGGCGTTTCCAAATAAACAAAAAACATGCAGAAAACAAATGCGAACCAAAAATCAATTTAAATTTTCTCCAGAGCTTCATACGGAATCAGAAAACCTTAGAGAACTAAATAATTTAAGAAAAGCGCTGAATAATTACATTATAAATAAACAATATAACATAAAAAAGAAACAATATAGGAGAAACGTTATCAAAGAGAGGCAAATACAAAATATTAAAAATATTGAAAATTCTAAAAATAAAACAAAAGCATTATGGCAAATTGTGAATTCAAATTTAAACAATACCAAAACATCCTGAAATAAAATAGCTTTGAATGAAAATAACAAAATAATAGAAAATAGCAAGGAGATAGATCTATTTGGTGTTCATTTCTCAAATATGGTGAAAGATAAACTAGCAAATCATTTTACAGAAATAGCGAAGGAGTGCACGAACCCAGAGTTGAATGATACTAAAATGCTTTTCAGTTCAGTAAAAATAGAAGAGGTAAGAGCTGCTATTTTGCAATTATCTGATGAGGTCCCTGTCAAATTAGTAAAAGACTGTGTACACAAATTTGCATTATGTTTTACCCACATCATTAGCAAGTCAATTTTGACGGGTAAATTCCCAAATAGGCTAAAAACGGCATTAATTATACCTGTGTTTAAAAAGGGAAATGAAGACGAAATTAACAATTATAGACCCATCTCCCTTTTAAGTGTTTTTTCTAAGATACTTGAAAAAGTAATCGCAAATAGAATTGTTTTATTTCTAAATGAAAAGAATCTATTAACATCATCTCAACACAGCTTTAGGAGTAAATTTTCTACAGAAACTGCTACAAATGAATTAATTCAAAATGTATATGAACAACTGGATGCCAAAAATTATGTAATGGGAGTTTTCTTTGACCTCTCAAATGCTTTTGACACTTTAGATTTGTCTTTTGTTTCACACAAATTAAATATGTTAGGTACTAGAGACAACCTAAATAAGTGGATTATATCATACCTCACTGATAGGAAAATCAGAGTCAAAATAGAAAACTCTCTTTCATATGAATATGAGCTAAACATTGGAACACCTTAGGGTAGTGTGCTGGATCCTCTGATATTCCTGCTATATGTAAATGATCTACCACACTATATAAACTCTGCAAATGTTTGCATGTATGCGCATGACACATCTTTTATAGTTACGGCAAAAATTCCTGAACAACTAGAGGAAAATGTGAACAATATTTTACATTTTCTCAGTGAATGGTGCTTTAGAAATAGGTTTATAACAAATTATGGTAAAACAGTTTGCATTCATTTTACTACAAAACAAAAGAGAACGGAGTACAATTTTAATATAAATTTGTAAAGTCATTTTTATCACTTCAACCAGAAATAAATTTTCTGGGAACTATAATTGATGCGAAACTCAGTTTTACAAGTCAAGTGAAACATTTATGTAAAAAATTGGTACAATCCTGTTTCGCTATCACAAATTTAAAAAATAGTTTAGACAAAAAATCGCTCCTAAATGTCTATTATACCCTAGTATACTCTCAAATTTCCTATAACATAATTTCATATGGAAACAGTACAGACTTGCAAAGAGTATAATGCAAAAAAGAATTATAAGACTAATATTTAATTTAGGTTATATAGAATCATGTAGACATACTTTTAAAAGAGAGAAAATATTAACTGTGGCATCTATATATCTCCATAAGTTGTTAATTTACATATACATCAATAAAATAAATTAAAAACTTAAAATCATCGTTATCAAACTCGTAACAAAGACGAGATATATATAAGTAGATATAACCTGTCTTTATATAAGAAGTCCCCATTATGTGCAGGTAGTTATTTGTTTAATAAATTGCCCTCGTATATAAAAAATTATGCCAATAAAAAATTCAAACAAAAACTAAGAACGTTTCTGGTTGATAATTTTATTCTTTTATTCTGTGAAAGAGTTTTTGGAACTCTAAATTAATTGTTTTTATATATTTTTATCTGAAATGTGTTGTGATGTTTTTTCTGTAATGTTTTTATTTTAAATTGTAATGCATTAAATTAAAGTTAGGTAGTTTAAATTATATTTGTCCATATTTATTTATTTATTTATTTATTTATTTATTTATATGTTATCTTGTTTTCAGTAACACCCTGACAATATCTATACTTATGTAAATAAGTCACAGAAATAAATATTTATCTATCCATAGCGAACGCCTTTTTTGTTATTTTTTTATTTTTATTTTTGTTTCTTGTTTTTCTCAATTATTTGTTAGTTTTACTGACTGGGAATGGGATATAAACGCATTCAGAGAATGGTGAAGTAAAAGAACAGACACATGGAGAAGGTCCGATATAAGCGGGACACACTCCACTTCGGACCATGACAGAGGAGAGTATAATATTGTTGGTTACGTCACTGCTCCTACTCTCCATTGGTATGTGGTAGAAAATACCAGAAAGAAAATAGTGGAATTAAGATAATGCTATAACTAACATTCATAAAATATTCCCGGCCACGTGCTTATAGAATATTTTATACTCATTACTCAGTAAGCGGAAAATGATTACAGATAGCTATAAACATATACCTACAAAAAAACTCGTTTTTCAATTCGACATATGACCGTGGAAAAATATTGCATATGTTATACCATTTGAAAAAAATGGGAAAATTCTATTCAAAAAGTACTATAGTCTATTTTTTTAACTAGAAGGGGTAAATATAAAACTCACATTAACACTCAAAAAGTTGCCAGATAAATTACTAGAAACTTTTGGTGGTAAATTTTAATATTAAAAATTGCACTTAATATTAAACGTATTTTGATTTTTCTTTTCTTGTTGAATTACACAAAAAGAGATAGGAAAACAAAATCGATAACTGACGTACAAGAGCTTCGAACACCTGGTACATTTATCAATATGTGTATAACTTTAGCATTGTGAAAAATTGGCGCAGTCTTGGTCAATTACAGGTGTAGAAAAAAGTCACTTGACTCTGCAAAATTGTTTTCATTTATCCTGTATATTCGAGAATAATTTCTGGTTATAGATCATTTCATTTAGTCTATGTATATTTTTTAATCAAACTTCCAGTTATCATATTCCGTAATTTAAACATTTGTGCTCTATCTCGAAGCGGTAACTTATTTGCTGAAAGACTCTTACGCAAATAACAAGTTTGACATAAAACTGTTTAATAACGTCATTGTCCGATTTAACGTTTAGTTTGCATTGCAAACACTCTTTCTGTTATACGCGCATTACGTGATGAATTCGCACGGAAATTTATTTTCATTGTTTGCTTTGGATTTTCATTATCGTTGCTAAAATTTGTACAACAGTATTTGAATAAACGTAACAATGTTTAATTTTAACTTTCCAAACAGCTTTATATCTAAAATATTATATGAAGGGCTTCATAATTAAGAGAGAATATGCCGTAATATCGGGTTAAATTATTTTTTGGGGTTGAGCGGACTGCGACCTCGGCCAAGGAGAAACCCTACGGAAGGATCCCTTGCAAGACAGCGAATTTTTAATGAAAATTTTACAAAGGTTTAATCTTCTCTTGCATATTTGAATGACATTCGCGATTGGTTATGGTATTGAAAGGGGGCTATTGTTATAAAATAAAAGGAATTTATTAATGGTAATATCTAACACAAGGAATAGCAGTCAAGCAGCATATGGCAGGTGATTTTAAATAATATCAAACACACGATACGTGTTTCGAAAGCCAACTTGGGGGGGGGGGGGATGACTGGAAGTGATTTTTCAATCAAAATCAGTTCAAATGGATGGAAAAAATAAACTGTAAAAGTGCTAATGTTTCCAAAGTATTTCAACATAAAAAAATCTAATTTCAAGCACTATGGAGGTAATTTTATTAACTAAAAAAATTATGAAGTTGAAGTTATAGTCAATGATTGCAGATCTGTGGGATGTTTAGTGAGGTGCTAAACAATAATTTTAACATATGTTACGAATGTTCATTTGAATGAATGTGTAGTGAAGGTCATTTTGATAATTTCATAAAATGAAAAAAAAAAAAAAAAAAACGAAAACTGAGTGTTTTGTCACCTCAAAGATGGACTATTTAGATATATCGTCGATATGTTTGGATAAATAAAAGCAAACTTTATATACTTTTAGTTGACTTTTCGACAAATTTTATTGTGTTCTTCGGGATCATCGAGGTAGTAGGATTTCAGTTATATTTTATTTTGAAGTAAAATAATTGCGAATTATGAAAAATAAATATACAGGGTCGTCCTTGACAATATGTTCAGGGGGCAACTTTCTGGATTAGCTTAGGATGGTCCCAAAAAAAATTTGAGACTGGCCTCTCGTACATACACTGAATTCCAATATATTTTCTCTTACTTGCATACTTTACCTATTTACTCTCCAATTCTTCAACGAATGGATGTAGTTAAAAAGCAATTTTGGCCCTTGGTTCTTGTACACACACTAAACCACAATTTTATTTTTTTCACCTCCTCTAATAATGGGTGGGGGTGGTAATGCCAAAATTTTTTTTGAGACCTTAGCTTCTCTTATATATACTAAATATCAATTTTATGAACTCTTACTTGCTCGATTCACCTATTTACCCACATTTACCCCAATTTACCCCTTCAACAGAATAAGATCAAAACGTAATCTAGTTCCAGATCTCATTAAAATACATACGTATACTTCAAGTCAATATCTTAAACAACTCCAGAATAATCGTGTGCACAAAAAAGTTACAGACAGAAAAACAGACAGACAGAATTTTCTTTTCTCAAACTTAAAATCTCGATGTTTCATGACATTCTAAACCTATTTGGATAATTTTTTGCGTTACTATACTTCCATTGGATGTGGATGTAATATTAAACAATTTCTTATGAAATTTTCTATTATATTTTTCACGTTTAACAAAATTTATATACACAATTTTTCACACAACTGCCCTAAAAGTAATTAGAGATCATAAACGAAATTAATGACATACCTCTGTACCACAAATTCAAACAAGACACGTGGTAAGAACATGATTGTATGGATTATTATCACTGCATCCCCATTCAAAATCATATATGGACTAGGTTATTATAACAGATGTCCCTACATTAATAACGCAGTAGTGAACATCCGTAAATATGGTCATTAACAGTTGAAATGGTATTTAATACTTGAATACCAAATATGGAAAATTTGAATAATGATTTCCACGTTACAAAGAAAAATTTGACAAAAAAATTAAATTTCAGAACCTGCAATTTTATTAGAAATTACTTTCGGTCAAAAATTCATTGAGGTAGTAATACAGGAAAGATTGAAAAAAATTACCGTAACTCGAAAAAAACTTTGTGCAGACTTTAAACTTTGGTTATAAGTTTAAAAGGCCAAAGTTCACAAAACAAAAAAGTTTAGGAGTTTTATGGATCCGCGGGAATCTATAGGGGGTAAAAAGGAGTATTTCTAATTAAAAAAATCGACTTTTCTCTTCTTTCTAGGGAAATATGGCATTTACAATAAAATAGTTCAAATAAAACTTGTTTCTGGCAAAATTATCTTTAATTTGGTATTTTTAAATTAATTCTATAGCAACAATTAACCGAAATACAGCCATTTTTCGATGGAGGTATGGTGGATGGAATTTTTTTAAACAAGTGTTTTTAAGGGACAAAATAAATTGAGCATCTAGGTGATGCCATATATTAACGAAAAACAATTTCTGAAAGAAACAATATTTACTAAGCAATTACAGCAACGAAATGTTGCCATTTTGTTAACAAAAATGTGAAAACGCACATTGAATCGGCCATAACTTCTTTATTCTTTGAGATGCAGAAACAAAAAAAAAATCATTTTAAAGATTGACTAGTTACCTTTAATCGAGGGGGCAACCGCTGGCGTAATTTAGTACACCTAATACCTATTCTAGAGAAATACCCTTTATTTCCCCTTTAATTGCTTGTAATTCCCCTTATTCCTCAAATACCTTTATTTCATCCTAATACCTTATTATTTTCTAGATTATCTCGTGTGCACTTTTTGATAAAAATACCTATATACAAAATTGTTCCCTATAAAATTCTCTACCAAAAATGTCTACACTTTTTTCCTTAAATTAATAGTACCGTGGGACATAAGGCGCACACATAAGGGTTGGTTCCGGTCAACACATAAATTGTAATCTTTACTATAATCTACTTTAAAGTTCAATACTTAACGCTAAAGCAGTAGCTACTAAAGTCCGCAAAAAATTATAATAAATTCCTCTCACCCCTATAAAATAACGCGATTTTTGATGAAGCGAGAATATTGTATACCGGGAATTATGTATCGACCCCCCATTTAAATTATAAGGGGACGACTATGTTTCCCAGCATCAGCAGTTGTAACCTGATACTTAGAAGATAAGGCGCTGTGCCTTCTTTCCTATTTTGCATTGTTTTAGATTCAGTCTGTAACTAGCTTTCTTAGATTAAATACATACATTGTACTTAAAACATTTTTATAAAAAATAAATTTTTGAATTTAATAATTTTTTAAAAAGAGACTTTTGGGTGTCGAAATCGTTAGTGGCGCAGTCGGTCTAAGGATTATCGAAATTATCGTGTATCGAACAGATAATTTTCGTTTCAACGATTAATCGATTATCGGACAAAAAAAAAGTGAAAAATTCGCGAAAGTGCCTAAAACAGAGTGGCTCCTCGAACATTAGGAAACCCAGTTTATCGCAAACCTGTGCAAGACTCTTTCAACAATAATTCACGAGAATTGGAACTACATCGTCCCATTCTGCAAGGAACTCGTAATTTGGAGAAGACAAAATCGCTCATCCATTTGAGGGCACCTTATAGTTTGTGAAAAACGATGCTCAAAGTCACAATAATATTAATGTAAGTACAATTTGATGTCACTCGAAAAACTTTTTGAAAACTTAAGCTTATCACCTTTAACTGACTCAGACGTAGAAGATAGCAATTCTCTTTTGCCTTCTAGTTCCTCACATAAACCAGAAAATAACATTCAATATTCTAGTGAAATAAGTAATTTAGAAGTTAATTTAACCTTAAATAATACGAAAATGACTCAGTTCAAACCAGAGTATTTAAAATGCGTTCCGCAATTTGACGGAAATCCGAACGAATTAAATAGATATTTAAGTATTTGTGATAGCATTATATCAGAATTTTACGACACAGCTCACCCTGATAGTTTTCATAACGTGTTTTTATTAAACTCGCTAATAGGCAAATTAACAGATAACGCTAAATTAGTTGTTAATATACAGAGTGTTACTACTTGGCAAGAACTAAAAGACACTTTATATAGAAACTTTGCAGATCAACGCGACGAAGCTTGTCTAAATAGAGATTTAGTTTTGCTAAAACAGCTTCCAAGCGAAAAACCGCAACAATTTTACGACCGTTGCTTACAATTATTAAATTTAATATGTTCATATGTAGACATTCATGAAAAAGAAGCAGAAGCCAAAGTATTAAAACGAGCTCTCTATAACAATCTTACTCTAAAAACATTCTTGTCAGGGCTAAAAGAACCTCTAGGCACAACTATTCGTTGCATGCGCCCCAAAGACATGAAAGAGGCGATGCAATTTATTACTCAAGAAGATAATACGCACTATTATCAAAATTTGACTAACAAAAATTTCGTACAACAGGCTCCTGTACAACCAAGACCAATATTCCCAACCATTCATCAACAAAATTCAATGCATAACTTTAATAGACCAGTAAATAATTTCAGCAGACCAATGAACCACTTCCCCAGAAACCCTTTCAATGGCCAAATGCCATTCAATTATCAAACTCAGAGTAATCAATTTCGTCAACAAAATAGTTTCCCATCTCAACCGATTCAATTTCACCCTAGAGTGAACAATCCACAGCAGAGATTTTTCACAAATTCGCAAATATTCAGGAACCAAAACCAAAACGTTTTCAGGCCAAATCCATACAAAAATCTGCCTAACCCCACTCCTATGAGTATATCAACGAGGCAAACTTCGAATAATTTCCGACCTCAACCGGGACCATCGACCTCAAATCAATATCGCCCCCCTCAAAGAAATTTCGCTTCCCATGAACTTCATAACACTGAAGTAAACGAAATTGAACCAACCTCTAGCGGTGTTTACGAGTACGACAACCAAAACCTTCCTGAAACTTACGGAGACGTAAACGAGGCATATTACCAAGATAATATTAATTTTCAGCAAGATAATATAAATTTTCAGCAAGATAATATAAATTTTCAGCAAGATAATATAAATCTTCAGCAAGAAAATGTAAATTTTCAGCAAGACCCACCGGTCGACGATCAAACATAAACCCTGAAATTATCTCAATCAATGCCACCAATTCTAATGAATTACCCTATATTATACTACCTGAACATAACCTAAAATTTTTAATCGACTCGGGTTCAACGAAATCATTTATCGACCCTAATCTTGCTCATAAATTATACCCTAACTGTATTCAAAATGATCCATTTATAGTCTCTACCGTTTTTCAAAAATCCGCTCACAAAGAAAGTGCATTAATACCATCTTCAAAACTATTTAATTTACCACAACCAACAAGTTTAAAATTCTTTTTATTTAGATTTCATAATAGTTTTCACGGATTAATCGGATTGGATAATTTAAAAATACTTCAGGCTAGCTTAAACTTCGACAAAGGATTATTGATAACGCCGTATACAAAAATTACCTTATCTTACTATAAAACAAAAAACGAATTAAATTTAATATCAATCGCACCTCGCAGCGAACAAGTAATAAAAATAAAAACGTCTCTAGAAAATGGAGAAATAATAATTCCTTATCAAAAAATTCACAATTGTGAGATACCAGAATGTTTAGCCACCGCCAACAATGGCGAAGCTATTACTACAATATTAAATAATACGGTCAATCCCATCACTCTAGACTTTTCCGAACCTATAGTAGTTGAGAGATTCGAAAAAAAATCAATTCATGAAATAAACTTAAACAATTTTGATGAAACACCAAAATCATACTTAAGCCTATCTAACATTCGTACCGACCATCTAAACCCGGAAGAAAAAAGTAAAATTGAAAATTTATGTAAAGAATATTCAGACATTTTCTATCAAGAAAACACTAAATTAACTTTTTCTAATCAAATTAAACATAAAATTAATACGACGGACGAAGTACCGATATATACGAAAACATATCGTTACCCGTTCATCCACAAAAAGGAAGTAGAAAACCAAATGAAAAAAATGTTAGATCAAAATATAATAAGGCCTAGCAATTCACCGTGGTCATCACCTATTTGGGTGGTGCCCAAAAAACCCGATGCTTCGGGAATACAGAAGTGGCGTGTAGTGGTGGACTACCGCAAACTGAATGAAAAGACGGTCGACGACAGATACCCACTTCCCAATATTACCGATTTATTGGACAAGTTAGGTAAATGTCAATACTTTACCACCTTGGATTTGGCTAGTGGTTTTCATCAGATAGAGATGGACGAAAGCGACATAGCCAAAACAGCTTTTAACACAGAAAACGGGCATTACGAGTATTTAAGAATGCCTTTTGGCCTAAAAAATGCGCCCGCGACGTTTCAGCGAATTATGGACAATATTCTTCGTGGTATACAAAACGAAAAATGCTTAGTTTACTTAGACGACATAATAATTTTTTCTACGTCACTTCAGGAACATATAGAAAGGTTAAGATCAGTTTTTGATAGACTTAGACAATCAAATTTCAAAATTCAGTTAGACAAGTCAGAATTTTTACGCAAGGAAGTGGCCTACCTAGGCCACATTGTTACACCGAACGGGGTTAAGCCAAACCCGGATAAAATAAAAGCTATAAAAAATTACCCAGTCCCTAAGACAACTAAACAAATTAAAGGCTTTTTGGGACTATTGGGTTATTATAGGAGATTTATAAATAATTTCGCCAAAATTACCAAACCGATGACGAAATGCTTAAAGAAAAATGCAAAAATCACCCACGACGAAGAATTCTTATCTTGTTTTGAAGTTTGTAAAAATTTGTTGATTAACGAGCCTATCCTACAATACCCCGATTTCACAAAACCGTTCAATTTAACCACTGATGCGAGCAATGTGGCCGTTGGCGCCATTTTGTCCCAGGGCCAAATTGGGAAAGACTTACCCGTCGCGTACGCGTCTCGAACTTTGAATGATTCCGAACAAAATTATAGCGTGATAGAAAGGGAACTTTTGGCTATCGTTTGGGCTACTAAATACTTCCGGCCATACCTTTTTGGACGGAAATTTAACATAATAACTGACCATAAACCCCTACAGTGGCTATTCTCGTTAAAAGAGCCAAATTCTAAATTAATAAGATGGCGTTTCAAGTTGGAAGAATTCGACTACAATATCATATATAAAAAGGGTAAATTAAATACGAACGCAGACGCGTTATCCCGCATAGAATTACACGCGAAAGAGACGAGTGATATATTTGAATATATTGACAAGTTTAATGAGCAAATCGGCGCTAGCACTTCAGCTCAACCCTCGGAATCCCCAGAACCCGCGGAACCTCCAGATCCGGAAATCGACAATATTTCCACTCGGGTACTACCAGATGAACACAGATTAGAGACTGATAACCCCGAGGACGATAACGATAATGAAAATATTACTGTACACACAAATGCCGAGCACCATCCCATAGCAGAAATTCCCATCGTGGAAACACCCGTTAATTACGGACAAAATCAAATAATTATTAAATCGGTTCTACATTCCCCTGCTAGACCAAAACTGACGATATTATTCAATAAAAAGCAACGCCTAGATTGTCAAATATCTCAAAATCAATTCGAGCAAGATATAATCAACTTTTTCAAAAACTATGTAGTGCCAAAAACACCTTATCATTTATATTTTGAAGACCCTGATATGTATGAACCATTTTGTGAAGTTATACGTAAGAACTTTAAATGGCCGTACCTAAAATTAAAAAATTGTAAACTAAAATTAATCGATGTCAGTAATAAGGACGATGTTCAGGAAATAATAAAAAATTATCACGAAAGCAAAAGCAACCATCGTGGTATAAATGAAACCGAGCAACAAATCAGGAAGCGATATTATTGGCCCGAAATGAAAAATTCAATTCAAACATATATAAACGACTGTGAAATTTGTCAACAAGGAAAATACGAAAGGCATCCCGTAAGAATGAAAATGAATATTACACCAACCCCGGTTCAACCTTTTGAAATTATTCATATAGACGCTTTTACCTTAGAACAAACCAAATTTTTGACTATCATAGATACATTTTCGAAATATGCACAGGCATACAAATTAATGTCACTATGTTCTACCGAAATCGTAAACAATTTAATAACATTTTTCTCCCATCATGGCGTTCCAAAACAAATTATCGTTGATAACGGTTCAGAATTTAAAAATTCAGTTATTACCGAACTTCTTAACTTGCACAAAATAAAATTGCATTTTTGTTCACCCAATCACCCTCAATCTAATGGTCCCATAGAGAGATTACACTCAACATTAATAGAGCATGTACGGTTACTAAATACTAGAGGATTTTTAAAAACTCCAGTACACATGAAAATGATTTATGCAATACTAGCGTATAACCACTCGATTCATTCGACAACAAAGCTAAAACCAATAGACGTCATTAAAGGACACATAAATAATGAGAATCCATTCGATATGGACATTGAAAAGATACTCGTTAACGATTATATTAACGAACATAAAGAAAGGACTAAATTAATGTACTCAAAAATAAATGAAAACCTTATAGAAAATAAAGAAAAAACTATAGAGAAACTAAATCAAAATCGCGATGATCCAAAATTATTTCAGTCTAAATCAACCACTTATATTAAAAAACATAAAAGGCAAAAGACCGCGAATAAATTTCATAAACCAACGGTAATAAAAACGGTAGACAAAAATTCAAAAACCGTATCGACCGAAAACAAAATCCACATGGATAACTTAAAAAGACCACTAAAGAAAACTTACGATTTTAAATAACTAAACTGTTATATTTCAGATTTCCCCTTGTACTCGGATTACAAGAGAGAATAACAATCAAAAGCTTAGAAAACAACCCCGGATTAATACCACTTAAACTAGGACTGGCAAAGGTACAAGAATATAGTCACACCTTGATCCATTACTATGATTTAAACCCAATTATCACCGAAATTAATAAGCTACATGAACAATCAGAAAATCTTATGCATAGCATTAATTTGAATAAAAATTACTCCCAAGATACATCAAACTATGTTAAAATATTAAAGTTGACGGAAGAAAAGGTCGAAATCAAGTTAAAAGAAATTCTTCCGCATCCCCAAAGAACCAAAAGAGGTTTAATAAACGGTCTAGGTTCTATTTTTAAATCAATATCTGGTAATTTGGATGCCACCGACGGAGAACGGTATGACAATCTCATTAGGCAAATTCAAAATAATCAAAATAAATTGGCTGCAAGCATTAAAAAACAAAACTCAATCTCTATAGACATAATTAATAAATTTAATTTAACCATTCAACAAATATCTCATAACGAAAAAGTATTACAATCAGAAATCGAACGGATTGCCGCCATTGCTGAACGAGACTTAAAACGCAAAACTACTAACTTCATGAAAGACATTTTAAATCAAATTATAAATATGTATGAAATAATTAACTCTATTCTCCAAGATATAGAAAATTCAATTACGTTCACCAGATTAAATATCATGCACCCAAGTATAATAAAAACTGCCGATCTGTTCAAAGAACTATTAAAATTGGAAAAAAATATACAACCGGGACAATTGCCCTTTGAAATAATACTAGAAAATACCCTACTAATAGAAAAATTAATAGAAATTGAATGTTATATCCTTAATAATAAAATCACCTACTTACTTCGTTTACCAATCATGTACCCTGAAACCTTTAATTATTATCACCTGTACCCAATTCCTGTGTATAGTCAGAGTCAATTCAAGGCAATAATTCCAAATAATAGATATTTGCTAAAAGACAAATTGTACTTTACATTCGAAAGTGACATATGCACCAAAATGGCACCACAATATTATGCTTGTAAGAAACTTGACATAAAAGAAATCGACGAAGACAGCCCTTGTGAAATACAACTCCTGGATATGAAGAACACCGCAAGCTGTCAAAGAACCCAGATCAAAACTACAAGAGCCGTAATCAAGCAACTAGAAGAATCGACACAATGGATTGGTATATTTCCCAGCAAGCAGGCAATCACCATGAAATGTAAACAACAAGAAGAGGTCCAAAAATTAATTGGTACCTATTTAATCAACATCCCAATAGGGTGCGAAATAATTAGCACCCGAGAGAAGATCAGCAATAAACAGCAAGCCATAAATCAAAACGAGCCGATATTTTTCCCAGAACTAGACCAAGAGGAAAATCCTACACCAAACCAAAACTTTACCATCCACTTAGAGAATATCAACCTAGACGAACTACAGGATATTCAAAAACAAATAATTGAAAATCAACCCCAAATATCTTATGACGAAATTGGAATCTCCAATATTCCCAGTACATGGACAGTACTCCTCTATGTTATGGTTATTTTAATCATCTCATATTTTTCATATAAAAAATGTATATTAGCCAGACGAAGTAAACATAATGAAGACATCGAGGGAAATCGACCAGAAGCCATCCCACCAAACGTTCAACTTCCTCGCTGCACTCCGTAGTTGAATCTTCGAGGGGAGGAATTATGTATCGACCCCCCATTTAAATTATAAGGGGACGACTATGTTTCCCAGCATCAGCAGTTGTAACCTGATACTTAGAAGATAAGGCGCTGTGCCTTCTTTCCTATTTTGCATTGTTTTAGATTCAGTCTGTAACTAGCTTTCTTAGATTAAATACATACATTGTACTTAAAACATTTTTATAAAAAATAAATTTTTGAATTTAATAATTTTTTAAAAAGAGACTTTTGGGTGTCGAAATCGTTAGTCGGGTCGCTCAGCCGATAGGGACACTGTTGTAACTTTTGAATGGGCGAATGGATTGGAATGTAGTGATATGGGATATAATTTCCAATTATATAATGTAAAGAACCAAAATGGCCGACTTCCGGTTTCAATTTTACCCGAAAGTGGGAAAGTGGGTTTAAAATACCCGGTTTTTGCGTAAGTCCCGCACATTGGCAGCTCTGAACAGTAACAGCGTTTACAGCAAGCTCTAAAATAATGCAGTGACCTTGGGGGAAATTGAAATTTTTTACATTGTGGTGGTGTATAGATATTTATATTTTTTTCGCGTAAAGACAGCTTTGGAAAAGGCCATACGGATATTCAGCGAATTATATGACCTACGCTGATTACATTTGCGCCTCATTTACCAAAGTACTATTAATTTTAGGAAAAAAGTTTAGAGAAGTTTTTTATAGAGAATTTTATAAGGAACAATTCTGTATATAGGTCTTTTTATGGAAAAATGCACCGTTCCAAAAATAATCTAGAAAACCTCAAAATGGGGGTGGAAACGACGTCCTCTAGGGGATGAAGCACGCAATTTTTGAAACTTTATGAATTTTGTCCAATATATTACAATTTTAACTGTTATATTACTGAAGTATTACAAGACATCGTGCAAAGTTTTAATAATGAAAAAGCTAGTCATGGGGAAATTGTAGACGTAGGAGAGCGATTTGTTCTAGCTTTATACAACTCTACCTCCGCAGAAAAAAGTCATGATGTATATAGATTCATGACTTTTAACAAATTTGTTGGTAAAGCGAACAATACTGTAATATTATCAAAACTACCAACAACTTCTGCTGCTGCTCGGCAACACTCATATCGCGTTTTTTTTACCAAATTCAAACATGGAAAAACGTTGCGCTAGAAGCTACTGATTGGGGATGGAAAAAAGTTGGCGGTATATTAATCCGAACTATGACAACAAAAGAACCGGCTCCCGAATCTGTTATAACACTAATTTCTTGTTCGTGCAAATTAGGGTGCGAAAACAGGTGCAGTTGCAGAAGAGCAGGCTTACGTTTGCTCCACAATGTGTTACCATTACCACGGACAAGCATGCATGAATGTCGAATCTATGGAAGACGATGAAGATTAATTAACGTAGGTAACCTTTTGATAATTAGTGGATTCGGCCTACAGGGGACACCACACGCCAAGTACTTTACCTCTAGGGTGACGTGGAAACAAGTACAATATACAATATTCTCGCTTCTTTAAAAATCGCGTTATTTTATAGAGGTGAAAGGGAAGTGGTACATTTATTATAATTTTAGGTGGAGTTTAGTGGCTACTGCTTTAGCGTTAAGCATTGAACTTTAAAGTAGATTATAGTAAAGATTACAATTTATTGTGTTGACCGGAACCAACCTTTATGTGTGCGCCTTATTTGCCACGGCACTATTAATTTTAGGAAAAAAGCGTAGAGACGTTTTTTATAGAGAATTTTATAAGGAATATTTGATCAAAAAGTGCACCGTTCCCGAGATAATCTAGAAAACCTCAAAATGGAGGTGGAAACGGCGTTCTAGGGGATGAAGCACACTATTTAGGGGTGGGAACTTTTCGGTTTAGCTATCCTTAAGATTTCTACAAATTTTCAAAACTTTATGAATTTTGTCCGATATAAATCGTTATATTACTGAACTAGAAGTCCATAGTATCATCGGTAGTTTAATTAAATTAAATCTTTATTCTTTACTAGATATTTTTAGCGCTAATCTCTGCGCTAATGTTTTTACAACACTGACGTCCTTTATATAAGAATTGGTATGTAATTCTTCAAGATAAACATTCCATTTCAATATTTTTACGCTCTAATTCCCTCCTAATACCTTTTATTTCCTCTTAATTCCCTTCTAATACCTCGTGATAATATTTATTTCCTCCAAATTCTCCTGTAACTCCCTTAATACCTAATAATTCCTTCCGAAATACCTTCAATTCCTTCCTAATTCCTCCGATTTGTACACTACTTCCCCTCAGCGGTTGCCCCCTCGCCTTTAATTTTGTTTCTTAGAACTTTTGATGGAAGTGTCACAGTTTCTAATTTACCGGATGCCATCTATTAAATGAAATAACTCCGAAACAATCAACCCTAAAAAATATATAAACAAAATAAATTTATTTTCAGTTTATAATCTTCATCTTTGATGTCCACCATATTTTCTCTTAAACTAATATTTATTGAGATATTCGCAGAGAAAAATCCAAAATCCCTTTGCAGTTTAAAATGCAATTTTTTTCTAAAGCATGCTCTGTAAGCGATGAGCGTCTAGGTCACACTGTATATTAACGAAAAACAGTATATGGAAATATATTTTTTTAATTACTGACTACTTACATTAACAAAATTGCCACGTTTTTATAAAAAAAAAAAAAAAATATGTGAAAAAGTATGTTGTTTCTGTCATAAATTCCTTGTTTTTTATGCTACGAAAATAGGAAAAAAATCATTTGAAAGCCTAATTAACAGTTTTTTATTTTGGTTATTAGCGTCTTTGGCCTGACTGCCATAGTTTCTGAGATAGTTAACGTTTAAACTAAATACTTCGTCATATAAACGTTCGGACGCAACCTTTAAACTTCCAGATCTGCGAAACCATTAACTCTACAAAAATTAGAAAAAAACGAAATTCATCCTTAATTTAGTAGCTTTATTAACTGTCTCTAGCATGTTTTTGCTCGAGATATTTGATGAAAACGTATTTGAAATGCAACCTTTTCAAGCTAAAATCCCAAATTTTCTAGTAGTTATAACTTACATGTATCAATTTATATGAAAAGTCGCATAGAACCTTTCCTTCTTAAAATGTAATGCTCTGTCAGCTCCAATATTTTTGTTTTTCTTTTTTAGGTGCCACCCCCTGAAAAGGGGTGGCATCCACTCTCTATAAATTAGCAAGACCTCGCACAATATAGAAACTTATTTTTTTATGCAGCTGCCAAAAATGAAGATATGAGATATAATTCATATGACATTATTCAGAAGTTAAAATCTCTAGTATTTCCGTTAATTATTGCTATAAAATTAAATTTAGAAACACCAAATTAAAGATAATTTTGTCAGAAACTACTTTTATTTGAACAATTTTTTTGTAAACGCCATATTTCCCGAGAAATAGAATTAAAAATACCCCTTTTCACCCCCTATAGGTTCCCGCGGATCCGTAAAACTCCTACACTTGTTTGTTTCGTGAACTTTAGCCTATTTTGGACCTATAACCAAAGTTTAAAGTCTGCAATTTTTTTTCGAGTTAAAATAAAGTTTTCCTGTACTATAATGGAAGAATGTACAATTAAAATATGACCCGTGATTTTTTGGACATCTTGTATATACGTTTGCATGTATGTATCCATGTATATTATTAAAACAAACATTGGAGAGTTCAATTCAAACCATTAGGACAGAGCATGGTCGTTTATGTGAAAATGATAAATTTATATTTACATAAACTTGTGGGAGTTATTGAATATGTGTTCACACAATAACATCGCAGACATGTGATGATACTGATAAATGTATATTACAACAAAAGAAAAATACACTGAAATTACAAATATTCCACAATATTGACATCAAAAATATTAATCTATTAATAGTGCCTCGACACACACATAGCTCATAACACAAATGATTTTAGGCCCTACCCTATATTTACATTTCCATTATCGGTCAAATTCAAATAAAAAGTGTTATTAAGGTTCATCGATTAGTAATTTTTTATGCTTCCACTAAATCAACTTGTGTACAAGATTAGTCAATTCTGACAGAACATTGATATATACATATTTTAACAACGCCAAATTTACCATTCCGGTAAATAATGATGTAACCATTGACATCATTTGCAAAAATGAAGCATGTTGTGCCTCTCTTAACACCAGCTGTTTTTATTATACCGAATTTATTATCGTAATTTTTTAAAGCTTAGCAATTTTCTAGTTGCACGACTGTGGAAATAGGTTTTCGAGTACGAATTAAATTTAATTGTGAAACATATTGCTTTGATTATAAAATGTTTTTGAAATATTTCAGAAACTACATGCCACAAGAAATGGCAGTGCCAAATGGGTATAAACGTTTATTAAAATATTTTAAAAATATACAGTACTTTAAGTTTGCAAAGTTACATATGTTTAGATCTTTCTGATTGACAAGTTATTTTCACACACACCAAAAGAGTGTAAACTTTACTCGACGCGTTAACTAAACTGGCATCATCAGGAGAAGATGATGTTTCAGTCACCTCCAGGTGATATCAATTTGATGGCGAAACATGCGTCGGAACTAATACTCGAGCACAGTGTTCAGTATTTTGATGTTTATAAAAACCACTTAAATATTATTGTCATTCTAGAGCTTCCAGTGCTCTTTTCAGGAAAATCTGCGTTTATTAAAAAAAAAGAAAAATGTTCTTATTAACCTCCTCATCCATAGAAATAGAGAGGTTACTGCAGTTGGTCGAAAATCACAAACTGAGATAAGACCAGATCTTTACGGAGAGTTTTGTAGATAGCCAGCTGACAAACATGAATTATGAAAATGAAAATATAGTGAACACTCAACATTTACAGTCTGAATTTAGATCTTTAGCAGTAATTTCATATACGCATGGTTTATCGGATAAACTTCGAAGAATTGGAAATAAGTTTTCTTTACGAATGGTTCTTCAAACGGGTGCCACATTATGATCTATTTTATCAAAAACTAAGCAGCTAAATATTGTTAAAAATTCCAAAAAGAGTATTTACAGTGCAATAAAAATAAGTCTAAAAGTATGCGAACCTTGAAAAAATTAGTACAAGCAAGAAATTTGGTGGAGATGTTGCAGTTATCATCTTATTGAATATATTAAAAATCCCCTAAAATCTAAGCTGTGCTGCGCCCGCCATATTGAAAAATGGCGGCCAATTTTCAGATTCTTGTATATAAATCCTTTACCGTTGCAGATAGGAAAATAAGTTTCAAATAAAAAAAACCGCTGCCCAAGGAATCACTACTTCCACATCCGGATTTTCTATCCAAGTCACACAACGAAAAAATTTTGTATCTGGAAATAATTGTTTATGGAACTTTAATAATATAATATTTGAAATTCTCTACCCCAAAAACCCATAAAACGATACCCCACATCGGTAGTGGGGTGGGGGTGGTGACAGGGGGTGGGAGTGGGGGGTGGATAAAGTAAAAAAATATTTTGAGGTTTCTGGTTCTTGTACACACACTAAATCACATTTTTTTAATCCCCTTTAATAATGAGGTGGGGGTGGTAATGGGGGTGGCTAACGCCAAAATTTTTTTTGAGATCTTAGCTTCTCTTGCCTATACTAAATATCAATTTTATGAAGTCTTACCTGCTTGATTTACCTATTTACTCCAAATTTACCCCAATTTACCCCCCAACCCTTCGACGGAACAAGATGAAAATATAATCTAGTTCTATATCTCATTAAAGTACATATGTGTACCAAATTTCAAGTCAATATCTCAAACGGTTCCAGAGTAAACGTGCGCACAAAAAAAGTTACAGACCGACAGAATTTTTTTTTTCGCTCAAACTTGAAATCTCGACGTTTCATGACATTCTAAGCCTATTTGAACAATAAAAATTTTTTTAAATTTTTTTGTCGTTACTATACTTCCACTCGATGTGGAAGTAATACAGGCAATAATAAAACAAATAATTTTTGATATTAACATTTTTTTCTCTAAATCGAACGATTTTTAATTTACACAGGTCTACAAAAAAAAAATAGCTCGAAGGACCAAACTTATCATGCCTTAAGTATTTTTATGTGCTGAATCCGAATTTTCAATTTAAAAAATTTTCTACCGCGTAGATTTCGAGTAAACGTCAAAATTTTTCAAAAAACGTATTTTCACGAAAAAACCGGGATTTACTCGAAATCTACGCGGTAAAAATATTTTTTAATTGAAAATTCGGATTCAGCACACAAAAATACTTAAGGCATGATAGGTTTAGTACTTGGAACAGAATTTTTTTTTTTTTTTTATAATGACGAACTAATGTTAACGTATTTTCGTATTTGATTCTATTTGTTATAGGCTTCATAATTACAGTATATTTTTCTTCTGTAATGGTAACATACCTAAAAAATGTTTTTTGTTTTATTTACAACCTATAAACACGCATTTTACAGTGTATTTTGTACACAATTGTGATTTTTGAAAATTCAATAACAATCTGCACCTCATAATTCAAGAACCGTTCGATTTAGAGAAAAAATGTTAATACGAAAAATCGTTTGTTTTATTATTGCCTACATCTTTTATTTGAAACTTTTTTTTCTATCTGCAATGGTAAAGGATTTATATACAGAAAATGAGCGGACATTTTTCAATATGGCGCGCGAAGCACAGCTTCGATTTTAGGGGACTTTTAGTATATTCATTAGGGTGGCAAGTGGAATATCTCCACCAAATTCCTTGCTTGTACTAATTTTTTCAAGATCAAAATTTATTTTTCCTGCACTATTATAGTGTTCCGTGTGAGTGCGGTAAACATTATGTAGGTGAGTCATCTAGACTTTTCAACGTAAGGCTTGGTGAACACAGAGATTATGCTAGAAGGGAAGAATTTCAGCAGTAAAAAAATTTGTGAACACGTGTGGGATAACAATCATGGTGGGACTCTGCCAGACTTTTGAAAAAAGAAAACAACGCAACTAAAAGAAAACTTCAGGAATCTGCTATTATTATATTAAATGAGGATAAATGTGTTTCTAACTGTTCTATAGATTTCTGTACCAGCTGGTTGCCGATCCTCAGAGACAAAGTAAGTAAAAACGAAATAAACATAATTTAATGTCTCACTTGACTATGGAAATACATAAACAACAAACTGTCATGTTTGACGTACTTGAACTCAGAGTTTTGATAACGGAAAAAGGATAGTACATTGTTTTATTATGAGTAAAAGTGATACTTTTGTTACGAGTCTGTAGGCTTGCCCAGAATTCTAAGACTTTAATATTTTGTACAGCTGGGTAAGTAGAATAGAAGGCATGTAGGTATTTATTTTTGGTAAATCTCATTCGAATTTCGGAATCAATCAATTATTATGAGATATAGGAGTGGTTATGAAGAGAAAAAACATCAACTCTGGACAGATACAGAAGGCATTAAATTTTGGTTTAGTAAAAGCATGGTGGAAACCGTTTGTTAACTGTTATAGAATAAAATAAATGCGATCGTAAGTAAGAATTTCGTCTTTCAAACGTCTTCTGCTCATACTAAATGCTGTTGACTCAATGCATTAATTAGAGTGTTAAATAATTTAGAGTTTCAACAAGAAGATATGCAGAAGATTCCGATGTTAATGTTCTTCTTCTACCAAAAAAGTTATCCGACCTACTTCCGATACGTAAACGTGATAGGCCGACGTAATGGTTTCATTCCGAGCAAGTTGCCAAAACTCATTCTGAGGGCCTTCAAAGAAAACCTATACCTTAGCCGGGAAAGAACGATAGTAAAAAATGCACGTGATCAATGGGTGCAACAGATCCTATTGGCATTAAATTTGGAGGGGGAGTATTTCAAAATAATGTTTTACAAAGCTTGTCAAATCAACGTCGTTCAATAAGTGCTGCTTGACACACTATTGATTCAATTCATCCCTATCCTCCTTTCCCGACTAAGGTCTAGATAGACATATTCACCATGGCCAGGGCATCAGAAGCTAACAAATTTATTTAAAAATAGTTGATTTGCCCATCAGTCATCAGAAATCGCTCGGACAAGTTATGAACGATGTAAACCTAAAAGAAAATATTTCGTGTAAAAATACGTTTTTATTAAAAATAGAGATTCTCCTCTCAGACTAACCCTGCTGTAATAAATTGATTGCAAGGGCTGGTATTGTTGTGTCATAGTGTCTGCGTGAGATTGTACGCCGTGGAGGAATCTACAGAACTGGTAGGTACTGGAAAAAAGTTGAATTGAAGTTATGCGACGGGGAAGCTTTTTATGTTTCTGTTTCATTTAACCCACCCGTCCATCATCAAGTCGGAGAGGTCAAATAAGAGGAAGACTATTCCAAAGGACACGAAAAAATTATTTATCGATTTATCGACTTATAAACTCGAGGCACAACTCTGTATATTGTTCTATGTATAATACCAGCTGCTAAATGAATGCTACAAGAAGAACGAACCTATAACACAAGCACAATCTTATGTTTTATTATTATTTAATATACACAGTACATAGTAGACTCTTATTAAAACTTTAAAAAAGGAAACAGATTTCGTATCCGAATTGTCAACGAAATGCATTATTTTTATCCTTGTTTATATTATTTATCAAAGAACACCCTCTAACTGCTCCTTGAACGTAAAAGTCACACATGTGTAGT
Organism: Rutpela maculata; assembly: GCA_936432065.2. NCBI lineage: Eukaryota > Metazoa > Arthropoda > Insecta > Coleoptera > Cerambycidae > Rutpela > Rutpela maculata. The sequence continues at coordinate 100,185,986 of OW386291.2, forward strand.
AGCTCAGGGGAATTCATAAGAATCGTGCACTTTGTGCCAAGTCTTTAAAATTTGGTATAGTTTTAGGTATGGTCTTGTTTTAGGAAACTATCGCAAGCAACTTGTGCGCGACCTCTGGTGGCCTGTTTGCTATAAATCCAATATGGCCGTCATCTGTATTGGCATTTTTAATAGATGTGCTTCTATTAGACATAATATATGATTGAGTAATATAATACCATAATACAAGTATAATAAATAGTAATGCATTTTTTTTTTATTCCAAGTTTACAGTCTGAACACTGACTTCAGAAAACCATAACGAGTGTGTTTCTTCATGTCAACATAAATATGAGTTTCGAAAATATTAATTGGATTTTGTGTTGCTTGTGCTAGCAAGATATCTGGAAAGACTTACGATGTCCATATAAGAAAGTGTGTCACCACAAAGCATATGGAGTACTAGAAGTAGATCTGAAAAACTTTGTTGATAATAAGGTGCCTATGCCTCTTGACGTGAACGTGGAGTGTTTAGATGATGGTTCTGGGATTGCGAACACAATGAAGACAAATAGGGCAACATACTATAATGGATGCCGGGCGCTTTTTCGCTCTGGTATGCTACAACAAGAGAGAAATGGATTCGGCTAATGTAGGAGCTGCAGTGAGTCCCAGAAGCTAAGAGTTGCGCAATTATTAATGGATCGTAAGTTTGCTGATGCAAAGCGCTTCTTGATGACTTCGTGGCAGCACGGGCTTCAGTTTTAAGCTTGGTACAGCACGATGCGTGATAACGAATATCTGAAGCCTGGGCATCTTCAGCATTGCTTGCAGTATTCAGCCGTGCATGCACTACCCAATTCTGAGACTGCAGCGCCCATTTGAACAGATTTTTGCCGCAGTTAGCACTACTGACATGATATATTTTTTCACCACCTTCCTCTCCATACTTCTCATAGTAGACACACTGGGCTTTTTCACGATCCAGGGTTGCTTTATAACTTAAACGTGTTTTTTTTGGGCCTCACTGCAGCTCCTACATTAGCTGAATCCATTTCTTTCTTCTTAAGTTGCCGTTGCAGCATACCAGAGCGAAAAAGGGCCCGGCATCCATTATGATATGTTACCTTATTTGTGTTCATCCTGTTCGCAATCCCATCATCTAAACATTCCACGTTCACTTCAAGAGGCATAGGCACCTCATTATCAACAAAGATCTACCTCTAGTACATATGGTTAGTGGTGACACTCTTTATTATATTGTGGCGCTTACTTTCAGATTAGAAATTTTAAATAGCAACCACGCGCGACAGCTCTTACAGTCGTAGCCGGGGGTGGGTTCGCTTAAGAAGATTTTGCTTTGGCGATGTACTTATTCGTTGGTTCTTGTTTGTTGGTTACCAAAAATGCACGAGCTATTTTCTTTGCGGGCGCCAGCCGATCGCTAGGGATCGACAAGGGAGGGGAGTGACAAAACAAGCAAAATAATTTTAAACACAAGGAATAATCATAATAATAATTTAATAATAAATATATGTACGTGGTACAAAATAAATGACAAACAATGACTAAGTAAATTCTGAGCAGTATTAACACATAAAGGTAAATATAAATAATGAACGATAATAAAATTAAAGTGATCGCTACATCAGCCCTACCAAGAAAATTTAAATGTCTTCGTACATTAGATACGGAACGCGTCCCTATTATTAGGAATTTACTGTTTGACCGCAACCTTACTTTTAAGAAATTTGACAACTCGATGACAATAGTTGAAATTTGAAATTAATAATGGCAAATGATAAATTCAATTCATCTGGAAAGGCTACATGCTATTTTGGCGATTGCCCACTTGAACAACAGGTAGGTTATAATAATAAAATAATATAACATGAAATAATGCACAAGCTAAATGTGTGTGACTACCCAAAGTTTTAAAAAAATGCAAAAGTGCACGTCAAATAAATGTGCAATTCTTAAACATTGATAAGAGCTAGACTATGTCTTGTTTTAGGTTTTCTACAAAAATTTAATACCCAAATAACAGCTGTTTAGTGAGTTTACAAGGTCTTACAAAAATAAGTCACCGACAGAAAATAAGAGACTTTTAACGAGTTGACAGGTTTTCGCTGCGGGCTGGTACTTCTCACTGTTGTGTTAACTTAGGTGGGCCCCTTGGGCTGAGACGGATATTATAAAAAAGATGGACTTACAGTCGTCTCGCCGAGCGAGTTAATCCTACTTGCACTTTATTCGGTTGCGCTTCTTGGTTGAGCTGCTGGACATGACCCAGAAACAACGGCAGGTTATGAACAGTTCTTACTGGACCAGGTAACTTTCCATGTGGAGGCGTCTCACAATATTAATGTGTTCTTACAATGTTTCCACGCAGTGGATGAAACAATGCCTAGCGGGATCCTTAGATAGCTCAGGCTCTCAATGCCAGAAGACTCTACCAGGGAGGATTTTAAAATTGTCTTAGCCTTGATTTGAATGACATAAAATTATAGATGGGTGAAATAATTAAATTCGAGAGTAGAAAAGGAACCTGGAATTAAATGTTTCTCCAGTAAGTATCTAGCAGGAAAATTAAAATCAGTAGCAACCAACTCACCCTAGTTCTTATGAGGTCCTAACACTTCACAAATCAGGAGAGAAATGCCAGGAAATTCTAGATTTCAAAATGGTTACCTTTTTTTTGCCTCTCAGGTTTTTTGTTCAAAAAAACTTATAACATGCTACTTTAGATTTTAAAAATCCCTGTTTTAAAATGTCAAATCAATATCAAAACAAAGTGCAATTTAACACTAAAGTTATTTAAATTATATACTTGTTTAAATTACCTCAAATAAGCTGAAGGTAAAGCCAGAAACATTTTAAGAACCCTTGTCTAAATTTATTTTGAAACTCATTGTTTATTAATTTGAACTTGTCATAACCTAGCCTGTTTGTTTCCATTTCAGGTCCTTGAAATTAAAGCTTTAAATTGAAAAGGGACATAGCACACGGGATGACAGGACAAGTCAAATTTCAACCGTTACACACCCCCTTTTGCTGGCAGAAAAATATTTTTCTCAGATAAAATATTTTTCTAAAATCACACCTAAATAAAAAAATTCCCATATTATGGACTACATATATACAAAAAATTATGCTAAATGTCAAAATCGGTAAGCGCTTAAATGTCACATCCGGGAACCAAGGTCGTCACCTTGACAAGAAAAAAATTGTCTAAATCAGTAACTTAAACTATAATAATAAACAGAATCCCTCTCATACATCAGCATCCGTTCACATTCATACGACTTGCAATCTAGGATTCTTCAACACCATCCAGGAAAGGTTTTAAGTCCTTTACATGCCATTTTCCTAAGTTTTTATTGTCGGCATCATCTACGAGTTCATATACTAGGGGACTTATTACTTTTTTCACGCGACAAAGTACGTTTTTGGGTGCTAATTTGGCCGCAAAACTTTGCACCGCACTAGACAACACATAGTTTTTCTTCCATACGCGTTCCCCCACAGCGTACTTTTCTGTCGGACGCTTCCTTAAATTATAAGTGTGAGCACACTTATCATAGGCCCTCTTCAATTCCTTTTGTACATCAGTGAAAATCTGAGGTAACTGTCCAATGCTCTCAGCATACTTTTCTCGATCGAAGGGATTAAGATTATAATCATTGACCGAAGTCAGGTTTCCATAAAATTTGCCATCAATAGGCACGTATCGTCCGAAGTTAAGATATGTAGGACTAAATCCAGTTGACTCATGTACTGCTGTTCTGAGTGCATAACCAATCTTCGCAATCTCCAGATCCCAATTCTTGTGGTTATCATTCTCGATATACGAACGCACAGCAGAACCAAGCACACGATTCACCCGTTCTACTTGATTGACTTGAGCACAGTACTTAGCATTGAACCATATTCTCGCACCATACTTCTCACACAGTGCCTTAAATTCCTTACTAGTAAATTGCGTGCCATTGTCACACGTGACAACTTGAGGAGCTCCGAACATTAAGAAAACCTCATTCTCGACAAACTTCACTATATTATTAGCCTTGGCTTGGCGCATGGGGTGCAGCAAGACAAACTTAGAGAAATAGTCAGAAACGGCCAACAAATAAGAGAAACCACGGGTAGACCTAGGTAGAGGTCCCCATATATCCACTGATATTACCTGCCAAGGGTAAGAAACTTGCTTTTGTTGACCCATGAAACCAGGTCGAGCAGTATTACTGGACTTCTGCGCCGCACAGACTCGGCAGTGCTTCACATAATTACTTATGTAGGTCCGCATTTTAGGCCAGTAGTACAAAGTTTTCACCCTAGCGCCAGTCTTAAACTTTCCAAGATGAGCAGATGTGGGATCATCATGGCACTCTCGTAAGACATCTTTACGATACATCTTGGGAACAACTATTTTCCACTCCGGCTCATTCAGATTCACTTCCCTCTCAATGGAAATGTGCTTATACAACAAATCATCCTTCAACATCCAATTGGGGTATTTGTTAGGTGTGGAGCGTACCTTGAGAACCATCTTTTGGTACCATTTGTCCTTGACACATTCTTCAGCAACTAATGACAAAACTGATACCTCTGCCACAGGTGCTCTGGAGAGTGCATCAGGAACGACATTCAGAGAACCTTTACGGTGCTCAATGATCATGTCATACTGTTGTAGTTTGACCGCCCACCGAGCAAGTCGACCGGAAGGGTCCTTGAGGCGATTTAACCACAGCAGACTATAATGGTCAGTGATGACCTTGAAGGTTGTTCCTTCAACATAACATCGGAATTTTTCCGTTCCGAACAAAAGAGAAATTAGTTCCTTTTCGGTAACTGTGTACTTTCTCTCTGCCTGTGTAAGCGTGCGACTAGCAAAAGCTATCACCACTTCGTGACCTTGATCATTCAATTGTGTCAATACGCAGCCTACGCCTAAGTCGCTAGCGTCACACTGTATCGTGAACATCTTGGTAAAATTGGGTGCAACAAGAATAGGAGCCGATACCAAGGACTCTTTTATTTTCCTGAATGATTCGTCAGCTTCATCAGACCACACAAGTTTCTGAGATTTTCTTTTCCCCTTCATAAGAGATGTCATGGGTGCCGTCAAATTTGAAAAGAAAGGTAAGAATCTACGATACCATCCAACTAATCCAATAAATCTTTTCAATTCTGTTACAGTCTCTGGACGAGGGTAATTCAACATAGCAGTAACCTTGTCAGGATCAGTCCTGAGACCTTCGCCATCTAATAAAAATCCTAAGTATCGAAGTGATGGTAGACAAAACTCACACTTTTCTAGATTGATGGTGAGCTGTGCCGTTTTCAAACGCTTCATCACTTCGCGAAGCACTTCCAGGTGTTTTTCAAACGTGGGCGTAGCGATGATGATATCGTCCAAATAGACGAAGACATATGGCTCTAACGAGTAACCTAGTATGGTATCCATCAATCTTTGTTGAGTTTGCGAAGCATTGTTGAGACCAAAGGGCATCACTACAAATTCAAATAAACCTCGTGACGGTATGACAAATGCTGTTTTCTCACACGAACTCTCCTCCAACGGAATTTGCCAATAAGCACACTTCAAATCAATGCTGGACAGGTAGCGAGCACCCGTGAGCTTACTCAAAATATTGTCCACACGTGGAAGAGGATAAGCGTCCTTTTTCGTCAAGCTATTAATTTTCCTTCCGTCAAAACAAAATCGCATCTCTCCGTTAGATTTTTTCACCAGAAGTACCGGAGAAGCCCAGGGACTGGACGAAGGACGAACCACTCCTAGTTTCAACATGTTATCCAATTCCCTATGCAGATGCTGCAACATGTAAGGCGACATGTTATGGTGCCGTTGCTTGACTGGTTCCGCGGCACCTGTATCAATCTTATGGACAATAGCATTAGTACGGCCCAATTTCGTACCGGCCAACCACGACAGATCCTTAAATTCATCTATAACAGATTCCAACTCAATGTTCTGTTGTTCGGTTAACTCCGATCTTGATTGTACAGCATTAACTTCGTTGACTTCATGGATCGCATAATCCTGAGTTGAACATATTAATTGCTCCCTTTCACCACCGATAAAATATGAATTTTTTACCATAATCCAAAATTACATTAAAAAGTTTACAAAAATCACTCCCCAAGATCAGGCCATGTGATATAGAGGGCACAATTAACACTTTAAGCACTTTAAAATGACCACCAATTTGTACCGGTAAGTTGACATAGCCAGTAATTTTCTGAGAAACACCATCAGCTGTAGTAATATTGGGTTCACCATAGTGCAAAATTTCCAAACCAACCTTGTCAAGAAGATCCAGGCTTTTTCCACCAAAAACGGAATGACTTGCTCCAGTATCCAGAAGAGCTATCACCTTCTTGTCAAGTACTTTAACCGAGACATAAGGCCTATTGTCATACCTTCGCTGCACCAAAAACATGTTTGCTTCGGTAGTCTTGACACCATCAGCACCTGTCTTTACAGCGAGACTCTCACCAGCATCAGATAACGTGGCCCTGCTTGCAGTTTCCGGAGCCCTAAAGTTTGATGATTGGATGTAAAAATTCTTGACAAATTCTTTCCAAACCTCCCATTCTGTCAAAGAAGTCTTTCCCAGATAAAGGCTATTCAATGAATTACGCACTGTAACAGTATTTGCGGTAAACATATCACTTTTACTCGATTTTCTGTAGACCTGACGGCTGTTGTGGGATTTACAGGAGAAGTGCCGGTCTACCGTGCATCTCCTGCCCTTGCGTTTTTTGTGCAATTTGTGCAGTTGGGTTTTATAACACCTTCTCTGCCACATCCATGACAGGTAGGAACTCGCCTATTCTGATTTGCGCCACGCTGCACACCAGCTCGACAATCACGTCTCACATGGCCCGTTTGCTTGCATTGGAAACATCTCAGTTCTGAAACGGCCTTAACCTGTTTTGTAGTACCCCCACTACGCTGCCAACTCTGTGTAGGTAGATAAGCCAAGTCGGGTTCCAAGGACGAAACAGTTTTTCGGGCGGTATTGGAAGTGCAAGGCTGTTGCTTAACAACACCGGCGTCCTCCAAGACACGACAAATATCGCCAAGTTCTTCCACCGATCCAATTTCTTTGAGTGCTAAGTGGACATGAAATTCCTCTAATAGGTTTTTCCTAATCACCTTGAGCTTTTCTGCCCTGGTAGCCTTGAGAATCAAGCGACTGAACAGGTTTTCCATAGCAGCAATGTAAATAATCACCCGTTCATCCTTCTTTTGTCTGCGGTTACGAATTACTTCCCAGAGGTCGTCATCTGCGTCTTTGGGCAAAAAGTCTTTCCTCAGACATGCCACCAATTCCTTCCAAGAATTGATCTTTGATCGTACAGAACGATACCACACTTTTGCTGGACCTTCAAATAATTCAATGGCTGCCCTAAACAGTTCATCTTCAGAAACATTTCTAGCGAAGCTCAATTCTTCGACTTGTTCCAAGAATGAATTTACAGAACACTTAGTCGTTGTACCATCAAAAGTGAGGTTCCACTTGTGAACTGGAAACGACTTGCTAGTGGTTGTGGCGTTAGAAGGAGTAGCAGTGCGAGCATGGTTCGCATCACCCTGTCTATGTCTTTCCATAATTTCTTCTAGTTCGTCTTCCAAAGTGCTAGCCATAATCAAGGTATCTCCTCGGTAACCACAAATTTCTTCACCGATATTTTCTGGAATGCGTCTTATTCTACCACCGATGTGAACCAGTCTACTCCGAATTCTCTCGAAGACATCTTTATTTGTACCATCAAAATCATCTACTAGTGCTGTGACCGATTTGATGCTCTCATCTAGTTCCTTCTTCTCAGTGTCAAACGAAAAATTTGGTACCTCGTAAACGTGTACCCCAGGTCTAGCCATATCTTTTTGTAACTCCCTTCGCAAAAATCTCCTCTTTTGAGGCATGTCCGCATTAGTAGTAGCAATTCCACGAATTCTCAACTCATAATTCATTTCATGTGTCCTCAGATGAAGTGGATCCATACTGTAATCGGCCATGATGACAAATGTAATTTATCGCAGTCACCACCCAAAAACGCACTTTGTTCTTAAACAATGGGATAACAGTGCCCCTTATTCACACCCTGTATATAGTAAGGCAAAAGCTAACTCGGTTGTAAGTATAACCCCACGTGTAAATGTAATAAAAAAATTTAAAAATTGGCAAAATTTGTAAGTCCACCTGGCACAATGACTTAAAAATTATTACGTATCTCAACACTGTTAGTAAGTAATTATATAACTTGGCACGTTTATCGACACCCCTATACGTATATAGATAAATAAACGCTGTTTCACTTTGTAAACACCGTGTATATATGACACTGCAAAGCTTTACAATTTTATAAACACCGCTAAGCGAAACAAGATTTTGAAATAAACACTTTTTTTTTTTTTTTTTTATAACCCCTGTATAAAGTATTATTGTAAAAGTAGACACTTTTGATCACGCTCGTATAAATTCACAAATTTAATGTTACAGATTTTATATATAACACACCTCGTACTAACAATACAAAAATAATTTGAGCTACTTGAATGCTAAGTATGCACATCTCTCACTTTTCTATATACCCTCTGTATATGAAACTCAAAATCGCATACCCCACATATATTCTATGTACGCAGTTCACTAACACCTGTACACCTATAGTATACGACAACACCTCTCGTACACAACCCTAAATAATGTACGTATAAAAATACCAACAATGTAAAAGTACAAACAATGTAAATATACGCACCCTGTATACACTTAAACAATATCGCATACAAATGAATATTAATTTACGTATTTAAAAAAATAAACAACTGTTTAAAGTACACACTGTATAAATATCAACCAACAATCAATGCAACACACAATCTCCTGATTCGTTTTCAAATATCCACCCTGTACATTCAGTACGCAAAAATTTCTTTTCAAAATGACGTATAAATATGAAACATATATAGTTAATCACCAAAAAAGTTTTAAATGCTACTCATGCATTATAATATTCAAATATACGTACTTGTCTTGCCATCTGTCGTATATCAACGAAACTAAAATAATACTGCTCTACCGAAAATTAGTTTGTCTGTCTTGTCTAGGACGAGGATAGGAAATGGGATAAAATAAATTAGCTCAATAAAAGACACCGGCTGAAATAAGTACACCAAATTTGCAAAAGCTTTATCTAAACTTTAATTATGTCCCAACACCAGGAAAACTATTATTTTTTTTTAAAGCAAAATCAATTTAATTTTCAGCCCCTATAGTTGCGGCGCCATTTTGCGGCGCTTACTTTCAGATTAGAAATTTTAAATAGCAACCACGCGCGACAGCTCTTACAGTCGTAGCCGGGGGTGGGTTCGCTTAAGAAGATTTTGCTTTGGCGATGTACTTATTCGTTGGTTCTTGTTTGTTGGTTACCAAAAATGCACGAGCTATTTTCTTTGCGGGCGCCAGCCGATCGCTAGGGATCGACAAGGGAGGGGAGTGACAAAACAAGCAAAATAATTTTAAACACAAGGAATAATCATAATAATAATTTAATAATAAATATATGTACGTGGTACAAAATAAATGACAAACAATGACTAAGTAAATTCTGAGCAGTATTAACACATAAAGGTAAATATAAATAATGAACGATAATAAAATTAAAGTGATCGCTACATCAGCCCTACCAAGAAAATTTAAATGTCTTCGTACATTAGATACGGAACGCGTCCCTATTATTAGGAATTTACTGTTTGACCGCAACCTTACTTTTAAGAAATTTGACAACTCGATGACAATAGTTGAAATTTGAAATTAATAATGGCAAATGATAAATTCAATTCATCTGGAAATGCTACATGCTATTTTGGCGATTGCCCACTTGAACAACAGGTAGGTTATAATAATAAAATAATATAACATGAAATAATGCACAAGCTAAATGTGTGTGACTACCCAAAGTTTTAAAAAAATGCAAAAGTGCACGTCAAATAAATGTGCAATTCTTAAACATTGATAAGAGCTAGACTATGTCTTGTTTTAGGTTTTCTACAAAAATTTAATACCCAAATAACAGCTGTTTAGTGAGTTTACAAGGTCTTACAAAAATAAGTCACCGACAGAAAATAAGAGACTTTTAACGAGTTGACAGGTTTTCGCTGCGGGCTGGTACTTCTCACTGTTGTGTTAACTTAGGTGGGCCCCTTGGGCTGAGACGGATATTATAAAAAAGATGGACTTACAGTCGTCTCGCCGAGCGAGTTAATCCTACTTGCACTTTATTCGGTTGCGCTTCTTGGTTGAGCTGCTGGACATGACCCAGAAACAACGGCAGGTTATGAACAGTTCTTACTGGACCAGGTAACTTTCCATGTGGAGGCGTCTCACAATATTAATGTGTTCTTACAATGTTTCCACGCAGTGGATGAAACAATGCCTAGCGGGATCCTTAGATAGCTCAGGCTCTCAATGCCAGAAGACTCTACCAGGGAGGATTTTAAAATTGTCTTAGCCTTGATTTGAATGACATAAAATTATAGATGGGTGAAATAATTAAATTCGAGAGTAGAAAAGGAACCTGGAATTAAATGTTTCTCCAGTAAGTATCTAGCAGGAAAATTAAAATCAGTAGCAACCAACTCACCCTAGTTCTTATGAGGTCCTAACACTTCACAAATCAGGAGAGAAATGCCAGGAAATTCTAGATTTCAAAATGGTTACCTTTTTTTTGCCTCTCAGGTTTTTTGTTCAAAAAAACTTATAACATGCTACTTTAGATTTTAAAAATCCCTGTTTTAAAATGTCAAATCAATATCAAAACAAAGTGCAATTTAACACTAAAGTTATTTAAATTATATACTTGTTTAAATTACCTCAAATAAGCTGAAGGTAAAGCCAGAAACATTTTAAGAACCCTTGTCTAAATTTATTTTGAAACTCATTGTTTATTAATTTGAACTTGTCATAACCTAGCCTGTTTGTTTCCATTTCAGGTCCTTGAAATTAAAGCTTTAAATTGAAAAGGGACATAGCACACGGGATGACAGGACAAGTCAAATTTCAACCGTTACAATATGGACATCGTAAGTCTTTCCGGATATCTTGCTAGCACAAGCAACACAAAGTCCAACTAGTATTTTCGAAACTCATATTTATGTTGACATGAAGAAACACTCTCGTTATGGTTTTCTGAAGTCAATGTTCAGACTGTAAACTTGGAACAAAAAAAATATTGCATTAATACATATTATACTTGTATTATGGTATTATAATACTCACTGTGGTATTATATTACTCAATCATATATTATGTCTAATAGAAGCCCATCTATTGAAAATACCAATACAGATGGCGGCAATATTGAATTTATAGCAAACAGGCCACCAAAGGTCGCGCACAAGTTGCTTGCGATATTTTCCTAAAACCTTAAGACCATACCTAAGATTATACCAAATTTCAAAGACTTGGCACAAAGTGCACGATTCTTATGAATTTTCAATAATTCCTGCTCTGCTATAGGTTATTTTCCTGTAATATACTAGGTAATTCTATTTTTGGTAGAAGAATTGGATTTTGTTTGTAGAAGAAGATACATGTAGTACAAATCTCAAAAAATAAGAAGAAAGGAAAAATGACTATAGTGCCACGATCAATATTTAAACAGTATTCGCACACATATGTGGTCAGCTTAATTTAACGAGATCAGTCTAAATACCCTGTTGTTATTAATACTGATATTCGTAAGCAGCTGGTGGTGGCAGTAAAACTGGAATCAATCAAGCTTTAAAAAAAGATGTGTTTTTTGAGACTTTCAAATGCAATTTTATTTTGTCCTACGCAGACATACATTTTTGCAGCCAATTTTCAATGAAGAAAGAAATACTTCTCTAATTAAGAAATGCTACAATTACTGTTTGACGAATAATACAAACAGAAGACTGGGATCGAGAAATAGTATTTAAAAAAATATCACAGTAACACCCGGTTTTACAATCGCTGGTTAACTGCCAGTCAGAGTTAACCTTCAGGTTATCATAGAAATTGGGTTTTACAATAGCTGGTCATTTTCAAGGTCGTAGTTATCCAGTAGTTAACTTTACTAGCAGATGAGGTGTGAGTAAACTAGAAGTTGGTAGTTTACTAGTAATTTATAATGTATAAAACAACTACCACAAAATAATGTTTTGATATTTCGTTTAAAATGGATACGTACAAAGTAAACGTATAGGTATAGCAGTGATGAGGAGCCAAGAAAGCCCAAGGTAATTCTGTATAGACCTAACTTTTTTGAAGGATATATTTTTATTCCTATAATATTTCTATATTTTTGTACTAAATTTACAAAAATATCCTCCTCATTGGCAGAAAAATTTGCGCATCTTTTATTATCCATGATGTAATACTTAAAATAAAACACATTTTAATTGCTAAAATAAACGTTTCCATGTTTTGTAATAGACACTACATACTTACTTAATAATAAACCACTAACTCAGAAATCGCTTCTGACATTTATACACTGCGTGTAATTGCGGATTAGATATGTACATCTACGTAGCGCGAGAGATATGATAACCCAGCAGCAGCAAAACCCGCCTGTCGGCATTCGACTACTATCCCAGTTCTGTTATTTCATTTTAGTCAACTGGCACACGCGGTGTTGCAATTCATACATTTTATGGATATTACCCATTTTTCTACTACCAACCTTATACATTTTATTCACAACCTCTCGTTTACAAATCAAATCATAACTTAACTTTATATTAAAAAACGCAAGTGTCGGTAAAGTTGTAGTTAACCTGCAAGTAAGAGTCAACTAACATGAAAGTTAGCTTGCGATTGTAAAACCGGCTGTGAATGTTACAAGTTCGACAATTATTATTAATTTGCGTTAAATATGTCCTATTGTCTTTGAGTGAGTATTATTTTCGCTGTTACTTCCAAGATTTATTTGAATTGAATTCATCTTACAGAAAGACCATATTGTGCGCAAAGCGTGGCGAGATGCTACCGGCTTTTATTAAGAATATCTTATTAAGTATTGGGGAATAAGTTTATCTTAAAAATATACCAAGAAAAACCATTTATTTAACAAACCTTAATAATTAATAACTTTTGATACAAATGATATACTATATGTATTATCTAATCCTCCGACGTAATACAGTGAGGCTTGATTCTGTTAGTCAGAGTATACATTTTTCCTATAATGCTGTTTTACGACATCAGGAACCAATAGTCCCTAGTCAAGAAAAAGGCATCGTATCATCAATACGTCAATCAAAATCCATATGTTGTTCAACCCATATATCAACCCGTATTACTATAAATGTTTTACGCTCGAAAAAGCTGGAGCAAGTCATGCAACGGTTAAACTAATGTTTGCTTCAAATATCATATATAGGGTGCGTCCCTAAATATAAGGAATCATTTTACTTATGTATACGTTCACAGGTCACCTGCATCTATACATAAAAGAATACCATGATTGGTGCACTGAATGACTGACTGATCTATCAACGCACAGCTCAAATCGCTGGGTCTATAAACTTCAAAATTTGCATGCAGGTTCCTCGAATGACGTAGGCAACCACTCAGAAGGGATTTTTCGAAATTCGACCCCCAAGAGGGTCAAAAAGGGGGTTGAAATTTTAGGCTTTTTTGGAAACGGTTAGATTTAGATGCGTGAAATTTGGAAGAAGTATTTTTTGCTGAAATCTATTAGATACGTGTAAGACGAAATTTCGATCTTCACTTTTTGAAGGAATGAAAACTGGGGTGGTAGATGGTTTAAAGCGCATCCATATTTTTGAAATCGCGGTTGTCATAAACGTGATTATTCGAGCGATGGACTCTTCTGAGGAAATAAGAAGGCACGTATTCTACGGTTTTCAAAAAGAGACCCCCGAAAGGGTGAACGGGGAGGGGAGGTTTTTAAGCTTTTCGGAAACGGTTAGACCTAGAAACGTAAAATTTGGCAGAAATACTCTCTAAAGGGTACCCATATCTCTGAAATCACGAGTCAGAAACATGATATTCCAGCGACTGACTCTTCTGAGGAAATAAGGAGATACTTATTCCACGTTTTGGTACATTAAATATGAAACATTGATTTTAAAAAAGTGCTCTCTGGAACTTTTTCAGACGTTTGTTTGTGAAGTTTTTAGCATTTTCAACTATTCACCAATTAGTAGTTAATTAACTAATAGATATTGTTGATAATATAAACAAAAATGGTTGTAATAAAATCCAATAGTTAAAGAGTTTAATTGACATAACCACCTTTGTTAAAATCAAAAGATACTTTTTTGGAGAAAAGATTTAGAACTGGAATTTCTTCGCTTAAATACTTTTATCTGGGTGTTAAAAAAAACTGCGAGTTTGTGAATTCTAACTTTATCGGGAACAAAAAATCATAAAATCGTGAATTCCTCAGTTCCAATTCCATTTATACCATTTTTGACCTGAAAATCGTACATTTTTTTAAAAACTGTTGCTCCTGACGATTACATTGACATCTTTAAGAAAACACTGCTATCACATTTTTTGGCAAAAATCTAACTCATGCTTTTATTTGAAACTAGTTGCTGCTGGTTTTCGGGTCTTCTTCCGCGTAGATTTGGTAGGTGCTTGACACTTCGACCATCTTATCGTGGTCTTCTTCTGAAGCGAAGTGAGCTCTGCTAAACTGAGTTTCTCTATTTATACAGGTCAGGAGGCGTGTTGCGGATCATTGCTCATGCGGAACATTGACTTTCACGTTATTGGTAATTGTGGTCCGGTGTCACGATTATAGTTATTCGGATGTCTATTTATTTCAATGGCTTCTCTGTATCTCCTTGGCCAATAATCCTTGGTGTTGGCTAAGTTATTTGTCGTATCGAATTTTATCAAATGGCCGGTTTCTTCGGCAACTTCTGATTTTGTGGAATTTCCCTTCTTTGTATTGCTAATGTGTTCTTTGAGTCTGGTGTTTATATGTCGTTTGGTCTCTCCGATGTAAACTTGTCCGCAAGAACATGGAGTGCTATATACTCCTCGTGTTTCTAGCTCTTCTGGACATTGGTATTTGGGAAAATGTTGGGCCACTTTCGCATTATATATTACTTTGACCGGTCTTTTTCTCCAACTCTTCTGATTCTATCCGTACATCCTTGTATATATGGTACAAGGATGTACCATATGGTAGGTAAGTTGTTGCCATGTATTTCTTTTCTACTTTTCTTCTTCTGTTCTCTTTTCTGCGTTGTCTATGTCCTTCGGTTTGTATCAATTTTTCTGTAGTGATATTATTAAGGTTCGATTTTCTTCTTGGAGATGTTCTGTCTCCTAAATTTACTTTACTCTATATACTAGTGTGTTAACAACGTCCTGTTTTTGAGCTGGGTGGTGATGAGAATTAGCGTGTAGGTATCTGTCGATGTGCGTGATTTTCTGTATACCCTATGTCCTAATCTTCCATTGCCCTTTTTGAACGCGAGGACGTCCAGAAATGGGAGTTTGCTATCTGTTTTTATTTCCTTGGTGAATTTGATCTTCTGATGTAAGCTGTTTAGTCCTTGAAATTCTCCAGTTCCTCACGGCCATGTCGCCATATAATGAAAGTGTCGTCCACTTATCGAAACCATCATTTTGGTTTTAATTGGAAGTTGTCCAAGGCGTATATTTCGAATGTTTCCATAAATAAGTTGGCGAGTACTGGTGATAAAGGTGAACCCATTGCTGCTCTATCTATTTGTTTATATAGACTTCCATTGAAGTTGAAGTAGGTCGAGTTGACACAGGTCTGCTAAGGTAGTGTTCAAAGCGAGTTAAGAGTTAATTTGGAAACATTGTATTAGTCAGAAGCAACATTGTGTCAATATGTAGACCTACGTGTGCTATTCAGTTTGCAAGACTAGTTATAAATCCAGCATGTAATCACATAGGATGCATACGCATAAATTGCGTTTTGAGATGCGTTGAATAATTCAATGAACAATTTCATTGAATGACATGTTTTATTGCATTTTTTTTAATATAAACAAAGAAATAATGAAATTACTTTCACAGAAATATTTAGATTAAATTCCACCTATATTTGTACTGTGAGCAGTTTCTTCATAAAAACCAGCAGAAAGTGTCATAATATCCCTTTTTGCCTAGATAAATTTTCAAATTTACTAATGCCAACTTACGCATATGACGTGCATCTTATTACCAAACTTTTATAGTCTGCCAAAAATCTATGACATTAGAGAAAAATATTCGTTACCTTTAATAGCATTAATGAGATAATTAAATATACACTGTACTATTTAACGAAAATAGAAAAATCTGAAATATGCTAAAATTTGATGAGATTTACCCTAACCTGACGTTAGTATACGGTGGTTTTCTTGAGGGCGGCAGCATACGTAAAAGTGATTCAAAGTTGAGTTAAAGTATACTCAATTTCCTACGAATTAAAAAGATCAACCATCTAACCCTAGTAGCATTTTCGAAATTGTTCCGCAGTATTGCAATTTTTCTTCGAAAATAACTCTTTTATTTGTTAAGTGCAACACCAATGTAAAAATGAGTTAAATTAAAATGAAAAAGGGTTTTTGTATCTGATCATACGTAAAAGTGGTCAAAATATGAATAAAAGTACATTCAATTTTTGAGGACAAAAAAAATCAAATGTACAAAAAACAATTGTGGTTCTTTGAAAGTACGTAGTATGTTGAGAAATCTGAAAAGTACGTGTTTTGGGTCAAGCATGGTAAAAAAATATTTTTTTGAAAGTACACGTTCGGAAGTTATTAGGACTAGAATATTTTCTTTGTTATAGGCAGCAATTTTTTTTCTTATCCTCAATGGAACCGTACAATCCACAACTCTGTGATTTGTGGATTTGTGATTTATGAGTTCCCGTTAAGTTAGAAATCAGAAACATCTTTTTATACACCCAAATCACTTACTTGGATATTTAAGTAAAAAAACCAATGCCTAAGAAATCACTATTTCCGCTTCAGATTTCTTATCCAAGTCTCTTGAAACGAAAAAAATGACGATATTATATTTGCACTCCACTATGTGGAAATTAATTGTTAATAGAACTTTAATAATATATTTGAAATTGTCTAATCCAAAAATCTGTAAAACGATATGCCACAAGGGATTGTGAGGGCGCTGTTGCCAAAAAAAAAAAAATTGAGGCCTTTGGTTCTTGTACAAACACTAAATCACAATTTCATTTTTGTATCACTTTTAATAAGGGTGGGGTAAGTAGAGGGGGTGGCAAATGCCTAAAAATATTTAAGGCCTTTGGATTTTGTAAACACACTAAATCACAATTTTAATTTTTCACCCCTTTTAAAATAGGGTGAGGGCAGTAATGAGGGCGGTAGTAGAGTTGGATGTCATCAAAAAAGATTTTGAGGCTTTTGGCTCTTGTATACACGCTAAATCACGATTTTATTTTTCTTCCTCTTTAATAATAGGGCGGGGGTGATAGAGGGCAGGTTAATGCAAAAAAAAGCTGAGGCTTTTGGTTCTTGAATACACACTAAATCATATTTTATTTTTTACTTCATTTAATAATGAAGTGGGGGTGGTAATGAGTGCTATTGTGGGGAGGCTGATAACTAAATCCCAATTTTGTAGACTCTTGCTTGATTTAATTATTTACCCTCATTTACCTCTCAACTCTTCAACGGAGTAAGATCAAAATATAACTTAGTTCTAGATCATGCTATCATATGTTGCAGATGAACCAAATTTCAAGTCGTTCCAGAGTAATCGTGCGCACATAAAAGTTTAAGACAGACAGACCGATAGAACGACAGAGAGAAATTTCGTTTGCTCAAACTTAAAATCTCAACGTTTCATGACATTTTGAGCCTATTTGAAATACTGGAGGTACTGCAGTTATTTCCGCGTTTTCCTATGACTGCCGTCGTAACAGTTGCCAATCCTCTTGCTATTTCTTTCGTCGATCTCATATTCGCAGTTATCGGTATTGTCAACAAGGGCCTCAAGGTATAGTTATTTTCTTTACAAACACAGATCCACCAATAGGTAACCTGTTGGAGTGGTTTTCATTTGCTCACTATACGATCATAATTTTCGTTTTGTTGTAATTGATGCTTAAATCGTACTTAGAGCTTATTGCTTAAAAATTGGTAACATCTATTTAACCGCATAAAATTAACCGCATAAAATTAAAATTTACGTAATCAAATTTTACACGAAATTTAACACATATCTTTCTTTATCTCATAATGAAAATGGTTAAATATTATTTATGTATTTCAGTCCTTGCTCACCTAATATTCAGTTATGTTATATCGCATATATGTTATTTAACAAAACACATTTTCACGAAGTCTATAGCAACTAAGGACCACCGCTGCTGCGGGAAAGATACTCACTTTTTCAGTACAATCCTGATTGGGGTGAGAACCATTACTTTTACTAAGACCCTCAGGAATGTATACCTGAGGGAAAACGTTGTTGGCAAATGGATTTTATAGTTATCATTATGTGACAGCTATATGCTTGATATTGTATTTTACGACACTTTTGTTACAGTTTCTACTTTCCAAACAATAAGATCTCTTGGTGGTATTCGTATCTGAATTCAGGTGGAAAATTTTCATAAAAATATCAATAGTCAATAGGCCCATAACGTTCTAAAGAAAAAAATACAACCAACTATTTGAGTATGAAGAATCAATACTTTTGCGTATATGAATATTTCGTACAAAAATGTGTTTTTTAAAATGATAGTTGGAATGTAGAAAAATGGAATTTATTTACAGAAAATCTCATACGAATTGGTCGGATATCTTTACAGTTATGAGACGCAAAGTATTCGGAAAATAACAGGTCGACAAAGGAAAAGGGTCGGTTTTCGTTCTAATTTATTTTTGAAAAAAAAAACAGAAAAATATATTCTAATTATTTACTATCAATATCGAATCGATTCCACCCCAAACAAAACTTTTCTCCACCCCCGCATTTTTACCCCCTGCCACCACTTCCCCCCCCCCCCCCCCCCTCTTTCGAAACAGCTAAAATACACGTATGAAACAAAAAAATATCCTTAGTCAGGAGCTGTTTTCTTGTAAATGTCGAGTTATATGTAGTAAAATATATTCATGCGCTCGTGCAGAGTTAAAATGTACGGTGCTGTGTTTATGTGATGGAGACTGCTGTGAAGCCGACAGTGACTGAAAATTCTAACTTTTAGGTATTCGTTTCTTTGCAATTTTATAAAAAAACACTAGAGTAGAAATATTTAATTAAAATAAAGCTTACAAAAAATAGAATTATATTACAGCTATACTTAAATATATAATTTCCCCGCCACTGAGAAAACTAATGGAGTCACAAAAAAACTCATTACACGATTTTTGTAGAAAATTTAGTTTACTTTAGTTTGTGTAATCACAAAAATATTGATACAATGCGCCGTTTTCGAGATAATGTCGAAGTACTGATTTTTCTGACGATTTTGAGGTTATAACGGCCGGACCAATTTCTTTTCTGAGTGGCACTATATCCCATTTCGTTCGTCTCAAAAAACTGTCTATGCGCACCCAATTTCGGGTTAGTATCACAATCTGAACTATTCTTAAGAAAATTCGAATTAAGCAACTCCACTATGTGGGGTATAGACGAATAGGGCTCGCTGAGTAGAGTACTTTGTATTTTTTAATTAAATTATAGGATTGAATACGACAGCGTGGGGGCCGTTAGAATTACTTAGAAATGTCACCTTTTTTTTGCATACCCCCGATTTTTATCTTGTTTCAACCAAAAACTATGAAAAATTCACAATCCATAATTAACATATAAACGGCAGATAAATGAGATCCTGATATATCAAGTAGTTTAGAAAATATGAGATACATTTTCTAATTAAGGAAATCTCATGAATCAAGGAACACACCACTTGGATAAAATGTGCTTGCTGGTAACTTGAATTGTCTTCTGCTTAAGATCGAAGTGGTTTCGTACAAGAGAAAATAAACAATTTTAATTCAGGTTTACCTTGTAGATGTATAGCCGAAGGCATACCAAGGCGCTATTAATTTTTTCAATATTATTTTTGTGAGTTCATGAAAATAATGATAACAATATAAGTTTAAATATTAAAATTTGAACAAAATGTGCACCTTCACTACGTATGCATATTAAATGGCATGCAACAATGTTTTAGTACAATTATTGTTTGTTTGTATTTACAAAATATTAATAATTTCATTAAATATTGTGTTTGGTTTTTTTATAAAAAAATTTCGGGTCAAGTGGTGTAAAAATGAGACAGTGCAAAATATGGGTAAAATATAAGACACGTCTATATGAAATATATTTTATCTACATTTATTGTTAATTTATCGTACGCTAAACGGTTAAAGCTTACTTACTCTAACATTTATTTCAAAGCAATATTTTTGAGGCAAAGTTGTACTAGAATATTGTGCCTAAAAATATGTTGCAAGATATCGTTAATAAACTTTCCTAATATAATGCAATAACTTTTCCCATAACAGTAACACTATTCTTCGCTAGAGCGCGCTGATTGGCGAAATGTGTAATAGATAGATATATAGAACTGTTTCAACATTAAACATTCAGTTGTCTACAGTCCTTTGATGTATGCATGTGTGATCTTTTCTGGGGTAAAAACAAGACATAGTTTAGGGTAAATATGAGACACTTTGAGGTTAAATATGATACATATATACTTATTGTCTTTTTAATTTTCAGCATAATTATTTTCATACATATTCACAATGCCTCGTGAATATATTCGTAAAGAAAAATTTTTTTAAGAAGCTGATTTGCAAAAAGCTATTAGGGCGATTAATAACGGTGAAACGAGTTTAAGAAAAGCCGCAGTAACATTCAAAATTGATAAATCATTGCTAAGTCGACATCTAGTGGGCAAAGGTTTGTCAAAGTGGGGCCGCAAAACCAGCTTACCAAAAGCTGGGGTAAAGGAAATCGATTTGTTTGCCCCGATATCCTTGAAAAGTATGATGTCGCAGCAGAAGAAGTTGTCATGAAATTGCAACGTCCAACTTTACTTGGGGATACATCTAGAGCTTCGCAGCAATACATTTTCCCCATAGATTTAAGTTGTTATGCAGTTAACTAATTTATATTTAGATGAGTAAGTTTAAAAGTGAGACAGTTTTTCATTACATTTTTATCAGAATACAAATATAGGTTTCTTAGTGTTTCTTTTTCGAAATAAATATATGTACATATATAAATCTTCCCTGCTCGGTCTTATTTTTATACTAGAATTCACGTATATCTATTCCCTTCAAAGATAAATGGCTGTCTTATTTTTAAACAGGAATGTTTCATTTTTACCCCATTTAATGGGTGAAAATGGGACGCAGATTTTATCAAATTCTATGAATTTGTTATTCGCAATTCAAAAAATTGTATCGCCCTTAATTAGAGTTTTACGTAATGAACATACTCAAATTTTTCAAAAGTTCTATGTTACTTACTTCTAATTTAATTTTCAGAACATTTAAATATTGTCTCAATATTACCCCACTTCACCCTCCTTGTTTTTAACGTTGCGTCTCTTTCTAAAGATTGGAGATCCAAATGGCTAATTATATTTTAGACAGAGCCACTGTAAAATAGCAGACAACCTGCTTGTTTGTTCAAACTTCCTAACATCTTCCGATAGACCTTTTATCAAAAATTTGCTTGATGGCGAAATAATTCATACCTTTTGTGTCACATAACATGACATCGGATTTTTCTTTCTTTTAATATTATAAAAAATTCTGTGGGTAAAGAATTAAACCATTTATTTTTTAAAATCCATTTTACTAAATATAAATACCATATTATGACTTTAACTATATCTTTATGAGATATCCAAAACAGTTCCTGTTATTATTCATCAGATTAAAATTATAAATTGGCTCTCTGTCCAAGAGTTGTTTATATTTCCGTTTATAACAATAATTATGCCTGTACACTTGAAAAACCTGTTAATTATTAGTACCGTTATTTACCAAATTAAATAAAACTGTGTTAGGAAACTTTAAAGGGAAACCGTGTATGATTTTTTTTATAAAAGCTTTACAAATATCCGGTGCTGTCCTGGCAGCCATGGCATCAAGGATGCTGCAGGTATTTTATGAGCTCTTTATCCTGGCAGTATATTGGAATTCCGTATAGTGTATTTACACGGTTTTCTCCCCGAAGCTACAATTAATTGGCGATTTTCACGAAACAAAGACTTGATCTCGTTTTAGAAATTAATGTACGCTTAACTGAGCCCGATCGGGCCAGACGCCGTTTTTTAGAGTTTCACGGTAAACCCTTTGCAGATTCATGCAGAAACAAGTTCGGTCCCAGTTTTTCATTTTTAATGTTTAGATAAAAAGTTTTTCACATGAAGTGTTAAAATAGCCATGGAATTGGTTTCTTCTAGCTAGCAATGAAATTAAATGGAAATATAATATGTTTTTAAATGATTTAGTAGTTTTTCAGGTATTATTTGAATTAATGAATACAATAATATAAATATAAATATATTAGTTAGGAAAACATAAAATCTATGAGCAGAACTTGTGTGAAAGAAGAGGACGTAAAACTTTTCCGTATAAAAGAAATCCTGGTCAGCGGAAAAATATACAAAAAACCGTTGCCCAAGGAATCACTACTCCACATCCAGATTTTCTATCCAAGTCTCTCAGAACGAATAATTTTGTATGTGGAAATAATTGTTTATAGAACTTTAATAATATAATATTTGAAATCGTCTACCCCAAAAACCCATAAAACGATATCCCACACGGTAGGGGTGTGGAGGTGGTGCTAGGTGGGTGGTGGTGGATGAAGTAAAAAAATATTTTGAGGCTTTTTGCTTGTACACACACTAAATCACATTTTTTTTTCATCTCCTTTAATAATGGAGCAGGGGAGGTAATGGGGGTGGCTAATTCCACAATTCTTTCTGAGACCTTAGCTTCTCTTGTATACACTAAATACCAATCTTATGGACTCTTACCTGCTTGATTAACCTATTTACCCCCCATTTACCCCATTTTACCCTTCAACGGGATAAGATGAAAATATAATCTAGTTCCAGATTCCGTTAAAGTACCTAGAGACAGAATTTTTTTTCGCTCAAACTTAAAATCTCGACGTTTCATGACATTCTAAGTCTATTTGAACATTTTCAAAAATTTGTTTGTCGTTACTATACTTCCACTGCATGTAGAAGTAATAAGCGATTACTACTCCTTAAGACCAATCAACTTAAATGAAAAGAGAAATTGTAAGGGGCATAATAAAAGCTACATGCAGAGTTACATGAGCGATTATACCTTTCATCGAGAAAAATAAATTACCATGTAGTCTGATAAAGAGCATATACATTTAGTTATCATATTCTCAACGATGACATACGGGATCAAAAACGCGGCAGTGACAAAAGCCAATATAAGAAGTCTGACAAGAGCTGAACGAGACATCATCCAACTACCTGTAAAATCATTACGAGTAAGGTAATAACATAAAACGTCACCATTAATAGGAGAGAAAACAATTACGAAAAGGATAGATATATGCAATGAAGTACTGGGGACATGTCTAGAAGGGACCCGACATATTTATTGAAAAAAAGGGCTAATTCTAAACAGTTACAAACTAGAAATAGGGAAACCATGCTGCACGTGGATAACAGCAATTAACAAACAACAGACAAGATAAAGACTAGATAAAGACCAAACATACCGGGAAAGAACAAGAAAAAAAAGGAATATAAGGGATATAAGGATATAAGGATTATAAAGAAATCGGACTCGTCAGTGGAGGAAATTAAAGACTCAGAAGATGCAGAAGTCTAGAACATAAAAAAAATGAGCTTAAACACTCCTTTACGACACAGTGCGGAGTGCGGCAACGCATCTCACAGATACCTATATTGACCATCCCACATTCCTGTACCATGAGTCATGTGGCCCACGCTGCTGGTAACAAGCATGACCCTAATCCAATCCTGCCTAGACGTAACTAGCCCTACGGCATGTTCCTGGAGAGTAGCAGCAATGCCTACTGTACGCTGCTAAATCAATTACTCAAGAAGAGGACATATAATACTTGCCAATTGACATTGCTATTAGCCGTAGCTAGTTGAACCAATTAGAGAGTGTTACATATAGTTAGCTACGTAAGGAAGGTACTTCTATCGACAGTATCAATTCTGCTACCGTAAAGTTAAAAGACTTTGAAGATATACAAAGATGTTCTACAGGACAATCTGAGTGAATTTAATCATTTCAAGGCTGGAGCTTATTTTAAAATAATGTTCTGTTGGTAAATAGGTTTCAATATTCCAGCCACATACTCATTTATACAGAACTGGAGTAACATGCTGAACACAATAATAATAGAGACCGTTTCCAAACAGTAAGGATGATGGTGGATGCCGGTGGGCATGTTTTATTAAGGCCCAAAACATGCCCACCGGCACTCTAAGAACTGAAAGGAATTAGATTATTGCAGTTTAATGTCAGTATTATTAGAAAAAGCTTTTCGAGACAGAAGATGAACCTACAATATTGGGATCAACAGCATCACGAAACAAACAGTTAAATAAGCTGGTGAAGATGGAGTGACAATCCTTCGCAGAATATACCAAAAAGTATGGGAAAGGAAGCCCAATGACTGGCGAACCTCAATCTTCATGTGACTACATGGAAATGAAGGGATACATGTTTGTGACAACTACAGATTGTTGGTTATAACATCACACGATAGTAAAAAATACGGTATGTTCTCCAAGTTAGACTTCTAATCCAGACAACAAGTGAAAGAACATTGGCTTTCAAAAGTTAAGTGAGGAAGTTTTGTAATTCTGTAACTGGTAAACCATTATGCCCGAAATAATATAATAAATTTATTTTTACAATTAATAATTTTTTATTTATTTGCTTTTATCATGATTAGAGAATATTATTTAGGCATTTTGCAAATGACAACTTAGTGTTAAAGTATTTACCTAACTAGTGTATTAGCGTGCCCAGATTAGGGCAACAGTATACAGAAAGTAGGTATTTTTATAATAAATAAAAAGTGTGTAAGTTGTCATTTGCAAAATACCTAAATAATATTCTCTAATAATATACTAAACTTGCAACAATGCCATTTTGGCGCCGGTGCCGTCATATTTGCCGAATGACGACAAAATTAGTTTATTTTTCTAATCTCAGTTTTGATGCGTCTTAGAGAAAACATAATTATTATAAAAAAGAAAGGTACGAAAATTTGCTACAATGGGCTCACTTAGCATATCTTTTTATTACGTTTTCGAAAAGATCTATTAACTTTAGAGCAAAATGCAAAAACAGGATATTCTAGGATCTCTATATTTAAAATCAATCAAGAACATAGATGCTGCGTGACATCATTCACTCCTAGTTGCATTTTCATTCCATTTTTGGCACTTATATGCTACATACCCTTGTGTTAAAATACTCCAATAATCTTCAAATCACCATCTCTGGCAGATTAGACAAATCTGATCTGTTTTTAAATAGCTGGGTTCTAACAGCGTAAACTCAACTTCGAGGCAGACTTTCGAATTTAATGACATCAGCATTTTGAGTACATCGGTTTATATTTAAAGCAGTATATTTCTGAAACCACTTCGACCTCAAATTTTCAGTGTTATAATTATTCGACGATTTCTTCGCATAAATGTACTAAAAAAATGAAACATGCAATTTAACTAAATTACCCCATTTAGGTCTCATACATTTTTCGCGTATAGTCAACGGTTTCGGTGTGAGAACTGACGTAGTCGAAGAATATTCGGTTTCTCCATGCCTTTAGCGGCTATGGTGCTCTTATCAATCGAGAAAAGATAAAATTCCTAGCAGTTCTGAAAAAACAACAGCACTTGAATGCTATTCAAGTGTTCAAGAAGGAAGGCGCTGAACCGAGCTAAACTGCTAATGTAGTAGAACATTTTCTTCTCGCTTTATATGGATATAATTAGAAATAAGAGATCTCTCTCGACGCATATCGTTACCACTGTTTTGATAGATCTTTGACAAAAAGTGAAATTAATAGTGCGTTATTGCGACTAACAAATACACATCGTCCGACGAAGACATCTCACGGAAGAGACAGGACGATCACCCAACCACCCAGTACCGGACAAACAACCGTCCAGTACCTGTAGTCCCCCTAGCTCCGGGCAGACCGAAAATGCTACCAAAGCAGTTAGGTCTGCCCTTCCTCGAGCTACACAGCTCATCCTTACCCTTCCGATGATCCGGATGACAGGATGTCAATTGGCATTCTGTGTACCGGCAGTCACTCCAGCCAAAAACCCAAAACACCCAACTGACCGATGACTACCCCCCGGGGGGACAAGCTAGCGAAGAAAAGAAAATCAAGACAGAAGAACGCCAGAAGAGGCCTTAGCCAGCAAGGTCCAACGAGCCAGGACCCAGGGAGGTGGGCCGAAATCGTCTGCACCGCTCACATTTGTGAGTGGGGCCGACGTAAAGTAAGTTCGCCCGCCCTGTACGAGGCTGGTCCCCGGTCTGCAGCGATGTATTGAGGTAAAGGGCAATAGTCCTGCCCGGCCCCAGTCAACCGAGACCGACATCTTTAGCCAAGAATATTGGCGACAAATACAGCTGTACGTGAGCATTCATTGCGACCGTATCACCAAGTTTAAAGGTGTGGTGGTCAGAAAATCTGGCGTAATGGGAATGGGAAGAAGAGCAAAATAGGCCTCATCTCCATTACAATGCTGAAAGATCCTACAGAGGCGTTATTGAAGTTCGTATGTTTCAAATGCGAGAGAAGTGCGGAACAGGATGTGGTTGCAGAAAGGCAGACCTAAAATGTAATTTGTATTTACTGCTACGAACAATCATGTGAAAATATGCAGAATATACTTCACGATTATAACAAGGAGGATATTATTGAATCACCGGGCGACTGGCTTTTTCCAATGATTACGATACCGTTGTAGGACTACCATAAGGCTTTTCATAGTGTGGCACAAATTGTGGGATATACTATTAGAAATCTAGAACACCTAGATACCTTGTTTTCATTGTTCGCCGTCTATATGAAGAAAACTCTGCTTTGGTGAAAGTCGACAAATATTCGACAAATATAAAGTTGGAAAAATCGTCAGTGTTCTGTCACCAATCCTCATTAACATATGTAGTAAATGTGTAATGTGTACTAGTCAACCATCCTAAGTTAGCACGTAACCGCGTAGATAGAGAAGAAATATCGTCACTGTTGGACAGAGACAAACAAGATTTTTAAGCTTCTTAAGCTTCTTGAGCTAGCTAGCTAGCTAGCTAGCTAGCCAACTTAAGAAGCTTATCTGTGTCCAACAGACGATATTTCTTCTCTTTCTGCTCGGCTACTTGCCAACTTAGGATGGTTGACTTGTACTGCAGGACTGGCATGGCAGATTAGATTTCAAACTTAGCGTCAAAATTTCTCAAAATTGCTTGTGTACCATCTATAGGATGGTGGGAACTGTTGTTGATTGTTGAAATTACCTATAGGGTAATAGATATTTTAATTATAAACCAATACTAATAGTTGTTAATTATCCTACTGCTGGTGTAGGTACATAGCCAAAGGTTAAAACATTATTCATAGACATATTTACTAAAAATCATGTAATATATTATTTGGTGATTATTTAAAGGTTGTATAATTTCTTGATAAAGTAAAGTAACTTTATATACAATTACAAAGGAATTATTTTAGTGACTTTAAAACAGAAGTTTATCCAGAATACAAAAGCAATAAATGATTTTCAGATAAGGGTTTGTATATATTTCAATTATAAAACAATAATTAAGGTTAAATACCTAGCTATAACTTAAAAAATATTCATAGAAACATTTATTAAGAATCTGGTAACATATTGACATGAAGGAGTGAGTTTATTTTTAACAAAAGTTTTTCCAGAACATAAATACAAAACGATTTTAAGATAAGAGTTTGTATGTATTTTTACCATCTCAATTCACAGCGCAACTATCCGCGCGTACGTAAATCAATGAGGAATTTTGACGGTATGAGGTTTAACAGCAAGTAGTGAAGATCAGCTTGTACCCTACTCGGCAGACCTCAAATCATTTTAGGTGTACAAAAAATGAAAATTATGATTGTAAATGAAAGAAGAATAAATGTAATTTATGGTGGGCCTCTCACCACTAACTCTTTTCTAATTATACATTTTTTTTTAAACTAGTTTTTCATAAACTTTGCTCTATAATTTAATTGAAAACCGCTGCCCAAGGAATCACTACTTCCACATCCAGATTCTCTATCCAAGTCACTCACAACAAAAAAACTTTGTATGTGAAAATAATTGTTTATGGAACTTTAATAATATAATATTTGAAATCCTCTACCCCAAAAACTCATAAAACGATACCCCACATCGGTAGTGGGGTGGGGGGTGGTGATAGGGGGGGGGTGATAGTGGTGGGGGTGGATGAAGTAAAAAAATATTTTGAGGTTTCTGTTTCCTGTACACTAAATCACAATTTTTTTCATCACCTTTAATAAGGGGGTGGGGGTGGTAATGGGGGTTGCTAATGCCAAAATTTTTTTTGAGACCTTAGCTTCTCTTGTATATACTAAATACCAATTTTATGGACTCTTATCTGCTTGATTGACCTATTTACCCCAAATTTACCCCCCAACCCTTCGACGGAACAAGATGAAAATATAATCTAGTTCTAGATCTTGTTAAAGTACATATGTGTACCAAATTTCAAGTCAATATCTCAAACGGTTCCAGAGTAAACGTGCGCACAAGAAAAGTTACAGACCGACAGACCGACAGACAGACCGGCAGACAGAATTTTTTTTCGCTCAAACTTGAAATCTCGACGTTTCATGACATTCTAAGCCTATTTGAACAATAAAAATTTTTTTGTCGTTACTATACTTCCACTGGATGTGGAAGTAAAATAAGGAAATAAATAAAAATACACATCCACGAATACCTAGCTTTTCTTTGGCTATATTTCTCAACATACAGTATATCCATTTACATGTACACTCCCCTCTTAAAAAAATAAATAATATATTTAATAATTTTAATACAAACTATATAAATTTGTATTTCCCCTTATGATAGAAGAAATAAATTGCCGGTTCCTGAAATAGTTGGCAGGTTGACCATCAGCGTGAACCCAATATGAACTTTAAGAAATTTCCAAGTAAACCCTACTACAAGTTCTGATAGTAATGCAAACCTAATATATAAAACTACAAGTGGTAGAATTACCCTCCATGTAGATTAGGTTTCTAAACTGAAATGTTTTGTATAGTTTGTATTTGTTAAATATTTTATTAATTTTTTTAAGAGGGGCGTGTCATGTATTTTAATATCAGTTCTGACACTTGACGTCACTGTAATGTCATATAGTTTTTGATGTTATATATGTTTGTAATAAAATTGTGAAATCAATTAAATAAATTGCTTCAAGTAG
This sequence comes from Rutpela maculata, assembly GCA_936432065.2. NCBI lineage: Eukaryota > Metazoa > Arthropoda > Insecta > Coleoptera > Cerambycidae > Rutpela > Rutpela maculata. The sequence continues at coordinate 100,215,507 of OW386291.2, forward strand.
CAATGATTCAAGTCCTCACAAACGACGGACATCACATAGTGACAGTGTGGTGTCCTTCGTTTGCACGGACTTCAATAACTTTGATAATTACTACTTGAAGCTATTTATTTAACCAATTTTGCAGCATTATAAGACGCATGAATAACATCAAAAATTACATGATATTACTGTGAGATCAACTGTCAGAACTGACATTAAATAGATAACAATTAGTAACAATTTTGCCACTTTAAGAATATACATGGCTGAAACGACTACGTACTTAATATTTGTACCAGTAATCTTCTTATTATGCATTTTGTAAAAAAAAAAATGAGAAAAATTGAATCGCCTTAAAAAAATATCTTCAAGAATTATGAAATAAAATTTCACCTTAGTCCGATCAATTTAATTACTTAATGTAGATTTTGAAGTTGGTTAAAAATACGTTTGATTTCCTTATTTGTTTGTTTTGCGCCGACCACGGAGAAATTTTATTTCGTAATTTTTAGTGGCTTTCTTCTTTGAAGGCGGTTCAATTTTTTCAACCACTTTTCATCCTTTTTAGGAGTCTTCTATTTAGCTTCTACATAGAAAAAGAAGAAAATATGATGTTTTTAATCTTTAAGCTTTACTAACTCTACTACGAAATTTGCAATTATAGCAGCTATATGGTATACGCCATTTTGAATTGTTAACTTTTGACGTCAAGTTGGACGTCAGCTACTTCCAAAAAAAACCTATTTTAGGCATTCGCCAAATTTACGATTAAATAATAAAAAAAAAATAAATGAAAAATAAAAATAAAAACATTTTCCAATTATTGTTCACCATACTATGTAGTTTGATGAAAGTGTAATGAGACCACTGCCGAGTCATAACCTACAGTTTGCAACAAAATTCATAGAAAACGCTTAAGCGACTCCAGAGTAATGATTGAGCGTATATTAAAAAAAAAAAACCAAAAGCAAAATTTACTTACATTTTTTTATTTTTATATTAAACTCGCCTTAAATTAACTCATGATAATCTAATCGTCCATTTCGAATAACCCAAAATAAAACGAAAACCCTATTTCGTACCCTATCAATAACATATAAACTGTAAATACATATCCATTAGGGAAAAATCAATAACCTTTGTTTGCGATAAGTTTGTTTGTTTTATGTGTACGGTGACATCATAAAACCCGGCCCCTCGTTTCATTAATATTAAAGTACTACTCTAATTTAAAATGTTTTTACCTACATCTTCAGATCTAAGTAAATGAAACGCATAATGATAAAAAATGTAACTAAAAGCGTTCCTTTGTAAAATGAAAAGAAGGTGAGAATAACATAAGACACTGAAAAGTGACTTTAATTTTAATAGAAATTTATCCTCATAAAGTAATCATGATAATGGGAATGTAAAATTCCTTTCCCTTATCAAAAATGTTGTACTACCTTTATTATATTTTTATGTCGTATACTCGCAGAGGTTCTGTGTATTTTAAACCACTTTAAAAAGTGCTCAAAAAACTTCATTTAAATATGTGGACTGTAGACGGTCTAAGAAAGTTCCAAAGGTTTTATTTGGTACACATGAAAATATATGTAGAATACTAAAATAGTAATTTATGTAACAAGACTGGAAAGAGGTGTTTTGCATGTCAACCAAAGCAGATTCCAGGGCGAGCCGCAGGCGAGTCCTGGAAGCTTGGGGAGACCCGCAAAACACTGTTCTTCGGTCATGTAACGTACAATATTTTTTTTGGGCGACACTGTCATGAAAAATTTATTTTGTATTATTTTTTGAATAAATTTTCTAACAAATACAACGACAAACAAAATAACTAATTAAATAAAATATTTTTACGGCCGACACTATTATACAACTTCAATTTTTATTATTTCTTAATAAATTTTCTAAGAAAAGTGCAACTACAAACAATAATTAACTATAGGTAATAACTTGTGAATTGACTTTTGAAAACTCGTAAAAGTTAAGTATTGTTATCTATTTGAAACTTATCTCAACAATTAACATGAGAAAGTAAAGCTACCTATACCATAAATTAGCAGCATTTTTTACCTTCATGGATCGGAAAAGAGAATAACAGGGATTGGTAACAGGCCTGTAGCTAGAAAGTGCTTTCAGGGCGGGCAAACAATTTTTCAGGGCTGGCCCGTAAAAAAGTCCGAAAAATTTTTTAATTAGAAAAATCCAAAAAAAACTTTAATCCGAAAAAAAAATTAAAAAATGTTTACCCAATCTCTTTCAAAATATTAAAAAGACAGTTAAAATTGCCCCCATTACGATCGCCGTAGGTCGGACGAAACTTATTCCAGGGCGGGCGCCTGGCCTGATTGGTAAAGCTTTTGACGATATATAATGCCCATTTTCCGCGTCTAGCCAGGGAAAACGTTAATTCCTGGCGAAAAATTACTCCAGTGTATGTATTTTCTGGTCGGCCGAAAAAAATAACGTTTTAAAGGATTCGTTATGTATTACCAAGTTTTTTCTGATTCATTCAAAATTATAAAAGTTAGGTATTGCATTTTTCATTGAACACATGGGAGAATTAGACCGCCCTATATCTCAATTATTTCTATTTTGGTAAATGAATAGAAATTCTGTTCGAGTGGTCGATGACAAAGTTTTTTGAACCGAACGCTGTAATGTCTAATTCTCAATTTGGTTTTCGCTCTAAGTTTTCTACCACTCAAGCTGTTCAAAGAGTGGTGTGAGATATAGTCGAGATTCTTTAGGAGGGAAATCTCAACAAGACTATCGACTGTGGTCCTTATGACCTGTTGTTAACAAAGCTATTATATTATGACATAAGAGGTTTGCCGCTAGCTCTGTCAAAATCATACCCTAACAATTAAAAATAATAATTTTCTGTAAACAATATAAATTCATTTCTTACTAATATTATACACGGCGTGCCACAAGGATCTGTCTTGGGACTACTCTTGTTCATATTGTTTGTAAACGATATTAAATATTTTCTTTATACTTCCAATGGTATTCTCTTTGATGACGACATAACCTTAATTGCTTCAAATGTAAATCATGCTACTTTATTAAATTGCTTAGGATCAAATTGGATAAACTGCCAATAAAGAGTTCATTACAAATGGCTTAAACTAAACAGATGAATCACAGAAACTTGTTTTGTCATTAAGTCATGCTATCAGTGAGGGGGAAAGTGTAAAGCTGCTAGATGTTGTGTTAGATGATAAATTAAGTTGGTTTAGTCAAGTTGATTATACTGGAAAATCACCTTATATAATTTATTTATTATGCCAGTTGAGGTCTGTCATAGCAGACATATTATCTTATTTCATTCTCGTATTTCCTATACAATAATTCTACGAGGAAACTTATCTCATACTGAAAAAATTGCAATAATCGTTCACTATATACCAGGATATGATATATCCTGCTGTATGTATGAATTATTGTAAAGTTGATTCTATCCCTGTTCTCTTCAAATGGAATTTAATTATGTTTCCTTAATTATTTTGTTATTATTTTTCTCATTTACTTATGATAGTTGCGGCATTACCAAAATTTTATAATTTTACGCAATATTACAATAATTGAATAACCATATTATTATTAAAAATTTATGACCCTATATTCATTATGAAATAAATTTATTCTCATAACAAATGTAACCACAAATAATTAAAAAATCATTATACTTGTCATGCTGTAAAACCATAAAATATATTATAAACAACTAAAATATTATTTATTCTGTTACAATTGTTGTTGACAAATATTATGATTATGAGTTTAGTAAATTTGTATAAATTGTAAAATCGAAAAACATATTACTGTTATTATTTAATAAAATAAATGACAAATCAATGTCACATATTTTAAATTTTAATGGAACTATATTCAATTTGCAAATAGAATTATCATTTAATTTATTTGGTTGTGAATTATGGAACACGTTGATGGTTAAATGTATTATAATTTTATTAAAGTACGAACGGTATTGAGCCATGCTGTCTATATCATACAACACGCATACTGAGGAGCGATTTTATTTTAAAAAATTACAAATATTTAATATTGTGGCAGCTACAGATTCAAATGAAATAGGTAAAAACTAAAATACAATTTAAAAGTTTTTATGCAGGAGTCTTGCTCACGCTCCTCCATCTTCGTAGAAATTTGAACTGGTTATTTATTTTCATGATGGAAGAATCAAAAGAACGAATGCCTCTTGCGAGGAAAACTTGCAATTTTAAGCATATGAAAATATTTTTCTAGAATACCATTTAAGAAAATAAATTAATTTAAATTTTTCAACTTACTTCATAAGATCACTTGACTCAATTCGGGTTCACTAAAATTTAAAAGAGGACTAAGAATTGCAACACCTTTTGTTGACGGATAAAAACCGCCAGGAGATACGATTATGAACCTTATGATTATCATCAATATACGTGTCTACTCTGACAGAATTCCTATCTGAGTTGGACAAATTTTTCGTGGTGAAGGTATTGTCTACCAGTTCTACTAATATCCATTATTTTCCAATCCATTTTTTGTTCCAGTGGACAGTTCGCAATTAAAATATGTTTTATTAGTGGATCTTCTGTGCTGCGTGCCTCTACACGTGGGACCCTGAGACATCATTGGTCTACCGAATACATAAAATCAACAACTCTTAATAAACAATTCTCAACATTATTTTAGATAATGAAAAGGAAGACACATTTTTTGTCACAAAATTGAATTATTTCATTAATTCATTATTTGTTGTTAAACTTCATTTTTGTGTGTTTTTCATTTTTGCGTGCAAAGGTGGTTTCACTTGTCCACAAAGGGTTAAAAATTATTAAGAAATCGTTGTTGGGTTGATTATCCAGGACAAATACACACGAAACGAATCGTACCTAAGATAAACTTAAGATGAATTGTCAAGAGTACCAGCACATCATTTTTCAGATTTAAACAAGGTGTTTAAAGTGCATAACTAATTCGGTCAATTTATTTACCGGTGCTTTGCTTGTGCAATCAGTGCCATATGATTTCCAGTTTTATTTATTTTAGTTTTTTAATTACACATAAAGCTTCTAGCTGAAGAATCACAAAAGGTTTAATAATTAGCATTACTTTAAATGGCGGTTTAGGCAACTAGCTATACATGGCGCGTTATAAAAGACAGTTAGCTGCACATTTGGTTTTATAAATTAATACAAATTATATATTTACATTTAATTTTACAAGATTTTTACAAAATCGAAACAATGCCAGAGTAAATATTTACTTTTGCCCATTTACTGGATTTTTCACATAATTGTTGTGTGTATCGAATGCAATATACTCTTAATTTTAATACTTGCGAAGGATATAATTATTAAGAAACGGCAACAATCACATTTGTAAGTGTTAAAAAATATAAGATGATTCAACTTTAGACCACCGTGTTGGAGCCACCATTTTCAATTTTCCAATTTTCATAATTATCTTAAGGTTTGAGCTTAGTTCCCATTTATTTGCAAAATTGTACGTTCCTGATATGGTTAGAAAAGCCCAAGCAGTCATGTGGACGCATAATCATATTGCGGTTTATAGTATGTATCAAAAGTATATTGAAAGAAATTTTTATTTATGTTTATAATCTAGAAATTTTTTGTCAATTGTCATTAATAATCTAGAATTTAACTTAATTAATTTAGTAGTTGTATTCACTTGTTCCTAAACATTTAATCTCGTGAGTTATTGGTAAAATCCGTTCTAAAAGTTGTTTTTTATGATGATTTTGACAAATTTCAAAGTGTTAACAAAGTTAAGAAAATACAAAACTCGATAAGCCATATCCCCCAAACAAAAATCAATAAACCGACTCATAAATTTTCATATAACTTCCTAAATTACTTTAGCACATTAGTAAATTAGGGAGGTTGAAGGTCGAATTTCTTTTGATTTATTAGTTCAAAATCAGGGCTTTGCTCGGTTTCAATAAGGATTCAACAGTGTATAGGTATTATGATGTTAGATCTATTTCAAACATGCAACATCTATTTAATATAATAAATCTGTGAAGTTAGCGTGTCTGTACATTGAAAATATTTGCAAAAAAACTGATCTGGGGAGGTAAGATGGGTAATAGAATACATTAAGATAGTTTTTGGGATTTTTGTCTATTTGTTTGAACGTGCATCATGCAGAAACTACTGAAGCAACTTGAATGGGGTTTTCCCAGGTAAATTCATCTAAGTTTGGAGCAACATTTAGTTTTTATTCCATTGAAATCGGCCTACCGTAAGCCAAGTTTTATGAAAATCGGTTTAGTAGAATATTCCAGAAAATTCGAGAGTATTCTGGAACATTCCAGAAAATGTATGAGCTCTCTGAAATATTCCAGAATGGTGGTTCTACCTCAAACGTCGTTTACAAAGGAGCTTTTTAGTTAATTTCAAAATTCTACGCGAAAAAACTGATAAAGTTTTAAAACTTGGCAGAGATATTTATTAAGGCCCACTGTTAAACATATTAAAAGTCCGCAACTCTATCTCTTACGCTGGCGCCACCATAGTAGAAAAATGGTGCTACAATTAAGTTTATTGCTATATCTCGCTAACCATTAGAGATCGCTAACGATTAGAGATATTTTTCCTTATAGTATCTATTATTATTATTATAATCTTTGGAAATACGAAAATTGCATTTGATCGACACATTTCTAAAACCGTAAATATCACTTGTAGAGAAAGTAAAATTCGTGTTATTATGTTAGATCTGGAATTCTGAATAACTTTAAAATGTCCGCCGTTTGTCCGTCTGTTTGTCAGTCCGCCCGTTTGTCCGCCTGTCTCTTTGCGCGGTATGTTTTTGTGAGTACGTTAACTTAGAAGAGAAAAGTTCAATTTCGTTGAAATTTCGACAGTAAATTAGCGTTAGCTAGAGGAAGATATCTATTGATTTTGGAAAAAATCGATCAGTAAATTTAATGGTTAGGAAACATTTTATGAAAAAATGCACGAGAATAGTATTGTAACACCTTTGATAAGGTTCTATAAATACAAAGATACTGCATAGTATGCTAACGCTTCAACAATCAAGGTGGTATCATCGAGAGATCATTAGAATTGCAAGTATGGCACTTAAACCTACAATCTTATCAAAGATTACAACACTCTTCACGGGTATTTTCTTTCATAAAATATTTGATAATCTTTATATTTACTGATCAATTTTTTTCAAAAACGTTGGGGTTATTCCTTTAGCTAACACCAAATGATTGTTCGAATTTCAATAAAATCAGACTTTTCTGTTTTAGGTTATTTAGCCTAAAAGAAACATGACGGATGGAGAAGCAGACGGACATACGAACGGACTGACAAAACGACGGATCCATGACGGATTTTAAAAGTTGTTGCGAATTCTATGCCTAACACAATGATATGATATTTTTTATTCTACGAGCGATATTTACAGTTTTTGAAATGTGTCAATGAAATACAATATACTCTTTGTTTCGTATTTTCAAAGAGTATAATAATAGATACGAAAAAAATGCTTATGACATTTTCTGTAGAGAATTTTATAAGCTTTATTTTGTATATAAACATAATTTCAATATCGCTATGGTTAGAGAGATATAAGCAAAAAACTGAATCGGAGCTTCATTTTTCCAAAATGACGGCTCGTGCGCAGCAGTTTGAGCTGGGAACTTTCAATTTGTTTAATAGTAAACCTTAACGAACATCTTTGCGAAGTTCCAAAATCGAAACTTGTTCCAATTTGATTGGGGTAATACAGAGTTTTGTAAGAGAGCAGATGCTGTATCGCATCCGATGAGGACATGTACAAACAAAATTCCAAAAGTTATTCTAGCTTCGAAGCGTACATTTGTGGAAAATCTATTCAACCGATGAAAAATTGCATTGAATCTTTTTGCTAGAGAAATTAAACAGTCTCTTTTTTTTCTAATAACTTCCATCGTGATACATTTCTTTGTTTATGAGATGTCGCAGAACATTTTTTGGGACAAGTTCCCCTCAAAATGGAAAAATTAATATGTTATTAAAGGAATTTTCGACACTTCCACAATTTTTTTCGCTATTTCTGAAGATAAGTTCCAAGTCGATTGGTTAATAAAAAATCTAAACTTTGTATAACTTGTTATGAAATTACTGAAGTAGGTGTTATCCCTATACTAAAATTTGTTTTATAGAAATATTCTTTAGTTTTCATAAAATCTTAGAGAAAATATATTTATAAGGGAAGTTTAATATTGTTTTTCACCATTTTATCTGCTGTTTAATTTAGTTTCTCATAAAAGTAGGTTAACAGAAACAAAGTGCTATTTAACTTAATTTTACGTAATGAAGAAAATTTCTAATTAAACTTTTATTAAACTCTTAGTTGCATTTTATGATATCAGAAAGTTAAAACGATATCAGAAATGAAACCCCACCGTAATCTTAATGAATCCGAGAATATACCTTCGCGCTTTCCGCGTCGTTTTCTTTTATATTAACTCATTTGTCAATTTAATATCTAACTTTGATGGCATCTTAAAATAAAACAGTTTTTCTAATAAATGTCAAAAGTTTAGAGATGTTAAGAAAGCAGCTCCTCAGTAGTTGTGTAAACACATACAACACATAGTTAATAGAACTCTCAATTGTCGTGTTAGACCAGAAGCCCGCCGACCACTAATTGTGTGTCATAAGTTTACTCCCAAAATGCGTGAATTGTTGTTAATTTGGGGTAGTAGAGCATATAAATGTCCACGCCAGCCCCTTTTTTGGTACAGGGGCGTACGGCAGGCCCAAAAAGTGTAAGAAATATCACTTGTAAAAATAAAAAAAATAGCCACAAATAAGTCATAAGTTTACGCATGTGGGTTGGAGGGATTTCTTAATTTACCCCCAAAAATCATGAATCCAGACTCTCATTCATTTTGGGTGGTGCAAGGAGGCGCTACGCTCGCCCAATTTTGAAAAAAAAGTCAGGTAAAGAAAGATGATATGTTTATGAATGGAATTTGGTAAGTATGAACCTCCTGAGCGCGAAAATACCTTCGCCATCTTTGAAAAGTGGTGCGAACGAAAGGCAAGACCCTTGCACCACTTGTCAAAGATGGCGCACGTATTCTCGCAATCAGGAGGTTCATACTTAACAAGTATCTGATTGCCAGTCGTAAATTTATGATACTCGTCGAATTACAAAGGTAAGTAGTACATGCGGTAGGAAGATCCGATACGCCATCAATTATCGTGAGAGACAAGACCTTCGCCCCACTTTTCAAAGATGACGAACGTATTTTCGCACTCAGAAGGTTCATACTTACCAAGTTCCTGATTGTCATTCTAAATTGATCATTTTTTTTACCTGACTTTTTTTTCAAAATTGAAATCTTAGTCTCGCTAAGCCTACACAGTGGCATACTACATGGGCTGGTGTGTAATTTTTTCTTTGACAGAAACTGCATGTTACGTCCTCTGCCATGTCTATTAGACTTATATGTCTATTAAGCCAACCGTGTCCAGGCAGAATTTAATTGACTTGTTCTTTAGTGAATTCTTTAGCTCTGTCGTGGGAAATACCTCCACCTTCCAAGAGACTTGCTTTATATTAATTCACTAATGGATTTTCATATACACGACTTAGCCATGCCCAAATGCTATTAGACGCACCTTCCCTGGTCAATTAATTTATCCTTTCATTTGTGTCGTTTGTGTGCTAGTACCTACACCATGGTCACCCTATTCTGACTCTATAGGGGTATTTAAGGAGTTTGATACCTCGAATTAACCTGCATGGAATCGATTGCCTTTAGCTCCGCTTGGCTAGTGGAGAAGATTTTATTAACTCCGCTGTATTGCGGCCACTTCAGAATGAAATAAGGTTGCTTATATTCCTAGACTTTTACTAGAATTATTGTACAGTTTAGACTTGGAGCCGATATTCCACTAGACTATTTGTGCAGATATTGGGGGACTATGTTCCTAGTCTTCCCGGTTTGATATTTTAATCGGAAATTTTTAATTAAAGTTACACTTTGGGACTATAGTACTTGTGTAGCGAGTAGGAGATCTCTTAAGAAGTATCTTGGAAGACGGTAATACTTAAAAGAAATGAGCTTGGGGTTTCTTCTCATCTGGGAGGTAATAAACTGTAAATGTCCCTTAATCAAGGTTGTGGTAAATTGTAGTAAATTATTGGATTGAAGCTACTGAAGAACAACGCCTTCGACGGCTCGATGCTAAATCCCCAAGAGCATAGTCGCAGCAATTTAAGTGTAGAAAGCAAGGGGAAAGTGCAGAACTTTTTCCATCGAGCATCCTTGAATATATGTACGTTAGCGAGATCTCTGACAGGCTTCGCACCCGACTGGTAACCCACGCTGTCCTTCTTCCAGGGAAGGTAGTGCTAAATTGGCTAGTGAACGTAGGAAGGTTTTTAGACAAAATTGGCTATTACGAAAATAATGAAAGGTACGTAAGAAATCCGAATTGCAACCTGGAATACATGGGGACTTTCACAACCAGCAAAAATTTGTCTGCTGAAGAAAGAACTTGCAGACTCCAATATCAAAACAGTAGGTCTTTTCCAGATGCATTATAGGGAATCTGAACATTTTAAATACCTCACAGGAAGCATGCTTCCCATTCTGGATTCTGGACTTGGATATAGAGCTGTCACTGATCACATAATCTTCTTAAGGATCAACACCATGTAATGATGCATTTGGTTCAAGTATACGCACCTACAACTGCTGCTGAAGAGGAGGAGTTGGAAGCATTAAACGAAGATTTAGGAAACTTACTCTACACTATTCCAAACAAGGAAATTACCATTGTTAAGATTTCAACGTCAAAGTCGGTTTGAGACTGAAGTATGATCAGTGGAGAGTCGATGTTGATGAATTTGATATCGGAGAACGGAATGAAAATGGGAAAAGGCTGATTCAGATCTGCCTAGACAATAATTAATACTGCATTGCAACAACATTCATACTTACGTCACACTTGGCTGCCACCTGGCGGTAGATTTAGAAATCAAATTGCTTATATTATAATATCAACTCGGTAGAAGTTATTAATAAATTTCTGTAAAAATCTACTTGGCGCTGACTGTTGTTTCAATCACCAGTTGCTCATATGCACCGTCTCGTTGAAGCTGAAGTAGTGTCGAGGGTAAATATAAAAGCGTCAGCTCATCATAACTGATGGTCCAACCTTCCAAAAAAATTCAGGAAATATATAAGTGGAGTCAACCCATTATACAACGAGGATCCAAATGACTTGTGGGAATTTCTAAAAAAGAATATCACACGAGCAATAACGTGAACACAAAATGAGATACGTAAAAAAGTGAAGTAAGCTTGGATAACTACTTAGGTAATTGAAGTATAAGCCAGGAAAATTCTGATTCTGGAATTTAATAAAAGTAAGTTAAACTTTAAATTGTTTAAAAAAAGTATAATATTTGCAAACATTTTTACGAAATATGTACACCTGTTCCAAAAATACTTCAGACTGATTTTTTAGTCAAAAACCATTAAACAATCTGTATCTAAGAAGAAGTTTAGGAGTATTTTCAACTCAGCTAAGTGTAGTATCTCCTGTTATACTAGATCGTGTGAAATCTGGATCACACTGTATATTTACCGGCAGAACAATATTTTTCCGTCAGTTAGGGATAGTGTGTATTAATATTAATTGTAAAATAGTAGTTGAAAGCTGCTTTGCATGACAGTAAGCGTGATTGGGTGTAATTTTAACTCGCAGGGTGGAGCATGGGAAAGGGCAATAATTTAATTATAATGCAGCATTATAAATCAATTAGGCATATAGGGGTTTTCCCATAAATGTAACCATGATACAAGGTCTACGAAAAATAAAAAAACTATTTATAAAATTTAATCATTTATATGAGTTAGTAATATCGTTGTCTGTTTGTCATCTATAAAATTTTAATTATGTGCTATCATGTTGGTGTAGTATATAAAATAAGTTTTATAATATAAATATACATATATCAAAGTTAAATTAAAGGCGAAATTTTCCTACACCTCCTATGTTGAAGATGTGATGACTGAACCAATATTGGCCTTTCTAAGTTTTAAACCCAGTACTGCCTGAATAAAATGATTAAAGTAAGTTTAGAAACACTAAATCGTTGGTAAAACCAAAAGTGCACACACCGCAAGTTATTCTATCCAATAAGCCTTATGCGCATCACTCTTCACAAATATACCAGTTAATGAGGCGATAGAATTAGCTCGGGAAGAATTGCAGGACAATGGTTTGGACATCACTTTAGCAGATCTGATGGAGCTTTATGTGTCAACTCGACCTACTTTAACTTCAATGGAACCCTATATAAACAAAAATATGGAGCAGCAAAGGGTTCACCTTCTTTGCCAGTACTCGCCATACTCGCCATTCGAAATATACGCCTTGGACAACTACCAATTAAAACCAAAATATTGGTTTCGATATGTGGACGACACGTTCATTATATAGCAACATGGCTGGGAGGAACTGGAGAATTTCAAGAATTACCTAAACAGCTTACATCATAAAATTAAGTTCACAATGAAAATAGAAACAGATAGCAAACTCCCATTTCTGGACGTCCTCGTGTCCAAGAAGGACAATGGAGGATTACGACACAAGGCAAACAGAAAAGCGACGCACACCAACAGATACCAACACGCTAATTCTCACCACCACCAAGCACAAAAACAGGCCGTCGTTAACTTAGTAGTACATACAGCAAACCAAATTTGAGGAACAGAATATGTCAAGAAGAATATTGGACCTTAAAAACATCACTACAGAAAAATGGATACAAATCGAATGATATAGACAACGCAACAAAGAGACAAGATACAACCAGAACAGAAGAAGAAAAAGAAGAAAAGAAATACATGGCAACAGCTTACCTACCATATATATAAGGATGTTCGGATAAAATTGGAAGAGTTTTGAAGAAAAAGAACGTCAAAGTAATATATAATGCGAAACAGAAGGCACAACATTTTCCTAAGTACCAAGGTCCAGAAGAGCTAGACACACTAGGAGTATATAATATTTGGCGTTCCTGCGGACAAGTTTACATCGGAGAGACCAAACGACATATAAACACCAGACTCAGAGAACATATTAGCAATACAAAGAAGGGAAATTCTACAAAATCAGCAGTTGCCGAACACTCAGAAGAAACTGGCCATTTGATAAAATTCAACAAGACAAAGAAATTAGCCAACAGCAAGAATTATTGACCAAGAAGATACAGAGAAGCCACTGAAATAAATAAACATCCCAATAACTATAATCGTGACACCGGACTACAATTACCAATAACGTGGAAGTCAATATTTCGCATGAGCAATGATCCGCAACACGCCTCCTGATAACCTGTATAAATAGAGGAGCTCAGTCCATCCACCAGTCCAGCAATTCTGATAATAGACGGAACAATTAAAAAAATAAATCAAGTGAATCCGTTAAGGATCCCGATCTGTAGAGTGTTTCTGTACATACATATGTATATCCGTACATACAAACTACTAGCGGAGACCTATGGCAATTTTCAATAGCAATAGAGCTTGTTAAATGTTCAAATCAATCCAAATATGGTACTATTTTAGAGTGGCACCTTCCCTTTTCAAAAATCTATAATTAAAAACAATTTTTCGCAGTAAAAATACTTTTATCAGCGAACTGTGTTGGCGGGCTAAGCGAGAACAGAACACACACCCAGCACGGTGTGCAATGTCAGTTAGATGAACTATCTAGTATTACACAATTCCGGATGTACAAATGTAAAATGAAAGAAATGGTGAGTTCAATAACTAGTAATTATTGATTTCCATAGTAAGGAAGTGGAGAGTACAAGTTTGTGTTTTATTAATAACACTGTTTTCCAGAAAAATGGTCTATGACCCAAGTCACTTCTTTACAGCCGCCCTGAAGCGCTCTGATATTCCCTCAGTCTCCCACTAAATTTTATAGGCAATATAATTAATTTAACAATCACAATTTTAATGAAGTACGTATACTAAAGTTACCATAAACGCCGTAAGGTAATTTCTTGTCACTGAAAATTTAATGTTACAGTGATAATATTAGATAGCACTCCAGCGCACCGAAGAGTAATATCTTCCCCTTAATATCACATTGTGTAGCAACAGGTCAAGATTTGTAACATTTCTAATATTTTAATATTAAAGCCACGACTTTTCATATTTCTTAGATCATTTTTTAAATTGCATTCAGGACGACGGGAATGAGTTTCAAACAAAGCAATAAATAAGAATTTTATATTCCTTTAAAAATGGGCTTCGGGAACAGGAGAAGCGTGCAATTATGTTCGTGTTCTATCTCGGTCTGAAGTACTTGTGTATATCTAAATTAATGTTGACAGTAATAGAGTAGCTGTGCATTCGAGTTTTGCGAAGGCAAGATGAAAGTAAACCAGGGTGCTTCCCGAAATAAAACAAACAAAACATATTTGCATGAGCAATATTCCACCACCAACTAATAGAGTTTAAATATTGATATTGACTATAATTAGCAGCGGGACTGCCTAGTTTTCCTTAGCTACTGTTTTATTTATCTTACATTATGTATTTTTTATTACATATGTATTTTGAATTGTAGACTGAACAATTTTTATCCAATAAGCATTTTCTATTTCTATGATAATTGGTTAAATAGATTAAGGTGTTTTTATAAATTTGAAATTTCTATAAACTGAATTTGAAGTCGGTTCCTCGTGAAACATCTTGTAAAGAATTCTAATTGCAAGAAAGAACTGCTTTTAATGTTTCAAATTAAGCATATTAATACTCTACGTACGTTTCGGCTTATTAGGCTTTTCTTAAGAGATCACAAAGATCACTGTAATCTTTGTATTTACTTACATACTTTTATGGTAGAAAGTTCACGTAAATTAGAAATAAATGGCTATTAGTGGCATCCTAGGATTTTCTATAACAGAGGCATGAGCTATAATAGCCACAACATTGTCTTCATCGTATGCTTTTATTTTTCTTTTCATGTTAAGAAAACTACCAGTAGCCAGAAACGTTTTAATTATTCTCATAGCCTGAGTACGTGACAAAGTAATGTTTGGAAATTTCAAATTAAATTGGCTTACCACTTCTCTTAGCGAGTTTTCACCGTCAATTCCGTAGCATTGCACAATATATATTTTTTCACGCATGGTGAGTACCATTTTCACTTAATTTTTTATGCTTGGTTCGTTAATTTGAAACAGAAATTAAGGATAATATTGACTACGTTTGACAGATATGTCAATAATAAATGATAAATGTGTATCCACTGCTTTTCTCATAGCCTACTTTTAGCTTCTACATAACATTAAATATTAATTCACAAAAAATAATTTCTATGCAGTTTTAATTGAATGGTTCAAAATAAAATACTAATTTATTGAAAAAATGGGAAGTTTCAAAAAAATAATTTTATATTCCTGGACTTTGGTATAAAGGTATACAATTTGCATTCTAAATAACTTTTCTTAGTGGAATTTTTTCATATTTTGAAAAATAAAGGTACTTTATTAGTGGTGATTTTTACAACTTTGCTTATAAAACACCCCGTAGAACACCAAATCAAGTCATTTTTGGTATACTTTAGTTTTACAACAAGCAGGACTCAATCCCCAAATACCATTCCAAAATTCCAAAATTGTTGGTCCATTGCACCTCTTGTTACATCTATCCTGAGACACAACGTATATACAGGATTTTGTAGTACCTTATAGCTCGCGCCATCTACTAAATTAAACAGAAAGCATGCACTTATGAAGCCATTATTATCATAGGAAAGTGCCGTATGTCGGACCACCTATTTAATACACCCCGTTTAAGAGTAAACAATTCTGGAGTGTCAAAAATGACATAAATCACCTAACTTTGACAAGCTGTATCTCAAAAACTGTCCATAGAATCGGCTCGGATGTGATGATAACTTTTGAGCAGCATGACTTGAACTACAAAATAGCAAAGTTTCAGCCGATTTCACCGAAATACCATTTTCATTGGTTTTGTTCCGAGGTCCTTGCCTATGTACGAAATATTTTGCAACCCCTATATTTTGCCCCCGGTTATAAGTTTAAAGAATTTTGATTTTCTTTTCCTTTCAATAATGCTATTTATGTGTGACACACATCTGAAGTCGTTAACTCATCTGTAAGTTAATTTTTATTTCTGTACAAAAATACTTTCAGCTATATAATATTTTAAAAGGACCAAGTTTAGTTCAAGATATTAGGATTGAAGTGTAAGAGAGAAACACTATGTTCCTCTGAGAACTTGATATTTGAAGCATTTACTAATGAAAGTTTAGTTCACTTGTAGTTTATGAAGAAGCACGAAGACAGCAATAAATTTCGTTTGAGAAATATTCTGGTATGTTAAAGTTAGATAAGATAAAGTGAAGGTAAGATGAAATACGTTTGCGTAAATCATCGCAGACAGTGAATATGGGTATATTTAATAAATTTGAATGCTATTTGAATAAGTAATTCTTGCGTTGCATACGAGAGACTAGAACAGACCAAAAATTTAATATAAGCACCCCTCAGAACGGGCTAATTTGCATTTCGGAATGCGTTAACAACACCGTAGCCCGGGGCTAGAGTAGTGGTACCGCTTTCTCTACCCAGTGCCGTAGTCAGAGACAAATTGTGACCCTTTCACCCTATCGCTGGGAAATAAATTACATTTAATATACACTTTTTTGTAGGCTGATATTCAAAATTGCTACATTACACTGTAATTAAATCATGCGTCCAGACAGAATTATTAGTCCACCCGTCAGGTCATATAAAAAGGCCTTACCGGGAATTAAGTCGGGAAGTTTTGAAATTTAGCAGGATTGTAGATTTAGGTATTTACAACTAAAATCCACATTTTGCACAAAGCAATGTCTGCCGTCGCCGGCGTAGCCATATTGCCAAGAAGGCCGTCAAATTGAAATATCTCCCCTATCTTGGGTTTTAGAGTTAAAAGACTTATTATAAAAATGAAAGCGGAGCAAATTTCCTACAAATTAAGTTATATGTATGTTCTTTGTAAAATCAATAGTTTAGATACAACATTCGATTAAAGGTAAACATATTAATTCTACTTTCCCTAACGATATGCTTTTTATGAGTTTTAAATGAACATAGGGCTATTGAATTCAATTTGGATTATTATTTACAAATCCTTTTAACCGAAATTCTACCTACTTCTTATCTGCGCCGCGTCTACCTGTGATTAAAGCAAACCTGCGCGGGCCGGACGCCGTCGTTTTTATAACGTGCATAGTCTCTGCCTTTATCGCTTTTCAGTATTGCTTTGACCATAGTGCAAGTATAACAGCGTTTCGTATCTGTTATTTTTGTTATCATTGCTCTGGGACATATTATTTTGTAGACTGTGGAATTTACAGAAGAACCACGCCTGACCATGGAAAACATTCTTTGTAATTTGAACAGATCTACTCAACGGATCACCAAGGTTTGTTTAAAACGATTACAAAAAAAATTGAAGGACTAGCAAAACTGGAAAATAATGGACCGACCGCTGAACTGTGGGTGCAATATTTTCTCATGGTAACTTTGGTGAAGCAGTTTATAGAAGAAGAAAGAATGGATAATTGGCAGCTTCACCTAGAAACTGCCCAGAAAATGCTGCCTTATTTCCATGCTAGCGGCCATCATAACTATGCAGAATCGTGTCATTTATATTTGCAAGATATGATACCCGTAAAAGACAAAATGACGCCTGATGAGTACAATAAATTTACAACAGACTGCTTTTTCACAATCAGGCGCACCAATAAGTTTTGGTCTGTTGGTCAGATATGACCATTGAACAAACGGTAATGAGGACGATGAAAGCTATTGGAGGGCTTACTCATGGACGAGAAATCACGGATAGCGTGTTAATAATGTGGATATTGGGAATAGTGTATTTGCACAAGGCATGCGATGAGATTGAAAGATTTCGCAACGTTTCTTTTGCATCTACAGAACAATATGTGGATATGAGTTCCCGTATTATTCGAGGCAATGATGATGTGCAAAAGCTGTTGGCTTGGCTTACGCAACACCCTCATTTACCAGACGTAAACGAAATAATGTCTATTTCCTCAGGAGTTATTGGAGATGAAGAAAACGTCTTTAGACGAAACTAAACGAACATTTCCAACTTTACTCGACTGATGGACTCAAACGGTTAATTTTAGAGAAAACATACATATGACGTGTTTTATAGAAAATTTCCTACTCTTTAATTTTGGTTATAGGTATTTTGACTGTGGAGCGTACGGTAACGGAGATATTTGAAAAAACTGTTTTTGGAATCCATCTTGCCAATATGGCGGCTCGAGCGGCAGTGCTTGCTTTGTGCAAAATGTGAATCTTAGTACTAGACACCATCTCTAGAATTATACCAATTATCAAAACTTCTCGAGTTAATTCCACCTAAAACTACCTGACTAGGATTGCCAACCGTCCCGATATATCGGGACGGTCGTCGGGACAGTCACCGTTATTGACCTCTGTGTCTTGACGTCACGATAAAAACAATGAAATTTCTTATAATAAGGAGCAGTTTTAATTTTGTTAAAAAGACAATGATATATTTTTCTTTAACATATATGCCTTTTTATTAAGGAAATACATAGCGTCCCGGTATAATTTCCGGACATTTATGGCAACCCTATACCTGACGGATGGACTCTATGGAAGAGTAAACTGTAAAAATAATAAAACATATTCTCTGAGAGAAGTCAACCTACGGTGTATGACTCAAAATCATTTTGCAGTGTAATTCCATAGCAGATACTGCTATTTTCAAGTTTGTTTTTTTTAACTTTTTATTCAACGTCAGCCTATTTCCGCTACCAGAGCCTGTCACCGACGCCAGGAGACGAGGTACCCCCAACTTGGAAATTCTGTTGAACCTCTTTCCGTAAGAAGAGTAGGGATCTTTTACTTGCCTAACATTTAATAGACAAAGGGCCGCCTGCTTTACATCGCCTCCGAAGGATGGTATATCCACTACGTAATCCTCGTCTTGAAATTATATAGCTTCCGCGTATACGCTGATATACAAGCAGCTAGAAGGTGAGACGAGATCGCTGTGTTTTCCGAGATGGATTCCACCAATCCAAGTACTAACCGCGCTAAACGTTGCTTCACTGGAGTATCGAAATACAATCACAGTTAAGACGCCTCTATGCTCGCCCTCCAATTTCAAGTTTGTAATCACTTGTAAACACATTATGTGTTGGTATAATGGATGAAAATAAGTTATTCAATCCCCGGTATCATTTTTATATTTTTATTACTTTCACATCGTGGAAGTATAGTAGTCGAAGAAAAAAAACTGGTATTTTCTTTGCTCAAATAGTCTTAGAATGTCATGAAACGTAGAGATTTTAAGTTTGAGCAAAAAAAATTTCTGTCTGCTGATCTATCTGTCACTTTTTTTATGCGCACGATAAATCTGAAACTGTTTATGATATTGACTTGAAATTTGGTACACAGATGTAACAGATCGAAACCTGGAACTAAATTACTATATGATCTTATTCTGTTCAAGGGTTTGGGGTAAATAGGTAAGAGTCCATAAAGTTGGGATTTAGTGTATGTACGAGAGGCCATTGTCTCAAAATTTTGTTAGCATCAGCTACCACCGCTAACATCCCCATTACTATGCACACCCATTATTAAAAAGGGTGAAAAAAATAAAATTTTGATTTAATGTGTGTATTAAAATGAAAAGCATCAAATTTTGTTTTGACATCGGCCCCCCCCAACGGAAATTTGAATGTGGAAGTAGTGATTCCTTAGGCAGCGTTTTTTTCTTTGGCTATTTGGTCGGGTGGCACTTAACGCGAATTCGACTTCCACTGACATTGAGAAAATTAGGGCCTTTGTAAAACGTAGTGTACAGCATATTATAAGTTACAGGATACTGATAAGTTTAGTAGGCGAAAAGAACCTGCACCTTACTATTATTCGTAAATCGTTAACTTTTAGAATGATATTTTATCTTTTTTACCAGTAATTTACATTATTTATATTATGAGAAGAATAATTTTGTAGATTCTAAGGCATCGATTTAAAAAAATCTGCAAAATATTTACACAAAACTTCTGCCTCTCTAAAAGGTGCTAAACTTGTTATTTATTTATTTTCTGGGTGACCACCCTCATTTTTTTGCTAAAAATATAGCAGGTTGTATTCTTTGGCAATAGTGTCACCAATATTTCAAATATTATTTCCCCATCGTTTTTTAATTAATTATTTTTAGGGTGATGAGCTTGCTGGTTTTTCATTAAAAGTATATTCCTGGCAATAGAGACAACTACTTGCTAAAGATTACTTTTCATCGTCTAATAATTTTTTAGGTGCACCAGCAGAAAGGCAGAGGACAGACAGACAGAGAGCCTAATAATTAATAGAAGAGAAAACTAACTTAATGCCATAGTCTTGTGAACTTGAGGCAGAAATACTTCGGCATTGATTATCCGGTGCTGGAGGAACTAAGCCATGCCCCTCTAGGAAGGATTTTGGCCTTTGGGTTCGAATCCTGTCTGAAAGGGGGAATTCCCTAAATTCGTAGCGATAGCACAATGGGCCACAAGACTTGAGTGCTTCGACCTTTCGTCGCCCCGCTAAAAGAAGAAGAAGAAGCGAAAAGCCAAAACCTTTTCGTCATATACTTAATATGAGAGGTGCAAATCTGAAGATATATAAGAGTCACTTCTTCCGTATTACAATAATTATCCTTTGGTAACCGAGGGAAGAAAAATTTCATATATGCTTACATTTATTTTTGCTGTTTCTTGGGTATTTGCCTCCAAAAGAGTTCCGTTAATTAATAACTAGCTTCTCGGGTTGACTTCACCCTCTCCCCGTCTTCGACACAACTTTGTTGTTGTCAACAGGTTATGATCCACATTGTATCTTTACGTTCACTGATTAGCTCAAACCACAAATTATTGAGAAAGTGAAGGTTTCATTAAGACCGGTTCATTACTTTCGGACATTACCTTTTACATACAAACAAACTTACATCTTTATATATTAGTATAAGGAAGCACAATTTGTTATACCTAAAATCTCACGTATACCATAAATGAATACTCTTAACATCTGGCAACCATGCAGTGATCAAATGTTCATGTTTAACAATTCGTAGCACCGGAACACCAACAATAGAAGTTACACTACTGCAGGAAGACAGTCTATGAGGAAAGCAGAATACCCAAACTCTTCCACATAACAGAGAAACGAATGTTTATTGGTAAGAAAATATATGTATTTATAATTCACATGGTAAATGATTTTGGATAGATGGTTGATTTATGTTATTTACAGGCAGGTGTTACAAATTTTGTCAATTGGTATATAACTGATTTTATAGATTAGAGAGTTAAGGTACTCTTTACAAATATTGTTTAATATTTCTTAATATATTAATTGAATGAATAATGGTAGATGGGAGTGCTTCAACATGCATCTATATTGCCATGCTTTATTCAGCTAACAGTTTCACTGAAGATTATTGTCATGATTTTCAATAAACAATCGGTACACACTACTTGTACCTTCCACGAGATGGGTAAATACATCTTTTGTAAAACAACATAATAAATTATTAAGAAAAAATAAACTTCCCAAACTAATTGGAGGAAGGCTTCTTTGTACCTCAATAACAAATGGTACATTTTATGCAAATAAACCTAACGGTTTCTGTAAGACACACCTTTTGGCTAATTTACAAAAATATGCACACGTAATGATGTTAAACAATCACCAACACTAAAGTGGAAAACCAACATGATTATATTGAAGTGAATTTATTCATTAAATTTTGAACTAAATGGCAAGTATGTTCTCCCTTAACATGAATAATACCACTACATCTTTTTGACATGCTTCGTACAACTCTTAGAATGCGTTCATATCGTATAGCAAAAATTCTTCAACAAGAGCAGCTACTAGCTGCTGGATGGTCAGAGCTGCACGCGGGCGCGCAGAAACACATCTGTCGAGCATGTCCACCTGGGCTTCTGATAATGAATACACGATCATTGCAGTGAGTATTTTATTATTTAGCGTATGGCATATTGCACATCACAAGGTTAAAAGAGAAATAACACATAGAAATATAGTAACAAACGTTTAGAGATTACAAAGTGACATCTAGGTTAAGAATATATTCTATTGATTCATCCGTTACAAACAGGAAGTCGCTAGCATTTCCCACATAGGCTCTTAATTGGCAATCTTGTATGAGGTGTCGTACTGATTGCTTATCAGCGCCACAGTCGCAGCTTGGGGAAGGTACATTACCCCATTTATGAAGCACGTCAGCATATCTGTCATGTCCTCTTCTGATTCTATTGAGAGTTGATCAGGTTCTGCGCGGCAGTCCAAAGCCGGGAGGTTTCTCCGTAATACATGGCATGGCGTGTCACACTGCTGGAGATTCTTCAATCCACTTTGCCGACCACTCATTATTCAGGCTAGAATTATTTTCCAGGAGCATCTTAGCAGTTCGCGGTGGAGGTTTCCTGGAGCGAAACCTGTTGATGTTAAGAATATCTTCAAGATCAGGGTGGATCGGTAGTTGCCAATTGGACATGATTTTCTTATATTCGCGGAGAAGCGCATTTGATCTTCGTAGGTTTGGCGGTGCTATATGGCTCAAGGTTGGAAGCCAATAGGTGGGATTTGATTTGATTGTGCCTGATATAAGGCGCATGGTGTTATCCAGTTGCACGTCAATCAGTATCACATGGGCACTGTTCATCCACACCTGGGAGCAATATTCTGCTGCACAGTAGACGAGATCAAGAGCTGAGCATCTCAATGTGCTACCCGAAGCTCCCCAAGAAGTACCGCAGAGTTTTTGTAGTATGTTGTTCCTCGTTTTTAATTTTGCAACCATTTTGGAGAAGTGGTCGAGGGTGACTCCGACTATTTTGGGTGTTGATTGTATGGGAGAAGGCTGCTCTCAAAGTATACCTTTTCGCCTGTTTGTTATTGAGATGGAAGCAGGAGGCAGTGGCGGCTCGTCAGGGGGGGCAGGGGAGGCTAAGCCTCCCTTTGGAAGAAGCAGCATATCTTCCAATCTTCCAAATTAATATCATTTACTTGTAGAAATTTCTCTAATTGTCTTTCAAAATATCAAGCCTCCTCTGCAGACAATATCACGAGCCGCCACTGGCAGGAGGTCTCTGTCCTGGTTACGCTTGGCTGGAATAACCATTTGCGAAAATATTCCCCGAGGGTATTGACATCGGCAGTTAGCATTTCTTCTGTGACTATAGCAGATTTATGTCTAGCTGCTATTGCCCAGTCATCAGCATAACCGAACTTTCTGGAGCGTGTGTCCGGCATGTCACCTATATAGATAGAGAAAAGTAGTGGAGCTAATACAGAGCCCTACGGCAAGCCATTGTTCAACTTCCTTTGCTTGCTGTTGGAGGATCCTATAATGGCTTGAAATATTTCGTTAGTGAGCATACTGTCTATAAGTCGAGCAGTGATCTTACAGGGAATTTTGCGGAGAAATTTACAGATTAACCCTTGCCTCCAAACAGTAATATGGAACCTTGACTCGTTCATGAACAGCACATACCTTTATTGTCGAAATTGCCATGCAACGTGCTTACAAGCAAAGATCAGGTGAGCTATTCTATGTCGTCGTGTTGGATGAAGTATTCGGACAGGTAGTCTTGCCCCCATGATTAGTTCCCTCAACATGTTTCTTTTTATCTAATCTGCTAGTCACTCTGTGCGTCACCTCAAGGGAAATTAGGAGGCCTCTTGCTGCAGAGACTCGAATACAAAGACACGAAATAACCAAAAATCAGTCTACACTTCTCCTGTCTAAGTGACTTTCTGTATTGGCCAGGCTTCCGCTTCCACAATCGTTGTATAACGAAGGAACTGATGTTGTTTTTTAAAACGTGTTCAGTACTTTCACTACTTTGAATCAAAGTGACAACACGAACGACTTCCACCTCATTTCCACCCAGCTTAACTCAAATTGTCGGTTGCAAACATTTTTAACTGTTCCTTGATCTCTTCAAAGCCTTCCTAGCTTCTTAAATACAATTTAGAATCCTTTGTTTGGCTTTAGTTTTAATAGATTATATAATATTTCTAATTTTATTTTTGTCAGTTAAGGCAATTAAAAGGCGCGTCTTTCATAAACTCTTAGTTTAATTTAGATACAATTTACAGGTATATGTTATTGAGGTACAAATAAGCGTTTTAAATTATTTGAACACTGTATGATTTATAACGTATTTCAAATAAAAATATATCTATTTTATGTGCTGATCAGGACTTTCAAACCTTTTTTGCCTTTATTACTTTTATTCTCGCAGGCTTTGGTAATTGATTTTATCTACGGCTCTGTCTGTCGAGGGAAGCTCGGAGTATGCTAAGTTCGCCCCAGTCAGACGGTACGCTACTCCGCTGCCCTCAGCTCGCACTTTGTTCTCGATTCCTAATTACTGGAGGGCGAAAGCTGTAACACGCTATTTAGGTTTCATATCGCGTTTTCAGGGGCGCACTCACTAATTTCCAACGATAACGGACTTGCTATTTGCTCGTGTATAATAACTAACTTTTAGTTAGGTATTCATTCTGTTGAATCTATTAGACTTTCAAAGCGTTTTTTTAATTTACATGTTACCTACGTAGAGCGAGCGCGTGGGGTGGTTCGTTCTTTACGAATCAATGTAAAGCATGTAACGGATACTCGGAAATATCGTTGGTTGCATGTGTGTTTTTTAAACTACGCACTTACACTAAAATAGAAATTGTTTTTAATCGTTCGATTTAATGATATACAAACAGAAATTTTAAATTTCACAAATACTCTATTTAAACGTATTTGTACAAGCGGTTATATGAAATGTATGTTCGGGCGTTGCCGAATGCCAGTATGCGCTCCCAACTATAGTTATGATAAAAATATCAAACACGTCAACAAAGCAACCTGATGATGAGTATGGAAGAAAATTAGATTTTTCACGCTTATTTCAGAACTTAAAAATGTAGTAAAATAATAATATACGCTTTTGAGATAGCTTTACGTGGTTCGAAAGACTTTAACCAGTAACCGCGTTTTTCGGAAAATTAAGTATCAGAATATTTTTTTAAATCTCTTATTTAACGTTGCCCTATTTCTGTTAACAAGGCCACTCGCCGTCACGACGCCAGGAGATAAACTTCAGGAGATAAAATCAGTGCGTGTGTAAAAACTGACGAAAATTTCTCCCAAACCCCACTTTGTCGTTGGGTAGAAATCTTGAACGTGCTTTCATCCCGTTTGAAAAATTGTGATGCGAGCCAATACAAAATTTAGACTTGCTAACGCCCTAGTTTTCACTATCTTTCTTTACGCCTCTGAGGAATGGATCGTTAGGGAGACATACTGGTGGCGTATTGATGCTTTCTAGACGATGAAGAAGTTTGTTACTAATTTCCTAGTCAAAAATGACTAGAGAGCGCAAATCTTGTCGGAAATGAACATTTCTTTTTTTAAATTAAGAAAAAAAATTCTTTTTTATTGTATTAAGTTAAATGCCAAAAAAAATCGCTAGAAAGGCCAAAAAATATGTTTTGGCCTCTATATTGAACCTACATTGGGACCAGTAAGCCGTGAGACTGACCGAAAGTTATCTAACTCATGTATTAGTTGAACGCACTTTTGAACTCCGTTCTTATGAATGATATAATCACAAACGAGAACCTTAAAGCTAATCGCAAGCGAATCAAAATTTTTAAGTAAAATATTTTTATATTGTTTTCAGTCACCCACAATTATAAACCTAAATGATTGCATTAAATTCTGGTAAAGTTGCATGAATCTTTCTACCAAATCGACTGTTAGCGCACGCTCTCATTTGTATGGTAAAATTTATCTTGCCTTAACTGGGGAGGCGATTCACTTCAAATTATATAATCTATTGGAGAGGATATGGCACAATTTCATTGTACTTATTTTAAACCTAGTAAATAAATGGTATTCTTGAACTTTTTGCATTTCATTGATAATATGACTTGTAAGTCTTATC
The DNA here is from genome assembly GCA_936432065.2 of Rutpela maculata. Taxonomy (NCBI): domain Eukaryota; kingdom Metazoa; phylum Arthropoda; class Insecta; order Coleoptera; family Cerambycidae; genus Rutpela; species Rutpela maculata. The sequence goes on from OW386291.2 coordinate 100,241,585, forward strand.
TCTTGAGGGTTTTCAGTCGGAAGACCGAAAATTGAGTTAATTAGATGTCTCATGACTCCACAAGTTTGAAGCTCAATATTCTGGTTACCTTACGGAAGCTTGATAGGGATTTTTTTATGAAACCAAATCAGAAATCTTCAGGCACAAAATCCATTATTATTAGGTAAATAAGTAAAATATCGTCAGAATAAAATCCTGCCAGAGAAAAAAATCAATTATTATCGGAAGAGAGCGTGTCGTTAATCTAAGGTAGTGCAGTATTGGCCTACTACTTATTCTACTGAGTTGTATCTTATCTCGAACCCACCTGGAAGTGGAAGAACAAGGAGAGAACGCGACTGGCGCCCTTGATAAATAAATTGGTGTCGCGTCACTGAGACGCAGAATAGTAAATTCTTCTACAAGCACAGGGTTTACATTAGGAAGAATGAAATTCAGAAATCGAAGATTTGCGAACACGCTTGGAAGAACGGACATAGAATGAACTGGGACTCAGTAAAAATTTTAACAAAAGAGACAGATAGTAAGAAAATAAAAATTAAAGAATCAGCTATAATATTATTGAATGAGGATAAATGAGGATAAATGCGTATCGAATTGTTCCGAAGGTGTTTGCACAACCTGGCTGCCGATGTTAAAAGAAGAACATAACAAACTGAACATTGTTTAAAATAAAACTATAAACTAGATATATCAACAGTTCTGTGTAAGCAGTAAGTTTCTATGGTTTCTGAATATAACAAATATGTTCTTAAAGCTGTGTATTTAATATATACATCACACAAATACTTAACGTCAACAAAATACCTTATTTTTATATTTTTGTTTTTGTTAAGAGCACCCTCTAACTTATTTTTCAGTAAAATACTGGATGATTGTATTATTTTGTAGATTTCACGGAGATTGTTAAGAAGAAAGTGCATGTGGCAAAGCATCCGGGCCCGGGCTCGTGAACCTTCCGCTTATCATATCAAAAAATTTTTTTCGGATTTTCCCCTCCGCTCATCAAAAAAATTTTGGGACGAATAAACTTAATAAATTTTTTTTGGACTTCTCCCCCCCGCTCGTCAAAAAAATTTTTGAGTTACCCCCCAAGCTCAAGGTCCAGATCCGCCCTTGATCCGGGCCCATTTTTCATGTTTGCTTAGGGGCCCAAGGTGCCCTTGCACCACCACTACGCTCATCCCTACTCGGGCCCGTATTTGTCTCTCCACAGCCCTGACCAGCACGCATCTGCCGGGCCTACGACCCCTGAAGCCCCACCGGGCCTTTCCTTTGCCAGTCGGACCCTGCTTAAGTAAAGGAGTATTTGTTGCAGTATATTATAGGGACACCTAGTATATATTTATTATTAACACTTCATATTTACAACCGAACAATAGACTTATATCCCATGTAAAATGGCCTAGTCTAATGGAATGATAGCCGCCGTTATAGATTAGGACAAAGGTACAGCGATTCAAACTAGGGACTTTACTTCATTCCCCGATTATACGTAATGAACGTGTTCAAATTTAATTAAAGAACATTATTCATCCAGTGCACAATCACATATCTGATTTAATCACCAAGAGTTATCAAATCAGCTAAAGAATGTCCCTCAGGCCACTTAAAGAAAAATATATTTTACTGTTTCTGTACAGGGTGTTATACGGGTCGATACAAACATTTCAGGAGCTGATAGAATACGTTCTTTGGAACCTATTTAACCACTCTTACCTTAGTTCGAATTCTTATGGTCTTCAAGTTATTTACCAATTTTAATTTTTTTGAAAAATTCCGTAGATCTATAGTTATACGTCAGTTACGCAATAATAAGAGGTATTAACTTTATTCTCTTAGTTTGTTCTCTTTCTCTAATGTGTATTATTAAGTAAAGATTAATAATGCCCTTTTTAGTTAGCAAGAAGTGTTAATGTCATGGCAAGTTATGATTTTTCAGAAAAGTTTATGAAAAAATTACAGCCAACTAAGGTGTTCAAATGCTACTCCGTTTGTGTCCACCTGCATAACACCCTGTATAAATATGAAACCAAGATATGCGTAAAATTCCTCTGTATATTATAAATAAACGTGACAGACAGTTATCGATACAAACTAACACTCTTTTCTACTAATAAAGATTTCTCTTGTCTTTGTCTACATGCTTTTTTAATAGACACTAATTACTTTTGTATAAAACAGAAATCGGAGTGTAATTACTCATTTTCTGGAATTCAGTGGATTTTTATCTGGCGTTTTACGATCCATATAACCCATTATGTTGCATTGACAACACTGTATTGTCCGTTCTAAATGGAACACTGCTTAAATAAAGGTTATAATGCTTTTCGGAGTTATAGTTTATTGTCATTTAACAATGTTGTACATAGTATAATATATGAATACTAGAAATATTTCAGTATTAAATTGAAAAATGTTTAGGATTGTTAAGCTTTTATCATATGTTTTTATCTTTGGCCCTTCGGATCATATGAGTTCAATAGGAATTAGAATTCAGTGAGGGTCGTTTGCACGTAAGGAGTTGAGGTGTCTATAGATTTGGTATTTTTGTAGCCAGCATGCATCTGCCGATGATCACAGAAAATATTAATATGTTAATAGATTCAGATATCGGCATAGCGAGATCATAAAATCGAAAATATGGCAATTCCTGTAAAGCACGCTTTTGCTGTTATATTGGAATTTTGTTCTTATATAAGTTTAACTTTGTCTTAAGCTATTGTTAAAAAATTGGAACTAGAATTGCATTATTTGGATAGGATAAGGTATTTTTTTATTCAGGACCTTTATCAAAGGTGCAGCTAATTCCACTTGGAAATTTTTTCTGTTCAAATAGGCTTAGAATGTCATGAAACGTCGAAATTTTAAGTTTGAGCAAAAAAAATCTATCTGTTTGTTTGTCTGACGGTCGGTCTGTCTGTAACTTTTTTTTTGTATGCATGATTATTTTGGAACGGTTTATGATATTGACCTGAAATTTGGTACACCTATATATTATAACGAGTTCTGGAACTTATATATCTTGATAGAATTGGATGGAAAAGTATAGGTCCCAGTATTGTACGAGACGCCTGTTATTAATATTTGGTCACTGCTTATGACGTTCTTTGTTTTTACTTTTTGAGTTTCATTAGTGAAAATTCTTGAAATAATGGCAGTGGCACACTTCTAATTCCAGCAATGTCAAGTGTTTCGAAGAGATACTGTGACACAGCGTTCAAAAGCTTTGCTTAAGTTCGAAAATACAACAATATTATTTATTAGTTTAAATATTCATTCCAAATAAAACATTGTTTTTAGTACGAGCATTATGACTAAGGGAATAACATTAATAAAAAAACGCTACTTGCATTTATTAAAAATCCTCAGTTTTTTAGTATTATTTCAAAACATCACGTAGAATAAGCAAATTTATGCAGGTTATAAAAACCGTATGCTCAAAATACATAAAATTTTTCGTTTCAACGATAATTTAGAAATATTACCTCGTTACTGAGGTTTTAGTACATTTAAACAAGAAAGAATTTTACAAAGTGAACTTATTTTCCACCATATAGACGCAACAAAGAAAGCAAACCTTCAAAGGTAATTCTGCTTTTTTATATTAAATAACTACTGAAAACATTCAGGGCAGTCAGAAACAGATTTGCGCATTTCTTGGCATATTTTTTATATTTTACATTTAGTATAAAGCTAAAAAAGCCTCGCCTTTTCTAAATAAAGAATTACCACTTCGTCAGAATATAAAGAACTGAACTTTCTCGAGATTTTAATATTAGAGTCGCTTCTGTTAGGGAACGCAGGGCAATGTTGATGTATATTTCTTTATTTCAAGATTGAAGTGTCCCTCAATAGTAACGACTGTACCTAAGGGAGGAGGGAAGGACACACCCGAGACATCAGGGCTGTTCACGTTGTGCGAACTTTTAAATTTAGACAGTTTGTTCTCCCCCGAGCTACAACGAGAACTTGAGTCGCTAGTCCTAAACAGGAACTTACAACCTGTCTTAATTCCGTTCACTTTGTTTTCTTTTAAACATTTGACTTGACGGTAACAACCCCGTTATTCACCTGTAGCGAATCATCTTTGCAGGCAGGTTCATTAAAAAAATGAACGCAGGTGGAATATTCCGCCGTAAATCTTTCCTTCTATCTGATGAGGAGTTACATTTCATTAAAATGTGACATTCGTTTTGTAGTTAACCGGTTGTTGTAAATAACAGAGCTTTGCGGAAGTTCGAGTATTTACTTTAGGCCATCAGATAAGTTTGATTAATTAAAAAGTACAAAAAATTGATGATATAATTGAATATTAGTTTCAATGTAACTATTCTAAATGATATAGTCCATGTGTCATGTTAATTTATAGTGAAATTCGATATTTGCATGTATTCAGAAAATTCGCGAATATATATAATTATGTGAAGACTATCTAAAAATGGCAAGAGTTCAAGAAATACAGGGTGTAATCAGTTTCATGTCATTAAAAAAAACTGGTGGTGAGGAACGACTAAATGAACAAAAAAAACCTTATATAACATGGGGCCTAAAACCCATAGTTTTAGAAAAAATAAAAAAAAAAAATTTTCGAAAATTTTCAATAATACTGTTTGAGAACTGCTGGAATGTTGGGATAGGCTTTTATCTTCGCATATGTCGGCGCCTCTAACCATCAAATTCGCTAATACGGCTCTTTCAAAGTTTCGCGCTCCTTGTTCGTTCTTTTTGTGTTGCTTTTTGGATTTTGGACCAAGTTTTTATTTTTATTTTCTTTATTGACAACGTTAGTTGATAGTTTAGTGTGGGATTTTAATGTGCATAGAAACCAAAAAAAATAATCCTAATTTACCAAAGTGTTGAACGGAGTACGTATGTCCTTAGTTCGATGTGCCGAAAAGTGTATTGATGCAGACGGAAGCCATTTCGAACAATTGATGTAAATCAATAATTCATTGGTAGGTTCTAGATTTATAGAATATTTTAGTTTTCGATACTTGATCGGCAATTCGTTAAATAAATCAGATTTTTTCCTAACTTAAAATACACATAATTGTTTTCTGTTATCGTATCTCAGACGTCTAACTTTTTATTTCTCAATGTCATGCAATAATTACTTATTTTCTAAGCTTTTAACCTAGAACACTCATTTAGGTTATAAATGTTAATACATCACATTTAAATCTGATAAATTATAAACAACAGTAAAAGCTCCAATATTTTGTTCTAAATCAAAAAAACACGCATGTAAAGAAATGCTCTGTTTAAACTTCTACGCCCATCATGAAAGGTGCCGCCCTTCTTTGCTTTGAAACCGCGAGCCGCCGCGGGCCGGCGACAATGAGTCGGTCGGTAATCTCTGCACTTTTTTATGACAATTTAAAAGTTGTATAATTGGGAAGTACACGTCCATTGACCCAGAAAGGCAGTGGTTCTCAAATGTTTCCTACCCTAATATTCAAATTGTTGACATAGGTCAGTTTTTTTCAAAGTGCCTCTAGAGGAAAAGTCATAAAGGTTTTTTGTTTGTCTAGACGGTCCCCATTATCAGTTTTTTTTAATGACATGAAACTGATTACACCCTGTATATTGAATAGAATTTAAAAATGTTTCCATTGAAGTACTAAACAGTATACAGTACCCTATAAAATAACGATACACTACAAAAGAGAAGTCGCAGAGAAAAAAATGGGGTCCGCACAAATTTCAAATAGTAGTAATTTTTCATCTACGTAAACTATACAGAAAAATCAATATAAATACGATAAGGAAATCTTTGAATTGTCAAACTCACTTTTTTCATTATACTATCACTGCTGTGATTTTATTGTCAAGTCCTACTGAGAGGTAAAGTTAGATTAGGAAGGTAATGTGTAATGAGTATCTAAAAATTGGTACAGGGTGGTCGCGCCAACATTATAATCTCATTTAATTATGTAAAAAAGTTCAAGAATGAATAGAAAATTATATGGGTCTTCCAAAAATCACTATAGAGAAACAACTGAAAGTCGCATTTCGGAGATATGAACTTTGTTTCTTTTTAAATGGATGTTTTCGCGCCAACATTATAACCTCATTTAATTACGTAAAAAAGTTCAAGAATGAAAGTTATAGAAAATTATATGGGTCTTCCAAAAACCACTACAGAGAAACAACTGAAAGTCGCATTTCGGAGATATGAACTTTGTTTCTTTTTAAATGGATGTTTCTTTTTAAATGGATTTTACACCATCTGAAAAGTCATAAAAAGGCTTTTAAAAGATATACAAAACACAGCATTTATCTTAACAAATTTATGTCTAATTTTACTATTACAATTTATAAAATTAATCGTGGAAATCAAAAGTATGCCATTTGAAGTAAACAATGTGTTAGTTCCGTTAAGATATTTGTTGGTAACTAATTTCACATTATTTTAAATAAAATGAAAAATTTCATTGATTGATATATACTGGGTGTAAACGAATAGTGGGCCACCCCTGTAACTTCCTTGTTTTTAAAGATATCGGGATGAAATTTTGTATGGTGAAATTAGATTGGATTTCCAACTTTTTGAGACCTTTCCACCATATTTGTCACTTCCGGTTTCACCGCAAATGGCCCCAATTGTCTTTTCCAAATGGACCACCCTGTATGTTTTTACATTTTTGAAATAAAGATCACATTTTGGATACATTTATACTATTTTGGACAATTTATACAGTGTTGCACGAAAAATAATTCGAATTTTAGTTGTCAATCTAGAATATGTTAAAATTATTTTTGATCCAATGTGATTCATATAAAAAATACGAAAACGTCAATATGTCCAATAATACAACATACAGGGTGCTGTAAACTCATTAAAATCACATTTTTCAAAATGACTCATTTTTTTTAAACATTATGATATGGGCCACCCGGATATTCAGAAAGCTCTATTTAGTACCAAAAGTTCCGTAATGTGTAATCGTTACCGGCAGGAATGATAATTTTTCTTAAGAAATTTATGATTTATATCTAACTTCAATTAAATTTTGATCAACCCTGTATATTTGTGTTAATATTTTATGATATGCAAAGTTGGAAATCTTACCTAATTTCACCATACAAAATTTTATCCTGATATCTTTAAAAACAAGGAAGTTACAGGGGTGGCCCACTATTCGTTTACACCCGGTATTTTTCAGACTATCATTACTTAATGGTAAAAAAATTGAATATCTAGTATAGTTTTTAAGAAAAATACTATATATTTTTAAAAAGCCCTTTTTATGGCCTTCCGGATGGTGTAAAAATATACGGGGCGGGGCGTTCCGTTTAAAAAATCCAGAGTAAAATTCATATCTCTCTCAATTGTTTTTCTGAAATGATTTTTGGAAAATACATATAATTTTCTATAAATTTTATTCTTGAACTCTACGTAACTGCAAAAATAACGAAGTTATATGAGGTTCTAACGTTTGCGCGATCACCCTTTATTTACACATAATATATAAAAAATTATTGTGATTTGTAGGTAACATACAAAAATTATTATAGAGCGCTATAGGCAGGAATTGTTTCATTTTGCGTTTGTTTCTGTGTTTATCTCTTATTAAATAGAAAATAGAAAATAAAAATATGATTTCTTTGTTGACTATTATATCCATAGACACACACACACTTAGTTCTTAAGATAATAAACAGTTTAACAGCAGTAAAAATATTATTTTGAATATTAGGAAAATTTAAGAAAATCCACTGCTATAGGCTCTTATTTTGAAAAACTTATGTTAATTGCATGATTTATATTAAATGGTTATTAAATGGTATATTTTTGTACCCGTACAGGTATCTTAGAGATGCTTCAGGGATTCTTCTTCTTTATTTGTATTTTCATGAATAGATAAAATTGTAATTTATGTTGCACCATCTGTTATATATTATGTATACGTTTCAATGTATTTATGAGTGATGAATGAATACAGATTATTATTATTATTATTATTATTTTTGCTTTGTTTAGCGAACTATTTTCTATTAGATATTGGGTAAGCAACTTTTGGTTTTAATAACGATTTGTCATTTTATGAGGATATTGTGTACTTATTGGAACACCTGTATAACTATGATTAAATATCATGGCTTGGTCCAAAGACAAACACACCTGCTCCATAACTATTGACAAGTCCAACCCCATGACGGCAACTGACGTGAGAGGGATTAAATTTCGTCGTTACGCAGGTAATTGTCTCATTTCTGTGCAATAAGTTAATTCGACTAACGCCATATTTGCTTTCCTCATGTATACTCCTAAACAAATAGCACCCGTATCTTTTGTTTAGCAAACCAACTTCAGTAAGATAAATCTGAGGATAAGCCCCTAGGTCCAATAAATCAATTCTTATCTCGGTAACTATATATTAAGGAATTTTCTAATATCGCATATGATTTCGGTTATAAAACAAGTATAAAATGTTTTTGTCTATCTCCATATGACCCAAAGTGGTAATAAATTTTAACTGCAGCTTATGCGGTAATAACGAAGCTCAAAATGGTCGTGGATGAAAAGGGTTAACAGATACTCCTCGACTCTATTTTAGAAGATTTAGTGAAAATCTGGTGATACTTTAGAGAACTGATAATAAAGAAAAATAAATATAGTCAAACAATTTTAATTACATATGCATTTTTTAAATAATCTAATTAATTTTGTTAAGTATTTAATTTTAAATAGCGCAACAGAAATAGAAAGGTTCGTGAACCAAGTTGGCATTATCAGGAAATGCTTAAATTGTCGGTTGAGTATAGAGCGCAGTGTTTCGTTGTTTGTGGGTTAGTTCCGTGTGAAATAATTAAACAATAATATAGCAGTAACGCTTTGTTTTGATTGAATAAAAAAATAAATCGTTTGATAAGTAGTTCTACCGCAAATTGTCAATTAAATTTTATAATTTATAATAAGTGGTCAATTTCCACCATATTTATTTTCGAAATATGATTTTGTCGATTCTAAGGAAGAGAAATGTTCAATATCTGTCTTGGTACTAAACATAAAGTTAGAGGAACATTTAAAAAATTTTTAGAGCTTATTATAGAAAACAGACCAAGTTAGCAAAAAGTAACTATTAGAAAAAAACGTATTAATTTAAACGGTAACACCTCAAAAGTTGGGTTATTATAAATAAAAATGGGTGAAATAAAACAAATATTTTTTAGTTGATTTAAATGCAATAAGGCGAACAAACAAATATTTTGTGAACTTTGATGAAAATAAAATATAAAATTGGCAAAAAGCAAATAATAATAATACTAATACTCAGATTATCTCAAAGTGCAGTTACCCTATACTCCAGTCAAATAGGGAAAATCAGAGGGAAAAAAATTGATGAAGTTTTGAAACTTGGCAGAGATGTTCAGTAAGACCCACTGTTAAACACACTGAAAGTCCCCAACTCTATCTCTTGCGTTCGCGCCCCCATCTTGGAAAAATGGCCCATCGTTTAAGTTTTTTGCTTATATCTCTCTAACCATATAGTACGTCGGGTACACCAAAGACAGCTGCACTTTTTGACTCGGATGTGCCACTATCTGTGGTCATAGTTGATGTCAAAAGGTAACTTTTGAGATAGGGAGCCACTTGAAAATCAGTGCAGGTCACCAAAATGGCGGACATTAAAGATGGCCGCCATTAGCCACACTATTTTCTTTTTATCTCAGCTCCTAATGGTCCGATTTCAATTTTCTTATTTTTTATCTCTACACGTTAAGATTTCTGGGCAATGTTCAAAAACCTGAAAATTTCACTTTTCTCACAAATTTCATTGATAAGTAAGTTGAAATTGTGCTCAATATCCATTTTTTCCCCACAAAAAAGGTTTATGTATGTGGTGTTCCGTATATGTCAATAGAGACTTGTTTTCATTAACAATAGTGATTTTAATTCTTTTGAAAACATTTATTACATTAAGTAAAAAAAAATTATAAACAAAAAATTACTAAGAAATATTCATGTAAATGAATTGCTTCTATAGAGCTTTTACGACTCTAGATCACCCGCAATCATCTTTTTTATATTCCAATTCTTCCCTGGAACTAAATAATTATATATTATTATTATATTAAGGAATTGGATCAATAAAGCAATATTATGATCTTGAAATTGTGAAACGAATTTAAAAATAATCAATCAAACGCATACGTTTTATTGTATTTATTGCTGCATTGTCGTCCCCAGTGCAGTTCGTGCTAAGTAAAATGCATGGAACCTTGGCTTTTGAGGAGGAGTATCGTGTACGGCATCCAGAGCAACTACACTTAACTAATTCTCTGCAGGCTGCCATAAGAGAAGGAAGAGAAGACCAGATCGGCGTCCACTCCCCATCAACCATGGTCCATCCTCATCTTTCTGGCACTGGAATGTTGTCCATCACTGAGCATGCACGACCCCAAATTTGTCCTGCCTGGTATGCTGAACGAAGACAATGCTGCCTTAGTACCTCTTTTGTTCGGGGCAGACTTTGCAGACTGCGACTTTTTGAAGCAAAGAGAAGCCTTCTAACATGATTGGCTGAGAAGTCTTCTGCGTCTTTGTAGTAGAGCAAAACAGTAAACTTCTCCAGAACTTGAAAGGTCTCGTCAGAAATAGACTGTTGTGGTATAAAGATACCTTGGAAGGCTTCAGCAGCTTCAGGAAATGATTTCCACACTTTCCAGGCAGTCAGTTTCCCTTTTATTGCAAATGATGACGTTACATCTGATCCACTAAATGCATGGAAACCTCTCAATGCAACAGCTTTATGTTCATCCATACTTTCAAACATGACATTAATGCTCATGTATCTCTGACCCTTCCCCACATCCACATTTCTTGAAGTCTCGCAATTTTGAGAACGTGAAAGAAAGATATTGCTAAACAACTACATCAGTATCTACTGTGTAAATAAATAAATAATTCATAAATCATCAAATTACAAAAAGAACTACGAAAAATTATTTTATTTTCTTTTTTTTAATTGCACATAACCCTTAAGGTGTAGAGATAAATGTATAGGGACAAAAAAGTGTCCCCATTACAAGAGCTTTCAAACAAAAAAAGAAAATAGAAATCGGACCATTAGGAGCTGAGATACAAAAACATTTAGTGCAGCTAATGGTGAACATCACTAATGGCCGCCATTTTTAATGGCCGTCATTTTGGTGTTCTGCATGGATTTTAAAGTGGCTCCCTATCTGGAAAGTTACCTTTTAGCATCAACTATGACCACAGAAAGTGGCACATCCCAATCAAAAAGTGCAGCTTTTTGGCTTATATAGCCATGTATCCGACGCGACGTACTATTATGCTTATATAAAAAATAAAGCTTACAAAATTCCCTACAAAAAAATGTATGAATTTTTTTCATATCTATTATCGTACTATTTGGAAATATGAAAGCAACGAGAATTTTTTGCAGAGAATTTTATAAGTTTTATTTTTTATACAAATATAATTTCGATGTCACTAATGGTTAGACAGAAAAACAACAATTTGACAGGGATATGATACCCAGTCAAATAGGAACTTTCGATGTTTAACGGAAATAATTGACGACGTTTTGAAACTTGGCAAGTATGTTCATTAAGGCCTACTATTAAACATACTAAAAGTGCTGAACTCAAACTGGTACGCTAGAGCCGCCATCTTGGAAAAATGGTGCTCAGATTCAGTTTTTTACTTATATCTCGTTAACCATTAGAGATATCGGAATTATGTTTGTATAGAAAATGAAGTTATAAAATTCTTTAGAAAATATGTTATATATGTTATTATACTCTTCGCAAGTACGAAAACGAAAAGTATATTGCATTTGATCAACACATTCTAAAACCGTAAATATCTCTCGTAGATACAAAAATAATTCATATCGCTGTCTTAGGGTGAGTTGTACCAACTAAGTTCAGCCAGGTTCATCTTGATCCAAGATCAAAATCCATGGTTACCATTGTTGTAACAATCGTAACAATTGTAACAATCGTAACCTTGGCTTTTGATCTCGGATCAAGCTGACCTTGGCTTGAACTTAGTTGGTACAACTCGCTCTAAGTCATAGAACTCTAAATAACTTTCAAAATGTCCGTTGTCTATCAGTCTATCTGTCAGTATGCTCATCTGCCCATCTGCCTCTCCGTCTGCCATCTTTTTCTAAGTACGATAACTTAAGTGAGGAAAGTTTGGCTTTATTGAAAGGGTTTAGCCGGATAAGCATGACGAGTCGGCCCCCAAATGGCAATATCGAAACTTATATTTTAATATCGACTTTATGTATGAACGCGTGTATATGTGTTTTGCCGCCGTACTCCGCTTTGACCTTGAGATATGGAAAAAAATGAGCGCATGCATGACTATCGTTCAAAGAGACAACGAAAACTAATTGAGTTAGATAGGTAAAACCAACGGGAGGTTTCAGGTAACCTTAATGAGTATATTCTATATATTTTTTTGAATTTTTAGAATAATTACGCACATCATTAAAAAATAAATAAAATATATAATAATTAATATTTCCGTGTTCTCTGTGACTTACAATCACTGAAATAATATATGTTGTAATACTTTATATGCACTATTACTCATACAAGTTGCGCTAGAAAAAAGTTGGTGCAACACTTCGAAAAAAAATAAAATTCGACGCGCACTACATCATATAAGGATACAGACTTGACATGGGACACACATATAAATATTTTATGAATTGGAATTATTGTTAGAGGATAAATTTAATGAAAATGTAAATAATTGTCACGTCAATATCTATTTCATACGGCACAGTGGCACAAATCGTAATTTTTTTCGTTCAAATTTATTTAGAGCACTTCGCAACCGATTGGGATAATTTTTTTTTAAATACTCGTTATTTAATTTCAAAAAGAGAGTCGATTTTTTAATTATGCTAACCAAAATTGTTGAGCTTCGCCAAAATGTCCATTTTGTATTTAAATCTTAATAAAACTCTTATCCAATTTACATAAATCTTGTTACTCGGGGGTTTTTGAGGTCGCTGATCACGAATCTGATATCCAAATTGTCATAAACCAACCTGCAAAAGGGCGGCTATAAAATGCTAAAAAATTATGAAAAATTAAATATTTTTGTTAAAGTTTATGCCGTGAAGTTTGAAAATTTCTGATAAGTACTTTTAAGTTAAAATAGACTAAATTTTAAGTTCCAGGAAGAAATTCAAGATGGCGGATCCAATATGGCGACAATAAGATGATAAATCTAACTTAAAAATAAATGACGAAACATTTTTGCTAAGTTAGGTTTAAAGTTCATGGTTTAAAACTCTTGCCTTAGGTTATGTTAGGTATAGAGTTCTTGGTTTAAGATTCTATTAGGCTTAGGTTACGTTAGGTTTAATATTCTTGTTTTAAAGTTCTTGGTGTTAGGTGTTTATTACATTATTAGTAGATAAAAAAAATGAATATTAATATGACCTACTTACTTTAAAATTAATAGAGGACTGAATCGCATATTTATGATTGATAATTAATGTATGGCAGCCATATTGGATATATTTGAAAATGTCAGAAAATTTGTTCCTTCTTAAATTTTTTAATAATTCTCAGGAATAGCCTTTTTAGATTAATGCGTTTAATTTAATTTTAAGTTAGTTTTATCATCTTATTGTCGCCATATTGGATCTGCCATCTTGAATGCATTCCTGGAACTTGCACTTATAAAAAAATATTCAAAACTTCTCGGCATAAACTTTAACGAAAATATTTAATTTTTCATAATTTTTTTAGCATTTTATAGCCGCCATTGATTCCGCCATCTTGTAGGTTGGTTTATGCCAATTTGGATATCAGATTCGTAATCAGCGACCTCAAAAGCTCCCCTAGTAACAAGATTTATGTAAATTGGTTTAGAGAAAAAAATTTTCTTTATAGGTTTTATTAAGATGTAAATAAAAAAAGGACATTTTGGTTAAGCTCAATAATTTTGGTTAGCATAATTAAAAAATCGGCTCTCTTACGTTTTTTTGAAATTAAATAACGAGTATTTAAAAAAAAATTATCCCAATCGGTTGCGAAGTGCTCTAGATAATTTTGAACGAAAAAAACTACAGTTCGTGCCACTGTGCGCCATATGAAATAATTATTTACGTGACGATTATTCATATTTTCATTCAATTTCTCTTCTAACAATAATTCCAATTCATAAAATATTTATATGTGTGTCCCATGTCAAGTTTGTATCCTTATATGATGTAGTGCGCGTCGAATTTTATTTTTTTTCGAAGTGTTGCACCAACTTTTTTCTAACGCAAATTTTATTAGTAATAGTGCATATAAAGTATTACAACATATATTATTTCAGTGATTGTAAGTCATAGAGAACACGGAAATATTAATTATTATATATTTTATTTATTTTTTAATGATGTGCGTAATTATTCTATAAATTCAAAAAAAATATAAAATATACTCTTTAAGATTACCTGAAACCTCCCGTTGGATTTACCTCTCTAGCTCAATTAGTTTTCGAGATATGTCTCTTTGAACGATAGTCATGCATGCGCTCATTTTTTTCCATATCTCAAGGTCAAAGCGGAGTACAGCGGCAAAACAGATATAAATCACGTTAATACATCAAGTCGATGTTAAAACATAAGTTTCGATATAGGTTGCCATTTGGGGGCCGACTCGCCGTGCTTATCCGGCTAAACCCTTTGGACAGTAAGTCAGTGTTAGCTAGATGAAGAACTCTAGCATTTTGAAAAAAATCTACCATTGATATAAAGGTTATGAAACATTTTAAGAGAAAAATGCACGTGAAGAGTGCCGTAACTTTTGACAAGATTGTAAATTTAATTGCTATACTTGCAATTTTCATAATCTCCCGATGATCCTATTTTGATTGCCTAAACGTTGATCAGTATGCAGTATATTTGTGTTTATGTTATGTTTATTAAAGGTGATATAACACTCTTCAGACGCATATCATGCTAAATGACGTTTTCATATTAATTTTAAGACTAAAGTATAAATTATAGCTTTCATGTAGTTGCAGAAAATATTAAAAAATAATTTTAACTTTCAGGCACAACATCTTGTGTAACAATATTTTAAAATATATAGCTAAAGGATGTTTGTTCCATTACTTATAAAATATAGTGTATAAACAGTAAATAACGCTAAATTCAGGTTCATTAAAAAACGAATGAATAATTGATTGGGAACTTACGGTCATGCTCGATCGATTATATTTTTGTGTCACGGTTAATGTGGAAACTTGGCTACTTGACATCCCCCCAATTAGCTACTTTTGGAAAACTGTCTAGCAATAAGCTGCACTTTTATCTGCAAAACAACTGCGTACAGGTTCCGTAAGAGAGCACTTCTACATCACATATACATTATACAATAAACTAACAAGCATTACACAGATCTGTAGCAAAAGTTTCAGCCTATCGACAGAGTTTGTGATAATATGAAAGCTATCTCAGTTTACACATCAACCGTAACATGATTAATGATATCTCTGCGAGAAATAATTAAAAAAATAATCTCACCTTTGCTAGCTCCGTCAGGTCCTCTTAAAATTGTACACTCTTCTATTGTTCCAAAGGGTGCAAATAATTGTCTGACATCTTCTTCTGTTTGTTGCTTACTGAGCATACCCACGAACAGCTTTCGATCTGTGATCACAAAACAAAGTCAATATTAGTTTCAGGAATAGACAGTTATTCAAACACACATATCTAACGTAGGTGCAAATCCACTTATAAATCCGCTAATAATGACACTCAAGGTACGAGCTTAGGAGCTAGCGAGATTGACGTTACTGGAACTATTTATCGGGATATGTGGGGGATGTATTTAGGGATACACGGGATTGTGGAGAAAAGTGGTCTACTGCAATTGGATCAGAAGTCACTATCTAAATCAGGATGACCCATAATGAAAGGATGATCCCGGCAAGCACGCTTCGAATAAAATGTACAGTTAAGGAGAAAGTCTCGTGGACAACGCTAAAGTTTTTATGTAACATAAGATATTCTTGTAGTTTATATGGTTATATCAATGGGGTAACGGTTGGTGTAAAATTGTATTTCACATTGATTTTTATTAGTATAAAACTAGTATACAAATTATCAAAATCCGTGTATTAAGTTTTCAGTACATCCGATACTCTGCAAATAGATCCATAGGGTAACTGTTGGTGTAACAATAATTGTAAAATTTCAAATTATCGGTTTTTTATTAGTTTATGATAAATGATAATAATGTTACCTGAATTTTCATTACTTAAAATCTTGTGCGAATAGATTTTTTCTTTCGTAAAAATATATGTAATAAAATACACACCCTCAATTTGATTTGTCTACTGAGCAAAGTCCCTGATTTTCATAAAAAATTAATTGCATGTATGTCCTTTAATCGGTCGAAACAATAAAAAACATAAAGCAATTCTTTGAATTTTCTGTTCTACTTTAAAATTTTAAATCTTGAAAAATTATTATTATTTTTTAATTATTTATGTGAACATTTGTTAATAATAATAAGCAGTAACATTAAGCTTCTATTATTGTTAGAGACCATTCAACAAGTATATTCGCTCTTAAGGGGGTACTAAAAATGTGATAAAACGAACTATGGGGTAGAGGGGGGTTCATAAAACTGACTGTTTTAACAAAAAATATATTTTACTGAAAAATGGTTATATTTAATATTTTACGTTCGTTTTTCATGGCAAATAATTTCTTATTAGGTGTAATCGGGAGAAAGGAGTTTCAAAACGAACATACGTTTAAGGGGGACTTTCACAAGTGTTAGAGGAGAAAGTTAAAAATAGCCCATTTTTGTAAATATATTTTTTGAATGGCTCCTTATTTACGATTTATTATGATTTAGACAATTTTATTACCATAGTTATTTGATTGCTTGCAAAATACTCACAGTAAAACTAGTTTTACAGATAGGCCAGTTTTGTTTAATAATTTCTTATAATAACACAAGCACACAAAAAATAAAAAAGCTCATGTACTTTTTTACCGACTATCATATCTATATGTATATTGGGGCGTTGAAACCAACTCCGAGGTCAGAACTGTCACATGTCGTCAACATTTTCATGTAAGCTCAAAAAACAGCTTAGAACAAGCTTGAAACCGGGTGAAAAGTAAATTGGAAGATTAAACGAGTTAATCGGAAAATATTGTCACCATCGTGTCCCCCGCCCTCGAAAATGGGGGGAAGGGGGGTACATGCCTTGCGGTCCGGTCACAGAACTTTTAGGGGTAAAAGCTTTACCTCAAGGGACTAAATGGTCAAAACTGCATTTTAAAGTAGATTTAAAAGCTTAAAACGACCAAATCACTTTACTTATATGAATTTTGGAACACTGAAACTGAATCTCAGGTCAGAATTCTCCCAACAAATTAGAATTTTGAATAACCTCAAAATAATAACCACAAAAATGGTTAAAAACATGTTTAAAAGGAGGTTTAAACTGATCACAAGACACTAAAATCTATTTTTAAATGCATATTTGACCATTTATGAGGTGTTTTTTGAGATTTTTGTCTAATTTCCCGGGAACTGAAAAATATTTTATTCGGAAAACTTTTGCCACCCACGTTTAGACAATAATAGTCATAAAAAAATTTCAAACGTCAATTTGAAAAATGTTAAAAATCAAAAAATCGGCTTTTTACTTCATTTTCAAGGCCATGTGGGGCTGGCTAGATATTAACCGATTTGGCTAAAAATTTAACCGAATTAGTTTTAGATACATAGCAACGAATTATAAGCTATATCATTTGCAAATTCAAATTTTAATTTTTTTTTCAGCCCGCCCAATGTGGATGGGACCTGAAGCAGCTAAATATAAGAATTTTTAAAGTAATAATCTAAATTATTATTTATATTCCATACATGAACCCATCTCTAATATATAAAATAACAGTGCCTGTTCGATTGCATGGGTACACCTTCGCTAGACCTAATTAAAAAATACAAAATTTCATAAGATATATTATATATATATATATTATTTTGGCTTGAAATCCAAGAGTCGCGGGTTCGAAACACAGACAGGTTAGATGTAGTTTTTCTTTTTTAAAATTGAATTAACTCTGGGGACATGATGTACACAGGTAATCAAACATACAATGTTATATTATATACTAGAGATATTAATATTTGGTATGGGATAAAAATAATATTTGGATTAGCGCGGTAGCTCAAACGGTTAAGGCGTATTGAGTGGCGAATATGCTGATCGACTGCCTACCGTGCACTGGGTTCGACCCCCAGCCCCGGTATTGACAACACCGGTGGGTGTGGATGTATGTCTGCGTTTTTCCAAATATGTAACCCCCTTCCGCACAGCCTTGGCTATGGATTTGGGGGTTGTCTACTATCTGTGGTGTGTTTATTTATTTATTACTTGAAAAACTTTATATTTTTAACTTCAGGTACCTGCCACTTTAAACGCGAAGAGCACGGTATGGCTCTTAAAATAGGGGACATGCGCATAGCTATCCCCAACAAAACGTAGACACTCGATGAAAACCGTTATCAGCTCTTGGTCTATTAGTTTAGAGACATTATTATCATTCTCGAGAGTATTTCTTCCAATCGATAATGAAGTTTGACCAATAAGCTATTTTCGTCTACAATGGACTGGTAGACAACCCTAACTTAGACAAATATAAAGTTGGAAAAGATATCAGACAGGGCTATGTTTTGTCACCAATCCTCTTTAACATTTAGAATGAACACGCAATGCGACGTGTGCTAAAGAACTAGCTGGGTGTATTAACTATATGCGAACCCAAGATTTCTAACTTGAGATATGCAAATGACGTTGACTTAGTTGCAGCAAGCAAGGATGAGCTCATAAACCTGCTGGACAGGCTGGACATAATAAGCTCTGATAATGGGGTAAGTGTGAATTATGACAAAATGGTTATTATGATTGTGGGCCGAGTAAATGATAACCACATAAACATGTTAATGATAGATGACTGTGAGGTAGTAATCAAAATGGTATACCTTGGAGTCCTTTTGAACAATACTAGTGACTGCCAATATGACATCAGCAAAGAATACAGATGGCAAGATCGGCAACTTGCCAGTTGGGGAGAATTTGGCCTGACAGAAATATCATGAAACACACAAAGATCAGATTTCGTAACGGCCTTCTTTTTCTTCTTTTTTTTTTTTAGCGAGGCGACGAAAGGTCGCCGCACTCAGGTCTTGTGGTCCAATGTGCTTTCACTACGAATTTAGGGAATTCCCCCTCTCAGGCGAGATTCTAGGTCAAAGGCCAATTGCAATGTATAATGGATGCACTAGGAGAAACAGAAGAAAAAATTTTGTTCCTGGAGAATTCATATGTCCATACTGGGGCCGCTTTAACAAATCGCCATTGGAATAATTTACTTAAATGTCTCAACCATTATGGACGTTGATAAGCTTGGAAAGAAGAACAAATAAATAAATGCAGTACATCAATTGGATGCAATCTCGTCTCTTGGCTCAAATCTTATCTTGTTAATTTCATTCTCTAATGTAACACTATCAAATCCATCTCAACTGAATGAAAAGCGAGAGAATTAGCTCGAGGATTAGAATTACATTGAGTTCAGCGTTAGTTACACATAATAAATATGTTATTATGTTGTGTTGTGTTGATTCTTTTGTTGAGGAGGAATTAATCTATAACCATTGCCGAATGCGAAGTGTTTGTGCCTCAAGTTCACAAGACTAGGGCAGGAAGTCAGGACATGTATGGAAGTTTCCTTCTTGACCCCGCAGAATCTGCAGTCGGGTTGTTAACCACTCCTAGAGTGTGCAGGTGTTTTCTGAAAGAGCCGTGTCCATTCAAAAGACCTATCACGTAACGCCCTAATTTTCTCCATCTTGTTTTACGCCTCTGAGACATAGACTGTTTGGGAATGGATAAACGGCATATTGATGCTTTCGAGATGAGGGTCTGGAGGCGTCTGGTACAGATTTCCTAGACAGCCCATCGCCCATATTTCTGGATTCTCCAAGAAATCCTTCCATCTCTTTGTTATATCAATCACCGCCAGACATACTATACAACAAACTGAGACCAACGAATATCATGATCATAAAACGTCTGGCAAGTTGATGTGAATAGGAAGAATAGAGACTGGTGTAAACGCGGGCAAAGTAAAGGAATAGACCAAGGTAGTACAATACTTTAAATACAAGGATCTCAATTTTAGCACATTCTAATTACAACACGATTAGACAATGCTTCTTATAACCTGGATGCTCTGTAACAGAAAATATGTTAGTTATCGAAACCACGGTTATGGAATAAAGAAAATTTTTCAGGCAAGCAGCAAATAAAATTTAATTTGAGGACAGGAAAACAGGCTAATCCATACACTAATTAAAAAAACCTGAGATATTAATTTGGCAATGTATTTTTGATAATAACGTTCAATTTTGGTCGACTTTATACAGAGCATATAAATATCAAAATGACGTTTCACACATTGGGAATCTGAAGAAGTAATAAAAAGTAAGAATACTCTTTCAAATGCATTAAACCCTAGCATATAGCAAGGAGGGATGTTAGGTAATGGAATTTTATTACATTTAATAACGTTAATACGCATTAAATTTTCCAATTCTATATCGCGCCATTAACGTACAAAATCATCCAGACATCTCTGCATTTAATAGCCATAAAGTAATGCATTAAAAATTTAAATTTAGCCGCCCCACTGGCGCATGTACTATTAAAGAAATCTGGTACAAAACACAGTTGGGTGTATTGCAGTAATTAATGAATGTTCTGCATTTTATTAAAACAAAAATTAGAAAAGTCCACACGGTCTTTATTGGGGTATGGTCTTACTTAATTTTTATAGTCATTCTACGTTTTGACTAAGCAAGCGTACAACTTTTAATAGACGAATTCAAGCGTTTTAGAGTGGCTTGATCTTTCTTGAAGTAGTGAAATAAATTACACGAAAACGTTTAATGGAATGTAAGAGGTGCATAAACGGAGCGAATGAATAACTCGAAGTGAAACAATACAGGAAGAATTAAAAATGTAAATTAGTAAATTTAAATATTTTCTATATATATCAAAATATAACAATTTATTCCCTCTTGTTATTTTATTATAACGTTACTAATTTAATTCTATTACAGCTGCAAGTGCAAGGATTATTAAATATTTATGGCCATTAAATTTTTTTATATATAAATAAAACTAGGATATACACAAGCTGTTCTTAATTTTTCTCTATTTCTTAATGGTACGTAAAAATTGCACACGGAGTATTCTGAGATTAAATAGTGCCCAATTAACTCAGTATATCAAAATGCATATTGTATAATACAGGGAAATTAGCCAAAAAAAAAAAGGAAACCTGGACAAAATTGGTAAAAATCTGAATTCTTACACAGATGTTCTTTGAGGTGTCCCAAATCCACAAAAATCCCAACATGGCTACCTAAGGTATTGAAGGTCAAATTTTTTTGCAAATATGTCATGTTATATGCCCATGAAGACAATGTGAAAGTTGTAGACAGTTAGATTATCTACATGTTGTCTTTTTTATTTTTTCCAACCTCCCGACCATTTCGAGATATTCAGAAATGGCTAGAGAGCGCAAATCTCGTCGGAAATGAACATTTTTTTTTTAAATTAAAGCTTACTGAAATTCCAACAAATCCCCGGAGCCCGAATTCTGAAAAAAAAATTTTCCTTTTTTATTATATTAAGTTAAAGGCCAAAACAATTTTCTTTGCCTTTTAACTTAATACAATAAAAAAGGAATTTTTTTTTGAAATTCGAGCTCAGAGAATTTGTTGGAATTTCGGTAAGCTTTAATTTAGAAAAAAAATTGTTCATTTCCGACAAGATTTGAGCTCTCTAGCCATTTTTGAACCAAAGAACTCAATTTGGGACCACGTGCGAGGTGGCGGTGAAAGGAATAACAGACAATCAGGGGCGGCTTAAGGGCCGGGCAACTACCACCAGCGCCAGATAATGTACTGAACCAAATCTTCTGCAATTGCTGAAAAGGTTGCAACGCAAAGTGTGGTTACAGAAAAATAGGACTTGAATGCTCTGAAGCTTGCACAAATTGTCGGGGGGTATCGTGTGTAAATAGCAAAATGAAAATATTTGAACTGGAAGATCTTACTGCTGAAATAGATGATTTCGAATGCTCAGACATTGTAACAACGAATGACAATGAAATTAGCAATGCCGATGATGAGGATTCTAATTCTTATGATAGTAATGATAATAATGTTAGCGATGATGCTAGTTTACAGAATGAGTTGGAACTCAATGAAGTTGAGTATAAGTCAGAGTAGGATTAATGTATAGAGAGTATCTTATGTAATAATCGACGCAACTTTCATGGATTAGGCATACATAGACAGGGGAAACCATTTAAAAAAACGCGCCATGCATTCTACCTCGTAGGTGGTGTGGAAACAAATGCAATTTAAAAAATATTTTTTAGAAACTGTAAATTTACCAATCTTGCAGATATTCAAGATCTCAACTGCCTGTATGTAGACTTCGTCGCGGTTGAATGAATAGGGAGCGAGATATTCGCGAAAACCGTTTTTTAAACTTTGACCTTGAATATCTTGAAAAGGTTTTGTGAAAAAATGCAAAATACCAATCTTGTATATATTGAATTCTCTACAATCTTTATGTTAACTTTATTGCTGTCTGATTTTTTTGGCGCGAGATATTCGCGAAAAAACATGTTTTACAAACTTTGACCTTGAATATCTTGAAAAGGGGAGGGGGGGGGTGGTAAAAAATAAAAAACTATCTTGTAGAAATTTAATTCCCTACAACTTTCACATTGACCTCATGGGCATCCGATGCATAGGACGCGAGATATTTGCAATAAACTTTGACTTTCAATATCTTGGTAGCCATGTTGGGACTTTTGTGATTTTTGTGGATTTGGGTTTGGGACACCTTAAAGAACGTCGAAAATTATTTCTTTGTTATACTGGGTATTTCAAAAAATGTATCTACATAGATAATATCAATATGAACAATTTTCAAGATACTGAGTGCTGAAATTCAATGTTGCAAAATAAAAATTGCAACAACAGATGTCGGATTTAAATCGACGATGGGTAATCTCGTCACTTACATCATAGAAAAGTTTTTCTCCAAATTTTTGTCAAGTTAATGAAGACTTTATTAAAAAATTAAATTTCAACTAACTTAAAAACAATTCATAATAGATAGTCAGGGAGCTAGGTGGTTTTTTGGAAACTCATCGTGGCAAGTATTTTCTTTGAGTTGATTAATTCAATTGAACATAAATTACAGGAAAGTAGACTCTTGGCATATATCAGCTCGACAGTTTGGCTACAGTTCGAGATATTAAAAACAACACAAAATCATAGTTACAGAGGTCATTTTCTGTGTGCGTACAACTTAATGCTTAAAGTAAATAAAATAAAATCGCCAGAACGTGTGCCGCAGCCAGAAAGGTGAAAGTTGTAAAAAAATGGCAATTGCTACAAGATTTCCTTTTCTGTTGATAATATTTATTCAGACATTTTGAATATAGAAAAATATTCCTAGACTGAACATCATGGCAGTTTAACTAGCCAGAGAGAACATCATTGAAAAAATGTATATTTTATCGTATATTTCGCGCCAGAAGTATAAAATCATCGTTGCCAGTTCTGTCCCTTTTTTAAGACGTAAGTATTACTTTCCCAGAAGGTTATGATTGTTAACAAAAGTATTACACACCTCTAAAAGTACAGGAATTCACCGTTTTTCGCTGAGTTGCATTTCTCGGATGTATTGTATCATTATTAAAAAATCATTTTTATTTTTAATAATTTTTTATGAGCCACCTGAACAAAAAATTATGCATTTCAAACCAAACTCCGTTCAGAATAATTTCTACAGCATCCAAAAGTACCACGGACATATCTCGGAGCTTATAAGTCAATTTTAACAGTTCTGTCTTTACTTTGTTACCTTACTAAAGGACACTTTAACAAAAAATATGCTTCCTAGAACAAAATAGCCGTTAAACAATTTTTCACGCACAGAGATTATTATAAATAAAAATGATTGTTTAATAATGTTACCAATACATCCGAGATGAGGTAGAAACTCAACTTTAAGGGTTTACCATGACATGCGCAAAATAAAGTGGTGTGCTAGTATTCTATGTGGGAAAGCCCCTTGCAAAATTTTAGAGTGATTCGAGGTAATTTTGTATATTTAATTGCATTAAAACTTGCAGAGATACGCTACTGTTATTATCTAGATCAGTGCAGAATTCAATAAACCACGCACCTGAAACGGATCCGTCCTTCAAATAAAAGTAAAGCCCATTGAATTTGACCAGCACTCAATCGTGACTGGTATCTGCCTCTTTCTATCTTATTACGAATTCAACGATCGGGTCCATTGCAGGTACGTAGAATAACAGTTTACTGACAGTGTTTATTGTCTTCTCGACTTTCAGTTGGAGCGTATGGTTAAATTTTATATTGTATTCGTAGATCGATACCGTTCAATATGCCATTCTGCGCTTAGAATGTAATGCATTTGAACATTTTCTTTGACTTTTCATTACTTTTGTTTGTTTTGCGTTGTGCTGTGTTCTACAAAAATTATTTTAATTTTTTCTATTTTCGTAATAATTTTTGTAGTGCGATTAAATCCAAAAAGTCACTTCTAACCCGCCAGCTTTGCTGTCAGTTGGGGACAACCTACTGCTAAATTTTCCACATTTCATGGTAGATCACCCTGTATAGTATTTTGTATTAGCAATGAGAATGTTCTGGGAAGGATATTTTGTTGATGTTTATATTTACTTTTCAATAAAGAGAAATAATTTGTAACGAGTACTTTGGATTTCTGAGATGAAATATACAACAGAAATTTAAATTTCTTAAAAATTTGGAAACGTTTTTCTATCTGGCCAGTAAAACTGGCACGATCTTCTTTCTGGGAATAGCTTTCTGTGTTCAAAATGTTTAAATAAATATTCTCAACCTGAAAAAAGATTGTAACGATTACATGCTAAACTCATTTTTTTTTTATAACTTTGATCTTTCTGGCTGGCTGCACTTCCTGTCGTCGCATACTTTCTGGGGCGATCTTATTTTATTTGTTTCTGGTATTAAAAGTGTACGTACTTAAAAACTGAGCCTTGTAGCGATGACATAATTCCACTGATGTTCAAACGGTGATTGTGGCATATCTGATGGGAGGTGCCCCGCCAGAAACAGGTTTGGTGTATTTATCACTAAAGACTACTAAGTTATTTGCAATACAGTAGCTAGACTTCTAAAAATTATAAAGTGTATTTGGTTTTGAAGCTAAAGGAAGATGATTCTTACCGAAGCGAGATAATAGAGGAAAGATGCGATAGTTATAAAACGCTTGCAAAACAGAATGTTTTCGTTTGCAGCTACATGTAATTTATACGAGCATGTAGATCATCAAAACTATACGTAATATACCTAGAACTGTTTGGAGAGGAGTTGCCCACAATCTATTATGATGTTCATTCCTTTTCACGGGTTTTTAAGAAAAGACATAGCTCACTCATTTAAGTGACATCCCAAAGGGGAAGAATCAAATTGTCCTTCAGGTGACTTGCCCGTTAGAAAGCGCAATATCTCCGGACTCTATGAGTTTATTTCCATTAAATATTTCCTCAGAAATTCATTGGACGAAGAGGTACAACTGACCTGCTAAATCTCCAGATCCCCTTCCTTGAGATGATTTTCATGAGGTTATCTACAAGTATAACTTGAATCTGTGAATAGTAAATTCAACATGTTCTAGTATTTTTATTACAAATGTATTATCAATTACTATTTATCGAATTTGTTACAGCGACTTCTGTGGATTCTCAACAATTTATGATACTTAACTCCAATTTTTGATATTCGTACACAGAGAAAATCTTTTTGAAATTAGAATTATCATTTATTTATCTTTTTTTGACAAAAGAAATATCTCAAGAAGAGCAGCACTCTTGAGCTGCTTTCAAACTGATATGGCAGACTGACCGCGATGAAACTAATTATACTCTGGCACAAAACTATCTTCTAATCAGAAAGCAATCAAAGATCGGTACCTCGTTAGTCGTTGAGGAACAGAAACATTCGGTGGTAAAATACAGTGTCAGGTGCCTGTCTGCGTTGAAAAACGGCTTTAAAACACCGATTTCAGATTAGAAGACTCTCTGCAACTACTGTTGCGCTAAACGTTCGTGCCAATCCATAACTAGTTTCTTCGTAGACAATCTATCGCAGGCAGTCTTCCATTCTGAAAGAGCAACCTTATAACTGAAAGAACTAAGACAAATATTAATAAAATTAATAAAATTCTTGTATGATTTCTTTACTAATTTCCTCTACGTTTTAATAAACATTACCCAAAAATGGTAATGTTTTTTGTGTTGTACTTAAATTAAACAGCCCCACAAAAAAAATCTCAGACCAGCGAACCAGACTCATGTATCCCTATGTATTTTCGGTCGCTGAATCCAAATCCAAGGTTAAAAAAATCGTATACCCCCAAAATCATTAGCTAGAGCCAAAAAATACCCCTGGAATTGGGTAAAAAGAAGATTAAGCTACGAGAATAGTTGTTATATCTTAATCGATTATACAAATTAAGGTTAAACAGCAGCGTACAAACAATAGACATGAAACACAGGGAGTGGCGAAAACTACCCCCCATACGTAAAGAAATCAATTCAAAACAGCAATGACTACCGAAAAAACTCGAAATTTCTAAGTTTTGTTAAAGTGATAAGAAACTGCACCAGGTCCGACATAATCTTCATAAACTGCCCCAATAGCGTTGAGAACAATCACCTATAAGTTTAAAGGACACGAGAAAAACAAGAAAAAACGTTAAATCCAACAGGATTTCTATTTTCATAGATGCTATGATTGGCTGAAATTGCGTAGTACTCTAAAATAGAACTAGAAACTTACGTACCATCAACGTTCTACGGAGGGTATGAAAACTACCCCCATTCAAGATTCAACTTGAAAAAAGCTGCAGTGACCCTCGAAAAAGCTCGAAACTCCGGAGGTTTGTAAAGGTGAGAAGAGTCTGCAGTAGTTTTGGTTCAATTATTGAAAATTACCCCAACAGCGCTGCCAATAATCACCCCATATCTTAAATGACACAGAAAAAATAAGAAAAAAAAACGTTGATCCAAAAGTATTTCCATTTTTATGGATGCTCTGATTGGTTAAAGTTGCGTAGTACTAAGAGTTAGACTTAGAAAGTCACGTACCGCTGTTGTTATTCAATTCCACTCCCTTGGGGGGTGAAAACTACCTTTCTGGAGGTGTCACTTAATAACATGGATCAAACTCCTAGTATACAACACGATTTTTGTCAATCACAGCATAGATAAAAATGTAAATCCGATTAGTTTCTTTCTATTGCAGCATCCTACGGATATAGGAGAATATACGGGTAGCATCTCGCAACCCCGTGGGGGTGGTTTTCAAGCACAGCGTCGAACATAGTCTAGTGCCTTCTCACTTCGTGTTTCGAATTTTTATAGACACTGTAACTTTTTATAGTTAAATCTTACATGAGGGGTAATTTTCACACCCTCTGAGGGTTGACACTGTAGGACGTTGATGGTACGTTAGTTTCTAGTTCTATTTTAGAGTACTACGCAATTACAGCCAATCCTAGCATCCATGAAAATATAAATCCAGTTGGATCTTACGTTTTTTCTTGTTTTTCTCATGTCCTTTAAACTTAAAGGTGGTTGTTTGTTCTCAATCCTATAGGGATAGTTTATGAAGATTACGTCGGACCTGATGCAGTTTCTTATCACTTTAAACAAAATTTAGACATTTCGAGCTTTTTCAGCAGTCATTCAGAGTCATTGCTGTTTTGAATTGATTTTTTTATATATGGGAGGTAGTTTTCGCCCCTCCCTGGAGGTGTGTTTCATGTCTTTCTGCTGTTTAACCTTAATTTGTATAATTCGATTGCTTAGGATGTAACAACTATTCTCGTAGCTTAATCTTCTTTTTACCCAATTCCAGTGGTATTTTTTGGATCTAGCTAATGATTTTAGGCGTGTGCAATTTTTTTTGACCTCGGATTCGGATTCAGCGACCGAAAAAACATAAGGTCTGAACATTATTTTCTTTTGTTGGACTGAGTTATTATTCAAAGTAATTTATAAACCATTTTGATAAGATTAAAATCTTTACGGGAGATGCTTTCTTTCAGTTTGATAAAGAAAAAACCTATTCTATTCTTTCTGCATAAAATATGATACACTGTATAATATAATTGATTATATTTTTTTATATTTAAAAGTAGTATTTAGGTTTCTTTCTTATTTAACATGGCAAAATGCATTATAACATTTTCATACCAACCGTTACATTTTTATACCCCAATATAACAATACCATCGGACTTAATAACCTGTATAAGTCCGTAAAAAGGATATTAACCTACATTTGACCCGCAAAATGTTTCATAAAAACTTTAGCAATTCGTTGCATCTCATTGATTTTCACCATAACTGTAAAATTCACGACACTCAATCTTGACGTGGGCATGGCCCGCAGATTAAGGCCAAAGGGGCCAGTAGCTAAGATAATAGACTCGCAATTTTGTTGATGTTCAAAAGTTACCATCTGATCGGTCCGTTAGTGATTGTATCGACCTTTCGAGGGCCTCTCGCTGATTTATTACTGTGATCATATCGGGTTATCAAAAAAAAAGGATACAGTTTCAATCCTTTATAACTTTACGGCGCCCCTTTTAAAACTCTTTCGGGACTCTAATTTAATTTGTAAAATTGCTGTTATATCTTTATAGCTTTTTTCACTAAATAAACTTTTATCTATTTTTTGCAAGGCTGTTCTAAACAAAATTAAGTGTTGAAGGTAATATACCGTTTAAATAATGGACAAAAAGCCCTTATTTAAAGCAAATACTTCTGTAAAACCAATCGTGCATCAAGAAAATGGAACAATCATGATTGGAAATCAAGAAAACATTCGTTTGAAGTACCTCGAAGGAAAAGCAAACATGGTGATTTATATTTTTGAAGGATACTTAGTCACGATTTAGACTACATAATATTCAAATTTGAAATATAAAGAAAAAAAATATAATGACACTTTACATAGACGTTTATATTTATTTAGTTTTTACGTTACTCGAGAGCAAATAAGTCTAGTTCAGGATTTTTTTCTGGAATACTTTCAGTAATAAAATTTCTTCAATTTTTATAAAGTTGAATTCTCATTTAATTATCTTTAATTTGACAACTGTCACATCCCTCTACGGGAGGAATCAGCTAAGGTATGACCAAAAGTTATTGAAAAGCACATGTTCAAGAAAACTCAATGTTGTTAAGTAAAATTATTTCAATCAAAGCAAGGATGGAAGCTTTTCGATTGATTTCTAGATGAGTAATTATATGCAGTTTAAAATTAAACGATTACGGTGAAAGATCACAAGAGATATATATGTTTTACAACTGCCCTTTTTTTTCTATTTTTATATGCTTAGAGCCAGTCCTGTGATTGAGAAGAACCCTTCAACTCCTCATTTTCCAAAATTGGTACAGCCGTTTAGGCTTTGCAGGATAAGACGTAAACATAGTTATAGTTCATGCTGATGGTATTTGCGGTGCTTAAAGGAGTAGAAAATAGTAATTTATGCATGAGTTTATTTTGTCTATGACTGCTTAATTTCCATATTTATATAAATACATTTAAATATTGAAACACAAATCCATAATTTGACGTTTCTAAAGCGAAGATCGTGGGATGCCTTTAATTGTTTTCAATGCACTCATAGATCCGGATGTACATAAGAGTGAAATAATGTTACTTTTTTTCATCCTTTTCTCTTTTTTCCACTATTACCACAAACATATATTTTATGTACAAACAATGATGAAAAAAATGCAGCTTTTTTAACATGTGTAGAAAAACACAACATAAGCAGTTTCATCGTAAACAATTACGTTTAAACAAATGCAACGTCTAAAATCGTTATAGCCTCACTATATATTTCGTAAATTATCTCTCAGTTGCTGCCTGTTCACGGTATCTATTCATCGGAATTGTAGCTTTAGAAACGACCATTTGAATAAAAGCGAAACTTGTACTTGTACTTAAGGTCAAAATTTTACAATTTCACAAAATTTAATAATAAAAAATGTGATACTTATATTTTGAAACACTAGAATGTCAACTTCAAGATGATCTATTTAATTTTATTATAAACTTAGTACAGCAATTTTTCAAAATTAAATTCTCTGACTTTTTAATTTTTTTTTAAATTTTTTCAATTTTTTTCCAGATCTAATAGCCCAGTCGTTGAAGGTATTTACCTCCAAAATTGATCTTTTTTTTAAGTAAATTGGTGAAAGTATGTAGAATAATATTCTGAAGTTTTCGTCTCGCTCGGATGCAGAACGTTGAAAAAAAAAGGTGAAAAATGTTTTTTTTCATCTATTGTTTCAAAATTTTGAAATTAAGTCAAGGTAGGAAAAAATAAAAATACACATTGATAGGCCACGTGTTTAGTAACAAAAAAATGCCCTAACAAAATTTATTGCTAAAGCCACGATATTGCCGGAAAAAATAGTCAAGTAACGTTATTATTCAGAGATCCATGCGTACGCACGCGCGTAACTGTGACACCGTAAAGATGGAAATTGTAGCTTTTCGATGCATTTTGTGTTAAACAATACAAGCAAATGATTAGGAGCGTAGCGAAGGGGGGTATTATCAAACTTGGCAAAAGTTGGGTAAAAGTTGGAAATTTGAGATGTAAGTTGCCAATTTTTATTGAAAAAATTTTATTATTCAATTACTTACAGAGTTGGTTTTTTAAATCTTATGAAGTTGGCAAATTTGAAAAATAACCCCACGAAAAAGTTGGCTCGCTACGCCCCTGCAAAGGATGGATGGAAAAAAATAGAAACCCTTCAAAAAAATTCTTTCTTCATTGAGAACTGTTAAAAAGTATGTGCATTTCATGATTATTTTGGTTTATTAAGTTGTAGTAACGTGGGTCCAAAGAAAAGTTAATCTCAAATCATTTTAATTTCCCTACTTGATGATTTTTTTGATAAATATATATATTGGAGGCTGTAACTTGCCGAGAACTTGACCCATTGAAAAAAATAAAATATCATTACTACGAAAAAAATGTATACTTTTCGAATGTTCAAACACAAATTCATTTACTTGTATACATTTCTTCGAAAATATGATCAATCCCGTCATGACCAGAAATAGCGATTTTCACGATCTTATCCTTATAACTCTCTGTAGTTTTGAATATAGACATTAGAACTTTTCCAATACGTTAACGAATGGATAATGAATCCATTGCATATAGTTGAAAGGTGGACAGGTATAGCTGCAATAAATACAATACAGTTTTGTACTATTATCGAACGCCTTTTTCTAAATTGTTAAAATAAAAATTTTCAAAATTATACATAATTATCTATTTTCCCTCCATACAGTCCATACTCACTATTTATCCCCCTATTCACTCAGAAAAATGTTAAAAATGTGTAATCAGAAAGAGAAAAAAGCTTTATTTTACTCGTTAGGACTGCTAATAATTTTTACAGAGTTTCCATAACATGGATTTGATCATGCGCTTGCCGCACAGAGTGACAAAGTTACTTCACTGTTTTTTCCAGGAATATCGTGGCTTTAGCAATAAATTTTATCCGGACATTTTTGTTCAGAAACGTATGATCTATTCACCTGTATTTTTATTTTTCATACCCTGACTTGAAAAAATGGATAAAATTTTTTTTTTTCACTTTCTCTTAATATTCTGCATCCGAGCGGAATGTAGATTTTTCAGGATATTATTTTATAACTTTCACGAACTCATTAAAAAATATATATATTCATTTTGGATATTTTATTATAGAATTTTCTCTGGCGCCTTGGCTATAAATAAAAACACACTTTACTATGTAATGCAGTGGCGCAGCCAGAAAATTCATCTGCGGGGGAGGGGCAATAGAACCGGCCTCTCCAGAGGATGAGTAGTAGATTCCTCTACTAGATAATATTGGCATTAATTACACACTATTTATTTCAAGGGATAATTTGGATACTGCTTTGTACTGATAGAGATTATGCTTCTTTATTTTTTGGCTCATGGAAGACGGCTTGGGGGGGCCCGGGCTCCCCCCCTGGCTGCGCCCATGATGTAATGTTGCATCAATAGAGCTTAATTCTGTTAAATTTTTTTACAAATGTATCTAATAGACCTCATATCAGTACTAGTTTTTGTTAGGTCAACGATGTGTACTTACAACTCATCACATTTACGTTTAATAATTATAGTTTACATTACATATTACATTAGATATTTGAACTCGGTTACATTTTATAATTATGACACTTTCTTGCCCAAGATATTTGTTTGTGGGTTTGTTTTAACTGAAGTCCTGAGGAAGTAAAAAATATTATTCGAAACGTCGACAAGTGAATATAACCTTATTTTGTTATCCGACATACCGACGAATTCCCAGTAAATCCTACATTTGCTTCGTTTAGTAAAACTGCTTTCATTTTATCTTCACTTACACAAAACTTGCTTTATTAGCCTGGTCAGAAAATCTACCATATATACAATTACATTTTGTTGAATGCACGATTTTTAGAGGTATTATTAAGTTATATAAGCCTGCAAGAAACAAATGCGTATAATTAAAAATATATATAAAGCATTATGAATGAAAATTATCATTGTACGTTTTTTTATTTAATGAAATAATACTTTTTATTTATATTTGTCTTATAAAAAAAACAATTATTTGTTACCTACTATCTTATACGAAAAATCATATAATCTTCTTTGGGTATTCACTATTCAGACATTGGATATCCAGAGAGAAATTAAGAAAATTCGAATATGTCGCAAATAAATAAATATATAGGAAATATAAACATACAATGGCATTGATAAAAGCACTTTTAAAATTTCGACTAATGTTTTGTGAAAAGTACTTTGCTATAAAATTACAAATATTGATCAGAATTTACCAATGAAGTGAAGTTATTAAGTAAATATTCTAAATGTTAAAGAATAAATTAAAATATATCAATTTTGTATTAGATTTATACATCACGACGTTTTAATTACGTACAAATATGAATGTAATATGTGTCAAGAAAATACAGTAAATCTACTTAGCAAAGTCACTACTAATAAACGTCTAATTATAATGGTAATAAATTTTAATCTTGTACGAATGTAGGCGAAAATGTGCTTTTAAAACTGCTACTCACAAGTCTAAATTACACTTTAGCACGAATGAATTTTTGAGTAGACAAACGTTACATTTTGTAACTCTCTGGCATAGAACACATCAGATTTTAATCTCCACCAAAAAAAAGTTATTAACGATTCACATCGTATACTTTTTCCTTGATAACCCGTCACTATATAAATAAAATTCACTTGCACACAACACCGTTCTTTCTTCTAACTTTGTAACACGCGAATGTAGTTTTATTTTTATAACATTCAAGAGTTCACGGAAGTCTGATAACGGATTTAAAGTAAATTAATCGGCGTATTACAAATGTTAAATTTAAAAGAATATTTTCAAGCAAATATACAGAGGGTGCATGAGATATTAATTGCTCAAATATTAAGGCACACTTCTTGAAAGGGAACTTCATTCAAAAATTTATTTCAAAGATATATTTTGGTTGTTTATTTAAAAAGGATCAGATAAAGATAAAATTTTTATAAAAAATGTTTGGGATGAGAAAAATAACATTAACTTGGTGGGTTTGATGGCTTGTAAGAATGACTGCTATATCTGTGAAATCTACTATACAGGGCATCCCGAGCAGGTCTACATGCAAGATATATCCAGGCATAAACATACTACCAATTTCTTAAAAACTGACCCTAATAATGACAAATAAATCTGGACATATTATTAATTATTACCTTTAATTTCTGAAGGTGGCGCCACACAGTGGGCAACTTTGCAATTCTTTTTTTCAAAATTCTGTAAGTCGCTCAATTTTGAATGGATTTTGATGCGATTAGCCTTAAAATGCTTGAAACGTTTCACCCTTTGACGTGCAAATAAAATAGAGAAAATTAAAAAGAAAATTTCAAAATAATTTTAAAAGTTAATGCATTTAAGAAAAAGGTCACTGGGCATTTCCTGGAAGTAAAATAATCACATATATGCAAATTAATTATATTTTGGGGGGTGTATTTTGGATGTAATGGAAAAAATGAATATCGGGGGCTCAAAATGGCCCTTATAAGGTATTTTGGTGTCCCGTTTCCATTTCTGAAGACCATTTTTAAAAAATATAATATCAACCCCTAAAAGGGGGTAAATTTTAAATAAAATCTCAGTTTTTAAAAATGTTACTGCATGTAAGAAAAATGGCACTGGGATTTTAAAATGTCAGATGGGTCTTATGTATGTATATGTATGTTATTATGTAAAATAATGACATATTTGCAAATTAATTATACACACCCATTTTGGTCTCCTCTTTCCATTTCTGGAAAGGAAATGGAAAGGAAACCAAGATACTATATAGGAGTCATTTGGAGCCCCCAATAATCATTATTTCCATTACTCCCAAAAATTACCCATCACCCCCTGAATACAAAAGAGGGTGTGTATAACTAATTTGCATATATATGATTACAATAAATTCAATAAAATGTAAACAAAATATGTTTTTGAGGTTTTTATTAACTTTGTATCATAATGATACATAAACAAACTAAAAAAAATTGTACCATAAATTTTTTTTTAAACATTTTCGTAAAAGATTTCTAAGTGTATGTGGTCAAAAAGGTAAAAAATATCAATTTATTTGATGAAAACCCCATTTAGACAATTAGTTTCCAAAAAAATGCCTTCTCCATTATTTATTTATTTTTATTCGAGATTAAAGCAAGAATGGATAAAAGCTATACAATTTATTCGTTGAAATTTTATTACTTATGATACCATTGAAATAAAAAGTATTTAAAAAATTGCTTAAGTTTGGTAGTATTTACATTGACCACTGTAATAAAGAAAGAAGAACAAGCTTTGAAAATTAAAACTTTAAACAATCCAGCCCAAGCTTTTTTACAAATTTTAATTCCAAAAATAATCAACAACAATAAGAAAAATTTGGTAACACATATCTTTATATTTACTTACTTTTCTAGGAAAAAATTTTAGGTTTACTAGGAATACATTAAGTAACGACCTTTTATATTACGAATAAGTTAAATCCATAGAAACTTTGCTAAAGGAGCACCTTATTGGTCTCCTTACTTTATTTGCAACCAATCAAATGTAAGAGGCCTGCTCCTTTCCAACTCATCTTGAAACATGACTATATTGGTTGATATTATATTTTTTAGGGGTTGTACGTAAAAACGGACTTCAGAAATGGAAAAAGGAGACCAAAACACCTAATAAGAGCCATTTTGAGCCTCTAATATTCATTTTTTTTCATTACATCCAAAATTCACCCCCTAAATACACCCCCAAAAGGGGTGTGTATAATTAATTTGCATATATATGATTATTTTACTTCCAGGAAATGCCCAGTGACCTTTTAAAATGATTTTGAATTTTTTTTTAATATTCCCTATTTTAGGGGTTGTGCGTGATAGTTTATGAGAAAGCGGCACTTGTACGTCAAGGAGTGAAACTTTTCAAGCAAGCCCAAAATCCATTCAAAATTAAGCGACTTACAGAATTTTGAAAAAAGAAGAAATTGCCCGCTGTGTGCCAGTGGCATACCTTGGTAACTATTTCCGGAAAAAATACTACATTGCCAATAAAAATGTTAAAATTGAACACTAACATTTTCTCTTTCTTCTTTTCCCTGTAGAATTATTTCAAGAAGGTCATACCGACTTTTTTGAAGCATTTCGTATGTATATTACTGGAATTAAATTTGATACGCAAATAACGGAGTGAATAATATTTCTAATAGCATAGCAATTTTACATTTTTTAAAAAACTATCTCAAATCATAAATAACAATTCATATTATAGCAAATCTATAAAATATTCTTGAAATGTTCAATCTACTAATAAATCAGTATACTCCCGTTTTTACTCTGAACTAAATTCGGTGAGTTTACTTAGGTTACTCTTAGTGATTTATTTTCTCATAATCTGCTACTAGTTTAAATTAAGTAACGCAGTTTATAGGGAAGCTCCAAACATGGTATTGGACCCTACCGTGTCCCAGTTTGTTAAATTTGAGAACATTAGACAAGAATCGGTAAAGCGTGTCGCCTGCGTAGAAATACAACACGTATGAAGTTCAGCATAAAAAAACATTAAAATAGTTAGGCTTCCCACATGTGCAAATGTATCTGTTTAGTATTGAACAAAATAACTATGCAATCAGATCATAATTTACAAAGACTAATTTAGCTTTTTCTGTAAAATGACTCTGTGACAACCATATGAACCCAAAATTACAAAATGCTGAGGAAGCATGAACACGTTTAGTCGAAGTCTGAATTAATATTATAACATTCTATTTCTAATCATAATTGGTGGTATTATGTACAGGATACTTACTGGTTATTTGCGAATTAGATCAATTATAAACATTAAGTATCTCTGAGAAAATGTAACACATGTCCTTATATTGTAAAAGATTTTCATAAATGACCACAAGACACGTGACCACAAAATGTAGGTAACCAAGAATACACTGTTCGTACTACGGGTAATGATTAACAAAATTCCCTGTTATAATCCAATGCCGGTCTAGTTAAGAATGTTATATGAATTTAATATTAATAATATGCATATTATTCTTATTAATGTATTCATTAAATTTTTAAAATGGCAACAGATTGAAGTTTACAGAGTATAATATTTAAAACAATTTAAAACACATGATAATTAAAAAGGTCTGAAAATCAGCAACAACTAGATCAGAGATTAGAGATTGCTGGGACATATCTGCTAGTGCGCAACGTTGATTGGCTCTAAACTTATTATGTTGAGTTTCAAAGCCAATATCCATGCGATCCGTCAAAATACGTCATCAGAGAAGATGAAGGGAGATCTACATATGATTTAACAAATCCATGATAAATCCCTAGAAAGCTTGACTTAAACATGACAAGCATAAAATTCAAAGTAATTGGTCAGTGTCTTGTGACATTTATGAAATCTCTGTATACGTACCGATGAATAGTCGAAATTAGATTTTGAAACGACAGCCTCATCATTCTTGTCAATGATTTAAATAGTACAGTAAACGAAGGAAATGGCAGGGAAAATTTTGGAGAGTTTGGACCCTTTATGTAAAAACATGCGCTGATCACGAAAAAAATACTAAAAAAATTCCAAACATGTCGCAACATGTTCTTTTTTTTTAGCAAAAAATGCAAATATATCATAAAATTTTTTTGAAAAAAATACAAGAATAACGACTGTTTAAAATCGCATTTTTCATGTGACCATGGTATTAGATTTGCAATTTTTCCTTTAGTTTTCCGGAAAAACGAAAAACTAACATATAAAAATAAAGATAAAATTGCAAATCTAATAACATAACCATATGGGAAATGCAATTCTAGACACTTTTTATTCTCATAATTTTTTTGAAAAAACGCATAGATAGCGAGATAATTGGGGAAAACTATATAATTATATATGTTAGTTTTTTCGTTTTTCCGGAAAACTAAAGGGAAAGTTGCAAATCTAATACCATGGTCATATGGAAAATGCGATTTTAAACATTTTCTTGTATCTTGTATTTTTTTCAAAAAAATTGTTATTTTATAATATATTTTCATTTTTTACTAAATATATATATATAAGAACATGTTGCGACACATTTGGAGTTTTCTAGTATTTTTTTCGTGATGGTTTTACATAAAGGGTCCAAATATCCAAATATCCCAAATTCTCCAAAATTTTCTCATTTGGCCGCCATTTTGAACTTCGTTTACTGTACTAAAAAACTAATGTCAAAATTTCTCGGGTTATTTTATTTATGTCATTACCCATTTATGATGGTCATTTTGCCCACTTACCTACTACATATAGACAATGTCAGGAAAATAATTCAAAACGTCAACGTTATATAGGGCGTAATTAGTTTCATGGCATTTAAAAAAACAGGCAGTGAGAAGCGATCAGACAAATAAGAATCCATATATAACATGGGGTCTTAAGCTCATAGTAATAAAGAGAAAAAAAGAAAAATAAATTTTAATAAAACTGACAGTACCTATAATATTGATTAGATTAGTGACGGCTGCAGAACTGTTCAAGGTCATTTTACGATCCTTTTTTAAATGATCCATGCATCGATAATGAGAAATAAATAACGTAACGTAAAATATCACCTGACCTATTTGAATACTGCCACCGTCTTTTATGTATAGAACTCTATCACTTAGTTATAAAAAAGCGTAGAGATCATAGACTTTTGTCCTTGCAGCAATGTCATATTATACCTGCATGTCGGCCGACCTAATTGTCTGCCTTAGCGCAAAAAAACTGACCAACACGCTTCGGCTCAATTTTTTGTTTCAATTTGGGAAATGTAAACTCGCATATGTTCCTTTACGTCCATTGAGCCACAGAAGTCAGTGGTTCTCAAACTTTTCGTAGGTAATGCTTCAAATTGTTGATCTAAGTCAGTCTCTTTCAAAGTGCTAGTAGAAGGAAAAGTTATAGGGTTTTTCTTTTGTCTGGTCAATTTTTATTATCAGTTTTTTAATGACATGAAGCTAATTAAACCCTGTACAGTTAAAGCAACGGATCTTTACCTGCACGTCATTCTGTGATGTCTTATTCACTCTATAACAATACACCTATACAATATCACACATTGCCCGGGGTTCCGATGAAATGGTTATCAATGCATACATGCGGTGGTGATCAACTTTTTAGAGCAATCCGTAAACTCTTTAACGCCTGTCTGAAATGGGACCTAGCGACAGTAACACTCCACCGAAAATGAGACATCATCGAGTTAAAAAAAGCTTTTTACGGATACCATCTTCAACAGAATAGCACTTAAGTTGGACCTCCAACAGCTAAGGTAACAAGAATGTTTGAGACCATAATATGGTGCAAATGATCACCTTCAATTTATCAAAACGCTCATACAAGTGTGGAATATAATTTATATTTGTTGTTTGAAAAGGTGTTTGATACAATAAACCAACATAAGTTGCTGATAGCCCAAGGTGACTATTGAGTGGACAAGTAATTAGCAGTTAGCCGTATATATATCACAACGCAAAAGCATAAATGTGGCTTCAACACGGCACGGCACAGCATACTTTAAAATTGAAAGGGGAGAACGACAAGAAGACCATCCAAGGTGATGTATTTCACCAAAACTGTTTACCGTCCTACTAAAATGTGATTTTAAATAAGTCGATTTTGATCTCAATGATATAAACATGGACAACAGAAGACTTAGCCAATCAGATTTGTAGACGACATCGTGATAATAGCATACCATGTCAATGATGCAAAGCATATGTTAGAGAAGCTGAAAGATCAATCGGACAAAAACCCAATGGCCAATCTTTTGCTGTGTGAGGCTATACCACGTTTAGACGGAGAACATTTTGGAGCAAGTGATCTTCAACAACTATTTAAGACATACGTCCGATGATATAAGAAAAAAAACTAGTTGGTAAAAGTAAATGTCACATATCCCAAGTTGTTTTAACAAATAAGTGAAATACATATGACATTAGTTCGTTAGTAAAATTATTATTTTTTAAATTTGTGGTGAAGTTTTTCTTATAAATAATTTATCAAAAGTGAAGATTGACATTGTTGGAGATTGAAGACAAGGTAAAAGGGTGAAGGGAATATATTTAAAACTGGTTGAATGACAAGGAACGTGAAAATCTTGTAGCAACTAATTGTCGTAAAGGGCCACCAGTCACCAAAAAGGAAGTCATTTTCTTGAAAATTTCCCATGCTTTATCTTTATTTCTTCTCAATATGCTTGGTATAACGCGAGAATACAGAAAACACCATGTAGGGTTTGCAATAGAAACCAAGTGGAAGAATGCTGCTAGAGATCGTGTGAAATGACACAATTGTGGGAAACCTATGCCCAGCAGTGGATGCAAATGGTCGTGTGACGATAACGAAAAAAAGTTTGATTTCTGTCAGTGATGAGCTTCTTTCATTACTATGAACACGGAGTTGTCAACTTAGAAGAATACAATGCATTATTTCGCTGTTTCTAATAAAAATAGTTGTTGAGGTGTACTTAAGGATTAGTTGCTCAGACTTATACATCATGTATTGCACAAGTATGGTTGACTAACATGTATTTAACTTAACAGTTAAGGATTAACCTCTACTTTGTATGCATCTGTAAAATTAAGGATCTCCGCGAAGTTTACATTAAACCGACTACATATGTGTATAAAACCAAATTGAACATTTCAACAATACATTATAGTTTTGCGGTTGTATTTTATACAAGAAACGATTTTAAACAAAAAAATAGTAATATGAGTAATTTTAACTTTATCTGATATACATTTTAAACATGAAATCTAAATTCTATTACTTACAACGTTTCTTTTTTAAACTATTTACTTGATAATATCTCGTGAACACACCGTATATTTAGACAATATCTAACACTAATATACATTTAAAGCTTGCTGCATACAACATGTAAGAGAAAACAAAAGATACTTTATACTGTTTTTGTTTATCGAAAATATTTTTTAAAGATTTGAAAGTGAAATTCCCCGAGGCCTCCGAAGATTATTTTCGCTATATTTTGATTATATCCACCGTTGTTTTCCTATACTTTCGTATCATATTTTCATCTAATGTACCTTTCCGTTTTTTTGTAAACATTTCGTAATATTACTTTTATTTTTCTGGATATTGTTTGGGAAAAAGAATATCTTTCACAAATATGCTCCTACATGATTTAATACAGCCATGTAGCTTTGATTTAGATATCTGACAAAAAGTATATAAAACTTTTTAGACAATTTGATTAGTTGGACAGCCAAAAATGAGTATTTTAGTTGTGTGAATAGATGCCTAGTTCAATGTATTTACAAAAGTTATACTATTGCAGATATACACTTTGCTTCAAAGGAACGAAATGGTTATTCCTTATTCTGTAAGTACTTCTTCTCAGTGTCATTTAGAAATTAAAGTTTACAAGAATATATAATAATTTATAAAGACTGCTTTTATATGAAAATAAAGAGTTGGATTTGACAGTTAAAACAAAATTATTCTTTGTCAATATTTTATTTGGGGAATTTTTTTTTACTATTTAATCAAAAAACTATAAATGCGGAAGCAAACTGTATAAAAAAATTTCCACATGTTTAATATTTATACGGAACACAAATTTGACCATCAAATGTGTCTAATAAGATTTCCTGTATCAAACTAATGAAACAGAAAATAATTGGAAAAAATTGAAAAGCTCTAGGAACGGATGTTTTAATAAAATAAAGGAAACTGATATTTACGTTAACTGTTGATTCACAAAATGTAAATGGTCTATCTTATTTGGCAGAAGAGAAAAAGGCTGACGATCGCAGTTCGTGTTAATAGAAATTTTACAGCAAATTGAAATAAAGCTAAATAAATAAATAAAATAGATAAAATTAAAAAATACGTGTATATTATTTAATACTGATTCAGAAGGAAGAATTTTTTAATTACCTATATCAAATCAAGAGGATAGAGAATTTCATAGTCTACGAAATATTATGGTCGAATAATCAAGACTCAACAATAATGTCATTATAACAAAAAATTACAATATATGTGGATACGAGAGATAGCTACGGAATACATTTTTTCAGGAGGAAAAAGTTACTACTAAGTGAGTCGTCGTGAAAATTACATTATAAATTTTTGAATATGAAGGTTAAATTTATTACTCGTAATAAACTGTAAAAATATTGAGAATATAATAATGAGAATTAAAGCAAGCGAAAATATTCGAAGATGGTATTGGTATTCGATACCAACATTACATGCGCGGAAGAAGAGACAGTTTCTACAACTACTCTAACTTTGTTTTCTTCATCTTTTAAATTTAAATGTTACTGATTTAATTGCGTTATATCTTAGTTAAAAGGTTTGAGTAATTATATGCAAAACTTATAATAAAATATCATCGTTACTAACAAATTGTTTTAATCGATGTCAAAAGTGTATCAAAATATCAGAACAAACTATTTTTTTTGTTCATACAAAAGTCCATAATAATATTGTTTCTTGTAGTTCCAAAACATTATGTTGAAAATAAGTAGATGTATCATGACAAATCTGTCTAATGGTATAATGATCTTCCGAAATTTTGGTAATAATATTTCAGGTTCAAGAATGACTTAGAAATTTGTATGTCATGAGCTAAGGTAGATTTACTTTTAATTATGAAGAAGATTTATATAGAAATGATATTTTGCTGTATGACCTATTTCGGAGTAAAAACTTCACTTCATTTTCACATAATATAATAAACATTAGATTTATTAGAATTTGATTAAAAAGTAAACGTCCATGTTGTTAAACATTTTAGCGTT
The DNA here is from genome assembly GCA_936432065.2 of Rutpela maculata. Classification (NCBI taxonomy): domain Eukaryota; kingdom Metazoa; phylum Arthropoda; class Insecta; order Coleoptera; family Cerambycidae; genus Rutpela; species Rutpela maculata. Next base: position 100,284,167 of record OW386291.2, read on the forward strand.
ATATTGCTTCAAAACTAATGAAATACTGAAACTAGGAATGATTTATAACGTAAAAAATTTTCAATCTAGTTATTATGAAATACTTATCGTATAAGAAATGTTAAGTGGTCCGAAAAAGTTTAAGAATTTTGAATACGGATGTTATAATACAAAAATCGAACACAGATGAAATGATAATTTAAAAAAGGTCCAAATTTGTGTTCATTATTATTGTTAATTTTTGTATATGCAAGGTAAGATAAAGTAAGCTAGAAAGTTATAAAAGAAAATTAAACAGTAGTTATATAACAATAAGAATAATAATAATTCATAATACTAAGCGCAAAAAAACAAGATGAGGGTAATGACTGATATGAGAGATTTATACAGGCTACTCCATTTATAGAGATCCAAAATGAACAAGATGATGGAGAATCCCAAGAGCAATAATATTGACTTGCAAACGGAGTTCGATTTTGAGCAGTTTAAGAGTTACAAATTTTTTGCCAGCTTCTGGGACTACTATAACCTAAACTATTCATCACTGTGAAGAAAATTACTGCTCCAGCGGGGTGATTTTTTTTATTGTGATGGCTGGATGGTGTACTCATCTAACCAAACACCATTCATTTAATTACCATTACATAATTGAATAAATTTTTTTCGAGAAATTGTGTGCGGTATTCTAATGTTTCATGATACTCCACAAGCGGTTAAAACAAAAATTACTACAGAAAAAATAAACCCTACCTAAAAAACTACCTCTACGTTCCTAATTAAAACTGATAAACGTAATAAACTTATGAATACAACATCGGACATAATGTGGCTTGAAGTAAAAAAGGTAAAACATTATTAAATTTTCACTTGAAGGGGAATCAAATAAAATTGTAAAGTTGTTTACAAACATAAAAAAAACATCACAGCAGAGTTTCAAAATGTCTACCACCACTTTCAAAGCAAATTCTACACCTTCTCAAAATATTCCTTTTTAAGCATATAGCAAGATGGTTTTTAAAGTAGTAGGCACTTTTTCTGTATAGTGCACTTTTTTAAATCGCTTGTAAATTATCAGTTACTGGAACTCCATTGGGTGACCCTTATGTATTTCGACTTGCTGAACACGAATCTGTCCATCTAGCTCCATCACTCACTAATTTTTAGTAAATCGAGAAAATATTCTAAATAACCTTATAAAAACCTCATAAAAGTCGTCATAAAACATTGGTAGGTGATGGAGCTAAAGAGACAACCTGATTCATGTTCAACACGTCGAAATATATAGGAGTCACCCAATGGAGTTCTAGCAACGGACCACTTTTTTATTTTGTGTGTCTGTGATAATTGAATGAGCGGTAGTTAGTTAGGTAAGCGCACTACCAATAAAAAAATACTCGCTGTACTAGTTATTTTCTTCACACTGCTAAAATTCCTAAAGTAAAGTTTTAAATAGTCTAAAATCGGGACTCATATGTAATGATTAATATTGTTGCTCTTGGGATACTCCATCACCTTGTTCCTTTTGGATCCCTATAAAAGGATAACCCTGTATATTTATATTTCTCCCTTACCTTGGTTTGGTGAAGAATTGATAAATAATGAGCGCATCGATAATAGCAAGACAGAAAATATATTTTCTGATGCATGTGAGAGTATTAAGTTTGCAATAAACTGTAAGCAAACGAGTATTCATTGCTCCTTCATTTTTCGTAAGCTTTACCAAACCTGTTGTTGTTTCTCCGAAACTAAAGTTTACACTGCATTCATAAATACATGACATGGGAAGGAGACTGTATACGAAACACTTAAGAGCAAATACTTTATGGAAACAGAAAGTTTCGAAAAAGTGTTACTATACACTTATTTTTGATCAGACTATTATATTAAATTATCACTGTCACTATCTGATTACATTTCTGCTTTCACCTCAAATTTTAATAAAATCCCAAAAGACATTGAACATTTTTACTTTTTACACTGTATATTTTATGCAAGAACATAACTTTTGGTCCTTTTTGCATGTCTTTAAATTGGTTTTCTTATTGCTGATTTAAATTACTTGGAGTAAACTCCATACCTACATTTTTAATTTCATCACCTCGCATTTCTATCAGCTTCCCTTGCCTTACTTTGCATTTACATAAACCACTTGATGTAAGGTATTTTGCATTACACAACTAATTTTACTTCATTTTTGGCTGTCAATATTCAAAAACCTGGTTAATTCATACCGATTTATATTTACCAATTGTTCTATTTAAACCGATAAGATTTGAAACTCGTCTCTGGGCGTGTTTGTGCGTTATATACAGAGGTAAAGAAGTAAGGAGACTGGGTACAGGGTACATGACAGTGCTTGGTAGTTGCGTTGTAACATACGCGGCGGTACACTGGCGATACTTACCGGCCCTATGCACCTAGTGCGCACTTAGGCCAACAAAAGTACAGCAACTTCGTGGTCCAGATTCGATTCAATATTTTCGGGTACCTGGAATAATTTGATTGATTTTTTCCAAAAAATGTGAAATACTGGAGGTGTTATTTTAATCCTTAATGGATTAAAATAAGAGTAATAAAATTTTCAATCATCGTTTATATTTTTATATTTAAATAATGAGAATTAATGGTTTTAGGTACCGAAAAACAAATTCGTAACATTGTGCCCTAGTAAATTATGTATTAATTTCCATGATCGTATAAAATTTTTATACTAAATGCTAATTTAGCCTGGGGATATTTAAATAAGCACCAAATAAATTTTTGAACAACTTTTTCTGACAATTTTAATTATTGGTTACCAAAAAATTACTTGAGCACCAAAAATAATAAATGAGAACTATGTTGCTTCTACCAGAATGATATTTGCTACTCTACTCACTAAAAATCACTCACTCACTCACTAAAAATACTTTTACCCCAATTGAAATTTTGATAATCTGAAATAATTAATAAACACCAAAAATAACAATCGAACAACAGAAATACTATAAGGTCTGTAAAAAAATAATTATTAATACCAAATAATAGTAAATAAACTCTCTAAAAAATTGAACAGCAGTCTAAAGTAATTATTGGTTGCAAACAAATTATTAGTATTTACTATTTGCTATTTAGCAAATATAATGAATGAGTAAAGTTGACTACACACTTGTTAAGCGTGTAAAAAATGTCGGCGTCTTTGGCGGTGTGATGTGGCATGTTTGATAGTCAAAGGTGCCGACATTTTTTGAGTGCTTGTAGACCTGAGGACAACTATACCATCACTATATATGTGAGGCGTTCCACCAAATACGTCGACCTATCTATAGCTTGTCGTTATCCGCGAAACCTGCTTTGTAACAGAATTACCATACGACAGCAACTACCTAGATGTTTCACAATATTGACTGTAACAAAGAATTCTTATTTGTAGGTAAAAGCCAAAATTATTCCAAAACAGGAATGGCCGAATAACCCATTGAAGAGAGTAGTGCGCTCATATACAAATCCATTATCCTCAATAAAAAGACGAAAACTGAGTAAAACATGAAATCGTGAAAATTTTTTACAACATTAAAGAAATTAAAGAAGCTGTGAAAATCGAAAATTGTTGGCTTATTTTGAAAGCTCACGAAACGGAAGTAGGTCGTAAAATATAGCGTTGTACGATAGTGAATCGTTGAGTCATTCAGTGCTGACCAGCCTCTGATAATAACCTTTTGTTTCAAACTGAGGCAATTCATAATCATGAGTCACGTTCAAAGTACAGCTAGGCACAGGTTAACTCTGCGGCCTGGGTAAACAAAGAAGTTAGAGAAGAAACTAAAAACTGTTCGAATTCCATTTAAAACCAAAAGTTATTATGAAATATTTGGATAAAATGTAGAAATAAAGCTTCCATATTCAACAAAATTGAACTACCTTAGTTAGTAAAGTTGGTTCCTCGACAATCAGTTTGTGTGAATTGGAAAGGTGGCTTGAAGATCATTCCCAAGTACCACATGATGGTTATTTTTTTGTTATTTCGTACGAAACTAAAGCTATCGTTTTGTTTTGTCAAACAAATACTTAATTGGTCTAACATAAAACTATTCATGCCGATGCTACCTACAAACTAATTTGGGAAGAATTTCCAGTTCTTACAACAGGAACTTCCGATAGAGATAGCCATTTTATCCATTTGCCTATCAGTTGCAACAACAGAGCAGGAATCTGACTATATTTTTATTCAATGCTCTTAAAACATGTGTATTATTTCTGTATGTAATTGACATACATTCAGAGCACTTACTTAGCGTTGTTGCAAAGTATATACAATGCTTCTGTTGGAGTTTTTGAAACGGTAAGAATGTGCTGGGTACACGCAAAAAGAAACAGTCAAACACGCACTAAACAAACAGCAGAGAAAAGGTCTCAAAGGGCGGTCTTGTAGCATATTGATGCATTGCAACTGGCAAGCTCTCCCGAAATATTAAATAACACATCTAAAGCATTTAGTGATGAAAGGAAAAAGAAATATGAGAACATTTCTTTTAAATACTGTGAGGAAGAATGGCTCATTAAGATTCGCAACTGATATTTAGGTGCAGCGGTAGGAACACCGGCAATTAATAATACATTGGAATCTTTTAACAGAGTTTCTAAAGACAGCAACATGCTACGTAAATACTGCACTCCTCCTCGTTTTCTAATGGTTGCTTCTGAGATGAATAATTAAACTACAAACATTGGTAGTTTCCAAACAACCTACTGTGTCTCTAAAACAATGGACTGATGCCTACGAATGAGCTAATGTTTCTAAATTATATACATGGTGGTAAATTATATAGAATACCAAGTGGCGATGCATTATAATTCAAGTCCGTCGACGCTCTATGGACTTTTCGCGATTATAAAAAACTCCTTGGGAAATTTATCCGCCAAACAAAAAAAATAACTGGTGCAAGGTACTTACAACTGTCCAACATTTATGAAAGAATGTTTGTGTAAACACGTAGTTGGAATGGCCATTCGACTTAAGAACACAACATTAGGGAGAAGAGTAGTTGTTTTGATTGGTTCTCCAATAATGAATGTTTCAAAGTATTTACCTAACTAGTATATTAGCGTGCCCAGATTAGACCAACGACATACAGAAAGTAGGTGATTTCATAATATATAAAAAAGTGTGCAAGTTGTGATTTGCTCAATACCTAAATAATATTCCTTAATAGTACCACCGCTTGAAGTAAATTACATTCCAGTAGGAGAGAGGAAAAAGAGAGGCGACCGATTAAAGCAAAATAAGCATCTATAATGCATTGATCTAGTCTACTTCTTTATTTTTAGAAGATGTTTCATGTTACAAAACATTATTTTGTTTTATTGTTCTGTTTTCGTTAGAAGATATATATTGTTGTTCCTCAAATATAATAATTTCTAGTGCTCAGTCCAATTTATTTGGGTACAAATTCCATTAACTTTAGTGCTTTTGATTATTAATTTTGGTATAAAACCTTATTAATTGAGGTATAAATTCTTAAATGCTCAAATGTTGGGCGTGAAAAAAAGTGTTTGGCAGGAAAATTGAATATTATTGTCAAACAAGCCAACAAATTTTATGTTTTTTAGGTACCGATTATGAAAATTTTGGTGCCGAATATTTATTTTGGTGACAAATTATAAACATTTGGAGATAAAATCAATATGACTTTGGTGCTAGTTTAAATACCACCCATTTAGCCTTCCTGGAATTATAGGTGTTTTTCTCTTAGATGATACAAATATTACATGCTGTGTTATTTTCATCTTAGTTTCTACTAAATTTTTAAGGTTGGAGAAATCAACTATTTTGTGGATCATTTATACGATACTTAGACCCACATTGACAAATCGAACCTCTGAAATTGTCAAACATATTACCGAAAGCTTCAATTAATTACCTATGGTTACTAGATGGTATAGCATCTAGGTTGGTACAAATAGATCCCAAATCTTCACAGTACCTTAGGGGGTACGTGCTAAATTTTCTAACGGGCTTTTCTTATTTTCCGTTATATTTCTATTCCGTTTATAACTGAACGTTTTGAAATAAATCAATCAAACGGTTCCAAGATCAAAGAGTCTCGTCAGTGACGAAGGAGCTGCACTATGGTACCATACAGAAGACATGGAAGTTTGCACTATACATTCAGAGGTACACAACGTCTAGACATACATCGAACGAACGAGCTGACCATTGCTGCACAGGAACAACGCACTACAACAGTCTAATACGCACGACACTGTCACAACGCCACAACAAGGACAGGACGTGGTCTTACTTGACCGGGTCCAGACGGGTCGGGAGCTAGCTATCTCCTCGTTACCTTGCCCCTACTTCCAGCAGACGCCGCCGCAGCTGCTGTCGGACATCGCCATCGCGAGCTCTGCAATCAGAACAGATCTAGCAGCGGCGTCCTGGGCGCCACCACCACCCCGAGCCACACCACTACCATCACCAGCTGAACACCACCTAAACTTTGGCCCGGAGAGAGGTGGACGCCTGTTATCTGCAATGTTCTCTTCTACATCATAATAAATTGTACAGTTAGCACTTTTCAAATTTTACGACATTAACAACACATTTTGGTCTTACTGAAATTGATTTTTTGATAAGTTAACTATTCATGTAATCTTTAAGGATTACTAAAATCATAGTGCTGGCTCACCAATGGATCAGACAAAGGAATTGAAAACTGATAAACGTGCCAAACACGCATTAATTGTAAATACTTAAAATCAAACTCTGCACGGACATACAGAATGTCTCCCATATTAATTTTGACCATCCTCATTTTAATTTAAAATTTTGGTGACGAATGTAAATCTACCAAAAGACTTTATTGATACATGAGGAACATTTTTCTCGTATAAAGGGTTTTTGGGCATCTGGAGAAAATTGCTTTTATTTTTTAGAGTAGAGTAGTGTTAGGAAATAATTTATTTCAATTGTATCACAATCCTTTGGCAGATGACGAAAATGTGAAACAATATCAAAAATATGAGTGTAGTCGAACTTAAAACGAGACATACTGTATACCTATACTATAAGGACTATAAAAGAATGAAATGTGTACGATAAGCATAGAATAATTCACACATCCCACGTGTTAGAAGAAGACATTGAACACTAGCAATCGAATGCTCGAATTTTTAGGTTTCATACAGCTCTTGGCATTATTATAACAATTTTAAATGTAGCTGTTGTTTCCTGTCTTTTGTGAATGATTCTGCTCTTATCATACAAATATAATTTTATAGTTGACATACTTTTGCAGTGTCCATACTCCATAGTTGATTAAATTGAATTTATTTCGTGAAAAACTATGTTCACACTGAATGAAACATAATATAACTGTTTTAAAATCTCCGAACATTTTTATATTTATATATTTATTTACAAACATAAAAACATGACAACTGTTTGGAAGACAAAACTATAAAAATCTAGTTTTTATTAAAGTATTTTCATAAACGTTTAGAAAATCTGAAAAAACGTCTTTTGTCTTTTATTTCATTATTTTTGAAGGGTCTCAGTCTATAAAATACACACCAGACTGTTAAATGCAATAGCATTAGTTAAGAATAATAAAGTATGTTTTACAATTAAAACATTATTCAATATGGTGAGGTGTTTGTTTCAAGCGCATCGTTTAAAATTATGTCAAAATGTTTTAATCTATTCCTAATTTTCTACTCTGCGTGTAAAATTTACTTTTCATTGAAACAGTGATTTTCTACACATAAATGAAAATGATAATTGTGTTTTAAAATTCCTTTCTTAAAGCTCCTTCCGATCTGTCCGATATAGACTTTGGAACAAGTACCACAAGTAAACTTATAAACAGTTATCATATTTTTATATACTGTATTTTGCAAAAATATCTATACACTATATTCCAAACTCTTAGTTCAGTAAGCTGTAAAACTGTGCGGTTAATCTACAAAATGCTATGAACAGCTGCTCCTCTTGTTTTATATTATACTAAGACTAAAAGTTTAACATATAGTTTTAACACAAGGGTTTGATAAATCTTCAGCTATATATTTATTATTTACTTTAATATATGTCGGTGGTGTCTACTTTCACGGTCTTCATTTAAAAATGGTTCCCTGGGTGTTATGCACCATTTCATGGATTTGAGTCTGGAAGTGTCACTATCTCACTAATAACCCACCTCCTGTTGCGTTATACTAGTATAAGTACTATTATTGCATATGAAACTTAATAAAAGATATTACTCACCACCAAAAGTAAATGTTCCTGAAACAGCATAGAAAGAAACATTTAAAATCATTCAAAGTTTCATTTATTTTAGATTTCCTAAATAAGTGCTCTAAAGGGGGTAGCAACATTTAAACCTTTAGGGTGATACTGGCATTGAAACAGATTTCGTAAATTATTGAAAATTAATCTAAACCTAAAAACTAGGACAAGTGGAAGAGTAGTTAGTGTTTTGGTGCTTCTGAAAACTAAGTCAACGCAAACAAATGCGTTCTTGTCAAAATTACAAATAGTTTTTTGGAAGAAATATAAATACGCAGATATGTTGAATTAATCGTCTTGTCAATATTTTGAAATTAATGTAAATATTGAAATGTAAATACATTTAATTTATATTTCGTCCATTTTTAGTAGCATCTGGAAAACGCACTTTCCATGCCTGTGCAGAAACCACCTTTTCCAGACGGAGTATTGTAAAAGGCCATTTTCTGCACGGTCGCAGAAAAAATAATTTTTACCGAAAAATACAGTTATTTTTAATAATGCAGCTTTTGACGCTATAGTAGTTCCAAAAATACCAAAACACTGCACTCGAATATTACCACTTGACGTGCGGTATCAGATGATTAAAACTAAGTACTTTTCAGAACATAATTATTGATATGGAAAAAACTTTGTTTTATGAGTAAATCGAATATAATTTAAAATTCCAGGCATTACTTAGCTTCAGTTGAAGGTAGTTAAATCGAAAAAGTAAAGAAATTTTGGAAAATGTTGAAAAAATATATTATTTGTATGGGCCGTTGTGTTGCACTGTATTATTGGCGGCCAGAAATTTTGATGACTTATTTATTATTATAACCAGTTTTTTAAGGAATGGCCGTGAAAGTATATTTACACCACAGGAAAATAAACAATTTAACGTTATCTCTTAAACAAAAATTGGGTAATATTTACTAATAAACTAACAACACTAACAAGATCTAAAAAAAATTCAATCCAAATATAAATTTCACTGCGTTGATTTTTAGAGGAGCTTTAGAAAAATTGAAATATGAATGTTTCAGCCATTACCAGTTTTCTTTAATTCATATATTTTATTTCTTTATCTGAGAAAGATTTTAAATCATTACAGATTACAGACATTTGCCTAGGCAACTTAAAATAAAAGTTTTTATTTTAAATTCACATAAATTTTAGGTCACTGATTATATTAAATTTATATCAATTTTGAAAAACTACAAATATTCAATACTCAAACATTTTGAACGGTGAACAAGCAATATGACACGTATTTTTTTTAATTCTTGCAAAAAGGATAGATTTTAATCGATGCTGAACTAGAACATTTGAGATATATAATGTTTTTCAGGTATTTTTCTTAAATAACGTAACTTAATTTGATTTTAATGATATTGAATATATCTTTTTATTTCTTTACTTCCCGAACCTAGTTTGAGGCATTTCCAGTGCAATTATATTGCATCCATTATTCTATCTAGCCATAAAATTGGAATGAATGAATGATGCTCTGGAAGTGCACAGTTTAACAATTTTGAAACAAAATCTTTGGGAGATATCTATAAAATTTTGATATGATCAATAAAATTTGAAATTATTTTCTGTGAATAGAAAGAACTATAATATTTCGTGAATAGGACGAAATTAATGAAACTTTATCCAGCTTCTTCTGTAAGTATATTTGTGGTGATTCCGTTATTCATACCTACATATATTTTCACCAATATAGGGAAAATATAATAATTTTAGAAAATAACTGTGATCTAAATTGTCAGCATCTGCATATTTTAGTAGATAGATATATTGTAGCTGGAAAGCTGATCTTTGTGTTTTTGATAAACTTCGTTTTGTTGCAGTAATATCATTTAGTTTTAATTTTGCATTTAGCTAAAAACTAAGAAATTTCTTATTAAAAATTACTCTCGGTTACCGAAGAAACGGATTTAACGAATACGTTTAAATTAAAATATCAGGTTAAATCAGCTTTAGGTCGTCATTTCTAAAGCTTTTTTATTTTTAAATATCACATTAAAATGCGATCAAATTGTGTGTAATTTTTACATGATATTTTAATTCAAATGTACATAAAATAAATTGTTTTTTGCAAGATAATTATCGATTTATGCAGATGACTAAGAAAATGATTTATTTGAAAAATCGGTTCATGCACGTTTATATATCGTTCCGTAAAAATTAAAATATTTTACACTTTATAATTTTCTAATATGTAATAATGTTATTTCTTTGTTTCTCTTTTTTGGATTTTCTGTTACTTAGGTACTTTCTTTTAAAATTAAAAACCTCTGCTTCTTTTCATTTTCAAAGCGGAATAAAAGTTTTATGTGCGGTGCATATAACAATTCAATACGCATTTATCTTCATTTAATAAATCTAATGTTTGTCTTTTACTATCTGCCTCTTTTGTTAACATTTTTGCCGAATTTCAGTTTATTTTATGTCCATTTTCTCAAGCGTATTCAGAAATATTCTATGAATTTCAATTTTCCTAATGTAATGCATGTGTTTACTGTAGCTTATTCTTAAAGATCTAAATTACTCACCAACCTAATGTTTAGTACAGTCACACGAAATACTATAAAATATTTTTTTTTATTTTCATCGTAGTTTAATGATCTTGTTTTTGTTAAAATAAATCAAACTAATACTTGTTTCAAATACCGTCCCAATATTAAACTCATCACCTATTCAGTGTAGTTTTTCAAATAACCCGTATATATAAGGAGTTAATGTTGTATAATGATGCTCAGAATTTTGTTGTACATGATTCGGGTTTGCAATTTACCGGAAATTTTAATAACCGGTTAACCGGTATTTACTGGTAATTTTTAGAATGAATGATTAGGGTGGCGAAAATGGAAATTGTTCTTTTTCATGTACAAAATTATCTAAATTTAACAAAAAACATTTTTATATGCGTATAATTAATATAGTGAACAAACAAAAGGTTTTTTTTATCAAAAGGAAAAAAACCGCTGCCCAAGGAATCACTAATTCCATATAGAGATTTTTTATCCAAGTCATTCACAACGAAAAAATTATGTGGAAATAATTATTTATGGAACTTAAAAATAATATAATATTTGAAATCCTCTGCCCTAAGAACCCATACACACATCGGTAGTGGGGTGGGGGTGGTGATAGGGGGTGGTAGTGAGGGTGGATGAAGTAAAAAAATATTTTGAGGTTTCTGGTTCTTGTACACCACACTAAATCACATTTTTTTTTCATCCCCTTTAATAATGGCACACCTATGTATTTTAACGAGATCTGAAACTAGATTATATTTTCAACTTATTCCGTTGAAGTGTTGTGGTAAATGGAGACAAATAGGTAAATCAAACAGGTAAAAGTCCAATAAAATTGGTATTTAGTATATACAAGAGAAGCTAATGTCTCAAAAAATGTTTGGCATTAGCCACCTCCATTACTACCCCACCATTATAAAAGTGGATAAAAAAAATTGTGATTTAGTGTGTGTACAAGAACCAGAGGCCTCAAAATATTTTTTTACTTCATCCATACCCACTACCACCCCCTACCATTACCCCCACCCCACTACCGATGTGGTATATCGTTTTATGGGTTCTTGGGGTAGACAATTTCAAATATTTATTATTAAAGTTTAATAAACAATTATTTCCACACACAGAATTTTTTCGTTGTGAGAGACTTAGGTAGCAAATCTGGATGTGGAAGTAGTGATTCCTTGGGCAGCGGTTTTTATTTATGGGTCGGAATTTCCGGATACCAAATTATGACATAGCGAATTAATGGAAATAGAGATTGGTCTTAAAGAAATATTTTGGTGAGATCTTTGACAGCCATAAAGGAGGAAGCTTATTATGATGTAGTGTATGCTTTCTTCGTTTAGTCATTGAACTCTTTTTCGTACCTGAACAGATTTTTATAAATTTTGCTTGCAATTGATTTTGTTGAATCCTTGTTTAATTTTGAGTAAGGATATTTAACTTTAAATGTATTTATTTTTTTTGCAAAATGTACTGAAAAATTATATAAGAGTATTTGGGAAAGAAGATGTTTTGTCCATGTCCCTGATTAAACTGCTCTAAACATTCTTTAGTCAAAATAATGAAACAGAAAATGAAATATTATGTAAAATATTCGTGAATACTCGTAAACGCTTTTCATTTTATGTTTTAAAGGATTACACTTCTAAGAGAAAAATGATAACGTGTGTTTAAATGTATAGCTAAAATGCATTTTTTCGTAAAATAATCGATATCACACATAAAACTTCAATTTCTTGTCCACTTGTCCAGTTTGTTGGTTCTGTCATCACATTTTCATATACTCGACCTTCAATTCTATAACATGTCTCAGCAGCCTCAAAATATTGTACGGTGGAAAAGGTGGAAAAACAGCCATGGGAGGCCTAAAACCCCCAAGACTCAATGGAGTGGAAATTCCATTTGCCAGCGAGGTTAAATACCTAGGAGTCATTTTCGACCAAAAGCTGACATAGAATTCCCACATCCAAAAAGTCACATAAAAAGCAACCATTGCCTGGGAAGGTGCAGGCAGATATGTGGAATAAACTGGAGGTTAAACCCCAAGATGACCCTATGGTTATACACTAGGGTTGTAAGACCCACGATAACCTAGGGATTGGTGGTATGTTGGACCAAGACACTGCAGCTTGGAGCAATAAGGCTATTAAGTGGCGTACAAAGATTTGCTTGCTTGTGTGCCACTGCTGCCATAAAGTCCTTTTAGACCTGACACCACTACACATACTTATACAAGGAAGCTCGTTCAGTGGTACATAGGCTAATACAAGGCGCAACGCCCATAAGGCAACAACACGGACCAGAGCACCAAAAGTTATACTTAAAGCTGAAGGCAGATCCCATTTTGGGAATGTCCAAGGACACTATGGTTCCAAAGTATAACTTCTATAAAAATTTTCAAATCAAAATACCAGACAGAGAGGACTGGTAAAACGGTCCTCCAGTATCAGCGGGATTTACGGGATAAGGTCGAAAACGAAAATCCTGATAAGTTTAGGAATACACGCCACAATATTTCAGGTTGAAGTGGCCGCTATACAGTGGTATACAAAGGAAATAATGAGGCAAGGAACTGTAAACCAGTCAATTGCCATTTTTTCGCGCTAAAGGCACTCGATTCCATGCAGGTCGATTCAAGACTAGTATGAGATTGTATAAATGCCCCTTGCCCCTACAGATATAGAAAGTCGGAACAAAGTGACCGTGACATAGGTACCAGGACACGAGGGACACAAGGGAAATGAGAAGACTGATGAAATGGCCCGGGAAGGCGCATGTAAGGCCCTAGTAGGACCCGAACCCTTTTGCGATATGACTAAGCCACGCATACGAATAACCATTAATGAATGAGTGGTGGAAGAATTTCCCACAACAGAGACAGGCCAAAAAATTAATTAAAGAACGATCGGCCAAATTCACGGAAGACCTACTACGCCAAACTAGAAAGGCCATTAGGGTAATGATAGGTCTTCTTCTGGACATTGTGGGCTTAATAGATATATGAGTCTAATGGCCCTGGCAGAGGATGCAACATGCAGATTATGTCAAGTGAAGAGAAAACCTCAGTGCATGTGCTGTGCCATTGCGAAGGCTTAGCCAAACTGAGGTTCCAACTACTTGGCGAAGAAAAACCAGGGGTAGATAGCTATACCTTATCAAGGCTATGGAGTCTGATACAAAAGACAAAGCTGGATAAGGAGCTCTAAGTAAAATTAGAGAAGGAGTGCCACAATAGATCCACGGGGGTCGCAGTGGTCAAGGTCAATCAGCCAGCTCCTTTTCAAATCTAATCTAATCTAAGTAGCTTTGTAATAAGCTAAAGGAATATCTACCACCGACAAAACATGGCTTGCAATATCTTCTCGGCAGGATCCTTGCCTACAGAGAATAATAGATCGACGAGGGAACTTTTTGTGTAATAACGAAGCTCCTATGTTTGAAGAAAGAAATTCGTTTATAACAGAATTTTGAACAGTATTGCAAATAATATGGGCACGATACTTTTCTTAGATGCATCCGCACGAACAGGTAACATATGTGACTAGCAAAAATTTCATCGACAGGAAATATATACAGCACTATGGTCAAATTCAGTAGTTTGGTATGTAGGAGTCAACCTCACGATATAAAAATAATTTTGATCGAAACACCACACTACCTAGAGTCTTTAAAAAACCCAAGTAAAGTTTATATTTTCGAAATATGATTTTTGAAAAATACGCGTAATTGTCTATAACTTTTATTTTTGAACTTTTCCACGTAATTCCATAAATAAGGAAGTTTAATGGGGTTCTAATATTCACGTGGCTACCTCGTATATATTTGAATATTTATTAGCAAACTTTCAAGGATATCAGTTAGTGATCCCAGAATAAATTTTATTCCACTTATTGACTTTGTTATGAAGAGTGTTACCAGTCGAAGACAATTAGGGAAATGAAAATATTTGATAAGTATTACCTAAAAGAGAAAAGGCAAGCAGAGGGGAACATTTAGTAAATAAACTCTTGTAGATACACCTTATAAAAAGTTTCCTCAGAATGTAGCTACACCTACTCTATTACGATATTGTTGTAATTATTTTCTTTAGCCGTCAACGTAACTTGGGTATCAGTCAAACTTTGGAAACTTTCGGAAAGCTCCAAACTTGCCACTAAATGACGAGCAATCTACAGAGATGCGAAATAGCAATTACTTAATTAGAAGCTCTGGAAACGAGAGAAAATTAAGTTAATGACAAAGTCTTCAAAGGGCCACGTAGATGGCAAACGGCGAATATCAAAAATACTGATTTTAGTATGAATTCATTACCATCTGAACAGGCAGCTAATTTTCTATAATTGTCAATCATAATTATAATTACTTGAAGTTAAATGAATCGTTAGGATTAATGCAAAAAGAGTGTCAGATAGCTGAGTTAATTGGAAATGCCCGGGTATATAAAGATACGTTTTCAAAAATAACATTACACAGGACCTAATTAAGAGACGGGCTTTGATTAAAATGAAAAATGAAGCGCCAACAAAGTTAATGATAAAATCTAGATACATCTATAAGGACTTTGAATCTAGCTTCAAGTTTGAATAAAACTAAAATGTAACATTTAAATAAATAAAATGACTTATATTTTACAAATAGCTGTGGTACTTCCTTATGTCACTAAAACTTCATATTTTGACTACACACTTTAAAAGTTTTACTGTCGGGGAGATGGAAAATCTATATGTAACGTTTACAATTTACCCAACCCTGGTGTTTACGTAGAATCACAGCTGTCCCACCGAATGTGTATAGGTAAAACAGTGCGTAACTTTAGCAACATTGGAAGGTCTTTTTCTGAGAACATATCAATATTTGACTTTATTTAGTCTTTATTAGGCATTTTAAATATAGCTTTATAGATTACGTACAGTATAACCAAAGATAATTGGATTCCCAAAATGTTACACAAAAAATGACCAATGTAAAAAGACGCTCCGAAGTGGCGGTTTCTTTATTGTGGGTGGTTTGGTAATTACTCTCTGTCGCAGAAAAACACTTTTTAATTATCTTTTCAATAAGTAATTTCAGTAGAATGAACTAATATTGCGAAACCGTAGATAGACGGCGCTATAGACGCTTTCGAGATGTGGAACTGGAGACGTTTGTTACAAATTCCCCGGACAGCATCGCACAAACAGCTCGATTGTCGAAATATGCTACCCAAAGTGAATTTCAAGCATCATATTTTCACGAATTCCCTCATTATTTGAAAGAAAAGACAATATAGACCGATTGATGGATCAGGAAAAATCAGATAGTCTAGAGAGTCTAATACACTGACCCATACCAGCGATAGGAAGCGGATGACTGTTTCTCCGCCTTGAAAAAAAAACACTAGACTTTTCAGCTCATTTTTGAAACGATTCATATATTTCTTAAATCTAGTTATCAATATACATTTCGTTTATCCAGGATACTTCAAATTTTAATTCTCATGAAGTTTATCGTTTCTCCAGACCTGCTTTCTTCAATTTAATGCATATATTGGACAAATCAAACATTCAATTATAGCCAGATTTATGGAACATCCAGTTTCAGTCAGTTCTTCAAAAAATAGTATTCAGTATTTTGGTGTTTGTGAGACTATTTCATGTTTGAATTAATTTGTACGTATGTACTAAGAAATTCTTGTAAATCTTCCACCTTATATGGCAATTTTATGTATTTCTGAAATATATCTTTAACTCTAAATTATGACAGTAATGATCATGTTACACCGTTATTATAAAAATTAGGTTTGCCATTGCGTTTAATTGCCCCGTCTATTTATATATTACTTTAATTAAAAATATTATTTAATTAATATTATCCATTCCCCTACCCTTCGTGACATAAAGTACCCTTTGTTAATCGTCAATTTATCTAGAACAGCAATCTGCAATTCATATTCACCAGTGTTTTTAAACGAACAAAGCTGTTAGTTTTTACGATATACCATATTGAAACAGTGGCCCAGTGATCGTTTAATGTCTTGTAATGGAGTCACAGGAATCCAATTTTTTTAAAAATTATTGCAGAATAGCAGTTTTATATTTGAAATCTGTCCTTGGCAAGGAGTAAGGGAATTTTAATACTACAATAGGTTATTTTCTTTATATAAAAAATACAGTTTTCCTTCCAATTCCGTTAAATCAAAAATAAAATTAAAGATAAAGTTATTAGCATCAATTAATGTCTTATTTGTAATTCTAAATTTCATATTGTATGTATTTTTTACTATGAGTTTCTTACAATACAGACACTCAAGAAAATCTCTTTGGGATCACGAGTTTAAGATAGAAAGCTATATACTTCATGCAAATATATTAATTTTATTTTTACAAATGCATTTTTTACAATAATTATTCAACTTCAATCTTGATTTAATTTGATTTATCAACATACGGCGGGAATTGCTATCATTCAAGGAAAAATACCGGAAACCGGGCCTGCTACAACTGCTCTGGGTTAGATTGAAGTCATGATTCTTGACAGCACATGGCGTATGGTACAAAAATATAGGATGGGAAGTGTAGGTGCTTGAGAGATACGTTACCGCATTGTGTCGTGATTTGAAGTGTTTCTGCTACTCTTCTTGTGGTTTTACTTCGAAAGCTCTCTTCTGGTACCACATATATACTTGAGATTATTTTATGAGATTCCTTTTTTTCTTCCTTGCAGTTCAGACCCCGAGTGCTTACTCCTTTCCTAGTTTGTTTATAACCCTCTCAATTCTTATTATTCACCTGTAACATGGTCTCCCATGGTTTACTGCTGCTTAGTATTAGCGGTTTCCTCAGTAGATATGTTGGGTCCTGTCTTTGAATATGTCTCCAGCACTAGATTTCTATCTTTTCTGTTATTGTTTTTCTTCTCATTAATGTTGACGTTTTCTGACATTTTCTTTGGAATTCCCATTGCTTTTGCGAGTTGGTGGACGATGTCCCTTACAGCTTCTTCTCTCGGCTTTTGGTGATGTATATATGTTTATCCGTTGATCTGCCTTTGCCGTCATTCTGTATGTGCTTCTCTCGTTGTGATACTCTTCTGCAATCATTTATACTCTGAGGTGAGTTGATTTTGATGGAGGGTACTTGTATGGTCATGTTCCAACCCATATGTACAGGTGTGATCTCCATCCGTGTTCTGGTTATAATTTGTAGAGTTTGCCCCTATATCCTCTTATTAGTGCATTAATTCGTTGTTTATTTTATCTACTTCAGTCATTTCTTCTGCCTCTAGCCATTGTTGCTAGCAGTTGATGGTGGCTTCTGCAAGAGCTCGGTCTGTTTATAGTATCAATTCCTTTCTTTTTTCTTCGCATTGCCTTCCTCCTTTGGTTTCTTGGTGAAATGTTATAGATATATCATCTAGTGTGCATATATTTTACTTCCACATCCAGTGGAAGTATAGTAACGACAAAAAAATTTTTAAAAATTTTTATTGTTCAAATAGGTTTAAAATGTCATGAAACGTCGAGATTTTAAGTTTGAGCGAAAAAAATTTCTGTCTGTCGGAATGTCTGTCGGTCTGTCTGTCTGTCGGTCGTCTGTAAATTTTTTTGTGTGCACGTTTACTCTGGAACCGTTTAAGATATTGACTTGAAATTTGGTACACATATGTGTACGAGATCTGGAACTAGATTATATTTTCATCTTGTTCCGTTGAAGGGTTGGGGGGTAAATTGGGGTAAATTTGGGGTAAATGGATAAATCAAGCAGGTAAGAGTCCATAAAATTGGTATTTAGTATGTACAAGAGAAGCTAAGGTCCCAAAAAAATTTTTGGCATTAGCCACCCCATTACCACCCCCACCCCCTTATTAAAGGGGATGAAAAAAAAATTGTGATTTAGTGTATGTACAAGAACTAGAAACCTAAAAATATTTTTTTACTTCATCCACCCCCACTACCACCCCCTATCACCCCCCCCCCCCCCACTACCGATGTGGGGTATCGTTTTATGGGTTTTTGGGGTAGAGGATTTTAAATATTATATTATTAAAGTTCCATAAACAATTATTTCCACATATAAATTATTTTCGTTGTGAGTTGGATAGAGAATCTGGATGTGGAAGTAGTGATTCCTTGGGCAGCGGTTTTTTATTCTTTTTCTGAAATTTAATCCGCATTCAACCAGCTATTGAAGAAGTCGTATTAAATACAACTGAATGGGTTATTTTATTTAGATAATTCAGTAAAGTTTATTGTATTTAAAAAAAAATGTGCAATTATTATTTATATAACGATAATTGCAACAAAAAATTCGGAAAAACACCATCTATTCATAAAAAAATAATATATCTTTAGGTAAAGAATTATTTGGAATTTGTCACTTGATTATTTTCACATTCTTAAAAGCTACAAAAAAGGTTTTATAACTTTTTTTCGCCCGAATGTTTAAACAAATAAATTTTAGATTTCACAAAAACGTCTATTTTTACACAACTGGTCCCAACTCGACCAATATTGGACGTAGAGGGATAAACAGAAAACCAAATTGTGGGCAACTGAAAAATCGTATTATATTTAACATTTTTTTCATAGGATCTTTAGTAAATCACGAAAAACGCGCGCGAAAATTAAATTACTGAAAAGAAGTGAAAAAGGTGATTTCTTAAAAAAAAACCCATCTCGGCCAATTTTTTATCAAATTGGACGAAATTGGTTGTAAATAATAAAATATAATGTAATGAGCTTTTTCGTTATGTAAATATTTTTCGCTAAAATCAATAATTTAGAGATTTTTACAAAAAAAATGTATTTGCTCCGTTCATTCCTAATTTGGGGGTGTTGCATACCATCTGTGGCTGTGGATCATCCCAACAATAAAACCTTACGCACGAGCTATTTCCATTTTACAAGCTTTTATTTAACTTGCAATGTTTGTAACTATGTCTTTCAGGTTCAAAATTTGGGCTGGAATTCTATCGCACTTCCTATTATCCTATCAAGCTGAAACTTTGCACACTTGTATAATAAGTGTTGACGACGCAATGTTATTGAAAAAAAAATTGAAGAACCAAAATAATGGCGCCAAGATGGCGGACCTTTTTTACATTTATGGTCCGATATGACTAAATTTCGATATTTGGGGTGGGGGGGGGGTATCGGGGATGCGGATTACGTTTTTGATCAAAACTGAAAAATCAAAATGGCGGCGCCAAGATTCTTTTCATTTATGATCCGATACGACTGAAAATCAATGTCGATTGCGATTTTTGTATCAAAATTGAAAAATCAAAATGTGTCCAGGGACGCGGATTATGAAGTATAAATATAAAATAAAATAATTAAGATGTAACTAAAAATTTATTATTTACTAAACGAAAAAAATTTAAAAAATTTAAACTAATTGTCTTAAAAGCTTGTAACGCGAACAGAAAAAGAATTCGACAAGCTTTTAAGACAATTAATTTTATTTTTTTTTTCGTTTTAGTACACTTAAATAATAATAACAGCTTGTTTTCAAAAAGCTTTTTTCCATTTAATTTTTATAAATATAATTTTACTCGGTACATGGTTAATACATTTGGAGATTTTTACAGAAAACGAACAAATCAGATTGTTTCTATTTACATAAGATACTTTGTATGTAATTTGGACAAATAATTTGACACCACAATTAAAGCAGTCGATACTGACAACAAATTAACACATTGGTTTCGCATGAACTTAACCGCATTCTGGTATATTCGGCAAAGCCGTTCGAGGTCTCAGACTAATACAACTCTGTAACTTAATAGTAGCAAGTTTAACTACTTCGTATTTCGCGGTTGAATCGCGTCAAATGCAATACGAGTCAAAATGGTGTACGCCGATTATTCTAGCTATAAATATATCATACTCATTTAAGCAATCATATAATACAATCTCTATTTTCTTTTTGAGACAAACAATTCTTATTACCGCAAAATTCTATCAAAATTCTTCATCAAATTTGAAACTGTCTGCCGGCTCCTTCTGCTTTAGTTATATGCAAATACTCGAGTGTATTGCGTGAAATCTCAGATTTTTCAAGACATGTTGTAAGGACTTCAATGCATCTTATAGAAAATGGTTTTGATTTATTTGCGCTCAGTTTAGTGCAACTTTATATTTCTTATGCTTACTTTATACATAAGTGGTGTCTTTCTTCCCATCTACAATCTTGTTTGACGAGGCGCAAAGAATCGTTCAAATTTGAATACAAAACTCTTGAATTAATATATAGAGAAAACTATATAAGTATGCACGTTCCTATTTATCGAATCTCTAACATAGTACAATATCTATCAAATTTAAAGTCTATATTCTCAAAAGAAAATTATAAATATGAAAGTTGATTATTTTCACATATTTACTTTTTAAGTTATTTATTTAAATATTTATTTATTTATTTATTTATTTATTTATTTATTTATTTACGTATAAATACATGTACAGTGTGGACCAATTTAGAGAGGATTTGGGGTTTTCTCTAAAACTATGGCAGATAGACAAAAACCAATATAGGTGCCCTGAGATCGATTTTTGAGAAACAAACAATGGCGTAAACCGCGATCGTCTATCTTTTTCGGCTACCGAGTTACAGAGCATTTTGGAAAATTGGCATTTTGGATGACCTCTATATCTCAATAACCAAGTGTCGAATCGAAAATCGAGTAACACATTATTGAGGCACTTTTTTGAGCAGAATCGATGGCTGATAAGAAAAAAATTATGCATGCCTCAAT
Source organism: Rutpela maculata (assembly GCA_936432065.2). Lineage (NCBI taxonomy): Eukaryota > Metazoa > Arthropoda > Insecta > Coleoptera > Cerambycidae > Rutpela > Rutpela maculata. The sequence continues at coordinate 100,305,674 of OW386291.2, forward strand.
TTTCGATATATATACATAACTTGTGTTTTTTTAAATACAGCACCCTGTAAATTATTTCATTATTCGATCACAACTTAAATTAGCTATAAAACGATATATCATATGTCATATTTATCTCTAGAAAAAGTGGCTAATTTTCGAAAAATTTAATATATTCGTGAGGAGGCCATGGAAAACTATTAACAACAACACTTTTTAATATATAAAATAATTTTGCCAAAAACAGGAACAACTACTAAACTACAATAAATATTCGAATTATCTTCCATTATCTTCTATATTTATTGAGGCCATGGTAAAAAAGAAAATCGAAATAACCGTAAATGTCAAAAAATAATTTGTGAGTTAATTGTGAGTGAGCATAAAGATGGTTCAATTTAGTAATGGTGAAAAATATGATATGATTAAGTGTTTTATAGAATGCGGAGAAGATTCAAATTTAGCTTCCGAGCTTTGTTTTAATAGGTAAGTTATAGACAGCAAAACTGTTCCAAGAGTGCCGCGTAAACAATATTTTTAGACAACCAGATATAAAAATATTCAAAAGGCTTCAACAAAATTTAAAAGAGTTTGGATTATTTGTAAAACCTCGGGCAAAAATATATAATAAAGCAGGCAGAGAAGCTGTAGAAAATATTGTTTTAGAAACTGTAAGAGAAAATCCTAATATACCATCTCGCGAAATACAGGAAAATTTAGGAATCCCAAAAACAACTGCGTTGCGTTGCTTAAAAAAATTAAATTCAAACCCTGCAAAATCAGGATTAGTCACCATCTATACCCAAACGACTTTCAAAGGCGGCTCGGCTCTACTTTTGCCAGTGGTTTTTGCGTCAGTGCAATGAAGTGCCAGGATTTGAAGAAACAATTATATACAGACGAGGCCCATATAAGCAGTGCTGGAATTTTTAATTAGCATAATAACCACCATTGGGCTCATGAAAATCCGCACGTAACCGATACAGTTAATCGTCAAGGACGATTTGGATTTGGTGTAGTTTTATTGAATACCAAATAATAGGTCCTCATTTTTTTCATGGTAATTTGAATACCGAAAATTGTATTAACATTCTACCACAAGAAATAGAGCCATTTGTGCCTGTAAGGTAATTTCAAAGATTAATTTACCAACACGATGGCGCCCCAGGTCATACGTCAAATGAAACACAAAATTATTTAAATGCTCAATTTGGGGAGGATTGGATAGGTATCTATATATCACTCAGGACTAGTTTAGCTACGTTAACTAAATTGATACATAACAATTAATTTAACTAACTGGACATTAATGAACAACAAAGTAGTTTAGATATTGTTTAGTTTTTAAGAAATAATGGTCCTATTTTCTGGCCAGCTAGATCTCACGATATAACCCCTGCCGACTTTTGGCAACGGGGTTATTTAAAGAATATTATATATAGAGAACGTTCTAATAACATAGAAGAATTAGAAAACAAAACATTAGCTGCGTTTCGGACAAGAACTCCTGTCATGATTGGAAATGCAACAAATGATGTAAGGAGAAGGTGTCAAAAATGCACAGATGTCAATAGAAGACAATTCGAACATTTACTGTAGTTTAGTTTTTCCTATTTTTGGCAAAATTATTTTATATTATAAGAAGTGTTGTTGTTAGTAGTTTTCCATGGCCTCCTCACAAATATTAAATTTTTCGAAAATTAACCACTTTTTCTAGAGATAAACATGGCACATATATATCGTTGGATAGCTAATTTAAGTTGTGATTGAAAAATGAAATAATTTACATTTAAAAAAAAAACAAAAGTTATGTCTATATCTTGAAAACTGAGGCATGCATAATTTTCTTCTTATCAGCAACGGATTCTACTCAAAAAAGTGCCTCAAGAATGTGTTACTTGATTTTCGATTCGACACTTGGTCATCAAAGAATACGAATTTTCCAATAACGCTCTGTAGCTTGGTAGTCGAAAAAGATAGATGGTCGCGGTTTGTGCCATTGTTTGTTTCTCGAAAATCGAGCTCAGGACACCCATATTGATCTTTGTCCATCTGCCATGGTTTCAGAAAAAAACCCAAATTCCATCTAATTTGGTTCACCCTACCGGGTAGTACTAATCCTAATAATTAAACTTGACAACTGCAAACTAAAATGAACATTAAGTTAAAATTCGAAATACAATGTGTTAAAAAACTGAATAGCAAAATTAATAATAATAATAATAATAACTGCAGTACAACACGCTTAGCCTGGTTTTTAAAACCATCAAGAGATTTACTAAATACATCTAGTACAGTACAGAATTCATTGACCATTGAGATTATTTATTTACTGGACTGAACACTGCATATGTTGTTCGACAATAAGGTACAGACAGAATGAATATATTTCTAGTGTTGAAAGATGGTACGTTAGTTTCCAAACAATCAGGAGAAGTGATGCAGTTGATATATATGTGAAAGGAGACCAAACAATAGTGCTCTGAAAAATCCTGAGCCTTCTATTAAGAAACTGCAACATTTTATTTGCCGTCCCGATCATTTGTTCGAAATTCTCAGAGAAATAAACTTTAGAATCAAATAGAATGCCTAAATCTTTCACAGTGGTTACGTTACGCAAGCTCACGTTATTAGTACTGTAGTTTGGGTACAGCTGTCTTCAGGTCTACTAAGCACTCAAAGAATGTCGGCGCCTTTGAATAGATTGATTCGAGGTTTTTTGAATTTGGGCACAGTCACCGAGGTAATAAATATCGCTAAATATTTTCAGGTCGTCCGTAAACAGTAAAAATTTACAATCAATATTTTTTACAACTCATTGATGAATAAACTGAACAGTAAGGGACGAATGTTAGAACCCTGAGGTATCCAGATATTGTAGAGAATGCTAGAATGTTAGTTAGCTATAAAGATAGTTTGCAATTTGACCGATCCTTACTCCGTAGACCAATACCTCGATAATTACCAACTAGCAAGCTGTGGTACTCCGTAGTAGGTAATCCGTTAAATTCAATTTTGGTTTCGTATTGTCGCGTAGGCTACCTACTAGTCGAGTGATGAGACTCAATAGTAAGTAGAACCGTGAGTCAAAATTAATGATCACGGCCTATCCTTTCCCGCTCCGTCAATACTGTCTTTTGCCGCAGTTACTACTACTAATTATTGGGTAAAGATACTGACTAATAAGGGGCCTCAAAACTAACTCATTGTTTTATGTCTCTCCTCGACGTAAAAGACAATATTCTCCTATACTACAGTCACCAAACTTTTGTTTGTTAATGCTTGTTTTTTCGTGCCATAGTTTGTGGAATCATAGATCCGTAGTTTAGTAGACAAGTAGTTTTCTTTCTCGAAAATAAATTCAGTTACACCACTTGTTTACCGCAAATTTACTACCGCATACTATTTCTACAAGCAACCTTAAATATCATTAATAAATTGTGATCTTCTTGTTATTTTAAAACGCGAGTTTTATTTATGCACTGATCGCCTAGATTTAATTTTCTTCATTGTTAGCTAACCTGGTAAGCGTGTTCCTGCACTTCGAATTTAGGAACTGGCGCCCGAGCGCAAACTGTCCGTTATACAGGGATGTCATACGTGACAGGAACGCTCATAGTAAGCTCGTCACACCGTTTTCCTCCAATGAATCGTATATCGCATTCAGAAAATTAACTTTTTTCCTAATTTCTCAAAATATACACGGAGTTCAGTAGGAAAAAAAATATCAGTGACTTTACCAATTGAAAAACAATAACTTCAATCGTTTGTAAATTGGTCAGCAAAGTAGAAAAAACGTTGCGAGGGTCATCCGGTTTTGAGGTAACCGACGGGTTTGGACATAAATGAACCTTTCCAGAACTTTTTCATAACCCCTGTATAATCGAGTTAGTTTACGCGCAGTATTGAGAGCATTTTTCCAATAAATAATCGATTCGACACATCTAAAATTTAGGGAGTTTATTGCGTGTTCTCAGAATAAGTTTATAAATTAAACAAGAGTATTGACTGGTATAAGAAGTCGGCTTGAATATTTGATGAAAACCGAATTTCAGTCTTTAAATTAAACATTCTGGGAGAGTGTAATTGAAAACATACAGATTAGGGGCAAGTCAAGGAACTTTGCGTTGAGAAGAAATCAAATGTATACAAAAGTTATTTTCAATATGCTGAGTTCGGTGATTAATTATTAATGAGATTGGTAAGGTTTTGTTGATATTGAGTGACTTTGCCTACCGTGGCGCACGTGAATTTCAGATGCCCGATCGCATATATGAATCTCTTACATCGCATTCTAAAAATAGGAAACAATAATAAAATTTAGAATAAATATAGGAAGTGGAATGGACGCAAAAGTTTGGATCTCATAAATGTGTAGACATTATTTATTTAAACTCACATCCTTAGTGACTGATATTTTCGATACAGGATGCACATGTATTTATATGCAGGATATAGCGATTTAGATATTTGCCTGAGAATTGATATTTCCTAAATGATGATTTCTGATGAGGTGTTGCAGATTTGTGCCCACTAACCTATCATTCATTAGATAAAGGTCACGAAATTTTCCAATAATGATGAATGTCACTCAATTTGGATTTTTGTATACATCAGAATTAAAAGAAATAGCGTATATTCGGATTTTAAAAAAAGTGTTTTCTAAGCAGGATTTATGTTTTAAAACACATTAAGTCCCACATATTTTCCGCTAATCCGTCAACAGTGGGGATGTTTTGCTCCACTCCACGAATAAAACTTAAACTTATTATTTACTTCTTCGAATTATTTTTCAAGCTCATGAGAATATTGAATTAAATATTAAGGAAAGCATGCAGTTATTTTCTTCTTTTTCTTCTTCTACAATTCTTTAAGTTGCGGATGTATTTTCTTCAGGTTAAATGGGAGACATAATAAGTGAACCTAGCACGAGGCGCTGTTACGAACAACACGAGGAAAGTGGAGGATGACCAACTAAGAGACATTTGACTTTTAGCCATAGACTTATATATAGATTACGTGACGGTTTAAGAAACTGTGTCGCCGGAATATCGACGGCATACGCTTTTCGATATATTTCTTATTTGAGCACCTACCTATAGTGTTATCTCTTTCTTATTTCAATCAGAATTTAAGGTGGAAGGAGAACCTTATTCGCGAAGTTGAAATCGACCACAATAGTGGGGTGGCTTATTGAAATTGCCATTGAATTACCATTGAAATTACCAATTCCAATTCTCTCGGCAACTTAATAAAAAACAATAAAGACAAAACAAAGAAAGAACACCAATCAGGAGTCTATAAGCTAACATGTGGTACTTGCCTCAAAATATATGTAGGACAAATTGGGAGTAAATCAAAAATAGAATTAATGAACATATATCTAGTTTTAATAACAAATTCTACTTATGTGAACCACCATTTAGAAGAAAATCATGAGATCAATGAAAACTTTGAAGTTTTACATTTAGAAAATAAAGCACCAAAATTAACATTATTAGAATCATTAGAAATCAATAAACTGAAAATCTCAGACATAATTTTATACGATCAGAAAGAAACTAATAATTCGCCATTGCTAAACTTGTTCCTAAATTAATCTTACAAAAAAAAATTCTACATTAATAAAATAGTTTAAGGCTGAATTGATTTTCAAATAATGTACATCAATACAGATTATTTATTATTATAAATATTTCCTAATAACTTGGTATACCTGAGCAATCCTTCATTTAGGTATAATTAAAATTTTATTACCCTTTATACCCCATTTATACACCCTGTTAGGTATTGTAATTTTAGTCTAGTACTCAGATCCGAAGAAGCCACTGTGTTGGTGAAACACTTGTCATGTAATTATATATTTATAAAAATATATAAATAAATTTTGTGAAAATCATAAAACTATATAAGTTTTATTTCATTCTACGTTATTGAAATTACCGTTACCTGGCGGATAAAAGCACCAAATTTGGTACGAAGGTATCTTAGGGTATACTAATAAATATTACCCTAGGAGCCCTCTGGAATTTCTAAAAATTTTCATGTACAGCACTAAAATCCAAAATGGCCTATAAATACGACAAAATATTACATGTAACCCAGGAATTTTAATTTTTGACCAGGAATTAATTATTGTAAAGCTGAAAATTTGCAGGATTGTAGTTTTGGTCCAGGACAACACGTACCAAAAAGTCCCCTACTTTGCCCCAGCGGCTTCCCTGTTTTTGCGGTGCAACAAAGGTCTAAATCGCTGAAATTGCAGAGCTGGCTATAAAGTGCAGCAGAAATGTTGTTACTGATCCGATTTGGGTCGAAATGATCATAAAAGCTTCAAAGAAGCATATCCGTTCGTATTTCAGATGTTTCCATGCATATTTTGTTCATAATATTCCGTTCTTTAGCAGCGAAACTAGCTGCGAAAAAAAATATTTTTTTATTGCATTTTTGAATACATACAGGGTGACAATCGGGAACCGGATGTTTTTGGAACGCATAGTACAGAGTACAGAGCGGTTAGAGTACAGAGCGGTTAGAGGAGGGCAAAGAGCTTTGTAATGTGGTCTGAAAACATAGGGCGAGTGAGAGAAGCGCTCACCAGAAGTCCTTCACGGTCCGCCCGAAAACATGCAATTGACTTGAACATGAATCGGGAATCGGTTAGGAAAATGGAGAAATCCAAGGAATGTATGGTTTCAGCAAGATGGTGCCACTGCACATATGCACATACTGCCTATGCATCAATGAATGTTGTCCGCAACATGTTCCCAGGAAAACTCATTTCACGTTTTGCAGATTTGCCGTGGCACCAAGGCCTCCAGGCCTGTCAATTTTTTTCTGTGGAGGTATTTGAAGAGTCGTATATATGCTCACAGGCCCCGTAATTTGGCCTACTTGAAGAATTCCATTCTTCAGGAAATCATGACTATTGATGAAGAAGGTCGAAAACTGCATCCAACGCGTCGGACACCATCTCAAGGACATTATCTTCCATACTTGATACACATCGTAAATGGCATTGTGTAAGCTTTATTTTGGTGTTAATAAAACTTTATTATCTTGCAAATTCTTTGTGTAACACATATTTCAAAATCGTCCGGTTCCCGATTGTCACCTTGTATATTCGTAGGTGATGATAATATCAACATTTTTACTTAAGTTATGAGCAGAGAGCTTAAGATCTAGTAACCTGGCTCTTTTCGGACTGATTTTAATCGAAAGATTGGCTCTTTACCTTTAATTAGAAAAAGAAATAAGTCTCGAGTACATCTAACACAGAAGTTGACCGCGAAATAGTCGTTGACAGCGTTTCCGCTGCTAGCGCATTTTTTATGTTAAACTAAAATAAAATAATATCTATTAACGTGGCCCTTTTCGGACCCATTTTAATCGAAAGGTGGGCTCTTTACTTTTAATTAAAAAAAAAAAAATAATAAGTCCCCAGTACATCTAACATAGAAGTTAATCGTGAAATAGACGTTCACAACGTTTTCGCTGCTAGCACATTTTTTAAGATATACTAAAATAAAATGAGAACTATTAACTTATTAACTATTAATCGATGTAAATGACACGAAAACCAAATTTTTAAATGGGACAACCTGTATTTTTTTGCATATTTGGATCCTGCTGGCTAAAATGCATATGATCTGACCCTCAAATATTATTTTGATTTTCAAAAAATAGATTTTTTTTTTAGTTTTAAAAATAGAAGGCCGCGATTTTACCAAAATTGTTAAAAATTGGTCTGTAAGCACCTAGCAATGCTCAATGTCTTTTTTTAGTAAATCTTGTTTATTTCAGCGATAAATTCAGTTTATAATGCATAAATGAAATTATCACGTTTCTATATATAAATTCCATGAATATTATTAATTTCAAGAGATGAATTTATATGTGAAAAATTATATGTGCATATAAGACAATTAGAACACTTTATAATTCAAATTCAGTGTAACTCAACTTCTTGTGGCATAACATAATATAATTTTATTTTACAGTATTTCTAGTATATATTTGCCTAAACATATAACGTCACGTTCTTTAACAAATAAAGTACATTAATTTTTCTTTAAACAAAAAATTGCGAAATATATTATGAGATTTTGTAAAATAAAATCCCTTTATTGAATGAATTTTTCAAAAACATTTTGGTAAAACTAGGATATTCCATTGTATTTGAAAGTATTAAGGAATGATATAATACTAATAATGGTAGTAGATACCTGGATCAAAGTAATGAATACGTTTACCCTGGAAGGATGTTTGCAGAAAATGGGGAATCGATGAAGATTCAATCACATGAAAATGTAAAGAGAAAAATAATGGGGTCATATGGAGCATTAAACAGAGCATCTTCCTATTGGGTGAAGTGAAAATGACCGTATGTTAACGCTTATTTTGATATACGGTGGGAATGTTATAGACTAGTTCACAAGTTCAAAGCTGTGTTAATTCTTGATAAAGCTCGTAAAAATATAAGCGACGTCTAGAAAAATGTTCAAAATTTTCAAACCCGTACATAAACAATTGCAACAGTTATAAACAAATGAAGATTGAAAAAATAACGAGTTTTGTTTTTTGTAATTAAGTCGAAAACTATTAGTATTTAATAAATTTCAAAGAAAGACTCTTAACGAGGAAGAAATTTCCAATAAAATAGTCCCGACTCCCGAAATTCTATCTCTATTATTAATAATTTTAATTTAATGTTGAAAATAGAGCTCCGCGCAGCGAAGACTAAGCCGTTACGATGCTCTGAAACCGGCCGTAATAAGTAAAAATATTTTTTTATGTTATTAAATATTAATTTAAAAATTTAAAAAAAAAACGCTGCCCAAGGAATCACTACTTCCACATCCCGATTTTCCATCCAAGTCACTCACAATGAAAAAATTTTGTACGTGAAAATAATTGCTTATGGAACTTTAATAATATAATATTTGAAATCCTCTACCCCAAAAACCCATAAAACGGTACCCCACATCGGTAGTGGGGTGGGGGTGGCGATAGGGTATGGTAGTGGGGGTGGATGAAGTAAAAAAATATTTCGAGGTTTCTGGTTCTTGTACACACACTAAATCACATTTTTTTTCATCCCCTTTAATAATGGGGTGGGGGTGGTAATGGGGGTGGCTAATGCCAATTTTTTTTTGAGACCTTAACTTCTTTTTTTTTTTAACTATTTAACGTCGGCCTATTTCCGCTACCAGGGCCTATCACCGACGCCAGGAGACGAGCTACCCCCAACCTGGAAATTTTGCCGAACCTCTTCCCTTAATAAGAATAGGGATCTTTTACTTGCCTAACATTTAATAGACAAGGGACCGCCCTGCTTTACATCCCCTCCGAAGGATGGTATATCCACTACGTAATCCTCGTCTGAAATTACGTAACTTCCGAGTATACACTGATATACAAGCCTCTAGAAGGTGGGACGAGAACGCTGTATTTCCCAAGATGGGACCCCATCCAAGTACTAACCGCGCTCGACGTTGCTTCAACGGAATATCGACATATTCACATTGAAGTCGCCTCTACGCTCGCCCCCTTAGCTTCTTTTGTATATAGTAAATACCAATTTTATGAACTCTTACCTGCTTGATTTACCTATTTACCCCAAATTTACCCCAATTTACCCCCCTTCGACGGAATAAGATGAAAATATATAGTCTAGTTCTAGATCTCGTTAAAGTACATATGTGTACCAAATTTCAAGTCAATATCTCAAACGGTTCCAGAGTAAACGTGCGCACAAAAAAAAGTTACAGACAGACAGATCGACAGACAGACATACAGACCGACAGATGGACCGACAGGCAGAACATTTTTTTACTCAAACTTAAAATCTCGACGTCTCATGACATTCTAAGCCTATTTGAACAATAAAAATTTTAAAAATTTTTTTGTCGTTACTATACATCCACTGGATGTGGAAGTAATTATAGTATTATTTAGTCACTTAAAGGAACAATGTCCCGTTGTAAATTTTTTTTCACCGATGTTTCATAAAATGAGCCGATTGTTAATTTACAAATTTTTTTAGAGTTTGCGTTTATATTTCAAGTCGGATAATTGTTAAACAAAAGCCACTAAAATTATTTCGCTTTGTGGAGACCCTATGTTAACTATACTTTATGGGATTATGACATTGCGATGTTTTTAATTGTTACAGTCTATTACTTATTAATTATTTAACCTAACAAAAAACTAAAAAAATGAAAAAGTGAGGTTGAATTTTTTTTTTATTAATTTTAATTATTATTACTGTTTTAATATTTAAAAGTACTATAAGATCACATAAACCTTAAATTTTCATTGCTAATTGTTTAAACAAATTTTATAAACAAATAGATAAATTACAAATTTTTACCACTTTATTGGTTATAAAATATTTTCCCTTTTTTCATTTCTGAGAATAGCGGAAAACCAATGTTACAAAAACAACAAAGATAGGCCAAAAAACTCATTTAAAAGTAAACTGCATTTAACCATTTGTTTTATATATAATCCGGTAAACTCTAAGGTGGCGTATGTATGAGTTGGTAACACGACGTACGATTTAATATGCGATGCGCATAAAGCTATCGCAGTGACATAGAGATGAACTAATTGCGTATATCTTATTCTCTTAGTTTATATGATGAAGCGACCTTTGGACGCGCCAGCGTATTGAAAAAATATACACAAATCTTCTTTAAAATATTAAAGATATAAATAAAATGGTCTTTTGCATTTCATTAGTTTCTTTCCAAATATAAACACTGTATAAACTTTAAACTCAGTTACAGTAAAAAACTATACCTAAGAAAGGAGGATAGTGATGAATTAAATTGTCAGCAGTGTCAGTTAGCGACTTTAATTTGATAAAGCTTTGTAAAAATCAATTTATTCCCCTCCAAAATTAAAAGTCAATAGAATATGTTGCACACATTAAAAACACATGCGCTTTTAAGAACTGCTTCTGATAGATTCAGGACTAATAACGGAGGCCTTAGATGTGCTTCCACAAGACAACAGTGTCTAAATCTGCCCGATGATAGATACTATGGAACGGATCTAGCCGGTAAAGATTCTGAGAGCGCCCTGTATAGGTCGGAATCTACAACAGAGCTTTCGGATTAAGTTCACAGTTTTCTGATAAAGAAGTTAACAGACAAATTGTTGAATATGTTTTTTAAAACTGTTATATATTTTAATTGCTTTTGTATATTATCAACTGTTATGGTTAAATATGGTTTCGTTAGGTTATATATTAGTTTCCCAGTTCCTTCCGGTATGGTATTCAATCTGAAACATAATTTTATTTATTTACCTATATAGTTGTCAAAAAATATTTATATGCCCCACGTTTGGCGCCATACATATATGTCGTAGTTTGCAAGAGAGAAGTAGTTGTATAAATATAAAACAAATATTTATTTAGCTCAGTAGAGGTGGCACTCCGCCGAGCCTCTCACTCAGGTTCATCACATAATGTTGGTTGGCTGGAGGAGCTAGGGGTTCATCGGAAGTACCATTACCAAATATGCCCCTATGGTGGCAGCAAATTGGGCCCATCTTTGAGGTCTAAATGCACGTGTTTGTAAGCCATTTCCATCAAACAACTAATGTGTATCTTAGACCAATATTTACTATTCCTAAGTATAGGTTAATTTACATGTCGCTTTATCTCCCATTTTAGGATCTCTTGAACATTTTACTACCTGGTATTTACAATTCTTATACTTGAGACAGCTCAAGCGTGATCCAATAAATTTAAGAAATAAAGGAAAATATAAAATCAGATGTAGAGAGCCGATTGAAACAAAATAACTATGCAGAAAAAAATTTCGCAAATTAGTAAGACTTTCCAACTCACCCTGCCAATGCCTTGAGTGTTCGCTCACAAGAGCCACTTATCTATAAAAATGATAATTTTAAATTCTAAAACTACAAGTGACCCTTGAACTTATTGCAATCAGAATCCAGGAATAAGAAATATAATTTTCTCATTTATATTTGACGTTATTCTCCTGTAGAGAGTCCAATAACGTTGATGTTATTAGAATGTGCTTATTGGAAAAGGGGAAAAGTCACACTGACACACTTCCACAGAAATCAATACAAATTGAAACATTTTATTTGAGAAACTTGAGATTTGTAATTAAATATCCCGGTGAGACGTAATAGAAAACATACAGCCTGGAAACGAGATAAGGTGAAGCGGAGAAAGCGAGGAGCACTTTTATAACCCAGCCGGAGACATTGGTTATCAATTCAAGGGAGCGGAAGACATAGAGAGTTCATAAACCAGAGCAGTGGAAGACAAAGGGAAACATCAGTCAGCAACAGTCGCCGAAATACGTAAAGTTTAAGTAAATGCGGCAATTTACTGTAAGAAATGAACTCAATCCAGGATATTCAATTCCCCTAACACGAGACTTCTTACCAAATGGACGGTTTCAGAGGCACTATCTGATTTTAGTTTGGTATAAGTAAGTTTATTTCTAATAAAACATTTACTGTCCCCGAAAAGGAGCCTCTTTATATTCTTAATTATGTTATTTTGTTCCTAATGGAAAGCCTTAATTAACTTCGCTGATCCCAACGAAACAGAGGTATTTTCATTTTGTCTATTCCACAGGGATTGTAATCACTAACTTAAATATTGCGATAATATCGGGCACGGACGAACCAACAGCGTGAGTCAACTAACTAATGCGCTCAAACTACTATGGTCAGTCCTCATTATTTATTTGATAATTTTTTCATTATCACCTCTCGGATAATTATCACTAATAAGTGTTTCTGTTTATTAATAAAGTGCTTGCCGTGCTTAAAGTTGTTACCACGTGGGCTGCAAATTGTTAGAAGCTGGCACATGGAAAATCGAAAGTAATGCCCTAAGCAGCTTAAATACAAAGGACCCCGCACAAAATACACAGAAAGAATTACACAGTCATTTGAGATAAAACCAGCTGAAATGTATTCTTTAGGCCATTCCGAATAAAAGTTCTTATGTACACCAGGTCCAAAAAATCCATACATTTCAAGTTACGGACGCTTGAAGGTCAAATAATGATCAAAATACACAGAAAAAAAAAGACAGTCGTTTGAGCTAAAACCAGCTGAAATGTTGGACCATTCCGAATAAAAGTTCTTATGTACCCCAGGTCCAAAAATCCATAGATTTCAAGGTATAGACGCTTGAAGGTCAAATAATGATGAGCGTTTTCAATTTTCCGAATGCTATACTAACTGCTGCGTTGAGATTTCGAAGGAATTGACCAAAACAAAAGTTGTAGGAATATGAGTAAGCTATTTTGTGATGAAAGGGATTTTGACCTCTAGCTACATTGTCAAGGTCATTTGGATGTAAACTCGTTTTGTTCCAATAAAACCCCTATTTATCACCTTGGATTATGAAGAAACGCATGATGTCACTGTAGAATATTAATCTTTCAAGGAAAAGTTGTAGAGGGTGGTGGGGGGTAAAATTGAGTCCTAAGTCCTACAATCAGTTCAAAACGTAGCTATGGACATAAATCAGATTGAAATAATCGATCCTTTACATTAATAAAATTCAATAAAATGAAAGAACATAAAACAAAAAAAAATACAAACAAAAAAAGAGTCAAATACCCGTCACGTCCACGCCGTTGACTCTGGGTAACGCTAGGCACGGGTTATACTTAAAAAAATAAAATAATTCATGCTACAATCAATAATCTTAAAACTATACGTCAAGGTAAAAGTCAAGGTCACCACAAGTTAGTTTATTTGACTTCCTACAACTTTTATCTGGATAAATTAACTCCTATATAAAAAAGTCTATTTGACAGTCACATTTTGTCACTTTGACAGCGATAAAAAAGGTGCATCGTTTTTTATCACCATAAAAATGCCTGTTCTTCAAAAGCAGAGTATATCTAGTAGTCGTCATTTTAAAATCTGTACTGTCGGCTATAATTTTTAAGTCTTGTGGAAACTATACTGTACGATATGAGCCGTTTTGAGAAAATTATAATTATTTTTAATTGTTGTTCGTTCACATATTCTGTCGTTAATTTATCTTGCCAGAAATCACTCGAGCTTTTCTTTTATGGATAAATTTCTTTTTAACTCAATATTTTACCAATCAGTAATTTTGCTCGAAAAACTGACATTTGACAAAATCGCTCGACCTCCGGTCTCGCGATTTTTTCATGTCAGTATTTCTCATAAAATCACTGATTGGCAAAATTATTTCATTACAAAGAGAAATTTTATCCGATAAAAAAAAAGCTCTTGTGATTTTACTGTTGATAAGTTTTCACCAAATCTTGATTTCCAAACTAACAGTGACTTTTTAACAATAACTTATTTGACTTTCAGATGACTTTCATGGGTCAATTTTAACCCCCCCCCCGCCCTTTAACTTTTCCTTGAAAGATTAATATTCTACAGTAAGATCATGCGTTTCTTCATAATCCAAGGTGAAAAATATGGGTTTTATTGGAACAAAACAAGTTTACCTTCAAATGACCTTGACAATGTATCTAGAGGTCAAAATCAAGGTCATCACAAGATAGCTTACTCATATTCCTACAACTTTTGTTTTGGTCAATTCCTTCGAAATCTCAACACAGCAGTTAGTATAGCATTCGGAAAATTGAAAACGTTCATCATTATATGACCTTCAAGCGTTCGTAACTTGAAATCTATGGATTTTTGGACCTGGGGTACATAAGAACTTTTATTCGGAATGGTCCAACGAATACATTTCAGCTGGTTTTAGCTCAAACGACTGAAACTTTTTTTCTGTGTAGTTTGATCATCATTTGACCTTCAAGCGTCCGTAACTTGAAATCTATGGATTCTCTGGACCTGGTGTACATAAGAACTTTTATTCGGAATGGTCTAACGAATACATTTCAGCTGGTTTTAGCTCAAACGACTGTGTAATTTTTTCTGTGTATTTTGATCATTATTTGACCTTCAAGCGTCCGCAACTTGAAATCTATGGATTTTTTGGACCTGGTGTACATAAGAACTTTTATTCGGAATGATCTAACGAATACATTTCAGCTAGTTTTAGCTCAAACGACTGTGTACTTTTTTCTGTGTATTTTGTGCGGGGTCCTTTAGCCAAAAACTGTCGTGTATAGAAGGCTACCATTCAAAAGTTTCAAGTTGGTATCATGGATGGATATTTCCAAATGTTGTTTTCTCTTGATGTATTCTCTTGTGAAATCTACAAAATAATCAATTATCCCGTATATTACTGGAAAATAATCTTTATGTCGGTGATTTTTAAGAAAAAGGAACAGTGTTTTTGACAAATGAATAATAAGAATAAAATTAAGACTATCTCTTAAGACCGAGCTAAACGCCAAGAACCAAATCACAGCAATAAGTACTATTGCTGTTCCCGTAGTTATAGTTGACTGCAGATTTAAGAGGCACTCAAAAAAATCTCGGCGTCAAAGGCGCCGACCCATCAAACACGCCGCATCGCAAAGCAAAGATGCCGACATTTTTTGAGTGCCTGTTAAATTCGAAGTTTACTTTACCTACAGTTTTGAAATTGTCGATTGGCTTCGAGGTGGCATCACGAAAATGGGCAGGAAGAAGAGGAAAATTCGAACAGTCGGCGGAATTTATCACACAAAAGCAGATGTGCACAGATTATACGTTAAGAGGAAAGACGGCGGTCGTCGATTAATGGAGCTAGAATCTGCCTTGAGTCATCCATCGTGGGATTGGGTACGTATATTCGACAGAGGCAGGACAAATTTACAAGTTAAAGGGTATGATAGGGACAAGAAGTTGTATTCCATCCAGAAGGAAGTGCGAAAAATCCAGGAAGAATATTTGGAAGCCGAAACCACCGACGAGGAAGCCAAGAAAAAAATTAAAACCAGCATCGAAAGAGGAAAATAGAAGTACTCCCGCGACCGACCAGCAGTAGACAAAAAGGCGTCTATGCAGTGGTTGAACGGCTCGGGCTTGAAGGGGGAAATGGAAAGTTTAATACTAGCAACACAGGACCAAGCACTAAACACCAGGTACCACCAGAGTGAAACAGCCTATCGACAGCAAGTGTAGGATGTGCTGTCTAGCAGAAGAGCATGTCAGCCACGTGGTGGAGAGATTAATATAACCAAACGCGCTTATTACACAACACGCCTTAGTCCGCTGCGCTACCGAGCCGATAATATAGGGTCAATCGGGACTAATATGATACAAAAATCAAAACTTTTCAAATAAAATTTTGTTTTTTATCCCAGACGTTTTTAAAAAAAATACTGTTGTGTACTAACTTGCTTTCTTTTTAAAATTACAGTTAAGAAATTTTGCTAAAATAAAGGTTAGATCAACAAAAAAATGAAATTTCTGTATCAGAATAACCCCCCGTTTGGGGCTATTTTTGATACACCGCGGGGCTATTCAGATACAGTACTGTAAGGTCGTTTGTAGATATAATCTGGATCCGCGGGGCTAGTATGGCACATAAGTGTCCTTTATCTATCAGCTGTAAAAATTTGGTTTTTATGGCTATAAAGAGATATTAGCGATTTTATATTAGCGTGTATTTTTAGTCTCCTACTTTAGAACGTAAAAAATAATAATCTAACATTTAAAAATGGGGTATGGGTTAAAGAGTAAATGTAAAACATTGTTTAATGAAGAACGCGTTTCTTTTTTCTTATATTTACGAATCGTTTTAAGCTCTAAACTTTCACAAAAGACCTTTTAGATCGAAGTGAAGAAAGGCCAACTCAGGGCCAAGCGACCCCTTAAACAATCTACAAGCTTACGGCTTCGAATTTATTAAATTTTGATTTTATGACTTCGACACTAGGTACCTGCAACAAAGAGAAACTCACTGCAATAAAAACACGATGAATATAGGTGTTACATGAGGCAAAACTATACAAGATTCATCACTTCGTGTATCACAACCTGTATCACAATAGCCCCTGAAAATGTATCATAATAGCCCCTGAATTTTGATAGCTCTTATGATACCATCAACAAAGAGTAATGTTAACAAATTATGCATCAAAATACTGTTGGAAGCATCCTTGATAATTTACTGTACAAAAACATCGGAATAACAGTCGTGAAACTTTTCCAGAGTAAAAGTTTTATCAAAGAAAAAAAAAGTTTTTGGAGCACAAAATCACATAACGCAAGCTATATTTTTTTCCGGTGAAACTTTATTTTTAATCTGTAACATGAATATGGCATCATATTATATAAGGTTTGGCCAATCTAACCTATTTTTACCGATATAGATATACATTTTTTTTGTATGTATCACAATAGCCCCTTATTTTTGGGTGTATCACATTAACCCTGGTTGACACTATACAAATTTATATACCTAAAACCGAAAAATAAAACAATAATTCTGCACTTTTACAAGTACCAGTCAAAATTAAGATGAAAAATTCATAGAGCTTTTTTCTAATACGTAATTTTTTAATTACCTTCAAAATATTTTAAATTTTGGCAGGTTGGCCATCTTGTAGGTATTTTCTAATATACAATGACCACAGATGAAAATCAAATCAAGACCATCATATAATTCATATTACACTTTTTCGACGATATACAGTATCTTTGCTGGTAGATTCACTTGTAAATTTATTAAGCGTAGGTTAAAGGTTACGACACGCAAATGTACTTAATTTGACGATAAAATGTAAAATATTAGGTGGAGTGCGTACTGTGTATGTTTTACTAAGTGATGTTACTAACTCTGCATGTTAATTAAGCCTTAACTAAAAGTTTGGCGTAAAATTATATGTATAAAAAATAAAATCATGTTATTATGTAAATTTATCCACATCATTTTTATTTTAGCCACAATAGATATTGTATCTGTGATTTCAGATCAACGAATATACAGGAAATACCCTTATACTTCAGTCAAATAGAGAAAATTAGAGGGAAAACTGATAAAATTTTGAAACTTGGCAGAGATGTTTGTAAGTCCCACTGTCAAACATACTAAAAATCTCCAACTATATATATATATATTTATTGCGCTCGCGCCGCCATCTTGAAAAAATGGCGCTCAGTTTAAATCTTTTGCTTATACCGTGCGTGTAGCGGAGCGCTAGGCATAGGGAGTAAAATTACAACATCGCGCGTGCCAGCTTGCTGAAATGAAATAACAGAACTCAGTGCTCCGCTCGACGGAGGAATTTACGGCAGCTGTGTTGTCATATCTATCGCGCTACGTGAATGTACATGCCTAATGGGAAATTACACGCACGGTATCTCTAACCATTAGCGACATCGAAATTATGTTTACATAAAAAGTAAGCTTATCAAATTCTCTACACAAAATTATGCATTTTTTTTCTATTATTACACTCTTTGGAAATACGAAAGCAGAGTTTTTTCGCTGACACATTTCAAACATTGTAAATATCGCTCGTGGAGAAAAAAATATCATATCACTGTGCTGTCATAGAATTCGCAACAACTTTTAAAATGTCCGTCCGGTCTTTCTGTTAGTCCGTTCGTCCGTCTGTCTGCCTCTCCGTCCATCACATCTCTTTTAAGCAAAATAACTCAAGAGAGAAAAGTCCGATTTTATTGATATTTGATAAATACATTACTGTTAGCTAGAGGAAGAACCCCAGCGTTTTTGACAAAAATCGAGTAATCGAGTAAGTAAATAAAAATGTTATGGTCCATTTTATGAAAGAAATGCGCGTAAAGAGTGTTGTAACATCTTTGATAAGATTCTATAAACACAAAGATACTGTATAGTATACTGACCAACGTTTCGACAGTCAAGGTGATATCATCGGGAGATCATTAAAATTGCAAATGTGGGCACTTAAACCTACAACCTTATCAAAGATTACAACACTATTTACATCAAGCATCCAAATTTGTTCCAATTTGACTGGGGTAAGAGAATATTATTTGGGTATTAAGCAAATCACATCTTACATTTTTTTATTTGTTATGAAATTTACCTACTTTCTGTATATTGACTGGGGTATTCTATCGCTGTTCTATCGCTGTTTACTAATCGTTTACAACTGATGTTGATGTGATAAATAAATAAGTTAAAGATATATTCGTTAGGTCATCCACTCATTTAGTAGTTCTTTCAATGCCTCCTTCACCTCAATGTCACTCTATTTTCAAACACACCAACATTGCTTTGTGATCAATTCAATTGACTAATTTTATGAAATCTAGAATATTGAACTTTTTCGTAAAACTTTGCTTCGAAGATATAACGCCAATTGTTTGTTAAGATATTTTAAGTGTGGTGTCGTTCACTTTTCGTAACACATGTTTATCGAATAAACATTTACAATATAAAAAACAAATGTTGCTATTAGTACAGTACCTAAATAGAGGTCAAAAATTAGTAAAATATCGGAATAATCTCATATGTAATGATAATGTATCTTTATCCGAACACTTGCTCTTACGCTCAAAGGGTGGAAACCACCCCTAAATTTAGATATTCAACATTTGAAAAAGTATTACTGATTTATTTTTGAAACGTAGGATATTTATGTTTTTGGGATCGCTAATTACGAATCTGAAGTTAAAAACTAAAAAATTCAAAATGTCGGCTTCAATAAGGCGGATAGAAATTTTTTCAATGGAAAATATTTTAAACGAACAAAAAAATGAGCATCTAGGTGATGCTATATATAAAACAGAATTTCCGAAAAGAAAAAAGGACAGTTAAATAAAAAAATAGCAAAATTTTGTTTAAAAAATTGTAAAAACGCACATTGTTTCGATCATAACTTTATTTTTTATGATGCACAAACAAACAGAAAATCTTTTTAAAGAATGATTATCAAATCTAATTAATATGACATTATTCCTAAGAAAAAATTGTTTTTAGGTTTGTTTCTTGTACACTCACTAAATTACAATTTTATTTTTTTAATCTCTTTTATTAATGAGGTGGGGGTGATTGGCAGTGGCTATTGCCAAAAAAAATTGTGAGACCTTAGCTTCTCTTATATACAGTTTGTCCCCGGATGGAGTTGACAAGAGGAAAAACATCTCTATTATTGATTTTATGACGAAAAGTCATTCTTTATAAAAAATTCTGGTTCTCGAAAAAATGAATTTGCCATATAAAAATCTTTGATCAGATGTACCGGGTGTTATTAAATTAAGAAAACATCAAAATGCCTCAAGAGTAAAGTACCTTTATTTATTATTTTAGACAAAATGTTTATAAACAAAGTTGTTTATAATCTAAAATAAAGCCTAAATACAAATTATGAAGTCTAAATTTTGACTTTTACATTTATGTCAACTTACATTTTTTTCAAACATTAACATAACATAATACCATTAACTTCAACGATTGTGGAAAACAATTTATTCTACATAGCCTCCTCCAACCTCAACACATTTCTCCATCCTTTTAATAAATTCACCATAGACCTTACGAATGATTGAGGGTACATTCACTTCATTCACCGCGTCTTGTATTCGTGCTTTTAGTGTTTCTCGATTATGCGGAAGGTCATCTACATAAACTTTCTGTTTTCAAACACCCCACAGGTCTGGTGATCTTGCAAAAAAATTAATTGGAGCATATCTTCCCATCCATCTGATTCCGAAGTGATCTGTCAACCACTGCCGTACCAAAACTGAGGAATGCGCTGGGTAACCGTCTTGCTGCCAAAAAATGTTACGCCTTACTTCCGGTTGCAGAGTGTTTATAAATGGCAGTACAAAGTTTTCCAACAGGTCCAAGCAAACATGCTGATTTAAATTTTCTTCTAAGAAATATGGATCACCGATTCGATCATAAGAAATCCCACACCATACATTCACTTTTTTTATAACGTTGCCTTTGTTTGTGAATGACACTGTTTGGATTTTCAGAAGCCCAATAACGGTGTTTTGTGATGAAACGTGGCCATCGGTACAAAATGTTGTTTCGTCAGTAAAAAAAAAAACATTCTGTGCAAACTTCTATCTACGAGGTAATTCTCACCGACCATAAACAAAAATCCAATCGCTTCTCTTCATCTCCATTTTCAAGTGTATGTTTGAACCTTGGCTTAAACGGTCGAACTTTGTTTTCCACATAAATTCTCTATAAATGACTTACTTACTTCCAGTCTTTGTGAGCGTTTCCGTAAAGATAATTTCGGGTTTTCTATTACTGAATTTACTGCCAAAAGTGTTGCCGCATCGTCTTCATTGTACTTTTTCTTGGGCTTTTTGACATCTAATACAGATCCAGTTTCATTGAATTTTTTTACAAGTTTGCGCAATGATTGGCGCGATACCGCTATGTTAGGAAACTTTTGGTGGAAAAGGTTAATTACAAAAGAGACGTCTCCAATCCCATAACATTTGATCAAATAAATTCTTTCTTGTTTGGTAAACATTTTTTAAATAATTAACAGAACACTAATAAATGCAGATGTAAGATAGTAATATTCTACACAATGTCACAGTGATGTTTGTCGGATCAATATTATCGACAGCACACTCTGTTTCTTAATTTGAATTCTTATTCATATTAATAAATTCAACGTAAAAAGATAAACACAATAAAAACCTAAAAGTCAAAATTTAGACTTCATAATTTGTACTTAGGCTTTATTTTGGAATAAAAACAACTTTGTTTTATAAAAATTTTGTCCAAAATAATAAATAAATGTACTTCTCTCTTGAGACATTTTGACGTTTTCTTAATTTATTAACACCCGGTACATCTGATCTAAGATTTTTATATGGTAAATTCATTTTTTCGACAAGCAAAATTTTTTATAAAGAATGACTTTTCGTCGTAAAATCAATAATATAGATGTTTCTCCTCGTGTCAACTCCATCCGGGGACACACTGTATACTAAATACCAATTTTATGGACTCTTACTTGCTTGATTTACCTATTTACCCCCATTCACCCTAAATTACCCCTCAATTCTTGAACGGAATAAGATCAAAATATAATCTAGTTCCAGATCTCATTAAAATACATATGTGTACCTTTCAAGTCAATATCTTAAATGGTTCCAGAGAAATAGTTACGCGCAGAAATAGTTACAGACAGACCGAGAGACGTAAATTATTTATTTTGCCCATACTTAAAATTACGACGTTTCATGACATTCCAAGTAACATTCTAAGCCTATTTGAGCAATAAAAATTTTCAAAATTTTTTTTGCGTTACTATAACTTCCACTGGATGTGGTAGTAAAATTATTTTGAATTACACCCCCTTCAATTTATAACTATCTTTATTTCTCGGCTAAGGTATAAGCGTTAATACATACGACAAATTTCAAAACTAATTGTTTACCTTACGAAACTGAATATTTTAATTTATTACATTATTACGCATTGTCATGGTAATTATGCTGTATTTTGACACTACAGGTGATGTATTTCTTAGCTATTCTTATCATGTTACTGCTACCTATTTATTAAAACTATCGATTATCTGTCCACTTATATTACTGGCAAGTGTAGCGACGTATAAGAGCTGCCAACTTTTTCTGTCAATAATAAATGATCTATATTTTATTTAGTTCCATACTTCATGCCCACTAAATATTTCAATAACTTTCTTACTTATAAGTTAGGCACTCTTTCAATATCTTCAGTTGTTTTATGGATGAATCATAGACAGAATAAAAAACTCGTGACCAGTCCATGGAAACAAATAAGAAAGAAATTATATTCATAAGTAACAAATAGATAATTTAGGCGTTAAGCTTAAAGTTGAGCGAATTAACATTTATATTGAACCAGGTCGGTAAAAACCATAATTGTAATGATTATCTTGGAACTAGGGGGGCGTTAGTTTCAGAATTACTATCAAAACAATTTTCCTTTTTGCACTACATTAAAGAAGAGGCAAAATCATTTTTATTATATTGTAAAAAGGTTTTTTTTGTATAGAATCACTTGATATTATTAACTGGATAATAAATAGACTTTATTGAATCAACAGATTCGATTGAATAGCCTATTTGTCAAGGCATTTAGGCCTCAACAAAATGTATTCTCAATTTAACAAAAAATTCCTGCTACTGGACAAATGTTAATGAAAATTCGTTAATTTATTTAATAACCTTGCTACGGCCAAGGGAGGTGCAAATACACCCCGGGCCTATATTTTTCTTTGAATTTTTTTGCAAAAATTTTTTTGGGTACCAACAATTTTAGTAACTTATTATTCGTCCTTACATAATCTGACAAAATATTAGAACCGGCAGAACTTTATCCGTAGAAAAAAAAATTATTTAATTCAACAATTCAGAAACACATATAAGCGCTTTTCCCGATATAGCAGTTGGAAATGAAGGGAGAGGAGCCGAAGAGGCTGTTGCCTCTCAAGGTCGTTGCTTCCTCTGTCCAAGATCTCGAGATCGAAAAATAGAGAAAATATTGCCTAAGATGCAAGAAATTTGTCTGTCCAGAGCACTCGAATCCAAGAAAAGTGCAGTGTGATAAGTGTGCTGGAGAAAATTTATCCTAAATCACTTCTTGATGAGAATTAAATGAATGAATTTATATTGTGTTAATTATGTTGCAATGAATTAAATAAAAAAACTATTACATTCGAATTTTTTCATCACACAATAATATAGGTGGGGTGCACGAGCACCCCGGTCAGATCGATACGTTACTTTTTGAGCTTGGCCATAGCAAGGATAACCGGACTCGTTACCGCTGAGCTATTCTATGCAGGTCTCCGTTTTGCGGATGCTAGAACTTATAGTTAACCACCCACCGTAGCGGGACTATGTTGAAAAATAAGAAATTGTATGTATTAAATAAGGACTAAACGTCATCCGCTCTGCACCAAAACCTTTTCAGTTCATGTACGATACTAATGTTACCCTTGTGCCTTGTGCCAAACTTCATCAATATTAATTGTAGTTTTATACATGGGTCGTGAGATAAACGAGTGTAAGAGAGAAAACAGATAAATTAGGAAAAGAAAGACGTTTCTACTTGCATAGGCGATTAGAAGCGATAGGTTCCGATGCCCTGCGTTGATACATGATAAGGTGATGAAAATAAGATTTCACGAAGTGTGGAACGTGCTGGGAGGGGAGACATCCGTCTTTATTTTCCTAATTTCTCTGTTTTCTTTCTTGCATTCCTTTATCTCATGATATATAAAACTGTATTTGCGGCTCTGCATATACACTCATACATACCACTATATAAACTGCTGCACAATTAGTGGATATTATCGAAATATGTGCCATATTTTGACTGCTATATTATTAGAACGAGATGGTTATTCTTGGTGCGGCTCTTTGTGACCGTTAGCAAAGTTCATTAACAATCGACCATCGTCAACATATTTCTAAATTACGATTGTTTCTTTTATCTACAGGGTGATTATCCAGACTCTTACATTGTTGTTAAAAGTCATCGTTCTCTAAAATTCCCGAAAAAGTTTTTAGACTTGTTTTAACATGTTCATTATAATCTATTCTTTCGAAACGGTAGAATTAAAAAAAAAAATAAAATCGTATAATTTGCATTTGAAAGGTATTTGAATCACCTTAAAAATGTAAGGCAGTGTAATTTGGTATATCGGTACGAATAATAGAATACTGGTCACTTTTTTTAAACCACTGACTTACTGCAAATATTTTCTAAAGAGTGGTTCTCTGTTTTTCGGCGACACCACTGGAACTCGTGCAAGTTACCTTTAATTTTTACATACTCTAAAACATTTTTAGATCCCATCGACTTAGAGGAGCAGTGAGAAAATTTTGCAGTATGTAATGATTTAACGAATTAACAACAAACGAAAAGGACAGAAGCAAAACATGATACAAACAATAAATCTAAAAATCTACATATCTTCGCCAGTCTGCGAGATTCCAATATTCGTGCTGTTGAGTCTATTGCAAGTGACCGATTTTATGACGAGGAAGATGACTGGGACATGGCGCACGCCATCTTATCCTAAAAATATTAATTGATGTTTTCAGCGTAGGCTGAATTGACTAAATGAAGCACTGGTTATTTAATAGAATTCAATTTGTCAGTTCTGACAACACGTATTTAAGTATTTCGTGATAAAAGCAAATAAAAAATGGCTCGTCTCACTTTAAAAGAATTGAATAATTGCATTCCATTATTACTCGAATGTCCCAAAAAGACGTATCAGATATTTACGGTGTTTCTCAAAGCGTAATTTCTAGGGCACGCAAACGATCTTCTGACACTGGCAATGTAAACTATCGGCATGGTGGCAGTCCTGTTAAAAAAATAGGTATGAGAGAAACCTGATTGTTAATTAGAAATTTTCGTTGATATAGGACACAAAATGCTCCGGAAGATGTTGGAAAATAAGAAATTGTATGTATTAAATGAAGACTAAACGTCATCCGCTCTGCACCAAAGCTTTTTCAGCTCATGTACGATACCAATGTTACTCTTGTGCCAAACTGCATCAATAACAACTTCCACACAAACGATCTTCTGACACTGGCAATGTTAACTATCGGCATGGTGGCAGTCCTCTTAAAAAAATTGTTATGAGAGAAACCCGATTGTTAATTAGAAATTTTCGTTGATATAGGACACAAAATGCTCCGGAACTTAAAGGTGATTTAAGAGCTGCCACATATATCCTCGTTTCGAATAAGACGGTTAAAATAATGCTTTATGAACAAAATCTAAGGTAAATTTTTAATTTTTTTTTTTGTAATTGCTTTCCGTTGCTTTCAATTAATATTTTTAGAGCAAGACAGCGTGCGCCATGTCCCAGGCATCTTCCTCGTCATAAAATTGGTCACCTGCAATGGGCTCAAAAGCATAATAATAATAATATTTATTCATGTAAGCCGTATAAAATACAGATATGAAAAGTCATAAAAGGTATACACACATAAAAAATAAAATAAATAAATAAAATAATGACAAGCAACAAAATAAAATAACAGATAACATAAGTAACTTACACATTTCTTGCAAATATCCAGTCAATATACATATTAGATACATTTATGTTTGTTTATATTTAAAAAGTACCACTTAAAAATTCGCCAGCGGTATAATAGCATCCATTAGAAAGTAAAGTTCTAACTTCATTTTTATATCGTATCATATAATTAGATATGTTCTTTACATGGGCTGGTAGTTTATTATAAAATGTTATGGGTTGGTGATCGTTTAAATGCAGTGGTATTGTGTCGCGGGATATGTAAAAGATTGCCATGCCTTGTACTGTGATCACGGATAGCGGAATTAGCTTCAAATAAATGAAGATTTCTTTCTACGAAGGTTAAACATTTATATACATAAATAGCAGGTGCAGTCTTTATCTTTAAACACTTTTCGGCAACTTTCATTAGTTTTCATATTAAATATTAATCTTAGAATTTTCTTTTGTGCAACGAAAATTCTACTGAAGTCTTTACCACGACCCCAGCTAATAATATTCAAGGAGATGTGTGAATATGCCATTGCATAGTATACATTTAAAAGACCCGAGATATCCAAGGTGTCTTTCATTTGTAAAATGGCGTAGTAGACCTTATTTAGTTGTTTACTAACATTGTCAATCTGATCATCCCAGGTAAGTATATTATTCAGGTGAGTACCTAGAAACACTACTGAATCCGAAAATTCAATACCGTCTACCAGTTGAATATCACTCGTAATATCCCTTGGAATAAAAAAAATGTATGCATTTGGTTTTCTTACTGTTCATGATTAGTCCGTTTCGTTGACACCAAGTGTCAAATTCACATATTGCACATTTTATTGCTGATTCAAGCGCGGATACAGTTATTGTGGTATCATCCGCGTACCTTGTGAGAATACCACTAGTGATATGTTCTGGCAGATCATTTATAAATATCAGAAACAGCAGTGGTCCCAGAACAGAACCCTGTGGAACCCCAAGCTTAACGTCATGTTGTGCAGATGTGGTGCCATTAACTTTAGTGACCATGGTTCGCTCTTCCAGATACGATTTAATCCAGTTGATTATGTTGTTAGGCAAATTAATACTAATCAACTATTTTATTAGAAATTCGGAGCTTACTGAATCGAATGCCTTAGTCAAGTCAAAAAATAGAGAAGCAACACATCTACCATTATCTACTTGTTGATAAACGTAATTTAATAAATCGCAAGCTGCTGTCTCTATTGACTTGTTGGTTCTAAATCCATGTTGGAAACTAGAAAGTATATTATTACTTTCTAGATAAGTCGAGCGGCGGTTAGATAATAATTTTTCTAATAATTTAGCTAGCGTATTAAGCAAAGATATTTGCTTGTAGTTGTCGACATTTTCAACATCGCCTTTTTTATATAGAGAGATAACTAACGCAGTTTTAAATATATTTGGAAAACATCCTTGATATATCGATTGATTAAACAAATATACCAGTGGTTTCATTATAATATCTAGAATATTTGAGACAGTTGAGAGAGATAGCCCATCTATCCCACATGATTTTTTTATTTTTCATTTTACCTAGAGTTTCTAAAATATCCTGCTCCGTGATAGGTTCTGAGAGAAATGCTACAAGGTTATAATTAGAAAGAGTTGTGCAAAGTAGTGCCAGATTTTGACCAAAGTGATTGAGAATATTATGTTCCGCGCTACAAGAAAAATAATTGGCAAATATGTCGGAAATTTCATCTGGATTAGTAACCAAATCACCATCGCATCTAAGCATTATTTTATTATCTCTATTAGTTGTTTTGCCTAATTTAAAATTAATAATTTTCCAGGTCTCTTTGGTCTTGTTGTGGGCTTGATTTATTTTTATATTATAAAAATTTCTCTTTGTCAGTTTGATGTTCAGTTTATGTTCTTTTTTCCTAGTATTGTATAATGCTTTAATTTCAGGAATGCCAGAGTTCATCATTAATCAATACAATTGCTTTAGTGTATCACCTTCTTTAATAATGTCTTGAGTTAGCCGCATAAATATAAAAATGGCGAACTCTAGTTCATATTGTGGCGACCACTGGACGAAAGGTATGTGGAGGAAAATATGGCTCCTCAAGAGGCATTTGGTGGTGGCGTGGTCACGGTGTGGGGCGGAGTAAATACTAATCAAAAAACAGATTTGTTCGTTTTTTACCAGTTTATGAATAGTTTAACTTATAAAGGCAGGTGTATCCGACCATTAGTCGCACCCTTGGCTCAAAACTTTGGAGACAACTTTATTTTCGAAGATAACAATGCTAGGCCTCATAGGGCAAGGGTAGAGAACGATGTCTTAGACCAACTTCAAATAACGAGAATGATCAGATTTCAATCCCATTGCACATGTATGCTCTCATTTATAATTAAAAATTCGCTCTCGGGGGAATACACCGCAAACATTGGAGTAACTTGCCGTAATTATTCAGGATGAGTGGCAGGAGGTACCACAATATTTTATAAATAAATGCATTGCAAATATCCCTCGGAGATGTCACGCAGTTACAAATACCAGAGGGGGCATTTAGTTTTCTTTGCTATGAGTTTAAGTTTTTAGTTTTCTTTGCTATGAAATTTGTGGAAAAAGTCAATCATACATTTACCTCCAAATAAAATGTATTAAGTCACATATTATGGTTATTATAGTATATGTATATATTTTTTCTTTAGAGTACCAAGTAAATATTTGTATAACTATTGTTAGAAGATATCAAAACGGCAGAACCGTTGTGTTTTATTTTGATGTGCCCAGATTTTTTGATTTATTGTTTGTATCATGTTCTACTTTTGTTCTTTTCGTTTGTTGCTAATTCATTAAATCATTATATATTGCAAAATTTGTATTTTATATCTTTTCTCACTACACCGAAGCCGAAGGAAGTTAAAAATGTTTTAGAGTATGTGAAAATGAAAGTCAACTTCCACGAGTTCCAGTGGTATCGCCGAAAAAAAAAACACCATTTAGAAAATATTTGCAGTACGCCAATGGTTTAAAAGAGAGTGGCCAGTATTGTTTTATTCACACCGATTTATCACATCACACTGTCTTAGATTTTCAAGGTGATTCAAGTACCTTTCAAATGCAAATTATTCGATTGTATTTAAAAAAATTGTATATAATTTAAAAAGGGAGATAATTAAAAAAATCCAAAACAGTTTCGGAAGTATTATTCGTAGATCATAATTAACATTTAAAAAAAAATCTAAACATTTTTTTAGGAATTTGGGAGAACGATGACTTTTAGCAGCAATGTAAGGGTCTGACTAATCACTCTGTAGATAACAGAAACAATCGTGATTTAGAAATCTGTTGACGATGCTTGATAATCAATGAATTTTGCTAACGGTCCCAAAATCAGAATTATCCATCTCTTTCCAAAAATATAGAAGTCAAAATATGACCCATATTTGATGGCAAAGAGCTAATGAGGCTGAGGGCCTACAACTGTGGCAGGCGGCGCGATGCTGCTAGACGTGCTACACTGCAAGCGGAGGCCAACTAGAATAAGTTTCATGAATCACAAAACGTCTGGCAAGTCGATGTGAATATTGGTAAAAAAAAAAATAAAAAAAATAAAATTTATTTTTGATAGACTGACTTACTAATTATTATGCATACTGTTCAAATTTTATTATAGTCAATACAGTGATTTGGAAGTTATGAATATTATGAATAAAAAAACCTTCCTCGAGATATAACTTGTAAAAGCGATTAGCTCCGAAATAAAGAATCCTAAGAAAAGAATTATTACTGTTTGTAAGTTTTATTTGATCCAAACTGTATGCTCCCATAGTATATTACTCAAAGCTCCTGACTCTTCCTCTATGTACACTAGATTTAAAATAAACTCCTGCTTATATAAAGAAAGTTATCAGTGTTAATATATATACCCAATTCAGAGTTTTAAATTTTGGTAGACCTAATCAAATGTTAATATGAATATGAATAATTCCAGAAAATAAATTCGTCTCTAATCGGTAAGTTAAGATTTATTAATAATTGCTTGATACATACTTAGCGCGTTTCAAAATAACCACAAAATTTTCTTGAAAGGAATTCCCCTCAATATTTTATTCATATAAAAAGTCTTTTATCTGTAACGTTAAAGGTTCGTTTTTCTTATTAGTAATTATCGAGTTTCTGCACCCTCCCGGCAAAACAGTTAAATATTCCAGTATTTTAATTTTGCTTTATAATTTCACCGTTTTATTAAAAAATTAATTAAAGCTCCGAGATTTGCAAAAGTGAGCAAATCAAAAACACATGGTCTGCGGTGTAGTCAAAAGAAATCTAACGCAGAAAACATACAAAGGAACAAACAAAAATGAAATTTTCAGTTTCCCATTTGAAAAGGGAGCGAAGTATACCTGTCATCGACAAGCATATTACGGCAACTTCCAAAATGTGTGCGAGGAAACATCTGGTTCCCGTTTTTAAATGTAAATAAACAGCAGCAGCTTGGGGTTATTCAAACAAATCTCGAGATAAAATACACGGCGCGTTACAAATTGTGTATGTTATAATTTTGTATCGATCGCGATTACATCTGAAACTCAAGTATGTTTTCCTCTAATCATTTGTTTTATGATTTTATATTTCATACGTTCTAGACGAAAGTTATAACTGAAATTTGTTACCCTGGATATACTAAATAGTTATGGGAAAAATTCCAAGTTGCATTCATGTTTTATCTATATTTTATACGATATGATTATTACCAACTTCAGTAAGCATCTGCAGCAGCACACCGGTCTTTTCAGGTTTGTCTCGCAACAGTGCTCTTTTGGAATTATTAGTTTTATGTACTTGGTAAACGATTATGGTATCATGACAATAAACATATTGAGATATTTGGAGTGGCTTATTGCTCTCTGAAATGTTTGTAATGTCCCACTAAATAATATTTTTATCCCGATATGTTCACAATTTTTTGATTTTTTAAATGTTTGTTTTCTGGCATAATTTTCGGCAGATTTGAAGTCTTGACGACACCTACAGTTGCTAAATACCAGAGGTGGGTAAAGAAAACTTTCCACTTGAAAGTTCCTGGAACGAAATTTTGATAAAAATGAAAGTTCTCAATAAAATACTTGAATATTTGAAAGTTTCCAAGATTCCGGGAAAGTTTCCTTTGGGAACTTTCGGAATATTCAAATATTTTCTTGAAAACTTTCATTTTTATCTGTAACGAAATTTCTGTCGAAATGACGTTACAGCTTCCTTTAACATTTTATTTTATTAATATTTAGTATTTTTTCACCGTTTTGCGATCAGTTTAAACACTGTGTGAAGTTTTACGTTAGAAAGTGATATGTTATAGTATTAGACTGGCGGTACATGACCAGTCAGGTGCAACGTTTTTAAAATGCATGCCAATCATATATATAAATGAAATTACCAAGAATATGCCAGAAATGCAAATTTTAGGCAGTCGTCGCGTGCAGAAGGGTGTGCAAATCGATTTTTTTTGTTTTATTTTGTGTTTTTTTTAAATTTTATTTCAAAATGGATGCCAATAGTGCCAAACGAAAAACCTTGAAAAAGAATCCAGCGGAAATTCATTGGCATGCAGTTTCCGCGCGTAAAACAACCGTTGATGCGCACATTAAATCGTTAAATTTGTTGGTATTCTTGATTTTGGATGATTTTGAGTTTGGATTGTTTTTTAAGGCTTTTCGTTTGACACTATTGGCATCCATTTTAAAATTAAAAAAAAAAAACACAAAAAAAAACAAAAAAAATCGATCTGCACTTCTGCACGCGACGACTGCCTAAAATTTGCGTTTCTGGCATATCCATGGTAATTTCATTCATATATATGATTGGCATGCATTTTAAAAACGTTGCACCTGACTGGTCATGTACCGCCAGTCTATATGCGCGAACCTTTAACTTAATATCTAATAGGTAATTATACTTAAAGCATCAGCGCCGCTGTGAAAAATTTTGATAATTTGACAGTAGGATCGATCTTTGACCCGACCTTTGGGGACAACGATTGTGTTTCAGATCCTGGCTGGCTTTTTAACATGGTGAGGTGACCTGTGCATTTATCCACTTTTATTTCCGTAATCCTTCCAATTTTTGATTATTTTATGTAGATATTTTAATTGAATGTATATTTTAAGCTTGCGAGTGGACATATTTTTCAGAATAGTTTTATTAAAGCGAGTGTTCTGTTTAAAAGGTTAAACGCATGTTTTTTCGTATCCATAATAATTTGACGTAGAGATTAATTAATTATTATTATCGTTATCGGCCCATTTGGAATTATCTTTATGTACCTTGATTATTTAACAGTTATTAAATAATTATTATCGGCCCACTTGGCAAATTACCTTTTATTTCTAATTGTGATTCCTAGACATTTTTCTGCTGTTTGATGCTATTTTCTAGGTGAACTACTGGTGCTGATGTACTAGAGAATATATTTATGCTTAAGCACATGATGTTGGTTCAGGAATTCATGGTGGAACTTTTTGGAGTTTTATGGTACCTAGGCTGGAACCAGGCTCAAAGTCGAATCTGATCAGACTGTATACTGCTGGGACATGTGAGATGAGTGTTTTTCTTTCCTTTATTTCATTATCTTTTGATTAAATCTGTAGAGATTTAAAGCTCAGAGAGTCTTGGAATTTGTGGTTTCTGAACTGACGAACCATTTTTCTTTTCTTCTTGTCTTTTGTGTAGCTTCATTAATGGATTAATTGATTATATTGCTATCTTTTTCTTACCTGAATTGATCATTAATTTAAGTGTCGATTTTTTATCTTATTCCGATTAATTAATTACTTATAAATAAAAAAATATCTTTTGAATATATATATTCATTATATAATATCTATGTCTATATGTCTATCTGTCCACACAAAGTTTTAAAATATATTTATCTAGTGATTTAAATGCCACAAAAA
This sequence comes from Rutpela maculata, assembly GCA_936432065.2. Taxonomy (NCBI): domain Eukaryota; kingdom Metazoa; phylum Arthropoda; class Insecta; order Coleoptera; family Cerambycidae; genus Rutpela; species Rutpela maculata. The sequence goes on from OW386291.2 coordinate 100,338,472, forward strand.
TGCACAAGTTACCATCACTCCACATATTTAAATCTGAGGAAATAACGTAATTAATTTTTTTAAAAACCCCCAGTAATTTATTATCTTTTTGGCCGTTTTTTTGCCTTCTCTTAATTTAAAATAAATTATTATTTTTTTGGTATTATCTTAAAATAGATTATCTTTTGCCTATCTTAAATTAATTTAGCTTTTGCCTTATAAACATTATACATTAATTCTTCCTTACTTTTCAGGTAAAATTATGCTAATTACATAATACTTAATTTTATTATAAATTTCATATTTAAATTTTCTTTATAGCAGAAATTAATATTTTCAAATAATAAAATTTTTTTGTAGCCAAATTTTTATCTTACCTAAAATATCGTTTATTTTTGATGTAATATTATTTAAGTCATTTTGCAGAGTAATTTTATCTAAATTTTGGTCATCAACTTTTCTTTAACGTAATATTTTGCTACTTTAATTATTTTATCGTTATTTACAATTTCTGCCTAGCTTAGTTTAGCAGTAAGAAATTGTAGTTAATAGTTCAACTTTTAATATATTTTGTATCTGAGTCGTTATCGTAATTTCATTTTTTTCACCTTCCCCTTACTGGTTTTTAAACATATTTTTTCCTTGGACCAAGAGAAGAGGAGTAGTCACCACAGTACAAGTCAATGGTCTTTTGTGATGAATTTGGTGGTCTGGACAGCATCCACGTTGAGAGAGAGGACAGAGCTTTTCACTCCACGCTATAAGGAGATTTGTTTATGGATTCCGGCCTCCGTCAGCTTTCGGCAGCTTCCAACCCCATTGGCCAAAACAAAAGTTATGTAAGATTTTGTACTGTGAGCAAAAAAAAATAGGACAACTATTATTTTCTAATGTAAATCTGTCTCTATTTGCACACTTGCAATGAATTTTGACAAATAACTGACATTGTCACAAAAATTAAAGTTAGATGTACACAACTAGATTTTAGCAAAAATACGTCATAAGACTTGTCCTATTTTTTTTGCGCCCGACAGTACCTACTGTTACTGTCCAAAAAATTTGGTCAGAAGATTTTTGTGAAAAACCAGTAATTTTGTCAAATTTTTATTAATTAGTTTCTATTTATTTTTTTTTAAATTTTCTTAACTCAACCAAATTAAATTGTGATATTAATATTTGATTTAATCATTTTGCATACCTATTTCTAATTATTTTTTAATGTTAAATATTTATTATACTGTAAAGGAATTGTAAACCTTTTTAAATTTTTTATCCATGACCACTATATTAGGAAGGTATAATACGTCTATTTTCCGTAGGTTAAAGGCCCTTTAATACACTAGTGGATTAGAATTCATAATACCACGCTTCGATTTTATAGAATTTTATTTACAATTATTATTAATATTAACATTAACGTTTAGATCAAGAACGATCTTCTTGTCATTTTGACCGGTATAGAAACGATTCAAAGACCTTCTATTTTTTTGCTCAAAATCAAAAGATTCTTAGTCAAAATAAACTTGTCAAATCTGACCTTTTTCAAAATCAGACTTTTCCATCTGCTCCCATACGGCTTTCGTGCTCCTAATTTGATCGTGGTCGTGGATAAAACGTTAAATTACATTCGGAGATTAACAGCCTTTCAATCTACTCTTAAAAATGTGACTCTCGGCTGCGCCTCGAGTGCACATTTTTTTTCAATAGATTAAAGGCTTGTTAATCCCATTATACAACTAATCTATTAACTATTAATATATTGTTCAAATTTTCTTCCCTTGTGTTATTATTCTTAACTCATAACAACAATATTCAAGAATATTATTTTGTTCCTATTTTTATTGTTTTTGATAAGTGGTTGTTTAAAAATACGCTAGCGCCCTTATGGCCTAATACAAGTCACGAATAAAGTTCATAAAAAATATAATAGACCCATTGACCTGCGTTAAGCTAGCAGGAGCTAAGTTAATGCACCACTTGTTTGGGAAAATGCCACAACCCAACTAAGGGTCGTTATATATCAAAACTTCGTTCTGAAAACCATACGGAAAGTTTCCTTTACCCATCTCTGATTTTTATCAAAACTTCGTTCCGGAAACTCCAGAAAATTTGAAAAATTGGAAAGTTTCCATTACCTATCTCTGCTAAATACCCAACAAAAAAAAATTGAAAAAATAAACTGTCTTCCGTTACTGTTATAGAGATTTTTTATTAATAATCTTTAATGGCTTTCAACTTCTTAACCAAGAAAGACATTATTTTCTTAAACCGCATCATTTTCCATCTGTCACAGTTTGTCATAGAGATAATAAATCAACCTGTATAATTCATTAGCAGATTGTGCTAAAGTTATTATCTTTATTGTGCGTTTAAAGAAAGATAATCGTCAAAGTACAATGTTTTAACAACTAAATTATTCAAGTCTAAATAATACGCGATCGAAACAAATAACGAATCTTATCATTTCCTAAAATCAGAGACGCTACTTTCCCATAATGTAATTACGATTTTGAAAGGCTTGAGATAACCTCTTTAATGTTTAAAGGACTTTTTATCTTCTTATATCTCGCTAATTGAATTTAAAATTCTTCGAATGGAAATTATTTTACGGAAGTAATTATGTTACTAATTTCATATACAATGTTACAAAACAGTTATAAATACTGAGGACCCTTTTAGACAATAGACTCGAACAAAAGAGGAGAATCTCTTATTAAAATGTATTTTTGCATGCAACAGAATTCCACAAATTCAGCTCTCGAGTTATTTGAAGGTAAAATATTTTTAGGACCAATCTCTTAATCCTGAAGTGGATGAGTAGTAGTTTATTATATGCTATTACCAGGAGCTTAATTTCCACAAACAACAAAACACTTAACATAATTCATGACGTGGTTCATACACAAAGACACCGAGACATTAATTGGAGATTGATTGAAACTGATCCCGTGAGTAGATTTTGTTGTATTGGAAACTAGACTTTTTCAGCAGCAGAAGCACCATCCAAAAAATCGTGATTTTAAAGTGATCTTCATATCTAAAAAAAGAAGTAGTGAATTTCCATCGTATCATGTGGCTTGCTTCTATAAGTAAAGCGCTAAATGGTAAACCAACAAATTAGAAAATATTTTAATGGACTCGTTTCAAATTCATTGAATATTGTAGAGAGAAACGAGGTTGAACGTATCTTTCGTATACAGACGGCTCCAAAACTCCTGAGGGAGTTGGTGTTGGACCATACAGTCGCAACCCAAAGGTAAGAATTACTTCGAGCCTGGATAATTATGCGACTGTCTTTCAGGCAGAAGATCATGCCATTGAACTGTGTACAAGGAAGCTTGAACAGATCCTAGACACAGATCAATAAGAACTTTTTCAGATAGCCAAGCAGCTCTCAGAGCTCTTGGTTCACATCGCTGCAATTCTAAATTGGTGCGGAACTGCCAAAGGCTCTAACCCGATTGGGCAGATATAACAAATTAACTCTGGTCTGGATATCGGACCACTCTGGCATGGAGGGCAACGGAATAGTCGACTCCTTAGCCAGGGAAGGTGCGGTATCAAAATTTATCAGACCAGAACCAGTGCTTGGCATATTGGCATGCCCTGCGAAAACAACCATCAAAATCCTCCAGTACTGGCAAGAACTACCAGGCTTAGTTCATTCAAAGGAGTTTATTACATACCCTCTAAAATCAAGAACTAAAAAACTATTAGAGTTAAATAGATTACACCTAAGAACCCTAGTTGGCCTATATACTGGGTACTGTAGACTAAATCACCACTCCCACAGGCTCGGCATAGCGAACAATGTTGACGACAGCGTACGTTCTATGTACCTGTCCTGCTGCAGAAAGAACCAGGTTCTTATTTTGGCAAAGGGAAACTGCTACCAGAGGACAACCTGGACAACCTCTCACCCAATAAGGTAGTCGGCTTTATTAAAAAGCTGAACCTATTGGGTGAAATATAATTAGGAGTGAGCTACAATAGACCAGATTGTCGCGGTGGAGGGTCTCTTACTAGCTCACATTTCAACCTAACCTAACCTAATCTAACAGCAGAAATATTTTCAAATCTGAAAGACAGACTGTCAAAGAACCTAATGTAATCATTCAATCATCACCACCGAATTGGCTGACTATAGATTTATCAAAAACATAATTTTATGATAAACAGTTATCAGAGAACGGATCAAGAATATGCAAGATTTACAAAAAAGTTATAGGAGAAATGGGTTCGATCGTCCACGAGGTTGATTACAAACTGTTTTCATCGAATTCAAAAAGGCAAACAACTCTATCTACCTTAGACAATTTTACACACTGTGGATGACTGTCATAAGAATATGTTCCCTGTTAATCCGAGAACTGTTGCTATTTTTGGCTTTTTTACTTGTGGGCATGCCAACAGCCGATTGCTTTGTTCGTCCTTTTGGTGGTTCAAATTATAGTTTAACCATCGGCTAGGATAAGAGCGTTTGAATGGCATTGTACTGCTACACATCTTCAGGGAAATTGAAGAGATCGTGAACCCAATAATAATTTTTCCAAGATAAAGATTAAAGAACTGATTTTGTTTCGTAAAATTTAAGTGTAACTCCGAGTAAATAGAGGAACAGAGTTTCTCCATGTTCTTTACTTGTAAATAAGTTTTCATCTCTAACACAACCAAATGCAAAATTAGTCATTACCGTAAACTAGCTACGTGACATTCTTTATGGACAGGCAGCTGATGCTTGAAAACTTCATAAGGTACAAATTTTCAAGAAAGGGTCAAATTTTACGTGATAAGGTACATGAAAAAAAAACAACGAGGCTTTGTGTGGAAGGCCCTTCCTAACTCAAAATAAGATCGTAAGACAAAATATTCGGGGGCTTTTGGATTGTAAGACAAGTTTGATATTTATAGAAATGGCCAAAATTTACGTCCTAAGGTACACGAAGATTTTTTTCGCCAAATTGTTCCTTTCTATGTTCTATTCTGGAAATTTCATCGTAAGAGATAATTTTTGTGAGCTTAATCACTTTAAGACAAAATGTTTTGTTAAGAGGGCCGAAATTTACGACATATGGTACATGAAAAAAAATTATGAGTTACTGCGCGGAAACCCCTTCTTAGCCGAGAACCAAACAGTAAGATGAAATATTCGGGGGCTTTTGGGCCGTAAGACAAGTTTGATATTTATAAAAAGGGCCAAAATTTACGTCATAAGGTACATGAAATTTTTTTCCGACAACCTGTTCATTTCCATATTCTATTCAGGAAACTTTCACGTGAGACGTCATTTTTGTGCTGTAAGACAATTTTTTTGTCAAAAGAATAAAATTTACTTTATACGGTAGGTACATGAAAAAAACCAACCAGGTATTGTATAGAATACCACGCTTAGCTGAAAACTGAAAAATGGTTTCCAACAATTGTTTATACTTCGGGAAATAATCAAGCCTAAGGTATTACTTCCACATCCAGTGGAAGTATAGTAACGACAAAAAAATTTTTAAAAATTTTTATTGTTCAAATAGGCTTAAAATGTCAGAAAACGTCGAGATTTTAAGTTTGAGCGAAAAAAATTTCTGTCTGTCTGTCTGTCGGTCTGTCTGTCTGTCTGTCGGTCTGTCTGTCTGTCTGTCGGTCTGTCTGTCTGTAACTTTTCTTTGTGCGCACGTTTACTCTGGAGCCGTTTAAGATATTGACTTGAAATTTGGTACACGTATGTACTTTAACGAGATCTGGAACTAGATTATATTTTCATGTTGTTCCGACGAAGAGTTGGGGGGTAAATTGGGGTAAATTTGGGGTAAATGGGTAAATCAAGCAGGTAGGGGTCCATACAATTGGTATTTAGTATATACAAGAGCAGTTAAGGTCTCAAAAAAATTTTTGGCATTAGCCACCCCCATTACCACCCCCACCCCCTTATTAAAGGGGATGAAAAAAAAATGTGATTTAGTGTACGTACAAGAACCAGAAACCTCAAAATATTTTTTTACTTAATCCACCCCCACTACCCACTACCACCCCCCTATCACCACCCCCACCCCACTACCGATGTGGGGTATCGTTTTATGGGTTTTTGGGGTAGAGGATTTCAAATATTATATTATAAAACTTCCATAAACAATTATTTCCACATACACAGTTCTTTCGTTGTGAGTGACTTGGATAGATAATCTGGATGTGGAAGTAGTGATTCCTTGGGCAGCGGTTTTTTTTTCTGTTTTGCTTCAGAAAATATAATAGGCGATACATAATAAGCTACGATAATAAAGAAGTATTTTAAAAATCTAGCTTCACAAAGCAAGAAAATTTAACTTATAATTTTTTTAAGTGACAAATAAATAAAATCGATTATTCCATAAATGAATCTCAAATATAAAACGAAATAAGTATGTAGAGAAATACTGTTGTAATTGCAAATACTCTTTTTCAGAATCTTCCGAACTAAAATCCTCTTCTGCTTCTGAATTTTCAAAATATTCCAATAGCTACGATGTTCTTCCAGAGTTTCAGGGAGATATGATCTGCTGTTCCACTTAGGACAGCATCCCTTTTTAGTAATCTCTCCACCATTTTGTTCCTGAGAGAAAATTTGGCCCTTTCTTGAAAAGTTGACCAAACGCCCCCGATCTGACGCGTAAGATAAAGAGAATATTAAATAGCTTGTCTACGCACACCAAACTTCGGGGTCAAAAATTTTGTACCTTATGACGTAAGTTTTCAGGCATCAGCTCCCTGTCCATTAAGACTATATCATCAAGTGTAAAAATGGCTTGAGAACAAAAGGACGCTGAACAGTGGGGAAGGCAGAAAATTTGCGGCTTTTTGTAGCCTGTAAAAATAATTCTTGATCCAGCTTCGGAATCAATTTTACCATTTTTTTAGGCAGTTGATTGTTCTACGGAATGATGCAGTTGCCAAAAATTTGTAAGCAGTGCCAAGGTACAGAACCACTGAACTTAAATAATGATAAAGATGCTTAGCGTGAAGATTTTGTCGAAGCTTCTGACAATCTTTACATCGATGATGAATCGTTCGGCAACACTGACAATGTTCTATCGGTATGCATGAGATTATTCCTATATTTTACATATTTTTTACCTCTAGGAACTATACTAATATATTATTTTCTGTTTCACCAGGTAAAATTCTATAAAGCTTACGAAATAATTTAAAATATGATAAATCTATAAAAAAATATTAAGCACCTTTTACGTTAAAGACAACTTTTACTATATTCGACTTTCAACACACTGTGCGACGCGGCGCGGCGGCCGGAAAATATCTATATAAAAAAACTGCTTTTTGGCTTGGGTTAATGATGAATGAAAGTGAACGAAAATTTAATGAACACATTTTCTGCTGGAATAGGCTCCAATCGATATCTCTTATTTGATTTTGTCGATTTATGGCGGTCGTTAACAAAAGATAAAAATCTGTGCTAAAGAAAAAGCAAATCAATTTCTGGATAGTAACGTAAATTGGTCTAAAGGAGGGCATGAATTATTCGTGTGTGTATTAATAATTTAGAGCAAAGCGTAGGCGATTTCCGCCCCTTTTCATTGTCAGTGGAATATAAAGTGGTGTTTGTAGGATGCGTGAACGTCATAAGCAGCACACTATGAACGCGTACACATATCACTTGACACAAGAGCCTTGCTGATTAATGTAAATACCTGCATTCAGTGTTGTCGTTTGCATGCCTTTCATCTTAAATTGTATGTTTAATGCTTGCTCATCTTTCCCGAGATTCACTCGAGTACCTTTTCAATTCGCTCAACACTTGTCAACAAAAAACTGTGACACTAATTTCTATTTACGTTTTCACTCACGGCGAAGCAATTAGGCGACATTACTCTCTTTTATAAAGCGATTTTTTCCAAATCCAGCCGAGATTAAAGTAGTTCAGTTTCCTTCCCTCACTTCTAACGCTGTTTGTTTTTATTAATTGTATTTACATTGCTTATTTTTCTTTATTACGCGGAGATCTAAGCAGTCGCATGCCAACAGGGTGTTTGCGGACCATTACCTAAAACCTTTTTTAAAGCTAATTTTACAAGGACTGCTCTTTTGAAGTTTCTCAAGAAAAGAGTTATAGGTATTTTATGGCATAATTTTCAGGTTGAATCTTACTGAAAAGAAAACGAACTACTAGAACGACAAATTGGTCTCATTGAATCATCTTCATCAAATTAAAAATGAGAATTAAAGTAGCAGGTAGTTTAAAAAAATTATATATTTATACAGGGTGTCAAGAAATAACGTGAAAATGATTAATTATAACCTCTCACCTTATAATAATTAGAACTATTCAAAAACCAACCTCTGTTTATGGCAGTAATTTATTTCATGAAATTTTTGAATATGTTAGCAGAACGCCAAAATATCCAATAGAATTAGAAATTATGAATATACTGGAGCGAATCTGGCGAGAAAAAGAAGAGTTTTTAAACAAACTTTTTTTAAAAATTTTATCATGTTATCAAATTAGTTCAGCTTAATCACACGAGGTGGGGCAGGAACTCGCATTTAAAATTAACAAAAAACACCTTTTGACACGATAACTTTCTTATTATTGACTTGACGAAAAAAAAGTCAAATCAGTGATTGTTGGCCCGGTACTGCAATCAATTGCTATTAGACTTCCACGTTCTTTATGATCTCTTTATCATTAAGTAAATTTTGCACATATTCCCTCTTCAATATCTAAAAATGTCCACCTTCTCGGTTGGAAAATTAAAATCTTAAAAAACCAGAATAATAATAATGCTCCTCGCCGATTTTTTAAACTTTTTATATGATTGTTGCACATTCTTTAGAATACTCTTCCCAGTTTTTTGGAAATATTAATTTTTGAACATTTTAAATCTTATATTGACGACTTATTTGATAAAACACTTGTCAGTATAAAAAAAAGTAAAAAGGAGAAAGTACATCTATAATAACCTGCCTGTGTTTCAAACTTGCAATCCTTGGATTTCAAACTATAATTCTACCTATTACACCACCATTTTCGAAAGCGATAATATTGCTAATATAATGTCACTATTTGAAAATCATGTCTACGTTTTAATATTATATTGTTATGAAATATAGATTAGTTAAATATATAAATAAATGATAGAAAATAGCATACCAAAAAAAATTCTATTCAATTACAAATCTAAAAAAATCAGAAAACAATTTTTTTAATTTTAAATTATTAATAACTTTTGATTTACCCATCGACTTTGTTAAAAAACAAATTATGTTTGTAAGATCCTCATTTACCTGTAAAAAAGTTTCTCTTCTGAACCCTTTCCTACGTAAAAAAAACGCATTTGAAAAAAAAAATGCAATAAGTTTTTCCCCTCCCACAAATTTGTTTATTTGAAAAAAATTTTAAAAAATCCGTCAAATACTAGAGGAAACAGTGAAAAAATTCCATTTCAGTTTTTCAAAATCGCACGACAGGGAAAAAAGTTCGGGGGGTTGAATAATTTTCCTTTCCCTACCTCCTCCCCCTCCCCTAATTGGCCCACCACCTCCACCCTCCGGCTTCATCAATTCTTATCTATTTCACCTACTTCAAAAAAGTCTCAGCTTCCTAACTCCTTTTTTTCGTGAAAAAATTAAGGAATTACTTTTTTGTATGCTAGTGTTACGGCAAAAAAAAACGTGTATTAAAAAAAAAAAGTTTCACGAAAAGTTACCGTCCGATTTGAAAAAATTTACCAGATTATGCGCTTCCGCGAGCTTTTCAATTTTTAGTTTAACTTTTTTTCGTCAAGTCAATAATAACAAAATTATCGTGAAAAAACGTGACAGACAATAACCAGAGTTAGAAAATAAATTTTTATTTGAATTTCGGGATATTTACGATAAGTCTTGAAAGAAGTAAAATACATGTCATCATCATCATGGGTGGCGCTACAACCCTGGCCGAGTCTTGGCCCCTTCAAAGGTTCTCCGCAATCAGTCTCTATCTTGGGCTTGGTGTTTCTAATTGATCACTCCTATGTTCCTCAAGTCCTTTGCTACTCCATCTATCCATCGCAGTTTTGGTCTGCCTCTTTCTCGATTTCCATCGGGCTTTGATCTTAGTATTCGTTTTATAGGCTTTTCGTCGTTCATTCTTAGTGCATGCCCTGCCCATCATAATCGTCCTAGCTTTATCGTTTTTATTATATCAGCGGTTGTATCTGCTTCTCCATACTTGGTTTTCTTGAATGGGGCCAAATATTTTTCTTTCAAAGATTCCCAGGTGGTTTTCATCTAATTTGCTTAGGGTCCACGTTTCGGAGGCATACGTTAATACTGGTCTTATTAGTGCCCTGTATATCATACATTTAGATTTTCGTGACAGATTTGGTGACTTTAGAGTTGTTTTCCAATTCCATGTAGCATCTATTAGCTATAAGTATTCTTCGCTTTATCCCTTTTCCGGTTTCTCTTTAATTATTTACTTCGGAGCCTAGATATATCGTGTGTGTAGTCGCGGGCTAGGCATGGGGAGTAAGAATTACAACATCGCGTGTGCCAGCTGGCTGAAATGAAATAACAGAGCTGGGATGCTCCACCGACAGACGAATTTACGGCTGCCGGTGTTGTCATATCTCTCGCGCTACGTGAATGTACATGCCTAATGGGAAATTACACGCACGGTATGAACCCCCGTACTACTTCTATATTATAGTCGTTTATGGTAAGATTTTGACCTACTCTATTTCTTCCTCCTGCGTTTCGTGCTACAACCATTGTCTTTGTTTTTTATTCGTTTATTTCTAAACCCATTTTTTGAGCCGCTTTTTCTAGTTCGTTAAAAGCCCTTTTTGTTCTACTTATAATATTCATGTCGTCTGCGTATCTGTGCGTTTTAAATTGCTTAGATGTTTTATTTTGAATCTTGACTGAACATACTACTTGTGTCATTGTGAGTCTTGTAAGACTTATCAGTTTAGGCGGTATTCCTAGGTCTTGCATCACGTTATATAGTGTTTTCCTATTTATGCTGTAAAATACATGTGGATTTTCAAAATCATCTTTGTTTTCTAAAACTTTTCATTTGTTTAAAACCGTATGAAAATGTGTTAGGAGTTGTGTATTGATCTTATTGAAAAAGTAACAAGATAAATAAAATTTCGTGTAAAATAAATACAACGATTTGCCCAAATTTTGCCCCTTACTATATATAAAAACTATCTTTATTTTTTATGAGAAATCTACCGTTAAGAGGATTTCAGGTTATAACCGGAGACCCTGCATACTCTACCTTAATTTAATTTAAGAATGTGCCTTCGAGTTAAAAGCCATATTATTCCGTTGCATCATCATATCGTAGTAGTGAAACGTATCAGCGTAAAGCGTCTGAACTGCCAAAACTTCAGGCCGCTTCGCTCGACCTATTCTGTTATGGATGAAATATTTTATGCAGTATTAGGGGTACTTAAATTGATTTACGATTCGCAGGTGTCTGTTTAAGATTTTCAAAATACAGAGAGGTGTATATTCCTAAATACAAGTTATACCAAAGAGAGGATAATAATCCAGTTTTTGAAAATTTCACATTCTGAATAACTATAAATTAAAAAAAAATTAATCAACTAGAATTTAACTTGAGTCGTCCAAAGATTGTTTCGCTGTCTAAACAAAGATTGCAGTCGATGGCAGAAGTTCACAAACAAATTAAAATGCTTTTGTTGACATATTTAAAAATGACCCTATAAATTAAAATTTGTATGTATTTTTCACGATAACGTTGACTGAACATTGTAAATATAATAAAATAAATACCTAAAAAAAATTATACTGTAAATATAATAATCATGAATAAATGCAGAAGTTGGATAATTTGACTGTTTGAGAATCGCTGAACTTGACTAAAATATATATTAGTTATCTCTCTTTTTAGTGCATATTCTATATTTCAGCTTCATAACAGAGGAAGCATTAGTACATTCTACCTCATTGCAATAACTACAACAACACATTGCCAACGAACAGCGATCATATCTATCTTCAATAATGCTACAGCCCTAGTGGGCCCCGACTTTCCCTAGTGTTTTCCGCCAGAGAGATAGTAATGGCGGGCGAGATAAACACCGAGCTCTCGAAACTAAAGAAAGAAAACTTAATAGAGATCATTATTAATGGATCTTTAACTAGTGACGTACCTAAAAATGTGAATATTCAGTTAATACAAGCATTTTTAAGTGAAAAATTGTTACACTACAAAGAAAAAGAAGTTTTTAGTGACGCCAGTGACACCTTAGAATGTAACCTCCAAAAAGATTTATTAATCTTAAGTGATAAAAATGAGGCCTCAAATAAACTAATATACCATCTAGAAAAGCGGGTAAGTGAACAAGAAGACCTTATTGCGCTGTTAAAGTTAAACTTAAACAATAAATCTATAAACAATATTCTTTCACCGCCTCCATCTACTGCAAAAATTCCCAATCAACATAGCAACGCGAGTCAAGCTCAAATTGCCATAAATCACAGAAATCTACCGAAAACAGGAGGTACTAATAGTGCGTCACGTTCAGCTGTTTCCACCTCGGGAAACAAAAACAGTAGAGATACCCACCCACAAAAATCAAATGAATCAATGGCAAGCACAGCTCGGTCTTTCGCCAGTGTTGCAGCAACCAGCAGCGGCTCAACGCCTAACAACAACAGACACGCTGAGAACCACGATGGAACCAGATCAAATTTTACGAATTACAATCATAATAAAGTGATTATAGGATCTAAATCCACAAGTAATAATAAGTTGACAGTTCGAACGGTTCCTAAACATGGGCATCTGAGTCTGAATTGCATCCATCCGGAAACTACACAACAAGAGCTAGAAGAATTTCTGCAAAATACTGCATCGCATATTCCGCTACGTTTTACTTTGTTAAAAACTGATAGTGTGCAAGCTAGCTACAAAGTTTCATATCCGATTGAATTTATAGATGATGTCTATAACCCAGATATTTGGCCCTCGGGCGCGGCAGTTCGTCGCTTTAATTTCAAGAATAAAAATTTTTTGAAAAGAGTTCCATACAATCGGCGACCTTAGGCAATGACAAAAAATTGAATCTTATCTCCGACAAAAAACTTATTGATAATAAGTTGGTTACTCGTTTGTTACATTTAAATGTAAATTGTTTGACAAATAAAATAAATGAATTCGACGCTTTCCTTAGCGATGAACGTTTTGATGTTTTATGTCTGAATGAACATTGGTTTGTAGGAGAGAACATTCTCACGACACAGCTCTTAAACTTTAACCTAATAACTCACTTTAGTAGATCTGCCTCAATTCACGGCGGTGTTGCTATATTTGCTTCGGAAAAACATAAATGCATCCCTTTAAATCAGATCAGCAGACTCTCTGTCGAATTTCACTGCGAATTGTGTGCTGTACTACTTTCCAATACTATAATTATGACTGTTTACCGATCACCAAACGGTGACTTAAATATCTTCTTGGAAACAATTTCATCAGCGTTAGACATACTGATAGAGAAAAATAAAGAGATTATCATAACAGGCGATTTCAATGTGCATTTTCAAACTAATAATAATGATGTCTCCAAAGTCACTAATACACTCAATTCATATAACCTACATTTTTTAAATTTTGAAGAGACTAGAAATAGAAACTGCCTTGATAACATTTTTGTTAACACAGATACTAATATGTTTAGAATAAAAACAGTTAACACTGGCCTATCGGATCATTTAGGTTTAGTGTTGAATTTTAACACAAATAAATTAAATAACAAATCTGAAAGGATAATTTACAGACCAATAACAGATAAAGGTTTGTTTAATCTACATGAATCTTTGTCTACTGTAAACTGGATGATTATTAGAGACACAAATATCTCTTTGACAAACAAACTTCAATATTTCTTTCAGTGCATATTGCAGGCCGTGGAAAGTAGTTTCCCTACAAAATCAAAACTATTGAATAAAACATCTTCTCATAAATTAAACTGGTTTAATGATGACCTCAGGCAGGAAAGGGAAAACCTCCACTTACTACAAGATATTTATAAAGTTAGTCCATCTGAGCAGTTGAGAGAGTTTGTTAAGAACTGTAAGTATACTTATAGAAATAATTTGGAAAAAGCTAAAAGATTTGCGCACGATAATTTTATTAACAGCTCAAACAACCCGCAAAAGGCTATGTGGAATTTGATAAATAATAAAAAAACCAATTGTGACTCTGATCCTTGTATTCATCCCGATAAGTTCAATGAATATTTTGTGAACATTGCAAACGAGATAATAGAAAATCTACCACAAAGTGAATTAAATTATGATAGCTTTTTAGATAAAACAAAATTTCAAATTCCTATTAACACTAAATTTCAATTTAGGGAAGTAAGCTACAACGAAGTTTCTGATATAATGTCAAATTTAAAAAAAACAAACAGCAAAGATGCCTATAATATTAACATGAAAATCTTAACAACAATAAAATATATAATACTAATCCCACTAACTGACTTGATTAATTTATGTATACGTAATAATATCTTCCCTGATGAACTTAAAATCTCTAAGGTAGTACCCATACATAAAAAGGACTCCAAGGATGAGCCCTCGAATTATCGTCCGATTTCAATAATTCCTTTTCTAGCTAAAATCTTTGAGATGGTTCTAAAAAAACAAATAACGGACTATTTTGAGCAAAATAATCTTTTCAGTCAACATCAGTTCGGTTTTAGGAAAAATAAATCCACTACATTAGCTATCCTGTCCTTAATTGATTTCATAAACAATGGTTTTGAAAAAGGTTTATACATTTATTCGCAATTCTTGGATCTTACCAAAGCGTTTGACTGTGTATCCCACGATATTTTACTAGATAAGCTAAAGTTCTACGGTTTTGACAAGAACAGTGAAAACCTAATCGCCTCCTACCTCAGCAACCGTCATCAATTTGTTACCAACAAAAGTAAAAGCTCGGCCTTATTACCTATAAAATATGGTGTGCCTCAAGGGTCTATAATTGGCCCCATATTATTCCTCATATATATAAATGATTTGCCGAGTTCACTAGCTGACAGCCACTTTACTCTATTTGCCGACGACACCACTATTTCAAATCCTTCTTCCAATCTTAATGAATTAATAGATAATGTAAATATATCACAGTCAAAAGTTTTGAAATGGTTCCTAGCCAATCAGTTGTGTTTAAATCAGAATAAAACTGAGAAAGTAATATTTAGCCTAAAAAATGTAAATGACATAGACAACTCTACTTTTAGTAATACAATTAAATTTTTAGGAGTCTTCCTTGACACAAAATTATCGTGGGAACCTCAAACAACGCATGTATGTAAAAAAGTATCGAAAAGTGTATATCTATTACGGAGTCTGTCTTACAAAGTCTCACAAAAAACTCTCCTAACTGCTTACCATGGATTAATACATACCACTCTTTCTTACGCAATTCTGACCTGGGGTCATGCCCCATCTGCCAGTTCCGTTTTCTCATTACAAAGAAAATCAGTTAGAGTGATCGCTGGTCTGAATTATAGAGATGATTGCAAAAACGCATTTATTAAACTTAAAATTCTTACATTGCCTTGTATGTACATTCTTCATTGTCTAATGCATATAAAAGAAAATGAAAGCAAATATGCAACCCATGGCCAATTACATAGCTACTCCACAAGAAGGTGTAATTCAATTTTGCCAGACTATCTGAGGTTAACTAAATCTAGGAACAGCATCAATTATTACGGTATAAAGTTTTTTAATGCATTACCCACCCACATCAAACAGTCAAACTGTAAGAAATTTAAAGAAACGGTGAAACGTTTTTTGCTCGGGCAAGCGTTCTATTCATTTGAGGAATTTCTGTGTGCAGATTTTAGTCACTTTGACGTGTGTTAGTTCTCACTTATGTACGCTGTTATGTATTTCGTTTGTTTTTTATCTGTGTTATAATAATTTTATGATTTTTACTTATAACATCTTATGTAATACTTTTTGATATTACTTCTTTTAATTTGTTCTCAAACTGTACCTTGACTTGTGTAAATACTTATTGTATACTAGCACCAATAAACTATTATTATTATTATTATTATTATTATTATCATTGGTCCCTATCCCCTGCCAGTCTCTGTCAGTTCTTCTCCTTCCTATGGCGTTACAGCCCAAAGCGGGCGTTGGCCTCCTTTACTTTCTACCTCCATTTCGCTCTGTCTGCTGCCACTCTCCTCCATATCCTTATTCCTAGGAGGTCGCGCGCGTCTTCCGAATTTCGTCTTCCCACCGCTTTCGAGGTCTACCCATTGGTCTTTTCCCATGCATCTTAGAGTCGAAAGTTCTCTTCGGTAGCCTTTTATCTTCCCTCCTGCTCACATGTCCAGCCCATTGCAGTCTCTGGAATCTAATATGTTCTGGAAGGGGACTTCTCCGAAAATTTGGTACAGTTCATTGTTGTAACGGGGCCTTCATATATCATTATTGTCTTTAGTTGGTCCTAGTATTCTCCTCAGCACCTTTCTCTCAAAAATGTTGTTTTTATCTTTTCTGTCATTATCCATGCTTCACTTCCATAACATACAATGGGTCTTATAATTGTTTTGTAGATTCTGAGTTTATTGTTATGATGCACGTTTTTTGATCTTAATACGTGAAATAGTGCGAAATATGCTTTATTATCTTCTTCTGAGTATTTCTCTATCCTCCGTTCCATCTGCGCTTAGTTCCACCCCTAGATATACAAACTGCTCGACTGACTTTATGTCGTTATCTAGTGAGATGTGTCTGGCTCTGTTTCCTCGTTTTTGGGTTAGTATTTTCGTTTTCGTTGTGTTTATTTTCGAGCCAATATTCCTGGCAAGTCTCTTCAATTCTGAGTATGTTTCCTCTGCTGTTAGGTGCACCAATTTTACTTGCGTGTTCATCCACCCAATCCTTCCATCGTGATTTAGGTCTGCCTCTTCTTCGTGTTCCTTCTGGCTCTGACAAGAGCATTCTTTTCGGCGGGTAGCTTTCATTGGCCCTTACAATGTGTCCTGCCCATCTAAGACGTCCAGTTTTAATGTGCGTTACTACATCCTTGCTCTTTGTATATGTCTGTATATTTTGAATATAATTCAAAATTATATCTTCTACGCCATATACCATTTTCCCATACTGCGCCGAATATTTTTCGAAGAATTTTTCGTTAGAAAATTAGTAGCCGATTTTCATCCGATTTATTAATTGTCCATGTAGATTATGACTTTAGTTTTCCATGGCAGATTATGACTTCTATTGGACAACATTATTCATTTCTTTATTTCTTCTGTTATCGAGTTTTCTCTATTTACTAGAAATCCCAGACATGTAAAGTTGTTAATCACTTCAAAACTGTAGTCTCTAATTGTAATATTTTGACCAATATTTCGAGCCTTATTATTTGGTGTTGATGTCATCAGTTTCGTTTCTTTCTCATTGACTCTTAAGCCTATATTTTCTGCTGCGTTTGAAACTGTACTAAATGTTTCTTTGGTTTTTCGTAAAGTACTAGCGCCTACGCCTATGTCATCTGCAAACGCCAGTGTTTGGGTTGATTTATTATATATAGTGCCTCTATTATCCAACCCTGCAACTCTTACTACTTTTTCTAGGGCAATATTAAATAGAAGGGTCGCCGCTACGTTTCCCTGTCTTAAGCCCTTATGTGTTTTGAAGGCGTCCGATGTTCCATTCTGTGTTTTAATTTTGCAGATTTATTTTATTTGGACATCGTTGCTTTTACTAATCTGATTAGTTTTTCTGGTATTCCAAATTCTTGCATGGCCTCATAGAGTTTAGATCTTATAATACTATCGTATGCAGCTTTGAAGTCTATGATGAGCTGGAGTGTATCGATATTAAATTCGTTAGTTTTTTCTAGTATTTGGAGTAGTGTAAATATTTGATCAGTGGCAGATCGCCCTGGTCTAAACCCAATTTGATATTCTCCTAGGAGCATCTCGGTATAGGGATTCAGCCTTTTATATAGTATATTAGAGAGGACTTTATATATTGTATTTAGTAATGTAATATCTCTATAATTTTTACATTCAAGCTTGTCGCCTTTCTTATGTAACGGGCTTATCATACCAACATGCCATTCCTCTGGTATTTGTTCCTCCATCCACACTCCACTTGTTATTTTATGTATTCGAGTGGTTAGGTTTTGTCCTCCACCTTTAAACAGTTCGGCAAGGAGACCATCACTACCTGGAGATTTCCTGTTTTTCAGGCGTTCGGTTGCATCTTTCACTTCTTGTAAGGTAGGCGGTTCAATTCGTTCATGATTTTGTAAACCTTGAGGGCGTATGTTATCATTTAGTTCCACATTGTCCTCACAAAATAGTTGGCTGAAGTATTCGACCCTCGATCATATTCGATTGTATTCTGAAAAATATTTGAAAGACTTTTAGCAACACGAGTAATTAAATTTTCAGAATATAAGCAAATATTATCTTTTGACTGTGTCGACCATCAAATTCTCCTCAAAATTATTGAGTCCTATGGTATACGTAGTACTTATAATGACATATTTAACCGGTAGGAAAGAGTTCGTAGATTGTATTGGCAAAAGATCAGACGAACTTCTGGTTGGTATAGGTGTCCCATGAGGAAGTGTGCTAGGCTCACTTTTGTTTATTTTATATATCAATGATTTGGACAACTTCATTTTTTCTTATTATGGCTTATTTCTAGATGACAAAACTATTATTTCTTGTGGAGACAATCTGGAAGTTAGATTTGAACAGTTTAAAACTAACTTTAAATCGGTAACTGAATGATTTAACAACAAAAAGCTTGTATTTAATCAGTACAATACAGTTCTTATGCAATTTCGCCAGGTTGCAACAAAATTGGCTATTATAATATAATGAAAAATCAGTTCAATAGCTTACCTCTTTCAAATTATTAAAAATTCACATTAATTTATCGCTTGATTGGAATATGTTACCTCAGTATGTAGAAAATGTGCAAGTAAAAATTTTGCTTTCAAGGCTACGCCAGATAACTAGTATCGAAACTGTAAAAACTTATTATTTTTATGTATGGAATCACAAATAAGAGACTTTTTTGGTGTAACTCTACAACAGAAAATAGGGTTTTTTTTACTACAAACAAGAGCAATACTTTGTATGTTTGGTTTAAACTATAGGGATTCTTGTAAATTTTTTATTAGGTAATAAATATTAACTTTACTAAGTCTGTACATATTCGAAATTTTAAAATTTGTTAAGCAAAATTTGTCACAATTTAATTTTCAAAATGTATATCATCATTATCCAACGCATCATGGATATAATTTACAGCACGACATCCATGGGCTTCAACTATATAAATCAAATCCATATTACGTAGAAACCCTCTTTTATTATAGAATAAGTAATGGTATAAAAAATATGGCCGGCCAAAAGAAATTTTGTTTCTACTCGAAAATCTACATTAATTGTGAATGCATTTTACTCTGTAGATGAGTTTCTGCACTCGCAGCTAATATAGATAAATAAATGATATTAAAAATGTTTGTTCATAATGTTGCCAAGATGCATTTGACTTGTCCTATATCATGGAAGTAAATAAATTATTATTATTACTAATATTATATCAAGCCATATGTGCATTATCAACTCGTACAGACCTCAAGTTAAATTTCAGTCAGTTTAATTGCAACCAAACTCCGTCTAACAAATCCTTAGAATATTTAGGTTGACTCCTTTCGTCGTATTAGTGGTGCAGTTTGTGGATTTGTGGAGAGCAATGTTGAGGGTTCAATTGCAAGTGCCATGTTTGGCTTACAACAGACTTACTGTAAAATGGTAATCGAGGTTACTCAAATGTTTCACAAGCTATTTCTCGCATCTTGCATTACTGATATGTAAAATAAAGAGTTTTCCATTGTTAAACAACGAAATGAATCTCAGATTTACATATTTCATTACCCATTTATTTCGAAATGCAATAGAGAAAAATCCTATTTTATCATAGTCATAGCACGTAGAGTAAACTTGAAAAATAATTCAATTTTCTACAGTTATTTGGCTTTGGGCTAAGCCTATTCAGCCACGACTAAAATTTAAAATTGAAGCGTTTGGAAAAATTTCAAAACCAAAGTCGCTTTTTGTATTCTTAACGTTACCCGAAGGGGTCTAAATGACACCGTATTTATTGCTCTCGCTGTATGACGGTCAAAAAGTCAGAAATTGCGAAGTATCCAGATGGCATAATATTCGCCACATAGGACAAATATTTCTTCTGGGGCTTATTGCAATAAAATTTTGTATTGCGCATTTTGAAAGAACGTGCATTTTTTAATGTAGTTTGTAATAATATCCACCTTGGTTGAGCAGAAGTATCATTAGAAAGATTAAAGAACAATCTCGTTTATGGCACTTGTATAAAGAAAGGGGGGAAGTACAATATCTAAATCAATTTAAGTTATTACGCTCTAAAATCAAAAGAGATGTTGACTCTGCACATAAAAAATATATCGAAAATTCGGAATCGCAAATTAAATCCAATCCTACTTGTTTTTGGTCTTTTCTTAATAACATGCATAATTCATCTACAATTTCCTAATCAATGTCCTACGGCAACAGCCAGCTTATTGATCCTCAAAGCATAGTCAATGCGTTTGCTAGTTACCTTCAGTCTGCTTTTATATCTATATCTAATTACGTTAAAGTGGATCAGGATGACACTTTCGATATCCCACAACTTAATACTCCAATTATCAAAATGGAAGAAGTTCTCATAACCATAAAGAAATCTAAAAACAAATTAACTACTGGTCCTGATGGAATTCCATATTTTCTACTAAGAGACTGCGCCATTATCTTCGCTTTACCGCTGACTACCATCTAGCTCTTCAAACAGAAACATTTCCTCAAATTTAGTGTAGGTCAAAAATTTGTCCTATATTCAAAAAAGGTGACAAGAATGCAATTGAAAACTAAAGACCTATAGTTTTATCCTCTGTAACTTTGGCAAGCTCTTTGAGGTTATCTTATATCATACCTTATCTTTTCATACGAAATCTCAAATATCAGTTCATCAGCATGGTTTCTTAGCTGGTAGATCAATAACCACTAATCTTGTAAGTATTACCAATTATCTTGCTACATCACTTGATCAAGGTGGTAAGTTTGATGTAATTTATGCTCACCTCTCCAAAGCTTTTGATAGGCTAGATCATGGTATCTTATTGAAAAAATTATCAGCCTTTGGACTAACCACGGACTTACCAATTTTTTCTGTTCATATCTATCTAATAGGCTATTAAATGTACATTGTCGTGGTTTCACATCTGTTCAAGTGTCGGCAACATCGGGAGTACCACAGGGCTCAGTTCTGGGACCCACACTTTTCATATTATTCATTAATGACGTTTGTCAGGACATTGAGACATCTAACGCTCTCCTATATGCCGATGATCTCAAGCTATTTACCGTTAAAATTATCATCGTTAAATATATCGAAATGTAATGCCTTCACAACGAAAACTAATTCAATAACTTTTTCGTATAATATAGATAGTGAAGCCATTACCAGATGTCCTGAATTCAAGGACTTGGGTGTTATCAAGGCGCTTTAAAGATGTTTCAACAATTACTTTGCTGCTTAATGCCTTCGTCAGGTCTAAACTAGAATACAGAACACAGTTGTCTGCAGTCCAAACTATGAAACTCATATTTCTAACTTAGAAAAGTTCAGGGGAAGCATGCTAAATAAATTTGATGGTGTTTATCCAGCTGTTGGTACACTGCAATCTGAATTGTTGGTTAGATTTAACTTAAATGAACTACTTACGACGAGCGTACTTTGCTGTACTCTTTTTACATAAACTTAACCAACAAAATTGACTGTCCTGAGCTATTAAATGAAATTTACTTCAATATACCCTCTTTTCAAACTCGATCGTATTCTTTTTTTTATCTACCGACTCCTTGTACTAATTTATTAAAATTCTCACCTATTTCCTCTATGTGCTCACAGTTTACCCAATATCAGGCGGACTTAGATCTTTTTAACTATAGTATTTGTAATATTAGGAAATGCATTTTAGGTAATTAAGTTATAGGATTGTATTTGAGATTGTCTTTATATAGAGATGTATTGTTGTTTTTATCATTTGTAATTGGATTTTTCTGTCTGAGCAGTTGTACCTTTAAATAAATAAATAAATAAATAACGTATGGATTATTTAAAAGTGCTTGTAAAGAATTACTAGCAGTAGTTATAGAACGGCCTAGAAAGAAATTATTATATATTTAATTTTTTTTTCACTAGAAAATTCATATTGGATATTGAATAAAACATACTAACTCTTAAAAGCAATGGAGTAACCCTAATGTATTTTTTAACAAATAAATATTACATTTAAAATAGGATTACATAATAATTTAATACTAAATACAGTCTTTGTTGTATAAATACTTCTTTAGTGCTTCAGAAGCTGCCGTTTGAATTTTATTACTACAAAAACTAAAGCTAATGTAGAGCTAAAGTATATATACAATACCCGACGGTAAACTCCGAGACAGCTAGATAATGGAATTATAATAACGTAATTTGAAAAATTTTAACGAATCGATTAAATATAACTGAGGAAAAGCTGAAGGGGAGTGTATAACGAGCAAAAACTCCTCTATTAAGCGAGAGGTTTGAAGAACATGATTGATTGAAAGGTTGTTGGAAAAGTAAACAGTTGATGTTATCGTTTACTTTGGATACTTGTTAGGAACGCCCGCTGCACAATTTTATTACAATTTTATGGAAAATATACTCTACGTACATACAAGTAAGCGAAGATACATATCTAAGAACTTATTTTTTAAAATAACTGTTTAAAACAAATTCAACGGTAACTATATTTTTCACTTGCTTTAAATTAATAAATATATTAAATATTAGTAAACATATATTAAATATTAGTAAACGTGGGTCGAAAAAAAAATATATTTTTTTTTTTCGGAACGCTTTAGAGCGGAAAAGTTGCCTATTGTAGCAAAAAGAAAAACGGCATAAAAATAATTAAAATCTTCCGTTCGCGCATCGTACTTAAAGTTTGTAAAAAATTGCTTTAGTTTTTATGCTTGTTTTATGGTTTAAATAACCTAAATAAATTAAATCCTGATCAATGATGTGGTATTTACAACTATTTTGCATAGGTAGCACGGTAAGCCAAAGATATGAGGATTTTTTGGCTTACTGTGATTTTTACTTTTTCTTTTTTATCTACTACACATTTAAAGTCTAATTTTTTGGCGAAATGATCTAGACTTCAGTGTTGCTCGGATATAGCCATCTCTAGTCATGTCCACATACTTTATTCAAGGCCTCTGTCACAAATTTGACAGCCTGAGTGTGACAGAGAAACTTTTGTATTTCTCTGACGGGCTTAGTGTCAGAATTGATGAGTGATTTAATATCTTCTTCACTTAGGTCCCGCAGCATTGGGGGAGGATACAACACATAAGAATTCCAATTAATAATGTTAGTGTAATCGGAAGCTTGAAAGTTTATCTTTGGTGGTACTAAATTTCTACCAGTCTTCTTCTTTGGAACGGTTCGTCTTGCTTTTGAGATCCTTCTGTAACCAACCTCCCGAATATGTTATCTTTCATCGACAAGCATTGCCAACAGAACATTCTCAGGGTGAGCAAAGAATGCATTTCGTTCTATTACTGGATCAACAACTTTAAGTAATTCGTCAGATAAACACCGTGATGTTTGGATTGTTTGAAAGACATGTTTTGGTGCGTCAGTAAAATATTTGCTCTTTTTTATGGCAAACCACACAGGCATGCATGTCATACATGCCCATAACATATCTTTCAAGTAATCCAAACATCACGGTATTTATCCGACGAATTACTTAAATTGTTGCTCCAGTAATAGAACGAGATGGGTTCTTTGCTCACCCAGAGAATGTTCTGTTGGCAATGCTTTTCGATGAAAGTGAACATATCCGGAAGCTTGATTACAGAATGATCTTAAAAGCAAGACCAACCAACCATCCCAAAGAAGAAGAAATTTCGTACTACCGAAGATAGGATGGTTGGTTGGGAGGGTGTGGGTGGAACTCGACGTGCAACCACTTCCACGTGGTGAGTTTTGGGTCGTTTTGTTCTAGCAACACGAGTGAAGAGTTGTTCAGTGAAAATTGCGAAAAATTGGTAAATTTCTGTTTTTTCTATGACGTTGAGCGAACGGAAAAAATTAGATTATTGATCAGAATTTGATTTATTTAGGTTACTTAAACCATAAAACAAGCACGAAAAACTAAAACGTGTTTCTTTTAAAAGTTTCAATTAACAGAAAAAAATTACAAAAATATCGTGATTTTTGCCATTTGTACGATGCGTGAACGGAAGATATTAACCGATTTTAATTTTTTTATGCCGTCTTTCTTTTTACTACAGTAGGCAACTTTTCCGCTCCAAAGCGTTCCGAAAAAAAAAAAAATAATAATAATAATTATTTTTTTCGACCCACCCTAGTAAACATGTATAAATGAGAAAAAATATAACTCTATCACTTTTTCCGTTTCATATGTACAGAAAATATGCAGATGCTGATATCACCATAAAATTATTTAATCTAATATCTCCCAAAGATTTTCTTACAATAATATATGCATCAACGAAGGTTTGCAATATACTATATTATTTTACTTTTAACTCTGACAATGTATGAAAACAAACAAGTGCAAACTGTTTTGCTTTCATCATACGCCACAAAGATAAAACAAAGATACAGTTAAAATAATTAATGCCGTCGTTGCTTTAAATTGTTAGAGGAACTAATTGAAATAATGAATAATGTATACGAATAGAAAGAAATCCAGCTAACTTACCTCCGCGGTTTTCACTGTCCGCTGGTTTCACTTGGATGGGGCGGTTCATCTGAAACAGAAAAAAGAAATAATAATTCTTGTTAGTCGCGTCTAAGAAAACATTTTCGCAAAAACTTTCAACTCGCCCAAGTATATCTCAAAGTTCGTAGTTTATACAAACAGTTGCCTGAACGTATTTTATGAGCATCTATTTAATTTGCAAAAGAATACATATAAATTAGATTTAATTAAATTAAAGTTTGAAAAGTCATTAAAGCCACCAAAGTTGATTTTGTTTAATTAAATGGGGGAGTGCAGTATTGGATTCAACTTTGAAACTCTTTTTTCATAATTTCTGTAAAGTAAGTACAAAAGTTGTACATTAAGGCAATAGCTTATTTACTCAAGTGGTTTATTTCTTTAGATGAACACTTGCTTATATTAATCAAAGTATAACTTCAGAGTTGCTCAAATTTTCTAAGAACTAAAGTTGCAAGCCCTACAAGTTGCGCTACCTAGTGGACATTGTTCCTTTTTCTACAAAGGATCACTTGAATTTTAGTTAGTAGATCAGTCAAAGCAAAATAATATGAATATATGAATATAAAAAAAACTTTTTTTAACTGAAAAATTTTAATCACAAGAGTTCATATTCATCACTCGAGTTCGAACTTTGCTATCCGAACGAGCGGGCGCGTCCGAAAAACGCTCTCATTAAAAAGCGAAACACACCGGGTAAAAGTCCGCTAAATTTAATAAAACAGATGAATTTGTAGATCAAAAAATTTCCGCGTAAATCGATGTCATAACGAAAGAACAAAGTTGGAATGGAATTAATATTTGAAAATAACTAATGAAGAGTTATCTAGTGGCAAAACCGACCAGTGCAGTGCTATGCATAAAGAAACAAGCAAACTTAAAGGACCAGGCAATAAATAACAGGAATATAAGCTATTGTCTTCTCATTTTTAAAGTGCCTATTTATTTCAACGTTGCCACCCAAGTTTATTTATCCAAGTTTATTTATGTCTTAATGACTAACAAGTGTCTGTCGCATAAAACCATTGCATTGTTTTCTTAGGTCCAAGCACTAGCTAAATACAAAGTGTAAAAGATATAATTTTAAGGTATCAAGTGAGTGATAGGTTTCAGGAATAATACATATCTTAGGACGTGCGATCAGCGATTCTGTGAGTAGTGATTAATTTCGTAGATAATTTGTATTTGTATTAAAATAGTATTTGTATTTTATGGTGTTTCATATTTCTTGCGTTATAAATACTATAATAAACTGCTGAGAGGAAGAAATGATAACACACACACGAGAAGAGGCACACCACGGCAACAGTGCAGATAAACTGGAGGAAGAAGAGGAAGCAAAAAATGAACGAATTAAATTAATAGAAGAAGGTCCTTCAATAAGCCACCATCCAAGGAATAACTGCTAGAAATCACGGTAGAGCAAGAAGAAATACTGCACATAGAACAGGCCAAATAAACAATAAAGAAGACTCAAGAAGAGGCAGAAGTCCAGAACCAAAAATACAAAA
Organism: Rutpela maculata; assembly: GCA_936432065.2. NCBI lineage: Eukaryota > Metazoa > Arthropoda > Insecta > Coleoptera > Cerambycidae > Rutpela > Rutpela maculata. The sequence continues at coordinate 100,364,833 of OW386291.2, forward strand.
AAAGGACCTTAAATGCTCCCTCACGACACAGTGCGGTAACGCACACAAATACCTACACCTCTCATCCCACATTCGCCATGTGGCTCTCGCTGCTGGCAACAAGCATGGCATTAGTCCACCCCAGCGTGGACTAACAAGCCCAGCTGTATATCCTGGGAGTGACAGCAATGCCTACCGCACGCCGGTAAATCAATCAATCAAACAAGAGTTCATATTCATCACTCAACAGTTTTTGTAAACATTGCGTATGCCACTCGATTCAATTCAAACTGTCAAACACAATAATGCATATGTAGATTTATTTGAATTTTAAAATTATTATTAGGTTTTTTACTAGTTTGTTGTGAAAAAATGATTTTAAGCGATGATAAAATTGCCGGTACGAAAAGTACAACTAGTTTTGTTAATAATAAGTAGGTCATAGATTTCGCCGAAACTAAAAAAAAATATCGTCACATTTCGTACGCTCCTGTGGGCTCCAATTTTCTAATTCGCAGGTGCGATTCACGACTTGCATTAAATACAATTCTCGCTTTCCATAATGACATTGTATGGCCCTTCAACTCATGTATTAAAAAAGATGTGAACCTTTAAAGATTTCGTGTTTCGGCTTCTTTGCGGATTGGGAAAACGGGAGCCTCAACACGGTTTTTGTCAAATAACTCGAAAAGTCATTCATAGCTCAAAAATAAGAAATCTCAGCGGAAAATTCATAAACCGAGGAGCAATTTGATGTTTTTAAAATCTCCTGATTATTTGTTTTTTTTTGAAGATATGCAGGTTTAAAAATTTTTAAGTCAAAATACTATTTTAAAACTTAAATATCTCAGAAACTACGGTACTCACGCCAAAAATGTTAAGAAACCAAATTTGATTAAGCTAAAAGTCTTTTTTTAAATTTTTTTCTCCTTAAAAAATAAAAAAGTTGTGACTGATACTACGTGCGTCTTCGCATGTTTCCATAAAAATCTCGCCATTTCTCATAATTATTTTCGGCAAATTTACCTTAAAGTGCAACTTTCTGTTGAGCAGTAGTAGAAAAAGTATAACATTCTACTCGTGTGTAATAGCTATTACTCACTCGGATTAATCATTCTCTTGACATCATTACACACTCGTTGAATAGTATACTATAATTTCTGCTTTCATATACTAAATATCTAATATTTAATATGAACAAATAATAAAATACCTATTCTTGAATGAATGAGACATTTTTATTTATAAATTATATTTACAATAAAAAATGAAAATTGATGTTTATGTTTATAATGTTTATTTTGACCATGATAGTGCATGTTCTGTAAAGCTAATCAATGACATAATAAATTATCAAAATATAGTAAAATACCATTGTCGTCTGGAAAAGATTATCAAGAGACGTTCCCCTTGGAAAGCCATTATCAATCTCAAAAAAATTTAATATTATCTCTGCGCCTACTTAGAGGATACCTCATTGTGTGACAAAACATATGATAAATAAAACTTTTGTCACATTTCAAAGTTAAGAATTATTATTAAAAAGTAAAAATAAAAAGAATATAAAATTTCGTTCACGCTATGGATCTATAAGGAAGTGTCTTTTTTGTTGTGTATCTATCAGATAGATTAAATATGTCATCGACAATGTTGCATAAACTATATTTTTCAGATTATTTATATTAATGGTAATTTTATTATGAATAAGTTATATGCCACACTGAAGATTTCAGATTAGATGAAAAAACTTTTACAACTTTTCGGTGGCTTGACATTCTTCGACAGTAGAAGGGAATATTTTATTTATTAAGACGTGGTGAGCAAAATTTTACATTTTTATTTTTAATTTTGTCTTTTTTTAAGAAAATTTAAATCCATGGACAAAATACTGGTTGTTGGAAGAAAGAACCTTTTCAGAAGACAGTTGAAAATTATTAATCATGTTTTGCCTAAATTTACACGAAATCGTTGGATTTCTAAATTTGTTCTTGATATAAAAAAAGAAAAATGAAAGACAGGAAATAATAGCATTTAATAGAATATGACCTTTCCTCGGTAATATACCATGTTGTAATGTATTTATTCATTAGAACTATTTATAAATTTCGTACAATATTTTATAAAATTATTTTATGTTTAAACAGTTAAATTGCCACAGTGGATATAGTCGAACATGGTGAGACAAACGAATTATTAAACAAAATTCAATCATTAACACATTTATTAATTTGTGCAGCACATTTAATATTACAGGAATATTAATAAACAATGAAATGACATTATTTATCACTAGGTTACGTACGAGCTACAATTAGGCAAACATATAAACAAATCTGAAAATACTGAAAACACTGGAAATTCTAAGAATAAACAGTCCCAAAAATACGTACCTTTGCAGACTCATTTATATACGTATGTTGTTACACAAGATCAATTTCCGGCCGTCATTTCTTTATTTTTTATCGGATCGAGAAAAAACTAGGCATGTGTCATATTACCAAAAGGAAATTTTTTTATCCAAGTTTTTACCACTTTCAGTTTCACCGAAAGTGGCCCCTACTTTTAATTTCTAAACGAAACACCCATCATATTTTTGTATTTTTGGAATCAAGAGGTCATTCTACATACGACTGTGCTAATTTCATGTCTCCGCAATTTGGAAATTTTCCAGTCAGTTTTAATTTTCAATCTAATGTCCCGTGAGCAACAAGAAATTGACCCATCAGGGTGTGTTGTGACGCATCGTTAGATTGATATTGAAATATTACATTTAGCTGTAGCATAAAAGTTTTCAGTAATTTTGAAAAACTATTATTTTTGGATATTAGAACAATTTCTGAAAATTGAATAGATTGAAAATTAAAATTGGTTGCAAAACTTTCAAAATGGGGGAAAGAGTAATGAAATTAGCACAGATATATGCAAAAGGACCTCTAGATTTCGAGAATACAAAAATATAGAGGATGTTTAATTTAGAAATCAAGATAGGGGGTCAGAAACTTGACAAATGGCTTAAAAAATGTCGACTTGGTAACATGCGACATATGCCTAGTTTCGATCCCGCAAAAAATAAAGAAATGGCGACCGAAAAGTAATGTCATTGACACCCGGTGTATTAAGTTTTGAATAATTTTTACATCAGTGAATGAAATTATCGTAAACCAAGGAAACTTTGACAAGTGGACAGTTGAGTTAATGTTTGCATTCATGTAGAAAGGATTTTACCAGATTTAAAAACGGATTATTCTCACAATAATCGATGTTTATTTTTTTAGTATCTCTAGTCATATAAGTAATAATCCGCAAATTTTGGGTAAATAAAGACAAGTTAATTACAGGTTTCTATATTTACTCCGGTCAAAATAGACATTCACCCTTGCATAAATTCCCAAGAAGCTGAAAATTCACATGAACGTTAGAGATACCATTATAATGAAGTTGTGAAAAGTCCCCATTGATCCCGTGTGTGCAAAAAATGTTATGCGAGATCAAAGTTTGCAAAAATGGGTTTTTTGAATTTTTTAGCGAAACGGTTAGTTTTATGATAAAAATAGCTTAGACAAAAATTGTAGATCTTTCAATTCTCTACAAAAATTTTCCTAAAATTCACCTTTTTTTAGAAAAAGCCATTCTAAAGTTACATTTTCCATACTATGCATGACTACGCTGCCTATGTACATTATGGACGTATAATATAAGTAAAACTATTAATCTGCATGACTAATACATTAATATTGAATGATAATTCTAAGAATATGGGATGAAAAGAAACGCAGTCCCTAATTTTATGTGACCACATGGCCTTGAGCAACATCTGTCTGCTGTTCAATTGTGAACGTGGCAGTGTCCGTCTACCTGATCTTTTTTCTAAGGTCCCAACGAAATACCGTTAGTCTTAAACGTTCCCTCGTAGTGAAAACACGTGGTTATTGTAAATATTCTTAACTAAAGTTTGTGCTGTATTCAGTTTTTAAAAAATGTCGCAAATTTGCTTCGTTTATAATCAACCGCAGAACAACGTCGCCGTGTGGCAAAAACTTCAGCATCTTCTGATATTCTCTTTGACCAATTTATGACAGTCCCAACTAGTCAACAACAATTTCTGTCAAACATTCATAATAAGTCTCGGTTGATTACAATGCTAAAAGAAAAATTTACCACTGATGTACTCATTATAGACACTGCAATAAATCAATTCAATCCAACTGATGTCAGTGTTGTTGTTGGTGAAGATGTTGATCTGTTGCTCGAACTCCATTTGAAAATCCATTTATTTTTTAAAACGAGGCAAGGCTCAACAACCATCGGAAATATTTTCAAATATGAGTTTATGGGCTTATCCTAAATGTAAAAATCATATTCTATTTTTACATGCTATGACTGGCTGTGATACAACATCAGCAATGTTTCGGAGGGATAAAACAACAGTTTTCAAATTGTTTGAAAAACAAGATTTAATTACATGTGCAAAAGCTTTTGAAGATATGAACACTGCTCCAGAAACTCTAATCACCAACGGAATTCGCTTTCTTATTTCTGTATATGGAGCTCCAAAAAAATTATTTCCATAGATAAGTTACGTTACGTATCTTTTGCAAAACATACACGTAATAAAAAAATTATCTTGTCTTCCTCCAACCTCGGCTTCTGCTCATCAACATTTTTATCGAGTATATTACCAGGTTCAAGTGTGGCTTGGTAATGAACTGGACCCAGAAGAATGGGGTTTGAAGCTAATTAATAATGTATTGGAGCCAATCCACACTCTACTTCCACCGGCACCAGGAAAGCTCCTTAATACTATTTTTTGCAACTGCAAATTCGAAATGCGGTTGCAAAAAAGTAGGCTTACTTTGTCCACCAGCATGCACCAGCTGTCAAGGCCAGTCGTGTTCAAATACTGAATCTCCAACAGAAGATGATCCTTACATCAACGACGAAACAACTGATGTATCGCTGTTTGAACAATTTACGTCAACTCAGGAAGATGAAGATGAAGAAGAAGAAGAAGACCTAATATTATATTAAACTTCAATAAAAAGACCGTGGAGTAGGCCTACCCGGGAAACCACATTAAAAAAGACGCGCCAAGTACACTACCTCATAGGTGGCGTGGAAATGTGTGCATATTATGGAGAATATAACTTTAGAATGGCTTTTTCTCAAAAAAGGTGAATTTTAGGAAAAGAAGTGTAAGGACCGTTTGTAGAGAATTGAAAGATTTACAGTTTTTGTCTAAGCTATTTTTATCATAAAACTAACCGTTTCGCTAAAAAATCCAAAAAACCTATTTTTGCTAACTTTGACCTCTTGACCTCGCATAAAATTTTTTGCACACACGGAATCAATGGGGACTTTTCACAACTTCATTATAATGGTATCCCTAACGTTCATGTAAATTTTCAGCTTCTTGGGGCTAACTTGACCGGGTTAATTACTCACAATGACAAGAACATTAAAACTGAAAAATGCAGTTTAATGATGACAACATGGTTGGCGAAACGTGCCTCGTGTATACATTATGATTTACCATGACATGCCTAAAATAAAATGGTGTACTAGTCTTCTATGTGGGAAAGTCCCTGAAAAATTTTAGAGTGGTCCGAGGTAATTTAATTATTTTCGTTGCATTAAAACTTGCAAAGATACGCTACTGTTACTTGTCTGTGGTCACTAATAGGCGAACTTACTTGTGAAAAAACATATCGAAGATGTTTACATTCCTTTAATTGGCATAAAAAGTTTAGCTGGCGGGTGCGGTCAAAGCACCGCGTTTTTTACTTTCGGTCGAACAACCAGGACAACAGCAGGTACAAAGCATGGCCGAAGTTTGGTGTTTTTGTGTTGTTTTTGTGTTTCTTACTTTTGTAGAGTTCACTAGCCTAGGGTCAATGTCTTTTCGACTTATTTCGCTACTTTTGTAGTATTATTTGATTAAAACCAAAAAGTCACTTCTACCCTCTCCAGCTTGGCTGTCAATAGTGTCAATCCCAAGTCTGATAAAGGGGGAGGGGAAGTGATATGGTTGTACCGCGTTACGTCAGATTGGTTAAAGTCATTGGCGGCGCATTTCCACAAAAAAATAAGGTCATATTTTTTTAATTTTTAAGTTTTTAACTCCTTTCGGTGGAAACAACGAACTGATAAATTTTCCGCATGTCATGGCAAATCACCCTGTATTATTATTATTTGACCGTCGGATTCAAGTATTCTGTGTGATTGATTTTAAAAGAAATATTCTTACTGGATATGATGAAAAAGCCAGCCTGCACATTTTAAATATTATTAAATAGAATGGAAACCGACCCTTGGATCGATTTTTTTTAAAGGTTTACCGCTGAAGTAAACTGACATGATTTCTAGGTATCATTTTAATAATATACTGTGACAATCCCGATATCTGCAACGTCAGTGTAGCCCTGTATTAAAGGTTCTTGTTTCTCTGTGGATGTAGTACCCATGTAACAAAGGACGACCACGCCCAATGTCAGTAACATGAAATCACTGACTAAACTCTAGCTCTAGGTAACAAAGCACGGTTTAACAACAAGGGACCGAAAATTGCACATTTAGTATATATCCTGGTAGTGTAAAAAAACACTTAGGATAGAGTTGAGACGCAAGTAATCGTGGAGGTTGGAATTATAGTCGACTGACCCTAATTTCACCAATTTAATAAAAACTAACGATTCCAGTTTCGCTATAAATTTCAAATCCAAATGATATACATTTGGATTTGAAATTCGGGTTGAAGTACGAATTCATGATTACAGTGTGGGTCCAATATTTTAATTATAGGGAGATTCCATTCATCAAAATTAATAATATGCTTTATTTTTAAGTCGTTTGGGAGACATGAGTGAGTATACTACTTTTTAAAACTATATATGAAGTAAATTTTTAAACATGGCTGAATATTTATTTTCTATTCAGGAACATTTGAACAAATTTGTCCAGAAAATTTTAAAATAAAGCTAAGCTTCGTTTTCGTTCACGTTGTAAAAATGCGAATTATAATATTGAATTATTATAAATTAAATAGCTTCTCTGTAAACTCAAAATCCAGTTTTGTTGGCTACTTATTTTCATAGCCTGAGTTAAATTATATAATTCATAAACAAACATCTCAATTCCAGGACACTCAATAGTAGTCCACGTAAATTAGATATTTTAGAAGAAATAATTTATAAAGTAATAATATTTGGGATGCGTACTTTAGTTGGAAATAGATACCCGAAAAGTTCCTCCCCAATTTAGGAACGTTTTTTTTTTTGTAAAAACCACCCCCAACGGGGACTTAACGCTGGTTTTTCACTTTTATCTTGTAAACCGTTCGTCGGATGAGAAAAAAATATAGGAAATAAAAAATTTGTGTTAAATTCTGCATAAAAAATGTCCTATTAAACTTGTAGCTAATCCTCACCTATTTCGCGCCAACAGCGTCCGAACAGAGGCGTAGTTTGGGGCAGAGGTAAAAATCGATCCTACTCCAAGTTTTACAGCGAATATCTTAAAACCGGTTACTTTAACGAGAAAAATGCTCTGGAATGAATTTATAGAGCGGAATTTTCTCTATAAGATGCATATATAGCGAGATTTGACGCAAGTAATTTTTATGTATTTTCCCCTTTTTTTCCACAAAGCTGTTTTTCAATTTCAGCTCGTTTCCACACCACCCACGAGCTAGAGCTTTCGGTGAGTTTTTTTTTTAAAATGGTTTCCCTGTAGGCCTATTTCACTAAAATTTCCAATTTTACTCATCGACGAACTCTTCTTCGAATTCAGAATTTAAACATCCTTGCCCATGGCAATTAGAGCACACTGTTGAGCAGCGCAATCCAACCTTAACACAGCTACATAGTTTTATGCAACCCTTTTTGCAGCTGCAGGATATTAGCTTTAGGGTGGAAATTGGTGCTGGTAACTCGGTGGTATAAATGGGTGCTAAAATGTTGCATGCTTTCTTTCAACCCCATTCCGTTGGTTCCAAGTTTTCTCCTCGCCAACCATGAATTTGGAGAAATACTCTGTAAGAATGTTGACGTACTGTCTCAGATGTTGGTGGCAGTTTTGTTAGAATCCCGGCAGTACTAGATTGACCGACTAACTTATTGAAGATAATGAATCTTTGATGATTCAAAGATGTCTCTTTTTTTAGGGCGAATTGCTCTCCAGCACTTGTAATTTCTCTTTTCGTTGAGCTACGGTTGTTGAATATACGGACATCCTCTTCGAGATCTTTTCTTTTATTGACGCATTCCACCGTTTGTACTTTTCCTTTACCAAAGAAAGCTGAAGTGGTATTGCATCCACTGAACGCATGGACAAACAAAACTGTCTCCTTGCAGCTTTTTAAAACTTCCGAGGACTGCAAGTCCCGAGGACTGCAAGTCACGAGAACTGTAAGCTTTATTTTTTATTTTTCCCTGAGCCTCTCTTAAGAAACGGATATCTTTATCTTCAGGTGCGAGAGCGATAATCAATTCGAGAAGATCAATATCTTGTCCGACGATGACCACTGTATCGTTTTCATGAGATTGAACTATGAGTACGTCAGCGTCGTCTACAGCAGTAATTTTTTTGATTCCCTCGTTTTTAAATCTCCCGACCAATTGCGAAATAAACAATTCCTTGTTTGTGAGATTGTTTATCATTTTATTTTGCGTTTCAGTCAGTGGCGTGATCTCATTGAAAATAATTTCCGGTGAAATTCGTTTCAAAAGTCGCTGCTGTCTTTCGATGCTCTTCGTACTGCAGGCATTGTCAGCATATCCGTCAAACACTACAGTCTCTTTTTGGCGTAATGATTACGAATAAAGCGAACGTAGGCCGTATAAACGTCGTCAAATGTATCCTGCTTCGGCCTTACTACACGATGAATCAAATTGCCGCCATCAAAAATAAACTAGCAATTGGAAAAATCTATGGCCTCTCTCGTACAGCATTAAAAATATCATACAGAGACGATTTCTTAGTTTTTTTCATTAACCCGTTCGCATCGAAGAGAGGAAGTGGAATTGAAGAAAGCTCAAAGTTGAAACATGACTCCAAATCTTCTTTTGAGTGAACATTACAGATTATTCTCTGATATAATTGCGTGGAGTCGAAAAACACAGCTTTGTGGAAAAAAATGGGAAAACACATAAAAATCACTTGCGTCAAAACCCGCTATATACCCATCTTATAGAGAAAATTCCGCTCTATAAATCCATTCCTGAGCATTTCTTTCATTAAAGTAACCGGTTTTAAGATATTCGCTGTGAAACTTCGATTTTCACCTCTGCGCCCCAAACTACCCCCCTGTTCGGACGCTGTTAGCGCGAAATAGGTGAGGATAAGCTACAAGGTTAATAGGACATTTTTTATGCAGCATTTAACGACAAATTTTTTATTTCCTATACCTTTTTCTCTTCCGACGAACGGTTTACAAGATAAAAGTGAAAAACCAGCGTTTACAAGAAACTGTATACACGCACACATAGATATATACACACACACTTACAGACGCAAAGACAATTTTTTATTCGATAATTCAGTTCAGTCTGCTGTGAAACGGATATCTGTACAAGAAATATTTTTCTACGATGATTATTAAAATTTATTTTCAATTTACAATAATTTTATAATAAAGTTAGAATACAGTCAAAAGATTACAATTCATTACTGAACCATAACAGATACGAAAAAAAATTAATAGCAACATTATTGTAGAAAATTTAGTTTCAGCTTTAATTTTGCATCTAGCCACTTTTTGATTAGGGCTAACCGTTTTCGAAATATGAGCGAAAAACCAAAAGCCGGGACCTTCTTCGTGCCCCCCTGCATCCCCCCCACTTCCTACGTTCGGGGACTTTTTGTATGTTTACCTCCTAAATAGTCCAAAAACAGACCCCCAAGTCAAAAATTGTGATCTCGGCATTTCCCTCTAGACCCCCTTATTGAACATGAATTGCCTGGGCTATAATTACATAAAAAGTTTAGTAAACTGGCGAAGAGTACGTTTTTAGCTTGTTTATTTATACTTACAATACGTATATATACTTATATTACAATTTGGAGATGATACTAGTTTGCAATTTTGTTTGGTAACAGAAGAAAATATTTGAGTAACAGTTTCTTTTATTGAAACATTAATTTAGCAATAAATCAACTTTTACGATTAGTGGCGTAGTTTCTGCACAAAATTTTAGATACTGTGGTCAAAGAAATCCGAATTTTAAAACTGTAAGTAGTAAAAATTATAAAAAAGTTACTCTTTGGCGTGGCACAATGAGTAGCAAAATCTTGAACCTTACTTTTTGGATGTAAACCTAAATTAAAATGAATATCTAGACTTTTTTTTCTGTCTGAATTACAGGAAAATTTAGAGTTTTGAAGAAAATTAGTTTTTCTACGAAAGAAATTTTATATCACACGTTACATAGTTATAATCAAAAATGGATTAAATAATCATTTCCCACATAAGTGGTTTTGCCAATTTAAACCAATAGTTTGACCTGTACGAGCTCTTGATCTAACTCGGTTATATTTATTTTTGTATTACAATTAATTATTTTTTATTTATTTGCTTTTATCATGATTAGAGAATATTATTTAGGTATTATGCAAATCACAACTTACACACTTTTTTATTTATTATGAAAATACCTACTTTCTGTATATTGTTGCCCTAATCTGGGCACGCTAATATACTAGTTAGGTAAATACTTTAAAACACTTATTATTGGAGAACCAATCAAAACAACTACTCTCCTAGCTAATACTGACGAAGTATTGAATTACATGATAGGATTCTTCGCATTTTAAAGAAAAAAAATATTGAAAATACTTAAATCATTTATTTACATTTAGTCATTCACACTTTTTTTTTTTTATTTAATATGAAATTATCTACTTTCTGTATATTGGTACCTTAACCGGGTCACGCTAATGTACTACTTAGGAAAACACTTTAAAACACTCAATATTGGAAAACCAATCAAAACAACTACTCTTCTAGCTAATACTGACAAAGTATTGAATTACATGATAGGATTCCTGGCATTTCAAGGCAAAAAAATATATTGAAAATACTTAAATTATTTATTGAAATTCAGTCATTCACAACAATTATTATTGAACCTTACATTCTATTTCAACTCTAGAAAAGTTGTACAAGTTTTTTCGAACTCGTTAGTTCTCATCAGTAGAGTATGGAAACATTCATTCATTATTTACAAGCCTATTCTTGATTTATTTTTTACAATCAATTATTTTTTATTTATTTGCTTTTATCATGATTAGAGAATATTATTTAGGTATTATGCAAATCACAACTTACACACTTTTTTATTTATTATCAAAATACCTACTTTCTGTAAATTGTTGCCCTAATCCTATCATGTAATTCAATACTTTGTCAGTATTAGCTAGAGTAGGTGTTTTGATTGGTTTTCCAATAATGAGTGTTTTAAAGTGTTTTCCTAAGTAGTACATTAGCGTGACCCGGTTAAGGTAACAATATACAGAAAGTAGATAATTTCATATTAAATAAAAAAAAAAGTGTGAATGACTAAATGTAAATAAATGATTTAAGTATTTTCAATATTTTTTTTTCTTTAAAATGCTAAGAATCCTATCATGTAATTCAATACTTCGTCAGTATTAGCTAGGAGAGTAGTTGTTTTGATTGGTTCTCCAATAATAAGTGTTTTAAAGTATTTACCTAACTAGTATATTAGCGTGCCCAGATTAGGGCAACAATATACAGAAAGTAGGTATTTTCATAATAAATAAAAAAGTGTGTAAGTTGTGATTTGCATAATACCTAAATAATATTCTCTAATCATGATAAAAGCAAATAAATAAAAAATAATTAATTGTAAAAAATAAATCAAGAATAGGCTTGTAAATAATGAATGAATGTTTCCATACTCTACTGATGAGAACTAACGAGTTCGAAAAAACTTGTACAACTTTTCTAGAGTTGAAATAGAATGTAAGGTTCAATAATAATTGTTGTGAATGACTGAATTTCAATAAATAATTTAAGTATTTTCAATATATTTTTTTGCCTTGAAATGCCAGGAATCCTATCATGTAATTCAATACTTTGTCAGTATTAGCTAGAAGAGTAGTTGTTTTGATTGGTTTTCCAATAATGAGTGTTTTAAAGTGTTTTCCTAAGTAGTACATTAGCGTGACCCGGTTAAGGTACCAATATACAGAAAGTAGATAATTTCATATTAAATAAAAAAAAAAAAGTGTGAATGACTAAATGTAAATAAATGATTTAAGTATTTTCAATATTTTTTTTTCTTTAAAATGCTAAGAATCCTATCATGTAATTCAATACTTCGTCAGTATTAGCTAGGAGAGTAGTTGTTTTGATTGGTTCTCCAATAGTAAGTGTTTTAAAGTATTTACCTAACTAGTATATTAGCGTGCCCAGATTAGGGCAACAATATACAGAAAGTAGGTATTTTCATAATAAATAAAAAAGTGTGTAAGTTGTGATTTGCATAATACCTAAATAATATTCTCTAATCTATTTTTGTATTGTTACTTAAAACAAAAAATATTGGCATAATATTGTGAAAGCTATTGCTACTATAAAGGAAGGAATGACTGCATCTGTGTAGAAGAAATTTAGGAAACAAATAGAGCATTGTGTACTGTTTTCATGTTGAATAGTTATATCCTTAATTACTTACTTTTATTTTATATTGTTTTATTAAATATTTTATATAGGATTTCCTCTCAATTTATAAAAACTGTGTTTCATAATTTTTTCTCAAAAATTAAAAATATTGTCATATTTGTTGTACTACCTATGAAAGTTGTTATCTCAGAACATTCTAGGACAAGAAAAACTTATAAAATAGAATGACTTTTTATTTACAAGCATAAGGAATTCTATTCGGAGACATAGTGTATATCTGAACTTATCTTAAACCAATTTAAGGAACTTCATAATTTTAAAATTCAAGATTGTAGATGTATTCTCAATTATGTAATAAGTCATCTCTCAATACTTTGATCTGATTAAAATTGCTTGCACACAAACGCGCTTTAAATATTAATACTATGGCTTTAACCTTGCTGTCAGCTTAAAGAAAACAAATGAATTATAAATCGCGTCTAAACTAGTTCTTTGAAGTAAGTAGATCCATAAGCAAAAATGAAGTTTAACCTCCACCGCCGTATCCGAGCCACATTTACCCCAAACCCCATATTTTCCTCATAAAATAGGATTAAGAACGTCTTTTTGATCTAGGTACATTGCTTTCAGAATCCCTGAGCAGATGAATTAGGCATTAGATACATATTTTTTAAAGTTCATTCTTTTGTAATGAAACGGGGCAACTCATAACACATATTTTATAGAATAAAATATACATACAGTGTGTCCCAAAAGTTCATTTAATACATTAATAACATTCATATTTTTCTAAACGCAAAAACAGGTCAGTCAGTATATAAAAATGGTTGACCTTTCTGCAGTATTTTTTATATTTCTTTTGTCAGGTTTGGCAGAGTTACAATGTCACAAACGTTATAAATTGACCGAGCATTATTAGAAGATTTAGAGGAAGGATCAGAGAAGTTCAGAACATCCAAAGAAACAAAAATTTGAATAGCCTAAATTACACAGCCCCACAAAAAAAAAGTTTTTGATCTGGATGACTGACCATAGTATTCCTATGTATTTTTCGACGCTGAATCCGAATCCGAGGTCAAAAAAATTCGTATACCCCCAAACTTTTGCGCTACAGCCAAAAACAACCCCGAAAATAGGGTAAAACAGTCCCATACATCAGGATTCAATTAATGAATGTAAATGAATGGTGTAAAACATGGGAAGCTAAAATGTTTTATATTCAGCAGTCACTTACTTGAATATTGACTGGAAAACTACCCTTATAATATGCTGAAAACTCCCCCTGTACAAGCATAGAGTATATAAATGCCAATAAATCGCGAGAAATGTTAAAGTTTTTATAGTTTGGTATACAGTACATGAATCGTACTCGTGTCTCAAAACCACCCATATAAGTGGAAACCACTCTTATATAAAAATAGACTGCTTGAATACCAATAGATTGTGGGAAATGGAGGAGTTTTCGATGTTTTAATTCCAGAATAGAATCTTGGGTGACCCTGTTCTACCTTATTCTTAGTCGGTACAAAAACTACCCCTATAATAGGGTGGAAACCATCCTTATTACAGAATAAAGCACAAATGCCAATAAATCACGGGAAATAACATTTTTATAGTTTAAGTACAGAAAATGAATCTGGAGTGACTCCCAGGGCACCTCGCTTACTTGCGACTCAAAATCTCTTCTATAAAGGGTGGTAGCCACCCTTATATAAGAATAAATTGCATGAATACCAATAAATCGTGGGAAATGTTGGAGTTTTCATTGTTTCAGTTCCACAATAGATTCTTGAGTGACGTTGATCTATCCTATTCTCACTTGGCACCCAAAATCATCCCTAAAAAACCACCCCTGCATAATAAAATCAATTTTTCTTCTCAGAATAACTTTTCTTCTCATTTTCAAATGATCTTCTCACTGGCTCTCTTTTATGCTCTTCGTGCGTGTCTCTTTTCATAGACCAACAGTAGTCGGCCATCATGTGGACATCCCACCTTCCTTGATACCGCTTCTCCATCTCCGAAATATCCTGGTGAAAGCGTTCGCCTTGTTCTTCATTGTATTCACCCAAATTTTCTGGATGGTGGACAACTGTTGGTCCATAAAAAGAGACACACACGAAGAACACAATAGGGAGCCAATGAGAAGATCATTTGAAAATAAGAAAAAAGGTATTCTAGGAAAAAAAAGATTAAAAAAACGTTCATATTCTTCAGTCAAGCTGCATTAACCTGTTCGTGCAATAAATGCAGCTTGACTGAAGAATATGAACATTTTTTTAGAATACCTTTTTTCTTATTTTCAAATGATCTTCTCATTAGCTCTCTATTGTGTTCTTCGTGTGTGTCTATTTTTATGGACCAACAGTTGTCCGCCATCCAGAAAATTTGAGTGAATACAATGAAGAACGCTTTCACCAGGATATTTCGGAGATGGAGAAGCGGTATCAAGGAAGGTGAGATGTCCACATGAGGCCGACTACCGTTGGTCTATGAAAAGAGACACGCACGAAGGACATAAAAGAGAGCCATTTGAAAATGAGAAGAAAAGGTATTCTGAGAAGAAAAATTGAAGAAAAGGCATATGTACATTTCATTATGCAGGGGTGGTTTTTTAGGGATGATTTTGGGTACCAAGTGAGAATAGGATAGATCAACGTCGCCCAAGAATCTATTCTGGAACTGAAACAATGAAAACTCCAACATTTCCCACGATTTATTGGTATTCATGCAAATTATTCTTATATAAAGCTGGCTACCACCCTTTATAGAAGAGATTTTGGGTCGCAAGTAAGCAAGGTACCCTGGGAGTCACTCCAGATTCATGTTCTGTGCTTAAACTATAAAAAAGCTATTTCCCGTGATTTATTGGCATTTGTGCTTTATTCTGTAATAAGGATGGTTTCCACACTATTATAAGGGTAGATTTTGTACCGACTAAGGATAAGGTAGAACAGGGTCACACAAGATTCTATTCTGGAATTAAAACATCGAAAACTCCTCCATTTCCCACAATCTATTGGTATTCACGCAGTCTATTTTTATATAAGGGTGGTTTCCACCCTGTTATATGGGTAGTTTTCAGACACGCGTAAGATTCATGTACTGTATTCCAAACTATAAAAACTTTAACATTTCTCTCGATTTATTGGCATTTATATATTCTATGCTTGTACATGGGGAGTTTTCAGCATATTATAAGGGTAGTTTTCCAGTCAATATTCAAGTAAGTGACTGGGGAATATAAAACATTTTCCCTTCCCACTATTCATTTACATCCATTCATTGAATCCTGATGTATGGGACGGTTTCACCCCATTTTCGGGGTTATTTTTGGCTGTAGCGCAAAAGTTTGGGGGTATACGAATTTTTATGACCTCGGATTCGGATTCAGCGTCGAAAAATACATAGGATTACTATGGTCAGTCATCCAGATCAAAAACTTTTTTTTTTGTGGGGCTCTGTGTTATTTATTACCCTTTGCTTTAATGTGGTAAAAAGTCTCCGCAACCAGACTGTCGGAGTGGAGAAGGGGGGAAGGGGTCAGGACAGTATGTTCTCTCAGTTTTTTGCAAATATCTGAAAAACCATGCAACGTAGAGCAAACGTTATTCTATACAAAATTAATGTACGTTAGATTTCCAACAAAAATGTTCTAATACATTTTTTTTTTCTGAGCTTAATAGTTCCGGAGAGGTGAAATACTGGATGTCGCCGAGGAACAGGAACAACGAGGCACTTTCTGGTCGCCATTTCTTTATCTTTTAACTGATCGAGATGAAAGCAGGCACGTATCATATGTTACCAAAATGATATTTTTTTTATCTATCTGTGAAATTTCTACGACTTCCTGTTTCAGCAGAAGTGACCTCTACATTTAATTTTTACATGGGACACACTTTATATTTTTGCATGTTTGGCATCTAGAGGTCCTTCTATATACGAGTGTTAATTTTATGCCCCTTTTCTCCATTTTGCATTTTTTGCAGCCAATTTTTATTTTCAACCTAGTATACTAGTCCGGGAGATAACGTCAAATTTAATTACATCATTTCAACAAAGCTCATTTTTTCAGTACAGGTTGTTTTTTCATTGCTTATCGAAGAATCGGGTGTCAGCTACTTCAATCGCGGAGATGAAGGGCATGGGAGGCTGCACATCCGGTAAAATAATTTCGTTTTTCGCGTCAATCCAACAAGGCTACTAAACTATAAATAATTTGTCTGTGTAATATAAATGAAAAAAAAAATGTGTCAGCTGCACAGGGTAAGGAGCGAAGGTTGCCAGCTGCCCTAATCAATATGTATGAAAAACACGTGAAAATTCGTTATATCAACAAAGCAGAAATTTATTTATGTGATAGTTTGCGATATAAAAAAACAATTAAAAAGTGTCAGCTGACAATATCATGGGACAAAACCTGTCAGCTAGGCCTTTTAAGTGTACCGCAGCGTCCAGGCGCTCACCGCGCGCGGTACCTTTAATGCCCCAGCTAACGTATTACTTCATTTTTTTTAACGACGTGATCAATTTCAAGTTTCTCTCAACACAAACTAATGAAATACTCTATTTCACGCCTGCTGATATCGTTTTTCTTATATGAAACTTGAAAGAAAATCATATTTGTATGAAATATTTGATAATCATATTATGCAAAAATAGTAACAAAGTATTTTATAAGTAATACATTTATCGATGCTCAAATTTCGATATTCTGTATTTGAAACAACAGGAGGCATGTTTTTTAATACATAATATTTCTCAACACGCACCTGAAAACTTGGAAGAAAATTTTACTATTCTCATATGTATGGTTCTAAAAAAATCAAGAATATTAATCTCGTACGCGTAGCTACTTTCATAAAGGCGTATAATGTCAATCAGAAAGAAGATTTCATGAAGATTAACCAGAACTTCGAAGGATATGTGTTACCTCCATGTAAGGCATAATTGTGGAGTCATGCACATCTTCATATGCCAAGTTTGTCTTCGCCAACTGATAATAGATGGGAACAACATGATGAGAAATATAATTTCAAGTCGTTTCAAGACGATCAATTACCGAAAATTGAAAATATCATAATTGGTATTCTATGCATATAATCTTTTACTTATACATGAATTCTCTTTTATTCACTTCAATGATTTTCAATATTTTTCGGCAGATATTTGTGAAGACGAAAATGAGAACGATGACTCTCGAGAATCTGAGGAAAATCTAGATTTGGACCATGGAAGACCATACAGATAGCACTTCCGAAGAGGAAAATTTAGAATACAGCAGTGAGAGTGATTCAGATGAGAATTGATTTGTTTTATTCGTATTGAATGTGCCAAAATAATAGAAATATTAAGATTTTTATATTAATTCTCATTATTTTATCCTCACTATTCTCAATCAATGATTGCAATCTCTAAGTAGGCCTAGCTGACAGGTTTTGTCCCATGGTATTATCAGCTGACACTTTTCAATTGTTTTTTTATATCGCAAACTATCATATAAATGAATTACAGCTTTGTTGAAATAACGAATTTTCATGTGTTTTTCATACATATTGACTATAGCCGGAGAGCCGGCCGTCGAATATCCTATGAATAAGATACATGAAAAACTTTTTGTGAGTGATTAGTACTACCACAGACCTACAGGGAGCCACCTTTTATACGAGCTAATTTTGCCCGCGTCATGGATTTTTGACCTCACTTCCGGTTACGATTTTTAATGTTTTCTTAAGTCATCAATAGTCCCTTGGGATAAAGCTTTTACCCCACCGGACCGCAAGACATGTACCCCCCGTTTTCGAGGGCGCGGAATACGATGGTGACAATATTTTCCAACCTAGCGTCTAACCGCTACTCCTAAATCGAAAATTTTCCGGTGCTACGCTTGCGAGGGCTTGCCAGGTCTGGTTTTTCTTGGTCAGATTGACTAAAATAAGTAAATATTGACCACAGGTGACCTAACCCACCCCCGGGGGTTGAAACTACCCCCACCCCCAATAACCAAATGCCACGAAAACAGCTAAAATCAGCTGGGAAATGGTATACTCCCGTTTTCGAGGGAGAGGAATACGATGGTGATAATATTTCCCAACCTACCTCTTACCCACTACCTCTAAACCTGAATACCACCCCCTTCTCAAATTTTCCGGTGCTAGGCTTGCGAGGGCCTATCGTATCGTTTTTTTTGATCAGTTAGAATAAAATAGTTAAATATTTACGACAAATGACCTAACCCACCTCCGGGGGTTGAATCTACCCTCATCCCCAATAACTAAATGCCATGAAAATCAGCTGGAAAGCAGTATACCGCCGTTTTCGAAGGCGGGGAATACGATGGTGACAATGTCTTTCGACCTAGGATCCAACTGCTACCCAAAATCGAAAAAACCACCATTTCCGATTTTTCGGTGCTACGCTTGCGAGGGCTTGTCGGATCGGGATTTTTTTTTGGTCAATTTGAATAAAAGAAATAAATATTAACCACAGGGGTGGAAAACAAAATGAATTGTCATTTAGTGTGTGTACAAGAAACAAAATCGCAAAAGGGCATGGTTTTTTTTTTAAAAAGGGGGGTAGTGGGTGAAGGGTATGTCGGGAAACATTGTCACCATCGTATTCCCCGCCTTCGAAAACGGAGGTACATTGCTTTCCAGCTGATTTTCGTTGTTTTCGTGGCATTTAGTTATTGGGGGTGAGGGTAGTTTCAACCCCCACGTTGGTTAGGTCACCTGTGATAAATATTTAACTATTTCATTCTAACTGACCAAAAAAAGAAACGATACGACAGGCCCTCGCAAGCCTAGCACCGGAAAATCGGAAAGTAGGTGGTATTCAGGTTTAGGGGTAGTGGGTGAAGGGTAGGTCGGGAAATATTATCACCATCGTATTCCTCGCCCTCGAAAACGGAGTATACCGTTTTCCAGCTGATTTTCGCTGTTTTCGTAGCATTTAGTTATTGGGGGTGAGGGTAGTTTCAACCCCCGGGAGTGGGTTAGGACACCGGTGGTCAATATTTACTTATTTTATTCAATCTGACCAAGAAAAACCAGATCTGGCAAGCCCTCGCAAGCGCAGCACCGGAAAATCGGAAAAAGGTTTATTCGATTTGGGGGTAGCGGTTGGACGCTAGGTCGGAAAATTTTGTCACCATCGTATTCCCCGCCCTCGAAAACGAGGGGGTACATCTCTTGTGGTCCGGTGGGGTAAAAGTTTTACCCCGAGGGACTATTGATGACTTAAGAAAACATTAAAAATCGTAACCGGAAGTGAGGTCAAAAATCCATGACGCGGGCAAAATTAGCTCGTATAAAAGGTGGCTCCCTTTAGGACTGTGGTAGTACTAATCACTCACAAAAAGTTTTTCATGTATCTTATGCATAAGATATTCAACGGCCGGCTCTCCGTCTACTATTGCAGCTGACAACCTTCGCTCCCTACCTTATGCAGCTGACACATTTTTCAAAAAAATTTATATTACATAAATAAACTATTTATAGTTTTGTAACTTTGTTGGATTGACGCAAAAAACAAAATTATTTTACCAAATGCGCAGCCTCCCACGCTCTTAATTTCCACGGTCGCATCATTGGACACCTATTTTAGTTGTTTTTTGAACGAAAATTAACATTAAAAAAACAAAGAAGTCGTGTTGAAATGACGGATATACTACTACGCTACCTCCTAGACTATACCGCGACCTACCAGAAATTTTTCTAATATTCATAAATAATTGAAGAAAAATACGTATTAAATTTTTTTGTCGTTCATTTGTGTCACAGACATGTCGAACATTGATAAAATCACTTATTCTAAATTCTTCAGATGAGAATAGTAGGTAATATTGGTTTTATTAATTTCTCTTGCTCCCCCAAACTGCAGCTTGAAAATGATTGTGACTGGTAAAGGCAACCAGTCAAATAATATTCACAATATTCAAGCAATGTGGCATAAAATGCATGAATCTTTTATTGTATGCTTATGCCTCTACAAGCTGTGATTCTCTGTCAAAACGGACTCATTTAAAAAAGTTAAATGTGATGGGAGCCGAGAAAAAAAATACTTATTTTCAACGACCCTCCTGTGCTACTGCCCAGGTAGATGATATTGCTGATTCTGTCTACAATTTTTTCCTATCTTTATATGGATCCAAAAACACACAAAATTTGGACGCTCTGCGTCACCAGATATACTTAATGACAGTTGCAAAGCAACCGATGCCAGAAGAGTTCAAGTTAGCTACTCTGCCTCCAACAAAAGCAGCAACAAGGGAACACTCACTAAGATCACCAAGTGAAGAAGTGGTATGGTTTCAAGATAGAAACACTGAAATGGTTCTGGAAGAAGGTCAGTGGACATCTGCGCCCAATAACAACATCTCTTCCTGCTGCTCAAGAACAGTTGCTGCGTCTAATCTTCTTGTACAAACCCCTCCTAGATGATTTTCGTTGCCCATTATTTCTCCATCAGAGAACCATGATACTATTAACTGCACTATCTTGTAATTTATTATGTGCCTTTTCAATTGAAGCTTAAGGGGATAAATAATTAAATTTGACCAGAAAAAAAAAGTAAGTAAAGTTATGCTTCCCATGACTTTTATGACGTACCGGTCACATTATTCATTTGAATACACAATTTTCGGGGCTTTGCATATTTCTATAACTGATAAAGAATTTAGAACAGCAATGTTTTTACATAGAAATATCTTTTTTTTACGCCTTTAGCAATAACTCAAAGAAGCACCCATCGCAAAATAGTTATAGGTAAGTCATGAGTCATGAGTCACCCAAATAAACTATTTTCCGTTCACAATTTACTCCGTAAATAACAGTACAGATACTAAAGGTCAGTGGCGGATCTAAGGTAAAAGGCCCAGGTGGCAAACGCTTTGAAGGGCCCATTTTTTCGGATGATAACCTACATAAAAATTTTTCCTACTTTTTTATGAGGGCCCTTTTGCACAGGGGCCCAGGTGGCTTTGCTCGTTGGCCGCCCGGTTAGATCCACCACTGCTAAAGGTTCTAAATAAGTCTACAAAGGGAAGCAGCGTGAACAAACTTGTTACTTTTTAACAGTATTAATTGAAAAAGGTTTTAAAGACATTTTAATAAACCTCCAAAAATATATTACAATTCTTTATAAATAATACTATATCATCACTTTCTAATGAATCAGATAATTACAAAATGGGCAAGTCTCTCTATCTTGTATTCTATGTGTAAATCCAAGGACACTAATTTTTTTCCAAATTCTCTTGAGCATCTTAATTAAATGAAAGAATTACAGTCTCATACAGTACAAAATTAAAGTCTCATCGGACTTCATTGGAGCAATTCCCTCTAAAACACAAGCTGTAGCGAATATTCCGGTCGCACTGTCTATCGTGTTACTGGGTTCGAGCCGAAGTAACGGCATTAACAATGTCAGCGGGTATGGATGTATGTCGGCGTTTTTCCTAACTAGTAGAGCAACTAGAGGTTTTAACTTCGGAATAAAGTCATACCCCCTTTTCAGGGGGTGGCAACTAAAAAGAAAAACAAAAACAGTGGACTAGAAAATTGTGATTTTAGCTCGAAAAAGAGATATTTCAAATGGGGTTTCGTCAAATTACTCGAAAGGTATATTACATTGAGCGAAAACATGCTGGATACAAAGAAGAAAACTACTAAATTGGGGATGAATTTCGTTTTTTTTTTTTTTTTAATTTCTAGAGTTAATGGTTTCGGAGATCTGGAAGTATAAAGGTGGCACCCAATCATCTATTAGACGAAGTATTCAGATTAAATGTTAAAAATCTTAAAATATTTTTACGCCCTTTTGCAATCGCGGCCAGGCTGGCGCCCTCCAGATTTAGATACGCAAGGACATTCCAGATAATGTACGATTTTTTTCTTCAAGTGCACACCCCGACATTTCAGGATCATCTTTTGAGAAGGTAGATCCTAACTAAAAACTGTCACACTGAGTACTTAATGTCATAAAGACCAGAAATATGACACTGTTTTGGTTGCCGAATGGCATTATTTTTTGTTTAGGTTGGCGGTAAATTTAAATTATGCTGAAATTAATATTTTTTGTGGTTTTCGATTTTATTAAAATCAAACAAATACAGACAATGGTTCTATATATAATGTAGAATCATGTCCATAAAAGAAAAATCTAACTTTCTGTAGCGGAACATCACCATCACAATTATTGTATTAATTATGACCGAAAATATTAAAATGAATAAGAAAACTGACGAACCCTCACCAGCTAGATAAATTATTGGTAATATCACTGTATTATTATATTATTATTATACGCGACCATAACTACAATTTCCACAGAAGTAAATGAATAAAAATGTTCCGCAGCTATTATTATAACCTGAGACAATATAGCGCTAGGGGAAAATTTAATAAATTTCACTTATATCCAGCAATGTAATATCTAGTGTAATTATGATTTGTTTTCGTTATCATAGAAGGCGTACTAAATGAATATTTTATTAACATTAGTTTCCCTTCCTGACTTAATGGAAAATCATTAAACTTGCTAGTGAATTTTTTATTAAGTAAAATACAGGACTTTACGATTGATATCACTACGCTTTATTCAAAGTAGACGTAGAAAAGTAATTATACTCACCATTAGCTAGAGTGATGATTACGCTTCTTTTATTCGCGATATATTATTTTTCTATTCATATAAAGTAATACGATTATATCATGTGCGATTCTTTTAGATAATGTGATTTGTTACTTACCGTGAGTAATAATCCACTAGTCACGAGTGTTAATTTTATGTCCGTTGTTCGATAGCTAATACGATTCATTATAGTAGTCCCTTTTATCACGGGTTCCGTAACTTGTAGGATTAGGTCAAAAATGAAAAAAAAAACCAACAATATATTTAACTTTTTGGCCCAAAATAAAATGTTTTTACTCCTGCGAATTTTTTAGAAAAGTGCATATTTTTCGAGATATGGCCACTCTAAAATTCCTAAATAGTACAGTACCTAGATGTAAAAAATATGCAAAACGGAATAATGTCATATTGAACGGATTTCGTTCATTTTTGGCAGTATAATAGTAAATGCTTCACAGAAAAGTTTCTATATTGTGCGGGGGCTTGCTAATTTATAGGAGGTGGATGCCAGCCCCTCTCAGGGGGTGGTACCTAAAAAACATATATGTTTATTGGAGCTGAAGTAGAATCAAATTCTAAGAAGAAAAGGTTCTATGCAATTTTTCACAAAAATTGATAGTTTTCAAGTTATAAACTACGGCGATAACGCTGTTGGTTATGTGCAAATAAAAGGTATTTTATAATATATACAATTTTCCATATCTACAATTTTTCGCATAAATTGATAGGATTAATAATTTCGGAGATATTTAAGTTTACACTTGGCATCCAAGTGTTCATAAGATAATTAATTATTTACAGTGAGAGTTAAATATCTCAGAAACTGTGACACCCACGTAAAGGATGCTAATAGGTTATTAATTAAGCTTTCAACTATTTTTTTATTTGTTTCTGTAGCATAAAAAACAAAGACCGAAGCAATGTGCGTCTACACATTTTTTTAACATCGCCATTTTGTTACTTTAATTAGTCAGTAATTAAAAAAAAGGAATTTCAAACACTGTTTCTCATATAGCATGACGTAGATGCTCAAATTTTTTGGTTTGTATACAGCACTTGCACTTGCTTTAGAAAAAAATACAGTTTAAACTATAAAGGTATCTTTGATAAAACGTAATTTATTTTTCCGTTTCCAAATATCTCAGAGACCAAAAATAAAGCTCATAAACTGATAATGAATTTCGCTCGTTTATTTATTTACATAGATTTAATGGTTTCGGAGATATGAAAGTTTACAAATGGCGTCCGAACGTTTATAAGACGAAAAATGTTAAATATCTCAGAAATTATGACACCTACGTCACGCATGCTAAGAAATGGAATAAAAGTCAAGTAATTGCGCTTTCAAATTATTTTTTACTCGTTCCTGTAGCATAAGAAATAAAGAAGTTATGACGGAAAAATGTGCCTATTTATATTTTTTTATATAAAAAGGTTGCAATTTTGTTACTCTAATTAGCCAGTAATTTTGAAAAATTATCTCAAATACAGTTTTTCGTTAAGATTTAGCATTACCTAGATGCTCAAATTTTTGTGCTCATTTAAAGCACTTGCTTTAGAAAAAAATGCATTTTAAACTTTAAAACTAATTTCGAAACACCACATATACACTTAAATATCTCCGAAATTATTAATCCTACATCAATAAACAAAAAATATAATTAATTCCCAGTTTGTACTTTCTGTAATTGGTCTGTAACATTTTTTCGATAAAGTAATACTTTTCGAGATACTTGACTAAAGCCGTTTGGAAATACCTTTTTTTTTAAGTTAAAATCGCAAGTCGTTATAACTTGAAAACTATCAATTTATGTAAAAAATTGCATAGAACCTTTTCTTCTTAAAATTTGATTCTATTTCAGCTGCAATAAATATATATATTTTTTAAGTGCCACCCCCTGAGAGGGGGTGGCATCCCCCTATAAATTAGCAACAATATATAAATTTTTCTGTAAAGCATTTACTATTATACTGCCAAAAATGAACGAAATCCGTTCAATATGACATTATTCCGTTAAGTTAAAACCTCTAGTTTCTGTACTAAAAAGCGGGGGAGGAGAAATGTAAAATCTGAAAAAATTCAGGTTAATACATCATCGAAATACAAGATTTTTTTTTTATTTGCAACTTTACTGTAAATTGCATTTTCACCGAATTTTTTCGGAAAAGCATGAAAACTACCCTTCTTTGAAATTGTAGCGCTTTAAAAATATGTAATTTAAAAATTTGAAAAAAGAGAAGCTAAGGTTTCAAAAAAACTTTTGGCATTTGCCACCCCCATTACCACCCCCACCCCATTATTAAAGGAGATGAAAAAAATTGTGACTTAGTGTATGTGCAAGGACCAGAAACCTCAAAATATGTTTTTACTTCATCCATCCCCACTACCACCTCCCTATCACAACCCCCACTCCACTACCTATGTGGGGTATCGTTTTATGGGTTTTTGTGGTAGACGATTTCAAATATTATATTATTAAAGTTCCATAAACAATTATTTCCACAAACAAAATTGTTTCGTTGTGAGTGACTTGGATAGAAAATCTGGATGTGGAAGTAGTGATTCCTTGGGCAGCGTTTTTTTTGTACACATTAGCCAACAGTTTGACGTGCCTCGCATCCACAAGAATTGTTATCCTAAAGAAAATTTCACGATTTGTAATACTAAACAAATGTTTTTTGAAAAAAAGTATTATTTCAACCTTTTGAATCAGGTCTCCCACTTTTATCATTAACAAATAAAAATTGTGAAAAAAAAATTCCGGAAAACTTTTTCACATACGATACCCAGGTATTCACATAATCTCTTATCTCGTGTTGTATGGAACACTTATCGAAAATTATGTCAGTTAAAATACTATAGAAATTCTCAGTTGTAAGCAGGCGTTAGGAGTGTTAATAATGCGCTTAGAAATTAGTGTTCTTTAATTTTTGATGAAGCTGAAACATGAAATACGTAGGGGAGAAATACTGCCTGCAGCGAGTGGCAACCAGCTGTAACTCAGAAATGCAACATACATATTTTCTACGAAGAAATACTGTTAGCATTTAGGAAATAACTGAAAATGATGTTCTTAATACACGAACTGTGATTGGTAGGTTTCATTTCATATCCATCCTAGAACTAATATGAAATATATCCGTTCAGTTAACTGGAATTGCCTACTTATCCATTCTACAGACTGTACAGAAAACAGCAAATTTACGTAAGGGAGTAGAAAAACTACTATTCCCACTTGAGAGCAAGATAATAAGTCTTAGCTGTTTCTATTAAGTTTTTTTCATATACCCTCGTAAAACTTACACTTTCAATTAAATTTTCGTTTAATACATTATCATCATAACTAAATATAAATTATAAGTACCTACTTAAATGTAATAAAAAATGTGGTTCTGCGTTAACAACTCATTTTGTTTTTGATCTATTAGTTTTTATTTCATTGTCTAACATGAAGCAATAGCCAAGCTGTAATGAGAATAGCTTGGGTTAGAGATTCCCGACAACAAGCAGTAATTGCGAAATTTCTTTTGTTGGGTGTAAGATAATAGGCCATTTCGCATATCCGGTGTTCATCTTCTATTGAATATATACCGGTAGTGTATCTCAATAATAGCTTTTGAAACTGGACTATAGGTTTGGTGTTGGTGGAATGTGGTGTGAAAGCGCAGGCCAGCTGTAACTATGGAGATAGGCGATAACAACATTCCTCCCATAATGGACAGAAGCTCGACTTTAATTTCCTGTCATCAGAGTAAATTAGAACCATGTTCACTGCAACTGGCACATATGAGATATGAAATACATTTGTAATGTTGTAAAGGCCGTAAAATACTCATTTCAATTATTAACACTTTTATACATTAATTATGTTGTTAGCGCGGACGCCACTGTATTATTTGTGTTCACTATTAATTTCTCTAATTGCAATTCAATTTACACCAAATTGCAATTAGTTTTGTGTGCTATCTGTTAACAAATTTTGTTATCGTCGACGAAAATTCTCTATAACATTGTCATGAAATAATTGTATCATTGATATAGTGTATCGGTTATGTTTGCCCCCTTAGGATTTGCTATAGTCAGCACGACTAATATTTTAACCAAAATAGTGATTAATAATAATAATAAAATTATCGGTTTTAGAGATATTTAATTTTCATACTTCCACAACTCTTTGATATTTAAATAAAATTCTTTTTTAATAGTTCTTTGTCATACTAAAGTTATCGCAGTGAGTATCGGAAGAAGGTCCACTGACAAGTTGCAGATCTATGTTCTCAAATGATCACTACAGCAGCGAACTTTGCTTGTATGTATACATCCTACACTGTATTGACGACGGCCAAAATATAGAAACTATAATCTGTAGATGGAGTATTGTGCCAACCATGCCATACATTTCCTAACTTGGATAACTGTTGCATTTTGTAGAGTTATAATGCTACATGAAGTTTTGAATTTTATTATAAAAATTAAGTAAACTCAGAGACTCTCAGTTGAGAGATCTAAATAAATATGTTCAGACATTTAAATGACTCAATGTCAAACTTGAGAACTACATAAGATAACCATGTTAAAGGACCCAAGAAAATCCATCTAATACAGGCAAAAAATTAACACATAAAGATTCCTTACCATATAGCAGAACACAATGCACTTTTTTGGAACTACTCCAAAAACCAATTTATTATAATTTTTAACGTCTACGAAGACGTATTGCATTAAAAATAAAAAATTCGAGCCGAGTGAGCCGAATCAAATACCCACTTTTAACAATCACATACTTGAAAGTTCTTAAGGCGTCTAGTTGCGATAACGCATATTGAGGGTGGCATCTGTTCTTGCCGTGTTTGGAAGGCAGATAGTAGATAGTAGATAGATAGTAGATAGGCCCTTTACAACTTTTATTTGTATACATTTTTGAATTTTATTTACAATACATGGTATTATTGAATTCTTGAATTTTCTTAGTTAAATGATTAACTTTAAGTTTAATCTCTCAGGCGTTTTCGGGTGTTAGATCGACAACTCAATGTAAAGGGAATTAGATTCTCAAATATATTATTCATTATTATCATCCTACGCCGTCATCATCAACATCATCATCGTTATCATCATCATCATCATCACCTGGAGAGAAGCAGTAAGCAATCTATGGTAGGTATAACTTTTACTTTATTTCGTCTATTATAGAACTCCAGTCCTTGGTGTCTCATATAAACTTAATCGAACCCCAATGTCAGTAAATAAGTCATCATACGCTGAAGAAGAAGCGACTTGGCGCCTTTAATATAAAATAAGTTTAATTACGTCCTTCAGACGGGTGTTGGCAAGTCCATCTACAATTACACAGACGCCCCGCACAACCGTCTTCAGCAAAAATACCGCCCAGATTTTTTTCTGGACAAAAAGTACATACAAAGCTTACTAGATACAATTGTTATTTAATAATTTAGTGCATAAACATTGACTAATATACGAAAAATTTAGAATGTACCAACAACGCAGAATGTTTCAAAACATACACACAGACAACCTATCTACCACCACATTACTTCTTAATACTCAACCTCCCCTTTCTACCAACACCGCTGATGGTTCTCTGCATAGAAACAATGACACTACCACAAACAAAAAACCACAATCATCATTTTATTTATATACAAAGCCAATTCTTTTTCCTCTGTGTCATATATTTAACTACCTGTGGATGCATAACCAAAACTTTATATTTTAATAATTAAAACTAATCATAGCGCAATCACATTGCAAGCATGTGCATCGTAAACGTAAAACATTTTAATGTAGCTATATCAAAATTGCCTTGTGAGCCTACCAGTGACCTCCAAGGCGCTTCACGTCTCCCGCGCTAATGTGGCGTCTTGGTTGATGTATACAGTATATGCAATCTGATATACAATTTTGAATTGTTAGAATGTGAATAGAAAAATGACAGGCTTAAATGATAAAATGTTAAGCTTGAGACCAAAGAGTCACCGATCAGAATAGTAGGCAAGGGTAGGGATGCTTTATAGCGTTTTTCATGTATTACCAAGATTGTAAAATTGGCCTAGACAGCGGTAACATGGCTGTTAGATGTCTTCAGTTCAAGTATCAGCTCTAACAGATGGCGCAGAAAATGATCGTTGTCTGTGTGTGGGTGTATCTTAGTCAAGTGACCGATGACTAAACGACACCTAGACATTGATAAACACGGCGTTAAAAATAAAATGTAAATAAAAGAAAAAATAAGGTCGGTCTCCCCCGTGAGAGATCAAATCCAGTTATGCATAATAATTTTGCACGTATTTACCCCTCTCGAATTTTGCACCGTCAACTTTGGAAATGGTAGAGAAAATTACTTGGGAGGTGCAAACTTTACTCTCGAAAAATTTCCTGCAGTTCCCTCTGATTATCAAAATTCATATTATTTTTCTGCTATTTTAATCGCTCAATTTTACACATTCTACTTCCAATTTTGCTCACATCCAGCTTAGTGCCAATTTAAATGAAGCAAGTGGAATGGCCAAGTTTGCATCCCCCATGTAACTTTACCCACCATTTCCAAAGTTTGATATTCTCATTGTTCACGAGGGTGTCGTAAACTTGATCGACACGTAGAAATATAAATAATAATCAACTCTACCTAAATTATCATAGTCAGCATATTAATTAATATTAATGAACATAGCCATCTCTTTACTTTCAGTCTGAATATGAAGTGTTGTAAATGTGATCATAGCTAGTTGTTGTTTGGAAACCATCAAATGTTAACAGTAAAAATACAACTTCTCGTACAGTATGTTTTCCATAATTTAACAAATGAGAAAGCGAAAGACAAATACTATTAGTGAAATGGTTAGGAAATTTGTAAATTAATAACATGAAAAACTAAATCTAATTTGTCTATTGTAGAAGGCTATGCAAACAATAAAACAACTTTTGTTCTGGATGTGGCAGGTGAAACAATAATTTATTATTGGATATTAATCATTTATGTTTTAATGCTAGCAGATTTCGATTGGTCTGTGAAAAGTTAAAATTAATAGGATTAGCGAATATACGCGCCTTTTAAATTTTGACGCTCTTACTTTAAGTTCATGGAATATTTATTTGGTTTTTAATACCGATACATTTCTGATTCTGAGTATGATGATGACTAGTAGCAAGGCTACGAACGCGAATCTGCACTACTGAAGGAAATCTGTCCCGATGACCTCAATCTTCGTACCACTATTTAAAAAAAGAATGATAGATGTCTGTAATGATTGCAAATTGCTAGTGTATATTCTTTAAGCAATACTTTAGCATTATCTGTCTTGGTAAATACCTAATGACTAAGCAGGTTTTTAGTTCCTTCAAATTAGGAAAAATTAAAGAAAATTTTTCCACAGTTATGAGACTTGTGTAAAAAGTGAAGTATTTGGGTTGTCTAAACATGATTTTCACCCCCCACAGTTCTAAAAAGGGTGGTTTTAGAGAAATATATACATATATATATATGAATTTTAGCGTTTTTCTCCTTTATTTATTTTGAGGAAAAACTATGCATTTTGGTGAAAAATATCAAGAGAGCAAAGTTGTAGAGCATAAAATTTCCTACGGTTTTTTTTTTTTTAGTTTCGCCTCTATAGGGTGCGAAAGGAACATACATATAGACCGGACAGACCACTGTGTGGAGCTGTGTAATTAGAAATTGAATACCTCGCAAATGGGATCAGCTATGATTTTCCGGTTTCCATTTTTTTTTTTACCCAGATATGCTAAACACATTCTGTGAAACCCGTCTTTGAATCCATTTTAGTCAAACTCTCTGCAGCTTGAAGACCACTGTGCTATATAGCCACACTTCTAGTGAAATATTACGCTGTTTACATTTATATCATACACAATTATGAACTTAGCATTCTTTCCCTATAAATTGTCGATACATTTTAAGTCGTATTTCTGAACCATTTCTGTTACTGGGCCAGCAAAAGTAATCTTGGAGCCACATAACACACAAATTTACGTCTCTATCCTATTCCATCTCTATGTTTGAAACCCTGTTGGTATTAGCCAGTCAGTCAGTCAGTTATTTAGTCGATAGTTGTAGAGTACTTTCTTGACTAACTGTTGTCATACATGCAGTCAATCACTGATCGATCGCTGTGACATACCTACCGTTTTTAATTGGTAAGAGGCCAGAACTTGTCTCATTAAAGAAGTCACTTGATTTTTATTCGAGAATATTGAATAATCGATTTCATTGCTTCATTTTAAACTATAATTGGAGGTATTGGCGTTATGCGGATACCAAAATAGTTTAATTATTATTAATTAAATTAATTATTAATTATTTATCAACGATTCCTGGCTCTGATTAACGTGTCATAAAGGCAGGAGAGTTTAAAAACACCACGTTTCATTATAAACTAGATGGTTTTAACAAGAATGTGCTTATTTTTATTGTACAATATTTTCAGATAGAAACAGATTAAAAATAGTGCCTTTTATTCCTGCTTCTACAAGTATTTAAAAATATTTTGAATATTCAGCAAAACTTTTAAAGAAACTATTCGTTCTTTCCATATGCTGTTGATCTAGGTCTGCTGTTCATTCAGTATGAAAAAACAAGAAAATAACCATTCTTTCTATGCCGGCTGTCAACTAAATCATTAGACAAGTCACGGTTCCAGAGTTTTCGATGTAGGCTCAAACTTAGCAGGGGTAATATACACCAAAATGTCCAATTTTTCATTATTTGTCGCTTTTACATAACTTCCGATTTCCCCGGAAATGACCCTAACCCTGAAATTTTAAGTGGAACACCCTGTATTTTTTATATTTTTCGATTCCAGAGCAGAAATAAAAGACATTATTTTTAGATAGCTAAGTGGCTCTAAAATAGTGATTCTCTTTGTTGTACCTATGTGACAAATAAATACATATTTCATGTCAGTCTTTGCATAAGAAAATATTTTGTAATAGTCATTTTGGTTCGAATAATTTTTATATAGTTTTTGTACAATTTTTCTGAGGTTTGAACATAAAGAAATATTTTATTTCTTAAGACACGCATGCGATAGGCGAGATTTTATATTCTTTTTAATTTTGATATTTAATAATTCTTGGCTTTGAAAGTAACAAATGATATTTTATGATGAAGCATTCTCTAGGTAGAGATACTATACATTGTATTAGTTGATTCACCGGCTACTGTAGTATGACGAGAAATTAAGAAATGTCAATACCAAAGCGGTCAAATGTCAACAGTTTTGCCTCTTATTTTATTTTGATATCCTCATTATGCAGACTGGTCAATTCATTGAACCTTCAACAGTTTAAATTATTCATTTCAAATGTGAAACTAATCATTTCAAATAAGAAAATTTTTAACACGAAAATCGAATAATATTAATTGAAGTAGCATAATAAATGCTTTCAAAAACTTAATTTGAAATAAAATGGAAAGTTGGAATAAATTATTTCAAATAATTAGGGTACTCAGGCAGCCAATAAGAAACCAGAATATATCCTGGTACGTAAGGACATAAGAAAACGGATTAAGAACATTAAAGTAAAAAGGACAGGAAAAGTTAGCACAGATCACAAACTACTCGAAAAAAGAAAAAAGTAAAAGAAACAACAAAATACCGTACAATAAACATTTGGAATATTTTCCTATTATAGCACAAGAAATACTGCGAGGAAATAGAAGAATAACCGACAGAAGAAGATTAAGGAGATTAATAAGCTCAAAAACAAAAATTGCGGCAAGAAAAATGTTTAAAATAACCTAGTCACCTATTAGTCTAACAAGAAACTAAAAACAACAAATACGAACAAGTAAAAAAGGCTAACACAATACACAAATAACACCGGACGTGGAACATAAACGAAAAAATTAAAAGAAGCAAGTATTTTTCTAAAACATAGAAACTTTTACACCTGGTCAATGACTAAACTAAAACCTTCAGACATCTGGAAAAATACAAAAAGGAACAATAATACGCACCCAAGAAGATATATATTACTGCAACATCGGACCACGAAACTGGAGAGAAAAAAAGAATATAAACAAAAAAAAAATGAATGCAAGAAACAAACCACTGGTCTTAGGACAAACCACCATCAAAGTAACGGTTAGAGCTAGAAGAAATACTGTATTCGATTTAATGCACCATGGAATGAAACACAACCATACAAATATCCCTCCCCAAAATCAACTTGCTGCAAAATATAGATATTCACAGAAGAATAACACTCTGCTGCATAGGATACAAATACTATGCACAATTCCAGATCGAGACCATCAGACTACCAAACAGCATTCATCAAAGATACGTCAACGGACGACCATATATACACCACCAGAAGTACCCTAGAAGAGAAATTGAGGCAAAAGTACAAAACTACATATAGTTGCAATAGATCTCTAGAAGGCATTTGACACTATCAGTCACGAGGAAATAGTCAACACACCACACAATCAAGGAGTATGCACTACCTAGTTAACAGGAAAATAAAAGCTTGTCTCCATGAAAGCACTGTAATTCAGTGAATCGGACAGATGGCGGAAACCCAACAGAACAATATTAGAGTCAACTAAGGATACACCCTAGGCTCTCCCAGAATCAAAACAGGGGAAACGGAAGACTCAGAAGAAGAAGAACTCTAGAAACAGAAACACATAGACAAGAGTATAAACACTATCACGACAGAAAAAAATATGACGGTTTAGTTTTCGAGTGGAGGTTCGAGTCTACTGTTGATTAAACTTTAGTTCCAATTTTCACCCTCAGTCGCCTAACTTGAATTTCAAATGGTATCACATCTTCTGACACAACTAAGAGACATAAAAAAAACTTATAATTTTATTTTAAAAAATTGGAATCGCTACATTTGTTTCTTCAGATTTAATAAATAATAATAATATTGCAATTTACGTGTGCAGAAAACTATTTTACTAAATGTTCAAAATGTGCTCCAATGTTTTCCAAATAATAATAAAAAACCTACTTTCGCCAAATTACTCTAAATATCTTTCGGGGGGGTATATCTACATTCTTGAGTTATTCTAGTTCCAAGATCACCAACATATTCTAATAAAATTTGTAAAATTTGAGGTTTTTAGTAACCACAGTGAAAACATCAAGTGGTATCAAATTTGAAGATCTTGCCGGCCACTCTTAGGTACTTTTTCTATCAAACCAATTTAGTATCTTATAGCTAGCATGTTAGATGTATTATCAGCTTCCTTAGATTCGTGTCTAATTTGGGAGTTTAAACGTAGATTGTGGATTGTTATATATTTTATAAATTTACATTTATATTGCTAACCGACTATACCCGAATTTTCCTTTTACCAATATCTAATATTGATTTTGGTACTCTTTCATTTTACGATCGTTTAATTAATATAGGCATTCATTAAACTAAAATTTTGTTTCCACTATTCATATCGCAATGATTAAAAAACCGTTATTGAACATTGCCTGAAATTAATTATCCGGAAACATTTTTCTATGAAATTGAAACAGACAAACGCGACAAAGAGGATTATCGATTGTATAATTTTACATAAAATTTCGAAAGTGAAGTGTACCAGAATATGGAATATAATCGTATAATACACGAGAATGGTTGGGCTACTTTCAGAATTAATAGATATTCGAGTGAAGCAGGGAGTGGTAACGTTTTATTTGAAACATGCTTTGACTGATTTAATATGTAGATACGTGTACTGTAATTTCCCTGATTTTGTGGAGGCTCTGGAAAAATATATCTAATAATATAGGTAAAAAAATTTTCACTAGTATTATCTAGAACTAGAAATGAACCGGTAGCTCTTTTAGAGCGTAAATTTTATTATAGGCATATTTCAGAACTGGGTAATAAATCTTAATCTATTATCTATTAATTTTTATATATATTCGAATTTATTGGCAAATTTTTAATTTTTCAGTTAAATATTATTTTATTATGTGAATTTTAGGTTAACTGTTAAAGTAACATAAAAAAAATGTTTTAGACAATTTTAGCACAGTATTATCCATGAGCATCACCAATGCTGAGTCGTGAACATTATTTGAAAGCAGAGTTAAACTACGAGGGCTTCTTCCGGACATTTCTTACAACATTTATGTAGGTGCAAGATCTTGTAAGAGTGAAGGCTACAGCTACATATTCTTCTTTTACATTAGTGCAAGAAAAATAAGCATAAAAGTATGCGAAACTTGAAAAATTTAGTACAAGCAAGAAATTTGGTGAAGATGTTGCAGTTATCATCTTATTGAATATACTAAAAGCCCCCTAAAATCTAAGCTGTGCTACGCCCGCCATATTGAAAAATGGCGGCCCATTTTCAGATTTTTGTATATAAATCTTTTACCATTGCAGATAGGAAAAAGTATCAAATAAAAAATATAGGTAATAACAAAACAAACCATTTTTAATATTATCATTTTTTCTCAAAATCGAATAGTTTTTGAATTATGAGACAAATAAATGAAGTTGA
The DNA here is from genome assembly GCA_936432065.2 of Rutpela maculata. Classification (NCBI taxonomy): domain Eukaryota; kingdom Metazoa; phylum Arthropoda; class Insecta; order Coleoptera; family Cerambycidae; genus Rutpela; species Rutpela maculata. The sequence goes on from OW386291.2 coordinate 100,400,584, forward strand.
AACTAATTAAATACAAGATTCGATTCTTCAAATTTGTGCCGTTCGCAACGATGAATTGGGGGAGATAATTGGTACGTGTAACACCTTGGACAGATCTTGTATCAGAGGAAGCAAGATATCATTTAGACTGTTACTCAGAATTTCAAAAATGTAAAGCTTTCGATAAATCAGGCAGACCAGTAAACAAATTGCTTGAAAATTTGTTCTGTTTGCTTTTTGATTACCTCGAGGAAAACACTGAATGCCAATATACAGCAACAGAACTAAGAGACATCGTTAAACAATTGCCTGAAGGAGAGGACGAAGCATCAAAGATGGCGTCCATTTTCTAAAATGGCCACTCGCACAGACCATCACACAATTTTTTTTCAATCACTACACGATTACCAACAATACCCAAATGGGTGAATCTCTGGTAAATGCATGACATACAAAAGCACGCTCAGCAAATGGACTATAAACGGTTTTTCTAAATGATTACTTCTATTTCGTTGAGGATTTTTTTACTACCACATTTTTGTTTTAATGTTCTTTATAAAACTATAACATTAGTTTCTCTACAACCTCCTACTTATTTGTGATGCCCTGATTTACGTTTAATTATTTTATGTACACTTCTTCATCTTTTTTTTAATTTTTAATAATTGCAATTTTGTAAGTTTCTATTTTTCTATTTTATAATATTTTTAGTCTTGTTCTATATTTTCGCTGTTGTTTTATATTTTGTGACAGTTTTCATACAATTTTTTTCATGTACTATGCTCACACTATATATACTTTTTTCGATCTGTCAAAATGTTTTTGTATTCTCAGTTAAATAGAGATTCTATTCTAATAAATAAAGACATGAACTCCTGGCACAATCTGTATATGCATACTAAAAATAATATGCTTACGCGGGAAAATCCCAAAGGGCGGGGAACGAATCCTGGATATTAATCGATTAATACCGAGTTATCAAATTATACATTTGTTAACCGTAACACATCCAAAATTACAAAAAAATTTGCAAACATCACCCTCTTTTTTAAAATAGATTTCGTAAAACCCTCGTATAAAACACGATACATGCTACTGACACATTTAGAGATTAAAGTATAACTATATTTACATTGCTGTGTAAATTTCATTTATGTTCCTCATTTCGAATATTTGAAGGGTTCGAGCGGGGGATTGGTCGAAAATTAATTAATTAAATTCAATTCGTTCTCTACCCTTCTCCCATATATTACCAGTGTATGCTGTCACAAAACACGTAATATTGCTATTTATTAATCGAACGTTCGTTTAAATACTACAATGTGCTTAGTTTGTACAACGAAAATGTATCATTTTGAAGACATAGGTTCCTTATGGTCCTCTTTATAACTGCCGAAATGTACTTCTTAATTACGTCTATATTATGTTGTATTCTAGTACAAGGCAGTGATTAATTTCAACTATTTATAGCAGCCATTCTCTATACCGGGCATTGCGAAAATATAAATTTGGCAGTTTATTATAAAATATAATACAGTTATAGATTCGTGAGCGTTTAAATACAGTGGTATTGTGTCGGGGGATAAGTAAAAGATTGCCATATCTCGTACTGTGATCATGAACAGCGGAATTAGTTTCAAATAAATGAAGATTTCTTTGCAAAAGTTAAACATTTGTATATATAAATAGCAGATGCAGTTAGCATGACTTTATTTTTAAACATTTGTCGGCAACTTTCATTAATTTTCATATTAAATATTAATTTTTAATTTTTTTTTTTGCGCAATGAAAATTCTACTAAAGTCTTTGCCACGACCTCAGCTATTAATATTCAAGGAAATGTGTGAATATGCCATTGCATAATATATATTTAAAAGACCCGAGATATCCAAAGGTCTTTAATTTGTAAAATGGCGCAGTAGGCCTTATCTAGTTTTTTACTAACATTGTCAATCTGATCATCCCAGGTAAGTCTATTATTCAGGGGAGTACCTAGAAACACTACTGAATCCGAAAATTCAATACCATCTACCAGTTGAATATCACTTGTGATATCCCTTCGAATAAAGAAATTCATACATTTGGTTTTGTTACTGTTGAGGATTAATCTGTTTCGTTGACTCACATATTACACATTTTATTGCAGATTCAAGTGCATGAGGGGATTCTATCGGTACAGTTATTGTAGTATCATCCGCGTACATTGTGATGATACCACTAGTGATATGTTCTGGCAAATCATTTATAAATAGCAGGAACAGCAGTGGTCCCAGTACCGAACTCTGTGGAAACCCAAGCTTAGCGTTATGTGGTGCTGATGTGGTGCCATTAACTTTACTGACAATGGTTCGCAATTATCTACTTGTTGATAAATACACAGAGAAGGATAGAAATAAGCCTAAAGGGTGTTTAGAGAAAAATATAAATATTTCTATGGTAGTATATTAAGTCGTCGAAATTTGTTCAATAAACATATCCTATGTCTTCATATGAAGAGGTTTTGAGATAGTAAGTATTGAAATTTATTTTTTTCAACACATGTTGTATTAGTACAGAGACTACAACTTTGAATTTCGGAAAAATGTCACATGAATTAGATTTCGTTTATTTTTGGCGATTAATAGTAAATCAGAGAAAATTTTCTATATTATGCAGGTTAGCATGCCCTTATAGAGGGTGGATGCAACTTCTTTTCAGCTAGTAACCTAATAACCTAATACCCTAATAACCGAATAAAAAATAAAATATATTAGAGCTGAAGACGAATCAGATTTTGAGAAGAAAAATGTCTAAGCAACTTTCAACATAAATTGAGACATTAAGTTTTAACGACTTGAAAATTGTGATTTTAGCTAAAAAAAAAGAGATTTCAAAACGGGTTTCGTCATATAACTCTAAAAGTGTTCCATTTAGCGAGAAAATGCTAGAGGCAAATAAGAGGGTTACTAAACTGAGGGTACATTTCGTTTTTTCTTAACCTCTGTAGAATTAATGGTTTTAGACATTTGGAAGTATAAAAATGGCATCCGAACGTTTATAAATGAAGTATTTAGTTTAAATATTAAATATTTTAGAAACTATGGCCCTTACGTCAAAAATGGTAATGATAAAAAAAAAGAATTAATCTTTCAAATGAATCTCTGACTATTACTATACCATAAAAGAACAAATAAGTTATGTCAGAAAGAAAGAAACGTCTCCATTTTGTTACTCTAAGTAGTTAGTAATTAAAAAAACTATAATTCTCAAATACTGTTTTTCGTTAAAATATAGCATAACCTAGATATTTCGTTCATTTACAGCACTTGCTTTAGAAAAATTGCATTTCAAACTATAACAGGGATTTTCGAGAAAACGTAATGTTTTTGTTTCTTTGGGAACATCTCAGCAAATACTAGTTTTAGCGAAAAAATGGTGGAGATCAAAAATTAAGCTTAAAAACTGTATGCATTTTTTTTTTAAATTAATTTATATAGGATTAATAGTTCCGGAGAATTTTAGTTTAAATACGGCGTCCGAGCGTTTATAGGTTTAAGTATTTAGTTTATATATGTCGAATATGTTTGAAACTATGACACGCGTCAAAAATTCTTAAGACCAGAATGTAAGATAGTTAGTTAAACTTTAAAATGATTCCTTGTTTCTGTATCATAATAACAAAGAAATTGTGGCAGAAACAATGTGCGTTCTCGTATTTTTTTTTAACAAAATGTCGCAAATTTGTTACTGTAATTGTCCAGTAATTAAAAGAATGTCTCAAAAATACTGTTTTTTGTTCATATGTAGCATCACCTAGATACTAATTTTTTATTATTCGTTTAAAACATTTGCTTTGGAAAAGGATCCATCCGCCATATTGGAGCCGCCATTTTGTATTTCTCTTCTTTTTCAAAAATAAATAATACTTTTTAAAATATTTAAATTTAGCGGGTGGTTTTCACCCCTTGGGGTTAAGAGCAACTGCCGAGACCATAAATAAAATGAAAATGAAACCTTTCACTACAACAATTACCTATAAAAAAATTAGCATTACATATTAAATTGTTTCTAAATTTTACCTATTTTTTACCTCTAGGTACTGTACTACATAGCAAAATCAGAACATCAAATATTGGATTGAAATTAGGTATGGTAATTAGTATGGTATCAATAGTGGTTAAAATAATCCCATTGTGACATCTTATAGAGGTAGAGTGTGCCAGAGCAACACATATTGTAAAGAAATTAGTTATGGCTATAGCATATTAAAGGTCGATAAATACATAAACCTATTGTAACATCCTATAGAGGGCGCCGCTTGTTATTGAAAGCTTTAGGCTGCTTTGGAAAAATATGTCAAAAAGTGAGCAAAAAGCGATTACTGAATTTTAATATTTTCCAATAACAAACGAATTAAATATTTCATTATAAAACTCTGAAACTACCTTACCAACAAGTTTCGTGAATTTTGATGACACATAAAACCAAATGAATGTATAAATGACTTGCCATATTAATCTCAAATAACTCGAAAAGTGTATAAGAAGACATTTTTTTACGTAAAATTAAAATATTACGTCGTATCTTTCAATGAGAGGTATTGGAGAGCAAGTAGGATAATCATTTTAATTAAAGATGTACATTATTGAAACCCTTTTTTTTTTCTAAATCAATCACGGGCATAACTAGAGCACGCTTGGAGATACATTCTTGCAAAAAACTGTGGTACGGCCTGGCCATCAGGAAAAATTGGATAATTTTCAGTATCTTCCTTTAATTTACAACAAGAAACACATGAAGCATTTTTCATTTATCGTATGTATTACCTACAACGTCGCATTACTTGATTTGTGTTGTCCCTGAATTTGAAAAATAAAAGGAATTCTTCATGACTATAGATATATTTTCTTCTAAGAAATGGTTCGGATTCAGACAAATGTAAATGTCCTGGACTTAAAAGGTCATTGAGCCGACATGGAAGGCAGCTAAAACACATTTTAAATAAAAAAAAATTACCTCTAAAAAATTCATGGTCATTTTTATGATCAATATTAGGTACATTTTTACAGTGCCCTAATAAGCCCGTTGAGGTAAAACATAAGCAAGTTAATTTGGATATGTAAAACAACTTAATTTGTTTATATTATATTAATAATTTTTTGAAGGAATTAGGTAATTTCTAACAGAGCATAGAAACAAACTAGATGTATACATTATCATCTTCGCCAGATTATTGAATTTTCTATATATTAAGTCATCTCTCAATAATGCCATCTTGAATGGAGAAACGCTAGTCAGTATGCCATACAATATTTTTGTTTGTAGAGTCTTATCAAAGGTTACAATAACCGCATGTACTTTTTTCTTAAAATATTTCATTACCTTTACATTTACTGATCGGATAGAGTTCTTCTTCTAGCCAACATTAACTTACTGCCCCAATTTAACTACAATTGGATTTTTCTTTCTTAAATTATCCTGTCTACGAGGAACGTGACGCATGGATGGACAAGCGGACGGAAGGCCAGACAGACATTTTCAAAATTGTTTAAAATTCGATTTCTAACACAGTGATTTTTTTTCCTCTGTGAGCAATATTTACGATTTTAGAAATATACCGATCAATTCCAACATACTGATCATTTTTGTATCTTCGAAAAGTATAATAAGACCATTTGACTCTGAAGAAATATTCTGCGTAATAATAATAATAAAAATAATAAATTTATTTAGATAATTTGTATAAATTTACAAAAAGATAATATCTATATATAGAAGTAGTATTTAAATTACAAAATAAATAAATATAGATTTACATCCATATTAAGTTAAAAACTTGTGTATGGATGAATGGAGTATTATACATAATAACTTAATCTAGTAACATAAGGGACAAGTAGATGCAAAAAAATAATAACTTAATGCAAACAATCGGTAATAAAAATTCAGTTAAAAAAAGGACAATGAATTAAAATTTAAAGAAAAGAGTTAAAAAATCATGGATCTATTAATGACCTTAGATAATCTCTATCATCTTCTGTCAACCACTTTTTAACCATTTTCTTAAAAATAAACACTGTTTTACTATTCCTAATAGTAATGGGCAAATTATTATATAACCTTTGACCTAGAGAGACAAAGTGTCTTGTAACTATGTCCTTTTTTGCTACACTCATTTTGATAAGCTTATTTTCCTTTTGCCGAGTAGAGTAGATATGGCTTATTAATTGCAAGTACGTTTTGTTTTTGTAAAGATGTATATATATATTATTATTTTGGCGTATATCTGTCTTTGATCCAATATTTCAGACTCTTGGTATAATTGCTCAATATACAATACAATATAAATTATCTTTGTTTAGTATTAGTTTTATAATCCTTTTTTGTAATATTTCAAATGGCACTAAATGAGTCTTTTTTACGCCACCCCATGCTATTATCCCATATTGTAGTATCGGCTCTACTAGAACATAGTAAATTATTTTCATTTGTTTAATGGTGAGGCATTTCTAAATTTGTATATTAAAAATCTTAACTTTCTTGTAACAGTACTGACTTGAGCATCCCACTTTAGAAGACTGTCAATCGTAACCCCCATGTATTTAATACTTGTGGTAGAAGAGATTTCCCGATCATCTATGGGTATTGTGCTGAAATCAGGTAAGTATTTTTTATACGATGTGAAAGCCAAATATTTAGTTTTATCCGAATTTAATGTTAGTAAATTTTGGTCAAACCATATTTTAATTTTTTTCAGTTTCGTAGATACAAGTGTCGCAAATCAAACCAGTTATCACCTTAAAAAAATATTGCAGTATCATCTGCATAAGATATGATATTGTCTTTTGAAGACAGCGTAAGTAAATCGTTAATATAAATTGCAAATAATACAGGTCCTAAAACCGTTCCCTGCGGGATATCCTTTCCCCACTAGTCAGATCGTCAATTATAACTTTTTGTTTCCTATTTGTTAGATAACTACGGAATAACTCTAGTGTGATTCCTCGAATTTCAGGGTTTTCCAATTTTTACTTCCACGTCCAGTGGAAGTATAGTAACGACAAAAAATTTTTTAAAATTCTTTATTGTTCAAATAGGCTTAGAATGTCACGAAACGTCGAGATTTTAAGTTTGAGCAAAAAAAAAAAAATCTGTCTGTCGGTCTGTCTGTAACTTTTTTGTGCGCACGTTTACTCTGGAACCGTTTGAGATATTGACTTGAAATTTGGTACACATATGTACTTTAACAAGATCTAGAACTAGATTATATTTTCATCTTGTTCCGTCAAAGAGTTGGGGGGTGAATTGGGGTAAATTTGGGGAAAATAGGTAAACCAAGCAGGTAAGAGTCCATAAAATTGGTATTTAGTATATACAAGAGAAGCTGTGGTCTCAAAAAAAATTTTGGCATTAGCCAACCCCATTACCACCCCCACCTCATTATTAAAGGGGATGAAAAAAAAATGTGATTTAGGGTGTGTATAAGAATCAGAAACCTCAAAATGTTTTTTTACTTCATCCACCGCCACTACCACCCCACCCCCTATCATCACCCCCACCCCGCTACCGATGTGGAGTATCGTTTTATGGGTTTTTGGGGTAGAGGATTTCAAATATTATATTATTAAAGTTCCATAAACAATTATTTCCACATACAAAATTTTTTCGTTGTGAGTGACTTAGATAAAAATCTGGATGTGGAAGTAGTGATTCCTTGGGCAGCGGTTTTCTAAAACGATCTTGTGACTTACCCTGTCAAAAGCCTTGGCTAAATCCAATCCTTGGCTGGTTTCCTTCGATCGAGCGCGTTATATAATTTGAAGGTTAATGTAGTTATTGCATCTTGAGCAGATTTATTTTCACGAAAGTAATTTATGTGTATCAATGTGTTTACATAACCGCATTTTTATCACTTTTTCTAATATTTTAGCTAATGCAGAAACCAGCGATATGGGTCTGAGTAAAAAATAAGTACGTACCTTAAACATAAATTTTCAGGTTGTTATGACTTTACAGTTAGTCAGTTATTAGATTAAATTAAGTAGGTCTCAATTTAATGGCATTATTTCACCTTTGTGATCATATATTTTGCTCTCTTGGCGTTTGGTATTATTCGCTATCAGAGAAATAAACTAACCTAATTTCATTTACATAATAGTGATTCATTTATTTATATAAAATGAGTTCAGACCTGTTTCACTAAAACTTTAATAACCTCGACCATCATTGTATTAAAAATACCATGCGACACAAGTGTAACTAAATTTAATGTTATTCTTTCTAATTTAAAAATGTTAATTTAAGTTAAAATATGTTAATTTGGTTTCATTTTACTAGATAATTATACAATATACTGAAAAATGGTTACTATGAACACCCGTTCCTGTACAGTTATCTGCTGTAAAATATAGTCATAAAATACTACAAGCTAATATAGATTGTGAGAAGTTTTTATGTTATAATTTTTTACGGCATTGGCATAGACAGACAGCTTGAGAATACACTTTTAATAAGAACACAGGGTATCAAAATCGGATCGATAGAAGTAATAAAGACCCTGCCTCTATTAAAAGGGATGACTGATTCTCTCGCATCCCCCGCACTCTTAAAATAAAGGGGACCAACTTCTGCAACTCGTGACTCACCAGGGCTTCACCAGGACCTCACTGTTACACAATATTACAAGGATAATGTCAGCGGCGTCTCGTTAGTTGTTGAGCTTGCACAGGTGATGTCCTACTTTTTGTGACTTTATTTTCTCCCGACGATTTAACTTCCTACACAGTTCATAAAATTGACAAACTAGTTTAGGAAAAAATAAAATTTTACATGAGGTTGTTAATAGCAATATATGTATTTATACTGAAATTAAAATTGTATATTACACAATTCTAATTCTCGAAATATTAATTTTGATTTAACAAGTAATTTAAAGTTGAATAGAGCATTTACCATAACTCAGTATCATTAAAATCCGACAGAGGTGCTAGTGACAATGTTAGGTATTGCTGTCCTTATTCCACATTGTTTTGTGTGGTGATTTGCTACAAATTGATGATTGAATTGATTTTGAATGAAACACCAGGTCTTTGTTTTAGTTAGCAATAGATGAACATTGGGACACACAACAATTATACGGCATGTCCTTTAAATAACATTCGAAATAAAACTACAAACACGAATTTAAAGAATTTGTGAGGCTACGATTGATACCAAAAACCATAAACAGAGAGAGTATAGCCAGTTCCCTATGTTGCAACGTTCACCGCTTGCCAGAAAAGCTGTAACATCACAGCGAGGCCTAAATCTGTCGTTTACGTTTCTGACGGCATTGTTTCTCTGTGCGTTATTTGTTGTTTCCGAAGGCAGTCATAGAAAAAAAACCAATTAAAACACAAGGTTGCCGTGAGGAAGTACTTGTTCATACTGACTTAAAGTGAGAGGATGTGCAGGGCAATGTATTCAGCAACTTTTCTATTAATTGAAAAATCGATGGCTGGCATAGTACATAACGTAGATTAATTGCAAATGGGATTAAATATCATGGTACTTATCAAGTAGCACAGATAAAGAACTCGACAATTTCAATTCTATACAGGAAAAATCTTTTCATAAAAATTAATAATAAAAAGTCATTGACAGTTGAGTTGCGCTCTTAACAGGTAGGTATGTCAGAAGCTCTTCGTAGGAGGGTACCGAAAGTCTACTAGTCATGAATACTAGAATGTGAGTACTAGTACTAATGTAATTTAGGATACCAAATAGTGAATGTTCATATATTATATGAGTACGAGTACTGAATAGTACTCTCAACTCCACGAATACTAAATGATGAGTACAAATAGTTATTCTATAATGTTTTTCTTTATACAATTACCTTATACCTTATATACCTCATGTAAACAAAATCAAGCTCACCACTATTTTTCTCCTACTTACGAATTTTAGATAAATTATAACAGTCTTGTTTAGACAGCAAATGCAATAACCAACCGATTTGTATGACTTCAAAGACCGAAATCGCTGTGAGTCTATGATACCTACCAAAGGTGTATTAATTTTTTTTTAATTCTCATAAAGTAGTACTTGCTTTACGAGAACCTTTTATAATAAAATGATAATTTATCTACATACCAAATTACACTAAAATAAAAATACCATATAAAATGCTTGCATGTAAATAAACAAAGTTTCAGAGAGGTAAATCCCCCGAAGCAAGCTCATGAAGTAACCTGTTCATGAGTTGGATACACCTGTTCGCATTATTTGTATAAAATAACAATAATCATTACTATCAGTGCAATACAACGCAATATAAGCTCATACGCATATACATACATACCTACATACCGGCTGGCTAAGACAATAAGGACACTCTTGTAACTTTTGAATGCAAAAATCGATTTTTTTTTGGTGTAGTGACATGGGATGAAATTTTCAACTGTATCATGTAAAAAACCAAAATGGCCGACATCCGGTTTCGATGGAATTGACATGAAAATCAAATTTTTAAATGGAACAACCTGTATATTTTTACATATTGGGATCCTGCTGGCAAAATATTATTTTGATTTTCAAAAAATATATCGATAAATCGATTATCAAGATATTTCTTTTTTTAATTATAAATTTAGTTGAAAGAGAAGGTAGGCATTATGCACATCATAATTTAAAGACGTAATGAAATAACAGTAACAGGTAATAGAAGTTCCATTAAAAAAAAATTATTTCCTTGAAAAACCAATATCGTTGAACTTTGTGAAAAATAAATCGTGTTTACTGCTAGTATCTGAAGAGATAATATTTTAAAGGTGCTTGCAGACCGATTTTTAAAAATTTTTGACAAAATTGCGATCTTCTATGATTAAAACTAGAAATTAAAAAATAAATATTTCTTGAAAATCAAAATAATATTTGAGGGCCAGATCATATGTATTTTGGCCAGCAGGATAAACATATGCAAAAATATACAGGTCGTCTCGTTAAAAAATTTGATTTTCATGTCAATTACATCGAAACTGGAAGTCGGTTATTTTGTTTCTTTACGTCATATAATTGGAAATTTCATCCCATATCACTACACCAAATTTGAAAAAAATCCACTCTCCCATTTAAAAGTTACAAGAGTGTCTCTATTGGCTCAATCACCCTATACAGTTAATATTTTGAACTATTTTTCTGGTAGAAAGTCAAATACAGGCAATATTAATAAGAAAAACTGTAGGTATTAGGTAAAGCCATTTTTGGTTGGCGAAGTGGGCAATAAAACAGAGTAAGATACGATATATCTTTTTACCTGCTTCCACTTGCAAGAGAAATAGTTTATCCGCTTGTACCACGCTCCCAATTCATCAACATCTAACTGCTTATGAGCTGAAATGAATAAAGAGATATTTGCTGTCTTACCCAAATTTTATTGCATCCTAAAACAACAGAACTTTCTCAGAATCTCATGTCAAAAGTTAAGAATTCAAAATGGCGAATCCAATATGGCTGCGATAATTTCAATATTTTTGCAGATTCACATGAAATTTTCTACATAGTAATTTTAGGTTTCTGTGATAATGAGCCTAGTGTTAAAGCTTAAAAAGTCACAACGACGGATATTTTACTGTGAAGAAACTAAATAAAGAGGTGAGAATATGTGTGCTTATATATAGTGCTTTTTTTATTACAAAAAACCATGAGTGGTTTTAAAGAAATGTAGCCGTATATCGAGTACCTATATTCGGAATATATGTATGTGATTGTCTTTTAGCATATCTTTTTTGCAAAATACGCAATGACATTAAATATATTTTTCCATAGACCACCCCATCTAATAATCCCGTACTGAAGTATCGACTCAACAAGTGCTCGGTACAAGATTTTTAACTCTTTCAGGGCCAAGGAATCTAGGTTAAAAAAGTCCTAGAGGGGCATGATTTTTTAATAATTTATGCTACGTGCATGTGGTCGAGTGGATAAAAACATGGTTCCTCATATTCTGAGGTACAGCGAACTCTGCTTTTTGATAAATATATCATTCAATTTAATTTTGTCAACAGATTCTATTTAAATGTCTATTAGTACAGCAACTAGAGGTTTCAACTTCGGAATAATGTCATATTGAACGGATTTTGTTCATTTTTGGCAGTATAATAGTAAATGCTTCACAGAAAAGTTTCTATATTGTGCGGGGGCTTGCTAATTTATAGGGGGTGGATGCCACCCTCTCTCAGGGGGTGGCACTTAAAAAATATATTTATTTATTGGAGCTGAAATAGAATCAAATTTTAAGAAGAAAAGGTTCTATGCAATTTTTCACATAAATTGATAGTTTTTAAGTTATAACAACTTCAAAATTGCGATTTAACTTAAAAAAAAGATATTTCCAAACGGTTTTCGTTAAGTATCTCGAAAAGTATTATTTTATGGAAAAAATGAGACCAATTGCAGAAAGTACAAACTGGGAATTAATTATATTTTTGTTTATTGATGTAGGATTAATAATTTCGGAGATATTTAAGTTTATATTTGGTATCCAAGTGTTTCGAAATTACCTTTAAAGTTTAAAATGCATTTTTTTCTAAAGCAAGTGCTTTAAATGATTAAAAAAATGTGAGCATCTAGGTAATGCTACATCTTAACGAAAAACTGTATTTGAGATATTTTTTTTAAATTACTGGCTAATTAGAATAACAAAATGGCGACCTTTTTATATAAAAAAATATAAATACGCACATTTTTCCGTCATAACTCCTTTATTTCTTATGCTACAGGAAGGAGTAAAAAATAGTTTGAAAGTACAATTAATTGTCTTTAATTTCATTTCTTAGCGTGCGTGACGTAGGTGTCACAATTTCTGAGATATTTAACATTTAAACTACATTTTTCATCTTATAAACGTTCGGACGCCATTTGTAAACTTTCATATCTCCAAAACTATTAAATCTATGTAAATAAATAAACAAGCGAAATTCATTATCAGTTTATGAGCTTTATTTTTGGCCACTACCCATTTTTCAATAAAACTAATATTTATTGAGATATTTGGAAGAGGAAGAAAAAAATTACGTTTTATCGAAAATACCTTTATAGTTTAAACTGTATTTTTTTCTTAAGCAAGTGCTCTATATAAACAAAAAAAATTGAGCATCTACGTCATGCTATATATTAATGAGAAACAGTGTTTGAAATTCCTTTTTTTTTTAATTACTGACTAATTACAGTAACAAAATGGCGAAGTTGTTATAAAAAAATGTGTAGACGCACATTGCTTCGTTCATAACTTCTTTGTTTTCATGCTACAGAAACAAATAAAAAAATAGTTGAAAGCTTAATTAATAACCTATTATTCTACCTATTAGCATCCTTGACGTAGGTGTCACAGTTTCTGAGATATCTAACTCTGACTCTAAATAATTACCTTATGAACACTTGGATGCCAAATGTAAACTTAAATATCTCCGAAATTATTAATCCTACATCAATAAACAAAAAATATAATTAATTCCCAGTTTATACTTTCTGTAATTGGTCTGTAACATTTTTTCGATAAAGTAATACTTCTCGAGATACTTGACGAAAGCCGTTCGGAAATACCTTTTTTTTTTTAAGTCGTTATAACTTAAAAATTATCAATTTATGTGAAAAATTGCATAGAACCTTTTCTTCTTAAAATCTGATTCTACTTCAGCTCAAATAAATATATATTTTTTTTAAGTGCTACTCCCTGAGAGGGGGTGGCATCCACCCCCTATAAATTAGCAAGCCCCCGCACAAAATAGAAACTTTTATGTGAAGCATTTCCTATTATACTGCCAAAAATGAACGAAATCCTTTCAATATGACATTATTCCGAAGTTTTGCATATTTTTTACCTGGGTACTGTACTATATCAAGAAAATCAATTATTATTATTGTTATTAGTATTATTTGCTTGAGTGGTACTTAATGTAGATTGCTGCCCATTAGATGTAACTCCTTCCTGGTACAATTTATGTACCAGCGCTCTTGAAAGAGTTAAATAAGAAATAAAGAGAAAATGTTTGAACTGGTTAAATCTGAATATTAGACTTGAATTTATTAGCTAACGAGCGTACATGCACATACCACGTCAAAATGGAATCAACATAGTTACTCTATATATTTCACTGACACGGACTGATTTATTTTTATATTATTATCAATTTTTATGCTGTACTCATGAGGTACATATTTCTCATATGTTATAAGTTACACAATTTTAGCACAGGTTTTTGCTATATTTACAGTTAACACATTTGATTTAAGATAGTTGAAGATCCTTTTCAGGTCATCTTCGGTTATAGCATACACCTCATTCCAGATATTTGTTAAGTAAACTAAGTAAATAGTTAGTTAATGTATATTAGCATCCAGTAGATAGCTTTTAATTATGTTGTAGGCATTTCAGATGTTCTAGTTTTTCCAGACTCACAGTGTCAAAGACCTTTACCAGATTCACCAAGACTCCCAGATATGCCAGTTGCTTCATACAACAAGGCAATAGCATCTTGCGTAGACTTTTTTTTACTGAAAACCGAATTGCATTTAATTTAATATATTGTTTCCCTCCTGATGCGCTCTAACAATCTTAAGACTATTTCAAAAACTTTAGTTATGGAAGATGTAAGGGATTTTGGTCGAAAATTGGAAAGTTTATGTTTTTCACTTCCCTTGAAGGGTGGTTGGTTTTACGGTGGCATATTTTAACTTTGGCGGAAAAAATATAATTTTTTATTGTCAGATTAAGTAGATAGGTAACTGAAATATTGCACGCTGATAATTTTAGAGTATCATTTGTGATTCCACCTGGTCCTGGAGATTTTTTGTCTTTAACTGTAAAATAGTTCTTTTAATTTCTCCCGAATCAGTTGGCTCTAAGAATATTGAGTTATGTGTATAACCATTTCTGCCATTTATTTTGGAAGAAAAGAACTGGTTATATTAATTTGCTATTGTTATTTTGTCTTCACCATTTTCTTAAACTAATTAATTAATGTTTAAGTTCTGTTTTGGGGCGAGCGTAGATGCGTCTTGACTGTGCTGTATTTCGGAAGCAACGTGCAGCGCGGTTAGCACTTGGATGGGTGAAATCCATCGTGGGTAACGCAGCGATCTCGTCCCACCTTCTAGCGGCTTGTGTATCAGCGTATACACGGAAGCTATGTAATTTCAAGACGAGGATTACGTAGTGGATATACCATCCTTCGGATGTGATGTAAAGCAGGTGGTCCCTTGTCTATTAAATGTTATTAGGCAAGTAAAAGATCCCTACTCATCTCAATAGAAGAGGTTCGGCAAAATTTCCAGCTTGGGGATAGCTAGTCAGTGGAAGGATGACGTTAAATAAATATTTAAAAAGAAAGTTCTCTTTTTTGTTCGTATTAGTATATTCATTAATTACATTCTCCAGTACCTTTGAGCAATTTTTATGTTTCTCTATTTTGCTTTTAAAGTATCTCGTTATTTTGATAAAGGTATTTAATCTATTACTTCCACATCCAGTGGAAGTACGCAAAAAAAATTGAAAATTTTTGTTGTTCAAATAGGCTTACAATGTCATGAAACGTTTAAGATACTGACTTCAAATTTGGTACAAGTATGTATTTTAATGAGATTTGGAACTAGATTATATTTGGATCTTATTCCGTTGAAGAGTTGGGAGGTAAATAGGTAAATCAAGCAAGTAAGAGTCCATAAAATTGGTATTAAGTATACACAGTGTCCGCTAAAAAGTCTGCACCATATGGGAGACTCCGTTGTTATTGACTTCCTGAAAAATTTGAGGCCTGATTTTTGTAATAAATATTTTGGGGAAAAAATGCTGAATTTCTTGGTTCATAATTGTTCTCCTTTTTTAAAATGTTAACTTTTTCGAAATTTTTTAATGTAAATCACTTAAAAAGAGTTTCAGTTAGCGATTTGTATTAAAAAATTTCTAAAGTTAACATTAAAAAAAAAAAAAAAAAAAGAACAACTATGCACCAAGAAATGCAGCATTTTTTCCCAAAATATTTATTACAAAAATCAGGCCTCAAATTTTTCAGGAAGTCAAGTTCTTCAAAGTGGATTTTAATCCATTACTAAGGCTGAAACTCTTAAATAGAGAGAATTATTAATAACAGAAAAATATTTAAAAATATAGTTCAGGAATTATGGGTAAAATAGTGGAAAATGTTTATTTTTAAAATAGAACAGCCAAATTTGATATCCAAATATAACTTCGCGTTATAAGCAACATCTTTAAATAACATTTTAAAAAATAAAGGTAGCTTACTCTTGAGACAATTTCAAAAAAATTAATTTTCCAACCTAAGCGCCAGGACTAACATACATTTGTACAGCTCTTTTTCTTTTGAGAATATGCACTAACTTTTATCAAAAATAAATTTTTTAGAAAGTCAATTACAACAATTTACAATACGGTGCAGACTTTTTGGAGGACAATGTACAAGAGAAGCTAAAGTTTCAAAAAAATTTTTGGCATTAGCCACTCCCATTACCACTCCCACCTCATTATTAAAAGGGGTGAAAAAAAAAAATAAAATTGTGATTTAGTGTGTGTACAAGAATCAAAGGCATCAACAATTTTTTTCACTTCATCCACCCCCATTACCACCCCCCTATCACCACCACCACGATAATGTGGCTTAGATAGATATTTGCTTTATAAAAACATGCTTTTATCCAAGATGTACTAAAAATAATTTAGCCTACCACAGTATTTTCAGGTTTACGTGACAAAATTTTAAAAAAATAATCATCTACCCAAAAAAGTTACGGGAGGAAAACGAGAAATTTTACAGAGAGCACCCCACTTTTTAATTTTTAGCCATGTAAGTCCAAAACTGCTGTGATAGCTGAAATAAGTATTTTCCATTTTTTAGCATTTTTTTTATAAATTCCTAATTATTCAAGTTGGACCAATAATAATAGGCCATAGTTCAAGTGTAGATTCTTTGGACCAATGTATAAGGATATGACTAAACATGCTTTAGTAAATTGTTGCCATGGAAAAAGATAGAGGTTGACAAAATTGTATTTTTTTTATTTTTTTTTTGCAATATCTCAACTACCTCTTGACTGACCGATCTTCTCCCAATTTGGTAAAAAAACATTTTTTAAGCTAAGAAACAATAATTTATGTACCACATCACGTTGAGCTGTACCTGATGATGGATATTTTTCTCTTTTTTTCTACGTAGTGGCACTTTTTACTAGAAAATCTAAAGCAGAAGTCATTTCTACGTAAGGAAGGTACACTTGGTAGAACTTGATAATTCCAACCGTTTTCAAGAAAACTTCCGCATAGATCTCAAGAATTCTTTGAAAACAAACTCAGTTTGAAAAGGACAAATTGCATTTATTGAAAAGTGTGCTTTGGTGACGTCTCGGTTCTGTCATTTATGTACAATTTCATTAGTTTGATATTTTGACAGAACTAAGTGTATATTAGGAACTTTGCTTTTTATGTAAGTCGGGTGGACTGGACGGAAATGTATCAACTAAATGTGGATAATGCTTTCGATTTCTTCATAGGCAGCCTGGTGCTATGATATTAGCTGTCCTTTTAAAAAAGTAACAATAAAGAGCAATAATAATAATACAAACCGCAAAAAAGGATGGCTAACTAATGAACTTATTCAACAGAGCAACAACTTAAAAAATCTCTACTGGTTAATGACTAATCTACAAAGTACCGAGGCAATATTGCTATATAAATCTGAAAAAATTAAATACAAAAAAAATATTGAAACCAGTATACAGAAATTTAATAAAAACAAAATCAATGACGCGCCCAATAAAACAAAAGCAGTATGGAACATAGTTAATGACAAATTGGGCAGGAAAAAAACAACTGATAAAAATATAAAATTATATGATAATAATGAGTTAATTTCGGATAATAATATTTTAACCAACATATTCGCAAATCATTTTGCCACAAATATTCATCAAAAATTACATCACTACTTTGGTTCCAATTTGTCATTGCCATGCACCACTGCTATATATAGGGAGAACGAAATTTTCTTTCCACCCATTACCACCGAGGAAGTAAGTGAAGCTATTATTCACTTAAAAAATAAGAAATCAGTTGGGTTTGATAACTTAACCTCCGATTTACTAAAAACCATAAAAGAAGATGTTGTTGATCAGTTGACATATTTATTTAATATTTCGATTGAACAGGGACATTTTCCCAATACACTAAAATTAGCTATTGTTATACCGGTTCACAAAAAAGGTGTTGTCGAAGACATTGAGAACTATAGGCAGATATCACTATTAAGTGTCAAAGCTGTTTGAAAGAATCATATATAATAGAATAGCTTCATTCTGTGAAATAAACAAAATATTAACAATATCTCAACATGGGTTTCGAACTGGTAAATCCACTGAAACTGCATGCTATCACCTACTTGAACATGTATACAAATCTTTAGACACAGGCAAGTATGTTATTTTTCTCTTATTTGACTTATCAAACGCATTCGCTAGCTTACTCCTACATAGCATACAATACAATTTGCTGGGGGAGTGCCAAAGATAGAGATAGAGTCTTCATATGTCAAAAGCGATTGATAAGACTAATATATAAACTAAATTCTAATGAGAGCTGCAGAGAAATATTTAAAAAGGAAAAAATTCTAACCACGCCCTCTATATTTATATACAAGTGCCTGACGTATGCTAGGAAAAACATGAGTTTATTTATTAAAAGGAATGAATGTCATACATATAACACGCGACATGCTGAATTGCTTGACATACCTAAGCATAATACAACTAAATTTAAACATTCCCCTCACTACAATTGCATTACTCTGGTTAACAGTCTACCTGAAAACATAAGAAAAATAAAAATATACAAAAATTATAAAACTGAGACAAAAAACTTGCTACTCAAAGGCGGTTTTTATAGTATACAAGATTTTTTAAGTAGGGAACCTGAAGGAATGTAATTTGTGTTCAACAAATTTGTTTGTCTTACCAAAATTTTCTTTTGTCTTCGTTTGATTTACATAGTATAAATGTTTACCTCTCTTTGGTTGTATATAATATATGTGACCCTAAGGGTATTTACGTGTATATTATTTTATGAATTTGTATAAATTTGTACTATTTACTATTTGACTTGCCATATATACTTATGTATCTGGAATGGTTAATAAATTATTGTATTGTATTGTATTGTATTGTACCTTTTTTTACGTAGAAATGACTCCTGCATAAGATTTTCTAGTCAAAAGTGCCACAACGTTTCGAAAAAAAGAAAAAAGAAAAAAGAAAAAAGAAAAAAGAAAAAAGAAAAAAGAAAAAAGAAAAAAGAAAAAACATTCATCATCAGGTATACCTCATGAGGCGCCTTCCATGGGGTAGCGTGATGTGATATATAAATTATTGTTTCTTAGCTTAAAAAATGTTTCCTTACCAAATTGGTAGAAGATCGGTCAAGAGGTAGTGAAGATCCATATCAAAGAAAAAGAAAAAAAAATTCAATTTTGACACTTTGTATCTTTTTTCACAGCATCAATTTATTAAAGTATGTTTGGTTATATCCTCATATTTTTACCCAAACAATCTACCCTTGAAATATGGCCCATTATTAATGGTCCACCCTGTATATTAGCACCGTAAATTAGGTAATAATTTTATGTTATATAAATGCTTGTGTAATTATTATTTTTAGTTAATCCATTATCTCACAATCGTATAATGGAATTCCAATTTTCTTATCCTCTTCAAATCAAAAACGAGACTGAATAAACATATGAAAAAGTAAACTATCCAGCTGTTTTTATGAATTATATTTTCTTTACGATTTGTGAGTTTGAAAATATGAACAAAAGGAATCAGACAACCAAAATTTATGTGTAAAAGTGACATTTAATTTACATCGATATACATTATTATCGATTGGACTGTAAGCGACGCCACTGTTTACATTCAGCAGAATATTATTGAATACACACGAGAGGAAATACGATTATACATGCTGAAGCCTATATGTAAATATAAATATACATACGAATTTATAAATCAGACATGGGGTTGTTTTTCAAAGTAGAGATGTGAAATCGGAGATTGCAAATGATAGAAATATTGATATAATTTTTTCAACCATCATATTCCATTCTCATATTATATTTCGAGAAATTATACATATTATGTATTATTAATATACATACGTGTTCTAATATTGTAGATTAATCCCTAATTAAATCCTCGAAATCATGACAATTCAATCTTCCGATTCAGAGATATTGAGAGTAATTTAGTCGACCATATAATTACTTCCACATCCAGTGGAAGTATAGTAACGACAAAAAAATTTTTAAAAATTTTTATTGTTCAAATAGGCTTAGAATGTCATGAAACGTCGAGATTTCAAGTTTGAGCGAAAAAAAAAAATTCTGTCTATCGGTCTGTCTGTCTGTCGGTCTGTAACTTTTTTGTGCGCACGTTTACTCTGGAACCGTTTGAGATATTGACTTGAAATTTGGTACACATATGTACTTTAACAAGATCTAGAACTAGATTATATTTTCATCTTGTTCTGTCGAAGGGTTGGGGGGTAAATTGGGATAAATTTGGAGTAAATAGGTAAATCAAGCAGGTAAGAGTTCATAAAATTGATATTTAGTATAGACAAGAGAAGCTAGGGTCTCAAAAAAAAATTTGGCATTAGCCACCCCCATTACCACCCCCACCCCATTATTAAAGGGGATGAAAAAAAATGTGATTTAGTGTGTGTAAAAGAACCAGAAACCTCAAAATATTTTTTTACTTTATCCACCCCCCACTCCCACCCCCTGTCACCACCCCCACCCCACTACCGATGTGGGGTATCGTTTTATGGGTTTTTGGGGTAGAGGATTTCAAATATTATATTATTAAAGTTCCATAAACAATTATTTCCAGATACAAAATTTTTTCGTTGTGTGACTTGAATAGAAAATCCGGATGTAGAAGTAGTGATTCCTTGGGCAGCGGTTTTATAAAACAAAAATGACATTAACACAATGATCTGAAGGACTAAACATTGTTTACAGTGCAGTGACTGAAGTTTGAATGACGCAAGTTCTTTTCCTCTATCAACAGGATTACTAGAAATATTTTCTAATTTGCAATTTGTGAAAACCAAAGCTATGTAAGAATAAAAGCGGTGGAATATATTAAAACCGATACATTTGGGAAATGCCTCTAATAAATAATAAATCTGATTAAAATTATTTAGGTATAATCTATTTAGGAGAATATTTTATAAAATTATCGGTAATAAAATGTATAGATATGTTTCAAGAACTATCACAAACAAATATAAAATATGGCACGAAATACAAATTAACAAGCAGTCTGGGCGCAGTTGTATGCCATAACATTCTCATTACGTAGCTGCTGACGCATCTTCCATCACTTTTTCTGACTTACCAGACAACCGTCTCTTTAGAGGCCGTGCATTATTATATTCTTCGTAACTACGCAAACGAAGAGTATTATTGCATTTGATCGGCACATTTCTAAAACCGGAAATATCTCGCAGACAAAAAAATTTCATATCATTGTGCTAGTGAACGAATTCTAAACAACTTTCAAAATGTCCGTCCGTCTGTCCGTCCGTCACGTTCCTTGTAAGCACGATAACTCAAGAAAGAAACATCCGATTGTACTGAAATTTGGACAGTAAGTTAGTGTTAGCTAGGGGAAGAACCCTACTGATCAAAATCGATCAGTAAATAAAAATGTTATTAATGATTTAAATTTGAGAATTTTTTTTTATTTTTGTTTTTGTAAAAATTTACATTTTTTACATTTTTACTTCCACATCCAGTGGAAGTATAGTAACGACAAAAAAATTTTTAAAAATTTTTATTGTTCAAATATGCTTAGAATGTCATGAAACGTCGAGATTTTAAGTTTGAGCGAAAAAAAATTCTGTCTGTCTGTCTGCCTGTCTGTAACTTTTTTTTGTGCGCACGTTTACTCAGAAACCGTTTGAGATATCGACTTGAAAAATAGTACACATATGTACTTTAGCGAGATCTAGCACTAGATTATATTTTCATCTTGTTCGGTCGAAGGGTTAGGGGGTAAATTGGGGTAAATAGGTAAATCAAGCAGGTAAGAGTCCATAAAATTGGTATTTAGTATATATAAGAGAAGCTAAGGTCTCAAAAAAAATTTTGACATTAGCCACCCCCATTACCATCCCCACCCCATTATTAACCCCTTCCACTCCATTGTATCCACATTTGGATATTTGTAGGTATAGCAAAATTTACCACAATATCCACATATGGATATTTCTATACGAGATAAAAAAGCATTGTATTTTAGTGGTATACAACTCAGTACAGCCATTTAGAGCATGGTGGGGGCCCGTATATCCATCCGTGGATATAATGGTTATTAAATTTATGGCCCAAAATCTTGAAAAATGTAAACGAGTGAAGGTCAGCATTGATGAGGGTGGTGGCAATGCCGCCATAATGAATTGTTAAATTTTGATCTGGTATAGGACCCGATACCTTAAAAAACCGGCTGGAGCGGAAGGGGTTAAAGGGGATGAATAAAAATTGTGATTTAGTGTGTGTACAAGAACCAAAAAACTCAAAATATTTTTTTACTTCATCCACCCCCCACTACCACCCCCTATCGCCACCCCCGCCCCAGTACCGATGTGGGGTATCATTTTATGTGTTTTTGGAGTAGAAGATTTCAAATATTATATTATTAAAGTTCCATAAATAATTATTTCCACATACAAAATTTTTTCGTTGTGAGTGACTTGGATAGAAAATCTGGATGTGGAAGTAGTGATTCCTTGGGCAGCGGTTTTTTAAAATATTTCTGACCCATTCCAGTTTAATTCTAGTGTAAGTAGTTTGTCGAAAAATGGTCATTTTACGAAATGTCGTTTATCCGCAATTTTATTTTTTAAAGTATAGTTTGGGATGTCCAGAAACATATGCCAACTCTCCGCACTTTAAAATTCAAAAAACATTAATTTTTGCCATATTTCACTTTATTTGTAGTATAACTCGTAAATGAAGCATTGTTCGGAAAAAAATCAACAGCAAAAATGTTGAAAAATTGATTTTGAACATTTTCTTATTCTTGACATTTTCCCAAAAAAATGCTTCGTTTAAGAGCTAAAGAAAATAGAAAAGTAGTATTGTTCTCTCATCTGTACCTCTTAAAAGAAGCATTTTTTGGGAAAATGTTAAGAATAAGAAATGTTCAAAATCAATTTTCTCAACTTCTTTGTCTCTTGATATTTTTCCGAGCAATGCTTCATTTAGCAGTTATATTGTAAGTAAAGCGAAAAATGGCAAAAACTGACGTTTTTGGAATTTGGAAGTGTCTTGCTCCACCTGTCATGCGTGCGTATAGTTGGCATATGTTTTTGGACATCCCAAACTATATGTAAAAAAAAGGAAATTGCGGATAAACGACATTTCGCAAAAAAGCTATTCCGTCTGATCTATAATAGGTAAAATTAAGTTCAACTTTAGTATACTGGAGCTTTCTAGAACTTACTCCTTTAAACTACTTTTGTGGTACAGATGTTTGTTATGAATTTCCTGGAAGGCTCATCGCACTAATATCTCGATTCTCTAAGAAATACGAGTCAAAAAGCGACTCTTCAGCAACGTATTCTCCCAAATCTCATTTTTTGATCACAATCGCGACAGTAAACGAAAGTCAATTATTTTCTTTATTATTTATTTATTTAACGTCGGCCTATTTCCGCTACCAAACCCCATCACCGACGCCATGAGATGAGCTATTAGTACTGTTGGTTACACTAAATCTTTCTGATAGAGAGGTAGAGTGAGAGAGATTTAGTATCTGAAACCTGGAAAAGCAAACAGAAACAAAAATGTATTCAAAAAGTTTTGATTCTCATAAAGATCACATTTTACTTTTGAACACAATTACATGATCTTTGGTTAATAAAAGAAAATCTAAAATTAAAATTATTGAAGAAAAGTGTCGTCTTGAGAAATGTAGCAGTTTTTAAAATGCCAGAATGTTCATCTAGATTAATTTTTATGGAGTTCATATACTTTTGCCAATGTACGATGCTTAATGAAAATGCTATAGATACCTTGTACTTGTTACGCAACGCTATAAAGCTGTGAACTTAGCTGCAGTTCCACCAACATCCATACAACTCGGCAAACATCTGTATCGAGTGTACTATGAAGTACAAACCTGGCTCGGCAACACACTTCGTCCAGAAAATTGGGGTTGGAAGATGGTAAATGGCGTTTTGGAGCCAATTCGACTCCTCCAGATATTGTATTAAAAATCATTTTCTGCAATTGCTCCAAAAGCAGTGGATCGAAGTGTGGTTGGAGGAAAATTAGATTGCATTACTCTATCGTTTGTAATAATTGCGGCAGCCAATTTTGTCAAAATTCTATACCCGATATGGAGGAGAAAGACAACATGACAGATGACGTAGATCCTACGAATTTCTTATAAGAAAACATAATTTTTGGAAAAATATTTTTTTATCAGCCATTTTTCTTGTAAAGAAAGAGTATCACTTTTACGAAAGGAAGGTATAAAATCTTCTTTATTGTAAATTTTGTTAGCTACAATTTAGATAATAAGTGTTTTTCCATAAAGCTAATAGTTTCCGAGATATTTACAAAAAACAGTTTCTTTTTTTTATTTTTGACCTCTTGTAACATTTAAAGCTCCAGTGGTATCTATAAAGACTTTTATTTAAAATTTTTTTTTTTTTTCTCTAATTTTGGCCTTACGATCTGAGCGTTTTGGCCACTTTTATTTAAAATAATGAAAACATGTTTTACTTAAAAATTCAGCTGGGTGGGAATTTTTATTCAAACAAAATCTATTATGATTCTAGTATATCCACAGTATATTCAAATTATTAGAGAGCTGTAAATAAAGAGGCTGACTTCTCATATCAATAAATCAAACTGGTCATTTTACTGACGATAGTTTACATACTCAGCTCTTCAACACTTTTACTAAGACTACTACTTAACCATTACTTAACCATTTATTGAAATAAATACAAAAATTATGCTTTTATAGAGAAGAAAATGAAATAAACGTAGCATGATTTTTGTTCATCAGTAAACTATAGTTTTTCGGTAAAAATAATAATGGCATATTGTTAGGTTTATAACGTATTATTAGTGTACAAAATTTGTGTAAAATTATTAGAGGCGTTTTTGAAAAATTATAAATTTTCATTATTTGGGAGTGATATAGAATCAAAATTCATCAAATCGAGGTTGGATCTTTGGAAGAATACAATACTTTCTTTATTCCTAGTGTCGCTCGAAACTAAAAATTGATGGAGTCATTATATTTTTAATTTCAATTATTTTTACTCCATTAAAATCACGATTATTCATGTTTGAAATATTTATTACATTTTCCGGTGTTTCGCTTTTATAAGAAGCAGTGAATGCAAGGCTAAAGTTTAGTTAACAAGTAAAAATAATGTGTTTAAGCGGGTAAATGTTTATTTAACTTTTTGTGTGAACTTCCTGTATGAGCCTACACATTTATATTATAGAATAAACAGCTCCTATTTTGTGCAATTTATATTTTTTTATAAAATTCTAAATTGGATTCTCTAAAAATAATTATTTACATACAATAATACATTGCTAGTCTTGCACATGTCTCGATTGTATTCGCACAAAATATTATCAGAGGAAGTTAAAGGTTCATATTTCCACTGTTATAATTATATTTATTGTATTTCACTCATAAAAGCTAGTTCATTAAAATGAATTATCAACCGCAGATACCACTGCATTTGAGAGAATTAAAACAAATAGAAGTTGCAGTCGGGAATGGCCGACTACAACTATCTATTTGATTGACATTTTGCTCATTTTTACGTGATGCCACTGAGATTAAGCCAGTACTCTTTATTTTTATCATTCAAATAGATATTCGTAATTGGCAACGCAGGACTTTAACTTTCATTCATTAAGAAGCGATAAATATAAAACGGCCCAACTAGCAATTTGGTATTTTATAAAAGCCGCAGAAATGTTTCCGACACAAAGGAGGAGGGTCTCTAAGGCCGGTTTTCGGCCTAATTTATTTCTTGAGGAAAAAATTTGAAAAACATTTTTTTAGTATCAACTAACAATATTTAATCGATTCCACCCCAAACGAAACTTTCCCCCATCCTCCCTTTTTACCCCCTGTCACCCCCTCCTCCCCCCCTCCCCCCTCCCACCACTTCCGAAACAACGAAAATACACGTACAAAATCAAAAATATCCTTATTCAGCAACAATCATGTTAAAATGTTTCAATGGCCTCCAAAAAAATCAACTGAATGCTGATTATTTAATAGGTTAGGGGGGTATAAATAGGGGAGGTGAGTGCGGGAAAGTTTCGTTTGGAGTGGAATCGATTAAATATTGTTAGTAGATACTAAAAAAATGTTCAAATTTTTCTCTCAAGAAATAAATTAGGCCGAAAATCGGCCTTAGAGACCCTCCTCCTTTTATAAAACAACATTACTTTCAGAAATACTTTAAAAATGTTATTACGACAGCTATAAATGTAAAATTGGCATCATCTTATAAAATAGTTTAGTCATTGTTGATATTTTGTAAAAGCTATTGTAACCATCACAAGTAATTGTACAAACAAATCCGCAGGCTCTAAGAAAATTTGGTACCGCCACTATAAAACAGTTTTATTGAAGCTTTGAGAGAGTATTGGCGCAATTTGCATAATTAACCTAAACATTAGGTTTTTAAAGTTTTTTCCTTTGTCCTAAATCTGATATTTTTAATTTCTACTTTAGCACGTACGACCTACACCAGTCTGCTCAGGGTTAGACATAAGTTCTGATACAATATAAACACACAGCTGACACAGGAAATCAATTGTTTCAAATATATTTTATTGCATAGTTAGCTGCAGCATTTTTATGTTCACGTAAACAATTTTATTTTGTAACTACTCTATTGACGTTGCCATATTGCAGAAGATTGCAACGCTATATAATAATTACGTAGCAGACTCTGAAACAACAATTTACTTTCAATAGCAAAACTGTCCCAAATAGTGCTTTAATATAATTGTTTTATAAGATAATAGGAAACAATTATAAAATAATTTTGATATATATTTATAACGGTGCCGAAAATACTGCTGAACGTTACTAAAAAAGCACTATAAAATTATTTAGTTTTATAAGCTGAAATGTTTGACAGCTTAGTCACGGAAACGTTTCTAAAATAATTTCTTAACTGCTTTATAAGATATTTTATAGTTTTGCTGTAAAAACGTTTTAATGATAAATTTATAAAACAGTTCAGTTGCAAAAAACCAAATAGTGTTTTCTGCAACTCTAATATAATCAATTAGCATTTTAGAAGCATTAATAAAATAACAACAAAACAAAATTATCGTATAACATTTAAATTATAAAACAACTTTGCAGGTTGGGGGGTGATTAATGACTCAGGAAAAATCAGAAGGTAAGTGGTGAAGAGAACAATTTCCAAAAAGTTGTGCTGATTTCACCAAAGAACTGATACCAAAGAACTTTGGTGGGACCGCGTCCTAGCAAATAATTACAAGAGGAGATGTGATGAAGAAGAAAGATGCAAGAATACAAGCAAAGTTATCCCACAATTAAATATTTTTTTTTTTATAATACAAGATGATGTTTATTAAGAGGTTGTCTGCGGAACATTTATTCAGTAAATTCAGAGATTGCATAAGTTCTTGTAGACCCATCGTTCGTTTATGTGATTTAAATCAGGGCTTCTTGCTGGTTTTTTGTATGTGGGTGGGTAACTTCTTGGAGATATTGGCGCAGCACTCAAGCTACACGAGATCTCGAATTATTATGCTTTAACACGAAATTATTCTCTATAGATGTGCAAATAGCACTACAGGATACTAGGATGTCCGTGAATAACCTACACTATATATCGATCCCCATTTATCACAATGCACAATATGCACGATTATATTAGACAATTAGAATGCATTTTTCATTATATCACTAAACACCCCAAGAACTGCTGTCGTCGCCAAAATCTAATGGCATACATTTTAATAAAGAAGAAGACGAACGTCTCGATGTTTTGCTATTAATTTTAAATTTGTTCTTTGTTCGCCATTAAGTATCTGTATATATTTTTATATTTTAGAACAACCACGTGAGAGTGTAATATATAATAAATAGATCCAGTTAAATAGAGCTACAGGTAGGCGTGCAGAGAGGAGGTTACCTACATCCCCAATATTGATTTAAAATGTAACAAAAATAGATAAAGTATTAGGGTTGACTTTATATTGAAACTAGTAAATACACTGTCTTCCTATGGATCTTGGAGGAAAGTAACAGCTTCATTTATCTTTGGTTGCGTAATCATTTATATCCACCGAACATTTTTGCCTACTTCCAAATTAAACTTGTTCTTCATCACCATTTAAAATTACCATGTATTGAACTTCAGTTTAGACCAGGTTTAATTATTCATTAATTTTGTCCACCCAAAATTTCCTAATTTGCGCTGTTAGTTTAGACTTTTAATGACGAATATAAATTTAATATAACATTTATGAATACGTTTAATAATGTTGGCGCTTTTGTTTTTAATATGAAAATATGACTATTTTAATTTCAATATTTTTATAAAAAGTAGTAATTACAAAATAATATGCAATAATGAACAGTAGGTAATCTACTGATGCACCATATTTATCCCAAAATGTAACCCATATGATGCTTATTAGGTACATGGTTTTCATGTCTTAAACTAATACCATTCAAAGAACGCAAGACATACATACGTAGGTATTTAAGTTCGTTGACTAAAATGTTATTTGTTATCACCGGTATACTAAACAAAACAGATTTTGTATTAAAATAAAAAAATCTTTTTTGACAATTCAATTGTTTCTCAAAAGAATTAATATTTTTCAAATCTAAGAAAAGAACAAGGAAAAAAACGGGTTCTCTCCTACGCTTCCCTCTTACCCCTCTAAAACTCTACTATACAAATATAATGGTCGTTATTTTAACTGGTGATATATTGGACTAAAATGAACATCTTTCCAATTTTCTGGACAGGTAATCGCACCAATAGCTCGATTGTCCAAGAAATTTGTCCTCCAAAGCGACTCTCTATAATTTCCATAATCTTCTCATTATTGGTCACGTAAACTGGAGAGAGAATAATATAGAACCGATGACGCTTCACTGCAAAACTAAATGAGAGATTGGGCAAAATTGTTGTGGGCTTGCCCCCTGACGTCGGTGTTTTGTTTTAGTCGCGAAAATAGGCCAAGACGTTAAATAAATAAGAGAAAAAGATGAAGAGAAATTTGCTTTGAAGTTGAGTTACCTAAATTTTATGAAAAAAAAAATAAAAGGTATATTTGCATTTACTTACTAAATTATTGCGGTAATACCAAAAATATAAACAATAAAATAAGAGTTACATTGTCTTGAAAACGACATGACATCACGAAAGTGGCTGACTTGTATTGTGATGTAATTATATTCGTTTAGACAGCTGTAAAACTACGTAAAATTCAGCGCTTTTAAATGGAAAATATATTAAATATGCAAACTAGGGTTTAGTACCTCAGTACTAGTTATCAATAAAAACAAAAAAATATTCGTATTGTTACCAGTGGGATCAAGCATCTTATTAAAGAAAAAGTGAAAAATAGGATAACGTAACACCAAAAAGGAATAAAGCCGATATATCTGAGTATACTAAGGGATTTGTATGTGAAACTCATTTCAATGTAAATGCGGTTTTGTACTTTTAATAATAACACACCTTTCGCACATTTACTTCCTTTGTTAATTAATATAACATAACCTTAAAACGTAAGACTTAATATAAGTTAATTATGTTAATGTTTAAAAAACCGTATTACTTACATTTCTGCCTTGATGCCTTTTATTTTGGTAGTGTTAAAACAGTCATTTATTTGTATGCATTCTATAAGCATAAATAATAATAATAATAATTGTCTTTATTAAGCCTAACAATTATAACAAAGTTATTAAAGATTAGTATACACCAACAAATTGACATATTACGCTAGTTAGCTTAAGAAACGAACTGAACCTTTTGGTTTGGTAAAAATGTCAAACTAGTGAAATTGTATGTAAATGACAGAACTAAGACGTCACCAAAGCACACTTTTCAATAAATACAATTTGTCCTATTCGAATTGAGTTTGTTGGAATTATCAAGTTCTATCAAGGGTACCTGTTTTACGTAGAAATGATTCCTACATGAGATTTTCTAGTCAAAAGTGCCACAACGTTTCGTAAAAAAAAGAGAAAAAGTATTCGTCATCAGCGTGATATAATACATAAATTATTGTTTCTTAGCTTAAAGAATGTTTCCTTACCAAAAGTGGGAGAAGATCGGCCAAGAGGTTAGTTGAAAAACTTAGTTAGTTGTAAAAAAAAGAAACAGAAATTACAATTTTGACACCCTGTGTCGTTTTCCGCAGCAACAATTTACTAAAGCATGTTTGGTTATATTCTCATATTTTGATCCCGTGAATCTACACTTGAACTATGGGCTAGTATTAATGGTCCACCCTGTGTGTATATTAGGAAGTTTGACATTTCGAGCCAATGACTTTTAATTATCATTTGTAGTTACGGGCAATAATAAATGTCAGATAATAATCTTCTAAGTTGCAAAATCGCGTAATTTATGTTAGATCCCTACTGAACTCCATTTCCAAATACACGTAAGCTGCATCTGTGAAATTCCGACTCCCCTCTCGTTTTAAATAAAACTTTACTGAAGTCATGTTGCGAGTCCCATAAGAAAACGGCGAAATAGCGTTTGGGGAGAGAAGAGAGAATACCAAATAACACCGGTTAGGCAACACCTAATAGGGAATTATATAATATTAAGGATGTCAGTTTGACGACACGTCGGCGTTAATTTTACGGTACTAATTTTTTATTTTCGAGACAAAATTTGTTCACGCAACATCGATTTACGCACTACACTTTAAAGGAGTTTGTTTACAGGGTTCACTTGTATTTACGAGCGTTATGATGGGTTGCAAAATAAATATGAAAACGAAAAGTATATTGCATTCGATTGTCATATTTCTTAAACAGTTAAGAGTTGCTCGTAAAGAAAAGAATGATCATCATTGTGTTAGTGAACGACTTCTGAAAAACTCTGAAAATATTCGTCTGCCTCTCCGTCTGTCCATTTGTCTACCAGTCCGTCCGTCCGTCCGTTATGTTTCTTCTAAGAGATAACTGAGTGGAAAGTCCGGTTGTATTAAAATTTGAACAGAAAGTTAGTATTAGCTAGAGGAGGAAGGAGCCTTATTGTTTTTGAACAAAATCTACTGGCAGATAAAAAGTTATTAATCATTTCAATTAAAAAAAAAACTAGTGAAATATTTTTGTCGCACTCCTGTATACGTTTCTTTAAATATATAAGGAATAAAAAGCCAGACTGCAACCAACAGCTATTGTCTGGACTAATGCCCTGCCGAGCGCTGAATTACGAATTGCAAACGTTAAGTACAATAACCATGTAATGCCACAAAACGCTAAAGTTTCGATTGTAACGGACACCAGCCGAAAGACTTACTCCTATTCAAAGGAACTCTCGTGCTAGCTACTCCACACCACTTGCAGACTACAGTTTCAAGTTATTGGCTCTCGTCAGTGCAAGGTAAGTCTGAGATAGCTGGAACGAAGCACTTGTTCATTCTTGGCACATGAGAGGATTTATGAAACCACGTCATGCAACAAAAATAGCAGGCTCCATCTAGCGGTTGATCTTCATTACAATCGAAACAGCAGTAACCCTGACACGGGCACGGTTAGTAAGTGTGCTTTTAGAGGGCAGAATATTTACTAGTGAAATATTTTTGTCGAACTCCTCTATACGTTTCCTTAAATAATAAGGAATAAAAAGCCAGACTGCAACCATTCTCCGGACTAATGCCCCGCCTAGCACTGAATTACGAATTACAAGCCGAAAGACTTATTCCTAGTCAATTATAAATCTCGTCATGTACCAAGAAGGAACAAATGCCTCGTTCCAACCATCTATAGACCTACCTTGCACTGACGAGAGCCAATAGCTCGAAACTGCAGTCTGCAAGTGGTGTAGAGCGGCTGGCATGAGAGCTCCTTTGAGTAGGAATAAGTCTTTCGGTTGGTGTCCGTTACAATCGAAACTTTAGCGTTTTGTGGCAATACATAGTTATTGTACTTAACGGGGCCAGGCTTGTAATTCGTTCAGCGCTCGGCGGGGCATTAGTCCGGAGAATAGCTGTTGGTTGCAGTCTAACTTTTTGTTCCTTATATATTTAAGGAACGTATAGTGGAGTTCGACAAAAATATTTCACGAGTAAATATTCTGCCCTCTAAAATCATACCTACTGAAAAAAAATCTTCTTAATTTTGATGTATTATAATTAAATAGAAATCTTGTGAAATATTATGTCCTATAAGCATGTATTTATATATTTTACTACCATACATTTTATAACAATATAACATCCAACCATGGAAATATGATTTTCACTCAAAGAAATTATATTACAGACATTAACACCTTTACAGCAAGTAGTGAATGGTGGTCTAGTGGTTACAATTTAGTCTCAAAATCCAAATAGTCTCGGTTTCGAAACGGATGTAGTCACTTTATTTTTTTTTGGTTTATTTTATGCTGACGAGTGTTTCACCGATTAAGTTGTAATAAAATTAAAAACGTTCAAAAAGTAACATTATTTACAAAAAACTGCGAGGAGTATCCTATAGAACAAGTAACAATTATATAAAAAGTTGCTTCCGGAAATTCCGAAAGATGGACTTAGAAGCCAGAACTGACCACGAAAAATGCTGTCAAAGGCATTTTGGGATTGTTTAGGGCATCTTAAAACATGTGTCAAATGGGCAAAATTTCATTAAAAATCCGATGTATAATGTCAAGTTTAATTTTAAAAGTAACATGACCGCTCCGACCGCCAAGAAATCTAATCTCTACTTCACCCCCTCCTCTTGCACCGACAGACAAATAGACAGCAAAAATGGAGTGAGGTAAATTTCTGTTGCCGTATAATGGACTAACATGAGGCTCTGCATTTCAAACTAAATTAACACCACCCACAGACTGAATTTTTGCCGCTGTTCATTTCAAAAAAAGTTATTCAAATCGGCAGAAAAAGTTATAGGCTTGTTCTACATTAGGCTCATTTACTTTTCATAATTTATTTGTTTATTTATCTATTATTAAAATGAGGCTCATAGCGTTAATATTAACCCTAATATTTGATTTCAAATTCTTAACATATTTGAAACGGTCGACGGCGCGGAGCGAGCCTGTATCACACATGCTCGCTCCGCGCCACTTCACTAGTTCTATGAGTTATGCGATTATATTCAGTTTAGGAGCTTTCGTTGTACACTGTGGGAGTGTGATGTTGTTTTACGTTATTTAACTTATTTGATTTTGTTATTTTTTACATATAAAAATATATATTCTCTAGAAAATGGATACCTACGTTAAGACTGATTCCAACATTTTGTCGTGTGTAGGCATTTTTATGGTTATGGAATATTTTAATAATAATAAAGATTACATAAGTGCTGAAATGCGGGGTGTCAAATTACAGAGGTAGGTTGACTAAATACATATCTACTTTAATAAAGTCTACTGAATATTACAAAACTATGGCGATAACGCTGTTGGTTATGTGAAAATAAAAGGTATTTTATAATATATACAATTTTCCACATCCTCTCCAAGCTTATTATTGTACAATTTTTAATAATAACCTATTACATTAGACTTACGTTAAAATGATCTTCATAACAATACTTCGTCCCTTTATTACTGGCAAATTTCTCCCTGTGCATAACTTGCTGCCACAAATTCCCAATACTTTCATCACTTGGTAATGAAATAAATATTTTATTGGGAGTAGACACTGATGTGCTTTGGCAGTCTGGAACGAATATTTTTTTTATCCATGTCAATAACAAAATACAGAACACTTAAATAATATGAACGAAATTAACACGTCCGTCATACGTGCCGTATGAAACTGTATGGGAACGGTCGACCAACAGGAGTGCTGTGACGTCACACTGCGTTTTCGCGCACTCTATCTTCATTATTTATTTTGAGGGA
Source organism: Rutpela maculata (assembly GCA_936432065.2). Classification (NCBI taxonomy): domain Eukaryota; kingdom Metazoa; phylum Arthropoda; class Insecta; order Coleoptera; family Cerambycidae; genus Rutpela; species Rutpela maculata. Next base: position 100,434,731 of record OW386291.2, read on the forward strand.
GAAGGAGCTGAAAAAAATCTAATATTTTGCATATTTACTAACTACAAGGTGTACCCTCGAAATACGAATTTAAAAAAAATGCTAAATGAGCCCTTTAAGCGAGATACCATCATAATCTTGATAAGAGATGGACTACAAAGGAAATAAGAAATAGACAATTACTAATAAGTTTCTTTACGATGCAAAACTGGTCTAAACCATTTAACAAATAGTTTTTGAAATGTTTTGATTGAAATAGTTGTTTCTCTTACTTTCTATATTAGTTGATATTTTATTACAGTTTTTATCGCAATAACAAAAACTACAGAAGTATCACCTATTATCCATAAAATTCAACATTATATGATTATTTTATATTGCCACGAATGGATGACGTGGCATCGTGGTTACATTAGATTCGTTGTAAAAGTGTTCAAATGTCCATAAAATAATACATACATCATCGTTTTACAATGGAGATGAAATATTACGTACAAAATCATCAAATATATTTTTTTACACAAATCCATTTCATTGTGTGTATGTATATGTGTGTGTATACCGTTTCTTGTAAACACCAAAACATGAACTTATTTCTATTTCAAATTTGGAACAGATCTGTATAATATAGCATGGCAGTATACTCTTTATTGAAATTGAGTTATATCCACCATACGAGATGATTAACAGAGGCGTGCAAACTGCCATTATTTATATAACTATGTTTTATTATAATTTTAGAACAAAAATGTTTGCTGAACTACGTAAAAGTACGAAGTGCGAAGAACTACAATAAGTGTGCATCCCACGTTTAAACGAACTCGACGTATATTAGACGATGTATCAATTTTACTTTAAAGGTTAGTAAGATATTTTTAAGAAATTAATTTGTGCATAGGCTTAGTCATGCACAAGAAACAATCCACGATAAAAAAATCATATTCATATACTTCCACTTTGGACAGTATATACACTGCCATCCAATGACATCCAGTGGCATCTACTGCACGAACTGTCGATTGGAGTAAAAATTGTGACAAGATAAAGGATGAATAGGTGATGAAGGAATTGTTAGCATAATTTTATTATCAATATAAGATTATCAACTATATGCATATGATAGACTCGCAAAATAAAGTTTAAAATGTTGATTCAAAATTCCATGAATAATAATGATCTTAATTGACAATCTATCAGATCCAAACTTACAACAGTGTACTTCTTCAGCAATTTTAATAATCCAGTTACTATTAACATACTGATTTACAGCATGCTTGTAATATTGTCACTGTGTATTTCTTCGCGGATGAAACAGTTGTTAATAATAAGTGCCATTTTATATAGAGCTACCGAATTCACAAAATTTCTATTTTATTGCTATAATTTGGCAGATAAAAAGTTTACACTGATTAATTTGTTCATGATTCTTTCACTTGTATAGACAAGATATTGGCTTTTTTTTAAGAACGAACCACTTGTTGCGTAGAACTATGCGATTAAAAACTTGACAAAGTGATATCGTAGAAACCGGGATCATAAACTAACTACAAATATAACTGTAACTATAACATAACTACCGATAAGTATAACATGAGTCATGACTTACTAAATACCCTCAACATAACTAAATAATTTTTTCTGTTTACGTTTATTTTACCATTTTTTTCCTATTAATCACAATACATTCAATGCAGTATTATGTTTGTTAATAAAATATTGTGAACACAATAAATACAACAGATAATAATATAACAGAAATATATGGTAGAATCTTATGTTCCAGCGTGAACTTTTGTTCTAATATAATTAGGAACTCAAAATATCATTTAAGTAACATATTTTTGCTGTTAAAATTATGTATTTGAGAAAATTGCACATAAAAACATATTAATTAATTAATTTAAAATGCATATGATTGGAAATGGAAAAGGTATGAGTGTGAATATTTTTCTCAAATTATTATGAAATATTAATATAATGTGTATCTGACTTTTAACTCGACATTTAATCACTGCCAATTATAACGGCAAGAACAAAATTCAGATTGTTTTTTTGGCGAAGATGCAATCTTAACAAAAAGACCAATTTATAAAAACCTAAAAGTAAAACACGACTAATATTACACAATATATAAAAGTCAAATGTCTTCTATGAGTTTGTTTATGACTTATTAACGCAAACTTCAGTTTGCCAATAGACTTGAAATTTTGCATGTAGGTAGATAACAAATTAGATTAACATATGGACCCCAAGCATCCCGAATTTGTTCCATGTTCCCCAGGGAACCCGAAAAACTGTCAGAACTCAATGACACAGCAAGTATTACGTATTTCTTCCCTGCTCTTATTCATATTTTTGATGCTTGATTGCTAAAATTGGCGGTGGAGCATAAAAATTAAAATTTAAAATATATTTCTAAATAAAAATTTCTGGTTTTATGACCTACTTGTTTACGAAATTTAATAAAAAACGCTCATGGCATGTGTGTGGCACGTGCAATATTATTACACGTTCAAACATAAACAAAACAGAAACATGTGTGGAGGCATATGAAATAACTGGGAATGAACATATGTTCACAAGCACTGCGAGCGGTAAAAAACAAAGAGACAGCGGGAAACAAAAGTGTGAACCATATTTATTTTCTGACAATATGCCTATAATTTACGCAGGATCGTCGAATTTTTGCCTATGAATTACATATATACTTTATTTGCAAAGCAGCTCCAGCTTATTATGGTAAACCGAAGTGTATACGGCACTCTAAAGTATACTATTACTCTGCATATTTTATATTTTATAGAACAATCTAATAAGTAGAATAGTTATTTTAATATTGCGTGACGCAAACAAAGGTGTCAATTCTCTTTTTGGCCATTTTAATAGGCATAATTTTTCATCATAATAATAAGGAATGATAATAATTCTAATTATTGTAAACAAGTATCCTAAAATATAAGTTATATTGTTAATTTCATCTACGATTGTTTGAAAATATCAAAATAAAAGGAATAACTAAGTTGAATTTTGCCTAGAAACGACGTCTCATCAACATTTTATGAGTATTCCTTGCAAATGTTATCAAAATAATTAGATGAACAAAATACAATCGCTGTCAAATTATTTAAATTTTATTAATTATTATAAAGCTCCTACTCTTCGTATAAATAAATTAGGTAATTAATTGTTGCTCTTACATCAACTCTCATTATATTAACAACAGTTTTGGAGCATTATTATTTCATAAAAATACATTTTCAATGTTCCGACCAAGCTTGTTTAAGTGCAGATGCACTCAAGTGTGTTTTAAAGTATTTTGCTGCATTTGCCATTGGAAACGGGCGGCAAAGTGACATTATTCACAGCTGCTTGGAAGACGTCAACTTTGCGCTTTTAAAATGCTAGTAAAAAAGCCTACTTTATATGTCTATCGTAGATAAACATATTTTTTATGCACAAAACATAATGAAGAAGTACAGTTTTTTAACAGCCGTACAAAAATTAATGTTTCTGATTTAGATTATTTTGTTTATGCATTTGCCATCCATTTGTGAGGTGCCTGCCTTGACAATAGGAGACAGCTTAGTTTACAAATAATAAAAAATGCTCGTGTCAGATTCTGTTATAATTTACGCAAATTTAACCACATATCCAATAAGTTTCGAGAAACTAGATGGTTAAATCTTAATGAAAGATATCAGGTACATATGGCATGCCTTACATTTAACATTATTAAAACACAATGCAATGTCCCGAATATTTAATTACAAAGCTTGTAACTGGCGATGATACCCACCAGCGTTCCACTTGCTTCTGTAATTCATTCAGAGTGCCCAAACACAGAAACTGCTCTATTTGAAAGAAGTTTCTCCTACAATGATTGCTGTTTGATATATAATAAGATACTAGGGATTGCCAACATATTGCCACTTTTAGAGGACATGTCAAAACCCTTACACTGGACAACAGGGAAAATTAACTGGTAGTGATAAGTTTTTGTTCGTTTATTTTCATTATTCTCTGTTTTTTACTATCAGTACTACAATCTACTTTTATTATTTCTTTTTTCTTTCTTCTTCTCCCCCTATATATTTGTATTTTATTCGTGTGATTTGTGATTATTTATTACGCATGACATATCATATGTATTTTTATTACTAACTTATGATTATTATTGATGGTTACGTGGAAGAGTATGTATATGGACGTCGCCATCAAGTTTTATTTATTGCTTATTATAATGTATTTAATGGAAATAGACACATTTATTATTATTATTATTTTTATTATTGTTATTATATACTAATTTATAGTACCAAAATTAATTTGTCAAAAATGCTGAAAATACCTTCTTCTAAGACCTAAAAAAATCACACTTTTTTTCATCAAAAAGTAAAAAGCATGAAAAAAAGTAACATTATTTCACTCTAATGTATAGCCGGATTCCTGGGTGCAGTGAAAACAATAGAAACGTCAAATTATGAATTTGTGTTTTGATGTTTAAGCTAAATTTGAAATTTATTTGTTTAAATATGAAAAAACTCATGAGTAAAGAGTATTTTTTCACTCATGGAATTGCCGTAGTTACGTCAAACTTCCCATTCATGAGAAAAGTATCACTTTATGCACTTGTTGCATAAATTACCATTAATAAAATTTAATGTCTTATAATAATGTAAACAAATGTCTTTCCACAAAAATGTATGTTTTAAAATCACATTCTATCTGCCTAGCTCTGTATTTTTCAGATCATAGGACATTTTGAATTTAATCTAGTTAACAAAATGTGTATTTTATTACACAATACATAAAAATATTTTTATATTTTAATATAATTTCGCATTAAAAGTTATTACGTCGTTTTAAATAAAATTCCGAAAAGCAAATTTGTGATGTTTAAAAAAGTATATTACGGCTGTTTTAAAAGCAGCAGTAATATTTTCCTGCAAATATATGGAGTTGTGCATTCCAGTTTATAGTCTTCCGCTATTTAGCAGACCGTATATATATAAATTATATCCATATAGAGGGTTTTGCCTGTTTTATTGAATTTAAAACTTCTTTGAACTTCGTTTATTGAATTTATTTTAATTAAACTAAATAAATATAAAAACTGTTTAAATAAAACAACATAAAATATAAATACAAAGTATTTACGCAAGTCATCTTACAAATAAAAAATAATAATAACTAGTGCAATAAATGTTATCAAAGACAATAATTTGACAAATAAACAGCAACTAACATAACGTATAAGTGCCCAAAATCTTATTTATGTCTGAAATTGCAATATTCATCATACGAATAAAAGGCATCATTAATTAAAAAATCTTTGGCTTTGGTCTTAAATTGTTTTGATGGTATAATATGTCTTGTAATAACTTGGAAGCAAATTATAGAATTTGACTGCAACATAATTCGGACTTTTTTTAGTTTTGATTAGTTCACATGATTTTGGTAATAAATTAGTATTATGCAAAATGGTGTATGTCACAGTGTTTATTAAACTTTGCTATTATTTTTGACATATAAGAGGCATTCGAATATGAATAAACAGGGAAAAGCCAATATGGTGTGCTTAATAAAATAATCACTACACTCACCTCTATAGTTTACATTATCTACAATTCGTGTTGCTCTTCTATGTAAGCTAAAGATTCTGGACTAACACGCCGAATATCCCCAGACTAATAATGCAATATCATAACAGATTGGGAAGCATCAAAATATTCAGTTTTAGTTTCAATACTGAGAGAGAAGGATTTTATAATAATTTAAAGGTATAATTTCGTTTAGTATGTTTCATATAGAGTATACACATGAGTAATACAATCAACCAAAGAAAGTAATGTGTGTAATTTACTTACATCATGTTAGAATTTATCAGATAACTATTATTATTAAATTGAAACTAGTAATAAATTGCCAAGAGGAGCGCGCGTAATCAATGTTATGGGAATATATTCCATTACAGTTTCCTATCCTTCACATTTACATTACTATCATTCAATGTTAACACCTTAACATATTATTAAATTAAACTTAAATAGTTAAATGCAAAATTTGTTGGCTAGTTTTTTGTTAGCGGTTTGTATGCATTTGAACGTAGCATGTCAAAGTGTTCCAACTTTCTTTCCAGCATTGTTTTTCTTACATGTACATGTTGATACTAAACTGGTAATATCCCCAATAAAAGGTAAGGACGCGTTTTATTTTCAATATTTATAACTTTCAAAGTTAGGAAATATTGCGCTGGGCTAAGAAATTTTATGCCATGAATTGAAATGACGATAATGGCAATAAAAGTAATATACCAGCTTTGCGCTCACTAAAGTAATAAGCTATAATAAACACTTTTATCTGCGGTGGATGTGAAGTGATAAAATAACACTAAAAAATTAATAACCTCTTATGGCACCGACTCCCCAACTTTACTTAGGAAATATTCCAGAGAGGGAGATAAATTCGAGAGTTTCTATGAATGGTCTGCCAACATAAAATCCATTACGAATAGACTTCAATTATTGGAAATCGCAGATGTTCCCGACAGAAGCGGTCGCCGTTAAGGGGCCGACAGGACCTTATTGTAGCGAATAACAAGAGAAAGTGTTACTTACTGAATTGGACAAGTCGAAAGGATTCGACCTGACCACCTCTAGTACTTGCACCATATGGAATTTGTGGAAGGAACTATTGTTTAAAACTCGTAAAGTTAGTTAGAATCGAAGTCCACGCGACACTTTATCGAAAGCAACAAACTGCGTATCACTTGAACAGCCCGGTGCGATGTAAGTTACGCGCGTAGCTAGGGGTTACAGAGCAAGGGTAGCTGACGTACGCAACCCTCAAGCTGCAGCAGCGTTCTGCGCGGAGAGCGGTGGTGTGCGAGGTATCGACAGAACGCAGCCAATCGCACGCGTCTCCCGCACGCACTCCTTATAGCCATTACGCTTTCACATCGATCGCAGCATCGTCCGTGCACTGAGATGTGCAGTTAGATGGAGTGTTTTGCGACCTGGAGATTGTGTCATTTAACTACAGGAGAGCCGCAGAAACTACAAACGCGCCTGGACCTAAACTTTCAAACAAAAATGATACGGCGTAGTAGTTCGCTTCTATTCAAATTCGCATGAGCGGCGTACATACAGCAAACTATTGTCACGTTTAATATGTTTCGCGGACACGAACATGGAAAATTCATCGCAATAATTACGGATGGGTGTCTTTAATTTTCTGAGGGCGTAATTGTTTTTTAATATTGGGAGTTTCATAAACGTATTGTTATATTTTATTTACTGATGACTCTTGGAGATTGCGTGGGACTTCAATGGAATTATAAGAAATGGATGACTTCGTGTTTGGAAACACTCTTTTTTATTGTCGAATTTTACCAACTTGTGATGTTTACATGTAGTATAGTGCAGTGCAATAAAAAGTGCTTTATTTAAGAATATGGACTCTAAGAATCAATTTATTTCAAACTTTTTGCGATGAGTTTTAAGTTTGAAATAGGTCAGAGTTTGTCACTTAAGAGGCTTGAACAAAAAAAATAATAGTTTCATCTAACTTAATAGTACATTATCTACAGATAAAAAATATGAAAAATTTCGGAATAATCTCATATGTAATTATAATTTTCCTTTATGGGTTATCGTTGTAGTAAAAGGTATTATCTTCAGTTTCTATATAGTCCAGATACTTTCTCTTAATCTCGAGGGGTGATAACCCCCTGAAAACCACCCCTAAATTTAGATGTATAATATTTGCAAAAGTATTAGCGACTTATTTTTGAAAAGTGAGATATCTGTGTTTTTGGGATCGCTGATTACGAATCTGAAGTCAAAATTAAAAAATTAAAAACGGCGGCTCCAATATGGGGTATGGACTTTTTTTTAAAGCAAGTGTTTTAAACGCACAAAAAATATTGAACATATAGGCGATGCTACATATTAAAGAAAAGCAGCATTTTTGAAAAAAAAAAAAATAATTACCGGACAATTACAATGACAAAATAGTGTGGCTATTTCGGCCATGGTTTCTTTATTTTTTATGATACAGAAACAAACAAAAAATCATTTGAAATACTGATAAATTAACTTTAATTTGCGTCTTGGAACTTTTGACGAATGTGTTATAGTTTCTAAGATATTCAAAATTTAAACTAAGTACTTTATCCTATAAACGAATGTCATTTTACTTCCACATCCACTGGAAGTACGACAAAACGTAACGACAAAATTTTTCAAAAAAATATTAATTGTTTTATTGTTCAAATAGGCTTAGAATATCATGAAACGTCGAGAATTTAAGTTTGAGCAAAAAATATTTCTGTCTGTCGGTCTGTCGGTCTGTCTATAGGGCTGCCTGCCGGTCTTGTCTGTCGGTCTGTCTGTAATTTTTTGTGCCCACGATTACTCTGGAACCGTTTAAGATACTGACTGACTTGAAATTTGGTACACATATGTATTTTAACGAGATCTGGAACTAGTTTATATTCTCATCTTATTTCGTTGAAGGGTTGGGGGGGGTAAATAGGTAAATCAAGCAGGTAAAAGTCGATAAAATTGGTATTTAGTATATACAAGAGAAGCTAATGTGTCAAAAAAAAATATGGCATTAGCCACCCCATTACTACCCCCACTCCATTATAAAAGGGGGTGAAAAAAATTGTGATTTAGTGTGTGTACAAGAATTGATTAGTCTACAAATAATTTTTGTTTTATTGTAATTTACACTTAAACCGTACTCAGAGCTTATTATTTGAAGTTTGCCCAGCAGGTGTATGAGCTCATTTTAGCTTAAAAAATTATAGTTATAATTTTTATCTAACCGCGTTATGAAATGTCAAATTTTAAATGCATTTTTGACGTTACTAAACGTGGCATTTTTCATAACTGTCAGTTTCGTTACATAACTAGTTATTTAATGAATTTTCCGTAACTGATTTATTAAACTCATTTGTTGACACCAATTTTCAAATTTCTTATATACTTCTTCAATTCTGCTTTTTGATTTACCAGATTTTATTGAATTTACCGCTAAATTAGCCGATTTTTCTAGATCAGATGGAATATACATATCTGAATCAACAATTTTCGACTTAGTTTGCTTCAAAAAATTCAGCAGATTGACAAGTACAGTTTGTTTATCTAACCCTGTTATGAAATGTCAAATTTTAAATACATTTTTGACGTTACTAAACGTCACATTTTTCATAACAGTTTCATTACATAACTAGTTATGTAATGAATTTTCACGTAACTGATTACTAAACCAATTTGTTGACACCAGTTTTCAAATTTCTTATTTACTTCTTCATTCCTGCTTTTTGATTTACCAGATATTATTGAATTTACTCCTAAATTAGCAGATTGTTCTATATCACATGGAATACTTTTACAGATTCACATGAAATTCGATACATGGAAATTTCAGGATTCTTTGAAAACGGACCCTGACCTGGAGTTAAAGTCTAAAAATTCAAAACGACAGATATTTTCACAAATATAAAATTTATAGTACCTATATAAAGTTTCGTTTCTAGTAAATATCAAAATAATAGTAGCCTTGAATGGATGAAACTAAGCTGAATCTTTTAAAGTAGGTCAAACTTATTATCTGTATGTATTTAAGAATCAGCGTAGTTTTATATCATATCGATATATATTTTTAGATTCGTTATCGGATACTAGATTTTTATCAGCATGTTTACAACTTACAGTTTATGTTCAATAAACCAATCAAACACACTGAACTACAACTAATCTTACGTAGCATTTACTTCAGGATGCAATTTTACCAGCGGGATATTTTCATTGGTCTGAGATGCAGGTGGAACTGATTACATCTTGAAAACATATTTTCTTAAATTAGTTTTGTGTAGAAAAGAAAATATTATATAATACGATAAAATTGCAATTTTAGTTTATATATTAAATTTTTTATAATGACGTCACTCAATATAACATATAACTAAACACACCACATATAGTAGGCAACCACCAGAAATGAAGACTGTCAGTGTGACCAGCATGTTCGCCACACGATACGATTGCTACCAAATTTTTGTTTGCATATTTTTTAACGACATTTTAGACACAGAAATATGAAAAAAATATATGTGGACGTTAAATCAGATAAAGTCTTTTATGATATTTGTGTGAAGTCAATATCATATACCCTAAGAGAACTACGTTTTGGCGCCCAATTTGAAATTTCGCTTAGTCTAAAAAGTCCAGTTAATTTTTTTAACGTATGTAAAACCAAAATAAAGAAAGAATGCAGGGCTATTATTTTTATCTCTAGTTTTTAATTTCCAAATAAGAAAATGAAAACACCCATTATAACCAGAGATTATATCTTCCAATAAATGTATAGATTAATTGATGATTAAATTAAGTTGCTAATTATCATCATCAACGTTCTCGTTACGCTGCTATTTGTAAGTAAACAATGGAAAAACTCTTTGGCACAGTTTTTACAAAATCAAAATAAATTTTTTGGAAATAATACTTAAATCAGCTCTCATTCAGAGTAAGAGCATATGATGAAAAGTATCTTCTGATTTCCAAAGATCTGGAATGGTACACAGAGGGAGCGAACCGGTACTGACATATACGAATGCAAATCAAGGTTAGTATATCGCATGGTGTTTTAAATATATTATTATATTATTTAATACACCCTGGTATATCGGCACCACTCGGTAAGTATCCTAGTATTATCAAGCAGAGATATATGCTATCTTAGTATGCGATGTCAAACATATTTATATATGCAACGACATTGAGGGCATTTGCATAAAATAACGTCTAAACTGGTGCTAAACCGTCGGAATATGTTGACTAAGGGCCGGTTTTATAGGTTCCGTTTACCTTAGATCTGAGTTTTGTCGAAAAGTACGTTTTATACCCATCAGTAACTGTCAATCTTAAGTTTAAACCTGAAACGGTTGACGGGGTACCGTTTAAACTACAAACTTAGGTTTACGCACGCGTACGTTCAATTAGCAATAGCTTTGTTCAAAAACCCTGCGCTATCTGTACAGTGCAAATGTATCTCTCTTCAACTTATGCATGGTCTCACTCTATCTCTTTCTATTATCTGCACATGTGCAAGATAGTGCAGGGTTTTTAACAAACCTAATATTTCGAAGGGTGTTGCAATCAACTCGACGTAAACTTCAACTCGGTTCAACATAACCTACAAACAACTACCTAACCTATATTCTGTGTAAAGTGAAAATTGTTGGAAAAAATTGACATTTTCGATATTTTTGAGGTCATTTTATGAAGCGTGGAAGAAGGTGTAGTCAATATAATAGAAGCACTTTTCTTGCACTTGATTATGTCTCGATGCTCTTTCATTAATCTCATTAACAGTTTTATTTCACTGTCGTTGAAATTTGTAGATCTCTTATCATTCATCTTGAAAAATCAAAGTAACAGTTATGAAGATGACATCAATCGCTAATCTGTCATTATGTTACCAACCCATATTCTTACCAACCAATAAAATGGTGATAACACTGACGATCTTAACAAGCACCTATAAAACGCTAAAATCTACAGATTAAACCTCCAGTAAAACTTCAGTTGAAACTTCTAGTTAAACTTTGGTTTAATCTGTACCTATAAAACCGGCCCTAAGCTGTATGAACACAAGCCAGTCAAACTCACATGGTTCTGAAACAGCCTCCTGTTTGTCGCAATTTTTTATTCAATCGGAGCTACTGTACCTTAACCGAAAAAGGAGGATGGTAATAAAGGCATGTAATCAGTGCGCGCAACAGATCTTATTGTCGTTAAAATTTGGATGGAGTGTAATTCAAAACTTCAAATTTTTTCCAAATGCTCATTAAATCATCATTGTTTAATGACATGGGTCGCTTGACACTATTGACAATTCAGTTGATCACCATCGTTCCTTTCAAGCTAAGGTATACCATGAAACAGTTCGACAACTATTTTGCTCAAGCTCCCGGTGTGAGGCAGTTTAGAATCCATATACAAGAATCTACAACTAACTCTACAGCATAAAGAAATGGCTGCTTGTGTTCGATAGATAACGAATGAGGCAGATGCTGGGCCCGATAACTGCACACTGTCTTCTAAAGAAACATCTCTATATATAATGAGATTGAAAGGTGATAATATTTGTCGGATGTGTGGATTGGCTATATACAATTACTAGCTGATGCCCGTGACTTCGTCCGCGTGGAACTTCATTCGCATGGAATTAGGAACATTGACATACTAACCCACTGCACATTCATTACATTTAAGGAAACCCACTGAGCATCCATAGTGCTCGGAAAAATCTACCATGCATCCATAATACTCGAGGAAACCCACTGCGCATCCATAGTATTCGAAGAAAGCCACTGCACATCCATAGTACTCGAAGAAATCCACTGCGCATCCATAGTACCCGAGGAAACCTTCTGCGCATCCAAAGTGCTCGAGAAAACCCACTGCGCATCCTTATTACTCGGAAAGGCATCTCTATTTGTCTATGTTTGTGTTAAAAAGTGAGATAAACGAAAAAACTACTATTTTAACCGACAATAGAGCACAGGGGAGTGACGGGCGGGTATGTGTCAAATTTCATGCTTAAAAACATCCCTCTCCCTGTTTGCCTGTTCGGGGGAGGGGGGATCTCTTTTTGAAAACCGTGGAATACGTGTGTCAGAAGAGCCCGTCGCTGCAGTATCACGTTTCTATCGAAATTTCGTCTTACACGTGTCTAATAGATTACAATAAAGAGTATTTCTGCCAAATTTTACGCTTCTAGGTCTAACCGTTTCCGAAATGATTAAAAACCTCTCCCTCCCCGTTCACCCTTTCGGGGGGTTCTTTTTGAAAACTGTCGAATACGTGTCTTCTTATTTCCTCAGAAGAGTCCATCGCTCGAATAATCACGTTTCTGACTTACGCGATTTCAAAAATATGGGTGCCCTTTAAACTATCTTCCACCCCCCTTTTCGCCCCTTCAAAAAGTGAAAATCGAAATTTCGTCTTACACGTATCCAATAGATTCCAACAAAAAATATTTTTGCCAAATTTCACGCATCTAGATTTAACCGTTTCCGAAAAAGCCTAAAATTTCAACCCCTTCTTCACCCCCTTAAGGGTCGAATTTCGAAAAATCATTTCTTAGTGGATGCCAACCCCATTCGAGGAACCTCTATGCAAAATTTGAAATTTCTAGACCCAGCGGTTTGAGCTGTGCGTTGATAGATCAGTCAGTCAGTCAGGGTATTCTTTTAAATATATAGATATAGAATTGTGCACCAATAGAAGCGTTAGGGTATAGATATCTCGAAAGGAAATTTTTATTGCCAAAGGACTACACAACTAGGGTTGCCGGGCATCCGGCTTTAGCCGGATATGTTTGGCTTTTTACGGTTTCGTCCAGCTAAAAATTAACATGTTCGGCCTGTCCGGCTTTTGTTTGGCTTTTTTCCTAAAGCTCTAAAAATCATTTAAAATAAAATTTGTTAATATGCACTCAAAAATTATTTTATTTTATGATTAAAATGAATTTTTTTATGTGATAAACTCACCAAAGTTTCATTTGATATAAATTTGTATGAATTAGTTTCATACGTGAATTCTTCCTTTTTAGTCGCTTTTCTATAGATACATTTTATTGTTTTGAGACGACTTTCTCTAGTCCTATGTAACAAATTTTTATTTTTAAATTAATCAAGTTTAATAAACATATTAAAATGCTGATTTTGTGTTTTCTTTATTTTTATATAGAGAACGAATGCTGTTCGGCTTTTTGTACCAAATGTCCGGCCAAATTTATAAGTAAAGTCTGGCTTTTCGAATTTTAGGCCTGGCAACATATTCTGGAATAGACTATCCTTTGTGAACACCACTGGTCTTTTCAGATCAGCTGATAGGCTCTTAATGCCATCATTATGTTGTTTTTTTTTTGGGTCGGACAATCTCAATACTCATATTATTATTACATACGTTCCCACGAACATACTGAGATTTTCATGTCTTGGTGTATTAATTTCATTTCTAAACCTATGTTGACATTAAGCATATTGTACTTCCAGAGAACGGTGGGAAGAATCCGTCGATGTATTTACTAGTAATTGAACAGAAAATAAAAAATCTAATTTTTAGAAACACGTCTATGAAATATGATCTATTGAATTTAATAATCTCAACAAAAAATTTTCAATCATATTCTAACATAAAATTATTCTTTTTCGATTGTACGTCTGCCGTTCATTTTTCCCATTAGTTAGGGAACTTGGGACGACAGTTTCTTTGTTGTCGCACACAATCCAGTCCCTGACAAACTATTCCATTTAATTTTAACTACGCTTTACCTCGTAAATGGAATTTTAACCTCATTTATGTAGCCGATGAAATGTATTCGATTTTAAGTAAATGTAAATGTAAGTAAATGTAAATGTAATTAAATCCATTTTTAAACCTGATGAATATATTATGCCCTGTTCTAATTTATAACCTTTCAAAATCTTGAAAGATTGGTAAATGCTAACATAATAAGGACAATACTTTTCTCACTTTATTTGTGCATATTAAACTTGCCATGATAGCAGAGAGATCTATAGTTAGTTTTGGGTTCATTCTATTCTCTTAACAAACAATAATCTAATCATTACACGTTAAAATACGAGGTTTTAAAAAGAAATCATATGAGCAAGATAATTTGTAGATATATTATCTGATTTCTTTTGTCATTAAAACTTGTTGTTGCATTTAAGTATAAAGGAATATTTAATAAATATTCTTAATGTTAATCGAACCTGTAGCGCCCCGCATTCACTAATTATAGCCCTAAATGTAACCTATACCACGGGACACGAGTGAATTCTCCAGGGGTCTGTCGGTCTGACAGAGCACATGTGAAGTCAAACACAAAAAATATGACCACGGGAAGAAAGAGATATTTAACCATGGGACAAAAACAAAGGGGATGTATCTAACTCTAATGCCATATTCTTTCCATAAAATTGACCACGATTTTTTACTTTCAAGAATGCTTATACTCTTGCACGTGCAATAAACTGTTCAAAAATTCTGCTTCAATAATACTTTTTTTTCCTATATTTATATCTATATGCCTTAACCCAAACAAATTTGCCTAACCTCTCTCGATGTTTCAAGTTTTTTACTAAAATTTTAATTTCGGCACAAAAGAATTAATAATATTTAGTCGGGGAGCTCTCCCTAGCTATACGTGCACCCCCTGCTCGATCCTTGGGGACAATGTTTTTCATAAAGATTAGAGCCTAAGGTATAATTTAAGACATGTTCTAAAAAAAAAAAACTGACTGTACTTTCAAAATTTAACACAAAAACTAAAAAAGATGGACAAAAACTTTTTTCACAAAAAAACAACGTGCATAAAATTTTCTACAATTTTGTTCTTATACAATATTTTGACAGGAGTTACCATTTTCCAGATAAATGAGTCCAAAATTAAGAAAACATGGAAATTCATATATCGGTAAATCACTTAGAGGAAATAACTGTGACAATTATTGTAAGGCGTGTAAGGCGTATAATATAACTTTATATTATTAACATAACAAAAAAATAAAATAAACTGAAAAAAATTAATAATAATAATATTGTAATTTGCAGACGTTTATCTCGAAAACAGTAACAATGATATCTGGAAAACGGTAACTCCTATCCAAATATTGTATAGGAACAAAATTATAGAAAATTTTATGCACTTTGTTTTTTGTGCCGAAAGTTTTTCTCCATCTCTTTTAGTTTTTGTGTTAAATGACAAAAACAATATTTACATTTTTTTTTAACGGGCACCATTTTTGAAAGTACAGCCAGTTTTTTTTTAAGGACATATCTTAAATTGTTCCTTAGGCTTTAATCTGTATGAAAAACATTGTCCCCAAGGATTGGAGGGATGTACGGACTGTTAGGGTGGGCTCTCGTAGTATTACGTTTTATATTGCATTTTATATTTTATTTTAAGAGCTGAATCATTTATCTGGAAAATGGTAACTCCTATCCAAATATTGTATAGGAACAAAATTGTTGAAAATTTTATGCACTTTGTTTTTTGTGCAGAAAGTTTTTCTCCATCTTTTTTAGTTTTCATGTTAAATGACAAAAACCATATTTGCAATTTTTTTTTAGGACATGTCTTAAATTGTTCCTTAGGCTTTAATCTTTATGAGCTTCCATAGTAATTATGAATAATGATTTGACAGATACCGGTAGTTTGGAAAACACTCTGTGAATCTAATAAAATTGCACATTGTTGATTTTCACGTTCGTCAACGTAACTGCTTGGCATTGATGATCGCCATAGCCTCGGCACTGTAGAGAGAGGTAATTTTTTGGTATATAAGACCTTTGTAGTCTTTCGATTTAAATTCTATAAATTAAAAAAAAAATTGCTCAAGGCGCCATCTCAGAATATGATGTCAATGGTAATTTTTTGGACACTGCCTATTTTACAAAAAGAAAACTCAAAATAAATATTGTGAAACATCCATAATTTTTTTCTGTGGAATTTTTTTGATTTGGCTGTTGCTGGAAACACAAAATGACATCCAGTAAGATCGATAACGTCATGTATGTCATCACTATGCGTCTATTTGGTATGTTTACAAATTGATCCGAGTCAAGATGTCTAAAAGGGTCCGGGCCTCTTTTAACATTTGAGATAGGAACAATATCAAGTCAGTGAATCGTGGATTTTATTTTATTCTCGTATTTACAGTCATTAGAGCGTCACCCTTTTCAAAATATCAAAATTTTCAACGAAAAAATCCCAAACAGTAAGCTTCTTCCTCTCTCTCTTTCTCCCTCTCTCTTTGTTTAGAACTCAGAAGAACAGTTAGTTACAAACAAAATTCTGAGTCGAAATGACTTAAACTTTGTGCCTCTTTAATATGAATATAATTAACGAATGTAGCGAAAATGGAAATTATCATTAAGTTGTAGTGTTATTTGAACCAACAGAACCCGAGGAAAATTTTGAAAGTGCATGGAACAGAAATGGGTGTGAGCTGAAGGCGCAACAAAATGACCGAAGAAGTGTATTTTCTCAATTGGAATAGAACGCACTGCGGTTATAAAAATTGTTTAACTAGTTTTATAAAAACAAACAAAACAATAAAAAATGGACTTTAGGAGAAGACTAAGATCTTTAAACATAAAGATATATGAGATTTGTGGCAATTATTATACAAAGCCAAGTACCATCACAACTTGAAGAGAGAACTTGAAAATAAAGAAATTGATAAATCTGGTTGAAGACAATCTTGTGAGAAGGGTACAGAAGTCATGTATGATTCTCCATACCGATATTATTTTATTATCACGTTTTCGTTTCAAATATTTAGTTATTATAAAAATAAAAAGAGAAAATAGTAATGTAGATTTTCAGTACGTTAAAACCATTTTAGATCCACAAAGTTATGAGTAATATGAGTATACACCATAATGTAAATGTAATTGCTATAAAATATATAGAAATCAATGTGGTTTCTAATGGATATTACATTACCACAAACAGAACATGTCGCTTTCATGCCAAAATTAATATTTTATTTATAGAGTGAAAATATACTAAAGTTGATTCTTCTTGTTCTGAAAACATTGACAACATTGTATGAATAATAAATATACCAGAATTATTTAGTGCACAAAATGTAATACAAAAGAGTATTACAAACCCTTCAACTTACAGTATGTTTATTGATATTGGTATATGTAACGCAAACAACAGATAAAAGTTTTGTTTGCTTTGGATGTATCGATTTTTTTGCTACTATGTGTGACTAATCTTGTTTCAGTAACGACAAAGAAATTAAAAGCTTTTAGCTAGAGAAATGAAGCGTGTTGTAAAAATACTGCTAAATCATGATATCATGAGATATATGGTCACTTGCAATACAAATTTTGCAGCGTGCGACTCATGATGTTCGCTTGGGCTTCAGTAGAGATAACAGGAAAAACATTCTTGAAAAGAATTGAATCATATTCAAAAAATAGGACACTAAAAATAGGTGACAATGAAATTTGTTTTCTTAGACATTAAATGAATTGAAACAACGGGGATAAAATAAATGATATTTTAATTAAAAAGTCAATCGGATTTAAATCCGGGGACCTTGGAGGCCAAGCTATCATTCCTTGGCTCCCAATCTACTTGTTCGGAAAAGTTTAGTTCAGATGGCACAGAGGTGTAATGACATGGGGCTCTGGGCTTTCTCGCACGTAATCGTAATGGTAAAAGAAATACACAACAAATATATATTTAAAAATACGACAGAACACTTAAAGCAGACGGTAAACAACTAATAAGAAAAATTAGAGTAGAAAGAAAGGAACGAAAGTACCACATCAAATAACATTTTGTCTATCTGCACTGCGAGTGGTAAGGACATCAAAAACAACTTATCTCCTTTGAATAATGTTTCAGATTGGAATTTAAAAAAATTGAACCGCCTTCAAAAAAAGTCGCTAGAAATTATGTAACAAAATGTCACCATCGCCTAGTTAAGTGAACCTTATTATCAGAGACCGGCTCCCAGGTAGTTATGACGTCAAAACCAGAATCAGCTCTAGGCAATATGAACAATATGACGCACAATAACACAATAGCTTACTAT
The DNA here is from genome assembly GCA_936432065.2 of Rutpela maculata. Taxonomy (NCBI): domain Eukaryota; kingdom Metazoa; phylum Arthropoda; class Insecta; order Coleoptera; family Cerambycidae; genus Rutpela; species Rutpela maculata. The sequence goes on from OW386291.2 coordinate 100,453,350, forward strand.
GTAATTCTTTCTAGTGAATTACATAATGTTTAAAGGTATCTGACTCCTAAAAGCTTATGAAAAAGCCATACTGTGATGCATTTATTGTTGGGTGTAACACTAGCACAAACACAATCACTTGCTAACTACGCATTATTAGAATAATAAAAATAATAAACGTCTTTAATAATGAATCAACATTCAACATATAGGCGATGTTTAGATGGAAATATATTATTTGTATTAATTCTGTACATGGTCCGACGTTGAACTCCGGGCCTTTCACTAAATTTCCACTTGTACTGTGAAAAGGATAGTTCAACATCAAAGTGATAGGCGCATATTTGAAATAGGTAAAATCTATCTTAGACTTCCGTAACCTTATATTGCCGTGGTATTTTTACTCAATGACGAAATAACCGGCTACTTAATAACGAAAAACAAAGGTGTTCGGCCTTCATGAAATTTAGAAATGTTAACATATTTAAGGGTGTGGCAATGTCCGAAATCATTTTAGATACATATTTCGAGAACATTCGATGAGATTCTCTCCATTTGATTTATGTATGACGTTCGATGGTTGGAAACGAAGCCAGTCGGATCATTTCCGTCGATCTAAAGTAACATTATTTTGTCGTAGTATTATTCTTTAGCGGTCCCGTTTTTAACACTACTTGGCTGAAATAGCTTTTCCCATCTCCAATTTTTACTACGCAATATGCAGTGAACATTATACTATGTACTTGAAATGGACTCAACCATTGTCGAAGTCTTGCAGAACTACATCAGGTGCAAAACAGCCTAATGTGATAGTAACTTGTCCCTCTACGATTCATAACAAATAGATTGGTTAATTCCGTAAGTGAAATGTTAGTCAATTAACTATGTATGTTCTTCCAATATAACGCAATAAGATAGAAAGATATAGATATCCGTCATGATTGCGGGTTGTCTAAATTCGGATTTGCCTCACTTCTGACTGACGTCCGTTCCAAGTATGTAGTACAAAGTTCACTGGTAATGCGTAATGGTAATGCTGGTAATACGATATGTTGAATTGGGCCAATTAGGTGGCACTTAGGCGCACTTGCAATCAGTCGAGTGACTAATAATTATTCGATCTTTCTATTTCCTGTGATTTCGATATGTTTACATTATACTGAGTGTGTCATTTCACATACAAAAATAATGTTTTAAATTAAGAATTGTTTAATACATACCCAAATAAATAACTTCTCCACATAGGAGAAACAGTTTTGTATCAAGAGAAAAACAAGTTTGTAATAAATAATTTGTTTATCAGTTTTATGACAAACTTTTTATTTCTCACCACGAAAGTATATATTTGTTTTATATAAAGAATTTATTTATTTTCTCATATGAATCATTCTCGATTCAAAATATTATATTTATGTGTGTAAAAACCGTTTCTGGAATAACTACCTGGGAGCCGGTATCTCCTTATTACCTAATATCGATACTGACGTCGGTTAAAAATACTTTTGAATTCGTTATCTGTTCATTTTGACATCGACGCGGTTGAGACGAGAAATCGAGTCAGATACCAAAATTATTCTCTTTTTATTCTAACCAAGTGAAAAAATAAGTCTCGAAAAGTTAACATTAAGTCCTTTGAAATCGTGAAAAAACGGATTTTTCAACTTCAAATATTAATAACAAAATAAACACACTTTAGATTTGTACAAACTGAGATCTGTGTGGAAATATGAATCAAAATCAACTGCAAGCGAGACCACGATTCAAGATTTCATAAAAAAAACGGCTGGCCTAATAGACTTTATGTGTGCCTCACGAACGAATGAACAAATTTCAATTTCTCAGCTGTCAAGAGATTGCTATTTTTATGCACCCTTCAAACTGATGTATCATTTCAAATTTTTAATCTGGATAGCTGTGGATAAAGGGATGGAACATATTATTTTTAACAGTGTATTTCAATTTTATCCCTCGATAACTAAATCAACATGCGTTACTTAAAACTATATTCTGTTTAAATTGAAAAATATTCAGGGTGGCAAGTAGCATGAAAATAAATAGAAAGTAAGTACTATTTCATTTTTTCAAATTTAAATATTTTAATATTTCGGTAAAACAGTGTTCGGCTTTGTTTAAAAAATGCAAATAGAGGTAAAGTGCTTCCAAGGGTTCTTCAAATACACTTTAAAAGTGAGTTAGGGATAGGGACCTTTCTCATTTGCAAATTCAATAGAAACCATCTACATATATTATGATGTGGGTCAAAACTTTTCTTTCTTTTTTACATTCTATTATATTTTTATCAGCAGATTCCGCTCAGATTTGCATGTTAATCTCTGCACTTTGGTAACCTGAAAAAGAGGGATAAAATCGTTTCAGATTCAAAGCTTAATCACTGGGAGTTTTTTACTTAAAAAAAATGTTATCTTTAAAAATATTCTAGATCACTTTCTGTTTTAAAATGGAATAAAATGAAAATAAAAAAATTACTAAATATAACTCCAACACGGCAGTTGTTATTAGACCAATATCTTTAGTTATTCTCGTTTCTTGGTAAATAAACTGAGGTTAGCTACTTTTACTGAGATTAATATATTCTTACTTTATTTACCAATCAAAACGTACATTTTCAAAAGAATCGACCAATAGGATTTTTTTTAAATGAGAAAAATGGCATGTATCACTGGAAAAAATCGAGAAAAATGTGTGTTAATTATTTCGTAGTAGCCATGTGTTAACGAAAAAAGTTATTGAAATTATTAAAATCTGACGTTTCGAGTTTTCATCTTGATTTTTGTACACAAAATGAATAAAAAAAAGCTATTTGGTGATGTTTCACAAGAAAATATTAACCATGAAACCATGAAAAAGAATCTAAATGTAATAGCATTGTTTATAAAAATTGTGTATTTCATATACAGTGTGTTCCAGGATAGATGTAACAAGAGGTGTAATGGACCAAAAATTTTGGAATTTTGGAATGGTATTTGGGGATTGAGTCTTGCTTGTTGTAAAACTAAAGTATACCAAAAATGACTTGATTTGGTGTTCTACAGGGTGTTTTATAAGCAAAGTTGTAAAAATCACCACTAATAAAGTACCTTTATTTTTCAAAATATGAAAAAATTCCACTAAGAAAAGTTACTTAGAATGTAATTTTATACCTCTATACCAAATTTCAGGAATATAAAATTATTTTTTTTGAAACTTTCCATTTTTTGCAAATTAAGAGTTGAATTCATATTTAAAGTTGTGTAGGAGCAAATGTTAATCATCTCAAAAAGTAGGCTATTGGTAAATAAAAAATTGAATATACGAGATATAAGAAGGTATAATGTTAATCGAACTAATTGTAAAACAAGAAACAATTACTAACAGAAGATTAATGAGGTTTAAAAATTATAACAAATAATAAAATGTCAAAAACATAACAGATTCACAAACAAATTAATTATTGACCAATACAAAACAATGTTTACAATTTTTTTATTATTCGACGTAGCTACCACCCACATCCACACACATTTCGATCCTTCGCCTGAAGTCATTAAAACTGTTTCGAATATGATCCAACGGTATGGAGTTTACGGCATTTGTAATTCCCTGCTTCAATACTGCTACATCGTTAGGAAGTGGTTCAGCGTAAACCAACTGCTTGAGACGACCCCATAAAAATAAATCCAATATTGATAGGTCTGGGGATCTCGCCGGCCACTTGATCGGTCCATTCCTGGCAATCCAATTTTCTCCAAAATTTAAATTCAACCACCGATTAACCATTTCTGTGGAGTGGCCAGGACAACCATCATGTTGAAAATGAACTAAAGGCATATCTCTTAAAATATTTAAATGTTCTTCAGAAAATCTTTCAAGAAGCTGTAAATAAGTGTGCTAGTTTAACCTTCCCTCAATGAAATAGGGTCCAATAACTCCAACGTGATAAGAAACGGCACACCAGACATTCACTTTTTTATAATATTGTCTTCTACAATGAATTCTAAAATTTGGATTTTCAGAAGCCCAAAACCGACAATTCTGAGATGAAACAACACCATTGGTCCATTACACCTCTTGTTACATCTATCCTGGAACACACTGTAGATACAATGAATATGTTTGACAATAAAAACCATTAGAAAAAAATTTCAATTTTTCATTATAAATTGTTACTTTTTAAACTTCAAATAAACAGTTTTGTTGTTCTAATAATCATTTTAGATAATATTTTTTAATTATATGTTAATCTTCTCTAATACACGAGGTTGATTTTCTACTCGGGTAAATTTTTTTTGAATGGCTCAAACCTGTTTTCTATAAAAAATTTGTTCGAATTAAGGGACATAGGAAAAATCGCTTCGCGATTTTTCCATGCCCTTAATTCTCGAATAATTTTCATGGCAAAACATGTTTTTGTCCAAAAAAAATTTACCCGGTAAAAAATCGACCTCTTGTGTATTAATACCCGAGTGAGGTGAGGTACGGTACCGGGTCCTGGATCGATTAGTTTTTTACAGTTTTAATTTTAATTATTTTTAAGTACCTTTGTGTATTACGTCATACGATACTGTTAAATTTAAGCCTTTTTCCATTAGGCAGGAGTTTTAACTCAGCAAATAATATTCGTCACCGCCAAACCGGGCCCTCCCCTCCCAGTCTCACAACAACCTCGGCGATGCTTGCCGTGGTTGTCTGGCTGGCTCCGGGCCGGACTCCGGAATGGCGCATTATTGTATCTTGTGAAACATTAATAAATGCTTGTTGTTGTTGTTCTCAATCGACTAAGTTAAGCACGCCGGAGCGAGTCCGTTACTTGGATGGGTGATCGTATCTCATCTCGCCGTCCTGGTTAAGTGGTAGAGTAGCATTAGCTAAACTTCGCCAGGACGTTCATATAAATAAGGCATTAAAAAAAAAGTTCTGTGAAAAATGTTATTTCAATTTCGGGGTTTTAACATATTTAATAAATTTGTGGCATCTTCACGTTACAAGAATTATCAGGGCTTATCATTATAAAATAATAATAATAATACATGTATTTTACTCAAAGTAAAAATGATACTAATTGAACTGTAGAGCTCTTCTTTCATTTGCCCGAATACAATTTATATTATATATTATCTATAGAAATATTAAATATTTAAATAAATTTTTTTCGAAAGCTTTGTTGTCTGGTAATATAAAGAGTGTAAATTGTCAGTTTATTATTTGATCATAGCGTGAGGGATTTAATCTTTGATAATAAACTGCCAATTTACACGCATTATATTACCTTTTGGCAATTTAGCTTGAGAAAAATTTACAGATAAATTTTAAAAGCGCAAGTGCTACAAGATTTCACGAATAATTGATTCATTAAGTACACGAAATATATCTTTAATATTGTGTTTTCTAATTGATTGCCTGCAGACGTTTTCTTGTCATTTTATAGAGCATACTGACTTTTATTTTGAATTTCATCATTTACCTCACATAAAAATGTATTTCCAAAGCGACTTATCTAGTAAAAAAACAAAGTAGGTATAAATATTCAACAAATGCAGCTGTAGAGACTCAAAGTCTACGGAATGCGCCATATTTTAAATGAAATGACAATCAAGAAAAATAAAATACATTGAACCATAGATATTGTAATGTATAACAGTTTTCGGATACGCTTCAACCAATTACTTTACGAGTAAACACAAAGAGAGAGAGAGAGAGCAAGTCCACAAAATTCACCATGTTTTAAATGTAATGACAATCGAGAATAATAAATTTCGCTGAACCATAGGTATTGTCATGCTTAAACTAATCCAAAGCTGCTGAGCAGTCTTCATTGTAAAGAGTTCTCGGGCAGACTTCAATCAATCACTTCACGAGTAAAGACAGAGGGAGAGAGAGCACTACTTCATTTACCAATCTCCCGCCTTTGCGTTCTACGGTTGCTGATATCGGAAATAGAAATGAATTATTGTTCTATTCGCAGTTTTTTGTAAATAATGTTAGTTTTAGACATTTTTCATTTTATAGTACGAACTTAGTTGGTAAAAGACTCAGTGTAAAATGAAGCAAAAATAAAAAAAAACATACCCATTTGGGTTTCGAACCCGGGGCCCTTGGATTCCGAGTCAATTTCAATTGAAATCTTAAGAACTACACCACCACATTACACGTAAAAAAATGTAAATTTTTACATTATAAGACACGAGCTAAAATCATATTTCCACGGTTGTATATTACATTATGAAATGTATATTTGTAAAATATATAAATATTTAGATATTAAAATGAAATATCATTCCACCAGATTTCTATTCAATTACTAAAACATAAAAATCAAATTTAAATCGTTAATAACATTTTTATTTACCGATCGATTTTGTTAAAAAATAGGGTTCTTCCTCTAGCTAACACTAACTTTCTGTCCAAATTCCAATACAATCGGATTATTCTTTCTTGAGTTATCGTGCTTACAAGAAACGTGACGGACGGACGGACGGACAGACGGACATTTTGAAAGTTGTTCAGAATTCGTTCACCAACACAATGATATGAAAATTTTTTGTCTGCGAGCGATATTTACGGTTTTAGAAATGTGCCGATCAAATACAATATACTCTTCGTTATCGTATTTTCGAAGAGTATAATAAGGTAGTTGTTTCAGTCCACTCAATATATTCGTGTTCATTCTTTACAGAAACCGAATAGAAAGGCGCAAGATATTGAAACTTTTAATAAAAAATAATTTCTGAAATATTTGTTTTTAATAGAAGTTTGTTGTGTTTCTATTAAAGTGAAAGTGCAAAGGCTAAAATCTAAATTAAAATTTTGTTTACTCGCGGAATCTGTAAAATTCAAAGGATTAAAACTTATCTAACGGTTGGTATTACTGTTTAAACGGCTCCGTAAATACACATAAAAGCGGAGTGGAAGTAGGGGCTGATCGAAAATGTGTTTACCAGTTTACAAAACTTTTGGTCGGTATATTCGTCAATGCGTTTCAGCTTTCAGTTCAAGTAAACTTTTCAGTTTTCAGAGCCGAGCGGTGTGGAGTGAAGCACCATTTATTGAATGAACTTCGCTGTTAATAAATGTTTTAAGTGTTAACGAGATTTTATGTAAGTTGACCGTCGAGAAATATAGTAATATCAGTGTCGTGTCGAAGGATTTTATAGCACATTAAATGAAATAAAAATTATAGAAAAAGCAATGGACTGATTCTGAGCAGTAAAGGTTCTTTATACCCCTCATCATATCCAGATTATTTTTGTTAAAGTCTATATGAACACATAAATATAAAATATTATTATTAATATATTAACAGCAGATAACTTTCAAAGAAATCATTCGTTCCTTTCATATATCATTGGTCTAAATCTGATCAAGCTAGAACATCAACAAGGAGTCCCCTTACGAACTTCTTTCTTACACCTTGTTGATATTCTAGCTTGATCAGATTTAGATCAATGATATATGAAAGGAATGAATGATTTCTTTGAAAGTTATCTGCTGAATACCCAAAATAATATTTTACAACAATGATGTAAGCAGAAATACAAGATATTTATTTTTATAAATATAAAACTTTTAACTAAATCGAAATGTTTTAAATTTGATGAATGTGATCCTTTTACACAAAGAGTGGTTTTGTGTTTCTTATATCCGTAAGCCCTCTTGTTCTCTTAATCCGTAAAGCCTTCCAGGGCACTCTATTTTCTTTCTTCAATTTCGTATGCTAAATGTTAATTAGGTTTAATTGTGATTGAAATTATATAAGTCTGGTTGATTAGAACATCATCAAATCCCTTCTCAACCGATACGGTTTGATTTTAAATGTTTAAATAGCACAATAAGATGAAGCCGGTTAAAAAATCGTAACTGATCTTTTTTCACAGACATATCTTAAAAAGTTTACCTACTCTTTAAAAAACTTACGAATCTCGAACAATCATTAGCGTATTACCTGTACTGTCTAAGATCTTGGAAAGAACTTTAAAAGACCAGCTTACAGACTACATATTTAAAAAAATATATATTGCTGAAAACTCAATATGGGTTTGTTAAAGGTAAGTCGACAACATCAGCTTTGTCAAAAGTTTATGACGACATTGTCAGTGCAATTGATAATAACAAATTTTCTGCTTTGATTTTACTGGATTTTAGCAAAGCCTTTGATAGTATTAATCATGAACTTCTTTGCACAAAATTATATCATATTGGATTTTATAAGAATGCCATTGACCTGATAAAAAATTATTTAACAGGTAGGACTCAAAAAGTGGTATTAAATAATTGTGTGTCCAATGAATTATCTGTTAATAAGGATCCATCCTTGGACCTCTTTTGTGTAATATGTATGTGTTTGATTTTAAAAACTCATTTGAGTACTGTGACATTAACATGTATGCCGACGATACACAATTACGCAACTCTTTTTTTACCTGAACATGTTGTAGTAGCAGTTGATCAGATTAATGAAGATTTAAATAAAATCGTCAAAACCTCTGAAAGTCACAATCTCACAACTAATGCAAAAAAAATCTTGCGTACTGTTTTTTGGGAGCAAAAATAATAAAAATAAAATACAAAATATGACAACTATTAAAATTACAAATATTGCTCTTGAGGAAAAAAGTATTGCAAGAAATTTAGGCTTGACAATGGACGATAAATTAACACTTGACAAGTATATTAATAATTTAACACGTATCTTTGTTGCTAGGCTGAAATTCTTGTATAACTTTAGAGACTCTTTTCCGGTAAAACTAAAAGCATTATTATGCGATACGTTGATACTATCTAGGTTCAATTATGCTGTTGTCGTGTACGGGCCAGCTCTGGACAAGTATTTAATCAATAAAATAGAAAAAGTTCAAAAAGCCTGTCTTCGTTTTATTTACAGAATTAGGAAATATGATCCAGTGTCACATACATTAAATGAGTTAGGTTGGGTATCTATGGAGCAACGACGTAACCTTCACATGGCAACATTTTTACATAAAGTAATAACAACAGCAAAGCCTAAACACTTAAAAGAAAAATGATTCCCCCGATCTCACTTCCACTTTTTAAATATAAGGTCTGACAAAATATTAAATATCCCCAATTTTAAGACAACTTATTTTAAAAAATTCTTTACATACGCAGCGTGCCACCTCTATAGTAATATACCTGCAAACTTTAAGACACTGTCTATTTCAAGATTTCAAAAAGATATGCGCCATTATATGTCACAGAATTCTTAATAAAAAAATTAATAATGATAACAAATATTATACTTACTTAATTATTGTTTTTTTTAATTCAACTACATTATTATTAACAATTTATGTTTGCAAATGTTCCAATTAGTTAATTTTTAGTGTTTTCATGTTTAAAACTTAATTTAATTCTTAATGTATATGTGTGTGTGTGTACTTGTGTGTGTATGTGTGAAATCTAAATATATTTTGTTTAAATATAGTTATTAAGTGCAATATTGGAATTACTATTTTTATATTCAGTAAATATGTTAATGTTCAGGGTTAAGTGTTAGAGGACCATAAACGTAAGGTTAACTTCGCCCTTAATCATGTTATTATTATTATTATATGTTGAAGGTGGTAATATGGTCAAGATGAATGTTTTTGCAAATATATAAAAAAATATGATTTTCCGCAAAATATTTTGTGGCACATTCATGATTTCTTACTGTTTGTTGGGTATTTTGCCACTGTAAAAATATTTAAAAATTTGATGAAAGAAATCTCTGTACCAAAAGGATAAGACAGTAGATGATTTTTAATACTTCTAGTACAAAATGTCACTTCTAAAAATATATAAATTGAAACAAAAATGGTAAATCATAATTAAAAAAAATAAATAAATTATATATCCATTATTAGATATGTATCAAAACTTTGACTTCAAGTACGTCAAACATGACAGTTTGTTGTTTATGTATTTCCATAGTCACGTGAGATAGTAAATTATATTTATTTTATTTGTACTTACTTCGTCTCTGTTACAGAAATCTACAGACTAGTTAGAAACACATTTATTGTCTGAATGACTCACCTATATAATGTTTAACACACTCACATGGAACACTAAAACCTATAAGTTTTGGAATTTTGAACAATATTTACTTGCTTAGTTAAAATACCCCATAATATATTTTTCACTAGTGGTATATTCCATTTCTTCGTTGGCAATAGCATGAACTTAATTTAAGAAGTCTACGTATTCGGAAGCATAAAACTGTGAAAACATGTCGGGGATGGATTTTCTCAAGATTACAATACTTCCCTTCAGTAAGCTAGGGAATTAAAAAGATAAAGTATTTTTCAACAAATGATTATGTCATAAAAAAATGTTAGTACACTCAAAGAAAATGATAGGTAAATTCAACCAAAAAGAGCATATGAAATCGCGCCTATCTAGTTTCATAGTTAAATCAATCAGAAAAGAATAGTTATACAACTTTATTTGTTTTCGTAAACAAATAGTAGTTTAATAATCATATCTTCTTGTAACAAATTAAATAGTACAATGACATTTTTTTATGTTCACTAGCCATTTTCAATTTGGTCTACAATTAAATAGTACAACGACTTTGTTTTTTGTTCACCAACTAATTTTTAAGTTGATCTACACTTTATTGTATGATGAAGTTTATTTTGGTTAGCCAAAATCTCAGTATTGAGACATCAGATCACCCAAACCAAAGATTAGAGATCGTTTATAAGATCCATCCAAATATATCGATGATCCCTGGGAGAATTTGAACATTGCAATCATGTTATTAATTTTCTATAAATTCATAAGAGTATAAGATAATGCATGATTATTGTCAGTGATTTGTATGTGACGTCATCTGGGAATAATTTCTGTAATAGACTACGTGGTAAGCAAGCAAATTTTATGGTAATTCTTTTAGAACTTCTAGAAGACGACAATAATATTGGTTTGTCTACCAAGTACAATAATACAGAGAACTAATACTGGGTTAGAATTACAATTCGATAATAGTTAAAAATAAAATATACTATTATCTAGTTTAATTTGACAGAATTCAACAAAATAATAGTCAGACGAACAAAATAATAGTCTTATTCATCTATTTTTTAAGTGTTTGTTTTGTTGTACCATAACTTTTTATTAATTAAAATAACAATCACCTCTTGTTTAAAAATACCATCAATATAGTTTGGTTTAACAAAATTAACGACATTATTAGTTAACCATTTTTTTTTGTTGAATTTACCCATACTATTTCTTTGAGTGTACTATTATTTAAGTCATGTATCAAAGTTATTTAAAAACATAAATTTTTCTCAAACATCTGCTTTTCAAACATTTTTGGCTAGAACTTTTTGAATTTCCATCATTTGGCAAGAAAAAATTAAATTAAATTAAATATATCAAAATTAAATAAGCGTTGGATTCTATGTGACCCAATTTAACACGGAAACCTCTGCTTTTTGGTAAAATGCGAAAGGCGTTCGAATAAAAACACTTCTTTGAGAAAATGCCGCAAAACATTTTATCTTGGGTATTTTTAACGTACAGGGTGGACCAAATTAGATGGGATTTGAAGTTTTCTCTAAAACTATGTCAGATAGGCAAAACCTATGTATAGGTGTCCTGAGCTCGATTTTTGAGCAAATCGCGATCGTCTATCTTCCTCGACTACCGAGCTACAGAACGTTTTTGGAAAATTAGCATTTTTGGATAACCCCTATATCTTAATGGATGACAATTCCAACATTTATTGTAGTTTAGTTTTTCCTATTTTTGGCAGAATTATTTTATATTATAAGAAATGTTGTTGTTAATAGTCTTCCATGGCCTCCTCACCTCATATTAATTTTTTTGGAAATTAACCACTTTTTCTAGAGGTACCTAAATATGACATATGATATATCATTGGATAGCTAATTTATGTTGTGATCGTATAATGAAATAATTTTCAGGGTGTTCCATTTAAAAAAACATAAGTTGTGTCTATACCTCGAAAACTGAGACATGCATAATTTCCTTTTTATCGGCAATGGATTCTACTCAAAAAAGTGCCTTAAGAATGTGTTATTAGATTTTCGCTTCGACACTTGGAAATTGAGATATAGGGGTCATCCAAAAATGCCAATTTTCCAAAAACGCTCTGTAGCTCGATAGTCGAAAAAAATTGACGATCGCGGTTTGCGGTATCGTTTGTTTCTCGAAAATCGAGCTCATATTGGTTTTTGTCTATCTGTCATAGTTTTAAAGAAAACCTCAAATCCCATCTAATTTGGTCCACCCTGTACAGAATCAAAAAATGTTTTGATGTTTTTTATGAATTTTAAGAAACTGCTAAAATGTTTTCACTGGACGCGTGTATAGATGTACACTAAAGAGCTGTAACATTTGTTGAAATATTCCAGCAATAGTTTGCAAACAACGGTATGAATTTAATTTGTAAATCCCAGAACACAACTTCTTATTGTCCGAGATCCTGGAAACAAGAACTTTGAACATCTCACAACAAAGCAATTAAAAAAATATACTGGCCCAAGGGTCCACTCCGACACTGGATTTTGCCCTAGCCAAGTGAATCAGAATTGGACACCCTTTTCATATAGGATAGGGGAAGTGAATGACGTACGTGTTTAGTAGGGGCAAGGGTGCTTTAGGGGTTATTGACCGGCACTGCACTGGCTTATAGATTTCTATCTAGGTCACGTTCCCTGTGCATTTTTTGTTGAACACACACAGGAGATGCAAATGATGAATCCGGAAAGAAACCCATTAAATTGCGTGATCGGCGGCGATTTGTCAACGAACTGCCAGTTTTAATTTAGTTGGTTCACTCAATTATGGTGGAAGTAAACGTGTTGGCCTGGTTCTTAATATAACTTGATTTACATAGACATAAGAAGGTTAAAACGTTATGAAATTAACATAGTTATGTCCATTATATTCACACCTTTCTTTATGGGTTTGAATTGCCCAAAATTAATTGTTGTACATGCTCATAATTATTTATTAACTTGAATCTCATGAATTTTCCCTAAGCCTATCTTGTTAATAATCTAGTAGGTTTATAAAACTTGTACGTAACAATACCACAGAAAGGTTAATTTTAAAACAACATGAGATATTAAAATTCTGATTAGCCTGTAGTTACAACGTTTTACCATAAAACTGTACATATATTCCAATCAAACCTGAAATTAATTCAATTCAAATGTGAATCGTTGACTTTCAAAAAGTGATCACTTATATCGTTAGAAACCGTTTAACCCTTCCGTACTTAACTATTGTAAAGTCATTATAACTGTCGTCTATTTTTAGAGTGCATGAGGTCTTCCACAATGGTAACTTTGCAGTAGTGCATTTAGTGTACAGAGACTTTTGGTTTTATCTAAAAGAATTCTATATATTTTTTGTTAAGTTAATATTGAATCTTCCATTGACCCTGCTCCTCGAAATCCGCATTGTTTATTTGATAGTATGTTGTATTTATTCAGGAGGCACATTAATCTATTTTACTTCCACATCCACGTAGTGGAGTAGAAGTATAGTAAAGATAAAAAAATATACATTTTTTTTTTGTTCAAATAGGTTTAGAACATCATGAAACGTCGAGATTTTAAGTTTGAGCAAAAATTACTACTGTTATCGGTCTGTCGGTTTGTAAATTTTTGTATGTGCACGACTACTCTGGAATTGGTTTTAATATTGACTTGAAATTTGTATTATAACTTGATGTGGAATTAAATTATATTTTGGTCTTATTTGAAAGTACAGCCAGTTTTTTCTTTTGGAGACATTTCTTAAATTGTTCCTTAGGCTTTCATCTTTATGAAAAACATTGTCCCCAAGGATCGGAAGTGCACAGACAGTTGTGGACTCCCGTAGTATTAGGTTTTATATTGAATTTTATATTTTATTTTAAGAGCTGAATCATTTATCTGGAAAATGGTAATTCCTGTCCAAATATTGTATACGAACAAAATTGTAGAAAATTTTATGCACTTTGTTTTTTGTGCAGAAAGTTTTTCTCCATCTTTTTTAGTTTTTGTATTAAATGACAAAAACAATATTTGCAATTTTTTTAACGGACGCCAGTTTGGAAGTGCAGCCAAATTTTTTTTTTTTTTTTTGGGGACATGTCTAAAATTGTTCCTTAAGCTTTAGTCTTTATGAAAAAGATCGGGGAGGGAGGGGGAGAGTGTACGGACACTTAAGGTGGGCTCCCGTAGTATATCCCATTCAGGGGCAAGAAAACTGGGTTAAAGGTTAAACTGGGTCGCCAAATTTCTATAAAAGGTGCGTGAAGTACCTTGGGGTTAATCTGGACAAGAGACTAACGTACAACACTCACATCAACGAGACTGTACGGAAAGTCTACTCCATATCCAGGAGTCTGTATCCGCTTCTGGCCAGGGGTAGCGGATTAAACAGGACTAATAAAAAATTGTTATATACGATGGTGAGCAGGCTGGCCATCACATACGCGGCGCCGGTGTGGTGCAGCATCCCGGCGACGACAATGAGAAAACTTCGTGTCCTAGAACACAAATTTATGCGCCTCATTTCTGATTCGGGCAGATACACCTCACTCAGAGATCTGTACGCCCGCTGTAATGACATAACTCCACTAGCGGACTACGTTCAACAGATTTCACAAAAATTCTACTAATTCAAACTGGGCGATAGTCTGCTAACCCGCAACATAACACACATCAGACAGCATAATAAAATTCTATTTAATTTGAAACACCCATTACCATATCAGACGTTGCCTATTTTCAGGCAACTTCCACCGTAGCCAACTTCTTCACTACCATAATATCTCGACCGATAACCTTCTTGAACTTTTAAAACCCACAACTGTTAACTGTCCTCTACTTTCCTGGAGGCAGGAAGACCATCAATGTGGATAATTATTTCGAACGGGTTTCTTCGTTGTGTTTTGTTTTCCCGTGACAGTAACCAAAATTTCTTTAGTGTTTTTTGTGCGTGCACAGTGCGACAATTTTTAAGCATAGTTTTAAGGCATTGTTGTTTTTAAATTCGCTCGGTGAATAGGAGTTACAACTCCCCACCTGAATTACCGTTCTTAGCCGAACCGGACCTGCCCCGACCAACCTTACACCTACCACGGTGCTGCGCATCGTGGTTGCCTGGTTGGCTCCGGGTCAGGTTCCGACTAGGCGCACCTGTATTTTTTTTTAATTTTAAATAAAGTCTTGTTGATTGATTGATTGATTGATTGATTGATTGGATTAAAAGAAGATCTATAGGGGCATGCTTTTTTATTAATTTATGGTACATGCAAGTGGTTTAGTGGATAAGATCGTAGTTACTCATATTCTGAGGTATAGCGAACTCTGTCTTTTGACAGATATAGCATTAAATTATATTTTGTCATTATTTTTTATTTAAATGTCTATCAAGGAAATCAATTATTATTATTGTTATTACTTGCTTGAGTGGTACTTATTGTAGTTGTAGACCGCTGATCCACTACATGTAATTCTTTGTTGGCACAATGTATGTACCAGCACCCTTGAAAGAGTTATCCCGTTGAAGGATTGGGGATTAATTTCGGGTAAATAGGTAAATAGGTAAATCAAACAAATAAGAGTCCATAAAATTGGAATTTAGTGTATGTACGAGATGCCAAGGCCTCCTTTTTTTTGGTGAGCCACCTTCACTATCACCCTCCATTACCACACATTATGTACATATTATTAAATGCGGTAAAAAAAATTAAATTGTGTACAAGAACCAAAGGCCCCATTTTTTTACATCAGCGACCCCCCACTACCGATGTGGCATATCGTTTTATGGGTCTTTGGAGTAGACGATTTTAAATATTATATTATTAAATTTCCATGAACAATTATTTCCATATAGTCGAGAGCAAACATAGTATCAACATTTTTTTAGTTATACGGGACTTGTATAGGAAATGTGAATGTGAAAATATTGATTCCTTAAGCAGCGGGTTTTTAAGATTATTACTTCCACATCCAGTGGAAGTTTAGTAACGACAGACATTTTTAAAAAAAAATTTATTTTTCAAATAAGCTTAGAATGTCATGAAACGTCCAGATTTTAAGTTTAAGCAAAAAAATATTTCTGTCTGTCGGTCTGTCTGTCTAACTTTTTTTTTGTGCGCACGATTACTCTAGAATCGTTTAAGATACTGACTTGAAATTTGGTACACATATATTTTAACGAGATCTGGAATTAAATTATATTTTCATCTTATTCCGTTGAAGGATTGGGGGGGGGGCAAATTGGGATAAATGGGTAAATCAAGCAGGTAAGAGTCCATAAAATTCGTATTTAGTATATACAAGAGAAGCAAATGCCAAAATTTTTGGCATTAGCCACGCTCATTTCTACCCCCACCCAATTATAAAAGAGGGTGAAAAAAAAATTGTGATTTAGTGTTTGTACAAGAAAAAAAGGCTTCAAAATATTCTTTTTACTTCTTCAATATCCCACTACCGATGTGGGTTATCGTTTTATGGGTTTTTGGAGTGTACGATTTCAAATATTATATTACTAAAGTTCGATAAACAATTATTTCCACAAACGAAATTTTTTCGTTGTGAGAGACTTGGGTAGCAAATCTGGATGTAGAAGTAGTGATTCCTTGGGCAGCAGTTTTTTCAAGGTGACGCGACGGCTCAAGCGCAAAAGCTGGAGTTGGGGACTTTTAGTATGTTCAATAGCAGACCTTAATAAACATATTTGCGAAGTTTCAAAGCTTTATTAGCTTTTTCCGTCAATCGTCGAAATTTGCTAATATTCGGCTGAGATATTTGCAATTTTGCCCCGGTTAAGGGTTCTTTTGCAGTATAATGGATGTACTAATGAACATGGCTTTAATTTGCAATATATTGCACATATGTGAAAGACTCTTCAAATCGAACAACTATTTCTAGTGAATCATGCTTTTTACTCTGTAAATGAATAATTTAATTTTAATTGACGCTTTCATGTTTGCTCCTTTTTCTTTTTTATCTCAATATACAATTACTTCTCATTGGCTTTTCCTATATCATGACCGATTAGTATAATTGCAATTTTGTTCTCTTCTATGCTACACTCAATTTCCTATAAATCCAGAAAAAAACCTTGACTCTAATACAGAACTCAATTAGGTAGCAAAGTAGACCAATTCGACCGTTTTTCGAGCGACGACTGTAACTGTACACAATTGTCCAGAACAATTATATTTTGATCTTATTCCGTTGAAAGGGTGGGGGGTAAATAGGTAAATCAAGCAAATAAATATCCATATAATTGAGATTTGACATCAGCCACCATTATTATCCCCATTACCACCTTCACCTCATTATTAAAGAGGATAAAAATAAAATTGCGATTTAGTGTGTGTACAAGAACAAAAGGCCTTAATTTTCTACCCTACTACTGATGTGACATATCGTTTTATAGGTTTTTGGGGTAGACAATTTCAAATATCATATTATTAAAGTTCTAGGAACAATTATTTCCACATAGTGGATTGCAAATATAATATCAAAGTTTTTTTTCGTTGTAAGAGACTTGGATAGGAAATCTGGAAGTAATGATTCCTTATATGTTTTTCATACAGTGTGACCCACTTAAGATTGCAACACCCCTGTATACCCGTTAATTGATGCTTGATTAACTTCAAATTTTGGTGGTAAGAAAAGATCGATACGGTGATTCTTTGAACTTTGTAATATGTGATATATGTCAGTAGCGTGCGATTTTAAGGGGGTTTCAAAAGCCGATTTTTCAAAAAAAGTATTAGGGATTTTTTTAGAAAAAAAATACTAAGGTATTCTTAATCAGCACCTTTAGAAACCCCTTTGTACAAGATTGCATCGTATTGGGTACAAAGGTGTTTGAGATAGTGGCTGTCAAAAATACAATTTTTTCAACCACAACTAATTTTTATTTGTAAAACGGATTCCCAAATCAAAAAAATCTATTCTTCATTTTTTGTTCAGAATAATGCACTGTACTAGACTGAATTGATTTTATAACAAAATAAGAAAAAAAAAGGTATACAGGTGTTGCGATCTTAAGTGGGTCATTGCATTCTTGAAAATGGAATTACAACAAAGCTTCCAAATTAATTACTTACAGTTGAGTTTACAAATGAAAAATTCCACCTAAATATTATCTGCCAATCATACGAATAAACGTGTAAAAAAATGAAGCTTTGTTTAGAATTGCATTTTTGGCATTGAATTTTTAAGAAATTGTCTCGGAAATTGTTTTATTCATATGGAATAATTTTTCTTACATAACGTATTGTCTTGCTAATTTGGCTTTTTTTTCGAGTTTGATTTTGCGGGGTCTCATTTGATTCCGAATTGTGAGTTCTATAAGAAGGACCCGGAACGCTGATCGAGGGAGATTTTATTTATTTAAATCATGTTCCATATTAATAAATGCATTGCAATTTGATCTTAAGCTATATACCAACGTAATTAAAACAATAGTGAATTTGCAACCTTTTCTGGATTCTTTTTAATGCTGATTAAATTTTAATGAAATTGTGAAATATCCAGATATTTCCCGAGGTTGCGAATTCACAGGGGTATTTATTAAATACATTATTAAAATGTTATATGAAATTACCTATTTTCCAATTTTCCGAGTGAAGTATAACATCATTATTTAAATAATAAGTAACTTAATGAAGTTCCGGGACTTTCACGAGGTTGCAAATTCAGATAATGTCAGCTATTGGTGTTACAAGCATTCGTAACCCGATTTTAGAACTTTTGCAATTATTTAGGTAACCACTTATTGTTTAAAACGTCAAAACCGTGGCCGTGCCAGATAAAAAAATTGTAAACAAAAATCTTCCAGTGTAAAAACAAGTTATACAAAATTACAAGCGGGCTTGTGGCCATATTCTTATTCTGTCGCACACATAATAATTTGCATAACTTGCAATTTTTTCCGACGAAATATACCAAAATAAAGTTAATAAACAACTGTTTGCAATGTTCCGGTC
Source organism: Rutpela maculata (assembly GCA_936432065.2). Classification (NCBI taxonomy): domain Eukaryota; kingdom Metazoa; phylum Arthropoda; class Insecta; order Coleoptera; family Cerambycidae; genus Rutpela; species Rutpela maculata. Next base: position 100,472,305 of record OW386291.2, read on the forward strand.
ATCGCTACAGGGAGCAAATTTGATAGAAGATGTCTTAAAATCGTCAAAATGTTCTCAAAGATTTACATAAATTTCGGATTTTTTTTTCAGAAAGTTATTGCTTATTTACGTTTTTTGTTCATTTAACAATGTTCCGGGCGGCGGAAAAGGTTGCAATAACCGGATTTATTATTTTTCTACCTTCTCCAATGTTGTCTCAAAATTTAAATACTTTTGCAATTCTTGTCTAACTTTTCACTATAGAAATCCCTGATCACTAGCCTGATGTACCAGTTCTTACGTTACAAGTGGTATGAATATTTCAATACACCTCAATACATATAATATTATATTGTAGAGGTCGTTCAAACGGCATTCATTCTAAAACACGATATTTATTTGCTTCTTCAAATACGTACATCTGGGTTCATGTTCAGGATCTTGAAACATTATAGAAAAAAGTCATTTCTTGCAAATACGCATCTGATTCACAATGTAATTTATATATAAAGGAGAAACTGTAAAACACGGGAACTCCATATAAAGGCCGGATTGGATTTCTCATGAACTTAAAATGTATGTATAAAATTTGTCTCTAAAAACGCTTTTATAGTAGGTCGTATATTTTGGTTCTAAAGATAAAAGAACAAATTTCTTTGTTGTATTAATATACCACGTTTTACATGTTGCATATAATTTACTAAAAACACAATTTATCATGGTAGAGCTTTATGAATTTTATAGAAATATTACGTTAGGTACTAAGGAATATTATTAAATTTTATACCGAAGTAGACGAACATTTAGGACAGAGAACACTTTAATAAAAAAAAACCGCTGCCCAAGGAATCACTACTTCCACATCCAGATTTTCTATCTAAATCACTCACAACGAAAAATTTTGTATGTGGAAATAATTGTTTATGGAACTTTAATAATATAATATTTGAAATCCTGTATCCCAAAAACCCATAAAACGATACCCCACATCGGTAGTGGGGTGATAGGGGGTGGTAGTGGGGGTGAATGAAGTAAAAAAATATTTTGAGGTTTCTGGTTCTTGTATACACACTAAATCACAAATTTTTTTCATCCCCTTTAATAATGGGGGGGGGGGGGGGGTAATTGGGGTGGCTAATGCAAAAATTACAGATACAAATATGTTATATTGGCGTATTATTCAAATTCATAACAAAGGTAGATTTATTACTTTTTTTATTTATATGTTTCCAACATACAAATACCACCAGCATGTCAACTACTAGATTAATTTGACTGTCTAAAATTGTAGGCAAAGTATCATATTATGTCCGGTAAACATTTATGAAATGATACAACAGTATAATGGTGTTTCACAGAAGTTATTATTCTAAGACACAAGACACCAATCCTCCTTAACATCCATAATGAACAAGCACACTGAACTGGACGATTGGTAGTGTGGAGTAGTTATAGGTGGAACTAAGATTTATAACTTGAGTTTTGCAGAAGATGCCATTTCGATTGCGTAAGCGAAGATGAGCTCATGCATCTGCCAAACAATCTTCAAAAAATAAGCTCTGAGTATGGTTTAAGTGTAAATTGCAGCACAAAAATTATGGTTGTAGACAAAACAAATAGAAACCACCGAATGTGGTTAAAGATTGGGAGTATACGGTTGTAAATAAGATGAAATGCCTTGTAAGCCTGGTTGACAAATACTATTAATAGTCCATAACCAAAGTCGCAAAATGGTGATAATAATAACCTGAAATAATGTGTGATTATACAGATTTCCTGTGTGAACCTTCAAGTGTGTTTTTTCATAATTACTAAAAATATTCAAACAAATTTAACCAAAATTGAACACGTAATGATCCGTGGCGCACTACTCTTAAAGTATACCTATCTTTCAGGTGAGGTTACCATAATTGCTAAAAATATTTAAAGGAGTTTAATTTGGATTAAATCAGAAATAATCAATGGGTCACTGTCGGTGTGTAGCGTCAAGACTGAATTCTTATGGCACCTCAATGTAGGTATGCGTGATACAGGTTTCTCTCAGGAAAATGGTTTCCAAGAAAATATACACAGAAAAGAGCAATCTCGAGCAGACTAGAGCAGCGGAAACTCAACTCAGTAAATAGACGATATCCTGGTAGGCAGGGAGATGTCTTATAGTGTTCTGTCACCAATGGATACACATAAAAGCTTGTAAAAGTTAAATACAAAGTGACAACGTATAGAAGTTATATTTAAGTTTGTATAAGTGAATGTGTTTGTAAAATAATTTATACCTTGGAATATTTTCAGCTTGATAAGAAATATTAGGTTAGTTTTTAATTAGGTACACAAACCAAAACAGTGTTTCTCCCTAACGCAGTAAATCATAGCATATATATAGTGCAGTGAAATCGTGTACCTGGAGACTTCAATGCACATACATCTAACGAAAATGGAAACTCGCTGAAAAATCTAGCACACGTGTTTGACTTAACAATAAGAAATACATGGAGCAAAAGTCAAACATACATTGACACCTGGAGTAATGGAAGCTCAATCACACAAATAGACCATATCCTAGTAAGCAGAGAGATTAGGGAACAGATCAAGAAGGTTAAAGTAAAAAGGACAGCAGAAAACCTACTGAAGAAAACGCTAACACTGAACAGCACCAAACTAAAAATAGGGAGACCATGTTACACGTAGAAACATGTCATATTATACAATCGAGAGGATCATAAACAAATTGGGAAAGAAAAGCGAGGGGAAAATTTTTTAAAAATCATGCGTTATGTGGCTCTCGCTGCTGAAAACAAGCATAATCCAAATCCAACCCAGCATCGGAAAACGAGGTATCAGAAGACTCATAAAAAGAAGATTCGAAGAAGCAAAAACACAAAAAGAGGAGCATAAACAGTACTAAACACTCCATATCAAGACACAACACATATTTCACAGGAAGATTCAGAAGAGATAGATACCCAGAACCAAAAGCACAAAAAATGGAGCTTAAACGCTCCCTCACGACACAATGCGGTAACGCATCTCACAAATACCTACACCTCCCATCCCATATTCCTTTACCATGCGCCATGTGGCTCTCGCTGCTGGCAACAAGCATGGCCTTAGTTCAACCCAGCGTGGACGTAGCAGGCCCAGCTGTATACCTAGGAGTGGCAGCACTGCCTACCGCATGCTGGTAAATCAATCAACCAATTAATCAATCAAAATCTCATATTTATTCTTTACTAACAAATCTAATTTTGTAATATAATATTTTAGATATTACCATTTACCCACATCATAATATGCCAACATTCGCCATAAAGAAAAGTTTATATTTATCTTATACTGTATTAGAAATTTATCCTACAGCCAACATTGATCCATATCAATGAGTATTGGTTCTGAAATATGGGAAATATATATATTTACCCTATATTGGCTAACGTGTTTGGAAATTAAATTGCTTAATCTCATTGATGTAGATGGCTCTTCTTACAGATTGTTTGTATTACAACAATGACAATACCCTTAAACTGTATTGACGACAGCCAAGAAGCCAAAAAAATAGTAAGCAGCTAGTGTACCCGCCATACATGATAAATATTTTTGCTGGCGCGTATGACAATAATTTATGTGTACTATTGTGTACGCATATATTTAGGGATTGCATTACCGGTTAACCGGTTAACCGGTTAACCGGTTATTAGGACAAAAAACACATGATGATAATTACCGGTTATTTTAATTTTTTACCGGTTATTTCGGTAAATTCTGAACTTACGATATGTCGCGTATTCAACGTTTCTGTTTATGTCACTGACTAGTATTCACTAAATACAGAGTGACTGTCCCAACACCGAGCACTTTTAACAATAAATAAATAATATTATAAAAAGTAAACTCCAAACACCAAGCCCTAAGAAATACAAGAGAGACATTGACAATATCTTACGACAGAAAATTGAATATGTCACTGCCGCAAATATCCGTGGAATACATTTAGAAGTATGTTATTACCAATTCTTATTAACTTATCGACCCACCAATATCGATTGAGGAAGGGCATCTTCAGCTGGTGGTATTCTATGCACAAATATCAGACGATTAACAGATATAGCTTTGAAAAACTAACCCTTTTAACAGGCTATTTTTAAAAAATATTGTATTTTTAGATTAGGTATTCAGTAAATGCCTTATTTGAGTTTATGTTTATAATTTTTGTTATTTAAGTGGATATTTTTGTTATTTACAGAATAATTATTTATTTAAATTTATTTCATTTATATTTTTTCCTTTTGGTAAATTAACTCCTATATAAAAAGTCTATTTGACAGTCACATTTTTGTCACTTTGACTGCGATAAAAAAGGTGCATCGTTTTTTATCACCGATAAAAATGCCTGTTTCTCAAAAGCAGAGTACACCTAGTAGTCGCACGTCACTTTGAAATCTGTACTGTCAGCTATAATTTTTAAGTATTGTGGAAACTACTGTACGATATGAGTCGTTTTGGGAAAATTATAATTATTTTTAATAAATTATTGTTATTGTTCGTTCACATTCATATTCTATCGTTAATTTATCTTGCCAAAAAACACTCGAGCTTTTCTTTTATGGATAAATTTCTTTTTAACTCAAAATTTTGCCAATCAGTAATTTTGCTCGAAAAACTGACATTTGACAAAATCGCTCGACCTCCGGTCTCGCGATTTTTTCATGTCAGTTTTTCTTATAAAATCACTGATTGGCAAAATTATTTCGTTACAAAGAGAAATTTATCCGATAAAAAAAAGCTCTTGTGATTTTACTGATAAAAATCTTTTGTTTGTTCATTATATCAAATATACGTATATAAAAATATTTTTTGTTAAATTTAGATAATCTTGTATGGAAAGAGACAATTGCCATTTTCGCCACCCTAATCATCCATTCTAAAAATTACCGGTAAATACCGGTTAACCGGTTATTTACATTTTTATTTACCGATTTACCGGTTATTAAAAGTTCCGGTAAATTGCAATCCCTACATATATTGTATGTCATATTATATGTATACATAATATGTATACATATAATATGACATACAATCATATGTCTATCAACATAAGTTGATATTATTTTACCACTTGGGCATTAAGTCACATTGTACATTCAATGCTGGGTCAATATATCTAATATATAAAACCTCTGCCCAAAGAATCACTACTTCCACATCCAGATTCTCTATCCAAGTCACTCACAACGAAAAAACTTTATATGTGAAAATAATTGTTTAGGGAACTTTAATAATATAATATTTGAAATCCTCTACCCCAAAAATCCATAAAACGATACCCCACATCGGTAGTGGGGTGGGGGGTGGTGATGGGGGGTGATAGTGGGGGGGTGGATGAAGTAAAAAAATATTTTGAGGTTTCTGGTTCCTGTACACACACTAAATCACAATTTTTTTTCATCCCCTTTAATAAGGGGGTGGGGGTGGTAATGGGGGTGGCTAATGCCAAAAATTTTTTTGAGACCTTAGCTTCTCTTGTATATACTAAATACCAATTTTATGGACTCTTACCTGCTTGATTGACCTATTTACCCCAAATTTACCCCAATTTACCCCCCAACCCTTCGACGGAACAAGATGAAAATATAATCTAGTTCTAGACCTCGTTAAAGTACATATGTGTACCAAATTTCAAGTCAATATCTTAAACGGTTCCAGAGTAAACGTGCGCACAAAAAAAGTTACAGACAGACAGACAGACGGACCGACAGACAGACCGACAGACAGACCGACAGACAGACCGACAGACAGACAGAAATTTTTTTTTCGCTCAAACTTAAAATCTCGACGTTTTATGACATTTTAAGCCTATTTGGACAATAAAAATTTTTAAAAATTTTTTTGTCGTTACTATACTTCCACTGGACGTGGAAGTAAAATCTCGTGTCACAGTGTTTGTTATCGAACTCCTCCGAAACGGCTTGACCGATTTTTATGATATTTTTGGTGTATATTTGGTAGGTCTGAGAATAGGTCGTAGGCTATTTTTTATACCTGTAGGTGATGAGGGTGGCCCTATCCAGAAATTTTCTTTTTATTTTTTGGACAGTAATTCATAATTTATATGGCAAAACAACGTTTGCTGGGTCAGCTAGTAATTTTATATATTGATTTATATTTGAATAAAATATTATATGATGATAATTTTTCAATATCTCCTCAATCAAGTTTAACCAATACAATAGTGAAATGTTCACATTTATTATTGGTTCAGTATTCATTTCTGTACACTGAGCCAACATATTTAGAATATTCCACCTATTTAGTGTTCTACCTTCGTAAGTATAAATGATTTGCAAAATATTTTGAAATAATCAAGTTAAGCTATTGCAGGTTAATGTTCTTCAGTAAAACAAAAGAAATGTATACACGTTACAACTTAAACCTCATTCAACTCCCATGTTTCATTTATCTGTTGAGTTTGTTTGTGTATCGAAATAAATAGCTGCCAATAAGCTAACAGACATTACCATTTCACAACATCATCAATCTTTTGGAATGCGAATCGGCCTCATTAATTATTATTAAGAAATGACATGCGCTGTTTGGAGCCTAATTGTAAGTCATTGAGTAGTTTGTCTTCCAGACATATGGCCCGTTCGACAATTTCGGTATTTTTATTTATGTGATAGATGCACACGAGCGGATGGAGAGGCACATGTGCATGCATTCATAATGTATGAGTGAAATTCCCGTGAAATATGTCTGCTAATGGAGCGCTATATATCGCAGACCCTCAATAAAATAACGCACGACGTTACCGTAGCAGTCATGAAAGCCGATGGTGAAATATGTATGTGGCGAGGTCTAAGTGCGTAATTCATATTTGGAACTCTGGGGAGTTCGACGGCAAGAGGGCTCTGTGGAACTGCGGGATTGGCTTATCTCAGGCGCCCAGCATCCTAGGATCACGAGCCACCTACTCAAAGCGGACATGAAAAATAACGACTCTAATAATGCTATCAACGTTCAACTGAACATTGCGAAATTGTAAGAAATTGTCGACTTAAAAATACACACTAAGTGTGAAATATCACAGATCAGAGCCGGCGAGCCGACTTCGCGTCCCTATTTATGTGCACTAATAACAATCGGTAAGTTCCAGCAATATCTACAGGTTTCCAGGAACGTGTTGAATTGATAAAGGGTATTTGTATATTCATAAATACATTCATTATTAACCTTCCATTTTTATTCCAATTTTGAAACGTTTGAAATAATTTGTATTGTTGATTTATCTGCTTATTCGTAGAGTATCGGGCATATCCTATTATCTATCGAACAAATTACAAAATACAAATCAAAATATGAAAGCTAGTTTCAATATAATAGGCTAAATCCTCATCTTCCTATTCACAACTTCTTGGCAGATATTTTGTGACATGCATTATTCTAGTTAGTCTCTCTTTCCAGTATGGTACCCTTAATAGAATCACGCTATCTGTCGTGGTTGCCCGTTAAGCGTACAGCTCTTTCCTGTCATTTCTTTAGCAATGTCAAGCTGATGTTTTGGAGGACGTCATATGCGTCTCTTATTGTCTGGAGATGGAGAAAACTACGGCGTTAGCAAACGTGATCTATGTGTGTTTTGTGATATTTCAACCAAATTTAACTCAACTGATAAGTTGCTGATCTCGTTATCTGTAGTTTCCATCGAGTTTACAAGTTCACACTCACTAATCCTTAACGTGTTAAGATGATTTTCATTTAATTTTTCTAGAAATTTTCGTCTTGTAAATTGCACTTAAACCATACTCAGAGATTATTATTTGGAAATTGTTGAACACGTGCATGAGCTCATTTTCACTTGCTGCATCTACGGTGGTATCTGAAAATCTCATGTTAGAATTCTTGCTTCCGCCTATAAGTACTTCAACCTACCAGTTCTCAAACACACGCTGCATGACGTCATTATATAAATTTTTTGGTAGTAAACTAAATTCAGTCTTTTTAATTTTTCACAAGGTTGTCCCGTCCGTTGACTAATAAGTGCACGCTAACAAAAGTTTTGAGAAATGAGGGGGCGGACGCCTTCATAATGATTCAAAGTCACATAACCTTTATCAGGTTATATCCTACATGTGAATAAATTGAAATTTATACAGGGTGATTCTTAACCTATATGCGTAAACTTAGGGAACGATAGATTATGATGAATAATGACTAATAACGAAAAAAAAATTAGAGTAAAAGCTTTTTAATTATTGAGATTATTAATTCCGTAACGGAATGTCAATTTGCGAAAAATAAAGCAGTGAAAATTATTCTTTTTATGTGCCTGTGTAATTAATGTGTGTCACTATTAGAAATACAAGACAAAATAAGTTTCTTTTATTGATGTCAATAGTTAATCTAGCGTTTCATAGATGGTGCACTAGACGTTTTTCAGTCTGCAATTTTAAGTGCAGCAAACCATAGAACTATAAATGCCAGGAGAGCTAGTTGACGCCCATTGTATATCCATTCATTTCTCAACATCAGATACACATTAATTTTATTGTTTGTTTGAAATGGTAAACTAAAAATAATCCACTGCAAGCAAATGATTTTCAAAATGTTTAATTTCAAGCAAATGATTTTGGATGGCTATTTCAACTAACACATTCGTTTCAAATAGAATAATGATAGACTTGCTCAAATATTCAGAGACTTATGGGATGGATTTCAACAGAATAAGATCAGCAGCCTTAATTTAAGCATGGGTTTGACGGTACCCGCTACTATGTTCCCAACCTATTAATTTTTGATATTTTCTTTATCCCCTGTATATCTTCATTATAAATAAATTCTTACAAATATGATTCTCTATAAAAGAAAATGTTTATGAAGGAAGGAATTTAAATTTTTCCAATTATTCATGAATTTGCATATAAGTACATAAAATATTTATTATCATCGGATAAAACAGATAATAACTTCTGAAAAACAAATCACTCACATTTCCTGCTATCAATAGAAAACAAACAAGCAAACATGTATTTCAATCATTTTAGAAGCCATGCTTGTCAATATCTCAATCTCAATCTAGATTATGCAGTACATTTGTTAAATATTTGCCTACTAGTGTCTACATTCAATTTTAAAAGTTTCTGTAAAATGCTTGAATTTAATTTTAATTTTATTGAGTTTAATACTAACCAACACAGTCTGTAGAAGTTTTTCTGTAGAAATCGTTTCCGCTTCAGCCGTCATGTTGAAAATGACGGTCAAAATAAGTCTTTCTCAATTATCTAATTTTCTATTAGCTCTACGATAAAATTAGGTAATACTAATATTGTAGAAAATTAAAAGAGCTATAACTTTCATTTAAACTATTTTTCTCTATTGTTAATATTTTACGATTTACAGCCATCAGAATAGTGAAAATTTGTGTTTTGCTGCAGATTATTGCAATTATTTATGTACCGGTTGCTCCTAATTAGTTATTATCAATATTGTGGATTGGAAAATCTCCCAAAACTTTTGTTTAAACAATTTTCGTCCAAGGTGCATTATTTTAAAATTACAGCAGCTCGAAGTTTGAAAAAGTTTCTCGAATTCCAGAAAAATGTCTTCTCCGTTTTTCCCACACCTTTTAAAAACAAAATAAAGATTAACATGGTAGTTCCAAAAGATAAGACTGGTTTATTAATAAACAATTTTGAAATAGTTTGTTGCTCAATGCTTCAAATATTGCATGTGAAAAAGGCATTAAACTAGTAAATTTGTTTTTTATGTTAAAAACGGGTAAAACACCGATACAGCAATTACAAGGATTGTTAAAAAAGCCAAACAAATCCACTTAGATTCACTAGCTAAATACAAAAACAGTACACCAAATTGGCTCGTGTATTTATGTACAAAGCTGATATTGCGTATCTGGTTTCCGCTTCAAACCTTCCGCATTGATTGATTTCGATACTTTAATGTCAGATTTTCGATATTTACGGCCTAATGTGTGATTTTGTGCCATGTACATTACTTTATTTTTTCGTTTTGCAGCGAATTAATTGGGTAATTAGTACCTAATTGAATAAATGAATGCTTGTTTATCTGTATCTTCCTTATTTCCTCCTTTTCATAAATTGTGTTAAAATATATATCATCAAATGCAATGACTTGAATCCGTACACATTTTCAATCCGAGTTGTGTAGGATAAATACAAAACTTATTTATTCGCTGCCAGTTCTGTTCAAAGCAACAGTTGGTAGAGCAGTTTCGTTAAACTGTGTTAAGTATTTTATAATATAGGGACAGTATTTTCTTAAATCTGCTCTTTACCTTACAATCAACAGAGGTTCTAAAGAAAACGCAGGTTGTTTTTTCTATTTTTTCAGGCAATAATAAAATCAATACAATACACCATAATAATTTATTTATCCTCTGGATCAAAATTTGGGATCAAAAGTAAAAAATTTTACATGTGTCATAGAGCCACTACTTATACCAATAGCAATTAGAATTGTTCAAAAGTGTGTATATAATAAGTAATTATCAATATTTGATTTTTTTATGAAAATATTTTAGAAATCTTTAGCCATAAAATCCATTACTGTTAGGTAAATAAGTGAAATCCCGTCAGAATAAAATCTCGTCAGAGAGAAAAATCAATAATTATTGAAAGAGAGAGCGTCGTTAATAATCTAAGGTGGTGCAACCTTTGGCCTATTACTTATTCCATCGAGTTGTATCTTATCTCGAACCCGTCTGGGAGTGGAAGAACAAGGGGAGAACGCGAGTGGCACCCTTGATAAATAAATTGGTGTCGCGTCACTTACACGCAAAATATTAAGTTCTACATGTTTCAGTAAAATTTTTCCAGATAAAATTTTGTTTAGGCTTTCGTTTCTAATTCGGACTCTTAACTCATTATATAAAACGGCATGCACGTAATAAACATTTGACCTACATTTTATGTAGTTATATTGTAAATTGATTCCATTTCTTGTATAATAATCTTGAATTTTATTTTTAAGATTGAATTTGGTGAGATTTTGTTTGGACTTTCCTGTTATCAGCACATTTGCATAATCTGCCTTAAGAGAATTGTAATATTTGTAATATACAAATATACTGCAGCCTGAGAAGTACGAGACATTTTTTTATACCGTCGACTTTGTATAATTTTACGCTAGGTTTGTAGATACATACATACATATGGCTAGATTTGTACTACGGATTGCGAACTGTGATCTCGGATGGTCTACCCTTGTCGGCGCCTTTGATTTTTCCCGCACCATCAAACACGTCGACATTTTTTACTCGCAGAATAAATCCGAAGTCAACTATAAACTTGCTGGAGCCAACATTGTCGGCATGCTTTGAACTTATTCATAAAAGTGAGCTGGTCTACTGGAATTCCAGCAATCTTCAAAACGTACCGGCTTCAGCAAGTTGGATCGTCTGTAGACCTTAAAAGGGATTTTGTCAAAGCAATGTTTCACAACTTCTTCGGGGTCGCCTGATTAAAGGAGAAAATAAAACCGTATCAGTAAAAAACATATAAAAGAACCGCCGTACACTAGAATCTAATGTTGACACTCGATCAGAGTCGAATGCCTTCAACTCTGCAATTCTAAAAGAAACAACTACGTCTTTACGTAATTGCCAGTATATTTCACAAATGTAGTAGATTCCCGATAAAAGCAGGTTAAGTATTAACATTTTAAAATGAAATAAAATTCACTTTATCACGTTGTGTACATTTGTGATGCACAAGGTACATGGCAGTTTTATGGCATTAACTATTATCTTTGTTTATGTATGATTTAATATAATAATAAAAATGGTTTGTTTTATTGGGCAAAAAATGTTTTATGTTGCCAGCAGCTTACTGGGTTCTTATATTTAATTATTATGAAAATAAACATAATAAACACGCCACACATATTAAACAGAACAGGAAAGTATGTGTTGTTAAAATTGTTAATCTTGTTTTTTTATTTGCTAGATATATATTACATGTTTTTGTAAGAACCATTACCGTTTTTAGGTTAAATATATTACCAAAAATACATTGCAGGTGGCTGGATGAATATTTCACCATTTTGTCGTTTTTCTGAATATTTCAGAAGGTGTTTGCAATATAATATTAAGTATGTCTATATGAGGCCGTCTCTGGCGCCGAGATAAAATTCCCGAGCCCTGATCATAAATTTCACTTTATGGTAATTTACAGTTAAACCATAATCAGAGCTTATTCTCTGAAGCATATCCAACATATGTATGAGCTCATCCTTGGGTACTGCATCTAAGGGACAATCATTCAGTTTTAATGTTGTTTATCTAAATTGTGATACTTTTATTTTCATTAAAATAGTAATGATATAGATAATAGCCGCCAGTCTAACATCAATTTTTTAAAATAAATAAATACCTACCCTTATATTTATTCATTAAACATTTTAAATATTGGTAGTTTGATCATTAGTAACCATTTTACCATAGCATCAATTGAAAATTATTTTTTATTTTTGTTTTGTTATTGGTGTTCAATTTAACTTAAGTCACTTGGTCAATGCCGAATAAACTTGAATAGTACTTTAGAATAAACTCAAGATTTGCTTATATCTTACCTCTACATTTGGAATGCCGTTAAGACAGAAGTGGAATAAAATACTTAGTCTATTAGTAGTGTTTAAGTTGGCGTACCTATTTGGGCCCAATAAAGCGCTACAAGATTCGTTAAGCTCCAGCAATATCTACAGGTTTCCAGAGGCCTAGTGAAGTGAACCGCCTCCAGCTACGTATCTAATTGGTTTCATTTCTACATCGGCAAGTCCGCAAGACAAGCTCCTCGACGGAGGCTGACATCGCAATACGGCTTCCACAAACATGAAATAACCTACAACTCATTTGCTACATGCTGTGTTCCTTCGAAAAGTTCCAAAGTCTATTAAAATCTTTTAAGGGCAAGGCGGTGTTCTTAACGTAATATTTTTGTAGCTGAAGTAAACAAATTGATCAAAGTGATATCAGGTCTTGTGGGGGAAATAACCTATCTACTTTGATACAAAATTAGTATACATACTTTAAAATTAAATCGGAAAGGGCCTCTTTGTAATGCGCGAAAATTACAACCAGACGAGAATTGCAGAATATTTCTGAACGATTTTTATATATTTTTGCTTCGATCATGAAATTTTTATTGAGAAAGGCTCGAAATATTAGATGTATGTTATAGCGTTATCGCTATAAATAAAATTAAAATGGAAGTAAATATACTTATATTTGTTTTTAATACATGTTCATATTTTATGTGATTTGAGTATTTTTAAGTATATTGATATTATATTTTTATATCGAATGTTTTTTATTTTTCTTAGCGACTCCATGGAAACTTCTCCATTATGGATCGAGTTTTCCTTTTTGTTTCTTAGCGACTCCATGGAAACTTCTCGCTTTTGGAAGTGAGTGAGTCGCTATAGTCGCTATATACACCCCCTCGTTAAAAAAGAAAATAGTCAATCAATCAACGTGTCGATTGCAAAACGTACTTTTTTAATCGGGGTAGGCAAAGTGTCACATCTGTCAACTAATACAAAAGCCGGTTTAACCCTATCAATATTGACAGTTATGACTTTGGCTCCTTTCTTAAAGGTAAATAACTTATCTGAACGAGATAAAACTTTAAACGGTCCTTCATATAAAGGAGTAAATGAACGTTTTAAACGTTCAATGCGAACGAAAATAAAATCGCAAGAGGCAAGATCTGAACTAACAAAAGTTTTGTAATTGCCATGCGAAGTTGGAGGAACAAATTTTAAATTATTAAAATAAATGCGTAATTTGTCAATGAAATAAGGAATATCTGGGGAATTATACGATTCAACGAAAAATTCGCCAGGTAAACGAAGGGTTTGACCATATATGAGTTCAGCAGGTGAACATTGCAGATCTTCCTTGGGAGTTGTCCTAAATGCTAATAAAATGATGGGTAATTCATCTGTCCAATGGGATGTATTGGCTCTAGCTAACAAGGAAGTTTTAAGTGAGCGATGAAATCTTTCAATTAAAGAGTTGCCTTCTGGGTGATATGGAGTTGTACGTATTCTATGAAAACCTAAAAACTTTGCAAATTCATTAAATAATTTTGACTCGAATTGTACTCCTTGATCAGTCGTTACTGACAAGGGAACACCGAATCGACAAACAAAGTTTTGAAATAAAGTACGCGCAACTGTTTCTGCTGTGATGTCGCGAAGAGGGTACGCTTCCGGCCACCTAGTGAATCGTTCAATCACCGTAAGAATGTAAGAGTTACCTTTGGATGGAGGTAATGGTCCTACCAAATCTATGTGGATGTGGTCGAATCTGATTTTCGGAATGGAAAAGTTCCCGAGAGCACTTCGCGTATGTCGACTGACTTTGACAGCTTGACAGTTAATGCACGATTTTGACCATAAATTGCAATCTGTGTTCATTTTCGGCCAAAAATAGTTATTTGAAATCAACAGTCTAGTGGCTTTAATACCAGGATGAGATAAGTTGTGAAAAATATCGAATATCGTTCGTCTGTAAACAAGTGGGACAAAAGGTCTGACTTTTGCACGAGAAAAATCACACCAAATAAAATCATTTGAATCTGGAATTTGTATCTTTTTTAAAATGAAATTGGTTTCAGTTAGTGATGATTTATCTGACAATAAATAGTTGAGATTTGAATCTTTCTCCTGAGCTTCACTAAGCAACTTTAGGTCAAAGTTAACATTAAGGAAGGGAGAATTTTTAAGTTGAAGTGGTAAAATATCTTGTTTTAAGGAAGAAGTGTCGTAAATACGTGACAAGCTGTCAGCTATTACATTATGTTTTCCTTTAACATGTTGTATTTTACAAGAAAATTGAGCTATGTATTCTAAATGACGTATTTGACGAGGAGATCTTTCTACTTTTGTGAATAAAGCGTTGATTAAAGGTTTGTGATCTGTAAAACAATTAAACTTGCGACCTTCAAGTATAAACTTAAAATGTTTAATTGCAGTATATAATGCTAAAAGTTCTTTGTCAAAAATCGAATAATTGGTTTGTGCTGTGGTTAATTTACGGGAAAAGAATGCTAAAGGAGCAAGAAATCCCTTATTATCTTTTTGCTCTAAAACTGCACCCATGGCAAGGTTAGAACAATCTACTGAGAGACATAAGATAGTATCGTCATTATTGCAAGGATGAGCTAAAACTACTGCATTACTTATTGCGTCTTTGGCTTTCGAAAAACCGTCTAAACATTGATCAGGCCAACTATTTATCTTTGTAATTTTATCATGAGATAAACTGTTGCAAAGAGAATATAGGGGAAGTAATATTTCAGCAAAATGAGGTATGAAACGATGATAAAAATTCACCATACCTATGAAACGTTGTAGTTGTTTGAGAGTTGTCGGTAAAGGGAAATTATTAATGACTTCGACTCTCTCAGTTGATGGTAAAATACCTGATGAAGAGATGTGATGACCTAAAAAGGTTAAATTGTCAACTCCCAAGATACATTTAGATGGTTTAATGTTAATTCCGTATGTGTCTAATCTCTTGAAAACCTTTTCCAAATGTTCCAAATGTTGTACATCTGATTGACTTGCGATTAATATATCATCCAAATAGACGAAAACGAAAGGTAAATTGACAAGTACTTCATTCATAAAACGTTGGAAAGTTTGACCGGCATTGCGTAGACCAAAAGGCATGCGGGAAAATTCAAACAGTCCGAATGGAGTTGTTATAGCTGTCTTATAAACGTCATTTTCAGCGACAGGTATCTGATGGTACGCTCGCACTAAATCAATCTTGGAGAAAATAGTGCAGCCGTGCAACTGAGAGCTAAAGTCGTGGATATGAGGTAATGGATATCTGTCTGGAATGGTAATCGTATTTAGTTGTCGATAATCTCCACAAGGTCTCCAGTCATTCTCTTTTTTCGCCACTAGATGGAGTGGAGAGGAAACTTGAGAAGATGATGGTTTGCAGATACCTAATTCTACCATGTTATTAAATTCTGTTTGAGCTATTTTAAATTTAAGATTGTCTAATCTACGAGGTCGTGAAAAAGGTAAATGACCTTCAGTAACTATATGATGTACAATAGAATGTTTAATAGGTAAATTGTAATCTGGGGAACTAATTAAATTAGGAAATTGTAAAAGTAATTTGTTATATTTATCTGTCAAAGGAAATAATTTAAGTGAATCTAATCTACAATTGTCTAAAGGACTATTTTTAATAAAACAATTAACTGACAAATTAGTCTTGTTATCAATTATTCGAGCTCCTTTAAGATCGACAACTAAATCAAAATGAGACAAGAAATCTGCTCCGACTATCGGTATGTCAACGTCTGCTATATTGAAAACGAAAGGAAATAATCTACGTAAGTTTAGATTGACTTTTAACAATTTCTTACCGTATGTAAAAATGGTTGAACCGTTAGCCGCGGTTAATATCGTATCGAAATTCTTTTTTAAATCTGTGAAAGCATTGCGTGGCACCACAGATAAATCGGCACCAGTGTCAATTAGGAAGTTCAGGTTGTTAGATCTATCGTAAATAAAAAGTCGACGACGTTTGCTGTTAGAAATGTCAAAATCAGACGTCATAGAATTATCAAACTTCAGTCATCTTTGAGAATTATCAGATTTTTTACAATTCTTACTGAATTTGCACCATTCACCTCCACAACGATAGGCATTGGTACCATAAAGTTGATGGTAGTAACAAATAGTATTGTCTGTACGATCAAATTTATTGGAAACATTATTACGGCTGGGTGAACGATTGCGATTAGTGGTACGAGTTTGTGAATTGCTTCTACTTTTGCAATTGTTGCAGCATGAAGTAGAAGGTTGAGGCTCGAAGGATTGATTGGAAAGTCTGGATTCTAAAGAGTTTAATCGAGAATTAAAAATTTTTTGTTTTTGTAATACTTGATTAATTGAATCATGGAAAGAGATTGAAAAATTTTTGATAGTGGTAGTTAAATCTGATAACGGGGTTGACTCAGAGTCAAGAGGATTTTTGGAGTACGATGCAACCATTGAATTTTGACAGGACTCCCAGATCCGATCCGCAATATCTAGAATCTCTTTTGTGTCCGTTTTCCCTGAAGCTGTAATGGCAATATATACTGTTTGAGGCAAACGTCTTTTCCATAGCTTTATCAATAAATCTTGACTAACCATGCTGAATCCTCCAACCATATTCAGCATGGATCTATAGAAATCTGAAGGTTTCAGATCGCCCATTTGGGAACCTGATAACAGATCATTCAGACGTTTTTCCTCACTCGATGATAAACGTGAAATTAAAACTTTCTTTAAATTTATATAGAGATCCGTTTCCGGGGGATTAGATATTATATCGTATATATTATCTATCACATCTAATGGCAAATTAGCTATAACCTGATCATACTTTTTCTTGTCATTGACAATTTTTGCAACAGAAAACTGTGATTCGATCTGGGTAAACCAAATTTCTGGTTTTGATTTCCAGAATGGGGGTAATTTGACAGAGGTGACATAATGGGTTTGAGGAAAATCCTCGTCTGAAGGTTGTCTTTGCATAACTAATCGATTGTGATTGATTGATTGATTGATTACTCTCTTAGATAAAAAAGGAATGTACTTTAACTCACTCACCGACAGATGACAGTACTTGTAATGTACAACTTCAGTTGATTGAATTAGGAAATTACCATAAATTATAGGAACGTCTATTCAAATTTGGAACCTCTATTCAAAATTCATCTGGAAAATTATTCTCTTCATAAAATGGTCAATTTAAAACAGTAGTTGATATATTGAATCTCTTCTTGTATATATTTATCACGTTGGACATAAAATTTTCACTTCTGGCATATATTTATGACGTTGGACATAAAATTTTCACTTCTGGCATATATTTATCACGTTGGACATAAAATGATCACGTCGGGCATAAAATTATCACGTCGGGGTCACCAAATTTATAGCGTTATCGCTATAAATAAAATTAAAATGGAAGTAAATATACTTATATTTGTTTTTAATACATGTTCATATTTTATGTGATTTGAGTATTTTTAAGTATATTGATATTATATTTTTATATCGAATGTTTTTTATTTTTCTTAGCGACTCCATGGAAACTTCTCCATTATGGATCGAGTTTTCCTTTTTGTTTCTTAGCGACTCCATGGAAACTTCTCGCTTTTGGAAGTGAGTGAGTCGCTATAGTCGCTATATATGTTTTTTCAAGTGTAGCAGCTTTTGCATGATGTGGTGGGTGGTACTTATTTATTTTATGTTGAAAAAACTCTTTTTCTAAAGTATATCGAATCATGGCAACTATAGGGGAGGCTTATTACGCTTTATCTTTCAACTTTTCTAATCACTTATCTTAAGAGAACTCAGTTAAATGTATGGAAAATAATTGAGTTTTTCTTTAATGAAAATTTGACATAAACAGACTGTCTTCTTTAATTTTATTTTATTCCACAAAGCCAACAAAATTTACATTCCAATTACAGGATAGGAACATATAGTCCGGTGTAAAATGAAAATGTCAACGAATACATGAAATATATATACCTAATAGGCCAGGCGTCAGGGAGTCCAGGATGCGTAAATACCGTTTTAAATCCGGCGAAAAATTTTACTGTTGGAACGAGTTCATTATAGGTCTCTTTCAGATATACTAATTTTTAGATATAAATATTAATATTCTTGGAGTTATAGGTGATAAAATTAATTTTGGCAATAAAGTACACGTCGCACAGTGGCGAGAAATGCCAGTGTTCCACCCAAATTACTCTAGAGGTCGTAAATTTTAAGTTATTGAGACATTCTTTTTTTTAAATGTTCGTCTTGAATTTACCTATCGTTCCCTCTAGCCGGATTTTGAAATTTCATTTTTCATTTTTTTAAATTTTATGTAGAAAATCATATTTTTACAAAAAATACTGCTTTTTTCTATTAAATTTATTCTAACGGGCCGTAAATTTGAGTTTTCGTAACAATTTTTTTTTTAAAATCTTCGTCTTTTAATCAGCTATTGATCTGTCTAGATGAATTTTTGATTTAGTTGTTGACAACTGTCAAAATTACTGTCAAATATAAAAAAATACGATTTTTAGATAAATAATTCATACAATAACAGGTTGGTGTTCAGAAAAATATATATAGTGTTTTCAATGTACCTGGTTCCGAAGTTGACAGGAAAATATGTATTTCTAAATTTGGCAGCTGCCATAATTGTTGTCAAATTTACAAAGATAGATGGAAGAGCTTATTAATTTTAAAAATACCCTGTAAATGTATAGAAAAATAGATATATATTGTTTTTGATCTGTTTGATTTAGTAATTGGCAGGAAAATATGAGTTTTAAATTTGGCAGCTGTCGTAATTGCTGTCAATTTTCAAAATATAGAGGTAACACCTTATTAATTTTAAAAAAAGCACTATAAATGTATATAAAAATAGATATATATTGTTTTTAAACTGCCAGATTTAGTAGTTGACAGGGAAATATGGTTTTCAAATTTGTCAGCTGCCATAATTGCTGTCAAATTTCAAAAAATAGAAGTTAGAGCTTATTAACCTTAAAAATACCCTGTGAATATATAGCAAGACGGATACAAATTGTTTTTAATGTACCTGGTTCCGAAGTTGACAGGAAAATATGATTTCTAAATTTGGCAGCTGCCATATTTAAAAATAATATTTTCCTGTAATAAAAAATAATATATATCTATTTGTCTATACATTCAAAGGGTATTTTTGAAATTAATAACTTCTAATCTGCACACCTTAAAACTTGACACCAATTATGGCAGCTGCCAAATTTAAAAATTATATCTTCCTATTACTTACGAAATCAGATAGATCCAAAATAATGTACATCAATTTTTCTATACATTTATAAGGTATTTTTAAAATGAATAAGCTCTTACCTCCATGTTTTGAAAACTGACAGCAATTATGTCAGCTGCCAAATTTAAAAATGATATTTTCCTATCAGTTACGAAATCAGACAGATCAAAAATAATATATATCTATTTTTCTATACATTTATAGGGTGTTTTTAAAATTTATAAGCTCTTATTTTGAAATGAGACAGCAATTATGACAGCTGCCAAATTTAGAAATCATATTTTCCTGTCAACTTCGGAACCAGGTACATTAAAAACAGTTTGTATCCGTTTTGCTATATATTCATAGGGTATTTTTAAAGTTAATAAGCTCTAACTTCTATTTTTTGAAATTTGACAGCAATTATGGCAGCTGACAAATTTAAAAACCATATTTCCCTGTCAACTACTAAATCTGGCAGTTTAAAAACAATATATATCTATTTTTATATACATTTATAGTGCATTTTTTAAAATTAATAAGGTGTTACCTCTATATTTTGAAAATTGACAGCAATTATGACAGCTGCCAAATTTAAAACTCATATTTTCCTGCCAATTACTAAATCAAACAGATCAAAAACAATATATATATCTATTTTTTTATACATTTACAGGGTATTTTTAAAATTAATAAGCTCTTCCATCTATCTTTGGAAATTTGACAACAATTATGGCAGCTGCCAAATTTAGAAATACATATTTTCCTGTCAACTTCGGAACCAGGTACATTGAAAACACTATATATATTTTTCTGAACACCAACCTGTTATTGTATGAATTATTTATCTAAAAATCGTATTTTTTTATATTTGACAGTAATTTTGACAGTTGTCAACAACTAAATCAAAAATTCATCTAGACAGATCAATAGCTGATTAAAAGACGAAGATTTCAAAAAAAAAATTGTTACGAAAACTCAAATTTACGGCCCGTTAGAATAAATTTAATGGAAAAAAGCAGTATTTTTTGTAAAAATATGATTTTCTATATAAAATTTAAAAAAATGAAAAATGAAATTTCAAAATCTGGCTAGAGGGATCGATAGGTAAATTCAAGACGAACATTTAAAAAAAAAGAATGTCTCAATAACTTAAAATTTACGACCTCTAGAGTAATTTGGGTGGAACACTGGCATTTCTCGCCACTGTGCGTCGTAGATGGTGGCTTTTTACTTCATCAATTTGTGTGGCGTCAACAAGAGATATGCACTTCTATCCTACCTAGGTATGTAGGGTATTCGAAAGTACTATAGAGCTAATAGCACCATTGTCTCGACGGGTACCCTACCGATGCATCTGATAAAAGCACAAAATCTGCTGAGCGTCAACGACAAAATCAAGCTTGTTGCCAGCAACGAGAGCCACATGACGCATGGTAACGGAATGTGGGATGGAAAATGGTATTTGTGTGATGCGTTGCCGCATTGTGTAATGAAGTTAAGTACCTTTTTTGTGTTTTTGCTTCTAGACTTCTACTTATCCTGGGTCTTCTGTTTCTTTCGTTTCTGATTCCAACAGAGCATAAATTCTTGTGATTTCTTTATGGTATATCTTCTTTCTGGCCGTTCTATCTCAGTATATTTGGTCATTTCCTAGATTGTTCATGATCCCCCCAATTATTGTTATCCACGTGTAGCTTGGTCTCCCTATTTTAATTTGTGACTGTTAATATTAGCGCTTCTTTCAGTAAATGTGTGACATGACTTAATTGTGTATGTTTCTATCCACTTCGTAATTGTCTTCCTTCCTATTATGTTGACGTTTTATATCGTTGCTTTAGACCTAATGGTTTTGCAAGTAGATGGACGATGCATTTTTCAGCTCTTGCCACGTTTTTGACCCTGTATGTCATCATCAGCAGCATGATAGCTATGTATATCTTCTTAATATTTTTTTTCTTTTCTTGTTGGATCCATTGACGCAATTTTTATTTTTGAACTTATTGTTATCCAGTCTAGTTCTTCCCTGTTAGTTGCATTTATATTTCCTTGCCGTACTTCTTCTGGATATCTTCATACTGTAGTAGGAGGATATTCTAGGTGTTGTGTATTTTGTTATTTCCTTTACGTATTTTATTTTTTCGCATTTCTAGTTTCCCATATAGTATTTCGTGGTCTGTGTTGACTTCTGTTGTCCTTATTGCTTTATTGTTTTTGACTCGTTGTCTCATCTCCTTGCCTACCAGGATATGATCTTTTCAGGGCCGGATTAAGGATTGGCGCGCCCCTAGGCTAATCATGTATTTCCTCCCTCTTATTCATAATAAGAACATTAATGAGCGGGGAGGTGAAATCTGAAAAAAACATTTTTTGTCCAGATTAAAAATTGACGAGTGGGGGGGGCGGAGATATATGAAAAAATGTTTGTCCCACTTTCAAAATTGATGGGGAAGAAATCTAAAAAAAAAAATTTTAATCAACATTGATGACCAGGGAGAGTGGCCAGCGGCTACAATAAAGGCAGCGGCATTACTAGGAGCGGAAAGATATAATATCTATCTCTTTCCGTTCCTATTTTCCTGTAAATAATCCTGTAAAATGTTGACATATTGAAAAGGAACATATAGGAGACGTATACATTTCCTTAATTGGCACAAAAAGTTGAACTGGCGCATGCCGGTCAAATTGCAGCGTTTTTTGCTTTAGCGCTTTAGGACGAACAATGAGACCGGCGCGGAAGGTATACAGAGGTGTACAGACGATCCAACCAGCCAACCAACCTTCTCGGTACACTTTGAAAATTTCCCTGAAAACTCGTAAAAGTGAGCTGATCTGCTAGAATTCCAGCGTCTTCAAAGCATACCGACAGCAGATCAGCTCACTTTTACGAGTTCGCATGGCAATATCCAAAGTGTACCGAGAAGATCGGTTGGTTGGTTGGATCGTCTGTAGAGCTCTATATAAAGTGCAGAGCAGCTCGGGTGTTTTTTGTACTATCCGCGGGTTTAGGTAAACATCTCTTCACTGAACTATACAATACAGAGGTAATAAATTTGACAATTTTATCAAAATAAAATAATCAAATAACAAATAATTTTCTTGTATAAAAAAAAAGTACCGACGTAGATATAAGGAAGGCCTTCGGCTATACCCGGAAGGGTCAGGCCCCCTGCATTAAATCATGGGCCCCGGTACTAAATTCACTGGCGGACCCCCACGCCTAATAATTGATGAGCGGGAAATTTTTTTTTGTCAAAATCTCTGGCAAGCCCTCGCTACGGGCCCCCGCACTTAATAATTGATGCGCGGAGGCGAGAAATTTGAAAAAAAAATGTTGCCAAAACCTCTGGCGGGCCTCCGCTACGGGTTCCAAATACAACGGGCCCCCGTGCTTAATAAATGATGCGCGAAGGGAAGAAATTTGAAAAAAAAATTTGCCAAAATCTCTGGCGATCCCCCGCTACGGGCCCTTCCAAACACAACGAGCCCCCGTGCTTAATAATTGATAAGCGAAAGGGAGAAATTTGCAAAAAAAAATGTTGTCAAAATATCTGGTGGGCCCCTCGAAAGCCAACGGGCCCTCACAATAATTGATGAGCGGGGGGAGAAATTTGAAAAATAAAATTTACCAAAATCTCTGGCGGGCCCCTCGGCATCCAATAGACCCCCCTTGCGGGGGGCCTGGGAAGGCAATAAAAATTTCAGATATGGATAATTACTTTAAACGTATGAACAGGACTCTACTTTAAATTATATCGCATTTTCTATTTCATATTATTTACTTCTCTCTCAGATCCTGATATCTCTTAAGAATAAATATAATTAAACGAATATTTAGGTATTTTGGTATTTATAATTCTTAATACGAATATAATGATAAAATGTAACCAAAATAGTTACATAGAATGGGTTTACATAGGCTTACAGAAATTTATTAATTTCGGCCCGGATAAGACGGCGGATACAAAAGCTTTTTATGCTTGTCTTTCCTTAAGTACTGATTTTTTAACGCTCATTATCCCAACTCGATTTTGTGGCTATTTTTTTCGCCAGCCCCTTATGCATTATACGACATTACAATGCATTTATTTTCCAAAAGTCAATGGTATACAGTACATGTCATGTCGGCCGTCGGGAGATAAATTTAGTTAGTTTTGAATTGCCTTAGCGCCCCCTCGTGCTTCGGCGCCCCTAGGCTATAGCCTATTTAGCCTTGTGGATAATCCGGCCCTGGATCTATTTGTGAAGTTGAGTTTCCGTTGCTCTAAGTATCGATATGTTTGGCTTTTGTGTATCATCATTGTTGTGTGTGTGTGTGTGTTTTATAAGAAAATATATCAATTTTTAAATAACTTTCAAATTTTGGTATTTTATGCCTATTGGATTTGACATGTCTTTGATATTTAAAACTTTAAAAGCAAATAATTCTATTTTGGAATATTTTTGCATTAGAAAATTTAACGTAGTTAAATTTTACGTTTTAATCTGAATATTTTGATATGAGCCATGCCCCAATTAACTTTAAATATTTTCACCCCATAATAAAATTTTCAATTTAACATAATTGCTTAAAATTACCTACCTACATAATGTTTCTACTAGATGATCAATTAACATGCTTAACTACTTAACTATTAAACCTTACTTTAACAAATCTACCTTTTTTTATTTTGCTATACCAAAGTTTTTATTTTAGGAGATGAATCTATAATTCTAACCTAGCTATCGTTAAAAGGAAGCTTTTGCTGACATCATTTATCTTAGAGAGTTCAAATATGATGTTATGTTTCGCCACGGTTTAGATTTGCAGACCCTATCTACTTACTTTAGTTTAGATGTCCATATCATTGTTGCATTTTCATTTTAATTAATTAAAGAAACCTTTCCCGGCGCACTAGGTTACTATGTAGGAAATATTCTTAGCTATATAACTTTTTTTGGTGAGTACTTTCACCCCTCTGTCTATTATTTCGCTTGTTACTCTTTTTTAAAATTTATTCTCAATGTCTATGTTTTTAAGTATCGTTAACTTAACCTTTGTGCCATTTTTCATATTTAGTGTTTATAGTTTAACTCTTACCATTTTATTTTGTCTTTTCCAGGTAACAGGGTGAGGTTTTATTCCATTGGAAATCCTAAGAAATCACCCTATTAAATCCATATTTTTAAGTTATAATTTTTTTTTACTATTGCAAATTTAAAATTAATGACAAATATACTTATAAATAATAATAAATACATCTAAAATAATTTAATTTATTCAACATTTCTTTATTTCTTAAATCACACATTAATGTAAGCAATGCTAGCTGCACACAATGCTCAATCATTTCATAGTACTGCGTTTACGTATTGATGTTATAAGTTATGTATAACACTGAAGATCGCGTACGGGCAAAAGTTGCTTTAGAAAAGCAATGTAAAATTAGAGACAATTTAAGTACAGAAGAAAAGCAATCCATATCTTCCTTAAGAAGAGATGAACGTATTAAAATTTTACCAGCAGACAAAGGTAATGCCATGGTTGTTATAGATAAAAATGCATATGATACAAAAGACATTAATCAATGAAGGACCTTACTCAAAATTAAACAAGGATCCCACAAAATCAATTGAGAGCAAAATATATAGAACTCTATTTAAGTATAAAAATAAATTTAATGACTTTGAACGAAGTAAGCTGACACCGCATCATAGCAAACACCTCATTTTTATGGTTTGCCAAAAATACATAAGCAAAATATTCCTTTAAGACCCACTGTTAGTTCCATGAATTCGTCATGCCATAATTTGACAAAATTCTTACTTAATATTCTAAACCCATTATCTGGAAATACCGATTCATATATTAAAAATAGTAGACACTTTATAGAAAAGATTTATGAAAACAATATTCATGATACCCATCTGATGGTTAGTTTTGATGTAGTTAGCCTCTTTACCAATGTCCCAGTAGATAAAACTTTAGAAATAGGCAAGGATAAATTTTTAAATGATAATAATTTGGAAGCTAGAACTAAATTAACTGCTGATAGCATAATGGAACTTCTAACATTATGTATAAAAAAGACTTACTTTCAGTTTGAAGGTGATTTCTATCAACAAAATTTTGGTATGGCAAGGTCTCCAGTTTTAAGTAATATATTTATGGAGGACTTTGAAACTAAACATGTTCAAAATTGTATATATAAACCGGTTAGCTGGTAGAAATATGTTGACGATATATTTGCAATTTGGCCCCACGGAGTCGATTTGTTAGATAATTTTTTAGAAAATATAAATAATAAAGAACCATCTATTAAATTTACATTAGAAGTAGAAAATAGAAATGAACTACCATTTTTAGATGTTTTAATTAAAAGAGTAAATAATACGGTTGAAACAAGCGTTTATAAAAAACCAACACACACCAACAGGTATTTGAATTTTAACTCAAATCAGTCGATGCATGTCATAAAATGCTTATATGATAGGGCCAAAATAATTTCTTCTAATGATGAAATATTAGACAATTAGACGCTTTATAAAAGAGGTTCTTATAAACAATCAATACCCTGAAGCTTTTGTTGATAGAACTTTCACATATATAGAAAATAATAATCATGTACGACAAAAACCTGAACAACGGTACACGACGTTAATTCCTTATATACACGG
Organism: Rutpela maculata; assembly: GCA_936432065.2. Classification (NCBI taxonomy): domain Eukaryota; kingdom Metazoa; phylum Arthropoda; class Insecta; order Coleoptera; family Cerambycidae; genus Rutpela; species Rutpela maculata. The sequence goes on from OW386291.2 coordinate 100,498,781, forward strand.
ATTATCTGATATTAGGACGATATTTCAAAAGGGCAATACATTGAGATCTATTTTAACACAAAACAAAACCGCTAAATCATGAGCAAAATTCATAAACCTGCATTTATAGTATTCCGCGTGAGTGTAATAAACATTATGTGAGTGAGTCATCCAGACCATTCAGTGTTAGATTGGGTGAGCACAAGGGTTACATTAGAAAAAATGAGATTCAGAAATCGAAGATTTGCTAACACGCTTGGGAGAACGGACATAGAACAAACTGGGACTCGGCAAAAATTTTAACAAAAGAGACAGATAGCAAGAAAAGAAAAATTAGATAAGCGGCTATAATACTATTGAATGAGGATAAATGCGTGTCGAATTGTTTTGTAGATGTTTGAACAACCTGGCTGCCGATGTTAAAAGAAGAACTTAAACTCAACATTGTTCAAAATAAAACTATCAATTAGATATATCAACAGTTCTGTGCAAGCAGTAAGTATCTATGGATACTGAATATAACAAATATATTCTTAAAGCTGTGTATTTAATATACACAGCCCACAAACATTATAATACGCTTTGAGAAAGGAAACAGATTCGTTTTCCGAAACGTCAGCAAAATACGTAATTTTTATATTTTTGTTCTTATTCATTATTTGTCTGCCTCTAACTGATCCTTTGACGTAAAATTCACAGGCGTAAATGTTATTTTCCAGTAAAATACTGGTTAATTGTATTATTTTGTAGATTTTAGACATTGTTTAGAAGAAAATACATGTGGCAGAGCATCCCAATAAGAATAGAGAAAAACTGAAAATATCATAACAATATATAAGAAAGGATTTGTTTGTGTACCACGACCTTTGCAAAAACCGTGTTATATTATTAGTTCCATGACGAATTACTTCCACATAGTGAAGTGCAAATATAGTACCACCATTTTTTTCCTTGTAAGAGACATGGATAGGAAATGTGAATGTGGAAGTCGTGATTCCTCGTGCAACTGTTTTTTGTCTAAATGTCATCAAGCTTTATTATTATTATACAATTTTAATGTTATATGCATAACACTTATTGGGTAAAGCAACTTGCGAGTTATAATGCGAAGGTCTAAATATTCACTTGCATTTCACATTCACCCCGTATACAAATAAAGGAATACAATTACTGAGATGGCATATTAAACATGGTTGGGAAGTAGAGCCCAGGAAAGTAGGTTAAGACAACAAAACTGATTGACGCTTGGCAGTTGAGATAAGGCGAGATCGCTTTTTCATTACTATTTTAAGATGATTACACCCCAGGCAGCTGACAGAAGAAGTGTCAAAATTTTAAACCTAATAAAAGATGCTGCACTAACAACAAGAATTCGATGGATATGCCTAATTACGTGGATCAAAGACAACTTAAAATTATTGTATTAATATGTTTAGATTTGATTCTTACATTACGAGATAAAAGTATTAAAAATAAAATTACAAAATAATTCTTTTTAAACCTTAGATTAAAATCTGCAGTATTAACTTATCATTGGTAATTCATTTTGTCTTGCCTCATTTATTAACAAAAAATATACAAAATTCTCTATGACAAGCAACCCTTTGTAAAATGAGAAACAAGTTATGGGAGCGTACACTCCTTTCCTCGAAACCCTCTACTTCAGCAATGAACAGTACCTAACCTATAGTTAGGGGATTTGAATTCTCTATAACCCTGTGCTAGGTCCTTTTTGCATGATAAATTGAGGGCATTGTGTATAGCTCGAAATAAAGATCTTGTATAATGGACAGTGGTCAAAGGGGAAGCTAATACAATAATTTATGGAACGTAGAGGTGTTTCTGATTTAGCATACAAGTAGTTACGTTAGTTTACTTCTGCAAAATGAATGTGGGGATAAGGGTATGAATTATCAAATGTATTTGAGGTCATCAAACATAATGAAAAATTTATAGATTGAAGGAAATTTTTCACGATAAGGACCTATGTACAGGTAATGAGAATATGGGATTATGTAACAAAATATTAAAATTTATTTATATATACGGGAGATGTGGGAGAGTTGGGACAATTTTCAAAAATTAATTTCAAATTTTTTTTTGAAAATTAAAAAAAATAAAAACGCAGTACTTAATATACCTTCATATATTGGACCACTTCTTACAGATATTAGTTAAATTCACGTGGTAAATAGCGGTGTGGAAAAATATTTTCTAATTTCATGTATTTGTTCCAAATCTCCCTCTTACGAGGGAGAGTTGGGACTAGCGATGGGGAGAATTGGAACAGGTAATTAAATCTTCGCAAAGATGTGGAGAAATATTTTATTATCGCAAAAAATAACAAACAACGAGAAAGAATAAAAATAATTCAAAAATCTGACAAATGCTCAGAAGAAAAACAAAAATAAATTGCAACAAATGATAAAAAAATTTTTGCAAACGCAAACAGCTAATATTACAAAAATATTTGTTGTTCTTTTTTTTCCTGTAGCGTAACGGCATACCTCAAAATAATCCAAATAATATAAGAAAATTTATTCAAACATGTAATGGGTGAGACATGGAATGGGCCAACTCTTCCTTAAAATAACGTCCCAACTCTCCCTCACTGCTCGGTGTCGTTAAAAGTGACCAGATTTATTTTTAGGTGAAAGTGAATCATGAAATGATCAACATTTAATAGCTAACACGTCGGTCGTTAGTTACATGTAAAATAATTCTTCAGCAACATTTGCACCCACAAAGCAATGAATGGATAATTTGAACAAAAAAGAAAGTTATTTTTCAGTAGGTACATAAAACAATTAAAATTACCTGAGATTTGAAGTACACAACACAAGGGCGAAATACGGCAGTTCATTTACTTCTCTCACAAATATACATAACCCATGTGACACTCAATATCAAACTACCAACGAATCGGTATAAAAAGCCACTGTCCCAATTCTCCCACGGTACCAACTCTTCCACCTTTACGAAATAAGTGAGGCGCATTTTTTAATTTTTATGCCTTATCTCTTTCTTCTTCACAATATCGCACAATATGTGCGTGGTTTGAACACAAAGCTTGGTGTCCTTTATAACAATGCATCAATCACTAATTACAGTGTATTAGCTCTTACCGAAACTAATTTACAATCAAACATACAAAATACAGAGATACTAAATGAACAGCAGTTTAGAATTTTTAGAGCGGATCAAAATTTGTTAGAAACCCATCGTGAAGGGGGAGGTGGAGTTATGTTGGCGGTTAGCTCTGCACTAATGGTTGATGATCTGAAATTAGGTGACACTTTGTTTAAAAATTTACACTCTATTGATATCGTTCGAGTTAAAATAGTTATAAATCACTACTCTTTTTATATATTTACTATTTATATTCCTCCCAGAACCTCTGTTGAGATGTATCATGCTCTGTTTGATGCTTTTTGCTCTCTCAACTTTATTTATAATTCTGATATTTTAATACTAGGTGATTTCAATATACCGGAGTACTGCACCCTTACATCTAATACACCTTCCTCATTGACTCTTCAGGCGCTAGTAAACTTTCAAAACTTTCTTAACCTAAAGCAATTTAATGGAGTAAAAAATAAAAATAACCGATTACTAGACCTAGTTTTATCCAATAAAACCTGTCAACTCGAGAGGGCTATTGATATTCTCATTGCAGAGGACGACCATCATCCTGCTCTTATTTCGACATTTAGTATCATAAAAATTCACGAAAATCATAAAATTAAATCTAATTCTAATTATAAATTTAACTTTAAGAGAGCTAACTTCCACATCCTTTATCAAACATTAGCTGATACAGATTGGGAATTTTTAAATAATTCTGAAACTGTAGACGAAGCCAGTGATCGGTTCTATTCCAAATTAAACTCAATATTTATTAATACTGTACCTCAATCAAAAACGTCAAAAAGAACATATCCACCCTGGTTTGACTATCCGTTAATTAAATCTATCAAAGAAAAGCATAAAGCGTTAAATAAATACAAGCAAACAGGTGATGTAACTTATCAGAACGAATTTAAAAGATTAAAGCGAAAAGTAAAAATTGATTCTGATAATTCTTATAAAATGTATTGTAATCATGTTGAGGAAAATATAATTAATGATCCGTCTTCGTTTTGGCAATTTATTAATTATAAACGTAGTTCATCTGACCTACCAAACTTTATGAATTACAATAATGAATATCTATCTGACCCTCAACAGATTACTAATTCTTTTGCTAACTTTTTTCAGCGATCTTATTCTGAATCTGAAAATATCACGCATAATCCTAAAAATTTTGTTGAGAGTAGCTCATATTTAAATATAACCTGTTTTACGGAAGACGAAGTATTTACAGCATTAAAGAAAATTAAACCTAAATTAACCTCTGGGCCTGATGGGATTCCCGCATTCATATTACGTGACTGTGCTGCTATTTTTGCTAGCCCCCTTACTATATTATTTAACTTGTCACTAAAATCCTGTAAATTTCCACTACAGTGGAAATTATCGAAAATAATTCCAGTCTTTAAGAAGGTGATAGATCTGATATTTGTAACTACCGTCCGATAGTAATAATAAACAATTTTGCTAAAGCGTTTGAAATTATCTTACACTATTTTATTTTTAATCATGTAAAGGCATCAAATATCAACAGCTCAACACGGATTTTTCAAAGGCCGTTCAACATTTACGAATTTAATTAATATTACAGTTTATTTCTGACTCTATTGATAAGGGAATACAAACAGACGTTATATATACTGACTTTTCGAAGGCATTTGATAGACTGGACCATGATATCCTCTTAGAAAAAATTTGAAATTTTTGGATTTTCGGATAACCTTGTTACACTTTTTAAATCCTACCTAACTGATAGAAGACAATATGTTGTATATCATGGTGTTAGATCTATTGAAGTCTTAGCTACGTCGGGGGTCCCCCAAGGTTCAAATTTAGGGCCACTTTTCTTTAATTTGTTCATTAACGACATAGTAGATAATATCACTGTTAACTGCCTTCTATATGCGGATGATCTAAAGCTATTTTGCAATGTTGCGTGTGAATATGATTGCCTTGAATTGCAAAATAATATTGATCGTATTAATACATGGTGTATAATAAATAAATTACCTTTAAATGAAGCAAAATGTAACACTATGACATTTACAACAAAACATAATGTTATTGTTTTTGATTACCAATTGAACAATCACACACTTTCCCGTCCTGACTTTTTGTGACTTGGGTGTGACATTTGATAGAAAATTTACGTTTGTAAACTACATCGAACTTACTGTCAGTAAAAGTTATAGAACACTAGGTTTCGTCATTAGAAACTCCGCACATTTTAATAACATAAATACATTAAAACAACTATACACTACTCTTGTTAGACCACATCTTGAGTATGCTTCAATAGTATGGTGTCCTGTTTATAATGTACACATACAAAATTTGGAAAGGCTTCAACGTCGATTTCTGAAATATGCGTCTTTTAAGACTGATGGGACCTATCCTGCTATTGGTTACCCACATCAAGAATTACTCTCTAAATTTTCCCTAGACAGTCTAGAAAACCGAAGACACCGATCATAATTAATTTTCTTATATAAAATTTTACATGGTAACTTCGACTGTGGAGAAATTTTAAGTATGCTTAATTTCCAAATTCCTAGGGCGGCCTCTAGGCACAACAATTTATTTTACTTGCCATTTTCAAGAACAAATGTAAAGAAATTTTCTTGTATTCAGCAAATGTGTAATATATATAATAATTTGGATACTTCTTTAGATATTTTCACCTGCAGGGCTGTAAACATAAAAAAATTGTCTCTAGCTTAAATATATTTTTGTTCTTTCTTGTTGACTTGCGGACTATTAGACTCAATTCAGAGTGTACATCTGACGTTCACTTTGTTTTATATATGACAAATGCATTGTATTAGTTTAATTTAGTTTAGTTTATTAGTTTAATTCATATATATAAATGATATGTATATATCTTTTTGTTCATAATTTAGATAAGTATTGAATTATTTTGTATCTTCCTATTCTGTAATTGGGTTTCACCTGTTGAATAGTGTACCAAATAAATAAATAAAAAAATAAATAAATAAATATCTTGCCAGACCTTTTGTAATACATACACTGTTCTAATTGGCCTCCATTGGATATGTAACGCGTCTGACGGCATCATGCCATCTACCGCGGTTGTCTGTTAGGCGCGTAGCCTTACCAAAAGTCTCTCTCCTCAGCTCCTTGGTGACACCAGCTTAACGTTCTGGAAGGAATCCTCTTTGCCTCTTACCATCTGGGTTTTCCTGAATTATCAACCGTTCTATATTTTCTTCTCTTAGGTTGATGTAACCAAAAAGTTAGAGAATTTGGGAGAATACAACGCTGTTGAGTTGCCTTTGGAGAAGTATTTCTTGGGAAATCAAGCTATTAGCGCGATGGGCTCTCCTAAAAATTTGAAGCAGACGTCTCCAGGCCGACATCTTGAAAGCATCAATACGCCATCAGTCTGCTTTCTCAACGGTCCATGTGTCAAAGGGGTAAACAACGATGGAGAAAACTAGAGCGTTAGCAGGCCTGATCTTCTTTTCTCTTCGACAGAGAATCTGGATTCTCCATATTCAGTTTGTTATACTCTTCCAGTTCCAAGGCAATGTAGATGCCTTGAGCCCTCAGAGCTATTTTATGGCGTGTACTTCAGTTAGAATTTCGGTAGTTATCCAAGGTTGTTCAACATTTCTACGTATTTAGCTTTGTGTTTTTGTTTACCGCTCGTGTGATGTTCTTGTCGCCATAATTTTCCAGTCACCTATACATAACTATTAACATCACACCGCATAACTAGTGACGGGTCGTGTGATGTTCTTGTCGCCATAATTTTCCAGTCACCTATACATAACTATTAACATCACACCGCATAACTAGTGACGGGTCGCTTGCCTCTTTTTACCGAGCCAACTTATTATTCCATTCAGTTCACTCAGATGATTGACATACCAGATGTCCGGCACTTATTGATTGGGCCAGCTCTCCATGGATTCATAAGCACAAGCACGAAATATATTGTACCATACATGTGTATATTTTGCTAACCCACTGAATTAGATCACACCCAATGCAAAATCTGGTCATGTTCTGTCATATAACGCGCTCTAGTTAACTATGCTACAATTCTTATGAAAATACCTAGTTCTGTAACTTATACTTCAGGATTTTTTTACATTAATTCATGGAGGAGAGGCTTACCGGCGCTCTAGCTCAGTTGGCTAACGCATGTGTAGCTAGTATGATAGTCGCTTTGTTCAGCGTGTACTGAGTCCGAGCCCCAGCCCCGGCACTGACAATGTCGGTGGTTATGTATGTATGTCTCCGTTTTTCTAAATGCCAGGATGCCTTGGCTTTATATGTGGTGTGCTTATCTTTATTTTTGATTCACGGAAAATAATCGGTTCTGCGTACATTGCGCAACAATTTAAATTTAACATGTGGGTTTGAAAATTTCCATGAAAAAATAGCAATTCACTGAATTGCATCAAATCTTCCTCAGTGCTCTGGTAACTGGTTTCGAGGGAAGGCTATAACGTGGCTGGCCAATATCAGAGTAGAGGTTTTGCCTTAAGGATAGGATCTTGCAGAGCTAGAGGGAAATATGCGTTCATTTTCGATTTATTACAAATATTTAAAAAACCAAACATTATATAATCTTTAAAACTGTTTTAGATACTACTGTTCTAACGAATATAACTATGTATATTTTTTTATTGTAAATTTCTGTTGTACTTGAATATCGTAGTTTGTTAATGAAAATAGTTCCAAATTTCATTATTAGAATATGGCATTTAACTAGATACAAAATTTGTGATATAAACTGTATATGGTTGTATTCCTTAGGGCAATGGGAAGCACCTGAAACTATTTTAAAGATTATACCATTTATGATTTTTTAAATATTTATGATAAATCGAAAATAAACGTATACTTCCCTCTCAGTCTACAAAATCCTAGCCTTGAATTTAAAAACGTGTTGTTTTTCTATTAGCATATTTGATTTTCAATAACTGCTGAATGGACTATTTTCAAGTATCATTTGATCAAACGAAATGCAGTGCCTACTAATGCCTACTTTTCATTATCTATTTATAATATATAAATCAGTAGGTACATTTATCCGAAAACTAATTCCTCGATGTTCTGGAAAGTGAATTTGGCTAAAGTCTTCAATTAGGGGAGAAGTTAGGGGCGGCTCAAAATAATTTTACATATGAATAAGTACACCTTTCAGCATAATGCCAACAAAACTATTTATAGTGAGTATGTAATCAGCAAGGTCGGTGATTCGACTCCGGAGGTTAGTAGCCCAGTTTTTTTTTTTTTTATAAATATACAATTAAATGCGACTATCCCACTTGTGTCAACAATTATACCAGAAGTATATTTAAATGCTTACTAGCAGCGAAGTCGAATAAATTACACAACCACACAAAAAAAGTGGTCTGGCCTGCGGACCAGATCAGTATTTGGGCCCGCTGAAACCGAATCCGAAGTCAAAATTGTCAGATTGTCTCGATTTTCACCCCAAACCCCAAAAAAACACCTCCCAAAAATGCGGTCTGGCCTGCGGATCATGCTAGTGTATCCTTATGTATTTGAACTCTCTGAAACCGAATCCGAAGTCAGAATTGTCAAATTCGCTCATTTCTCACCCCTAACCCCCCAAAAACACCCACAAAACAAAAGAAAAGTGGTCTGGCCTGCAGACTAGATCAGTGTATCCTTATGTATTTGGACCCTGTGAAACCGAAGGGTAAAAAACGAGCCAATCTGACAACTCTGACTTCGGATTCGGTTTCAGAGGGTCCAAATACATAAGGATACACTGGTATGGTCCACAGGCCAGACGACTTTTTTTTGGGGGGGTGTTCGTTTGGGGTTGGAAGTAAAAAACGAGCCAATCTGACAATTCCGACTTCGGATTCTTTTTCAGAGGTTATAAATACACGAGGATACATTGGTCTGGTCCGAAGGCCAGATCACTTTTTTTTGTGTGGCTGTGTTGTAATAACACTAATGTTCCAATACATTCACTTTTAGCTAAATATATTTTTTATGTCACTATTATGTGTACTAGCAGCGAAGTCGAATAAGTTATTGTTGTAATAACACTATTGTTACAATACATTCACTTTTAGCTAAATAAATTTTTTACATCATTATATATCTATACAAAGCAGCTTGCAACAGCGTTTGTATATTTATCGGTCTATACATAGGAAGACAATACAAACATTAAAATGAAAACGCTGCCAATATGGTAAGAGTATGAGAAAAGTTATAAAGAAAAAAATTGTAGACTTAAATTTTCTGAAAAACAGTCAATAATAGGATATGTCTAGCTTTTATTGTATATGCAAAGGAAGTGTGCAAATTGTGGTATCACGCAGATTCATCAGATTTAAACGCATGTATCGCCACGACAATTACCTGTGGAAGTGACGAAATTGAAATTAAAAACGGGTATCAAAAATAAAAAAACTTTCTTAATATTTCCCTCGTTTACCGAAAATAAGTAATGTAATCTTGAACAAATCACTAGGATTTCCACTTTACAACAACTTTCTGATTTAAGATCAACTATCTGCTTAATAGCACTTCATAGATAATAGCAGATAATGTATATTTCGAAATTAACAGAGCGATAAATATATCCACATTATGGTAACACTAAAGCTAAACCAACGCAATGGCATTAATTTATTGGTAACTAATTATTTTTTGAAAAACTCTACAAGAAGGTCTACAAGAAAAAAAAAGGTCTTGTCCTAAGGTTCCATTCCCTTCTTCATCCCGTAAAAAGGGCAAAAAAAAGGTCTTGTTCTGAGGTTCTCATCTAACCTTTCTGAAGTAATTTGACGCGCTGAAACTAATTTTGGACAGAAAAAAAATAGGGGGATGAAGTAGGTGGTAGAGGGAAATTGAGCCGATAGAATTTTTTTTTTGTCCAAAATTAGCTTCAGCAGAATACTTCAAAATACGTCAAAATACTTCAGAAAAGAAGAACCTTCTGACAAGATCTTTTGAGGGAACAAAAGAGGTGGTAGAGGGAAATTGACACGGTAAAAAAAATATTTTGTCCAAAATTGGCTTCAGCGCGTCAAAATACTTCAGAAAAGTTACATCAGAACCTTAGGACAAGACTTGCCCTTTTTTAGGGGATAAAAGGGGCAGTAGAGAAAAAATGAGACGGTAAAAATAAATTTTTCCCTCAAAATTGGCTTCAACGCGTCAAGATACTTCTAAAAATTAGATGAGAACCTTAGAACAAAACCTTTTTTTTTTTGTAGACCTGTGCTACCAATAAAAGTTAGGAGAAAAAGAATAAGAGATAAAATAATAACATAACTTTTAAATTTCACTATACAATTTTCTAAAAAGTTCCCTGAATTTTACCTAGAGAAATTGACCCAAGGAAACAATATCATCCGAATTAATGTATAAATACCGTATATCCCCAAGTTTTCTGTTCACAAACGTATCCACTGTATAATGTTCAATAATTCGAAGTTCCACTTTTCCAGGAATGCCTTAAAGACCTATATTTGAAGGCCCTCTGGGGTCACATCTACATAATATTATTGGATAAAACTGGGACCCTGTTATTTGATTAAGGAATTTTATGCTAAACTACTGTCAAGAGTAGTATGATTTCCGAAAAAAATAAAAAACTTAATCGCGCACGGCGTTTTATTACCCCTACGTCAAGTTTACTTTGTCCCGTGAGTTAGTCGTACGTCCTAAATCTCGTATAAAAACGAGTATATCGCGCGTAGTTGAAATGTCCAGAAAATAAACGCCATATAAAATATCTTTATTATATTACACGGTTGTTCCCAAGCGGCGCCTTTATTTTTAATGCAGTGCCGCGTACCTGGGGGCGCATATAAGTGAGATAAATAGATGGCTGGGTCTGCTGCTGGAATTAAAGTGAAACGTGCCCCCAGACCACACAACGGCGATGGGGCCGTGTCCGAAACGACCACACGTCCCGTGGCGATTGCGCGCTACGTGATGCCATTGCACCACACGATCTTTATTTTATCTTTCTTCGTCGTCGGCCCCTCAATTTAACTAAATACCTTTAGGATTACGTCGGCTACTCAAAATTGCTGAGATATAGTCCGGTACAACTGCAATTCGGAACATGTTTACTTGTAACTTATATTTTCCGATTTCTGATCTAGACTTAGTTAAAAAGTATTAGTCTACGAAAAGTACATGAAAACGACGAAGAAAAGAAGACAATTAAATGATTCTTAAATTTCGAGGACGAACTACTGGTGGGGATACAATAAAACATTTGAAAAGAATGCTTTTTGATGAATAAGAAAACCAGATTTTCACAAATAAACTCCCTCGGGTCTGGACTGGCTTCCCAACCAGTAAAAAAGTAAAATAAATGAACCACTAAGGCAAGGGTAATCGCTCACCACATGCATGTCTTAATACATAAAGTATATCATCTATTTTCGATTGACTAATCCTAATTTCTTCTTAACATTATCTCCCACTGTACTTATTTGAGTACAGCATGAATTTTTGTCTCCCGGCGATATCAACTGAAATATTTCTACAAACTAATGCCTTGGTAGGACTCTGCAATGTATAGGAAGCATGTAGTTTTAAGTTTCTTTTTTATGGATGGGGCATTTGTTGCAATGACAACTTAAAAGATTGAGTAAACAAGTTGTGCTTTCAAGAATTAGTTTTTATAACGTGAAAGTTGAAATATTCCATTTGAGGTGGTAAATTATGTTTTGAGGTATGTATTTTAGTTGTTTATAATATCGAAACACACCATTTTGCATTATTTCTAAAAAAAAAAAAATGAGAAAAATGGCCCATTTGAGTACAATGGGAAGATATGTATAAGTAAATTCGGAATATCTTTTCAGAAGTTGCTTCGACATGGATTCTGAATTCCAGACAAACGCTTCAAAAAGTTTTTACGGCAAACGTTTCAAAACATTGGGAGAAGCAATGGAAGAAGTTTCTTCTGCAAAGCACGAGCCAGAAATAGTTATTATCCCGCCTGAGGTAAATATACAAACAGATGAGGCAGAATAAGACGATAACGATATGGGTATTTTCAACTTTCCCAGCGATATTCTTGGAGAAGTACAACTTCACTATCTCTCAGACGACGAAATTCCCTTATCTGAAGTAGCTGCTAGAACTAGGGAACCTGCAGAAAGCTACTACGATAGCGACGACGACGTGCCATTATCGGAACGATTTATCAAGAAAATTAGAAGTTCAAAAAGTAATGGTAAAAAGGAGGAGTCTAAGTTGACAAAGAAGAGGATTATGAAGATATTAGTATGAAGGATAAAACTATGGGCTACGAAGAAAGACTAAGGAAAATGATAGATGTGAAGAATGATGTTCTAGTTCAAACTTTTGAAAGATTGCTTGACGGTAAGTTTCTAAAAATCATAAAAATATAACCATGGTTTTGCGGTGGGGGAGGAAGAAATAAATATATTTTTAGGAATTTTATTGCCTTCTGGCTGCCATAAATTACCCCATATTGGTGCGTTGACGAAGATGTTTCTGAACCTTTCTTAGCTTCCAGTATGTCTCGAAATACATTTCAAGAAAACAAGAGGTACATACACTTTCCTGACAGTACTAAACTTGATAAGTCTGATAAAATATATAAGCTACGCCCACTGATGAATTTGCTAAATACAAATTTTCGTCAATGGGGAATTCTTCACCCAGATCTTTTAATAGATGAATCTATGGTCAAATATTTTGGACACCACTCCGGCAAACTTCCTCTCTTTACTCATTCGTTAAACATTGGAGTCTCCCGGCGATATCAACTGAAATATTTCTACAAACTAATGTCTTGGTAGGACTCTGCAATGTATAGAAAGCATGTAGTTTTAAGTTTCTTTTTTATGGATGGGGCATTTGTTGCAATGACAACTTAAAAGATTGAGTAAACAAGTTGTGCTTTCAAGAATTAGTTTTTATAACGTGAAAGTTGAAATATTCCATTTGAGGTGGTAAATTATGTTTTGAGGTATGTATTTTAGTTGTTTATAATATCGAAACACACCATTTTGCATTATTTCTAAAAAAAAAAAAATGAGAAAAATGGCCCATTTGAGTACAATGGGAAGATATGTATAAGTAAATTCGGAATATCTTTTCAGAAGTTGCTTCGACATGGATTCTGAATTCCAGACAAACGCTTCAAAAAGTTTTTACGGCAAACGTTTCAAAACATTGGGAGAAGCAATGGAAGAAGTTTCTTCTGCAAAGCACGAGCCAGAAATAGTTATTATCCCGCCTGAGGTAAATATACAAACAGATGAGGCAGAATAAGACGATAACGATATGGGTATTTTCAACTTTCCCAGCGATATTCTTGGAGAAGTACAACTTCACTATCTCTCAGACGACGAAATTCCCTTATCTGAAGTAGCTGCTAGAACTAGGGAACCTGCAGAAAGCTACTACGATAGCGACGACGACGTGCCATTATCGGAACGATTTATCAAGAAAATTAGAAGTTCAAAAAGTAATGGTAAAAAGGAGGAGTCTAAGTTGACAAAGAAGAGGATTATGAAGATATTAGTATGAAGGATAAAACTATGGGCTACGAAGAAAGACTAAGGAAAATGATAGATGTGAAGAATGATGTTCTAGTTCAAACTTTTGAAAGATTGCTTGACGGTAAGTTTCTAAAAATCATAAAAATATAACCATGGTTTTGCGGTGGGGGAGGAAGAAATAAATATATTTTTAGGAATTTTATTGCCTTCTGGCTGCCATAAATTACCCCATATTGGTGCGTTGACGAAGATGTTTCTGAACCTTTCTTAGCTTCCAGTATGTCTCGAAATACATTTCAAGAAAACAAGAGGTACATACACTTTCCTGACAGTACTAAACTTGATAAGTCTGATAAAATATATAAGCTACGCCCACTGATGAATTTGCTAAATACAAATTTTCGTCAATGGGGAATTCTTCACCCAGATCTTTTAATAGATGAATCTATGGTCAAATATTTTGGACACCACTCCGGCAAACTTCCTCTCTTTACTCATTCGTTAAACATTGGAGTCGTAAATGCATGGCACCTAGTGGCTCACAATGATAAAACTGATTTGCCTGGTTTTACTAGAGATGTTGCTCGCCATTCGATAGTGTACCTACATGCATATGGAACATAAAAACATTCTGAGTTTTGGTTCTTTAAATATAATAATAATAATAACAATGATAATGTGTTTACTATTTATGAAAAAAAGAAACATTAAGTAGTATACAATAAGGGGTAAACAAAGGGCAGGAATGTTGTAGATTGTAGATTGGCCCTGAGTTGGTCTTTCTTCACCTCGACCAAGTTCTTTTGTGAATTACCCCACAACTAGTTGATGTCCTGAATCCCAAGACATTTTGAAAAGCTTGTGATTCTCCTGGAAGTTAATTTCCCTATGTCTTCAGGCGTTAATTCCGCCTGTTTTAGGTACTTTAGCCTAATGTGGATTAGTACCTTGCATTGATAAAGTATATATTCCGCAGTCTCATTTGCAGCTTGGCAATACCTGCATTTGTCATCTTCTGCCATGCCCATATCTTACCTCAAGGGGCAAAGGCCAGTTAGAAGGCCTGTGATCAGCATCAGGTCGGACTTTTCGAATTTGAGAAGCTTTGTGGCATTCTTTGTCGAATAGGTTATAAACTTTCTCGTTTGTCCTTGTTTTTTGCCAGCTGCTTCAGGGATTGTCGGCATTCCCAGGTAATTCTAGACTTGAAGGTATAGGACCTAAGAGCCTTTAATGCTGCCTGGCTAACTGAAAGAATATAGATCTTTGCCATTCGAGTGCCTCTGTTAAATTATTCCTGGGCACACAGATCTATAGCATAAACTTCTGCCTTAAAGATGGTTGGGGTGTTGCCAAGGGCTTTAGATAGCCTGCATTTAGGCCCCGCTACGCCCACACTAACCCTTTCATCCATCTTAGATCCATCTGTGTACCAGATGGGTGACTCTTTCTTCAACCGCAGTACTTTGATCCTGCTTGCCTGACGTCTCTCAAACAAGCAGTCAAAGTCATCCTTGGTTGGCATTGAGTCAGTGGGTTTGGTCATAGATTCAAATTAGATTAGCTCCAAAATCCTTAAATGATCAATCAGGTCGCCTGGTCTAAATTTAAGTGCCTGATGCAGTTTTAGAGCATTAAGTTCTGCCTCTTTCCTCACACATGTTAGATAAAGTACCAATTCTACCACATATAAAACGAAATGGTATAATGTTTCGATTTCCCATAAGAGCCCATGTTAAAATGATCGAAAATTCTGAGTAGTTTTCTCTTCAATTATGTAGACGAAAAATGTGATATTTTGTAAGGTGTCTTAGAAACATATAAACTTTGCTTTAACCAAATTTATTTATTTATTTTCTGCCACCCTCGGAGAATTGGTAAAATTTAAGTTTGTCCACTAAAATATTGTGAGACACACAGTCAAAAGCCTTACTCTGGTCTAAAAGTTGCACATGCATAAATTCTTTGACCTCAGAACCTTTATTTATTACATTTATCAACGAATTAATAGCTGATGTTGTTGAAAATTTTGATCTGAAACCAAATTGACAACTATTAAAAGGATTAGAATCTTCAAAGTAATTCGTCATTTGAAATTTAAGAATTACCTCAAAGATTTTGGCAAAAAATGGTACGATAGAAATAAGCCTGCAATTTGCCGGATCAGCAATAAAGTTTTTTTTTTTTTTGAACAAAGGTAACACCTTTGACAGTTTGAAACATTTTGGAAAGACATTTTTCCTAATACATTCATTAATTAGTTTAGTGAGTGGAATGATAATAATGTATTTAATACAATTGAGAATTCTTATATTGATATTGATATATGACAGCACTTGGATAAATTACTACCTGATTGTGCCAGATAGGAGGCGAGCTATCCTCGTCTCTACCTTTGGTCTATCTCAAGTAGCTGCCTAAAAGATATTCACAAGAATCATAACCGCTGTGTAACGACATTAAGACTAATAGTTTCCAGTGACTGCACTCTATGAAACTGAGTTCGCACTTTTGCAGTTTCTTAGGTTCCACTGGCAAAATTATGTGCATTGTGCAAATTTTCTATACGAGCTCTGGCAGCTCGTGCAATCGTGGAGTGCAATATGGCATTGTTGTACAATGGAGAACGGTATTAGAATTGCAAACTCGACCGCGACTTAAAGTTTCATTAAATACTGTTGTTTTTTTCGCAAGACTACCGGCGTATCGACAAGTAACCGATGATATTTGTCAAAGCACAGAAAACAATCAAGCAACTTGTTTAGTTCTACTCGTTTTAGTAAAGCCTTCGATGCATTGAATCTACTTATTTTACTCTCTAAATTGCATTATTTCGGTTTTTCTAATGATTGCATTAATTTCTTTAAATCTTATTTAACCAGCAGGGAACAATGTATAGCTGTAGCAATAGACAATAAAATGATTAAATCCACATTTGCACCACTATATCAAGAGGTACCTCGAGGGTCCATTTTAGGGCCCCTGCTATTTTTAATATATGTCACAGACATGAATGGTGAAATTCAATATTCTAGTGTAATGCAGTATGCAGATAATTCTCAGTTAACTCTCGATGTTTGCCCAAGTAATAAAGTAGTTGCACAAGAAAATATTTCGACAGATTTACAAAAAATTCAAAAATTTTCCTAGGATCATAACTAAAAAATTTATCTAAATCTGTTTTATTGATAGCAGGCTCAAAATATTTCAGGGATAAATTGTCTGATTTTGTTGTTAAGATTGGTAATGATGAGATACCTGAATTACGTGAAGCAAATAATCTAGGTGTAGTCGTGGATGATGCGCTTACTATTCAATCGCATATTTATAATAAAGCAAGATTGGTATTTAGTCGCTTAAAAGGTTTGTACCCTTATAAAACTTTCATATCACCTACTGCCAAATATCGCTTATGCAATAGTCCTGTACTTTCAATCCTTGATTATGGTTATATAGTATATAACAACTTCATTAGTGCCGCTACAGTCATCTGATACAAACACTTCAAAATGCTTGCATGCGCTTTGCGTACAATATTCCCTTTAGAAATCACATTACTCCTTACTTAAATCAAAACTCTATCCTAAATATGAAAAATAGAGTACGGACTCATTTATAAAGTGCTGACTACTGGTGAGCCCCGCTACCTACGAAACAAGTTCCTAGTCCATAATCATGATAAAAATTCAAGGCATATACAAGATTTAAGAATGTCGAAACACAAATCCTCCGCTTACCAAAAGTCATTTACATATAATGCAATCCATATGTGGAACAGGCTGGATCCAAACATTAAAATGTTATCTGCAAAAACATTTAACTGGAAAATAAAAAGTATGCTGCTTGCCGTTCAAAATGGTGCCACCTAAATTCAGCGGTACCCTTCCCTGCATGCACCATTTTAATAACAAAATTTCTTCCTTAAATTGTTCTGATTGATCTCCCTCCCCTGCACCAGTGGCATCGCATCGTAGCACACTTTTATTCTTATATTATTTTATTGTACTTAGTTTAAGTTGTAGATTACTTCCTTTTTATTAGGGCCATTGGAAGAGCACCATTTAAGTGAAATGGTACCTATTTACCATGTATGTTTTATTTTTATGGTAAATAAAGATATTATTATTATATTAACGAATTGAATGGAATGAAATCATTTTGTTTTTGATTACCTTACAAAAGCAGATTAACAAACAATTTACAAATACATAAATTCACATAACGGGAATATTTTCGTAGTAAACATATAATAGGATTAAGGACTTTAAATATATAAATTGGTATAAATATGCACAATACAATAGTATGATTTTGTAACATTTTTTTCTCTTTAAGCTGCTATCATTTTCTATATAGTAATCGCACATGATTATATCAAAATACAGTTTGGTTTTATAATGTAACAAACCATATTCTTCAAAGTTAAAAACTGCTGAATTTTTGTATAGAGCATGTTAGTAAAACATTAGTAACTTGCAGTAAAATCCTTTTAGTTCTCTCGCTTACCGAATTATTTCAATAGCGAGATTTCCTCGGAATTTCCCTTTTCAGACTGTCTGGATTAACACAATGTCTGTCTGTCTAGGAGTATGTCGGCTCGGTGTCTATATATTGGCGCTATATCAGCAAAACTGTTTGACGAAGAAGAATAATATTTGGTAGCTAGCTGATGCTATTACTATTTGGTATGAAGTTGTTATTATAACCAGAAAAAACCTGATATTCTGGAAAATATCAAGTTACTTTCAATCCAGTAGTTACGCGTTGCGAACATTTAAGTTTCTGGCTCGACAAGAGTTCAGTCACTGTACCTCGACCAGTTCATAGCCCAGATCTTACCTGAATAGAAAATATTTGGGTCTGCATAGTACATAGAATGCGCAATAGAAATTTTTTTCCACAAAACACCAATGACCTGAGTGAAGCAATTAAGAATTCTTGGGACGAAATCGATCGGTTAAATGATGTTATTTGAAAAGATGAGACTATCACAGAATTTTAAAAATGAGAAATGTTTTTATTTTCTACTTACGCTTGCTATCTGTTCTTATTTTTATTGAAATAAATATTTTGTGTCCCGACTAGTAATTAAACTTTCTCTTTTGCTTTGCTTGTGGTGTTTGAGGTAATTAAACAATTTTGACATTGTTGGCACATTGCAATACTTAAAATACATACAATTGAACAAGATCTGCATTCTATGATTTCCAAAGGGTATGTTTAACAATAAAAAGTTAACTATTTGCACACGACTGTACCAATATTTTCAATTAATTTTTATAAACGACGACCGCTGGTATCATCGTTGTGAGTTCGGTTAATTTTTACGTTCATTTTCCTCGGCTAGAGAGGACACACCAAACAAACCAAATATTAACCTAAAGCTCGTTAAACAAAGGGACCGAGGTTATGAAACGGGACTTTGCTTTCCTTGAATAGTCCAATTAAATACGGGGAGTTCGAATACGTAATTATACCACCAGCAAATATATAAAAGTATAATTTAATATATCCATAGTTTTACTTCCACGTCCAGTGGAAGTATAGTAACGACAAAAAAATTTAAAAAAACTTTTATTGTCCAAATAGACTTAAAATGTCCTGAAACGTCGAGATTTTAAGTTTGAGCGAAAAAAAAAAAATTCTGTCTGTCGGACTGTCTGTCTGTCTGTCTGTCTGTAACTTTTTATTTGTGCGCACGTTTACTCTGAAACCGTTTGAGATATTGACTTGAAATTTGGTACACATATGTACTTTAACGAGATCTAGAACTAGATTATATTTTCATCTTGTTCCGTCGAAGGGTTGGGGGGTAAATTGGGGTAAATTTGGGGTTAATGGATAAATCAAGCAGGTAAGAGTCCATGAAATTGGTATTTAGTATATACAAGAGAAGCCGAGGTCTCAAAAAACTTTTTGGCATTAGCCACCCCCATTACCACCCCCACCTCCTTATTAAAGGGGATGAAAAAAAAATGTGATTTAGTGCATGTACAGGAACCAGAAACCACAAAATATTTTTTTACTTCATCCACCCCCCCCCCCCCCCCCCACTGCCTCCCCCATATCACCACCCCCACCCCACTACCGATGTGGGGTATCATTTTATGGGTTTTTGGGGTAGAGGATTTCAAATATTATAATATTAAAGTTCCATAAACAATTATTTTCGCATACAAAGTTTTTTCGTTGTGAGTGACTTGGATAGAGAATCTGGATGTGGAAGTAGTGATTCCTTGGGCAGCGGTTTTTAAACGTGTTGTGTTTTTAAATCAAATAAAATAACTATTCAATTTGATAATACTGATTTATAACAATCATAATTATTTCTTTCTAAATATTTAATATTTTGTATAGTTTATAGTATGTTTCAAAATTCAGTGTCTTTCTATCTGATACTAACAGTACACAAACATTTTTTACAAGCTTTTATTTAACTTGCTTTGCCTGTATGTTAGTTAGCTTGTAAGTTAGTATGCTTAGTTCAAATTTTCCAAGTCAATTTTGAACCACTTAGCGACGTCCAATTGAGCTGAAATTTTGTATATACGTGTAGTTCTGGTGATAATACAATAATTTGGTACAAGAAAGTGTGTTTTTCAGTTTGAACACTATAATTTGATCGGGTAGTGAATTTCGAAGAAATGGCGAAGGATCCTGCATTATTTTAAGTAAATACGACGCAATGAATATAAAACTAATTAAGACGTAGCTAAAAATTTGAAAATAAAATAAAATGGAAAAAAAACTTTTTAAAAAGATTTTATTATTACTTAGGTGTACTAAAACGAAAAAATAAGTTATGTTGAAATAATTGTCTTAAAAGCTTGTTGCGAGAATAGAAAAAAAAACTTACTTAGGTTCTTACAATCTCTGTCAAACAAAATTAATGCCTGTATGAGCTTCCCGCGCGCGGTAGACTTTTAAGACAATTAAGTCAACGTGACTTATTTTTTTCGTTTTAGTACGCATAAATAATAATAAAAGCATTTTTTTTTAATTTTATTTCAAATAAATCTAAAACACTACCTAAAGTTTGAGCAAAAATTGGTGAGAAAAATTTCTCTTACCACTATTCAATACTATTCACACTATTTTTATATTTTGAAATTTGTCATATCTCAAAAGCATTCAGTTATGTAATTTTTGCTAAATTTGTAAGTAACTTGATATTTATTCTATTAGTACAGTAAAATTAAAAGTTGACGCGGAACAAATTTGTAACAAGCTGATTTCTTAGGGATTGTATCTATGTCTATCTGGGAGTCTCTGAGTGAAAATCCCAAAACATTCGCCGTGCAGAAATAAAAAAAATGCGCCGTCACGTTGAAATTAGGCACTTTTTTCCTATAATCGGTAATAGCCCACACGGATGACACTTTACACAAAAAAAGTAAAGTAGCAAAATTTTGAGAGAAAGAGCTAAGTTTTAATGTGATATAAAGTTTTTTGCAATCGGTTAAATATTAGCAAAGTTACGGTTGTCAAAATGACAGATTAGCATAAAAATAGATTACTTTTTGTATTTTAATACTATAAAATGCAATAAAAGGCAACAATAATTATTATTGGTAATACTAATTAAATATGGTTTATTTTAGAAATTGCACTTTTCAATGTCAAGTTGGCAGGTTGTATGAAATATTGACTTTTTTAATAACTAAGACATACATACACAAAACTGATTTATAGTGTGCTACTATCGGTTTACGAAATAGTCCAAGAAAGTCATTTGTCACATCGATAGGTTGTATAAGATAAGAAATGCCATTGCTATTAATAATTAAAGTAATACATTCGTAAAATAAAATCCATTCTAAAAACAAAAAACGTAACAACAAACACAATCACAGAACATATAATTAGTGAAAAAATAAACTAAAAACTTTAAAAAGCATAAATAAATAAGCACAAAAAAACCCTCATATACGAGCTTTAACTAAAAACTAGCCTCATTCTTAGAAAGTAACACCTCTGACGCATTGTCATAGTCCTGTTCAATGGAATTTGTACAACTGATACTGCACTTAAGGTTATATTTTTTACACGTACAAGACTGTTTACAATTTTTCTTGCAACCACAGAATAAAATATAAAATATAAAATGAAATCAGGGCCATACTTTTGTACTGTTTTTATTGGTTCTTGATAACCGCTGCTTTTCCAACCCCCAGTTTTCTGGATTAAGATTGTCGCCTAACCAGACTTAAATTTGCCAATACACCCTATAGATATAATATTTAGTGGCATCGGATGTTGGCGGAAGAACTGCTATATAGAAGTGTTTGAAAATATTTTGCCTAGCAAAAATCTGATGATACCTAAGGAACCTGTAATCATTTAAACTATTGTTTTTCTTACTGCCATACCATCTTAAAATAAATTCTTCCTTAATTATTGCAAGCCGATTTGCTTCAGAAAATTTACTTTTGGAAATTACTAGGTTGTTACTTGGTTCAGTATTATTTTCTAAAACTGAAAATACTGTTTTTTGCCCTTTTTATCGCATCCAGAGATGACATGTACAAATAGAATATTTTTTACTACATTTTCAGAACTTAACTTACAGATATTCCTTATTTTATCAGATTTACCTCCATCAGCACGTATACATTTTTTGTTATGCGATGCCCAATGAGTAACGTTATTAAGTCTATCTAACAACTATAACAGGTTTACACATACACACATCATCTGAGCAATCAATAGCAGCTTTTACGCATCTGCATCCGCACATTTGACTCTGATATTATTTTGAGAAAAATTTGATGTTAGAAATTTAATTAACTGCTCTTTATTTGACGCTGACGCTAAAAATTCGTTTTGAGATATCTCTACTATTTTTGTGTGGGTCAATATTAATTTCTTTCTGAAATACATTTTGAGCTCTTCTTTGATTTTCTGTGAATTTAACGTAAATGCTTTCATTAGAATAGCCATCGAGAATAATAATACAATTTAAACCATAATGATAACGAACAAATGAAACATACTGATGAACAATATCTTTATATTGAACCGGGCGTTGCCACACAACTTTTCTAAGGAGAAACCCCCCTATTACAAATTGTTCAGCACCTTCAGGCAAAGTTGGACTTTGGACGTTTTTTATCAAAATAAGAAAAAAGAGATGATTTGGTTGTTTTTCGATACGAATTATTATCTTCAAATAAACTAACCGGTATATGATTTAATTCACATTTAAAACACTCCTCTAAATCATTTTGATCTCGAGCAACACAAGTAATTCTATTGAAAAGTTGTGTAGGATTAACGACTGCTGATTCTTTTTTTTTATATAATCATTGTCGTATTTGTAAATGCAATTGATTTTACTCTATCGTTCCTTTTTAGTATTAAGTTCCCAAATGAAGTTTTAGTTAATAACATTAGTTTCTTATTACTGGGGATGTTTGGTAAACTAGTTGTAAATTACGCGATTAATCAGTCTTGCAGGTGCATGTTCCATCAATTTATTACAAATGTCAATATTTCATACTATCTGTCAACTTGACATTTAGAAATTTATTATCTAAAATAAATCGTGTTTAATTAGTATTGCCAGCAAAAGTTTTTGTTGACTATTGTTACAACCTTATGGTGTTAAAATACAAAAAATAGCCTTTTTTATAAAAACCTGTCATTTTGACAGTCACCACTTTGTTAATATTTAACCGATTTATACCATATTGAAGCTTAGCTCTTTCTCTCAAAATTTTGCCTCTTTACTTTTTTCATAAAGTGTCATCCGTGCGGGCTATTACCGATGAAAGGTGAAAACTGCCTAATTTCAACATGGCGATGCATTTTTTCTTTATTTCTGCATGGTGGATTTTTTGGGATTTTCATTCAGAGACTCCTGGATAGCCATAGAATATAATCCCGAAGAAATTAGCTTGTTACAAATTTGTTCCGGGTTGGAACAAATGATCAAAATTTAAAAAATAAAATAATAATTTGATCAACTAATGTTATGCGTATAGTACAACTTACAGAGTGCGTACTTTTGGTTTTACTAATTAAATAACAAGTAAAATTGACAATTTTTAAAAACCCCCGATAAATGTATCTAATCGTACCAGTTTCATATGACCGAATCAAAATGAGACATAAATCATGTTCGGCTACCATAATTGTCTGCACATTTTCAATTTTACTTCAATCAGACAATTTCTAGAGAAGTTCAACATGGCGAATTCAAGATGGCGACCAAACATCAAAATCTAATATGGCCTATAACCTTTTCGACAAAATACTCTTTCAAATAAAAAAAAACTACATCAAAATCGGATCACCCGTTGAAGAGATATGAAGTCACAGACAGACAGGCAGATAGACAAACAAACATACAAACATACGCGTCAAACTTATCACACTCTTTTGGGGTCGGGGGTTAAAAAAATTAAAATACTACATGTATTTTTTAACATAAAAAATCCCTATGCGGGTATGTCAAATCATTATAAATTTGTTTCTTGTCATAATACACGAATTCTTGGAACACTCTGTATAATCCAAAAAATCTAATGAATAAAAAGTTTTATGTTTACTTTTTTTTTACAGAAAACGATAACTTATACGAAATGCTGACTTTATAGTTTATTTGCAATATATCTAACTGTTACGGATCAATTAAATTTCAGATGTTTTTCACTGTTTGTAAATTATTCATTATTTTTTTGCATAATTAATAGCCTGTATAGCCTACAGATTTTACGGTGTGTACAAAAGCAGAAATGCCGTATCTACCACATAAATTTATAAATATGTAACAAAGGTGCTCTATTTTACAAAAGTCCATAACCATTTTTCGGTTGGAATATATAAGGACATAAAGAGAGGTTTAGTCGCAGTTTCTACGGTTGACCGAATATAACTCCATTGTCTCCATTTTTATTTCGAAGTAGGCATCTGAATGATGTAGTAGTATTGATTGTTTTTTGGGTATCCGTCCCTTCCTTTGATCTTTCATGTGTGGACGTGTGCATACTTATATACGAATGACCCACTTTCGCTTTCAATTACACAGAACGGCAGTTCGTTTTGTCTAATTATATATCGAATATGGAAATTCAAAGAAGTTAAACCATAATACATTTACTAAACTATACAATTTGGTCTGTCCTTAATGCACACGCATTTCAAAGAAGGTTAGAAAACAAATATTTAGTTCTATTGTGGCAACTATTTAGCAATAGATTCATGTTTGTATTTGGTCAACTTTAACACACAGGATGATAAATTTTACGATTTTCCAGATCATAATGTTTAAAAGTAATGCCATTACTTTTGGAAACCGATAATATATTTACCAAGCGGTAAAAAGTTGCAGAAAGCGATGTATCTTTTTGGTTAAAAGCAATTAAAAATAATAATAAGTATAGTTTTTATTGTGCCGAAAATGTATGTACTTTACATAATAAAAGCGGAGTCCAGCCTAAAGCTATTCCACTCAACTTAAATTCCACAGGTCTACAAAAAAAATGTCTTGTCCTAAGGTTCTAATCTATCACCCCCTGCATCCCCTAAAAAGGGCAAAAGAAAGTCTTGACATGGCTGTTTCTGCGCATGTATTCTACAAAAGTGTCTGAACAATTGAGAACGTAGTTCTTTGATTATTTCTTTGTGTTCTAACCTAACCTCAAAGCCTATTTTATTTATTTTTATTTGAATTGCTTTCCATTATTTAATACTGTTACAGATTTTCATCCTCTAACCTCGTGTTTAAATATTTATTTGAAAAAACGATGGCAGCTCAGCGCTTTTGAACCCTCTCACCAAATTTATAAGCAAAGTATAAATTTTCAAGTTCTAAGCATTTCTGTACAAACTTTTTATTTACTTTTATTTTTTATTTATTTAAATATTAAAAACTTGTTGAATAGGGAACCCGAAGAAGCACCGGATACAACACAAAAACTCTCATAATTACATATATAAAAATAAATTCTAACAACGAATTTTATGATACCCTGTATCCACAAAATGACCGGGATTGTGATCAAATTTTTTTTTTTTTATCTTACTGTCCTCGACCGTATCTCCCAAATGGAGGTCATTATAGAATAAGTGGGGTCTATTGATACGATAATCGATTTCGGGACTTTATTCTATTTATATATTATTGCTTTATTAAAAATAAATATAAAATATTGAACGCAGGTGTATTGTTCAGCCTTAAATCGTGAACAGATTATCGTCCTTAGCCCCTTTTCATTCACAAATTGAACCTATTCTATCAAGAGCTCTAGCCGATACTGTATCCCTCATCAGTCGAAAGTGGATTTCTCCAGCGATTGAGAACGAATGGGGCAACATCTTGTCCACTTGATGTGGTCACTCAGCCGCCAGTGCAAGATGGATAGCTGCCATTAAATAATCACTGGATTACTCTATGGAGTGTTATTTTGTTTCATTTCCTTCGCTAAAGTTAGTGAAACACATTCGTGGTGAAATTGAGAACGTGTGCTGCTGATCTCATGATGGATGATTTGAGAAAGAATTACTAAAGTTTACAACAAAAGTGTATAGTTTTATCGGGGGAAATCTCAGAGGCAATCCCGCGAGATGAAAGATCGGTCACGTTTCAGAATACACTGTAGGTATATTGAGTGGGTGCGAGAGGTACAAAAGTTACGCCAACTTTTAGCTCTAATATCGAGTGTGATACAGATATAGATTACCTTTATATAGTGGAGTTTTCCACGTCCGCGGTTACGAGGACACGCAATCTGCGGTTTAAGTGAATGGGAGAGACTTTTCACAGTAAGCCTTACATATTTCAGAGCTTAATTTGCTTCCTACGTCGATTTAATTTATTATAAATGATCGCAAAAATCTCAATTAATTTAACTAATCGAAATTTACTTCGTGACTATATATGGCCTGACAGCAAGTAAATTCAATCATTAAAAAATGTTAGAGCTTTTTAGTCTATACACAGGGTGATTCATTTTAATTGTTACAGTGCAATATCTCAAGAAGACATTCCCTGAACAAAAATGGTCAAAGTTGTTTCGTTTCGAGAGAGAAACAAAATGACATAATCTATTTGTGATTCGGTGGAAGTTTTCAAGATCACGTCAAAGTCAGAATTGGTTTTTTAAAGGAAAATCTGTGTTTTTTATGGTGTTCCCTTTTGGGAAAAACACAAGCAGCTTTGTTTCGAAACATTTTTTACCCGACAGGCAAGAGATTAAACAAAATAACAAGATATTTTTGAATTTTCAAGAAATGTTCAATGAGCTTTAAGTAAGCTGGAAAACAATTAAAAACTTTAAGACCAATATGGTATGAATAATGTGAAGATATTTTATACTTACGTTAGTAGAGTGAACTTTTCAGATGTATTAAAACATTTTCTGTTAATAAATACGAATACAACTAAATCAAAGTGTCAATATTTTATTTTTCTTAAAATATTATTTTTTGTCTGTGTGACAAATTTTTGGGTATTTCCAACGAGCTAGGAACCTGAAATTTGGCGTGGAAGTGGCAACTGCTATCTCCATCTTATTTAAAACGTCTTATCAGACGTTTTGTAACCATTTGTTATTCTAGTCGGCCTCATATGCTGTATGGTACGTCTAACAACATCAGAGCAACTGCCACGGTTGCCTGTATAGCATGCATCAACAAACAAGCTCTTTCCCATTGTAGTCTGAATGTTTAAAAGCTCCTTATTGGGAAATGCCATCACGAAAAAGAAAAAATCGAAAATTTGTATTTCGAAAGCGTCAATATGACAGCCAACCATTAAATAAACATAAAAGCCTTAATTTACTCACCCCCATTTCTATACTTATGGGACATAAAAAATAACCTTGAGTAAATTTTCATTAACCATTTTCAATTAGAAGAAATGGGTTTAAATTATTCTCTACTAGAAAAAACTTTGAGAGACATTTGCATTATCAACCACAGTATTAGTGAAGTCACATACCGATAAATCTTCATGATTCAGAAAAAATTTGGGAATAGGCCATTTTAAAAAAATATATATTAGCCATCAGAGAAAGCCTGTAGTTACAATTTTTCCATCCAGCGTCGAATTTATTTCGTTATTGTTTTTATATTGCGATTTTTTCGTGTTTCCGCTTCAGTTATTTTTAAATATTTCGACTTTTATCAGACGTATCGGGAAGAAAAAATCATTTGTAATGAATGTCTTTAAACAACTGCATTTTTTTAAATGGATTTCACAACATAAAAAATTTAAAATCGCAGCTGGCGGCTTTTCATTTCTTTTTCTTTTTTCTTTGAATGCGTTATATTTTAACGAACATTTGGGAAAATACACTTTTAACGATCTTAAATACGTGTATCAAATTTGGCTTTGTAATATTTCGAAAAATGGCCAAAACTGCATTTTCGTGAATATTTTGCTTTTACCATCGTTTTACCAGAGAGCGTCGTTACTCAGTGAATTACGTCATGAACTGGATAGAATTAAACCAACATATTTTTTATTAATTTACAATAGGTACTTTATTATTCCATGGTACATGGTAATAATAAATTTATTTCGTAAAGTGTCTAATGCCATATTAAACTACTACTTCAATTCGGTGTTAATGATGTGTTTTATTCAAAAACTAAATTTATATTAATATTTGAGTTTAATCATCTAGCTGATAACTAATTTACAATAATTCACCAATAATAACAATTTTTAAATTTACTTTTTCATTAAATAACCATGTGAATGTGCATGTGAATAGTATATAAAACATTGTATATGATTCATAATTAATTCTTATTGAAGACGAAAATTATTTATCCTGTTATATTTTTGATATATATGTCCTAATTATTTGAAATTTTCCTGAAATAAATTGACACGTACCACTTGTGATAAAACAAGTAAAATTGAAAGATTTTTAAATCCACCGACCAATAAATCTATCAATATGAAGGATATAGGATGGCAACTAAACTTCAATATCTAATATGTTCGATAACACAGGCACACAAAATAACGTGTAAATTTTCTATACAGGGTGCGCCACTTAAAACTCCCGAGACTTGTAACTTTTTTATTTTTGAAGCGATAACCATGTTGAGCACATCAAATTGTAGAGATTTTTAAAGCCTTTAAACGTGCATACAGAGTGATGTAAAAAAAAATTTAATTGTTAAGAAAGGAAACTTAATTTCTTTGAATATTTTTTTACCTCACCTTGTGCATGAAATGTGTTAATGTTAAAATTAAAATTAAAATTTTGCAATTTCCTATAATTTAGTAGGTACATTTTAATAAAGTTTGTTTTTAAAAATATTTATTTCATTTTTTCTTGTTGCTGTTTTGTTACGTTGAGTATTATTTGTGATATGTCTTTTACAAATAAAGCATAACATTATTATTTATATTTTTGCAGTTATTTAAAAAAAATCACTTTGGAATCGAAAGGAGTGTTTTTAATGTCTTTCTCTAAAACCAAGAAGAATTTCGAATATGACATAATAACATAAATTGAAGCTAATTAAAACCTTTATAAGAAAACATTAACGTAGTTCATGAGGTAAAAAAATATTCAAAGAAATTAAGTTTTCTTTCTTAACAATTTTTTCATTTTTTTTTAAATCACTCTGTACACATTTAAAAACCTTAAAAATATCTACAATTTGATGTGCCCAACATGGTCATCGCTTAAAAAATAAGAAAGTTACAAGCCTGGAGAGTTTTAAGTGGCGCACCCTGTATACTCCCATGTATTCTTGACCGCTGAACACGATCCCGATGTCAATTTTGCTCAGGTCAGGATTTTTTTTAACCACGAAAAACAGACCAGAATCTTTAATTTATATTTTAAACCCTTAAAATATAAAGATTTTCAATAAGTAGACCATGTATTCGATGTATTTTTGACCGCTAAAGACGATTCCGATATCAGGTCAGCATTTTTTCTTATCCATGAAAAACAGGCTAAAACATGCCAATCCGTTAAAAAAATAAAGAAATGGCGACCGGAATGTGATCTCGTTGACACCCGGTATATTTATTTGAACTTACCATAGTATGATTTTTGTTGTGTAGCCACTCTGTCCCAGAATTTGACCAGTGCCAGTGTTACCCCAGTTAAATTTTTATATTAATTTGTGATTTGTTTTATTGTGTGAAAATTAATTTTAGTCCTGTTTTTTTTTTTAGAAGGTGCCTCGAAACTCGAAGAAACGTCTTGTCGCGAGATCTTATGCACATTATTTAATAATTTGCTTTTTAAGTCATATGTACTTTTTTGTAACATTAATCAATGTTGTTCTATTTCCTGTTTTTAAATTTTTTTGCTAATTTATCGTTTCAACAATTAAATGAGAATTCAGATTGTAAATAAAATTGTTAGTCAAGTTTAAATACTTGGTCTAAGATTGATCCAAGTTGTGCCATGCACTCTTATCACTGGGTTTAAACCTGCTGGACAAAGTTACCCCAAATAACATTGGCCCGTTTTTACTATTTTTTTTCTTTTTAATTACTATGTTCACAAGATTGCTTTTGTAATTGTGTTGTAGTAGAGAAAAATTATTATTAACAATTTCATGCATGCATTTAATGTTTTTAATATACTACAATATACAATACATACAATTTAACCTCGGTTGACGATACCAGAATATGACTCCTCTATCAAATTTATTCAAAAAGGTCCGTTTTGTTAAACACCATTTTTATAAATATTCTAAAATAGTTGTTGGAGTATCACTTTGTGACCCTATTTCAATTAAGAATTTAATTTATTTTATTTTTTGTGATTTTTTAAAATTAAAACGCTTCTTTGTGCACTTAAGCAGTTTCGATTGTCAAGTTATTACATTTTAGTTTAGGTTAAAGTCAGAACTTAAATAAATCAGGGCACAGAATGACAACAACTATTTTAAACCAGTTTTTTTTATATAAAATTGTTGACCTGCAGTATTTTAAAAAGAGGGCCTTTTTGTGTAAATTTGATCATGCAACCATATACCGATACCAAAATTTAAAAAAACCGAGACCAAAAATTTTGGATTATTCCTTACGCCTCTGATTGAATATTATTTTGGTCAATGCCATAAAATAAAAGCCCTTAATGCTACTAATGTACTCTAGGGCCCTACCTTCAAAACGCCCTTGCTCCCTTAGGAAACATTTTCGGACACATGTCTCTAGGAACTTTGTTTTAATATTTTTCCAGAAACTACCAACTAAAGTTAACGACAAGAATTTTCGAACACCCTGTATATAAATGGATTGCGTTCAGAGTTTAACATTGGTTATAATCATATCCCTCCCAATGATGAGAACTTGTTTTACGAAACTGCCATCTAGTTTAATATAGGTACAGTCGTTTCGTATCTGTTGATTTATTTATGCGTCGGTATCACTCAAAGACTCAGCCAGTTTCATAATTAAGTGACTGCTAGAGAGGGCACAAATGTTGAAATTTGGCTAAACTGGAGTTCGAGTTACAGGACTGAGCCACTGATTAAATAAAACTATAAAGAGAACTCTGTGGTTTTTGTCAGCTTTGACCTTGTTATGCTTTCTGCAGCACTACATATAAATTGGTTATCAAGCGCTCTAGACAAATCCACTTCGAACTGAGGGATAACATGGCATCAACCATGGTTGAAATAAAATGGGAGTTTAAAAACGGACCAAATAATTCAACAGATTCCCCTCAGGACATCGTGGGAGAGTACTTCAAACAAGCCAAAATTACAGAAACAAGAGTAATCGAAATATATGTTTTGGAAAGTTTTAAACGCGCTATTAAGCCTTGTTGAGCTGTCTAACATGAATTGGATATAAAAAACATTTAAAATTATACCTGCGAGGTCTACCGGAGTTTATTTCAAATTAATACATGGAAATAGGAGCTAATATATTTAAAATTGATCAAAGGTTTAGAGGTTGATGAATACTCACTAAAATAAAAAAATGTTAAGAAGCAAAATGAATTAAATATCATTTTGTTAAGTTTATTATGAATGAGTGAACATATTAAATCATTGCAAAAAACCGATCATGATGAATTTTTCTTTTAAGTTGTAACATAGAAGGTTCAAAATCAAATAAAACTTAAATTCACTGAAAAAAAAAAAAGATAAAAATGTTTCGAAAACATACGTATACGTATACATAGTGTCACTCATACAATTACGACCTCAACACCTTAAAGTAAATGTGCAAAATATTATTTTTGTTCAAAATAATTAAATAATTCAGCAACGCCCGATCCTACGAGAAAAATGTTTAAGACAAAATTGGACCGGATAAAATGTACTACACTTTTTGTATATACATTTTTATAGGTCTAGTGTTTAAAGAGTATGATATACGTTTACAACACAACATATTACGGGACACCCTGTATATACATACAAACAAACGAAAAAGAAAATAATTGTGAAAAAACTTTAGAATATTTCTTGGGACTACCTAGAAAGCGATAAAAGCTTTGTAAAAATAACAGAGGCCAATAAAAAAAAGGCTGTTCTTTCCATCAGAACCCTCTTATCCTATGTTTTTTGACATGCTGAAACCGATTCTGATATTTAAAAAAATCAACCGTATCAATTTTTGTCTACCACCCCTTTCATCCCCTAAAAAGGTAAAAAAGCCCTAAGGTTCCGATGTAGCTTTTCTGAAGTATTTTAACTCGCTGAAGCCAATTTTGGACAAAAAAATTATACTAATGTCACATTTTTTTGGCTAAAAGGTCTTGTCCTAAGGTTCTGATCTAACTTTTCTAAAGTATATTAATGTGCTGAAGCTAATTTTGGGCAAAAAGAAATTTCTATAATGTCAGTTTCCCTTTGCCACCCCTAGGAGATAAAACTATTTTTAAATGTAGACAGAGATTTTCCCTATCATATTTCCATTAATTTCTGATTACATTTGAAAGAATTTTATTCTTATAACCCAATCACTACAAAGCCAATAACATGGTAGATGTACTGAACGGTTGGTGAACCAGTTATACAAAACCAGTATTTCAAAAATGTTTGTTTACGACTATAGCCTATTTACGTCTTATAAATCAGATTTCCTATCCAAGTCTCTTAACGGCGAACAAAATGTTTATGCTATATTTGCACTCCACTGATGTGAAAATAATTGTTCATAAAACTTTAATAATATATTTGAAATCGTCCACCCCAAAAACCCTTAAAACGATATGCCATATCAGTAGGGAGGGTGGTGGTGGTTGGTAGTGGGGATGGCTGATTCTAATAAAATTTCAAGGCCTTTGGTTCTTGTACACACAATGAATCACAATTTTATTTTTTACCCACTGATAGTGGAGGTGGCTGACGCCAAAAAAGTTTTGGGGACCTTGGCATCTCGTGATTCTCGTGCATGTAATAAATCGCAATTATAAGAACTCTTATTTGCTTGCTTTGCCTATTTACTTCCTCAATCCTTCAGCGGAATAAGATCAAAGCTAGTTCCAGATTTCATTAAAATCCATGCGTCCACTAATTTTCAAGTCATTATCATAAACCGTTCCAGAGTAATCGTTTGTATAAAATAAGTGACAAACCGACCGACAGACAATTTTTTTGCTCAAATTTGAAATTTCGGAGTTTCATAACATTCTAAGCCTATTAGAACAAAAAAAAATTTAACGCCACCATATTTTCAAAATGTTGAAGTAAAATGTATGTAAAAGCCTTTCTAATAATATGTAATCCACATAATTCACAACTTTATTTGCAATTATTAATTATTTGGATGAATGAATGAAAAATTTGTAACGTATGGACTTATTACCGCTGCGCAGTGGTTCTGCCAATACGACAAAAATAAAAAATCGCATGGTGACCAAGGAGCTTATGGGAAAAAGCATTAGTGAGGCCGTGTGTTTAACAGCAACCATGACGCTGTCAAGCGTTCCATACAGCCAGCAGAGTATATGATTTCTTGAATTTCGATACAAAAGAAATCATAGTTGCCCTTGATTTTTCTAAACAAAATATTCCGGTTTTTTTTCATGATACAGTTTGTGATGCTGTGTTTTAAAAAAATTCCAGTGTAAATAAAACGTCAAATAACAAGTTTTTAGCGGGCCACTCAGTACGCATAGAAAATTTAATAGTTTTTGTTCAACTTCTCACATTTTTTAGTTATATTTCAATTTGCAAAGGTAGCGGTGCATTCAGTTTGTACTTATAGACCGGGAAGCAGCGACACATTTTTGGGACTCATACCATTATTAAGGCTGATTTTCACATATGTAGTAGTTTATTGTGTGTACATACACGAAACGGCGGTCAGCTGGTGCACCCGGGGTGGGGGAAGCTGCTATTCGAGTAAATGAAAAAAATTTCACGTTTTCCTAGAAAATGCATGTAAATCTTAAAAAAATAATTTTTCCCAAAAACCTATGTTTTGAAGGGTCAAGATTAATGGAACATCTAGGTAATACATGATATTATGTGGACTTCGTATACGGGATCAATTTCAGTTAAATATCGATTAATTACAGCGACAAAATGGCGAAATTCTCCTGAAAAAAGGGAAGTCCGAACTTTCGCCCCTCCAGTTTTCTCAATTTTGCCGCAATTCAAAAAATAAAAAAAATTCTTTTAGCAAATTTAACTCTATTTAAATTCATAAGAGTAGTCTTTTGACCTAGGAGCCAAAATTGAGAAGTTTCCGGCACTTTTGAAACACAAAACGTGCGATTTTTTGCCGTACATCGCCGATATTTCAGTAAATATCTCCGAAATGAAAAAAAATAACCGAAATTCTGATAGCAGCAAAAGATTTGCAATGAAAAATACTCGTTTGACCTTATTTTTTATTTCGAGCTAGCTCTCACCATGTCGGAGATATCTGCGAGAAATAGTAAAAAATAACTCGCATTTCGGAGCCGAAGAAATTGCAAAAACATGTGATCTGGACACGTTCATATTTTTCGAAAAATACCAGTGGGACGACCATACGATGTCACGACGTAAAGAGGAAGACTTCCAGTTAAACTTAATCGTAAATTGCACGGCGAAATTCGAAAATTCGGCTCGGCACGAACGAATAAAATGTAGCATTTTTTTCCGGAAAGACTCAACTCTAACCGCTCCTAGCTCATTCATTTTTGGAATATGATAGAAATTAAAAAAAAAGCTTTTAGATATTTCAATTTTCTACAAGTTCGTTAGAGCGTAGTTTTTTTGCCTAGAAACCACCGTTTAGAAGTTACGTAGGTTTTAAGCAAAAAATGTCCAATTTCCCGCCGTACATCGTCACATATTCAAGTCAATATCTCTGAAACGAAATAATTTAGGAATATTCTGATAGAACCGGACGATTCCTCATGAAAGGAACTTGTCCTTTGGGAGTTTTTATTTTTGAGGTAATTCCAACTTTTTCCGAAATTGCACGGGGCAAATCGGAAAATCGGCTCGGCAGGAATGAATCAAAACTGGCATTTTTTGAGGTTTCAACAAAATACGGGCTCGAATCAGCTGACTCAATTTTTCGTGAAATACATATTGTTATTTAACAAAATTTGAACCATGGTGAAATTACTAAAATTTAAACTTTTAATCAACATCTTTATATAAGCAGCGGATGTATTATCCACCGCCATTTTAACAGCTGACTATGATTTTGTATCACTTTTTAACATTATTAAAGAACATACAAAATTTCAACCTTGATCTATTTCAATACATTTTTTACCCATGGGAGGCGCTCCAGCACCTACCTCCATCGTTACTTGAGCAGCTGACCGCCGTTTCATGTATGTGTACGTAATAAACTATTATATAAATGAAAACCAGCCTTAATGAAATGACTAGCTCCAAAAGGTCGCTGCCTCCCGGGCTAGTAGGGAATATTATCAAAAATACTTACTAAATCGTCTGTCTCTATTTATTAGATCAGGTGAGGTGAGGTGCACGTAAATCCTGACAAGATTCCCAGACTATGCATGTAACCACATATTTTTGAAATTGAACTTATATACGTACGGCGTACCTATTTCCTATTTCATTTAAACGAGGTTTCGCAAACGTCAAAAGAAATTAATTTTTTGAGACTACTTGTGACATGATTTCCAAAGTTTTTATTTCAATGTACAAATAACGGCCACATTAACATCAATCGCCATCACGTGGGACTGTAACAGCCTGCACTTTACAATTCCGCAAAAGGCTTAGCCGACTACCAAAACCTTCCTTCCACATGATATGGAAAGATCTTCGATTTCGTCTGCAAACAAACACATGTTTACACAGTTCGCTAAACAAGTTTTGGAAACGTATAAAATCGAGAAATCTATATTCGGACGCGCATATGAATGTTTGTTATTTGTGCTGAAGATGCGCTGAAATCCCTTGGCGCTGTAGCGGGCACGTACTCGTTATTATTGTCACAGGATTGCCCAATCTCATTCCTTTCAATCACGTAAACTTTCAGCCCATAACACCCCCTTTGGGGACGTTGCTGCTCCGAATGCCTACAGCAATTATACCAGCTGTTCTGTTAATTGCAAGTACTTGCTTTTAATCCGACAGGCTTACCGATATGAATTATGTCAAGATGGAGGAGAGGCTGTTTAAAGAAGAATTAAATACCCTTAGGTAGATACAATATTGTATATTGAGTTCAGGCTGAAGCGTAGTTTCGTATTCTACGACAGACTGAATGGTTGATTTTATCTTTATTCAGAAGCATAATTCATTTATCAGTCTAGGCGTCGTTTTCAAGGGAACACATTTCAAGGCGCAAATAGTATAGAAGTTTCATTAATTATTGACAGTTTTAAGGTAATAATATCTGATTCAGAGTATTTGCTGCAATCTGAAAATCATATCCTCTATACATAAAGTAAGAGTGCAATAATGTCTTTTTGTACAATCGGCGTCAGCTTAATATCACGACCGTTTGAGATGCTCCTTCTCTAACACGGCCACTACAAATAATTAAATTCGATATTTTAAGTCAGAGCAAGGACTGAAGTCATACTTTTATTAGTTTTATTAGAATGGGATGATTTGTTAGCAGGGGCGGTTTTAACGGGCTTGCCGCCCCTGGAACTATTTTAAGATGCCGCCCTTATTCTTAAAAAATATAACTACCCAAAAAATGCTCGCTGCAACTTCTACGTGCACAATGTGAATTGCGCACTATTGTCGCTCTCATCAAAAAACAAAGCCGAAAGTCCGCCTTTGACAAAAACATTGAACACAGGAGCAGGCGAGCAGGACATAATAAATAATATCTGTTCTAAATTCCAACTACTGGACTAAGTACTACAGATAGTTATTTTACTCATTTTGTTTAATGGCTTATTTATTACAATTTTCTTTAATTCATTTAGATGATAAGAAATTGAGTGAGTTGTACTATTATTTATCAATTATCAAACCCGAAATAATTTATTTTCTATTTCGTTAACGGTTTACGGTTTACTTGCTTAAATGAAACAATGAATAAAAAAGTATTAGTCTTCTAAGGACCATCACCATAAATTAGATATGAAAGAAAGCCGCTTCTGGCTGCCATCCATATCGCTCGATGCGTTTTTTTGGCTTCAATGGAACTGTCGTATCAGCGAATTCATAAAAATGACTAAAGGAATATTCAAAAGAAAAAAATTTTGCCGCCCTGGGGACCCGCCCAATGTGCCCAGTGGTAAAACCGCCACTGGTTATTAGCCTGAAGTTCTGTATTTCAGATATTTTGGATAATATTATTTTAATTTATAACTTTCTTCTCATCACTATTCATTTACCTGATTCACCAATTCTGGATACTAACAGATTTTCATAAATTTTGTTAAGCTAATATCGTTTGGAATAAAAATTGGCACCGTGAATACATTAAGTAAACATGACAATTCGAAAAATTAATGCAACCGGTTAACTCAAAAAAGATGCGAAGCCAGAAATAAAGGTATTAAGTTGAATATACTTAATAATTCATCAAAAGCAAAGAAGATAAAAATATTGCTATTACTTAATTATAATGAAATTACTTGTGGTTAATTATATCATGATAGTTTTATTTTTTGATTTTTCATTAAAATTAATAATTCCGTGTTTTGTCATACCTATTGGTGAAGTGCGAGAAAGTGTAATGTTTTCGACAACACGTCATTTTCAAAATTATTATAGAATGGTAAATGTTTTTTGTTATATTTCGAAAACATTGAGTAATTTTTTGTGTAAATTTTTTCGAATATTTATTTTTATAATTTATATTGTAAATCCAGCATATGCAGATAAATTAAGTTGGTAGTCTTTAAAATTAGATACAGAGTCGAATTTTCTTAAATCTTCACTCACAGTCAGTCGATAGTTTAAACTTTTTAATTTTTGAGGCTTTACAATTATGGGTATTCCCATTATTATTATTACCTATTCGATATTCCGAGAGAAACTATGCGATGAGACTGTCATATATAGGATATATGGAGTATCGGTATATTCAAGGTGATTCTTTTTGATCATCTATTATAAGTATATATGTAAGAAAAGTAATATTGATCTGAAAATTTGCTTATGTTTAACCGGAAGTTGATCCGAAATTTGTTATTTTAAATAGAATGCTCCATTTTATATTTTTCTCTAGATTCTACAGAAAATTTAAGAGCATTCCGTTAAAAGTTTCCTATACCCAAAATTAATATTCCTAAGATATTAATTTTTTTCCTAAATTTTGCAAAAATTTGTATTATAGAACTTAACTAACTTTAAGTTACAACGACTTGAAAATTGGGATTTTTAGCTTGAGAAAGAGAAATTTCAAATAAGTTTTCCTCAAATAACTCGAGAGGTATTACATTGAGCGAAAACATGCTAGAGGTAAATAAGAAAGTTACTAAATTGAGGATGAATTTCCTTTTTTTCTGTAGAATTAATGATTTCAGAGTTTTGAAAGTTGGGATTTAAGCTTCAAAAAGAGGAATTTCAAGTAGGTTTTCCTCAAATAACTCGAAAGCTATTACACTGAGCGAAAACATGCTAGAGGCAAATAAGAAAGTTACTAAATTGAGGATGATTTTTTTTTCTAATTTCTGCAGAATTAATGATTTCGTAGATCTGGAAGTATAAAGGTGGCGCCCGAGCATCTATAAGATGAAGTATTTAGTTTAAATGTTAAATTTTAATTTATTTAATTTTAATAATTTTATTAATTTAAGTAATCAGTAATTAAAAAATATGTTCCCATATACTGTTTTTCGTTAATATATAGTATGATCTAGACGCTCAATTTTTTCGTCCGTTTACGGCGCTTGCTTTTAAACTGTAAAGGGATTTTCAGAAAACAAGTAACATTTTTGTTTCTTTGGAAATATCTCAATATCTCAATAAATATCCCGAAAAAAGGTGGATATAAAAAATGAAGCATATCAATTGAGAATGAATCCGTTTTTTTTTAATATACTTGTGTAGGATTGATAGTTTCGATATTTAAGTTATAAATGGCATCCGATCGTTTATAGGATGAAGCATTTAGTTTAAATGTTGAATATCTCGACAATACCTAATAAAAGTGTCCCCCTTGATAATAAAATTGACGATATATAATAGGTATGGTGTAAGAAATATTGGTAAATTTTGCTGATGTTTGCTTTTCTAATGTATCCTTAGAGTATTTGAGCTTTCAAAAATTTTTAATTGACCAATTGCATTAATTCTCTAAACCACCCTGTATTAATTATCTATAGCGTCAGTTATTTTATATGCATTGCCGTTTTATACTGCAAGCATAACTAGATTAGTTTTATTTATTCTACTGAATATCCGATACGTCCCGCAGTGAGATAATTGAAGAGTGAAAATAGAAATAAATTAAATAAAAAATGTCACTTGATAACATTATATGAATTCCAGGATTTCTGGCCATCGTATACCGTATGATGTTAGTCCTCACGCTGATCTAAAATACAAAATCTAATTATTTGTCGTGGGGAGTGTTAGAAAAGAATCATCTCAAACGGTGATGATATTAAGCTGACACCGATTGTACATATTTACCTATATTTTTCTGTTCGGTGAATTGTTTGGGTACCT
This sequence comes from Rutpela maculata, assembly GCA_936432065.2. Classification (NCBI taxonomy): domain Eukaryota; kingdom Metazoa; phylum Arthropoda; class Insecta; order Coleoptera; family Cerambycidae; genus Rutpela; species Rutpela maculata. The sequence continues at coordinate 100,538,407 of OW386291.2, forward strand.
ACCAATGACCTAGGCAGTACTTTTCCGATCTCATAAAATTCCAACATTTGCAAAATTCAAAATGGCGGCTCCAATATGGCGGCAGTATCTACATCCACAATGAAAACGTTGTCAAAATGGGAAGAGATATGAAAATTGTAGAGTTAAGTTGTAAGTTAGCAAGAGCGTATATGTATTGTGTTTATTGCTATTATTTTTATTTACATCGGTAAATAGAATTGTATGTTGTGTCCACGTAAAATGGCTTATAACTGACTCAACAGCCTTTTATTTTCAGCAAGATGATGTTACAGTCCTCACCGCCAGAGCAGGTATGACTCCTGCTTGTCAATTCTTCAGACTTGTCCTCTCTCATTTTGTTAACACCATATGCCATTTCAATCTCCACATCTTATTATTCCAGAATTAGTCATGTGGGGGATTCATGAAAGGTTATCGGGGACGTATAATAACTATTCAATAACTTGAAGAAACTTTTGCTAACAAAGCTGCGCCCATTTATGAATACTCACGAAGGCGCGTGTTTAATGACCTCCAAAAACGCTGGCGAATTTTCAAGAAATAATTTCAGAAGATGATGTAAGAAGATGACAATAAAATACCATTCTGCATACTGGATCGGCGAGTCATAGATATATCGCACACCGTCGAAAAGACCGATTGTGGATAGAATAAGACAGCTCGATTTAAAGACATATTGAATTCACATCAGCTAGAGCTAACAAATGTTTTTGTGGTGTAAGACTATACCGTCAACATTCACATCAAGAAGATGTTGATGCTTCATGGCTTGTTAGAAACGACATCTGCAGTTAACAAATATAAAGATATTGAAGATCAAGCGAAGAATCTGTTTAATTGTGGAGTACATGGGTTCTTCTAGAGAGACACGCAACAGACTACAGTCCTATTATCGCTTCAAGGTACAAGAACCAAAACTATGGAATATCGGAAATTTTAGTAATGTTTGTTTCAGGTCATTGTTGGACCCAAAGAGCTCTTGGAAGAGACAGACCAAATTATTCTCTATACCATACATCAATCAAGATGGCAGATTATATGTTTAGAATGACACAGTGTGACGAAAACGACTTTCAAGCGTCGACAGTAAATCCTAAATGTGATGAAGGACTCTAAGTTGCAGGCTTCATCCTCCACCTCGTATATCACAGGTGACAGACATGTCGGCAGAGAAGGACATCCAAGAGAGAACACTCTTCGAAGAAGGAATCCTTCTACCAAAACTGAAAATGGATTGCGGACTCAACGACACCGTTAGCAAGTTGCCAATTTACACGATCTAGGTTACTACTAGAATTTAAGCTATGTGAATATTTTTTATTAGGTTTACCTGTAAATGAATTTTCTTGTGGATTTAGATATTACTACTTAATTGTATCCTACCATAAGAATGTAATTTAGTTAAACTCTGCATGTTCAACAACTGAAGGAAGGACAGATACGTATTAATCAAAATAAATTATTCCTTTGCCACTAAATGTGAGGTTGAAGATGTATCGATTCGGTTCCTATTCTAAGGGTATCTCTGCATTACGTTGATGGCAGTTATATGTTTGTGATACAGCAGTAAATAATGTTCTGACCGTCGCATCAGCCCCAGAGAGAAACAGATTTATTTCTAGCAAACAAATATAATCAGAACAGAGAAATAAATATAGCTCCAAAGGGCTAAACTAAATAATACTCAGTCCTTGCCTGTAGAACGTAGGATGTGGTTCATCCGGCCCTAATATATTGAGTGAAAAGGTCGTGTTTTGGACCATGTAATATTTTGTCAGTACATCCAGTATCAAACAAGATTTTGATATGTTTAAGATGCGTAGGAGAGAGTGGCATGTAGCTTTTCTTTAGATTTGTTACTAACAAATTATTAATTATTTTGTTAATTATAATTTACATATTATCTTATTATCTTTAATGGAATTTTAAATTACAAATATATACATTTTTAAATACACGTTTATAAGGTGTCTTTCTAAATTTCTTCTTGGTTATTTAATTAGCTTTGTATCTTGATGATGAAATTGATCATTTAGAAAAGTCGATATTTTTAAAAAATAGTTATGTGGTTCCACATAAATGAGAAGGAAAACTTGTTTAGGTACAGCTGAAGCTACACATGGAAGCCTTGAAAGTAATAAGAAGAATTTATGGAGCCGTGAATATAATTTGACTTGAGGAGGTCTCCTCTCGTTAAAACTTTTACCTGATGGATTCTTTCAGAGACCATATGTTAAAATCATCAAACTTGTCATCTTCAATAGGTTAGTCATATTAGGGAAGAGACAAATGATTGTACCTGAAAGATTTTAATTTAAAATTTAAAAAGTTGCATGACAATGAAGAAGAAAAACCTGGAATAAATTTATGTACAGTAGAGATACCAATTTAAACAATATAAGAGTAGGACCAAGAAGATGGGTAATGGGCAATTTCGGTAATCGAAAAACACCTGAAGGAGGCTAAGGACTTCGAAGTATGACCGCCAGAATCAACAAAAATCATTTGTTTTAAAATTTGGAATTTTAATGAGAAACTAAAATTGTCGGCAGAAAAATAATTTTCGAATTTAGAATTTTCGAAATATCTCATTATCTGTGCATACCAAGGTTAAAGTATGAAGTAAAGTTGGAATTACAAAAAAAACATTTTTATATTGTTTTTTTGCAAGAAACGCCAAAATGAAATATAAACATTAAATATAATAAATATGAGAAAGATAAGAAAAATATGAATTAAACCATAAATAATATTTACGATGTTGACTGAAGGATGGATGATGGCCATTTGGTTTATCCAATAAAACACTATTATTATTATTATTAATAATATTTTCGGTGAAAATCTTCGATAAAATAGTTATTGCTCCTCATTTAAAATTTTCAGTGAATTTATATTTTATTATATAACAATACAATACTTTACAAAAATGAAATATTAAAGAACTAGTTAAAAATATTAATCTGAGGTGCGATTTATCATAGTACGTTGCCTGGGTACTCTGAGGTAACTTAGAATCAAATATCTTTATATGTAGATAGTACAGAAAATTATTAAATGTTAGATCTCAAAATGTGATCACAAGTTTAGTTACTGTTTAAGATAATGCTGAAATTGTATACATTTACTAGTGATTCCTTTTTGCATAATTATTTAAATAAAATACCAGAAGTGAGTTGAAGGTCAAATAATTTAAATAAATAAAATGAAGCTTACCAAGTAAAAGGCCGTCAACCACATGGTACTCACCTGTAAAAAAATATATGTATTAGTACAAAAATCATATCATAATATGAGCAGTATTTCGCTGTCGATGGCGAGTAGGGCTAAATACTTGCGGTTCCTCTCGTACTGAGCTAATAGAGCTAATAGAAAATGTGAGCTAGGTTTAGACCGTCGTGAGACAGGTTAGTTTTATCCTACTGAGGACTCGTCGTTGTGATAGTAATCCTGCTCAGTAGGAGAGGAACTGTAAGTTCGAACATTTTTTTTTTTAATCGCCTTATTTATTTTAATGTCCTGGCGGAGTTTAGCCGATGGCTATTCTACCACTCAACCAGGACAGACACACATATAGACGACATCACAACACCTATTCCCTGCGACATTGCCATCTGCCGCAGCTGAGACTCGAACTCAGGAGAGGAGAGCGATTAGACCGTGTTGCCTCTCACACAACCGCAGTCTAGCCCACTGCTACCATCTCGGCAACACGAGAAAAACGCAACTACACATCCATACCCTAGCCGGGATTCGAACCCGGGATCCCGTGGTCGCAAGCCTAACACCTTAAGCATTGCGCCACCGGGTCGGTGAATGTTGCAGTAGTGTTTGGTTCACGTACTCGCTCGAGCGGGCGGTGGTTCGAAGCTACCATCCGTGGGATTATACCTAAACTCCTCTAAGGCCGTATCCTCTCTAGTCGAAGGTGGCAACGATATCTCTTGAAGTTTCGAGAGTTGAAAGGCTCAAAACATTGTGACTTTACTAGGCGGTCGCGGTTCGCCGCGATCGTCGCACTAGCCCTATTCGAAATAAAGTACGATTTTCAAAAGGAAGGCGAGTATTAGTTGCTGTCTGGCGTGGCCGACTGCAGATACCTATTTGATTCGAATACAGCATAATTATGTTTACATGGTTTCACTGAGATAAATACATGTTCAAGTAAGTATTCGTAGTTGGAAACACTCTACTGCAACATTCACCCATTTCTTAATAGTCTTATGGGAAATATTTTAATCACACTTTGATTTAAAATGCTAGACTAGGTTTTAACCTAATAAACATTAAGTGGGTTCGAAGTTGATAAACATATTTTATATTTCAGTTTCGATATATCATAAGTATATCTTCGGTTTTTCTATGCTTAACCTTTTAACTGGTCTAAACGTATATATACGCAAATCAAGTAACTGCTCCATACGTATATAAACGCAGTACATTTTAACTTGTTTAAAATAATACTAAGGTCTTGTATTTTGACAATATTATATTTTTAGTATCAAATATGTCGATTGGCAGCCATATTTTGTAAAAAAATATTTTATTATATTTTATATGTTGACTGCTCCAGACGTATAAATATGCCGAGAGTTCTCCACTCGCGCATCAGAACCGTATTTGATGAGCGGAAAATTTTCTAGCGATAAAACTTTTTTTTGTCTCTTTTTCTTTATTTTTTTTCATAAACTTTTGCCTGTTGTTATTTTTCATAAAAATGCTTCGTTTGTGCTCAAAAAACAGAAGAAAAGTGCAAAAGCATATATACATACATGCGCCAGCGTGTTCACGCGGGAAAACCAACTACTAAAGAAAGGAAAATTTCAAATACCTATGTCAATCGGAACTTTTCCGCTCTAGAATTTTTGTCTCTTGAATATTTTCTCTAAAATGCATAGTTTTAGAGTGAAATGTGAAAAAAGGTGAAAAACGCGGAAAATGATATATGTCTATTTCTCGGAAATCACCCTTTTTTATGACTGCGGGTTGTGATAGTTTTGTATCTAATGTAAAAACCTTCAATTTGGTATAGGTCACATTGCTGCACTAAAAAAATCGAGAACTACCCTTTTTTTTATAATTCCGACGGACAATAATGTAGTTGTGTTTCGAAAGTCCCTTTTTTAGATACCTACATTTATTGCAGTTTTTTTATTTAACTATACATTCTTTTGCTTCTTTGTAGTTAATTTTATTTAGTTATAACGATTTTATTTTGTTATTTTGTTTGTTTATTTTTTTTTTTTTAATTCTGTCAAATAAGAGTACCTAATATTTTATTTTATTATACTAAATATAATATGCAAACGAAAAACCACTGATTGTTTTATTCTACCTTTGCCAAAAGTAAACAAATCCGGCCCTGAACATATTCGTAAAATCGGCTTGTTTTACGGTTAACTGCTCCGAACGTATATATACACTATGGACCTACGCTGGTCCGGACGTATAAAAACGCAGCGCTTAAATTTTGCCGCACACCGGGAAAGCCACACACGGGAGGCTTAGCAGTTTAAAAGTTAATCAAATACCTTACCTTACCTAGAATTATAAAACATAGCTTATACAGTGACCCATTTCAAGTGGACACACCTTCGTAACTCAGTTATTGGTCATCCAATTTCAACTAAATTTGTATCGGTATCAAAGAACTTTATTATAGGCTTCTTAAGTAAAACAAAACTTATTTCAGTCATTGGCGTGCATTTTTATTAAGAAAAAGATCGATTTTTCGATAAGTTATATTAGGCGTTTTTTTGTCAAAAAACTAATGCAATATTATTGATCAGAACACCTATATCCAGAATTTTACAACATTTTGATTTTTGGTTTTCGACTTACGGACCCCTTAAAATTACCTATTTTAAACATTAAATAATCACTAAACTGGTAACGAATTTTTTTCGACAAAAAGTCATTGTTTGTTTTCTCTTTAAAATAATTTTTTCTACCACCACATATCGATACTTTGAAATTCGGTAATCCTTAATGCCCGAATGATTTATGGCCCAAAATTTTTAGCAATTTTTTAATGAAAATTCTTGGCCTACGAAATTTGAAAGTATCGATGATATGGGATGGTAGAAAACATGAATTTAAAGAGAAAATGAAGAATTACTTTTTTCGGAAAAAATTTCGTTACCAATTTATTGATTATTTAATATTTAAAATAGGTAATTTTAGGAGGACCGTATTTCGAAAACCAAAAATCAAAATGTTAAATTATATAGGTGCTCCACAGCATGCTGATCAATAATATTGCATTAGTTTTTCAACAAATAAATGCGTAATTTAACTTCTCGAAAAATCGACCCTTTTTTTGTTAATAAAAATGCACGCCAATAACTGAAATAAGTTTTGTTTTACTCCAAAGCATATAGTAAAGGTCTTTAATATACCAATCCGAATTTGGTTGAAATTGGATGACTAATAACTGAGTTACGAAGGTGTGTTCACTTGAAACGGGTCACACTATACAAAACATCGCAGTTTGTATGCTTCTAGCGATCACCCTATATAACGGATATTGCCAAATTTTAATAAAGAGTATCACACTAGACAGGGTGTTTTATCGGTTTTGCCTACTCTTTTCTTATACCATAGCCTACAAATCATTCTGCAAATTTGATGTTCAAAATGTCTACTTAGTTTACCGAGTTGATTAGCATAGAACTAATATGAAAATAACGGTTTGATTTTGTAAAAAATTAAATGTAAAACACTTTTTAGAAATAAGCTTTTATTATTATTGAGGTGTACTAAAACAGAATAAAAATAAAAAAATAAAATTAATTGTCTTAAAAGCTTGTCGTATTTTTTTTCTGTTCACGTGACAAGGTTTTAAGACAACTAATTTATTTTTTTAAATCTTTTTCGTTTAAGTACACTTAAATAATAACAAAAGCTTGCTTTTAAAATTTTTTGTATACATTTAGTTTTTTAATTTAATTTAATTATTTAATTATATATGCATACTTAAAATAACACCGGATCCTTCGCTGCACGCGTGCTTGATTAAGTACGAATCTTTCGCCATTTATTAGAATACAACGTCTGAATGAATACACTATGCGATCAAAAAACTAAAAATTGTAGTGTGAAAACTATAAAACACATTTTTTGTACCATATTATTGTATTTTCATCAAAACTACATATATACCCAAAATTTCAACTCAATTGGACGTCGCTAAGTGGTTCAAAATTGACTTGCAAGAGTCCGCCTAAACATACTTACATACAAACTAATTAACATACAAAGCAAATTAAATAAAAGCTTCTAAAACAAATATAAATTTCGTGTATCCCAAAAACAACAGGTTTTATGAAAAAATATTGCTTCCATTCATTCATTAAGCGAATATTTAATATTATCTTTAAAATTATTTATTTAAAATCTATATATTTAAAACACACGCTGGTTTCTCTTCCGGTTTCGCCAGCGGATTTTAACGATTGTTTTTTTTTGTAATAAAAAGCTCTTTACCCACATATGTCATCACTAATTTGTATTCTCTTGAATTGTTATTTTCACACATAAAAACGAAATGTGCATGCAGAAGCCGCGGTTGGCCGAAGAGATCCGAGTAAATCAGTCAGCGATTGTCAGCGATTGAGTATCTCATACAGTCGAAAACTTTTGTTTTATTCATTTCTAAGATAATGTATTTTTTGGAGAATATCTCTTTTCATCATGGAACGACATGTTATTGCCATTTTAGGTGACGACAATTGTTAATTTGTGAGTGTTTGGTTGTTTGTGAACCATTTTAAACACAGCCCAATTTTACTGAATATGAAAATTTGTTATCGTTATATGATGCATACGTTGGTCATGTTGAATTTCATTGCACTGCATTAGTCAATAATTTTTTAACTATTTAGTTAGATAACAACGAAGAAAATTTTGACTAGAGGTCGGAAAATATTATTTGTAGCTAATTACAATAGTGAAAAAAATCGCTTTCCGAAATGTTGATGGATATAAATAATATTTGACGTTCACGATATTGGCAAGAAAGAGACCTGATGACAACACCTAATAAAAAATGAAATATACAGGTTCGATACTTTAAAAAAATAAAACGACAGGAAAATAATATCTGGATTATGGTTGCCAACGATGAAAATCTGATACAATTTTGGCTTATACAAAGTGATCACCGAAAGGAATAAGATAATTAATGAATAGAAAGTGTCAAATAGAGAGGAAAGATTTTTACAAATAATTTTACAAATGCTCGCTGACCGAACAGAAGTATTGTAATCACCATTTCAGATTACTTAGGATTTTCACTTCAGATTTAGATTATGAAAATTTAGGTATTTCAATTCAGTCATTCAGTCCGTCTGTCGGTCGGTCTCTTGCACCCCAAAAGAATAATTAAGGAAAAAGTGTTACGGAAAATAATAATATTTGATATGTAGTTAACATAACTGCTAAGAAAGAAACCAATTTTAGTGAAAAGGATATAGGAGGTGGTCACTAAAGGAATATTATAATTAAATGGACTAAACACGTCAACATTTGATGGAGGATGTACTATACATCCTCCGGCTATTCTTTTCTGCCAAGACGCCTTAATGGACAATCTTGCCTACATTTTCTCCAAGAAGAACTACCTGTGTTGCATGAAGATGTACCAATTGCATTAAGCAATCAAATGTGGTACATGTACGATGGAGCTCCTGTTTATTTAAGTGTAATTGTTCTCGGCCATTTACATGTAGTTTATCCTAATCATCGGATAGGTCGCGGAGGACCTCAGCAATGGCCAGCAAGATCCCCCGATCTCAATAGCTTGGATTTCTTTTTGTGCATCGAAAAGCCTGGTATAAAATCCCCAATAACATTTTAAAGGATTTAAGGGAGCGAATAGTTGCCTCATGTGAAACAATACGGAATACGCCGGAAATATCTGAACGAATGCGCAATTCGATGCGAAGACGAGCGGAGCCATGCCTATTAAGTGTAAGTGGCCATTTTCAATAATTTTTATAAAACAAAATTTATGCGTGCGTCTGACGAGAACAATGCAAGAGACCGTTTTCACATAGAATTGACCAGGCTAATCAGAAAAAATATCCACAAGGAAAAATGTCAGTGGCATACCATTTTTTTGGTAAAAAATATCAGAGGACATGTTTGCAGGGATGCCACTATTGGGGCGATAAAATAACTTATCTAATTAAAATATGTGGTTTTATATCTTATTAAGACATACCAAAATTGAAAATAGTATCTAAAGTACTTTCTGAGATATTAAAAAATAACGATTTTAAAAAAAATATTCAAAAAAATTAAGCCGTTGCAGACATATGTTCATTTGAACTTTTTTTCACAAAATCACCTAAGGAATCACATCTTGAAATATTAGCACATCAGTAAGGAACACCCTGTATGTTTGCATAAGAATAACATGCCTATTCTTCAACTAGATATTGTAAAATAACAACGTGTTTTAAAACAGTACCACTTAAAGTAAGTACCTACCTGGTGGACACTTCAGCATGAAAAGCAAATATTACCGTTGGCAGACATGCATACCTATACGCTGCTGAGAAGAGTAAACAGCTCGAAATTGAATTTTGCAGATGGTGATGTATGCCCGAACATAGTTTCTGGACTTAGATAAATATAGTAGTTCGATGCAACCTTTTAAGAAATCTTTTCTTGAACTTTTGTCCAGACTTACCATAACAAAAAAATGTTGTTTTGAGCAATAAAAATAGTTTTTACCTATGAGAAATTATTAAGTTCATTATTTAAAATCTAGATAATAATGCATTATAAGTAAGTGGCATAGACAGCAAGTTGAGAGTAATAAAGGGAAAGCCTTAAAACCTCATAACGTTTATAATACTTATTGTACGTGTTTGATTCAATCAAATAGGTATATTATAGCCGGGCAAAAATGTTTAATAATCATGTAGAAGGAAACATTTTTACAGAAATCCGTTTTAAACTAGCTGAATGGAAATATTTACTAAAAAAAAACCGCTGCCCAAGGAATCACTACTTCCACATCCAGATTTTCTATCCAAGTCTCTTACAACGAAAAAATTTTGTATGTGGAAATAATTGTTTATGGAACTTTAATAATATAATATTTGAAATCGTCTACCCCAAAAACTCATAAAACGATATCCCACATAGGTAGTGGGGTGGGGGTGGTGATAGGAGGGTGGTAGTGAGGGTGGACGAAAAAAAATATTTTGAGGTTTTTGGTTCTTGTACACACACTAAATCACATTTTTTTATCCCCTTTAATAGTGGGGTGGGGGTGGTAAAGGGGGGGTGTCTAATGCCAAAAAATTGTTTGAGATCTTAGCTTCTCTTGTATATACTAAATAACAATTTTATGGACTCTTATTTGCTTGATTTACCTATTTACCTCCAATTTACCCCAATTTAACCCCCAATCCTTCGACAGAATAAGATGAAAATATAATCTAGTTCCAGATCCCATTAAAGTATATACGTGTACCAAATTTCAAGTCAATATCTTAAACGGTTCCAGAGTAATCGTGCGCACAAAAAAGTTACAAAGAGACAGACCGACAGACATTTTTTTCGCTCAAACTTAAAATCTCGACGTTTCATGAAATTTCTAGGTCTATTTGAACAATAAAAATTTTCAAAATTTTTTTTGTCGTTACTATACTTACTTCCACTGGATGAGGAAGTAATATGTGTGTGTGTGTGTGTGTCTGTATATTCCAAAGAGATCGCGGTGGTCAAGACCAATCAGCCAACTCCTTTCCAAAATCTGTATATACATACAGATACATGGACACAAACTCATACATACGTGTGTGTATCTGTGCGTGTGTGCTGTGCTTGCGCGTAGATGTATTCTTGTAAACACGATAACTTATGTGAGACTTAAAAATTTATTTTAAATTTGAAACATATCTAAAATAGCATGGTAGATTATTCCAAATTGATATGGCATCGTATCCGCCAGACAGATTGGTCGCCAGCGGCATGTGAACTGTCATGTTTTATATTAACTATGTTTTACTGTAATTTTAGAGTAAAATATCGAAGCTGCTATATACAGAGGCAAACAGATGACGCATTGATGCTTTCGAGCTATTAATTCCTTGGACAGTTCACCATACCAACGTCTCTATTATTCAAGAAATATGCCCCCCAAAGTGACTGCCCAGCATCGCATCCTCCGAAATCCTCATTAATTAACTAGTTCATTCATCAATTCTCATTAATTTTAGTTTAACGGTATTTTTAATAACACTAATGCAACAAAAGTGAAATCTGCAGTCAGGCTTTGCCGACTTAGAATACTTACTAGAAACATGATAATTTTATTTAAAATTTGGAACACACGTAAAATAGTATGGCCGAATACTCCCTACTGAAACGGGAATCCATCATATAGGGTGATCGCTAAAGGCATGTAAACTTTCATGATTTATACAGGGTGATTTACCACGACATGCGGAAAATTTATCAGTAGATTATCCCCACCGAAAGGAGTTAAAAAATTAAGAATGAAAAAAATGTGACCAAGAAAATTACCTTATATTTTTGTAGGAATGTGCCGTCTATGATTTTAACTAATCTGAAGTAACGCGGTCAAATCATGCACAGCAAAGCTGGAGAGGTTAGAAGTGACTTTTTGGTTTTAATCACACTACAAAATAGCACAAATTAAAATAATTTTTGTAGAATGCAGCACAGCAAAAAACTTAAAAGTAATGGAAAGTCAAAGAAAATGTTACATTAAATGCACTGTTCTAAGCACCGAATGGCGTATTGAACATTCATCTACGAATGCAATTTAAAATTTAATTTTAATAGCGTCAATGTCTTTCTTGACCCTATGCCAGTGAACTCTACAACAACAACAAGTAGGATATTTACTTAAACTCGTCGATAACAAAAAACACCAAACTTCGGCCGTGTACCTGCCTCGGCGTTCGACCGAAAGTAAAAAATGCGGCACTTTGAGGATGCGCCAGCTTAACTTTTTAAGCCAATTAAGGAAATGTAAACTTCTCCTATATATTCTTTGCCAACTAAGTTCCTTGCCCTATCACTGACCTCAGACAAATAACGAAGCGTATCTTTGCAAGTTTTAATGCAACAAAAATTACTAAATTACCTAGGATCATTCTAAAATTTTGTATGGACTTTCCCACATACAAGATTAGAACGCCATTTTATTTTCCGCATGTTATTGTAAATCGCCCTGTATTGGCTGCGTTTAGTGCAATTTTAGTACAAACTGTTACTTAGGCTTTTGCTAGCAACGCAGAAATGTTAAAATATACCACATCGAAACTGCAATACAGCGTGCGTGTCAAGTTCGAATGCATTTTTCTTTAGATTACGTGCTGTAACAATTTTGCTCTATTTTATTAAGATAAATCTAATAAGACTAATTCGAAACTAATGAGACTTGAAGTCGAGCATTGCCAACTGCAAATACATATTTGTACAGTAAAAAAAAGACTTTGGCAGAGTACTCAATCTCAGTGACACCACCTGTAAGTAAACTATGCCGTATTTGAACAAAATGTTACTCAGATAGGTATTGGTACAACAACTAGTCGTTTATTAAAACATAAACATAAACACACTACATATAGTAGACAACCCCCATATCCAAAGCCAAGGCTGTCCGGAAGGGGGTCACACATTTAGAAAAACGTAGACATACATCCATCCCACCAGTGTTGTCAGTACTGGCGCTGGGGCTCGAACGCAGAACGCGGTAGACAGTCGATCAGCATATTCGCCTTAATCAACTGAGCTACCATGCCGGTAGCTGAACCTTCCTAAAGCTTATATTTTACTATACACGGTGGACCATTAATAATAGGACCTAGTACAAGGGTAGATTCTTTGGACCAAAATATGAGGATATAACCATATACTTTAGTAAATTGTTGCTGTGGAAAAAGATACAGGGTGTCAAAATTGTAATTTTTTTTGCAATATCTCAACTACCTCTTGACCGATCTTCTTCCAATTAGGGAAACATTTTTTAAGCTAAAAAACAATAACACAAAAAAAGAAAATAGTTCAGACCAGTGAACCAGACCCATATATCCCTATGTATTTTCGGTCGCTGAATCCGAATCCGAGGTCAAAAAAATTCGTACACCCCCAAAATCTTTAGCTAGAGCCAAAAAACACCCGCTGGACTGGAGTAAAAAGAATATTAAGCTACGTGAATAGTTGTTACATCCTAATCGATCGAATTATACAAATTAAGGTTAAACAGCAGCATACATACAATAGATATGAAACACACCCCCAGTGAGGGGCGAAAACTAGCCCCCTTTTATAACAAAATCGATCCAAAACAGTAATGACTGCTGAAAAAGCTTGAAATGTCTAAGTTTTGTTAAAGTGATAAGAAACTGCATCAGAGCCGACGTAATCTTCATAAACTGCCCCTAAGTTTAAAAAACACAAAACAAGAGAAAACGTAGTCCAACAGGATTTTTATTTTACGTAGTACTCTAAAGTAGAACTAGAAACTTACGTACCATCAACGTCCTAAAGTGTCAACCCTCAGATGGTGTGAAAATCTCCCCCTATGTAAGATTTGTCTATAAAAAGTTACAGTGGCTTCTATAAAATTCGAAACACCTGCGTTGTGTGGAAGTGAGAAGAAACTAGACTATGTTCGACGCTGTGCTTGAAAACCACCCCTATGGGGTTGTGAGATGCTACGCCTATATCCGTAGGACGCTGGAAGTGTGCATCACGATTTCTCCTAATCATAGCATCCATAAAAATGTAAATCCTTTTAGTTTCTCTCTGTTTTTCCAGCATCCTTCGGATATAGGGATAGCATCTCGCAACCTCGTGGGGGTGGTTTTCAAGCACAGCGTCGAACATAGTCTCACTTCCACACAACGCAGGTGTTTCGAAGTTTTATAGAAGTCACTGTAACTTTTTATGGATAAATCTTACATAGGGGGTAGTTTTCACACTATCTGAGGGTTGATACTGTAGGACATTGATGGTACGTAAGTTTCTAGTTCTATTTTAGAGTACTACGCAAAATAGAAATCCTGTTGGATTTTACGTTTTCTCTTGTTTTGTGTCCTTTAAACTTAAGGGTGGTTGTTCTCAATCCTATAGGGGCAGTTTATGAAGATTACGTCGGACCTGATGCAGTTTTTTATCACTTTAACAAAACTTAGACATTTTGAGCTTTTTCAGCAGTCATTATTGTTTTGGATTAATTTTTATAAATGAGGGCTAGTTTTCGCCTCTCACTGGGGGTGTGTTTCATATCTATTGTATGTACGCTGCTGTTTAACCTTAATTTCTATAATTCTATCGATTAAGATGTAACAACTATTCTCGTAGCTTAATATTCTTTTTACCCCAGTCCAGGGGTGTTTTTTGGCTCTAGCTAAAGATTTTGGTGGTGTACGAATTCTTTTGATGTCAGATTCGGATTCAGCGACCGAAAATACATGGGGATACATGGGTCTGGTTCGTTGGTCTGAACTTTTTTTTTGTGGGGCTGTGTAATTTATGTATTACATCACGCTAGCATGTGGAGGGCGCCTCATGAGCTATACCTGATGATGAATATTTTTTCACTTTTTCTTACGAAACGTAGTTGTATTTTTTACTAGAAAATCTCATAGAGAATTTGTTACAAGAAGATATGATTATTAAACTACTATTTGTTTACGAAAACAAATAAAGTTGTATGATTATTCTTTTCTGATTGATTTAACTATGAAACTAGATAGGCGCGATTTCATATGATCTTTTTGGTTGAATTTATCTATCATTTTCTTTGAGTGTAGAGTTTAATAATTTCAACCGTTTTCGAGAAAACTGCATAGATCTCAAAAATTCTTTGAAAATAGACCCAATTTGAAAAGGAAAAATTGTATTTATTAAAAAGTGTGCTTTGGTGACGTCTTAGTTCTGTCAAAATGTTAAACAAATGAAATTGTACGTAAATGGCAGAACTAAGACGTCACCAAAGCACACTTTTCAATAAATACAATTTTTTTCTTTTCAATTTGGGTTTGTTTTCAAAGAATTTTTGAGATCTATGCGGCAGTTTTCTCGAAAACGGTTGGAATTATCAAGTTCTAGCAGGTGTATCTTTTTTACGTAGAAATGACTCCTGCATGAGATTTTCTAGTCAAAAGTGCCACTACGTTTCGTAAAAAAAAAAGAGAAATATCTTCATCAATCAGGTACAGCTCATGAGGCACCCTCCTCGGACTGGCGTGATCTAATACATAAATTATTGTTTCTTAGTTTAAAAAATGTTTCCTTACTAAATTGGGAGAAGATCGGTCAAGAGGTAGTTGAGATATTGCAAAAGGAAAAGAAAAAAAAATACAATTTTGACACCCTGTACCTTTTTCCACAACAATAATTTACTTAAGCATGCTTGTTTATATCTTCATATTTTGGTCCAAAGAATCTGCCCTTGAATTTAATTTCAACTATGGCCTATTATTAATGGTCCACCCTGTATAATATTACTGACAATAAAATTTAAAATATCATTTGCCATATAAAAGTATAATAAATTCCATGTTGATATTATTTGAAGCGACATCAGTGGGAAGAAAATAAACTTGAATTATTTGCAAGTTTCAGGTAAATTTCCCTACAATATTTATGACAAATCACAACCTATTTGAACAGAATCATACAAGGGAAAGATACGAAAACAAAGAATAAAGCACAATCCAAAATCATCAGTAAATGGCCGGGTGCTAGACCGGTAAACTGTCAAGTGGAACTTAAGATGAGCCCAGAAAGAAAAACATCGGTATTTCCCTGGGGATAGCAGAAGCTCTGGAGTTATTTTTTATTCCGATGCGTCTTATAGATGAATCATATAGACTTGAGGAGGAAAAGTCTTTTACAATTAAGACTACATCAAACATCATCTGATAAAATGATTTTTTAATACATCTGGGAATGCTCGGGGAGGCGGCAAATGTAACAAAGTTTTACAATTTGTCAAGAAATGGAAGTCGTCAAAGAAAAACATATAATGTAGATTAAAATCTCCTTAAGGAAATTTTCTTTTAGAATTTATCTTGTTTTTGGGTAATCCGGCTTTTCAGACATGCATTTTTTTCTCGTTTGTGTACACATTTCGTCTCGTTCTTACAATTCATTTAAATTAATAAAGGGATTTGATAAAAACATTCATTTATATTAAAGGTATCTTAAAATGATAAGCTTTAATTTTGTTTCAGAACATAAACGGTCCATTTTATATAGATATTTGTATAACAGATTTTTCATTAGAAAGAATTCCTTTCAAATTAAAGGAGTAGGAAAGTACTGTTGGCTGAGAGATATACTGATCAAAAATCATAACGCCAAAAAAATATTTAATTTTACAAGTAATTATTCGTTTGTATAGACGTTAAAGCATTTATCGACCAATATTAACCTTTAACAAAATGATTCTGGTTGGATACAGCCGATGCAACTGATACAACCCGCCCTAAATGTAACAAAATTTACTAATTTAAAAATACTTAACAAGAAAACACCAAAATGCATTTGATTTCGTTATTCCCTTATTTTTATAATGACGTCAATCTCGATATGGGTAATAAGGTTGATTTAACCGAGCGAGGCGACGGTGAAAATTTCATAATTTTTAGTGACCTTTTTTTGAAGACAGTTTAATTGTGATCTCTTATTTAGCTTCTATAATTTTATATAGTAAAAGAAAATATTCGTCATTTCGAATTTTTAACCGACTTTATAAAATTTAAAAAAGGAGGAGATTCTCAATTCAACCCGTATGTATGTTTTTTTATATATTTGTTCAATGATTACCCTGGCGATTATTATTATTATTTCTGTCAAACTTGCTGCAAACTGTATGCTATGGTCCGGTGGTAGTTCCACATTAAATTTATCAAGCTGCATTTACTGTAAGGTGAAAAAAAATTGGAAATAATTTTTTCGAACATATTTGAAGTTTTGGCGGAGTCGCCGGTGATAGCAACTAAAAATTTAGTTCTCGATTTATAATAATGATAATTTTTCACAAACAACAGGGCATTATTAAAACTTCCTATCATGCCATATTTGCAACGAAAGAGAACCTTACATGGAGGCGAATCAGCTGAAGAATGTTTTCTCCGACAACAGTATGAACTGAGACTTTTAATGAAAAATGCGCCTGTTGAACAATTTGCTTTTACAAACAAATTATACACCATGCTGTCGCTCATGTCGTTGTTTTCAATGCTGCTAATGATGACGATTTCATTGCACGTTGGTTTTTAATGATGCGATAAGGCCAGCATTTTTTTTTTTCAGATTTACATGAAACCTAGTATAATGGCGGCACCCGAAAAATAAACGACTATTTGATATTATGTACTGTGGACTAAAAGCATATTATTATAAGAAACTAAAGTGAGGTCACGATATATGAAAAAAATGTCTTTAAAAAGTAAAAAATAAAATTTCACTGAGTTTTACAAATACCGATCTACCTATTAGTGCAAAGTAGCAGAGAACTGTATAGGTATAGCGGTGTAATGCTATTAAATAAGATTCGAAAAGGGTTTCAAAATATTTGTATTCAAATTTTAAAATTATAATTTTTTATTAAATTTGTTATTGTATTATATTTTTGTTTCCTGGATCCTTGGTTACTTGAGCCTGGGGTTGGTGACTTATATTTACCCAGCAAGTGAACTGATCGTCACACTACTCCCCCGCTAATAAAAAGATCAGTCAGTCATTCAATTTGTCAATAGCAAAACGAACTTTCTTAATCGAAGGTGGAGTGACATCACATTTGTCAGATAATAAATATGCTGGTTTAATCCTGTCAATGTTTACCGTGACGGCTTTAGTTCCTTTAACAAAAGTAACCAATTTATCTGTACGGGACAACACTTTAAAAGGTCCATCGTACAGCGGAGTAAAATATTTTTTAAAACGTTCTTTCCGAACGAAAACAAAATTACAATTCGAGATGTCTGGGCTGACAAATGATTTGTAATTAACGTGGTGAACAGGTGGAATGAAGGTTAAATTGTTAAATGAAGTACGTAATTTAGTAATAAAATAAGGAATATCTGGACAAGTATATGATTTAATAAAAAATTCACCAGGTATTCGTAAAGTTTGACCAAAAACGAGTTCTGCGGAGGAACATTGCAAATCGTCTTTAGGGATGGTTCTGAGAGCTAATAGTATGATAGGAAGTTCATCTACCCAATGTGATGTAGAAGACTTAGCTCTCAGAGCAGTTTAAAGAGATTTATTAAACCTTTCAATCATTCCATTCGAGGAAGGATGATATGGTGTCGTACGAATTCTATGAAATCCCAGAAATTTCGAAAATTCTTTGAACACTTTTGATTCAAATTGAACGCCTTGGTCGGTTGTTACTGTGACAGGGACACCGAATCGACAAACATAATTCTGAAATAACGTACGCGCTACAGTTTCCGCAGTAATATCCTGAAGTGGATAAGCTTCGGGCCATCTAGTAAAACGTTCGATCACAAGAAGTATATAGAAGGAGGTAATGGTCCTATTAAATCTATATGTATGTGGTCGAATCGTCCTTTAGGTATATCGAAGTCAGTAATCGGGCTCCTCGTATGTCTTGTCACTTTATTAGTTTGACAGCTAATACAAGTTTTTACCCAGAGATTACAATCTGAAGTCATTTTAGGCCAAAAATAATTGGTAGAAACTAATGTTTTAGTCGCTTTGATACCAGGGTGAGACAAACCGTGAAAAATATCAAAAATTGTCCATCTATAAACGATAGGAACATAAGGACGAAGTTTAGGGCGAGAAACGTCACACCAAATAAACTTGTCTGAATGTGGAATTTTAATTTTCTTTAAATGAAAAGTTCTCTTCGTGTTCGATGAAGTATCTGATAATAAAAATTTAAGGTCAGAATCATCTTTTTGAGCTTCGCTCAATAAATTTAAGTCAAAGTTAATATCAACGAGGTTAGACTTTTGGGCTGAAATTGGGGAAATGCATTGTTGTAAAGAAGACGTATCATGCTCACGTGATAAAGTGTCTGCAACAATGTTATTTTTCCCTTTGATATGTCGGATTTCACAGGCAAACTGAGCAATGAATTCTAAATGTCTAATTTGCCTGGGAGATCTTTCAGTTTTAGTGAATAATGCTTTGACCAAAGGTTTATGGTCTGTAAAGCAAATAAATGTGCGACCTTCAAGTAAAAATCTGGAATGTTTAATCGCTGTAAATAAAGAAAGAAGTTCCTTGTCAAAGGAACTGTATTTTGTTTGTGCCAAGGTAAGCTTTCGTGAGAAGAAGGCTAATGGGGCAAGTACACCTTCGTCATCGCGCTGTTCAAGAACTGCCCCCATAGAGACATTAGAACAATCAACAGTCAGCGATAAAAACGAGCTATCATCACAACGTGGATGTGCTAAAAAGGTTGCGCCAGCTATAGCAGCTTTGGCTTTGGAAAAACTGTCAAGACAGTCAGTAGGCCAATCATTTATTATTTTAACTTTATCATGCAGTAATATAGTACAAAGTGCATGTAAAAGAATTAAGATTTCAGCGAAAGTAGGTATGAAACGATGATAAAAGTTAACCATACCTATGAAACGCTGAAGTTGTCACGTCGGGGTCACCAATATAGCGGTGTAATGCTATTAAATAAGATTCGAAAAGGGTTTCAAAATATTTGTATTCAAATTTTAAAATTATAATTTTTTGTTAAATTTGTTATTGTATTATATTTTTGTTTCCTGGATCCTTGGTTACTTGAGCCTGGGGTTGGTGACTTATATTTACCCAGCAAGTGAACTGATCGCCACACTAGGCCCATAAATAGGAAATCCATCTCTATAAAGTGCAAGAAGCATTTCATGTAACAATTGGGAACTAACGTTTTTAGGGTATTTCGACCCCGCTGAATACGAATCTGCCTGTTGACAAAGCGAAATTTGGACCGGAAGTCCGGTATCCAAGATGGCGATCAAAACTCTGTTTTCCTGGATCTCCCTTATCCATTGAATTAAAATAAAGATCTAAACGTCTGCTTAAGGGTTTTCTCGGATGCCAAACACAATTGCAATGCTCAAAATTTACTCACCTTAAATTTGGAGTGCATGGGTCCCAAGATGGCTCCCAAGATGGCCGCCGAAACTTTATTGTGTTTATGTGCACTCCGTGCGGCTTGTTGTGTTTGGAGTGTAAAATCTGTCAGATATATAGTTTTTAGTGGTTGAATGTGTACTATTGTGTGTGTGTTACGTGTTTTTAAGTAATATTTTACACCTTCCGAAATACAATTTGATAACCAAATTGTGTTACTGAAGGTAGGGGAGGCGCGCGTAATATGGAAGGGGGGGAATAGTGGACGAACCTTATAAGAATTTCAAATTTGGCGCTAAGAAGCTGTTTTATAGTGTAAGTCATACCTTAACCTTTCATTTATGATATACAAGCAGCGTTAACCGGTAATTTATTTATATAAATAGCATAATTTGAATATGAATTGAAGTGTTAAGTTCGTGTCTTCGGAATCCATAATTACGATTACAAAAAAATATATGTGCTGGAAGTCAATTAGGTATTAAACGAAGGTATTTAGAAGTGAGGTTATGTTCTCCAACAGGAAATTCGCCGCTTTCTTCAACCGGTTTCACACAGGGGCGCGTCCACTATTTCCCCCGGATTTTAAAATTATGTGAGAAATAGTGTGGATGATGAGAGACACAGCGAAAGAAAGGAAGTATCTCCCAGTCCATGAGATCTGAAAAATTCTTCCCAATGCTCAAAAGAAGAACGTCTTGGCGTTCCGCAGTCACGGGTTGCGACTCGACATCTCACCTTGCAACGATAACGAAGAAAGCAGAGTGGAGCAATGGAACGTCCTGCCAGCTTCTGAACGACCTATGGCACTCTCCACTGACTCTGTCATCAAAGGCCAATGGAGAGAAATTCTTGGTACAGCTCTACAAGGTTGGAACAGGTTTTTTCTTTAGGTGTTTCAGCAAATCCAACTTCACTTTATTTAATGTTAAAACGTTTCTGCTTGTCTGAACAGGTGGTCAAAGACGTATCCAGTGGGGATGAAGCCAGGACATCAGATTTTCGGTGTTGTGAAAAAGCCGGAAGCCTTACCTTCAACAAGCGATGCGCTGCAACTATACCTCCTAAGATACCATTACCAGGTAAAGGGATGATAGCAAGCGGCGTCGTACTGTGAGTAAAACCAGTTGTTTTTCGGCACTGACAATTTAAAAAACGTTTCAGGTGAACATGTGGGAAAATGCTCATCATGCCCGACCGGTGGTGATGGATCCTGAGTCATATGGGTGGAGGCTTCACCAAGATCAGTACGTTCCCATCCTTATGATCCTTGAGCCCGACCCCAAAGCCTGTACGGATATCCTAGCCTGTAATTATTCATCCCAGTGCCTGAGTACAATGTGCACGTGCAAGAAGAATAAACTGACTTGCACCAAGTTGTGCCACCGCTCTCGACAATGTTTTAACTATCTTCCTTGCAACCTTGCCATAGGCTAAAAACACTTGAGTGATTGTTTTATCTACTTTGCAATCTTGCAATAAACAATGTTTGAACTTTGAAATGGTCGTTTTCTTATCTTCCTTGCTTCCTTGCTTACTTCCGAGCAACAAAGTTTAGGCGGCAATCTTGGGCGCCATCTTGGAACCATGTACTTCAAACTTAAAGTAAGTAAATTTTGAGCATTGCAATGTATTTGGCATCCGAGAAAACCCCTAAGCAGACGTTTACATCATTATTTTAAGTCAACGGACAAGGGAGATATAGGGCAACAGAGTTTTGGTCGCCATCTTGGATACCGGACTTCCGGTTCAAATTTCGCTTTGGCAACAGGCATATTCTTATTCAGCGAGGTCGAAATACCCTAAAAATATTGTTTTCTCAATTGTTACATGAAATGCTTCTTGCATTGTTCTTTTTTGAAAACGTGCCTAGTCTACTGTACCTTATTACCAAATATCAATTTGAAGTCGGTGCAAAACGTATTTTCAAAATTAGTAATTTTTTTTGCACCGACTTCAAATTGGTATTTGGTAATAAGGTATAGTTCCTTGCTACTTTCCACTAATAGGTAGACAGATATTTGCAAAACTGAGTGAAACTTTATTTCTTATTTTTTAGAGATATTTTTTGAAGGCGGTTCGATTTTTTATTTTTTTTATTTTTAAGCTTGAATTCGCCATTTTTAATTTTTAACTTTTAACATCAGATTAGGTATCAGCTACTCTGAAAATGCCAAACTTCCGATTTTACTTCAATTCCGGTGATTTTTGAATTTGTCTCAGTCTTGAGAAACACGCCCACTGTGCACTTGTTCTAACTTGATGAAAAACGGCAATGTGACCACCGACCACCTTATAGTTTTAAAAAAAACCTTTTATTGTTAGGAATTGTTTTTTTTTTTACTAGAGCGTTAGCCAGATTTGCGATAAAAAGAAACTTAATAAAAAATGTCTCAAAATGTCTTTAAAAAGTAAAAAAAGTTTTACAAATACCTGTCTATCAATTAGTGCAAAGTAGGTTTTCATGTTCTAAAAATTTAAGTCTCGTTTTTAAAGCTTAAGCATTTTTCAAACAATTTGCGGAAATTATTGATTACAGATATTGATCTATAATTTCCTGTATTTTGTAAATTTCCAGATTTATATACGGGTATTACTACGGATATTTTCCACTTTTCAGGGATAATAGTACTACTGAGACTCAAATTAAAAATATGTTTTATTGGCTTTATTAAGAAATTAGGAGTTTTTTAAATTAGAGCTACAGATGTTCCATCCTCTCCAGGAAGTAAGGAATTTTTTAAGGAGGGTATATTCAAAATTATTTAATTTCCTGATATGGGTCTTAGAATCATCGAGTTTACGTTTGATTCTTGCAATTCAATATTTAAACATGTGCGCTTTATATTTTGTCACATGTTTTCCCCAACGTTAATGAAATAATTTTTAAATATTTTTTGGTTATTGCCGATTATTAAATTGTCGCTTCCACCACAGATCTGACTAATTTTATTTATCTACTCTTATTAGGTTATATACTAATGAATGAACTGCTTTTGATCAATTAATAGTATCCATAAACAAACAGCGTGAGTTATAATGAGTGAGTTATTTTAACTCACTAGGTACAGAGCCAATCACCTTTATCTTCGTGCCCAGCCTGTCCAGTCGACGTAACACGCAACACACGAAGGTGGAGCCAGGGAGGTAGTTACAGATTATTTGCGTTAATATCTATAAAGATTTTCTGAAATGTCACAAAATACTACTTTTGTTTCGTTCGTGCAGAGCCGAATTTTCGAATTTCGCCGCACAATTTACAATCAGGTTTATCTGGAAGACTTCCTCTTTACGTTGCGACATCTTACGGCCATCCCAATGGTGTTTTTCGAAAAATATGAACGTGTCAAGATTGCATGTTTTTGCAATTTTTTCGACTTCGAGATGTAGCGTACATCTCGCTTTTTGTTATTTTTCGTAGATATCTCCGAAACGGCTCGAAATAAAAACCAAGGTCAAAGAGTATTTTCCATTACAAATCTTTTGCTACTATCAGAATTTTGATTTTCCTTTTCGTTTTTTGAGTTTTTGAGTTTCTACAGTTGGCAACTTTTTAATCTTGGCTCCTACGCCAAAAGACTACTCTAGTTAACTTAAATAGAATTAAATTTGCTAAAACTTCCTTTTTTATTTTTTGAATTCCGATAAAAATGAAGGAATTAGAGGGGGCGGAATTTAGGCCTTTTTTTTTCGTTAAAATTTCTCTATTTTGTCACCATAATTAATCGGTAATTAACTGAAATCGATCTCATATACGATGTTTACTTAATATCATGTACTACTTTGACGCTCCGTTAATCTTGGCCCTTCGAAACAAAGGTTTCTGAGAAAAATTATTTTTTTAAGATTTACATACACTCTATAGGAAAACGTGTAATTTCTTACATTTCCTCGAATATCTCGATAATTATCATTTTTTTCGAAAAATTTGTAGACAGCTTATGTAAAGAGAATTGGCTCATTTAGCACTTTTTTTATTCGATTATCTGAAAGATCTTATCATTTTAAGACACTGTGCAAAAAACTAGAATTTTGTGAGACCTAAAATAAATCGTCTAAAAAAAATCAAAAATGGACCGCACCCGCGGTTGAGTATCGACCGTGACGTCACTTGAAAGGAACCCGCAAGCCGAAGCGGCTAGCTGCAGAGTGTTATTATAGTTTCACAATATTACAAATTGTTAACTTAAGCAGTGTGTCTTGAAACTTATGCGTGTTTGTGAAGAATGTTAGTTTATCAACTACTTTCACTGATTTATATTACTATCCTCTGAGGTCACGATGTTGGTCGCACCGTGCTCTCTAAAAGTCGTATATTTCGAAAACCACATATCGGATTCATCTGAAATTTTCAATATCGTCTAATTTTAAGTAATACTTTATCCACAAGAAGTAAGAACTACTAAATGAAATTCATTAAATGAGCTCATTGATTGAGCTTTCCGACGCTTTTTAATTTTTTTCTCTAACATAAAAAAACAACACTTTTGACCGAACATGCGCTCCGGGCTATTGCAGTTCGCGGAGAAGTTTTGCATTTTCCGCAGCGTAATATTAATCTACAAAGCTGATTTTTTGTCTACAAGCAGTTTATGCACTATTTCGATTAAAAATCACATTCTACCTTCGCTTAAAGACAACAAGTATAAAAGGGTGAACAAAAATTAAATTTTACAGTTAATTTTATTAATAAACAAACTGAGTAATTTAAACAAAATTTTTTCAGTTTAATATTTATTGTTATAATCGTAGATAAAGTATAGTATTCAACTTGCGGTAATGGTAATAACTCACTTGATGAATTACAGCACTCGCCTACGGCTCGTGCTGTAAACTTTCATCTGCGTGAGTTATTACCTACATTACCGATCGTTAAATAATATACTATTGATTTGTGTTTTTTTTTGTATTAGATCCTTCATTCATAATATTCCAAATTTCTTTGTAATTATTATTTACCTCCTGTACTTTCACTTTATATTATTCCTTTTTTGTTTCTTTTATAACTGTATTTAATTCAGATTGGTTTGTTCAGTAAAATTCCGATTTAATTATAGTCTTAATTTGTCTTTTTGTCTGATTGAATTGATAATACTAATGGCGATCCACAGTTTTAATTTCTTATAATTATTATTTATATTTCTTCTTCTAGTGGCGGAATTTACGTACTCGGTGTACTTTATAAGCTTCTTCAGCTCCATTAATATTCAAAACGTCATTCTATTCTTTATTTTCCAATATAATTATTAGTATTGATTTGCTGAATGAATTTAATTATTTTGTTTTATCATTATGTAATATTCTAATAAGTTCAAGTTCAATGTCACCGTGTCACGTTGACAAATTGGTTATAACAAAGACTGATCACGAATTTAAAAAATAATAATAATTTGACCAACGAATTAATGTTATACGCATGGAACTTGTACATGAATGGTGATTAAAAGTTCTAAATTCCACGGGAGAAATAAAACGAAATTCAGTGCTGTGTCCAATCATTAAAAATGTCACTTTTATAATCATATCCGTTAGGGTCAAGTTCCAGTATGACTGAAAGGCAACCAGTATATCATGTATGTTTTAAGTGGGTTGCATAATCATGTGAAGTGACAATTCGTTAAGTTAATTTTAAACTCTACAGTAGAATGCTGTATCTCTTTAATTTTGTCTAGTAGGGTCATCTTTCGAAGAAACAACTCATTTCTAAACGTAAAATCTCACTCTTAAAGTTTGTTGTGTAACGGTCCATTTTATAAGGCCCATTAAATATAGATCACTATTATTAATTTTACTGATTTATATTTTGTTGCTAACATTTTTAGTATTTATGAAACCTTAAAATACCTAAGGCCGACTCTGTCTGAAGGTTTGTTGTTTACGATTTGGCAATCTAGAATAGTACGAAAATGAGCGGGTAAAATAGCCGCATGAAACTATTCCTCCAATGGCAAATTCGGATATGACATAATGTCTGCGTTGCCCTTGGTTACAGATCCCGAGGATAGTGCGCTAGGCGCGTGTATGAAACAGCAAATGAGTCTGACATATTCACTTCCAAGCGGACTTTGGGCTCGCTAAGTTAACACCAAAATCTGTTCAATATAAACGTTCTGAATTAAAGTAGCATTTGTAGTGTAATGCAAGCTATTTTAAGTGACTTAATAGGACAGTTAAGTTTAATATCTAGATATGCAGTTTGTTAACGTTAACAACTGGTACCGACTTATAATTTGGGCTTGTAAACCATAACAGTGTCTTCGTCCATTTTGCTGCAGTTTCGTAAGTACAGAAACATTTACATTTCTCCTTTGTATGTACCGGCAACTAGTGATAGTCCCTGACTATATTCCATTAACTTTCGTCTTACACTGTGACTGAAAACACCAATTTGGTGCAACTTTCAGTATTATGTGCGGACATTTCGTTACATCCTGCTCGCGAGTGCTCGTCCCATCTCTTGAAAACTGTTAATAAGATTTCTTGTTTAATACCTGTAATAATTTTCTGTGCAGAGCACATTATGTTTTTCTTTTACATGTATCTTGTAGCTTAAAATGCTACTATGTATTTCATTTTCTATGTTATTACCTTTATTTGCGTTTAGAGATTTGTTTATTAGTAAAATGTCATTTAATCTTTTCATTTCGTAATCATTATGTTGAAAAACTAATCAACTAATAATTAAGTTATCTATTTACTTATTTATTTATTTATTTATTTAAAGGTACAACTGCATGCATTTCCTAATATTATAAATACTATAGTTAAAAAGATCTAAGTCCGCCTGATATTGGGTAAACTGTGAACACATAGAGTAAATAGGTGAGAATTTTAATAAATTAGTACGAGGAGTCGGCAAATAGAATAATGAATACGATCGAGTTTGAAAAGAAGGTATATTGAAATAAATTTCATTTAATAGCTCAGGACAGTCAATTTTGTTGGTTAAAAGTTTATGTAAAAAGGGTACAGCAAAGTATGCTCGTCATAACTCTAATTCATTTAAGTTAAATCTAGCCAACAATTCAAATTGAAGCGTACCAACAACTGGATAAACACCATCAGACTTCTAATAAAGGTATTTACCATGCTTCCTCTGAACTTTTTCTAAGTTAGAAATTTGAATTTCATAGTTTGGGCTCTAGACAACTGATGCGTATTCTAGTTTAGACCTGACAAAGGCATTAAACAGTAAGGTAATTGTTGAAACATCTTTAAAATGCCTTGAGTTTCTCATAATAAAACACAGATTCTTATTGGAATCTAGTAATGGCTTCACTACCTATATTATACGAAAAAGTTATTGATCTTTTATTAGTTTTCCTTGTGAAAGACATGGCATTACATTTCGATATATTACACGGTAACTTATTAGTATTACACCAATTGTTAATTTTGGTGAGGTATTGCTGTAATTTATCACAATCGCTTATTGATTTAATCGAGGTGAATAGTTTGAGGTCATCGGCATATAGGAGAGCATTAGATGTCTCAGTGTCCTGATAAATATCATTAATGAATAATATGAAGAGTAGGGGTCCAAGATCTGCGGTACTGCGGTACTCCCGATGTTGCAGACACTTGAACAGATGTGAAGCCACGACAATGTACATTTAATAGCCTATTAGACAGATATGAACAGAAAAAATTGATGAAGTGTGTGGTTAGTCCAAAGGTTGATAATTTTTTCAATAAGATACCATAATCTGGCCTATCAAAAGCTTTGGAGAGGTAGTATAAATTACATCAACCCGACCACCTTGATCAAGTGATCTAACAAGATAATTGGTAATACTTACAAGATTAGTGGTTGTTGATCTACCAGCTAAGAAACTATGCTGATGAACTGATATTTGAGATTTCGTATGAAAAGATAAGATATCATATAAGATAACCTCAAAAAGCTTGCCAAAGTTACAGAGGATAACTATAGGTCTATAGTTCTCAATTGCTTTCTTGTCACTTTTTTGAATATACTACAAATTTTTGACCTACACCAAATCTGAGGAAATGTTTCTGTTTGAAGTGCTAGATTAAAGATGATAGTCAGCGGTAAAGCGAAGATAATGGATTTTGAAGTATTTATAATAGTTTTCATGTATTGTGGCCTTTGCCAGTAAATATGATAATATGGATTTATCTTTGTAAGTTACCGTATATACTTTCCTTTTTTAGTATATGATAAATCTATCTGTCTCTCTGTACATCTGTCATTCTGTTTGATCTTACCCGAAATCCAAGCACATATTTTATTTGCTCACCTCTGATTTGTCAATTGCTCTCCCATGCCTTTTATATTTAAAATAAATTTTGTTATTGTTAATTAGACAACTCGTTTCTAAATGTAAAATCTCACTGTTAAAGTTTATTGGTGCTATATTGGATTACCCTGTACACATAAATCAATTACCCTTTATAGGTCCCAGCCCGACATGTAACAACAAAACGAAACTTCGCCTATCACGCGAACAATCCGAAAGTTTTGTTGCGTTTGACGTTGGTCATCATAATCAGGATTAGAACGAGATGAGAAAGGGTTGACTTCCATCAGAATCACCACGCGTCTCTTTATTGATCCTTGGTCCCGAGGTGGTAGAAATGAGGTGGCGGTGAGAATGGCGGCATTTTCAACATTCGGTGATACGACAGCTGTCAGATGCATGCTCGAGCTAGCTGCAAATAATGGCGACATATGTACGAGCGTACGATTCCGACCACCGGCGCAAATAATACGAGGTGTCACACCACATAAAAATATCCAAAAGGAATGTAACGTGACTATATGAAATTTTTATGATCTTGGATTTTTTATGCATGAAATTTGCTCTCAAATGGAAACATTGTGAATGTTACGGACAAATGAAATATTTGTTTCTGCCAAGTGGTAAATTAAGACGGAATACAAGCAGGACTGCCGGATTCCTGCTAAATCGAGCAAATTTAAGAGTAAACTCAGAAATTGTTTCAGCAATGATTTACAATTGAGTTAAAGTAAATGAAACATATTTGTATTATATGAGGTTGAAAATTATTGCTTCAAACTGAAAACATATTTCAGTGGCTAATTTTAGCAAGCAAATAATATCGCTATTAAAAATAGTATCTGTCGCAATCTTCCTGAATATAGTTGTTTCAAAGGGATATTATATTAGTACAGTCGAATTGATTTAATTTAATTTTTTTCGGCGACAGCATTCCACCTGAAATTTTATTATTGGTTCTTATGTATTATGACCTCTTGATTACAAAAAAAATATTTATACTTAAAAATTCCATGTGCGTCATAAGCTATATGAACTTTTTGACGCGCTTTCACGGATTTTCAACTTATCTGCTTAATATATTTTGTACTAGTAATCGGATGGGAATTTTAAAAATAATGGCTTACTTATTTGGAATAAGATTCTTAAAAAATATAGACCTATCAGATATGTATTTGTCGATCCTCCATCTTGGAAAAAAAAAGAACAGACCAAAAATTGCCGAAAGAATCAAAATTGGATATCTTTTCTGTAAGAAGGACTAATTTCACCAAAGCTGGCAAAAGTAAAACTCACTTATGGTCAAATGTAATGTACCAATCCCGGACACCATCGTATGTCAAATAGAACGGTCAAAGATGGCGGACGAAATAAAATTTTTAATTCTCCGTCAATTATCAAGGAGGCATTGTACGTCATTTTTTTTCAATTGTACGTCATTTTATGTACTTTTAGGGGATAGAGTTTGTTTTTAATTTTCAAAAATGCATTTTCTTTAACTCTGCTATTTTTAACCTAATTTTCATTGACATAAATGAAATATGAATATTATGAAAGAATTTTTCAAAATTTGCCATTTTAAAAAACTTTAGCCAAAGAAACCGAAAAACTATTTTTGTGTTTGCTGAGATAGTGATAACATTATTCACATTATCGATTTCGGTAAAAGCCATGTTGAAGTAGAAGTCCTTAGCTTTCATTACATGTAACATTTTTTATGCTTAATTCCTCCAAGCATTGCTAATAAAAATCAAATTTATAAAACATCGGGAGACACGTTGACAACTGACATTAGAGAACCAACTGACAAAATATCTACCAACTCTATAAGTAGGTCGAATTAACTACTGGTCTACATCTATGTAGGTAATTTAGAAACACGGGATACACACCCAATATCCGAATATACTGGGATTAATTCCTTCTTCAAAATAAGCCCCAGTGCCATGGCCGGGAGTGTGCTTGCCTCTCAACCGCAAACAAGCAGGGATATATATTTACTCTAATTTTAAGTTAACTTCTAACTCATTTTTTACTTTGACTTTAACTTTCATAAGTTTTAAAATCTGGATAAAGAGAAAACTTATTTGATCATAAAACTACTTTCTTTTTATTTTTTAAAATAATAAATAAAATACAAAAGGTACGTAAATGATTTGATTATTATTATATTAATAATGTTTACTGAAACATAATGCAAATCAATTCACCTTCAATTAAAGAATATGATATCTTCTTTCACAGTATATAAAGACTTCATAATATTGATGTAAATTAGACAATTTTTTCAAATAACTTGAAAAAGAGAACGTATAAGTTTAGGAAAGTAGACTATATATTTGTATAATGCTTTGCTTGAGTTAGAATGGCTAATCTTAGTAGAAATTAATGACGTTGAATTACCTAGAAGTTACTCAAAGGAGGAATAAGTTATAGCTAGTTATTTGATATATTTAATATTATCAGCTTAGATCTAATAAGAATTTGTATGTTATTAATATTTTTGAAAGTTATTACATAATACGATTGTTCAAAATTAATTTGTAATATTTTATTTTAATGTACTTAAAATTAACATACTACTACTACTCTATTCATGACTGATTCTGATTATTGATCATATATTCATATATTATTATTATTTCCATGCGTATGCTTAATAAATTTCTTTTTCAAATTAATGAAGTTTCATTTTGCATTAAATTTTTGAAGTTTTAAAAGACTTTCTATAGCATATTTCATTTTATTTCGATGAAAATCGGGTGAAAAAAAGGAGGGAAAAAGAAAATGCATTATTGAACTTTGTAAAAATGTACTTTTTTTGAAAATTAAAAAACTGCATTATATCCCCTAAATTTTATTTCGTCCGCCATTTTTGACGGTTCTATATGACATACGGTGTCCGGGATTGGTGCATTATATTTGACCATAAATGAGTTTTATTTTTCCCAACTTTGGTGAAATTTACCTTACCTTACCTTTACCTCATACAAAAGATATTCAATTTTGATTCTTTTGGCCATTTTTTATGTTTTCCATTTTTTTTCCAAGATGGCGGATTGACAAATACATATCTGATAGGTCTATATTTTTTAAGAAATTTTATTCCAAATAAGCCAGTATTTTTAAAATTCCCATCCGATTACTAGTACAAGATATATTAAGCAGATAAGTTGAAAATGCGTGAAATTCTGTGAAAGGGCGTCAAAAAGTGCATATAACTTTTGACGCACACGGAACTTTTGGACACAAATATTGTCTTCGTAATTATAATACATAAGAATCCACAATAAAATTTGTTGTCGCCAAAAAAAATCAATTCAACTGTACTATATATTTAGTTTTGCTCTACATGTTTTTATTTGTTATTTTGTGACTCAGTCAAAATATTATATTATTCCATTAGCATTTACAGGGTGTTTTTAAAAAGTGTTTTTAAAAATTTTAGATTATGGGGATGAAAACCTTAATAACCTTTACACAAAAGTGCACCCCCAGAGCTACACATAGACTCTCAAAATTGACCATGCAAAAATCATGTTCTGCGATATCTTCTTCCAATTCTGAAGCACTTAAAAAATATTTGATGTACGTTTTCCAACTGTTATATTTCTTGTGTGGCACTGTAGATCTAGTTCAATCAGTTGGAAGCTACCGGGCTACGATAGCTATTTATCTACGAGTAAATAAAACACACGATGGTGCAACAACATTTGTAAAAAAAATGCAATTCAAATTTGACTAGTTGCAAACCTGATGCCAAATATTGTGAGGTCGATTCAAGTGATATAGAACGTTAATTATTACTTTGCATAAATCCCCTCAGAGGAATTTTGAAAATTTCTTTATGTTACTAGAGAATCTTCTTATCAAATGCCTATCGAAACATAAACGTTTAATATTACTTGGTGACTAATGTTGATTCCAGAGAATGCTCATCAAACTTAACTGACTTAGTTAGTTCGATTAATTGAACCATTTGGGCTTGAAACTTGCATCTCTGACTTTACCAGGGCAACTAAATATGCTGCTACTTTCATCGATAATATCATACCAAAATATGGGTGATGGTTTTATTGGTCGGCGTTATCGATCCGTATCCGTGTGACTACCAAGTCATTATATTCTAATGAGCGGTTACGTAACAAATCCTAAAACTATATGGAGAAGGCATATTACTAGACATGACATAGAAAAAGTTAAATGCTCTTAATCTCAAGTTAATTGGGTTCTTTTCGGTAGTCCTAACTATAGTGCGCATAATTTGTTTAACTTTCTGGTTAATATTTATAATGGTCTCAGTGAAACATATTTCTGTTTAAAAAAGATGCTTAACACCCGCGAAACAATTTAATGAAACTTTCAGAAGTAAACGGGACATATTTACTTTGCTTCCTATATAATTTATATTTTGAAACGCTGCGTGCTGTCTCTTTGTTTTAATTTTTTTTTTAATATCATTTTTATTATTGTACCTAATGTGTATTGTATATGGACCTTGATTTTATTTTATAGACTCTGTCAACAGCACCTTTTTTGTTACTATATACCTAGCAAGCAAACTGTTTGAATTTAAAATAAATGTATTACACTGTATCTGATAAGGCTGAAATGGAAAAACCCATTTTAGTTTGAAAATTTAAGGCTTCATGTATAAAATCTGCTACTGGCAAGTGATTATTTCACATATATAAAAAGTTTTTCCTCTCAACAAAACCTTACATATTTAAAGCGCAAGATTAGATAGAGGCAGGTAATCGAAACAGCGCGGGTTTGAACGCGTAACGGAGTCCTTTGATCACAGTGATGTGTACACGGCACAGATGATGGGATTGAGTTGATAATTTGGTGTTGGGCCAAACTCAAACCGCCGCCTTACCATGTTTACAATGTTCTAGATCACTGATTTTAGCTAAAATTTACATTACAATTTCGCGTTCTCGGTAAAACCTTTCAACCATGTTTCACTAAAGCCGTATTAATTATAAAAACTAATTTGGTTTTTATGATTACAGGTAACCAGTTTGCGGTGGAAATTTATCTGTTTAAAGTTTACTGTCCCATTATTCATTTCTAGGCAGGATCAGTCTGCGGTAAAATCTGCTAAATTTCATACAGTGGTAAATATTGCGCTTTAAACTATTGAAAGTACGATACAAATAGGAAATATAAATGAAGAAAATAGGGAATCATTGAAATGTTTCATGAGTAAACAAAAAAGGAATCCCGCTACATACCCTAAAGAAGAAACAGCGAAACAGCTACGGACATGTGTTTCGATATTATTGTTCCTCGTCAGCATAGCGTAGTTCAAAAAAGGGAATCTAGAAAGGATAGATCAGTAACAAAAATTAAAATAGGTCGAATGTATAGTACACAGTACTATTGTTCCTTCATGTCTAGATCGACCTCAATTTTGGGTGACGATTAGGGAGATCGCAGAGATAAATACCCTACGATATCCATTTATTTTTGTTTACATTTTCAAGAACTATCTACCTCAGGTTGAGGACATTTTTTTTACAGTGAATGAAAAGTTACCGAAATGCATTTCATTAAAGTATGCCGAAAAAAAAAAAAAGCATTTTAGAGGAAAATACTCTTTAAATTTTTTAAAATACCCTTTACATTTTTTAAAATACCCGTTAACGTGACACCCATCACGTCCATATTAGGTTAAAACCGACCATAGTACATAACATAAACATAACACACCACAGATAGTAGACAACCCCCAAAACCAAAGCCAAGGCTGTCCGGAAGGGGGTTACACATTCGGAAAAACGCAGACATACATCCACACCCACCGGTGTTGTCAATACCGGGGCTGGGGGTCGAACCCAGAGCGCGGTAGCGAGTCGATCAGCGTATTCGCCATTCAATACGCCTTAACCGATTGAGCTACCGTGCTGGTACAGCATTGTAATCTTATAGCCTTTTCCACCTCTTTGAAGAAATCGAATTTTTATTCTCCATTTTCGCAGTTTACTCAAAGAAAATGCGTCCTACATGAAAAAGCTTGTTCAATTATTTTTAATTTAACACCTTTCAAATCCCTTTCCGGTAGAAATTAGCCAGGACATGGTCAAAAGTTACCAAGAAATGCATGTTCATGAATATTAAATGTTATTGGTTTAACTGGTTTCTAATGTGTACCTGATAAAAGTGAATTTTACGTTTTTTTATTGGTATCTAAATGAGAAATTTCGTGGTATATGCAGTATATTGAAAGAATTTTTTTTTATTAATAAAAAATTGCTTTACCCATGCAAAATTACTTTTCATAATTTGTCATGTTTAAACAAATGAAATGATCTAGATTTATATTGCACACAACATTCCTTTACCTTATTGACAGCTTTAGAAGTAGCCATTTAAATATAAGCGAAACTTGCAAAAACAGGTAAAAATTTTAAAATTTTCGTCATAGAAATAACTTTTAAGGAAATTATTGAATATTAGCAAACTACATATTTCAGCTATATGAGCATGAAGGTAGTTGTTTCTCTTCCATTTTCACTTTAAGAAATGAGTATTTGAAATTATGTTTTTTTTTTTCCAAGAAAGTACGTCACATTTTTAATTTAGTACTATATCAATTTTGGGAGCAAAATATCGGAGAGAAAAAATTGTTATAATTATCTTTAATTTGGTCTTTTTTCTTTTCTCTAAAATGGATGCAATGAGAATTTGAGATTTTTGAAGTTGCAACAAAATTTTACGCTTTATAAACTTAAAAGATTGCTTTAGGCACAGCAACATATAAGCCAACGAGAAGAAATGGCTTAAAGACAAATAAGTAATATATAAATAAATTTCTATAAATGAGTAAATAAATTTCTATTTTCATTTCTATTCCATTCTATTTTTGCCTCCCTTAAAGTTTACTTCAATAATCTTCTTTTCTTTTTAATTTTTTAATGTCATATGTGAATACGTCATCAGTGAAAAAGAAAAAATAAAATGTTGCTCATTGTCATGCAAGCGGCACATCACTGGAACTTCAAATATTTATTATGGAACTCTTTTATTGATATTTTAAACGTTTATAGATATTTTATTGCAACATATCTTTGGACAATTTCTCACAAATTTTTTAAATTTTTATACTTCTTTCTATGACGATTTTTCCAATAAAATATCCATATAAGTAAATCTTTATTGTGATTTCATTTTTTCTTAAAACTTTCACTTGTTTAACGATACCAAATCCAAATATATTTGCAGAATTTTTGTTCCTGCATCTGCCTAAATGTTTGTCCCACTCAAAAACGGTTTAACGTATTTTGATAAAATTTCTATACGTGTAGAAATATTTCTAACATAGAGAGAGAGAGAGACAGGGAATAAGCTATATCATTTTGGAAGTGATGGGAAGGTGTTAGGAAGATATTGGGATTATGGGAATATGGTGGGAAAATAGGAAAATGGGGTAAAATATTACGGAAAGGGGAGATAAAATTATGGGAAAGAGGAAGGAACGGGTGGGAAAGTAGGAGAAGATTGTGAAGCCAGTTTTCGATAACTTTTCTTTTATTGAAAATTTGGCATCAACAAGTTGATGTTAGTGCAGAGATACATTAGAATCTAATTTGGGAGTAATTTTACGATTTGTCAACTGCTGACAATTCGTTAATTATGCTTTGGCGGTTCCAGCCCCAAATCGAGAGGATCCCGACTAGGCAGCAATACTATATCATTTCAAAATGAAGGTGCACATCCTCATTATGCAAAAATAGTTAGAGATTATTCGGATAGAAGTAGTAGAAATTGATAAGACAGAGGTTATGAATGGCCTGTAAGATCACCAGATTTCACTATCCTCGATCACCTGAAGAGTAAGGTTTTGCAAAACAGATCTAATGATGACTTAACAATGAGAAATTACTAAAGAACTCAAGGTGGTAAAAAATGTAAAACGTCTTTTTTACCTCCCTTGCATTCTTTTTTTCTAGCCAATCGTAAAAACTTGCTTGACAAATTGCTCTTTATAACTTTCCGCACATTAAAATTATACATTAGAGAAACAGCAGGCTTCATAAGCACATTAGCAGTATATTTTATTACAACAGTGAATATAAACGTGATTATATTTATGGGTTTGGACTCAATTATGCCTAAAATGTAAGGTCGCATGTACAGTACTAAAAATAAAAAATCCATTTGAGATTAGGCATGTCATGTTTTAGATACTGTTCATTTTGATAACGTTGATACAGTGCCTAAAAACTACCTTGAAAGATATTGTTTTTATGACTGAAATACGTGATACTGGAAAATCCACCGACAACTTAATTTTTACTTGTGAGAGAGAAATTATAATAACTTGCCGTAATTTACTTTTAAACATATTTAATGTATTGCATTTGAGAAATTACTTTTAAAAATCACTCTTGGTCATTTCTATGTCATAAGTACCTAATTTATACTTAAAACTCTATAATTACTTCCACATCCACATAGCGGATTAGCAGTGTAGTAGATAGGCTTAAAATGTCATGAAACATCGAGATTTTAAGTTTGAGCAAAA
This sequence comes from Rutpela maculata, assembly GCA_936432065.2. Classification (NCBI taxonomy): domain Eukaryota; kingdom Metazoa; phylum Arthropoda; class Insecta; order Coleoptera; family Cerambycidae; genus Rutpela; species Rutpela maculata. Next base: position 100,575,325 of record OW386291.2, read on the forward strand.
ATACATTTCTGTTTACCGTTACTCTGTTGGTCTGTTTGTAACTTTTTTTGTGCTCACAATTAGTCTGAAACAGTTTATGTTATTGACTAGAAATTTGGTACACTTATGTATTATAATAAAGATCTGGAACTAGATAATATTTTGATCTTTTTCCGTTGAAGAGTTAGGAGATAAATGTAAGTAAGCAAGTATGAGCCCATCATATTGGGATATAGTGTATATATGAGAAACCAGGGTCTCAAAACATTTTTGGAAACAGCCACCCCGTCCCGTTATTATAGGGGCTAAAAAATAAAATTGTGTTATAGTGTTCTAGTGTTCTAGAAAAAAACCTCGACATTTTTTTTGGCATCAGCCACCCCCAGCACTACTGCGATCTCCACTACCAATGTGACTTATCGTTTTATGGGTTTTTGAGACAGACGATTTCATATTATATTATTAATGTTCTATGAGCAATTAATTCCACATTGTGGATTGCAAATGTAGTATCACATTTTTTATTCGTTGATAAGAGAATTGGATAGGAAATCCTTTCTAGACAAAGCAAATTTTCAATTTTTTCGTTTGGTTTGATGGGATTCCAAGGGTCTTCTTAAATGTACGTTTTCTATTTTTTTATGAACAACATACAGAGTATCAAGCACTCTTAGCTATATCCGTTAAATTGTTCTCTTTTTTAAGTCCCCATTCCTTGACAAAAAAAAATAATACCTGCACTCTAAGGAACACTTTTAAAAACTTTGATCGTTGTCCATTATTCTAAATTCAGGAAAAAAATTACAACTTTTGTATTACCCAAAGGATAAAATTGATACAAACAATACGTGTGGGATTTACCAAACAAGCTTTCCATATTCGAGGTATGTTGGACAAATAAAACGCTCAATTACAATTAGATTTAAGAAGCACATGGCCCATGTCAAATACGGACGAACTGGAAAGGCTAATGTTTCGCAGCGTACTTTTAATATCATAATAGAATGCATAAAAATGCCTGAGAGGAAGAAGGCAGCACTTTGTGCCATAAGGCTGCATCGGGCATTCAAATTCACACCAGGCGACTTGGTTGGTCTCTTAAGGATTCTGGAGCTAATCCAATTTGAATCCATGACCAAATCCACTGACTCAATGCCAATCAAGCATGACTTTGACTGCGCGATTGATGTGCTGACTGACAGCCGTCAGGCGAGTAGGGTCGAAGCACTGCGGTTGGAAAAAGTTACACATGTAGTATGCAGATGGATCTAAGATGGCTGAAGGGATAGATGTGGGCGTAGCGGGTCCTAAATACAGGCTATTTAAAATACTTCGCAATGTTGTAGAACCTCCCAAAAATTCACCTAAGTCAAGGAATAAATAATAAAATCGACTTAGGAAAATTCTATTAAAAAGACAGAGCATAACTAACTATAATTAAAGGCATAACCGCCAAAGACTGGCACATCAAGACTTAAACACGTTTGAATTTTAACTTTAACGTCGTTCGACGACGTTCATGGCCAAAATAGCAAAAAATCAAAAGTACGCCAAAATTAGTAAATATTTTTATGGACAATGAAAAAAATATATATAATAATATATTTATATATATATATATATATATATATATATATATATATATATATTAATAATAAAATAATATATTTTTTCAAAAGTATGGCAAAATTTTACATTTAAGTTTTTTATCGCTTTTCGAAACATAACGAAATTTGGGACATGGTCGTTATGGATATAATTCAAAAGAATGATAATAAAATTCTGACAAAGCGACGTACTGAAGGACGAGAACTGAAAAATGTGGCAAAGACGCAATAAAAAAAAGGCATCCATATGCAGTTATTAGCCAAAAATTAGTAAAAATGGTCAAGGCCGGTTTCACGAATAAAACAAATTTGGATTCATCCAGCGACTTGTCACTTGGACGAAAGCGTTGGAGAATCCGCAGAAAGCGATAGCAGCAAAATCAAATTCAAGTGCTTAAACATGGAAAAATTATAGAGAAAACCACCTTGACTATAAACGGAGTCAAAGAGTCATTTTCAAAAAGCTCACTCGAAAGCGAAGTCATGTCACCTTCAAATATTGAACCTATTAGACTAGTATCTAAAAAAAAGATGTTTTTTAATTATGTCTGTCAGTATGATTAACGTGACGCCACGAAGGAGGCTAAACAGCCTAGTATATTTGCGATCGCTCCAGGTGGACGCTCGGCAGGAAATCGTGTTTTTTTTTTAAACCGCAGGTTATCGATTTATTTTTGTCCATCAGTGCAGAAATAAGTTCTATGGGTTAAGTTCAATGCAAAAATACTTTTGACGGATATTTTGGTGGGAGCCGTTGACTCCCGGGCAAGCGTCAAAAATATCAAAATAGGTAAATTTAAAAAATTATTTTTTGACGCTTACCTGGGAGTCAACGGCTCCCACCAAAATGCCTGTCAATGGTATTTTTACAATGAACTGAATACACAAAACCTATTTTCGCACTGATGGACAAAATTAAATCGGTAACCTGCGATTTCAAAAAAACTAGATTTCCGGTCGAAAGCATCCACCCAGAGCGCCCTCACATATACAGTATATGTGAGGGCACCACGTTCATCATGCTGACAGACATACATAAAAAAATACCTTTTTTATATATACTAGTTAGTCTATATGTGAGGCCGGTACGTCGCCATAAAGGAGGCAGGAAAGCAAAACTCATACAGTTGAACTTCGTTCTTGTGAATAATATGATTACTGTAAAGAACTTCAAAGCTAACTACAAGTTTTAGTAAAATATTTTTATACTATTGTCCGTCAGTTCCTAAATCAAAGTGTCGTCATACACTAAGAGGTGGACGTCCTTACCCTGCTTGGGGAGGCGTTTCTTTCAAAAATAAATTTTCTTTAAATACGATATTGCATAACATCATTTGTATTTATTTTGGATTTAACCAATAAATGGTATTATTTGAACTGTTGCATTTTACTGATTGAATTATTAACTTTAAGTCTTTTTCCTCAAGGACTTTTGTGTGTTAAGTCGGCTTTGAATATCGGGTGGCTCTTGACCCCGCAAGTCTGTAATTCAAAACATCGATCGGATTGCGAAAGCTCGAGTGGGATTTTCCATAAAAGTGATTAAGTCACCTCTAGACACAAGATTGCAGTGTAAAACATATATTATAATCTAAAGTGCATCGAAAGAGAAAACAAAACTTGGAGAGAAGGCAGTTAGTTAGCGATCTACGGTAAGTACAGCTTTTACCTTTCTCATCTATCAAATATTTATTAAACATATAGAACTCAACTGGGAGTGGAAACAATCACATACAATTGAGGAAGAACGCGACTTAACTTAACAAATAAATCAGACGCCGCGTGCTAGGTTCTTCTACAGCAACACCCCAACCATCTCCAGGGAGAAATCTTACTATGAATCTGTGTACCCAGGGATGTATTAACAAAGGCATTTGAAGGGCAAAGATCTATATATTTTCAGATAACCATGCAGCACTAAAATTTCTCAGGGCCTATACCTTCGAGTCTAAAATTGCCTGGGAATGCAGACAATCCCTGCAGCAACTGGTAAAAAACAACAACGGTACCTCGATGTAGGTGCCAGGGCATGAGGGAATAGAAGGTAATAAACTAGCTGACAGCTGTGCAAGAAAAGGGACTTAAGCCCCATTCTTTGGACCCGAACCGTTTGTATCTTTTCAGGGACACATAACGGAAGAGGTCCAAAAATGCTAAAAGGAACAGAAGAACTCCTGCTGGAGGAATACTCCAGGCGAAAGACAAGCGAATAGTTGACAACCTACTCGACAATTAATGTTTATCGAAAGTCCGACTTAAGGCTGATCACAGGACTTCTAACTGGTCATAGATAACATCTTAAGAAGATGGGCATGGCAGAAGATGATAAATGCAGATACTGCGATGCTGCAACTGAGACTGCGAATGCAGGGTATTAATCTGCATTATGCTAAAGTACCTGGAACAGGCGGAATTTGCGCTTGGGAAATTAGCGTCCAGGAAAATCACAAGCTTTGTAAAAAATTTTGGAATCCTGGGCAATAATTAGTTGTAGGGTAATTCACAAGAGATCTTTTAGGTTGAAGTGAAGAAAGACCAATTTAGGATCAAGCAACCCCTTACAATCTACAACATAATCAATTATTTAGGTTTAATTAGAACTAATACAAGCTGGATGCTTTTGAAAACTTACTAATTAAAAAATGCAGAAACAATGTTAAAAATGCCTGCGTTATTGGTTTGTAGGTCACTATTAGCCGAAGATCACAAAATTTAGGCAGATTAAGAACGTATCACTTTTAATATTAATGTGGAATTCGTTGTTAGATTTGGTTTAATTATTATCGTCTCGTTTAATAATAGCAATAATCGTCTCCAGGTAGTATCAACATGGTTGGTCTAATATGTATTGAGTGTAATGTTCGAATCAGTGCCCTTACGGTATCTGCAAGATCGACTTCGACGTTAGTGATACACCAAAAGTTTCAGTCCCCACTCCAGAACTAATCTGATTGCAACTAAACGTCCAAAATATCCAAAATTTGAAAAAAAAAACGGTCAGCTCTCGATGTATTCAATGACAGTTTTTTTTTAATTTAATAACACCAACCGTTCTCTACATGTTGCATTTGACGATAAGACCATTTTTCATTATTTTTGGCATTTTCTTATTTAATTGAGAATCTTTTTTTAACTTTATTCCAATTCGAAGAATCGTTTTATAATTGTTGGCCAATCCTTCCTAAAATGAAACTTTAACAAAAAGTAAGTATAATATTATATTTAATAAAGGATAAGGCATAGTTTTTTGTAAAAAAATTTTAACATTCCTCTTAAAAATTAAATTAAATACGCCTATTGTCTTGAAATAAAATGTTACATGCTCGCAATATATTGATCAACACTTTCTTGCTGCGATTCCAACATCATTTCTATGTTTGTTATATTATTCGTACAATGTTATTGTGACTACATTCACGAAACAAAATTTAGTAATAGAGACGTAATCAAAAATCAATATTATTATCTAAATCGTCGAGGGAGGGATAACAGTAGTTTCATCGATTCGTGCCGTGTTGATAACTATGTTAAATATTTAGACAAGTTTATCTTAATAACAACTGTTATCAAACTAATGGCTTAATGGATTTTACCACGTGCTAATAGAAACCCGTATAAGATTACTCCTGATTTATGTTAGAAAATTGTTTTCACTGGATTATGCGCAAAGTTAGATTGCTTGTTTTATATTTAATCTTACAAGAGGTATGAAAATTACAGGTATATAGAGTAAAATATTTAAAAAAGACAATATACCGCGTGTTCTATTATGTTTTCCACTATTTTGATATTTTTTAAACAGATTGGGATAGGAATGTGTGGTTTTCACTGTTTTAAATGATCACAAGTTTTCATGCCTACTTTCAATTTTTTTCGCAGGTCCTAAAATTTCTAAAACAAAATGGCGCTTTTTCAATTTGCTCTTGTCAAGATTTTCTTTTTGAAAGTTATGTTCTTAAGTTGTCCAAAGACATTTAGTTTTCTAAAATTGATTAAAATCTGAGTGAGGAATTTATTTTCATAGATAATCGAGCAAAATTACACATTCTTTAATGACACATTACTGTCTTAAAGTACGCTTTGATATAAACATCAAAGTTTATATCATTCGAGTTGTAGTTATTTAATTTTAACTTCCCTACAATAAAATTGTGAGAGGTTACTAAAATTAGTCCAAAATCGAAAATTGAGATAACATAAAATCTATACGTTTTGAGGTCCCAGGAACCCAAAAGAGTGATTTTTGAAAAATTATATTTTTCCCATGGACTTTACCTGCCGTAGAAAAAATTTTGGTGTTCCAAAGCACTCTAGACGAATGTCTTAAAATGCTTAAAAAACCTGAACATCAACTCAGATATTCTCGAAAATCTCATGATATACTCAGAATGTTGCCTTGAATTCAAGTATGTAAAAATAGTCTCATACCGTTCTTTATGTTCGAAAATCCATTTTTACAGGTAGTTTATGCACCCTAAATTTCAAATGCATAGGTTAAAAAATAAAGGAAATATAGGGGGGGGCACTAGCCTGTGGCACCCGGTATACGAGAATTCTTAATTTTTAACTTATATTGTTATTGTCTAAATGTTGGTTGTGTCATTTTCTTAATTTTTTTGTATTTCTTTTTGGGATACTCTGCCGCATGTATATTCTTCTAAACAATGTCCGTGAAATCTACAAAATTTTTAACAAATAATGAAATAAGAAAAAATATAAAAATAACGTATTCTTAAAGCTGTGTATTTAATATACACAGCACGCAAAGACTTTTATAATATGCTTTGAGAAAGGAAACAGATTCGGTTTTCAAAACGTCAGCAAAATGTATTATTTTTATATTTTTACTTATTCATTATTCGTTATTTGTTATTTGCCAAAAAACGCCTTCTAACTGCTCCTTTAACGTTAAAGTCACAGACGTAGAGGTTATTTTCCAGTAAAATACTGGATAATTGTATAATTTTTTAGACCTCAGGGACATTGTTTAGAAGAAAATACATGTGGCAGAACATCTGAACAAGAAACACAAAAAAATTATATATTCCACATTTCATAAAATACTTAATATTGTAAACTTTTACGTATTTGTATTGGTTAACTACTTTCGTGATTTTTGGCAATTTCCGAAATCAACAAAGGGACACTCTTAGTCACATAATTATAAAAGATTGCAAAATTTATGTTTTCAAATAACAAGCGGGCAAATCGGCCGATACTATTATAAAGCGAAACAATTACAACTGAGATACAATGCATTTATTTTCTATTCCAGGCTACCACATCCTCCTGAATGGCGGTTTTCATTTTCTAAATTCACCATTTTCATTACTTTTTTCCAGTAAACTGAGCGACAATATTACGAACATAAACAAATGTGTTTTTTTATGCATTTAGTTCTGCCCAGCTATCTCTGTACTATTGTGATGGAGATACTAGCATATTGAAAACACCAACCAAACCTAGAAACATTTTTAATTTGAAAACATCCGATCGAAATACCAAAATGCCAGGTCATCCAATGTAAATTCATTCATTTATTATAAAATTACATGTTTCACGGTTGAAATTTGTTTAATACTCATAGTGTAATAATAACCGATACATATTCCATTTTTACAACAAGAAATTTTGGTTCATTTTTCATTCTTCGAAAAAAATAATGTAATTCTATATTATGGCGGGTGCGCCGGTCACAGATGGTTTGTACATAATCTAAAGAACTTCCAAGCTTCCACCCACAAGTCGCTATCACTCAATATTCTATATGAATAGCATCAGATGCATAATGACCCCCTTAGGTATTACACTTCTTGATTAGTTTAATTTTATTACACGATTATTAACTAAATACTTTTTTTCTTGAGTAATTCCTTATTAGATTAAATTAATCAAATCACACATTTATTCCAGATAAATGCTAATAGTCGCTAAAATATGCCCCTTTTCGAAATTGGTGCATTCACATTGTAAGTTTTAGTACAATAACAATTACAATTATTTATTTGCGTTACACATACACATTTACACATGCAATGGGGAACTTGCCCATTTTTTTTTTGTTTCATTAAAGTGTGTGTTTATGTATAAAAACACACCACACCGAATATCGGCTATTAAATCGCAGTACTTACTTTGTAATAAATAATTAAAGTTTACTTTAGTCTTCACCCTAATTAATAGACTGGGCGGATGTTGGCTTTGAGACGTCCGCATGCACATTTGCGCTTTAGTTTTGTCACACTGCAAAGTGTCACTGTCTGATAATACAACTATTAAATCAGCAAATAAAATTCTTATTCGCGTGCCTAAAGATAAAAATCGCCGATCAAAATAGCTAATAGCATGCAGAAGAAATAATATAGGGGATATTTCTGAAAAGAAAAAACAACGCCATTTATATATGTGAAGACTATTTTAATGTAAGTACATTAAGTATAGCCAAAACACCAAGAATTGAATTTTTGTTTAAGATAATATATTACAAATTCCAGGTCAGTGTTAAAGTTTATTTTAATTTACCATTGAATAGAGTGTCATAAACTTTAATTTCTTTAAACAATATGTTCATTCCTAAAAATATGCATATTACTTTTCCATTGAAAATGTTTTTCTGATTTCACATACAGGAGTACAAGACACAACATAATATGCGTATAAATTACCCATATTTAATTGACTCCTTTAGAAATACCAGAAAGAAGAGTTATAAACAAATATGAACTAAAATGAAACAAAGCCTTTAGGTATACATGGTAACAGTACATATTTATTTTATATATTTATTAATTAACTAATTAAAGATTTTAATCGCTTATATTTCTGGAAGAGATTTTTTTTTTAATTTTTGTTGTCTATGGGGTTTTTAATGCTGTTATTTTACGATTTTGAGTATTTTTATTCAATTTTATTTTTTGGGCAAGTTGCCGAGTACCGTGGAACTGACTTGCCTTCGCGGTGGCCGTGTATAGCATCTGTCGATGCTTGCGCGCGCCTGTTACTACCTGGAGGTAGTAACAGGCAGCACTGCAGCACTTACAATGTGAAAATCGCGGTTTGTGATTTTTAAAACATGAATATGAATAAACAACGGCGCCTTAAATGGGTACACAATTCAGAAGTATCAAAGCTTGGGGTTTTACAAGTAATATAAAAATATATTTTGATGGGTAAAATTCGGGCTAGAAAGTTGCTTCGTTACACCCCTCTCTTACTTCATACAAAAAAATAATAAAATGAAATGTAATTATTTTTTTCTTCCTTGCATCGGTATTTAAATAAAAGAAAAATTTAATCAATGTCCCTAAATGATTTAAGGCGCATAGCCCACACAGGTTTATAAACTTTACACACCTTTCACAAATAAAAATCAAAACAAAACATCTTTCCAGAAAACAATAGCAATAATAACAATGAGAAATAAAACAGAAATCATCTTACTATGGCCTGATAGCATAATTCTAGCTTCTGGTATGGAGGGTCCTCCTAAAAATACCTGAAAAATAATGTAAAATTAAACGGTTACTGCTGGTGCTTTAGGTCTCTATGGGAGCAGGTTGCACCGGACTCCTTCGCGTTGTCTCAATCTGGCGGATCGACGGGTAACGTACTCGGGCTGGACGGGCGGCCGAGTTTCTTCGCCAGGAAATGAGCTTGGTGGTCTCCTGGAAGGTTTCTTTTTGGCGGTCTGTGTTGTCTTTGGCAGCTCGTTGAAAGATACATGTTGTTTCAAGTCTTTTATATGGATGCGGGTCAGTTTCTTTCCGGTATCTGACTTCAGATTGTATACTACTGGTGATAGGACGGTGTACGGCCCAGAGTATTTCGGAGCTAACTTTGAGGCGAAACCTTGGATGGCTGAAGAAAGGGGATGCTCCCGTTTCATAACACGGTCATCTATATGATATTGGATATCCCGGCGTCGGAGGTTGTAATATTTGCTCTGGGAGGTGTATGCTTGAGCTAGTTTTATTCTGACCAGCTCAAATACCTCTTGTAACTTATCGAGACGGTTGGTATGAATGGCGGGTATTTGATTGCCCTTGTCTTCATTGGGTTCGGTGGCTTCCTGAGTCGCGGTTTGGTACACGGTAGCGGGTAGTGTAAGTTCCCTGCCAAAGTTCAAAAACGCGGGAGAAGAACCGGTTGACTCATGCCTCGAGCTGTTGATAGCCAGTTGTAAGTTGTTTAAATTTTGGTTCCATTTTCGGTGATCTTGTTCGCAATACTGGGCTATCATAGTCTAAATCGTGCGGTTGGCTCTTTCCACGAGGTTCGCTTGGGGCGTATATGGCGGTGTTAACCAGTGCTGGATGCCGAATTCTTCTAGCAATGCGCGGAAAGTGCGGCTGTCGTACTGGCTACCATTATCGGTGATTACGGTACGTGGACATCCGAAGCGAGTGATGACTTCATCGTAGAGAGCTTGACTGACGTTCTGGGCGGTGGCACTTCGTAGGGGGCGGTACTGGAACCATTTGGTAAAGCGGTCCTGGAAAACCACTAGGTAGTTGTTTCCTTTACTGGATCTGGGTAGCGGTCCTAGTAAGTCAGTACTGACGGTTTCCCAGGGTTGGCGGCTGATGGACGGTTGCATGGCTCCTGGTGTTTGCTGATCTTGTAACATTGGCACTACATACAGCTACGTACATATCTGGCGACATCACGGAACATGCCTGGCCAGTAGTATTTGTGCGATATCCGGGCTATTGTTTTGGCAATTCCCAGGTGTCCAGCGGACGAAGCATCATGGTTTTCTTGCAAAACGTTGGCCCGGAGCGGAGTTGGCACACATAGCTTCCATGGGTCAGATAGGTCGGGTTCGGTTAAGTCGCTAGAATCCCAGAAGTGGCGGTGCAGCCGGTCATTACGTACACAGTAATCCGGATTAGCTTCTGGGTTCTTTTCAACTTCCGACTTCTTCCGTTTGTACCATGAACAGTTTGGTGCTTCATTCACAGCACGTACCAGGGGCGGGAGAAGATCCTTCCAACGGTTGACGTGATAGTGTATCAGCTACACGGTTTAAGCTTCCTTTACGGTACTTGATCTTAAAATCATACTGTTGCAAAAATACGCTCCAGCGAGCTAGGCGGCCAGTCGGACTTTTGATGGACTGTAGCCAGCGAAGGGACTGATGATCGGTCAAGACAGTAAAGTGGTATCCTTCGAGGTACGGTCTCATTTTCTCTATGCCCTACATGATGGCCAAACATTCCCTTTCCGTCACGGAGTAGTTCTTCTCGGCAGGAGTTAAGGTTCGGCTGGCGTAGGCAATCACTCGGTCATGTCCCTCAATTTCCTGTCCCTATTAATAATAATTTGTACCCAACAGTATTTTTCGGTTAAGGCTCATATTTTGTAGTAAATGTTAGACTTCTCATTGAAATTAAATGAAATTGTTTATCATCTTGAATACGATATGAGCATGTGAACCACTATTCTTTCTGCTGACACCCATTTGGCTCTATATTGATCAGCACATTCCTGTTGCGAAGGCAAAATTATTTTTCCGTGTAATATATTCCTCTTATACCTTTATTTTGACTATATTCACAAATTGGGTAAATACAAGATAGAAAGGAAACCGAACATCAATATCATAATTTAGGTCATGGTGAGGGGGATTCATCCATTCAATTAGGTCATAATTAATGCTTGTTTCTGCGTTTTTAGATGCCAAAACGTCAAACTAAAAATAGAACTGTACATCGTCAGTATACATATGAATGGAACAGTACCTTGTGACAAGTGGTAGGTAGGCAATATAAATATTAAATAGCAAGGGCCACAGTATAGAACCCTGAAGCAGCAAGCATGACATTTTTTCCCACTTGAAGTGTCAATATAAGTGTATTGGTAGCGATTAAGTAGATACGAGATACTGTCATTAATACCGTAAGTATTTAGTTTTTTTGTAAGCTGTTCAACGTTTAATGAGTAAAAGGTTTTCGACATGTGTAACAAGGTCAAAGATGTTATTTTATCAGAACTAATTGAGGTCAATACATCGTCAAGCAAAGATATCAGGGCAGTAGATGTGCCGTAATTTTTACGAAATCCACACTGTGTTTTGGATATGGCATTATTGTTTAGCACATAAGACGGCAGTTGTTGCTGGATTACACCCTCAGCTAATTTTGAGGCACTGAGAGTAAGCTAATGGGTCTTAGTTCGAAAATAGTACTTATTTTATTGTTTTTAGGTATCGGCTTGACTAAGACCTCTTTGTAAATTAGCGGGACAGCTCCAGTTTCAAATGAAAAGTTTATAATATGTGAAAGTGTTTCCACTATTATTGGTAAGCTAAGTTGGCGCATTTTTCCAGAGATGCCATCACATCCAACTGTGTGAGGTTTTTGTTTTAAAATTAGAGACTGAATTAATTCTAAGGTGGACAATTGAAATTTAAAACTGCTATTTGAGAATTTGCTATTCTCGAATTTCATTAGATAATTGTCCGGTACTTTTTCGCGTGCTATGGAATTAATAGTTGTAGATACGATTGCATCACAAAGATGTTGAGGAAGAGATGAGAAATTTTAGTTAGATTTAACGATATCGTTAGACTTTAAGGTTGCCCATAGATTTTTAATATTTGTAAAATTTAACTCAATATGGAAGTTAAGAAAAGTTTTTTTCATTCTGTAAAGCAGCATTGTAAATATTTCTCATAGCAAAAAACTATTTTTTATCTGTAGAACTTCTACTACTTTTAGACTTATTCCAAGCTTTAGTTTTGAGTTGTTTTTATCATATGTATAGTATCAGTAAATCATGCTTCATTTGTTCTTTTACTATGAAAACTTCTAGTTTTTAGTGGGACATGGATATCAATAAGTGCTATTAATTGAGCGTTAAAGTAAGAAACCTTCTCATTAATATCGGTCATTACGCAATGTCAATTATTTAAATCCAAAATTATCATTTAGCTTGGGGTTGAGGATGAGGTACGGCCATCGGCTTAAGTGGGTGACTAAGCATCTCATCTAATAGTTACCTGCTAAATAAGGCTGTGAGATGACCCATGGGCTGTTCACGGTGGTAATCTCCATACCGTTGACTCGTCAGAAAGCGCCACCTTTCTGACAAGTTAACGGTACGATGATCCAGCTAGGGTTAAAGTTAGTAGCAAAGGAACCCTAGACACAAAGGACCCCTCATGGCCTATACGTAAAGTGTAAAGTGTTGACAGTGAAGTAATGCGAGTTGAGGATCTTAGAAATGGAGCAGCACGTACTCTAGGACGCGTATGACACTCTGCACGGCTCTCTGTCGGGCGTGCCGCTACACTCTTGGTAGCTCCCAACTCGCAATCTTCCACTGTCAACATATTGTGTTCGAGTTATAGTTGTCTAATAAGAAGTAGTACTGTACGCATCTGAATTTAAGATGTCAACGACAAAGCAGACCTGAACTGATTAATAGGCCATTCTTTGTTTATGTGGCGAATTGCGTACCTTGTTTCTTTCTCTTTATTGTTATTTTTGGCATTAAAAATAATAATTTTAATAATACATGGTATCTATTATTTGTTAATTACTTTTTACTTAAAAAACTATATATGTTTTAATATATTCGTGGCCAAAACACTGCGCATGTAAGGCCATATATAGAAGGAAAAAAAAATACATGGCCTAATGGTTTTCAAGATCATTTTGTTTTAAGTAATTTGCAAGATGTTAATGGCATTATTCAGCAAAATTCATATTTTTTTTAGGTTACCTAGTTCATCCCTTTAAAAGTACAGTTTCTTCGACACAAACGGTGTCTGGCCAGTTAAATATTAATGTACTTAAATATTTTTTAAAATTTATGTACAATTGTAGTTTAAACCACTTGTTTTCAGGAAACGTGAGTGATATTTAGGTTAAGTACATTGCAATGTATGGAATATTTAGAAGTGTGTGAATGGAGGGGAATATCTTTTAAATGCAGGACATATTATTTTGTGTGGTACAACTCGTTCAACACAAAACTTAATAAATGTGTATGCTCTATGTTTACAAACAATTGTCTCAGATTCAAATACCCATGAAATTAGTGGTACATTGAATATAACCAACTTTTAGCTTTCACCACCTTTTATTCTCAAACCCTTTCTCTGTTCCCTCTATTAGTCACCTTTTTGTTAATTTTGTTAATTTCTGTTCTTTTGTCCCTTTTTGTTCTCTTTCAAAATCCCCTCTCGACCAATAACTTCTTGTAAATCAAACTTTTTATTTAAATCACAACTTCCTCTCCACCCTATCTTTCCGAAGGCAGGCAGACCATCGGAAGAATACTGTCATTGGCTCGAACGGGTTTTTTCAATAAGTCTTTTCCCGTATCAATAATCCAATTTTTAAAACTGTGCGCGTGTGCTGTGCAAACTAAAACATTAGTGTAATTTTTAAGTGTTTTTAAAACTCATTCTAGTTATAGTTCGCCAAATTGTTAGATTTAAGTTTTTTGTTCCAAAGAACAGGAGTTCTAACCTTATAATTCTTCATTTATTGTTTAAGCCGGAGTTAAACCCGTTTCACCCGACCACCCATCTACCACAACGTTGCACGCCGTGGTGGTGTGGTCGGCTCTGAATCGGGACTTGACTCAGGTGCACTTTTGTATTATTAATTGTAATAAAACATTTTTGAATTGAAAAATTGAATATAACTGAAAAGATATTTATTAATTCTTTAAGTAAAATAAATGAAATAGTATTTTCTAAAATATGAAATAGAAATATTAAAACATAATTGTGGAACAGTATATATTACTTTTGAATATACTGGAATTACATATATATATATATATTTATTTCAAAAATTTCAATTACAATGTGTGATTGTCCAGGCCACTACTATTGCCACTCGGGGCCACGGTTATTTGCACCAGCTTTTTCCCTCTCCATGCCTGATTAAAGGTGGCTACGCCAAAGAGGGTAAGTTTTGAACATTGCCGTGCCAACTCAACTAAAGAGTTGTCCCTGCAATCTAGAAAGGATACCGACTAAGTTGGCTCCAGCAAATTGTATCGTGTGTAACTCCCTTAAACGCTATCATATTCTTAATAACTTAATATCTCAGTTTATCATTATACTTATTGTAGTAAACAATATGTCAGCAATTATCCACGAAAACAAAACAACCACAGAAATTACTAAATTAGAAGAATTAATAAACTCCAAAAATAAAATGGCTTCGAGGAAGCACCATACAATTTGGGACGTCTTTGTTCTAAACCACCGCTATAATTGGTTCTTTATTTGATTGCAATTTACAATAAAAAATAATTTCATGACATCTTTAGTTTTCATAAGATATCGTATATTTTATGTGCCTGCCTTTTACATTTAGTTCTTTTCATCATTGACTTTCCGGTGTAATCTAAGAAAACGTTTTCCCACCCCCGGTTCGAGCGGCGGGTCTCATTAAGTGGTTTCCCCTGGTAACGGTTGTCAGAGGTCGTCAGTTGCCTGCCTGTATTATGAGCAGCAAGCAATTGTAACTGCTATATTCCAGAAAAATAAACCTACGAAGAGAACAGTGGAGTTCTATGGCAATAAATGAATATTACCCTGTTTATTCACTATACTTTAGCGACTCTGATTTGGCTTTATGAGATGTAATTGCAATTATGTATTTCCTCGTTCGTTAGATGGTTTAATATATACGTAATTTATGCTGATTCATGTTTGGGGATTAAAGTTTATTTGAAAACACAGGATCACTGGTAATTTTTAATATTCCCATTCGCCTTGGACTTTTCTAGAAATTTTGCTTATTTAGTATTTTTGAAATATTATGAAAATATACATTAATATAATAATAATATGAAATTTGACAAAATTCTCCGCATTAGAAGCGAATAAAATGGACCAAATTAAGGTACCAATATACAGAAAGTAGATAATTCATATTAAATAAAGAAGTGTGAATGAATTTAAATAAATAATTTAAGTATTTTCAACATATTTTTTTCTTTAAAATGCTAGGAATCATATCATGTAATTCAATACTTCGTCAGTATTAACTAGAAGAGTAGTTGTTTTGATTGGTTCTCCAATAATGAGTGTTTTAAAGTATTTACCTAACTAGTACATTAGCGTGCCCAGATATACAGAAAGTAAGTGATTTCGTAATAAATAAAAAAGTGTGTAAGTTGTGATTTGCATAATACCTAAATAATATTCTCTAAAATGGATAATTTAAAAAACACGCTTTTGTTAAAAATTCACTAAAAAGAAAAAAATCCGTTTTTCATTTTCAATTTTAATCGTATCTTTTCAAATTTACTTATTTTATCTACGACTAATATACCGGGTGACACAGGAGATATATAACACCCCGTAGCATATTTATTTAAAAATATATTATTTTGAAATTTGGTAGACTTATATAATGCGTGATTGTCCTTTTTTTGGTACAAACAAGAAATTTTTTCCACATCCGGTTTCACCGGAAGTGACATCTACTTCGTTATTTTAAATGGCACCCTGTATATATTTTGTTCCTACCTGATTCTACTTAAATTTCTCTTTTCAACTATGTATACCAAGATGATATTCGTTTTTAAAATGGCTGCTGAAAACCATTTTATTGCACTAAGTCAAGTTGGCTATGGAATGAAATGTGGCGGTAATTAATGCTTAATGTGCTGCGATATCAAAAGAACCCTGGTACACAATTTTGTGTTTCATATTTGTTTTGTTCTAATCATCAGCCGAAGAGACTTTGTAGAATTTTTATATTAAATAAAAATCTCTAGACTAAATCCTCGAAATCATAAAAACTAAGATAGAAACACTAATTTTAAATTTGACCCATTTGTAAAATATTTATTCATCTTTCACTTTTACCCAATACAATTCATTGTTGTGTCTGATTTTGCTTGCTTTTAAATAAAATTGTTTTCGAAGAATCTCAAAATGGCCATTATTTTCCCAGCAGCGTCGAATTCTTGTAACCAGTACCTCTAAGCACATTTTCTAACTGCAATTCAGTAAACTAATTTATTGGTAACCTAACTCTCATTTTTAAGTCTTCCCTATTTTGCAGTGGAGTTTTATAAACCATTTCCTTGAGATGGCCCCATATGAAAAAATCAAGTGGCGTAAAATCCGAACACCTCGAGGGTCATCTAATTGGTAAAAGTGAAATATGAATAAATGTTTTACAAATGGATAAAATTTAAAATTAGTGTTTCTATCTTAGTTTTTGTGATTTCGTGGATTTAGTTTACAGATTTTTCTTTAATATAAAAATTATACAAAGTCTTTTCGGCTACTGATTAGAACAAAACAAATATGAAACACAAAATTGTGTACCACGGTTCTTTTGATACTGCAGCACACTAAGCATTAATTACCGCTACATTTCATACCATAGCCAACTTGACTTAATGCAATAAAATGGTTTTCAGTAGCCATTTTAAAAATGAATGCCACCTTGCTATACATAGTTGAAAAGAGGAATTTAAGGAGAACCAGATAGGAAAAAAATATATACAGGGTGCCATTTAAAATAACAAAGTAGATGTCACTTCCGGTGAAACCGGAAGTGGAAAAAATTTCTTGTTTGTACTAAAAAAGGACAATCACACATTATATAAGTCTACTAAATTTCAAAATAATATCTTTTTAAATAAACATGCTACCGGGTGTTACATATCTCCTGTGTCACCCGGTATAATATGTTTTATAGCGTTCATAATAGCGCAAAATACAGATTTCGTATACAGCTCAATATAGGTTTGAGTAAAATTTAAAAATTAAATAGTACTACTGGTTTTCGTTGAAAAATCAATATTGTTGAACTTAATGATAGTAACTACAAGTTTAAATTTAGAAATAATGTCACATGAATTAAATTTCATTTTTTTTAATAGTAAATGTATCAAAGGCACGGTTGTATATTATGACTGGGCTTGTGTATCCTTTTTAAGGGGATGGTTTCAAAGACAAAAAAAAAATAATATTAACCATTAGAACTGAAAGAAAATCAAATTGTAAGAATAAAAGGTCCTAGTAGTCTAGGCTCAATTTTCTAAAAAGCCTTCGGAAATCACTCTTAGAAGCAAATCATATTACTTTTTGCCAATCTATGTTTTTAGAGTAACTCGACCTCGCTGATTCCGAAAATTTCGGTTGTCATCTCGAATTCGGGGTTGAACCACCCTAAAACCACCCCTAAAGGTACATTTTTTCAATTTATCGAGAATATCTTCGTAAGAAGTGAATTGAGAGAAAAATGTCAAGAGAGTTGAAATGTAGTTTATAAAATTTTATTCAAAATGATATATATAAAGTTATAATTTCACTAGCTCATTGGCGTGCAATGGGGGTCTAAAATAATACATATTTCAAAAAAACCACAAAATAGTTCATCGTAGTTGTTCAGAAGGATATTTCTTCACATTGTGTGTAAAGTACATTCAGATTTTCGTCATTTTGTAAAGTTTGAAATTCCTTGGGGATCCAAAAGGGGTAAGCAGCTATCGTGCGTGAGTTTTAATATTTCCTTTTGTTTCACTTGTTAGTTTTAGCTCAGAAGATGTTGACTTTAGTGCTGTGTGTTGTGTCAGAAAACTGAATCTGATCGTTTATGCGCGGCTGAAGATAAAGGACTGCCCCGCTTATCTGAGGTAACACATCTTCGGAAAATACTACAAGATAAAAAATGGGTCAGTGGCAACAAGAAAGGAAACAAGGAAGGCAACAAGAAAGCAATGTGCCTTATTGCAAAATATGTATTTTATGCTAGAGTTGAACAAATGAGCGATCTAAACAAATTATGTAACTTAATATGGAGAACAAAATAAAGCAACTCGCTAAAGTCAACTACGAACTTCGCCTCCATATCGCAGTATGTAGATCTAATAGCTTCTGAGGCTCATTACCATAGCAGCTGGTTACTGAAAACCCGTAAGTAGATTGTGGAGAAATTAAGTAATATTATAATTTGATATTATTTTTTATAGATATTCCAATTAAGCGATGTATGGAACAGATATTTGGAGAATCAATACCGCAATCATTTTTAACTCGTTCATCGACTTGCTAAGCCAGAACCAGGCGTTAGTTCTTCCACCACATCTTGTGATATACTTAGTAACCCAGATTTATTGGATCTTGTTCATGTAGCTCTTCACGTAATAAAAAAGATATTATGGCTAAACTCCACTAGGACGTTATTATAAATAAGACATAAAAAAATTTATTTGAAAACAATGGGATCGAATTACCCATAAACGATAGGTTGTCAAAAACTAATATGATTTGCTTCTAGGAGTGATTTCAATAGGAGTTCCTAAAAATCAACAAAGTCGGCTACCCGTTTTCTATGCCCATGACATTTTTGACGTTACAGGTAGTGAAAATCTAAATACATTTTGCACATAACGCAAAGTAATATCCTTCTGAATAACTATTATGAACTATTTTGTGATTTTTTTAAATCTTGAAAATTTTTTAGACCCTCACTGCACGCCAATGAGTTAGTAGAATTATAACTTTATACAGACCATTTTAAGGGAAAAATTTTTTATAAACTACATTTCATCTCTCTTGAAATTTTTCTCTCAATTCACTTCTTACGAAGATATTCTCGATACATTTAAAAAATGTACCTTTGGGGGTGGTTTTGGGGTGGTTCAACCCCTAGTTCGAGATGACAACCGAAATTTTCGGTATCAGCGAGGTTGAGTTACTCTAAAAACAGTAAAGCGAAAAGAGGCTAGAGATCAATAAGAAAGCTTCTAAACTAAGGATAATTTTGTTTTTGTATTTTTTGTAAAATTAATAGTTCCGGAGATTTATATGCTTTTATGATGAAGTATTTAGTTTAAATGTTAAATATTTCAGGGTCTATGGCACTTACATTAAGAATGTTAACATGCACAATATAAGATTTCTAATTTATCTTTCAAATAACTTTTTTCTTCTATAAAGGAATTATGTCTGAAATAACATGGGTTTTCAGGCATCGAAATTTATTTCGGTTCGGTTTCGTTTACGGTTAACTGACGTACACCATTTTCGGTTTTCGGTTACGGTTTCGGTTTCGGTTTTCAGAGCAGCGTTAATTTGGTTTTCGGTTTTCAAAGCAGCGTCAATTCGGTTTTCGGTCACGGTTTCGGTTTTCCAGAATCTCACATTCCCGTTTTCGGTTTCGGTTACGACTAAAAAAAATTCGTAATTACGGTGCGGTTTTCGATTAAAATTAAATTAATGCTTGCGGGGACCGAAAACGAAATTTCTTTTGACTCGGTTTCTGTTACGGTTACCTAATGTACGCCATTTTCGGTTTTCGATTGCGGTTTCAGTTTTCAAAGCAGCGTTAATTTGGTTTTCAGTTTAGGTTAAAAATAGATGAGCAATGCTTTTAATATTAAATTTTTCTGATCATGGGTGGTTTACAGCCCTTGGAGATAAAAGTAAGTATCGGTACCATATAGAAACTGAAGGGAATACCTTTTACTACGAAAATCACCCATGAGAAACATTATCATTACATAATATGATAATATTGTTTCTAAATTTTGCATATTTTTTATCTCCAGGTACAGTATATTACAATTATTAAAACTATTTAATCATTGTGATGTGGTTTATGGCCCTTGTATTGACAGCATCGAGACCCGACGTATACAAAAAGTACAAAATTCTTGTCTTCGTTTAATTTTTGGAATTCAACGCCGTCAAAGAATATCTCACAAATTGAAAACTGCAGGATGGCTGAATATGTACAATCGCCGCAAACTTCACATGGCTTGTTTTTTTCATAAAATTTTAAAGTTTAGATCACCACCTTACCTCCTAAACAAGCTCTCTTTTAGAAATGATATTCATAACATTAATATTAGACGAAGAGATATTCTCACCATACCACAACACCGTAAGGAAATATTCAAAAGGTTATTCTCTTATAACCTTGCTGCCTGTATAAATAAGCTACCCTTTAATGGACTCACGCTTTCATGTGTAAGTTTTAAAAAAACATTTAAAAAATATTTAATGCGAAATCAGTAAAGTGTAATCTTACCTTTTCCTGTAACTTCTCTTCTTTTTTTTATTTTTTTTGTTCCTTCCTTTATTTTGATTTTTTTTCTCCTCTCATTTCCTAGCCTTCTCTCTCCTTCTGCTCTAGTCTGCCTCTTTTTCGCTCTACTTTGATGTATTTCTTTTTTAATTTTCTTATGTATTATGTTTTGTCTAGGTATGAATATAAAGTCACATTACATGTACTTATATTTTTCTACTTCTGATGTTTTTATAGGCGGTAGTGGAAGAACAGTTTACTGGCTTCGACAGTAAACTGAACTACTCGCCTTTTATTTACCTCTAGTGTAAATGTAAATTTATTTTTGTTAATTTTGTGAATTTGGGTAAATAAATAATAAATGCTTTATTATTATTATTATTCTTTTATTTCTCAGTTTATACCAGACTTTTATTTAAAAAACATTATCCCAGTTGGAGAAGAATTCACTTCGGCCAGCTGCGACTAGTACGATAGAAATTTTCGTAGTATTTGGCATGTCTGTAATATAACGGCTTTCTGCATGATGGAGACTAGGTAAGTAGGTAATTCGAGGATGGTAAGTTTTGGCTGTAATTATTATTATTATTATTATTTTAGCTAGCTAAAAACCAGTCACCCTTCTCTGTGGCTCCGACCCTCACAGAGGGGAGCTGGTAGTACCGGTAGCCACTCCCCACGCCCGTGGGGTGAGTGACTACTGGGTCCGGGAATCGTGTGCCCTGAGCAGACGTAATGAACCGAGAATGACGGCCTTCTGCATTCTGCCGGCTAAGACCTCTGCCGAGTTTCGGCATGCCGGTATGATCTTAAGTTCCGAAAGCAGTGTGTGTCTCGTTCCACCGAGGGCTCCTATAATCAGTACCACTATCTTAACAGTATGGTCTGGATACAGTCTGCGGAGTTCGAAGAGCAGATCTCGATATTTTGTCCGTTTTTCCTCCTCCTTCAAGACAATGTTGTTCTCCGCGGGAGCCGAGAACTCCACGACGAACATTGTCTTGAGTTGATGGTCGAGGAGTACTACGTCAGGCTTGTTGGCTTGTATTTGCCTGACGGTGGGAAAAGAGTAGTTCCAATAAATTAGACACTTCTCATTTCCCACAACGGACTCAATATCCCCCGTAGCGTAAGACAGCACTGGTGTTTCGTCTATCCCATACGAGTGCCTTAAATGGTAGTAAAGCACTCGTAATGCTCCGTCGTGCCTTTGGATATAGGCCGAGACTGCATATGTCGGGCAAGCCGACAGCAAGTGCATAAGAGTCTCTGGCGCCCTGCGGCAGGCCCTGCAGCTGACATCAGGGACCTCTATACCCATGACACGACTACGATAGACGAGGGTGTTAAATACACCATCCTGGCAAGCCATTATGAATCCCTCGGTCTCAGACTTCAGCCCGGCTGACCTTAAGAAGGCAAAGGTCAGCCTTTCGGATAAGCCAAGGTTTTCTATATTTTTATAGAAAACTCCATGCATTGGCTTATCCGTGTGAAGCTGCAGAAAGTTGTTGTGTTCTGCAGCTTTAATTTGGGCTTTTCGCCGAGCAGGTTCTAACTCGGTGACAGAGTCGCGATTTACCCGCTCGACGTCGAAGGAGAGACCAAGTTCATCGGCTGCTCTCTGTGCTGCCTTAAACAGAAAGGCTCCTACCCCTGCATTTTCATGGTCTCGGACCATGCAGAGGAGGGGATCCGAACTCCTGATGACTTTACAGGCTCCATCCAGAACCATCCTATGATGGAGACTCTCCAAACTCAAGAGTCCACGGCCTCCCCGATGTCGTGGGAGGTATAGCCGTGGAACAGACGATTTAGGATGCAAACTCCTATTGAGATGCATCTTCTTGCGGGTTCCTACGTCGAGTTGACGCAACTCTTCTTGAGTCCATTTCACTACTCCAAAGGAGTAGAGAAGGATCGGAACGGCAAGCATGTTGGTAGCAGACACCTTGTTCTTCCCCGACAGCTCTGAAGACCAGATCTGTCGGAGTCGGTGCTGATACTTGCCGCGGAGAGCGTTTTTCACTACACTCACTTCTTGGGTGGAGCGTTGCTCGACACCCAAGTAAGTGTACGACTCTCCGGCATCTAGATGATGTAAGATGCTTCCGTCAACGAGCTGCGCGTCCTCTCCGTAGTTCCCGCATCGTCCTCTCTTGAGATGGACCAGTGCACATTTGTCTAATCCGAACTCCATGCCGACAGCCTGCGTGTACTCCTGTACCACCCTGAGGGACTGGTGTAGGTCCCTCTCTCCGGAGGCATAAAGTTTAAGGTCATCCATATAAAACAGATGGGTGACCTTATGCCTCCTATCGCCAGGGGTACCGCAGTTGTATCCACGGGTTTTCCGGAGCGAAACGGATAATGGCAGTAATGAGATGCAAAATAGAAGGGGGCTGAGGGAGTCTCCCTGAAATACTCCCCTTCTGAATGTTACCGACTCCGTCTGGACTCTATCATTACCCGATGTAATGGTAAAGCGAGTCCTCCAGAGCGGCATCAGTTCTTCGATGCATCTCACTACGGGACCAGGTACCGCAAGACATCGGAGCAAGTGTACAATAAGCTCGTGCGATGTCATGTCAAATGCCTTGCGGTAGTCGATCCAGGCCATGGAGAGGTTACGCTTATACTGCATGGAGTCCTGCGTGACACACCTGTCAATCAGCAGGTTCTCCTTACAGCCAGCGACACCTCTCTTTGACCCTCGTTGCTCATATATCCGCTCGTAAACCGGTTCAACTGCGTGGAGCACCCGCATGTACAAGATGCGCGTAAACACCTTGTAACATGCGTTTAAACAGGTTATCGGCCGGTAGTTCTTTGGGTTAGACAAATCTCCGTTCTTCGGGATCAGCACTGTCCGCCCCTCGACAACCCAAGAAGGAATTTGCTGCTCCCCATTTAGCCATGAATTGAAAATTCTGGCTAAATGGTGGTGGGTACTAGATAATTTTTTCCACCAAAAGTTATTGATCCCGTCGGGACCTGGAGCAGCAAAGTTCTTAGAGCCCTCAAGAGCTCTTCGAACCTCTTCTGGGGTTATTATTATTATTATTATTATTATTATTATTATTATTATTTTTATTATTATTATTATTATTCAACACTGCAATTGTAAAAGAATCAACTACGTCTTTAGTACGTTTCGTACGATAAAAGTAGCTTACGTATTACTTCCACATCCAGTGGAAGTATAGTAACGCCAAAAAAAATTTGAAAATTTTTAGTGTTCAAATAGGCTTAGAATGTCATGAAATGTCGAGATTTTAAGTTTGAGTGAAAAAGAATTTTCTGTTTAATCTGGAACTGTTTAAGATGTACACTTAAAATTTGGTACACACATTTGGTATTTTAACGAGATCTGCAACTAGATTATATTTTGATCTTACTTCGTTGAAGAGTTGGGCGGTAAATTGTGGTAAATTGGGGTAAATAGGTAAATCAAGCAAGTAAGAGTCCGTAAAATTGATATTTAGTATATATAAGAGAAGCTAACGTCTCAAAATAATTTTTGGCATTAGCCAATTAACACTCCCCCACCTCATTATTAAAGGGGGTGAAAAAAATAAAATTGTGATTTAGGATGTGTACAAGGACCAAAGGCTTCAAATTTTTTTTTTACTTCATCCACTGGCAATTATGAATATTTCACATTTCGTCGTGTTTCTGAATATTTCAGTAGGTGTTTACAGTATAATATGTCTATATGAGAGCCGTCTCTGGCGCCAATATAAATCTCCCGAGCCTTGGTGATATACCAATGTCGATTGAGGTGTTTTTAATGAGACTATCACAAAACGAATGAAAGTTGCACTCGGGACATACTGAATGTAAATATCTATTGAATCAATAAAAATAAGGATTAGCTGCTTAATTAATCTTATAGTGGCACCACGTAAAAGTGAATTGTGACGTATTCAAGCAAATAGATATCCGTAGTCGACCACGCCTTATTGCAACATGGTTTTTACATGGTACCTTATTTCGAAATTAGGACGCAAGTTTCACAGAAACCCTGTATAATTGGTCATCGGAACAACATATCATATTAGATCCCTCGATTTGCCACTAATCAGCCTAAACAAAATATATTACCGCGTCAAATGTTAAATAACGATTATTAAATTTCTGTGTAAAGAATCAATTTAAGTTTCCTAAAGCTAACAAGAAGCAGAATATAATGCTGACATTGCGCGGCCCCTTATGAAGCAGTTCAAATATTTGTACCAGTTTTAATTCAGACATATTTTATAACAAAGAAAGAACAAAATGAATCTTTGTCTTGTACTCCACTTTAATACTTTTTCTCCGAAACTGAATTTCAAGATGTAATATATCTGTCATTTATTTATTTTTTACTTTTTTGTTCATCATCGTTTTCGTCCAATCTGTCTCGACTTTTCTGGAGAGCAAGCTGCTTATAAGAAATATACTGAGATAGGAACTTCGACTCTTAAATATATGTATATACAGCATATAAGAGGATTACGTATTTAGTTTATACCAAAATATATAAAATGTTAATGCCAACAAATATGAAATGTCAGGATTTTGTACGTATAATAAGAATGAAGTCGGTAGGCACTTATACCTATTCAGACCATGTTACTTATATCGAGCCAGTTACTGTTATTGGTGTGTCTCCAAACAAATAAATAAATAGCTTGGAGAAGGACGTAGTTTATCAGCTTATGTGTGTGGGGGTACTGGGGTACGACTGTACTGCGCACTGAAAAAACTAAGCGATTACTAAGCACTCTAAAAAAAATGCTTTATATTCACGCGCACTAAGCATTAAGTACTAAGCACCATATTAATTTACATAATGTATCCATTGTTCTATTAAGGCTAAAACATCATTGAATTTAAGTGTTGTTTATAAAAAAGGATAAAGTCCTACAAAAACGACCCAGGAGGACAATGTAAGAAAAGAATGTCATAATTCCTCGAATGCAATATATATTTTTTTTATCTTAGCAAAAATACCAATCAAAGTACTAATAAAGTAAATAGATTACTAGTTCACGCAAATTAGACATTTTAGAAGAAATAATTTATAAAGTAATAATATTTGAGATGCGTACTCTAGATAGAGTTAGAAATAGATACCCGAAAAGTTCTCACCCCATTTACGGATGGAACGTCTCTTTTTTTGCAAAAAACCACCCCCAACGGACACTTAAAGCTGGTTTTTCACTTTTATCTTGTAAACCGTTCATCAGAAAAGAAAAAAAGTATAGGAAATTAAAAAATTGTCGTTAAATTCTGCATAAAAAAAGTCCTATTAACCTTGTAGCTATCCTCACCTATTCCGCGCTAACAGCCTCCGAACATGGGGGTAGCTTGGAACGTACAGGTAAAAATCGGTCCTATTCGAAGTTTAACAGCGAATATCTTAAAACCGGTTACTTTAACGAGAAAAATGCTCAGGAATAAATTTATAGAGCGGAATTCTCTCTATAAGATGCATATATAGCGGGTTTTGACGCAAGTGATTTTTATTTATTTTCCCTTTTTTTTCCACAAAGCCGTATTTTTTAATCAATTATGTTTTCATACCACCCTCGAGGTAGAACTTTCGGTGCGTTTTGTTAAAGTGGTTTCCCCTGTAGGTCTATTCCACTAAAATTCTGTCCAATTTTACTCTTCTTCAAATTCGGAATTTAAACATCCTTGCCCATGGCAATTAGAGCACATTGCTGAGCAGCGCAATCCAACATTACAACACAGCTGCATCGTTTTCGGCAACCTTTTTTGCAGCTGCAGGATATTAGCTGGTGCTGGTAACTCGGTGGTATAAATGGGTGCTAAGGCGTTGCCTACTTTCTTCCAACCCCAATCCGTTGGTTCCAAGTTTTCTCCTCACCAAGATTGAATTTGGAGAAATACTCTGTAAGAATGTTGATGTAATGCCTCAGATGTTGGTGGCAGTCTTGGTAGAATCCCGGCAGTACTAGATTGATCGACCAACTTATTGAAAATAATGAACCTTTGATGATTCAAAGATGTCTCTTTTTTTGGGGCGTTGTATAATGCAAGCGCGAATTGCTCTCCAGCACTTGTAATTTCTTGTTTCGTTGAGCTCCGGTTGTTGAATATACGTGGTATCACATCTGAACGCGTGGACAAACAAAACTGTCTCCTTACAGCTTTTTAAAACTTCCGAGTACTGCAAGTCACGAGAACTGGACGTTTTATTTTCTATTTTTCCCTGAGCCTCGACGATCTTCATACTGCATATTGTCAGCATATCCGTCAAACTACAGTCGCTTTTTTGCCGTAATGATTACGAATATAGCGAACGTAGGCTGTATAAAAGCCGTCAAAGGTATCTTGCTTTGGCCATACTACTCGATAAATCAAATTACCGCCATCAACAATGAACTGGCAATCAGAAAAATTTATTGGCCTCTCTCGCACAGCATTGAAAATATTATACAGAGACGAATTCTTGGTTTTTCTCATTAACCCTTTCTCATCGAAGAGAGGAAGAGGAACTGAAGCAAACTCAAAGTCGAATGACTCCAAAAATTATAAATACTTGACTGTTTATTTACTAATATTTAATTTTCAGAGTATCAAGATCTGAGAGAGAAGTAAATAAAATAATAGAGAAAATGCAATATAATTTTAAGTACACTGTATATACGTTTAAGATAATTATTCATGTCTGAAGTTTTTATTGCCGTAATCCTTCCTGGTAGAGCCTGAGGCCGTCCTTATATCTACGTCGGTACTATACATATTTTATGTATAATAATTATAAATGGATTTGTGAAAATAAAGGGAAAAATAAATAAAAATCACAAAAATCACAAAAGAGGGGGTGGAGAACTTTTTGGGTATTTATTTCTACCGCTTTCTAGAGTACGCATCTCAAATATTATTACTTTATAAATTATTTATTCTAATCACTGTTTTTTAATCTAATTTGCATGTACTAAAACTGCTCATTATGTACTACATACAGGGTGTCAAACTGGAAGTAATTTTTTTTTTAAATGACTATTATATTCTGATTTCACCAAAGATGACGAACTATTTAGTTATTATTATAGATGAAATATTTTGGCACTTCTGATTAGATAATGTGAAAAAGGCATCATTCTTACGTGAAACTGATATATAATAATAATAATAATAGTAATAATAAACAACATTTATTCAAACATTAAAGAGCATTTACAAAAATATAGCTAATTAAGTTAATGCAACTAAGCCTGTTTCGTGCAGATTTATTTGTAATTTTACAAATAAAAAATTAAATCCTGTTAGTTGCAGCTAGCATATATTACTTATATAATACCAAGATGAATATGTATATTTATTTAGAATTTAATTACTCAACTATCTTCTACCTACCTTGGATCTAACTCTTGTCGCATGGCCACCCTTACGGTATCAAAAATATTTGCTTGCAAATTGTATATTTTTGACTGTTTGAACAATGATAAAAAATTTGATTGAAGTATTGTATTTCCAAATTTCAATAAATATTAAGTACGGTAGATGAATAATAATAATAATAATAAAAATAATTTTATTTCATCCAAATGATCATGTACATGATATAGGATATGTCAAGAAATTATCTGAAATATCAGATATAATATAAAAATACAACAATATTAACAGTCACATACGAAACACAATAAGACAAATATAACTATAACAAACAACATAAAATTACGATTTAAAGTATACAAAATAAAAATGCCAAATAGTGTATATAACAAGATAAACATTAAAATAAAATAAAATAATATATTATTGGTAATCAAGAGATGCAGATAAAAATTCCTTGGTGCTATAAAAACATCCATTAACCAACATGACTTTTATATATTTTTTAAACATATCTAAACTTGCAACATTTTTCAAATTAGTAGGCAATTTATTGTATAATTTGATGCAGTTATAATTTGCTGAATGTTTGTAGGTTGTAGTATTATGACGAGGAATATTCAATAGCTCACCGTGCCTCGTGTTGTGTTCATGAAAACAGGAATTATTGGTGAATAGATGATACTGCCTTTTAACAAATGTTACGCATTTGTATATATATATTGAAGGGGCAGTGAGAATTTTATTATTTATAAAAACCTGCCTACAACTTTCAATGCTCCTCATATTAAAAATTAGCCTTAAAAGTTTCTTTTGGGCTACAAAAATTCTGTTAAAATCTCTAGCACATCCCCAGTTTATTATATTGAGAGAAATATGTGAGTATGCCATGGCATAATATATGCTTAGAAGTCCTGAAACAGTTAGGATATCTTTCATTTGTAAGATCGCATAATACGACTTGTTTAGTTTTTTACAAACACCGTCCACATGAGCGTCCCAGGTAAGTCTATTATCAATGCAAGTACCTAGGAACATTACTGAATCTGAAAATTCCATATCACCGGTCTGTATTTTGCTAGCAGGAATGCCCCTTCTTATAAAAAAATTTATACATTTGGTTTTGGTTTTATTCAAAACAAGTCTGTTCCTCTCGCACCATATGCTTAAATCACATATAGCACTTTGGATCAGATTTTCTAGCTCTTGTGGTGTTTCTGCTGATACAGTTATAGTTGTATCATCTGCGAACATTGTAACTAAGCCCCCTGGGATATGGATAGGAAGGTCGTTAATAAATAACAAAAACAGTAATGGGCCTAGTACAGATCCCTGTGGAACTCCGAGTTTTACATCGTGCGCAGCTGACTTGGTACCATTATTGTTAATTACCATATTTCGCCCCTCAAGATACGATTGGATCCAACTAATTAAATTGCCTGGTAAGTTGTAACTACTGAGTTTCGTTATTAAAAAATTTGGGCATACGGAATCAAATGCCTTAGACAGATCAAAAAGTAATGAGGCAACATATCTACCCCTATCAAGCTCTATGTAAACGAAATTCAGTAGTTCACAAGTAGCTGACTCAACAGATCTGTTCTTTCTAAAACCATGCTGAAAGTTGGTCAATAATGAATTGGTTCTCCAAATATATAGAGAGGCACTGACAGACAACTTTTTCAAACAGTTTTGATAGAGCATTAAGAATTGAAATTTGTCTATAGTTATCAACATTGTTTAAGTCACCCTTCTTATATACTGGTAGGACTAAGGCGGTTTTAAATACATCCGGAAAACATCCTTGGTGTAGTGATTGATTTAATAAGTACAGCAAAGGTTGCATAATTAAATCTAAAATATAAGAGATAGTGACCAATGATAGTTCATCAGTCCCTGATGATTTTTTATTTTTTATTTGAACTAGAGCATCAATAACATCAGATTCGGTGATGGTACCTATATACAGGTTCGAGTTATTCTTGTTTGGCATCATTGTACAAGGTAGAGCCAAATTCTGTCCAAAGTGGTTAATAGCATTCTGCTCAGCTGCATTAGAGAAGTGGCTGGCGAAGAGATCGGCAACTTCTTTGGGATTATCTATACAATCACCATTGTAATTAAGAACTATAGGTTTCATGTCACAATTTTTCCTTCCCAATTTAAAATTTATTATGTTCCAAGTCTCCTTGGTCTTATTGGATGAGTTATTTATTTTTTTATTATAATAGTTTGACTTGGCTAGTTTAATATTAAGTTTATGTTCCTGTTTTTTAATTTTATACAAGTTAGTTATATCAGGAAGCCCTGTATTTGTCATGAGCCAGAATAGTCCTTTCAATTCCTCACCTTCTTTGACAATATCGTTTGTTACCCACTTATTGTAATTGGGCTGCCTTCTGTATATTTTTTTTAAAGGACAAGAAACATTAAAAGCCCAGCTTAAACAATCCACAAATGATTTGAAACCCATATTTATATCGAAATCAAACAAATAGGTCCAATTTATGTTACTTAGTCTAGTTCGAAACTCATTTAAATTATTTGCAAAAAGTTGTCTAGCAAAAACAGGAACTTCATTCTTAGATGATTGCTTGGTGATTATAAAATTTAGCTTCAGGATATGCGCGAAATGGTCAGCTATGTTCGGATTTACTAAATTGCAATCATATACCGAATTATCTAGGTTGGTGACCATGTAGTCTATACAAGAGGAACTAGTATGGCCATTCTTATTCGTAAAAATTCTGGTACTGCCAGTAGAGCACATGTTTAACTCGAACGAATTAAATATGTCCATTAATAGCTTGGTGTTCATACTATTAAGCTGGTTATAGTCAATATTAAAGTCTCCACAAAGGACAATGTATTTGGACCTACCTGAGGCGATGCTAAGAGCCTGGGACAAAGTGTAAGTAAATATATTAATATCACCATTGGGAGGCCTATATAGAGTAATAATCGATATCCTAGAATTGCCCAGTTTATAACATATGGCACATATTTCGATATGACACTCAACAGATAATTGTTTTATTGAATTAATTTCAGTGGCCACCATGGTAAAATGAACTAAAATAAGAGATCCCCCATGAATGTGATTACTTCTGGTATATGCAGAAATGAAGTTGTAGTCAGGAAAATGTAAACAATTTAAATTATTATTACAAATCCAATGTTCCGAGACACATAGAATATTAATCTTTTGTTGTTTTACAAACAACTCAACAGTATTAAAGTTATTTAAAAGTCCCTGGACATTAACATGACATACATTAAGCATATCATTTACAACTACATCACAGTCAAGAGATACATTCAAATAGTTTAACTTACATGCTATTTCAGTCTTATCATTTTCTAAGGACACTTGTGAAGTGGGGTCACCGGTTGTCCAGGGCATAAAAAATTTGATTTATTTAGTTCAACACTTAGAGAAAAATTATTCACAGTTTCTGAATTGGAATCGTTGGGTTCGACAATTATAGACGAGTCATTTATTGAAACTAGGGGTTCACTCACATTGGATGTAGAAGTTTTTTCATACAGAGTACTGAGGTTTTTATCAGAAATATCAATAAATGTTAAAGTGTTGTTCAGGCATTTACTTTTTAACAACACACTTGTAACACTAGATGCCGCCACTTTATGATTAAAGTATTTATAATTTTTATTGTTTACTTCTACAAATTGAATCAACCCTTTTCTGCATTTATTAAATTTAGTCAAAAAATCATTAAGTTTTGTATTATATTTATAAATGTGCCTATTTTTTGATAAACTATTTATGGAACAGATGTAAATAAAATATTTGTATTTGTACACAGCTTCAGCTTATTGCAGATTAGACGAAATGAAGGGGTTTTATTTAATTCTATATCATTAGATCCACCCGATATAATTACGAAATCCTCCAGATTAAAATGTTTGGTAATCGTTTCAATGTTTTCCATTACTTGATTTAGAAGAGCTCCTGGCTTTTTAACCGACATTATTTCATATACTCTTAAATCAACTAATTTTCTCATTTGCCAATTTATATTCTTGTCATCTGTCAGTAACAGAATTTTTTTTTTCATTTTTATGTTTGTGGTTGTATTATTTCCATAGTTATTTACATTTCCAATTCTTTTTGAATATTTATTAACTTCCTTAGTCAGCGCGTCAATATTTTGCAGTGTTGAAATTTTGTTTGTCTCACTGTGTATGTCTAAATTTAATTTAAGTGATTCGGTTAAGGTCGATATGTTTTTCTTTGCCATGAGATTTGTTTGTGTAGAGATAGTATTTACTTGTTTTGTTTTATCAGTGATAGTTTTTTTCAATTTATTTATAAATACATTTAATTCCATTATGGTATTTTCTTGTTGGGTTATTAAGTCGGTCAGTTCTTCTTCCCTTTTCATCGTCTCTTCTAAGAACAATTTGTTTTCAGATTTTAACTTTTGAATATAATTATCTTTCAAATCACCATCTTCCGTCAGATCATGTATGGTTTTTTCAAGTAACTCCTTATTACTTTCGTCCAAATTGGAGGTATATTTAAAGAATATGGCTGATGGCTTTCTCACAATTTATCAACTTATTTACTTTCAAGTTTCCTAATATTAGAGTTTACTATGGGCACAATAGTGCGCTCCTGTATATGGAAAGGTCACGGCAATCAATAAATTGGAAACCTTTTTTATATTCAGCCGCTAAGCCCTGAAAACCCGACAGTAACGTTACCGAAAGCCTGGACACCTGCCAATTACTCTGTTGCATGTGTAATATTTTCCTCAGCCGCCTGCGACCACCAGTTGCTTAGAAGCTTTTCCTACACTCATGGCGCCTGTTGCGCCAAAAAACTATTTCTTGTAGCGTGATTTACTGCCAGCCAATAAGTCCAAAAGCAGAGCACAATTGAACGCTTAATCGATTAACACTGAATAAGAAATGAATCGTTTTGAATTTCATTGTTAGGGAAATGCAATACAATGTGTTACGGTTCGAGTCATAAATCATTTCCCTTTTAGGCAGTTATATTATCGGATTTCCTTGTTGGATAGCTTTGAAATATTTTTGTTTTTTAAGAAGTAAAGGTGATTTATGTGTACTGTCATTTATTTTTTCTTGTTCATCTAATACACTTCTGAACTGGGTTTATTTTAATCAAAAAAATTATAAATTATAAAATTGTAACCTCAGTGTGAATGTCTAATTTTCTTTATTTGTTTATTGTTTTCATATGTCTCATTTTGCTTTTAAATTTTCTGAGTAATCAAGTGAATCATATTACTTGTAGAAATAACCAATATGAAGAACAGTACATGATTTAATCATGATGATTCAGATATTGAACATCAAATTCATATTCTATGGATAAAAATAAGCAACAGTTTATATGGAGCTAAGAGCTAAGATTGAAAATGTACTTTAGGAATATCGAAAGATACAGTTTGAAGAAAAAAAAAATTGTAGTATGTAATATCACTAGTGCTTAAAATTTCATCAAAAATTTTTTCGAAATAGTTGTTGCCTGGTAATATAAAGAGTGTAAATTTACAGTTTATTAATCTTTATAATAAACTGGCGATTTACAAGAGTTATGTTACCTTTTGGCAACTAGTTTGAGCTAAAATTTTTATAGAAAATTTAAAAGCACTAGTGGTATTTGGGGAGAATATTTCACGAGGAAATAATTCATTAAGTACCGTCTTGAGCAAAGAAAAAATAGGACAACTATTTTTTTCTAATCTAACAAATAACTGACACTGTCACAAAAATTAAAGTTAGATGTACACAACTAGATTTTAGCAAAAATACGTTATAGGACTTGTCCCATTTTTTTTGCGCACGACAGTACATCTTCAATAAGTAAAGTATTATGTTTTGTAATTACCATTAGACGTTTTCTTGTCACTTTTTGGAGTTTACTGACCTTTATTTTCAATTTCATCATTAATTTAATATAAAGAAATGCTTAAAAAAAAACTATATTGTCAAAACAATAAACTTGAAACAAATGCAGTAGAAACTACTCAGAATTCGCTATATTTTAAACATAATCTAGTGACGGTTTCTATGGAAACTAGTAAATAAAGCGAGTTGAAACCTTAGATATTATAATATATATACTGGCTTATAACTTCTCAGGAGTTTCTGAGATGTAATATGACGAGGAACGATAGAGAGAGCACTACTTTATCGCCGATGTCCCGCCCATATATATTATGCACTCATGGTTCCCGAGATTAGAATTGAAATGGAGCTCCATCTAGCGCCACTAGAGTTGTATTTCGACAGCAAAATAAATGTTCATTGACACATATTTTATTTAATCCTTATTTTTAACTAAGTTTAAAAATTAAGTTGAGGTTTACTTTGTTAAGAAGAAAGAACTTTAAATACAACAAATTATTATGTTTAGTGCACAGATTTGATTCAACGAGTTACTTTTTGATAGTTTACCGTATGTAAGTACATTTTTAGTTTGTTTCCAGAGCGAATGTTTTTACTTGCACATTTGTAATAAATGATTTGTGTACCTCGTAGGCATTTCTATTTAATTTTAGATTCTGCCAATGTTAATTATTTTGTAACTACGTTATTGATCTATTGAAAGCTGTGCTTGACTTGTTCCTGTATGAGCTATGTTAAGTACAAACTTTGTACGTAATTGTTACCTGATTGAAAAGGCTATATATTTCAGACAAGCTTTCGCTTTGGAACTGAGGCTTACTATATATGTGGTGTGTTTATGTTTATATTTACTGTTAGATAATACAATATTACAATTTACAAGGTACGCTAACAATAAGCAATAAGCTTAGGCTAGAGAAAAATTTCTAGATAAAATTTAAAAGCAAGAGTGAACCTATTTGCGGAAAACATTTCACGAAACAAAACATGACATATATGACAAAACATTTTCGCAATATTTGTCGACGCGGCGACACAAAAAATTATAGTGAAAATCTTTTCGTGTTGGTACTGTCAAAAGCCGATCTAGGTTAGATTACCACTAATAATGACGTTTGATTGGTGCAATGTTGTGAAAAAAATGGGCTCTTATTGGCTAGCGCGTTAATGAGTGCAATAATCGACACAACATGGTCAGTGGTTGGTTTATAATATCTTGTGTTATAATCACTCGATTTTTGCATTTTCGGGTACATTTTGAGTAAAGAAAGTGCATCTAATTGCGCAGAAACGGACTTATAGTGGAACACAAAAAAACAAAAGGTACTTTTTTCCATTTCTCGTACATTATATCGAATATTCTGAACGATATTGTAAAGATTACAGAATACTTTTCTTTTCTTTATTTTTTTTATGAAGAAAATGAACTCTTTCTGTGTGACCTGGTGCGATAAATAATTTCAGAGATATTGTGAGCAAGCGAAACTCGTTTAAAAATAGCTTATTTATTTTTTATTTTACTTCGCTAAACTTTACATGATCCGGATAATGTTTTTATAGATGTATAGATGTTTTAATTTCACCACTATATGTAATCAATTGAACCTTTGCAGCAAATCAGAGATGTAACCGGTAAACAGCAGATTTATAAAATATAATAAATCTATAAAACACAACAAACATCGGAAACTGCATCGATCGATATAGAGAAAAGCAAGTACCAAAAAATTTTGAAAATTTAGGAATCATTAATGTCAGTATAGGCAATCCAAAAAAAATAGTAACAAGCATTTGGCACTTCCGCTTATACCGGAAGTCAATACCAACTTGCTTATTTTAAATGGAACACCTTATCTCAAAGTTTTAGAAAGAAGCAAAAAATTCTGAGTCGAAAATATGTAAGCATACTCTATCCCTAAACCAAGATTTTCAGAGATATTTGACATTTTATAAAAAAAAAATTGCAACAACCTTTATCACTTTTTTCGCGTAAAAGATCCTCATTTGCTTTTTGGTACGCAGAAAATCATAAGATGAGCTACGATCTACAGTTCAAAGAAATTCAATAATAATATACTAAGTGTTCAGTTTTTTACGTTACATGCTGTCAACTTCAAACCGTGAAAATTTGTTTAAGTCAAATGAAACACCCTGTATTCTTTTGCATTAAATTATGTAAAATGAATTTCCCCTTTTTCCCATACAGATATTGTAGGCATTTAACTTACAACTTTTTGAATTATTTGCGATTTTCTTAGAAATTCAAGAATTCTTAGTAAAAATGTTATCAAATTGGCTATGATTAGAAACAATCAGTAATGTCTGTCATTATCTTATGCCAAAAATTGCCACCTCATTTAAATTATACATACGAAGACTTTTTAAACTTGTTTACTCGCTTGTTTATTATTTATGTTTATTAATGTGTTACATGTTCTTGATATTACTTTATTACATTCTTCATAAGTAATAATATCGATCGATGCAGTTCCTGGTGGGACACCCTGTGTATGCACATGACATTTCACAGTGACATACAAAGATATAAGTATAAATACAAAAATATGTAGAGTATGAGAGCATTCTGTAAATAAGCACATTTAAATACTCTAGTGTGGATTGGCACCATAGAGTGTCCTGAAAAATGCATCAACCGAGTAAAAACAGTACTTTAGAATTCAACTTTTTACATTATTTTTGAAGAATAAATTTAGTTGCTTTATATGTGATGTTAAAAGAATATATAAATTTAAGTTGGGGGATTTTTTGTGCTAACTATGGCAATGTACTTTCAGACTTTTAATGCGTGTAAGAGTTACCCAATAAGACCACTGCGTAGGAGATTCTAGAGTGGAAAAGGGAAAAATAAGTATTATTTAGGACGTCGAAGTCGAGAATGCTTTTTTAATTTCCTATGGAGGAAGATCGTGCTTGAGAGCCTTCTATTTAACTGATCAATATATATGGTTTACCTAGCTAAAGTTATCATATATACCTAGGAGTTTAACGTGGTCGCCTTTGGATACATTTTTATTACAAGTTATAAGTCTCTGAGTTTTGTTTTGACTAAATGTTAGTTTGTTTAAGATGAATCAGACTTTCGTCTGGAGTTCTAAGTCGGTGCTTAACTGGAGCAGATTAGCAATGTTGCAGTCAAATCACAAGAGAGTGGTATCAACAGTGAACAGAGTTGATTTGCTAGGCAACAGACATTTAAGAAAGTCATTTACATAGTCTAGAAATAACAGTGGCTCCAGAGCAGAGCCCTGGGGTATAACATGATCAGCACCTAGGAAATATGTCATTTCCTATAGTAAAGCATTCATGAAACAACATTATATAATGAATAAAATGGGACTAAAAAGGGGGCGTTGTAGTAATCGGTTTTTTCAGTCTTAAGTCACAAAAAAACTTCTCCGTATTAAGACGAGTAGATAGTTGTGTCATGCCATATTTGAATAACATTTTACTCGAGTGCAGCACAAATCACGTTTACGTGATCAGAAAACCAATCTGACGAAAAATAGAAAAAATCGACTTAAAGAATTTCTCGCTTCAAAAGAGCACAACCAAGCAAATTTTTGGCATCAGCACCGAAATTTCACGAGACTTTTTCACATCTCCGACGACGAGTGGCACTAAAAGCAAAAAATAGGAAAGTACGCAGTACATGTCGCTTCACGATGTAAACACACCACACCACAGATAGTAGACAACCCCCAAATCGGTGTTGTCAATACCGGGGCTGGGGGTCGAAACCAGAGCGCGGTAGGCAGTCGATCAGCATATTCGCCACTCAATACGCCTTAACCGATTAAGCTACCGCGCCGCAGAATTAGAAAGTACCATTATTTTGAAATTATTACATTTAGGCCTTTCAAAGACCCACTTACCCAATTCAATTTTTTTTCAACGTTTCGCATTTTTCCTCACAAAGGGTGTCAGAAAATATTTTGAGGCATCCACGGAACACAAAACTCCAACTACATGTGTAATGTTAGTTCAACAGGACAACAGTATAATAGTTCTTTGGAGTTAGTACGCTGTGACACATGGTCGGACGGACAAATGAAGCATCTTACAAGAGCTCCATTTTTCGTTTTTATGTGCCAACCCCAAAACTCAAACTTATATCTTAAAGAGATTTTATCGTGTAGAAATGTGTAAAAAAATAAAATATGCGTAATTTCCGTAGCTACAAATTCGAAATATTTTTTCATAACTGCTACAGATTTTTAGTTATTTATGAAAAACCGCTTTGTCTCAACCTTGCCATAAAAACCACATTGCATAGGTGCATAGGGTTGGGTAGTAAATTTTCTTTATATGTTCGTCGATGGCTTATAAGCAGTTCTTCCAAATTTCAAAATAAGGCAATTTTTTCATAATTAAAGTGCTTTTTTACAGTTCTATGACTTAATCGCAGACAATCAATTTTGGCATACCCAAAGACCAACGAATTGATCCTCATCAATAAAAATTTTGATTACTATCGTTCACTATTTTGTCTGCCAGCTTCTCTACTAATAGAAAACCAGATCTATGAAGGCAGAGACACGATGATGAGTATAATTTTACTTGCAGGACAAACCTCCTCCTCATTAAGTTGTTCCAGTGCAACAATGGTTGTATGAAAAGGTTCATGAAAACTGAACAGGAAGTAGGTGTAGTCGAAAATAGCCATCTTGATCTCCGTATCAGTGCCGGTTGATTATTTTCAATTGAATAATTTACAATCTTAACTTTACCAAATTTCTCCAGTAGATGTTCATGACTTCGGAGGCTAAGATCACTCGAAAATGTAGACTGATTGTCTTACAAACGTTCGATAAAGTCTGTGAAGAATTCGTAAATAGGCTTCGCCATTGTTTGGCAAACAATAAGGAGCGTTTCTAATAGTTAGTAAAATAATTTTCTGCACACAGTGTAATATTATTCATTGAATGATATATCACATGTTTATTTCGAAAATGGATGCACTTTCTTCAATTGTATTGTTAGAAGTATAATATTTACAATTTTTGAAAATATGTGTCAAAGAAAATTACAAAGTAGGATGGTCGGGTGTGAAAATTCAATCAATGGTGGTTTTGAAGACTAAATAGATCTGTTGAGCTCATAACAGCTTATGGAAGGAAACGACTGAGACACCACTGGGGATTGATGTGATCCTATCAGATATTATAATTAGAAACTTTAATTTTGTTTTTCATTTTTAATAATTTTTTTCTATTATGATATTTAAACCATGAATCAGGGCATTTATATTTCTATGCTCAGTAACTACTACTAACCTGAATCCGACAGTTTAAATTGCAACTACATTGTGAATATGTGGTTCATTTCCAATTTGTGGTTTAATATGTATTTAATAATGTATTTTATTTAACAAAATTACTCTTTTGTGCAACTTAGCCAATATACATAAATAACAAAATAATAAATTACCTATATAACGCATTTCAAATTCAATTTAACGTTCGAACGAGTTTTCAAATTAAATTCAATTTACGTCCCATAAATTAAATAATAATAATTTAGACGAGAAAACACAAATACCTATGCATATAAATACTCCTAAATAACCCGTTTGGAAAATAGACAAACAATACTGAATCAAAATAGGAAAGGAAACTGTGTTACATAATCCGTGTTACCATATTATTTTATATATGTTGTGTCTCCAAAAACATCTGTACTCTTTAAATTTGTAGTTAAATAATTTTCAGAAAGCGAAACGTTAATACACGGGTTGCATTATTAGCTTCACAGATATAATCAAAATATCAATCTCCTAGATATCTAAAATGACCTAGTATACGAAGGGCTCCTCTTTCGGATACAAAAGACTTATATCCAATAATAATGATAATAACTTGGATTACCAAAACTCGCGTCTGATCCTATGCAAGTAGGTATCCCTCTAAGGCCTGAGAAACATAGAAGACTTAAAGAAAAGGTAGAGCATAAAAACCTGTTTTTTTATAAACATCGCCGGTGCCGGTATCAGGGAATGTTTAATAACAGGATGCAAATACTACGTAAAATTCCTGCTCGAACAACTAGAGAAGTGCATCGGAAAACCACCAGACTACCAGATAGCATTCATCAAAGACAGGTCAACGGACGACCATATTGTACACCACCAGAAGAATCCACGAAGGAAAATGGAGAGAAGGGACAAATTTACACATAATCGAAATAGATCTCCAGAAGGTATTTGATGAGGCCATAGTCAACACCATATGTAACAAAGGAGTACCGCACTATTTAATAAACAAGGTAATAAAGGCCTGCCCTTCACGAAAGAACTGCCAGACAACGATTCGGACAAATGACGGAAACCACACAAAAGAACATAGGAGCCCCTATCCTCCCCGACTATTCTCCACGGTCCTAGATAAAAAGCACAAAAAGGAAAGCACCAAATTTTAACCAAAACACAGAAACTCTGTGAACCTCAATCATGTTAATACACGCCGATGATTTCCTGATCGTCACACATTCTCATCTTCCTAGAAAACATGAAATCGCATCTGGACACATCTGGACTGAAAATAAATTTCAAGAAAAGTCTAATAATGGTGCGAAATCTGTCAGCAAAAGAGATTCGGACCAGCGGAGAAGAATACAAAATAGGCCACTACTCCCTAAGAACAACGAACAAATTGAAATACCTATGAACGTATCTGTCGAATCAACTGAAAAGGAGATAACTGTAAAGGAGAGGATTAAAACGGCATCCAGAGTCACAGAGGCAATTATACCATTAATCGAGAAAAACAAACCATCATGGAGCCTGATCAAGCGGCTGTACATAGTCATCATACAGTCAACGTTAACATATGTAGTTAAAAATGGAGTAACGACAAAAGCCAATAGAGGAAGTTTTGAGAAGAGCTCGCAAAAACAAATAAGACGAAAATAGCGATATAAAAC
Source organism: Rutpela maculata (assembly GCA_936432065.2). Taxonomy (NCBI): domain Eukaryota; kingdom Metazoa; phylum Arthropoda; class Insecta; order Coleoptera; family Cerambycidae; genus Rutpela; species Rutpela maculata. The sequence continues at coordinate 100,616,123 of OW386291.2, forward strand.
ATCAACAATACAGCGCTAATACTGACCAGCATCACACGTGGAGAATAACAATCGGGAGGATCATGTGCAAACTAGGAAAGGATCAAGCCTACTGGGAAAGAAAAGCGATGAGAAAAAATAAATACGACAATGAAATTGCAACGATATATGCTCTACCAGAAGCAAAAACGGAGGAATCAGAAGACTTAGAAGAAGAAGAAGATTTGTAGAAGAAGAAACGCAAAAAAGGGGAGCATAAACACTTCATATTACGACACAATACGGCAACACATTTTACAAACATCTACACTGCCCATTGCATACTTCTGTACCATGCGTCATGTGACTCGCTGCTAACAACAAGCATGGCCTAAATCCAACCCAACATAGACGTCGTAGCCTGCCCGGCGAAGTGGCAGCAATGCCTATTATACGCTGGTAAATCAATCAACATCAGATGCAACTGACAGATGCAAATAATTCGTAGTATTAAAGAAACAGTGTAGGTAATCCACAAAAGAAAGTCTTTGGTAAGTGAGTACGTGACAGAGCAATACTAATAGCAGAGCAATACTATTTTTTTCATATTTCTTTATTCTACTTTTATATAAACTGATTAAATTTATCTTTTTATATTCATTTTAAATTAAATTTTATAGTTTAAAGCCCATATATAGATAGCTTCATTGTATCATACCTTTTTCTGGTTTTAGAACAACTATTGAACATTTTTATGTCTAGTACTATAATTATGTACAATCTGGTCAATTATGTTTGTTTCTGTATTGTCTTCTTAATACCTGAATAAGGAATAATGGTCTAATATTGAATAGATTTGTGCTCATATATAGATCATTCCTAGAATAGGAACAAGGTCTTTTATGAAAAAACTAAAAATAAATAAAATCAAATAAAATTTCACCCATTAGAGTCGCTCCATTAATTGAACTTTATTGCCTAATATCTGGATCATTGGTACACTATTCACTGGAAGCAGTTTAATGATAAATAACCATACAGTGGGTCCACCCCCGAACAATAATGCTAAAAAATTATCAATTTTTATAAATCGAAAAATAAGTTTCGATTATCACTAGCACATTCGCGAAATTTTCGAATATGCTTTGAACATTGTTATGAATTTTTTTAATGAAATTCAGAAACTTAATATTCAATATTTTCAAAAACTGTTCACTTTAGTGAGTTCAACCAAGACTGTCATTTTTCCTCTTATGCTTTAGGTAATCTAATAACACCTATTTTAAGGAAATAATATTACAGCCCTTAATATTACGGGTAAAATATCTTGACGATAGTTCACCTCCGGCCTAACTGATCGACTGTAAAAGAATAAATGTCATCATCGCAAGGATCTCTAAAAAAGTAATTATTGATAAACCGCTTCTCCCACCTTGTGTTCAGAGATGAATATCTCAGTAGGGGTGCATCTTATCGAAAAAAGTTACATGAACATGAACATATGTTCATGGTGTTATTTTTACCTAAAATTTACGCTCCCCAGATATTGCCCATATTTCTGGGATACCCTGTATATCACCAAACAGGAGTTTTTTGTGAAGTCAGCAGTCGATTTGTTTCACATTGTCTATGTAATTTCTCAAAATAAATTATCCTTAATCAAAATTTTATTTTCTAGTCTTGTAAATTGTTTTACACAACAAAGTCTATTATTATTTAGTTTAAATAAAATTAGAAATTAACGACGAAAAATCTCCATCATGTAATATTTATTAAGGTTCAAAGTTAGCATCAGGTAAGTTTATGGCATACATTATGCCAAGGGTGGGCTACGTTAACGGAATATTTTTATAAGTTGTCACTACATTCTTTTCCCATTTCTTTACTCCTTATTGTAAATTCGCGTCATGTTGGCAAGAGCAAAAAGGGTAGAGGGTGGGCTTTGCCTTCGGTGACAGATGCTGAGGAAGCAAACAAGTGGTCGAAGTTATTTATGGCTTCCATTTTAGCTCCGTTTCAAGCAATTAAATTGACTCTTTTTTGTTATTGATTTCTTTTAATTCCTTGATAAATTGGAGTAATTGATAGAGACTTTATCAGTGCTTAAATTACTTTAGAAGAATCATTTAGAGATGTTTTCAAATAGGGAATGAATAATTTGGCGAGGAATATTCATTAGTCTGTCTGTGAATACCAGTTTCATATTTTATGAAATTTGCCAGTCAAGAAGAATTTGTTGTGTATTGAAAGAACAACTTATTTATAATTAAGTATGTATTAACAGGTATTTCTGTAGAAGTCAATTCAATTTTTATCTGTAGATATTATGATTTTTTTAAATTTTATACGAATTAAACATATAAAACTTTAAATAGTGAAAAGTATGAATTATCACATATGGTTTCCTTTAACGGATTGTCCGATCACTCTGCTCAGTTTTTAAACATTAAGTATAACCTTGATGTAAAATAAAAAAATAATACTTCATATAGGAGAATTTTTAGCATCAATAACTATAATTTATGTTTTAATTATTTGAGCAAAGAAACATGGGATGAAGTATATCGAAGTAATTCACCAAATGATGGTTTTAAATGTTTTTCTAATTGTCTGTCACATTATTTCGAATTATATTTTCCTATTAAAAAAGTATTTAGTAAATCTAATAAGTAATAATAATTGGATATCATTGGGTATAAAAACGTCGTCAAAAAATTAAAAGAACTATATAAGAAGAAGATTGAATCGAATAAGGTTACAGATATAGAATACTACAAACAATATAATAAAATTTTTAAAAGAGTAATAGCTTTTCCTAAAAAACTTCAAAATGAAAGAGAGTACAATAGATCTATCAACAAAGGTAAAATCATGTGGGATATTATTAATCAAGATTGTGGGAAAAATAAAAGTAGAAATGTAATTACAAATATACAGATAACAGATTCTACAAAAATTGCGAATAATTTCAACGATTTATTTGTAAATGTCCCGGAAAAATTCAATGAAAAATTTGGTAATTCTAAAAATGAGTACAGTTTTAAAACAAACAAGAATTTTCCAACTATGTTCTTAGAACCGGTATCAGAAAATATAGTCTTCAACGCTATCATGGGGTTGAAAAAATCTAAAGCTGCTGGAGTTGATGGTATATCGGCAAATGTATTAAAACAGTCCGTTCATTTTTTAGTGTATCCCTTAACATTTCTCATAAATCTATCAATTGAATCAGGTATATTTCCCAGCATATTTAAAACTGCCAAAGTTATACCAATTTTTAAAAAGGTGACAAACTTTAGATAGAAAACTATCGACCGGTAAGCCTACTTAGCGCAATACCAAAAATTTTAGAAAAAATTATATTTGACAAAATAGTTGCCTTTATTAAAAAATATAATATTTTTACATCCGTTCAACATGGGTTCATTAAAGGAAGAAGTACACAATCAGCAATACTTCATTTCCTTGTTAAGTTATATATAGCTCTAGACTCGGGACAGAAATCCGTAGGTCTCTTCATGGATCTAAGCAAGGCATTTGACCTAGTCAATCATGCATTGTTTATAGTAAAAATTATGGAATAAGGCTTTAGAGGTAAAATCATGGACTGACTTATATCTTACCTTTCCGAAAGAAAACAAATTGTTGAAATCAATGACGCTAGATCTGCTGAAAAGGATATAAAGATAGGTGTGCCTCAAGGGTCGATATTAGGACCATTGTTATTTCTGATTTTTGTTAATGATCTGCCAAATATAGATCCGTATAATAATCTGACTATGTTTGCTGATGACAATACATATTTGTGCAGCGGTCAGTCGGTAAATGATGCAATTGAGAAAATGCAATCAATGATTTTTAAATTTGTTGAATGGTTCCAAATAAATAAACTACATCTAAACGTATCAAAAACTGTATTTATTCATTTTACTCCTAAAAGTTCTTTAATTAATGAAAGCCATTTATTAAAAATAAATAATAAATCAGTTGAGCAGGTCAGATCAACTAAATTTTTAGGGATGAATATAGACAATATGTTAAGTTGGGAAATTCATGTTGAAAATCTTTCAAAAAAACTATCGTCAGTGTGTTTTGCTATTTACCGGTTAAATTCTATAACAAACAAATCTACTTTATTATCTTTTTATCATGCCCAATTTGTGTCTAAAGTGCGTTATGGTATAATATTTTGGGGGACTTCTAGTCATTTTAGTAGAATATTTAGGCTCCAGAAAAGAGCCGTAAGAAATATAGTTGGAGCTTCAAGATATCAATCGTGTCATTCAATTTTTAAAAAATTGGATCTGTTGCCACTTATTTGCTTATATGTCTTTGAAATAGTTACCTATGTGAAAATAAATGAAGGTAAATTTAATAGGAACCGCGATTTTCACAATTATAGTACACGAAGTAATGATCAGTTAACTATACCCGTACATAATAGTTCTCTATTTGAAAAATCTTCGATTTTCATGGGAATTAAATGTTTCAATAAATTACCTCAGGAAATAAGACTTAGTCAAAACATGAGAATTTTTAAAAATAAAAATTTTTTATTGGAGAATAACTTTTATAGCTTATCTGAATATTTGTAGGAATATACATTATTGTGTTTAGACGAAATATATTTTGTATGTAGTTTTTTTATTGAATTTTTAACATTAGGGTTAGGAATTAAATGCAGATAGTTTAATTAGTTCACTAGTCTATAAGTTTTATAAATTTTATTAAGTAACTATACACATGTCCTATATGTTTTACATTTATACTTACCTAGTTTAGTTAATTACTAATTTATTATCTGAGTCTACCTGACTTGTCCTACACCACGGCAGAGTTTCTGTACTTTGTGTTATGGTCCATTGGATAATAAAATTTATTTATTTATTTATTTATTTATTTATTTATTTATTTATTTATTTATTTATTTATTTATTTATTTATTTATTTATTTATTTATTTATTTATTTATTTATTTATTTATTTATTTATTTATTTATTTATTTATTTATTTATTTATTTATTTATTTATTTATTTATTTATTTATTTATTTATTTAAGATTGTAAAGACAAAATTTGTAATATTAAACAGGGTGTAATTAGTTCCATGTCATTAAAAAAACTAGTAATGGGGACCAACTAGAAAAAGAAAACAAAAAAACCTATATGAATTTCTCCTAGGGGCACTTTGACAAAAATTGACCTGTCAACAATTTGAATGTTAGATAGGAGAATGTGAAGATAGGAGACATTAGAACCATTGCTTTTCTGGGTCAATGGACGTATAGTTCCGAATCATAGAAGTATCTTATTACTTTTAAAAAGTCATAAAAAGCATAAAGATTGCCGACTTTGTCCTCGCCGCGGGCGGTCTCAAAACACGAAGCGCTGCTCTTTGATGGGACCGCTTCAACAGAACTTTTTATACAAATTATAAAAATGTAAATAATCCGTTATCTCTTTCTACACAACCGCAAGAAGGGGTTTAAACAGAGGCCTTGTTTACCATGTGTTTTTTAATTTGGAACAAAATATTTGGAGCTTTTATTGTTGTTTATAATTTATAAAATTTAAATGTTATTTATTAACATTTGTACCAAATAATTGTTCTGTGTTAAAAGCTTAAAAAATGAATAATTATTTCATGAAATTGGAAAAAGAACAGTTCGAGATACGACAACAGAAAATAGTTATATGTGCTTTAAGTTCGGAAAAATTCGATATTTTTAACGAATTGCGCGCATAATTTTTGCCAATCAGGTATCGAGTCTTTGGTCTCTATGGAAATCATTGTAAACAGTAATAAACAGATCAGAATAATACAGCGAATAAGAATAATAATAATGCCTTTATTGCCCAACAAGTAACACCCATTAACAGAACAGTTCTTTTGAATTTGTCACAAAGCCACAAAACCCCAAGAGTTGCTCATAATAGTAAAGTTTAAATACCTCACCTAGCAGCGAGTTTGATTTGAAAGTGACAGCGTTGTCTCAGCGCGGTGGACAGGCCTATTCGAGAAATCTAGAATTACCAATAAATGTAAATTAGTGATCTACATAAATTGTTCGAAATGACCTCCATCGGCATCAACACACATCTGGGCACCTCGAACTAAAGACAAACGCACTCCGTTCAACTCATTTGGTAAATTAAGATAATTTTGTATGGTTTCTATGCACATTAAGATACGTTGCTGCAATTCTTCTAAAGTGTCAATTGGATCACGTAACTAAGTATTTGACGATTTAAGCGGTAAGTCAATAGAATAAATCTGAACTATAAATACAGTTGGTCAAAATTCAAAAAGAACAAAAGCAACATAGAAAAACAACGAACGAGTGGGTCATGTGTATGTACTTAACTGAGTAACGACACGTTTTTTGCCTTTCAAGGTCGAAACGACTAAGATAACCTCATTTTCCTAAAGCATTAACCTAGAAGACGGTTAATGCTTCATAATTTTCGTTCTGTTGCAAGTTACACTTAAATCGTACTTATAAGTTATTGCTTGAGTTTGTCGAGTATAGTTTTTTTAATTTAGTTCACACGTAATAAAAACCATATGTCTGGGTGTACTCATCTCCAATAAAGTACAAATCAGAGTTTGTCCTATTTCACAGGGAAAGGAGGATAATAATAAATGCACGTGATAGTGTGTACAACAGATCATATTGGCATTTACATTTGGAGGAGGTATAATTCCAAATAATTTTTACAAAGGCTGATCAAATCAACGTCGCTCAATTATATGTGCCGCTTGACACCATTGACAGTTCAAGTCATCACTATCTTTCCCGGCTAAGGTATAGTACCGTATCCCTTATAGACCAGACGACAGAGAACATTTTATAGTGAAACCCACAAAAATTTGCAAACTGATTAATTTTTTGTTTAATGAGTTCGTAAAAGTGTATAGAATAATATCCTGAAAAGTTTACATTTCGCTCGGATGCAGAACATAAAAAAAAGTAAAAAAAATATTTTTTATCCATTTTTTAGATAGACCACGTGTTTCTGAACAAAAAATATCCTAATAAAATGTATCGCTAAAGCCACGGTATTCCTGGAAAAAGATAGTGAAATAACTTTGTCACTCTCCGCGGCCAGCGCACGGTTAAATGCATACTATGGAACCTCTAAAAATTCTTAGCTGTTCTATCGAGTAAAATAAAGCTTTTTTCTCTTTCTGATTACACGTTTTAAACATTTTTATCAGTGAATAGGAGGATAAATAGTGAGTATGGAGGGAAAATATATAATTATCAATGCATACACAGACACTACACATAGCCGCTGAATCGCTCGCATGAATTTTTACGTGCCTTTACGGTATTGTATTTATTACAGCTATATCCAATGGATTCCTTGTACATTTGTTAATGTATTGGAAAAGTTCCGGAATTTATATTCAAAACAATCAAAGATATTTTCATAGTTATAAGAATAAGATCGTGAAAATTGCAATTTCTTGTCATGATCTGATTGATCATAGTTTCGCAAAAATGTGCATACAAGTAAACGATTTTGTGTTTGAATATTCGAAAAATATACATTTTTCCGAAATAGTGATATTTTATTTTTTCCAATGGGTCAATTTCTCGACAAGTTACAGCCTCCAATATATGTATTTATCAAAAAAATCATGAAGCAAAGAAATTAAAATGATTTGAGATGTACTTTTTTCTAATCCTCGTTACTACACCTTAATAAACCATAATAATCATGAAGTGTACATACTTTTCAACAGTTCTCAATGAAGAAAGAATTTTTTTGAAGGGCTATTATTTTTTTCTAGATTGTTTATTGCGACGATTGAGTTCGGGGGTGATAATATATATAAGTATATTTTTCCCATCCATCCTTTGCTTGTATTGTTTAAAACAGGAAAGCATCAGAAAGCTACAATTTCTATCTTTTAAAACTCATATAGATTGAACAAATTCTCATTTAGTGACATGTAATTCAGTGCGTCGGTGTCACAGTCATGAGTATTCAAGCGCGTGCACGCATGGATCTCGCTCCAAGTTGTAACATTACACTTGACTATTTTTTTCCGGGAAAACCGTGGCTTTAACGATGAATTTTGTTAGAACATTTTTTGTTCATAAATACGTGATCTATACATCTCTATTTTTAATTTTTTTCTAGCTTGATTTAATTTCAAAATGTTGAAAAAATGGATGAAAAAAATTTTTTTTCACTTTTTTTATGTTCTGCATCCGAGCGAAATGTCAACTTTTGAGGATATTATTCTACACAATTTCACAAACTCATTAAAAAAAAGTTTATACAGTTTGCAAAATTTTGTGGGTAGATACCTTCATCGACTGGGCTATTAACAAAACCTTCTTGCCCGGGAAGTTGTTGCCAAGATAGATGATACTGAAGTATGGATTGAAGAATATACAACATTATAGATATTTTTTTATTATTATACTTGTACTAAACAGGTAAAGTACAGGCTGAACAATAAAAAAAAAATGGTCCGTTTACTAAACTGCAGGGATAAGTCACTTTTACCGTAAGTTTCAAGGATCTGAAGAGTTCCTAAAAATTGGGAAGGTGGAAAGGTCGGGAGTAGGAACTATTGGATATCAAAATAGGCCAGTAGAGTGTTGTTCTCTAGATTTTATTGACCGCTGAATCTAATAAAAACAAAATCAAATCGATAAAACCAATCCGTGTATAAGAAGATGACATTTTATCGGTGTAAAACTTGAAAAATCCTTAAAAAAAAAATTAAAAGTATAACAAAAAATTGAGAAAAAATTTAACATAAATGGATCTATGAATGAAGAAAAAATATTGTTATCGTTGATTGTTATCATCATCAATAAGTTCACATTCTTCTTCATCAAAGTCTTCCAAGTTGATTGCTCAGTAGTCGTCGGGAAAACTTTCTAAGTCTGTATTAACACAGGTTACTCCTTCACACATCTTACAAAGTGATGAACATTTTAGAACACTTTTTGCACATGTGCACAACATTGTGCAACAATTTCCCTTGCAGGAGCAGGATATCAGTTTCATGATAGACTCAGGAGCTGGATCTAGGGTCGTTTGCTTTGGCCTTAAGTCTCCATTATACCTTTTCCAACCCCAATGATGTGGATTTAACTTATTTCCAAGCCATGTTTGAAGTTGGTAATATGTGCGGCGTACTGCGCAGTACTTGCCTCAGTAGGAGGGAGTGATTCCAATATTGATGACGTTTTCTTCAATGATTTCTGAAACATTATGAAGTTCATTGAGAGTGTGGGTCCCATCTTTTGATAAGTATAAATACAGAAAGATATCGTCGTGGGTAGCATTTATGTTATTGACTTGCTATACTTTCCTTCAAACCTATTTCTGATTCAACTAGCAACAGTACTTGTTTTTTCCTTTTCCATATGTTGCACTTACAGTGTACTTCACTTCAATGTTGTTGCAAGAAAATTAATTTTTCGACATAGTTATAAGTTGCTTTTTGGAAGGAAGTGAAAGGAAATTGATAGGAAAGTAAATAGTAGAAGGGGAAAAAAGAGGCAGAAAAGGATGTAAACCTGTCTCCTTTCCACAGTTGTTTCCTACCTTCTCTCTCTCTCTCTCTCTCTTTCTTTATTTCTCTCAACTAATCTTACTTCCATCCAAAGTATTCACAACACGTACCTTTTTTACTCCCATGACACTTAGATTACATTGGTTTCATTTCATTCAGCAAGCAAAAAAAGGAAGAGGGAAAATCCTTTCTCTCAACTTTCTTGCTTTAATTTTAATTTTTTAATAGGATTTTTCAAGTTCTATACCAATACAATGTCTTTTTCATAGACGCAGGTTGGTTTCAACTAGCAACAGTACTTGTTTTTTCCTTTTCCATATGTTGCACTTACAGTGTACTTCACTTCAATGTTGTTGCAAGAAAATTGATTTTTCAACATAGTTATAAGTTGCTTTTTGGAAGGAAGTGAAAGGAAATTGGTAGGGGAGTAAATAGTAGAAGGGGAAAAAAGAGGCAGAAAAGGATGTAAACCTGTCTCCCTTCCACTGTTGTTTCCTACCTCTCTCTCTCTTTCTTTCTTTATTTCTCTCAACTAATCTTACTTCCATCCAAAGTAGTCACAACACGTACCTTTTTTACTCCCATTTAATAGGATTTTTCAAGTTCTATACCAATAAAATGTCTTTTTCATAGACGCAGGTTGGTTTCATCAACTTGGTTTTGCTTTTATTAGATTCAGCACTCAAAAAAAACCTAGAAAACGACACCCCACTTGCCTATTTTGGTTTTCGATAATTACCCTCCCTCCCCCCACCCGAAAAACACCTCTTCAATTTTTAGGGAATCTTCAGATTCTTCAAATTTATGATACAAATAACTCATAAAGGGGTTAATTTTTTCGTTGTTGATGTGCTTCTGGGTTATTTTACCTGCACTGTCTGCATTTAAGTAATAGCTCCCAACATTTAGCCTCCTTTACTGTTATCTCTTATATCAGATATTTCCATTATTTATCAAAAAGTAACTGTAGAAGGTAGTGTTTCTTCGCTTTTGCTTACTTTTGACTTGCCCTGGGAATTAATCAAGGCCAATTTATTTTAAGACTACGGATGAACTCAGGAAAGCTGTTTTACTAAGGTTAAGTATAGAGGGTCATGATTACGGCAAATAGTTGTGACACATTCAGCTTCGCCACTTATATACCACATAACAAACTTTTAATGTTGTTGTGTTTCTGTGAAGTATATCGTGGGACATAAGACGTTTATCATATATGTAATATAGTTATTTTTATTAATATTATTATAAATAAGCAAGTGATGAAATATTTTGCTATTCCGAAGACCATTCTTGATTTTATGTAAGTTTCAATACTGCCGATAACTGACAACTTAGTAATATGTATTTAAAACTACGTTCTTGGTATTACGATTTATATGAAAATATAACTGAAAAATATTGTATAAAGTTATAGGCACTAATATTTATAAGTTACAGGTTGTGAGGAGGTAAGGTACTTAAACTATATCTTTATTAGACATAAAATATTACAAAATCCCAAGGCGATAGGTGTTGCACGAGTTCGTGATCTTGAACGTTTTTGTGGGGCATTTAATACCACCCATAGGACCGTATAAAATGCTTCTCGAGACGTAAAGACATCACGCGATATAACATTTCAAAATTTATATGTTCATGTCAAACACTTAAATATGGGGAGTCTGAGGTACAAGCAAAGCATGAGTCGTTAACTAAATGCTATAGGGGATGAGAAAAACTGTAATTAATGTCTGTGACTCTTAAAAATAATTTTGCTCTTAACAAAACACTATGTGCTAAATAAACGCAACCTTTTCCAGAAAAATGAAAATTTGTTCACTAATTGATTAATATTTATTTTTCTACTCCCCTATATAAATTTGCTGTTTTCTGTACGGTCTGTAGAATGGATAAGTAGGCAATTACAGTTAACTGAACGGATACATTTCATATCAGTTCTAGGATGGATATGAAATGAAACCGACCAATCACAGTTCGTGTATTAAGTACATAGACAACTATTCGTTTTAAAATCAAATTAGTGCGTAAGCTGTCAAAGTAACTGTCAGTGAGTACTGTCAGTGTGTATTTGTGTAATATATTAATGTTTAATAAATTTGTAGTTTTGTTAAGCTGGTCGTAGAAAAAGTATACTGAACAACTCGAGTGGATTATGCATATCGCACTCAAAAGATTTGAAGCACTCCGCCTACGGCGTCGTGCTCAAACTTCTTTATTGTGCGATATGGATATCATATACACTCTTGTTGCACAAACTACTATTAATGTATTCATTGTTTCTTTTGACATGTTCTGAAATAGGATTTGCGAGATCGGATCTTTTCATCAATTTCCAGATACTATTTAGTGAAGCATATTATATTTGAAAATCATTTCAGAAGCGAAAAGTCGATCAACAATTAATACTTAATTGCAACTAGTTAGAGAATTTTTGGACCCCAACTACATCTACTACTAAATATTCTGATGTGACAAATAGATGATCTTTGTACGGTCGTTACAGGCAAAAATATTTCTTGATAAAATTCTGCAAGGGGACGTTTGCTCTAAGGTCACACATCACGGTTTTGTAGCCGACAGTCAAGCAGTCCTCAAAGCGGTATGTTCCTCTATAATTACTTTCCAGAGTTCCGAGACGAACTTTGGAAGGGCTTGTCAGAAATAGTGTGGTAAATGTTGCATGTTTTGGGCCAGGATTGAACTTCACATAGCAAGGAAGCGGATGCATTGGCCAGTAGGGAGCTAGACAAATGGCAGATGCTTTCAAAATGTGAGTCTGAAGGCGGTTATTACGAAATCCTTGGAGTACACATCGTACAAACAATTCTATCCTACAAGAAATATGTCCCCCGAAGGGCCTCTCTTGCACCGTATTCTCTTTAGTCTCCATATAGAAGGGATGATAATTCAGGGAAAACAAGATCGCAAGAAGCGAACCGTATGTCCTCTAAAACATGGTGCTGATGTCAAAAAGCAGGAAGTGGGACAAAACTGACAAGAAGTCATGAGTAAGAAGATGAACTGATTAGACTAAGACTAAGCAATCTCGGAATGGCCTTGTTCGGCATTATAAAATATAGGTAACATTGGTCATTAAGGAGGCCTACGGAATACGGAATGAACATGAAATTTAAGCAATGGTTGTAAGCAAATTCGAGATTGATGAAGAGCAGAAGAATTCAAAATCAGCGTGATTACCAGAATGATACCAGAAGACTCTGAATCAATTAATCAAAGTGGTGATATGCTACTGCAAACTTAGGAAACATCTATTACTGTAGATTTTGAACTATTATTCTTGGTTGAGGTAAAGACCTTGAGGGAGGCGTCTGTCCTTGCCGTGTTTGATAGGCAGATTCTATAAAATAATGTATTAACTACATAGTCTTTTTACCACGTTTATTTGTGTACAGTTTAAACTTTATTAACAATAAATGGTATTATTGAACTCTTGAATATTTCTTGATTGAATGATCAACTTTTACTTTAACCTATCAGGCGTTTTTGTGTGAACAGAATATAAATGATTCTCATTAGATTATCAAATCTGTTTTATTCAGAACAACGACCAGAGCACGAAAATTAATGGTAGATATTTTAAAAAAAGAAATTAAGAAGCGTTTAGGATTATGACAAGTGCTCATCAGAAAGCGCGATTGGAGATAGTAATAAGAAATCTATGGTGGGCATGACTTTTCCCGTCACCTTTTCTCGTTTACTACAGGACTCCGGTCCTCTTGGTGTCTCACATAAATTCAATCGATCCTCACTCAGACGAGTGGTTCACTAGGGTAGGTCGAAAAAACACTTTTTTAATTTTTCTATCGCTATACCCCGGAGAAGTTGTCTATCGTCTAGCTAAACAAAATGAAAAAAAATCAAAATAAAAATAATGAAAAACATCTTCGGTTCGCGCATCACACTCAAACTTTAGAAAAATGGCGAAATTTTGCTGTTTCTCGTCAATTTCTACTAATTTTATTTTTTTATTGTTAGTAAACAAACATATATTATCATTTCTAATTTTGTTATTCAAAACAGTGCACTTTAAAGCCAGATTCTTGGTAAAATTCTGGCATAATAGATTTTGATAGGAGGATCGTCCTAATGAAGCCGTCTCTTTCGTCAGCGCCACACACTATCTATTGCTTCTCACATCGTTGACAAAAGCAAAATAAGAAGAGGAAGAACTCATAACAGAAATGATTTGCAGAGTCAGTCTATTAAGGAAACACTACATGATCTGTACTTTGTTGGCAGAAAAGACGAAACGATGGTGATTAACAAAATCAATTCAAAGCGTTTTCGCAGAACTGAAAAAGAGGGCCATTATTCTCTCATACAATATTGGCCATATTTCTCTCACTACAGGACTTTCTAAAGATGTAGCTTCTACCACAATTTCCCATTTGACTACACGTGAGATTTCCCTTGAAGGACTTGATGTGATTGGAATTGATGGAACTGTAATTTACTGGTTGGAAAAGAGGTGGACTATATCTCCTACACTTCAATTAACTGGCATTTCATCACCTATTTCATCACTTGGTTGGTGTTAAAAAACAGCTCCTCCTTCAGTGGATTGATTGAGAAAAAACTGACTGGCTGTGAAAAACTTCTACTGGATCGCTTTGAACGTGGTGACAGAAAAGTGCTGAGCAAGAATCCATTATACTGCTTGATATTTCTGCTGCCATAAATTCAGGTACAATTTTAGAAGATTTAGCAGCTCATGATCCTGGTCCGCTTTCACACTTAAGATGGTTGACGACAGGAAGCAGAGTTCTCAGACTACACGTGAGCTTAGAAAAACCTACTGATGAAGTTAGGCAGTTGATATATTTTATTTAGCAAAATTACATGCCTCTCTGATTCAAAATTAAAACCAGCAAAAATTTCATAAATGGTCCAAAGATAGTTTCTGAAGCCATCAGGGTACGTAACTTAATATTATTTGCAAGTCATCAACCCCGTAACTGAGCGAAACGCTTTCTTTGCTCAACCCGAAAATTTGATCCTTGCAATGATTGTGGATGAAGGAAGACATTTCAGAGAACTGGGGCTGCGCCGAGTGTTGAAAACTAGATCATTTTCCAAGGAAAAGACTATTCGAAACTTCCCCACGCAAAGACTCAACTTCAAAGCAACAAACTACGTCAACTTGATTTGCGGGATAGTTGCAATATCTCTTCACCTCCACTGTTAAGGAACATCACGGATGAGGATATGGTGTGTAAACTTCTGACCGAAGCAGCTGCGAAAGTGTGTGGCGCTGCCGCAAGAGACGGCTTCATTAGGACGACCCTCCTATTAAATTTTGTTATGTGAGAATTTTCACAAAAATATGACTTTAAAGTGCACTCTATTGATTAACAAAATTATAAATAATAAATATATTCAACGTTTATTTACTAAATCGAAAAAGTAAAATTAGCAGAAATTATGAAATATTGAAATTCTTACAAAAAATTGTTTTTTATAAGCTTTTTGCACGAACAATAAATATTTTGAAACTAAGATTTAATTATTTTTTTTCATGTTCCTCATGCCCCAAACTTCACATGAGGACTTATAGCGTTTTCATAGTAGTGAGTTTGGTAACTATAAAATATTGACGAAAAACGGCAAAATTTCGCCATTTTTTAAAACTGAGTGCGTTGCGCGAACGGAAGATATTTTTTGATTTGAAAATTTGTTTTTTTCATTTTGCTTAACTAGGTTTTTCCGGAGTATAGCCATAGAAAAATAAAAGTGTTTTCTCGGCCCACCCTAGCGGTCAGTTCATCTACAGTTAAACAATTGAAAAAAGGCAGACAACATTCATTACCTACCGATATTATCAATGAAGATATTTTTTATTTCAACTTTTAAAATAATAATACATATTGCTGATTACATGAAAATATAAAACAAAGTTTAACAAACCATGTGTCGGAAAAATTCTTAGCTAACGCACGTTATTCTACTTAACAAATATTCTAAAATTATAATTGTAAATAAGCAGACCAAATTGTCGGCTCGATCTAATTAATTAAACAAACTGCGTTTTCCTATTACACTAAGAAATTTTATTAAAATTTACTGATGTTGAATTTAAAAAGCAAACAGCAAAATGTCTTCTATACATTTTAATTCGAATCCGTCAATTTCAATTTTCGGAGGCCCGAAAATGTTTACAAATTTTGCAGACAAAGTACTTTGATCAAAAAGGGGATTTATACTTTAAAATCTTTCCATTGTAACAGCAGCCTGTGTGAATAGTATTGTTGCGTCCGCAGCTTCTTATTTTCTCGTATTCGCACTTCATTTATCTTGTCCCCGTGCGGTGACCTATTTCTCCACGACGCGGCGTTGTGAAGTGTGTTTCAAGTTTCCCATCTCACTTGTTGTTCACCTTCTTCATGCTCTTAACTGCACCCAGCTGACACACCATTCAGTCTGCAGGATTTTTTGTCGCTTTAAACTGTCTTATCGATTTTCAGTTATCCCCTAAATAGTTTCTTTGTTGAAAAATGTATAAAAACGATTACGTTGCATAAGCTAGCTGGCTTAACAAAGGCAGCAAGAAGTAACCTTTTAAATAAGTGTTTCGTGCATCGATTTAATCAGGATGCGAAAATATTCGGTATTGGCATAAGAATTTCTGTGCTGGTTAAAACATGCACGACAGTAGATACTCCCAAGTCTACTATGAAATTTGCCAATCTTATATTGATGTTATTATTTTTTACTACAGGCAGCCGATTGGCAGAAGGCGAAAAGGACACACTTCTAAACGTTGGATTGATAACAACAAGGAGCTAATGAGTAAAAGTTTTGGTAAAATCGTGCATGTAACAGGCAACCGCGTCAGATGGCGTGCTACTGTCAGACGTGCCATACAGCAAACAAAAGCTAACTAAAATAGTTCATGGATCACAAAACGTCTACCAAGACGTAGACAATGTTTAATGCATGGTATATTTCATTTCGGAAAATAATTTTTAAATTTCTAAAGGCTACACACGTGACATTGATGCAGATTATATGTAAATAGATAATCTATGCTGTTGCTGGATATAATAATTTAATATCAGTGCGGTTAAAATATTAAAAAAATCACATGAAAAAAGAAAAAACTAGGGAGTCAATGAAAATTTTAGAGTTTGTAGGTTCACCCTTAAGGATAGGATTTTGCAGAGTAAGAGGGAAATATGCCTTTATTTTCGGTTTATTATAAATATTTAAAAAATTATAAATAGTGTAATCTTCAAAATATTATCAGGTACTTCCCGTTGCTCTAAGGAATATAACCATATACAGTTTTTATCATTTTTGTATGTAATCAAATATCATGCTCTAATTATGAAATTGTCAAACTACAATATTCAAGTACAACATAATATACAATAAAAAAATATATATACTTATATTCATTAGAACAATAGCAAGTACCTATATAAAACAATTTTAAAGACTATACTCTGTTTGGTTTTTTAAATATGTATTTATATAATGAATCGAAAATAAACGCATATTCCGCTCTTACCCTTCAAAATTCTATCCTTAATATTAGGAAACTGACACGTCCTTAATTTCAAAGGGTAGAGAAGTGTGGTTTTTTAGGTGTGTAAAGGGTTGAAAATGCGTTTTTTAAACATCTTGAAAAATATTGTTAAAAAAAGTTCTCTCATATTGCTGATAGTTGAGTCAAATATTTTCAGTTTGTTTCTTTACTGGCCTCTGTAAGATGAAAAGTGCACGAGATTCAGAGAGTTGTAGTCGAGTCAATGAAGATTTTGGAATACTCAGGAACAGGTCGGATTTTGATTATATATTTTTTAAAATTTGTTATATTTAATTATTCAAAATCAGAATCATTCCAGCCGGGGCTACTTATAAGTACCACCCTTTTTCAGGGGGCGGCACTTAAAAAACACAAAAAAGCTTTTATAAAAGCTATTTTATAAAATAGAGGCCATAGAATATTAACCTAAAATATCTCAGCTTCTAGAACATCTTGAAGTATGGTTTCTAGATATGTGTTTTTAGGGTCACATAATTAAAATTTAAGTTTTATAAAATCATTTAGACAATAAAAGTTATGATATAATAAAATAATATATGTTGAAAATATTAAAATTTATTTACTGAAAGACTGAATTGTATCCAAAATATGAGCGTAAACACAAAAGGCGTGTTGTAAAAAAAAAAACAAATGAAAACCGCTTCCCAAGAAATCACTACTTCCACATCCAGATTTTCCATCTAAATCTCACAATGAGAAAAAATTGTTTATGGAACTTTAATAATATAATATTTTTAATCGTCCACCCCAAAAACCCATAAAACAATATGCCACATCGGTAGTGTAGTTACTCCAATTCACCCTCAACAGAATAAGATCAAAAGGTAATCTAGTTCCAGATCTCGTTAAAATATATACTTGTACCAAATTTCAAATCAGTATCTTAAACGGTTCCAGAGTAATCGTCCGCACAAAAAAAGTTACAGACCGACAGATCGACAGACAGACAGACAGCCCAAACTTAAGGTCTCGACGTTTGATGACATTCTAATCCTATTTGGAGAATAAAAATTTTGAAAATTTTCTTTTGCGTTACTATACTTCCTCTGGATGTGTTAGTAAAAATTGATGTTAAATATATTTTTCATTTAAATAAAAAACATGGCAAGGTCATGCTGTCAATTACGCAATCGTTTACATTGTTCTCCATGATTTGTACAATTCAAAGTATGTTGCAAAGATTAAGCAGTCTCGATGAAATAAAAATACTAGTCTATTGATCCCTCGCGATTAATGTTAGCTAGATGAAGAAGCTCACTGTCTTTCAAAAAAAGAAAAATCGAGTAGAAAATAAAAAGGTTTTAAGAAAGGACAAGGGTAGATAAGGGCCTTTTTCCGCCTATCGGCCATGTTGTATGTCATTATATTTTCAGAGTAGTATATGTCTTGACGAGTAATAAAAAACTGTTCTTTGGAATAGTAGATTATTCAGTGAGCGTATAATGATGGCTATTACTCGCGGGGGTGATGTTTACGGCACGAGACAAAGGCGTGCCGTAAATCATCCGAGTGTGTAATAGCCATTATACGCGAATTGAATACTATAATTTATCCACGACTATCGCATATTTTAACTGTTTTAATCGTTTAAAACTGAAAAAATAAAGTTCATTTACAGTAAAACGTTGACGTGTTAAACGTCAAACACGAAAATATGCACGAAAACATGGAAAAATGGTTTCGCCGTTTCCTTATGAATATTGCTAGTTCCTGATTGGTCAAAGGTACGTTAGAATGAAAACAATTAGTTCCCGGTTGGTTAAATATGTGTTAGAATCAGATTATGTTCATTATACGTTTGGTTGGAATAATGACTATCATTATTTGACAATTGTTAAATGTAGAATGCAATGATTATACGATGGTCGTGGATAAACATATTCTTATTCAATACATACCACAATATGTGGTTTTGAGCGCTGACACGTTTAAACTCGCACGCAACGTCGACACTACTACGACTCCCGCGGAAACGATTTTGTTTTTTATACATTGAAGCGCTGGATGAAACAATATAAATTAACCATTATTTAAAAGCTTAAATGCTCAACAATGAAATGAGATATAGTTTATCTTGTTTCATCGAGCGCATCTTACTGAAATCTACATTAAAAGTTCGGAAAAAGGTAAAAAATTACTAAAAAACTGCAAACATGCCAACTTTGAAATGATATTACTATGACCTACTGTTGTTTTTCAAATGTAAAACATATAGAAACATAAAGATCATATATTCAACTATAAATAAATAACGCTTAATGACTTTAAGGAAAACTTTTCTTTTTTATGAAATTAGTGGGCGAAAATTATATAGCTTATCTACCCTTGTCCTTTTAATAAAAGAAATCGGCAGCTACTGGAAGCAGCTGGAATCTCCCCACCCGGTAGATCTTTGAAGCCGAGAAGAACACAAAATATTAATGATCTCGTTTAATCATACTTATTATTAAGTTGAAATAATTTTTTCATATGAAAAAAAAAATATGATCGATATGATTTAAACCTGCGAATCTCAAGTTTTAAACGTATAGTCTCGCAAAGCAAAGCAAACATATATTTATTAAAATTGCATGTTTAGTGCCTCGCCGGATCCTGGCCCGGAACCAGTCAGACAACAACGGTAGCGCCGTGGTGATTGTAGAACTGAACGGGGCAGGTCCAGTTTAGCTTAATAATAATAACAGACATAGTTAAAAATTCCTAACTGCCTATGGCAGGTTTAAAATTAACAATACGATTTAAAAACAATCTACAAAGAGACTTAAAAAATAATTAAAAATAACACTGAGCACCACTTGGAAAAACGCTTAGAAATTTGGGCTATTGACATGGGAAAAGCTGAATAAGAAAACCCGTTCGAGACAACTGCCGCCTTGGTGCGTTTCCCTGCCGCCAGGAAAATGTGATGGATAATAGTTAAGATTAAAATATTTGAATTTTTAAAGAATATATCGGTTTAAAAGGAATTTATGAACAAAAAAGGACAAAAATAATAAAAACAGGAACAAAGGCAACAAACAGAAAGTAGAAAAAGGAGGATTGGAAAATTAAAGTTGAGGAAAAATCAAATGTAGAGTTTAAGAAAGTTATTGTAGGGGAAAATGTGGTTAAAGAGGTTGCCGGAAAATAGGCAACGCCTGGTATAGTAGGGTGTATTATCTGGAATGGGGCATTATGCATTCTGATTTGAGTTATGTTGCGGGTTAACGGACTATCACCCAGTTTGAAGGAATAAAACTTGTGAGATATTTCTCGGACGTAGTCCGCTAGCGGGGTTATGTCGTGGCAACGTGTGTATCAATCTCTGAGGGAGGTGTACTAGTCAACCATCCTAGCATGGCAAGTAGCAGCGTAGAGAGAAAAGAAATATCATCATTGTTGGACAGAGACAAATAAGATTTTTAAGCTTCTGAAGCTTTTTAAGCTGCCTAGCTTAAGAAGCTTGTTTGTCTGTGTCCAACAGTGATGTCATTTCTTCTCTCTCTGGGCGGTTATTTGCCATTTTAGGATGGTTGATTAGTACCCACCGGAATCAGAAATGAGGCGCATAAATTTGTGTTCTAGACCTCGTAGTTTCTGCATAGTCCTGGCCGGGATGCTGCACCATACCGGCACGGGGACGCGTATGTGATGGCCGGTCTGATCACCATTGTGTACAACAGTTTTTTATTTTGTCGGTTGAGTCCGCTCTCCCTGGCCAGGAGCGGGTACAGACTCCTGGACATTCTTACAATTTCGTTAATATTATATGTTAAATGTCTGTGGTTTGTCCAAGTTAACCCCGAGACACGCACCAATTAATTGGAATTTGTTGACCCCCCCGAGCGAGATTGGTGTTAAGATTCTATTTTCAGTGAATCGGCGCGTGAATCTTCCACTTATCACGATACGCCGTGGCACGGGCCATGTGCACTTTCAGCAGCATGTTAGCCGCTTGAGCGTTGTGTGAATGCGCGTACATGGCCGTGTCGTCGGCGTACTTGACAAGTTTGGTATTCGGAAAGTCGAAGACGTACAAGTTGTACAGCTTTGATGACAGGCATGACCCCTGGGGGACACCCACGCGAATATCCCGCCGTGTTGATAGTTTGTTATTCACCTGTCAGGAAAGAGAGAATACGTTTGGTTATGTGCATGTGAAAGTCCAGTACATTAAGTTTGTGGAGTAAGCCCGGGATCCATAGTCTCGTGCTTTAGCACACTACTCCATTCAGAGAGTTAATTTAGGTTGTAAAATATATGGTACACAAGAAGCGTGACTCTATTTATACATTGTTATTTTGTTTTTTAATTTTTTTTCACGGAAACCAAACCGAAAAAATGCTTGTGTGATATATCGATGAAATCAGAATTAGAATTAGTTAGTTAGTAGTTTCGCCGCTATCATGCTAACATACATACACATATACACACGCGCACACACACACACACACACCTCAAAACGTAAAGATTTGAAGTTATCTCAGTTTTCGATTTTGGACCAATTTTAGTAACCTCCCACAATTTTATTGTGGAGAGGTTAAAAATTGAGCTGAAGTGGGATGCAATATTTAATGTGATACTCAAACTGAAGCAGTCTAAAAAACCAAAATACTCATAAGTATATCAAAAGAATTAGCATATGTTTCATGCAAGTCTGTGACTACAGAGGTTATTAACTTATAGTTGTACATTGGAATATTAATTTATAAAACAAAAAGAAGAGAATTTAAAAAGTTGTCAAGGATCCAATAGAATATGTAATAATTATGTAATGCAGTAAGTCTATTAAGCATAATATTTACGTCTAGTATTCAGGCTCCTTTTAATATACATTCTCTCCTCAGCCTCCATAATAAGCAAATTTTTTATTGTATCATCGGTTTTTTGGAAGAAACGAATATTTTATTATGAATCTTGTGAGTGAATGTTTAAGTAGGTTAGCTTCGTATCCTCTGTTGTTTTTCCTCTGTTGCATCCTTAATTTATAGTGGTCCTCTAATTTGGTTTGTGTTTAAAAAAAAGTCCTGATAGACCCCAGGACGAGAAGCGTGGGTCCCTGTTTTTTCTCCTTTTTTAATCTTCAATATTTATTTTCTCATTGTCGACATGGGTTAATTGGAATAAATGGTTTTTTTTTTTTTTAGGGTAGCGGTTGGCTGTATGGCTAGTGGCCAGATGCCAAAAAAAAAAAAAAATTACGTCTAGTTAATTTCGTTGCTAATAAACAAACTTCACACATGCCAATTAAAAGTACTCAAAATGTTGCAAAACAGAAAGAAGAATACATCGTTATTTAAGAAAGAAAAGTTTCAATGCGGATCTCACTTCCCATTTCAATTTTAAGGGGTATCTGAATAGCCCTATTATAGTAAAACAGAATACAATTCTTGGGTATTAAAATATTTTATTGTTGCTTGAAAATGTACGTCTTGTATAATGCTGTATATTTACATTCCAGATTGTCACGAGCTCTATTCAAAATGTCTGTGCTTAAAGTATTATGTCACACGTTTTACATATCACTTTGTCGTTTCAATTTTATTACCATTGCTACTGAGACTGACATATACAAGATATTTTTCTATTTTATGATTGAACAAAATTAGAATAAACGTTCATTTTACAAAGAACACACATGTATGTACACTTATACATATTACTCATTGTATGCCTTTGTGAAGGAACGCTTTAATACAATGTATCTTTGTAAACACATTTTTATAGGCAGTACTCTGCCTGTAAATATAATCATTTTGCATATGATTCCATAAAATAAAACGAAAAAAGTAAGTTATCAGGAAATCGATTGGCTTTCCATAATCATAAATTAAGTTTTCTACCGCTTTTTTTGCCGGAATTTTTTTCTTAAAGACCGATTTTTTTATGAAAAATAATTTTGAAAATGTTGTAATTCGAAATTTTTGATATTTTAGCCTGAAACTATTAACCTAGCCTAATTGCGAGTTACGAATCTGATGTTTAAAAAACTAATCAAAATAAAATGGCGGGTCCAAAATGGACGAATTTCCGACCAAAATTGTGAATAATTCTAAATATTGATAAATCAAATATTGCAATATCACAAATAGGCAAATATTATAGTATAACTGTTTTTAAGGGTGGCGGTGCCGTACTTAATGATTTCGTAATTCGAAAATTTCTCCTATTAGTCCCCTGCCAAGTGTACAAAAATAGGCTCCCGTGGGCTCCTTGATGATGCAAGTGTGGTAGTAGTCTGAAAGCTCATTGTTAGGCATTGAAGAAACATACTTTCGATGTTAGCACTCTCAAAAATGATGCGCATGAGTACTGCGCGCGAAAAATAAAATGACCGCCATCGCAAACACTTTTTCCAATTTACCTAAGTAACCATTGGGATTATGAATATTTTTATACAAAAAATATTGCTAAATCAATTTTACACAAAAAAGGTTATTGTAAGTTTTTATGCAGGACTAACCATTTTCCCAGAAACTTAACTTTTAAAATTATTTCATGGCTTTATATTTATTAATATCGAAAAAAGTTAAAATTACCCTCAAAGACAAATCTATAGCCATAAAGACAGATTTATCTCTTATTTCAAGATTATTGATAGCATCCAGAAGCAGACCTGACGTAGATTTGAGATACTATTTGAGCAACTACGAGTTCTCAGCACTACCGAAGTTATTATTTGCAGTTGACGGGAGTATGCACCATTGTCTAGCTAAGTACAAACTTGTGGATGCTCTTGAATCAATGCAAGGTATATCTGCCGAAGAAAACGATGATGATCATCCTTCCACCACACCTGCAGTTTTAGAAGAAAATGAGGAGCCACAGGAAAAAGCTGCGATAATAGATGGCATGGCGCTTCTTCACACCTACCACAAACCTAGCACAGTGAAGACCTCGATTTAAGCTTCAGCAAATGGATGGGGCAAAATTCAGCAATTACAGTGAGGTCCATGTTATTTTCGACGCTTATAAAGAAAACTCGTTGAAGAAAGCCACGAGAGAGATTCGGCAAAAAGTCTCAGATCCAATCCAGTGCAAAATCGGACCAGAAACGAAAATTGGAAGTATAGCAATGAATAAATTCTTGTCCCACGATAAGGCGAAGGTTGAATTGACAGAGTTCCTTTCCGATCAGATTCTTCAATTTGGCGTGACGAATAACAAAAGGTTTGTAATCAGTCGGAGGGACAAAGCAGCTTCATCACATGGCGATGATGTATCCAGTCTTTTAAGTACGCAGGAGGAGGCGGACACAAAGATCATATTACATGCAGTATATTTAGCACAGAAAGAAATTAAAACTACTCATGTATTCTCCCCCAATACCGATGTCCTAATTTTGGCACTAAGACGATATCCCCAACTTTCGAAAGAGTTTGCATTTTTCCTTGGCCATGGCATGAAAAGGTTTGTTCAGCTAGGTTAAATTTACAGAGCTCTTGGACCTCTGAAAGCCTCTGCACTTCCTGGATTAAACGCACTTTCTGGAGCAGATGTAACAGGATCATTTGCTGACAAGGTAAAATATAGTGGTGGAAAACTTTTAATTCTGCAAGTGATAAGCTGCTAGAGGCTTTGGCGACATTGGGGACTACACTGTCTCTCACAGAAGATGTCAGAGCTAACTTGGAAGCGTTCATTTGTCAGCTTTATATCCCCAAAACAACACTGATCGACATAGGAGCTGTGAGATGGTTGTTGTTCACCCAGAAACAATGTCAAGATGAGAACCTTCCTCCAACAAGATCTGCACTGGATCCGGCTTTGCTAAGGGCCCACCTTCAGTGTTTTGAGTAGAATTCGGACCTCATTCAGCATCCCAATAACCCACCACCCTCAGATTTTGGATGAAAAATAGTAGGGAGCACATAAGAGCTAGTTGCTTATACCAAACCTTGTGCTCCAGAGTTTATCTTGGAACTTTGTCGCTGCTCATGCTCCCAAAGGCGTTGCTCTCCTCCATGTACGTGTCAGTCAAATGGACTCCGGTGTACCGAAATGTGTAAGTGCGAAGGTAATCTCGACTGATGTGATAATATGGGAGAGTGCGAGCAATGCGATGATTTGGGGCTAAGTGATATTTGCATTGAAAGTGACGATGAATTTAATTAAAAATATCATTGTAGAAGTGTAAAAGTATTGCGTGTCTGTACTTTGTCTATATAAATCTTGTAACTCCTGTATTTTTATAAGTTTCTTCATTAAACGTTAAAATTTTTTTTTCCCTTTTCTAGCCTTGGATCAGTTCCATCAGCCAGCTACACAGATGGGGGAAAGAGAAGGGAGTAAAAAGGAAAACGTTAAAATTATATAGGTACTTTTTCTTTCAATTTCCTATGCCTACTTATACTGTAAAACATAGGGGAGATGGGGGTATTTGTTAATTTATTTATGTTTGTAATGTTTTAGTTATAATTATTGTTTCCAGTGGCCCGAGAAATAGTGTCAAGTATGTTAATATGCACTGGCAAATCTCTCATCATTAGACATATTAATTTTTATTATTTGAAACTATAAAATGAAACTATTTGAGAGAACGGTTAGTTCTACATAAAAAAATTGTAATAACCTTTTCTCTGTATAATTGATTTAGCAATTTTTTATATAAACTTTTTTTCGTAATCCCAATGGTTACTTAGATAAATGGGAAAAAGTGTTTGCGACGGCGGCCATTTTGTTTTTCGCGCGCAGCACTCAAACGCACCACCAACAAAGAGATTGGGACCACTGCCACACTTGTATCATCAAAGATCCCACGGATGTACATTTGACAGTGGACTATATATATCCCTGAATCGATTGGAAAAATTCTTTGATGGGCTTTTAGAGAAAACTTGATAGAATGACACTAAACTATTGAAATCAACAAAAAAAATTTTTTCTTCTTTAGTTTTCAATAGCCTAGTACCGTTCTATAAAGTTGTTTCCAAAAGCCCACCAAGAAATTTTTTGAATCGGTTCAGGAATGGCGGATCTAAAATGGTTGAATATAATACCAAAATCAAACAATACTCGACAAATTAAGGAAAAAATTGTGCGAAATTTTTAAACAATAATTGTAAAAACTCGACTAATAAAGTTAAAATATTATATGAGAATTTATCACTTCCAAAGCTAGTGCACATACAGAGAGAGGGTTAATTTTTTGTATCCTCTCCCATTTGCTTTTTTTTACTCAAATTTGACAGCACACAATATTTGCATTTAGCATACTCAAACACAATTACTTTCAAAGCTAGCACGAATTTGAGCTCCTGAGTAAACAATAAGTTTTTTTCAAGATAACACCTTCAGTACTTGTTTTCCTATAAACTGAAAAGTTTTTACGGTGTATCACACTTAAGAGTGTAACTCTCCCTTATAAATTTTTAACTTTTTTCCGAATTGAATCAAATTTTACTCAAATATGGAGCTATTAAGGCCAAAAACCATTCTCTTCCTACAATTGCAAAGTCACCTGCGATAAATGAAAAAATAAAAAAATCATATTAGGCATTTTTTTATCGGAAAGTTTTGATAATGAAAGATGTTCAGAATCATCCAAAATTAAGTTAAAGCGTCTTTAAAATTAAAAAATATCGAAATTTTATTGAAAATGATGTGCAAGTCCGAAAATATAATTTTAATGTTTTTTCTTTTTTAGAAAAGTGTGCTATGATGATTTTGTTTGAAATTAAACGCAAGCTGTCATTGTAGTTGTTAAGTAATTAGTTTTTTTTACTTCTTAATTCTAATAATATTTTGAACATATAATTTCCGAACAATTCAGAAAAATTTTTATCAATAAAATTAGATGATAGAAAATGATTTTTCGATTTTTTTCTTTTATTTTGGTATCGTAGGTGGCTTTGCATTTGTAGGAGGTGAATGGTTTTTTTTGGTCATAAATAGGTCCTAATGTTTTCTATATTTGAGTAAAAGGAGTCCGGAACAAAACCTATGAAAATCGTGTTTCGGTGGAATTGGCTGAAACTTTGCTATTTTCTAGTACAAGTCATGCTGATCAAAAGTTCGAGCCGATCCTATGGACAGTTTTTGAGATACAGCTTGTCAAAGTTAGGTAATTTTTTTTAGAACTTTTTATCAACTTTTGGGTTAAGTAAAATATGTATATATCATATTTCGGCATGCTTCGGCGAAATTGGCTGGAACTTTGATATTTTGTAGCTACAGTCATGCTGATCAAATATTCCTATGCACTGAGTCGATCATATGAGTGGTATTCGACCCAGGAGTGCTTGAAGGTCCTAACAACGAGGTAACGGGTAATCTATCTAGGTGTTTATAAATGACTTCCAGCGTGTTTGTGTACGTGCGTGCGTTTGTGTATATGTATGTGCCAGTGTATACAAAATTTTACAGAAATATACAAGACAAACTTCTGGTACAGATTGTACATGCAGAAATATGTCCGTAAATACCTTGATCTACGGCCCTTTGAAAATGGCACCAAAAAAAGCGACTATCATTTTATATTTTTGTTTTACAGGAACGTGACTTTATACACATATTGACAATAAAACAAGATTATGTTTATATTACATTACATTACATTTTTTGTGCACGTACATAAACACGCTGGAAGCCATTCATTAACACGTACATAGATTACCTGTTACCTCGTTGTTAGGAACTTCAAGCACTCCTGACGCGAAAACCACTCATAGGATAGACAAAGTGCAATAGGAATTATTGATCAGAACGACTTTACCAGCAAAATAGCCAATTCCACCGAAGCATGCCGAAATATGACATACATACTTAACCTAAAATTTAATAAAAAATTCTGAAAAAAATTCCTAAGCTTTATTGAGCAAAAATATTTCAACCCTTGCAATTTTTTGCGAAAGTTAATAGTTTAAGAGTAAAAAATTCTTGAATGTCTAAAATGACGCAAATTGCCTAACTTTGACAAGCTGTGTCTCAAAAACTGTCCATAGGATCGGCTCGATATGATAAGAACTTTTGATTAGCATGACTTGAACTACAAAATAGCATAGTTTCAGCCAATTTCACCGAAACATGATTTTCATCGGTTTTGTTCCGGGGTCCTTTGGTTCAATTTGGAAAAAAATAAAAAAGTTATAAAGGTGTTATATACAGTCTTAAGTACGACACACTGTACATCTATTATCTATACTCGTAATATATGGCTGTGGCTGCAAAGTCATCCGCAAAACACCAACAAACTGTACATTAACGGTTAAAAGATTTTACAAAAAGAACATACCAGATGTTAAATAATCATTGTCTAGGAGAAGTATTGTAGTTACAGAGTTGGAGAGTTGCAAACATTTTTGCAATGGTAGCTACTATTCTATATTCTATTCACTATTCGCTATTCACTATATGTTATTAATTAAATTAAAAGAATTTAAATTTAAAGAATTATTTCAGTTCACTGGTATCTCTATAATATACAATTATGCGATGATAAAACTTTGTAGAAATGACTAGTATAACATAAATAAAATTTTAGAATCTTACCAAAACTTTAACCAAGTCAAAATCAAGGAACCGGAGACTTACCTGAAAAATAAAAAAAAATTGTTAAAAACTAATTGTATTTAATATAGTAAGTAACAGGTTTGTTGAGAAAAGTGTTTTAATAAGTAAGTAAAGGGAGATCCAAAGATATTTTTGTATTTTCTAACATTTCCTAACATTTTGTGAAAGTTGTATATAATAATAATATATCTTGTATAAAATTTAAAAAATAACTTCTTCTAAAGTACCACTGATCCACAACAGATACTGCAACTGTGGCTCCGTACAGTAGTAGTACGGGGTTCTGAATTTAGCATTTCATTTTCTAAGTTGATTACGAATTACTACTTTAAAATTTTTATGTACACAAAACGTAAAATTGTTTAAATAAATTGTACTGAAAATGTATGTACTATCCTTTAGGTCACCTTCGTAGCCTCAATATCTAAATCTAGATTATTTTAAATAAACGAGGGGACCTACAGCTTATAGTAGATTCCTAACTACTTGAGGATAATCTTTAATGAAAAACACAAGAAAAAAAAATGTTTCCTTAAATGAAATACTATTATATTAGAGAAGCATGCCGGTGATCAGTGTTGCCAGCGTCAGCCCGTTCGTGCATTTTCTAGACCCTTTTGCAACTTTTAGTACGTTAGCACCACGCTGCGAAATCTAGCGGTTTTGGCGATTGCCGCAATGTCTCCCTTCCCGCTCAGCAAAATAATTTTGCCGTAGTTTTTTACTCGCTCATCAAAAAAAATCCATCAAGTAAATTCATCGCAGCGTATCCGCTCGCCCTTCAAAAAAATTTTTATGTTTTAATTACAGCCCGTTTTGCTTCATTCTGGCCCTAATTTATACTAGGATTTAGCCCGACAAATAATGCAATGCTGGCAACATTGCGGGTGACACCATCGGATCACATCATTAGAGAAGAACAAAATATACTTTTTAAAATTCTTGTTAATTTTTATGATATAAAACAAAAGTTTTCATGAAATACAAAAAAAATCCTAATTTACACGGAGTAGTTATAGTACAGTAAAAGTCGATCTTCTCTGTAGGGGGTGCTCACAAATCAGTCCCGGCAAGCTGATTTTTTCAGGGTCGATGGAGTGGTGTCTCCCGAGTATCCAATCAAAAAGTCACAGTCCACACCCCTTGTAGGGTGTTGCAATAGGGGTGGTTTTTTTTTTTTTTTTAATTTTCTTTTTCCAGCTTGTACATAATAATATTTTCTACAACTTTGCCTAATAAAATTTTTTGATAACTTTGATTTTTGACGGTCCAGCGTCCATTATATGGGAAAACATTCACCATATTTATTTATTATGGTTCAGGAAATATACAAACAAAAGGCTGAATAGCTGGTTTTTGCAGGGTTGATTGAGAACTGTCTCCTAAGTCTCCAACCAAAAAATCGCAGTCCAACCCCTTTGGGGTTTAGCACAATAGGGGTGGTCTCATTATTTTGGGGCGGTTTTTTTTTGTGTCACGTACTTAATAAAAATCTCTACAGCGTTATTTCCTTATAATTATTTTTTTAATGTTGATATTAACCAGTAGAGGCCTCATTAAATGAAAAATGCATGCGGCTACAATATTGATTTTTTTCTGTTGTTTACAGGTTTAAGGGAGGGATGCAAGGTTTCACCGAATGTAGTGGACATCTACCTATTTCAATAGGAGGAGGGGAGCGTGTTGAGCTGCATAGCTGGTAGAGAATCAGTTCATAGTTAGGTGTGGTTTACGACGTTATAGTTTTAACTGTGAAACTAAAATGAATACGTGCTTTATACGTAAAGACTCTTTGACCGTTGGTGAGGTTATTGTGGTTAAGGCAAAGGGTGTTTCAACCCTTTTGGCCGCAAGTATTAGTCGAGGCGACGAGGACAATCAGTTGTTGCTACAAAGCGTAGATATTGTTCGTGTCCATACTAAATGCCGTAATAAGTACGCAAATCCAGGGCTGGTGTCCGCAGCTGCACATCACCGAAGCCAACACGAAGCAGAAGGATCAGGTTTAACATCCACATCTGTGCAAGAAGTGGCGGAACCTTAGGTTGAATCGGAAGTGTTCGATTTTGGCCAATGCCGTTTTGTTCGTGGTGAAGTGATAGGTATTAGACGTCCATTTTTAATTTTTGTGAAAAACAGTACCTGAGAGACTTTTCTCGAAAGATTACAACTGTTCAATGACGACTTCGCACGTGTTGTGCTTACGCGCATACATAATGTTCAGAACCTTACTCCTGTTGGTGCGCAGAGCGTTTGAAGCAGCATCATGCAAATGCGCAGGACCATGTCGAGCAGCCTGCGGTTGTCGCAAAGCCGGTCTGAAGTGCACAGCAATCTGCAAACACTGTGCGGGTGAGACTTGTGAGAACGTGGAAGTGTTACCAACAATTTCATATGACAATAATGTCAGCGATGATGAAGATCTTTACGATTACAACAAGCAAACAAGTGCCCAGGAGCCACTCGTCGACGAAGAGGACATTTTAAACCTCACTGACGATGATCATGCACAAGCCATAAACGAACCCCGTCCCTTCTCAAAGAGAGGACGGTTCGAATGATGGGAAAATTGTCTTTGTAATTGTCTTTGTACGATCGTGAATTATGCCTTCTGGGGAAATCACGTAAAAAAAAAGCGCCCAGAACTGTACCTCAGGATTGGTGCGGCAATGAGTTCAATTGACAATTAACACTTACATGTAAAGCACATTACTGAAAACACAAAGTTACTTGGACATTACATCCCATTTGTTTCAACCGTCGTACCTCAAAATTTCATTTGAACATCCCTATTATATATGCTTAAATGTTAAAAAATAAACAATCTGGAAAAGCGGTGTGACTTTTATTAAGTAAAAGTAGATATTTTTAAATAAATTATTGTGCTAAACCACGAAGGGGTTGGACTGCGATTTTTTGGGAGACTCACGAGACAGTTCTCAATCAACCCTGCATAAACCAGCTATTCAGCCTTTTGTTTGTATAATTCCTGAACCATAATAAATAAATATGGTGAATGTTTTCCCTATAATGGACCGTCAAAAATCAAAGTTACCAAAAAAAATTATTAGGCAAAGTTGTAGAGAATATTATTATGTACAAAATGGAAAAAGAAAATTAAAAAAATAATAAGAAACCAGCCCTATTGCAACAGCCTACAAGGGGTGTGGACTGTGACTTTTTGGTCGGATACGCGGGAGACACTCCTCCATCGACCCTGAAAAAATCAGCCTGCCGGGAGAAATTTTGTTGAAAAATGATATCTTTATTGGGCTATTAGGAAGGTATATGGCTATATCTGGAAGACTGTAGTTTTATGTAGAACTGATTATAATAGAAACAACCAAGAGTTGCAGTCGGGCGTGTCCGATTGCGAATACTTATTTAATTAACACAATTTATTTTTACGTGATGTCACTGAGAGTAAATACAGAACCAATACCTTTTTAGCTCACTCCCAAATTGTTAAAAATTGGAGGTTTTCAATTCGACCCGTATGTCAATTGGCTGTAAATTGAATAACAGTGTCATCTACAAACGATGAGATATTTCCATTTAAATTTAGTTTGAGAAAACCGTTTATATAGACCGAGAATAAAATTAGGCCAAGAACCGTACCTTGAGGTACGTCCGAATCGACTTTCCTAGCCTAACCAAATTGCTCTTCAATTTTTACATTTTGTAGTCTATTTGTCAGGATGGTATTCATTAAACTGAGAGCTGCTTCCCTGAAGCCAAGGTCTACGAACACCGCACTCAGTTTTTTAACGTGCTGCAGGCTTTAGCCAGATCAAGAAAGACAAATTATTATTATTTTCGTCTAACCCTTCGTGCAAATTGTTTGTCAAGTATACAATGGAATCCTCTGTGGATATTATGCTAAGGTATTTATATGACAAGAATTCGCATTTACAAGCCTGATATTACACGTTTTCTTTTAAAGATTTTCTATACTATTTTAGTTAGGTTTGAAATAAAAGATATCAGGCGATAGTTTACGGTTTCCTCTTTTGACGAAGGATTTAACAATTTCTTCTTTAAATGGAGACAGAAAGTGACCTTACTGAAAAATATTATTTATTATATGAGCAAGAGAAGCTTTAGTGTACTGTGAAATAAGTTTTAATACTTTGGCTATTATAAAATCATTTTCAGGAGATTTATTGAATTTTAACTCTTGTGAACAGCTTTGTGCTTCATACTGATCAGAACTGCAAAAAAATATATTGCGATTAACAATATCCCTTTTTACTATAGACGTATTTGATTTTTTTTATCTCCATTGCCATTTTTTTAACCATGCCATAAAAATGTTGTTAAAATGGTTGACCATTTGTTTTTATCAGTTATATTTTTTTTTTTCCACTTCAGTTTCATATACAGGGTGGGGCAATAGTGCGCCGGACTTCGATATCTCGGGTTCTACGATAGCTAGAAATAAAAAAAAATACAAGTAAACTAAAAAAAAAAGTCTATAACCGGAAATTATTTTCGAATATACAGGGCGAGCCAAAACGAAATTAGTGGATCAAGTGTCTTTTTTTAACGGAACAGTACATTTTTTGAAGCATATTTCTAGACTCTATTCATTCCTATATTATTATTGACTATCTCCTAACCACTTGGATGTAATACATTTTTTGTTGAAATAATATTATCTGCAGATGCTTATTGAAAAAATCACCAAGTCACAATTATGGGTTTTAAGAAAAATGTATGTGAATACTAATTAAGAGACATCTAATTAAGGTTTTTGAATCATTTTTACTTCCTAAAAATAATATACAGGGTGGCAAAAAATTATTTTTCAATTAAGAACTTTTTAAATTGAATTATCTCAATTAATTCAAATGGAATATCCTGTATATTTTTCTACGATGTGATGTAGAAATGAAAAATGAACATTTTTTGTGAGTACTTCTATATAGCTAATTGCAACCATTTTCGTTTTATTGAGCAAAAAGTACAAAATTCAAGAATAAACTTAAAAAATAGAGGTTTCCTCAAATAATTCATTAAAAAAAACAGTGGTCCACATGTTGCTCATTGATTGACACACGTCATTATGCAATTTTGAATTGAGGTCATTTGGTAGGACCATTTTTTCCAATCAATTGAAGTGGATAAATAGTATTTCACTTGTCCCTTACTGTAATAGTTTTTTTGCAAATTTGTTTGCTATTTTTGTTATTCGACAAGCAATAAAACCCCAGTTTGATATAAATTGTCTTGTGCAAATGAACATGTATCGCACTTATCGGTCGACAGTGATCATTTGTATTAAATTTAAAATATTTCTAGTTTTACAAAATGAATTTTAATAAAGCGAAACTTGTAGACATGACTTTTGTTTTGGGCGAGGTGGACAGAAGTTGTTTGCTTTCCAATAGAATTTATAAGCAAAGGTATCCTGAAAGAAGGATTTATGACTTGAGCAGCTTCCAAAACCTGTTCGATAGATTTGTGGAATCTGGAAATGTCGAATATAGAAAAAGTGAAAGAATAAAACGCGTTGTAAATGAAGAATATGAGTTTTCTGTGGTGGGTTTTTTAACGGTTGAGAATCCTCATATTAGCCAGAGAGAAGTGATCATTGGTAAGGATAAGTAGACGGTCTGGTGTAGCATTCACTTAAGCCTGAACGCTACATGGCTATAAGCTCTCCAATTTTATGTAATTTCGGAGGTCTAAAACCGCCACTATTATTGATTTTTGTAGTTGCCTAGTTGTATACACAGCAAAGTGGGTAAATTCACCTTTAATTTTGTTAATAATTAATTGCAGATTCCTTCCTGGAGCTACTGCCGTCCTGTCTTGCTCAATCTACAGTGAAGAGTTCTTTACACGCTTAACGTCGTATTTACGTTCACGAATCATGTACATAGCGCCACCTGTTGTATCACTTGTTAAGTACTTAAACACTGTCTTTAATTATATGCAAAGTCGATTTAATTCAATAACATTGATTATCATGAACTTATTAATTTTTTGGTATAAGATTATATGAAAGTACATCACGTAGGGTACGTAAATTTATCTCTTAGTGGGTGATTAACCTTTTCGGTGATACTGTTGGTAACAATGTTTTTGAGAGTCGCTAAGAGGAAGGTAGCTGCCGCGGATTTTGTCGTTTGTTGCTTGTCGGAAAAGGAGAACGGCCATCTGCTTACAAGTTAGCCTTGCCGTAAAAAAGAATACCTCTACCTTGGGCTAGGTAAATAAATATTTTAATTATATCTCTCTATTTTCCATCTGTGATGATAACTGTTTATTGTATAAGTGCTTGATTGTCGAAACTGTCAGTGATGCTTAAGATATACTTAGATTTTGGTTATGGTAAATTTCTGGATGGACAATGGCGTCCGCGCCGGTTTATTCGTCTAAATTCTATTAAAATATGTTGCTAGTAAAACTACGTCTGTTTAATCAGTAGGGGCGATAGCGTATTTTATTGAAATTGATTTTCGTGGAATTTAAGTGGGGACTTTTTTGTAAAACTCAGTCAACACCTCGAGTGCCCTTTCACACAAGGCATAGCAAGTGAAATAATAGGTTGGACTCTTTCTAGGTAATGAACTATTAAGGAAGAATTTAATTTAACACCCAACCCGAAACATTATCTTTGGATGTTGATGTTGGAAGGTGCATGGAGTTTTTCATGGACCCCAGAATAAGATTTATTAAGTAATTTAGCCTTATGGACATGATTATGAGCCGCTCTTAGCCTAAGAACACGATATGGTGTGTGGGTGTACATTCAATTATCAGTAGCAGCTGTCGTACGAGTCGTGATACGTCTTGCCGATGTAACCATCTTCAACATGTGGACTGGGAGCGAGTGAGACAGGAACGCTGTAGTGTGGTTTCCAGGAACGGTGGTGAGAGTATCAACTCAGTCTTTGGTTTCGAATATCGACACTCAAATTTCATTTATTTTTAACTTATCGTTTAGGCCTTCAGCCACAATATTTCACTTGATAAGCCTTCAGCTTTTAAACTTTACATTTTGCTCACAGTCAACAAATTGTTATCGCCTTCAGCGCTTATTAATTTTCTCAGATGTGAAAATCATTGTGAAGAAAATAGCTATTTTCTATGAACCTGGTTGTCTAATTATTACTACGTTGTACTTATTTTATGGTTAAGTAACTTTTTGTTAAATCGTTTTACATCGTTTGTCCATATATTAATATATTATTAACGGTTGACTTTTGACACCGTATTTATGATCTTTCATATATACATTATATTTATACTTAGTAATATACACATATTTAGACTCAACTCAAGTAATTTGTTTGATTGTGACATTTTTTTGTATACCTATGAAGATTCAAGGTCACTGAATAGCCACGGTCAGTACTTACAGTAAGAAGCAGGTACGTCATAGGTGTCAGATATTTTGGCTATTGGCGCCCTGAGGATTTCCTTATTTTGCTTGTTAATAAACTCGAACCACGGCCCAGTCTCCATTAACTTCATGAGAACCGGGTTCCCTGTCAAAAAATCCTATTTCAAACTTATAGATAATCATTGATTACCCATAAAAAATGTATAATTATCTATAAGTTTGAAATGATTTCTATAAGTTTGAAATAGGATTTTTTGACAGACTTAGGCTACTTAAACCTCAATGGAGGGATAAGTTGTCGGAGCACTGGTCTGTTAGTCAAATCTTAAAAACAAATAAGTTTCATTCATATCTTATTCAAATGCACCAGGAATTATCTGATGACGGTTTTCAAAGACGTCTAGAGTTTTGTAATTGGGCCAGAAATAAAATGCAAGATGTCACCCTTCTTTCACAATGTTTTATTCATTGATGAGGCAACTTTTCATAAAAATGGATTTGTTAATAGGTACAATTTCCATTATTATGGTTCGAAAAATCCTCACACTTTAGGCAAGTTGATAACGAGCACAGATGGTCTATAAACATTTGGAGAGGAATTATTGGAGAAATGGGGCCACATTTCTTTGATGGTACCTTGACTGGAGCTATTCATCTTCATTTTCTGGAGAACTATCTGCCCCAATTTTTGGTGAATTTTCCTGAAAGGATTCATAATAGGATGTGGTTTCAGTAAGATGGTGCTCCACCAAGTTAGTTAAATGCGGTTAGAGACCACTTAAATAATACCTACCTACTTCACTGGACTGGAAGAAATCGGCTCACTAAATGGCCTGCTAGATCCTCAGATCTTACAAAAATGGATTTCTTTTTATGGGGATACCTGAAGTAATTTGTATATAAAGACACATCAACAACAGTACAAAATATGAAGGAAAGGACAATAACTGCTTTTAGATCTGTCACACCGGCAATTTTAGAAACAGTAGAAACTTTATTTCAAACGCGCATAGAGATTTGTATCAATCAAAATGGGCAACTTATTATAATTTTTTCTAATGAACTATTTGAAGAAACCTTTATTTTTTAAGTTTATTCTTGAATTTAGTACTTATTGCTCAACAAAACGAAAATGATTGCAATTAGCCATAAAGAAGTAGTTTTTATCTAGTTTACTTGTATTTTTTTTTCATTTCTATCTATCGTAGAACTCGAGATATCGATGTCCGACGCACAATTGCCGCAGATTGTATATCAAAACCTGTTTCTTTGTTAGTTATTTCATTATATAAAAAAGCATGAAAGTAGATAATGACGTTAGAATGTTTTGAACGAATTTTACTTAGTTTTCAAGCGAGCAAATCCAACCCACTCCTCTACACTAAGTTTATTGAGTTTGAAGCGAGCCAATTGGACAACTAATTAGCATTGGCGATTACCATAATTGTCCTCTGAATTCCTATTAAATTCATGCATTACTGGAGATGCACCAGTACATGGCGAATTGATTATTAAATTTCAGTAACATCGCAAGTTCGTATTTCAGTTATACCTTGTTGAAATGTGCGAGGCGTGAGTGTTTAGGTGATTCCCGCCGAGAGACGTCTCATCTATTCATTTCGAACTATACACGCTTAACGGAATTTCGATGGTTAAGCGCCTGACTAAACCAAAACCAGTCTTAAACTTTAGAAACTGTCGTTACAATAGATGTATATTATAATTAACCCTAATGGCTGCATGATTTTATATCAAACTCTCTGCGCAAACTTTCTGTCGAAGTTTCCATTGTGCATTATAATATCAGGATTTCTCGATTCAAGACGTTCACAGTGATATTGAACTCGCTGATTTTTCAGTCGTAACTTATAACTTATAATATAATTCGAGCTTTGTGAATTTTCTACAAATTAGAGTTTAAAAATAAACTTCTGGGTAATAATGATTCTCTAAATAGAAGAGAACAGTTAGTAACTTGTTTCTCTTGGTTCACGGAACACTTAAAGAACTAGAGATAAATTACTAATAATAATGTTTATTATAATTCAAGCCGAATAAATTCACAATAAAATTCATTTTAGTACTAAATAAATATTTATAACCCGACAAAGTTAAACAATTGATCGTGGGTTTAGATAATATTAATTAAACTTACGTAAATTAGAAATACATTAATTAAATTCAAAAAGATATTTTTAAAATAGTATTTGTGTCACATAAATTTAAAAAATTAACTGAAACATTAAGTGAGAGGAGAGAAATTGGTAAGCAAAATTTTATCATTATTGTAATTTTTTTTATTATTATTTTTATTTATCTCATTTTTCATATACTTAGGCCCGGTCTTTCATCCCTCGTTAAATCTATTCTACAGATAAATTTCATGGAAACAATTATTGGCACAATGGTATCTAAGGAAGTTATCTGGAGAATAAGTTTACCTGGAGATGAAAGTATCGGGCCTTAGAAGGTATGTATTTAATTGTTTTTCTGAAATCGATCAGCAATGTCTACATTTTCGGCGCGATTTCAGATCGAAAAATACATAATTCCAGTATTTTAGTCCGTTGCTAAGAAACTATCAGAAAACAGACCGGAAAAGATCCACGATCCACGATCAACAAAACCGTACGGGAATGTTACTTTCCCGGCCTAGGCCGGGAAAGCAACATTCCCGTACGGTTTTTTATGTATATTTTAGATAGTAAATATTAACACGCAGACGAACCAACTCACATCAAAATTGCAGTTATTAATAAGCAGTTAAATTGTAATGAAGAAATGCATTAATACAAATTTCTTAATTTATAATAATATTGATTGTGATTTCAGAAAAACTAGTATGTGTATTTTGGTGTGAAAGAACATTCGATGCTTGTTGGCCTCGGCTAGCGCTTCGGCCGACAATTTGCATCGTCGCCCGGGAATGTATTGCTTTCACACCTAAATACACAATATACTATTATAATATCTATCAATGCATGAATGTAAGTTCTTTCATTACTATTTATCCATATCTTGGTTATAGTTTTAAAAAGTCTGGTAGAGTGAATATTTTTAATTATGTCAGGTAATACATTATATATTTTAGGGACAAGAAAAATGAAGCACCTCTATAGTCCGATAGTTTTAAGCATTTTGGGCTGTGATACAGACATCTCTTTTTCCGAGTCTTATACACATGATCGATTTTATGCAGTTTATATTTATATTTTCCAAAAAAGAGTATAATATTATAACAAAATAATTGCCGTATGTCAAATACTCCACTTTCAGCATAAAGGGGATCAGATGAGTAGGTACTTTTGTATGACTTGTATTTTTTTTTAGGTAAACGTTCATTACTTCGCCCCAACCAGTGATCCCATAGCTTAAGTGCGGTTGTACCAAAGCATGGTAAATCATTTTTAGCTGAGCTTTTCCTAAAAATCGTTTTACACATTTAAACTTAAGGAGTATACATCTCAATTTCTTTATTATACTATATATATATAATAATATCCAAATCAGGCAGATGACTTAAATACGAAGTAAAAGGTATAAATTTAGTTTTTTCTACATTCATAGTTAATAATTTCATGTTAAAGAAGTCAATGATCTTTTTAAAATCTTGCTGTACTTTTTGTTTTAGAGAATTTCATGATTTATCCTTAAAAAATCGTAGGATCGTCCGCAAAACTTACTATTTCTCCTTCAATAGGTATTTTAAAGAGATCATTGATGTATAACGTAAATGGCCCTAAAATGGTTCCTTGGTACATCATAACATATCATTTTAGTGGAACTTAAGCTGTCATCTATTTTAACCATTTGTTTCCTATTTGAAAGGTAACTCTTTAATATCTTATAGGCAATTCCTCTGAAACCAGCGTTTTCTAGCGTATTTAATTAATTTGTATGACTTACGGTATCAGATACCTTGACCAGATCGATGAAGATGCATAATGCAGGCTCCTCGCATCCATTGCGGCCTATATTTCTGCAGTTAAATCTGCTATGGCATCTTGCGTCGATCTGGCTTCTCGAAACCCATACTGTTTCTCCGATAAAACATTATACTTTGAGATGATATAGGTCTATAATTTGTTACATCTTGTTTGTTACCGGTTTGTAAACTGGTATAATTACAGCGGCCATTGATTTATTTACTAAATGTGTGAATGGGATTGCAATGTAATCCACGATTTCTTTTAATGTCTCTACCTGGATGCCATCAACTTCGGGATTTTTCTTATATTTTAGTTAAAAAATGACCTTTGTTACCTCTGGCTCGGTTACTGGTGTTAGTACAAATAAATTTGCGATTCGCGTGTTCGGCAGTCTAATTGTATTAGGGACAGATATCTTTTGAGCTAATTGTTTACCGACATCACTGAAAAAAATGTTAAAATATTCAGCGGTTTCTCGTGCGTTATTAATAATTTCACCATTATGATTTTTTAGATTGATATTAACGTTTTCTTTTCTCTTGTTCAGTATATCAAAAACAATCTGTTTCTGGGCAATTTACATTTTCCTTTACTTTATAACAACTTAATTTAGTTGTTATTATTAATTCATTGAGCTTATTACGATACTGTCGGTATTCATTTCCGTTGGTTAAATTGTTCGGATCTTTCTTAAACTGTTCCATTAACTGTTTTTTCTTACAAATAGAGCTATTAAATCGTTTATTGTCCAAGAACTTCTTTTTATTTCAGTCCTCTTAATTTTAATTTTATTGGTGCAATTCACAGGCACACAAAATAAAAAAAAAATTCAAAACCACTATGTATTTTGGGATGCTGAAATCGAAAATGAAAATAAAAAAAGGTTTTAACTATCCAATTTTCCCCTAGTACCCCCTTACAACCCTCCTGGGGAATTGAAACTACACTTGCAGGGCGTCCACTTAATATTTGAAAAACAAAGTGACTGAATGACCCATCTCGATTAGAAAAAGTGCCCTTTAAGTGACTTTCAGGCGCACAAAAATGACCCAAATTAGAAAAAATTGAACTTATGTAATTTGAACAAATGGATCTAAAATAGTTATTTTTAAAATGTGCCACAAGTAAATAAACATGATATATTAATTTGAACACTTTTTATTTACTATAAAAATTAAAATTAAAAAAAACCAAATTCTTGGTAAAAACAAAAATAAAGTCTTCGAAAAATAAACAAATAATTTAAATTTTCATTCAAAATACAAGACTGGAAATTCTCTCAAATCTTATATTATTTATGTGTTTAAACTAATAAAGTCTTTAAAAAATCAACAACAAGGCTCTATATTTTCTTCTTTTTGGTCACAAAATTAGTTATAAGATTGTTTTTTCTTTTGGCGATATTCTCATTCATATTGCTTACTTCCTTTGATTTATCCTTCTCTTGGTTTCTCATGTTTTTATATGCATTTAATAACTGGTGGGCCACTTGTGCGCCTTCCACATTCCCATCTTTCAACGCTTGTTGCAATCGATTTGAAGCCTCTTTCAATAGGGTATCTGCGGCTTTTTCTGTTGCTTCTTTTTCCATTATCTGCTTTTTCGCCTCAGCCTCCATTTGCTTCACAGTTTTCTCTTGATCTTCAATTTGTTGCATGGCTTCCTGTTCAGCTCTTCTTTATTCTTGGTTTTCTAGACTTTCCCGGACTGTCGTTTTTCTAAGTAAACCAAATAACTTTTATGAGCAACTTTTGCTTTTGCCGAAAGATTTTTAGATATGGGAAATAAATGCGGTTTATCGCCGAATTTATGCATATAATTGATGACATTCAGTCTGGCATTTAAAGTTCTCAAGTACATGTCGGTCTTGTCCTTACTCAACGCTAGCCTTGATCGTGAAAAATCCTCTCTCCACTATGCTATTTCCATGAGATAAAGATAAAACTGCTTTCACCAACTTCGTCAAATTAGGATATTTGAAGAAATTAGTAGTGTTGTACTTTGTGACAAAAATATTACTCCATAAAATGACTGAAAGTGACCTATTTTATGAAAAAAGTGACTTTGAGTGACCTTTTCTCAAAGAAATGACCTATATCACTTAAAGTGACTTCAGTGGACACCCTGCACTTGTTCTAAAAATTTGAAAAGCAGGTTTTTTGGTGCGGTGAAACCAAATATGACGATAAAAACTGATTTGAACCACCCAATCACCCCTCAACACCCCCCAAAAGACCCCAGGGGGGGTTAAAATTTCACTTCTTATGAAAATTGCAAATGTATGTATATTTTCAAGTATTTTGGTGCAGTGAAACCGAATATGACGATAACAAATAATTTGAACCACCCAGTTACCCCCTATCAGCGTCCCCTTATATTTTTTTGTCGTCATATTCGGTTTCAGCGCACCAGAAAACCTAAAAATAAACATACTTTTTAAATGTTTAGAACAAGTGGAATTTCAACCACTCCTGGATTTTGTAGGGGGTGCTAGGAGGTGACTGGGTGGTTCAAATCAGTTTTTATCGTCATATTTGGTTTCAGCACACCAAAAAACCTGCTTTTCAAATTTTTAGAACAAGTGTAATTTCAATCCCCCAGGAGGGTTGTAAGGGGGTGCTAAGGGAAAATTGGATAGTTAAAACCTTTTTTATTGTCATATTCGGTTTCAGTGCCCCAAAATACATGGGGGTAGTGGGTTCTACCTTCCTCTGGGTTTCGACTTTTTTTTATTTTGTGTGCCTGTGATCAATATGCTTCTGTAAATAAGTGATCAATATATTAGTAGCTTCATTTATATTAAC
Source organism: Rutpela maculata (assembly GCA_936432065.2). NCBI lineage: Eukaryota > Metazoa > Arthropoda > Insecta > Coleoptera > Cerambycidae > Rutpela > Rutpela maculata. The sequence continues at coordinate 100,658,767 of OW386291.2, forward strand.
TGAACTATACATTTCAACCCAATCTCCGTGATTCAAGTTATCTTTTAATTTTTTATAGTTAATGTAGTACTTGAATTTCTTTTGTTATTATCATTATTTTTTGTTTCAGATGATGACTATACTATAATATCTTATGAATTAGTACTGAAAACACGTCAATAATTGAAGTTTAATAGTAAGATGCCTGTTGTGGCCAACAATTTGTTTTATTAATGTGCAATACTACCTACTCATTCATTGGTTATTGTCATGAAAGGGAGGAGGAGTGCGAAGTTTTAAAGTACCACTGACACTGCATAAATGTTTATTTCAAAAACTCTTAAACTCTAACTTTTTAAATTATGATGATGCCATTACAGTTGGCATGATATCGTCTCACGTCCACTATACTGCAACGAGTGTTTTTCCGATACTAAAACTGCATTTAACTTTAACTAACATTTACTTGATCCACTGACATTCGAATTTATTTGCCTTAAATCGTTGTATTCAGGACAAGACCGTGCCCGCGATAATTATTTTAGGTATAAACCCATCAAATTATTCATATTTATTTTAGCGCCAACATCCGCGCAATAGGGAAACTCAAATGCATTGCGAACCGCGATTATAGATTTCTCATGGATTAAATGTTTTAACCGCGATGTAGGATTCTACTTTATGTAGAAAAATGTAATAAACCCGGCCGTGAGAAGATTACCTGGAATATTAACAAATGATTACAAAAATGGACACTAGCGGCGCTGGCCGACTCAGTGAAAATATTCAGTAGTTTGAAACACATTTAAAAATTAATTCCGTTCCGAACGTCGAGTGAGGTAAGCACGCAGTATTAACCGAGTTAGGAGCACCTAACATAGGCGTCGCTTTTTTTATCAGAGTTTTTTTTTATATTTACAAAGTCACAATTTAAAATAATTCCGATTAATTGTATCAAAATGTGATTTCCGATTCCGGAACTGCTAAGGTATTACTTCCACATCCAGTGGAAGTATAGTAACGACAAAAAAAATTTTTAAATTTTTATTGTCCAAATAGGCTTAGAATGTCATGAATCGTCGAGATTTCAAGTTTGAGCGAAAAGAAAATTTCTGTCTGTCGGTCTGTCTGTCGGTCTGTAACTTTTTTTTTGCGCACGTTTACTCTAGAACCGTTTGAGATATTGACTTGAAATTTGGTACACACATGTACTTTAACGAGATCTAGAACTAGATTATATTTTCATCTTGTTCCGTCGAAGGGTGGGGGTGTAAATTAGGGTAAATTTGGAGTAAATAAGTAAATCAAGCAGGTAAGAGTTCATAAAATTGATATTTAGTATAGACAAGAGAAGCTAAGGTCTCAAAAAAAAATTTTGGCATTAGCCACCCCCATCACCACCCCGACCCCATTATTAAAGAGGATGAAAAAAAAATGTGATTTAGTGTGTATACAAGAACCAGAAACCTCAAAATATTTTTTTACTTTATCCACCCCCACTCCCACCCCCTGTCACCACCCCCACCCCACTACCGATGTGGGGTATCGTTTTATGGGTTTTTGGGGTAGAGGATTTCAAATATTATATTATTAAAGTTCCATAAACAATTATTTCCAGATACAAAATTTTTTCGTTGTGTGACTGGATAAAAAATCCGGATGTGGAAATAGTGATTTCTTGGGCAGCGGTTTTTTTCATAGTAAATATAAATTATTAAAGTAATTGTGCTCTGAAAAGAGACTGTTGCATTGTCGAGATTTTGTCCAAACGACTATGTCCCAGTATTTTTCTCACGACCGAAACCTGAAAAAAAAAAAAAAGAACATAGCAGATATTTCTAGAGAATACCCGAAAACTGTTTACAGTTCATATTATTTTGACTTGGACCTATTTAACGAATTAAAATAATATCTGTCAATTAACCGTATTGGTAGAAACTGATCTTCCGTTTACTTTATTTTAACTGTTTCGTAATTTTACGAATTAAAATTAAATCTGTTACTTTGAAGAATTTGTGAAAATTTTTTATAGACCGGAGACTATAGTGCAAAATCTAAAAATTCCGAAAGAATTAACTATCTTAATATTTTGATATTTAAGCATTCTAGTCTATCTAATGAAACATTATAAAATGACTTTTTTGTAAATATTTCGTGCAAAGACGAGATTACCTTCCCCCCGTTTTCGAGGGTGCTGAACACGGTGCAAGTGGTGGGAGAAGTTTTTAACCATCGCAACCCCCTGAAACGGCCACCCCCTTTACGAATCCTTTATGTTTTCATATATAAATGGGTCTGGGGAGTGATTTCAAATGGTTCAAACACATATTCCCCCGTTTTCGGGGTTGCTGATCACGGGAAAAATATTCATCCCCAAACGGGCAGAAACCACCCCTCACTCACTGTTTGAGGTATGAGGAGGAGTTTGAGCTAAAAATGAATATTTTTCCCGTGATCAGCGACCCCGAAAACGGAGAATACGCGTTAACTCCGATAAAATACCGCTTGGCTGGCAGCGTCAACGCACATTCCGCTGTGCGTTGACCGAATTCATTTCGCAGGCAACTTTCTAGACCGAATCGTAGAAAAGCATTACCGTTCCGACCGCCGACCGATTCAACCGTGTGCTCAACAGACATTCAGTAGTAAGGGATTTTTAAGAACTTAGCTGTGAGGTTGGAGAGGCTTGGTAAACTCATAATGATCATGTTTAATATAACATAATCATACCGAAATAAAAATGTTATGATTATTTTCCGCCCATAAATAAAGTCAAATAATCTCCACCGTAAACTGATACCAATTACAAGCCGAAAAATTATCCGATCCGAATGTAATTTATTTTACAAACCGAATCGAATCCGTGTGTTCTTTGGTTTTTCCTTGTCTGACGTACTGGAAAATAATCCAAAACATACGTACACCGATCACCGATTTATTTCCTTGTTTGGTATCTGTTTCATTTGGTTTTGCCGAGTTCTTTAGCCTTACACTATGCATGATTAATACTGTAAATAATTGCTTTTCTATTGCCTGGTATCCGAAGACTGTCGGTTTTTTTATGCTGCCTGTTTTTATACTACTGATCTAGTTATACAACGTGATCTACCATGACATGCGGAAAATTTAACAGTAGGTTGTCACCACCGAAAAGGGTTAAAAAAATGATCAAAAATGGCCTTATTTTTTTAACTAATCTGACGTAACGCGGTACAACCATATCACTTTATCAGACTTGGGATTGACAGACAGCAAAGCTGGAGAGGATATAAGTGACTTTTTGATTTTAATCAAATCACACTACAAAAATAGAGAAATAAATCGAAAAGACATTGACCCTATACAGGTGAACTCTGAAACAAGTACATAGATATACGAGATATTTAGTTAAATCTGTCAATAATGCGCTGTTGTCCTGGTTGTTCGACCGAAAGCAAAAAACGCGGCACTAGCCTGCTTCATTTTTTATGCCAATTGAGGAAATGTAAACAACTCCAATACGTTCTTTCGCAAGTAAGTTCGTTGACCTATTCCTGACCTAGTCAATCACAGTAGTGTATCTTCGCAAATTTACTAATAATTTAATATACTAAATTACGTCAGAACACTCTAAAATTTTACACTGAAGACTAGTACACCATTTTATTTTCCGCATATCATAGGTAGATTACGCTGTATACATATGCGTAAATAAATGTCACATTCAAAAAATGTTATGCCTGCAAACATATTTCTCGTAAACAGAAACATGGGAGTTCTCGTTTAGATAAGTAATTAACTGTTAATATGTTTCCATTTATTTTCTATTAAATTTTATAAATAATAAATAAGCAAATTGGTAAATAAATTTTACTACATAGTTTTATTTCCTGTGCTTGAAAATTAACTTTTTTTTAAATTATTTTTAAGCGAAAGCGACCAAATAAAGCAATTCCAGTTGCAAACATTCCTATTTGGGTATTTCACTAATAAAAGACAGATTCCGTGTAAACAAAATATATTACTCAATTTATTCTGCAGATGGCGATGACACATTTGGGTTCACCTATTTCAATTACTGTTCAGTTGAAATACATTAAATTAAATAAAATACCGAGAAAGAAACCTCATCTTTTTCGGTTTATTACAGTTTTTATATAATAGCGGATAAAACACTTTTCAGTTGTTGAAAATAAGTCAATTTTCTAGATATAATTGCTATATGTACAAAATCTAAACATCTGATGCATTCTCAGTTGTCGATACGAACATACTATGTAGTATTTTGTTTTGGTTGAATCTTATCAAAGACCGCAACCGTCTCCAGGTACTTTCTTTATTAAAATATTTAAAACTTTTGTATTTACTGATCAAACTTTTTCAAAAACAATAAGGTTGTCTCTTCGTTCTATTCAAATTTTTCATACCGATCGGAATTTCCTTCTTAAGTTATTATGCTTATAATAAACGTGACGTACGGACGATAAACGTACAGACAGACAGGAGACATTTGAAAGTTACTTAGAATTAGATAAACAGAATTATATGAAACAATTTTCTCTACTGGTTTTATTTACGGTTTTAGAAAAGAGTCTTGCAAATACAATATACTTTCCGTTCCTTAAAAGTGAAACTACTGAATACTAGCGAAACAGTTATTTTTATTATATTTGTCTTTTAATTTATCCAATAAATAAAGTAAAGTACGCTATAAAAAATTGAAGGTAAATTTACCGTCATTGGCTGTAAAATTTCAATGTAGGTTTACCCGCAAAGAGAGCGTAAAATTTCATGTACCAGGGAGAATTACCCAAAATATAAGGTAAACAGAAATTTTCCACTCTCTTTGCGGTAAAATTCCATTACATATAGGGGTAACTTTGCACGCAACGACGGTAAATTTACTATGAAAAGAAAATCCTGTCTGGATAAGGGTCAATTTTGTCACACCACGGTGGTGTGACAAAATTGCCCCTTATCCAGACAGGATTTTCTTTTCATAGTAAATTTACCGTCATTGCGTGTAAAATTACCCCCAATTGTAATGGAATTTTACCCATAAAGAGAGTGGAAAATTTCTATTTACCTAATATTTTGGGTAATCCTCCCTGGTAAATGGAGTTTTACGCTCTCTTTGCGGGTAAAATTACATTGAAATTTTACACCCAACGACGGTAAATTTACCCTCATTTTTTACAGTGTAATCTTTAAGAACATCTGTTCTGCACTCCTAACATCATTATGACGTGATTAGAATGTAGTACATACATGTTGGCGACAATAGTCCCCTTGCATGTGCCATATATTTTAAATAAATTTATATATACACACTATATATTAATATAGTGTTACCAAACATTAGCAATGATCTGTTTCATAATTTCTAACTGGAAATTTAAATCGCCGACTAATGTCCGGGAGGAGAGGCGTGTTTGAGAACACAGTCACATTGAACTTGACGTCATCTAACAGTATATATCTGCATATAATTCGTGCAGTTTGCGGTTATTTCCTAAAATTATTTAGTTGTATTTGGTCTGTGATATTAAATTATAGTTCTATAAGGGTTCTTTTTAACTGTTTATTTAACGTTTAAATTGTTTTAAACATGACTGAAAAAGGTTATTTCAAAGGTCAATCGGATCATTTGCGCCGTACGCCTGCCAAGTGTATGCTACTGCGTCACAAAAATATTCATAAATAAAAACTGTAAGGCCTAGATGAAATTTTTTTTTTTCAAAAATCTCTCCTGTACCTTGGCTTCAATTGCTTCGCTGCATATACACTGGTGGCATGTTAAAATATTGAGTCGATGCCAATGTAAGGTAGAAGAGAAGAGAAATGGACAAATAATATGCTGAAAAGAAAGAGATTTAACCTACGCTGTTGCCACTTGCCTCTCTAGCTACTTTTAGTCGTCAAGATAATCCTTCCTCTTTTACTGAATTTTCTTTGCGATACATTTGCGTCAACTCATTCTGTTTCTGTCATTTCTTCATAATTAGACAAAGATTATGTTTTGAGGACATGGGTGAACTATGGATAAAAAAAACGGCACGCCCATATTTGCCTGCCTGTTTAATTTAGACATCCCAATGGGAGGTGCGCACGTGTAGACTGTGGGAGGAGCTTCTTACTTGTTGCCGGCAAAGGATACCAAGATTTGACATTGGGGGAGATTGGGGAACGTAAATTATTTTACGCCATGTTAAAATACGCAGCATAAATCTAAATAAGGATAACAAATCATGATGTTTCTATGAACTACTGTTAATTAAATTATTTTAACAAGAAACCAATTGCAAATAAAGCCGTATTAATCAATAATTGGATTTCATCCGATTTCGCATTTTCTTTTTACCCCACTTTATCCCATCACTGCAGAGTATTCGCTTAGACATCCCCACCTAAAATGACTGTGATCTGGAAAAGGGAGAAATCCTATTTATTTAAAGAATTTTTATTTATTTTATTTATGTACCTAGGGAATGCTAGATTAATTTTCACGCCACATGGCTAAAAATGTGCAAAAATAAAACAGTATTTTAGTAATTTGAGCATTAAAAAATGCATAAAATAACTACCAACCAGCAAACTCCAATACGCGTAACATCATTTTTGACAAGAGTAGTACATCCCAACACATCTTGAAATGTACTAAACAATTTTTAGGAAACTGCTGTTTTCATCATAAACGTCTCAAGCTGTAGGAGGGACAAGAGGGCGGAACTCTTAACATACACAAGTGCTGGCATCGTTGTTGTCATATCGCTCTCTTTCGTGTACATTATTTTGCTCTTTATATTTCATTCTATCTTATTATGAGGATCGACCCAAGAATTTTGGCTGCCACTACTGTATATGAAGATTTGCAAAAAAGTTTGTCGCTTAGTTAAAATATGAGTACACTCTTAGCGAAGTAATAAGTAATTGTTATTTAAGGAAAATACTAAACAATGTTGGATAGAAACAAAAGACCATTCGAAGCGCTTGTTTGTGTCCTTGAATTAAAAATAAAAATCAGATCGATAGCTCGACTAGATTTGAAGGTATGAATTTTAAAAAACACGATTTTTCTAATCAATCAATTTCTCAAGTTTTTTTGAAATAAAAAATATCTGTACCACAAAAAATATCGTAAATAGCCATTTCTTATGTTATGTAGAATTGTTCACTTTATAAAAAGGGCTGGTCTGGTTCTACGCTGATTTTTTTCTTCGAGAAAGGAGATACTTTTATGGTCTATTTCGCTCCACTATCGAGCTATTACAAGAGCATCGTCCATAAATGGAATTAATTTAAAATGTACGCTAGCGTTATGGCGTCTCCTGTTACATGACGTCACGGAATTATTCAAACTTTAACGTTGAATACCGTTTGTAAAAGAAAAAATAAGAAAAAATCCTTTACATACTGTGTTTTGTATTAAGTAGAGATTCTAAACATATTAAAATTATATTTTTTGCAAGGGGCCTATTCCCTGGTACATGCCCATGGCCACAGTTTACAAACCTCATTGTTTATAAACACTACAGGAAAGCATAACATGAAATAATGACATCTCCATATATGGTCGTGTAAAACTGACGGCGCTTGGAGCACCTGGTGGAGAATCCCTCTCCTCCGGCAGGCAGAACAAAGACCATCGAGAGTCCCGTAAATGAGCATGAGCATTCTAAGAATGACCAAAGTTCATTCTTAGAAAACTCTGTAAAACTCTACCTTGTGCTGACTGTGGTTCAGATCACCAGCTGCTCATGTGCGATTTCTCGCTGAAGCTGAAAAACGAAGGAAAATCCAAAAAACGTTTGTCTCAAATAACCTATGATCCAGCTTTTCGAAACAAATTAGAGGAATATATAAGTGAAACCACTAAATAACGAAGATACAAATGCCTTGTGGAATTCTCTAAAAGAGAACATCACACGAGTAGTAACTGAAACACAGAGCGAGATAGGTAGAAATGTGAAACAACCTTGGATAACTGCCAAAACTTTAAGTGAAGTAAAAGCCAGGAAAAATTTAAAGGCCCAAAGCGTCAACACTGCCTTAGAATCGGTAAGAGTGAGTACACATAAATTCAAACCAAAAACGTAGTCAATTAAGGTCTCCACCAGTATTCTAAGAACTAATAAGGATCAGATCATTGAGGTTTGGTGCCAACATTGCGAAAAACTTTTTGAAACATGTACCATCCAGAAAAACTGGAAAAGCAGCTGGGGTCGATAATATCACGACCGAGGCTCTTAAGTTAATTAGTTAATCCTTCATGGACTATGCCAAGGAATATGAGAAACAGGAATCTGGTCCAACGATTGGAGAACCTCTATCTCCGTGCCACTATATAAAAAGAGAGCAACAGATGTCTGTGATAACTATAGATTTGCTGTGCTAATATCGCACGCTAGTAAAATAATGTTGTATATTCTTCAATTCAGATTTCAAAATTATCTGTCGTGGCAGATACCTCCTGAGCAAGTAAGCTTTGTTAAAGGACGCGGTACTAGAGAGCAAATACTGAAAGCAAGAGAATTTTACGTGCCTATGTATCTTTGTTTCGTAGACTACCTTAAGGCTTGTGACCATGTGAAATGGGACAAATTGTGGACTGTATTATTGGAGATGAGTACACCCAAACATCTGGTATTTGTTATTCGCCGACTATATGAAGAAAACTCTGCTTTGGTGAAAGTAGACAACACTAACTTCGATAAATGTCAAGTCGATAAAGGGTTCAGGCAGGGCTGTGTTCTGTCACCAATCCTCTTTAACATCTATAATGAACACGTAATGCGACGAGTGCTGGAGGAGTAGCTATAAGTGGAACCAAGACATCTAACTTAAGATTTGCCGATGATACTCATTAGTTGCAGCAAGCCAGGATGAGCTCACACACCTGTTGGTTAGGCTTCAGACAACAAGCTCCGTTATGGCCTTAGTGCAAACTACAACAAAACGAAAATTATGATTGTAGACCGAACAAATGATAACCACTCAGACAAATTAAGGATAGGTGACTGTGAAGTAGTTAACAAGATGGTATACCTTGGCGTTATCGGCGACTGCAAATATAAGATTCGGCGAAGAATACAGATGGCAAGGTCAGCAAACTTGCCAATTGACCAAAATTTGACGTGACAGAAATATGCAACACTTTTTATGACAAAGTGTAAAAAGAGTTCACTTGCTTACAGCAGCTAGTATTTTTCGGAGAGCAAAAAGGGTCCTGAGTGGAGAGCGTAAACATAGATGAATTAAAGAGGGCGCCACTTGGCCATTAGTGAATATAGTGCTGGAATTTTGTCAGCCAAGAAACAAAATTAAGCTGGTTTATAAATATGCGATGAAAAATACTTGACATCTAATTTCATATGAAAATTCACCCTAACAACAAACTATAAATATTAAAATGTAAACCAATCTTGGATAAGTATCAAGAAATAAGAATGTTTAGACAGACACAACGTTTATTAAAAATATCAACAAGCAGCACCGTAATATTTGATAGCTATCCAGCTTCAGGTTAAAAATATCAATTTCACAGTTCACAATTTGCGCTAGTCTATGATTAAAATGAACGATAATGTGTGGGTAATCTGCCCTTCTTTAAGTTAAAATGTCGCCAAGGAAATGTTTCACTATTCGTTTGACGTACGCGAAGTCAAAAAAGAGAGTTAAGTTCTTTTAGAGGGCAGAATATTTACTAGTAAAATATTTTTGTCTTCTATACGTTTCCTTAAATATATAAGGAATAAAAAAAACAGACTGCAACCAACAGCTATTCTCCGGACTAATGCCCCGCCGAGCGCTGAATTACGGATTACAAGCCTGGCCGCGTTAAGTGCAATAACTATGTATTGCCACATAACGCTAAATTTTCGATTGTAACAGACACCAGCCGAAAAAATTATTCCTACTCAAAGTAGCTCTCGTGCCAGCCACTCCACACCACTTGCAGACTGCAGTTTTGAGCTACTGGCTCTCATCAGTGCAAGGTAGGTCTGAAATGGCTGGAACGAGGCCCTTGTTCTCTCTTGGAACATGACGAGATTTAGAAAACCACGACATGCAACAAAAATAGCAGGCTCCATCTAGTGGCTCATGTCCATTACAATCGAAACAGCAGTAACCCTGACATGGGCACAGTTAGTAGGTATGCTTTTAGAGGGCAAAATATTTACTCCATGTTTAGTGAAATATTTTTGTCGAACTCCTCTATACGTTCCCCTAAATATAATAAATAAAAAAAACAGACTGAAACCAACCGCTATTATCCGGACTAATGCCCTGCCAAGCGCTGAATTGCGAATTACTAGCCTGGGAGAATTAAGAGCAATAACTATGTATTGCCACAAAACGCTAAAGTTTTGATTGTAGGCCTAGAAATGGCCCATGGTATTATGCGTCACTCTTATAGCGTGCGCTTAAGATAATCTATTAACATGCATAAATATATGAATAGAGACTCTGAAGCTTAAAATTAAATTTACATCAGCATACTATAAGAAAATTTACCTTGACATTTCAAGTGAAATATTAAATTATTAATATTTTGCTTTTACAAAACATTTACTCAAAAATTAAAAGAAAAATAATACCTTGGCAATCCTATAGACTACCAGCACAACATTCTCACGATTCTTATGCCTCCACAGAGTTAACAGCGGTCTCGAGTGACACTTGTCCACATCATCTCGACGAACAACAGCTGGACCAGCATGACTCTTCCTGGCTCAACAGGAACAAATAAACCCCATAGTCTGTGGCAAGATGACGCTACCAAAACCAAACTGCAAGTAGCACAAGCATTCCCTTGGAAAAATTGCCATGATCGAAGACTAAATACCATATGCCTTTTTAGAACGTCATCACAACAAATCGTCGTACCCATGCACTATGTAACATGTAACTTAAATAAGAATCTCGTAAAACACAACCCAAAATAAAAAGCTTACCTCACATAGAGAGTACACTTACCAAAAAAAACCACGTGGAGTCCTGTCTTCAGATATCCACATAACACAGCTTCCAAACCATCAAAAACACCGATGGCAAGAAATCGAACATGAAGACTCCCGGGTAATATTTATTATAGCTCCAAACATGTATTTGGGCCTAAAGGACACACAAATTCTGACCCAAAAGATAAGCGTGCCTCTCCGGCTTATAGCTCCAGCGAGAAGACCTTTTCTAGAAAATTTTTCAGCGTTACCAACATAGAACACTGTCTAGAAAAATTCTTCTACTCTCTTGTCCAATGAAAACGTGCCACACTTGACTCTAATAATATAAAAGTATGAAATTCCACAGATAAGCAATATTTAAATCCCATTAAATAAATAAACAAACTTAATTCAGTTATAAAAATTTAAATAATTATATCAATTTCTCGACGTAAACATTTTGCACGTTGACAACACGCTATCAGTCAAAGGTGAGCGGGTTACATACCCACATGCTCTATGAAATAAGCGCCAAACCAATTTAAATAAAAATCAATGAAAATTAAAATAGCAGTACTTTAAAATGCTACAAATATCACGAGGCACACAAAGGTCAAACTTGCTAACGCCCTAGTTTTCTCCATCTTTCTTTACGCCTCTGAGACATGGACCATTAGGGAAGCAGACAGGCGGCGTATTGATGCTTTCGAAATATAGGTCTGGAGATGTTGGTTACGAATTCCCTGGACAGCCTATCGCACTAATACCTTGATTCACCAAGAAATATGTCCCCAAAACCGACTCTCCAGCACCGTATTCTCTCGAATCCTCTAATTATTTGGCCACATCAACCGGAGAGAGAGGACAATATAGAATGGTTGATAGTTCAGGGAAAACCAGATGGCAAGAGGCGAAGGGGACGCCCTCCAAAGCGTTGGGCTGATGTTGTTGTAGAACTCTCCAAAATCGTCCTAAGTTGAAGACATAATCAAAATTCGACTTATGCAAAAATTTCATTTAAAGACAATTTTGGGAGTCTGCAGAGGCGCAGATCAGTCCACAAGGGCCGTTTTGGGTTCTATAAGGCGTTGGAAATGACCAGGTGAAAATTCGAAGAAACACCGAATTTTCACTTAGGAAAAATGTTTTTGGTTCAGAATATGAGAGTAGAAGTATATAATGACAAAGATTTATGAATAATATACTTTTTCAAAGGTACCATAAATTGGACTTTGAAAAATAATATTTTTGGAAGGGCGTCAAAATTTGGCCCAGGCATCGATTTATCGAAAGTACGCCAAAGTTTCACTTGCAGACTAATTTTTCAAAACTGCGTTGAAGTTTGGCTTGAAGATCGATTTTTCAAAAGTACGCCAAAATTTCACCCGCAGATTAACTTTTCAAAAGTACCTTGAAATTTGGCTTGAAAATCGATTTTTCAAAAGTACGCCAAAATTTCACCCGCGGATTAACTTTTCAAAAGTACCTTGAAATTTGGCTTGAAAATCGATTTTTCAAAAGTACGCCAAAATTTCACCCGCGGATTAACTTTTCAAAAGTACCTTGAAATTTGGCTTGAAAATCGATTTTTCAAAAGTACGCCAAAATTTCACCCGCAGATTAGTTTTTCAAAAGTACCTTGAAATTTGGCTCGAAAATCGATTTTTCAAAAGTACGCTAAAATTGGTCTTAAAATGGATTTTTCAAAAGTACCACGAAGTCAGTTTAAAAAATACCACGAAAATATAATTTAAATTATTTTTATTTTTTATTCCTCAACCAAAGACATTGACCTTTGAGGTAAGGTCATTGAAAGCCCAATTCTAAAGTATGAGCATAAAATTTTAACGATGCACTGCATCCGAAAGGCAAAATAGAAGATTTTGTCAAAGCCGGCGTAGTGCCGATAAGCAAAAATTGATAAAAATCAATGCACATGTACAAGGCCGGTTTCTCACATAGAAAGAGTTTGGATTGACCCAGCGGCTCGCAATTTGGTCGAGCGCGTTGAGTGGTTCAGACAAAGCGATGGTAGAAAAGCCAATAACAGGGCTTTTCAAATGACAAAGTTATAGAGGAAAACGCCTTGTGCATAAAAATCCAAAAATTCAATTTTGCCTAATAGTCGCTCGAAGGTGAGACGCTGCCAAATCGATATTATTAATCGACTGTGATAAGGGTTAGTAAGTCGTGGACTGATCGAACGCCACTCAACTTATGCAGTAATAAGTCCTCTGAATGTGTTTGAGTACGTGAATCTCCACGATATAAGAACTTTAAAGCTAAGTAGTCTCTAGCGAAACTAAATTCATTTAGTAAAACTTTTTTAAGTTAATTTCAGTCAGTCTTAATTATTCATTTACCCAGAGTCTGAAATGATTCTAAAAGCTCGCATTTTGATTCTGAGAAGGTATGTATGAATCTTTTCTACCTAATCGATCGTTAGCGTGAGCGCTCTCGCTTGTATGGTCTGAAAGTCACTACCTTGATTGGGGAAGGCACGATTCTTTTCTTGAGAATTTTGTATAACCAATTCTGTTAAATAAACGGATTCTTTGAACTAATATTTCTTAATTGATCTTGAGGCCTGTTGACGGTCTATAATCCCTGGAACTTTCGTATAGAAAACCGGATGTGTCGAGTTAATTCGCATTAACGTTCGACCTTCTGGTTGCTTTACGGAGGTTTGATAGGGATTTTTTTATGCGTTTTTTGAGAAATATATTCCGTTATTAATGGACCAAAACGTGATTTTCGCGTACCAAAACTAATCCCTCCGCAGAGAAATTCTTCGGTTGGGATTTTTTTTTATGCAAAAATTCAGGAAATTAAGAGGTGCCTAAACCCCTAACGAGGGAATTCGGGTCCAGAGAGAGCGTAGTTTCCGATCTGTGGTAGTGCAGCCTTGGTCCCATTACTCGGCTACCGAAGTGCATCTTATCTCGAACCCGCCTGGGAGGTAGAAGAACGGGGTAATACGCGACTGGCGCCCCCTGAGAAATAAATTGGTGTCGCGTCATTTTGACGCCCGGTAGTGCGTTCTTCTACAATGTCACCAATGAGCTGATGGGAAGGAGCTAACAGGCAACCGCGATAGATGGCGTGATGCCACCAGGCGCGGTATACAGCAAGTACAGGCCAACTAGAATAATTTCCATGAATCATGAAACGACTGGCAAGACGTTGTGAGTAAGAAGAAGAAGAAGAAATATTTTAATCCGCTCTGAGACATTTAGGTAGAGTAAATTTCTTTTAAAGTTATATACGAGTATTAGAGTTGATGTGGTATAAAAATACCATAAACTATAATGCACATTTATCCTTATAAATTGAATTACTTTTAATGAAGAACGAGAAAAAACACCATAAATCAAATTATCGCCGGATATTCTAAGCCATATCACGTATTTTCCAGACGTTGAAATGTTGATGAGATATTTCGAGGTGTTCTTTACAGCCAAGAGCCACACAGCGGTCATCAAGAGACCACGAAATATACATTGGGCGCGTGGCCATTACATAGACTGTCATCACTTATGCATTACGAAGCCGTTTGCAAAACGTTCTCTGGGGGACTACCAATAGTTTCACCTGTTGCATGAGGAACAAAGCCCAGTAAAGCTTGGCGAACATGTTATTTAAGTGCCTTACAGTGCAATAGAAGAAATATTAATACGGATGGAGACCACTTCACAGCACTGCTATATGTTTAATTTTTCTAAAAGTGAGTTGGCTGCCCCAGTTTTAATGGAATTCTCTTTTTTTATAATAAAAATATTCTATAGTAACTTCTCACCAAACAAGTATATAAAAGCAAGGTACAACGGAAAAAATAGACTGTATTTTTAAAATAACAAAACTAACTACAAATATATTTTACGGTGAAAATGTTTTCGTAGTAACTCATGTTAAAATGCATACGGTATTAACTTAATTTTCTACAGTTCTCTATATAAAGAATGTTCATAATAAAGTTGCAATGAAATATGTAGCAACAATTTTTTTTGAAATTATTATATTTTCAAATTATTTTCACGCAAAAACATAACACAATATTTAAGAAAGGACAAATAGATAGATAATATAGTACCATCGTAGATATAAAGACGGCCTCAGGCTATACACGAAAAGACTCTAAGACCGCCATACACTGCAATGTTATAGTTGTCTACGAATTGGAGTACTTGGCGTATTTTTTACTTAAACATCCAGTGGAAGTATAGTATCGACAAAAAGAAATTGAAAATTTTTATTGTTCAAGTAGGCTTAGAATATCACGAAACGTCGAGATTTTAAGTCTGAGCAAATTTCTGTCTGTCTGTCTGTAACTTTTCTTTGTGCGCACGATTACTCTGGAACCGTTTAAGATATTGACTTGAAATTTGGTATACGTAGGTATGTGTTTTAACGAGATTTGGAACTAGATTATATTTTGATCTTATTCCGTTGAAGAGTTTGGAGGTAAATTGTGGTAAATAGGTAAATCAAGCAAATAAGAGTTCATCAACTTTTTTGGCATTAGCAACCCCCACCCCGTTATTCAAGGGGGTGAAAAAAAAATAAAATTGCCATTTAGTGTGTGACAAGAACCAATTTTTTTTACTTTATTCACCCCCACTACCACCCCCTTCCTCCATCCCCACCCCCACTACCGATGTGGCATATTGTTTTGCGGGTTTTTGGGGTAGACGATTTCAAATATTATATTATTAAAGTTCCATAAACAATTATTTCCACATGCAATTTTTTTTTTCGTTGTGAAAGAAAATCTGGAAGTAGTGATTCCTTGGGCAGCGGTTTTTTAAAGCGGTTTCCCTTTCAGGCATAATCCACGATCTGTTCTGATCAAACAAGGGTAGATTTCAATTGGCCAAAAAAATGGTACTGCGCCTGCGGTTAATCATCAAACTGGAACTGACCATTATTGATTTTGTAAAAATTGTGTTATGATTAATAATCTTCAAATCCTACTTCAACAATTATATGTTCTCCTTCTCTCTCTTTTTCCTCGTCTGCTTCTTCTTCTTCTTCCTCTTGTTGTTAGATTTCTGCAGATTGCTCTAAGAAACAAGATGGATCAGATATATCTTCATTAATATTGTAATCATCATCATCGGTTAAATTTAATGCAACTTTGACGCAAGACTGGCCTTAGCAATTACCACATACTGTTGAACAAAATAATCCGACTTTTTTACAGCCACAATTATAATTACAACTCTTTGTGCATTTACAAAAAATAGTACTGAGAAGTTTTTCTGAAGCAGGAAGGAGTAGAGTTTGAATTGGCTCCAAACTGTTATTGTTTAACACCCATCCCCAGATTTCAGGGTCCAGTTGTTTACCTAGCCATACTTGGACTTGATAATAGACTCGATATAAATGTTGATAAGCAACGTCAGACGTTGGAGGAAGACAGGATAACTGTATACTTTTATGGTTCCGTGTGCTTTTTACAAAACTTAAATATCTATACCTGGGTATAAAATCAGTTTTTTTTGGAGCTCCATACAGAGCAAGAAGAAAACGAATTCCATTAGTAAGGATGATGTCTGGAAAGGGGCGATCTTCGTAAATACTTCAGCGCAGTCAATTAAATCATGATATTTTTCAAATAATTTAAATACCTTTGTTTCATCTCTTTTGAAAAATGCTGACGTAGTATCGTAACCAGTTATTGCATGTAAAAATAAGATGTGAGCTTGACATTTTGAATATGAAGTTAAGCTTTGAAATTAATATATTTTTGTTTCTATTTGAGCTTTCCCAGGTTTTAAAAAATAAATAATTTTATCAACAGAAGTCTGTGCAGTTAATATTGTTAACACATCGATATCGACATCTTCACCAAAACTAGTTGTATTTGTTTTGGACTGTTGTATAGCTGTTTCAATTATGAGGATATCTGCGTTATTACCAGCTTGTTTCACAAAAATACTAGCAGCTGTTAATTTTTCACATAGCAATTTTGAAATTGTGATATCTCACGGAAAATCGTTCATAGGAAAAAAGTATATGTAGCGTATTGACATACATACTATTGTCATGAATATAGCCCAGTCAATGGGGGTCTAGAGGGAAATGCTGAGATCACAATTTTTGACTTGAAGGCTGTGTTTGGACTTTTTAGAAGGTAAACATACCAAAAGTCCCCGAATGTAGGAGGTAGGGGGAATGCAGGGGGGGCACGAAGAAAGTCCCGGTTTTTGGTTTTTCGCTTATATCTCGAAAACGGTTAGCCCTAATTAAAAAGTGGCTATATGCGAAATTAAAGCTGACTAAATTTTCTACAATAATGTTTCTATTAATTTTTTTCGTATCTGTTATGATTCAGTAATGAATTGTATATCTTTTAACTGTATTCTAACTTTATTATAAATTTATTTTAAATTGAAAAAAAATTTTAATAATCATCGTAGAAAAAAATTTCTTGTACAGATATCCGTTTCACAGCAGACTGAACTGAAATATCGAATAAAAAATATCTTTGCATCTGTAAGTGTGTGTGCGTGTGTATATCTATGTGTGCGTGTATACCGCTTCTTGTAAACATGATAACTTCTGTTAGACTTAAAATATTTGATTTCAATTTGGAGCATATGTAAAATAGCATATTACCATAATCCCTGTTGAAATTCGGCCATATCTGTAATACATGGTGATAACCAGAAGCCTACAAACTCTAATACGTAAAATACGTTTTATTTTAATTTCAGAGCAAAATATTACAAAGCATACAAAAATAAGAAGATGTATAAGATTTCTATACCAGGTGTATGTTAGGCAAACCAACTTTATTTAAATTAGATGATATATTAATGTTATCCTAAAATATGGAACATGGTATTTTTAATAACATTTTTATGAAGTGAGAATTGTAGGCCTCTGGTTATCACCATGTATTACAGATATGGCCCAATTTCTATAGGGATTATTATAATATGCTGTTTTACATATGTTCCAAATTGTAATCAAATATTTTAAGTCTAACAGAAGTTATCGTGTTTACAAGAAGCGGTATACACGCACACATAGATATACAAGCACACACTCACACTTACAGACGAAAAGACAATTTTTTATTCGATATTTCAATTCAGTTTGTTGTGAAACGGATATCTGTACAAGAAATTTTTTTCTACGATGATTATTAAAATTTATTTTCAATTTATAATAAAGTTAGAATACAGTCAAAAGATACACAATTCATAACTGAACCATAGCAGACACGAAAAAAAATAATAGAAACATTATTGTAGAAAATGTAGTCAGCTTTACTTTTGCATATAGCCACTTTTTGATTAGGGCTAACCGTTTTCAAGATATGAGTGCCCCCTGCATCCCC
The DNA here is from genome assembly GCA_936432065.2 of Rutpela maculata. Taxonomy (NCBI): domain Eukaryota; kingdom Metazoa; phylum Arthropoda; class Insecta; order Coleoptera; family Cerambycidae; genus Rutpela; species Rutpela maculata. The sequence continues at coordinate 100,677,013 of OW386291.2, forward strand.
CCACCTCCTACGTTCGGGAAATTTTGGTACGTTTACCTCCTAAATAGTCCAAACACAGCCCTCTAGTCAAAAATTGTGATCTCAGCATTTCCCTCTAGAAATCATTCATTAACTGGACAAAATTAATTATTAATTGCTATTTACAAATGTTAACATTTAAACAAATCTTTTGAATTTGATTTCTAAATTATTATTATGGCATATATTGCTATAATTTACACATACATTTGGTATGATCTTTTTTTGTAGAGATCTACAATCTTTGTAATAACTATATTTATGATAACACTTACTGTTTAAGAGATATTTGTGAATTTTCTTTTTACCTTTGACATTGATTAAAATTTTTAGCACACGTGCAGTTGATGAGGAATTTTGATATTTCATATGTAAATGATGTTTTTAAGGTCTGCACCAATTTTTAACTCTGCACTCAAAGAAATAGTATGGGTAAATTCAACAAAAAAAGTTGGTTAACTAACAATATCGTTAATTTTGTTAAACTAAATTATATTGATGGTATTTTTAACCAAAAGGTGATTGTTATTTTAATTAATAAAAAATTGTCGTACAACAAAACAAATATTAACTTAAAAAATAGATGAATAACACTATTATTTTTTTCGTCTGACTATTATTTTGTTGAATTCTGTCAAATTAAACTAGATAATAGTATATTTTATTTTTAACTATTGTCGAATTGTAATTGTAAACCCAGTAGCAGTTTACTCTACTATTATAGTTGACAGATAAAACAAGTTAACCCGCAGTTCTGTTTACATAAACATAACATCGTTCTGCCATCCACTTTGATGAATTAAGACGTCGCATCAGCGCTTTTGTTTGCAAATAGTATGGGTTAAATCAATCAAAAAAATAGTATATATATTGTTCATTTTGTTAAATTGAAGTATATTTAATAGCATTTTTAAACAAAAGGTGATTGTCACACAACAAAATAAACATTAACTTAAAAAATAGGTGCATAAGACTATAATTTATTCATCTTACTAATAATTTGTTGAATTTTGTCAAATGAAACTAGATAAATAGTAGACTTCATTTTTAAGTATTATCGAATTGTAATTCTAACCCAGTATTAGTTCGGCTGTATTATTGTACTTTGTAGACAAACCAACCAATATTATTTTTGTCTTCTAGAAGTTCTAAAAGGGAATTACCATAAAATTTGCTTGCTTACCACGTAGTCTATTACAGAAATTATTCTTAGATGACGCCACATACAAATCACTGGCAATAAATCAATCATGCATTCATTATTTTACTCTTATGAATTTATAGAAAATTAATAACATGATTGCAATGTTCAAATTCTCTCAGGGATCATCGATATATTGGATGGATCTTATAAACGAACTTTGGTTTGGGTGGTCTGATGTCTCAATACTGAGATTTTGGCTAACCAAAAAAAAAACTTCATCATACAATAAAGTGTAGATCAACCTAAAAATTAGTTGGTGAACAAAAAACAAAGTCGTTGTACTATTTAATTGTAGACCAAATTGAAAATGGTTAGTGAATATAAAAAAATGTCATTGTGCTATTTAACTTGTTGTTCTACAAGAAGATATGATTATTAAACTACTATTTGTTTACGAAAACAAATAAAGTTGTATGACTATTCTTTTCTGATTGATTTAACTATGAAACTAGATAGGCGCGATTTCATATGCTCTTTTTGGTTGAATTCACCTATCATTTTCTTTGAGTGTGCGAATTTTTTCGAGGTTGAATGCCTATGTTATTTACTGGATTATCAATATTTAACGGAAGGTATACATTTGAAAATGTGAGTGATTGCACTCCATTGTTATCGACGAGTTTCCATAAGAAGAGGCGAGAGCATTACATTGGGTTGGCGCCGCGAACTTATGAGCTGCTGATAGTATGTTCAAAAGTGTGCATCTAAAGAATAATTTCTGGAATATGTCTTCAAACATCCCCACTACTCGAATCTCGAAGTAGTTAATCTAGTATTAATAAATATGGTACTTACTCACTTACAATAAGAATATTTTCGTGGTAACTGAACATATCACACGATACAATTCATAAAACATTAATTGTAATATGTTGTGGGCAGAGAGATAGACGTTATGTACACATTTTTGGTCAGTATGTGTATTTTAAGTTAGGAAAAATCTGATTTTTCCAACGAATTGCGCGCATAATTTTTCCAATCTAAAACTAAAAATCGAGTCTTTGGTCTCTATAGAAATAAATGTAAACAATAATAAACATATCAGAACAAAACGACGCATAAGAATAATAATAATGCCTTTATTGCCCAACAGGTAGCACTCAGTAACAGAACAATTCTTTGGAATTTGTCACAACCACAAAAGTTGCTCATAATAATAAAGTTTATATCAAACCCAGCGGCGACTTTGATTTGAAAGTAACAGTAATATGACAGCGTGGTGGACAGAGCTATTTGAGAAATCTAGAACTTACCAATAAATTATCGTTGATTTACATACATTGTTCGAAATGACCTCCATCTGAATCAATACACATTTCGGCACGTCGACCATACGCACTCCGTTCAACACTAAATTATCAACTAACGTTATCAATAAAGAATGAAAAAAAGAAAAAGAAAAACTTAGTCCAAAATCCCAAAAGCAACACAAAAAGAACGAACAAATAAGTTGCGTCTGCACGTAACCAAGTACTTAACGAGTTGAACGGTAAGTCTATAAAATAAATCTTAACTAAAATACAGTTTCCCAAAATTAAAAAAGAACAAAAGCAACATAAAAAACAACGAATGGGTAGGATGTGTGTATGTACTTAACCAAGTAAGGACATACACTAAAATATTGCTTGAGAAAAACACAAGGGAGAGTATAGTTGTATTTAGATCTACTAAGCACCCAAAAAATGTCGGCATCTTTGATCTTTACTGCACCGCCAAACATGCTGACATTTTATAACTATCTGTAGAAATGTCGGAGTATCATGCGCGACCAGACGCGAAGCTATATCTCAATATTTCAGCACTTTTTTAAAAATTGTCGAAATTTTTGTTTATATTTTTTCTCCAAAACTATGGGCTTTAGACCCCATGTAATATAAGGTTTTTAGTTTGTTTGACCGTTCCCCACCACCAGTTTTTTAAGTAACATGAAACTAATTTCGCCCTGTATTTGCTTCAATTGGGATTTTCATAAATTCCGCTACGATATGGTAACAATGTTGAATCACAATATTTCTAGTATTTCTGAAATTGTTTAAATTTAATAGTTTTATGTTTGGCACCTTATTGTAAATTTTTTGAGTTAAAGAGTGACTCCCAGATTTTTTAAATCTAATATCCTTAATTTTGCAGACTTTTTACCGTAATAATGATAGTTTGAATGAGAGTTGGAATTTCTGAATTTCTGTGTAAAAAATACCTGAATAAAATAAGACAAAATATACTGAGAACAACGAATTGTATAGTATCGAAAATGACTCCCCCAAATAATCAGCATGACCAAGCCAACTTAATTTGTCATGCGAAACAACATCTAGTCGCATTACAATTTCTCCCTTACTGTTAGCATGATGACAGAGCAAGTTTCTGTGATTTATCACTGTTTAGTTAAGCTTATTTGCAATGAACCATTTATTGGCACTTTTATCGGTTTCATCTAAACAAGTAAATTTGAATAATTTAGATTTGAAGGATATATCGTCAGAAAAAGGGTACACTTAAATGAAATAAAATTAATCACCACATATAATACAACCCCTTTTAACGCCAAAGGTCGAAAGTCCTGGAAAGGACTACATATTTCAAGACAGGGGATACACCTCGTATCTGAATATATTAGAATTAATTTATTTTTCTGGACAAATACTCACGGTGAGATTCAAGTTCCTTGATTCTCGACCATCGGACTGCAGGCTAAGAATGATAAATAAAACATTCAATATTATTTATAAGCAATATATACAACAATGATTTCAGTACAGATCCTTGTGAGATACCGTATTTGACATTGTTAAGAGATGAGCATACATTGCTTTCTCTTGTTTAGATTTGATCTTAAAAAAGCTGTGTGTTATATGTGTTTCAGGCTTGTTGAATAAGTCTAAGGGAGTTTTTAGATTTGAATTTAATTAATTTGCACTCCCTGCATATGTTGAATCGTATGATCAAAATGCATCCTTACGATTGGTCCAGTTGGATCAGATTCACTTTGAAATAGCATAGTTGATGGATACGGCGCATGGATGGATTTATAAATATTTTATATAGGATGAGCAAGACATTTGCAGACATGACCAAAGCACTGTAAATAATAAATTCACGTCGCTAACTAAAATATGGCTAAAAGTGGATAAGACTCATTTTATAATGCCTCTTCTCAAATTTAACCAAATGTATCAAAATTTTATATTCTCTTCAAAAACCGTGGATAAGAAAATATGATGAAATCGGGGCTAGAAATTCATACACTTGTCTATATGCTAAGAAAACTTATGGAGAAATTTCATAGATAAGGGCTGGAAGTAAGTACAGCAAAAAATGTGATATGGGAAGTTATGGTCTATAGGCAGATAGGTATGAATAGAGAAAGATTTGCAAAAGTGGAGCATTAATTATGGACACAGGCAAGGGCTATGGATATCCTGTAATAGTATAGTAAGCGAAGCAGTAAAAATGGTAAAAGGATGAAAGGAATTTCCTTAATTGTTTTTTGGAATTAGCTTTATAAAATACGTACATCAAAATCTATACTGTCGCATTATCTGCTTAATATTTTTAAGGGTAGAAACCGGTAAAAACTGGAAAATTAATAACTCTTTTAATTTTACAAATAAACTAACGAAAATCCATATACTTATGTTTTTGAGGTCGCTGAATATGACTGTGAGGTCAAAACTTATGAGACGAAAATATTAAGGGTTGAAATCACCCTTCAATACTGAAAAATTTACGTCTTCTAATTTTAAGAATGAAATCACGAAAATCCATATACTTATGTTTTTGAGGTCGCTGAATATGATTATGAGGTCAAAACATAAGAAAGACGAAAATATTTAGGGTTGAAACCACCCTTAAATACTGAAATATTAATAATGCTTCTAATATTACAAATAAATTGACGAAAATCCATATACTTATCTTTTTTGGATCGCTGAATTATAAAAATAAAATGGTGGATTAAAAATGGTCCCAAAAGAGTATAGTAATATGTCAAATTTTATTAAAAATACGGATTGTTAAAAATAAACCAAATTAATACAATATAAGTAAACTAATTAAATAACATTTTTAATCTGCACTGTAAACGTGCTAAAGTGCAATGGAACCCGTTTTTTTTCTACGTACTCTTCGAAAAATAGAGGCTATTGCTTGTTTCTCTACCTACTACAGATATTTAAAATGCGCGTTCAAACTGAAAAGTTTCAACATTATATCAAACTGTCATATCTGTGGAACAGTTTGTCGTAGGAAAAAAATAAAAACCCAAACTCTTCGTTTTTTTATAAGCTTCATTTCATTCTTATATCATATTTTTATCAATCTTATAGTTTTTGAGGTATTTCAATTTTAAATACATAATTTTCTTGCGTTTGCGCCGAAACACCATCTGTAAACCTTTAAACCTCTCGAAGAGTTTGTCGTAGGAAAATTAAAACAAAAACGAACTATTTGTTTTTTTATAAGCTTAGTTTTTGTACTCTTACCATTTTTTATAAAAAAATATTTTCTGAGCAATTTCCAAAAACCCGATTTTTTTCAAAAAATTATGAAAAATTTCATTATTGGAAAATAATTATTTTAAAAACTCTAAAATTTGAGCATGATAGTAATAGTATGCAATAACAATATCTAGAAATATTTTAAAAAAAATTGAATTAATAAGGAATTATAGCAATAAGACTTTAAAAAATCGCGCCTAAATTTTTAAATGCGCTACTTTCTTGTTTGTAACTTTTTTAGTTTCCATTATAAAAGGCCGTAATACGTCTCAATCGAAAGAAATACCTTAAATTTTTACAAGAATAAAAATTTTTCTCATGGCTATTGTATAGATTTTGTGTAATTCTAGATTTTAATGTCATATTTCCAAAACTAAACATCGGAGTAAAAAAAGGAAAGACCATTCGATTTGATTTCGTAAAAGCTTTAATTTCGTATCCTTGCATTTTTTTTATTAAAGTCCACATTTTTCGAGTAATTTGAAAAAAGTCTAGGAATACTGATTTTAGGTGGTGAAAATTGCAATTTTCAGTTGGCAATATCTCGGCAAAAAAGTGTATAAGACCTTTCTTTCTAAGAAAGCAGGAAAAATGACAATATAGATTCTTATGTACATACTTTATGAAGCATGTTAAAGAAAACAAATTGGGCTGGGATTTAAAAGCTTCACTTACTGTACTATAAGTTTAGTTGACTAATTAGTAAACGAAGATTTAAGGTAATTCTAAGGAATTTCTCAACCTTTCAAACCGAACGAAATTGAAAATTCGTAACAATTCCATATGAATCCTTGGTCTAAGCAGTATTTAAAAAAATTTAGATATAACAGTTGTTCATTCACCTAGAAAAAAATTGCAGCAACTTTTAGGCAACCAAAGGATAAAATTCCATTAAACGAAAGCTATATGAAAGTAATTGTGAGGATTGTATTTGAAACACGTTGGGCAAACAAAACGTTCAATTTTAACATGATTTAAGGAACATATAATCATCTCAAAAATGGAAAAATTGAATAATCTAGTGTTGCCCAACATGAAATGTTGCAAATAACAAACAGATGGATGCTTTTTAAAACTTAGAGATTACAAAATGTACGAATAGTATGAATAGTGGGAAATGGCCTATTTCAAACAGTTCGCTTTATTGGTTATTAGGTTACGGTTCGTTGAACCGAAGCAGAGTTTAGCGAGCGATGACAAAATTGGTTGAGTTTAACCATGGCATTATTTTAGTGTAAAAACAGGAACTTTTTTAACTATACTCTGATTATAATCGTCTTCAGATGATGCCAACATGGTTGGGGAAACGCGTGTCGAGTAGTAGTATTTGTTGAAATTGTTTCAGAGGTAGGTATGACAGACAGCGATACGGAGTAAATTTATCTCAAACATATTTATCTAGAATGTTTAAATCGTTAGTGTAAAGTTGGATAACTTACGAATAAGAAAATCCATGCTATTAAAAATAGCTAAGGAAATTTTGTAGTGTATTTTATTCGACCATGTGAGAAACGAAGAAAAAAATGGTAACATTATTGGACGTTATTATCCTGCTACAGGAACAAGCAATACCGACAAAGAAAGTTTACAATTAGATTCCAGAAGGAAAACAAAGAAAAGGCCGACTAAAAACTAGGTAGAAAAATAACGAGCAAGAAGAATGTTCTTAGGATAAAAAGTAATGGCACACAGGCCAAGAGTATAAAAATGTGCTTATAAAAAATGAAAACATAATTGGCATTTCACTCTTCAGATTCTAAATTAAACTACAATATAAGAAAATTATTTAGGAAACGATAACAAAGAATTAAAAACATATAATTTCATTTCTCATTGTCTGTTATTTGTGAGATAATGTTTGCAAAAGTAGTAAATACAACAAAACCTGTTAAACAAGCATTATACCGTTTCAATTGGATTGTTGTTTATTCGATAGACCATTAAAATGAATTGGTCGGAAATTATTATAATTGGAACAATATCCATGACAATAAACTGTATAGTAAATATTATTATAACATAGTAGTAAACTTGAGACATATACTGAATAGAGTTATTAAAAAGCTTCTTTATAATTCTCTGTCAAAACTAGTAAATAGTCAATGTCGAACTATCAATTCAAAACCTGCTTTTTAAATATTGCAAACGTTAGAAGTAACATAATATCAATATTTCTAATGTGTACTATTTATTTCTTATCCACAGGCATTCAAAAGACCAAGTTCAATATTTCCATCAATAATTTTTTTTAATACATTTTTTAAACCAATAATAAGAAACTACCGACCTAGCACTTCATTAAATAATATTACAAAAGTATCTGAAAAACTTACAATCACAGGGTTAATAAATTTATTTATTTATTCATTTATTTATTAGAGTTATTATTTTTCCATGATTTTTGGAATTGCAGTTCTTAAAGAAACGGAGGACGGATCTACAAGTAAAAATAAAATGCTTCCAAGAAATAAAAATATTAGTCTCTCAGACAGGTTTAATATAGACCTTAGAGTATGAATTCTATTTCCACAGAACAAGTTAAAAGTAATTTATTTTATGCATGACAGCAACAAAAATTTTGAATAACGTCGAGAGTTCTGCTTTGAAGTATTCTCTTTGATGCACGAGGAGTAGTAAAAAGATTTAATTTTCTTTTATGGAAAAATATAAGAGCTCTAAGCTAGTTACAATATAAATGGTTCACAGTAATCATATTTCATATCGGAAGCAAATTGATTGGGGCCGATCGTCATTTTTCCTGTCTGGATTATATAATTGAGTCGCTTTTTGAGAAACCTTACAGATATGTTCTTTAAGGAAATTAAATTTTCTTTGACAACCCTGATGTAATATTACTTTGCTTAAGTTTAGACTCTAACTAGAAATGATAACTGCACATAGAATACCTAAAAGATCTATATGATAGCAGGCCATTATGACATTTAAATATAAATACGTATGTCGGATTTGAAAGACCTCTTAAACATATGATAATTTGATATTTCCGAAATCACGAATTTGTAATAATGTCAACTTTTTCAAATGGCAACATCTTTTAGACATCTAGTAGTTAGGTACTAATTTTCACGACAAATCCACTGATACCTTCAAATCGAAAATCGGTTTGATATTAATCGAGAAAATACGCTTATGAAGTAAGTGGTGCTGTGGAAATTGAATAAAACTAGATTCAAAACATTCATTTTGTCAACAAAACAACGCTGCAAATAAAAGAGGTGTGCTGCCCGAAATGATTTATTTCAAAAATAAAAAACGAAAAAATTTTGGTCGTATGTAAATAGTGAAAAAAGATGTTCCTCAATTCCAGACAATATTTTATATAATAATGTTCAACATACAAATCCTCAAGATATTGTTCATGCATTTGCGACCGTCTTTCAACCAGCTTATTTAAATCCTAATACCAATAGTAATAAATACCCCCCTCTGCTGTGAGGCAAATAGTGATAATTTATGTTCAACAACGTTTTCGGAAATGGACGTGCTGAAATCTCTCAAGAAAATTAAACCTAAATTCACCAAGGGACCAGATAATATACCTGCCTTTATAGTAAAGTTCTGTGCACACATTTTTGCTCGTCCACTTACAATCATTTTTAATCTAAAATCGCAAACATTTCCTGATGTGTGGAAATATTCTCGTTTATATCCAGTGTATAAAAAAGACAACAAAAATAATGCGGAGAACTATAGGCCAATAACAATCATCTGCAATTTTGCGAAAGTTTTTGAGTTTACCTTGAGTATGCCACTAACAAGGCACGTACAAGGTCAAATTGTAACAAATCAACATGGATTTGTATGTGGCAGATCCACTGAAACTAACCTCACCTGTGTCACGCAATATGTTTCTGAAAAACTGGATGATAACAAACAGGTTGATATTATCTATACGAATTTTTCCAAGGCGTTTGATCGCCTGGACCATGGTATTCTGATACAAAAGCTTAGCAAATTCGGACTATCAGTGGCACTATTAGATTTAATTACCTCGTATTTAGAAAATAGGCAATATGTAGAATACCAAGGTTTAAGTTCATTCGACGTTTTGGCTAGTTCAGGTGTCCCTCAAGGATCTGTACTGGGACCACTTTTCTTTAACATTTTTATTAATGACATTATCACAAATATTGACGTTGAACGTCTGTTATATGCGGATGACTTAAAAATCTATTATTTAATTGAAGATTGTGACAAGCTTCAAAATAACTTGAATAATATAAATGATTGGTGTCTACTAAATCAATTACCTCTCAATGTATCTAAATGTAGCGCATTTATATTTTGTAGAGCCCGCAATCATGTTAATTATAATTACCATTTAAATAAGCAGGAGTTACAAAGACCTGATACAATTAAAGATCTGGGAGTGACCTTTGACAGAAGCTTAGGTTTCAATGAACATGTAAATTTAACTGTATCATCAGCTTTAAAAAGCCTAGGATTTATAATAAGGAATTGTAAGGGTTTTAATAATACGGACATTATGAAATTATTGTACTATTCCTTTGTGCGATCAAAATTAGAATATTGTATTGAAAACATTCAGCGTCGTTTTGTTAAGTATTTGTGTTTTATTGAAGATGGTGATTATCCCACAATTGGTTATTCACAAAACCTCATGTTAGAAAGATTTGATATGTCGAGTCTAGAAAATAGGAGAATAGCACACTATATAATTTTCCTATATAAAATTATTTACAATAAGGTTGATTGCTCGTCTATTTTGGAACAACTGTGCCTTCGTGTACCTCGTATAGAAAGCAGAAATCGTGAAACATTTTATCTTGCTACCCCCCGAACCAATTTACTAAAACTTTCACCAGTACATTTTATGTGTAAAAATTATAATTCGCTGCAAAATGAGCTTGATATATTTAATTGTAGTCCTGCCTCAATTAAAAGATTACTATCCGTATAAAACGAATATGCGTATAATCCCATTCCTCGTATTATCGTTTACATGTTTTTAGCATAATGTGATATGTATATGTTGTGTATATATATTTTAAGTCAGCTTCTCTTAGTACAATATTTGTATTTTGTTTCTTCTGTGACGTACTGTGTATTTAGTACATATAATATTTATACTGTTAGTGCTTTCTAGTGTAACATTCCCACCCTTTAATGGGTGGTTGTATCTAAATAAATAAATAAATAAATAAATTAAATGGTAGCAATTGTTCAAAGTGCATCCCACCTTCTTCTGGACATTTTCTGGCTCAGTCAATGGTGTTTCGCATAATATTTCGCAACATAGCAGGAGTTATACTTGCAAGAACTTCGCGGATACGATTTTGTAAAATTTGAAGTGTGTAAAAAACTCGTTCTTTCACATAACCCCACACAAAAAAATCTAAAATGCTTAGATCTGGTGAGCGGGTAGGCCAACGTATAGGTCCTTATGTTGCAATTATTCGCCCATTATATCGGTTCATTAAATGGGCCATAACTCGAGCGGCATTATAAGGCAGAGCCCCATCTTTTTGGAAATACATTTGTTCAGAAACTGTAAATGGTAAATCCACCAGTCAATATTCTTTTTTAGGAATTCTAAATATTCTTCCCCTGTCAAACTTCCTTGAAAGAAAATAGGTCCAATAATTTTTGTTCCAATAACCCCAGCTCACGTGCATTTACTCCAAATCTTCCCTGAAAATTACCTTGCCTCATTAAATGTTGATTTCCCTGCGCACAATATCTATTGTTTTTAATTAAATAATGGTATCCGTATCTAAGATTTCAATTAGGAATTAGTCGGTGTATCGGATAAGATAAAACTAGGTTATTTCCACTAGTCGACGTTTCGAATAAACTTTTATTCTTCCTCAGGACTTTAGTGAAACAAAACCACAAAAAAACTTCTTAGGTGAGAAGGAGTCATAATAGTGAACAACAAGCGAGTTGAAAAATAAAATAAAATCCAATGGACGACATAACATATACTTACTAAACAATGTGAATGTATGGACGTGAATAATTTCATACCAATTACAATACCAATTGTAATTGGTCTGAAAAAAATGATTAGTAAATAGAAAGTTATAGACTACTGACTATGTGATTTAGTAAGGAACAATTGCGTTAAAGGATTATTGGTCACTTAAATATGATAAAATCACGAAATGCTATTTCGAGGTGCATTTTTGAGAACGGGGTGAAAGGGGTGGTTTTTTAGTATTTCAATATAATTCAAAAACTGCTTTTTTCCCATAAAAGCAGTTTTCTTGTCAGTCTCGAAAAAAATATTTTTTATTCTAAATGTAAGCATAAATAAATCTGCAAAAAATGCGAAAAATCGCGATATTTTTTTTACATTTTGCTTATAACTTTTTTCTGAGCAGATGTAGGTATAAGAATTGTTTTAAAGAAAAGAAAGTAGCCGTTAAAATGCGCCGTGAAAAAATGTTCTACGATGAAAATTGGCTGAGATATTTCCGTTAAAAGTTGGCTATTTTTTGTCGTTTTTTTTTACCGCTTTTGCTTATATACCCTTTTCTTTACAGCTATTAACGAAAAACTTTATTTTTATTGGGTTTAACGTAATTTTAAGGTCATTGAGTGATAATTAACATGTTTGATTTTAATTTGCAAAATTTAATCATTACTGCAAATTAAAAAATACATGAATTTTTTCAGTTTTTTTGTATACAAAATTTAAGCTGATGTCTCTTCAACAAAATTACAATTGTCGATTTGAAAATAAATGTATTCATCAATGTATGCATCGACGTCCTCTTTTTGTGTTTTCGCAGTTGACCACCTGTGCATTCTTTGCAAAAAATGAAGCATTTACTATCCAACTTACTGCAACCACAGTCCACGGCAGCCTTTCAAGCATCCACAAATTATCCACTCAAGCAAAGTGTGTGGTGTAGGAGGCTGTGTGGGAATCGGCATCACTCCATTTTTTGTTTCCTTCCAACGCCATTGCAGGGGATTTAAAATCTTTCCTTGCCACTGCTGCATTTGTAAATATGCTCGCTGTCCATGTAATTTTGTGGAGTCGGCTGTTGGAGGTAAATTGCATTGTACTCATTAAAACTTAAAAAAATTCATTGATAATTGTAAATAAAAGGTAGGTATATAAGCAAAACTGGTAAAAAATGACAAAAATAGCCAACTTTGGATGGCAATATCTCAGTCAATTTTCATCACAGATCATATTAACGGTTGAATTCTCTGAAGTAATCTATACTTATCTCTGGTCAAAAAAAGTTATAAGGGAAAATGTAAGAAAAAAAAAATTGCGATTTCTTTCGCATTTTTTGCAGATTTGTTTATTCTTACGTTTAGTATACAGCATAGTTTTTCGATGGAAAATTCAATTTTCTACAACAAGAAAGTACTCTTGTAATTTCTTTGAATTCTGCTTAGTTTTTGACTTAAATTGAAAAAACCAAAAATCCACCCCAAAAATCCACCCCTTTCACCCGTTCCTAAAAATGTGATAAAATCACAAAATGCTATTAAATTTGGGGGTGCAAGGGGTGAAAGGGGTGGTTTTTAAAATTTTTTAACCTCAAAGAAAACAATAAATAGCATTTAATAGCATATTGTGATTTTATCATATTTAGGTAACCAACAAACGGATGAAACAATAAAAATTCTTTAACGCAATTGTTCCTTACTTCCTCTTTTTTTTTGTACATAGACAATAGCCTATTATTAATCATTTTAATTTTAAAAATGTACAAGACGATTCCAATCTTAGGTAGGATTCTGTAAAATACTGCATAAAGTCACTTTAGGTTGTAAAGGAGGTTGTGTTTCCTGTGGCGTTATTACAAATTTCAAATGTAAGTGTATTTTTTTGCTAAATACCTGTTTTTAACCAACTTTACAACTGAGGTTCTCAGCTCGAATGTATGTTTGTCTGTATATGCATACGCATATACTCTCATGACTCCAAAATTACTGACGTGATTAGTATGAGGGACAGACGCTAGGAAAGGTTATAGCACGACAGTAAGGGAGGGGTGGACAGTAAGAAGAATAAAAATTTCAAAAGGGTTTTTAAAAATCACCGAATCATTTGCAATTTTTTAAAAGAACATTATACAAATACACATTATTATCCGACTTGAAAAAGAAAACGATTATGATGAAGCATACATTAAATGAATATTAACTAATGTTGAGGGGAAAATTTTAGGCAATTCTCAACCTATTGCTACTAAAAAAGTTGAAAATTAAAAAAAAATGAATCATCTCATCTCATCTCATCATATCATATCATCATAAAAAATTACAAAAATTATAAAATAAAATTTCAACGTATCTACCGGCTATTTTCCTCTTGGGACCAATCGATGAAACCCTCTGATCAGGTAATACATGTCTGCGACTAGGCAAATGTTGATGGTTTCCGGTTGTGTCTGCATTTGTTGCTAAATATTAGGTGACTTGCAAGCCGGCGCCGGCGCTTCGCACTTGAATATGTTGAATATGATGTGATTCATCATTTTTCCTCTTTCGCATAATTTGCAGAATACACATTTATATTTTCCGACACTTTGAACGTATTTCTTGGCAGAAAAATGTCCTGTTAGAAGTTCTGTTATTGTTTTCAACTACAACCGGTTCTTTGAGAGAAGTTCTTCTATTTATTTTGGGCATAATTCTTTGATGAATTGTTTCCCATCTAGATTTCCTGGGATGTCCCTCCGGTGATTTTTATGTTTGTTTTTGCTTCAGTCTTTAATAGTCTCTAGTTGAGCATTTGGAGATTCTCAACATAGAATGTACTGGCTATTTGTCTCACAAGTTCATCAGCTTTTTCTTTGCCATCTATTCAAGAACGTACCTAGAGTAACTTCAGTGTATACTATTCTCTCAGAATCTTAACATATCTTTGTCAGTCTCATACCAATCTGGATGACACTTTACTGGAGACTATTTCCTGACATTCTCCTGATGCAATACGGATTTGCGGAGTTTTTGCGTACGCAATCAAGTATAGACAAGATTCCTGCCTCGATTATAGTGGAGGAATAGTGTCCAAAATAGAGGTTTATACTAGCCCTTAGCCTTTCTCCATGTATTTGTGTTCCAGTTCCTGTTTCCGTTCTAGGCCCGTATGTGTACCGGGTTAATATTTTACGTAACAAATCAGTAGTTTCTATTGACAATCCTTTCCTGTCTTCAATGATGATGTTGAACGGCTTATTGAATGTTCTTTTGATGATGTGATGTAGTCCAATCTCATGTTAGGTCGAGAATCATCTACAAAGTTCTATCCTCGGGGGTATTGATCTTGCTCCGTGGAAACTTAAATTGTTTGGATTTTGTATCCTGTCGTATATCATTCTGGTCTCTCCTGGCTCAGTATTTCAAGTGAGGAAAATTTAGTAGAGCCTCCATGGCCACAGTAGGGATGCTTTCCATAGAATCCATGTTTCTCAAGTAAGCCAGTCTCTGTAGCACGCTTAGCTTACTGGCTACCGTTTTTGGGGTTGCCTTGGACATTCAGATTAAGGCAGCGTATATTATGGTAAACCTTATTATGCTAGTATAAAACCATAGGCGCAATTCGGGTGGGCAAGGGTAGACAACTGCCCACCCAATATTTTGAAAGAACATTAAATTGCTTAAGGCAAATCTGGCGAATTCCGACATTTTTCCGGAAAAATAATAAGTATGACAATTAAGCCAATCAAGTCAAAGGTCAATTAGGCAGGGGCTGAGTTCCTGCCTATGGTTTAACTTTTTGCGGCACTTGCTTTCCTTTGGTAATTTGGGTTTATAGGGTTATCGTTTAAGAATCACTTTCCCTCAGTCATTTGACCTGCCTACCCAATAAAAATGCTGAAATTACGCCAATGTATAAAACCAATGCAACATACCAGGTTTAAGTCCTCATATTTTATCATCTGATCACCTATATGTTGCCCGTACTGCTACCGATCTTTACTAATCAACCGGTTACCTAACAATGACATTAAGGCCAAAAGTTTAACTGCTCATGTGTTATTTCTTAGTTTCTGTTCTACTTATTTTATAACACGCATTTTTTTCTTCAGTAATCACAAGCTACATCTATTTAAACCTTAATGCAACTAATTCTTGCTTGAAGAAACGATATGAAATAAAAAACCATAGGTAAAACATGATTTAAAGCCTTAGGGTTAATTAAGTAAAGAGACAGTATTAGTAAGTCCTGTATCTCAAAGGATTCGGATAGTGTTAGACTGTGTGCTGAACAGATAATGTAACTGAATTTTCTATAAAAAGCGAGGCAACGAGCTACAGTGCACTAACTGCATTAGGGACAGTACACTTTCAGTTAATAGGCTGCTTTCAGCCAGTCGTGTTCAGTAATGGACTTTATTCTGCCAAATAGCATTATTAGTACAGTCAGATTGGTCTGACTAATTTAAATTTCTGTTCTAAAATTTTTTGGAGAATTTTCTGATTTGCTGGTATATATAATTATAAGTCCACAAGGAATCGAAAATAATTGTGGTATTACAATCTAGAGACAAGTTTTATTAAATAATTAACTACAATTTAACAGAGTTGACTGACGTGCGAATCAAATATTGATTAGGACGAGAGGAGCAAAATTTTTTAAAATTTATATACATTTGGATTTGAACTTGAGTTATCATAAAATAATATAAATTCAAATAATATAATGTTAATGTAACACGTAATTATGTGAATAATAAAATGATTCAATCCACAGAAGGAAATCTCATGATCGTGAGCAAAAATTTGCACAATAGTTCAGTAATATAACGATTTATATCGGACAAAATTCATAAAGTTTTGAAAATTGGTAGAAATGTTAAGAATTAATAAACCCAAAAGTTTCCACCCCTAAATAGTGTGCTTTATCCTCTAGGACTTCGTTTCCACCTTCATTTCTAGATTCTCTAGATTATCTCGGGAACGGTGCACTTTTTGATGAAACTATATACAAACTTATATATACAAAATTATTCCCTATAAAATTCTTTATCAAAAACATCTCTGCAATTTTTTTCCTAAAATTAATAGTATCATGGGAAATAAGGCGCACACATAAAGGTTGGTTCCAGTTAACACAATAAATTTTAATCTTTACTATAATCTACTTTAAAGTTCAATGCTTAACGCCAAAGCAGTAGCTACTAAACTCCACTTAAAATTATAATAAATGTAGCGTTTCCACCCTCTCACCACCAAGAAATATCACAATTTTTAAAGAAGCGAGAATATTGTATATTGTACTTGTTGCCTCGCCACCCCAGAGGTAAAGTAATTGCCCCTTTTTTGTTACGTGGTGTCCCCTGTATACCTAATCCACTAATCATCAGAAGGTTACCTGCGGTAATTAATCTTCGTCGTCTTCCATAGATTCGACATTCATGTGCCCTTATCCGTGGCAATGGTAACACATTGGTAAGCAACATAAGCCTGCTCTTCTGCAACTGCACCTGTTTTCGCACCCAAATTTGCATGAACAAGAAATTAGTGTTAAGACAGATTCGGGAGCTGGTTCTTTTGTTGTCATAGTTGAGGTTTATACCACCGACTTTTTTCCATCCCCAATCAGTAGCTTCTAGCGTAACATTTTTCTATTTTTGAAATTTAATGGCTTTGTCGGAGGGAAAAAGAGCAAAACTGCGTGTATGTCTGATTTGGTGAAATACTGAAGTATACCCGCATACAAATTTTACCCGCAAGTGGATTTAAAATACCCGCTTTTTGGGTAAAATCCCGCACATTGGCAGCCCTGAAGGGCAACAGCGTTTACAGCAAGCTCTATAAGAATGCACTATGGCAGTGATCGTAGGTCGTCTGAGAAGAGGTAGTGGAAGAAAGTGAAATTTGTTACATTGTAGACTGTGGAGTGATGTATAGATTTATACTTTTTTCGCGTAAAGACTTGCTTTGGAAATAGCCATACGGATCAGCGAATTAAATGACCTTCGCTGATTACATTTGCGCCTCACTTACCAAAGTTTTATTAATTTTAGGAAAAAAATTGTGTAGAGAATTTTATAAGGAATAATTTTGTGTATATGTATTTTTATCAAAAAGTGCACCGTTCCAGAGATAAACTAGAAAACCTCATAATGGGGGTGGAAACGACATTCTAGGGGATGAAGCACACTATTTAGGGGTGGGAACTTTTCGGTTTAATAATTCTTATGCTATCCTTAACATTTCTACAAATTTACAAAACTTTATGAATTCTGTCCGATATATTACAATATTAACTGTTATATTACTGAACTACAAAGCCAAATCTAATTTTCAATGGAGTCACTTAAATTAGTATAAATAATAATTATTTTTATTTTTAGGTAGTTTACCAACTTATTTTTTATTTTTCGTTATAAATATAGAGTGAGAAGCTTATCCCGCAGCTATGGTCCCATACATCCCCACCTATTTCACACTATCCACCATCTTCCTCATCATCCCACAATTTCCCCCATCTTTCTCATGTTTCTTTCTGTAATTTCTCTCTCACCACTCATCATGTTTCCCTACCTTCCCATCACCTCCAATATAAAGTAGCTTATGTTCTGTTTGGAAGATCCACACCTGTCCAAAATATTGTCAAAATATGTTGAGCCGTTTTTGAGTTACGGTGGAACAAACATTAACACAGACAAACAAATATAATAAAAACTGGCTGGCTTTGGTATTATTAAATAAATCTGAAAGTATCGAAAATTATAAAAGGAAAGAAAATCACACCTACCTTTACAGAGTTATTTATATAGATATCCCAAGGGTTTAGCAATGTAGTCGGAAAGTTCTTATAGTGTATTTTACCCTGGTATTTCTAGGTTACCTATAATATCTTTGGCTTTTTGATAGTCAGTGCCATCTTACACATTTGCAATTTCTGAACGATTTATCAGCAATATGAGAATTTTGACTATTATTAAAATAATGATCGAATTTATTCGCAATTTCCATTTTATTTCTTCATAATTAGTCATCATCATGCACTATTATATTGTAATTTTTGAAATTTTGCTATAAAAATATTAACAAAAACCCACTTCGCGGCACCTAACTTGGGAAAGAGTAAAATAATTTATTGCAGTATTCTGCAAATTTTTCAGTCCGAATGAACTGTGCTAACGTTTCCAAACTATCAGCTTTAAATGTCCAGAAGGATACATCTGCTTATTATCAATCTCACGTAATATTGAAGGTTACTGCCCCATTGAAATCATATTGAAATTTTATTGAATTAGGTTAATTATCTGGAACTGACACAATAAATTTTATTGTTGGGATATCTTTGATTAATTTGGCAGAGGTTATATACATATTGTGGATCTAATAGCTATAATGAAGCTGATATTGATCCATTTATATAACCTCATCAACGTTGCTGTCGTAGATAAATCTCCTTCAACATGAAAACCACTTCATTACGGAGATAATAACATATTTTATCTTCTTTCCATAACTCCTCCATAATAGTTTAAAGTAGGCTATTGTTGATATATGAAACAAGTAAAGTTGTGCAATTAGTGTGGTAAATTATGTTGAGTAAATTCTCATATGGAATTTATGTTATAAGGTGGTTTTTTAACGCCAAATGGAAGAATATAAAACATTCTCGCAAAGACAAAACATAAATACTTTGATAATATGAATGATTAAACATTGTTTTGATTATTAATATTTATTTCTTTTTTTTGTTGGAGACTACAATTAATTTATGTCAAATATTTTTGAAGCTGTGTTCACCTACTATATCGATTTCATCTTTCAGAGTGTTTATACTCCTCTTTTTGTGTTTTTAATTTTAGAGTTCTTCATCTGTTTCCCCTCTTTCTGTTTTCGGCAGAGCATCTCTTATTACAGACGCTTCTCCTTTTTGTAATTTTTTTCCCTGTCGATGTTTTATGTAGTTGCTTTATTCTTGTTGTTTTTGCTTGTAGTTGTATGGTATCAAAACGCTCTTCTCAAACTTCTTCTGTTGGCTTTTGCTACCTTGTTTTTAATTCCATATGTTATCGTTGGTAGGATGATGCTGTCTGTGTTCTCTTGATGGTAATTTATTATTGTCGACGAAAAGTAGAACTGTTCTGTTCTCTAAGACGTTTTAATTCCCTCCTTCACAGTCTCTTTTCTTATCAGTTGGTACAAATAAGTTCAGGTATTTAAATTTGTTTGTTGTTCTTAGTTGTTCTTCTGTGAACAGTCTCTTAGTGAAATTTATTTTCAGTAAGGTATCCAATGAGGTTTCTTCTAAAATGATTAGGAGATCAATCCGCGCATGCCAGTGAGATCAAGGTGCTCTCAATGTTTCTGTGTCTTCCTAAAAATTTTATCTTTCCTTTATAAATATCTGTCGACAGACCTGATGATCCCAAAATCAAATCGAAACCTGTAATGAAATTTTATCGTTTGATGTTTTATGAATTTTTGGAAGTTTTTCTGAAGATGGTAAGAGAATATTTTGAAACGTGGGTGATATACTTATGTATTAGTATGACCAATGAATAAAAAATAATGGCCTAGCAAGAAAAGAATTGCAACATGAATGATTTCTATAAGGCAATTCTTTGGCGAACGATCACCGTCTTGAATTGAAAAAACATCTGTTTTTCCCATATATTTGAGGAACCATGTTGAACGCATCAAAAAACATTTCAAGCAAAATATTTCTTATAAAATTTTCTGAAAAAAAAATTAAAAACTGCATTTGTAGTATTCCATGTGGGTGTAATAAACATTATGTGGGTGTCATCCAGATCATTTATATTAGGAAAAATTAAATTCAGCAATCGCAGATTTGCTAACACGCTTGAGAGAACGGACGTAAACTGGGACTCGACAAAAATTTTAACAAACGAGACAGATAGCAAGAAAAGAAAAAATTAACGAATCAGCAATAATATTTTTGCATGAGGATAAATGTGTGTCCAATTTTCTTTAGATGTTGGCACAACCTGGTTGCCAATGATAAAAGAAGAACCTTACAGACTTAACATTGTTTAAAATAAAACTCTTGAATATATTAACAGTTCTGTGTAAGTAATAAGTATCTATGAATATTGAATACACCACCATATTCTTAAAGCTGGCAGATTTGGTTTCCGAAACTTTAGAAACTTCAAAAAAATACATTATTATTATATTTTTGTTCTTATTCATCATTTGTCAAAAATTATCCTCTAAGTACTCCTTTGACGTAAAAGTCACAGACGTAAAGGTTATTTTCCAGTAAAATACTGGATAACTGTATTATTTTGAGGTTGAAATTTCACAAACATTGTTTTAGAAGAGAATACATGTGGCACAGGATCGATCCCAACAAGAAAAACAGAATAATTAACCAAATGCCACAACCAATAAATTAAAACCACCAAAATTTAGGTAGAACCAACTGCATGTCACAACCGAAAGTTGAAATAACACCATCAGGTAGGCGCTTTGTGCATACAATAGCAAGACACTTTCTAGAAGTGGGTATCTAAATAAGTTTGTTTTTCTTGCTTTGTGACCTTTATCCATTCATTTCTTGGATGGGATACCAGTTCTAGATTATTGACATTGGAAAATAGGTGGTACCATATCTTGTAAAGTGTATGCAATCAGAAAGACATTATAGTTTTTAATTAAGAAAACTCATCCAAAGAGGAACCATTGTTGTTGGGGGGGGGGGGGGGGGGGGCAAGTGACTACAACAGTGAACAAAGGCCACGAAAATAAGTTTCTTCTTGTTTCAAGTGTGAGAATATTCAAACTAAGCAGACGAAGTGAACTGACTTTGTCCACCTTGAAACTCTTCCAGTCGACTATTTCTTAAATGGAATACCTTAAGGGCTGTGTATGTAATGGAAAGGGCTTTCTTCACTAATGAGGCCAGCAGATTGGAATTAGCGACTCAGATGATAGACAAGACACCTGCTCCAGATAATAATTTGGAATTTCCTGTAATAAAATAAAAAAATTATGGTTGTAAACCGATCGAATGAAAGCCACCTAGACACGCTAAAGATAGATGATTGAGAGGCAGTAAACAAGATTGTCTACCTTGGAGCCCCTATGGGCAATACCGGCAACTTGAAAGAAGAAATTCGACGAAGAGCATAGATTGTAGATGGCAAGATCGGCGACTTGCAAGTTGAACAAAACTTGGTCTGACGAAACGCACCATGATCAGACTTGCTAGCGCCCAAATTTCTCTATCTTTCTTTACACCTCAGGGACATGGACCATTAGGAAGGGAAGCATACAGACGACGTACTTATGCTTTCAAGAAGTGGGTTCGGAGACATTTGTTACGAATTACCCGGACAACCTCTCCTACCAACAACTTGATTCTCCAAGAAAGACGTCCTTCAAAACGACTCTCTAGTATAGTATTCTCCCGAAACGTTTCATTTTTTCACCGGAGAGAAAACAATACAGAAAGGTTGAGAGTCCAGGGAAAACCAGGTGGCAAGAGGTGAAGAGGACGACCTCCAAGACGCTGGTGAGGTGATGCACCTAGCAGGCAGCCACAACCGATAACGCCAAACTCTCAAAAGTGCAGAGAGAGGCCGTGTTGGAAACTAGAAAAGCCCTAGATGTGCTCGCACAAAACAATAGTGTCCAGCTCCGTTGGGTGAAAGGACACGAAGGAATTCAGGGTAACGAAGAAGCGGACACTTTAGCCCGCAAAGAATCTGAGAGCGCCCTGCGTGGTCCGAAACCTGCAATAAATAGCGCGCATGGATTCAGTCCACAGTTCCCTGCTAAAGAATTATACACTCAAACGCCACGCGAACTCAGTCGCAAGCTAGGCAAAAACTGTCTCCAGATGTCCAGGAGTAACTTGCGCATCTATGTAGGATTACTAACAGGACATTGCAAACTAAACAAACACCTCCACACATTGGGAGTTATAGACAACCCTGGATGATCATGACTGCCGAGCATGTGCTGTGTCACTGCCTTGCTCTCTCAATGAAAAGAGGATCCATGCTGGGGGACTTCTGACCCAGTATGACTAGCATAGGTGGCATCTCATCTGGCCTTCTCCTCAAATACGTCACAAGTGTTTGGAAGCTTGAGGAAGAGAGGCTGAGTGCACGTGAGCGTAAGCTCACCCCACGCCAAACAATCCAGAATCCAAAGGTCGACTAGAACATTACGTGGATCACAAAACGTCTCTCAAAGAGCTGTAAATAAGTAGAAATATTCAACATATTTTCGAAATAAATAATAAAATATCCTTTCTATTTAAATTTACTACTCTGTAAGTGGAAAACTAATGACACCGTTTCCTATGAACTTTTCCTCTTAAAATAACTCAAGTAGTCGCCTCCTTCAACGTTGAAACAGTCTTATGGTCCACCTGAGTTGATATATATTAGTCCTGGAGGATACTGGAACCTTTAATATGACGCTGCCTCAGAAGGAGTTTCCACGAATACTGAGGATGATTTGTACCAAACTATCCTAACCCGGTGTTAAGCTAACCCCCGTATTAAAATTTAACACTGGTTTAAAAATTTCGCGAGTTGTGCCATCAGAATTAACCCTGGTATTAACAAACAGAAATAACTAAGTATAAACAGAGGTAAAGCACTACCGGAAGAGACACTCTCCGCACCATTTGATGTCTCTAGATCAATTTTTGTGACCTTCACCATCTTTTTGTAGATATTTCCGTCAGCATAGAGGAGTTCGACAAAATATTACGTTAGTAAATATTCTGCTCTATAAAAGCACTAGTCCATTTATTGTTTTAACCTTCTGCGTCAATTCCACTATATTTTTCAATATATGAACTGACGGAAATACCTAAAAGTAGATGACGTCAATGGAATTGGGCAGAAAGTTTAAGTGTCGCTTCTGGTAGTTCTCTTTTCTGTGGTGTAAGTGCAAGAGTACAAGTTCTAGCGATGCGAGGGTATTGACAGTCGAGTTACATGAAATATAAAAAACTTGTTGTGTCAAATGCATTATAAATATTAATATAACATAGGTTGTAGGTTACACCTATAATGAAAATGAACAATTTTGACGTGGAGGAAGAAATAGGGGCTGATAAAGCTATTATTAAGTAATTACAATGTACACTGTATACATAAGATAGAACTGTCAAAATTTGAAATGGCATTTCTACTAACCCCGCCTTAAACCACGCCACGACCTAGATTAAGTTTTACGAGGTTAAGTGCACCCGATAACCTTAAAATTCAAGGTTAGCGTATTGGTACAACGCGACATTGCGCTTAACCTGCTTTTAACACAGGGTTAGGACTTACCGCGTGTCGCCCTTAAACACTTGAATACTCGACGCGATGATGCCAACATGACTGGCGAAACGTACGTTGAGTGGTACTATTTAAATTTTTTAGTATTTGTGGAACCTACTTCAGAGATACATACACGTATGTTATTCAGCGCAGGCAACATTTATTTAATACAATGTATCTTGATGGAAATTGTAAAAATTGTGTGAAATAAAACAGCGTGAAATAACAACATAAAAAACTAAAGTTAATGATTTTCATAATAAATTCAATTTAAGATAGTTTTGTTTGTTTCTTCTGTATTTAATTACGGCCGTAACGCTTGTAAATTCTTGCAAAGAAAGACAGGAAAACAATCTAGAAGAAAATTACTCGCATAAAAGTCGTTGTAAGTAAAAGTGCTTTTAAAGTGAAATTTGGCCAAGACGAATATGCAGAGGTAAAATGAGAAAAACAATTGAAGCAATTAATCCAAGAAAAACTAATCAAGCAAGATAAATTGCTAAGAGGGAACTTGTGCGAAATTACTTTATAGTCGTGATAAAATATCTACCTATTTTAATTGAGACTACAATTTATAAAACTACTGTGCATACCGGGCGTTTCATTTTATAAAAATTTAATATAACTGCCAAGTTGCTATATTATAGTTCAGCCAGATATTACTATGAAAAAAAATACAAACGTTCTTTTAATAGTTATAAATGAAAGGTAACAAATATCCAAAGATCTAAATTTGATAATTTGTAAAAAAAATAAAAACCTCCAAAAATTATCTTTTTTAACAGTTTAAGAAATATGATGTAATAATCCATCAATTTTAACGAAAGTTGGTGGAACTATGACCTTTATAGAACTAAACCTCCGTGGAAAATTTTAGCGCAAAATATTTATTCATATTGTCTTGAATTATTTTATTAAACATAGAAATAACCTATCTAGTTTAAAATTTCCAATGCATTTTAATTAAATAACGGCTAAACAAATTATTTTACGTTACAATATATTAAAAATTGAAAATAAACACAAAACAAACATTTTAAAAAGAAACAGAAAATCAGATATGACAAAAGCAGAAAACATTATAAAAAAAATAAATATTGTTGAATATTTGATGAATAAAAACTTAACAAACTATATTTTGTTAAATAAAAGAATACGAAAATACTAAAATACTAAAAATGTTAAAAAAAAGACTCGATATGATGAAAATGAAGTGATGTATACCATTAATTAAGTTAGTTGCCTAGTTACAACATTCAAGGAGTGGGGAGATATTTTTTTTCGAACGTGCGTTATGTCTTGAAGGGTGCTTTATGCGATGTAATTTAAACAATTTTAGTTGTGGATAATTTTCAACTAGCAGAGAGAGAAATATAAGCATTTTGGAAAAATATCAATCTGTTTATTTATAATCGACTAAAACGCGAAATTAACATATCACGGATTCAAATGCAAGTAGAACATCATTTTTTTTTTAAACGTTGACTATTTCATATACTTTCATAATTCGCTCATCGTTTTTGGTTTCACGAAAAAATCACGTAGTTATTTGAAATTCTTTATACGTGCAATATCCGTAATTACAATTAAATTCCAAAAAATTGGTTTAAGTTTAATTTTTTTTTTCTTTCCAAACACCACCGTAAAGTACATATAAAAACCTACACTTTAAAAGAAAAATTGTCCTGCCACGAGTCGATGCACTTAAACAAAATATGATGGAAATTTCGAAATTATTGTTGATTTTTAGTCGTCTGAATAAAAATTTTGCGCTAAAATTTGGCACGAAGGTTTAGTTCAGTAAAGGTCATGGTTCCACCAACTTTCATTAAAATTGTTGGATTATTACATCATATTTCTTAAACTGTTAAAAAAGGCAATTTTTGGTGGTTTTTGTTTTTTTACAAATTTACAAATTATCAAGAAGTTTCTTCATATACCTAGTCTTATTCATAATTTTATAGCGAACAGTTTGATATTTTTATTTTTGCGATCGGATTACTATGACCTGAGATAATAGGGAAAATAGCAGAACATTTCTGTATTAAAAAATAAATTGTTAAAATTCTACAAGAAGCAATGGACGGATTTCACAAAAAATTGCTTAGAGCACTTGTCATTATACCTACAACAAATTAAAATAATAAAATTGCTATAGCCAGAGAATTCCATTCATATTTTATTTTGACTCCACTAGTAGTGATTCCTTGGTCAGCAATTTTTTACGTGTTATCCCCTGTATTTTGAAATAATAATTTTAAGTCTAGTAGAAATTATCGAGTTTTTAAAAAACGGTCCGTCCACACACACAGGCACAAGGGGACATATATTACATATTTTTTTCATTCGACATTTGAGTTCAGCATATTATGAAACTGAATAAATTTTTACGATCATTATTAAACATTTTTATCCGGTTGTAACACATCTATATATTTGATGAAATGAAATAAGTATATTACAATCGTTTGTACGATATTGTAGCCCTCTGGGACTTATCCCGAAGTAAATCTGGGTTTTTGAACGTAATAGTGACTGGATTATTAATCGACGCTCGCTGTAAAAAATGTATGGTCATAATAACATGTCCTGAATACTTTTCTGTGGGAATTTTTGCTCGACTTCGCCACTAAGTCCATTAACCTATATAACTTTATGAACTTAATTACAAGTTCTTTTACTTTTCGGCTATGTCAACGACAAGTGGTCAGGAAGCGCAAATATTTCATATGTCCTCAGGCGCTTCATCCATTACAGAGGAGCCTAGTCAAGGCAAACCCGCGCATACCCATGTTTTCTCTAACCCCTTGACGTCAGTATGTTATTTGTAGGACGGACTTATTTTTCATTATCTCTTACCCAGGCATTATTGTCGTTTAATACTGTTTGAAACGTGTACGTGTTTTAAAACTATTTATAGAAATAATAAATGAATCAAATGAAATTATAAATCCTTGGTTTTTCGAATTTACTCGCTTATTAAAAGAGATGAGAAATGTAAAAAACGAGTTTTTAAATATTAAAACTGTTCCACCAATAAAATGTACTATTGCCCCCCCCTCCCCCCAAAAAAAATAGCCTCATTTTTATGATTTCATTTTGAAACGGAGTTTTAGAAACTTCACAATATGGCTTAATGGAACCATTTTTTTTCTTACTCTTTATTGGGTATGTTGGCACTTCTGTAAAAATATTTATAGTCCAGTCAATAGGTAAAAAAAGTGTGTTCGTAATGCAAAAATATCGTGGATGTGGAAGTAAGAGTGTGATCATTCTTTTGAAAGCTATATTTTTAGTTTCCACTGTGATTTGTTAAGGAATTATCCATCTTGTTTATTTAAACAAGATGGATAATTTGCCGCTTTATAACACTTCGCACAATTCGTGTCCATATAATAAATCTTCATAATCAAATCAGACATATAGGTTGAAACGTCTTAAATGCATGCTACAATATATTTTACCTCTTCTACTAAAATACATATTCAACTACAATCACTATTGTGATATTTCAAAGTGATAAAATTCCACAGAACAAGTCTTTTTAAATTATATTTCACAATTTTCTCCTTCAACAATTACATAACACAGTTAGTTTCCGTCTCTTGAGCGATTAAGTGACAACGTTTAAAGTAAGTTTTTTCCTCCTATGCCCTCTCAGATCCTTACCAGATGAGCTGTCGGACCTTACTTCCTTTTCCTGTGCTGTGCGAATTAGACGTGTATCAATAAATAAGTTAATGTGTTAATGTTTAGTGTAGTCTGTGAAATGATTCACATCAAGTACATTGGTAAGAATTAAGGCATATTTATGTGTAACATGCAACACACATACGCTGTATTACTATTAGCCTAATCAGTCACATGATACATTTGTTGATTTGTTTATTTGTTATCGTAAATATATCCACAGGAAATAAATTCCAGAGCAGCAACTGCTCAGATGAGAAGTAGACGGATCAAACAATATATTTTATAATAAACCTGTGAATCCACTAAGGAGCCTCATTGAAAAAATATTTGGGGACAATATGGACTTATATAATGACATAAGTTTTGGAAAGACCTATTGCTACGTTCGAATAATACATAGTAGAAATTTATTTTACATTACCAGTATTATTTATAATAAAAACCATTAAAGCGTTGCCCATTAAAATTACAAATTGTTTTGGAGTCTATTACTAAAGAACTCCAATAGCTGAAAATTTTTACATTATTAATACACGTGCTCTTAAAATAGATCTTGTTCTTTAAACATCTACATCTGTGTTATGTATTTGTTGAAGGAGAAAACTGTGAAATATAATTGAAAAATTAATCGACTTAGCTGAAGATTAATTCAATTATATGAACAATTTTCTCCGAAACAATTACACCCCATCCTCTCTTACAAATCCTTTTCCAAAAATCTATTTTAGCACAGCACAACAGAAATGAGGTCCGACAGCTCGTCTGTAAGGATCTGAGAGGGGGTAGGAGGAAAAAACTTACTTTAAAAGTTGTGACTCAATCGCTCAAGAGGCGGAAACTACTTGTGTTATGTAATTGTTTCGGAGAAAATTATTCATATAATTTAAATTACTCTTCAGGTAAGTCGATTAATTTTTCAATTATAAACAAATAACAGATAATTAACCAGCAAACGGTGATTTTACTACAACCCTTACTTTCATCAAATCTTAGATTTATTATATAACCATACAATCGACATGTATAGATTCTAAAATAAGTCATTTTTGCTAGTTATTTTATAAAATTATGTTTACTTCCAATGACAGGAGTTGATAGTTGATGTTTTATTCTTTATTTTATTTTTTTTTTTTGATTATCGTATTCGTGATTTTTAATGCACAGTATTGACCATTGCTTATTTTGTCCAAATTTTTAACATTGTTTATTGGACAATATGTGATTATAGTATCCTATGAGTCCTTATTCAAGGTGCATGAACAGATTATACTATTGTTCATTTTCGATTGTTTTATATAATTTGTATCCTTAAATTCCTCTATTTTACATAACATTTTACATCATTTTCACAACGTAAAATCACTAATCTAATATCTAAACAACTGTAATAGGTTTTACGAGTTGCTGATGTTGTTTATTTTCATCCGATATTCTTGAATCCCTAGATACTAAGGTTGGGTGAGTGATATCTGTAACTGCGGTCATTAAAATGTATACCAAGTCAATAAATAATATATTTGTTTTCTAATGTGTCTTTCTAACTTATTCGAAACTCAAATAGTTTTTATTGTTAAAGTTGGGAAAATCTTTGACCCAAAATTACTTGCAAACATCTTAAAAGTGTTTTTCGTCTTCAACAATTGATAATTATGTTATTTTGCAAAACGGTATGTGAATAAAAATCAAAGACAGTGGTTTCATAAAAACACCTGCTTATTAGTATATTAATGTTTACCTTCCTGAAAAATGAAGTAAAAGTACAAATATTGAATCATTGTCTTTTTATTCAAAGTATTAAATTGGGTATTTAATATCGACTCCAAATGTAATTTCAATTGACTTTTTCTTTCTAAATTTGTTTAGTGGCAAAATGTTGAGAACTGCTGACATGTGTATACCTGTAACCTTGCCCGGAACATCAAGATTCACTTTTGAAAATTTCACCAATGCCAATTTTTTGAACTAATATATTTCTATAATAATAATAACGATAATAATAATGATAATGATTTGACTTCTGGGCCTCCTACCCAGGACTCCGGCAAGCGAGGCTCCTGATCTCGGGGCCCTTGCCGAAGCGAGCGGAACAAATCCTGCGACTAAACAGGAAACAGGTCAGAACCGTGGTAGGTCTTTTGACTGGACACGGCTCTTTCAGAAAACACCTGCACACCATGGGGGTGGTTGACAACCCCGACTGCAGGTTCTGCGGAGACGAGGAGGAGACTTCCATCCACGTCCTTACTTCCTGCCCTAGTCTTATGTACTTGAGGCACAAACACTTCAGCATTGGCTTTCCGGTGCCGGAGGAAATAAGGAATGCCCCTATAGGAAGGGTTTTGGCCTTTGGGTTAGAATCCGGCCTGAATGGGGGAATTCAATAAATTCGTAGCGGTAGCACAATGGGCCACAAGGCCTGAGTGCGGCGACTCTCAGTCGCCCCGCTAAAAGAAGAAGAAGAAGAAGAAGAAGAAGAAGAAGAATGATAATGATAATGATAAGGATAATGATAATGATAATGATAATGATAATGATAATGATAATGATAATGATAATGATAATGATAATGATAATGATAATGATAATAACGATAATGATAATGATAATGATAATGATAATGATAATGATAATGATAATGATAATGATAATGATAATGATAATGATAATGATAATGATAATGATAATGATAATGATAATGATCATGTTTATGGATATAATGATGATGATGACAATGATAATGATAGCAGAATTGTAATTATTGTAAATGTAATTATAATTATAATTAACTTTTGCCACTCTGAAGGACTCGCTTCACCATAACATCGACATCACAGAGGATTACGAAGGAGAAGATAATGAAATTAATACTTTGGTCTACTAATGCCGGGTAATGAGTGTATGAGTCTCTAATACTAACTGCAGGACTAGCCATCTAGCACCAGAATTGCCAAAAAATTGTTTTCTGCATGCCGGTATGCACTTTAAAATTATTTTTTTGAAACTTCCCATTTTTTGCGAATTAAGATTTGAATTCATATTTAAAGTTGTGTAGGAGCAAATGTTAATCATCTCAAAAAGTAGGCTATTGGTAAATAAAAAATTGAATATACGAGACGTAAGAAGAACAGAACAGAACAGAACAGAAGCAAGAAACAATTGACGATTTGCACGAAAGAAAGTTCAGTAAAAAGTGTCATGGCGCACAGTATAATAGTATCACTGTAATTCACTGCACATGTTGACCAACTCGTCTAATTTCCAAACTTTGCAACAATTAAATACCTATAATATAATAATCATAACATCGTTTTCATTATCTTTAATGTTAAAACTGTTTCCATTGAATATAAATAGTCTTTATTAGGTTGTTTCGTAGTCTACAATATTTAAAAAATGTCGAATTATGCAATTTGTCAAACACTGTTTCCAACTCTCAGTTTACTAGAAGAGTTGGCAGCAGTGATTGACAAACTGCATAATTTGACATTTTTTAAATATTGTAGACTACGAAACAACCTAATAAAGAAGATTTATATTCAGTGGAAGTAGGTTTAACATTAAAGATAATGAAAACAATGTTATGATTATTATATTATAGGTATTTAATTGTTGCAAAGTTTGGAAATTAGACGAGTTGGTCAACATGTGCAGTGAATTACAGTGATACCATTATACTGTGCGCCATGACACTTTTTACCAAACTTTCTTTCATGCAAATCGTCAATTACTAACAGAAGATTAATGAGGTTTAAAAATTATAACAAGTAATAAATGTAAAAAACATAACATATTCACAAACAAATTAATTATTGACCAATACAAAACAATGTTTACAATTTTTTTATTATTCGACGTAGCTACCATCCACATCCACACACATTTCGATCCTTCGCCTGAAGTCCTTAAAACTGTTTCGAATATGATCTAACGGTATGGCGTTTACGGCATTTGTAATTCTCTGCTTCAATACTGCTACATCGTTTGGAAGTGGTTCAGCGTAAACCAACTGCTTGAGGCGACCCCATAAAAAGAAATCCAATATTGATATGTCTGGGGATCTCGCCGGCCACTTGATCGGTCCATTCCTGGCAATCCAATTTTCTCCAAAACTTAAATTCAACCACCGATTAACCATTTCTGTGGAGGCCAGGGCAACCATCATGTTGAAAATGAACTAAAGGTATATCTCTTAAAATATTTAAATGTTTTTTTGGTATACTTTAGTTTTACAACACGCAGGACTCAATCCCCAAATACCATTCCAAAATTTTTGGTCTATTACACCTCTTGTTCCATCTATCCTGGGACACACTGTAGATTGCTGGAGTATTGTATAGTAATAGGGGGCGCTTAGGGCGCAGTTTATTCAAAGTGAATATGATTTTCTAGTTTACAAAACATCTAAGAATGTGTGCTAATGTACACTGGTTTTATAATAATTTAATGGGGTTACATGGAGGGGGATTGGTTGGGGGAAGTTCTGTTTGGCGAGAAATAGATTAGATATTGAATATATATGAAAAAAAAATGAAGTTTTTTTACCAAGAATAAAAAGGGCCGAAAATCGGCCTTATAGGCCCTCCTCCTTTGTGTGCGTATTTTGCCTCGCACCGTTTTCTTTGCGGGTCGAAGATTTCGCCATTCTTGTCGTTCTTAAATGACACAGGGAAGTAGTATTGGAAAGAACAGCTTTGATTGGGTAAATAATGTTGACGATATCAAATATGATAAATCAAATATTGTTTGTCGTATTTGAAATCCTTTTCATGTTTCACACTGACTGAAAGTGAACCACAGATATAGGCAACTCCTTAACTAAACTACTGAAATTGCATGTATTTTTTTATATTATTATTAATATTATATTCATAATTACTACTAAGTTTTAGTTATAGTTTTATTTTTATATGAATACCGCGGATACACTCTATTTTCCATTATGTTAGGAAACCTGTAATTCTTAATGGATCGAGTTTATATGGTTCTTTCAAAATGCTCTTACAAAACCTATTAGTGGTAATAAACTTTGTTTAAAAATATAGATTCTAAATTTTCTGCGAAACTAATTTACCGATAGTAATAGAATTAACTATTCTCTTTTAACTAATTAAGTCAATTTTAGGTTCACTTTGATTTAAACGAAATCAAATATAAGTTAATAAATAACAAGATTTACCTTGAACGCACAATTATGAGTTTAATTTATCGTCGTAATTGGCTTTTCCGTGACCATAAAGCAAAATTTAGACAACGGATGTTACCACAACTTTGAGGAAATGATTTAATTAAAGCAGAGATCGGCGGTAATGGGCCGGTTGGATTCTTTGCAGATGCACTTAGACATAGTGCAGTGCACAAAGGTTTGATGTTTATGAGCTGTGTTGCCTCATTTATTTATTTTACTAGCTGGATTTTACCAGATAAGATATAAATGGAAGTTTTCCGTGAAAAATAATGTATTTAAAAAATATTCATTTGGCTTTTAGGACACAATATAAATGTAAACTTGATCATTTAATATGTTTTTTGTTTTAATTCTCTCATTTTGTATATTTGACGATATCGAATAAATGTTGAAAACAATACGAAATAAATTATTGAAGATTATTGCTTGTCATCTAAATTTTACATCTGATATATGGTTTACTCTTTGTTTTCGGGAGAAGAAATTTGAAATTTCTAAGTTAATTTCTGATATAAAGAGCTATATCCTACAGTTCCTAGGTGAAAAATTTCAATCCAATTTAACCAGAAGTGATATTAACTTGATTTCAAAATAGCACCCTGTACATTATGTATTTATGCATATTTAGTCATAAAATTATAGTTATAGCAAAATATTATAAGTATTTGTTTTTAAACTGACGTCATAATTTTGAAAACTTGAAAAAGCTGGATTCGGCCAAACTGAGTTTTCAAATTAGCCAGTAGGCCTTGAAGGTTCTATATTAGTACCATTCTTATTGTAGCATTTAAATAAAGGTTTATTTCATGAAAAATCGCCATTTTGAATTGAAATACTCTTTTTCGAAAAAACAAGATACATACCTAATTAAATTTTCTTAAAACTGAAATTTATCTCTGTTATGCTTTATTTTGTTATAAGAAATTCTCAAAATCAAAATAAATCCACGTTTTTGTATGATTTCGACGTTTTAAAAGTGATTTTCGGAAATTCTAGGGGTTGAAAAAATATATTTTCTATAACTTGGGATCATCCACAATAAGTGCATTCGTGTTAGGTCAAATTTTTACATTGTTATTTTCAAACGAGAAAGTATTGTAATCGTTCAAAAATTCGACTTCCAGACTCTGACAAATTTTGATTTTACCAGATACCAAAAAAGTGGTTTAGCAGAAATACATATTTGTGTGCATATGTGTGCGTGGGTGTGTAAAATTGTATATTACATAGCACGTTACAATCCTAATATGTCATTAGTGGTTTTCCCCAGAAAATTCACATACCTACCCTACTAATATGATAAAAAAGTCTCGGGTTTCTCGAAAGTGGCTTTAACGATTTTGCTGAAATTGTGTACGTTAATAGTACATTCAAAAAATTTACGTTTTCATACGTTCTCGACATTCTGAGGAAACTGTAGGGATTAAAAGAAGTATTTTATATAACTTCAGATCATCCACAATATACTATGTGGTCGTTAGCAACCTTTTAAATTTAGAATTATTAATCTCAAATTTATTATGTTAGTACACGTTCATTCCACGTATCATTTTGCTGCCTATTTTTCGAATATTTTTCAAGGTTTGAAACTCATCAATATCGGACGACTGTATGCCATTAATGTAGATACTTATTGCGAAGAATTTTTTCACACTATTTTCTTTACTTGCATCTGTTAAAAATGTAATGACGCAGGAAATTTTCTGTAAAAAAACCGCTGCCTAAGGAGTCACTACTTCCATAACCAGTTTCCTCTTCAAGTTTCTTACAACGAAAAAATGTTGATGCTTTATTTGCACTCCACTAGGTGGAAATAATTGTTTATAGAACTTTAATAACATACTATTTGAAATCGACTATCCCATAAACTCACAAAATGATATGCCACATCGGCAGGGGGGTGGTAGTGGGGATAGAATGCCAAAGAAATGTTGAGGTCTTTGGTTCTTGTATACACACTAAATCGCATTTTTATTTTTTTAAATCCATTTAATAATGGGGTGGGGGTCGTAATGGGGGTTATAGTGGGAGTGGCAAATGCCAAAAAAAAATCAGACCTTTGCCTTTCGTACATAATACTAAGTCCTAATTTTATGGAATCTTGTTTACTTTACCTATTTACCCCTTCAACCCTTCAACGGAATAAGATCAAAATATAAACTACTTCCAGATCTGGTTATAATACATATAGGGGTACCAAATTTCAAATCAATATCATAAGCCGTTCCAGAGTAATCGTACGTCAAAAAAGTTATAGACAGTCAGAATTTTTTTGCCCAAAATTAAAATCTCGACGTATCGTGACATTTTAAGTCTGTCAACAAACAAAATTTTCAAAATTTTTTTTCGCATTTCTATATTCCACTACGTGATGTGGAAATAAGTATGTAATAGTTTCAAAAATACACAATTTCAAAGAACCGCAGGGTAGTATTTTCTTAATTTTGGACTACTTTTTCTCACAGTACGTTTTTTTCAGCTACAACATTCCACTAGAAATTTTATTATTGATTCTTATTATGATCTCCTGATTACTAAAAAAATATTTGCGCCCAAAAATTCCTGGTGCGTTAAAAATTATATGCACTTTTTGACGCGCTTTCACGGATTTTCTACTTATCTGCTTAATACATCTTGTACTAGCAACTCAATGGGAATTTTAAAAATACTGGCTTATTTAAAACAAAATTCTTAAAAAGTCCAGACTTGTCCGATATGTATAAGTCAATGCGCCATCTTGAAAAAAAAATAGAAAACACCAAAGATGACCGAAGAAGTCAAAATTGAAAATCTTTTTGATAAGAAGGAGTAATTTCACCAAAGTTGGCGAAAATAAAACTCATCTGGTCAAATAATGCACCATACCCGGATGCTGTGAGTCAAATAGAATGGTAGAAGATGGCGGACAACACAACATTTTTTAATTCTTTTATTCTATGTTTTAATCAAGTACAAATATCTTATTAATTTATACCTTACATTTTCATATTTTTTTATCTTCTCTATTTTTTTGACATTTCTAATTAATTCACCCCTTCTGTCTAATGTTTTAGCCTACTCCTATCTATAATGAATCTCTCGGCCGTAACCTTAGATATACTCATTCATTATAGATGAGGCACGTTACATACGTCACTTTTTTTTCGACTGTAGGTTCTTTTAGGTGCTCTAAAAGGAGATAAAGTTCAATTTTTTTTATTTTCGAAAAAGTGCATTTTTTACAATTTTCAAAAATGCATTTTTATTGACCCTCCATTTTTTCATCCAGTTTTCATCGAAACAAAATGAAATATTGTACTAGTAATCGAAGTAGGCAGATAAGTAGAAAATCCGCGAAAGCGCGTCAAAAAGTGCATATAACTTTTGTCGCACCAGGAGCTTTTGGGAGCAAATATTTTTTCGTAATCAGAAGGTCATAATACATAGGAATCGACAATTTAACTTCTAGCGTAATATTGTCGAAAATAATCAATTTAACTGTACTGGTTTGATCCTCAGAGATAATGGGATCCCAAGATTTCAAGATCTTCGAGTCAAAAATATCAAAAAATTTAAGTTCTTTGAGATGGTGTATTTTGAAAACTGTTGAGTCCTACAATAGTATCTGGCGACTAGAGTACTACATTAATATAAATAGTTACTGCTAGAGAATTTTTCACACTTATTTCTTTGGTTGCGTCGTCTATTGAATATTTAATTACACTGGGAAATTTTCCTTTAAAACAATACAGAAAAAAAAACTCTTTGTGTTGTTGTGTAAATTCTACCCTTCCCAAATTATTTGGTTTCATGCATTATCATACGGGTCACGTTTTGATGACTCATAGAAGTTACAAACTTAAATGACTATGTGTTTCGGTAAATTCTAACAGAACTTCTCTAATTGCCCTACTACTTGGAGTATACTAAATAGCTCTTAACTATGTATCTCTGTCAATATTGTATTTTTTTATGTTAGAACGATTAGATTTTTACGTAGGTAACTAAAGATAATGCAAAAATTACATGAATGCGGACATACGTAAAGTAATATCAAAATAAATATCATTTTTAATAGAACTTTGCAAATAGGAAAAAGAATAATGTATGAAAAATTAAAAAGATAGCTTTTCTAGGAAAATATCAATTTCATCATTTTGATAACTTACTTCTGGTTATACTAGAAATTAAGAAATTCTAAAATGAATTTGTTTATAAAATAACTATCTTCAATCAATAATGAAACTGTAATTAAAAATTGATATTCTGAGTACAATAAGAAGATTTTTTGATTTTTCATACATTGTTCTTTTTACTGTTTGCGAAATCTTATAAAAATCTTCATTACTTTAACTACAAGCGAACAAAAAATAATTTATTTTATAATATAAAAAATCTTCTAAATTAGAAAAAAAGAGACGAAATTTGGTGTTTTTGCATATGTATAAATGTATGTATGTACTTCTTTAACCGTGTAATAATATATGTTTGTTTGTACTTGTAAGCGCAATAACGTCGTTAAGTTTAAAATTGTCTTAAAATTTGTTAGCTACGTAAAATAAAATAATAAAGTCATATTTAATTGCAGTAAAGCAAAAACTGCTGCCCAAGGAATCACTACTTCCACATCCAGATTTTCTACCCAAGTCTCTTACAACGGAAAAAAAATTGTATGTGGAAATAATTGTTTATGGAACTTTAATAATATAATATTTGAAATCCCTACCGCAAAAACCCATAAAACGATATACTACATCGGTAGTGGGTCGTGGAAGGGGGGTGGTAGACGGTGGATGAACTAAATAAAAATTGAGGCCTTTGGTTCTTGTACAAGCACTAAATCACAATTTTTTTTTCACCCAATTTCATAGTGGGGTGGGCATGGTAATGGGCAGATGCCAAAAAATTTTCTGAGACCTTAACTTCTCCTATATACTATACTAAATACCAATTTTATGGACTCTTATTTGCTTGCTTGCTTGCTTACCTCCATTTACCCCAATTTACCACCCAACGACGGAATAAGATCAATATATAATATAGTTTCAGATCTCGTCAAAGTACATACGTGTACCAAATTTCAAGTCATTATCTTAAACAGTTCCGGAGTACTCATGTGCACAAAAAAGTTCCAGACAGACAGACCGACAGACAGAATTTTCTTTTGCTTAAACTTAAAATCTCGGTGTTTCATGACATTCTAAGCCTATTTCAACATTAAAATTTTCAGTTTTTTTTGCTTTACTAATACTTCCACTGGACGTGCAAGTAAAAGTAATTGTTGGTGAACATTTAGAATCTAATCTGAATATATAGGAGGCAGGTATTTCGCAAAGGTCAATATTATTAAGAAAAACAGTGTATCACATTTCCATGCCGATGACATAGTTCTACTTTTATAATACTTTTTAAATTGGGTGATTATAATAAATATAGCAGGTAACATTAATTAAAAATACCAGATCCATTGTTAAAGTATCACGTAAACACTACTGATTTTTGAGAATGGTATTATTAGACAACATTAAAATGTACAGTTTTTATGAGACAACTTATTACGACCAAGAAAAAAAAACATTGTATGCTCTAAATAATTTCTTTAATCATTTTCTGAAAATTATATGGGGGCGGTCAATTGAGCAAAGTAACTATGCAATAGCGCTATATGACCGTCCCCAAAGCTTTTGGTTTCCAGGTGTATGAATTTAAAAAAAATTATTTTTACTTTTTAATAGTTTTTTCAAATAAAAGCTTTTTCTTAAAAATATTTTTTTTATATAATTTTTTTGTTTCCGCTTGTTTGAAAAGAAGAAGTTGACTTTAAAAGATAATATGTAAGCAATATCATTTTGTTTATGTTGCTCATAAAATTTAAGCCAGTTAAATCTTCTTTATTTATTTATACCTAAATACTTAAAATCATTATAGTTAACCTATGATTATAATTAAACCATTTTCATATTGAATCATATTAGAACTGGATAATGTCTAATGTTTTAAATACACATATTTTTTTCCTCTGTGAGAATAAATTTTCAGGCAAATTTTTTACGACGCACATTTTACAGAAAACTGTCTCTAAATATACAACCATACATTTGGTTGAATTCAATAATAACCTTTTTTCAACCAGTCTAGAGTCTAACCTATTGTTTAACATCATTTAACTTGCGGTGGCTCTAACGTTTATCTATATATTATCGGCCTCTCCCCTACCTGTCCCATTTAATTGTCAGGTCAAGTGGCCAAGGAATGCTTTCAAGTTAGACCACATCCACATCTGACTATGAGCGTCCCGGAGTTGCATTCCGTCGAAGGATAAATTCGTTTCTGCAATATTTTGATTCATTCGATTCATCCTCAGAAAAATTGCAGACGTAAGATTATCGCATCGGATTCTTCGCCAGTTTTTAGAATACAACTTCAATAGCTTCTTAATGTTATAGACCAAGAGCTACCAACGATTTCTTTACCTCATAAGCAAAATACGGTTTGAGCCTAGGAATATGTAGAGGTTGTCTCGCAATACATTAATTAGTTTTGTCTGATGGCCGCACATCTTGCGTTATCACAGAACGGAGGGTGAAAAACATAAAATTTTGCATTCAATTACGTCATGAAGAAAATGGGTAAAATCAACTCTGTTGTAAAGCTCTTATGCCCAGGGATATACCAAATATATACCAAATCTGGCTGAAAAGTCCCTTGCTTTCATTAAACCAGACTGACCTGAATGTGATGAAATATTTGCATTTATTTTCCTCATGAGGAAAATGGATGAAACCTAGATATTTCGTTAGCTTTAGGTTAACCAAACATGAATATATCAAATCTGACTGATAAAGCTCTTGTTTAAGGTCCATCAGACACAATTTTTTTAAAAATGTATTTTTTTACCTCATCAGCAAAATGAATGAAACCTTCATATTTCTTTAGCTTTACATGAATATATCAAATCTGACTGATAAAGCTCTTGCTTAAGGTCCATCGGACACAATTTTAAAAAAATGTATTTTTTTATCTCATCAGCAAAATGAATGAACCACAGGTTCTATGGTCTTGAATTTCCCGAATCGCTAGAAATTATCGAGAATAATTTGGGGCGTGAGGAAAATCTTGAGGAAGATGAAATTAACGATTTACAAGCCATTGATTACCGCGAAGGCTGCAATGATGAATCTGATAGAGAATAAAGTTGTTTATAACTATTATTTAATAATGCCTACATCAATATTTAATAGTTGCGTATACCTACAAATATATTCTTAACTATATTATTTAATAAAGATTTTAGTTTTATAATGCAATATTTTTTTCCTTTCTCACATTATGTAAATAAATTCAAATTCAAAACAGATTTTGTACATTCGTACAGATAACGTAAAAATACAATTTTATCCAAATTGTCTAATAGACTTTAAATATGAGCTTTATCAGTCAGATTTGCTATATTTATGTTTGACTAATCTAAAGCTAACGAAATATAAACGGTTCATTCATTTTGCTGATGAGGTAAAAAAATACTATATTCCTGAAATTTGGTATAGAGGTATAAAATTGCATTCTAAATAACTTTTCTTAGTGGAATTTTTTTATATTTTGAAAAATAAAAGTACTTTATTAGTGGTGATTTTTACAACTTTGCTTATAAAACACCATGTAGAACACCAAATCAAGTCATTTTTGGTATACTTTAGTTTTACAACAAGCAGGACTCAATCCCCAAATACCATTCCAAAATTCCGAAATTTTTGGTCCATTGCACCTATTATTACATCTATCCTGGGACACATTGTATAACCCCAATGACAAACACCCACTCCTCCCACAACATAACCCTCTATGCTGTTACCAAATATTCTAAACCATTCTCTTGTGTAGAGAGGTTTAGGTTAGATTTTTTTATTTTTTTGTCTGTTGATTTTGAGCTTTTGTCTGATATTTTCAGAATTTAGAGCTTAACTATCATTGTTCGTATTTTTGTTGCTTTGGACGGTAGGGGGAGGGAGTAAAACGAGCCGATAAAAAAACTATAAGAAAAGTTTTCATTATATCATTTTCAAGCTTGTAGCATTATGATGATGGTGAGAATGGTTCGGGAAAGTGGGTGTTGAGGGGGAGATATAAGAGGAATTAACATTTTATTACTAATGTAAATAAAAAATCCTTTTAAAACTATTTTATACCTGGTAGGAGCATAAAAGTTTAAGTTAATGGTGGGAGAGGGTGCTTGTCGTTGGGGATGCTGGGGTATTGTTTAGTAGTAGGGAAAGCTTAGGGTGCAGTTTGTTCAATAGAAATATGATTTTCAAGTTCATATACTTCTAAGCATGTGTACGAATGTAAACTGTTTTTTTTTTAATAATTTAAGGGGGATACATGGAGAGGGGAGGGGGAAGTTCTGTTTGGGGTGAAATGGATTAGATATTGAATACATATGATAAAAAAATATTTTCGAAATTTTTTGACCAAAAATAAAAATGGCCGAAAACCGGCCTTATAGGCCCTCCCTCCTCCTTTGAATTAATACGCTTTTATTTCAAATAGCAATGAGGCAGCTACTCTCTTTGTGTATTTTTTTCTCTTCAATTGCTAATGATACCATTAGCAAACACTTGACTGCAATGTATCTCTTCTGTGTACTTTCTCCAATTCTAATGGTTAAGTTCTAACCTTAACTTTAGTAACAAAATTTAAAATTAAGATTATTTCTTAACTAATTGATCTATTAACATTTCTCGTTATTTTATCTTTACCTGGAAATTCTTTTCCCGATCTTTCAAATCTTTTTGTCATTTCTATTTTTAAAAATTAATTAATAGTTTAAAAAACTAAGAAAATGCTTTTATAACTACTGCACTAAAAAGCAAAAAATAATCATCGAACCTGTTCTCTGTTTTTCCCGTAAGGGCCTTAGTGTAAGCCGTGTTTGTAATTAAGTATAATATTTGAGCATAGTATAACTTAGACATATTGTGGACAACTATGAATATGAGATTTGATGGAGAACACAAATCGGAATGTTGTCAGTTGAACAATATTTGGCATCATAGAAACATTACGATATGCACGAATATCAGTCTTGCTAATTTACCAGTTTTCTCCATATTTCTTCTGACATAAAGACGGCATCCTGACACTTGTGTGAAATGTGGATCTGGAGACGTTTGTAACGAATTCCTTGGAAAGCCAATCGGGTTACTCTAAGTTTCGTCTTCTTCTTCCTTCTTGACTTTAGGCGAATCTCTCCTGTTTATTCTTCCTCAACTTGTCTACTGCTCTGGATTTAGGTTGTCGCTCCATTTTTTCGAGCTAATTTTTACTATTCTCATATCGTCCATCCTATTTATGTGTGCATTCTACTCTTTTTTTCTGTTTGATACCCAGACTAATGTATTCTATTTAACACGTATTTCTTATAGTTTCACTTCTTTCC
This sequence comes from Rutpela maculata, assembly GCA_936432065.2. Classification (NCBI taxonomy): domain Eukaryota; kingdom Metazoa; phylum Arthropoda; class Insecta; order Coleoptera; family Cerambycidae; genus Rutpela; species Rutpela maculata. The sequence goes on from OW386291.2 coordinate 100,719,257, forward strand.
CTGTCTTAAAAGTGTTTTCTAATACTGCCCTCATAAGGAAGAACCTCGTATGTTAAAATAACATAGAATGAAGATAATTGGGGTTAAACATTAGAGCGGTCTTAAAACGCACATGAAAAATTAGTTTTACCCAATGTTTGTGTAAAAGGTTAAATTTGCTTAAATTTTACTATAAAAAGGGATTTTATTACATATATTTAAAATGATATAGAAGTTATTTCCATTTTTCAAACACGGGGTTAGGCACTCTATGAATTGGACACATAGTAAAATGCAAAAACCTAGTACCGTGTTTTTGCTTAGCGTTCTTATGACATTTCTTGAAGTACCTCTGTAATTAATTATAAAAATTAAGACTTGATAATTGAAGTTGAAAGTTTATTAAAATTAAAATTCAAAATATTTTAAAACAAATTATGGGTCCAAAATTGTTTCCTAAGTAACAACTTGGTAGCCCAAGATTCCTAAGAATAAACATGGTATATCACAGAAATATGCCATTTTTGTCTATGTAATGAATAGATACGGTGTTCATGTGTAATAACCTGATAAATTCGCTCCAGATATGAGGTCGACAAAATGTTAAAAAATAATGTTTGGGGTCTATTTTACAAGGATTTTTCGATGTAGTTGATGTACTTTTGTCCGATAAGTTCGTTAAAACTAAAATCTCCCCTGCGGGGTTCTTTCTTATGGGGGCAGAGTCTCCCATAAGGAAGAACCCCGTATGTTAAAAAAACATGGAATGTAGATAATTGAGGTTAAACATTAAAGCGGTCTTAAAACGCACATGAAAAATTTGTTTTACCCAATGTTTGCGTAAAAGGTTAGATTTGCTTAAATTTTACTATAAAAAGGGATTTTATTACATATATTTAAAATGATATAGAAGTTATTTCCATTTTTCAAACATACGGGGTTAGGCACTCTATGAATTGGGCACATAGTACAGTGCAAATTTTTATAATTAATTACAGAGATATTTCAAGAAACGTCATAAGAATGCTAAGCAAAACACGGTACAAGTTTTTGCTTAGCATTCTTATGACGTTTCTTGAAATATCTCTGTAATTAATTATAAAAATTAAGACTTGATGATTGGAATTGAACTTTTATTAAAATTAAAATTCAAAACATTTTAAAACAAATTAAGTACGGGTACGCAATTATTTCCTAAGTAACAACATGATATCTCAAGAGTTCTAAGAATAAACATGGTATATCACAGAAATATGCCATGTTTTGTCTATTTAATGAATAGATACGGTGTTTGTGTGTAGTAACATGATAAATTCGTTCCAAATACGAGGTCGACAAAATGTTAAAAAATAATGTTCGGGGTCTATTTTACAAGGTTTTTTCGATGTAATTGATGTATTTTTGTCCGATGAGTTCGTTGAAACTAAAATCTCAAAATACCCAAAAATGTCACATACGAGGTTTTTCCTTATGGAGGAAGAATAGTCGTTTAGTTTTCGATGCTTCTGGTCTAGTTTCTGCTGTATATGTTATGGTAGGTCTTACTCTGAGTTTAATAATACATATTATTGTTTACATGAAAAACGAGGCTAGGGTCTTCAAGTTAGTAAACAAAATGCATATATAGTAGAGAGGATATAGCAGAAAGACGGGCGGGATATGACAGGGTCGTCAATAAACATGCCGACAAAGAGAATGTAGGTCTGAATCAGAACTTTATTGTTTACTTTTAAAATGTATAATTTGTTTACTCAGTTTAGCTAGTAAGAATTTAAAATATTGACTATATTATATTCATTTTGAATTAGTCACTAATATGGCATATGTTATCGAAATTAAATTTACACTTACAGTATGTCCACGGTTAAAGTGGATTTTTTATTTCTCATTTTACGCGGAAAATGTATTCCTCATAAAAAATTTTGCTTTTGTTAAAAATATGATTGCCATGGAGTAAGTTAACATGTTATGTACAAGGTATTCAGAAAATTAAGTTGCGACAAAGGAAATTGAATTATATATACCGGGTGTAAACGAATAGTGGGCCACCCCTGTAACTTCCTTGTTTTTTGAAATCTGTAACTTCCTTGTTTTTAAAGATATCGGGATGAAATTTTGTATGGTGAAATAAGTTAGGATTTCCAACTTTTTGCCATATTTGCTACATTTATCACTTCCGGTTTCACCGGAAATGGCCCCAATAGTCTTTTCTAAATGGACCACACTGTATGTTCTTACATTTCTGAAATAAAGATCACATTTTGGATACGTTCATACTATTTTGAACAATTTATACAGTGTTGCACGAAAAATAATTCGAATTTTAGTTGTCAATCTAGATAGCTGCGAATATGTTAAAATTATTTTTGTTCCAATGTAATTCATACAAAAATTACGAAAACGTCAGTATGTCCAATAATACATCATACAGGGTGCTGTAAAATCATTAAAATCACATTTTTCAAAATGACTCATTTGTTTTAAATATTATGATATGGGCCACCCGGATATTCAGAAAGCTTTATTTAGTAGAGGTTAAACGGTACCAAAAGTTCTGTAATGTGTAATCGTTACCGGCAGGAATGACAATTTTTTATATGAATTACATTGGAACAAAAATAATTTTAACATATTCCAGCCATCTAGATTGACAACTAAAATTCGAATTATTTTTCGTGCAACACTGTATAAATTGTTCAAAATAGTATAAACGTATCCAAAATGTGATCTTTATTTCAAAAATGTAAAAACATACAGGGTGGTCCATGTAGAAAAGACTATTGGGGCCATTTCCGGTGAAACCGGAAGTGATAAATATGGCGGCGTCTCAAAAAGTTGGAAATCTTACCTAATTTCACCATACAAAATTTCATCCCGATATCTTTAAAAACAAGGAAGTTACAGGGGTGGCCCACTATTCGTTTACACCCGGTATAATACACATATAGTCAACACAATTATCGAGGTAGAAACCTGATATGCATTTAATGAAGAGTATACAGGCTGGACACCCTTAAAAAATAATTAACTAAAAAAATATGGAGAGCACTAATAGTTCGCATGAAGTTAATATAACTAACTGTCAATAAAGAAACCTATTGTACTTTTAATGAAAAATATACAGGGTAGTGACCGTAAAAAATAATTAAGAAACTATGGTGGAAATAATATTTAGAATGTAGTTGTCATTTCCAGGAAGAAAATCGGATATACTTTTAGTAAAAAGAACTTATAGGCTGGTCATCCAACAGAAAAAATTATGAATAAATAAAGGTTGCCAAACAGAGAGAACATTTTGTGTAAATACAGATTATACAGAATATAGATTTTTCTGTCAAAGTGTTTTTTACTTTTTAGGCTTATATTTATTGATTAATGTATTCAAGAACAGTAGTATTCTTCATCTAACTAGCAGTAACTTAATATCAAAATTTCAAGCATATTAGTTTTCGTTTTTAGGTTACCGTGAAAACAAAAAAATATCACGGACGGATAGACGAACGGACGGACGGATTAACAGACGGATGAAAGGACGAACGAATGGATGGACAAACGGATGTAGTTCTGAATTTGATGACCAACACAATAAAAACAAAATTTTTCCACGAACAGTATTTATGGTTTTATAAGAGTAACTGGTAAACGCATATTTTTTTTATCTATTTATTTAACGTCGGCCTATTTTCGCTACCAGGGCCTATCACCGACGCCAGAAGATGAGCTATCCCAACTTGGAATTAAGCCGAAACTCTTCTGTTTCGAAGAGTAGGGATCTTTTACTTGCCTAACATTTAATAGGCAATAGACCGACTGTTTCCATCCCCTCCGAAGGATAATATCCACTACGTAATCCTCGTCTTGAAATTACATAGCTTCCGCGTATACGCTGATATACAAGCCGCTAGAAGGGGGGGGGGCGGCAGATCGCTGTGTTTCCCAATATGGATTTCACCCATCCAAGTACTAACCGCACTGAACGTTGCTTCACTGGAGTATCGAAATTCGTGCACAGTCAAGACGCCTCTATGCTCGTTCCCTAAAAGGCATAAATACTATTATGTTCACCAAATATTCTTCTAAAACCGTCAAAATTGTTCGCAGAAATGAGCGTAGAGATATATTCTTCATTTAAGTGTATAAAGATAACTCATAAATTATTTATTGATACAGTCTGTAGAGCAAAAAAACGGGGGTACCGACGAATAATTCCTATAACAGATTTTCTTTTTTATACTATAGAGAGGCTTTCCCCAAGCATTAATGGACCTATACCACAAAAATATCGTGTCTGCTACGCCCGCCATGTTGAAAAAATGACTGTCAAAATATGTTTTTTTCAGTTATTATCAATATTGTAGGAAATGAAAAAAACTTTTGTTTAAAACATCTTTCTCTATTATTAACATTTTGTGATTGAAAATTTGTGCTTCGCTGCACATTTTTGCAATTATCTCGGTTCTCGTTGCTCCTTTTTAGTAATTGGCTGTTATCAATACTGGAGATCATAAACTTTTCCAAAATTTTTGTTAATAAAATTTTCTTCCACGGCGAACAGTTTTAAAATTACAGCAGCTCGAAATTTAAAAAAATTATGAAACTTTCAATTTGCTGTAATTTGTAAACAAGTGATAGTGCAATAAAAATTTCTAAATAAAAATATTGGGAAATTTTATAATCTACAACATCGATAATAACTAATTACTACATAGGAGCAATGGGGACAAAGATAATTGCAATAATCTACAGTGAGACATACATTTTCACATTTTTGGGTGAGTGTAAATCGAAAAGTATTAACAATAAATAAAACTGTTGTATTGACAGATTAGTGAAAACTCGAAAAATTCGAATAAAATCCAATCTTTTAAAGAAACAACACCATCGTAAGTTAGTTTTATTGATTATAGAAAATGAATAATAAGTATTAATAACATCGAAACAACGAAGCAGGCATTTTCCCAAAATTCAATAATCTTCTTCAGATTTCGAGGTGCTGTAATTTTTTAAAAATTGATCGTGGAAGAAAATTGTTTAAACAAAAGATTTGGGATCTTTTATGATCTACAATATTGGTAACAGCATAGAGCAACATAGGAGCATCGAGGACAAAGGTAATTGCAAAAATATGCAACGAAGCACAATCAGGATTCCGAGGGCTGTAAATCATATAATATTAAAAAACATGTAGCTTTTTCATTTTCTACAATATTGGTAATACCTAATTTTAGGGCAAAACAAAGAGGAAAGGAGGTAACCTATTTGTACTGTCATTTTCTCATCATGGCGGTCGTAGCGAACACGATGTTTTTGTAGAAAACATCAATTAACATATATAGTATGAAAAAAGAAAATAAAAATTTAAAACAATGGAGCTGAAAGAAAAGAAAATTTTAAGAAGAAACGGTTCTATGCAACTTTTCATCATAATTGATAGTCTTTAAGTTATAACGACTTGAAAATTGGCATTTTAGCTTAAAAAAAAGGTATTTTAAAACAATATTCTAACAACTAACTTAAATAGAAATACATTGAGAAAAGACATGCTACAGACAAATAAGAAAGCTACTAAATTGAGGATGATTTTCGTTTTTTTTTGCTGTAGAGTGAATGGTTTCGGAGATTTGGAAGTATAAAGGTGGCGTCCGAACATCTATAAGACGAAGAATTTAGTTTAAATGTTCAATATTCCAGAAACTATGGCACTTACGTCAAAAGCGATAAGAACCAAAATGGCAGACTATTAATTAGGCTCTCGAATGATTTTTTGGCTATTTCCATAGCATAAAAAACAAGTTATGACAGAAACAATGTACTTTTTCAAATTTTTGTAATAAAAACGTCGCCATTTTGTTAACGTAAGTAGTCAGAAATTAAAAAAATATATTCCCAAATACTGTTTTTCGTTAATATCTAGTATGACCTAGATGCTCAAATTTTTTCGTCCGCTTACAGCGCTTTCTTTAGAAGAAAAATGCATTTTAAACTGTAATGGAATTTCAGAAAAACGTAACATTTTTGTTTCTTTGCAAATATCTCAATAAATATTAGGTTTAGAGAAAATATAGTGGACATCAAAAATGAATCTAATAAACGGAGAATTAATTTATTTTTTTATATATTTGTGTAAGACTGATTGTTTCGGAGATATTCAATTTTATAATTGGCATCCGAGCGTTTTTAGGATGAAATATTTAGTTTAGAATGTTGAATATCTTAGAAACTGTGACACTTTCATAAAACATTCTAAGGGATAAAATTGAAGATAATTAATCAATCTTTAAAACGATTTTTTTTTGTTTCTACATCACAAAAATAAAGAAGTTATGGCCGATTCAATGTGCGTTTTCACATTTCTTTTAACAAAATGTCGCCATTTTGTTATTGTAATTGCTCATGAATTAAATTTTCTTTTAAAAATGCTGTTTTTCGTTAATATATAGCATCACCTAGATGCTCAATTTATTTTGTGCGTTTAAAACACTTGATTTAGAAAAAAAAGTCCATCCGCCATATTAGAGCCGTCATTTTGAATTTTTTTAATTTTGACGTCAGATTCGGAACCAGCGATCCCAAAAACATAACTATCCTACGTTTCAAAAATAAATTAGTAACACTTTTTCAAATATTGAATATTCAAAGGACCCTGCACAAAAGTATAGGAAAAGGCCTTTCGGTCAAATTTTTTTAAATTTTTAGAAAAAGTTCTCCTGGTTATACTGAACAAAATTTTTCAAGGGCATAATGTTCAAAATTTAATAGTTCGGCCGCCAGTGGCCTTTGAAGTCTAAAAATATAAAGTTCTTATATAGTCCCTTGAGGTAAAGCTTTGACCCCAAAATTTCTGTGACTGCACCGCAAGACATCTACTCCTCCATTTTCGAGTGCGGGGAATACTCTTTACACACTAACTCTAAATTGGAAAAACCACCCCCTTTTCCGTTTTTTCGGTGCTGGGCCTGCGAGATAGGATTTTTTCCCATCAATTTGAATAAAATAAGTAAACCTTGATCAGACGAGACTCAACCAACTCGCAGTTCTCACACAAAGTAAACTTTTCTTTCAGTGGCTTGTAGGGAATTGATTAACACGGGTCATTGGTATATGTAGATATTTTTGTTTTTCATTGATTAAATATGTAAAAATATTCTCGTTTTTATTCATTCAATGATCATTCGTTACATCTGGTTATAGACCAGGGTCGATAATTTTTGAGACCAAAAAAAATTATAGTAGGATGAAACCCATTGGAAAAGGTAGAAAATATAACAAAAATGAAAGGAAAAATAATTTACGGGCGATCTGAGGTCGGGAAGGGGAAGGGGGTGAGTTTTTAAGGGTAAAAAACGGTTTATCTCGATTTCCGGCAAAATTACAAGTCCTATGAAAAAAAGTTAAATGGCAAAGTTGTAGGTAATAAAAAGATCTACAACTTTTGTTTTTACACTTTTTTCACATAACCTCAAAATTTATGTGAAAAATTCAAATAACCAAGATTTTGGTTTTTTATTTTTATCTTTTGCAAAAAAATTTATTTTTTCACAAAATTTGGTGAAAACTTACCTTTTTATGTCCCAAACACACAGTAATTTTTTTGATTTAAAATATTCATTTTTTCACCTTATTTTGACTTAATATCGAAAAAGCACCCTAATTTTCAATCGAAAATTCTCACGTCAAAATATCTGCTTTTTTAAAAAAGTCGGTGGGCTTTTTGTTCGTTGAAATCTCTACTTTCTGATGGTATAAAAGAAAATATACATTACTATGGTAAATGTTCTCAGAAAATGCAAATAAACGAAAAAAACTCGAATCCGAAAATTTTTTTTTGAATCATTATGTACAATTTTGAGCTATTTATTAAAACAGCTATATCGTTTTTGATGGGTACCCCGAAATTGAAAAATTAGTTACTGTGACAACAGTACTAGCAGCTAATTCAACTAAAAGAGGAGAACGCAGTCGTAGAAAAACCTCAGACAATATTCCAGAGTTCAATTACCAAAACCATACAAAAATACCATTTTTGCAAGAAAAATTTTTATCTAACGAGAAAAACAAGGACAAAATAATAAAAACGTTAATAAAAAGATTACAGTCACAAGGATTTTCCTGTAAACAAGCAGAAGAAGATGCTGATGCTGACATAATTAAGACCTCGATAGAAATTGCTAGAGATACTAATAAAACTATCATTGTTGTGGGTCAAGATATTGATCTTTTGGTCCTTTTGAATCAATTAAATTCAAATAATCATGATATTTATTTTCTCAAGCCAGGTTCTGGAAATGTAAAAGATCTATTTTTCAAGTCTAATAGTTTCAAATATGAATCCTTCAAAAATACCGTTGCATTTCTGCATTGTTTTTCTGGTTGCGATACAACATCTGGATTTGCCGGAAAAGGAAAGAAAAGTACCGTCAACTCATTATTAGACGATAAAAATTTGTCAAATTTGGCCAATATTTTTTATAAAAAAGATGCAAACAAAGAAGATATAAAAAAAATGGATTACAATTAATCAAATCTATTTATAAATGTAAAAATGATAATATAACACTGAATCAATTGGCAAGAATTAAATCTTCTTTCATATTGGCAAATCTCCCACCCACAGAAGGTGCAGCAGAACACATTGTTACAGGGCATATTATCAGCTTGGGTAATGAACTGACAGCAACAGGTTGGGGCTGGAAGCAACATCAACGGGGCATTATGCCCAAATTTACAGAAAAGGAATTAATTCCGGAAATATTGCTCAAAACTATTTGCTGCAGCTGTGAAACTGGATGTAACAGTTTAAAATGTGGCTGCCGAAAACATGGTTTAAAATGCACAAATTTATGCTCAAATTGTCATGGTTCTGAAACATGCTCCAATGTGGAAGAAAAAACCTACGAGGAAGTTGATGACTCAGATGAAATTGTGGATGAAGAACCAATGCAGACCGGAAATAATATTGGAGACGAAGACGGTGATGGTCTTGAAGATTTCGAAGATCCACTAGAAGCGGGAAGGTTTGTCGAATCTAACGATGAAGAAATGCCATCAAAGAGACAAAAACTAATGGAGAAGTGATTAGAATGCAAGATAAGGTATTTATAAAAAAATTATAATGAATAACGTAATCAGTATAAAGTATCTAAATTCAATAGTACGATTTACATGTATATTTATATATTATGATATTTTCTAAGACATAAATGTAATTAGAATTTAATAAATCAACTTTATTACTGAAAAAAATTGCAGCAGTCACATTTTTTAGATGAAATCCCCTTTAAATCCTATTTTTAATATTTAGAACAACTATTTTCGCATGTTTTTTGCAATCTTTATGTTTTATGGATTTGTAATTTTTTTGTTTATCAATGTAACATGAAATCTTACGTTTTTCGAGTAATTAAAGTGTAAATTTTAATAAATAGCTCAAAATTGTACATGATTCAAAAAAAATTTTTCGGATTCGAGTTTTTTTCGTTTATTTGCATTTTCTGAGAACATTTACCATATTAATGTATATTTTTTTATATACCATCAGAAAGTAGAGATTTCAACGAACAAAAAGCCCACCAACTTTTTTAAAAAAGCAAATATTTTGACGTGAAACGATTGAAAATTAGGGTGCTTTTTCGATATTAAGTCAAAATAAGGTGAAAAAATGAATATTTTAAATCAAAAAAATTTCTGTGTGTTTGGGACATACAAAGGTAAGTTTTCACCAAATTTCGTGAAAAAATAAATTTTTTTGCAAAAGATAAAAATAAAAAACCAAAAACATGGTTATTTGAATTTTTCACATAAATTTTGAGGTTATGTGAAAAAAGTGTAAAGACAAAAGTTGTAGATCTTTTTATTACCTACAACTTTGCAATTTAACTTTTTTTCATAGGACTTGTAGTTTTGCCGGAAATCGAGATAAACCGTTTTTTACCCTTAAAAACTCACCCCCTTCCCCTTCCCGACCTCAGATCGCCCGTAAATTATTTTTCCTTTCATTTTTGTTATATTCTCTACCTTTTCCAATGGGTTTCATCCTACTATAACTTTTTTTCACTTTTTACCATTTTCAAAATTATCGACCCTGGTCTATTATATATAATTCTCATTCTATGCTAAAAGATCTTTCGATGCTTACAATCATAACCACACTGTTCATCCGAGCCGAAATGGACATCACAGTCACTGAAAGTTCATTTGGAGTAAAGGCTGCTTGAACCCCCGGATTGTTTGGATCTCGTCTGATCGAGGTTTATTTATATTATTCGAATTGACGAGAAAAAATCCTATCCTTGCAAGCCTAGCAGCGGAAAATCGAAAGGGGGGGGGGGGGGTTAGTTTTCAGGTTCAGGGGTAGTGAGTGAATGTTAGGTCGAAAATATTGTCACCAATGTGTTCCCCGCTCTCGAAAACGGAAAATATCGTTTTCAAGCTGATTTTCGTTGTTTTCGAGGCATTTCGTTATTGGGGTGTAGGTAGTTTTAATCGGGTTGGTTAGGTCACCCGCGGTCAATATTTACTTATTTCATTCGAGTTGACAAAAAACCCGATCCGACAAGCCTCGCAATCCTAGCACCCAAAAAGGGGTGGTTTTTCCGGTTTAAGGGTAGTGAATGAAGGGTAGGTCGAAAATATTGTTATCGTCATGTTCCCCGCCCTCGAAAATGAGGGGGTAGATATCTTGCGGTCCAATCACAGAAATTTTGGGGTCAAAGCTTTACCTCAAGGGACTATATAAGAGCTTTATATTTTTAGATTTCAAAGGCTGGTGGCCGAACTATTGAATTTTGAGCTTTGTGCCCATGAGAAATTTTGTTCAGTATAACCAGGAGAACTTTTACTCAAAATTTCAAAAGGCCTTTTCCTATACTTTTGTGGTGCTTTTCACCCCTTTAGGGTAAGAGCAAGTATCCGGACCATATCGAAACTGAAGATGATACCTTTTACTACAATAATAACACACAAAGAAAAATTCTCATTTCATATGAAATTTTTCCGAAATTTTACATATCTTTAACTTCTAGCTACTGTACTAATAATTTTTAGTTAATACTGAATAAATACTTACCTGTAACATATTGTCTACTGCTAACAAGAAAGAGTGCGTCCCAGTATGAATCTATTCGGGCGATTTGAAATCGATGCCAATAAATGCGTGTAAATTTTCTCGAAACAAATGAGGTCATATGCGTATTCCGTGCCATCTCCTGTGATGGTATCGATCGCTGTATCAACAATGTTTGATCAGTTTCCAGCCGGTTCCCCATGCATGCCACGGGTTGGTGAGAGGACTTTGAAGTTACTTCGTTATAATTTAGTTCCGTTTGAAAAGTTTCCAGCAGGCGATGTTGGCCCGAATAGGGGCGGCGGGGGTGGTTTCTTGTTTCGCAGGGAACTATTCGGAGTCTCCTAGGTGAGGCAATTGTTCCGAGTGATGTCACCGCTAATCATGTTACACCTCATTATAAAGTTCGCCGAGAAGTGTGCGTTAACTCGATTAAGTGTGCGTTATCGCGACGCCCCTCGCTCACAACTCTGTGTGTTTTGTAAAATTTTGTTTCCAGAGAAACCCCGCAAATGCAAATTACTTTTAACGGACTAATGGTCGCCGGTTTGCCGAGTGGTGTTTTTGAATTCGTTAATTAAGTTAACCGGAGAAGAAAACGTGATTTTACCTACATTTAAACCAACAAATGCGCTTACTTACGTGGGACTACTCAAATTGAATCTGATAAATATTTGTACATGTATATTGATATATTAACCTTTGAAGTTATTAAAGCAGCGATATGTTATACAGCGTGTCCCGTTTCAAGTTTGACCACCTTTAATATCTGTTATATACAGGGTGCGCCACTTAAAACTCCCCAGACTTGTAACTTTCTTATTTTTGAGGCGATGACCATGTTGGGCACGTCAAATTGTAGACATTTTTAAAGCCTTTAAACGTGCATACAGAGTGATTAAAAATTTTTTTTTTTGAAAAAATTGTTAAGAAAGGAAACTTAATTTCTTTGAAAATTTTTTACCACATCCTGTACATGAACTGTGTTAATGTTTCTATAAAGGTTTTAATACAGTAACTTTATACATCCTACCTGACGTCAATCAGGCATCTATGCTTTTTTAATATGTTGTGTAGAATTACAAATTAATGTTAAATCCAAGTTTACGACCCCGGCAGACCTCCGGGTCTTGTTCAAATATCTAAAAAACTGCGAGATTTTTATTTTTTTTTTCAGTTTTTGTCGATTTTGACACCTAAGGCATACTTTTTTGGTAAAAATAATTTAGTATTTTTTAAAGGTAGACTAAATTTGCTATAAATTGGTGCCAGAGCGAACTCTGTAGATAAAATATCCGAAATACAGCTGTTCAAAGTTTTGCAACATTTTCATTTTTCGACATTTCTAACAATTTTTAACTTAAAAATCTGTGAAATACGTATTCCTACTATAACTAGTTTCAGAAAATTCATTTTACCTCGAACCCAAGCCCCAATTGGGGTCAGAGGAGAGCAATATATAGTACTATTATAGTGAAAAGAGGAAGGAATATTTAAAAAAAATTATATAAATAAATCAGTTATAAACAGATCTTATACAGGGTGTAATCAGTTTCATGTCATTAAAAAAAATGGTGGTGGGGAACTACTAAACGAACAAAAAACCTTATATAACATGGGGTTAAAAACCCATAGTTTTAGAAAAAAAAAACAATAATTTCGAAAATTTTCAGTAAAATTGTTTGAGAACTGCTGGAATGTTGGGATAGGCTTTTATATTCGTATATGTCGGCGCCTCTAACCATCAAATACGCTAATACGGCTCTTTCAAAATACCGCGTTCCTTTGTTAGAGGCCGCGCGTCGACGAGGACACGAGTTGAGAGTCACACTTTTTTATGGCTTTTTAAAATTAGGTAAGGTAAGGTCTTTAGTGCTGCGGTATTTTACATTTCGTTAAGTACACACGTGGAAGCCGTTCCTTGTTTTGTATGTTACTTTGTTCTTTTTAATTTTGGACCACGTATTTGCAGTTAAGATTTATTTTATTGACTTACCGTTCAAGTCGTTAAGTTGTTGATTACGTACAGACTCTACTTGTTCGTTCTTTTTGTGTTTGTTGTGGATTTTGGACCAAGTTTTTATTTTTATTTTCTTTATTGATAACGTTAGTTAATAGTTTAGTGTGGTATTTTAATGTGCATAGAATCCATAAAAAATGATCCTAATTTACCAAATGTGTTGAACGAGATGCGTATGTGCCGAACAGTGTATTGATGCAGACGGAAGCCATTTCGAATAAATTATGTAAATCAACAAATTTATTAGTAAGTTCTAAATGTACCGAATATTTATTTTTCGATACCTGATCGGATTTTTTCCTAACTTAAAATACACATAATTGTTTTCTGTTATCGTGTACCTCATACGTCTAACTTTTTATTTCCCAGTGTCATCCAATAATTATTCATTTTTTAAGCTTCTAACCCAGAACACTCATTTGGGTTACAAATGTTAATAAACCACATTTAAATCTGATAAATTATAAACAGCAATAAAAGCTCCAATAGTTTGTTCTAAATTAAAAAAACACACATGTTAAGAAATGCTGTATTTAACTTCTACGCCCACCATTTGATTTTGCAGTTCTGGAAAAAGGGATTATTTACATTTTTATTTGAGGCACTCCGCCGCCCTCCTTTGCTTTGAACTGCCGCGCCGCGCCGGCCGGCGGAACGAGTCGGTCGGTAATCTTTGCACTTTTTTATGACAATTTAAAAGTTGTATAATTGTGAACTACTACATGTCCATTGACCCAGGAAGGCAGTGGTTCTCAAATGTTTCCTACACTAATATTCAAATTGTTGACCTAGGTCAGTTTTTTTCAAAGTGCTCCTAGGGGGAAAAGTCATAAAGGTTTTTTGTTTGTCTAGTCAGTCCCCATTACCAGTTTTTTTAATGACATGAAACTGATTACACCCTGTATTTTTTTAACAACTTTAGCTCTCTTGGACGGTCCGGGAGTGTCGTCCGTGTCGTCTGTGTCGCTGTTCCCTCTTGTTTCCTTTTATTCTTCTTCTTGAGCCCAGAAGAGATTATCCAACGCCTCGTCGCCTGATTCTTCTTCGAGGTCCGAGGAGTGTATATTTATACTTAAATCAGAAGCATTGTCGCAGGACTGTCCACTGCCATGCGTGCAAACCATCGAACATTTTAATCCAGATTATTTGTAACTACACGCATTGCTTGCTGCTGCATGATATCAGGTGCAAGAGTTGTTGCGGTGCTGCATCCCTGGACATTATTTTGGGAGTGAGGCATTGGGACGTACGCACCCAGCCCCTATCAACAGGATTCTTTTCCACACTTAGCCATCTCTGCACATGAAAAGTATATTAAATTTTCTCGGGTGTAACATTTGATTTATAAAATATAGCAATGTTATCCTCAAGGTCTGGATGTTTTTTGATTATAGCAAATAATTCCATTTTTTCAAACAGTGCCGATGTAGAGTCACATCCACTAAAGGCATGCAGAAATAGACAGTTCAAGAGATTTGTATTTCGAAGAGGCGTTTGGATAAGTCGCGTTCGATTTTTTTCCTCTCCCACATTTTTGGAAAATGTGTGAAAAGTGTGTTTCTTTGGAATGCCAGTGAGAATGACTAGAAGATCTATGTCTTCACCAGCGATCATCACAATATCATGCAGCTGCAAGAGGGGCTGTAGCAATGCGTGTAATTGCAGAAAATCTGGATTAAAATGTTCGACGGTTTGCACGCGTTGCAGTGGACAGTCATGCGACAATGCTTCTGATTTAAGTATAAATATACACTCCTCAGACCTCGAAGAAGAATCAGACGACGAGGCGTTAGATAATATCTTCTGGGCACAAGAAAAAGAAGAAAAGGAGATAAGAGAGAACAACGACACAGACGACACTCCCGGACTGTCCAAGAGAGCTAAAGTTGTTTAAAAAGTATAATCTGTTGATAACTGATTTTTTCATATATATATTTTTTTAAATATTCCTTTCTCTTTTCCGATCCATTCACTATAATAGCACTATATATTGGGGCGGGAGACTTTTTTGCCCCCCTCTGACTCCATTTGGGGCTTGGGTTCGGGGTAAAATTTTCTGGATCTAGTTATAGTAGTAGTACGTATTCCACCGATTTCTAAATTAAAAATTGTTAAAAATGTCGAAAAATGAAAATTTTGCAAAATTTTGAATAGCTGTATCTCGGATACCATTTGATCTACATAGTCCGCTCTGGTACTAATTTGAAGCAAATTTAGTTTACTTTTTAAAAATACTAAATTATTTTTACCAAAAAAGTAGGCCTTAGGTGTCCAAATCGACAAAAACTGAAAAAAAAACAAAAATCTCGCAGTTTTTTGGGTTTTTGATCAGGACCTGTAGGTCTACCGAGGTCGTAAACTTGGATTTAACGTTAATTTTTAATCCGATACAACATATTAAAAAAGCATAGATACCTGATTTAACTTCAGGTAATCCCTTTTTTGATGACAAGGATTCTGGGTTATTTTAATTAGCTTCAATTTATGTCATTAAAATAAAAAAAAATTAAAAATAGGAAATTTGCAATTTCCTATTTAGTAGGTATATTTTAATATAAGTTTGTTTTTAAAAATATTTATTCCTTTTGTTTCTTGTTGATGTTTTGTTAAGCTAAATATTGTTTGTGATAGGTCTTTTACAAATAAAGCATAAAATTATTATTTACATTCTTTTCAGAGTTATTTTAAAAAAAATCAGTTTGGAATCGGGAAGAGTGTCTTTAATTTCTTTTTCTGAAACCAAAAACAATTTCGAATATGACGTAATAACATAACTTTAAGCTAATTGAAACCTTTATAAGAAAACATTAACGCAGTTCATGTACAGGGTGAGGTAAAAAAATATTCAAGGAAATAAAGTTTCTTTCCTAACAATTTTTTTCAACAAAAATTTTTTAAATCACTCTGTACACATGTGTATGTGGTAGGAATTTTTCTTGTGTATTTAAGTTTACCAAAGACTGGTACAATTATTGTAGTAAGTAATTTCCCCTTACGCAAATCGAAAAAAACAATTACTTCAATAATCGTATTAGCGGTAAATAGGCCGTTCAAGTGATTTCACAATTGAAATCTACATATTGTACAGAACCTAGAGGTAAAAAACATGCAAAACTTCCGAATAATGTCATATTGAACAGATTTCGTTAATTTTTGGCAGTATAATAGTAAATGCTTCACAGAAAAGTTTCTATATTGTGCGGGGGCTTGCTAATTTATGGGGGGTGGATACCACCCCCTCTCAGGGGGTGGCACTTAAAAAAAATATATATTTATTGGAGCTGAAGTAGAATCAAATTATAAGACGAAAAGGTTCTATGCAATTTTTCACATAAATTGATAGTTTTTAAGTTATAACGACTTCAAAATTGCGATTTTAGCTTAAAAAAAAGGTATTTCCAAACGGCTTTCGTCAAGTATCTCGAAAAGCATTACTTTATCGAAAAAATGTTATAGACAAATTACAGAAAGTACAAACTGGGAATTAATTATATTTTTTGTTTATTGATGTAGGATTAATAATTTCGGAGATATTTAAGTTTACATTTGGCATCCAAGTGTTTCGAAATTATTTTTAAAGTTTAAAATGCATTTTTTCTAAAGCAAGTGCTTTAAATGAGCAAAAAAATTTGAGAATCTAGGTAATGCTACATCTTAACGAAAAACTGTATTTGAGATAATTTTCTTAAATTACTGGCTAATTAGAGTAACAAAATGGCGACCTCTTTATATATAAAAATATAAATACGTACATTTTTCCGTCGTAACTTCTTTATTTCTTATGCTACAGGAACGAGTAAAAAGAAAATAGCAAAAAGCAAAATTCTATACTCTATCGAATGGTGCCAAGATCATTCCTCTACCTACCGTTTTTGAGAAAAAAAAAAATATAGGCATATACAGGTAGCCCCTTTGAGGGGGAGCAGGCATGATTTCTCGAGGTGGGTCTGTTCGAAAATCTACTTATTTTGACTAGTTCTATTCATAAAAGGATTTGCTATTACTCAAAAGTGGAAGTAAGTATTTTCGAGACGCAAGTCGCTACACTATAAATCTTCATTAACGATAACATTCATTCATCGTTTTTTTTTCTATTTTCTCTTCGAATATAATTGTTGGTTAGATTACTCTTCATCTCTCCTTCACTCTTCCCATTTATAATCCTTATTTTATCTTAGCTTTCTAAATCATAAATGAAGCGGTTTGGCAACCGCTTCGTTCAGTAATCACCATTTTTATGGCGCATCCTTTTCTTTGGTTTCAATTTACCATCTCAGTATACCAAAATCTAAAGCGATGCGCATTACCGCCTATTAATAGTTATTTTCATTACTCATTCCTTGAAATTCAATTAATAATGCCTTTTTTAATTTACTACTTGGCGAAAGGAGTTGGTTAATTGTTTAGTTTTTTAAGTTGACCGCTTTGTCCTTCAACTGTTATTATTAAGAAGACAAAGATGACGTTATTCACTATGTTACCAACCAAAATACCAGACAGAGAGGACTGGAAAAACAGTTTTCCAATATCGACGCAAATCATCTGGTATACAGATGACTCCAAGACAGAACAGGGAGTCGGAGCTGGGATTTACTGGATAAGGTCGAAAACGAAAATCCCGATAAGTCTAGGAATACACGCCACAATATTTCAGGCTGAAGTGGCCGCTATACAGTGGTGTGCAAAGAAAATAATGAGCCAAGGAACTGTAAACCAGTCAACTGTCATTTTTTCCGATAGCCAAGCAGCGCTAAAGGCACTTGATTCCAAGCAGGTCGATTCAAGATTAGTATATATGCCCTTACGGACCTAGCACAAAATGACCGTGGTATGGGTACCGGGACACGAGGGACACATGGGAAATAAGAAGGCTGATGAACGAGTATATGTAGCGTTCTCACCTACATATGAGTTACCATAACTATGGTTATTAGAATAATAACAAAAAAATTAATAAAATTAATTATATTTTGAAATTCAATAGAATCTTTTGAAACCTTATATCGTTACATTTATTATGATAGCATACAAAGCTATATCTGGTATACACAATATCGTTACATTTATTATGATAGCATACATAGCTATGTCTGGTATACACAATCACAATCTATAAAGTGAGCGTCTTTAGTCGGTAATTGATAATAGCATGCATTTGATTGATGCTAAGTGAATGAAAATTCACAATCTATAAATTGAGCGTCTTTCGGAATTGTTTGAGTGCATTGAAGAAATTGAGTAAGTAATAAAATAAAATGTGATAAAACAAAATAGCATGTATTTGACGATGAAAATGAAAGTTAACAATTGAGCGTTGAGAGCGTCGAGATTGAGCGTCTTTCAGTAATTTAAAATTGGTTGATTGAACGATTGGTTGAAGTGAATTGTGAATTAATTAAAATGATAAATGAATGATAAAATGGAAAATAATTGATACATCGATACGTTGATAAGGCGATCTTACATTGCAGGAAGTAATATAAATAGAGAACTCACCGGTACATGTACAAGATTAATGAAAAAATGCACTGTTTTCGTATCTTCGTAATCTTGGGGTAATGCACGCTGTCGGGTTTTGGTTGGGAATCGGTGAGTGAGTTGGCCAGGTAGCGGGAATTTAACTGGCTAGCGGGTTGAGCAGTGGATGTAGCGACGATTAAAGTAGCGAGTAATTAGTATCTATGAGCATCCATATTTATGAAATTTTGCTATTTACAAGTTTTCTCCATCAGATATCAATGTTTAACACATGTTTGAAGTTTTGATTGTGATTTTTTTGAATAACTATATTCCCATTTCGAAGGTTTTAATGTTCAAATGTCGGGGTCACCAAATATAGCTATGTATGCTATCATAATAAATGTAACGATATATGGTTTCAAAAGATTATATTGAATTTCAAAATATAACTAATTCTATTAATTTTTTTGTTATTATTCTAATAACCATAGTTATGATAAATATAAACTCATATGTAGGTGAGAACGCTACACTCCTCTAAGGCCTTAGTAGGACCCGAACCCTTTTGCGGTGTGGCTAAGCCACGCATACGAACAGCCATTAACGAATGGGTACAAAATAAATCTCTAGAATGGTGGAGGAGTTTCCCGCGACAGAGACAGGCCAAAAAGTTCATTAAAGAACGATAGGCCAAAATACTATTATGATAACGGTAGGTCTTCTAACTGGACATTGAAGGCTTAATAGACATATGAGTCTAATGGGCCTGGCAGAGGATGTAACATTCAGATTCTGTCAAGAGGAAGAGGAAACCTCAGTACATGTGCTGTTCCATTGCGACGACCTAGCCAGACTGAGGTTCCAACTATTTGGTGAAGAGAAACCAAAGGCAGACAGCTATACTAAGGAGCCCTCATCAAGGCTATGGAGTCTGATACAAAAGGCAAAACTGGATAAGGAGCTCTAAGTAAAATTAGACAAGAAGTGCCACAATAGATCCACAGAGGTCGCGGTGGTCAAGGCCAGTCAGCCAGCTCCTTTTCCAAATCTAATCTAATCCAATGTTACCAACGAAATATGCGCGTTTTCCCTGATTAATTGTTTGAAAAAACTTTTTTCGTTATTTTAGTACATTGAAGTAAAAATACCGAACCGTTAACGTACACAACGTGGTTAAATAAAGGCTAGTTTTTTAGAACAAACTAAGAAATTCCTAAAATCACTAACGAGGCATAATCGACCATGTGCCAGACCTCCTAAAGTCATTATAATTTGGGGGGACTGAATGAAACTTTTACCAGCTGTTTCTGGGCTCATGTAGAGCAAAAATGTCGGGGGGTCCGTCATGGGGAGGTAGCTTTCAAATATGGCGGCCATTCAAAATGGCGGCCCGACTGCGAATCTTTAAATTCAATTATCTCGAAATCGGGTGGAGCAATTTCTTTTTTTCTAAATGTAGGTTAATGAATTGCCTACATTTTTGTTCGTAATGTTTATGGCTAAAAAAACAGTATTTATCGGTCAAAATTCGAAAAACCGAAAAATTGGGTTTTTTGAAATTTACGTTTTGCTGCTCATTGGATTAATGGTTGGATATATCGAGGACGTGTTCTGAATGAGAGTTTTAGAGCAACATCTCACCTTTAAAACGCAAAAAAGAAATTGAAGATCGGATCAATAGAACCCGACATTTTGAGATTCAAATTGGACGGGGCGGGGTTGAGCATTAATACTGTATTTTAAAATAATATGGTTTTTCTACACCTATTTAATTATATGACAATTATTAACATTTTTTTGGTGAAAAATCGTACTCATAATTCACTGTAGTGAATTATCGATTCATAATTCACTGCATCCGGCCAATCACAAATACAAATTCAAAAATCACCGTTTCGCTGATTCAGTGATATTTTAAATCGACATCTGTACTCTGGGTTTTTGGAATGGGTAGATACAAATGAGTTACGTCCTACGTCTCTCAATGCTTCACTTCTCTGAGCCATGAGACGAACCATGCATCCCATAACTCTGTTCTTCAAGATGAACATGTTCAAGCCACTCTAAAGTCTTTTGACAACTACTTGACACATCTTCGTACCAGTAATGGAGCAATGCCGTCCTTTTGGATGAAATATATAAACCTAGTGGAGCTACTTCTCGCTTTTGTTCGAACTAATCAGGAAGGAAATTGGTTTCTGTTCTTAGCTGCGGTTGAAAAAATGGTGCCTTGGTGTTTTGCACTGGATAGGGTGAACCACTAACGCTATCTATCATACCACTTCATTGAATTAACTAAATTGTTAATTTGTTCACCAATACTTTGTAGATGGAGGTTTTTCAGTACAACTAAGAAGCAAAAACCCTTTTTCTAGAATTCCAGTAGACCAAGCCATCGAAGAGACTGTAAACAAAGACACCCAAACTGCTGGAGGTACTAAGGGTTTCAGTCTAAAAAAGCAGACTGTAGCACGGTACTATGTTAATGCTAAGCACAGAGCTTCTGCAGTAGGAATCCTCCGCAGCGTTCTATCATCCAGCGAAACAAATCACTGCGACCCTGCCTCCAAAGATGAGAAAGATGTGACAGGTCTCACAGAACTTCTAGCCCACGAATGCACGAACCTAATCCTTCAGATATTGTACATGTATCTACTGAAATATATGTTAATGAATCAACAGCTGTTGATCTCATTAATTCGGAAAACAAGGGGAAAAAGCGTATCAAGAGTTCACGGTTCGCCTAGCCAAAGGAGAAGGGTTTCATAATCCTATTAAGAAAGTGGGTCTCAAGATAAGTAGACCAAAGACGAGCAAAACGACCAAGGTTCAAAACAAAAAAGTAATCCTCCAATGCGCCCGAGATCTATTCAGCAAAATGATTTATATCGTAGAAAATAAAAAACTTGACAAGAAGGAAGTTTTCAAATATCCTCTGGCACCATTTCCTTGGACTCTGGCAAATGTTGATGGATCTTTGAAGAAAACTTGCAAATCAGTGTTTGCCCATCACTTGGAAAAATACATCACCTCTGCCAGTCTGCCGAAAAAAGATTCGGCCTGCATAATTGATGCAATGGCTATACTTCAGTCCATCAAAGGAGAACAAAAAACGTTTGACGAATTGACAACGACTTTTCTCAAGAAGATTTTGAATATAGGTAGGAGTTGCTGTAGAATGGACATAGTATTTGATGATTACCGAGAGGTTTCGATCAAATCGTTGGAGTGGGGAGAAAAGAGGAACCGCTGAAGGTATGAAGTCAAGGGTGGCCACAAAGTGGTTTATTGGAGGAAGCTGTTAAGGAGCAGTGACAGCAAAAATAAAATGATAAAATTCTTTGTTGACAGTTGGAAAGAGGAGAAATTTAAGAACATGATTGGAAAAAGAAATTTTCGTAACAGTTGGTGAAATCTGCTTCAGGATCACGTCTACTAGGAGCGAAACTGTTCCTGAGCTGTTCTGCACTCAAGAAGAAGCTGATTTCAGAATGATGCTGCATGCAAGGGACGCGGCTACATCATATGAATCAGTTCTTTGCTTTTCAAACGATACGGATGTATTAGTTTTGGCCGTAGGTTTATGCAAAACCATAAAAGCAAAAACTTATGTACCTATTGTGAAGAGAAACAAAAGTGTTTTAACAGTTATTCAAGTTTCCCAGATAGTATCTGCCTTAGGCGAATAGCTTGTTACAGCTCTCATCGGGTATTATTGCTGGTCTGGCTGTGACATAGTTAGTACTTTTACTGACCAGGGAAAACTTAAAGAATTTAAGCTTTTGTGCAAAAAGGAGCAAAGATTTATTGAAGCGTTCAGCAAGTTAGGCAGAGATTGGGTGCTGTCTAATGATGTCGATGACACCATAGAGGAATTCGTCTGCCAGTTATATGCCCCTAAATGCAAGGTGAAACCTGTTGATGAGCTGCGTTACCAGATGATCGGAGGGAAGGAGGGGCAAATTGAGAGTTTCCAAATGCCTCTTTGTAAAGACACCTCGAGACAGCACAATAAACGTGCCAATTACCAGGCCGGAATATGGCTCAGAAGCCTGGAAACCAGGGCCATAATTACCTTTGCTCATGGGTGGGAAAAGGACATTTATGGTAACTTATGCGTCAAGTGGATGGAAGGCTTGCCAGCACCGGAGTGCGTATTTTCCTTTTTGCGGTGCCACTGCAAGAGGAACTGTGTACCAGAAACTTCCTCGTGCTTAGCAACTCAAATCCAATGCACCGAGAACTGTGGGTGCAAGGGGTGTACCAAAGCAACAGTAGATGAGGAAGAGTACAATTACAATAGCTGCAATAATGACTCTAGTGAAGAAGAATAAATTCAAGTATATTAATAATATTAATAAGGCATTTTTATTTCTCTTAGTTGTTCACATATCCCTCTGTTGTTTCCAAATATGGCTGGCCGTCTCGTCTCGCCTCACGGTGCTCAAAGCACCGAGCGCTTTGTGAATGCGCTCAACCCCGCCTCGTCTGCTTTGAATCTCGATATCTCGGGTTCTGTTCATCCGATCCTCAATTTCTTTTTGCATTTTAAAAGTGAGATGTTTCTCTAAAACTCTTATTCAGAACATGTTCTCAATATATCCAACCGTTAGTCCAATAAACAGCAAACCGCAAATTTAAAAAACCCTATTTTTCGTTTTTTCGAGTTTTGACCGATAAATACTGGTTTTTCGGCCATAAACATTGGGAACAAAACTATAGTTCGTTCATTCACCTACATTTAGAAAAAGAAATTCGATTGCTCCATCCAATCTCGAGATAATTGAATTTAAAAACTGCCATTTTGAACGGCCGGCATATTTGAAAGCCTCCCCCTGATGACCCCCCCCCCCCCCCCCCCCCGAATTGTTTGCCCCATATGACCCCAGAGACCTGTGGTAAAGGTTTCATTCAGTCCCCCCAAATTATAATGACTGATGGGTCTGGCGCTTGGTCTATAATATTAAGAAGACGCGTGTTAAAAAGTATTATCTTTTTAACATTATTGACGCATATAACAAATTTAATGAATAGCTACACTGTTGTCTGTTTTGCTTTAGAAGCCATTGTAACGTTGAATTAATATAATAAAAAATGTAATAACAGCCACAGTCTGTCATAAGAAACGACAAGAAAACCTCTATAGCATCAACTTTATATGAGCATCTATAACCGCTAACAGCAACAATAAGAGGATATAAAGAACTTTTTATTTTTACTTTTATATCGTTCGATTGAAAGATAAAGGTTAATGTTTAATGAAAGCGGTTTTCCGAATATTGGTGGTGCGTTAAGCTGGGAAACGACCGAGGATAGGAAACCTTTATCGATATATTGACTCATGAGAAATGCATGAAAGTGTTAATAATAAGTGAAGTAGGCCGTTGCGAATGGTAGTGACGACCGAAATAACGACTAAAAATGTCCTTGTTAAAATAATTGACCATATCGGTAACGATATTAGTATCCTACGCATTATGGTCGCTATTCCCTTTATTTATAATTCATGTATAGTGGCTTATTCCACTACATATTTAAATTTGTTGATTTAAGTAAATTCAATATTCAATACTATTTGAATACTGTCCTTTTTTATTTATTAAATAAAAACAGATAATAGAATATTTATTTAGTTATTATTATAATAGGATTAAAATTATAGAGACCTGGTTCGATTGTGTGTAGGCGCATTAGCGTGAGCGTGTTGTTTTCACCGTCTATGTTTATACATGTATGTCTGTTTCTTTGTCCCTGCTGGAACCTAAATGACGAAACCGGATGTCTGAAATGATTTCTCGTGGCACTGGATATGTGAAAAACTGGAAAACCCAAAATGGCGGGCAGAGAGTGCCATTTTGCCAAAGTCAAAAAAATCCAAAATTGTTGAAACCCATCAAGTGGGTACACTCAAAGAAAATGATACGTGAATTCAACAAAAAAGAGCATATGAAATCGCGCCTATCTAGTTTCATAGTTAAATCAATCAGAAAAGAATAGTCATACAACAACTTGTTTTCGTAAACAAATAGTAGTTTAATAATCATATCTTCTTGTAGAACAATAAATTTAATAGTACAATGACATTTTTTATGTTCACTAACCATTTTCAATTTGGTCTACAATTAAATAGTACAACGACTTTGTTTTTTCTTCATCAACAAATTTTTAAGTTGATCTACACATTATTGTATGATGAAGTTTTTTTTGGTTGGCCAAAATCTCTGTATTGACACATCAGACCACCCAAACCAAAGATTAGAGCACAGAAGACCTATACCAGAAGCGTCACTGTCGGAGGCACGTTCGATGTTTGGGTGCGTTTGCACGCATCCAGTAATTTAGTCGAGTAGAGAGATGGTCCTGTAATTTAGTAATTGCTTTTCACTAAATTACTTGACTAAAACACGCTGTCCGCATTGGTCGAGTACTAAATTACTAAGCGACTCGACTAAATTACTGAGTGCGTGCAAACGCACCCTTTCATTGGTAAATTGGGGTGACCTTCGGCCATCTTGTCGGTGGTATTGTGAACCTATAAATCCGCACCTTTCTAAATTCACCGCTGGACGCATTGGTAGATAAAATTCGAAGCTGATTTTGGCTTTGGTTTTCAAAATAGCCAATCATATAATGTTATTGCTTACCGGTACGCTCCACCGGTGAATTTAGAAACCTGCGGATAGGTTGACAATAATACCACCGACATATGACATATGCGCATAAAATTCAATATTGGCGGGAAGGCCAGAGAGTCGTTTCTGTTATAGGTCTTCTGTGATTAGAGATCGTTTATAAGATCCATCCAAATATATCGATGATCCCTGAGAGAATTTGAACATTGCAATCATGTTATTAATTTTCTATAAATTCATAAGAGTATAAGCATGATTGATTATTGTCAGTGATTTGTATGTGGCGTCATCTAGGAATAATTTATGTAATAGACTACGTGGTAAGTAAGCAAGTTTTATGGTAATTCCCTTTTAGAACTTCTAGAAAACAACAATAATATTGGTTGGTCTACAGAGTACAATAATACAGCGAACTAATACTGGGTTAGAATTACAATTCGATAATACTTAAAAATAAAGTCTACTATTTATCTAGTTTCATTTGACAAAATTCAACAAATTAGTAAGATGAATAAATTATAGTCTTATGCACCTATTTTTTAAGTTAATATTTACTTTGTTGTGTGACAATCACCTTTATTTTTTTGATTGATTTAACCCATACTATTTGCAAACAAAAGCGCTGATGCGACGTCTTAATTCATCAAAGTGGATGGCAGAACGATGTTATGTTTATGTAAACAGAACTGCGGGTTAACTCTACAATAATATTGGTTTATCTGTCAACATAATAGTAGAGCAAACTGCTACTGGGTTTACAATTACAATTCGACAATAGTTAAAAATAAAATATACTATTATCTAGTTTAATTTGACAGAATTCAACAAAATAATAGTCAGACGAAAAAAATAATAGTCTTATTCATCTACTTTTTAAGTTAATGTTTGTTTTGTTGTACGACAAATTTTTATTAATTAAAATAACAATCACCTTTTGTTTAAAAATACCATCAATATAATTTAGTTTAACAAAATTAACGTTTTTTTTTTTTGTTGAATTTACCCATACTATTTCTTTGAGTATAGGAGACCGTCTTCATAGAATGAGAGCTTGAACAGAGAATTTCAAATATATACAGAGTGTCCAGAAACTGTCCATCCAAATGAAAACTAAAATTTTGTAGATATTTTTATGTTGGTTCGAAGAAATCACCTTGTTCAAAATTGCTCCCTAACTGAGCTACAGCTCTTTAAAGGTGCCCATCAATTATTTTTCAAATATCTTTTTTTTTAATATATAATAAGGATGTAACAAGGGTTTTTTGTAAACATGATTTTTTTAAATTGCTATCATAACCGCCTCCCTTGGACATTTTCAATCATAACTTTTTGATCCTTGATTTTTTAACATTTTTGATTTCAGGTGTGAAAACTTTTTTTATAAAAAACGCACCCTTCTACAACAAAAATGGTGGGGTTGTAATTTTTCTAAAAAATTATATAAACTATGAATACGAGATAATTGAGCTCAATGAAACAAAAATTATTAAATTAAATATTTTACATAATAACGAAAAAATACAGATAATTGCAATATATAGATCTCCATCACTTTGTCCATACAATTTCAATAAAAGCCTTGAAAATTTCTTGGTTTCGAAAAAGAACAAAGTGACATACAAATAATAATAGGTGATATGAATATAGATATACTTGATAACAGCAAAGATTATTGCCAAGAATACTTAAATTTATTGAGTGAACAAGACTTTATTTCATTTATTAATGATTATACTAGGTCCAAAATAACAGTAAAACATGCTTGGACCACATATTCATAAAATCAAAAAAGCCAGTAAGTAATTTTATTCCCATAATTATGAAAACGCAAATTACTGATCACTATCCTATTATCCTTCGGTACGTGTATCCTCTGTTTGGAATAAAGGAAATAAATAATATAGACAAGTATAAAATATTCTTAGGTAGGGAGAAGCTTTGTGAAATATTATCCAAGGAAAGTTGGTTGGAAATTTATACAACGGAAAATTTAAATAAAGCCGTTGATTTATTTATTTATAAGTTACAACAGATGATTAATAATTGTACTAAGAAAATAAAAATAAAATTGCAAGAAATAAAGAGAAATCCATGGGCAACAAAAGGACTTGTTAAATAAACATTTTTAATGAATTTAAAAGATACCGCAAGAGATTAAATAACTTAATTAATATAGCCAAGTTAAATTATTATAAAAATCAGACAGACAAAAATAAACATTGCCCGAAACACATGTGGCAATGTATTAAAAAGTTGCAAAATACAAAATCAAATCGAGTACATATAAAACAAATTAAAAATAGTAGTAATGAAATTATATCTGATAATACAAAAATAGCAAATGAATTTATTACATTTTTTAGTGAAATTGGGAAAAAATTGGCAGAAAAAGTAAAAAATTCCACACAAGTTTTTACAAAAACTAAATTAACAAATTAAATTTACCTCTCTTATACAGAGAAACAGGAAGTGATTGAAGTAATTAATGACTTAAAGCCAAAAAAGGCCCCAGGTATAGATGGTATGAAATCAGAAACCTTAAAAATAATTTCAGTGTACATAGCAGAGCCCATTACATTTATTGTAAACAGCTCCCTAGAAACCGGTATCTTCCCATCAGCATTTAAAATCGCCATTATTAAACCATTATATAAATCTGGAGACAAACTGAAAGTAGAAAATTATAGACCTATATCATTGATTTCAAATATAGCAAAAATATATGAGGAGATCCTAAAAAACTGAATTTCCTGTTACTTAGAAAAATATAAAATAATTTCAGAAAAGCAGTACGGTTTCCGTGAGGCTAGATCGATCCAGGATGGGTCAAAAGTTTATAAAGCTGTAAATGATGGTGACCCGTCATTATGCCTCTTCGTCGATCTAGCCAAGGCATTTGATACTGAGTCATCCAGATCTATTGGATACGTTGGAGAATATTGGTTTCCGAGGTAAAGCTTTAAGTCTGATGGAAAGTTATTTAACAGATAGAAAGCAATGTGTGCAAATCCAAGATGTTAAGAGTAGCATCCAAGCTGTGTCCTATGGAGTACCCCAAGGCACAGTACTAGGTCCCATTTTGTTTACAATATCTGTCAGCGATCTGAAGGTGATATACTTAGCTTCGCTGATGACACAGATATTTTCTATAAAGACGTATCAGGGGCCAAATTGAAAACGAAAGCTGAGAATGACTTTAAAACAATTATCGACTTTATCGACTATAAACTTTAATAAGACCCATTTTCTGCGTTTTACGTCACTTTCCCGAAACCTCCCCAGTTATAGTGCTTTAACCATACAATTTAATAATGTTATAATTGAGGTTACATCTTGTAAATCAATTAAATATTTGGGAATTACAATGGATAATCATCTAAGATGGGATATTCAATTAAATAGCTTAGTAATAAAGCTAAAAAGTCTACTTAGCAAATTTAAATATTTTAAACGTTTTTTTGAAGTATCACATTTAAAAACAATATACTACTGTTTAGCACAACCACATTTAACCTATGGAATAATAGGATGGGGAGGAATAACCAAAACTTACTTAAAAAATTTCGAAACTGTCCAAAAATGAATCATAAAAATAATTGATTCCAAGTGCTATACTTACCCATCAGATCAGCTATACCGAGAGAGCCAAATTCTAGACATAAGGCAATTATTTTGTCAAAGTATGTTGTTGCATCTTTATAAAAATAAAACACTTTTCCAGAATGTTGACTATGTTTATATTACAAGATATAAACAAAATTCAGTTGAGGTACCAAAAATGACTAAAACAATAGGACAGAGAAGTTTCCTTTATATATTACCTACAATATATAATACTTTACCAAAAGATATTAAAGAATTAAACTCATTTAATCAATATGAGACTAAAATCAGTAAATGGATTACTGACTTACCTAGGATGCAAATTCACCAATTCACTGATATGAAAAACACTTACCATATATAACAAACTTATTTTATCATTTGCATCACAAATACAATTTATATTATTTTGTTAATTATTCACTCATTTCTCTCATGCACTTCCTATATATCGTACATTTTAATTAATTACACGTGGTGTTAGTTTAAACATTGTAAGCCCACGAGCAAATTTTATTTTTGTGAGTTACTCTAGTTTAATTGTAGTGTTATATAATTTGTCTAAATATTACATTACAACATTACTAAATAATACATTTTCATTACTTTATTGTTATATTTTATTGTATTGTATTGTATTGTATTTTTTATTATTATTGTATTTTGTTCTATTCAAATAAACTATATTTATTTATTTATTTTTTTTTTTTTATTCGGTTTGCCCGCTGCCGGACAGGACTTCCGTGGCCTCCGACACCTCACAGTAGCCGCGCCGGCGAATTTCTTGCAGCCACTCTCCACGACCTGTGGAGTTAGTGACTGCAAATACCTAAATCGTGTGCCCTAAGTAGACGAAGGGACCCCAAGATAACCGCCTTCTGCATCTGGCCTGCCAACCATTCTGCCGAATTCTGACAGGCCGGTATGATCTTCAATTCTGAGAGCAGTGAAGGCTTCATCCCTCCGAGTACGCCGATTATTAGGACGACCATCTTGACAGAGTAGCCTGGGTACAGCACTTGGAGCTCATTTATTATTATTATTATTATTATTATTATTATTATTATTATTATTATTATTATTATTATTATTATTATTATTATTATTATTATTATTATTATTATTATTATTATTATTATTATTATTATTATTATTATATTCTTCTAAGTCACTAAGATACCTTTGTTGAGATAAATCAATTTAAAAATTTTTTGTTAGGGTTTATTTTTCAACAACATTATTGATATTAGCAAGTGCAATTAGATACAAAATGAAAATCAACAACAAGAACAACAAAACTGAATCTACAAAAGATGCTCTACTTGGTTACCCTATCTCAGTGTATAAATTTATTGAGGAGAAAAAATTATGATTGAAAATGTCCGCTGGTCCCCCCAAAAGACATAAATTTCAAACGTAATAGGGTGGTAGTGGGTGGTAGTGGTAGTGTCAAAACAAATTTTGACGTCTTTTATTCTTCTATACACATTAAATCACAACTCTGTTTTTCACATCCTTTAAAAATTGTGTGGGGGTGGTAATAGGGATGATAGTGGCTGATGCAAAAAAAAAATTTACATACACTAAATCCCCCTAAAATGAGTCGTTTCGTAAGGAGAACTTCTGGTTATTTTTTTAAACTGACGCACAGTGGGGCAACAAAGCTAAAAGGGTGGCCAAAAATCAAAATATGTAATAGAGTTAACACGATCGCTCTTTTGAGCTATGTGTAGCCAACACCTTTACACATAATAAAAGGAATAGCAATTGGCTATTACATGGTTAATTTCAGCGCCCACATCAGTCAAAACCGAGAAGTGCAGATAGTGCATTGTGAATTTTAAAGTTTTATTAGATCTTTGTGCTCGTTTATTTGTATATTACTGTATTAAAATTCGAGTTTTTTGCTATGGAGGCTTCACGTTCAGATGTATATTATATTTTCTAGTACATATAATTTGGTGATACCCAGTAATATTTTCGTAAATGCCAATTTAAAATCGTCAATGTAAAATGTTAATTTTTCTTAGTAATAATGAAACATTTTGTTTCGTTCCAAGTGCGACCAAGGCATTTTTTTAAATGCGTGTATTCTTTATTTATTAAATAAATATATTACGTTTGAAATTTATGTCATTATTTTGCCCTTCACTTTTAAAATTGAAATTATTTCTAGCCTGAAATGCTTTTTAACTAGTATATAATAATTATTATATTCGAATGTTTTTTTCGATACTTATAAAACCTTTATAAGCTAGATTTTGTAAAATATTTTTCCCATCACTAGCATTACAGAATACACAAAAATACAAAATTTCGTAATTTTTTGTTGATGTAATTTTTCCATCCCCTATAACTCACCCCTTTTCGAGACATGGTTTTATTAAATAATTTTTCTATAAACCTGAACCTATTTTTGGATCATTAGCCAAGTTTCAGATTTTTGGCCAGATTTTCGGGTCTCCTGCCCCACAGTGTGACGCCTTTAAAATATTAAAGTTTTTTTTATAATTGTTCTCACTTTCAAGAGCTTAAAAGTCTCTAGGGGGGATTTTACAACATGTCTCTATCAATTTCTTTTGCAATATATAATTTGCAATCGTACTTGAAACTGTGCCGTAAATGGAAATTTGTCGTTATTTTTTACATTTTGAACACCTAAATCAAATACTAACAGTCATTTACTCCTTAATGTAATATTTAGGAATATTACATATATTTTATCGTTTAGTCGATATATTTGTAGCATTTTGAAGCAATCTAAATAAAATAATACGTTTTACAGAACCTTCTTTGCGTTAAAACTTTTATCCTTAAAAAGTAGCTAAAAGGACGTTCTTTATATAAAATATTCCCATAAACCTCGTCATATTTGTAATATTTTAAAAATAATATCTCAAAAGCCATATTAAAAATTTAATGTATGTATGCTTTTGACTGGAGAAAGTTTAGTGATTTAGTTAAAGCCAGTCCATTAGTACAATAAAGCTCTTAGTAAAATATGTATTCTCATATTTTATTTATATATTTTACCGACATGGATTACAATGTTCAAATAATGATTTTATATGCTTTACCCAATATATATACGAGACTTTTTATTATTGATTGCGCCCAAGAGTTCATGCGATCCCCTTCCCCTCCAAAGAATTAATTTGGAGGGGAGGGAGATCGCATGACAAAATAAAACCTCGCTAAGTCGCCAACGTCTTGATTTGGTTACTAAACCATTATTGGGACTTAGCGCAAAATGTAATAAAAATATTTCATATGCAGGAGGTTAAAGAAATAACACCCCTAGGAGATGATTCTATTCTCAAAAATATTAAGTAAATGTTCCTATGAACATGTCGCTCGAAATACTTCCCGAGAGTTACGACCCTCTGCGTACGGTACCTAAATTTTTCTAATTATCCCGGGAAAATTTTATGAAGCTGAACTATCCATTGTATTCATATGAGAGGAAACTTTCCTTTCTACATTTTCGGTCTTTTAAGCCATGATCTAATAAGACATAAAAATAGTCCTTCCTCTTGATAATTAATAGTAGGACAAATCCTTTTCGAGAAAAAGAAAAACAAAATATTGGGGATGAGTTTAGGAAGCATATCTGGACATATAGTTATAGGAGATTTTCGTAATATTTTTGCGTATAGAACCAGCTTCTAAAGAGATAAGTTATCTCTCTATATGCAGTGTGAATCAAATTTGCAAAAAAATGCTTCAGAGGCCGATAGCACATAAAAAACAAAGTGTAGTTTGATATCTACATCATCGACCAATATTGCATAAAAAGGGTCATACAAGATCCTAAATAGGAATACAACTCATTTTTTGTAAACATACTAGGGTTCTCCTTTCTTAAGACTTTTTTTGGAGGAGGAGGCAAGCCAATTAACTTCCATAACTTTAATAACTTCTTAAGTCACAGATTGCATGACGTTGTGAATAAGAAGAGAAATAGAAGTCGACAAGGAAAATATTCTATGGTCTAATAATCTCTAAAATAGTATATTATATTACTAGGAGTAGAACGCACTCTTTTTTGTGTTGAGCCCAGGATTTGCGGCTGAGGCGAAGCCGAAGCCGCAAACTGGGCGAAACACAAAAAAAGGCGTTCTACTCCGTGTAATATATACTATTTTTTCTTCAAGCGTATTAAAATGCAAAAATTCATTTATTTATCATAAATGTACAAATATTCAAACTACAGTCTTACATGTTGACACAATATGACAAGTGGCTAGTGGATAGCGCGCCACCGGTGGCTTTCGGTATTAACATTATGTTACTAGTAAAACAATACCCACTGCGGTGGCGCTTTCGGAACTAACATTTTGTTACTAGTAAAACAATGTCCTACTTCTACTTCTGTTTTTGGTGACATAATTTAAACATTTTAATACGCTTGAAGAAAAAGATATTCTTGTTCATGCACGGTAGAACCAGGCGGTCTCGGGTTATATGATTTTTTATTGGTGTATGAAGAAATTGCATGTTTTTTGCTATAAAAAATGTTTGACAATGAAATAATTTAATAATTTAAAGTCTTCACTTTTATAAAGAAAATAACGTCTTCAGCAGTATACAACGTTGTATACTTTTTTTTAATTACTAAACTTTGAATAAGTGAGAGAGTTTTATAGCAAACAGCGCCCTGGAATGGACACGAGGACGCCAGGACAATGTAGGAAATAAAAAAGCAGAGAAGCTGGATAACGAAAAAATGTAGCCTTGATGGGACCTGAGCCAACCTACGGGATATCATAAAACACCGGAAGAAAATTGGTAAAGAACTGATTAAGACAGAAACACAACTTGTTTTTGATAGGGGCACCAGGAATGACATAGTTTTGTTGGTGGGCTATTAAAAGCAAAGACCAACGTATTACTAAAGCTGCTGAAAAAATAACTGAAATGTGCAGTAGACACTGTAGCAAGACACCGCATACTAAAACAAACTATTGTTGAAGGATAATCCAGAATGTAGAATGTGTGGTGAAGATGAGGAAACTCCCCACCACAGATGAATGCCTAACCATGAAAGTCAGAAGGCTTTCACACTTTGGGGTCACTTGAAATTCCGAAAGAATTAGTCGGAATTTCCACTGACCGTACATACGCCTCTTTGGCTGGAACTGGGTTAACGAGACTACGTGATACAATAAAGCTACAGTACAGCGGATTCTCAGAACTGCAATCCGTAAGAAAAAATACATACGAATTTGTATTAAAATAGATTCCCTTCACTTTAATTTAGTCGTTAAATATGTCCAAATGTCAATAATGTGCTCAGTTTGAGAAATGTATGAGGAAGGCTGCTTGATCAATACTTTTTGGATTGTGTGATGAAAATGGTAATCTGAATAAGGATCATCAGCACCAAAGTGGATATAGACATTTTCTGTGAACCAAATCGTAAGGATCATCATCTCGGCATAGGCCTTATAAACTTCAAACTATTGGCCATGCGTCTATGGAAGATATGAAATGTACTTCTTAATGGCAGCTGTCTATCAACGAATAGCTTTTTCAAATTTCGTTCATATTGATCATTTTTATGTTTAATCTTAATACTACATCATCGTGATACAATGAATAGAGGAACTATAGTCATATGATATGAAATTGTCATTGATTCATCACACTATTCTTAGATTTTAGTTTCGTGGTAGCAGATAATATGTGGGAATGTTCTGGAATATTGAACAACACTGAATAACTTTTGTTTCATACATTTGTATACTGATATTTTAATAGAATTATTACCAGGTCCGTTACATCTTTTGTAAAACTTTGAATGCAATATTTCCACGTAATTATGAAAAGAATAAAACATTACGAAACAATATTGTCAAATCACAAATAAATTAACATTAGTCTATAAAAAACTTACTGTTGTTCTGGACGTCAGAGCGGAATTGACGTCATCATTATATTCTTCCGATGTGAGTTGTTGTAAAACGAAATTGTAAATAATTACAAGTGTAGATAGATACATTGCAAACAAAATGTGTTTGGTTTAGTTTTTACGCGAATATTTTCTGAAATGTACATAGGTCTAATGTGCAGAAAGACATTCGTGTATTCCTAGTATTTACGTAAAATTTTTATTACTTTACTATTTGACTCATGTAAAGGTGAAACGCTGTCTTCGCAACAATAGCATTAAACGTTTATTATCCTTTATATTAAGGATATGGGTTTCTCTTGTTTAGCGTTATCTTCATATACAAATGTGTAATTTTTTAATTAATTTAAAATGGAATTAATTAAACAGAAGATTGCTGAAATTTAAAGGTAGTAGGTATCTAAACTCGTTAGATACTTTTAAGATATGTTATCACGTGGTATAAATTATACAATAAAATATGTATAAAAAACTTTTAAAAAACATGCTTTTATAAAGAACACAATAAAATATAATTCTTCCACAGTATTTTCATGCTTATATGACCAAATATAAAAGCCTGTTCCGCTTATTACAAAAATTCACCTATTTGTCACTTAAGGACAGGATTTTGCAGAGTGAGAAGGAAATATGCGTTTATTTTCGATTTAGTATAAATATTTTAAAAAATCATAAATGGTATAATCTTTAAAATAGTTTCAGGTACTTCCCATTGCTCTAAGAAATACCACCATGTACAGTTTTTGTCATCAACTTTGTATATAGTTAAATGCAACACTTTAATAATGAAATTAGGAACTGTTTTAATTGAGAAACTATGATATTCAAATACAACAGAAATTTACAGTAAAAAAATATATAGTTGTATTCGTTAGAACGATAGCAAGTATCTAAAACAGTTTTAAAGATTGTACTATGTTTGATTTTTTAAATATTTATAATAAATGGAAAATAAACGAATATTTCCCTCTCACTCTGCAAAATTCTATCCTTAATTACTTCCATATCCACGTAGTGGAGTAAAAGAATTTTTTTTTTGTTCAAGGAGACTTAGAATGTTATGAAACGTCGAGATTTTAAGTTTGAACAAAAAAAAACTGTTTGTCGGCCTGTTTCTGTAATTTTTCTGTGCGCACGATTACTCTGAACGGTTTATAACATTGACTTGAAATTTGGTACACTAATGGGTTAATACGAGATGTGGAACAAAATTATATTTTGACCTTAGTCCGTAGTAACGCTGGGGGATGAATAGGTAAAGCAAACAAGTAAACACTCCATAAAATTGGGATTTAGTGTGATTTTAGTGAGAAACTAAGGTTTCAAAATGTTTTTGGTGTCACTACTACTGGCCTACTATCGCCCATTACCACCCCTACTCGTTATTAAAGGGGGTAAAAGAATAAAACTGTGAATTAGCGTGTGTATAAGAACTAAAGATTTTAAATATTTTTTTTTTGGTATCGGCCACCTATCAGCCACACTATGTAGCATATCGTTTAATGGGTTTTCGGGGCAGACGATTTCAAATATTGAATTACTAAAGCTCCATGAAAAGTTACCTCCACATGGTGGAGGGACAATATAGTATGAAATTTTCTTTCGTTGAATGAAATTTGGAATATATGGATGTTGAAGCAGTGATTTCTTAGGCAGCGTTTTTTTTCAATATATTCTTAGTAAAAATTATGTAAAAACTTTCCTCACGCTTTTATTTTTAGTTATTCACGTCTGAAAATTCCGTGAAAGCGTAAACATCTCTTTTATTTTTTTTATTTCACTTTTGAAGCATAATTTTAAAAAGTATTTTCTGTATTTTAATTGTATACTTTTTTATCTTAAATTTCTTATCTTCTAATATTGACCAAACCAAAACCATTTTACCAGAGAAATAATTAAACGAGGGTGGTGATTTCAATAAATATTTGTTGTAAAGGAGGTATACTAGATTATTAAATTACTTATTTTCATTCAACTCTCAAAATTATATTCTCAAGTATTAGGCTTCTCCTTAGTCACAACGTTTTGTAAGACGTTTTGTAACACATATCTGCGAATAAAGGAGTCATGGATGTTGCTGGACAGCTGAAGGTGATTTCTGAAGTAATTTTTCGCACTGAATCTGAATCTGGCCTCAGAATTGGCCCATCACGTCAGGATTTTGAAATATTTGAGGTTAAGTACTTAAAGAAAATGGCTTTTTTTTCAACTTTTGAGGTTATGTATAGAACTCAAAAAAATATTTATCTTATTTTTAATCTATTCATCATTTGGTATCAACCTTCATTTTTAAAATGAGCTTTCAAATGGCCATCTATGACGTTTTTTCGCAAAGTTATAGCCATTTTTAGGTGACATGAATTTGAAACCATGATCCCCTACAACCCAACAGTCGTAACCGAACGACTCTAAACGAATCAAGATTTAACATAACAGAAGGAATAACCCAATAATCTTAAACAAACGACTCTAAACGAACCTAAATTTAACACAACAAAAGGGAAAACATACCGAGCTCTTAACCAAACGACTCTAAACGAATCAAATTTAACACAACAGAAGGGAAAACGCAACAATCTTAACCAATGAGTCAAAGGACAAATTGTCATATTTTTGATTACAAGATATATATCTTTGGGACAACAACCAACGCGTCCCCAAATTGTATCGAGATCAAACCCTTAGGAGGGTGAAAACTATTCTTATTCAATACTAAACTACCTAGCTTTCACCCCAAAGGGAACCGAAGAGAAATTTATCCAGAACTCTTAAACGCCAAGACTCTGACATCAGACTACTTAAAAAGTCTTTAACACTGATCTCTAAACATGAAAAATCCAAAACCATAAACCCAAAATCATAAACCATACTTCCAAAATTCAAAACCTGAATCCGGAATCTTATGAATTTTTATGAAATCTCCTTTTCTTGTTTTCCAAACACCTTGTATCAGAACGCCTTTTATGATGAGCATTAGGATTATCACGTTGAAGAGACCAGCGAAAATCAGCTAGTTTGGTTAAGAGCTCGGTATGTTTACCTTTCTTTTCTGTTAAATTTGATTTTTTTTGAGTCGTGTGGTTAAGATTGTCCCGTTTTCCCTTCTGTTGTGTTAAATCTTGATCCGCTTGGAGTCGTTTGGTTAAGATTGTTGAGTTGTGGGGGATCATGGTCATCTTAAAATGGCCATAACTTTGCGAGATGACCATTCAAAAGTTTATTTTAAAGAAGAAGGATGGTACTAGATGATGTATTTATTAGAAATAAGCTGAAAACATCTTGGAATCCTGTACTCAACCTTAAAAGTAGACAAAAGAACCATTTTTTAAGTACTTAACCTCCATCTTCCCAACAACGAAACCTCGCAGACCTGTGGATCCATGCAATATTTCAGTTTCCCTTTACTCTATGGTACGTCTGTGAGAAACACGGAGTCGACACCGCGGTTGCCTGTTAGACGTACGAGCTTATAAAAGCTATCATCGATAAGAAAAATATGATATTAAATACGGGAAAGAGCAGTTATCTATTTTCGTGCGCGGTTCAACATAACTGGTCTACTAGTCAACACGCTAACTGAATATCTCTTCCAAAAACATTGCCACTCGTTCCGATTTTAATATATTGCATTGAAATTTTCACGCTTTATTTTTTACCCATATTTTCTTAATGTTACTTCTAGACTTCTAATAGTTATGCCATTTTGTCTATTTGGCCTGCTTTTGTTGAATGGCATGTCAAGTTTCCTGTCAGACGCACAGTCACGCTAAAGCTTTTTCTTCTGTTTTCTTATGGTAAAGATATTTGTTTTTCTGGTGGTTGTAATAATTAGCTTGTTTACTGTGTGTATATCATGTACACAAAATTTACATATACGATTTATTAAATATGTCAAAAAAATGCAATTTTTTTTTACTCGGTCGAACTTGGTTTTTTATTTACATTATCCGTTGCCATGACGGTAGGTTATGTTTACCGATTGACCTAACACGTCGATAAGTAATGTACTTACCGACGTCTGAACGGTAAGTAAAATTAATATAGTATATTAAGTTATTTCACAAAAATAAAGACACAAAGTAAGGAAATTTTTATTTATATAAAGAAGAATAACATTATATTCCGCACGACCGTAATAAATTACACTTCATTTCAAATAATTTAATTTCTACTAAATAAACGAAAAGCCAAAATACAAATATTATATTTGACAAGTTGGATGAAATATAAACGTCACTTTTGTTTTTTCGTTTATTTAATAGAAATTAAATTATTTTAATTGAAGTGTAGTGTTAATACGATCGTGCAAAAAACAGTATAAGCATCACGAACGTTAAGGATTTTACCGGTCTCCGGCAAAATTGGCGACCGGTAAATGCCACTTACCGTTCTTGATACTTAATATACTATTTAGTGATATTAAAAAGTCATATGCACACTCAAGAAACTCAAACTCTTGGTACTTGTCTATTATGAGGCTAATTCCGAGATTATTTTCTTACAAACTGAAATTCACGTGTCTGTCTAAAAAGCACAAATAAAAAAAAATTATTAGTTGATATCGTTTTAAAATATTTGTCCTCCTATGTAGAAAATGCAAATTTTCATGAATACCAGAAGAAATTCTCAAGCGCGAATGTGCAACTTAATTGCAAAGTAAGTCTGATGTAATTGCCTGCACCATTAAAACTTTGTTATTCAATGTAATTTCATACAATTTGGAAAATTGTAGTTAGTTAATAATTGAGTTTATAGATTGAATATATATCGGTTTAAGGTTTTACTATTATCAGCCATGTAAAGATTTAGAGCGTATTGTAAATGCAGTTTATTAGCTATTGTTGTCTTTCGTACTCTGGGTTTGAGCCCAAACTGGAACAAATAAAAATGTCGATAGAAGATGTTTGCGTTCTCGTAATTTTACAAGCTTCTACTTAACTTGCTTTGTATGTACGTATGTATGTTAAGATGTGTGATTCAAATCTTGCAAGTCAATTTTGAAGCACTTAACGACGTCCAATTGAGCTGAAATTTTGCATACACGTGTAGTTCTGGTGACAATACAATAATATGGTACCAAAAAGTGTGTTTTTTAGTTTTAACATTATAATTTTTAGTTTTTCTGCTTGCGTAGTTTATTCACACAGAGGTTGTATTCTAAGAAATGGCGAAGGATTCGGTTTTAAGTATATGAATAATATAAAATAATTAAAAATTTAAAAACAAAATTAAATGAAAAAATTTTTTAAAAGCAGGCTTTATTATTATTTAGGTATACTAAAGCGAAAAAAAAAATGTCTTAAAAGCTTGTCGCGTAAATAGAAAAAAAGTACGGCAAGCTTTTAAGGGAATTAATTTTGTTTTTTAAAAGTTCCGTTTTACATTTAATTTTTTCATGTTAGTGGAGTAAACGAAGATTTTCACTTTGGAAAATTTTGTAACCAGGTAGACTTTGGTGAACAATATTCTTCAAGTATGCTAGAATAACGTAGTGAAAAGTCTACCGCAAAAAAGTGTTCACGTTCTATTTTTATTTAACAATTTAAGTGCAAAAATACGGTTTTTTGCGAATAACTTTTTAAATTTTATTTGTACGAAAAAACTGATAGCGCCACTCGAAAGAACGGGAAATTTTACGAAAGAAACATATATGACATGTATTTTCCGCATTAAATTGGAGCGAGTAGAAATTTGTTAACTAAGGTCCCAAGTGACCGCTCGCTGACGCTGGAATAGGCTTGCGGTAGCGCGCGCGTTGTACGTAAGTGGCTATAACTTTTGATTACAAAAGGCAAATGATATGAAACCAATTATGAAAAAGTATCATTTCCTCGAAGTATTACATGTTTTTAAATAACTTTTTAGGTACTTTATTTATTACATTTGTAGCTTCAAAGCGGACCATTGCATGAATTAACGATTATTTAGTAAAAATCATTGTAAAATGAATAATTTACTAAAAAAAATACTTGGATAGCATATTTAAAGGGATTATCTAAAATATGTATTCAGCCAAAAAAATTAAAAAAACTTATTTTAGGAAATTCAGACCTTTAAACTCAGTACTTTTCCGAAAAAAGACGTTTTCCGCTGTTGACACCAAATTTCAATCGTCAATATCAAAGCTTAATATCGTGATATCGGCACTTTATAAGTGATCAATTTGAAGATAAAGATGTGTTCTAAAAGCCCCAATGATTTATTTTAAGATACATACGCGTTTTTATATTAATTTTTTACGAGTAAGTCGAACTATACGTTTTAGAAGAAAAGAATTCGAAAATTTAACACTATTAAAAGTGTAATAACTTTAAAAAATTATTATTATTTGAATGCATAGAGGTGTTAGCTAAGGTACTAATCTTGAAAAATATTTCTTGGTTTTATTTTATTTTTTGAACGTAATCCCAATTAAACAGTAAAAAAGGCTAAAAATCGGTAAAAACACGATTTTTGGACAATTGCGAAAGTATTAAATAAAAAATTACGTTTACCACAACTAATAATTCTACTAAATATTACACATGCATAAATGGTGACTACTATAGCGTGTTTAAGTTGATAAACAATAGTGTGAAATTAATATATTTGATTAAATCAATATTTTTTTAAAAAATTCGTAAATTCGAAAAGAATACAGAAAATTTCGAGAAGAATACAACAAGATATAATAACAACTACCAAATTCGAACCGAAATTTAAATTGTAACAACGGCAATCAATCAACCGCGTGAAGCCATTATTGTGTCTGACGATATTGATGTGTTAGTTTTACTGGCGGCTTTATGCCCACCTCAAAAAAGTATATATTTTAAAAAGTTGGGAAAAGGAAAAACTGAGGAAAAATGGTTCCGCTTGAAACAATTGTTAGAAAACTTTCCAAATTACCAAAAACATATTTTATTCATTCTCAGTTTCACAGGTTGTGACAGTACGTCGGCATTTTTCAACCGGAGCAAAGTAAAGTCTTTAAAAAATTTTGAAAATCAAGTAGATTTTATAAAAGTCGCCGAAAGTTTCGCTGAGGATCATCAAAGTCCAGAAATTCTTTTGCAGTCTGGCATTACGTGCGTATTGGCTTTGTATGGTGCAAGCAAAAATGTAGCTGACTTAAACTCATTTCGGTATCACTGCTTCGTGAAAGGTACTTCCGGAAAAATAATCAGTGTGAAGCTGTCTTCATTACCACCCACAGAAAATGCACTGGAGCAGCACTGTAAAAGAGTGTATTTGCAAATGCAAACATGGATGGGTAAGTATTTACATGCAGAAACCCTGGTTTGGGAGAAAGTCAATGGTAATTTAGTACCTATATTAATGAGTCAACGACCTGCATCAGACGACATACTTAACATGATATTCTGTAGCTGCAAGAAAGGTTGCGGATCAGCATGTGGGTGTAGAAAATCTGGTCTTTTTTGCACTATGGCATGCTCCGCATGTAGTAACAACAGTTGTAAAAATTGTTTTCCCTGCCAAGACATCGACGACTTACACGAAGAAAGCGACGATCAGAAGATTCAGAATGCTAAAAAGCTTTATCTGCCCTTTTCATTCAACGTGTTTGTATTTAAAAATCAATTATCGGACAATCACTGTATGTTCACAAATAAAGTCTTTTTTTAATCACATTCTTGATTGAAAAACCGTATGTATCATATTATAATTAAAATACTTCCTTTCATTGTAGTTTATAATAAAAATATTTTTATAGTACATTGTATTTATTTATATTAAACATTTTACATTTATCTCCACAATTTTTATGAATTTGATATCATATTCGTCATCAGCATACCCGAAAACCCGTAGAAACCCATTAATGCTCATTTTTATGGCGAATTTCGCACTCTTAATACGTTTCGGTTGGCCATTTTGTATCCGCCATTTTGAATTTTGCAAATCTGACATCAATTCCTAATCAGCATGCCCAAAAACCCCTAGTACCTGATTTTCATGATTTCTCCTCGATTAATTTTCGAGATATTTCATTTAACAACTAATTTTGCAGTTTTTTGTTATTAATAAACAAATAGAGATTTATCGTACAATACCAACCGGTAGACTTTGAACTTAAACTTATTTAGAACACATTTACAAAGTTTTTATGCAGTTACAAATTATTCCGAAACAATGCCTCTTTTTTGACTACGTTTACTCTACTATGTGTAAATATTAAGTTATTTAATTACCCTAAATATAGGAATTATTCGATTACAAAATTTGTTTTTCTCCGGCATTTATTAAATTGTGTTTAATACTCAATAAATACGAAGCTCAAAAGCATTAATTATGACATTTTGATTAAATGAAATAACATTTTCATTCTGTATAACCATCATAAATTTCCAGGGTATTCAATTTTTAAATAGAATATCATAGAGATATTACCACGAGCTCCTCTAAATTAAAACTCCCACATTCACGTTCAAGTGGTTTTAATAAATATTTAAAAAGTTTTATTCAAAAAATTTATTAAAATTTCAAGCAACTCTCATCAGCGCTTAAATGTAAATTGAGTCAATGAGAGTCTAAAAAATGTGAATCGAAGCGAAATTTAAATTGACTAAAGGCTAATAATTACGCACTAATTGGGTTTTTCTATCTACTTTGAACGTTAGCGGACTGATAATAGAGGTGGGTCGCACTCCAACCGGGCCAATTGGAGGATCTTTCATTCCATTTTCACAAAGGCTAAGAAATCTGCTTAATATATACAAAGACACGACAAGGATCCTCTTCAGCTACAAACTCGTTTGGAAGGCATTAAGTGCTGGCCTGTTTCTTTAGAATAATAATTAGTGCTTTCAGAGTATTAGTGACCTTCATGATAAATTCGATATTTACGAAAATTCATAATTGGCGAATGTTTGTTAGCATTGACTGCGTTTTATTTTTTTCTCGAACTAAAGAAATTGTTGTGTCGTAAATGGAGCCATTTTTAGTAGTGATGTAATGATTACGATTAAGATTAACAGTAATCGCCGATTATTGGCATTTTACGATAATTTGATATTTACGAAAATTCATAATTGGCGAATGTTTGTTAGACCTGACTGCGTTTTATTTTTTGCTCGAACTAAAAAAGTTGTTGTGTCATAAGCGGAGCTATTTTTAGTAGCGATGCGATGATTATGACTATGATTAACAGTCATTGCTGATTATTGTCATTTTACGATTAATCGTAATCGCCGATTATTGCAAACGATTATTTACGATTTGTGTTTTTTAATTCCTACGCTACGCCATATAATATGGAAGATGCCATTCTATACTGGAAAGAAAAAATATAACCTTTCCTCCCTTAAAATGCACGGCACATATTTTTTACTGGTAGTTTCTAGTGTCGCATCAGGGAGGTTGTTTTCCAATGCTGGTCTCATACCAACAACTACGAGAAATAGGTTGGGCCGAACAAACTTACAATTATTATGTTTTTTTAAATATAAATTTGTCTACAATTTTTGACTACTATGCGGATTACTATTTTTTAATTTCAAGAACACTG
This sequence comes from Rutpela maculata, assembly GCA_936432065.2. NCBI lineage: Eukaryota > Metazoa > Arthropoda > Insecta > Coleoptera > Cerambycidae > Rutpela > Rutpela maculata. The sequence goes on from OW386291.2 coordinate 100,763,432, forward strand.
ATTTTTATTTATTTGGTTTCATGTTTGTAATGGTAATAATTTCCATTTTAGTTTTGTAAGCGTTCAATAAAAAGTTTCTACTTTTGTAGAGTTTTTTTTATAATACCTAAATATTTGATTATATTTTATTTTATCCACCAAAATCTTTAAGTGGGCATATTTATTTACATTATTCACCTCAATCCCTTAATTTCAAGATATTAATAGTAGTTAATTAATAATAAAATGGTTTTAATGAAAATAATTGCTTTTTAATGTTATACTATAAAATTTTTTAGATTATCGTAATCGCATTCGTAATCGGCAATTCGGTGTTTTCACAAATTTTAAAATCTCATTGACTGTGAAGGTAATACTTAATTATAACTAAAAACATTTGAATTTCCACAACCAGTTGAGTAATATCCAAAAAAAGTATTTTTAAATTTGAATTAAAATTTTACCACCCAAAACACTAAGCCAATATCATCGGTCATATTGATGGTAAACACCTAACCTCAAAAATACATATCTTTTAAAAATTTCCGAGTAATATGTCACTATTATGAAAATTTTCGCTTGGTTCTCGTACTTTCAACTAAAATCTTGTTCAACGTAATGTTCATAAAGTTTTAAATATTTTCTCCCAATAAAATAAGGCGATTTGTGTAAGTTGGAAATTCAGCCTATAATTAGCAGCCCATTTTTTAGTAACCAACAATATTGAGACATCATTTGCGTCAACTTTTAAATGTTTGCTTGGAGCCATACTGGTTTCAAATGAGAAGTGCGGATACAATTATTAAAAATGACAATAAACTTAAAAAACTTAAAAGTTGAGGTTATGTTGGTTATATTAATGCAACCGATGATGTCACAGCCCGTTTTGTATAATACCCATACAGTTGCTCAGTTTTGTTATTTATTTGTTAAAATTTTAAATTGATAGATGAATGAATGGTGTTTAATTATTGGTATTTTAATAATATCAAAAAAGCAAATTTGCATATAGTGAAAACACTTAATTATAACTAATAATAATCGTAATCGTAAAAGTAAGAATCGTTGCATCACTAATTTTTAGCACCTTACAGCCAGGTATTTTTGAAGAACTAAATTTAATATAGTACACTTTGCAACATTGAACGTTCCTTATATAAAATAAAATATATGGTACGGCCAAGCCGAATTTAATTTCTAGCGTAACTTAAACATGTTTGTTAATTAATAAAGTAACTTAAAAATTTTTGTTAATGAATAAATTATTGATTACCCCTATGTAAATCTTTCAGGAAAAAAACAATAGCGGTATATTGTTAAATTATTAATTTACTTACTATTAAAAGTAAAAAAATTAAGAAAAATTGTTGGAACGTCTTCGAAAAATCGAGATTCTCGATTTTTTCGCATCAGTAATCCTTACGTGAATTTCTGGAGAAAACCACTAACGTCACACTATTAGGTTTGTAATGTACTATTAACGCCGAAATTTTGAACAAATTTAGTTTTTGAAAAAATCGAGATCTTCGATTTTTCCAGTAAACTACCCTTCATTTTAAGGGTAGGCACAGAATGAACAAAATGAATGGAGATACCTGTAGGTGGACTCTAGATTTTAATTTAAATCGAATCAGTCAACTGATTTCGGCGTTAGGCTAACCGACGACCATACACACAGACAGTTCTCTAAACATCTTGCAAACCCTTGCAAAAACTTAAATTTGAATTTTTGGACAGTTACAATACTTCCTTTACTCCTAGTGTCGCTCGAAAGTAAAAAAAGTTAATATATTTGGCAAAAAAAAGAAAAAAGTTATCGGTTTTAAGCAACTTAAAAGTCTGTGGATAATGAAATTTTAGTGTCAGTATTAAGTATAGAAACCTTTAGTTTGTAAGATTTTGTATTCAAATATTTTGTTAATATTTGTTTTCATGAATAGGTACCATGACGTTTAAGTTGTTACTGATTTTTACATTTCATAACATAATTATACTCAATCAACTAACATATATATTTTTCTGAAAGGTAATATTAAACAAAATTGATACCGAAAATATAATACCCACCAGAGCTGTAAAATTACAGTAATTTAATTCACTTCCACATCTTCGTAGAATAGTAATGGTAACAATAATCCTGAATTTATCTTTTGTCGAAACAGGCTTAAAATGTCATGAAACATCGAGATTTTATGTTTGAGGAGAAGAAATTCTACCTGTCGGTCTGTCGTTCTGTCTGTCTGTCTGTAACTTTTTTTTTGTCGCACGATTACAATGGAAACACTTGTGACATCGACTTAAAATTTGGTACACCTATGTGGTATAATGATATCTGGAACTAAATTATATTTTGATCCTATTCCGTTGAAGGGTTGGTTGGTAAATGGAGGTAAATAGGTAAAGCAAGCAAATAAGAGTCCATGAAATTGAGATTTGGTGAATATCACAGCCCCACAAAAAAAAAAGTTCAGACCAGCGAACCAGACCCATGTATCCTATGTATTTTCGGTCGCTGAATCCGAATCCGAGGTCAAAAAAATTCGTACATCCCCCAAAATCTTGAGCTAGAGCCAAAAAACACCCCTGGACTGGGGTAAAAAGAATATTAAGCTACGAGAATAGTTGTTACATCCTAATCTATCGAATTATACAAATTAAGGTTAAACAGCAGCGTACATACAACAGATATGAAACACACCCCCAGGGAGGGGTGAGAAATCGATCGAAAACATCAATGAGTACTGAAAAACTCGAAATGTCTAAATTTTGTTAAAGTGATAACAAACTTCATCAGGTCCAACGTAATCTTCATAAACTGCCCCTATAGGGTTGAGAACAACTACCTTCAAGTTTAAAGGACACGAGAAAAACAAGAAAAAACGTAAAATCCAACAGGATTTCTATTTTCATGAATGCTGGCTGAAATTGCGTAGTACTCTAAAATAGAACTAGACACTTACGTATCATTAACGCCCTACAGTGTCAACCCTCAGAGGGTGTGAAAACTACCCCCTAAACTAAAAAGTTACAGTATAAAAATGCAGTGTAAAAATTCGAAACACCTGCGTTGTGTGGAAGTGAGAAGAAACTAGACTATGTTCGACGCTATGCTTGAAAACCAGCCCCACGGAGTTGCGAGATACCACCCCTATATCTGTAGGATGCTGGAAAAACAGAGAGAAACTAACCGGATTTACATTTTTATGCTATGATTAGCAAAAATCGTGATGCACACTTCCAGTGTCCTACGGATATAGGGGTAGCATCTCGCAACCCCATGGGGGTGGTTTTCAAGCACAGCGCCGAACATAGTCTAGTTTCTTCTCACTTCCACACAACGTAGGTGTTTCGAATTTTTATAGAAGTCACTGTAACTTTTTATAGATAAATCTTACATAGGGGGTAGTTTTCACACCATCTGAGGGTTGACACTGTAGGGCGTTGATGGTACGTAAGTTTCTAGTTCTATTTTAGAGTACTACGCAAAATAGAAATCCTGTCGGATTTTACATTTTCTCTTGTTTTGTGTCCTTTAAACTTAAGGGTGGTTGTTCTCAACCCTATATGGGCAGTTTATGAAGATTACGTCGGATCTGATGCACTTTAACAAAAATTAGACCTTTTGAGCTTTTTCAACAGTCACTGCTGTTTTGGATCGATTTTTTTATAAATGGGGGCTAGTTTTCACCCCTCACTGGGGGTGTGTTTCATATCTATTGTATGTACGCTCCTGTTTAACCTTAATTTGTATAATTCGATAGATTAGGATGTAACAACTATTCTCGTAGCTTAATATTCTTTTTACCCCAGTCCAGGGGTGTTTTTTGGCTCTAGCTCAAGATTTTGGGGGTGTACGAATTTTTTTGACCTCGGATTCGGATCCAGCGACCGAAAATACATAGGATACATGCGTCAGATTCGCTGGTCTGAACTTTTTTTTTTTGTGGGGCTGTGTATACGAGAAGTAAAGGTCTAATTTTCTTTTAGAATCAGCCATCCCCACTGTCACCCCATTCTTAAAGCCACCACCACCCCATTCTTAAAGGGTGTTAAAAAAGAAAATTGTGAGTTAGTGTGTGTACAAGAACTAGAGGCCTCAATTTTTTTTGCATCGGCCACCCCCCAGTACTACCCCTCACAACCAGCCCCAGCTCTTCTACCAGTGGGGCATATTGATTTATGGGCTCCTGGGGTAGATGATTTAAAATATTATATTATTAAAGTTCTATCAACTATGGTGGAGTGTAAATATAGTATTAAATTTTTATCATTTTAAGAGACTTGGATAGAAAATTTGGATATGGAAGTAGTGATTCCTTAGGGAAGGGTCACTAAGTCACTTATTTACATTCCATGCACACTGGCAAGAGCTGACCATGGCCATAGTATACAACTGCCTGTTCTGTACTGGTGAAGTCTTAACAAGGCCAAAGCCAATCTGTAGATGGTAGTTGTGTTCCATTGTAATTCCCCAATTAGAATATCTTTTACTGCTGGCTTATTGTAGTCAACAGTTTTTAGATAGAATTTCGTTTCATATTTCTTAAAAATATATGTCATTACTGCCGATAGAGTAGTAAGTGAAGGACTTTTACATTGACAAAATACAAAATATGAAATATATTGTTACGAATTCATTTATATTACTTTATTAATTTAATTACTCCTGGAAATTAAAGTACCCTTTTTGAACCAGCTTTCGGAGCGTAAAATGCATCTTTATGATCCGTGGCCGGGAAAGTGATCAGCAGGCACTAAAATGGGCTTTTATTTAGGCTTTGTGATATATAATTTTCCATGATACATGAAATATCAAAATTTATTAAATTAATAATTCTTTGTATACTTTAACTAGTCGTAGATTAAATATATGTATCTCAAAAGTAATTTCCGTGTATGGCCCTTGAGATATAATAGCCCTCTGCTCCACCTATGGCCTTATATCGTGAGCCATAATCACCTATGCCCTTGGTATATTACAGGGTGGGACAATATGCGTCGGACTTCGAACTTCGATATCTCGTGTTCTACGATAGCTGGAAATTAAAAAACAAATACAAGTAAACTAGATAAAGAAGTCTATAACCAGAAATTATTCTCGAATATACAGGGCGAGCCAAGACGAATTTTTTTTTTAATGGAATGCTGTGTATAGCAGTACATTTTTTGAAGCCTCTTTCTAGAGTCTATTCATTCATATATTATTATTGACTATCGCCCAACCACTTGGATGTAATGAATTTTTTTGAGGAAATAATGCCATCTGCAGATGCATATTGAAAAAATCACCAAAGTCACAATTATGGGTTTTAAGAAAAACTTATGTGAATACTACTTACGAAACATCTAATTAATGTTTTTGAATCATTTTCACTTCGTAAAAATGTACAGGGTAACCAAAAATAATTTTTCAATTAAGAATTTTTTAAATTGAATTTTCTCAACTTTTTCAAATGGAACACCTTGTATCTTTTTTAACGATGTGATGTACAAATGAAAAGCGAACATTTTTTGTAAGTACTCAATGAGAACAAAATTCAAGAATAAACTTAAGAATAAACTTAAAAAATAGAGGTTTCTTCAAATAATTCATTAGAAAAAAATTATAATAAGTTGCCCATTTTGATTGACACGCGTCTCTATGTGCTCTTAAAATGAGGTTTCTACTGTTCCTAAAATTGCAAATTAAATTAATCCTTTCCTTCATATTTTGTACTGTCGTTGGCATGTCTTTATAAACAATTTCCTTCACGTATCCCCATAAAAAGAAATCCATTTTTGTAAGATCTGGGTATCTAACAGGCCATTTAGTGGGTCCATTTCTTCCAATCCATTGAAGTGGTTAGATTTTATTTAAGTAGTCTCTAACTGCATTTAAATAATGTGGTGGAGCACCATTTCGCTGAAACCACATCCTATTTCGAATTCTTTCAGGAAGATTCACCAATAACTGTGGCAGATAATTTTCCAGAAAATGAAGATAAATAGCTCCAGTCAATGTACCATCGAAGAAATGTGGCCCTATTACATGTTCTCCAATAGTTCCTCCCCAAACGTTTATAGACCATCTCTGCTAGTTATCAAATTGCCTAAAAAAGTGAGGATTTTCGGTACGCATAATAATGGAAATTGTGCCTATTAACAAATCTATTTTTATGAAAACTTGCCTCATCAGTGAATAAAACATTATGAAAGAAGGTGGCATCTTGCATTTTATCTCTGGCTCAATTACAAAACTGTATACGCCTTTGAAAATCGCCATCAGATAATTCCTGGTGCACTTGAACATTATTATATACATGAATCTTATTTGTTTTTAAGATTCGACAAACAGAGACAGTCTATTTTTTCTATTAGCCTACTATTTACCCACTTCAATCTATTGGAAGACATGGTAAATGGCCTCATTTCAGAATTGCATAAAGACGTGTGTCAATCAAAAGGGTAACATGTGGAATTTTTTGGAATTATTTGAAGAAACCTCCATTTTTTTATTTTTATTCTTAGATTTTGTACTTATTGCTCAATAAAACGAAAATGGTTGCAATTAGTCAGAGGAAAATGCTTACAAAAATATTCGTTTTTCATTTCTACATTACATCGTCGAAAAATATACAGGATGTTCCATTTGAAAAAATTGAGAAAATTCAAATTAAAAAGTTCCTAATTGAAAAATAATTCTTGGCCACCCTGTACATTTTTAGGAAGTGAAAATGATTCAGAAACATTAATTAGATGTCTGGTAACTAGTATACACATTAGGGTGGCCCATCTCTATAGGGGGTGAATTTTTTTTGCGTATTTTTTAAGTCTCACCCCACGAAAATATACTATTATACTAGGAATAATTTATGTCAAAGTTTCAGATAATTCGGTGAACGGTAACCCGTGCCATATTCAGGTAGAAGTTTGTAGATAAGATTTTATTACGGTAACCCGTGCCGCATTCAGGTAGAAATTTGTAGATAAGATTTTATTAAGGTAATACACTTAAATTTTACTTAAAATGCAAATATCTACCTCTTTTCTCATAATGTTTTATTGGTGTAATTATTTCCTAGAAATTATTTGTTTTGGAAGTTTGGAAATATAATGCACCTACGGTAGGTTTTTATGTCAGTTTGCAATTGTGTTTTACAGTGGTGACATTATAAGTTCTAGCATACGTTCCTTTTTGAAAAAACATTTAACGATGGCTGATGTTAGATCCTTACGAAAGGATACTTTCATTTACTTAGTTGGACACTATTCGTCACAAATCATTGGCAATAAATTGCCGTCTAATAGACAAGTATTACAAGTGCTCTTTTATAACATTCGTGAAGTGAAGCTAAGTGTACATGAAAGTGCTAAATTAACAATAAAAGAGGTGTCAGTTTTTTGGGATAAAGCTCGCATTCCGACACGTCAGGATTTTCATTGTGTTAAACAACTGAGAAACTTTATGCAGAGTAGAGGAACTTACAAAAATCAGCTAAAAGGGCCAGTGCGGGAGTAAAGAAAAAAATTTCGTTGAAAAATTGGACGATCTTTTTTGACATTTCTCATGCAAATGCATTGGAGTTGATGAAAATAGATGAAGATAAGCAGTTTTTAATTAACCAAAGAAAAAAGGGACGTCCTGGATTTATGCATGGTATTGATTACCAACTTGCTTCTCAAGAAAAATCAGCTGAGGAGAAATTACAGAAATTATCCGAACGAATGCAACGAAGTCAACAAGAAAAAGCTAGATTAGAGGAAACAGTCACCTGTCCATCAGCAAGTAGTAATTCAGCCGACTCCAACGAAAATGAAGATGAAATAATCGAAGCCCAAGAAGAGTTGTTACAAGACCAGCCTGGCCCGTCACAGCCAAAAAAGAGGAGATTGTATGGAACATGTAACATCATCACACCAAAAATAGCCGCTGCATTTGATGCTTGCAAAATAAGCGACAGGTATGGAGTCCATATTGTGACGGCAGTAGCAGAAGCACTAGGACATGACACCACATCTTTGTCCATCAGCAGAACCACACTTCAGCGCTCTAGACAACGCATCCGCGAAGAAAGATCTGAAATATTAAAAACTGCCTTCGGTAAAGAATTTTTAATGCTTTCTAAACTTTTTGTTGAAGAAGAGCCCACTCACACGACATTCTATCAACCAGGGGCATTTCATCATGCACGTTGGATGGCCAAAGCCATTTACTGTCTAAAAATATTTTTTTTCCAAGATCAGTTCCAACTAACTAAAAAAGAAAAAATAGGTATTGAAGATATATGTCTCTTTATTGTAAAGGTTTATGTAAAGGCCTGGTTTACAGCGTCATTTGCTAGTAAAGCACCGCTTCATGACTTAGACTTTTGTAAAGAACTGATTAATTATCAAAATATTGACAAAGAAATATCTCAAGCCGCAAGTAGGAAAATAGTGAACCATTTGTGGTACCTTAATTCAGTAAATGTTGGCTTATCTTTCTTTGATGACGATATTTCAGTTACCACTAAAAGAGAAATGGTTAAAGCTTTGAATAGGAAAGCACCAAATCAAGAGGGTATTAAACGACTTATGATTAGTAACATTACTGACGTTGAAAACAAGGAAATTCAGGACTTCATATGCGAGAACACTAAACAGTTTTTTCAAAAATTAGGTTTGTCTGTGGAATTTTTGGAAAATGATCCAACAACATGGAGGGAAAATGAAAGTTATACCCGATGTTTCAATATTGTAAACAAAATTAAAGTTGTAAATGATGCCGCTGAGAGAGGAATCAAACTTATTACTGACTATAATGACATTTTAACAAAAAATGAAGACCAAAAACAGTTTTCACTCCAAGTTGTAAATGATTATAAATCACAGTTTCCAAATGTAAAAAAAGAAACCCTGTCGCATGCTTTGGCCTAGTGCAAAAAATATTGTTTTTATTACTATATGTCTTGTAGATTTAGGATAATATTTGGTACTATGTATGAAAAAAACGTTTCATAATAAAATACACAAAGATAAAACGAGAGTTTTATTTCAAAAAGTTCTAGTCTAGTTTTCTTAGACTACGAATTTACAGTAGTATGACACATGTCATAGTCACAACAGATAATGTCTTTGATATTTGTATGAATTGATTAGTCATTCTAAAGATAAATGTTGCTGATTAAAAAAAAAAAAAACAATGCATCAACCAAAGAATGTAAATAATTCCATTTACTTTTATTATTGCATAATAATGCATTCTGCGGCACCCCTTGCCTTCAATTTGCCTCAATAATATTTTGATGGGACTGTTTTTTCTTCAAATGGAACCATTTGCAGGGGTGAGAAATAAAAAATTTTGATTTCGAAAAAAGATGGGCCACCCTAATTCACATATCAATATGCATCTGCAGATGGCATTATTTCAACAAAAAAAATCATTACATCCAAGTGGTTGGAAGATAGTCAATAATAATACAGGAATGCATAAAGTCTAGAAAGAAGCTTCAAAAAATGTTCTGATATACATAGCATTCTATTTAAAAAAAGGCACTTGATCCTATAATTTCGTCTTAGCTCGCCCTGTATATTCGAAAATAATTTCTGGTTATAGACTTTTTTTATCTAGTTTACTTGTATTTCCTAGCTATCGTAGAACTCGAGATATCGAAGACCGACGCACTATCGCCCCACTCTGTATATACTAACCCTAGGAAAGTGTTCACCTACTAAAAGATCCTGAAATGATTTAATTCAAATCAAGTGAAATAAATTCCTCTTTCGTTTGGTATAGACATATTGTATAAAGTGAAAACATTTTTTAGTTACTATATTTCATGATTTTGCATTAGATAATTTATAAACTAACCCTAGTAAAGTGATCACCTACTAAAAGATCCTGAAATGATTTAATTCAAATCAAGTGAAATAATTTCTTCTTTCGTTTGGTATAGACATATTGTATAAAGTGAAAACATTTTTTAGTTACTATATTTCATGATTTTGCATTAGATAATTTATAAAAAGAACTTTTATGAAAATATCTTACTTTCCCATTTTTGTTTTCGTTAAGAAGTTTTCCATTTCCGTTAAATCATTTTCTCGTTGTGTATTAAATGTGCTCTTCTCATACAATCGGCTGAACTTGTAAAGGACGAAGTTTAGAATAAGAGACGCTGTAGCACGTCAAAAACATACCTTTTGTAAAACCCAACGGTTCAATCTGCGATATTTGTGAAATGTCAATGCAGAGCCGGACTATTAATAATTTTATTGAAATGCGACTGTTTAACATTTTGAAGTTTCCTTATTATTAAATAAGTTTGTATTTATCATCAGGTGAGAATACTAACAACTATATAAAAATTATTTCAATTTTTCAATCCAAGAATTAAATTCTACTTGACATTTAAATAAAAAAATTATTAGCCTTTAAATAAATGTCTTTGACAATTCTCTTGCAAATTAAATATAATGTTTACTTACGCACATTACTTTGTTAAAGAAGTATTGTGATTTGAAGGAAAACATATGGTTTCGACCTTACTATATTCAATAACTGGTCTTTAAAAACTGTTCATCCTTCAGTCTGTTTGTTTGTCTATTCGCCTATATACACAGTACACAGTAACTTAATAAACACTTGAAATATATTTTGTAGAATGTGGTGTCTATTTTCCATAACAGTATCGGAATATTCTTTCAAGGCGGTGGAGAGGAATAAGAATTGTTGGAGAAAAACTTAGTCGCCGTCCATTTGTGGATGACATTGTCATCATGCCAGACAAGGAAATGTTTTTTTTCCTTATGAGTTGCGGTGCCAGAGGCCCCGCTGTACTGAAGCTTAAGCTTATTGTACAATTTGTACCCCATAGTCTCGTTATCCCATTAATCCCATTTCTCTCCAAAAGGAGAGTATACGGTCAATGGGAGCTCTGGCTATTTCTTCCGGGGTCACGGTTGGTCCCTCGAAGTATGAAAACCTTCCAGTCACCAAGGCTGGGCATTCACATAGTATGTGGTGAGGAGTTTTCTCATCCTCACCACATATCCTGCATTCTGGATTAACCTTCACCCTATGTTGGTTAGGTGTCTATTCAGTATGCAGTAGGGTGGCCCATCTTTTTTAACTCTGGATTTTGTTTCGGGGCACCATCTAAAATTGTTCTACTAATGAAAATAATAAACTGTACCAAATTTTAGTTAAATCGGACAATATTAAATGGCGCCGACTTAAAGGCAAAATTTAAAATAATTGCAATTAACGTATATCTTGCAAATAAAACACCATTTCTAAAATATAAAGTTTTATTTTATTACCCTTTTGCAAATACACATATTTACGTCATAAAATACTAAATTTAATTCTAAAACAACAGGCATTTTGATTATATCTACTGCATTGGTTCTGTAACTGTTGATTTTTTTGAATCCGGAAAACGCCGACGATAATCCATGACAATTTGTAATAAAAATTGTTTCTGTTCTTCATCTTTTGTTAAAATATTGCAGTAATCTGTAATTAATTTAACGGCCCTTTCTGCTGAATCGTTGACAACCTTTAAATTGCTGACAATTTCAAAAGCTTTTTTATAATTCTCATCATTATTCCAAAACTCAGGATCGTTTTTTAAAAAATCTGTATTTAAGTCAAGCTTTCCAAAAAAATTTTTTGTATTGAAGGTTACAAAGTCAGATATGGATTTACTTAATATCAGAGAAATTTCGTTTTCCCTCAATGTCAGACGTTTAATGCCCTTAATGCCCTCATCATTTGTTATTTCAGTCTCATGAGAAGTCGTCATAACTTCAATCATTTCTCTTTTAACCTGAAATGAAACTTGATCATCGAAAAACGCCATTGCGATATTTTCTGGATTGAGGTACCATAAATGATTTAGCATTTTGTGGACAGCAGTATTCGAGATATCTAGATCAATATTTTTATAATTGATAAGCTCTTTAAGAAATTGTAAATCATGATATTGTGCTTTTACTGCAAATGGGGCGGTAAACCAGGCTTTAATGTAAATAGTGACAATAAAAATACACAGATCTGTTAGACTCGATAGTTCTTTAGCCGTTAGTTTAAATTCATCGCGAAATAGAAAAATTTTTAAACAGTAAATGGCCTTCGCCATCCATCTTGCATGGTGGAATGCTCCAGGAACACGAATTGTTATTTTGCGAGATGGACGTTCAAGGAAAATTTCGGATAGTTCTATTAGTTCGCGGTAATCTTCTCGAGGTTGTTGTTTCCGTAATGACAACCTTATAAAACTTAGAATGACATCTTTTTGTTCACACAAAATGAGTTGAATATTTTCAGATTCTGTTCCAGATTTATAATTTTGTTTATTAATTTTTGGCCACGACGCTTGAAAACGTTTAAATAAAGGGACATTAGGACCGGACGATTGAGGCATTTTAATGTCAAAACAATCTCTAAGAATTATTTCAAATATATGATGCCTGCATGGAAAATACAAAAGGCTTTTTGTCAAATTTTGCTCTAATAAAGTGCATGCACCATTAACGTAACCAGTGTTAGATGCCGTTGTGTCACAACAATAAAGCTTTTACAGCATCTTCTAAACTTAGTTCTACAAGTAACTCAAAAACTGCATTTGCTTGTTCTCTACCGGTAGAATCTGGTATTATTGGCACACCTAACAATATTTCCTTGTTTCCACTAGTCAAAACTACTGCAAGCCTTTCGAATTTTTCCCTGCCGGTAACTGAGGACAAAAGCTTCCCATCCCAGTGAATAACCGCAGCAGATAAATCAGATACGTTAAGTCGTTTCTTTATGTATTCCATCCTTTCTTTTCTTAGTTGTTGTCTAGAACGTTGAATGGTTGATCTACTTATGCTTAATGATTTTACATCATGTCCTAATGCTTCAGCCGTCGCGGTTATTAGATGAACCGCATCTCGGTCACTTATTTTACACTTATCAAGAACCGCTACCATCTTTGTTGTTACTATATTTTTAACTCCATATAATTTTCTTTTCTTTGGTTTCGATGGTCCTGGAAGCTCTTGTGAAGTAGATGGCACAGGCTCTTCGTCGTCTTCGTCTTCAACTTCATCTTCATCTAACTCTTCTAACTGAGGTTGCAAATCAGTTGATGAATCTGTGTCTGAAGTAGTAAGTCGAAAAGGCTCACCTGAAACAAGGATCATTTTTAGGATTTTTTTCTTTAATCATTGCCAGAATTTTTCAAAAAATTGAAAATAAAAGAAAAAATATAAATCTTAAAACACTTACTGGTGTTTAACATTTCCTGCCGACTTTTCTCGAAGAACTTGGACTGTTTAAGTTTTCGCATTTCAGCTCGGCACTCTTGTTCGGTTAACTTGAAGTCTATACCAAGCATAAATCCTGGACGACCTTTCTTTCTCTGGTTTAGTAAAAATTCTTTATCTTCTTCAATTTTCATCACAGTTAATGCATTTGCATGCGCGATATCAAAGAGATCGTCTAGTTTTTCTGCAAACATATTTTCTTTTTGTCTAAAACTATCTCCTGCCTTTTTAGAGTTTTTTTGCAGTGTTTTCCATTCCGTATGTAAATCTTCCACTTTTTTGATGCAGTGTTTTTTATCCCGTATTGGAATACGAGCTTTATTCCAGAAGATCACAGTTTCTTCAATAACCAATGTTGCACTTTCTCGAAGAGTTAACTTAACTTCTCTCGTATTAAAAAATAGCACTTTTAAAACTTGTTTAATTGAAGGTAATTTACTACCAACAATTTGAGACGAATAGTGTCCAATCAAAAACACATAAGAATCTTTTCTTAAACCGTGAGATGACATGCTGATTGTTGCTAAGTAACCATGAAAATGCCTACGATACCAGCGATACGATCTCCACCCAAATATGAAACGCAACCAATGAGAGGGGCGCTATGTCACGATCACGTGATGATCCCGTACATGTGTTTATTTTGATGCGGTCTCTAGATTCGGTGAAAAGACAGTAGTGTTAGGCAGAATCAAATAAAAGTGTCGGTTTATTCGATACTAAAATCATAATAACAGAGTAAAGAGTAAATTATCCTAATTGTTGATAAAAAGAGAACCCGTAATTTTTTATAATATGAACGGCACGATAAATATACTCCTAATATACATGAAAAACTAAATATATCAACATAAACTATAAATGATGACAAGTGTGAATAATTGGGCTAGCAGTACATGCGGCGTGCCTTTATGTTAGTTGCTGTTGTGATAATATACTCGGTTAGACCAAATAATTATTTGAAATATATACCTATATATATATTCATAATTTCATATAACGTCAGAAAGTAGTTATAAAGAATATTAATTTATGAACCCTGTTAATTAAAAATTCATTAAGGTATAGAGTGAAACGTGGTCTTATTTAATCTATAATATCAATTTATTATAGTATACTTTTAACGAAATTTTAAACGAAAGTCGGCGCCCTTTCCTGTTGTTTGGCAGTTGACATTTTTTGTCAGATACTTTCTTATACAACATAGAACGACATTAGCAGGTGCCCCCAAAAAAAAATTAACTTTGATGTTTCACCTATATAAAGGATGGGCCACCCTAGTGTGCAGTGTCCTGCTAAGATTCCCACTGCACACCTCAGCTGTTTTCTGCCCAGCTTTAGCAATTGGTTACTTTGTCTTGGATGGCCCGCCAGTGATGAACATACGTGACTGTCTCATCCCCGGAGCCGGCGCCCCGGTCCAACACAAGTTAAGTTTCTGACTTAACAGTTCTTTTACCATTCCTCTTGCGGTATTATATGATATCCCGCAGGATGGCTCGGGTCCCATCAAGGCTGTTTTTGCGCCTTCTTTGGCCAGCTTAACTGCTTTTTCATTGCCTTCATTGTACTGGTGTCCTCGCGCCCACTCAATGCAGGCCTTTGCCGTTTTGGAACGTATCTCTACTGCATTCAGAGTTTTGAGAGCTGCTTGACTGTCAGTGATGATGTGGATTATTTTGTCAGTATATGACCTCCATACCATTTAATGTGCACGGATTTCTATAGCTGTGACTTCTGCTTGGAACACCGTTGCGGCGATGCCCATGTTCAGACTAATATCTGTCCTTGGTTGGTCCCCCGTAACACCTGCTCCAGTACTTTTTGATCCATCACTATACTATGTGGTATCATTTGGATGTCTTCGCAGTTGCCTCGTTCCTTCCTCTTCCATATCGGGTCTGAAGGTCTTTGTGAAGTTGTGGCTTGTGCTGATTCTATCTGACTGCATATCCAGTAGTCGATTTTTTCGCATTTGTGAAATATTTCGGTATGGTATCCTATTCTTGGAATGATCCCATGTCCGTTTATTTTCAGCCTGTACGCCGCTAGCAGTGCCTCACTCTCCAAAACTAAATGTACGGGAGGAAGGCAAAGTAGGGCGTTGTTAACATTTCTCCCGTTATGCCTTGACATGCCAGTCTGTGTACTTTTTCTGTGTACGTTTTCTCATTGCCTTCGTTTTTCCGGCTTTATGTCACCAGATCAGAGTGGCATAGGTTATTATTGGTACTAGAACCCTTTGGCATTAGCCAGTGCACCATTCTTGGTTGTAGTCTCCATTTTTTACCTACTATTCTTCTGCTGGCCCATAAGACCCGCGTAGCTTTGGTAGTCACTCTATCTAGATGTGCATTGAAGTTTAATTTGGTGTCTAGAATCAGTCCCAAGCGTTTGACTTCGTTGCTCACCTGCAATTCATTTCCCCGGAGACATAATCTTCCCAGGTTGAGTTTCCTCTTTCTTGTGAAGGTGACCACAGTGGTCTTCCCTGTACTCAAGGAAAGATCTTCCTGGGTACACTATCCGTCTACCATAACGAGGGCTCGCTGCATCTTTTCGGATGCAGGGAAATGTTACAAGAACTGAAAATCGCTACATGCAAAGTTCGTTTGAAAATCAATTACACAAAAGTGAAAATGATGACCAACCTCGTGTCTAGCGATTTAATATACATATCAAAGAAATGCAGATGGAATGGTTAAAAATAATCTTGATAGCAAAATAAAAGATTGAGATAATAAAATACCAGAACTCGCCCGAAGCATAACTCCAGATTGGGCAGCATTTGACAATCTTTGAAACATAATCAAAGCCAACATATTTGAAGAAAAAGTTTTCGATTCATGTTTTTTTCTGGTTTTTGCCTATGAAGCAGAGTTTTTGACCATTACTAGAGCATACACAATGAAATTACAAATAACAACATTAAATGAAAATATCTCAGTCTAAGAGATAGTGTGAAAAATGAAGATGTTCACATGAGAATGAGTGTAGGCATCGCAGGTAGAATTACAAGAGTAACGTGTAAATGGGTAAAACATATTGCAAAATTAAAAAATGATAAGTTAAGATGATTTTCAAAAGAATGTTCTTAATTGGATAGCAACTTTTCGGAATAAGGATAGCTGAAACTGTTTGTAGGCGGTCTATGTTCAGCAGTGCACAAGATGATAGTATCTGAGCTCAGTCCTAATTAGTAGCTGAGCAACATTTTTAAGTAAAAAATACAAATTTTAGAAGTTGGCAGGGAGTGGTTTAAAAAATCAACAATCAGTATCAATGTACATTTTATACCTTCTCTACCGAATACAAAATACATGTCTCTAGATTTATCTGTTTATCATAATAACTTAAAATCCTTTCTGATGAAATTTGGAATATTTCAAATTTAGAGTTTTGAAGAATCGCTATTTAATAATGGAGTGGCCGGTGAAGTGTGTTTTATTTATCTGGCGTTCATTAAAGCGGGTTTAGTCGTCTCTAGATGCTGCCTACATGGTTGGCGAAATATGCATCGAATATAGCATCCCAGTGGTATGCAGAGTTTTAGGGTTTGTGAAAACTACTTTGGCAGTGTCACAACAATTCCAACCCCATTTCAGGACCATAATATAAAAAAATTATACAGATTATTAAAAAATCAGAGGACACCACTATACTAATAAGGAACGTGAGCTGGGTTTAGACCGTCGTAAGACAGGTGAGTTTTACCCTACTGATGACTCGTTGTTGCGATAGTAATCCTGCTCAGTACGAGAGAAACCGCAGGTTTGGACATTTAGTTCACGCACTCGCTCGAGCGGGCGCGGGCGGTGGTGCGAAGCTATCATCCGTGGAATTATGCCTGAACGCCTCTAAGACCGTATCCTTTCGAGTCGAAAGGCTGGGTTTAGACCGTCGTGAGACAGGTTAGTTTTACTGATGACTCGTCGTTGCGATAGTAATCCTGCTCAGCACGAGAGAAACCACAGGTTCGGATATTTGGTTCACGCACTCGCTCGAGCGGGAGGTGGTGCGCAGCTACCATCCGTGGGATTATGCCTGAACGCCTCTAAGACCGTATCCTTTCCAGTCGAAACAGGCAACGATATCTCTTGAAGTTCCGAGAGTCGAAAGACTCAAAACAATGTGACTTTACTAGGAGATCGCGGTTCGCCGCGATCGTCACACTAGCTCCATTCGCCGTCGAGATCGACGATCTGCGGTGGGATCGATCCTTGCCGTGTCCGACCTGATCTCACACTTAGTATTATACTGACAGTCTTGTGGTATTAACTTGTCTTACTTATTTTCAAAACCATTTTTCCTAGAAGATTAAAAATTTTTATAAAAAGTACAGAGGTTCCTGTCAGTAAGATGACTTTTTGAAAGAAAAGAATGAGTTTCTGTTAAGTCATGGTATAGTAGGTTACTTTAAAATGCCTTGTATTACTATTCAATATATTATACACAAATTCGATGTCTGTCTCTGATCCATATGTCCTCCTGTTCGTCCGTTTATTCCGTTTCTAGCAAGTACGATATTTTAGGAAGCAGGAGATCGATTTGGACAATAAGTTAGTGTTAACTAGGAGAAGAACCCTGTTATTTTTTTTAAATATCGATTAGTAAATATGAAAGTTATTAAATATTTATTTAAAAAAATGTACTTAAAGATGGTTTGTGATCTAATAAGGTTCTAGTGGGTGCGGTGAACCACATATATAGGGTGAATACTGCACTTCAACTCCACGGGGTGTCTTTTTGCAGAGTTAGTTCTTACACCAAGGAGATCCATTTTCGATGAGGACGCGTTAACATTTTTCCTTAAGAACCAAGATGGCGGCTATTTTTTGAGAAGAAAAACTTTAAACTGTAATCAGTTATATATTAGTGCAAAACATAAGTGTGGAGTATAATTTTTGGTTAAATTATATCTAATTAACAAGAATATGGAGTCTATTTTCCATTAGAAAGCAATATGGCCGTTATTTATTTTTGAAAATACTTTGAAAAATTAAAAAAAAATAAATTCAAAATGATCATGCTGGGTATGATATTCGGCTGTTTCTTGTATCCTGTACACAAATCTAAAGTCCTCTCTCTAATAGAAAGCTAGAAATATCTACCAATTGTTTTATTTTAAGAACCAAAATTTTTTATTTAATTCTTATTAATTTTTTTTTGTTTGAATGACTAGCGAAATATAATGTAAATTATAACATCTGCTTAAATTTTAAGGAGGTCAAAGTTAACGAAAACTTATACCCTAAATGAGAGATTTAAACAAGGCAAATTTTTTCAAAAATGTCCGCCATCCAAATGACATCCCGTGAAGTTAGGATGCTGCACAAAAAGTTGTACCGCAACCACAAATTTCATGTAAACATGCACAAATTGCAATTATTACAACCAAATCAGAATCGTAATTTTGAATTTTTAGCTTTTGACATCAGATTCGGTATACTACTCCTAAAATACCAAACTACCAATTTTAATTCAATTCCGACGAAATTTGAATTTTTTATCGCAATATTACATTTTTCTTATTGCGGGCGCATCCGGCATATTCTCGAATTTTCGACTAAAACAATTGTATTTTCCTTATTTTGCTTGCCTTACACTACACGTAGCTTGACAAAATCATTATAAGACTACCGCCGAACTGTACCTTACACTTTGAGAAGATTTCATAGAAATCGCTTAAGTCAATCTATAAGTAGTGATTGAACGAATCTAAAAAAAAAAAAACGTCGAACTGAGAACCTCCTCATTTTGTAAATTTTTGAACTTTGAAATAAACACCATATTCGTCAGATATCATTCAACTAAAAATAATACTCCACACTTATGTTTTGGACTAATAGAATAAATTGCAGTTTAAAGTTTTTCTTTTAAAGAAATGGCCGCCATCTTGGTTCCTAAGGGAAAATGTTGACGCGTCCTCATCGAAAATGAATCTCTTTGGTGTAAGAACCAACCGTGCCAATGGCACCCCGTGGAGTTAAAGTGTAGTAAAAAAAAGTCGTACCGCGCCCATAATTCTAGAAAAACAAAAATACTATATACCGGGTGGGGCATTTAAGTTGACAAACGCGAATAACTTGAAAATAAAAAATTTTCGAGAAAAATGTTTCAGATAAAAGTTTCATCATTTGAAAAATGGGATCTAATGACTATATTTTTTTTAAAGTTTGGTGGAGGACTTCAAGGTAAACTTTGGTTTTTTAAATGCAAACCCCTATTTTTTTACAGATTCATATTCTGCTCTAGAAATAAACAACTTTTGTTTCACCATTTTTTTATTTGGTTTACAGTTACAGAGATGTGCTACTTCCACGTGCAATACTTAATTACTCGCAAACAGTGAGACCAAATTAAAAAATGGTGAAAACAAAAGTTGTTTATTGTTTAGAGCAGTATATGAATCTGTAAAAATAAATAGAGGTTTGCATTTCAAAACCAAAGTTGACCTTGGAGTCCTCCACCAAACTTTAAAAAAATATAGCCATTAGATCCCACTTTTCAAAAGTTGAAACTTTTGTCTGAAACGTTTTCTAGAAAATTCTTTATTTTCTAGTTAGTCAACTTAAATGCCCCACCCAATAGTATGCTGACGAGCGTTTCGCAAACCAAACTAACAGCAATAAAAAAGAAACGGAAGATAAGGGACAGTTATGGTATTAAGACAAAATATTCATGCACGGGTATTCGGCGTATGGTATGTTTTTGTAATACGGTGCATGGAGAGGCCGTTCAACTAACGGGCAGTTGACGTGATGCTGTCATACGTAACATACAGTAAATAAAGGCCAACTAGAATAGAGGTTAGGAAACGTCTGTAAAGGTATTGTAAGTAAAAATAAGACAATTATGATAACAGTGTCCCATTAGTGCTGGGTGAAAGGAAACGATGGGATTCGGGGTAGGAGGAAGCGGATGTTCTAGACCACACGGGATTTGAAAGCGTCTTGTATGGTTCCGGAACCTACAATAGCACGCTCAGATTCAGTCTACAGTTCTCTGATAAAGGACTATACACTCAAACGCTACGCAGACTGTGGTGTGATTTAAATAGCTGCAGATATACAGCAGAATGACTTTGACCACACCCAGTCGTGAGCTAGGCAAGCACTGTCTTCAGATGTTCAGAAATAATCTACGTATTTGCGTAGGATTACCAACAGAACACTGCAAAATAAACAAACACTTTCCACATTGGGAGTTATATATAACTCCAAGTGTAGAGGATGTAATCTAGAAGACGAGGATTGAAAAGAAGATCCATACTGGGGAAATTCTGGTCTAGTATGGCCAGTAAGGTGTCACTCCGCCGGGTCTCCTCCATAAGTAGGTACATCATTAGTATTGGTTGGTTTAATACTGAGTGAGTTGGTGAAGAAGCCAAATAATTATGAATACAGAAGCACTGGATCTTTACAGATTAGTAAAAACATTAACACAAAATTTAAAACTAAACAGATTGACATGCATAAACCTTGAAAAATTAATAAACCTACACTAACATTTTTAGTATGTTGGTTAAAATTTCTCAAACACTAACTCTCTTAAAAAGACTCAGGAGAAAGAGCATTGATGGAGATACCTACGATGGTACCTGCACCAAAACAAACAATTAATTATAGTATGTGGAATCTACGTTCAGCTTGTATTAAATGGCCGTGATATAACAATAAAATAGTATTCTTAAACTCTAGAAAAACAATGCTCCAACTGAAAAAAATAAATGGAAATAAAGTTCGCCTGTACGATTTACATTACGACTGATCCGTGCCTGCCTGGCTGGGAGAGTTCTAGTCTCGAGTATACCGACCAGGCTGCCCATTATAGGCATTAATGAATATGGGCCTAACGAAAGGATGGCAGCCCGGACAGGGGAGATAGCATCGGGGACTGAGTGTGTTTTTATGTTCGCTTCAAATGAAATTGTCAGCCTTGTCTCTCATTTAAATGTGACTCTGCCAATGAATATCGCGTCATTCCATTTAGGACGAGGCAAAAGTCTTACATTTTTCCTGTAAGTGTAATGGGTATCACAGAATATTCTCAATAAACTTAAAAGAGTCAGGCTTATCTCGTTATATCATAAAGTGTATTTGGAGGATTCATTTACAAATGGGTTTTCGTAAAGTTTTACCGTTATTCAAATCTTAAATTGAATGTCTTTAATATCTCTGGAGATTGCGGTTTACTTATAAGTCGATTAGTGGTGACGTACAATTTTTAAATAGAAGGCTCTAGTTCGATATTTATTATTCTTGTAGACTATTTAAAAATAGAAAACATTGATCTGGTACATTTTTACGACTTGAAATAATATACAGGGTATGCCCTGAGCAACTGTACATAGCTTAATGGGAAATAGAGCATATTGGTCTGATTCCAAAACATCTCCATCCAGAAATACTGCGTTAGTGATATACATAGGATTGCCCTATGTTTGTCAAATTTTCGAATCACCATATTATTTCAAAGTTTTATACAATTACTTAAAATTTGGCACATGTATTTTTGTTGATCAGGTCTACCTGTAGCAATACTATATTTTTTAAAATACAGCGTCGGATTGGGAAAAATGTTTATAGTCTCAGCTAACTCATCAAAAATCGCCTTCCATAAAAATATAATTATTTATGGATGGGAAAACTACATAGTCCAATGCATTCAGATTTTTGTTTTATAAATTCTCTGAACTAGCTGAATATTTGAATAGTTTATTCTCAAAAATGGTAGAATTCATAATCCGAAAAGCTTACCGAGTTAACCCTTCTGTAATTTTTTTTATTTAACAAAGTAAGTGGAAAAATATGGATTTTTGTACATAAGTTTATTAATTTACTTTTTTTTCGGAAGATGATAAGAAGAGAAAATTTTAAACGACTACCACTTCTTCGACATTTTTTTTTATCTATTTATTTAACGTCAGCCTATTTCCGCTACCAGGACCTATCACCGACGCCAGGAGACGAGCTACCCCCAACCTGGAAATTTTATCTGAACCTCTTCCCTTAAGAAGAGTAGGGATCTTTTACTTGCCTATCATTTAATAGACAAGGGACCACCTGCTTTACATCCCCTCCGAAGGATGATATATCCACTACGTAATCCTCGTCTGAAATTACGTAACTTCCGCGTACACACTGATATACAAGCCGCTAGAAGGTGGGACGAGAACGCTGTATTTCCCAAGATGGGTCACCTATCCAAGTACTAACCGCGCTCGACGTTGCTTCAACGGAATATCGACTGATATTCACATTGAAGTCGCCTCTACGCTCGCCCCTCTTCGACATTTAGAATTGTTTGTATGTTTTCTTTAACCTAAAATATTAGATTTTCTTTCTGGCAATGATGATGACTATATCCCAAATAGTATTATTTTACACCGTCGTTTTTTATTTCATTATTTTTTTAGAATAACCACCCAGTATATTTTTTAGCGATACTTGCTGTTGCTCAGATAATCATGAAAAAGATGAGGAAGTGCTACCCTTCACCTCATAATTTTCTAATATGAACAGCAGTAGATTACTTGTGTCATATTGTGAAAATATCAAAAAATATTCTTGAAACCTCCTTCCTTTTTATCGACATAGCATGATATAAAAGAAAGAACGTATATATTGTGTGTTCAATTGAAAAGTTTTTCAAGAAACTATATTGATGCTTGTTAAAATGTTATATTTTCTACCATCCATAAAAATGGGAAGGGTACTGCAATTGATCCAAATCGAATATAACGAAAAGACCAGATTTTTACGTTTTGATGTTTCAGAAACTCGAACAAGTGATTTAAAAAATGTATTTGTGTATGTACGTATGTGTTAAGGCCGAAAATAGCGAAGCGATTTTTACAAAATTTGGTACAAGGGTAATAGTGGTACCCCACATGAGCTAAAAAAAGGTTTGGTGCAGATGGGATGATATTTGGATTAGCATTCAGACTCTTTCGATGATATTAATAACTGGACTTCTTTTGTGCCTTTAAGGAATGCAAAAAAATGCTCTTAGAAGACAGAAAACAGTGAATGCTACACTCAAAGAAAGTGATAGGTAAATTCAACCAAAAAGAGCATATGAAATCGCGCCTATTTAGTTTCATAGTTAAATCAATCAGTAAAGAATAGTCATACAACTTTATTTGTTTTCGTAAACAAATAGTAGTTTAATAATCATATCTTCTTGTAACAAATTAAATAGTACAATGACATTTTTTTATGTTCACTAACCATTTTCAATTTGGTGTACAATTAAATAGTACAACGGCTTTGTTTTTTGTTCACCAACTAATTTTTAGGTTGATCTACACTTTATTGTATGATAAAGTTTTTTTTGGTTAGCCAAAATCTCAGTATTGAGACATCAGACCACCCAAACCAAAGATTAGAGATCGTTTATAAGATCCATCCAAATATATCGATGATCTCTGAGAGAATTTGAACACTGCAATCATGTTATTTATTTTCTATAAATTCATAAGAGTGTAAGATAATGCATGATTGATTATTGTCAGTGATTTGTATGTGGCGTCATCTGGGAATAATTTCTGTAATAGACTACGTGGTAAGCAAGCAAATTTTATGGTAATTCTTTTAGAACTTCTAGAAGACGACAATAATATTGGTTTGTCTACCAAGTACAATAGTACAGCGAACTAATACTGGGTTAGAATTACAATTCGATAATAGTTAAAAATAAAATATACTATTATCTAGTTTAATTTGACGGAATTCAACAAAATAATAGTCAGACGAACAAAATAATAGTCTTATTCATCTACGTTTTAGGTTAATGTTTGTTTTGTTGTATGACAACTTTTTATTAATTAAAATAACAATCACCTCTTGTTTAAAAATACCATCAATATAGTTTGGTTTAACAAAATTAACGATATTGTTAGTTAACCATTTTTTTTTGTTGAATTTACCCATGCTATTTCTTTGAGTGTATGACTTTGACAAGAAGTGATACACTATTTTTATTTCTACATCCAGTGGAAGTATATAGTAACGCAAAAAAAAAAATATTGTTCAAATAAGCTTAGAATGTCATGAAACGTCGACATTCTAAGTTTGAGCATAGAAAATTTCTGTCTGTCTGTCTTTCTGTCTGTATTTTTTTGTGCGCATGATTACTCTGGAACTGTTTAAGATATTGATTTAAAATTTGGTACACGTGAGATGTAGAATCAGATTTTATTTTGATCTTATTCCGCTGAAGGGTTGTTGGGTAAATTGGGGTAAATGGGTAAATCAAGCAAGCAAGCGTCCATAAAATTGGTATTTAGTATAAATGTAAGATAAGCTAAGGCCTCAAAAAAACTTGGTACTAGCCGCCCCCATTAGCACCTCTACACCATTATTAAAAAAGATAAAAAAAAATAAAATTGTGATTTAGTGTGTGTACAAGAGCCAGAGGCCTTAACATTTTTTTTTACTTCATTCGCTCCCACTACGAACCGCCACTACTGGTGTGGCATATCGTTTTAAGGATTTTTGGGGTCGACTATTTCCAGTACCATATTATTAAAGTTCCTTAAATGATTATTTCCACATAGTGGAATGCAAATATAGTATCAACATTTCTGTCGTTGTGAGAGACTTGGATAAAATCTGGATGTGGAAGTAGTGATTCCTTAATCAACGATTTTTTAACCGGTTTTGAGCAGTAATTAAAGTTATTTTAATGTTAACGTACACGTTCGGCATATATTTTGCTTAACAGTATGAATAAAAAAATTATTGCAGTTCAACTTATGTGTTTTAGTTTTCTCCTAGGAGAACATAATGTAAACTTCTACATTATGGTAATTATTATTTTAAAAAATCAATTGTGGAAGCCGTTACTTTGTGATAGTTTATCATAATGATATGAGAAAACACTTTACTTTGTTTTCTATCACTAGTTTATTGTAACATACACGTTACTGCAGTTTCGGCACATTAACGTGCCATTTTCAAACGTTGATTACAAATGAACATGCCATTTGTAATCATCGTTTGAAAATGGCACGTTAATGTGCCGAAACTGCAGTAACGTGTATGTTACAATAAACTAGTGATAGAAAACAAAGTAGTGTTTTTCTCATAATTATTATTTTACTTAAAATGCCTATTCTTAAATTAAACGGAATTATTAATATAGGTGGAGGAAATACTTCAAACTGATTTGAAATATAACAATCACCAACAACTATTAGTTAGGTTATGAAGTAATGGACTGCAAAAAAATAAATATATCAATCTTGGAAAAATACCGTCAATTCAGCAGCCATTTTTCAGAATTACCCACTTCAAGTCATTTATAATTTGACAGTCATTAATATAGGGTAACGTTTTTATCAATATCGGATTTTTACGAGAGGATATCCTGAAAGGCCTGAACGAAGTAAATTTGATGAGTTTCGCATCGTCATCGTTTATGACTTCCACATGAACTGTCGGAGTCTATAAAGGGACAATGTTATCTGTAGTCCATCTAAAAACAGTTTATGACGCTCCTAACAATCGACCAGCGACATCTTAATCTGTATGCTAATGGTCGCTAGGCATAGACGTGCGCCCCTAAAAACTGTTATGGGTGTGTACAAATTCAATTTTTCAATCGACCGTACATAAAATTTAGTACGTTTTGGATAAAGTGTTTTAGATAAAACTAAGATTTAAAATGTTATGAGAGTCGTTCTGACAATATTGTTTACTAGAATGCATAGAAACATTGATTTATCGAGGATGCAGCATTGCTTTTTTATAATCAAGGTAACGATGCATTTCCTAAAATGTCGTCCTTAAGAATTTCAATGTATCTATATAAAAATAGTTGGTTTGAAAAATATTTTATTGTACAAGAGCTGAAAATATCTTTGTATTCATAATACAAGTATCTTTTTCTTCTAATAACTTATCCAAATAGATTAATATGTAAATGACAAAAATACAAATATTATGATGCTTTAACAAGTATTAATAATAATAATAATAATAATAATAATAATAATAATAATAAATACATTTATTTATCCCATAGACATCAACTTGTGTTACATAGGTTATTATATATGAAATTAAGTATAAAAAGGTTGGTTCTCAGTTTGCTGTGACTGAAGTTACAGCATCTGCTCTTCCGTCCAACCTTTTATTATGTTAATATTTACAATGTACACATAGTCACAAATAAGTTAACTTTATACAATATTAAGGAGATTAAAGAAAAGGAAAAAAGCAAAAATACTATTAAATGATTTGATCATATATACTAGAAGTATAGATTAGAATTCATTATTCATTAGGAAATATTTATATTTAATTTTAAATAAGTTTAGCGACATGATTTTAAAATCATCATTAAGTTTATTTTAGTAGAGTACCATATCATAAGAAAACGATCGTTGGTAGAGTGCAGTGGTATGACGTGGCGTTGAGAGTAAGCCTTTGTGGCGAACATTTATGTTATGAACATTGGTACGATATCTTATTTTATTGTATAAAGATTGAGGTAATTTTAGAAGAACTAATTTCTGATAAATACATAGAACATGAAGTATTCTCCTCTTTTTCATATTTAACCACCGGGCGTCTTGAAGTTTATGTGCTGCTGTTTCTACTGTTGTTTTGCTTTATAAATATTCTATTTGTCTTCGTAGATAATCCCCAGCAATATTATATTAGCAGCAATATTATATGTTAAAAGGAATTTATAGAAGATATACTTCTTGAAACTAAATTTCATTCAGTCATTTAAACATTGTTACGCTAATAACAAAACAATAGTGGTTGGTGAGGATGCCGATTTGTTGATAATTTTAATTGCAAGAGCGTTACCTGAACACGAAATTTATTTCTTTTTGGTTCTTTCTTCAGTAGGTGTCCATAGCTTTACTGTTACTTTAACATTTCGAATCAAAATATCTTGAACTAGCTATTTTCAAGTGTCACGCCTATTAAGACTTTTTATCAGGACCACCAGGACCACATCATAGTACAATAAGAGAAAATTTTACTAGGATCACTTTCCCATGTTTTTTACAGGATTCTTTTGATTCTATATTGTTCTAGAACTCGTTATTTTATCTTAATACTAAATACTCTCATCAATAGAATAAGCAAATTAATGCTATGTATAATTTTAATGTAAGAAGTTTTACTGCAGGCTTGTAAGTATGATTTTATTCGATATATTATTGCTTTGTAAGAAACTCTGCATCAACTGATTTACAACTACCAGTATTAGTAATAAATTGTAAGTATGATAGAAGTTATGTACGAATTTAATTTTAGATTTCTGTGACTAAATGTTGTGTTCCTCTTCGCTTTTGTAAACTTTTAGCACAAATAAACGTATTCTACTCTATTCTATACATATGTAAAATATTCCACATCAATGCATCAGTCCTTTACCGTTATATGTTGATTCACCGCTTCGGCCTTTAGTGGACACTTTTTGCTTTACCTAACGCTAACACGCAGTCCATTACGCACAATAACCATAAGTGAGTTGCCAGAAACATAAAAGGATTGCTTTGAATTTGAATTTCTCTGCGTGCCAACATAAAATTTTAATACGCTCAAGTATTTTATTCGTATGAGCGAGGTAATCTCTACGCTCCCGGGCGAAACAGATTAGGTTTTTTCTTCGGAGCTATATTTTTTATTTGGAAAAAGGAAATGTTTTATGAGCTTAAATTTTGCTTTACTCTTTTTTGCAATAAAATGTATCTTGTCTTGTTCAAATATTTGAATTCATTTTGATTTTTTTATCATCGTACACAAAGGCTTTATTATTCTATTAAATCCCAGTGAAATACTGCAAGACAGTAATCGATAAGGTATGTAGCATCAATTGGCTGTTTTGTTGATAAACTGTTGCTTTTTAAAAAAGAGTTTACAGAGCTTGAAGAGTAAACATTATATTTAAGGAATTTCGTGAACTAACAATTAGGTATGAATGAACAAGTTAATTAAAAATATCCTCACAAACGTTGGAATACTTCTCAATTTTACAGAAAAGCAAATAATATATTAAAGTAATAGTAAAGTAAATTTTACCCTTTTCTTCTTGTCATTTATATTTAAATAAAAGAATTTAATCAACGTAAAACATAATTTCAACGCTTAAAAATACTAGCAAATATACTGACGAAAATTGTACTTTGTTGAGATACTCTAAATACCATCCGGTAGTCAGGGCCGGATTACCCAATATGCTAACTAGGCTATAGCATAGGGGGCGCCAGTGCGTGAAAGGGCGCTTCAGCAGTTCAAAACTAACTTTTATCTCCCGAATTTTTCTTCCCCCTCATCAAAAAATATGGGCACTGTAATATATAGTGGGATAAAACACAGTGCAAGAACCTCCTCGTTCCACACAAAGCATTTAATTCTAATGTACCAGTAATGTACCACTGTCCACAAAATACTGACGAAAGTAAAGTATTATCCGTATAGGGTATAAGACTCTCGTTCATGAACTCTCTGATCATGATTTTGATAGGAGAAATCAATTATAAGAACAACTGCAAGAACTATATAATACTGATAACTTTCTAAAAAGAATAATATTTTCGGATGAAGCTACTTTTGATTTAAATTACAATGCCATTAGGCAAAATTGTCGTACTTGGGACGCAGAGAATCCCCACAGGATGATGGAGCATTAAGATCAGAAGCCTCAAACAATGAATGTATAGTGTGGATAGTCGATGGAAGAATTATGAGTCCTCATTTCTTTGACGAGGTGCGAGAGCGTTGCATTTTCACGCACTAGTAACTTTGTATCCAGATCCAGAAGAACGTGCTCTTCCTAGAAACGTCTTCTTCGTTCATCAAGATGGAGCACAATCCTTGTCAGGGGCCTGTCGCCGGATAGGAAGAAGTGGCCAGCCAGATGGCTAAAATATCAACAACGTTCAAAAAGAGTTTATTAACCTTCGTAGCTATTGTCAAGCTATGAATTGAGCCTATACTATGAAAAACGAAAACTATATCACAAATAAGTAGATGACTGTAGATGCATAGAGAATATTATTTAGGTATTATGCAAATCACAACTTACACACTTTTTTATTTATTATGAAAATACCTGCTTTCTGTATATTGTTGTCCTAATTTGGGCACGCTAATATACTAGTTAGGTAAATACTTTAAAACACTCATTTTTGGAGAACCAATCAAAACAACTACTCTTCTAGCTAATACTGAAGAAGTATTGAATTACATGATGGGATTCTTAGTTGTTTTGATTAGTTCTCCAAAAATGAGTGTTTTAAAGTACCTAACTAGTATATTAGCGTGCCCAGATTAGGGCAACAATATACAGAAAGTAGGTATTTTCATAATAAATAAAGAAGTATGTAAGTTGTGATTTGCATAATACCTAAATAATATTCTCTAATCATGATAAAAGCAAATAAATAAAAAAAAATTAATTGTAAAAAAGAGTGTAGATGTACTTAGATAAAGAAAAAAAATATATATAGGGTAAGCAGTAGTGAAAGGAAAGCCACTGAAGACTTAATTTGATTTTTGAATATCTGGTATGAAATACTTCAATTATTCTGATACTTTACTGTTTAAACTAGCTGAAAGATAAATAAGCTAAGCAAAAAAAAATTCGCTTCACTTTCCTATAGAGCTTTGAAACCACAGCTCTAGGTAAACACATAAACACTGTAGCACCTAGCAAAGACAGGCGTACTAGTTAAACATAAAATTCTCATTGCAGCAATTCCTTTAAAAAAAATTCTAAATCATCTGAGAAACAATGAATTCACAATTGTTGCGTCAGATTGATATGATATAAGAAAAGCACTAAGCAGGTTCTGGAACTTATTAGTTAGGTTGTGAACTTTTCTGCAACGAAAAAATTGGTATTTGAAATATTGATCAGTACGAAGTACGAATATTTTTGTTTCTTCTCAAAAACTAGAATTTATTTTTCATTTTCATTTCCTTAAAGATTAGGATTTTCAAAAGTAAATCTCAAATTAATTTCCAACTACATTCCGATGGTTCCTAGCAATTTATTGGAAAATGGTGAATTTTTAGAAAAATTCACAAGATATCAATAACTTGCTAAAACATAATATGGGCCTTCCGGCATTTCCATCAAATTTGCAATTCTGGCTGGCCACAAAAAGTTAGCCTCTGAAAATGAAGCTATTGACCTTATCTGGCACCTTTGTACATCAATCGAGATTTTGAGCCATCACATATTACACGTTAAAATGCGACAAGCTGTTTAAAAGTTATAGGTAAGAACCCTGCCTATTGTATTAGCATTTTAGGAGGCTATCATTAGGAAAAGGGGTATCCAGGAAAAACATTTTTGCACCAGTCTTCATCTCACAAGGGCCTTAATCTACGGTAGAATTTATGACCATTATTTTAGAGATGCCCTGTATAAAGTATATAACCACCACGGTAGCTCAGTCGGTTAAGGCGAATATGGCGAATATACTGACCGACTGTCTATCGCGCTCTGGGTTCGAGCCCCAGCACCGGTCTTGACAATACCGGTAGGTATGGATGTAAGTCTGCGTTTTTTCAAATAGGTAACCTCCTTCCGGACAGCCTTGGCTTTGGATTTGGGGGTTGTTTACTATATGTGGTGTATTTATGTTTATGTTTAATAGAAAAACCCGACGCCTAAGAAATCACTACTTCCACATCTCGAATTCCTATCCCAGTCTCTTACAACGATTTTTTTTTCATACATTTACACTTCACTGTGTGGAAATAATAATTGTTCGTAGAACTTCAATAATATAATATTTAACATTGTTTATCCCAAAAACCCATAAAACGATATGCCACATCGGTAGAGGGGGTGGCTGATGCCAAAAAATTGAAACTTCTCGTTCCTGTGCACCAGTAAATCACAATTTTATTTTCTTACCCACTTCAATAATAGGTGAGAGTGGCGAAAAAAAAATGAGGCCTTGGCTTCTTGTACAAAAGCTAAATCTCAATTTTATGGAATCTTTCTTGCTTGCTTTATTTATTTACTTTCATTTACCCCCCAAATCTTCAACGGAATAAAACCAAAAGGTAGTTATAATACATCAAATTTTAAGTCAATATTATAAATCGTTCCGGAGTAATCGTGCGCACACAAAAGAGTTACGGACAGTCAGACTTACAGATCGACAGACGGACAATTTTTTTTTGCTCAAACTTAAAATCTTGCCATGTCATGACACTCTAAGCCTACTTGAAACAAATTATTTTTATTACCATTACTCCTCCCTCGATGTGCAGCGGCGTAGCTAGGAGGGAGGGAGGCACTCTGCCCAACCTCACGATATGGCGCCCTTACTGAAGATTAACATCCATATTTTATTTTTATTTGCAACTTCTTTACACCGCCTTTTAAACGACTGCCCCCTTTGCCCCAAAAAAATAAATATTTCGCGGTAGGGGAGTTGTGCATTGTGCGTGGAACTTATGTAAACACCAGAATTGGGTAAGTAATCGATTGCAAGACAGATTATATATCTGATTGCAAAAACTTTGAACCATGTAGCATAAATATTACGTAACATAGTATCTGAGTAACCAAATCATTTTTTAATTTTCCACTCTCTCCTCTCAAAGATCCCACCTCAAGCTTCAGGAGACAACTTTAAACATGTGTTTCGTTGTTTATATCATCAGAGGTCAAGCAATACTTCACTGAAAGAAAACAATTACCCACAAAAACGACTATTCCTAATAATAGTAATCCCATTATATTTCAATT
This sequence comes from Rutpela maculata, assembly GCA_936432065.2. Lineage (NCBI taxonomy): Eukaryota > Metazoa > Arthropoda > Insecta > Coleoptera > Cerambycidae > Rutpela > Rutpela maculata. Next base: position 100,795,418 of record OW386291.2, read on the forward strand.
TTACAAACATTGAAATTATATTTGTAATTTTATAAACTTTAAAAAAAATTGAGTTATACTGTTCCTCTTTCCTTTATAATGATGAAGGCTGTAGAGTGAATAATTAATTTTCGACTAGTTAACAATTACTATTTAATTGGTTTTTAAGTAAGTAGGAAGAGCAGTTCTAAAATGGAGACGCAAACAATAGCCAAATCTCGTTCAGTTTTATAAGATAGAATGAAGACATAATTAAATTATACACTTTACTAGGTTAATTAGGTTTCTGCTTAACTGGGAAAAGTTTTAGAGTCCGAACGTGACGTAATTATTTTTTAAGTTTTCGCTGAATTGTTGAAAATTAGTTCGGAAAACATTTAAACGAGGGCTTGTTAAAAAAACTTCAATTTCATAAATTGGGAATCGATTTTTATAATAATTCATTATAAGCATGAGTTGTATTGGCATTTCTTTGATATAAGAAATATTGAGCTGAGCAAAAGCTAACGTAAAATACCATAACGTTATAATTGAACTAGGTTCTATTAATAAATCGTTGATATTTCACCGATTTTTAGCAGAACCAAGCAATCACCTAACAAAAAAATAATAATTAATTATAAAATAGTGTTGAAATTAAAAAAGACAGATACATAGATGGAAAATTTCCGTAACTGAATCTATGATGCGTGGTTTCACTGATTTCAATAGTTTGCCGTCAAATAAATTACATAACTTTATTATTGATTGATTGCCTTACCAGGGTGAGGTAGGCATTGCTGCCACTCCTGGGAAACAACGCCGGGTCGCCCTAAACCGAAAAAACCACCGATCTTTTTCCGATTTTCTTTTGCTAGACTTGCAAGGCCTTGTCGGTTTGGGTTTTTTTATTTCAATTTGAATAAAATAAGTAAATATTGACCTAACTCACCCCCGGGGATTGAAACTACCCCCACCCCCAATAACAAAATACCACGAAGACAAATGAAATCAGCTGAAAAGCGGTATACCCCCGTTTTCGAGGGCGAGGAATACGATGGTGACAATATTTCCCAACCTACCCTTCACCCACTACCTCTAAACCTAAAAAACCATCTCCTTTTTTGATTTTCCGGTACTAGGCTTGCGAATGCTTGTCAGATCGGGTTTTCTTTTGGTAAATTTGAACAAAATGTCATGAGATTTTAGGTTGAAAAAAATCTGTCTATCGTTCTGTCTGTAACATTCTTGTGCGCACGATAGCTCTGGATCCGTTTAAGATATTGAGTTGAAATTCGGTATATATATATATTTTAACAAGATCTGGAACTATATTATGTTTTGATCTTGTTCCGTTGAACAGTTTGGATTATTGGTGGTAAATAGATAAATCAAGCTAGTAAGAGTCCATAAAATTGGTATTTAGTATATATAAAAGAAGCTAAAGTCTCAAAAAATGTCAATAGCCACCACCCTTACCTCCCCCCATTCCATTGTAAAAGGGGGTGAAAAAAGTAAAATTGTGATTTAGTGTGTGTGTACAAGAACCAAAGGTGTCAACAGTTTTTTTACTTCCCACTCCCACCACCGATGTGACATAGGTCGACGATTTCAAACATTAGATTATTAAAGTTTCATAAACAATTATTTCCACATAGAGAAGTGCAAATATAATACCAAACTTTTTTTCGTTGTGAGAAACTTGAATAGAAAATCTAGATGTAGAAGTAGTGATTCCTTGGGCAGCGGTTTTTAATAAAATATAAGAGCTTATTATCGTTGTTGTCGTGATATTTCGTTATTGGGATTGGAAGTAGTTTCAACCCACGTTAAGTCAGCTGTGGTCAATCTTTACTTATTTTATTCTAATTGAAAAAAAAAAACGATCCGACGAGCCCTTGCAAACCTAGCATCGGAAGATCGAAAAAGGGGGAGGCTTTTCAGGTTTAGGGTGAAGGGTATATCGGAAAATATTGTCACCATAGTATTCCAGCTGATTTTCGATGTTTTCGTGGAAATTCTTTATTGAAGGCGGAGGTTGTTTCAACCCCCCAGTGGAAGTTAGATCACCTGTGGTCAATATTTACTTATTTTATTCAAACTGACCAAAAAAAAACTCGATACAAGAAGTCCTTGCAAGCCTAACACCAGATAATCGGAAAAAGGTGTTTTCCGATTATCCGGTGTTTTCGGTTTACGGCTAGCGGTTGGAGGGTAGGGCGGGAAATATTGTCATCATCGTATTCTCCGCCCTTGAAAACGGGCTTTTTGCCTTTTTCTGGTTTACCTCAACGGACTAAAAGGTCAGGAGTGTAGGACGGGAAATATAGGCGTCTGTGAGATGCGCCTCTTTTTGTATTTTTGCTTCTATAATTTCTCTCCTTCTGAGTCTTCTATTTCCTCCGTTTCTGATTCAGAGCATATATTTTTGAGATTTCTTTATTAAATTCATTTTCTTCCTCGTTTTTCCTTTCCAGTATGATTCGTCATTTCCTAGTTTGTTCATGAGCCTCTCAGTTGTTGTTCTTCATGCATGGTCCTTCTATTTTTAATTTGTTGCCCTTCAACATTAGTGCTTTCTTCAGTAGATGTATTGGATCCTACCTTTGGACAAGTCCCTAGTATCTCAATGTGAATGTTTCTATCCTTTTTGTAATTGTTTTCCCTCCTAAATAATGTTGATGTTTTACGCCGTTGCTTATTATTGTTCTTGCAAGTAGCTGGATGATAGATATCCTTTTCAGTTTTTCCCAGTCTTTTTCTTTTGGCTATAGAAGTTGCCAAACGTAAACTAATTAAAAGTTCAATAGCAAGGCACTTAGAATCTTACCTAAATTATCTTATTTGCGTTTTGCCAAGAAACTGTCAATTTTCATAAAAATTCATAAGAATACAAAAGTTTCAAAATTAAATTCTATATACCTAATCTGATAAAACTATTATAGATTAATGGATAGATGAAAGAGTTTAAAAATAATCTAGGTGACACATAAATAAAGCCTGTAAGTCAAGTAGTTCGAAAATATTAGGTATATTAGAAATTTTGGCGGGAAACTTCAAAGCTTATAGTTTATAGGGTTTCAACTTAGTTTAGAGATAGTTAGATTAAATCATAATATGACCTGACCTGATCTACAGTAGTACAGTCGTTTCTAAAATGGTTTCCGCAAATACGAAAAGACTTGAACACTACACTGAAAAGCAGTTGTAATCATCTCCAGATAATACCAACATGAGTGGCGAAACGCGTTTCGAGTGACAATATTCTAGTGTGGTGGTCCAGGTGTTTCGGAAAACTATTTTAGAAGCAGGAGTAGAATAGTCCTCAGGCATGGATCTGTCAATGTACCGATAATATCCCTGAGGATCAACATTAAGCCAACAATAATGAATTTGATTCAAGAGTAGACACCTAAGACTGCTGCTGAAGAGGAGGAGTTGGACGCATTCTAAGAAAATTTAGGAACATTACTCCATGCTACTCTGAACAGAGAAATGACCATTGATAAGGATGTTTGGAAGATGATCACTTGCGAGCTATTGTTGGTAAGTTTGTTATAAGAGAACAAAATGAAAGGAGACAATGGGCTAATACAGTTCTGCCTAAAAAATATCGGTCCTTTATGTTATATAATAAACCTTTCTATAGAGAAAGATAGTAAATTTAAAAGAGCCATAGTCTCTCTATTACACAAGAAGGGAGATCCAAATGACTATAATTATATAATTTATAAAGCTGGTAACAAATCTCTTATCAATAACTATAGACCTGTGTGCATCCTATCTGCAATTCCGAAATTATTTGAGTCGTTAGTTGAAAAAAATCTATCCGCTTCCTTAAGTAGTATCATCATTCCAGAGCAGCATGGATTCCTCCAAGGTCGATCTGTGGACTCCAATTTATATGTCTATACCAACTTCATCGTTAAATCTCTGGTAAAAGGCGCTGACGTGCATGCGGTATACATGGACTTTAGCAAAGCCTTCGATAAGGTAAACCACTCTCTCCTTATAAAGAAACTCCATAAAATCGGAGTCGGTCCTCCTTTATTATCTTGGATTCAGTCGTATCTCTCTGAGAGAACCCAACAGGTTCTTGTTGACGGATATACTTCGCAGACATTCTCCGCAACATCTGGAGTGTCCCAGGGCTCCCACATTGGTCCCCTATTATTTAATTTATTCATCAATGATATTGCTAAAAATATTGATTGTGAATTTTTATTGTTTGCGGACGACCTGAAAATATTTAGTGATATTTATTCTCTGAATGACTGTGCCCAGATTCAAAAAAATCTTGATTCAATTTATTCATGGTGCGAAGACAACAACATGCATCTTATTGTTGATAAATGCTATTCCATGACATTCAGTCGCAGGTTGTTACCCATTAGTCCTGACTACAGTATTAATAGCGTGAGCTTGCATAACGTAACCACGGTGAAAGATTTAGGTGTTATGTTTGACTCTAAACTTTCTTTTTCTGAGCATTTCGAACACATGATTGGGAAGGCAAATAAAATGTTAGAATTTCTTAAGAGAATGGCTCAAGGTTTTTCAGATCCTCGAGCATTAACTATTTTATATATATCTCTAGATAGATCTATTATGGAATTTTGCAACATTGTTTGGTCACCGTACTACAACATATGTATCAACAGACTTGAATCTGTACAAAACAAATTTGTCAGATTTATGTGCTATAAACTGAGCACGAGGGGTATATTCTTAACCTGTGAGGAAGCAAAATCATATTTGGGAATTAGTTCCTTACATAGCAGGCGTCAATATTTCGCCTTCAAAGTTATTAATAACTACATCAGTTCTCCTGATTGCTTGGAGTCTATGCGTTTTAATGTACCATCTTTTAATACTAGACATATATCCATTCTGTCAGTACCTTATTGTCGAACAACTTACGCTATGTTCAGTCCGGTGAATAGAATAAGTTCAACAGTCAACAAAAACTGCACTGAACTTGACTTATTTAGTAAATCTCTTGGTGGTTTTAAAAACCAGGCTAAACACGCTACACTGCAATAATTTTTGTTATTGTTGTTATTTACTTTTAATCTTATCTTTGTATTTCGCTTTTTCTCTTCATGTTTATTTTAGTTGTTAAGTTTTTAGGATTAGTATCACAATATGTAAATGTATTTATACGTAAATAAATAAATAAATAAATAATAATTATAGAGCCATTAGTCTGCTATGTAGTTTCTCTAAAATTTTAGAACTTCATCTCAGGGAGCAATTATCAGATTTTTTTATATCAAAATCATGTTACCGTCCCCTGCTCAACATGGTTTCACAACAAACAAAAGCACGGAGTCTGGGTTGTGTGATTTTCATCACAAAATCATTAAAGCTTTAGAGATCAGTTGTGGGTCTTTCTCACGAGCTTTTGATTTGGTAGATCATCAGCTGCTTAAGGCCAAACTAGTATGATACGGTATTCGAGGAACTGCTTTACAAATATTTTCCTCCTATTTAGACAACAGGACACAAATTGTAAAAATGGCTAGTGGAGTTGAATGCAATATTTGTGATATTAAACGAGGAGTTCCACAGAGGTCAATTCTGGGACCATTTTTATTTGTAATATTTGCTAACGATGTGGTCAGTCATCTAAAAAAAAATACCAAATGTTCATGTAATCTGTTATGCGGATGATACAAATATTCTTGTTACCGGCAACAACCTTATTGAAGTAAAAGAAACCACTGAAAGAGTTTATCAAGAAATCATACATTGGTCTCAAAATAGTAACCTAATTCTAAATAAAACAAAGGCAGTTTCAGTACAATTTTCATTAAATAATAACCTAACACTTTTTAATGGGACTGACTGGGAAATACAAACTTGTGTTGATAGTATACTCTTAGGTGTTAGTGTTATTTTTGATAAACACTTACAATGGACTCAACATATCGAAAAATTATGTATAAAGCTAAGAATAAGATGTTATTCTCTAAAATTTATGTCAAAACATTGTAGCCAGGAAATTCTTAAAGTACTCTAATATACTAATTTTCATTCGCATCTTAGTTACGGAATTGTAAACTGGGGCAATAGTTGTAATGTGACAAGGGTATTTTTATTACAGAAATATGCAATTCGTATTTTATTAAATATAAATTACAGAGAGAGTTACAGACATCAAAGATTTGCGAACACGCAGAGAATAGACTGGAATTTGAAAAAAAAAAAAAAATAACAAGGCGGATAGCAAAAAAATAAGAATCAATATTAATATTGTTTATTGGTAACACGAGTCGAATTGTTCTGTAGATTTTTATTCAGCTTGATTGCCAATAGTAACACACTTTACCAAAAAAAAAAAAATAATCAACTATATCAACAAATTCTGAAAGCTGTGCATTTAATATACATATATAGCACATACATGATTGTTGAATAATACTTTGAGAATGGAAACAGATGCATACGAAATAAAAGTGGTTCTCTTAAAATTCTTATAAAAAACTATACCCTATGATACAGTGGCCTTAAAAAAGTTCGCAATATATCGAAATAGTTTTCAATTTAATTCATCACTGTGAAAGAGTTTATTTGCTAATCTACACCGTAATACTATATTTATTTTACTTACCTTAACAAACAAACAACAAATAACTGTTTCTTGGAAATGCATTTTAAACGACAATTTGTACTACAATTATTCACACCAACTACAAAAACTTAGCTTTGCTCTAATAGCTTGAGTTCAGGCATATTTTTGACATCTTTGCTGACATGTTGCTCTCTAATGCGGCAGCCACAATACGTAACTGCGTAGATTTTTGTCTGCCTGATAATAAGCAGTATAAGCCAATTGGAAGCCCCGTTCCAAAGATGTAACCAAAAACTCAGTTGACTTCAAGACTATGAGTATATCTACTGGTGAATGATTAATATTGGTAACCAAAATATTGTTAGATCAGTGATTATAAGAAAGTTTTGTCGTCTATCTAACCGCAGCAAATGACCATCTGCTAGACAGACCACCCTATTTAGTTTCATCCTACGATTAAAGAACTTATATCTAGATACACAATGGCATGAATTTTATGATCCCGAAAGACTCCCATTCTAAGGCACTTCTTCCCATAAGTTGCTGATTGGCCCATCGGCGTATTCGCGGCCGCTCGTACACGATCGGCTTCAGTTCGATTATCATAATCTCAATTTGACAGTTCGCCCATTAATGTCAATAAATGTTTTTCGTGTTCTCCGACCAAAAACTGGTGAAAAAGTAATTTTATTTTAAGTTGTGATTTGCTTAATACCTAAATAATATTCTCTATTCATATTTACACAGTTTAGTGACAATATATTTTGTGCAAATAAATAGTGAAGTGCTGTGCCGTTTGCAGAAAGCAGTTTAGAAAAGAAGAAAATCGATCGTTCCATAGTCGTAACATGATGAAGTTCAGTTTACAGTTATAAAGTAAATAGCAATTAAATTTTAATATCCTTTCAATACATATTTACCTTACTGTTTTATCTTACTGTAATATCGTATGCCTACATCACGTTATATAAAGAGCGGGTAATGCAGGAATTGCAATAATTCATTTTAATGAAAATATTTACCATTCTACACATTTTCTACACACACAACGCCACTGTTGCCTATGGGATGTGATGTTCATCTATCCATTTTAATGGACATATAATGTGACTATGTTAGGAGCAAACAAGGTATAGAGTGAAAAGATAGCCTGTTATGTATCTAGATATAAGTTCTTTAATCGGAGGTTTCATCGCAAATCGTCGGAAGTTATTTTGCCAAAGATCTCTTTCTACGACGATCAATGGAGTTATTGAACGTATTGTTCATGCTTATTTTCTCGTAGCAGTGACATCCTCATATTCCTCATATCGCACAATGAGTTGTTTAATAAAAAAACGAGTTTAATTAACTATTCCACAAATTGTACAACGAATTTTAGTGGTGTAAGTATAACAGTTCTGCTTGAGTTGATAAGCACCTATCGAAGTGTAATTATAATGTATAATTTATAATTGGATATACATAGTAATTATCTTCTCGTTTTCTTAAGTATAGTTTGAGCACAGTTTCACTAATAAAACAGAACGAGGTACTGTCATCAATACGACTGTGTAAGTCAATATTTAGCTCATATGTGAAACTAAGCGATCAAATAATACAACTGCAGTTTCCCACATCTAATTATTATTAGTACAGTCTCTAGGGTTTCAACTTCGAATTATATCCACTTCATATAGAATTAAACACGTAGTATTTTGTGCACGAAATAAAATAAAGCTTGCATACGCGAGGCAATCGCTTTATGAGGTAAAATTATAGTAACGGTCTAAAAAACCACCTTTTTCTCTAACATCTCTGTAAACCGAAAAAATAATTCAGACAGAAATAAAATAGTGGACACTTTAACATATTGCCAATATTTTTCTATGTTCAACTGACTAAAATGCAATAATAAGAGTGTGCTTTATTCAATTTTAAAGAGAACGAAACGAGTATTTCTATAAATTCAACCCCATTTAAATGGCGCTATTATTTTTTTGGTAGCAAATCTTCTTCATACATAACAATTTCGTAAAATTTGCAATAATATAGTGTATATAATATAGTGCCAAAGAATTGAACAATATTCAAAAAAATTATTAATTCAACAGTTTATTTATTACTATAATAAATAACATGAGACACAAAAATACAACAGGTGTTGACGTAATGTCGACTTAACTATTAAAGTTTAGTAACTACGTTATAATAGATTCTCTTACACACCTTATTAAATTGTCGAAAATTCTGTATAGTTTCCGAATATTTTAAAATGAGGTAAAGTAATTCTGTTGTTTAAAAAGAAGATCCGAAAAATTCCTAATAAACAATAGAGTACACCTATATTTAGAATCAAATAATTTATTTACTTGTAGTCAATTCGGTTACAGAGGTAATAAATTCACTTCCCACTTTCCTGGACGGTGCAGTTATTGTCCATTTACTAGTTCCAGGAAATGTGAAAATGTTTTTGGAATATTATAAAAATATATTTAAGGCCTACATTTGTCGGCTATTCCAAAATTTACAACGAATTGATTTAGTATTTGATAGGTATTGCTCTAAATCTTGAAAGCTGACACACGCCAATCAAGAGGAGTAGGAGTGCACGTACGAGTTACACCTTCCACAATAATTCCACAAAAATATAACGAATTTTTACGAGTAGATGAAAAAAAAAAAAGGTTGTTTACTTTCTTAGCAGAACAGCTAATAAACGAAAATTTTGAAGGAATAACAATAATCTGTACGCTTGAGGAAAGAGCAATATCGTCTTCAGCAGAGTTAGATCTATCAGCTATTTCACCCTCATGGCATGAAGAAGCGGTCGGACGTCTTCTTCTTCATGCTAAGCATGCAGATGATATTGGCCACAACTGCGTTAGCATTCGAACGGTAGATTCGGATGTTGTGGTCATTGCAGTATCTGCCTTTTCAAATTCTGAAAATATTCAACAACTTTGGATTGATTTTGGTACTGGGAAAAATCGTAGGTTAATAGGCATCCATGACCTATGATATTTCCTTCTGAAACAAGTTGCGATACCGTGTCTTCATTTTGTGGAGAAGGCCAGAAAGGAGCTTGAAAGATATGGATGGCAGATCCTAATATTAATTTCGCTTTTGAGCAGCTACTAATTGGAAGACACCCAGATGAAGATATCATGCGTACCGTGCAAAGATTTGTGATTCTTTTGTATGATGTAACATCTCCCTTAAACGCAGTTAATGAGTGTAGACGATCCCTTTTCATTAAAAAAAGTAGAACAATTGAGAATATACCTCCAACGCAAAATGCTTTACTTCAGCATGTCAAGCGAGCCACTCTTCAAGCCCTTATATGGAAGCACTGTCTGGAAGAAGACTATCAAACTCCTTCGCCCAATACTTGGGGACGGGAAAAAACTAATGACGGGTTTCAGCCATTGTGGTCTACTATTTCCGATGTCGCAAAAAGTTGTGAAGAACTAATTGCCTGTAGTTGCAAACAAAGGTGTTCTGTGTGCAAATGCGTCAGAAATGGTCTTCAGTTCACGCAATTGTGCGCATGTGAAGGACATTGTTCTCAAAATTATTAGTTATAAATATTTTCTTTTTTAGATGTAAAACAAATTTTTATTAAAATGGTTACACAAACTTTTTTGTTTTTTTTTTCTTGGGCAACTATCTCTTTACAGATCCATCTCAACAAAATTTGACTACAACCATTGAATTTATTGACCAAAAGAACACAAATTGATACCAAACATGAATATGCAAATAAAATGCCAAATTTTTCCCACCTTATTAAAAAATAATAATAAAAAACATTACGGACATCACGTTTTGGTGTACAACACATATTTAAAAGTGGGTTTTATTAAAAAATATGGCTTTTAAGTGGATCAGTCTATGCCTAAAACCAGTTTCTCATTTCATGACGTCATGGGGCGTTTTTCCATTTTTGGTATATATAGTACTTATATCCAAAAGGGCACGTTCGCCGCCAGCACTGAAATAATTTTATGATTTTTAATGCTATCCGACCGCCCTACTATAACAGAAAGCGGATAGCACATCTTTCATAGTCCACAGTGATGCCTAGAACATTTAGTGAACATAACTGCAATTGTCACTAAACAATTTGAAGACTGGTGTTATAAAAATTCTTTAATTATTAACATGAAAAAAGGGCATTTTTATACCTTACGACAGCGGTTTTCAATATGTGGGTCGCTACCCCCTGGTGGTTCGCAAAGCTATTCCAAGGGGGTCCCGAGCTATTCAGAAAAAACCAATAAAGTTAAATCATTTATTCTAAAATCTAAAAATCTAAATATTACACACATACAATTTTAATGAAACCAATTTTTAATGAGAAATCATACTAAAAACTATAACAAGAAATTTTAAAATTTGATTGATTTTAGATTTTATTAATAGAGATCGCGGTTGGGGAGTCGCGATTGGTAAACTTGTTTTTTATTTTTGTAAGGGGGCCGTGGTTCGAAAAAGGTTGAAAACTGCTGCCTCACGAATATTGCATCCAATAATAGTCCTAAAATAGAATTATGTTGAGACCAGTATCGAAACAACAGTTGGCTCTGATAGAATATCAATGTTAAATTTTACCCCCACATAGATAATCTTCGTCCTAAGTAAGCAGGAAGAATATTTTTTTATTTTTGTTTCTGAGATTTTCTGAAACATGTATTTTCTTCTAAAAATAAGGGGCTGTCCATAAATGATGTCACGCTTTTAGGGGGGGGGGGGGTTCTGAAAGTTGTGACACTTTGTGACAAGGGGGGGGCTCAAGCAATTGTGATGTCACAATACAAGAAAATCTGAGAAAGAATATTTCCTTGCAAAATATGTATCCTAGTTCAAAATTTATAATTTTTATTAATTTACATAAAAGTTATAGTGTGACGTGACAGACAGGGGGTGGGGGGGATCGGGCGAGCGTGACAATGTGTGACAAAGGGGGAGGGGTGGGGACCAAAAATTGGCAAAAAATACGTGACATCATTTATGGACGGCCCTTAATGTGCATGAAATCTAGAAAATAATATATTAATATTAATATTATTGCGAATAGTATAATTAAAGATTATATGTAACTTTGACTTCATGTACACAAAGTAAAACTGTGATGTCAGTTTAACAGTGATGTGCACTGCTTGATATATTGGAACCACTTTATCAACGTTTTATTTCCGACTTTTATGCTATTTTTTTGAAGTTTGACAAGAACATTCAGTAAAGAAAAAGAATTCGTGAATTACATGCATTTACTTCTGATTACATTTTATGAATAATAATATGTAAAATATATACAGATTGTCTTCTCAATGTTACCATACTTTACTATACTAAATCCGTAAAAGCAAGATAGTGATGAACTGAATTATCAAGAGTGTCAAGCGATATAAGTAACAGAGCGATATTGATTTGATAGGACTTTGGAAAACTTATTTTACTGACATCCCCTTCAAATTCAAACGCCAATAGAATTTGTTGCCCGCACTGACCACGTGCATTCATTACTATCCTCCTTTTATGGATTTAGTGTAAGTATGTTGGTTTCAAATTTTAAAATACATTTTCTGGCGAATCAACTTGGACCCTCATCGTTTTTGCTGTATGCTTCTCATTTCATTTGGTGTTCAAAATTATTTTTGAATTTAAAATTGTATGTGGATTGGATATACGTAGTACTAGTCTGGCTTTGGGTAATGTATTGTATGTTATTTTTTCTACTCCCAGGCTTTAATTCGTTTATTAGACATTCCCTACCTGTACTTTAAAGAGATTCATTAAGATACAGATTTTCCATTCAGATACAAGTTTATAACCAATAGAAACGGAGGTTGATTTAACCAACTCGATAGCGCAGTGTTTAAGGTGTTAGGCTTGCGACCACGGGGTCCCGGGTTAGTCCTGGATAGGGTATGGGTGTGTAGTGGCTTTTTTCACGTATTGCCGAGACGGTAGCAGTGGGCTAGACTATGGTTGTGTGAGAGACAACACGATCTAGTCGTCTCCTCTCCTGAGTTCGAGTCTCAGCTGCGGCAGATTACAATGTCCCAGGGAATGGGTGTTATCGGGGTGATATCGTCTATGTGTGTCCGTCCGTCCTGGTTGAGTGGTAGAATAGCCTACGGATAAACTCCGCCAGGACATTAATCTAAATAGGGCGATACAAAAAAACGCGACAGACAGCAATATTCTATCAACTATTGCCTTGAACACCTGACAGATCTAAAATTTATCAATTTTGATCATTTCATTTGTCATGTCATGTTTACCCAGCAATTTCAGAAATGAAGTGTTAATTTTCTATTTTATTATGACTGGTTGTAGAAAAAATAGTGTATGCAACTCACATTTAATGGCAATTAAGACACTCGCATTCATTATGACATTCGCGTACGGTCCATGTCATAATTCTCATGCTCGTGTCTTAATAGCTGTCATTAAATGGTCGTTGCATAGTATACTATTACACGTTCTTTTCCCCATTATTGATTATATGTGACGTCGGCGGTGGCAAAATTTGTTTACCCATTTATTATAGATAAAGTTAATGAAAAACTTCTCAAACTTGTATAACTTTTAAAAATACCCACTCGTGCTGATGCTAAAATAATTATACGCACATAATTAAAAATTGAAGGAGCGAGCGCTGCGCTAGGAAGATGGATCGCACTTTGATATGACAAGGTCGGTCGGTTTCTAATATAAATGCACTCAAGTAGACGATCTACGGCCATAAATGTGAATGTGTGTGTACGTGTGGAGGGAATGATTGATTGCGTTTCAATGATGCGACTCTGGCTTCAGTCCAACATTTATATTATTAAATTGTAACAAGGCCTTGTAACGATCGGCTTCGCTTGATGCATTATTTTATGTCACCAAAATAATGTAACGAATTTTAATTTACCGGTTTTTAATACGATTGGTTGATTTGTGGTTTTACTTATCTGTTGAATAACTATTTTAATTAAATATATTCTGTATATTTTGGTTTAATTCATTGTGATGATAACATCTACCTTCAATATGCAGTTTGCGGCTGTTAAAGCAATCTATGTGGCCGATTACATTGGCCAAAGTTTTACGGCCAAAAGAGATGGATTTAACCATACTTTTGGATAAATGAAGTATGATGTCTTCATTTCATCATAAAAAGTCCTCTTGGTTAAGTATATCTAACACGAGGCACGTATGTCAAAAACATTTTATTCCTAAAAATGAATATTTTGACTTATATCTCACCCAAGATCTCATCAAATACTCGGTAGGCTACCAGCAGAGACAATCCCGGGCCGTCGAACCGCCAGAAGGTGGTGGACGGCGCAGGGTAGGTTAAAGTTGGTGACCGAGGACCGTGGTTTGGAGTCCACGCTAAATTGTAGATCTCTAGGCGCAATTGGCCATTCTGGCCTAGTTGCTGAAAGCTGCATGGGACGAAATATTCGGAATTCAACTTGAAGGAGGACAGTTGCAGGGAACATGAAATAATCATTAAATAAAAAACAGTATTAATCAATGAATTATGTCACTGTCATGTCCCAATATCTTATGAACAGTCGCACTCATATTGTACCATCCATATAAGAAATTTTCTTTTTTAAAAAATAGTTCTTGTCTATTGACGGTAATTGGTGTCAACGCGGTGTTGTCGCGACTAGATGTAAACAAAGTGCTTTATAACAATAAAATCACTTTGGATAGCTAAATTTTCCTATGCTTGACCTTCAAGGTCTAAACTAACCTACAACAAAAAAGTACTCAGTGGAATTTTTTTTTAACTCTCGAACAATATCGTTATTTCCATAAAATTATCATCTTTAATTGTGCCTTATAAAGATAACAATTTTTCAAAAATACGTTTCAAAGTAATCGATGTAATAATATAATTAGGACATACATACCTGTAGCTTCAGAATCCAGTACGAAATATTCTTGAAAGTGGCAAAAAAAAATAAAAATATACATTGATGTTTTGGACACAATAAATTCAAGCGCAGTTGACAGGAGGAATGAGCACTTGTGGGACGCTTTGCACCTTTACTATTATTAATACAAATAAAATATAGACAAGGTTAGGAGCGCGGGTTTTTAAACGACGTGTTTTTTAAAATTAGATATATTTTAGTCCTAGTGGAGAAATTGATATTTGTCGTCCCAAATAGGTCAAAGTGCGGTGTGTGCGTCTCACAGTATGAGAAAAGTACCATTTTTTGACAAAAAATCTGTTGATCGTTGGCATTTAATTTGAATAAATCAAACGGGAAAATACTCGTAAAATACTGTACTCTAATACTTCGGCGAAGAAGGTTAAAATTAACATAACCTATAAAAAATTCCTTAGAATACAAATATTAGTGATTATAAAAAAAAGAGTTATGAACAAAACAACCAAAACAATATACCTTTATGTTAACAGATAAATCTCAATAAAATATTTTATATTTATATTTTATTGAAATGTTAACAACAAAACAATAAAACGTTAGAGCTGCAGTGTAATATTAGTATAGTATAGCAAATCCAGAACCAACAAATGTTTTAAGGGGCACTCTGTATTAAGTCTTTTTCATTTAAATAAATATGGCCAAAATTACAGTTAATCCTCGAGTTTATCGATAAAATCTTCATGTATATTGGATTAGAACAGGATACATAGCGCCCCAAACGGCGCAAGAAAATACGAAAACAAAAAGCTATTTATGTGGCTCTCCTGAAACATTAACTACTGTGGTGTAATATTTTAAGTGGTGTTGGTTAATAATAGTTATTTATGTACCAAGGCTTGTAAGTGTATTTTGCAGGTCGAGAACATAGTGCAAACCGAAGCCCCTAGGGCAGAGGTTTGCAAGTGTTCGAGACCTGTAAATACATGATACAAGCCGAGGTGCATACGGCGTTTTTCGTACTACTAGCAATATTATAATTTTTAGGAATATTCATTCAATATTATTATATTTCAAGGATTGTCGAACTCATTTGTTAGTTGGCTTAGTAGTCCTGTCAATGAATGGGTTCTAGAGGGAAATGCCGAGATCACAATTTTTGTGCTGTGTTTGGACAATTTAGGAGGTAAATATAACAAAAGTCGAACATGGGAAGTGCTGGGAGTGCAGGGGGCACTCGGGGTCCCGGTTTTTTGTTTTTATTTCTTCAAAACGGTTAGCCCTAATCAAAAAGTTGCTGTATGCAAAATTAAAGCTGACTAAATTTTCTACAATAATGTTTCTACTAATTATTTTCGTATTTGTTATGATTCAGTAATGGATTATATATATTTTGACTGTATTCCAAGTTTATTATAAATTTATTTTAAATAAAAAAAAAATGAATAATCATCGTAGAAATTTTTTTTTAATAAGTGAGAGTTTGTAGGCCTCTGGTTATCACAATGTATTACAGATATGGCCCAATTTCAATAGAAATTATTATACTATGCTGTTTTACATATGTTCCAAATTGTAATTAAATATTTTAAGTCTAACAGAAGTTATCGTGTTTACAAGAAACGGTATACACGCACACATACATATACACACACACACACACACACACACACACTTACAGACGCAAAGACATTTTTTTATTCGATATTTGAGTTCAGTCTGCCGTGAAATGGATATCTGTACAAAAATTTGTTTTATACGATGATTATTAATTTTTTTTTTCAATTTATAATAAATTTATAATAAAGTTAGAATACAGTCAAAAGATATACAATTCATTACTGAACCATAACAGATACGAAAAAAATTAATAGAAACATTATTGTAGAAAATTTAGTCAGCTTTAATTTTGCATATAACCTCTTTTTTATTAGGACTAACCGTTTTAGAGATATGAGTGAAAAACCAAAAACCAGTGTGCCTCCCTGCACCCCCTCACCTCCTACGTTCAGGGACTTTACCTCCTAAATAATCCGAACACCGCCCTTAAGTAAAATATTGTGATCTCGGCATTCCTCTCTAGACCCCCGTGTTTGCTTTCTGCTATGGTTACTGTGAATAAGTTATCAAATTGATAACTTCATAATAATTTCGGCCATTCAAGTTATTTACGTGAGTTTTTGCAATAAAAATTTAGATTATGATGAAAGTATCGACATTCAGGAGGCAGCAAAAAATGCGTGTGCTTCGTTGGTGCCCGAATTTCATTATCATTTAACTTCCTTATTATTTTACTTTTTTTTGCCCTTGGGCAATATACAAATTCACAAAAATATTAGTAATTCCAGCATTCATTCAGATCATCACAACTGTAACATAAAATCTGCCAATTTATTAAGGGCTCCTCGTCTTAGGTTAAAAACATCGATAAGAACTCTTTGAATCTAAAAATTTATAATATGTTGCCGAAAAACATTTAATTATTACACTTAAGGAACTTCAAAATTACTATAAAGAATATTTTGATTCAACGCTGTCATTCTGTGGATGAATTTATTATAACTCTAACTCAAATAAACATAAACTGATGATATGGGACAGCGCTTCTTGTGTTGAATTACCCGGTATTTTTTTAAATTTTCAATGTATTACTTCATTATTGTTTTGTGTTATATTTTGTGTATCTTTTTAACTAAATCAGCTTTGTGATTATTATATCTTTGTGATAGTTATGCATTTGTTATATTTAAATACTGTTATGTGTTTACGCCCTTTTTGTAAACACCCTGTATCGTGGGTTCGGAAATTGTAACACCAGGGTAACACTAAACAATAATTTATTAACTTACTAATTACAACTAATTAATTACTTTACTTGTATTACACTGTGTACTACAATTAATTACTTATTACTTTAGTCCCTTGATCTGTTCTGCTCACTTTCTGCTTATTCACCTGACCATTAGAACTTTACTCTGTACTAACTTAACTGTTTCCACACACAGCTTGTCATTTCTTTTATATACCCTAGGTTATGTGTTCTGGATCTTTCCACTACATTCCAACACATTCTATACTGTTCCAGAGGATGTCTGTAATCTTCTAGATTTTTCTACATGTCTCTGGAGGGTTGAAACACATGCCCCCTCCTTAAGCCTGAACGTCCCGGTCAGGCAATTCAGTCTCTTTCACATACTTCGCCAGTCTATCCAAGTGTATGATTTTCATCTTTGACTTTTTACTTCTTTGACTTGACTGACTTCTGTCTTGACCACACCTACTTTATCTTCGACCTTGTTTATAGCGCCCTGTTGTATTTTCCCTTGTTCATCAAGAATTTTTCTTCCTCCTGGCACCTTTCTTGTTCCTCTTGACGTTTTATTTCCAAGTCCTCCATCATTTTTCTTAGTTCGGTGTTTTCTTCTTGACGTTGTCTTTCTTGTTCTTCTTTCTTCTCCCGACGTCGTCTTTCTTGCTCTTCTTTTTCTTCTTGATGTCGTCTTTCTTGTTCTCTTTTCTCCTCTTGCTGTCGCATTTTCAGGTCCTCCATCATTTTTCTCAGTTCGGCTTTTTCTTATTCACGTCGTCTTTCTTATTCCTCTTTCTCCTCTTGACGTCGTCTTTCTTGTTCCTCTTTTTCCTCTTGACGTCGTCTGTCTTGGTCTTCCATAATTTTTCTCAATTCACCTTTTTCTTCTTGGTGCTGCTGGTCCATCGTCTTCCTAAATTCCGCAAGTAGGTCCTGCATTTGTTTCTCCCCTGCGATGCTTCTTGTTGTTATGGGCATACGACAGCGTTAACCAGGTCTGTTTTTGTCTTAAACTATCACCAAATAAGTCTTATTTAGTGTCTATATCACTCTCCAGTTGGAATAATTCACTTATCTTCACCAATTTCCGAATAGAATGTTCTAGAAATGTTTGCGAATTTACACAAATGAGTTTTTTGCAGTGTTTCTGCCACTTTCCAGTTGAAAGAATTCGATTATCTCCACTAGTTACCAAATAGAATGTTTTAGAAATTTTCGCGAATTAACACAAATGAGTCTTTAAAAATAGTCCTTACACCAGGTCCCGTAAGTCAATTCTTCGTGTCACACCTAATTCCCGAGAAGAACACTGTAGAAACTTTCTCGAACGATCCAGAAATCTTCTGTTATAATTCCGCTTCTGACACCAATTGTTATGTGTTTACACCTTTTTCGTAAACACCCTGTATCATGGGTTCGAAAATTATGACACCAGGGTAACACTAAACACTAATTTATTAACTTACTAATTACAACCAATTAATTACTTTACTTGAATTACACTGTGTACTACAATTCCTTACTTATTACTTCAGTCCCTTGATCTGTTCTGCTCACTTTCTGCTTATTCACCTGACCATTAGAATTGTACTCTCTACTAACTTAACTGTCTCCACACACAGCTTGTCATTCCTTTTATATACCCTAGGTTATGTGTTCTGGATCTTTCCACTACATTCCAACACATTCTACAATGTTCCAGAGGATGTCTGTAATCTTCTAGATTTTTCTACATGTCTCTGAAGGGTTGAAACACATAACAATACATATTTCTATTTGTACTTAGTTTTATAATATTATTATTTATTATTTTTATATAGAATAGTTTCTGCTCTGACTTGGTACAAATATACTTTGCTGTATATAAAGTAGTTAAATAGACTTTTATCTTTCTATCTATCTATAATATTATCTGTCCCCTGGGTTCCTCTTCTTCTTTTTCTTTCAGTGGGGCAACGAAAGGTCGCTGCACTCAGGCTCTGTGGCCCATTGTTATACTTCCGCAGTAAGTATTATTTAAAAGTTATAGCGGCTCGAAATTTGAAAATTTTTCTCGAATATTGAAAACTGTATGCCCTCCTTGCTCCGCCATTTTTAACACTCATTGCTAATTTTGCATGACCAATAAAATTGACTTACTGTAGTATTATTTGTTTAAAGAGTTTTTATAGTTTATACTCACCCAAAAAGGTGAAAATTTGTGCTTCACTCCAGATTGTTGCAATTATCTCCGTCCTCATTGCTATTTCATAACAATTAGTTAATACTAATATTGCAGATATAAAATTTCCCAAAATATTTTCTTAAACAATTCTCTTCCACTATCAATTGTTTAAAAATTACAGCAGCTCGAAATTGTAATCATTTCTCAAAATTAGAGCTGCTGTAATTATAAAATAGTTGACCTTAGAAAAGTATTATTTAAATAAATTATTGTTAAATTATACAATTAAAATGATTTTTACAAAAAATGTAACAAATTTTATAACATACAATGTTGATAGTAATTGATTACTATGAAGGAACAACGGTTCGTTTTTTCTCTTTTAGTATTTAGAATATAGAGCTAAATTGTACTTACTGATCTCCCAGTACTTTCCATAACAGCGGTAAACTTACCTGTAAATAAAAAGAGTTTAATTAGTATCCACATATGTGTAGTTTAATTTATACATGTTAATTGTAATAGATATCAAACATTTTACCGCGAAATAAGCGGATAATTGCAGCATGTTCAACATATTCAATACTTTGGCCACAAAGCCGCAAGCTTTATTGAATGAATATCTAAAATCATGAACATAAATATTACATCTCATTTTATCAATAGAGTGCTAAACGTATGCTTTAAGTTTCTCCGGTTCTTCTGTTATAACATTACACCTATAACGGAAGGTATATAAATCTTCCAAGGGAACAATATATCGTTGTCATTTTTCTTTATTTATTTAATTAACAATATACTATCCAGCAGATCATTTCAATTTCTGGGCAGGAGATAATAACTACTTACAAATTTATTAATTAAATGTGAACAAAATTGATAACCCTGACTGCAAGATCTGCGAGGATGAGGAAGAAACTTCCATCCATATCCTAACTTAATGCCCTAGTCTTATGAGATTCAGGCACAAACACTTCAGTATTGGTTTTCCGGTGCTGGAGGGAATAGGGAATGCTCCATAGCAAAAAATTTAGCCTATGGTTTAGAATTCGGCCTGAATGGGGAATTCCCTAAATTTGTGAGAGAAGCACAATGAGCCACAAGGCGTGAGTGCGGAGACCTTTCGGCGTCCCGTTAAAAGAAGAACAAGAAGATATAATTACGCAATTCTCGAGATTCTAAAGCAAAAATCGGTTTAAGGTAGAGTCTGAGGAAAGCCAGCAGAAAAGATACCTCATAACATAATGCCCTTAAGAAACATACATTTTCTATGTTTTGTATGTGTATGTTATCATGAAAGAGCAAATAATTAACGAATATTTAAACTGGGATGATACTAAAAATTCATATAATAACTTCAGTGTGTTGATGTTAAAATCGTGAGAACATCTTATTAGAAATTCGAGTATTTTAAAATTTTAACTAGCGGTAATGAATTGGATGATGACTACAATAAAAATTACACCGAGGTCACGGAATGTTGGTGGGTTTGTACTCTGATTCATTTACAACGATGGGAAGAAATTCAGATTTTTGGTAAAAAACCTATCTACAAGTAAAATCTCAACCGATTGCTTAAAATTTGATATTCAATTCATTGATCTCCAATAAGCATGTTGAAGCCGACCTTTGTATATTGCCCGAATATGGAAAGGATTACACAGTCACACACAAAAAATTCTGAATCCTAGATGAAAGATATCATTTCCGACGTATTTTGGGTCGCTGACATCACAAATCTGACGTCACTTTTCCTTTTATATACCCTAGGTTATGTGTTCTGGATCTTTCCACTACATTCCAACACATTCTACAATGTTCCAGAGGATGTCTGTAATCTTCTAGATTTTTCTACATGTCTCTGAAGGGTTGAAACACATAACAATACATATTTCTATTTGTACTTAGTTTTATAATATTATTATTTATTATTTTTATATAGAATAGTTTCTGCTCTGACTTGGTACAAATATACTTTGCTGTATATAAAGTAGTTAAATAGACTTTTATCTTTCTATCTATCTATAATATTATCTGTCCCCTGGGTTCCTCTTCTTCTTTTTCTTTCAGTGGGGCAACGAAAGGTCGCTGCACTCAGGCTCTGTGGCCCATTGTTATACTTCCGCAGTAAGTATTATTTAAAAGTTATAGCGGCTCGAAATTTGAAAATTTTTCTCGAATATTGAAAACTGTATGCCCTCCTTGCTCCGCCATTTTTAACACTCATTGCTAATTTTGCATGACCAATAAAATTGACTTACTGTAGTATTATTTGTTTAAAGAGTTTTTATAGTTTATACTCACCCAAAAAGGTGAAAATTTGTGCTTCACTCCAGATTGTTGCAATTATCTCCGTCCTCATTGCTATTTCATAACAATTAGTTAATACTAATATTGCAGATATAAAATTTCCCAAAATATTTTCTTAAACAATTCTCTTCCACTATCAATTGTTTAAAAATTACAGCAGCTCGAAATTGTAATCATTTCTCAAAATTAGAGCTGCTGTAATTATAAAATAGTTGACCTTAGAAAAGTATTATTTAAATAAATTATTGTTAAATTATACAATTAAAATGATTTTTACAAAAAATGTAACAAATTTTATAACATACAATGTTGATAGTAATTGATTACTATGAAGGAACAACGGTTCGTTTTTTCTCTTTTAGTATTTAGAATATAGAGCTAAATTGTACTTACTGATCTCCCAGTACTTTCCATAACAGCGGTAAACTTACCTGTAAATAAAAAGAGTTTAATTAGTATCCACATATGTGTAGTTTAATTTATACATGTTAATTGTAATAGATATCAAACATTTTACCGCGAAATAAGCGGATAATTGCAGCATGTTCAACATATTCAATACTTTGGCCACAAAGCCGCAAGCTTTATTGAATGAATATCTAAAATCATGAACATAAATATTACATCTCATTTTATCAATAGAGTGCTAAACGTATGCTTTAAGTTTCTCCGGTTCTTCTGTTATAACATTACACCTATAACGGAAGGTATATAAATCTTCCAAGGGAACAATATATCGTTGTCATTTTTCTTTATTTATTTAATTAACAATATACTATCCAGCAGATCATTTCAATTTCTAGGCAGGAGATAATAACTACTTACAAATTTATTAATTAAATGTGAACAAAATTGATAACCCTGACTGCAAGATCTGCGAGGATGAGGAAGAAACTTCCATCCATATCCTAACTTAATGCCCTAGTCTTATGAGATTCAGGCACAAACACTTCAGTATTGGTTTTCCGGTGCTGGAGGGAATAGGGAATGCTCCATAGCAAAAAATTTAGCCTATGGTTTAGAATTCGGCCTGAATGGGGAATTCCCTAAATTTGTGAGAGAAGCACAATGAGCCACAAGGCGTGAGTGCGGAGACCTTTCGGCGTCCCGTTAAAAGAAGAACAAGAAGATATAATTACGCAATTCTCGAGATTCTAAAGCAAAAATCGGTTTAAGGTAGAGTCTGAGGAAAGCCAGCAGAAAAGATACCTCATAACATAATGCCCTTAAGAAACATACATTTTCTATGTTTTGTATGTGTATGTTATCATGAAAGAGCAAATAATTAACGAATATTTAAACTGGGATGATACTAAAAATTCATATAATAACTTCAGTGTGTTGATGTTAAAATCGTGAGAACATCTTATTAGAAATTCGAGTATTTTAAAATTTTAACTAGCGGTAATGAATTGGATGATGACTACAATAAAAATTACACCGAGGTCACGGAATGTTGGTGGGTTTGTACTCTGATTCATTTACAACGATGGGAAGAAATTCAGATTTTTGGTAAAAAACCTATCTACAAGTAAAATCTCAACCGATTGCTTAAAATTTGATATTCAATTCATTGATCTCCAATAAGCATGTTGAAGCCGACCTTTGTATATTGCCCGAATATGGAAAGGATTACACAGTCACACACAAAAAATTCTGAATCCTAGATGAAAGATATCATTTCCGACGTATTTTGGGTCGCTGACATCACAAATCTGACGTCACTTTTCCACCCACACGTCAGGGTATACTAGGACCGGCCTTAAAATAACAGCATGAATTAATTTTTTATTCTGTCCGCTGATTCTGTTAATCCTGGTCAAAAGCAGATGCAGCATGTAGAACAGACTGTCCGTACAATTTTGTTGAACGTCAGTCAGTTATACAGAGTAGACCATTAATAATAGGCCATAGTTGAAGGGTAGATTATTATTTGGACCAAAATATGAGGATATAACCAAACATGCTTTAGTAAACTGTTGCTGTGGAAAAATTGAATTATTTTTTTTTGCAATATCTCATCTACCTCTTGACCGATCTTCTCCCAATTTGGTAAGGCAACATTTTTTTAAGCTAAGAAACAATAATTTATATATCACGTCACGCTAGCCCCTTTAGGACGCCTCATAAGCTATACCTGATGATGAATATTTTTTTCTTTTTCTTTTACGAAACTTAGTGGCACTTTTTATTAAAAAATCTCATGCAGGAGTCATTTCTACGTAAAAAGGTACACTTGATAGAACTTGATAATTCCAACCAACTGCCGCATAGAATTCTTTGAAAACAAATTCAATTTGAAAAAGGACAAATTATATTTATGGAAAAGTATGCTTTGATGACGTCTTATTTCTGTCATTTACGTACAATTACATTAGTTTGACATTTTGACAGAACGAAGACGTCACCAAAGCACACTTTTCAATAAATACAATTTGTCCTTTTCACACTGAGTTTGTTTTCAAAGAATTCTTGCAATCTTTACTAAAGCTTATATATTCATATTTTGATCCAAAGAATCTACCTCTGAACCATTATGGCCTATTATTAAGGGCCCACCCTGTACAATCGTAACTCCTTAAACACCAAAAGTTTAAACTGTAGCCATATGAATAAACCGAAAGAAGAACAAAATCACTATTTGGTATATTGAGACTAACATCTCGTATTTGATTTTTTTCAAAATTAAAAATATTTTCTTCACTCTTAGTGGTCGCTTGAAAGTAAAAATGTTGGATGGTAAACATTTTTGTTTATACAATACTAGACGCAAAACTCTTAATAGCTTCTTTACAAAATAATAAACTTGATGATTAATTAAAGAAGAAATTGACATTAGTTGCTAAACAGCACATTTCACAATTTCAAAAAACATAATATTAAATGAATTTTCTGTCACATAAAAGGCATTTATCGATTTTACTTGTTGAGCGAAATTATCCCAGCGATAGCTAGATGTCTGTATTTTAGTTAATTAAGTAACATGAAATTGAAAATTTTAGGACATGTCGCATCATCAATTAATTTTCATTATAGAACAATCGATTTTAATTTTTGTTAATTTCCACTCATCCATCATTTCCCATATTCATCATGTATCGATGCTGATTCTAATAAATTCATACATTCGTAGCTGTTTTGCTTTTTGTTGAATACAGAAATATGGGCAAATAAATCGACTTTTGCAAACATAGTAATTAACTTGAGTGTATGGACGACACCAAACAATGTGTTTTCGGTTTATCGGTTTACCAAGGAGAAATTTTTAAAAATAATGGTAGTCATTTAAATCATAACGCCTTTATTTAGTCGTTATCAAGTACACTAACTGAATAGAATAAAATTAAAGTTACATCTTTGAAGGAACGGGGATACTATATTGTTCCCTCCTATATTACCATCTGTGGGATCTGGGATCTGCAACTAGGAGATATTGATAGTAATGAACCACGTATGCCACATAACGCGTGGGCCAACTGCGTTACCTGCCTATGAAAGTTTCTCTTTTACAGGGAACGATAAAATAATTAAAGGTTGATTCACCGTACTCCACATGTGCCTCACGTTTGTAATATAGCATAAAATGTTGATTACATAGAGGGACAAATAGTTCAGGAATAACTAGTTTTGCATCAAGATTGAAATGGGTGGAATGAATGAAATATTGAAAGATATTTAATTCAGAATTAAACTAAATGATTCTCTAATAAACAATTATCATAAATTATGAAAATTGATAAGAAATAAGAATTATTATGAATAATAAATAGCTGTAAATGTGTATTTTTATAACTCTTCTTTGTTTTATATATAATATTTTGACTTCTGTCCTAATTATATTTTTTCTTTTTGGTACCTTATACGCAAACATTGTCGATAGGTGGCGTAGCGAGGAAGGACTTTCCATAAAAAGAACTTCTCACAAAACTACAGTCGTCACCTTTATATAAAAAAGACCCTTGGGAGGCCTAAAACTGAGGCTCAATGGACTGAAAATTCCGTTTGCCAGCGAGGTTAAATGCACAAGAATCATTTTTGACCAAAAGCTGACATGGAATTCCCACATCCAAAAAGTCAAGCAACCTGGGAACGTGCAGGCAGATGTGTGGAAAAAACTGGAGTTTAAACCCCAAGATGACCCTATGGTTATACAATAGGGTTGTAAGACCCATGATAAACTATGGATCGGTGGTATGGTGGACCAAGACACTGCAGCTTGGAGCAATAAGGCTATTAAGTGGCGTATAAAGGCTTGCTTGCCTGTGCGCCACTGGGCCCATAAAATATACTACCACGGCTTCATTGGAAGTCCTCTTAGAGCTGATACCACTACACATATTTAGCCAAGGGGAAGCTCGTTCAGTGGTACACAGGATAATACAGGGCACAACGCCCATAAGGCAACAGCACGGAAAAGAGCACAAGTTATACTCAGAGCTGAAGTTAGATCCCATTTGGGAATGTTCAAGGACACTGTGGTCCCAAAATATAACTTCTATAAAAAATTTCAAATAAAAATACCAGACAGAGAGGACTGGAAAAACGGTCCTCCAATATCAGTACAAAAGGTCTGATATACGGAGCGGACGGCTCCAAGACCGAACAGGGAGTCGAAGCTAGGATTTACGGGACAAGGTCGAGAACAGAAATCTCGATAAATCTAGGAATACACGTCACAGTATTTCAGGCTGAAGTAGCCGCTTTACAGTGATGTGCAAAGGAAATAATAAGGCAAGGAACTATTAACCAGCCAAGCAGCGCTAAAGGCAATCGTTTCCGTACAAGTCGATTCCAGAAAAGCATTATGAAGTCAGAACAAAGTGACCGTGGTATGGGTACCAGGACACCAGGGACACAGGGTAAATGAGAACGCCGATAAACTGGCCAGGGACTGGTTCATGCATACGAACATCCATTAACAGATGGGTACAAAATAAATCTCTAGAGTGGTGGAAGGGTTTCAAACGACGGAGGAGGATCAAAAAGTTCATTAAAGAACGATCGGCCAAGTTCACGGAGGACCTACTACACCAAAATAGAAAGGCCATTAGGATAATGGTGGGTTTTCTAATTGGACACTGTAGGCTTGATACACATATGAGTCTAATGGGCCTGGCAGAGAATGCAACATGCAGATTCTATCAAGAGGAAGAGGAAACCTCAGTGCATGTGCAGTGCCAATGCGAAGGCCTAGCCAGACTGAGATAACAACTACTTGGCGAGGAAAAACCAAGGGAAGGTAACTGTACCAAGGAGCCCTCATCAAGTCTTATCGAGTCTGATTCAAATGACAAAGCTGGATAACATTAGTTTAGGAATGCCACAATAGATCTACAGAGGTTACGATGGTTAAGGCTAGACAAAGCAACTTGAATTACTGCGCACTCATTACCTTATAAAATATTAATCTTATTTAACGGGTTATAAATTATACAGTAGTAATTGTTAAATGATGCAGCCAATATTTTAAAAACAGTTTTAAAATCTATTCATTAACATCATCATAACAAAAAATATTAATAATTTTCTTAGAAATAATACTTTAAGAAAACATTATTATGTTTGATAGTTTATTCGAAATTTGTTTATAATTTGCCTCCATATAAGACTGGCAGATTACGTTTTTTTACGTTTTGTATTAAAAACTCTTAGCACAAGAATTTTCGACGTTAATAATTTAAACCAAGTTAATTAATTTTTTTGACATACTTGATCAAATCGTAGATGCATGTTCCGCAATTAAGGTGGGATAGACTTTTTGGAAATTTCATGATGTCCATAATTCATAAAAAAAAAATGGCGTCAGTCAAGGAGGCCATTTTTGCATAGTTGAGACGCTCATGTTGGGCTTTCTTCTGGCAGACAGCCATTTTCACTATTTATAGCACAGAAATAGTTGAATAACATTAAATAGAATGCTAATGAAATCGGCCTAAAATTTTCGTCGTTAGCTCCCGAGATATATTTTCATTAATGAAATAGTTCTGATCATCAAAAACACTATTAAAATAAGTTGATTTTTTATTTCTTTTAACTTTTGTCTATCCTTCTATCACTAGGTTCGGTATATAGTGGTTACATTTTCCAACACAGATTACAATTTGCAACAAACTAATATAAGCCAGGTTATTATTTAATAGTCAAAATAAAACAAATATATTGCATTTTCAGGAATTGTAATGATCTGATTGGTATATAAGTCAGGGTAGTAAAATTTTAGTTGTAAGGCTAAACTAACAGAAGAAATATTGTAGATAATAAAAGATCAACAGGTTTTGCTGAACATTGAATTGATCAGAACCGTTCCCTTAATAATTCAAGTTTAATACTAATAAAGAGAAGAGAATTGTCAAAAAACAAATCTAGGTTATACAATTTGTAGCAAAAACATATAAATGTTGTACTTCATAACTTTAATTTATTTTTTAAGACTATTATCAGAGTAATAAAGAGAGACCGTAGAGAGACTAACGCGTATGTCAGATAAACCTGAATGTGAATTAAAAAACAAGTGATTATTTGTTTTATTAGATTTAAGACGAATAAATTAAAAATTATGTAATAAGAGATGGTGATATTTACATCATAACAGGAATTAATTACTTATATAAACTTGTAAAGAAGGTATTTAATTTAATATCCAATATTATTGTTTGACATTCTCCGTTCACATCGAGAAATATTTTAAGAATAAACTCTAGCCAGAAATAACTAGGCGCAGAAATGAAATTCTCAAGATAATTAAACTCGAATTCATTTCTCTTTTGTAGGAATATTAAAATTCTGACATACATGCTAGGAACACAAATCATGAAGGGATCAGTTCGACCATTTGTTTTCTCATTCATGCTAATTAAATTCCAAACATAGAGAGGAGAATTTGTCTCTTGTAAAATGAAATATCCAGCGTGCGGATGCCTCACCAGTAACTTTGGCCAACAAGAAAATGAAATTTAGTGTCGGCTTCATACCGCCCATCTTGCTGCTCGGTTTTCTCCCACACGTATTCCCCCTTTCAGCACTAAAGTTTTCTTTATATTCCCTCCTGAGTGAACTCCAGCGCTGTTCATTACGCCAACTATTCTTTTGGTCTGACGCGCCGCCTGTAGAATCGCACACAACTTTTCTTTGTGGAGTTTTACCGCTTCGTAAGCGTAATTCTTTTAAAGTAGCTTATTGAAAATATGTTTCTGTTACTTAAACAACGTGGCAGTTTATTCGCACAAGGCGATTTGAAATGGTGTCGGAACGGCTGTTTTGTTTGGGTCGTGAGACACTGCATATGCTTTCTCCTGCTCGCTGGAGCGTGACACGTGGTTAAAGGACTTCCGGTTCACCTGATTTCAGTCGGTTTGACAATAGATCGCCTTGTATTCAAAACGCTCATACCTTTAAAATACAATTGACGCTTGAGCGCATTTACAAATCTCACAAGGACACTTGCAGTGGCGACTTTGGGAGCTGAATGAAAGGACCCACACCCTTAAAGTTTTACGCTTAATCTCTCTGCATTATAATTTGATTTCGTTTAATTCCATCCATCTCTTACAGATTTGTCTCTATCCACTGATCAGTAATAGATCTTTCTCTACTCGATTTAATTTGCAAATATGTTCCGGCTAAAAATATATATAAACATTATAAATATTTTAGAGGGGTTATATAATTTAGTTTTTGTAAAACAAAATAATGTCATTATTGACAGGTGTAAAATAAAGAAAAAAGAATGAAATAAAGAAATTTTATTTCACAGTGTGCAATAAAACTTATTTGTTTCTATGGAAACAGTAATAGAATTTAGTCTATTTTTACAAAATTATATTTACTAATTTCGAATGACGATACAAAAAATTTTGTATATAAATCGAGACTAAAATGTGTTCCTTTTACTCGTGTGTTTTATAGCACTCGCCTTCGGCTCGTACTATAGACGCCCCACTTGTCAAAAACACTATTTTAGCCACTTGATATATATAATACTATTTTCGTGTTGGGTTGTGTTAACTGTATAATACTTCAGTATTTTATATATTTACCTACTAAAATAGTAATTTATGCAACAAGTGCATAAAGTGGTACCTACCTCTTTTCACAAATGAGATAACAATCCCATGAGTGAAAAAAAGTGACATTAAGCATGTGTTTCATACAATATTTTTTATACGACGGCTTAATTTTCATAGTAATATAAATAAATTTCAAAATTAACTTAAACGTTAAAAAAAATTCATAATTTGACGTTTCTAATGCGAAAATTGTGAGACAGAACTTCAATTGTTTTCAGTGCACTCCGGCTATACAAAAGGTGAAATAATGTTACTTTTTTAAATTCTTTTTACTTTGTTAACGCTGTTTACTTATTACCTTTACTTATTACCCTAAACATATGTTTTACGCACTAAAAATGATGAAAAAAAGCAGTCTTTTTAACAGTCGTAGAAAAAATATTTTTTTCTACTCATATACAGTGTGACCCACTTAAGATCACACCACCCTTGTATACCCATTAATTGATGCATGATTAGCTTCAAACTTTGGTGGTAAGAAAAGATCGATAAGGTGATTCTTTGATCAGAAAAATATTCGCCTTCTACAAATGCAAAGTCACCTTCGCTTGAAAATGTGCGAAAAAAAATTAAAAAATCATATTAGGCATTTTTTTATCAAAAAACTTTGTTGATGAAACTTGTTCAGAATTATCCAAAGGCCGTAAATCTAAAACTTAATCAAAATTAAAAAAATTTAGAATTAATTACTTAAAAAAAACTGCAAATTGTTTAACAACTAACAGATAGTTTCGGATTAATTTCAAAAAATAGTTCAGTCATAGTCATAGTACAGTCCTCTAAACAAAAAAAAAACATCAAAATTGTATTTTCGGACTTGGACATTATTTTATTCAAAATTTCAATATTTTTTTATTTTGATTAAATTTTGGACTTATGGTTTTTGGATAATTCTGAACAAGTTTCATTAACAAAATTTTTCGATAAAAAAATGCCTAATATGATTTTTTTTATTTTTTCCGCATATTTTGCATTTGTAGGAAGCATCAGTTAACGGGTATACATGGGTGTTGCGATCTTAAGTGGGTCACGCTGTATATGAAAAAATTTTTCTATTGTCTAATCTATATGAAAATGACATTTGAAAGTGCAGACTGTAGACTGCTAGGAGTTTTGTTGTATTTGTTCATATCAATGTTTTATTATTTAAGTCTAATGTGACAAAAAAAAACTCACCTAAATAGTCCCGAGGTTGTCAATAAATTGTGACGAAACGTCACATCAAGATTAGTAAATATGGCGCACATCGAGTAGTACGTGTGTGGAGCTCGCGACTTTAAATTTCATGTTTTATGTGTATTTTGAGACTTAAAATTCTGTTAGTTACAAGAAAGTGGGACATGACAGTGTGTTTTTAACTGGTAAAGATATTAGTTTGTAAAATGGTTGGAAACTCCAGATCTAATCAAAAATCAACAGCAAGCTGATTCGACTTTAAGAGATGTAGTCAAAGAAGTTTTAAAATCTAGTGATTTTGCTGATATGTTATCAACTTTAATAAAGGATGCTGTAAGTGTTAAATTAGATGAACATATGAAGAGACAAGAAAAAATAATAAAGGACTTAATGGTCGAAAATAAAGAACTAAAATCCGACAATTATAATATCTCCGTACGTCTCGATCGTACAGAGCAGTACTCTAGGAGAAATAATGTTCGCATATTTGGTATTACAGAATCAGAGGGTGAGAATACTGGTGATATTGTTCTTGATGTGTTTAATGAAAAGATGAACCTTGATATTTCCCTGGATAATTTAGAAAGAACACATAGAGTGGGGTTTACTAAAGAAGGGAACACTCATGCTAGAGCAATTCTTATTAAATTTGTAAGCTATAGGAAACGTATGTTAGTTTTCAACAATAAGAAAAAATTGAAGTCAACGGGTATTGCAGTTAAAGAAGATATTACTTCTATCAGACTTAAAATTTATAAAAAAAGCTGCTGAGGAATACGGCTATAAAAATGTATGGTCCAGTGATGGTTCAGTGTTTGTAAAACTCAAGGATAGGTCATATAAATTCGAGGATATGAAAGAAATGGAGAAGTTTATTTCCGATAATAGAAACTGAATACGAGTTGTATGATTTTTTTTTCCTTACATAATTATTACTATCACTTTGTTTTTCTTTTTTCTTTCAAAATAATATGTTCAAATATACGTATATTTTTCTTTATTATATCAATTAATTTTTATTATACCTAGCTACCTAGCATTTAAGATTATCCTGATGTTCTACTCATTTTAATTACTATTATATATATGCTGCATTACTTATAATTAATTAATGTCATTATTTCAAATGAAACCTTAATCCATTCCTGTATATTTTTCACGGTCTACTTTTTTGTCTTTATTTTTGTCTCACTATTATAAAGAGTCTTATCTTTTTGTTTTCGCGATTCCATATATACTTAAATCGTTAAAGTTTTTTTTTTATTTTGTAAATTATTTGTATCGACCTATCTTCTTTTTGTGTTTCTGTAAAAATTTGAAACTTATTAAATTTGCATATCAATTAATATTTTATAATTTTAGGTAATATGTATTGCAAAATTGCTCATATTAACACACGTTCTTTGTTTACTGGATTCAATGAATTAAAGAATATTATTTTAGAAAATTCCTTTTTAGCCTGTGGTATTACAGAAACATGATATACCGTCTGAAGTAATTAATATACCAAATTATAAGTTTTTTAGATGCGATAGACTAAGTAGAGGTGCTGGGGTAGGCATCTACGTACATTCTAGTATAAAGGTAGCTGAGGTAATATTTTCTAATTATAATGTTAATTTGGAACAAATTTGGATTAAAGTAAAACACTCCAAAAAAAGTATTGCGCTTGGTGTTGTTTATAGACAGCCCAGGGCTAATATTGCGGACTCTCTTAATATTATTGAAGAAACTATTTCAAATATACTGCCCGTCGCAGATGAGGTAATTGTATGGATGATTTTAATTTAAATTTTTTTAATGATACAGAGTCATCTGTTGATTACATGTGTAGAACTATGGATTCATTTGGTTTAAGTCAAACTATAAATGAAACTACCAGAATTTCTAATAATAGTATCGCTCTGCTTGATCAAATTTTTGTAACTTGTGAACATTTGGTATTAAGTTCTGGTACCATAAGTGCAGAGGGAATTTCCGATCATATGTTAATTTATATTACTCTCGACATTGAAAATATTAAAAATATTCAAAAATTTTTAACTTTTCGTGATTTTAAACATTTTTCTAAAGATGAATTTATCTTTGATCTTCTATCTGTTAACTGGAATCAGATTTATCAAATACAATCTATTGATGATAAAGTAAATTTTTTGACTGTAAATATTATTAACATTTTTGAGAGACATGTACCTTTAAAGACCGTTCGTATAATTAAACCAAAAGCGCCATGGCTGACTGATGTCATTTAAATTATGATGAAGCAAAGAGACGCAGCTCTAAGAAAGTATAAAAAAACTAAGCACCCTGAGGACTACAATAATTACAAATAATTAAGAAATTTTGTTCTCTCGTCTGTTCGGAGAGAAAAGAAAGCATTTCTAAATTTTTTAACTAATGAAGGTAAAGATATGAATTCTAAAAAGATTTGGCAAACTCTTAGAGATTTTAATGTGTCCCCTAATAAATGTACTGAAATTCCTTCTCACTTATACGATGCAAATTCTATCAATGATTATTTTCTGTCCGCTGTACAAAATTTAGATGAAGATTGCTCAGAATTAATTCAACATTATCATACTCAAACTTACAACCACACTCTGAATTTTGAGTTTCACTTTACCGATCCACAAAAAGTAATGGAAATAATTTCATTGATCAAGTCAAATGCCTCTGGAAATGATGGCATATCATTAAATATGTTTAAGTTGTGTCTACCAACACTCATTTTGCCAGTGACTCATATAATTAATTCATGTCTTGAGAAGGGATATTTCCCTGCTTCTTGGAGGGAGGCGGTTGTACGTCCTCTTCCTAAAAATTAAAATCCTAAAGGCTTCTCCGACTTAAGACCTGTAAATATACTACCTTTACTTTCTAAAATTTTGGAAAAAATTGTCCACGAGCAAGTGTATGCTTATGTTAATGATAATTCAATTTTACCACGATATCAGTCAGGATTTAGAAGAGGATATAGTACTGCCACAGCTCTTCTGGAGGTTGGGGATGAAATTTTTAAGGCATGGGATAATAGGCAGGTTACAGCTCTTGTCCTGCTTGACTTTTCAAGGGCATTTGACACAATTAATCATGAATTATTAATTTCTAAGTTAATATATTACGGTTTTAATGACATAAGTGTATCTTTTCTCAAAAATTTTTTAACGTGTCGGAAACAAAGAGTAGTTGTCAACAATAACTTTTCTCAGTCGCGCCTTCTAAATAAGGGTGTTCCTCAAGGGTCAATACTAGGACCATTACTTTTTATACTATACACATAAGATATATTTCATTCCATTCGTCATTGTAATTATCATTTTTATGCTGACGATTCTCAAATTTATATAAGTTTTTATCCAAAAGATGTCGAGTTCGCCAATAATGCAATTAATTTGGATTTAGTAAATATTATATCGCAATCTAAAAATCATAACTTACATATAAACCCTGTAAAATCTAAATTACTATTAATTGGTAACACTAATAGTAGACTTGGTAGCAGAACATAGTAATATAAAAATAGGAGAACATAATTTGCTTATCGTAGATTCTGCTAAAAACCTCGGTTTGCATATAGATAGTAAACTTAAATTCACAACTCATGTTACTAGCTGTCTCCAAAAGGCCATTTATTCTCTTAAAATTTTATATAGTAATAAGTCTATTTAGAGAATATTATTTAGGTATTATGCAAATCACAACTTACACACTTTTTTATTTATTATGAAAATACCTACTTTCTGTATATTGTTGCCCTAATCTGGGCACGCTAATATACTAGTTAGGTAAATACTTTAAAACACTCATTATTGGAGAACCAATCAAAACAAATAAATAAAAAAGTGTGTAAGTTGTGATTTGCATAATACCTAAATAATATTCTCTAAACATGATAAAAGCAAATAAATAAAAAATAATTAATTGTAAAAAATAAGTCTATATTGAGCAACTACATGAGACAGTATCTTTGTGAACATCTAGTACTGTCACATTTTAATTACTGTGATGTTATGTACGGTCCTTGTATTGACTCTTTCGACTGTTTTAGAATACAGAAGATGCAAAATAATTGTATTCGTTTTATATTCAATTTATGGAAATTTGATCACGTATCATCTAAATTAGTTGCGCTTAATTGGTTAAATATGGCAAATCGGCGATTACTTCATCTGTCAACGCTTATTTTCAAAATAGTTAAATTTAGATCTCCTCCATATTTACATGATAAATTGATTTATCGTGGTACTTTGCATAATGTCAATATCCGTACCAATAACCAACTTAATATACCTCTACATTCGATAACCAAATTTCAGTCCTCTTTTTCATACCAGGCACCATATATTTTTAATGATATCCATGGAAACTTTAGAAAACTTGGTATTAGTAGTTTTAAGAGAAATCTAAAAAAATGCTTGTTGAATAAACAATAAGGATTATAATTAATTTTTTGTATATGTGTGTTTTGTTGTGTACATATATTCATATTTTCCCTATTTCTTATGTCTTTTCTCTGTTTGCCGTTTGGCCCAATGAGTGATTTTGCAATTCAATTCAATTTGTTACCTACTCGGGTGTGCAATTTTTGTCTGCATTTTTATTACTTGTTTACATTTAAGATTTATATTTTGTATATTTTTGTTTATATTCAAGATTTATATTTTGTATATTTTTTTGAAATTATATTTTATGTATGTTTTAGGTTAAGTGTAAGAATTGTTGTAATAACTAAACTTCGCCTAATAAAAGACCATTTATTATTATTATTATTATTATTTCCCTAACACCTTTCTGGTCTATACCAGTCAACCGTTACCAGCGTTATTGTTAATATTTTCCTCAAACTGACTTAAGCAGGACTTGTAAAAGCTAATTCTGACATTTTACTAGAGGTAGATATATTTATGCTCAGCGTATTTATAAAAAGAGAAGATCATTTTAGCTTCACAGAGGTTAGAGGTATAAACTCAGCAAGGTACGTTACAACTAAAGTTTTAATTCGAAATATTCGAAAAAATCGGTTACAGGAACAATCAAATATTTTGATTAGTTTTATGTATATCTTACATTGATTTTAATGCAGTTCGAAAATCTTATAACAATAATGCCATCATTAATGTTAGATACGAAGAGATGGATCTAATTATATTATCAACAAAAGCCATTAACTACTTGGATTATTGCAGATTCAGATAGTTTACTCATTGTGATTGTGTTGCTAGCCTTGCCAAAACATGTTCACTACTCAATGACAGGAAGTCTTTCCTTTTAGATTTTTGGCAGTAAATGTGGGTATGTTCGAGGGGTTAACAGTTGTAAATTTTGTGAAAGAAACACCATATAAATTAAATAATGCAGAATTGAAGTACCGTAAACTATTCGAAACGTATATTTATGGATTGGACGATACAAACCATTTTAATTTATGTAATAACTTTTTATCGTATCTTATTGATGTTGTATAATATGTTAAACATGTATTTTATTATTTCTTGTGGGTCGATTACTAATTATTCCTTGAATTCCATTAAATAATCCCTTTCTATAATATTTTAGTTAGCAGTACTACTACTATTGTGAAAGTAATTAAAATAGTCAATTTGGTGGAACTTGTGTACCTACATATGCAACTAACTGAAAACAAAACATAATACATCTACTGAATAAATTATTTATTACTAATTTTGACACGAACATTTTTAATTTTTAAGGTTTCAGCACCTACACGACTTTATATTCACTGATCGATTTTTTAAAAAAATGCTAGGGTTCTTCCTCTGGCTAATACTAACTTACTATCCACGTTTCAATAAAATCTCTCTTAAGTTATTATAGTGCTTACAAAAGTATAACGGACGGAAGGACAGATTGACAGACAGATGGATAGACGACGGATATTTTGAAAATTGTTCAGAATTCTATAACTAACACAGATATGACGTCTTTTTCTCTACAAGCGATATTTCCAGTTTTAGAAATATCTCGATCAAATGCAATAATTTTTGTATTTTAGTAGATTGTAATAACAGATACGGAAAAAATGCATTTTGTGTATAGAATTTTATAAGATTTATTTTTATATGAATCATAATTTTGATATCGCCAATGGTTAGCGAGATAAAAGCAAAGAATTTAATCAAAACACCATTTTCCCAATATGGTGGCTCGAGCGCAACAGATTGAGTTCAGGACTTTTAGTACGTTTAATAGCACAACTTAATATATCTTAATACCTAATGCCAATTTTTAAAACTTTATCAGTTAATCCCTCACCAGTTTTTCCTATTTGAGTGGAGCAGTTGTTACATTTTAACGAAATTGTTTATATCTAAATTACAATTCGCTTTTTATACATTTTTCAAATTTTGAACGTATATGGTGAAATATTTTTGATTGCCAGCTACAATGTATTTTTGATATTGGTAATGGTTCTTACAAAAACATATAATACATACCTAACAAATAAAAAACTACTTTTCTGTTCTGTTTAACATATGTGCGTGTTTACTATGTTAATTTTCATAATAATTAAATATAAAAACCCAATAAGCTGCTGGCAACATGAAACATTTTTTCCCCAATAAAATAAACCAATTTTATATAATATTAAATCATACATAACCATAGCCCGTATTTCGGATGACATTCCAGAGACGGACTCTGAATTACACGATACTATCTAATAATTTTGTAAAGTTACAATGAGAAACATCGGTCGCTAACAATAAGTATTATTGCCATCGCCACACAAACCAAAAAATCTTTAAATACAAAATTTTTATTTTATAAATCTTAGTGAAAGTCCAGGCGAACGCTTATTGAGATGTTTACATTTCTCTACAGATAAAGAGTCCCTGACCCTCCAGACAGGTAAAAAATTATTAGTCGTATTATATGGTGTCATTACACAGTAAAGTAATTATTCTTAAATATTGCAAGTTCTAAATATTATTTTTTGGTTGACCTAGGCAATATCTAGATTTTAAAGATATAAATTGGATTTTAATATTATTATATAAAACATTAGTAGTTATAGTTGTATTGAATATTGTTCAATGATATGGAGCCCGAAGTATAATAATTATGTTAACAGACTCGAAAGTATTTAAAATAAAGTCAAATTCATTTTATATGCATAAACATTAACTCATCGGTTATAAAGCACTAACAGTAAGGTATGAGTAGAAGTGTTGGGGCTGAAACCCAACGCACACTGCCAAAGCTAAACTAGAGATGAGTTGCTATTTAACAATCTGTTATTTTATAACTGTTATTTGTAAATAGCATTAACAGACTGTTATTTCTGTTCGAAAATAGCAGGTGAGAAAGCAACAGATAAGAAACACGACGTAGTAAAAATGTTTTTGCTAACTGCTGTTAAACTGTTATTGAGAAAACAGCAGTAGTAGGTAATGAAATCGCAACGCAACCGCTAATGTAGTTGAATATATTATTGAAGTTGAATATTATTGTGGGTATCTTGAGTCATCGGCTTTATGTATACACTTTTTAGTTGTTATTTTAATCATAATATATCCAAATCTTTTTGATTTTCTTCTCCGTGTGTATATTTTCAATTAACGCACACCGAGTTTAAAAATGAAGGGCTGCTAGAGTTGAATATTTTTGTAGAAATCTCGAGTCATCCACTTTATGTACTGACTTTTGGCTGTTTTTTAAATCATAATATGTTCAGAGCTTTTATATTTTCTTCTCCAACTGTATATTTTCGTTTACCTGCATCTCTAATATTGTCATTGCACACGCTGTGTTTGGCATGTTTCTATGCTGGTATTTCTTTATTAATTTAACATGAAACAATAATAAGTAAATTCAGTGCTTCACTATGCGTCGATTACCCGCTGATATACTATTTCCAGACATGGGTAAGGGAAACTTTCCAATGACTATTTCGGCAGTTTAGTATAATAATGGCGCGTCCATTACCGTACTACAAACGGTACAATCGTGGATTTGTGAAGACGCCGGGTTAACATTAAATGATGCAAAGCTCAAGTACCTATCAAAGGTGCAATATTACCCCGTTATGATGGCGCAAGTTTGTAATTACATGGCATGTGTCGTCTAACTCCCATCAACAGGAAAATGGGGATTTACAAGTGATATTCTTAGAGAAACGGCGCGCGGCGTTCTTTTCGTGCCGAATATTTAGACTCATATTTAATTATCTATTGTTAATTACGTGCTATTAATCTGCAATGTAACAGTTTGATTTACTGTTTCCAATTCAATGAGCAGTTAACTACAAAAAGAGATAAGAATAGTTATTATAATTTTGTACTACCCTCCCATGCCGACTCTGCATTTTACGTCAATGTCATCCAAAATACGGGCTCTGTACATAACAAATAAAGTTAAGGATTAATGGCATAAAACTGTCATGTACCGTGTGCGTAACAAATGTACACAACGTGATAAAGTGAATTTTATTTCATTTTAAAATGTTAATACGTAACTGACTTTTATTGGAAATCTACTACATTTATGAATCGTATTGACAATTACCTAAAGACGTAGTTGATTCTTTTACAAATGCAGTGTTATTGATGTTCGACCCTGACCGAGTGTCAACATTAGATTTCAGTGTACGGCGGTACTTTTATATGTTTTCTGCCAATGCGGTTTTATTATCTCCTTTAATTCGGCGACGCCACCGAAATTGTGAAACTTTGGATATTACGGAATTTCCTAAAAAAGGTACAAGGGGTTGTGTCATACTTGCATAAAAATCTTTCGCTGACCTAAAGCCAACCCTGATTTTGACGTCACAGAGATAAAATTTCCGAGCTCTGCATATAATAAAAATGTTTTAAATTTATATACATATTTTAAAAAAAATTACAGCATATGTATAACCTCATGTATAACAATTTAAGTGACAAATTTTCAGCAGAGTCGGTTTATTGAATTGCGCCCTCGCCCCCTACCCTTAATATTAAGAACCTGTCGTATACGTTCTAAGTTGTTGAACTTATACGAGGCGCAGAAAGCCTTGAAGTTCACGTACATGCTCCTTATTATTACAGAAGATAATGAATTTGAAGGAATAACATCTCCTGTATTTTACAGATTAAATTTAGCAATACAACTTACAGAGCTTGAAAGTTTCTGTAATTAATATGACGGGAAAATCTGTCTAGCCCTGGGCGATAAAACAAGTTTGCTAAGCAAAAGCGAGGACAAGCTAGCTGAGAGAGAGTAAAAATGAGTGCAAATGTAATTTCGAGATTAATTTTCAGAGTGTTTGCCCGAGGATAAAAAACAGCGAAAGTACAAAGGGTCTGAAAGTGTACAGCGAGAAGAAATTCGGGATTTAGGCGATTACATATTCAGAACGTACGTCGGCGTCGGGTTAGTTAAGATGCGCACCAGACGCGTTTGAATAAAATACATATTTTTATAGTTATCGCTTCACTTTTTTTGTATCGTGTTTTGACTTAAAACTATTTTTCTGATCATATACGTAATTAATTTTAAATTAAATGTTAGATATGTGGAAGATACATTAATACAGTGTGAAATAATTATAATATATGGTGTGCTACAACCAAATTTGCTACTAATTAGAATGATATGTAAATTAATCAATTACTAATATAATAATAATAATACGTTTATTTATATAAGAAATTAACATGTGTTTTACAATAATTTTGTATATAAGAATAAATTGTAAATAAACAGGAGATAACCCACAAAAGTAAACTTGCACGTGGGTACAATTTGCTTATTTACCTTTTGTAAAATATTAATAATTATAATAATTGTAATAGTAGTAGTTAGACAACGTATTTATTAATGTAAGTAATAACAACTAAGCTAAATAACAAAACCTAAAAAAAAAAGAAATCTTCTACATATAACTTTTGCAAAGGAAAAAGAAAAAAAAATGGATACAAATTTTTGCATATTCTGATTCAAACTAAAAAATAATGTATATTAAAATCAATTTTATCACTCAATATAACATCTCTTTACTTTTACACAAATAAAGATTTGCATAAGTTAATTTTTAATATTAACCAAGTTATGTATTTCTTGCCTATTTAAGTTAAGAATGTATTTTTTAGTCTTTTTTTTAGATAACTTTTTTGTTTTAATTACTTGTAATTCAGTTGGCAATGTATTGTACAGTCTAGATGACAAATAAGTATAATTTCTTTGCTCTACTGTTTTAATTGCTGTCGGTACCACTGCCTTACTTTTATTTCGGGTTTCATATTGATGTTGGGAAAAGGATAGCATGTGTTTATTTTTATGTTGGTTAGATACTACACTAACAAAATATAATTGCCTTATGCCCAGTACTTTCGCTTCTGAAAAAAGTTCATCGCTTGGGTAAGTATTAGGTTTTAAAAAGAATATTTTTAAGATTTTTTTCTGAATGATGTCTATTTTTTTAAGGTGACAGTAAGCAACTCCACTCCTAGAATGCCATATATTAATCTAGATTCAACTAGCGCAAAATAGACCATTTTCATAAGGGGTATGTCTAGTATGTTTTTTAAATATTTGAATCTGTACATTATACTCCTTAGAATTTGTGTAATGCTATTTACTTGCAAATCCCATCTTAAATGTTTATCAATCACTATGCCTAAATATTTCGTTGATTCAGCTGAAGATATTTCTATTATCTTACAGTGGTTATTTATTTTTAATGAGTTATAACTAGGCAAACCATTTTTATACCAACTAAATGGCAAAAATACGGTTTTTTTGAAATTTAGGGTTAAAAGTTTATGATTAAACCAGTCCATTATATAACCTAGCTCACTTTCCACTGTTTTTTTTAAATTATCCCAATTTTCAGCTTTGAAGAAAATGGCAGTATCATCTGCAAAACTAAAAATGGAAGCATTAACGCTGAGATTAAGTAAACTATTTATATAAACAACAAACAAAACTGGGCCTAGCACAGTTCCCTGAGGTACTCCATAAAGCACAGTTCTTTCCTCACTTAGAGTATTGTTAATCATGACTACTTGTTTACGATTTGACAGATAGTTTTTAAAAAGTTCCAGTACATAACCCGAAAGCCTAGATACTCTAAGGCATCCAACAACTGCGAGTGATTAACAGTGTCGAATGTCTTAGCCAGATCCAGAACCACACATAAAGAGACTTTATTGTCGTCCAGTGCTCTGTAAATATCTGCTGTTAGTGAAGAAATTGCATCTTCCGTAGACTTCCCTTCTCTAAAACCAAATTGTCTACCTGATAATAATTCGTTAGAATTGATATATTTCATTATTCTACTTTTTATTATTTTTTCGAATATTTTTGCGAAATTGGATATTAATGAAATTGGTCTATAGTTAGAAACTTGCAGTTTATCTCCATTTTTGTATAAAGGCTTTATAAGAGCTGTTTTAAATTCTGAGGGGCAAATAGCAGTTTCCATGATTTTATTTATTAAACATGCTAAGGGAGATGCAATTTCATCAGCAATTTGTTGAATTGTCTCGGCTTTAATCATGTCGGATCCAGGAGTTTTATTTATTTTAAGCGTTTTAATGACTGAAATAATTTCTTTTTCCTCCGTAGGTTTAAGAAATATGGTCTGTGGCCCTCTATGCATTCGCGGGTTGGCGGTTTAACGATTTTACGTGCTAGGTTCATTCCAACATTAGAAAAATAATCATTAAAATTATTAGGAATTTCTAAATAACCCTGTATAATATGGCCGTGTTCTACGTGTATTTGTTTAACATGAGTTTCTTTATTTTTTGTATTACTAATTTCTTTAACTACATTCCATACATTTTTACTATCATTGTTTTTTTAAATTTTTGATTTATAATAATTTATTTTTGTAATATTAATTAAATTTGTTAAGTTGTTTCTATATTGAATAAATTCTACCCTAAATGCAATATTATTTGGCTGTTGTTTATGTTTTTTATAAAGTTCATCTCTTCTATTTATTGATTTGACTAGCCCTGAAGTAATCCAACTTTTTCTTTTAACCTCTTTACGTTTTATTCCTTTTATATCCGTGTTGTTTTTTATTACTTCATTCATTACAGATAGAAAATGTGCTGTTGCTATATTTACATCAGATATATCGTAATAAGAATTCCAATTATATTTTTTTAAATCCGATTTTAAATTTTTGAAGTTTATACATTTTAATATGTTTTGATGATTAACATTTTGTATATTTTCCGAAATATTTGTTGGTATGCTAATTGCGGTAGTAAAATGATCCGTTAGATATGTTTGTAGAATGTATGTTGAAAAAGCATGGTTTGTATTCTTACTATTAGTTTTTACGAATATATGATCTAGGCAACTTCCCGAAATTCCCTGCTGTCTAGTGATTTTATTTATGGTGGATATAAAATTGAATTCATATAAAGCATTTAGGTAGTCATTTGTTATATCATTATTATCTTGTAAAATATTTATATTTATATCACCAATTATTATATGATAGTCCGAGTTTAGTGACTTTGATCTTTCTAAATAATTCCTTAGTTCCACAATAAAATTTTCTGTGCAAGTGGATGGTAGTCTATATATTGCTGTTATAATAATAGTTTTATTTCCAAATACCATTTTAATTTGTAAAACCCGACATATATCAATAAAAATAATATCAACAGTGTAGTTTGCTGAACTTTTTATGTAAGCCACGACCCCATTGGTTTTTGTTGATATCACCATTGCTGTAAACAATGTCATAACCATCTATGCTTAAAAAAGTTGGATCCAGAATTTTCCACGTTTCTGATAAAATCAGGCAAT
This sequence comes from Rutpela maculata, assembly GCA_936432065.2. NCBI lineage: Eukaryota > Metazoa > Arthropoda > Insecta > Coleoptera > Cerambycidae > Rutpela > Rutpela maculata. The sequence goes on from OW386291.2 coordinate 100,839,129, forward strand.
CAAATTGAACATGAATTTGGCTAATTGACGATTTGCACGAAAGAAAGTTTGGTAAAAAGTGTCTAGTTTGGTATCACTGTAAGTCACTGCACATGTTGACCAACTCGTCTAATTTCCAAACTTTGCAACAATTAAATACCTATAATATAATAATCATAACATTGTTTTCATTATCTTTAATATTAAAACTACTTCCTTTGAATATAAATCATCTTTATTAGGTTGTTTCGTAGTCTACAATATTTAAAAAATGTCGAATTATGCATTTTGTCAATCACTGCTGCCAACTCTTCTAAACTGAGAGTAATTAGAAACAGTGTTTGACAAATTGCATAATTCGACATTCTTTAAATATTGTAGACTACGAAACAACCTAATAAAGATGATTTATATTCAATGGAAGTAGGTTTAACATTAAGGATAATGCAAACAATGTTATGATTATTATATTATAGGTATTTAATTGTTGCAAAGTTTGAAAATTAGACGAGTTGGTCAACGTGTACAGTGAATTACAGTGATACCAATCTAGACACTTTTTATCAAACTTTCTTTCGTGCAAATCGTCAATTAAAACTTTCAGTTCATCTAAATTTTTTGCTAGACTTCTTATGTTTTGATGATATAAATTGAAGTAAGATTTCTCATATTTTTTCGTAATTTCATTAAACTTAACAACATCGTCAAATACTGTTGTATTAAAAGGTGCGTAATTATAATCTCTTATATACTGATTCATTATTTTAAATTTTTATATATAATTTTGAACAGATTTTACTAATGAAATGTTATAAAATACATTAATTTATAAAAATACAATAATTTACATCTGAATTCGCTTGGTTTCTATCATTTTACAGATTTTGAAGTTGATGCCAGGGTTTCTTTAGGGGACGTCTCCGGGAGCTTCTTTTGTGGTGACCTCTTTACTTTTAATGATTTGGTAAATATTCTAGTTGCCGGTCTAAATTTTTGTAGTTGACTCTTATTTATTTTCCTTTTCTTAATTATTTTAAGATTTTCTAGTCCATCTTCTTCTGCACTTTCCTCTAGTGTTTTAAAATTATCCTCACAACTCAGCCCCACGGGTGTTGTTGGTGCACTTTTTGTTTCTTTTTCAACTATTTCCTCTGTTTCGTGATTTACTAAGACATCTTCAGATTCATTGTTTGCATTATCGATTTAGTTAAGCAGTATAAACTTAATCATTTATTATAAGTTTATTACCTATTATATATGACAAGTAGTTTTTCTTTCTAGCTTCTTTCTGGTGTTTTAAAAGATATTTCCGTATTTCTCGATCTTCTTTATTCAAGTCTTCTGATATGGTAATTTGAGTATCTTTAAGTGTCTTACAGTTCCTCAGGACTCTAATTTTGTTAAGAATGATGTAAATTCGACGAAAATAGGTCTTCTGGACTCTTGCGGTTTGCCGATAAAATATTACGAAAAAAGATTTAAAATATATTTACAAATAATTTCGAGACTCACGTTACATCCATTAGAATCCGGCGTTTGATGCTCGCTCCGTATGTGTGTTCCCTAGATGCATTTTGAATAAAATTACATAATTTGTGAAGTTCGCCCAAGTTTTCAGTCTTTTCATGGTAAATTTATTATAAAGTATAAAAAAACTAAGTTTAAATCCGAATATTTAACTCAGAAAGCTCCGGATTTTCAATTCAATATATATTGCGACATTTGTTACCAATTCGTATTCGTTGAACGTAGCCTTCACACTTTTCTTAAGGCGGGAATAAACTGAAGAATCGCATCGCGTACTCTAGAAAAATTGAGCTGAGACATATCTGTAGAAATACAATTAGGAGAACTAAAAAGGTTAGATAGACATTAATTTCGAGACCGGGTACAAAAAGGAGGTTAGGTGTTAATTTAACTTGGTCACGGTTTATAAGAAATCGTAGCAATTTTCTAATAAAAATATAATATTTTTAACCAACTACAAAAAAATGATATTAATTAAATTTTTTAAGTAATAAGTACATTAAACATTAAATTACATAGAAATCCGAGAAAAAACGAGGACCATGCCAACTTATTATCAATATTAGTATTCTTGGAGTATTGATGCAATTAGGATATTTTATTTTCACGTCACGTAGTAGAGTGATTTAGTAATCGCAAAAAAAAATTGAAATATTATTTTTGTTCAAATAGGCTTAGAATGTCATTGAACGCCGAGAATTTAAGTCTGAGCAAAAACAATTTTTTCCGTTTATCGGTCTGGTCTAACTATCGGTCTGTCGGTTTGTCTGAAGTTCTTTCTGTTCGCACGACTATTCTGTAACGGTCTATGATATTGATTCAAAGATGTTGTTTTCAAAAAAATGTGCTTAATTAAATGTTACGATTTTAATGAAAATGAAGAATGAACAAAGTCAAAATATATTTTTTTTGTTACATCATCATTTATTTATTATATATATTTAGTAATTTTTTATTAATAATTTAGAAAATTCAGAAATTAACTGGAACATGATGACATACATTTGTTAATAGAATCTGATTATTTAAATAAAATAGTGTCCTGGTGCTGGAGCTAAGTGGCTTTTTCGGACACTCATCGTTACAAGCATTTTCTATGCGCTGATTAATTCTATCGAACTTAAATAACGACAAAATAGATGTCAGCCCGTCGAATTGGCCATGGTTCAAGATATAAAAATCAGTGAAATTATATCATCGTTACAAAGCCAATTTTTTTTGTGTGTATACAAGGGTGGCCCATCTCTATAGGGGGTGAATTTTTTTTGCGTATTTTTTAAGTCTCACCCCACGAAAATATACTATTATACTAGGAATAATTTATGTCAAAGTTTCAGATAATTCGGTGAACGGTAACCCGCATTCAGGTAGAAATTTGTAGATAAGATTTTATTACGGCAACCCGTGCCGCATTCAGGTAGAAATTTGTAGATAAGATTTTATTACGGTAATACACTTAAATTTTACTTAAAATACAAATATCTACCTCTTTTCTCATAATGTTTTATTGGTGTAATTATTTCCTAGAAATTATTTGTTTTGGAAGTTTGGAAATATAATGCACCTACGGTAGGTTTTTATGTCAGTTTGCAATTGTGTTTTACAGTGGTGACATTATAAGTTCTAGCATACGTTCCTTTTTGAAAAAACATTTAACGATGGCTGATGTTAGATCCTTACGAAAGGATACTTTCATTTACTTAGCTGGACACTATTCGTCACAAATCATTGGCAATAAATTGCCGTCTAATAGACAAGTATTACAAGTGCTCTTTTATAACATTCGTGAAGTGAAGCTAAGTGTACATGAAAGTGCTAAATTAACAATAAAAGAGGTGTCAGTTTTTTGGGATAAAGCTCGCATTCCGACACGTCAGGATTTTCATTGTGTTAAACAACTAGATAAACTTTATGCAGAGTGGAGGAACTTACAAAAATCGGCTAAAAGGGCCAGTGCGGGAGGTAAACAAAAAAATTTCGTTGAAAAAAAAGATCGTCCATCTTTTTGACATTTCTCATGCAAATGCATTGGAGTTGATGAAAAAAGATGAAGATAAGCAGTTTTTAATTAACCAAAGAAAAAAGGGACGTCCTGGATTTATGCATGGTGTTGATTACCAACTTGCTCCTCAAGAAAAATCAGCTGAGGAGAAATTACAGAAATTATCCGAACGAATGCAACGAAGTCAACAAGAAAAAGCTAGATTAGAGGAAACAGTCACCTGTCCATCATCAAGTAGTAATTCAGCCGACTCCAACGAAAATGAAGATGAAATAATCGAAGCCCAAGAAGAGTTGTTACAAGACCAGCCTGGCCCGTCACAGCCAAAAAACAGGAGATTGTATGGAACATGTAACATCATCATACCAAAAATAGCCGCTGCATTTGATGCTTGCAAAATAAGCGACAGGTATGGAGTCCATATTTTGACGGCAGTAGCAGAAGCACTAGGACATGACACCACATCTTTGTCCATCAGCAGAACCACACTTCAGCGCTCTAGACAACGCATCCGCGAAGAAAGAGCTGAAATATTAAAAACTGCCTTCTGTAATTCTGAATTGCCGGCCCCAGTCATCCATTGGAATGGAAAACTTTTACCTTCTCTCACTGGAATGGGAAATATCGATAGACTTGCTATCTTAGTTACTAGTGGAGATATTGAACAACTACTTGGAGTACCAGCTTTGCCCAATTCAAGTGGAAGAGAACAGACGGAAGCAGTTTATGATGTGCTTTGTGAATGGAATTTGGACGAAAAGGTAATAGCTTTGTGTTGTGATACAACAGCATCAAATATGGGTTATATAAATGGGGCAGCCACACTATTGCAATAAAAATTAGAAAGAGATATTCTATATTTTCCTTGTAGACATCATATTTTTGAAGTGGTTTTGAGAAGTGTGTTTGACACAAAAATGCCTTCCTCATCTGGTCCAAATGTGCTACTATTTAAACGTTTTAGGGAATTTTGGCCTAAAATAGATCAAAATAAACTAAAAACTGGATTTCAGGTATCAAAAATTAAACACATTTTACAACCAGTTAAAGCCGAAATTGTAAAGTTTCTAAATGCAGCTTTAACTTTGCAACAGCCTCGTGATGATTATAAAGAATTTTTAATGCTTTCTAAACTTTTTGTTGAAGAAGAGCCCACTCACACGACATTCTATCAACCAGGGGCATTTCATCATGCACGTTGGATGGCCAAAGCCATTTACTGGTCTAAAAATATTTTTTTTCCAAGATCAGTTCCAACTAACTAAAAAAGAAAAAATAGGTATTGAAGATATGTCTCTTTATTGTAAAGGTTTATGTAAAGGCCTGGTTTACAGCGTCATTTGCTAGTAAAGCACCGCTTCATGACTTAGACTTTTGTAAAGAACTCATTAATTATCAAAATATTGACAAAGAAATATCTCAAGCCGCAAGTAGGAAAATAGTGAACCATTTGTGGTACCTTAATTCAGTAAATGTTGGCTTATCTTTCTTTGATGACGATATTTCAGTTACCACTAAAAGAGAAATGGTTAAAGCTTTGAATAGGAAAGCACCAAATCAAGAGGATATTAAACGACTTATGATTAGTAAAATTACTGACGTTGAAAACAAGGAAATTCAGGACTTCATATGCAGGAACACTAAACAGTTTTTTTCAAAAATTAGGTTTGTCTATGGAATTTTTGGAAAATGATCCAACAACATGGAGGGAAAATGAAAGTTATACCCGATGTTTCAATATTGTAAACAAAATTAAAGTTGTAAATGATGCCGCTGAGAGAGGAATCAAAGTTATTACTGACTATAATGAGATTTTAACAAAAAATGAAGACCAAAAACAGTTTTTACTCCAAGTTGTAAATGATTATAAATCACAGTTTCAAAATGTAAAAAAAGAAACCCTGTCGCATGCTTTGGCCTAGTGCAAAAAATATTGTTTTTATTACTATATGTCTTGAAGATTTAGGATAATATTTGGTACTATGTATGAAAAAAACGTTTCATAATAAAATACACAAAGATAAAACGAGAGTTTTATTTCAAAAACTTCTAGTCTAGTTTTCTTAGACTACGAATTTACAGTAGTATGACACATGTCATAGTCACAACAGATAATGTCTTTGATATTTGTATGACTTGATTAGTCATTCTAAAGATAAATGTTGCTGATTAAAAAAAAAAAAACAATGCATCAACTAAAGAATGTAAATAATTCCCTTTACTTTTATTATTGCATAATAATGCATTCTGCGGCACCCCTTGCCTTCAATTTGCCTCAATAATATTTTGAGGGGACTGTTTTTTCTTCAAATGGAACCATTTGCAGGGGTGAGAAATAAAAAATTTCGATTTCGAAAAAGATGGGCCACCCTAGATACATTTTATGTTTAGAATAAATAAAATAAGATCGCCAGAAAGTGTGGGCCATCAGGGGCGCAACCAGAAAGGTCAAAGAGGTAAAAAAAACGGAGTTATATAACATCATCGTTACAAACTTTTTTAAGGTTGAGCATGTTTATTTAAATGTTTTGAACACAGGAAAAAATTTCCAGAAAGAAACTCCCGTCAGTAAGGCTAGCCAGAAAGAAAATGTTTAGGATTTTTGAAGAAAATTGGATTTTTTTTTCGCATATTTCATCTCAGAACTCTAAACTCATCGTTACATGTTCTGGCTCCTTTTTAAAACGTAAATATAAGCTCCTTGAACAATAGAATAGCCTCCCCGTAAAGTTCTTAGTGTCAAAAAAAGTACCATAGGCTCTTAAATATACAGGAATTTAACACTTTCGGCTAACTTGACTCCGTACCGTGCTTCAGATGTATTGTATCATTATTACCTTTCTGGCTGCGCCTCCTGACGGCCCACACTTTCTGGAGATCTTATTTTATTCATTCTAAACATAAAATGTGTACATGCAAAAAAAATTAGCCTTGTAACGATGACATGATTTCACTGATTTTTAAACAGTGTTCGTGGCGCTCCTGACAGGAGGTGCCCCGCCAGAAGTCGATTTTATGAATCGTTACCATCCATTAAACCATAAAAATATCTCAGTTCATAAAACGATGAGCTGCCGGAAAAGCCACCTAGCTCCCACTCTATCCGTAGTGACTTGAAAATTGAGTGGGGAATATGTCAATTTAATCGAATTACATGAACAACTTCAACTTTTCAGACATTCAGGTTTGCAAATGTTATTATCAATGAAGTTCGAACCTTGCGTTGTGTAAGTGGGCACTCACATGGAAATAATAAATAATTAAATCAGTTAGTGATTTACATCACGCAACTCACTATATATCGTGATGATGGAGGGTGGGTGGTTCGTACATCAAATGATCAATATTATATTAAAAATTCAATCTAGTTATCTGCCGAACAGGCTTGATCCGATGACACTGTCAGGTGCGGTTGGTAATGCCGCCATTATAGACGTGTCAGCGTGTGATGGATATAGCCGATATTGATGACCAAAACCGCGTACCCGTTGGTAGCGTCTCCCTTCATTTGCGGTGGTTGTGTCTATATAACGACTATTAAATCCTCTGTTTTATGTTAATAATTTTATACTCGAAAACACCATTAAAACTACATGGCTACAAATATTCATGTCAGCTTTTTGTTACATGCTTTGTTAGGAATTAGTGCTAAAATAGATCATTATAGATTTATAGCTTCATGCACTTTCCCAAATCATAACCCAATTCTACGCATAAATATTTTATGATCAGGTGGCATAATAGCACCATGAGACTTGCTTGCTTTAATTGCCTAACAACATACTCCTGTTTACATGATTTATTGTTATCATTAATTTAATAGAATAAAATAGATTAACGCTTGCAGTGTAGAAATTCTCAAACATCTATTAGTACAGTACCTGGAGGTAAAAAATATGCAAAACTTCGGAATAATGTCATATTGAATGGATTTTGTTAATTTTTAGCAGTATAATAGTAAATACTTCACAGAAAAGTTTCTATATTGTGCGGGGCCATGCTAATTTATAGGGGGTGGATGCCACCCCCTCTCGGGGGTGGCACTTAAAAAATATTATTGGAGCTGAAGTAAAATCAAATTATAAGAAGAAAAGGTTCTAAGCAATTTTTCACATAAATTGATAGTTTTTAAATTATAACAACTTCAAAATTGCGATTTTAGCTTAAAAAAAAGGTATTTCCAAACGGCTTTCGTCAAGTATCTCGAAAAGTATTACTTTATCGAAAAAATGTTACAAACCAATTACAGAAAGTACAAACTGGGAATTAATTATATTTTTTGTTTATTGATGTAGGATTAATAATTTCGGAGATATTTAAGTTTACATTTGGCATCCAAGTGTTCATAAGTTAATTATTTAGAGTGAGAGATAAATATCTCAGAAACTGTGACACCCTCGTCAAGGATGCTAATAGGTAGGTAGAATAATAGGTTATTAATTAAGCTTTCAACTATTTTTTTACTTGTTTCTGTAGCATAAAAAACAAAGAAGTTATGACCGAAGCAATGCGAGTCTACACATTTTTTTAATAACAACGTCGACATTTTGTTACTGTAACTAGCCAGTAATTAAAAAAAAAAGGAATTTCAAACACTGTTTCTCATTAATATATAGCATGACGTAGATGCTCAAATTTTTTGGTTTGTATGCAGCACTCGCTTTAGAAAAAAATACAGTTTAAACTATAAAGGTATTTTCGATAAAACGTAATATTTTTTCTTTTCCAAATATATCAATAAATATTAGTTTTATTGAAAAATGGGTAAAGACCAAAAATAAAGCTCATAAACTGATAAAGAATTTCGCTCGTTTATTTATTTAAATAGATTTAATAGTTTCGGAGATATGAAAGTTTACAAACGGCGTCCGAACGTTTATAAGACAAAAAATGCAATTTAAATGTTAAATATCTCAGAAATTGTAGCATAAGAAATAAAGAAGTTATGACGGAAAAATGTGCGTATTTATATTTTACTTCCACATCCAGTGGAAGTATAGTAACGACAAAAAATTTTTTTAAAATTGTTATTGTTCAAATAGGCTTAGAATGTTATGAAACGTCGAGATTTCAAGTTTCAGTGAAAAAAAAAATTTCTTCTGTCTGTCGGTCTGTCTGTCGGTCTGTCTGTCGGTCTGTAATTTTTTTTGTGCGCACGTTTACTCTGGAACCGTTTGAGATATTGACTTGGAATTTGGTACACATATGTACTTTAACGAGATCTAGAACTAGATTATATTTTCATCTTGTTCCGTCGAAGGGTTGGGGGGTAAATTGGGGTAAATTTGAAGTAAATAGGTAAATCAAGCAGGTAAGAGTTCATAAAATTGATATTGAGTATAGAAAAGAGAAGCTAAGGTCTCAAATAAAATTTTGGCATTAGCCACCCCCATTACCACCCCCACCCCATTATTAAAGAGGATGAAAAAAAATGTGATTTAGTGTGTGTACAAGAACCAGAAACCTCAAAATATTTTTTTACTTTATCCACCCTCGAAACACTTTGATACTAAATATATATTTAAATATCTAAGAAATTATTAATCCTACATGAATAAAAAAAATATAATTAATTCCTTGTTTGTACTTTCTGTAATTGGTCTGTAACATTTTTTCGAGATACTTGATGAAAGCCGTTTGGAAATACCTCTTTTTTTAAGCTAAAATCGCAATTTTGAAGTCGTTATAACTTAAAAATTATCAATTTATGTGAAAAATTGCATAGAAACTTTTCTTCTTAAAATTCTACTTCAGCTCCAATAAATAAATATATTTTTTAAGAGCCACCCCTGAGAGGGGGTGGCATCCACTATAAATTAGCAAGCTCCCGCACAATATAGAAACTTTTCTGTGGAGCATTTACTATTATACTGCCAAAAATGAACGAAATCCGTTCAATATGAAATATGAAGTTAAAACCTCTGGTTACTCCCCTATATTACGGGGAACACAAACTGTGATTATTCGTTTAGCGGGTACGTTTTAGGTTCACTATTTTTGTGTATCTAGTGTGATTTTCCTTCACAAGTTTTTAAATAATAAAGAACTCCCGCTGTTTTCTTATGGAAATTGAAGTATTTTGAACCAAAGCGGTTTTTTGTTTTAATATTAATTACAGAGTAAGTTAATATTAATTACAGAGTAAATTAATATTAATTACAGAGTAAATTTAAATAAATATTTAAAAATGTCACCAGTATTAATGGAATTTTAATAAAATGGAAAATAATGTTGATAATATTTTCTTATAAAATCAACTAAATTAAGTCTAAGTGAAATGATTTGCAGTCTCTTATATAATTATTTTATATTCACATCGTGCTATATGTTACAGCTATAAAATATATGGATAGTAATATTTATGAAAGGTAGATGTTATAAATAATTTCAAAAGAATAGTTTATTGTTTTGTTAGAAGTAAAAGTGATACTTTTGTGATGAATATGTAAGTTTGCCGGACCAACGAAGTGAGTTCAGCAATTACAGACGAGTCACAATAAGTGGCTTTTACTCCGAACAGAACATGCTATTTTTTCTTCAAAAGTCGATTAGCTATAAAAAAAATAAAGATAAAAAATCTCAAATTTCACCACGAAAAGCCCATTGTGTTAATATCGCATAGCTGGCGTATTAAACAAAATACGCATTGTTATGGATATTACTTTTTCTGCCGTTTACAGTGCACAAATTCCACAATTTTCGTAATCTAGGCGGACCGCCCAAAATTTTGTATTTGGATTTCCTTAAGATTTCTTCGGATTTCCTTAAGATTTTCTAAGATTTCCTCGGATTGTCTAAGATTTATTGAGATTTTCTGGGATTTCTTGAGATTTCCTAACATTTCCTGGAATTTTTTTCAAAAAATTTTTTGAAAAGCTTATTCCTGGGATTTCCTCAGATATTCTCAGATTTCCTCAGATTTCCTAAGATTTCCTGGGATTTCCTGAGATTTAGAAGTACACGAGCTAACTTTTTTTTTGAATATAAGAAGTTGAGAGTAGTCTGCGGAGGTATGAATTAAAACTTTAGTTATTTATTTACAAAATACAATTTTTCCATATTATCTCAAGCTTAAACTTTCTCTTCTTTTTTAATCTTATAGAATAATTTTTCAAAAAAAAAAAAATTACATGGCCACTTTAGCTTCAAATACCATTAAAATAATATTGCCACTAAAACACATGTAAACCGGAGGGACATTTGTACTCAACGAAGAAGTTGAAGTGTGTCAATTCAGTGTATCCCTACTTGCTATAGCGTGAACAAGGAAAACGACAGTTTACGACACTTGTTTGGACGTTTTGAATGTTACCGATAAAAAAATAAATATATGCTTATGAAATTTGATCATTTTCCCTTCACGAATTAAGATGTTTATTAAAATATTGTAATGTGTTACAACCCCTAGAATGATGTATTTGCACCTACTCGAAAAAGAACCTACCAGAAGATTCCAAAGTGACATCTGGAATTATCGAGAGAATGGTGGCGTCATCACAGAACAATCGAGATCTGTCATTTTTAGGTATAAAAGACCGATCGCATTCTCGGCGAGTAGTTCAGAAAGTTCAGAAAGTATAGAAAGTGAGGTTAAGACTTCCAAGATAAACAAAGTGATAAACATTGTGATTTTTAGTCAGTAAAGTGTAAATAATAGTATTGTGAAGTATCCAGTAAATATTTAATAAAGTGTGTTAGTGGACATCTCTTGTTATAATTTTTGGAACCCACGGAATTTGCAAGGGGTAGTTTCCTAAGGGTGGAAACACGTCACAATTGGTGTCAGAAAGCGGAATTTTATGACAAGAGGAGCTCTGAAGTTGTGCTGGAGTGTTCGAGAAGTATTCTCGAGGGTTAGTGCTAACACGGAGGACTCATTTACTGGACATTGTTCGAGGGTTATTTTCGAACAGGAAAATAGTGTTAAGTGCATTTTTGAGACATTGTAGAACATTTTATTAGGACATTAGTGTGATAATTAATTCCTTTGAACTGAGAAGTGATAGAGACACTGAAAAAGACTCATTTAGTGCGTGAAAATTTCTAGAACTTTTCTATTTGGACATTAGTGGAGATTAGTAAATTCTCTAAACTGGATAGTGACAAAAGACTCTGAATAAGACTTTTTCGTGCTATTTCGAGATTTGTCTGGAAAGTTCCATTACTGATATTGACGTGACAGTTAAATTTATTTTATTTTAACATAATCTTATGCCTATAAAAACTAGAAGTATGGCATCCGATAAACAAATACAGGACTTATTCGAACAATTCCAAAAAATGATGGCGCAGCAACGGCAGGAAGACAAAGAAGAACAGGAGAAAAAACGTCATGAAGAAAAAGAAGAAAGGAACGAATTAAAGAAAATGATGGAAGATCAGGAAATAAGACGTCAGAAAGAAAAAGAGGAGGAAGAAAGAAGACGTCAAGAACAAGAAAGACAACGTCAAGAGGAAAAAGACGAACTCAGAAAAATAATGGAAGACTTGGAAGAAAGACGCCAGGAGGAATTAAGGAAAATCCTGAGCGATCAAATAAAAATACAACAGGACGCAATCATTTCTGTCAAGGAAGAAGTTAAAGAAGAGATAAACAAGGTCGAAGAAAAAGTAGATAAGGTTGAAGGAAAAGTAGATAAGGTAGAAGAAAAAGTAACTGAGTTTGAAGTAGAAATAGACCGGCTTAAACGACAGTTGAGAGATAGAGGAAGTCAGCAGGTGGTATCATCAGGTCAGCGACTAAAACCTCCTTCTTTTGACGGCCAAAGTTCCTGGACGACGTACAAGAGGCAGTTTGAGGCAGCAGCATGTGCAAACAACTGGGATAACGAGGAAAAGGCCATGGCATTAGTTCTGGCGTTAAGGGGCCAGGCCTCAGAATTACTTCAGACTATCCCAGTGGAGAAACAAAGGGACTTTAAAGTCTTGGAAGCTGCATTAGACTTGAGGTATGGCGATCAACACCTTGCCCAATTATACCAGACTCAGCTGAAATCCCGGATGCAAAAAGCTGGGGAAAGTTTACAAGAATTTGAAGCTGCGATAGAGAGACTGGCACACCTGGCGTATCCGAGTGCACCTAAAGAATTCCAGGAACAATTAGCCGTGGGGGCCTTTTTAGATGGTATAAGGGACGAAGAGGTCAGGCGAGTTCTGAGGCTGACGAGACACCAAAGTAGTAGCGAAGCTTTGGTGCGTGCACTCGAAGTAGAAGCCGCTTACAGGGATACTCCAAGGTCGAGAGTGCGAGCTGTGACTCTCGAAGAATCGCAACCAGAAATGAACCAGAACCCCTTGCTGACTGAGATGCAGAAAATATTCACCAAATTATGCGATAAATTGGATGGCCTCGGAAAGCAAAAAAAACAACAAAATAGAGGAAAGCCGAGCGGAGGTATTAAATGTTTCAACTGCGGCAAGGTTGGACATATGAAACGGGACTGTCGACAGCAGAACTCGGAGAGTCGAGTAAATGCTGTGAATGTAGAAGAGAAGCAGGAAAACTAAAGATAGCCAGCACCAAGGGGGCTGTGCTGGCTAGGGAATGCGGTGCCCCCAGAGAAATAAAGATTTCCCAGCTCCAAAGAATACCAAGTAGTCTGTTGTTGCAAGGATATGTGAATGGAAGAAAATGCGTGTTTACTATTGACACCGGTGCTACGTCATCAATAGTGCGGCCAGGGTTTATATCAGGCTTGCAGATTGACAAGAAGCAAAATGGAGTAATCATTCGGACAGCCACGGGGGACAGGGCTGCGGTCCATGGAGAAATCAACTTGGAACTGCAGATTGGACGGTTGAGGTTCAATTACAAGGTCATTGTGGCTGACATTATGGATGATTTCATTTTGGGTCTGGACATCATGGGAGAGCAGGGATTTATTGTTGACGTAGGGGAGCGAGTCTTAAAAATTGGAAATGAGGAATTTATTCTGGCAACCGCAGACGACCAATTCCATAAAGCAAGGTTGTTAACAACACAAACAATCAAGATTCCTGCTCATTCAGAACAAATGATTGATGTTGCCTTAGAAGGAAATCCTGGAGGGTACCGTGTTGGCCTAGTTGAAGATGACGAATCGATTAAGTCCCTACCCAATATTATTGTGGCGAGAACTTTAACCCGGACTAAAGACAAAATCCCAATTAGAGTCGTTAATTTAAATTCCCACTCGGTGACAATTAAGGAAGGCAAACCGATTGGCTCCTATGAACCGGTCACATGGGTAGCGAGGTGCGAGGAAGAAACAGAGGGAAGTTCATCTATGAAAATAGACCAGGAAGTTTTGACCTTGTTGAGTACCCAGTTGGAGCATTTATCTGAGGATGAACGAAGGGAGGCAATCAAGTTCCTGGAAAAGGAAAGTTCAGTATTTGCCAAGAATACAGAGGCCCTTACAAAAACAGACATAGTCCAGCATCGGATAAATACTGGCGACTCACCCGCTATTCGACAACCACCTAGGAGGCTTCCATTAGCAAAACAAGAAGATGCCTCGGCAATGATAGACAAGATGCTACAAGATGGAGTCATTGAGGAGTCGACGAGTCCCTGGTCATCGCCAGTAGTTTTGGTTGCCAAGAAGGATGGAACATTAAGATTTTGTGTCGATTATCGAAAATTAAACGATGTCACGAAGAAAGACAGTTACCCATTACCACGAATTGACGACACGTTAACCACGTTGGCAGGCTCACGATGGTTTTCTACGTTAGACCTTAGGAGTGGATACTGGCAAGTGGGGCTTCATCCTGATGATAAAGAAAAGACAGCGTTTTCAGCAGGCAGTGGTCTTTATCAATTTACCGTGATGCCTTTTGGACTTTGCAATGCGCCAGCTACCTTTGAAAGACTGATGGAGTTCGTGCTGCGAGGGCTAACCTGGAGGACGTGCCTGGTTTACCTTGACGACGTGCTTGTTATGGGACAGGACTTTACAGAACATTTGAAAAATCTTCAAGAAGTATTTGGGCGAGTCAGGAATGCCCATCTGAAGTTGAACCCGAAGAAGTGCCTGCTATTCCAGAAAGAAGTCAAATTTCTTGGTCACGTGGTGTCTTCGGATGGAATACAAACAGACCCCGACAAAATTTCTGGTGTACGAGATTGGCCAAGACCATCTAACGTTCATGAAGTACGGAGCTTCCTTGGCCTCTGCACTTATTATAGGCGCTTTGTGGAAGGGTTTGCAGAAATTGCGAAGCCATTACACCGGCTGACAGAAGAGAAAGTGCAGTACCAATGGACACCGGAATGTGAAACAGCATGGAGAAAATTGAAGGCAGCTCTATGCACTGGTCCTGTGCTAGCGTACCCACAACGGGAAGGACTTTTTATTTTAGACACGGATGCCAGCAATTCTTCGGTCGGTTGTGTACTGTCCCAAATCCAGAATGGGCAGGAAAGAGTGATCGAATATTTCAGCAAGGTGCTGTCCAAACCGGAAAGAAATTATTGTGTAACCCGGAAAGAGTTACTGGCCATCGTTAAATCAGTGGACCATTTTCATAAATATCTTTATGGAAGACATTTTAAGATTCGCACCGACCATGCTGCATTAAAATGGCTGTTGCAGTTGAAAACCCCTGAAGGTCAACTGGCTCGTTGGATAGAACGGCTGCAACAGTATGATTTCAAAATCGAACATCGACCTGGAAGATCTCATAAGAACGCAGACGCTTTATCTAGAAGACCATGCAAGGAAGATTGCAAGCACTGCCACCACGTTGAGAAATTTCAGGGTACGGTGGCCGTCAACGCTATTAAAATAGAGGTTCCGGATGATTGGACAACTGAAGCCCTTAGACAAGAACAGCTGAATGACACAGAGATTGGGGTTATATTGAGAGCAAAAGAGAAAGGAATTCGACCAGCGTGGAAGGATGTTTCGGACAAGGCAGTTGGATTGAAGGCTTTGTGGGCCCAATGGGATTCACTCAAAGTTATGAACGGGCTGCTAAAGAGAGCTTGGGAAAGCCCGGATGGCAAGGAAGTTGTTATGCGTCTAGTGATTCCCAGGTGTCGAGTACCGAAAGTACTTCAGGAAGTGCATAATGGAGCATCCGGTGGACACTTCGGCGTTAATAAGACCCTGAATAAAGTACGAGAACGATTTTATTGGGTAAATAGTCGTCAGGATGTGGAAGCTTGGTGTCGCAATTGCAAAATTTGTGCAGCAAGTAAGGGACCGCAGACTAGAAGTAGGGGTGCAATGAAACAATATAACGTCGGAGCTCCTTTCGAGAGGATTGCGATCGATATAGCCGGCCCATTCCCAGTAACCAAGGACGGTAACAGGTATATACTGGTTGCCATGGACTATTTTAGTAAGTGGCCAGAGGCCTATGCAATTCCAAACCAAGAAGCAGTCACTGTTGCCAAAGTCTTGGTAGATAATTTGATATGTCGGTTTGGTGTACCCCTGGAGCTGCACTCAGATCAAGGGAGGAACTTTGAGTCGGGGGTGTTTCAGCAAATCTGCAAGTTATTGGGGATACACAAAACACGGACAACAGCCCTTCACCCGCAATCAGATGGAATGGTGGAACGACATAACAAGACCATGAAAGAACATCTCTCTAAAGTGGTTCATAAGAATCAACGTGATTGGGATCTCCACATACCGTTCTTCCTCATGGCATACAGAGCTGCTATCCACGAGTCTACGAAACAAACACCAGCCCGTGTAGTATTTGGACATGAGATCAGACTGCCATGTGATTTGATTTTCGGAACACCAGGCGGAGAACAGCTTCCTGTGAACAGCTATGTGGATGAAATGAGTGAACGGCTAAGAAATGTTCATGAGCTGGTTAGAGACCAAATCACCATAGCCAGTGACCGAATGAAGGCTCGATACGACCGTAAGGGTAGTTCAGAAGGGTTCAAGGCAGGAGATCTGGTTTGGCTGTATAACCCACAGCGAAAGAAAGGGAAGTCACCGAAACTTCAACCTCCTTGGGAAGGACCTTATACTGTTATTACCCGAATTAATGATGTCGTCTATCGGATTCAACGAAACAAAAAGTCCAAGATGAAGATCGTACACTTGGATAGACTGGCGAAGTACGTGAAAGAGGCTGAACTGCCTGACCGGGATGTTCAGGCTTAAGGAGGGGGCAGTGTAATGTGTTACAACCCCTAGAATGATGTATTTGCACCTACTTGAAAAAGAACCTACCAGAAGATTCCAAAGTGACATCTGGAATTATCGAGAGAATG
The DNA here is from genome assembly GCA_936432065.2 of Rutpela maculata. Classification (NCBI taxonomy): domain Eukaryota; kingdom Metazoa; phylum Arthropoda; class Insecta; order Coleoptera; family Cerambycidae; genus Rutpela; species Rutpela maculata. Next base: position 100,855,859 of record OW386291.2, read on the forward strand.
GTGGCGTCATCACAGAACAATCGAGATCTGTCATTTTTAGGTATAAAAGACCGATCGCATTCTCGGCGAGTAGTTCAGAAAGTTCAGAAAGTATAGAAAGTGAGGTTAAGACTTCCAAGATAAACAAAGTGATAAACATTGTGATTTTTAGTCAGTAAAGTGTAAATAATAGTATTGTGAAGTATCCAGTAAATATTTAATAAAGTGTGTTAGTGGACATCTCTTGTTATAATTTTTGGAACCCACGGAATTTGCAAGGGGTAGTTTCCTAAGGGTGGAAACACGTCACAATATCATACACTTACCAAAATGGTATTCTATCCGCCTAGATTACGAAAATTCCACACTGTGCAGCCTCAAAGAAAGTACCTTTACCTCCGTTGCTTATGGTAACGAACAGCCCTCCAAAAAGTCAAACTTTAATGTCATGAAATGAGTTAATAAATGTCATGTTTTTCTGACGTTTCAAGAAAAAATTATTTACTGGACACAAATTTTCGCGAATTTCAAATATTTGCAAATCATTGGTAATTAGGAAAGAAATTTTAAAACCCGTATTTATAGCATCGTTTTTCATTTTTGTTTTGTTGTGGAAAGCAATATGCTCCGAAGGAAACTAGACAAGGGTGGGTTAAATCATGCCAGAACAGATTACATCAACATGCCCTTGCATATCTGTAATCCGGCGGACAATAATATATTCTGACATATTTGCATCTAGTATAATTAAAACCGCAATCAGGTGTCAAATCTTCCATATCTGAACAAGATAGATTTTAATCATGCAATAAATTTACTAATGACTGAGTTTTTTATAGTGCATTATAAATTAAATTCATGCTGAACAAATTTCATTGGTATAATTAAAAGCTCATAATTTTGAATATCTGGCATACAAATTTGAAAGCAAAAGTTCTCGAAATAGACGACTTTTATCAAAATATCTTAACTATTAAGGACTACCACTAGAAATATCAGGAAAAATGCAAATTTTTCAATGAAATATATTTATTTCGGCATTTATAAACATCCTTGAAGGTTAAAAAAAATATATATTTTTTTTTTCTAATTTTTTTTTTACGTAGCGTTAACGCAACATTGGGAAGTTATGGGTGCATAAATATGCATAAAAAAAATTTAATTGTGGTAGTCTCGAGGATAGTCTTTGAAGCAACGTGAATGTAATAGGATAAAATCCAGCTGTGAAATGGGGTTCTCGTTTTTTAAAAGTCTATGGAGTTTCCAAGTATTTACCACTGCACAGTCTAACATATCTATGAATAATGGCCACCATTTTTTCCGCGTATTTTCATTCTATAATTTGCAACTGTGTTGTCAAGTAAATCAACACCTTCCATGTATTTGTTATATTGGGTTATGCCTGGCTGTACAGATAACGTTTTTTTTCTTTGTGATTGTATCATTTCACAGGCACAGTAGGTTGTGTAGACTCACAATAATTGGTTGCCACTGTAGCCACTGAATTTACATTTCAAAGTACCACACTTATTTCATTTATATGATCCATTGTACCGTGTGATTCTTTTTTGATAGAATTAATTGTCTGTAATGGACATTTCAGAAATCTGTTCTCACGCACAGTTCTAGTGGCAATATAATCTCTATTTTTTAGATAGCAGACTGTAACTTGTAAAAATGTTATTAAAATGCATCTTATGGGCCGTGGTATTTCAAAAGATTGATAATAACTTCTCCACCTAGACCAACTTCTCTTTTGATAACTTTGGAAATTTTTCCACCATAAGCAGGGTTCATAGCAATTTTTCAAACTTAAAATCCCTGATTTTTCCAAGTTTTCCAGGACTATTGGAAGGTTTTTCCAGTCCTTATAATTGATGGGCGGGGGAGGACACTGCGGCGTCACTAAATAGTCGGCACAAAACTAGAAGTACAAAACTCAAGTTCACACAGGAGTATTTTACTCACTATTACTATTTAACTGATTGTCCCAATGTTGCGCTTTCGCATTGTTATATTTCAAACAGTTTGAAAAATATTTCCTGTAAGAAAATATTTTATTTTTTTCAAAAATGTTGTAATATGAAGTATGTTTTATACGAAACCTCTTGCGCATAATGAAATAGGTGAATCATATTTTATACAATGACTATCTAAATTATGCAAGTTTTTCTTCTAGAAATGTTGAAAGTTTCTTCTGTCTTTATTTAAATTGAAATTATGATACACCTTCAGAATTTTTTTAGAGGCCTGTTCAAATATTTGTAAATGCAATACCACTGACCGTGCATCAGAAAAAATGTTTTTTTTAATATGAAAAAAAATATTTTTGACTACGTTGCGTTAACGCAACCATGGGCGTTAATGGGTTAAGGCATCTTTTTGTTAATTTTCAACGTATTTCTTTTATTTTTGATTTAAGCAGGGGAGGATATATACTCTGAACTTGAGGGAGGGGGGTAAAAAATACAAAATAAACAAAACACTATAAAATCCTATACAAAAACAAGAAAAAACTATAAACAACGGAAAATACATTAGTATATAGATATTAATAACATAATATTAATTTCTTATATTTGTTGGTTATTTTGCCAATGTAAAAATATTTAAAAAATTTTATGAAATAAACCCATGTGTCAAAAGGATCAGACAGAGGCTGGTTTTAATATTTATATTATAAAATGTCTCACACCTAAAAATAAATAAACTGAAACAGAAATGTTAAATGATAATTACAAAAATTAAATCGATAATTATTATTATTTAAAATTTTTGTTTCAGTTTATATATATTTAAGTGTGAGACATCTTTTTGGCGCAGAGGTTTATTTCATCAAAATTTTTAAATATTTCTACAGTGGCAAAATACCCAAACATACAAATTATAAACAATATAAATATTAATAACATAACAGTTACAATTTAAGTTACAAAACAAAATCAACCATACGTTAATATTGTTAATGTTGTGTGGTCCGATTTTAATTACGGCTTTTTGAAATGAGAAGATTCAACTCTAAAAACCACATTTGATCGAACAGTTAATCGAACTTTTGTTATTTGTCAGTAATGGACCATAATAGTCGTGACGTCATGCACGAGGTGGTTAATTTGATTTGCTTTCCATGCAGTCTTTGAAGTATGTCTTCTGTACATGTATTTTAAACGTCAAAATAAATTACTTGAAAATGAATCTAAGGATTGGTACGTTATTTTTCATATTTAATTATAGAAACCTAACTACTGGTATAACAAAAGAGCTGGATTATAAGTTTTTTTACTTATATAGTAAACAATTTTCTCAACTGAGAATAAATAACTATTTCTACGCATGCGCTCTACAAGTAGAAAAATTATTGAGAACGTAGTTCTTTGATTATTTCTTTGTGCTCTGAGCTCAAAGCCTGTTTTATTATACTCTTCGCAAATACAAAAACGAAGAGTATATTGCATTTGATAGGCACATTTCTAAATCCGTAAATATCGCCCACAAACAAAAAATTTTCATATTATTGTGTTAGTGAACAACTTTCAAAATGTCCGTCTGCCCGTCCGTCACGTTTCTTGTAAGCACGATAACTTAAGAAAGGATGCATTAGAGTACGAGCATGTCGAAGATGCCACGCAGATAGAAGTTCAGCCTGCAGTTTCAGTAGATGCATCGAAGCCACCAATTGTCTTACAAATTGATGTCTTTGATGCATCGACTGAAACTGCGGCCTGAACTTCTAGGTGGGTAGCATCTTCGGCATGTTCGTACCCCAACAGATGGATTTAATTTACATTTTTCACGGTAACATCTTCGTAGCTCAGTTATTAGTCATCCATTTTCAACCAAATTTGGATCAGTATCAAAGACCTTATTTCCTTCTTGAGACGAAACTTATTTCAGTCACTGGCGCGTATTTTTATTAAGAAAAAAATGGTCGGATTTTTTGAAAAATCATGTTAGGCACTTTTTACTGAAAAACTAATGCAATATTATTGATCAGCATGTTAAAACCCATATATCCAAAATTTAACTACACTTTGATTTACGATTTTCGAATTACGGTCACCTTAAAATTACATTTTTCAAATATTAAACAATAACTTGGAAACGAATTATTTTAATAAATAATGTCATACTACATTTTCTATTTAAAATCACTTTTTCTACCATCCTGTCATCGATATTTTCAAATTTGGCAATCTGTAACGCCCGAATAATTTACAGGGCTTGCTGGCTCAAAATTTTTGGTATTTTTTAAAGAAAATTCTTGTCCTACGAAATTTGAAATTATCGACACCAGATAGTAGTAAAAGCGAATTTAACACGAAAATGAAGAATGACTTTTTTCGAAAAACAATTCGTTTCCAAGTTATTAATTTCTTTTAACATCAGAAAAATGTAATTTTAAGGAAGCCGTAATTCGAAAACCATAAATCAAAATGTCAGTAAGGGTTCTAAAGCATGCTGAACAAAAATATTGCATTAGTTCTTCTGTTAAAAAAAAAAGCCTAATATCACTTTTCCAAAAATCTATTCTTTTTTCTTAATAAAAATGAACGACAATGCCTGATATAAATTTTGGTTTACTCAAAAAAGTATACCAAAGGTCTGATACCGATCCAAATTTGGTTGAAATTGAATAACTAATAACTGAGCTACGATGGTATTATCGTGAAAAGTGGGACACACTATATATATTTGCACAAACATTACTCAGGGTTGACTTACGCGATTTGCATGAAATCTTTCTTTCGGCGATGGTCCCATATTTATTTCATCAAGCTACATCTAGTATAAGGTCAGCAAAAATTGGAAAAAACATTTTTATAGTCGATATTGAGGTCGATGTAAAAATTAACAAATAAGGGCATCAAATGTATTTTTAATCGACTTCAATATCGATGTTACGTAATAAGCTTCAATTAACTGAGCGACGGTGAAATTTTATTTCAAATTTTTTCGAAACCGGTTCAATTTTTTTTTTTATTTTTTCAATTTTTTTTTTCATCATAATAATGTCAAAAATTTTGAAAATCTTCGAAAATATTCATTAATTTTAATAACTAATTATAAGATACAATAAGTATGAAAATTTTGCTGGCCATGCCTCATACGTTCATGGTAAAATAGTCAAACATGAAATGAAATTAATATTATTTTCAAGTACCAGCTCGAGACAAATTCAGTGCGGTTGCCTGATAGTTCTACATGTTTAAACCTGGAATAAATTATGTTTTGGTAAATAATTTCTTAGTAAATTTCACATGGCACAAAGACCCTGTTCATTAAGGGAGAGTTGACTAAGGATACGCAAGTTAAAGCAAAGCAAGGGCACGGCTATATAGCGAGATGATGATTTTCACCGTTCCCCGCTTTACGTGCGCGGGCCTATGTAAATTTCATTTCCCCGTAATCCACTCGCCGAGATTGGTCTCGATTGATGGACGCAAATTGGAAAGTAGAGAGGGCAGAACGCTGCGTTGCCACGTTACTGACAGCCACCCCCTCCCTCATTGTTCTGTTTACTAGGATTCCCCGTATTACATTATCTATCAAAGGTTCATGTAACGTGATAGATGAAGAGTGACCCTTCGTCTAGTTTCATAATTGATTATTGTTTATGGAAACGTGATACTTCTTCGTGTTTATTTCTGGTATTTCTGTTGCAGGATACATAGCTCGTTAATGTTTAAATTCTCTCATTTTATAAATTTATATTTTATTCGAGGCTGTAATTCTAAATAATGCAAGGTGTTACAATATTTCCAGGACAAGAATACATAATAAGCATTTCAAAATTTAGTTTCGCCCGTTGTATGTGCCGTATATTTTAAATTAATTTATGTACATTAATATAGTGTTACTAAGCATTAGCAATTATCACATTTGTTTTCATAATTTTAAGCTGGAAAGTATTTAAATCACCGACTAATATCTGGGAGAAGGGGCGTATGTTAAAACATACTCATATTGGACGTCAGTCATCTAACAGTAGGTATATCTCTGCGAGTGCAATGATTCGTACATATAATTTGTGCAGTTTGCGGTTATTTCCTAAAATCATGGGCGCAGCCAGGGGGGGAGGGGAGTCATGCCCGCCCCCCCCCCCCCAGCCGTCTTCCATGAGCCAAAAAATAAAGAAGCAGTATAAAGCAGTATCTAAATTATCCCTTGAAATAAATATTTTGTAATTAATGCCAATATTATCTAATAGAGGAATCTACATACACATCCGTTTTCAACCATTTTCTAAAAAATTTTCCTCATCCTCTGGGAGGCCGGTTCTATTGCCCACCCCCAGATGAATTTCCTTTCTGCGCCACTGCCTAAAATTATTTAGTTGTATTCGGTATGTGATATTAAATTGTAGTGTGTATTTAAGTGTTCCATATTTAAAAGGGTTTAAATTGTTTTAAACATGACTGAAAAAGGTTATTTCAAAGGTCAATCGGATAATTCACTGGTACTCATATGGCATACTCCTGCCGGGTGTATGCCATATGCTGACTGTGTCACAAAAATAATCATAAATAAAAACTATAAGCCCTAGATGAACAAAAACTTCTCCTGTATCTTGGCTTCAATTGCCTCGCTGCATATAGGTATATGAAAACTTGCAAAAATAAAAATGTTTGTAGCTTAGTCAAAATATGAGTACATTCTTAGCGAAGTGATAAGTCGAGTAATAAGTTCATTGTTGTTTACAGAAAATAATAAACAATAATCGATAGAAACAAGAAGACCATTGGAAGCACTTGTTTGTGTACTTGAATTTAAAAAAAAATTCGATCGATAGCTCCATTAGATTAGAAGATATGGCGGTGTAAATGTTAAAAAAACACGATTTTTTAATCAATCAATTTCTCAAGTTTTTTTGATTTAAAAAATATCTGTACCACAAAAAAATATCGTAAATAGCCATTTCTTATGTAGAATTGTTCACTTTATAAAAACTATAAGGTCTGGTCTGGTTCTACGCTAATTCTTTTTCTCCAGAATGGAGAGAATTTTGTGGTCTATTTCGCCCCAATATGTTACAAGGGCAACGTTCACAAATGGAATTAATTTAAAATGTGCGCTAGCCTGTGGCGTCTCCTGTTACATGACGTCACACGTTGTTTGCGCGCCTAACAAATTTATTGAAATTTTAATGTTGAATACCGTTTGTAAAAGAAAAAATAAGAAAAAATCCTTTACACACCGTGTTTTGTATTAAGTAAAAATTCTAAAAATACTAAAATTATGTTTTTTCCAAAGGGGCCTATTGTGGATGTGGAAGATACATTCGATCGTATCATTGAGTCAATGCAAAGAAAACATGTTCTATAATGAGATCTAGAGATCTTCCCTGCCAGACAAAAATGCTTTTTACATGGGATATCGATAAAAAAAATATTCCCAAGCTTATATTGCGTATGAACTACGTGACGCAGCGCGCGAATATTGGCTACTTTTGTGCAGTTTTTCCATTAGAAATGTAACTAATGTTACTTCCACATCCAGTGGAAGTAAAATAAATTTTGAAAATTTGTATTGTTCAAATAGGCTTCAATTTTTTACAATTAATTATTACTTCCACATCCAGTGGAAGTATAGTAACGACAAAAAAAATTTGAAAAAAGTTTTATTGTTCAAATAGGCTTAGAATGTCACGAAACGTCGAGATTTTAAATTTGAGCGAAAAAAAATTTTCTGTCTGTCGGTCTGTCCGTCGGTCTGTCTGTAACTTTTTTTGTGCGCACGTTTACTCTGGAACCGTTTGAGATATTGACTTGAAATTTGGTACACATATGTACTTTAATGAGATCTAGAACTAGATTGTATTTTCATCTTGTTCCGTCGAAGGGTTAGGGGGTCAATTGGGGTAAATTTGGGGAAAATAGGTAAACCAAGCAGGTAAGAGTCCATAAAATTGGTATTTAGTATATACAAGAGAAGCTAAGGTCTCAAAAAAAGTTTTGGGCCACCTCCCTTACCACCCCCACCCCCTTATTAAAGGGGATGAAAAAAAAATTGTGATTTGGTGTGTGTACAAGAACCAGAAACCTCAAAATGTTTTTTTACTTCATCCACCCCCACTACCACCCCCACCCCGCTACCGATGTTTTATGGGTTTTTGGAGTGGAATATTTCAAATATTATATTATTAAAGTTCCGTAAACAATTATTTCCACATACAAAATTTTTTCGTTGTGAGTGACTTGGATAAAAAATCTGGATGTGAAAGTAGTGATTCCTTGGGCAGCGGTTTTTTTTATTTATTTGCTCATGTAATTCAATACTTCGTCAGTATTAGCTAGGAGAGTAGTTGTTTTGATTGGTTCTCCAATAATAACTGTTTTAAAGTATTTACCTAACTAGCATATTAGCGTGCCCAGATTAGGGCAACAATATACAGAAAGTAGGTATTTTCATAATAAATAAAAAAGTGCGTAAGTTGTGATTTGCATAATACCTAAATAATATTCTCTAGGCTTCAATGTCATGAAACGTCGAGATTTTAAATTTGAGCAAAAAAAAAAACCTATCTATCTGTCTGTCTGTATCTTTTTATTATGGATTACTCTGGAATCGTTTAAGATATTGACTTGAAATTTGGTACACATATGTATTTTAACGATATCTGGAACTTGATTATATTTTGATCTTATTCCATTGAAGAGTTGGGGGGGGGGGGTAAATTGAAGTAAATAGGTAAATCAAGCAAGTAAGAGTCCATAAAATTGGTATTTAGTATATACAGTATGTCCACAGTTAGAGTGGATAAGAGGGTAAACTTTTTTATTTCTCATTTTACGCGGAAAATGCATTCTTCATAAAAAGTTTTGCTTTGTTGAAAATATCATTGCATGGAGTAAGTTAATATGTCATGTACAGGATGTTCAGAAAATTAAAAAATCTGAAAATTATGTAAGAGTAAATTATGTTCAATTTTAACGATATGACTGTCACTAAGAAAAGTTGTTTAGTATTAAAATTTACGTCAGAATTCCAATTTGCGGATAAATCTACCTAATTCGACTTTTTTTTAAATTGCAAGTGTTTTCATGCGGTTAAACTTACGGTAAAATAAAAATTATTTTCTTCTTGCAAAAACTGTTAAATAAGACAGCTGATTATACTCGTATTTATATTATAGTATGTTATATAACAAGTGGCTAAAATGGCGTTTTTTTAGTCACGGGTTTTATACAAAATTTTTTGTATCGCCATTCGAAATTAGAAAACAATATAATTTTGTAAAAATAGACTAAATTCTATTGCTGTTTCCATAGAAACCAATAAGTTTTATTTCACACTGTGAAATCTAATATATATAAATCTCGTGTCACAGTGTTTATTATCGAACTCCTCCGAAACGGCTTGGCCGATTTTTATGAAATTATTGGTGTATATTGGGTAGTAATTTATAATTTATATGGCAAAACAACGTTTGCTGTAGTAGTATATTATTCAACGAGCGGTAATAACTCACGCAGATGAAGTCTGCAGCACGAGCCGCAGGCGAGTGCTGTAATTCATCAAGTGAGTTATGACCATTACCGCAAGTTGAATACTATACTCTATCTACGATTATAACAATAAATATTAAATACAGATTATTTTAAATTACTCAGTTTGTTTATTAATGAAATTAACTGTAAAATTTAATTTTTATACGCACTTTTATATTTGTTCTGCGATTTTTCGGGCAATAAATTATGTATTGTATCATTAGCTACTTGTCTTCATTCTGGTTGTGTACATATTAGTTAATCTTCACTAACCGAATTTATCATTTTTGACACAATTATTACTTAACTTGATTCGAAACTATTCAAACAAGATAAATCACCTTCCTCCCCTCAATAATAATGGACCGTTCTATTTCACCGTATCGGAAAGGAATTTCTCTCCAACAGAGCCACCTTCATGTCGCGCATTAGGTATGTCGATTTGACAGGTTAGTCATGAAGATAAAGGTGATTGGCTCCGTATCTAGTGATTTATAATAACTCCCTCATTATAACTCACGCTATTTGGTCATAGATACTACTAATTGTTCAAAAGCAGTTCATTAATTAGTATATGACCTAATAAGAGTAGATAAAATTTCTTTATTTCACTCTTTTTTCTTTATTTTACACTTGTGAATAATGACATTGTTTTGATTTGTTCAAACTGTCAAATAAATGTCATTTTAGGATATGGCGTAACAAAAAAATTTTACAGCATTGAAAAAATTTATTAGGAAAATTTATTATAAAAAAAAATGATGATAAAACGACAAAACTCTAGGTGCTGATTTATTTTTTCTAAGCTACAAAAGTGTAGCAGCATTTTCTAAATCCTCCTCCCAGTCGGAATGACTACTGCTGCTAGCACACTCCAAATTCATACAATAATGAAATTGGCGGCTATAGCCACCTCTGTCACCTAAAATCGTGTCGTGTACAGGCGTGTAGTCTGTGTTTACGTAGTACTTTTCGTGTACATACGTGTGTTGATAGACCGTACTGTACTGAGGCGTGTCAAAAGTGTGTTTCTGCCTTAAATTAGCCAAAGGCGCATCCGTCATATTTTTCCATGCATTCTAACTTCTTTCTTGCCTCGGAGCTAAAATATGAAACGATATACCAACTAGAAAATGTGTGAAAACGTCGTAGAGGGAACGATCTTTCTCCTCCAAGGCTTGCAACAATTACGTGGATTGGTAGGTAACGCCTATTTTCCTATGCCGTACAAGATTCAGCGACTGAAGTCCAACAAGTAGTGATAATGATAGACCAAACACAACCCCTGAACTAAATCATATCCTGTAAGAGCTAATATTGGAGTCAATAACTGATCGCTGATTCTAAAGTATTGACATCGATGCATGTTTATAAAATTGATGACTGCTATAAGATAGCTAAGTAATAATAATGACAATGATAATAATAATAGTAATAATAATAGTACTAATAACGTGTCTTTATTAAGGTCGAAGTTAACCTACACGCATGGTTCTCTAACAATTAACCCCGAACTTTAACATATTTACTGAATATAAAATTAGCAATTCCAATATTTTACTTAATAATAATATATTATCCTAAAAGATATTTAGATTTCATACTGAAAAAAGTTGCGTAATTCTGTGTCATCGGCATACATGTTAATGTTACAGTGCTCAGTTGAGTTTCTAAAATCTAAGGCATATATATACTTCTGTTCAATTCTATTCTATTCTACTTTACACAAAAGGGGCCCATGAATGGATCCTTTGGGGGCACCTTTATTAACAGATAATTCACTGGACACACATTATTTAATACCGCTTTTTGAGTTCTAGCCGTTAAATAATTTTTTATCAGGTCAGTGGCATTATCAAATCCAATATGATATAATTTGGTGCAAAGAAGTTCATGATTAATATTATCAAAGGCTTTGCTAAATTACAGTAAAATCAAAATAGGAATTTTGTTATTATCAATTTCACTGACAATGTCGTCATAAACTTTTGACAAAGCTGATGTAGTCGACTTACTTTTAACAAACCCAGATTGAGTTTCAGGTCATTTATATGTAATTATTTCTAAGATATTTGACAGTACAGGTAATATGCCAATGGGCCGGAAATCAGAAAAATTGTCAGGTTTATTAGTTTTAGATAGTGGACGAATAACCTTCCACCAATCAGGAAGGTAATGCACGAAAGACAATACAATAATTAACCCAATGAACAATTTGTAGTGATATATTTGACAGACAGAGTGGGATCATTTCTATATTGAGCCCATCAGTTCCAGCCGCATTTGTTTTTATAGAATTCAATACTTTTACAACATCTTCAGTCGGAACAGTTGTAAAATTAAACAAACTGTTTGTAAAAATTCGATTTTGAGAACTGCAATAATACAATATTTGATTTTGACAGTCGGAAATATTATTTGCACATTGATTGACAAAATAATTATTTATTGAGTTAACATTAGATAGATGAGAGGGAATTTCATTTGTGTTATTTAGATTTATAATTCATAAATTCGCTGCTGATCTTAAGTTTGAACTAAGATCAAGTTATCCGAATTGACATCTGACTTTTAACATCATCTAACTTATTTTTTGTTCTTGCCATTTTCTACTTCATGTATCCCGTTCTAAAGAAATTTCAAGAAGAAATAAAGAAAAATTAAAAGACTGTCACAAACAACATCTATTTGTTGAGAGGTTGATGTTTTATAATTAAACGTTGAGGCGTAGAGACACACAACCACTTGTAACTTTATATCCGGTCTTCGTGAGAGGCATATACTTCAACTTCCATGAGTGTGGATTTTATATAATCAAGCCTTTTCTGCTATGGTGAATGTGTGTGTACTTCCATCCTTCCTGTTCAATAATATTAAAGTTGCCAGAATGATGACGACGTAAACAAAAGAAAGTAATATAATATAATAAACTGACAAGGTTGGATATTCTCCTATTACTTTGTAAAGGAGTTCATATTTGGGCATGTAATACACTAGTGATTCTGAGTAAGTACGTGTATGATACAAAAAGTGATCCAGGTCCGGACTTGAAAACAAAATGTTTTTGTTGTTCTTCAAGAAAACAATACCCATTATATGTTTTTCTTAAAGTTAAATATGTAATTAGAAAAGTACATAAAAAACCGAACAAAACAATTTCCTTCATTTTTTTGCCATGTTTTGCTGCCTTCGAAATAAATTTCACAATATGAGATTGGAAAACATATTGATGAATGATACGCGCAAAAAATGCTTTCACAATAACAATTATTATATTTCAGTTATTAATTTTTATGAAATAGTTAAATAAATAAAAAAATAATGTTGGAGGCCACCGAATCAAGAATATATTTCATTCCTATCATTTTTTTAAAAACTGGAAAAACAGCAATATAATATTCCTATTAACAACAATAACGGTAGCAACAAGTTGTATATAATATTGCACATGGTGACAAAATAATAAACTATCAACAGAATATTTGTACGAAAAACAGAAAATAATATTGTCATAAAACGTATTTACAAATTGGAATTAGAATTTTTTATGTTGAAAATATCCTCCTAAGCTTCAGTACATTTTCTGGTGTGGTTCACGAGGTGACCGATCTTTTTATCAGATCTGGACAGTTTCTAATTAATTGAACCCTGCCATCGCAGACCTCACTCTTTAAATGGTCCCTTAAGAAATAATCTACAGGATTGAAATCCGGAAACCTTGTCGACCATACATGATATTCTAATTATTCTAATTATTGTAGAAAACAAACTAAATGCATTTTTTGCTCGTATCATTCATCAATTTTTTTCTTCTAGTCTTATATTGTGTTATTTAGTGAAATTAATTTCAAAGGCAGCAAAAGTATAGCAAAAAATGAATGAATCCATTTTGTTCTTTTTTTTTGTTTTCTCTTCGAATTGCTTATTGAAATTTAAAAAAAAAACATACAGAGGGTATTATATTCTTGAAGAATAACAAAACCATTTTTTTCTTCAAGTCCTGACCTGAATTTCTTTTGTATCATGCACGTACTTATTTAGGATGACTAATGTATTACATGTGCCAGATATGAACTTATTAGTTCACTTATTTACGAAGTAATAACTAAAAGAAATTGTGGGAAAAAAAAAATACTAAAACACCCTGTATTTCAGAAACGAGGGCTCAACTAGCTTTTTGTATAAGTGATTCTTATTATTACCTTCGGTGTCCTCTATCTGCCATTAAGCCATGTCCATTTTCTCGAAAAATACCCCGTATAAAAAAAGTTAAGACTTTTACTAACTCATTTTACTCTAATTCATATTAGGTATCTGATTTTTTTTTGTGTTGATGATGAATTCATCGACAATAATCGCAGTTATCAACAACAGTTGTTTGAGCCGATTACCTGTTATTTTATTCTGCACAAAACCATCTAGTAGGATTAAATTCTAATTACAGGAGAGGGAACGACAATATATATAAATTATGAGTATTTGCATAAAATAAATTGTACGGAAATAACAAATACAGATTAAAATAGTAAAACTATATATATGAGCTGGATTAGAGAACAAAGCAAATATAAATCAGTTAAAAAAACAAAATAATCACATCAAAGAGAAATCAATGTAAAAATTTGCATAGCAAAAGTAAACTTTTAGGACAAGTCTCACGTATATGAAGCTGACAAAATCATCTTGAATTTGCTTCTTGGTATGTGTGGATCGGATGTTCCTAGACAAAATTGCAGCTGTTTGAAGTTGGACAAAAAATATAATTTTTCCCGTCCAAAAGAGGCCATTTTTAACTAACTGTTAATATGTATACTTTTCAGACCAGATATCGAGAAAAAATTGTGGAGGTGTTAGATATTCATTTCATTTCATTCAGAAAGTTTCACCATAATTGGTCTTGATCGCTAAGTAATGTAGTCAACTTAAACGCGAATAAATTCGAATGAAGCAGGCAAGTGTAGGACTCAATGCGCAGGAAGACTCCGCAAAATATGATAAAAAATATTTCTCATGTGTACAATGCTGGAATTATCTAATTAAATATTATCATACAGAGCTCTACACGCAGCGATAAATTCCAGAGACAGCCTTTAGATATATACAGGGTCGTTTGTAAGTAATGGTTCATAGAGCAACAGTGGGTTTCTGATATTAAAATATTACGATTTAACTGAACTTACCTTACTACAAAGAGATACAGGGTGTTAAAGTCAATATTATATATTTAATTTTCTCATATAACTTTTGAATTTTTTCAAGTATTGTTGCGAAAATTGGTGAATGTAGGTTTCTTGAGATGAAAAATTCAAATCTGCTCCCATCTTTTATGTAGATCCTAGAGGGCGCCACATAAGCATTGTTTAAAGTGTAAATGTACTCTTAACTTTTTTACCCGTAACGTTGTCCCTTTTTTTATTAAAACATCCTAAACCTATCTCATTTTAGCGAAAAAAAGTATACTTGACATTAGTCTTAGAAATGGACCGTTTTCGAGAAAATCGCATTTGAACATTCACCCTCATAAATCATTATAAGAAATATTAACGTAGTAGGCGCCGATACCAACAATACTTTTGACATTTAAAAATTGTCGTGACATTCATTTTTTGCAATTTTATTTATCTATTTTTCTTAATATCAGTTAATTAACGAAAATCAGAACATGCCGAGACTTAATAATTATTCAAACTCAGATATGAGAGATATGGTTAATATTTATTGTCAACTGAATTACAATGGACGTGCTGCGTAACGAGCATTTGCGAAAATTTTCAAACAGATTACAACCTGATCGTAGATTATTTCAAAATCTGTTCAGAAATTTAGGCGAAAGTGGTTCATTTCGTCCTAAACGTGATAATTTAGGACAACCGACAATTATTACGCCTGACCAAGAAGAAGAAATATTAGTTCGCATTGCAGATGATCCACAAGTTAGTAGAAGACGATTATGTGCAGCTACAGGAATCAGTAAAACTTCCATTCTAGAGATATTACATGCAGAAAAATACTATCCATTTCATTTTACGCCCGTTCAAAATTTATTGTCTGCCGATCTTCCACTTCGATATCAGTTTGCAAGTGATATTCGGAACAGACAAAATATTGACTACTCATTCGTCAATAGAATATTATTTACGGATGAAGCTGCATTTACCCGCCGAGGTATCTTCAATTTAAGAAATAACCATTTTTGGGAAGTTGAAAATCCTCATATATAGCGAGAACGATATTTTCAACATGAGTTTAAAATCAATGTTTGGTGTGGGATCATTTGGGACCGCTTTCTAGGACCACATGAATTGCCAAGAAATTTAAATGGTAACAATTATTTACATTTTTTAGAAGATGATTTTATGATATGTTGGATGCACTTAACCACTGAATTTGAGACAAAATATGTTGTTCATGCAGGATGGTGCTCCGCTACATTTTTTCAATCAAGTACGAATTTATTTAAACACCATTTTTCATGAGCGCTGGATTGGTCGTGGTAGTCCGTTTCCTTGGTCAGCACGTAGTCCAGATTTTAACCCACTGGATTTCGGTATATGGGGTGCAATGAAAGATCTTGTTTACAACAATCCTATAAATACCCACGCACAACTTTGGCAAGAAATCAATGCAGCAGCAGCCTTTTTTGATCCAATGGTATTATTTAATATGAGGCGATCATTTATGAATCGTATGGATAAGTGTATCGAGGAGAATGGTGTACATATTTAACATTTACTCTGAAATAATAATATCTTTTGTTGAGTTTCCTTTCTCATTCTGTTTTTATTCGTTGAACCTTTGTTTAAGCCATAATTTTGTTTAATTAAATTTTCTCTTCATTGTTTTTCAAATAAAATTGATCAACTTGATAAGTCGTGCTTTAATTCTAGGTAATAGTGTCGATATTACAATTTTGTCAAATGTCAATTGTCAAAAATATTGTTGGCATCGGCCGCTACTACGTTAATATTTCTTATAATGATTTATGACGGTGAATTTTTTCGAAAACGGTCAATGTCTAAGACTAATGGCAAGTATACTTTTTTTCACTAAACTGAGATGGGTTTAGGATTTTTTTAATAAAAAAAGGGGGATAACGATACGGGTAAAACAGTTAAGAGTACATTTACACCTTAAACAATGCTATGTGGCGCTCTCTAGGATCTACACAAAAAATGGGAGCAGATTTGAATTTTTCATCTCAAAAAACCCCCATTCACCAATTTTCACAACAATACTTGAAAAACTTCAAAAGTTATATGAGAAAATTACAAATATAATATTGAGTTTTGAGTGTATTTGTTAATATCAACTTTTGTACTAAGGTGAGTTTAGTTAAATCGTAATATTTTAATGTCACAAACCCACTGTTGCTCTATGGACCATTACTTACGGACCACCCTGTATAATATTATATTGTGAACCTAATAGAATTTTACCAAACAATATAAAAATGACCTTGTAATAATGGTACCAATACATCTGAGGTTCGGTAGGAAGTAAAGTTAGCCGAAAGGGTTAAATTCCTGTGTGTTTAAGAGTGTATGGTACTTTTGTTGACACCGAAAACTTTCTGGGGAGGCTATTCTATTGTTAAAGGAGCTTATATTTACGTTTTAAAAAGAAGTCAGAACTTGTAACGATGACTTTAGAGTTCTTAGATGAAATATATACGAAAAAATCCAATTTTCTTAAAAAAATTATAAACATTTTCTTTCTGACTAGCCTTACTGCTAGCAAGAAGTCGATGTTATGAATCGTTATCATCCATTGAAACATAAAAATATCTCAAAGTTCATAAAACGATGACGTGCCGAAAAAGTCATCTAGACCCCGCTCTATTATAGTTGTAGTAGAGAGGCGGTAACTAACTATATCATTTATTTTTTCACTTTAGTTTTTTAAGACTATTGAATAATTCATTAATTGTCGATACGTTTTTGAACAAGTAATTGGGCTCATTACTCACGGCCTGAGCAATAATTCATTACGCAACGGGCTAGGACCAATCACAAGACTTCGTATTCATTATTCAACAGCTTTTGTGGAGCAATCATAAGAGACAATTTGAAATCCAACTTTTCGTATGCTCCTGTAGGCTTGAATTTTTGATTTCACCGGTGCAATTCACGATTTGCTTCAAATGCAACTCTTCCTCTTTTCATGATGACATAGTATGGCCCTTCAACTGATATATTAAAAAAGAAATGTCTGCTCGTGCCGTAAACATCATCCTCTGGAGTAATAACCACCATTACACGTTCGTTGAATAATATACTATCGTCCTCGACTATTATATAATCCTTGTATAATACATGTAACAACTGACGAATATTCCAATTCCAACTTAACATATAATGAAGATAATCAAATTATAATGCACCTTTGACCAATCAGGAAATAGCAAGTTTCAAAACCAACGGGCGAGTCTATTATTTCCAAGAGAGAGTCCATGTTTTAGGCGTTAAAACAAAGTCTTACTATGAACTAAATTTTGAACTTTAAATGATTTAAACAATTAAGTCGAGGATAAAGTATAGTATTCTGCTCGCGTATAATGGCTATTACACGCTCGGATGATTTATGACACTCGCCTTCGTCGTCACCCTCGGGAGTAATAGCTATCATTATATGGTCGCTGAATAATAATACTATTGATATAGTGGTCGGAGCACAATTATAAATTAAGGACGCTAGAACATTATCAGATTCCGTAATTGAAAGCAATTTGAACGAGAAAGAAATCATAAGTACACTTTTATCTAATAACATTAACGTGCACTACTTTGACTAATGTTTACTCGAATGCATTTTAGTTTTTCCACGTATGACACAAGAAAACAAAAGTTAGTGAAGTATCGACCACAATTGGAGATGGCGCCGCTGAGCCTGAAAACTATGTAGACTTCAGGGAACTCTAAGGTAGATGAGGTGGTGCAGACTTGTGTAAACTTTGCCTTTCGTGAGCCAAGTCTCCAGATAAACAGAGTAAAATCGACGACTTTCCGCATTGTGTACTTTTGACATTTAAACATATTGACTATTAAAGAACGTGCTTACTTCTTTGTTTTCGATTAATTTTACGAAACTCTAGAGTCGAACAACACCCTTGAATCAGCTCAATAAATACAATGAAGGAAATTGTTCATATGGTGATAACATACCGAAGTAACGCAATTTATTTAAAAGATGTTTGTAAATGTTAGAATTATTTCGTGCAACTAATTTAAAAGTAGAAAGTTTGAAATTTAATAAGACTGTTTTATTACAAAAGTTTCTAGATGTCATCTTCAAATAACGCTTTATATAAAAAGCAAGTATCTCTTACTGAAAAATAAAACCTTAAATAATTTTTTGTTTGTAGTTGAATAAAAATAATGTCAGAAAGTAGCTATAATCTTTATATAGGTATGTTTCTTTAAACCTTTATTTATTTATCTATTTATTTATTTACACTATTCTACAGAGCCTAATACTTAGTGATGATTGGTTCTACACATTCTGATAAAAAGTCGCTGGTGAGTACTCTACAAGTTTGTAAATATTTAATCATAATATTTCCCTCTTAGGAAATTGTATAAATTATATAATTTACTTTGCTATGAATCCATTTTCATATCTTTGTTACAACATAAAACGTTTAACCCTTGCCCATAAACTTTAGATTAAACAGCTTATTTGTTTTTAAGTAATTAACCTGCTCGTCGTTTTATAACCATTATAAATTCGTGAGTTATTAAGGAAACAAAGTTAATTATTATTGTATATTCGTGCAATCAAATTATTATGCTTTTCTAATTGCTCTTCAAAACAAGTAATATAATTGAAGTACACGCAATTGAAATAAATTATCAATCCTAATGAAAACACCTGTTGATGGAAGAATACATAATATGTAACTCTATTACGAGAACGTTCATAGCTGTGCAGTTTGCGGTATGTAATAATTAAAGACCGGAAAATATGCACTAAAGAGTAGCAATTATATGCGCATAATTACGATTGGAAAAAGTTCGAACATGTATTAGTTTGTAACTGTCTAATAATGCAGAATTTCTGTTGTTGAGAGAAGTTTCTTCTTAATTAATGATAATAATTGTGCGACCAGTTTAGTAGGTAAAATGAAATAAAGAAAAATGGATTTTTTAACGTAATTGCCAATAAAAATAGATTATTGAAACATCACGCTGGGAAAAGTATTTCTCAATAAATGTCTGGTTTTGTAATAATTGTTAGAATATTTCGTATTTTATTTTATCGTGATATTATAACTGATTGGAAAAGATATTTTTCTGAAATCGATCGGCAATGTCTACATTTTTGGCGCGATTTCAGATCGAAAAATGCACAATTCCAGTATTTTGATCCGTTGCTAAGAAACTATCACAAAACAGACCGGAAAAGATCCGTTGCTAAGCAACGATTAACAAAACCATACGGGAATGTTACTTTCCCGGCCTAGGCCGGGAAAGTAACATTCCCGTACGGTTTTTATGTATATTTTAGACAGTAAATAAATACATGCAGACAAACCAACTCACATTAAAATTGCATTTATTAGTAAGCAGTTAGATTGTAATGAAGAAATGTTATGCATTAATACAAATTCCTTAATTTGTAATAATATTGATTGTGATTTCAGAAAAAATAGTATGTGTACTTCGGTGTGAAAGCACATTCCCGGACTTCGACGCTTGTTGGCCTCGGCTAGCGCCTCGGCCAACAATTTGCATCGTCGTCCGGGAATGTATTGCTTTCACACCTAAATACACAATATACTATTATAACTTTCTGAGAAATTAATGATGTATTTATGGGCCACCTCTATGTATCAGTATTCATAACCACGAATACTGTTCCCATAATTGTTAAATGTTGCTTTCTTGATTATTATTTTGTTTTTGTTCTCTGAATTTACTTTATCTTTTTTTTAGTTGTGTTAATCTTACTTCCACATCCATTGGAAGTATAGTAATGACAAAAAAAATGTTGAAAATTTTTATATTATACAGTGTGTTTCACTTGAAATGGTAACACCCCAATAACTTTTTTGATTTTTTTCTGATTTGAATCAAATTTTAATTAAGTATAGAACAAATTAAGATCTACTTATGACCAGAAAAAGATTTGCCTCCTACAAATGCAAAGCCACCTGCAGTACCAAAATATGCGGAGAAAAACAAAAAATCATATTAGGCATTTTTGTAGGGGAAAATTTTGTTAATGAAACTTTCTCAGAATTGTCCAAAAACCTTATGCCCAAAATTTATTCAAAAGATTTAAAAATTAAAATTTAAAATTTTTTAAAAATAATTATTTAAAAATAAACTGTAAATTGCTCGACAACTACCTGGCAGCTTGGGTTTAATTTCAAAGAAAACTGCCATAGGACAATTTTCTAAATAAAAAAACCCATTAATATGATATTTTCGGACTTAGACATTATTTTAATCAAAATTTATATATTTTTTTATTTTGATTAAATTTTGGACTTGAGGTTTTTGGACAATTCTGAACAAGTTTCATTGACAAAATTTTCCGATAAAAATATGCCTAATATGATTTTTTGATTTTGTTCGCATATTTTGGTACCCCAGGTGGCTTTGCATTTGTAGGAGGCGAATGTTTTTCGGGACATAAGTAGATACTGATTTGTTCCATACTTCAGTAAAATTTGATTCAAATCGTAAAAAAAAATAAAAAAGTGATTGGGCTGTTACCATTTCAAGTGAACCACAGTGTATATTTTCATCTTATTCCGTTGAAGGTGTGTAAATTAGGGTAAATGAGGGTAAATACGTAAATCAAGCAAGTAAGAGTCCATATAATTGGTATTTAGTATACGCTATAATAGAAGCTAAGGTCTCAAAAAATTTTTTGGCATTAGCCATCCCATTATTATACTCTTCGCAAAAACGAAGGGATACTGCATTTGATCGGCACATTTCTAATACAGTAAATATCGCTCGTAGAGAAAAAAAATTCATATCATTATGTTAGTGAACGAATTCTGAACAACTTTCAAAATGTCCGTCTGTCTGTCCGTTCATCGGTCACGATAACTTAAGAAAGAAAAGTCCGATTGTATTGAAATTTGAAAAGTAAGTTGGCGTTAGCTAGAGGAAGAACCCCATTGTTTTTGAAAAAAAATCAATCAGTAAATAAAAAAGTTATTAATCGTTTAAATTAAAATGAAAAAATGTCTTAATTTTTGTCACTTGTATTTAAATAGAAATCTTGCGAAATATTATTCTCTATAATTGTTTTTTATTCATACATTTTACTAATATACATATTTCATAATAATATATTTAATCCGTTGAAATATAATTCTCGAATGATATACGTTACAGACAATTTTTGTAGTAATGTGTGATGGTCCAGTGGCTAAAGCTTTTGCCTTAAGGTCGTGTGTTCGAATCCCTGAGGTGTTTTTTTTTTTCATTTCTTTTTCATTTTTTTTTTCACAACAAAGTTGGTATCACAAAATTTAGAATGTCCAAAAAGTAAAATTATTTACAAGAAAACTGCGAAGAGTATCCTATAGAATGTGTAACAATTATATAAAAAGCTCAGTAAATCGTCGAAGAATATAATGCTTCCACTAGTTTTATTATAGTATGGATTGGAATAACTTATTGCATTTTTTAATTGTTTTGTTTTATTATGCTTTTCCATGGCATGGTGTTTTAAAAAAAATTGTACCCGTACGTATTTCGAAACTTACAATGTAGCAACCTCCATCGCGGTTAAGTACTTGGATGGATAACCTGTCTGGGAAACAGCGATCTTGTCCCACCTTCTGCGGCTTGTATATCAGCGTATACGTAGAAACTATGTAATTTGAGACGAGGATTACATAGTGCATATATCATCCTTCGGAGAGGATGTAAAGCAAACGGTCCCTTGTCTATTAAATGTCAGGCAAGTAAAAGATCCCTACTCTTCGACAGAGGAGAGGTTCGGAAACTTTTTCAGGTTGGCGGTAGCTTGTCTTATCTGGCGTCGGTGATAGCCCTTGGTAGCGGAAATAGGTCGACGTTAAACATATAAATAATTAAAAAAGAAATCAGCACAATTTTTTTACTAACATTTTTTTTGCACGATTGATATTTTAAGCAAGATATCCTCGAAGGCCCTGATAAAATGAACAGCCTGTATATTAAAAATTTTGAAACCGTAAGTTATTTTTGCTGGGTGCTGCTCGAAGGACTTTTTTCAACAACAACATTTACTGTTGTAGCCGCTCTACTACTTTAGGATCATTAGGATAGAGATTGTGTGTTTAGTGTTAGTATTTCGATGTCAGAACTACGTAACAGCCTGCTATATATTTTTTTAAAGGTGTTTCAAAGGTTAATTGTATATTAAAATTGAGCATTGGTTTTTAGGATGTCTTAATGATATCTTGAGGTTCAAGTTTTTTCCACAATATTGAAAAGGTTAAAGTTATAAAGGAGAATTTGTCAAGACTATTTTACTTTCGAGGGAAACAATAAAAAGATTAACTAGTCAATGTAATATAATTTGAGAAACATTTAGGAAAAAAATGTACACGCTGTCTTCTATAAGATTAGAAAAATATATTTAAATTTAAAGACGCATAAAAGTCTACTTTTTAAGTTCATAAGCAAGATGGCACCTGTACAAAAGTTAGTCTGCCCAGGTAATAAATAGCATCATAAGAGCAACCTGAATTTTTAGGAGCAGATAACATCACTTTCCTCTTCCTTTTCTTACAGGGTTTGCTACTTTGGCGGTGTTGTTTTTCAGTAAATAATGGGATCTGTCATTTTACATTACGAACCCAAGCGCCTCTAGAGAAAACCTTCAGCCTACATCCAAGTAAAGTCTGAAATAACTAGCCGACACCCTTATACATTTTTCTTTTAGATATATAATGCATATTATTCGTGATTTTCGTTTATTATCGTTTGATTGGCAGGAGTAATATGAAGACTGTAAATCTACTTTATTCAAGCTGATATCAAACTGATGCAGAGTAAAGTAAAAGACATAATGATGTTATAACTTTTTTATATATTGAGAGCATTTCTGTATTATTTTAAACTTTTTAATACAATTATGGACGGTTATTTAGCACTTTCCATTTGATCTACTGCCTTAATGGTGTTATGAAATTAATATCCAAAATTTTATCATAAGTTTACTTGGTATATTATAGTCTCAATAATTGCCAACAATATTAATATTGTATATTATGTATATAACTTTTTGTAATTTTATATTTATTTTGAGTAATAAACCGAAAGATAGTAGTTAACATATAAGATTTCTAAATAACAGTATTTTTTTAAAAGTATACTACAGTAATTTATAGTTTTACTTCCACATCCAGTGGAAGTATAGTAACGACAAAAAATTTTTTTTTTATTTTTATTGTTCAAGTAGGCTTAGAATGTCATGAAACGTCGAGTTAAGTTTGAGCAAAAAAAAATCTGTCTGTCTGTCTGTCGGTCGGTCTGTCTTTTTTGTGCGCACGTTTACTCTGGAACCGTTTGAGATATTGACTTGAAATTTGGTACACATGTGCCTTAACGAGATCTAGAACTAGATTATATTTTCATCTTGTTCCGTCGAAGGGTTGGGGGGTAAATTGGGGTAAATTTGGGGTAAATTTGGGGTAAATAGGTAAATCAAGCAGGTAAGAGTCCATAAAATTGGTATTTAGTATATACAAGAGAAGCTAAGGTCTCAAAAAAACTTTTGGCATTAGCCACCCCCATTACCACCCCCATCCCATTATTAAAGGGGATGAAAGAAAATTGTGATTTAGTATGTATACAAGAACCACAAACCTCAAAAAAAAATTTCACTTCATCCACCCCCACTACCACCCACTATCACCAACCTCTATCACCACCCCCACCTCATTACCGATGTGGGGTATCGTTGTATGGGTTTTTAGGGTAGAGGATTTCAAATATTATATTATTAAAGTTCCATAAACAATTATTTCCACATACAAAATTTTTTCGTTGTGAGTGACTTGGATAGAAAATCTGGATGTGGAAGTAGTGATTCCTTGGGCGGCGGTTTTTAAACTGTTGAAATTCAGCATAATAATAATTACTGTTAGGCATCTAAGACTCTGAAGAGGTGTGAATCCTGAAAACTGACATTGAAGCAGTTTCCAGAAGCACTAAAACTGGATCCATTTTGTACATAATAATATGCATAATATGATATAACATCACGTAATCAATTATTTGTGCATTTGTTAAATGCACAAAAGTGTAAATTCATCAAGGTAGCTTTAAATAATATTATGCTGTGTTATGCATCACAAGGCAAGCATAGAAAATACATATATTGCACACCCCGCTCTGGTTCTATGTGTCTATTGTTCAAATAATTTAAAAAAAAAACTATTTTTTATGCAACTCGCTCTGACTCAAAAATCAGACAATGAATTAGTCTGAAATTTTTATCGTGTTATTGTAGAAGAACTCACTACAGAGCGTCAATTTGACGTGACACCAATTTATTTTTAGAAGGGCGCCAGCCGCGTTCTGGCCCGTTTTTCTACTCACAAGCGGGTTCGAGATAAGATATAACTCGACAGACAAGTCATAAGTCAAGGCCGCACTACCTCAGATCATTAACGATGCTCTATCGGTAGGGATTTTATTTATTTAATGATAATAATGGGTTTTACGCCTAGGAAGTTTTGTAATTTTTTGCATAAAAAAAATCCCTATCAGAGATTTCTCTCTGACAGGATTCAAATTTGACGTGATTTTTTATTTGTTTACCTTCTGATAACGGATTCTACACTTAATTATTCCTAAAAAAGACTTGCGGAGTCATGAGACTTCAGTTAACTCAGTTTTTCCGGTATTCCAAACGAAAACTCAAGGGATTAAGACTAGCAACAAGTCATAACATCAATAAAATGCAATTAGTTCAAAGAATACCATTTGTATAGCACGTTTAAAATAAATAAAGTGAAATTCTGTAATATCCTATCCAATAAATTATATAATGTGAAAGAATCACGCCTTTCCAACTAAGGCAAGTTAAATTTAATCATACAAATGAGAGCGTGTGCTAACAATCGATTTTATGGAAAAGATTCATGCAACTTCCCCAGAATTTAATTAAACCTTTTTTTAAAATTTATTAGTTTTGGTAATTATGGTAATTATGGCTGACTGAAAATAATATAAAAATATTTTACAAAAAAAATTTTGGTATATCGTGATTATATCATTCACAGAACGGAGTTCGACTAATACATGAGTTTAATAACGTTCGACCAGCCTTACCACGTACTAGTCCCCATGCAGATTCAATATAGGGCAAATGACACAGACTCGCCTTCGAGTGACTTTTTGGCAAATCTGCTTTTCGAGTCATTTATGCACAAAATTTTGAAACAGCAGTTTGCGAAAAAAATTTTGAAAATTCGGTAGCCTCCCCTGGGTCTAGGGGCCCCTGTATATTTTTATTTTTTTGTCATATGCATTTGACTTTTCATAAAAATGCAACAATAGATTTTGGAGTTTATGAAAATATTTTCATTACTAACTGAGATACAACGAATTGAGATATTGTAATTTGTTAAATTGTAAATTACAAAATTTCAGTTCATTGTATTTCAGTTAGTAATGAAAATATTTTCATAAACTCCAAAATCTATTGTTATATTTTTATGAAAAGTCAAATGAATATGACAAAAAAAAATAAAAATAAACAGAAGCCCCTAGACCCAGGGGAGGCTACCGAATTTTCAAAAATTTTTTCGCAAACTGCTTTTTCAAAATTTTTTAGAGGTCATTAGAGAAGTGCTTCTCTAGATGTTATTTCCCATATTTCGTATGGGTCCCTTGCGCCACAGACGAGAAAAAAATATTGAAATTTCACCAGCCGCCACTGGGGAGAATCCAAACTTGTTTTATGTGAGAAACCGGCCTTGTTCACTTTTACTGATTTTTTGCCAATATTTGCCTATAGACGCTACGCGCCTTCGCCACATTTATCGATTGTACGCTTTCTTGTATGTAACATAGTAAAAATGTTATATTTATTCTATTGAATGATCTCCATAATGACTGTATCTTCATGGTCATTGTCTTTAATGGAAGAATTAGAAAGTTAAAGAAATAATTTGGTGTTTCTTCAAATTTTCACTTAGTTGTGCCTCATGTCTTAATGAACTCATATCGGTTCTTCTCATTAGTAAAGAAAACATACGTTTGCTTGAAACTCTTATATTCAAACATTAGCATAATCAATTACAAATTGAGGAAAAAATTGCCATTATTTAATTACGATTTTACAGTTTATTATGCCTGTTTGGATAAGTTAACTCATGTTCGACTCCAAAGAATACAAAATTGTTGTTGTAGATTTGCATATAGAATCAGAAAGTACGACAGGGTGTCAACGAAAATACAACAGCTAGGTTGGCTTAAAATTCACAATTTATATCAATATCATTTATCAGTTTGTGTCCATAATCTCTTATTGACCTCATCTCCGTCTTACCTTCATGAGAAACTGATATTTAGGTATAATTTACACAATGCAAACTAAAGATTAAAGAATTTACTGGCTTTTCCTCAATATCATACTGCCATGTTTCGAAGCTCTTTTTCTTAAAACTCTGTGTCAATTTATAAGGCAAAATTTACGACTTGTGTCTTTTTAGTTTTGGTAAAGCTATACTATAACGTTGTTGCAATCAAGACTTTTATATATTTGTAGATTATATCTTATATCATGTAACATTATCCTTTCTTTCTCCCAAAATATAAATATGTCTAAAATATTCTGTAGCCAGAATATGATTATTTGTAAAAACTTGTATAATATTATTCGTATAACATTATTAATTGTAAAATTTTATGTAATTTTTCAACAGGTTGAGTTGAGTAGCTAGACTCCGCCTGAAATAAAGTCATATTATTATTATTATTTCATGATTTTCATAATTCTTAAAAAAAAATCATTTTTAATCATTTCGGTCAACGACAGTAGTTTGTTGAACATAGTTGATATACTCATTTCGTGCCTTGTCCCGCGCATGCACTGGCATACAACAGTTTTCACTATTTATAGTACCGAAATTATAGAATAATGTTAAAAAGAATGTTAATGAAATCGGGGTAAAACATATGTCGCTGCCCCCCGGGCTGTTTGCTTTTACCAACAATTTTTATATTTAAGGAATACAGCACAAAACGTATTTAATCACATTAGTGTTTTTGTCTCCGCACATGTGAAAATATATTTACAGAAAATTGACAAATTCTCATTCGCATACCTATATATTTGTGCAACTGGTTTAATCTAGAGAGTAGCCATGCGAACTAATGCCTTCCGCAAACATTCAAGTAAACTGAAAATGTGGATACTCAGTCTGTGTAACTAGTGGCCAAAGCTGAAAAAGTAAACTCTACCACAATGTGTTCAAATATACATACGCTAATGTCTCTTTACTTGCTTTGAATAACTCCTAAATAATGTTGCCAGCTAGACCGTCTCTATTCCGGGAAAATAAACAGTATACATTTTTTATTCACCACGTGTCATCCGTAAAAGTCAAAGGGCAAAAGCTTCAGAGTCTAAACAATTTTTATGTTACACAAATATTGTTTTATGCTTGAAGAAATTTATTAAGGTTCCGGTATTGCGTAATTGTACAATGATTTTAATGAAATTACATCCATAAACAGTAGTAGTATTTTGATTCTACTACTCAACTCACTGGAATATATTTTTTTTACTACCTAAATGATCTTTGCAACCCTAGCAACACACGCGATAACGAAAGTAAACATTCAAGTTACCTGGTTGCTAAGGCGTTGCTAGCTACGAAAGTAGAACTTTCGTGGCCAGGACAGAAAAAAAAAATTTAACGCTTCATAAGTTTGCATATACCTTGCTTTGGATTTCTTGGGGTAAAGCGAGGCACAAGCAATATGGTAGCTTCCTGCATCCATTTTCATCACCACCCAATATATTTGTTTATTTTAGTTTGAAACCACCAGAAATTAAAATGTTTAACATAACCTCGATGGCAGATGGTAACTGATTCGTTGGCATGGAAACAGTGTTCACATACAGCCTCCTAAACTATTAAATTTATTAAAAACGTGAAATAGTTTCACGAAATAAATAGTTTTAAATTATTAATTCCCATAATATCTTTCGGTAGTAGAAAAAATATAATACATTACAGGATGCGAAAGCCTTTTTAGGTGTTCGGTGTTTTTTTTTCACCTCGACCATTCAAAAATCACCTCACACCTAAAAGTTAACTTTCACATCTAGTAATGTAAATAAATATTATGGCGTATTGTCACATTAATGAAAAGTTGCAAGGCAATTTGTACAGCCCGATTTTGTATTAAATTGCATATCTCCAATGTACCTTTCAGTCAGTTATCAAATGTACATCCGTGGGATCTTCAATGATGCAAATGCGGCAATGGTCTCAATATCTGTGTTTGATCTTGGAGAAACATAATTTCTATCTTCGCACTCTCGAAAATGATGCGTTGGAGTGCTGCGCGCGAACAGAATGACCACCATCGCAAAAATTTTTTCCCATTTATCTCAGTAACCATTGGGATTATGAAAAAGAATGTTACGAATGATACAACAAATATTACTACATCAATTCTACATAGAAAAGGTTATTACAAACAATGTAGGGGTAAAGATTTTCTCAAAAAGTTTACTTTTATAATTTCTATGTTCGCACTCTCGAAAATGATGCGTTGGAGTGCTGCACACGAATAGAATGACCACCATCGCAAACATTTTTTCCCATTTATCTCAGTAACCATTGGGATTATGAAAAAGAATGTTACGAATGATACAACAAATATTACATCAATTCTATATAGAAAAGGTTATTACAAACAGAGCTGGGCAAATATGTACTTACAAATACTTCATAAGTATTTAAATACTAGAAAGTATTTAAATGCCGAGTATTTAAATACTTCTTGCAGCAAGTATTTGTACTTGTACTTGCAAATACTTTATCTGAAATATTTACTACTTAGTATTTGTGAAAATGATCCTAAAGTATTTATAAATACTTAAACTATTTAAATAACTGAGAAGTATTTAAATACTTCTAAAAAAGTATTTAAATCCTTTTCTGACAGTATTTAAATACTTTCAAAAGTATTCGAATCTCAAAAGTATTTAAATAAATATATCAAATATAATGAAATACACCAGGGAGACAGGCAGATACTGGTCAAAAATCAAGACATGTACCATACTATGTAGTTAATAAACACATTGCTTCATTCAGTCTTCAGTCATTCACGTCTTAATTCTCAGAAAGTTGGTTGAAAGCAGACGTAGACAGTAAGTGTTAACTGTTAAAGTTAGGCTTTTGCAGAGTGAGAGGGAAATATGCGTTTATTTTTGGTTTATTATAAATAATTAATTAACCAAATATACTATAATCTTTAAAACTGTTTTAAACAATTGCTATTGTTCTAACGAATACATCTATATATTTTTTTTACTGTAAATTTCTGTTGTACTTGAATATCGTAGTTTGCCAATGAAAATAGCTCCTAATTTCATTATTAAAGTATGGCATTTAACTATATACAAAATTTATGATAAAAACTGTATATGGTTGTACTCCTTAGAGAAATGAGGAGTATTTGAAACTATTTTAAGGATTATACCATTTGTGATTTTTTTAAATATTTATAATAAACCGAAAATAAACGCATGTTTCCCTCTCACTCTGCATGTATATGTTTTGTGATTATCACAGAGAACAGTTGAACTAGTGCCATAGTCTCTGTGCTTTATTTGGGTATTTGCAGAAGACGCAAAGGTCTAGCTCTACGGATAAGTAAAAGTCCAATACCCAACTATAACTGATTAAATAGAGAGGTATTAAAATAGTGTTGCAGAAGTTCATGAAAGTCATGAAACCTAAAATTTTGACACCTCAAACAGTCAAATAGTATTTAATATAATAATAATGATAATGATAATATTAAGTCTTTATTAATTTCTACAAAAATAGAAAAATACAATTTGGCGAAGTTCAGCCATTAAAGGCTATTTTTATACACTTAACTATGCTTTAAAATATTTCAGTGTTATCAAAATATTTAAATATTCAGAAAGTATTTAAATACTAAGTTTAAACTATTTAATTACTTTTGTTATTTATTATTTAAATACTTTTATCTTTTGAAAATACTTAATATTTAAATAC
Source organism: Rutpela maculata (assembly GCA_936432065.2). Classification (NCBI taxonomy): domain Eukaryota; kingdom Metazoa; phylum Arthropoda; class Insecta; order Coleoptera; family Cerambycidae; genus Rutpela; species Rutpela maculata. The sequence goes on from OW386291.2 coordinate 100,886,552, forward strand.
TTTCAATTTTCTGAAAGTATTTAGTATTTAATATTTAAATACTTTTTCAAAGTATTTGCCCAGCTCTGATTACAAACAATGTATGGCTAAGGATTTTCTCAAAAAGTTTACTTTTATAATTTTCAAAAATAAACATGATTATGTCTAGGCATGAGGGTTTTGCCAGTGCATATTTACATGTTTGATATTATTTCTAGGGTCACTGGATAACAATAATTATAAGTAGTATATTACAAACAAAAATAAATTAACAAATACCTCCATCTCCCCTATGTTTTACAGAAAGAAATTCAAAGATAAAAAGTGCCTATATAATTTTAACATTTAATGAAAAAACTTTTCAAGAAATGCAATGGTTACAGATTTATATAGACAGAGTACAGCCAAGCAATACTTTTCACTCCTACAATGACATTTTTAATCAAAATCATCGTCACTTTCAATGCAAAGCTTACTTATATCTAAATCTGCATCATCGTCTTGCTCGCACTCTCCCATATTGTCACATTAGTCGGGATTACCTTCGCAGTTACACATATCGGTACACTGTCCATTTGACTGACACATACATAGAGGAGAGCAACCCCTTTGAGAGCATGAGTACCGACATAGTTCCAAGATAAGCTCGGGAGCACAAGGTTTGGTACAAGCAACTGGATGCAGAATGAAGTCCTGATTCCACTCAAAACACTGAAGATAGGCCCTTAAAAAAGCCGGATCCAGTACATATTTTGTTGGAGGAAGATTCTCATCTTGACCTTACTACTAGTTTTCAGCACTACCGAAGTAGTAGTTTGCAGTTGACGGAAGTATGTACCATTGTCTAGCTCAGTACAAGTTTATGGATGCTCTTGACTCAATGCAAGTAATATCTGCTAAAGAAAACGATAATAATCATGCTTCTACCACACCCGCAGGTTTAGAAGTAAATGAAAAGCTACAGGAAGTAGATGGCATGACGCTTCTTCTCACCTACCACAAATCGAACACAGTGAAGACATACCATGACCTCGGTGTAAGTTTCAGCAAATGGATCGGGCAAAAATTCAGAAATTACAGTGAGGTCTATGTTGTTTTCGACTCTTACAAAGAAAACTCATTGAAGAGGCGATGAGAAAAAAAGGCTCAGATACAACCCAATACTAAATCGGAGTATACCAATGACAAATAGATGATATTATATGCAGCGTATTTAGCACAGAAATGAATTAAAACTACTCATGTGTTCTCCCCCGATACTGATGTCTAATTTTAGTACTAAGGCGATATCCCCAACTTTCGCAAGAGTTTGCATTTTTCCTTGGCCATGGCGTGAAAAGGTTCGTTTAATTTACAGAGGAATTGGACCTACGAAATCCTCTGCACTCCTTGGATTATACGCACTCTACATAGGACTCTATGTGCCGATTGTCGGTGAAGGTCTTAAATATGCCGATCTGAATATGAATGCACAAATAAGAGTACTGTGTACTGTACTTTCAACCTTCAATTATTGTTCCTATCTGTCCTTTCCAGATCCTATTTGTTGCTATACTACGCTGATGAAGAACAATAATTCCGAAACACGTATCCATAGCTGCTTCGAGTTTCCTCTTTGGGGTGTATGGCGCTATTTTCCTCACTATTTGTTTTTGACCCTACTAATTCCTTCCTATTTTATACGCACTTTCAAGAGCACATATCACAAGATCATTTTCCTGCAAAACTAAAATAAAGTGGAAAACTTTCAATTCTACAAGCGATAAGCTGCTAGAAGTTCAGAATAAATTGGAGGCTATACTGTCTTTCACTGAAGATGCCAGGGATAACTTGGAACGATCATTTGTCAGCTTTATATTTCCAAAACAACACTGATCGACATAGGAGCTGTGAGATAGTTCTTGTCCACCCAGAAACAATGTCAAGATGAGAACTATCCTCCAATAGGATCTACACTGGATCTAGATTTGCTAGGCGCCCATCTTCAGTGTTTAGAATGGAGTCAAGACCCCATTCAGTTTCCCAATAACCCACCACCCTCAGATTTTGGATGGAAGAAGGTAGGATATAAATACTACGCACAATTCCTACCCAACAAGAGAAACACACCGGAAGACCACCAGACTACCAGGTAGCATTCATAAAAGGCAGATCAACCGACGATCATATGTACACCACCAGAAGTATCCTGGAAGAAAAAACGAAGTGAAGGAACAAAACTACACATATTAGCTATAGATTTACAGAAGTCATTTGAAGTAATTTGATACTATTAGTCATGAGGCTATACTCAAAGAGACACCGCACTATCCAATAAAGAGGACAATAAAAGTTTGCCTTCACGAAAGCACTACAATTCAATGGTTTGGACAGACGACGAAAACATTATGGGAGTCAAGCAAGGATGCTCCATATTTCTCAGACTATTCACTATGGTCCCAAGTGATATAGAACACGATAAAGGAAACACAAAATTTTAATGGAAACACAGGAACAGCCCCGATGATACTAGCATATGTGGATGATCTCCTAATCGTCACACAAGAAGAAAAAGATACTTCACCATTCTAGAAAACATGAAACAACATCTGGGCTGAAAGTAAACTTCAAAAAGAATCTTATAATGGTGCGAGACCCGTTAACAAAAGAAAGTCCGGTCAGCGGAGAAGAGTTCAAGATAGGCAACTACTCCCAAGAACGGCGAATAAATTGAAATACCTGAACATATCTGACAAACCAACTAAAAAGAAGAGAAACTGTAAAGGACAATTATACGTTTCATAGAGAATAAACCACCCTGGAATCTGATCAGGAGGACATACATAGCAAACGATGACATATCGAGTCAAAAACGAGGCAAAAAAGTCAACAGAAGGAATCTGAGAAGAGCTGAAAGAGAGACTATTAGCGTTATATGTGGTTCTAGCTGCTGATATCAAGCGTGACTCAACTCCAATACAGCGTAGACGTAGCCGGCCCGATCAGTGGTAGCAATGCCTACCGTACGTCGATAAAACGAGTCAAAATCAAATTAAATTCTTTATCGTCTCTTATCTTTATCACCATCCCAATTACCCATTTCTTAATCTTTATTTTAATCATTTTTTGAAGGAGCAAATTTCGTTTACTGTTTACCTCCTCTTTAGAGATAGAAGCAAGTGATATTATTATACTCTTCGCAAAAACGAAGAGTGTATTGTATTTGATCGGCATATTTCTAAATCAGTAAATATCGCTCGTAGAGAAAAAATTTTCATATCATTATGTTAGAGAACGAATTCTGAACAACTTTTAAAATGTCCGTCCGTCTGTCCGTTTGTCCGTCTGTCCGTCCGTCACGTTTCTTGTAAGCACGATAACTTAAGAAAGAAAAGTCCGATTGTATTGAAATTTAGAAAGTAAGTTAGCGTTAGCTAGAGGAAGAACTCTATTCTTTTTGAAAAAAATCAATCCGTAAATAAAAAAGTTATAAATCATTTAAATTTAAAAAAAAATGTTTTCTTAATTTTTGTCACTTGTACTAAAATAGTAATCTTGCCGAAATATTATTCTCTAAATTTTGTTTTGTTTATATATTTTACTAATATATATATTTTATAATAACACAGCCCCACAAAAAAAAAAAGTTCAAAGCAGCGAACTAGACCCATGTATTCCTATGTATTTTCAGTCGCTGAATCCGAATCCGGGGTCAAAAAAAATCGTACACCCCCAAAATCATTAGCTAAAGCCAAAAAACACCCTTGAAATGGGGTAAAAAGAATATTAAGCTACGAGAATAGTTGTTACATCTTAATCAATCGAATTATATAAATTAAAGTTAAACAGCAGCGTACATACAATAGATTTGAAACACACCCCCAGGGAGGGGCGAAAACTAGCTCCCATATATAAAAAAATCGATTCAAAACAGCAATGACTGCTGAAAACGCTCAAAATGTCTAAGTTTTGTTAAAGTGATAAGAAACTGCATCAGGTCCAACGTAATCTTCATAAACTGCCCCTATTGAGTTGAAAACAACCACCCCCAAGTTTAAAGGACACGAGAAAATCAAGAAAAAGCGTAAAATGCAACAGGATTTCTATTTTCATGGATGCTATGATTGGCTGAAATTGCGTAGTATTCCAAAATAGAACTAGAAACTTACGTACCATCAATATTCTACAGTGTCAACCCTCAGAGGGTATGAAACTAGCCCCTATGTAAGGTTTGACTATAAAAAGTTACAGTGACTTCTATAAAAATTCTAAACAAATGCGTTGTGTGGAAGAGAGAAGGAACTAGACTAAGATCTACGCTGTGCTTGAAAATCACCCCCACGGGGTTGAGAGACGCCACCCCTATAAAAAATACGATGGAAATGAAACGAATAAGCAACAGTATAGCTTTTCCGTTACATCTTGAATTACGGTAGTTTACACCCTTTCTGGGGGTGTTATTTAATAACATTTATAGGACATGAGTTTCAAACTCTAAGTATCCAACACGATTTATGCCAATCATAGCATCCATAAAAATGTAAATCCGGTTGGTTTCTTTCTGTTTTTCTAGCATCATACAGATATAGGGGTAGTATCTCGTAACCCCGTGGGGGTGGTTTTCAAGCAAATCGTCGAACATAGCCTAGTTTCTTCTCTCTTCCACACAACGCAGGTGTTTCGAATTTTTATAGAAGTCACTGAAATTTTTTTATAGTTAAATCTTACATAGGATGTAGTTTTCACACCCTCTGAGGGTTGACAGTGTAGGATGTTGATGGTGCGTAAGTTTCTGGTTCTATTTTAGAGTACTACGTAATTTCAGCCAATCATAGCATGCATGAAAATAGAAATCCTGTTGGATTTTACGTTTTTTCTTGTTTTTCTCGTGTCCTTTGAACTTGAGGGTGGTTGTTCTCAACCCTATAGGGCAGTTTATGAAGATTACGTCGGACCTGATGTAGTTTCTTAACACTTTAACAAAACTTAGACATTTCGAGCTTTTTCAGCAGTCATTGCTGTTTTGGATCGATTTTTTTATATATGGGGGCTAGTTTTCGCCCCTCCCTGGGGGTGTGTTTCATATCTATTGTACGTACGCTGCTGTTTAACCTTAATTTGTATAATTCGATTGATTAAGAAGTAACAACTATTCTCGTAGCTTAATCTTCTCTGTATCCCATTTCAGGGGAGATTTTTGGCTCTAGCTAATGATTTTGGGGGTGTACGATTTTTTTTGATCCCGGATTCGGATTCAGCGATCGAAAATACATGGGGATACATGGGTCTGGTTCGCTGCTTTGAACTTTTTTTTTTTTTTTGTGGGGCTGTGTAATATATCTAATTCGTTGAAATATAATACTCGAATGATATACACTACAGACACTCAATTTTTATAGTGATGTGTGATGGCCCAATGGCTTAAGCTTTGTCTGGCAATCCAAAGGGCTTGTGTTCTAATCCCGGGCAGGGTTTTTTTTTCATTTTTTTTTTTTTCATATATTTTTTTACAACAAAGTTGGTATCGCAAAATTTAGAATGTCTAAAAACTAATATTATTTATAAGAAAACTGTGGAGAGTTTTGAATGTGTAACAATTATATAAAAGCTCAGTAAATTGGCGAAGAGTGCCTACGTTTTTAGCTTGTTTGAATTTTCTATATTTCTCATTTACTTGAGTATAAGTTTCGTAATATGGTATGGTACAACTGATTGAACTTGTGGTAGTAAAAGAAAGAGAGTACGTACATAACCAAAACATTTGTAGAAGAAGAACAATACTATTTAACTACCTGTTTTCTTTAATATTTATTTCTATAAATCTTTAAAAATTAAGCCAAAAATGAAAAAATATCATTACGGAAATATTTCCTATTTCAATTAGGGATTGCAATACCGGTTAACCGGTTAACCGGTTAACCGGTTATTAGGACAAAAAACACATGATGATAATTACCGGTTATTTTAATTTTTTACCGGTTATTTCGGTAAATTCTAAACTTACGATATGTCACGTATTCAACGTTTCTATTTATGTCAGTGACTAGTATTCACTAAATACAGAGTGACTGTCCCAACACTGAGCACTTTTAACAATAAATAAATAATATTATAAAAAGTAAAACCCAGACACCAAGCTCTAAAAAATACAAGAGAGACATTGGCAATATTGTGCGATAGGAAATTGAATATTTCACTGCCGCAAATATCCGTAGAATACATTTAGAAGTATGTTATTACCAGTTCTTATTAACTTATCGACCCACCAATATCGATTGAGGAAGGACATCTTCAGCTGGTGGTATTCTATGCACAAATATCAAACGACTAACAGATATAGCTTTGAAAAATTAACCCTTTTAACAGGCCGTTTTTAAAAAATATTGTATTTTTAGATTAGGTATTCAGTAAATGCCCTATTTGAATTTATGTTTATAATTTTTGTTATTTAAGTTGATATTTTTGTTATTTACAGAATAATTATTTATTTAAATTTATTTCATTTGTATTTTTTCCTTTTGATAAAAAACCTTTGGTTTGTTCATTATATTAAATATACGTATATAATAGTATATTATTCAACGAACATATTATTCACGAGGGTGAAGTTTAAGACACGAGCCGTAGGCGAATGTCGTAAATCACCAGAGTAGCCATTATATGCGAGTAAAATACTATACATTGTCCACGACTATTAGATATTTTTGTTAAATTGTTTACTGAAGAAATTAATTGAAGAAATTAATTAAGTAATATGTAAAATTATTGTAAATAACGTTGACGTTTAAATTTAACTTGACACATAACGGCCTACTCAATCAAATTTAAAAACGAAATTGTGTGATAAAAGAGGGTTTGTTTCTGAAACGCTAAATAGTTATCTATTCATAAATTTGATAATAACAGTAAAATTGTTCACACAATTGTAGCTATGACAGTTAACAAATAATTATATTTAAGAAACTAGCCATAAATTCTACTAAAAGTTGCGAGATTGCACTCGAATTGAAAAAATACCTGCCCGTGATTTCTTATAAACAACTGACTGTCCTTATTATTCACTACTGAATACTGAAATCATTATTCACTGCAGGGAATAATGGATAGCATTATCCTTGAGGAAACACATACATAATGAGTAAGTACATTATTTAATAGTCGTGGAAAAAATTTTTTTTTGTCAAATTTAGATAATTTTGTACATGGAAAAAGATAATTGCCATTTTCGCCACCCTAATCATTCATTCTAAAAATTACCGGTAAATACCGGTTAACCGGTTATTTCCATTTTTATTTACCGATTTACCGGTTATTAAAACTTCCGGTAAATTGCAATCCCTAATTTCAATTTCTGAGAACTGGCTATATGTATGGAACACGTCTTGTTTTGCGGATGTGCCTCCCAAGATTTCTTTAGCGAAGCTGTTAAAAATAATGGGGTAATATTTTGTTACATCCATTGAAATCAAAATCTGTTTAGTATTCGACACTTGTATCTTAGTTCCAGCTACCGTTCCCGTGGAAATGGACGAGCAACAAAGTTGGATGATTGGAATTGGAATAAACCTGTAGTGAATTAATTATAGAATCTTGAAGAGGCTCCTCTATTTGCTGTAATGTGTACGTTTAAGTACTTTACTGAACTATATTGGAAAATATTAAAAAATAAATGAGAAATGTAGGTATTTGAAGATGTTTAATATTCTATTTATTTAATTTTCAGATTTTAAACAGGAAATCGGTTTAATTATTTGAACATTCCAAGGCCATATACAGTACGGGGACCCAACTAGGCGTATAGGAAATACTATATCATGTAGCTCAGCCGATAGGGACACTCTCGTAACCTTTGAATGAGCGAATGGATTTTTTTTCAAATTTGGTGTGGGGATATGGGATGAAATTTCCAATTATATGTTGTAAAGAAGCTAAATGGACTACTTCCGGTTTCGATGCAATTGACATGAAAATCAAATTTTTAAATGGGACAATCTGCATATTTTTGCATATTTGGATCCTGCTAGTCAAAATACATATGAACTGACCCGACCCTCAAATATTATTTTAATTTTCAGAAATATAGATTATTTAATTTTTTCTTTTCTTCAAATTTAGTACAAAGAGAAGGTAGAAATTATGCATATCATTTTTTTCGTAATTAAATAACAGCTTGTCCCATTGGAGTTTTATTAAAAAAAATAGTTTTCATTGAAAAACCAATATCGTTGAATAAATAGTGTTTAATATTAGTGTCTGAAGGGGAAATATTGTAAAACAATATTACAAACCACTGTTTACCAACTTTGGCAAAATCCCGGCCTTCTATGATTAAACGAAAAATTACAAAATCTACATTTTTTTTAAATTAAAATAATATTTGAGGGTCAGATCATATGTACTTTGGCCAGCAGAATCCAAAAATGCAAAGATATACAGGTTGTCCCATATAAAAAATTTATTTTCATGTCAATTGCGTCGAAACCGGAAGTCGGACATTTTGGGTCTTTACATGATATAATTGGAAATTTCATCCCATATCACTACACCAAATTTGAAAGTGTCCCTATCAGCTGAGCCACCCGGTATACTAATTAATATAAATATGTACCATAGGTTATGAGAGCAGGGGATCCAAGGCACTGCATCCTCTCTGTCGACTGTCGATATTATTTGTTATTCCACTAATGTTGTAAAATTTGCGCATTGCTTTAAAAAGTATATTAATCTGTTAAAATGAATACTTATCGAACAGATAAGAAAGTACAAATAATTAAATGATGTCACTTTCAATGCATAATACAATAATATATATAATTTTTGATTCTCCGTACTTTATGTTGAAATGCGGAATTTACCTAATCAAATTTTGTGATAGTTTTTGGTCAAATTGTGTTGCCAAAGGGAATATATTTGTTTTTTATTATAATTGAATTGTTCCTCATGCTTCGGAGTTGCAATAGCACGCACCCTGGCGTGCGAAGAATAAACCAGAGAGATTCGCTGCAAAGTCGCCGCTTCTCGCACAATTGTTGTTAATTATACTCTTCGCAAAAATGAAAGAGTGTATTGTATTTGATCGGCACATTTCTAAATCAGTAAATATCGCTCGTAGAAAAAAAAATTTCATATCATTATGTTAGTGAATTCTGAACAACTTTCAAAATGTCCGTCTGTCAGTCCGTTCGTCACGCTTCTTGTAAGCACGATAATTTAAGAAACAAAAGTCCGATTGTATTGAAATTTGGAATTTGACGTTGCAACTCGTATGTGAACAATTTTGTATTTTAGTAGATACTCATTTTCGTAATTTTGTGCTAATTTTTACTATAAAGTTGATATTTTGTGCTCATCTTATTTCTCCAGTAATAGGACAACTCGCGATCTTGACGATATGATTCGCAAATAAAAAAATCCCATTTTTTAATATATTGTAGTATAATGCAGGATTTGACTGCCATTGTCCAATGAAATGGTTTCTTCCGGGTGTTGCCATGGAAGTCGAATTTGACTTGACGTTTCACTGGTCATGTTGCCAACTTCTTAAGGGGAATTCTGAAGACTGAAGTCATTGTGTTCCTTCTGCTCCTTGTATATACTTTGGCGCTACTTCGCTTCGCTGCCCATGACTGTTTTAACCTCTAGTGCTTGGCAAAGCCAGTCTCCATGTGTTACTCAGTCGATATTCATCTTCTCTAATTTCTAGTTATTCTCTAATTATCTCTGAAGACCAGTCTATACATTACAATATCTATAGTGTAAGGTAATATTCCTTTTCTTGATTGTTATTACATTTAAAGTATGTCGAATTCCATGGACTTTAAGTTTCTGCAGCTGCATTTGATAAATGTGTATACCTACTTTGTTTTTTACTATATGATATGTGACATAAATGATGAAACTGAAAATAAAGGTAAGTAAACTCTAAAAAATGACAAATAAACGTCTGAGGGCAAAAATTTCAAAACATAATATTGAGAATGTACTTAATGAATTATTTATTGGTGAAATATTCTACCCACATACCACTCGTGCTTTAAAATTTGATCTATTTTTTGCTCAAGCTAAGTTGCCAAGTGGATAAAGTAAAAAAAAATATTTTGAGGTTTCTGGTTCTTGTACACAGACTAAAACACATTTTTTTTCATCCCCTTTAATAATGAGGTGGGGGTGGTCATGGGGGTGGCTAATGCCAAATTTTTTTTTGAGACCTTAGCTTCTCTTGTCTATACTAAATATCAATTTTATGAACTCTTATCTGCTTGATTTACCTATTTACTCCAAATTTACCCCCAAACCCTTCGGAACAAGATGAAAATATAATCTAGTTCTAGATCTTGTTAAAGTACATATGTGTACCAAATTTCAAGTCAATATCTCAAACGGTTCCAAAGTAAACGTGCGCACAAAAAAAGTTACAGACCGACAGACAGACAGAAATTTTTTTTTCGCTCAAACTTGAAATCTCGACGTTTTATGACATTCTAAACCTATTTGAACATAAAAATTTTTAAAAAAATTTTTCCACTGGATGTGGAAGTAAAATAATGCCAGTTTTTATTTTGCTTCGTATATTTTAATATTTTCCATAAAATGTCAGAGGTAACCACATAATCAAAATAATTATTTGCCATGCTTTCACTAACTCGTAGAGGCTCTGAACGATTAGTTGTATTTTTGTTTTCATGTAAACTGGAAGGGTTAAAATCGGTTAAAATTGGATAGACGATCTAAATATGCTTGTGTAAATAGGCTGTTCTTTTTTTTAAATAATACTATTCCTAGTGGGATTTTTACCATCTAGCCTGTCTTCGTTTTGAACAAAATTATCGCTGCGATAAATGTAATTGTTTTCTTCAGAACTTACTGGAGGAACTCCAGGTGGTATAAAAATGTCGTCACCAGTTTTTACTAATACGTGACTAGCTAAAGACGTTAAAAATGTACGTATTTCATCGTAGGAATAACCATAGCCAAAACAATAAAGCATATCATCAAGTTCTTTTTCTTCTGACGGCACGAAACACATGTAGTGATATTATGTAAAGTATTCAAAAAATGACCTAAGCTGATTTTTTTTTTCCCATAAGTATTAATATAAATTCCATTACTATAGAAATAACGTTTAAATCAAATTTGTCTGTCCTGACATATTTAGTATCCACGACATAAATGTTTATAACAAATCTGAAACTTCTTGTTTACATTTATGTTTATTCAGATTAGTAGTCGTGTTTTTTTATAGTTTTAAAACATCCAGCTATAGCTTCTCTTAAGATACCGGCAGCTTTATCAGGAATTGTCAATTTATTCTCATGAACCAAGTTTTCTTCGCCTGATTCACTTGTGACTGACAACAAAAATCCTTTTAGCTTTATTATCACTTGAATGAACTGTTGTTGTATTTTCTTTGTGTTCACAAAACACTTTGTTTGCTTGAATGCTTTTCTAATCTCTTTCTTATATTTCCACTGCTATAATAATCTAATTTTTCTTCCGTCATTTCTTCAAATATATCATTAAGGCGTGTTTTTAGAAATATTAGAGTTAAGACTTCTTTTTTGCAAAACAGCAAGATAAACCTCCTTAAATAAAATATTTAACGCTACTTTAAATTAATTTTTTTCTTTCAGTTGTTTAGTTTTAATTTTTTTTTGCTAATATATTTTGCATAATAAATTTTATGATAATTTCCATTAGCCCAAATAAATCTGAATAAATGTGTAACCTGCCTTGTATTTCTGTATCACAATGCGACACTGCAGCTTTAATATATATTTTTTTTCTAGTTTCCGCACCCCTTCCTGTACAAACTGGTACTTAAAGATGTTCTTAATTTATTCTTAATTTTTCTGGATTTTCCACAAATCAGACAATGCCATTTAATTTTAAACTGATTTTTTTTTCTTTATTATAACTACATGAAGGCTCACTTGTATCTTTTATCGCGTTACTAATATCAGAGACAATACGTATTATCTTTGCTAATGTTATTTATTACAAAAAGATGTCAGACAAGAATAATGAAATCGGTATCGAAGGGTGTGCAAATAAGTGCCACCACTTTGTTTTATGAAAATTTTAATGAAATTGCATATTTTCTTTCATTTACACAATTAATAATAGACCTGATGCCAGTAACAGTTGGTTTTTATCCATTAGATTTTCACTGCTTTCAGCAGTTTCGTAAAACAAACATGTAGTTTTTCTCCATTGATAAAAATGAATCTACAATATACATAAACTGTAATAGCCTACATGTAAGTAAAATAGTATATACTTATTAATAATTATCCAGACAATAATGAGGCCAGCAGCCGATACGTTTCTTGATGGCGCGAGAAAGTAGCGGGGGCGGGAAAGGAAGCCTCGCGTCTTCGTCGCCGTACTGTGCTTCGTTGTGTTTCAAGGGCTTTTAGTTAAGAAATTAGATCCAGCATTAATCGAGACAAAATGAAGCCTATTAAATTTGTCAGTTTTTGGTGAAAGAAAAAATTGAATACCTCGTTATATAAGCGAGTTATGGCGAGTTAAGAATTAGAAAAATGTTGCTGATTTGTGTATCTTTTTGAATTTTGCTAGTTTTTTTATGTTAATTTTTTAATTATTGCAATAAATTATACTTCAAATTAAAAAGCAATGTGTATTTGTCAAAACCAAAAAAAAATTGTATTTTTATCTGTTTTAGTTCTAAAGTTATATTTGATTAAATCTTAAATTTCTAAATTTCTTTTTTTTTAGTTTTTTTCTTATATCTTCGGTCTCGACCAATGGAGAGTGTCGCCAATTTTGATTTCCTATGTAAAATAACATGCTTTAATAAGTAGTGAAGGACCCATCTGGTTATACTTCCGTATTGGGTAGGTCGAGAAAGAGAAGGCTTTTCGCGCTCTGCCCGACGGGCTATTGACGAAAAAAAGTCCAATTAAAAAATTGAGGATGTCTAATATTTGATAAAGTGGTGACTGATAAAATATTAAAATGGAAAAAAGATTTATATTGCCGAATATCAAGGTCCGAAGTCCCTATCCCTTTTCCCGCAAATGCATTATGCCCCTCCCTCCCTTTCTATTGCTTGGATTGCTATAATTTTTTTTTAAATTATAGATAAAAAAATCCTCACTTTCCTGTAGAAAGATTCTCCTCTGAACCCTTTTCTCTTGCTCAAAAACGCATTTGGAAAGAAATGCAAAAGGTTTTTCCCCTCCCACAGGTTTGTTTATTTGAAAAAAATTAATCAGTCAAATATTAGAGGTAATAGTAAATTCCATTTTGGTTTTTCAAAATCGCACGACAGAGAAAAAAGTTATAGGGGGTTGAATAATGCTCCTTTCCCTACCTCCCTCCTCCCCTAATTGGCCCACCACACCCATCCTCTGGCTTCATTAATTTCACCTGCTTCAAAAAAATCTCATCTCCCTAACTCCTTTTTTCGTGAAAAAATGAACGAATTACTATTTTGTATATTAATGTTACGGCAAAAAAGCGTATTTCAAAAAAAAAAAATCACGAAAAGTTGCCGTCCGATTTGAAAAAAAAAAATAACCAGACTATGTGCCTCCACGAGATCTTTAACCTTTTTTTCGTCAAGTCAATAATAAGTTATAGTGAAAAAACATGATTTTGCGAAATTTAAATGCGAATTTCTCCCCCTCCCGCGATTCTCTGAACTAACTTGCTAACATGATAAAAGAGAACGCGCGTAACCGAATTGTAAAAAAAAAATTTTTAAAGTTGGTTTCAAAACTCCCCTTTTTCTCTCCAAATCCGCTCCAGTATTAGTGATACACACATATACCTACATTTCTAATACATTATTAATACAATACTGCATTTTCTATTTTTGGTATGTGCATATTTAATTAATTTAATTAACATTTCATTTATTATTACTTGTTGTACTTGTTTTTCAACAATGAATAATAATAATCAATATTATTTTGCTTACATCGGAAGCTCTAATATATAAAATTAATTTAATTTCCAATATGTCAACCTGATGCAATATTTCACTGCACTATTTAGTATCAGTAGATGCACACATGAAAATAATTTTTCCCAGTGCCCTTTTTAAGTATACAATCAGCAGTTTTATTATCCATCCTGACTGGGAGCAATTTGCAACCCTTTCAAACTACTATACTTTGTGAATTAACTTGGTCTATAAGTGAATAGAATTTCCATCCATATAAAATCCCCCACATTGAACTACATATCCGGCAGCTATCGCAAGCAAGCATGGCTAACTCAATGAAGTCGGCCAAATACAAAGTAGATGAGACAGGCGAACACAAATAAAACTTGTCTACTTTATTTGAAATTCAAAATGATGATCACTTTCTTCTTTCCATTCAGATGCTAAAATATTTATTGAAAGAAGTGTAATGAGTTTCTACAGATACTACATGCAGCCAATTGGTTTATTTCAAAGTAACGGATATCTTATCATTTTAGACAAATCTTGTACTAGGTGTCGTTTTACATTATGGATGAAAATAGTTTATTGCTAACATCTTAAATTGCTAGATTGGCTCTGTGGTAATTAACCATAATAAATAAATTATTGGAAATTAATAAGATGTTTATTCAAATTCAATGTAACATTCAAAAATAATATTTATAATTATTTAAGTTTTTGCTGTTATTTTTTATATCTATAGATACAGCATCTTAAGTATGTAGGCAAATACGCCACATATGCTCCCTCCGCAAAATAAAAATTCAACCTACTAAAGTAGCAGTCAGAATTGACGGGTAGATCGACAACATCATTCAATAAGTATGCAGGTTTAACTCTGTCTAAAGCTACAGTAAAATCATTTCCACGTTTAAGGACTGTTATAATTGTGTTAGTCTAGAAATTACCCGAAAAGGTCCTTCGTACCAAGGGGATAAAGTTGGTCTAAGTCTACCTCTTCGAATGAAAAAAAAAATTTACAATTGTTAATGTCAGGATTGACAAAAGCATTTTGAAAATGATTTCGTTTAGGATTTGTGAAAGTTATTGAAATAATTTTGTAATTTGTTAATAAATAAAGGTATTTTTGTATCAGAATGTGATTTAATAAAATATTCACCAGAGAGATGTAAAGCTTGACCATAAACAAGTTCTGCAGATGAACAAAGTAAATCTTCTTTAGGCATTGCTCGTAAACCTAATAAAATAATTGGTAGTTCATCAAACCAATGAACGGAGTTAGCTCTGGCGATTAATGCAGTTTTAAAGGTTCTATGGTATCTTTCAACACTACCGTTACTTTGTGGATGATATGAAGTTGAATGAATTCGATGGAAATCTAAAAATTTTGAAAATTTACGAAAAAGATTTGATTCGAACTGAACTCCTTGATCAGTAATGACACATGGTGTAATGATAAAACGATAGATATAATTTTGAAATCAGGTTTTAGCAACAGCTTCGGAGTAATGTCTGATAAAGGATAAGCTTCTGGCTAACGCGTGAAACGTTTAATAAGTGTTAGTATGTAAGAAAAACCATGTAAAGGTGGCAATGGCCCAACGAAATCTATATGGATATGCTCAAACTGGGGGGAAAAACAATGCTCAAACTGGGGGCTCTTTCTGGTGACTTCAAAATTACTAATCTATATTTTCGTATCTTTATTTACCTTAGAAGCTTAATAACTCAAACAAGTCTTGGTCCACAAGGTGCAATAAGTATTCATTTTGGGCCAGAAATATTTAGAATTGATAAGTTTTTTGGTAGAACGGATACCAGCATGTGTTTAGTTATGAAAAATATAAAAAAAATTGCGCGTCGTAAAGATTTTGGTTTAGAAGAAGAAACATCGCACCAAATTTCAATTAGCAATATTAATTTTTTGAAAATAGTATTTTATTTTATGATTTGTATTTGACTGATTTGTTAGTAAAGAGGAAAGTTCACAATTGGTAGATTGAGCGTCTTTCAGCGATTGTATGTTGAAATTGATTGAGTTTATATGTGATATTGATCGTGCTGATCGAGTAAGGAAAGATCATTAATGCGGGATAAGGCATCTACTGTGATGTTTTCTTTATCATGAACATGACGTATGTCATTTGTGAATGGTGCAATATATTCCAAGTGTAGCATTTGACGAGGAGTCTTTTCTGCACTAGTAAAAAGAGCTTTTGTTAATGGTTTATGGTCAGTGAAACAAATAAACGTACGACCTTCTAAAATATATTTAAAATCTTTAATTGATGAATATAATGAAAGCAATTCTTTGTCAAAAGTAGAATACTGTTTTTGAGAATCATTTAATTTGCGAGAGAAAAATGCTAAAGGACTAGACAAATTTCCAATTTTTTGTTCTAAAACTGCACTGCTCAGTGCTCACATTATACGGTAGACAAAATATACACATTTTTGAGGTTATGAACAGTACAATTGTTTTGTTCCAGCAATTTTAATTTGTTTAAGATGTGACAACAGGTGTAATGAGAAGTTTTGCATTCAATCTGTTCATTCCTTCATTAAATAATTTATGTTTCAAGATTGATATTTTCTGCTATATTTCTTATTATCTCCAGTTCAAGTAATCGCATCGCAAAAGTAAAACTACCAAATTGTTCACAATAAAATTTTACACAATACTAGACATATGAAAAAACATTTTGATTAATCTGTTAATTAGTAGAAAAGTAAAAACTATTAAAAATTGGCCTTTTTGATAATTTATGATTTAAGTCTAATATAAAATAATGCATCAAAAACGAACTATGGTGGAACTAGTCCCTTTATTCAAGTAAATTTTCCTGACAAATTTTAGCGCAAAATATTTATTTAAATGGTTAACATTAAAAAAATATTTCGGTATTTCAATCGCTTACTGTTTAAGTGCATTGACTCGTAGGAGGACATTTTTTTCAAAATGATAATCTACTTGCATTTGAGGCCGAGACACGTCAGTTGTTGTGTTTAGGTCACTTATAAATAAACAAATCAATTTCTTTTTGAAAGGACAAGGTATAGCTATATACTTCCGCCCACCAATTTCATAAAATTAAAAAATTCTCCTTAGAATCATTAAACGGTATTTATTTATAGTTGGACATGTGATATTTATGTTTCTATACGTTTTACGTTTAAAAAATAACAGTAAGTCGTAATAATAACGTTTCAAAGTAAGCATGTTTGCAGTTTATTTGCAATTTTTGACATTTTTCCGAAGCTTTAATGTATATTTCAGTTAGATGCGCTCGATGAACTAAGAAAATCTATACCTCATTTCATTGTTAAGTATTTAAGCTTTTAAATAATGGTTCAATTTATATTGGTTTATCAAACGCTTCAATGTATCAAAAACAAAATCGTTTCCGCGGGAGTCGTAATGGTATCGACGTTGCGTGCGAATTTAAACGTGTCAGCGCTCAAAACCATATATTGTCGTGTGTATTGAATAAAAATATTTTTATCCGCTACTATCGTATAATCACTGCATTCTAAATTTAACAATTGACAAATAATAATAGTTATTATTCCAACCTAACGTATAATGAAATAATCTCATCCTAATGCATCTTTGACCAACCAGGAACTAGCTGTGTTCATTCTAACGCACATTTGACCAATCAGGAAGTAGCAATTTGGATAAAGAAATGGCGAATCTATTTTTCCAAGAGAAAGTCCATGTCTTCGTGCATATTTTTGTGTGTGACGTTTAACACGTCAAAGTTTGACTGTAAACTAACTTAATTATCTCACTTTTAAACGATTAAACAGGTAAAATATACGATAGTCGTGGATACAGTATAGTATTCAGCTCGCGTATAATGGCTATTACACGCTCGGGTGATTAACAGCACTCACCTTCGGCTCGTGACGTAAACATCACCCTCGCGAGTAATAGCCATCATACGCTCCCTGAATAATCTACTATTCCAAAGAACTGTTTATTATTACTTGTCAAGACATATACTACTCGAAAAATATAATGACATGAAATGGCCGATAGGCGAAAAAAGGCCCTTATCTACCCTTGCCCTTTGGACTGGATATTCTCAAATACTTACATTTTTATCTGTGGTATAATCCAAAACTGCAATTTTTAAAATTACATTGAATAAAACGGTTTCTAGAGCATAACGTGCATTTTAAATTTATTTATAATTTCCTTAATTTTTATCGCGAAAAGGGAAAACCAATCTAACTTGCGTTCATGTACAGCTGTATGTCAGACAGGCACTTAGGACTTAAAGATAAACGTCTCCAGTATATGGGCAATAGGTATAATGAAAAATTTCCTTAAAGCAATGAATCAAAAGGAAAAACAGCAATGTGGGTCGAGGAATGCGATTACTGTCAGATCTTCATATAAGTGCAATTTATATTGACTTGGACATTGAAAGTGTTCCAGCTGAAATTGCACGTTGTCATATGATTCCTTTATAACAACGGCATGTACTACTGAAACAGAAGATACTTGTTGCCAATATGAAACAATAAAGTTAACTGTGTTTTGAGAAATCAATGAACAGGCGTCATTCGTTTGGATTATATTGTCGCCCCAATGTTTCCATTAGATTATTCTTATTATCACAACACAACAAGTCGCCTTTCTGTACAATTCCGTAAAGTAACTAATTCGTATAACACATCTTATTAACACTACTGCAGTAAACAAATATAAACATATTTAAACATACTAAAAGTATTGCAAGAAGTCATTGTTTAAAATATTACGTTAATACAAACATAAAGTTTGGTCATTTTAGGATGGCAAACTGTACTGATGATCCGGCAAATTACAGGCCTATTTCTATCGTGTCATTATTTGCCAAAATCTTTGAGGTAGTTCTCAAATCTCAAATCACGATTTATTTTGAAAATTGTAATCTTCTTAATATTTGTCAGGTCAAAACTGTCAACGACGTTAGTAATTAATTCGTTGATAAATGTAATAAATAAAGGTTTCGAGGCCAAGAATTTGTGCACGTGCAATTTTTAGACCTAAGTAAGGTCTTCGACTGTGTACCTCACAATATTTTAGTGAACAAACTAAAATTTCACAAATTCTCTGGTAGCAGAAAATTGATTATGTCGTATTTGAGTGATCGTCATCAATTTGTTCATTTTAATAATGCTAATCCTGGTACCATTGATATTAAATTTACTGTCCCTCAGGGTTTAGTTTTAGGACCGGTTTTATTTCTTATTTATATTAATGATTTGCCAAACAGTAGTCCCTCTACAAACTTCACTTTCTTTGCTGATGACACAACATTGGCTCATTCCCATAAAGATTGTAACATTTTATTATCAGAGACTCAAAACACAACTGGTTTTTAAACAATAAGCTAGTATTAAATAATGATAAAACAGAGACTATGATTTTTTCTTTAAGACAGCACTCTGTACAGATGACCTCTCATTGCGTTAAATTTTTGGGCATTATTTTGGACAGTAAGGTAACATGGGAGGAACACACGTCCTACATCTGCAAGAATATATCTCGCAATATTTTCTTATTGCGCAATTTAAAAATTATTTGTCACAGTCAACGGTTTTAATGGCATATCATGCAATAATTCAATCTTCCCTTACTTATGCCATTTTGATATGCGGTTACTTGGTATATACCTCAACAGTTTTTTTACTGCAAAGAAAGGCTGTCAGAATCTTTGCTGGGTTATCATGTAGGGATGATTGTAGGGCTTTTATAAGTCTTAAGTTACTGACTTTACCCTGTAATTGTATACTGCAGTGCCTTGTCCATGTTAAAAATAACTTAAATAATTACATAACATGTGAAAGTGTACATACGTACTCAGCTCGTAATAGAGGTAATATATATTTGGATTTTTTCCGACTTTCAAAAACCAGAAATGGCACATGCTATTATGCAGTGAAATTTTTCAACGTGTTACCGATTGCTGTACAAACACTTGACTGTACTCGCTTTAAATTGAAATTAAACGGTTCCTCCTTGAAAATGCATTCTATGATTTTGACGCATTCCTGTCAATTGATTTTTCTCGTTTAATTTTATAAACTTACTCTATGTGTGAAAATGATTATTTGTCCGTTATTCTATGTGCTTTACTGTTATTTACTCTACTTTGATATTTATTTGTTTTATTTATTGCGTATTTTTTTCTTATTTAAGACAACCACTTTTTTGTTGTTTTTTTGCTATATTTTTTGACGTGTCAAAACATAATTTGTGTATATATGACCAATAAAGATCTATCTAGCAACAAAATATGTGTAAGATAGGAAATATCTCCTTATTCTTTTCAGCTCATAAATTGCGGGACTGTTACAAGCGGATTGACGTTCTCCCTTGTATCTGTAAGTAAAAAAATATATCCTGTCTTACTTTGTCTTATTGCCCACTTCGCTATCAAAAAACGACTGGACTTTATAAGATATTTATTAGGTACTAGCTGATGCCCGCGACTTCGTTCGCCTGAAATTTCAACCCCCTTTTTTACCCTCTTGGGGGTCGAATTTCGAAAAATCTCTTCTAAGTGGTTGCCTACGCCATTTGAGGAACCTCTATGCAAAATTTGAAGTTTCTAGATCCAGCGGTTTGAGCTGTGCGTTGATAGATCAGTGAATCAGTCAGGGTATTCTTTTATACATATAGATTTAACATCTGTCGACGACAGATAAATTCTGATTTCTCATTTCCGCAGATAAAATACTACATGTTACAGCCAAAAATATCTATCTAGCACAACCTCATTGAAGGTAAAGGTAACATTACCTTCATATAAAACATATCTACATGTTAGTGCTATTGTTGTTTAGATACACTATGGTCCATATGAAGCGAATAAATTAATTTTGAAAGTTATTAAATAATATTTAGGCGAAATTTCGAAACAGCTCAATCTTTGATTTTAAAATTACACTTTGTGGTGGATAATTTTTCAGAACCTCGTTTAGAACCCACTTCAACTCTTTTATACACTCCTATAATAACTATCCTATAACTCCTATAACTTAAATTTTTAAATTGGAATTGGAAGAGGGTCCTTTTGATATCTCATTTGAAAGCTATTTTGATTCTCTATTCAGAATTTGTGTTCAAACTGCAAACCATTCACATTTTGACAATACATAAGGCGGTTACTAAATTCTCGAAGAACGTTTTGCATGTACTGAAACCTCATCATTCTTTCACAGAATTCGATTCTGCGACCATCATTATCTTCCCTCAATTAATGTACAAGATGAACTTGACGACACACGAACTTGAAATATTCGCAACACTGATGACTTACTTTATTTTCAGCAGCAATTTGTTTAGTCGCCTTGTGAGAATTTTCCTCGATAAACTGTTCAGTTGTTTGTCCTCTTCAATTTGGGCATTCCTACGTGATTTAAGAAGATCTCGGGTATGTCCAGTTGCACGAAATTTTTGGTCTACTAATCGTGGCCTGTGAAATGGAACGGTCGAGATACCTAACACTGGACATTGCACATGCTTTTATTGCACTAATCAAACATATGAGAACTACAAAAATCCGTCTCAAGTTTATTGCAGCATTTTGACCACTAATTATCATAAAATGATTATTTAAGGCAGCCTCCAATGTATACTTGATTACCTATTGCATGCATTGTAAATTTCTTACGTTGTGACATTTTATATTTAATTTAATTATATTTAATTTTCTCAATAACTAGTAAACAAGATCGGAAAAAGTTGACATTGCTGGACATTGCTGGATAGATTATCAAAATATATTTCAAATGAGGTATACAAGCACCCCTTCTAATTTAAAGATATAGGGGTTGTAGGTGTCACTCGAAGAGGGTGAAAGTTGGCATTGAAAATTTTGCGTCACAAAGTGTAATTTTAAAATAGAAAATTGGCTCTCAGAAATATTATTAACAATGCTGAAAATAAATTTGTTGCCTAGATATGGACCTCAGTGTAAAATATAAAACGTAGTGAGTTTCATTTCTTTACTGATTGTCTTTTCATGTCATTCATGAATAACACAGCCCCACAAAAAAAAAAGTTCAAAGCAGCGAACCAGACCCATGTATTCCTATGTATTTTCGGTCGCTGAATCCGAATCCGGGGTCAAAAAAAAACGTACACCCCCAAAATCACTAGCTAGAGCCAAAAAACACCCCTGATATGGGGTAAAAAGAATATTAAGCTACGAGAATAGTTGTTACATTTTAATCAATCGAATTATACAAATTAAGGTTAAACAGCAGCGTACATACAATAGATATGAAACACACACCCAGGAAGGGGCGAAAACTAGCCCCCTTATATAAAAAAATCGATCCAAAACAGCAATGACTTATGAAAAAGCTCAAAATGACTAAGTTTTACTTCCACATCCAGTGGAAGTATAGTAACGACAAAAAAAAATGTTAAAAATTTTTATTGTTCAAATAGACTTAGAATGTCACGAAACGTCGAGATTTTAAGTTTGAGCGAAAAAAAAATTTCTGTCTGTTGGTCTGTCGGTCTGTCTGTCTGTAACTTTTTTTGTGCGCACGTTTACTCTGGAACCGTTTGAGATATTGACTTGAAATTTGGTACACATATGTACTTTAACGAGATCTAGAAGATCTCTATATTATATTTTATTATATTTTCATCTTGTTCCGTCGAAGGGTTGGGGGTAAATTGGGGTAAATTTGGGGAAAATAGGTAAATCAAGCAGGTAAGAGTCCATAAAATTGGTATTTAGTATATACAAGAGAAGCTAAGGTCTCAAAAAAAATTTTGGCATTAGCCACCCCCCTTACCACCCCCATCCCATTATTAAAGGGGATGAAAAAAAATTGTGATTTAGTGTGTGTACAAGAACCAGAAACCTCAAAATGTTTTTTTACTTCATCCACCCCCACTACCACCCCTCATCACCACCCCCACCCCGATACCGATGTGGGGTATCGTTTTATGGGTTTTTGGGGTAGAGGATTTCGAATATTATATTAATAAAGTTCCATAAACAATTATTTCCACATACAAAAATTTTTTCGTTGTGAGTGACTTGGAAAAGAATCTGGATGTGGAAGTAGTGATTCCTTGGGCAGCGGTTTGTTAAAGTGATAAGAAACTGCATCAGGTCCGACGTAATCTTCAAAAACTGCCCCTATAGAGTTGAGAACAACCACCCCCCAAGTTTAAAGGACACGAGAAAATTAAGAAAAAACGTAAAATGCCACAGGATTTATATTTTCATGGATGCTATGATTGGCTGAAATTGCGTAGTACTCTAAAATAGAATTAGAAACTTACGTACCATCAACATTCTACAGCGTCAACTCTCAGAGGGTGTGAAAACTACCCCCCATGTAAGGTTTGACTATAAAAAGTTACAGTGACTTCTATAAAAATTCGAAACACCTGCGTTCTGTGGAAGAGAGAAGAAACTAGACTATGTTCGATGCTGTACTTGAAAACCACCCCCACGTGGTTGAGAGACGCCACCCCTGTAAATCCCTGAGCCCCATTATTATAAAAAAAAACTATGGAAATGAAACGAAAAAGCAACAGTACAGCTTTTTCGTTACATCTTGAATTACGGTAGTTTACATCCTTTCTGGGGGTGTTACTTAATAACATTTATAGGACATGAGTTTCAAACTCTAAGTGTGCAACACGAGTTTTGCCAATCATAGTATCCATAAAAATGTAAATCCGGTTAGTTTCTCTCTGTTTTCCCAGCATCCTACAGATATAGAGATAGTATCTCGCATCCCCGTGGGGGTGGTTTTCAAGCACATCGTCGAACATAGTCTAATTTCTTTTCTCTTCCACACAACGCAAGTGTTTCGAATTTTTAAAGAAGTCACTGTAACTTTTTATAGTTATATCTTACATAGGGGGTAGTTTTCACATCCTCTGAGTGTTGACTGTGTAGGATGTTGATGGTACGTAAGTTTCTGGTTCTATTTTAGAGTACTACGCAATTTCAGCCAATCATAGCATCCATGAAAATAGAAATCCTGTTGGATTATACGTTTTTTTTTTTTTTTTCTCGTGGCCTTTGAACTTGTGGTTGTTCTCAACCCTATAGGGTTGAGAACACGTCTGACCTGATGTAGTTTCTTAACATTTTAACAAAATTTAGACATTTCGAGCTTTTTCAGCAGTCATTGCTGTTTTGGATTGATTTTTTGAT
This sequence comes from Rutpela maculata, assembly GCA_936432065.2. Classification (NCBI taxonomy): domain Eukaryota; kingdom Metazoa; phylum Arthropoda; class Insecta; order Coleoptera; family Cerambycidae; genus Rutpela; species Rutpela maculata. The sequence goes on from OW386291.2 coordinate 100,910,615, forward strand.
ATATGGGGGCTAGTTTTCGCCCTTCCGTGGGGGTGTGTTTCATATCTATTGTATGTACGCTGCTGTTTAACCTTAATTTGTATAATTCGATTGATTAAGAAGTAACAACTATTCTGGTAGCTTAATTTTCTTTTTATCCCATTTCAGGGGTGTTTTTTTGGCTCCAGCTAATGATTTTAGGGGTGTACGATTTTTTTTGACTGCAAAAAATAGATAGACACTTTATTAATCCTTAAGGCCAAGTCAAATATTGGATGAGATATGACAATATTTCAGTTTTGAGATAAAATAATAAAATTAAAATATCTACATAATGTGATACAAATAAATATACAGTCGTATGTACTGTAAGTGGTTTTAACATTAGCAACAAAAGAAATAAATAATATTATAAATAAATATGTGTGGATATTGTATTAAAAGCATGAGGATTTTTTTTTTAAATCGGCATGACTTTTTGTCTTCATAATTATAAACAATTTGAGCTAATATCGGAAAAGTATGAGTGGAAGTAAAGAAATTCCATTATGTCTGCTTACTTTCAGGCATTCTACAAATTACAATCTGCCTATCAAGTTAAAACACATGATCGTCTCAGTTTCATTCTTCCGTGCAAACAATATAACCTAGAAAAAGTACGGTTGTTGTTATATGTATGTTCAGTATACTACTAGTGAGAAATTAGTGATAATCTCGGTAACAAATAGCAAAGCATGTTCTTAAGCAAAAATGCAATCAAGAAACAGTTAGAGCGATTTCTCAGTGAAGCAGGGAAGATAGACTCAATCGAAAAACCTTGCATGACTGTTCGAGTTAACGAAGTGATTGAAGATATCAACACCGTTAAATTCTCTGAATCAATATGTACAGTTCAATATTAGTTTGTCACTTTTTTTACAGAGATTGATGCACTGAATTTTTTTCTTTCCCATAGTAATATACATATACCATACAAAACATATATAAAACATACAAAAAGATCTTGCCATTATTGACAACATTTAGAGGATCATTAATGAAAAGAAGAATATGAGTAAGCCAAATACACCTCCTTGAGCTGTACCAAAGTGTACATCATATGGTCGTGAAAAATTACCTCTAATTTTTGGTTTAAGTAGAACTTAATAAATTTATCCACATTACCCCTGTTACCTAAGTTCTATAAATTATTTAGAATAAAATTTATGTTTAAGCAGTCGAAATCGCAGACAGATAAAAGAACAATCGTGCAACGAATAGATATTTTTCAAGCTAGTAGTAAATAAACCAACACAATTCGATAGAACCAGTTTCTATCATAGTTATAAAACTATGCTGAGATTCTCTGGTTAACTTACATTTAGGTAGTAACGATTTTTCTGGAGATCGCTTAATAAAGTAGTAGGCCGGAAACTTGTTAACTGAGTATATTAATTTAACTTAAATAGTAAATTATAATATTATGTTTCCCAGTTTACATACCTTGTATATCGTCATGCTTAAACCTACACATAATTAGTGTCAAAGGCGTTTCTAAGTACATCGAGGACGTAATTTAGGCACCCAAGTTAAACGCAAATATTATTCTTTTCTGGCCAACGTCAGAACTGCATGTTAATTAAGATTGATGATTCAATCAAGAGAATTTACATTTGTAATGTAAATGTTTCCCCTCAAATATTGCCACGTTAATAAGGAACTGTTTGGTCAGTGCAATTTCCCTTTGAGGACATTGATTGGAGTTCCACAGTCAGATGTTAATAAGTAAGTCACACTAATGTATCGCTTGTCTGAGAGTCCGCCGTCCTGTTGGCGGTTTCAATGCGGTCTCTTCACACAAACCCTCCGTCCAGATTTCGTTAAGGCTTAGTTGTGATTCACGGTCCAAGTCCCAGTTAAACCCGATTACAGACAGGTTTCCGAGTCCTTACAATCCTTACATAATGTACGTGAGGTAAAAGGGTCGAGACCAAATTTAGTAGAGTAAGAATTTACACTGGGAGGAAGAAGCATTATGACTGTTAAATAAATGCATGCTGTGGAATAGAAGATATTATTTCCAACAATTAAAATGGCATGATGTACTCAGCTGGTTAATAAGCGCTTAGTGGTCATTTACGTATCAAAGATACTGCATTTTAAGACAGGTAAATCTCACTAGAAATGTAACATGTAGGGGTGGACTGGCCATATGGGCAAGTGCACAAGTACCCACAAGGCCCCTGCCAATTCGTAAAATTTTAATCTTGCCTGCCAATTCACCCCTGCAAAATATTATGTTGGGTAAATTAAACTTTCACTTCAAACCACTAGATAAAACTATAGGTTAGTCAGAAAGAGGTTAAAAAATGAATTTTATTGTCTTCTAAAAGAGTCCTCAATATTATTAACTTTCACTCCCCTACCATCCTTAATTTAGAAGGCATGTTGAAATAATGACACTAAATATTGCTATATGCTTCTACCCCCACAGACATCTGTGAGAATTCCCTCTAAGTTCCATGTATAAAAAACAGATAGTAAAGTTAGTTGGTTAGTTTGGCAATCATCTCAAAGACGGCGCGCAGTGTCACAAACTAGAAAATTACAGATTAGTTGAGAATATTCTGCAGCTCTCATCTTTGGACATATAAAGGATTTAGTACATATACTGAGTTGAGAAACATTAAGAAGAAGTATACAAAGTAATAAAGTGACTGATGTAGTGAATTATAGTATCTAGTGGTATATTAGTGAAGTAATTGCTTGTTGTAATTAACACGTAAGTTAATAAATTAGTGTTTAATGGTGTTATAATTTCCCGATCCGCGATACATGGTGTTTACAAAAGGGAGTAAACACGTAACAATATGTTTTCTATTGATATCTAGTTGGAATAGCATTCTAGAGCAAACAATGTTTACCCCATGTGAAAATTCTCTACAAAAAAGATGCTATTTAATAGGGTATTTCGACATATTTGGGTGATATCCTATTTGGACACTTAATGAAAAAACAAAGGAAATTGTTTTTATTTTTCTCAAACACACAGTAGAAGCCCGTAAATTTTTTTTAGAAAACTCGAATCCTTAATATGACGTACTGACTTATTTACGCCCTGGGTTGGTCATCATCACTTTGAGTACCTACTGTGGTACATTCCCCTCGAACTTATCATTTCATAAATTAGGCACTGTTGACATACAAGATATCGCATCCCCCCATCATTGATAATACCCCCATACCAAATAAAACTAACTCTCGGAATCCAATACGTTCCCCCAAGATTAACAAGTATGTCGTACACATAATGAAACATAAGCTACTAAGTTCACAGTTTTGACGTTGATATCGATATAAATAATACGTTGCCAAGCCGTCTACAAATTTATCCATTTGCACTGGCTTATAAGTATTTCATTACAATAACCGTTTTCTTTACCTACCTACTTATCAAATTTCTTGATAATATTTTTATCAAAATGTATTGATTCAGCGGATATCTCAGAATTTACCTGAAAAGTTACTATTCTTTCACTCCTTATCTGTGATCATTTCTGGTTCTACCTACTAAATACCCTCTATTTATTTCCTTTATTTAGATTTGATAAATCATGGGTATTAATATAAATTAATGATATTCTGAAACTTGTAAAATTCCTCAATAATACTATAATGAGCCGCTTTCAAGAAATATATTTAAGATTTCTCCTCGAATGCATTAGGTCCCCACTCCTACTCAGCTTGAGTACAACCAATCAGTTTTGACTTTCAAGTTAGTATATCATTACAAATTTTGCTAGGCGCGGGAATTCTTAAAATAACTATATATCTCATCAATGTAAAAGATGCAAGATACAATTTTAAAAAGTTTGAAAAGGTGATTTGCACGTAATTAAGACAAATATTTAGGTGTATTGAATCGCCTGGATCAAAATGTCTTCTCTAGAAATATGATTCATCTGTGAAGGTATTATCCGTCGAAAAGAAACAGTATTAAATGGAAAGATGGAAATCATTCTCACTTAACAGGAAAAATGTGTTGCTACTTTGAAAAATTGTAGAAGTTTAAGGTTTTAATCATGGTGTGTGTTATAATAAACACATTAATTAAGGTGTGCTCTGATCCACTTTCGCACCCTGATTGGTCATATAATCATTAGTCAAACTTAACATTTTGAAACCATTACAATTCCAAATAAATAAGTTATTGGAATTAAAATATATCTTGATCTCTTGGAGCTGAAATTTGACAGATCTTTATTTATTTTTAAAATAAGAGATAAGTCTGACAATGGGGACCTGATGCATATAAATTAAAAAGAAATACCGCTGGGTTCATAATCTATTGTGGATTGAAACCAAATGGTTCGCTGCAAAATAAATCTCGAAAACTCGTCCCAACATGCTGTAAAGTGACATACAGTGTCGTCCATGACTGCAACATACAAGTTGTCTCCTGCCTTTATGGCGTTCTCTCCGCTTAACTTGACAACTCTTTATGATTGTGGTCGCGTATTTGTTTGCCCCGCCTATCACTGTGTTAATATGCATACACGAAATTAATTAAAGAATAACTTTACATTTTGATTTTTTAGCGTTTATTCTGTATTTGGCCCCACTGCATGACGTTGACATTCTATTTCATAATTTTTAGTACAAATTTTTTGAAAATAGTTCAGTGTTTTTTGAGAAACAAAATGATTGCAGATTTCGCGGATATACATTTTTTATTAAGTTAAAAACAATTTTCACGTGAAGCAATGAATTCCGCCAGCTAATTTCTGATATTCTCGTGGTAGTATTTGAGTTTTACACGCCCAAGAAAATAATCTAGTCCGTTGTCGAGAACGAGAATTGCCGAATCCATTGGAATTACTTGTTCTCGACGGTCAGGCAGATTCAAGCAAACAAGCCTGACAGAGTCCTCTTCGACCACCAAACCACCTGCCGAGACAGACTAAATGGACTAAAATACCGAGATTTCCGGTATAAGCTCCCAGTGCTATACCCAGACTACGTGGTCAAGATGGTCGACCTAATAATCGGTGTACTTGGTGGAATTAGGCCTACGCTGCTCTCAAAATTATAGACCATACCAGCTTGCTAAAAGTCAGCCAAGTGGTTGGCGGACCAATTGCAGAAGAAGTTATCCTGGGGTCCCTCCGTCTTCTTAGGGTATACGAATCTGGAATTTACAGTCACTGACCCTGCGGGATGCGGGGAGTAGTTGTGGATGATAATTCGGCTGGCGCTTCTCCCGTGAGAATGTCGGAGATACGGAGAAATGTCGATTTTATAAAAATGCATAGTAATATAATATACAGTTATACATGTAGAATTTAAATTCAAACTATTTATAGAAAAACTAACAGAGGCCATTGAATTGAGCTTTCCAGTGAAATCTAAATTGGAAAAAAACTTTAATTCCTTCAAAGACACTTGGTTCAATGAACATCTAAAAAACACGCGTGTTAATTTACATTTTTTAATAGATATGAACAAACGGGATCCTAGGCTCGTTACTAAGGAAACTGTTAATTCATTCAGGGGAAAATATCGATACGAGATTTGTAAAGTAAAAAAGTGGGCGAATGACAAATATATACAAGACTCTACAAACTCTCAAGCAGCCATGTGGAAAGTCATTAAGAACAGCAATCCCAATTTACATTCGCCAACCACAGACTCAATTGATGCAAATTCGTTTAACAATTTTTTTACAAATATTGCTGAAGATATTAAAAATTTACCAACTTCAGATAAACACTTCAGTGATTACATCGAAGGTATTGATCCTCCAATCAATTTCAAATTTAAAGAAGTGTCTTACAACGAAATCAGAGATATAATAAGCGATCTTAAGAATAGTAGAAGTAAAGACCCTTATGATATAAATGTACAGATCATAAAAACGTTAAAGAACATAATTGTTTACTCTCTTACTAATTTAATAAACCAGTGTATCAGAGACAAGACTTTTCCAACTGCTCTAAAATTAGCAAAAGTTATTCCTATATACAAAAATGGCTGCAAGAATGTCGCTGTTAATTACAGACCTATTTCTTTAACACCCATCTTAGGAAAAATTTTTGAAAAAGTTCTTCAACAACAAATTAGCAAATTTTTGAAGAAAATGGACTGTTCCACAGCAGCCAATTTGACTTTCGCAACCAACGGTCTACTACATTAGCCATAAACAACTTGTACACAAACTGCATTAAATGACTTTGAGAATAGCAATTTTACAAACGGTACCTTCTACGATCTTACAAAAGCCTTCGACTATGTAAATCATAGTAATCTAATACAAAAGCTCAGTTATTATAATTTTGATGATAGTAGTATACAATCATACCTGTCCGACAGACATCAATATGTTTCCTATAACATGAGAAATTCTAACAAATTGCTACTGAAATACGGAGTACCACAAGGTTCTGTCCTAGGTCCGATACTATTTTTGATATATATTAACGACTTAGCAAAATGCAATGATATATCTAATATCATACTATTCGCGGATGATACTACTGTTTTGAATAGTCATAACCAATTAGATACTTTAGCAGAAAATACCAATATTTCTCAAGCTAACATCAAGCAATGGTTTCATGGCAATAGTCTAAACTTGAATGAAAACAAAACCCAAACCATGACATTTTCTTTAAGAAACACTAACATGAATAATATCAATGAACCCAATCATGTTAAATTTCTAGGGCTTAGACTCTGTACTGACCTGGCAAAATCACATACATAGCCTATCACAAAAACTAACTAAAAATATATTTTTTATTCGTACTCTGTCCAATTCAGTATCTGAAAAAACACTAATTATGGCCTACTATGGATTTTTTCATGCCAATATGTCCTACGCGATATTAAATTGGGGACATGCGCCTCGCAGTGCACAAATTTTCGGTCTTCAACGCAAATGCATCAGAGTCATTGCATCTTAAAATGTCTACTTTATATTAAACGAAACATCAATATGTTTTCTACACGCGCGCAGACCCATGAGCATCTCACTAGAAATAGAAACAATGTAAAACAATCCTTTCTCCGTCTAACAAGGTCTAGAGATGGCACGGGCTACTATGGTGTCAAATTTTTCAATATACTACCTGACCAGGTGAAAGTCTTTTTGAATGCATTCAAAGTGCTAATAAAAAAATATTTGAAAAGAAAGGCTTTCTATAATTTAAATGAATACCTCCAAAATGACTTCTCAGATATGCTTTTATTGTAATTTTAAAGTGTTTTACTATTGTAACTGTTGTATTTTAATTACATTTAACTTTTAATTGCTAATTTTGAACTTAGTCTAGATTTTTTTTTCTTAATAAAATGTTTTTAGTTACTACCTATGGATAGATATCTAATTTCTTTATGCCCTGTGGGGTACTTCTATGTGACATGTGTAAACATTTATATGTATTAGCACCAATAAATCATTATTATTATTATTATTCATTTATACATATATAAAGCAGGCGAAGGTTAGCCAGGTGACTGTTCTTACACTTAACCAACTATCACTAGCGAATTCGTCTAATTTGCAATTAAAAAAAAATCTCCAATTTTTTTTCACGCTTAATAAAACTATAACGCGACCACCGCACATTGGGGCTTTTCGTAGTTAGTAGTCCTAAAAACGCCTAGAGCCTATCAAAGTAGACTAATTCAAATAATTTTTTTTTAAATGTTCCTTAGAAAATTTCTAAACGATCCCTGATGAGCTTTTGTGAAAAAAGTTGCTCTGCATTAATAGAAATTGGTTTTTATTTTGATTATTGATGTATGAAATTACTTTTTTTCTTAAACCTCAGTAAAATCAATATTATAAACAATAAGAAATCGAAATAAAGCTATAAAAAATTCACTGACATGTAAAATTTACACTAAGCTTTCTTTTATTTTTTATAGCTTTATTTTGATTTCTTATTACTTATAATAATAATAATAATAAACAATCTTTATTTGACATATACATATATAAGTACATATACAAATCAAATGGGAGGAAGTATCGAAATTATCGTTATTGCAACTTCCCCCGAGTGAAAATACAGGTAATAGAATTCTTATATTTAAACTTATAGTTACTATAAACAAATGATATAAGAGTAAATTACGCTAATATGTTTTTCTACTGGTCTAGTAGTTCTTTCCTGAGTTTATTTTTAAATTGAAATATAGAATTTGTGGACATAAATATATTAAGATACTTGTTTAACAATTTAGGTGCAAGATAAGAAAAGCAACCCTCAAATTTACTTGGATTATGTTTTGGAATGGTATAATTTTATCGATATATCTTAAGTGCACATTATGAGTATTAGATCTGCGTTCAAGAAAGGCAGATAAGTATTGGGGTGTATTATTGGTAACAATATTATAAAGGAGCGTACCGTACAGGAAAGTAAATCTGTTTTCTATTTTTAAAATATTTTTATCGACATAATGTGGTGTAATATGGTCCTTTTTATCTATGTTATAAGAGAATCTAAGGCAGCAGTTTTGCACAACTTGAATTTTGTTCTGAAAGTTTTCGCTGAGAAAGTGAAAGTATACACTACTGGCATAATCAAAATGACTTAATATTAAGCTATTCACTAACCTCCATTTTATATCACAGGGCAGAATGTACTTATATTTATAAATATTTTTAATTTTAGAATATGCTATGCTGCATTTGTTTATCACTTGCTTTTCAAAATTCATGTTTTGATCAATGATAAGTCCTAAATTTTTGGCAGCATCACTTAAATTAATGCGGTTGTTATCCAAAAAAATGTTATAAGACACATTTTGTTTAGTTTTGGCACACAGCATTTTATTTCCGATGCACAGAGCTACTGTTTTGATTGGATTAATCACCATACCATGGTTCATGGAATATTCAGATACCCGCTTTAAGTTTTCATTTAACACTGCAATTGATTGATCAGGATTTCGTGGATCACTTGCTATTTGAAGCTGCGCATCGTGTGCATATAGATGCATAGTACACAAAGAAGATAGTACTTTTGGCAGATCACTGGTGTATATTATTTATAATATAATGCTTCCTTAAGGTACGCCTTTTGTAATAGGCAAGTCAAGAGAAAGGATATCATTAGTTTTCACCATTTGGGTACGATCAGACAGATAACTAGCAAACCACTTTAACACTGTAGGATGTATATTATTATAATGGAGTTTGGCGATAGAAGATCATGGTTGATTACGTCAAACGCTTTGCTGTAATCTAAGAGCACTAAGAATGTGGTTTGTGATTTGTCAATATTTCCTATAAGATCATTGGTGATTTTCATTAGCGCTGTGGTAGTGCTGTGATGCTTTCTAAATCCAGATTGTGTAGGAGGAAGTACGTCGTAACTCATGATATGATCAGTGAGTCTTCTACTCATTATTTTCTTTAGAAGTTTTGATAAAGGTGGCAGAACACTTATTGGTCTAAGATCTTTAAGTTCGATGGCTAATGAAATCTTAGGAAGAGGTTATTATCGATTTTTTCCAAATGGAAGGAATAGTAGAATGTCCAAATGATGTATTTATAATATGTGTTATGACATTCTTATCGATTTTTCCAAATGGAAGGAATAGTAAAATGTTCAAATGATGTATTTATAATGTGTTATGGCATTCTTACAGTATGGAAAAACATGGCGTAGAATTTCCAAATTGATATTATCAGAGCCAAAGGCGAATGATTTAATCTCTTTAGAGTTTGTTCTACTTCCTCCATCAAAACTACAGGAAGTTCCATTTCAGTTGATGAAGAACTGGCGATATTGTTTCGATAAAAATCTAAAGTGTCATTATTTATGGATCCGGCTGGTATATTTGTAAAGAATTGGTTTATCTCATTAGCGTTGGGGAAATTTCATTACGGGGTTTACTATGTACATTCCAGTTTGCAAAGTCTCTCTACAGTTTTTTCGTATTGTTTCTGTTTAAATTTATTTGATGGGTAATATACGCTTTCTTTTCATTTTTGACTGCCAGATATAGATAATTTTTGAGAACCTTGAAAGTCTGTAAGTGATTTTCTAATTTCGTTTTTTTATATTTATTATATTTTTTAGCCTGATAATTTGTTTAATGGTGTCAGTGATGTAGGGCCTTGGTGGGTATTTGAAGGTAATTATAATATTGATTTCACTGAGGTTTAAGAAAAAAGCTATTTCTTACATCAACAAAATCAAAATGTAAACCAACTTCTGTTAATACAGAGTAACTTTTTTTCAAAAAAGCTCGTGAGGGATCGTTTAGAATTTTTCTAAGGAACATTTAAAAAAATATATATTGATCAGCTTTTATAGGCCTTTTTGGGACTACTAACTACGAAAAGCCACAATGTGCACCGCCCACAGATAACTTGCAAAAGATTTTTTAGAAATGACATAAGCCAATCCAGAATAATAATTGCAAAAACGTGCACATATTTTTACAATTTTTTAGAGCCAGTTAAAAACTACAGTTTTATTTTTATTTTATTTATTTATTTTCTGAAAAATCAAAGTTACCGGGCTACAAAAATGTCGCAGGATATTTGTCAAATCTCCGTTGAATCGGTGGCTCATAATATCCAATCATAATCGGGCGCAAAATAGCAGGAAGGATGTGGCGCCGATAGCGGCCGACGACAATATATTCACTGTTAATTATTGGTAATGTAGGAATGTGGCCGGATGCACCTAAATGAATATAGCTGATTGAACTTGGGCTTTGTCATGCACTATGCGAGATTACGGTTATTAGTTCCTTTGGGATATCCCAGATTGTATTTCAAAGTCCCGGCCAAAGGGACACAACTGCCCTTCACCTTGTCAACCGCCCAGTTATGTAAGGGTAGACGAGAATATTATCCTGCTATTAAAATTTAACTTGTTTATTTAAATTTTCATTATTGTCATGAATAATATAATGGCTTATTCGGATGGAAATTTTAAGGGAAATTGAGGGTCACATTTATTAAAATGTGGGTGTTTCATTTAGGTGCTATTTTGTTAATAGAATACGAATTTAGATAATTTCGGTTGTAGCTCCCTAAAGTGAAAGCAAAATCAGTAAACTAATTTAGTTGTAGAATTTGATGGAGTTTTGAAATTTGAAAGTGGTGAAGTTAATGAATTTTATACCCCTGTAGATATTGTAAATTTGCTCTTGCCACTACTACCTCGAAAATCACCTTTGCATTGATAATTCTAGTTAGAAATTAAATAAGTATTCTATAGCATTAGAATGGAAAAAAAAATGACGATTGTGCTTAGATTTAATCGGTAAATGTTTTCGGTAGCTTAGTTGCGTAGTAATATAAAGAGCGTAAATGTACAGTTTTGTGAGTGAGACAAAATTCTTTGAAAATAAACGGCCTTGGGGGGGGGGGCGAGCCTAATATAAGTCGCTTTTTTTTTGAGTAAAAGATAAAGTTAATGAAATTTATATCCTTGTAGTTATTGTAAATTTGTTCTTGCCACTACTACCTCGAAAATCACCTTTGCATTGATAATTCTAGTTAGAAATTAAATAAGTATTCTATTATATAGCAATAAAATGGAAAGAAAATGACGTTTGTGCTTAAGATTTAATCGGTAAATGTTTTCGGTAGCGTAGTTGCATAGTCATATAAAAACGTAAAGGACCCCGGAACAAAACCCATGAAAATGTTCATTCGGTGGAACTTTTTACTCTTAAACTATTAACTTTAGCAAAATACTGCAAGGGTCGAAATATTTTTGTTCAAGTCCAATAAAGCTCAAGAATTTATTTCAGATTTTTTTTTTCAATTTTTAGGTTAGGTAAAATGTATATATGTCATATTTTGGCTTGCTTCGGTGGGTTTGGGTGAAACTTTGCTATTTTGTAGTTAAAGTCATGCTGATCAAAAATTCCTATGGCACTGAGTCTATCCTATGAGTGGTTTTTGCTCCAGGAGTGCTTGAAGGTCTTAACAACGAGGTAATGGATATAAATTTCATTGATAAACAATTCTGAAATAAATTCTTGAACTTTATTGGACTTGAACAAAAATATTTTGATCCTTGTAATTTTTTGCTGAAGTTAATAGTTTAAGAGTAAAAAGTTCTTGAATGTCTAAAATGACGCAAATTACTTAACTTTGACAAGCTGTATCTCAAAAACTGTCCATAGGATTGGCTCGATGTGATAAGAATTTTGATCAGCATGACTTGAACTATAAAATACCAAAATTTCAGCCGATTCCACCGAATGAACATTTTCATGGGTTTTGTTCCGGGGTCCTTTACGTTTTTATATGACTATGCAACTACGCTACCGAAAACATTTACCGATTAAATCTTAAGCACAAACGTCATTTTCTTTCCATTTTATTGCTGTATAATAGAATACTTATTTAATTTCTAACTAGAATTATCAATGCAAAGGTGATTTTCGAGGCAGTAGTGGCAAGAACAAATTTACAATATCTACAAGGATATAAATTTCATTGATAAACAATTCTGAAATAAATTCTTGAACTTTATTGGACTTGAACAAAAATATTTTGATCCTTGCAATTTTTTGCTGAAGTTAATAGTTTAAGAGTAAAAAGTTCTTGAATGTCTAAAATGTCGCAAATTACTTAACTTTGACAAGCTGTATCTCAAAAACTGTTCATAGGATTGGCTCGATGTGATAAGAATTTTTGATCAGCATGACTTGAACTACAAAATACCAAAATTTCAGCCGATTCCGCCGAATCAACGTTTTCATGTTCCGAGGTCCTTTACAGTTCTATGAGTGAGAGGAATTTATAGCTCGAGAAAAATGCATAGATAAATACTACAAGAATGAGTACTATTGAATTAAAGCAACATTTGAAAATTAAAATTCAAAAACATCTATATATTTAAAACAAAAGCGTTTCTGTTTCCGGCTTCGTCAGCGGCTCCCACTGGACCAATTTTGATGATTCTTTTTTTTTTTAAATAAAGCTCTTTTTCCAGAGACGCACAGTAGGGCAGGAATTCGAAAACGTGGCATTAAATCGTAAAATGAAATAAGCTAAACGACTATACGTTGCTGACATATGTCAAAAGGACATATCAGTATATCATTTCACCCACTATCTAACTTCAGTCAAGGTCATCTCGCTTACTACCACCTCTATGAAACAGTTGTTGCTAAGTAGTATCCGCGTATGATCGATGGGCTAAATTTGTTATAGAACTTTTAAGTCGTTAACCTCATTAATATCTGTAGTTTTTGGCTTAATTAACTATGGATCCAATGCCGTCAAATATGTACTGAATATATTACGTTATTTTACTTTAATTGTTTAAGTTATATAGTAATTATAATTTCAAATACAAGCCTAAGCAATTATATCAATAAACTAAAATATATTTTATAACCTTAGGATATAATTTATTTCCATATACGCCCACATTGTGAATTTGATATATTATTATAGGTGAACTATTTTAGTTTAAAAATTAAAGTCAAACTAGTACTCGTGTGTACTCGTTAACATTTAAATTAAATTCCTGAAAATGTATTTCAAGAATATTTTTGAAACTTGTAGTACAGTCGAATTGATTTAATTCAATTTTCTTTCAACGACAACATTCCACTAGAAATTTTATTGTTGATTCGTATGTATTATAGCATCCTGATCACGAAAAAAATATTTGCGCTCAGAAATATTTTTGTCGTAATCGGGATAAGAATCAACAACAAAATTTTTAGTGCCGAAAATAATCAATTTAACTGCGCTAGTGTAAAAATAAACGAAATTTACATTGGTGTTTCACTGATTATAGATTATAAGACAAAATAATAACTAAAACCGAAACCGTTCAGTTCACTTGGTGAAGTTTGGCCTATGTAATTCGGAATACCCTGTATGTTAGGTTAATAAAATTAAGATTAGGAGTATTATTTTGTACATAGGGAGACAACAAAGTGTGAAATTGCCTAGAATTAGTAGAAAAAATAGAAATAGAAAAAGTAGTTAAAAAATCCCACATACTTTAGCCGCCATATTGGAATACGTCATTTTCAAAGTTTTCTTTCCAATCGCACACACTTTCTTTATTTTCAGTAACACCAGAAACCTGTGTTTACTAAAATTATTTCAATGAATCCCGAAGCAAATCAAATGTGTTCCGCCGCCGCGCCATATTGAAACCGCCATTTTTAATTTTTTACATTTCAACGTCAGATTTAAAATTAACACCTTCAAAACGACGTATACATGATTTTTCGGGAAATCAGAATTATTGCCACGTTTTCGAATTCCTGCCCCACTGTGAGACGTGTCATCACTAATTTTTATTTTCCTAAATTGTTGTTTTCATACATAGAAACGAAATAAAAGTTCGAACTATAACGTACTGATGGCCCCTACTACATCAAACTACGCATGTAGTGGACACAGTTAACCGAAGAAATACGAGTAAGTCAATCAGAGCCAGCGAGTGCCAGTGTGTGTGTATCGCATATTCAGTCGAAAACGAATTCGAATTAATTTTTACTTTCGTTTTATTCATTTCTAAGATAAAGTATTTTTTGGAAAATACCTCTTTTCATCATGGAACGACATATTATTTCCATTTTAGGCGACGGTAATTGTTTATTTATTTTTTAATATTATAAAGGTGTTTTGTTGTTTGTGTCCCATCTTATACACAGTCCATTAATAACACAGCCCCACAAAAAAGCGGTCGTGATCTGGATGACAGACCATGGTATTCCTATGTATTTTTCGACGCTGCGGCATTTTTAGTTTCTTTTTTCGGTTAGCGCGCGCGCCGCTCGGAAGTTTCGTCTACTAACTACCTCTGAGGACAGATATCGATAATCATTCGATTTAAAAATATATGCCCCCGCCTCCCTATACCCCCACCATACCAAAAAGTTGCAGAGTGAAAAAAAAAATGTATTTATATGGTCTCTTCGATTACCGACTGGCAGACGGTAACCACTCGTCGTCGAATTTGCACGCTATTTCCTAGACTAATTGATCAGTTTTTAAATTAAATTCATGGTAGAGCAAGTGCTCTTAAAACCAAACTGATTTTTCCAAGTAATATTATTTTTGTCTATAAATTCCTCGGGGCGTTTTTAGCGCTTTTTGAAATATATTAGCCAAATTGTTGATTACTGGTATAGGTTTGTAGTTCGTTTCTTCTATTCTAAACTGAATGTTGACATTTATTTACCTATTTAATCCTTATTTTTCAGTTAAGAAATTTTAAAATGAAGTTGAATATCTTTAGTTAAACACGACCAAATACACATATTTCCAGCAATGGCAAAATTCCCGGATGTTTACCTGTATCCTAGACTTAAGTGAGATTTATAAAATGCATATTTTTCAAAATATTCACAAATATCTGAGAATTCTGCAACATTAATTTACTTTCCCTCAAAAAAAAATGTTTTTCAGACAAAAAAATTCAAAGGGTAAGAAAGAAAATCCCTTCGTATATGACAGTAATTATAAACTTTTGTTTTTTTTTTTCACAATTTTTAACAGACTTCAGAAGACGCTATTATTAATTTAAATTAAGTACCGCGGTTAATTCCGTATGAAAAGTAATTGAATAGACTTTATTTCGCAATAGAAAGTTGTAATATTTTAATTAGTGATTGTCTATAACAAATTCAGATAAATACACGTTTTCTAAAAAAAAAAACGTTTAATTTAAAAATGATTTTTAATTTAATTTAAATAAAATATGCCATTTGATTTGACTTCAAAAGCTGCAACAAGTTTAATTAATGTTTTTGCCAGAATGCAATTAAAAGGAATACATTTGCAATTCCAGTTTTCATAAAAACGCAGTTTTCTAACAATAAATAGTCTTGAAACTTGACCAATTTTTATCATATAGAAATTAAATTGTATAAAATTGATCTTTTAACTTTGTAATGGATATCTTTCTGACGATCATAACTTTTTAAAAGGGATGAAAAAAAAAACACTAAAGTTTTAAAGAAATTATATCTTGGTTAATTTCTGATCAAACTGGACGGGACTGGTCCTAAATTAAAAACAATTTCAACTTTAAGTTCTATATTTAGAAATTTTTGACGAAATTCGTAATTTTCAAAATATTTCCAAAAGTTTTATATTTTATAGTCGGTTTTGGTCAACTTTTTTCCATTTTAAATAACAATTTTCTGCTGTCAAATTTCAGGTCACATCGCTTTCCAAGTCACGCCTCTATATCATAACAATTTAGTCTGTATTACTTCCACATCCAGTGGAAGTATAGTAACGACAAAGAAATTAAAAAAAAATTTTTTTTGTTCAAATAGGCTTAGAATGTCACGAAACGTCGAGATTTTAAGTTTGAGAGAAAAAAAATTCTGTCTGTCGGTCTGTCTGTCTGTCGGTCTGTCTGGCTGTCGGTCTGTCTGTCTGTAACTTTTTTTGTGCGCACGTTTACTCTGGAACCGTTTGAGATATTGACTTGAAATTTGGTACACTTATGTACTTTAACGAGATCTAGAACTAGATTATATTTTCATCTTGTTCTGTCGAAGGGTTGGGGGGTAAATTTGGGGAAAATAGGTAAATCAAGCAGGTAAGAGTCCATAAAATTGGTATTTAGTATATACAAGAGAAGCTGAGGTCTCAAAAAAAATTTTGGCATTATCCACCCCCATTACCACCCCCACCCCATTATTAAAGGGGATGAAAAAAAATTGTGAATTAGGGTGTGTACAAGAACCAGAAACCTCAAAATGTTTTTTACTTCATCCACCCCCACTACCACCCCCTATCACCACCCCCACCCCGCTACCGATATGGGGTATCATTTTATGGGTTTTTGGGGTAGAGGATTTCAAATATTATATTATTAATGTTCCATAAACAATTATTTCCACATACAAAATTTTTTCGTTGTGAGTGACTTAGATAAAAAATCTGGATGTGGAAGTAGTGATTCCTTGGGCAGCGGTTTTTTTTGTCATATCACGTTTTTCATTTTAGACAACTGCGTTATAAAAATAGTAAACTGTATTCAGCTTGTACTTAATTACTCATGCTTTTCATAATAAAATTGGGACATACGAATTTCAACTGAATTCTATAATAAAAAACATGTTTAAAAATAATGTATTTACTTAGTTAAATCAAGTAGCAAAACTTTTATACCAGTGTGAAAAAGTTAAAAAAAATTGTATCACAAAAGCATTATAATAAATATTACAGTCGAATTGGTTTAATTAATTTTTTTCGGCGACAGCATTCCATCTGAAGTTTTAATGTTGATTTTTATATATTATGACCTCCTGATTACTAAAAAAATATTTGTGCCCAATAATTCCTTGTGCGTCAAAAGTTATATGCACTTTTTGACGCGCTTTCACGGATTTTCAACTTATCTGCTTAATATATCTCGTACTAGTAATCGGATGGGAATTTTAAAAATAGTGGCTTATTTGAAAAAAAAATCTTAAAAATATAGACCTATCCGTATTGGTCAATCCACCATCTTGGAAAGAAATAGAAAACACGAAAAATAGCCGAAAGAATCAACATTGAATATCTTTTCTGTAAGAATGAGTAATTTCACCAAAATTGGCAAAAATAAAACTCATTTATGGTCAAATATAACGCACCAATCCTCGGGCACCGTATGTCAAATAGAACGGTCAAAGATGGCGGACGAAATAAAATTTTTAATTCTTCGTCAATTATCAAGGAGGCATTGTACGTCACTTTTTTTTTATCTTTTCGATTGAACGTTATTTTATGTACATTTAGGGGATAGAGTTAATTTTTTTTTGGTTAAAAAAATGGACTCGGGTAGTATGGAATCACAATAAAAAAATCTATTTTTACAAACCTAAGATTAATAAAATAATTGACAAACATTAAGATGAAAATAGAATTGTCTGCAATTTCACCTACTGAGGAGGTAATAGAGAATATTTCCCAGTCCAAAAATGGTTAGGTTCTGAGAAAGATACATTATAATTCGGGTGGCTTAAAACTGGCTTAATGCCTGATGTTATGAGTGAAACTAATGATTTTTCTAAAAATTTACTAAGCGATATTTCTTGTAAATGTAAGAAAGGCTGCAAAAATAACACAGCCCCACAAAAAAAAATGTTCAGAGCATGTATCTCCATGTATTTTCGGTCGCTGAATCCGAATTCGAGATAAAAAAAATCGTACACCCCCAAAATCACTAGCTAGAGCCAAAAAACACCCCTGGAATGGTAAAAAGAAGATTAAGCTACGAGAATAGTTGTTATATCCTAATCAATTGAATTATACAAATTAAGGTTAAACAGCGGCGTACATATAATAGATATGAAACACACCCCCAGGGAGGGACGAGAACTAGCCTACGTATATAAAGAAATCGATCCAAAACAGCAATGACTGCTGAAAAAGCTCGAAATGTCCAAATTTTGTTAAAGTAATCAGAAACTGCATCAGGTCCGACGTAATCTTCATAAACTTCCCCTATAGGATTGAGAACAACCACCCTTGAGTTTAAAGGACACGAGAAAAACAAGAAAAAACGTAAAATCCAACAGGATTTCTATTTTCATGGATGCTATGATTGGCTGAAATTGCCTAGTGCTCTAAAATAGAACTAGAAACTTACGTAGAATCAACGTCCTACAGTGTCAACCCTCAGAGGGTGTGATAATTACCTATGTAAGATTTAACTATAAAAAGTTACAGCGACTTCTATAAAAATCTATCGAAACACCTGCGTTGTATGGAAGTGGGAAGAAACTAGACTATGTTCGACGCTGTACTTGAGAACCACCCCCACGGTGTTGCGAGATGCCACCCAGTAGGATGCTGGAAAAACAGAGACAAAATAACCGAATTTACATTTTTATAGAGGCTATGATTGGCAAAAATCCTGTTGTATACTTAGAGTTTGAAACTCATGTCCTATCAATGTTATTAAGTAACACCCACCAGAAAGGTAGTTTGTATCCCCTAGGGAGTGGAATTTCTAAGTCTAACTCTGAGTACTACGCAATTTTAACCAATCATAGCATCCATAAAAATGGAAATACTTTTAGATCTATGTTTTTTCTTGTTTATTCTGTATCATTTAAGATAAGGGGTGATTTTTTGCAGCGCTGTTAGTAGTTTTCAATATTTGAGCCAAAACTACTGCCGACTCTTCTCATTTTTACAAACTTCCGGAATTTCGAGCTTTTTCACTGCAGCTTTTTCAAGTTGATCTTGAATGGGGGTAGTTTTCACACTCTCTGAGGGTTGACACTGTAGGACGTTGATGGTGCGTAAGTTTCTAGTTCTATTTTAGAGTACTACGCAATTTCCTGTTGGATTTTACGTTTTTTCTTGTTTTTTTCGTGTCCTTTAAGCTTCTCAACCTTATAAGGGCAGTTTATGAAGATTACGTCGAACCTGATGCAGTTTCTTATCATTATAACAAAACTTAGACATTTCGAGCTTTTTCAGCAGTCATTGCTGTTTTGGATCGATTTTTTTATACATGGGGGCTAGTTTTCGCCCCTCCCTGCGGGTGTGTTACATATCTATTGTATGTACGCTGATGTTTAACCTTAATTTGTATAATTCGATTGATTAAGATGTAACAATTATTCTCGTAGCTTAATCTTTTTTTACCCCATTTCAGGAGTATTTTTTGGCTCTAGCTAATGATTTTGGGGGTGTACGATTTTTTTTGACTTCGGATTCGGATTCAGCGACCGAAAATACATAGGGATACATGGGTCTGGTTCACTGCTCTGAACATTTCTTTTTCTTTTTTTGTGGGGCTGTGTAATAGCTGTAGAAAACTGTATATATAATTCCATTCTATGTGTCAATTGTAAAGGAAATAATTGTGCCAATGCTTCTTCTACCTTTGATGAATCGGCTATCGATGAGGAGTGCGGTGAAACTAATATTGTATATTTAATTTTGTTGCGATGAAAACTGGGTAAAAAAGAGCAGGGTCAAAGAAAATACATTTCTGAAAATTGTAAAAATGCACTTTTTTTTGAAAATAAAAAAACTCTATCCCTAAAAGTACATGAAATAACGTACAATCGAAAAGAAAAAAAAGTGACCTACAGTGCCTCCATGATAATTGACAAAGAATTAAAAAATTTATTTCGTCCGCCATCTTTGACCGTTCTATTTGACATACGGTGCCCGGGGATTGGTGCATTATATTTTACCACAAATGAGTTTTATTTTTGCCAATTTTTTGTGAAATTACTCCTTCTTATAGAAAAGATATTCAATTTTGCTTCTTTCGACTGTTTTTCGTGTTTTCTATTTTATTCCAAGATGCTAATTGACCAATACATATCGGACAGGTTTATATTTTTTAAGAATTTTATTTCAAATAAGCCACTGTTTTTAAAATTCCCATCCGATTACTAGTATAAGATAAAGTAGATAAATCGAAATTCCATGAAAGCGCGCCAAAAAGTTCATATATCTTTGATGCACAAGGAAGTTTTGGGTACAAATATTTTTATCGTAATCAAGAGATCATACATACAAATCAGCAATAGAATTTCAGGTGGAATGTTGGCGCTGAAAAAAAAATCAATTCAACTGCACTATAAAATAAACGTTATTTTTTAGGCATTACTTAGCACGTCTCAGTGAGGATTTTAAATGAAGGCAAGGATATTTTTACATCAAATCTGTTAATTTAATATAAAACTTTTACTTTATTTTCGCAATTCTCTTAGGTAACAATTAGTAAGTCCTCCAAACCGCACCCTTAAATTTGTGTGTAGAAATATAAACGTTCTGTGGTGCTTGTGGGTTTTAGATGATGAAACCATGTCTTTTCACTTGGCTCTTGGCCAAAGGGCGGCACTTCCTTTCATCCTGGCTTTTATAGCGGTCATACCGACATATGTCCGGTTACTAACCTGTCATTACTTTAACCCGCCCATCTTAAATTGCAACTTTATATTTGTGTGCGTTATAAAGCTTTTCTAAAACTACTAGGGTATCTCCACTTTGTGACTGCTTTGTGTGCAACTCCGACAAAATAATGGTTACACGGATGGTTTTATATTTACTAACTTCACACAATGGATTTAAAGTTTTTTCTCTCAGTAAAACATAATTTAGTAATTATTATTAGTACAGTACTTAAAGGAAAAAAATATGTAAAATTTAGGAAAAATCACATATTATGTAATTATAATTTTTTTATAGGTGAGTGTTGTAGTAAAAGGTGTCATCTACAGTTTCTATATAATAATAAAAATAATAACAATAATAATAACACATTTATTATTTATCAATAAATTTACAAATTATTTTAACAAAAACATAATTAATTTTGATAAATAAAAGGTAAATTATAATATAAATTTTATACTGATGGAGAATATAATGAATAGAAAAAGAGCGATAAAGCGGAAAGAAGAAAGGATTAATAAGATAAGGAGTTAATGTGATCGCTGGTTTTGTAACAAGGGCTTCTTAAGTTTAGTTTTAACTGAATTGTATGATAAGTTGAGGTTCATATCACCAATTTTGTTAATGCAAATTGCAGCGTTATAGGAGAAAGACCTTTTAAAAATTTCTTTGCGATGTTGGTTGTTCTCCTACGTATATTTATGTCAGTCCTAAATATTATTTGTTATATAAGTAAGGTGGTGATTTCAATTTTAAAATCTTGAAAAACAAACACGTCATGTGTAATTCTCGCCTGTTATTAACCAGTTAATATCTTAGAGCTTATGTGATATTCGGTTGCGTCTCCTAATTCCGTATATAGACGTAAGCAGGAGTTTTGTAGTTTTCGTATGCATCTGATCTCATTGCCGTCCAAACAGGGTCCATAAACACTGTTACAATGATTAAATTGCGACAACACGAGGGACTCCCATAATTTTTTTTTTTTTTTTGATATCATGATTTAGGAAACAGCGCTGTGCATATATCATTTTAAGTAAAGCATGTGGTTTTTGTAATTTGTTCGTAATATGTTCTTTAAACCGAAGTCTATGATCAATTATCAGACCCAGACTTTTGGTACGATTTGTAAAAGGTATTAAGTCATTTCCGATATGCAAAACGAGATCATTCTGAATATTATTTCTTAAATTCTCACTACAGAATAATATTGTACTAGGATTTATTTTCAACAAATGGTTAACGGAAGTGGTCAAAAGAGCTTCTAAATCTTTATTAATCAGTTGATTTGATTCATGTAAGTCATTCAAATTGAAGGAATAATATAATTGAGTATCATCTGCGTAAAAATGATATTTACAAAATTTTATTGATCCACAGAAAGTTGACGTGTAAACTGTGTATAAAAGTGGATGCTACTCCCTTGATGAACACCTGTTAAAACATTACGTGGTTCTGATGTGTTATTGTGGAATTCACCTTGCTGAAGCCTATCCATTAAAAAAGAAAATAACAGTGCGCATGCAGTGTCATTAAATCCGAGAAAGTGTAAAATAGATATTAAAATGGTATGGTTTATCACATCAAATCCCTTTGAATAATCTAATTAAATCAAAATAGTAATGTGACTTTCATCACTGGCTTTAATAATATCATCAGTTATATCTAATAGAGCTGTAGCACAACTATATCCCTGTCTAAATCCTGATTGTTTAGCTGGTAATATATCGTTGGACTTTAGGTGTACTCTAATTTGTAACTCCATAATTTTTTCAAATACTTTGAATAAAACAGGTAAGATACTTATCGATCTAAGACAACTGAATTCAGTCGGATTGCTGACTTTCGGCAGACTGACTTTAACTTGTTTCCATGCCAAGGGAAAATATTCAGTCCTTATACATTCGCTTATGAAGTGAGTGATAAACGGGATTATAAAAGAACAGCAAAGTTGAATCAGAGTTATATTTAACATTATCTACACCGAAAGCTGTTGACTTAATATTTTTTATTACGTTACCCACGGTAAATTCTTTTGTTAATTCGAAGGAGAATAAGCTAGAGACACCCTGTTTTATATTGTTCGAATAAAAGTTTATCATATCGTCATTAGGCAAGGAATTATTAAAGGAGGAATTAATAAAATAAATTTTAATTGCATCTGCATATTTTAAGTATTCTGGTAAATTAAAATTTTTGTTCTTAGCAATATTCAATTTTTTTAATTCTGTCCATTTATCTTTAATATTAGAATTTTGTAACTTAAGTCTTAAATAAACATTTTTCTCTGTTTTTATAGCCGAGTTTGTCAAGTTCCTTAACTAATCTGTCCGATGTTCATTTCTACGAGTTTGTTTATATTTTTTTATTATGGTCCCGATACTTTCTCTTTCAACCAAGGGGTGAAACTACCCCTTTACTAATTAATTTGAATATTTAATATTCGAAAAAGTACTGTCGTTAATTTTTTTTTAAACTTAAGGTTTTGTATTTACAAGTTAAAATAAAATAAATATTTTTCATATATTTAACAAAATTATAAGTTTGCAAAAACTAGTTTAATCACACAGGCACACAAAATTTAAGAAAAGTCGAAACCTAGAGGGTAGACCTCCCCTACCCCCATGTATTTTAGGACGCTGAAACCGAATATGACAATAAAAAAAGGTTTTAATTATACAATTTTCCCCCTTCTGGGGGATTGATATTCCACTTGTTCTAAACATTTAAAAGGCAGGTTTTTTGGTGCGCTGAAACCGAATAAGATAATAAAAACTGATTTGAACCACCCAGTCACCCCCTAGCAGCCCCTACAAGCCCCAGGTGGGGTTGAAATTCCACTTATTCTAAACATTTGAAAGATATATTTAATCCCAGGTTTTTTAGTGCGCTGAAACCGAATATGACGATAAAAAAACTGATTTCAACCCCCCAGTTACCCCCTAGCATCCCCTTACATTTTTTATCGTTATATTCGACTTCAGCGCACCAAAGAACCTAAGAATAAACATACTTCTTAAATGTTTAGAACAAGGGGAATTTCAACCCATCCTGTGGCTTATACGGGGTGCTAGGGGGTGACTGGGTGGTTCAAATCAGTTTTTATCGTCATATTCGGTTTCAGCGCACCAAAAAACCTGCTTTTCAAATGTTTAGAATAAGTGGAATTTCAATCCCCCCGGAGGGTTGTAAGGGGGTGTTAGGGGAAAATTGAATAATTAAAACCTTTTTTATTGTCATATTCGGTTTCAGCGTCCAAAAATACGTGGAGGTATACCCTCTGGGTTTCGACTTTTTTTTTATTTTGTGTGCCTGTGTTATCAAAATTATTTGTAAATGGACTTATTCATTATCCAATGTGCACAAGAATAAAAGAAATTATTATGACATTTCCTAGCTATTAAATAACTTAAACTGTCTCCATTTGTACTTTATATTTAAATAAGCAAAATAAAAAAAAAAGTAGGAATTAAAATTTCACTCAGTTTTACAAATATCTATCTACCTATTAGTGGAAAGTAGCAAGGAACTGTACCTGTACAGTACCTAGAGGTTTTAACTTCGGAATAATGTCATATGAAACGGATTTCGTTCATTTTTGGCAACTTAATAGTAAATGTATCAAAGAAAAGTTTCTATATTATGCGGCGGCT
Source organism: Rutpela maculata (assembly GCA_936432065.2). Taxonomy (NCBI): domain Eukaryota; kingdom Metazoa; phylum Arthropoda; class Insecta; order Coleoptera; family Cerambycidae; genus Rutpela; species Rutpela maculata. The sequence goes on from OW386291.2 coordinate 100,935,104, forward strand.
TGCTGATTTATAAGGGATTTATAAGTGGATACCACCCCTCTTCAGGGGGTGGCAACTAAGAAAAAATTAAAAACATTGGAGCTGAAAGAAAACGAAATTTTAAGAAGAAAAGGTTTTATACAACTTTTCACTAAAACTGATAGTCTTTAAGTTGTAACGACTTGAAAATTGGGATTTTAGCTTAAAACAAAGTTATTTCAAAACAATATTCATCAAATAACTTAAAAAGTATTACACTGAGCGAAAACATGCCAGGGACTAATAAGAAAGCTACTAAATTGAGGACGAATTTTGCTTCATAAGAAAACCGCTGCCCAAGGAATCACTACTTCCACATCCAGATTTTCTATCCAAGTCACTCACAACGAAAAAAATGTGTATGTGGAAATAATTGTTTAATATAATATTTGAAATCCTTTACCCCAATACCCATAAAACAATACCCAACATCGGTAGTGGGGTGGGGGTGGTGATAGGGGATGGTAGTGGGGGTGGATGAAGTATAAAATAGTTTGAGGTTTCTGGTTCTTGTACACACACTAAATCACAATTTTTTTTCATCACCTTTAATAAAGGGGTGGGGGTGGCTAATGCCAAATTTTTTTTGAGACCTTGGCTTCTCTTGTATATACTAAATACCAATTTTATGGACTCTTACCCGCTTGATTTACCTATTTGCCCCAAATTTACCCCAATTCACCTCCCAACCCTTCGACGGAACAAGATGAAAATATAATCTACTTCTAGATCTCGTTAAAGTACATATGTGTACCAAATTCCAAGTCAATCTCCCAAACTGTTTCAGAGTAAACGTGCGCACAAAAAGTTACAGACCGACAGACAGACAGACCGACAGACAGAAATTTTGTTTGCTCAAATTGAAAATCTCGACGTTTCATGACATTAAGCCTATTTGAACAATAAAAATTTTTAAACATTTTTTTGTCGTTACTATACTTCCACTGGATGTGGAAGTAATATGGTAATAGTAAACATATTTTTTTTTCTAGTACGAGACTTAACTGATGGTGTTTTTTTTTTAATTCCAATCAGTTCTGATCACTTCTCTAATGATGTCTGCTTCTCCAATCGCGAGTTAATTTTTTCACCTGTCCAATTGTCTCGTTATCCTTTTGTCTGTATCTATAAAGACTACAAAAGTTCTCTTAGGAATTTAGAAATTTTATATTTGAAATAACGGTCTTCAATTTTACGCAATTGTTTAAAACATGGAGTGATTTTCAATTTTCTTTCAATGATTTAGAATTAAATTCTGTATATTCTATTCCTACATTTCAACTAAATAATCATTTTTTTTGTGATTAATAATATTATCACATGACTATAGAGCATATATAATACACCACGCTCTTTTTAAATTGAGCCATATCCGCCATACAGGGTGATCGCCAGTAGGAATTTCAATGCTGGTAAGCTGATGTTCCGGTTTACCGGTAAATGAGACAAAATAATCTTGGCAATACTTACCGGTAATTTGAATTCTTTTATTAGTAATTTCTGAAAATTTAGTTTGCCTAATTCTTGGCTTTTCTAATAATAAAAAATGATAATAATAACTATTATTATACTGTTGGAGTAAAATGGTGGTTTTGGAGGCTATTGATTAAGCACAGAAGAATACAAGGATGTACAAAACATCGAAACTTCAATAAACAGAATTATGTCTCTCATGTTGTACAATTCCAAAAAAAAAATTGAAACCTTTCTCGTACATACGCTAAAACGCAGTATTATGGACTCTTGCTTGCTTTATCCCTATTTACCCCAACCCTTCAACGTAATAAAATCAAAATATTATGTAATTCCATACCTCATTATAATACATAAGTGTACCAAATTTCAAGTCAATATTAGAAACAGTTCCAGAGTAAACGTGAGCACAAAAAGGTTAGACAGACCGACGACAGACAAAAATTTTGCCTTTGCTCAAACTTAAAATCTCGACCTTTCATGACTTTCTAAACCTATTTGAGTAAAGAAAGAATTATTTTTTGTTGTTACTATACTTCAATATCACTACGTTGATGTAGATGTTTTCTTTTTAAAATGATTAAATGCCAAATTAAGATTAGAGAATATTATTTAGGTATTATGCAAATCACAACTTACACACTTTTTTATTTATTATGAAAATACCTACTTTCTGTAAATAAAAAAATGTGTAAGTTGTGATTTGCATAATACCTAAATAATATTCTCTAGTCATAATGAAAGCAAATAAATAAAAAATAATTAATTGTAAAGCCAAATTAAGGTTAAAAACTGCTGCCTAACGAATCAATTTCCACGTCCAGAATTGCTATCCCAGTCAGGAGTGACCCTTTAAACATAATAATCAGCACAATTGTTGAAATATACAGACCTTGACCTTCAGATTTTATGCTGGTTTTACCCGCCATTACATTACAAATAGTAATTTCAGGTTTAGTTTAGGATTTTTTTCTATTAAATCTGTTTTGCTGGACCCACAGTTCCACCATCTTGGTTAACTTAGGCCATGTTGCTAAGAATAGTGTACAGCATTCAGTATTCAGTAAATCAAAACTTTTATGTTCTACAACTTTTTTCCTATCATTTGTTTAAATTACAATAATGTCATCAATATGCATGTGATATTTAAAACTATAATTTCCCTTCCCATCCAAGAATTGACTACTGCTGCTGAATGCCATCAAGTAATTAAAAAATCATATATAACGTTCTTTATCACTGTTTATCTGAATTCAAAAGTTTACTAGAGGATATAGTAATATTTATACAGGGTGTCCCAGAATTGAGTTCCCGGACGGGAATCTGTGATTCCTGAGTTCATATTGGGCCTATTTAACCCAACTTACCTTAGTTCAAAAATGCATCCCTGAGGAAGTACATCCTCTTAAAGTGAGACAGAAAAAAAAAGTTTTTTCCAATAACTTCCGTTGTATGGAAGATAAAATTTTCAAATTTTGATGAGAGCTGTAGCTCTATAAGTACTCTATGTAAACTTGATAACAACCAAATATCTTTTGTTTCTCAATTTTTTTTCATAATAATTAATATTTGACTGGCTGTAATTTTTTAATCACCCTGTAAAATTACGTATCACTTGAACATTTTTACACAGCATTAAAAGGGCTGCAAAAAAGGTACTCTTAAAAATTTTTGTAATATCAATCAAAACACAAGAAATTATTGTTCAGCTATTGTACAGCTCCCATCCAAATTTGAAAATTTTATCTTCCATACAACGGAAGTTATTGGAAAAAACGTTTTTTATCTGTCTCACTTTAAGAGAATGTACTTCCTCAGGAATGCATTTTTGGACTAAGGTAAGTTGGGTAAAATAGGCCCAATATGAACTCAGGAATCACAGGTTCCCGTCCGGGAACTCAATTCTGGGACACCCTGTATTATACACCAAACAAATGCAATCTTTTTGATAAGTAATTCGTTTAATCCCGATATATCAGATTGATCCTAGAATATTCTTTAAATAGTTTTGCTAAGAATTCCGGAGAATCTCACACATATGTACTCCTAATACACAGTAATGCACACTGATGACATTTTGAATATTAACAAGCTGCTTGTGAAACTCTCATCTGCATTAACCCAACCTTTTCAGCGCTGATATATCGACGATCCTTTCATCATTTGGCTCTATTGAACAAGTTGCTGCATCTCGACAAGAAATATCAAATTCATATTGAAAATGTCTTCCCTAGAAAATTTAGTCACTCACAAATAAAACTGCACTTTAGGTAATCCAATGTAGAGAGAGTGGATTTATAGCAAATTCAAGAAATTTGGAAGTTCTAAACATAAATACTTAACATAAAATATAGAGGGGACAGTGGATTTTCTTAGATAATACCCTAAATACAGGTTATTAAATGCCCCCCGACTTTTCTGTTTTATTACACATATATACAGCGTGTTCCACTTTTAATGTCCTCCTTCCATAACTCATTTGTCATTTCAACTAAATTATGACAGGGATCTCTTTTTTGAGTAAAAAAAGAATCAGTCACTGGCATATGCATTTTTACAAAGAAAAAACAAGATTTTATTATTATGTAGGTGCACTAAAACGAAAAAAATATGTTATGTTGAATTAATTTTCTTAAAATCTGGTCGCGCAAAAGAGGTTCATACAGACTTACATTTTGTTTGACAGAGATTGTAAGTACCTAAATAAGTATATTTTTTTCTATTCATACGACAAGCCTTTAAAACAATTATTTCAACATAACTTATTTTTTTTGTTTCAGTACACCTGAATAATAATAAAAGATTGGTTTTAAAAGTTTTTTTTACAAGTAATTTTATTTTTAAATTTTTAATTATTACGTCTTAATTAGTTCAATATTCATTACGTCATCCTTACTTAAAATAATACCGGATCCTTCGCCATTTCTCAGAATACAACGTCTGAGTGAATACACTATCCGATATAAAAAAAGTAATCATTTTCTATCCGTCTCACAATGAGAAGGATTTTTGTATATGGAGCTTTAATAATCTAATATTTGAAATCACTCATAAAACGTTGTCAGTGGAATTGATGATGGAGGTAGGGGGGGGTAATGGAGGTAGCTAATGCCAAAAAAATTTTTGAGCCCTTAGATTTTCTTATACATACCAATTTGATGGACTCTTACTTGCTTGGTTTATCGATTTACCTCCATTTACCCTAATTTACCCCCAACCTTCAACGGAATAAGATCAAAATATATTCTAGTTCCAGATCTCGTTAAAATACATACGTGTACCAAATTTCAGGTCTTAAACGGTTTCAGAGTAATCGTGCACATAGAAAAGTTACAGACAGATCAACCGATAGACAGAAATTTTTTATTTGCTCAAATTTGAAATCTCGTTTCATGGCATTCTAAGCCTATTTGAACAAATAACAATTTTCAACATTTTTTTTGCGTTACTATACTTTCACTGGATGTGGGCATAATTATAGGTTAAACCATATCTTTAAAAACTAAAAAAAAAAAAAACACAAACACACGTTTGGTATCACGTTATTGCATTCTCATCAGAACTACACGTGTATGCAAAACTTCAGCTCAGCTGGACGTCGTTAAGTGGTTCAAAATTGACTTGCAAGATTTGAACTAAACATACTAACACACAAACAAACAAGCTAACTGAGATACATACAAAGTAAGTTAAATAAAAGCTTGCAAAAAGGGGCCGATTTTTCTAGAAGTTATATTTTTTACTGAAAAACTAACATATTATTGATTAACATGCTTTAGAACCTTCATATCCAAAAGTTAACGAGGGATTTATGATTTTCGAATTACAAAAATGATAAATCATTAATAACATGAAATCCAATTATTTTTCGGAAAAAGTCATTCCTCATGTTATATTTAAACTCACTTTTTTTACCATCCATTGTCATCGATACTTTTGAACCAGCAACCCAGTAAATTATTCGGACATTAGGGATTGCCTACTTTGGAAGAATCAACAACATTGGGTGGAAAAAGTTAATTTAAACATCTCTATCTACCTATGAGGAATTTAGAAAAAGATTAGAAAAATGTGTACTAGTAGGGGGTCTATACGTGGAATAGTTTTCAACTTAGTTGAATAAAATGTTATTTTTTTTTTGAAAATTGTTATTTCCTTATCTTGCATTTCAATTCCGTGTTCAATCTTTTCCTCACGATTGAAAAACTTTGTTAAATAAAATTTTCAATAAAAAATTAGTTTGCTTAAAGTCGATTTCATGTTTTCTAATTTTTAAAATATCCTGTATAATTTATCTTAAGTTTGACAACTGTTTGTTACTTGCTAGGACAAGCAAAACTTTTTATAAAGAATTACTTTTCTCCGGCAAATCAAAAATAAGAAAGTTTACAAGAGTGCGGTACCCCATCCATAATATATTGCAATAAGTAGAGCCATAGATTGGGCATTATGTAAAAGCAATAATTTCATAAACTTTTTAATTATGACCGACTCTAGCTCAGTTTTGACTGCCATTTTTAATCCAATCGAATTCAACTATGGTGGAAAATCGAAAAACAAAACAGGTTAAAATATCTTAATAAAAATGTTATATTTATTTGAGTTAAAGAAGACTCTGAAGTAAGAGGAAATATTATAGTGGACGAATTAGCTAAGATCCAAGTATTTATCGATAATTTACTCCTGGCAAAAAAAAATGAAAAACTATCGAAAGAGGAATGGATTAAAGCATGCAATAACAACAACTATATATATAGGGTGAGTCATGAGGAACTGTACATACTTCTACCGTAAGTAGAGGCACCTAAGACGAATACCAAGTGACCATTAAAAAGTGTTTGTTCCGTTTCTTTACTATCATACAGAGTGATTTATGAATTTTGTTCAAAAATTGTTTTAGTCATAACATTTTAACGGTTAATCCGATTTGCCTTAATTTTTACAACAATGTACACTCCTGCCTAACAACCATCATACATATCCAAAATTTAAAAAATCCAGGGACGGTTTCAAAAAAATTTGTTGGATTGCTTCGTATACCCTGTATATGATTTATCTAAAATTGATATGAAATTTGTAAAGGACACAAATAGGTAGTAAAACCTGAGCATTTGAAATTTTTGTCACACTCTCAATAACTTTTTTATTAACGATCAATTTTCAAGTCAAATGAAAAGTTTGGCAAAATGGAATATTTTAATGTATACTAATATTTATTAATACAAAAATTTAGCGAAAAAAAAAATAATATTTATATAACTCGTGCCTAGGTTTAATAAGTACCATCATTTTATTAAATTTCCAGGTCAGGTCTTAAAAATGTGGCTGATGTGGTTCATCTAAAAAGTTGCCTCTGTATGTGATTTCTCCAATTAGTCAAATTGCTTCCAAAAAGGACAGAAATAAGTAGTCTAATTTGTGTTATCTAACTTTCCCCCATTTAAAGTGTCCAACCTAAATATTCAGTTTAAGATCAATTTTAATGATAACTTCTAGATACTTCCATTTTATTTAATTTTCAAGCAATGAAAATATCAAATTGTCACAGACGTCTATGATCTCCATAAATTCAACAAAAATGGTTGCATAATGTCTGAAAATTAAATAAAATGGAAGTACCTACATAATAACAAGCACTAAAGGACGTAGATCCGTATGTTGTATTTATTTTAAATTTAATGCTTGCATTGAACAGGATGGTTTTTAAAAATATTTCGAAAAATTTACAATTTTCGTTAAAATTGATCTTAAACTGAACATTTAGGTTGGACACTTTAAATGGGGGGGAAAGTTAGGTAACACAAATTTGGCTACTTATTTCTGTCCTTTTTGGAAGCAATTTGACTAATTGGAGAAATTACATACAGAGGCAACTTTTTAGATGAACCACATCAGCCACATTTTTAAGACCTAGCCTGGAAATTGATTAAAATGATGGTACTTATTAAACCTAGGCACGAGTTATGTAGATGTATATTTTTTTTTAGCTAAATTTTTGTATTAATAAATATTAGTATACATTAAAATATTCCATTTTGCCAAACTTTTCATTTGACTTGAAAATTGATCGTGAATAAAAAAAATTGTTGAGAGTGTGACAAAAATTTCAAATACTCAGGTTTTACCACCTATTTGTGTCCTATACAAATTTCATATCAAGTTTTAGATAAATCATATACAGGGTGAACTATCGTATACGTAGCAGTCCAACAATTTTTTTTGAAACCGTCCCTGGATTTTTTTTAATTTTAGATATGTATGATGGTTGTTAGGCAACAGTGTACATTGTTGTAAAAAATGAGGCAAATCGGATTAACCGTTAAAATGTCATGACCAAAACAATTTTTGGACAAAATTCATAAATCACTCTGTGTGATAGTAAAGAAAGGGAACAAACACTTTTTAATGGTCACTTGGTATTCGTGCTTCTACTTAGGGTAGAAGTATGTACAGTTCCTCATGACTCACCCTGTATATTGTAAAATGAACGACAAGTTACCTAGTTCTCCTTTGGTTTATAACAGTCGTCAAAACAGAAATATTAATGGCATTTATTTTTAATGAAATTGGAATTGTCTCAACCACTGTATTTTTCAGTACTACCACAATTCACGTGCATCATCAAATATAAGAATAAATAAAAAATGGTAATCCATTGCACAATGCAACATATCTCATTTCTTCGTTACCATCAGGAATGATCGTTTCAAAACAATATTGTTTTATAGTTTTCTAAAATTTTCCAAACGTAACATTTATTCTGTTTATTTTAGTTCATGTGTAGCTTCCTTATTTGGATAAATTGGTGGGTGAACCCATCTACCGTCACCTAACTTGAGTTTAAAACAGGCGCCTTGAACGGCATCTTGACATCAAATGTATGTCCTCGTCTATTCTTCCTTTTCAACCGGCACGGTAACTCAGTCGGTTATCCCGCAACGTAACCCAAATCAGACATACTTTTCGACATCAGACATCTCCTACCATATCAGGCGTTGCCTATTTTCCGGCAACCCCCTTAGCCACATTTTCCTCTACCATAACTCACTACTATCCCAAAACTTTAACTTTCTTCAACTTTACACCTTCAATCCTTTCTATTCTCTTTCTTCTGTTCAATTTTTTCTTTTGGTCTTTTGTTATTTTGTCTCTTTTGTCTCTAGGCCAAAAATTTAAACATTTTAAATCTTAAGTTTTCTTTCCGACCACACTTTCCTGGAGGCAAGGAGACCACCAGAGGGGCAGTTCTCGAACGGTTTTTTTCGTTTAGCTTTTCCCGAACCAACAACCAAAATTAATTCAGTGCGTGTGTGCTACGCTAATTTATAGTGTACTTTTGTATTTTTTTTTAAGTATTTCTATATATTATTCCTAAACCAAATTGTTCATTTTAAGTTTTTACCTTAGACAGTAGTTTTAACCTTTTCCCTCAATTGTTGATTTAGCCGAACCGAACCTGTTCCGCCCAACTCTATATTCATCACGGCGCTGCGCGCCGTGGTTGCTTGGTTGGCTCCGGGCTAGACTCCGGGAAGATGCATGTAGCTATTAATTTAAAATAAAATTATTCTTCTTCTCCTTCTTCTACTTCTACTACTTCTTCTTATTGAGTGACGAATATATTGATCGTCTGTCTATCGCGTTCTGGGTTCGAGCCCCAGCGCCGGTACTTACAACACCGGTGGGTTGGATTATGTCTGCATTTTTTCCAAATATGCCTTGGCTTTGGATTTGTGGTGTGTTTATAATTGTGTTTATGTTTTTATCTCAAGTACTAGCAAATTTTTGGTCTTACATTGGGTTAGTTTACAATAATACATTAATCGTGGCTGGTGCTTACCTCAAATCCAAATAATTATAAAATGAATCTACATTACTCATTTGCGTATGTGAAACCATTTATAAATTTTTAATGGTGTCTGTAGGAAACAAGTTATATTGCATGGCTCAAGGCTCAACTATCATTAAAGCAATTAATAGAAAAGTTCTCTGTAGCTGTTTGTCTGTCGAAAACATAATATCGGCCTACCTTAATTATACTCAATCCAACACTGGCCTACTCGTACAAAATGTGTCGCGACGTCCCTAATTAAGAATATTTGTATTATTTTTTATTAACGCCTATCTGTCGTAGAAATAATAATACTGAAACAACTAACTTCATTTCTGTTCGTTTATCCAGTTTAATAATGGATATATTGCTGATGTTATCGGTATGTAATTTTCTATTAAAAAATTGTAGTATCGTATACGCTTATTAAAGATAATTTATCATACCATATCACACATGTGTTTGAAGTTGCATTCTTTTTAAAGTAATGTTTATTGAAAAAGAAAAACATTACTGTCATGGGTTTTGTTTACGTGGCGTTTAGTGATAATGTTATTGATATTTCACTTCGAATAATCATCATTTATATTGAAATGGATATATTCAATAGTCGATCCGTAATATTTTCACTGAAACGTTAAAATTCTTACAGGAATTTCGACGTAATAAAGTCACCCAAATACACAATTAGGTCTAGCCACGAAAACTAGAGACTAAGGGAGATGTCATGCACTAAATTTAAGACATAATCACTTTGAAATCGAATTTCGCCTTAAAAAGAAACCTTAAAAACGCATTTGCAGATACGTATTTTTCTTATATCCTTCTCAATTTCCTCGCACTTTATCGAATTGTAATTGACTGGCAGTTCTGAAAAGAAATTCGATGTTACATTCACCAGAAGATAAAAACTTCTCCAACTATTTAGGATACGACTTCATTGCAATTGAAGGGTATTTGAACTGAATAAATGTCTTTCCAAATTCAACTTAGATTGGTTAGGTGGCTAAAAAAACGAAATATTCTGTGTAGAATTCATCGCATTATAAGAATTTTAACGTTTTACCGAATATATTTTTTGTCTTTATTTCAAGTGAAAAAAAAAAGGTGTTTAACTATTAACTGTGACATTAATTACTTATTAATTTGTTTTCAAAGGAATACTTAATTACGAACGTTGACAAAAGTTAAAACAAAAGTATCGATAAATATTAAATGATTCAAAGACACGATTTTTTACGCATTAAATTTTTTATTGAAATAAGTTAAAGTAAACAAAAAATACAAATTCGAAATCATTAATTCACACATACAAAACAAAGTATACAGGGTGTTTCACGAAGAAACGGACATGCTTTAATGCCAGATACAAGACACCGAGGGTAATCGTAATCATCCATAGAAAAAGCTAGTTGGGCTTTCCTTGCTGAAATACAGGGTGTTTTATGTATTTTTGCCAAAATTTCTTTCGGCTGTTACTTTGTAAAGGAATGGAATAATAAGTTCATATTTGGCACATATAATATAATAGTGATCCTAAATAAGTACTTATACCACACACAAAAAAATCCAGATTCGGACTTGAAAAAAATGTTTTTGTTGTCCTTCAAGAAAAGAATACTCTGTATATGTTTTTTTTTTTAATTTCAATATTTAATTCGAAAAGTACATAAAAAACTGAACAGAACGGCTTCATTAATTTTTTTGCCACACCCTTGACGTCTTCGTAATAAATTCCACTAAATAATGCAATATGAGACTTTTAAAAATATAGATGAATGATACGCCCAAAAAATGCTTCCTCCACTAAATTAGACATTTACTTTTTTGTCAGCAATAATTATTATGTTTTAATTATCAATTTTTATGAATGGGGTAAAATTAATAAAAAAAAATAAATGTTGGAGGACACCGAATAAAGAACCTATTAAATTCCTCTTATTTATTAAATGACTAGTAATACAGCAACATAACATACCTATTAACAACAACAATAACTGTAATAACAAAGTTGCATATTAATAAGGCACATAGTAACAGGATAACAACAAAATATCAACAGAATAACTGTGCCAAAAACAAAAATGCAGATATTGTTATAAAACATATTTACAAATTAGAATTATAATTAAATTCTCTGTTCAGAATGTTCTCCTCAGCTTCAGTACATTTTCTAGTGTGCTTCACGAGATGGCCGATTGATCTTCTTATCACTTCTCGACTGTCTGTCTCTAATTTTTTTGTGGTATTCAACGATCCTTTGAATTTAATTGCTCCATACAATCAGTGTCCATTTTGTAGACGTCACCCTTTAAATGACCTCATAAAAAATAATCTACATGGTCGAAATCCGAAGACCTTTTCAGTAATACATGAGGACTTTCGTGGCCAATCCATCATCTGTTTGGATATGTATCATTTTAATGGTTTCTAATTTCGTTGGACAAATGTGGTGAGGCTCCATCAGTCCATCATGATGAAAGAACATACCTCGGATATTTACATTTCCTAAAAGATTCGGTAATGTATGTTGTAAAAACCTTAATTTGAGATTTTTATCTAAACTAATTGGCAAAAAGAATGATCAGATCAGACCAGAAATTTTACTTTAAGCAATGGCCTTAAACGTAAAATCAGTTAGTTTTAGATTATGAGGTCATTTAAAGAGTGGACATTGACTGCGTAGATCAATTAGTTCAAAGTATTGTTGAATGCCGCAACGAAATTATAAATAGTCCAGATGTCATAAGAAGATCAATCGGTCATCTCGTGAACCGCACTAGAAAATGTACTGAAACTGAGGAGGCTATTTTGAACATAGAATTTAATTATAATTTTAATTTGTAAATATGTTTTATGACAATATCTGCATTCTTTGTTTTTGGTACAATTATTCTGTTGATATTTTGTTGTTATTTTGTTACTATGTGCATTATTGATATACAACTTTGTTATTACAGTTGTTGTTGTTGGGGCAATAGGTATGTTGTGTTGCTGTATTACCACTCTTTAATAAATGAGAGGAATGAAATAGTTTCTTGATTCGGTGTCCTCTAATATTTATTTTTTTTTTATTTTCACGTCCTCCATAAAAAAATATAATTAGAACATAATAATTATTGCTAATAAAAAGTAAATGCCCAATTTAATAGTGGAAGCATTTTTTGCGCATGACATTCATCGATATTTTCTAAAGTCTCATATTCCATTATTTATTGGAATTTATTTCGAAGACGGCAGAGGTGTGGCAAAAAAGTAATGAAGCCATATTGTTCAGTTTTTTATGTATTTTTCGAATTTAATATTGAAATTTTAAAAAAACATATACAGGGTATTCTTTTTTGAAGAACAACAAAAACATTTTTTTCTCAAGTCAGGACCTGGATTTTTATGTGCATGATGCAAGTACTTATTCAGGATCACTAGTGTATTATATGTGCCAAATATGAACTTAGTACTCCATTCCTTTACAAAGTAACAACCAAAAGAAATTTGGACCAAAATTCATAAAACACTCTGTATTTCAGCAACGAGGGCCCAACTAGCTTTTCCTATGGTTAATTATGCTAACCCCTGGTGTCCTCTATCTGTCATTAAAGCATGCCCGTTTCCTCGTGAAACACCCTGTATACAAGGTGTCTCAGTTTTTATTAGGAGAACTTCAATAGTCGTTAGAAGCTCTCATTTTGACAATAAAACGCCTCGTTTCTGAGATTGAATTTGAAAAAATATTAAATATGGGGGAATTTATATTGTAGTATTTTAGAAATATATTTAAGAATTCAAGTTCAAGATTAAGTTCAAGCCGCCATCTTGTTATAAAGGGATAAAATCAGTTTAATTGGAAAAACTCGTTTCCTGTTGATTCTACGTTGATGATCTCGTTCGACTTACGCGCAAAACTCTCAAAACAGGCTTTATATACCTAGAAAAAATGGAGGCAGAGGACTTGTGAATATTAAAAATCTCTGTCTTAGCTAGAAAAACAAGATCAGAGAGCAACTCCTGGCATCAGAGGGTGACATTATGAAGCCAGTGGTGAGGGAGGATAAAAGACTTACATCTCTCAATTTGAATCCACGCAACTGGGATGTTGGCATGACAACAGTACGAGAACGCATCCAAAGCTGATCACAACAGATCATGCACGGAAGGTATCCCAAGTCACTCGTGGAAGAAGATGTCGATAGAGCGCTATCGTTAAAATGGCTCACTGCGGTTTGTCATACCCCCAGAGACCGAAGGCTTTGTCATAGCCATTCAAAATAAAGTCGTGAGAACAAAAAGTTACGGGAAGCATGAAATGTTTCTGACAAATGTAGAAAGTGTAGTGCTGTGGGAGAAACCATAGATCAAATTATCGCTGGTTGTCCATCACTGACGCCAAACGCTTACTTGGGCCGACACAACCAACTGGCTTATACGCCAACAACAGATTGCAGTCAAGCATGGGCTTCTTGAAGTTGCGCTACTTCCCTACAACACATACAACTCGCTCCAGTACTCGAATCGACAGACCAATGACAACTGACCGGTCAGTTGACTACAACAGGCCTGACATTGTTTTTATAAATAAAAAAGTGAAAGAGGCAGTTATAATAGATATTGCGGTGTCTCTTGCACATAATCCGGGATCAAAAAAAAACGTTCACCCCCAAAATCATTAGCTAGAGCCAAAAAACACCCTTGAAATGGGGTAAAAAGAATATTAAGCTACGAGAATAGTTGTTACATCTTAATCAATCGAATTATACAAATTAAGGTTAAACACCAGCGTACATACAATAGATATGAAACACACACCTAGGAAGGGGCGAAAACTAGCCCCCATATATAAAAAAATCGATCCAAAACAGTAATGACTGCTGAAAAAGCTCAAAATGTCTAAGTTTTGTTAAAGTGATAAGAAACTGCATCCGGTCCGACGTAATCTTCATAAACTGCCCCTACAGGGTTGAAAACAACCACCCTCGAGTTTAAAGGACAAGAGAAAAACAAGAAAAAACGAAAAATGCAACAGGATTTCTATTTTCATGGATGCGATGATTTGCTGAAATTGCGTAGTACTCTAAAATAGAACTAGAAACTTACGTACCATCAACATTCTACAGTGTCACTCCTCAGAGGGAGTAAAATCTACCCCCTATGTAAGGTTTGACTATAAAAAGTCACAGTAACTTCTATAAAAAGTCGAAACATATGCGTTGTGTGGAAGAGAGAAGAAACTAGACTATGTTCGACGCTGTGCTTGAAAACCACTCCCACGGGGTTGAGAGACGCCACCCTTATAAAAAAAAAACTATGGAAATAAAACGAATAAGCAACATTTATAGGACATGAGTTTCAAACTCTAAGTGTGCAACACGATTTTTGCCAATCATAGCATCCATAAAAATGAAAATTAGTTTCTCTGTTTTTCCAGCATCCTACAGATATAGTGGTAGTATCTCGCAACCCCGTGGGGGTGGTTTTCAAGCACATCGTCGAACATAGTCTAGTTTCTTCTCTCTTCCATACAACGCAGTTGTTTCGAATTTTTATTGAAGTCACTGTAACTTTTTATAGTTCCATCTTACATCGGGGGTAGTTTTCACACCCTTTGAGGATGTTGATGGTACGTAAGTTTCTGGATCTATTTTAGAGTACTACGCAATTTCAGCCAATCATAGCATCCATGAAAATAGAAATCCTGTTGGATTTTACGTTTTTTCTTGTTTTTCTCGTGTCCTTTGAACTTAAAGGTGGTTGTTCTCAACCCTATAGGGGCAGTTTATGAAGATTACGTCGGACCTGATGTAGTTTCTTAACACTTTAACAAAACTTAGACATTTCGAGCATTTTCAGCAGTCATTGCTGTTTGGGATCGATTTTTTTATATATGGGGGCTAGTTTTCGCCCCTCCCTGGGGGTGTATTTCATATCTATTGTATGTAACGCTGCTGTTTAACCTTAATTTGTATAATTCGATTGATTAAGAAGTAACAACTATTCTCGTAGCTTAATATTCTTTTTATCCCATTTCAGGGGTGTTTTTTGGCTCTAGCTAATGATTTTGGGGGTGTACGATTTTTTTTGACCCCGATTCGGATTCAGCGACCGAAAATACATAGGGATATATGCTGCTGCTTTGAACTTTTTTTTTTGTGGGGCTGTGTAATTTAATATAAAACTAAAAAATAAAAAATTAGTGTAAATAACTAAAAAACACGCTCTTATGAGTAGCGCACTAAAAAATTTAAAATAATTGATTAAGAAATTAATCAATTATTTTAAATTTAAAAGCGTATATCTAGCAGCCTAGGCAATGAATAAAATGAACAAAATGTAATGTAGACCGCTATATAAGTGCGCCACATGCTTTTAAATTTAAAATAATGAATTAATGAATGAATTAGTTAATTAATTTTAACTTTTTAGTGCGCAACTCAAAAAGCGAATTTTTTAGTTTTTTAAACTATAATTTTTAGCATTGCATTGCGAGTCTTGTTTTTATTTGCAATTTTTTTTAGCATTTGAGAGGTCCAGTTTACGTTTATAAACAAAGAATATACAAAAAGGGTCGACTCTGAGAGCAGATGTTTCTAACATCGTAGGAGGAGATTGGTTGGCGGACTAGCGACCGGCCAGACGGCCAGGGCCGTATTATGGTCTGTTTATAGATGTAATTGGCGAATAAAAGAAATTTCTAAATCGTTAAAGTTTTACTTTCGCGAACTTTTAACTATTAATCATAAAAAAAAATTATATAAAAGTCGTCGAGAATTTTGTCCTATACAAAATATATAATAAGTACTATTTCCGTAGAATCCACAAGAAATGAGTTATTTAAAAAAAAAACTGATTTTATTTCCCTTTATTACAAGATGGCGGCAAAATAACCCCGTCGAGGTCGAAAATTTGGACGCTTAATGAAGGCGTTCCCACAATACTGAATAAAAAAAGATTTCCATATATTTAGTGCTTTTTAGGGCCTACAAATCGACAAATTGACTGGGGTATTGGTATTTGAGAGCAAATAATTCAAAACTTGAAATTGTTGCCTATTATTTTTAAAGCTGGAGAGAGATGAGTATCTATGAATCTTTTTGTAATAAAAATGATCGCCTAATTGAAATTTTACAAATTTTTTAAAAAATATGAAAAGGCATTCAATTTTATCGAGAAAATGTAATCCTGATAGAAATCCTCTAAAATAATTAAAAACCATTTTGGTTGAATTTTTGGTCTGTAAAATGATGATTTGACTTCTGATCAGTATTTCCAGTTTTTTAAACAGCACGTTATCGATTTTTGGCAGACGGGCATATTCTGTGTAAAACTGAATAAACGCCCTTTCATATTTTTGAAAATATTTGCAAAATTTCAATTCGATGAAAACTTTTTTTATAAAAAGATTCATAAGTACCCTTCTATCTTCGCTTCTGGAAATAATAGGAGGTGGTTTTCAGTATTGAATTATTTGCTAATAAAACTAAGGCACTGCAGCACTATCACGAATTTTTTGTGAGCAGTTATATAAAAAAAATTAAATAAAGAATTATTTTCAAATTCAATCTGTGTCCCAAAAACGAAATATTTTAGAAACTGTGCTTATAGGAACTTTTATTTTCAAAATGAGTTTTTCTAAAGACTGTTGGAGTTCTGCTAATAAAAAATGAGGCTATGTAAGATGGTTACTGTGAATTTGCTGTTTAATAGGAATATTTTTAGTGTGCCTATCTAATAAATATTAGCAGTCTTCATGGTTACAGTGAAAAATGAATGGAATCGGATAACTGTGCAAGAACAGTGTCGATTAAGGTGTTAACGAAAATCTTTTAATATTTCATAGTGAAATCTACAACTGGAGACAAGAAACTTCCTATATCTCGCTGAAAGTTATATTTAGGACCTACTGGTCTTGTTAGATGTTAAAAGAAGAGCTTAGTAAAAAATGGAGTTAGAAGGTAAAACGGAAATAAAGAACAGTTTATTGCACACGTTTTTGTGTTTATTACGAAGTAAGAATACGTTAAAAAACACAAAATTATTCATGTGAACTCAATGGGATCAGTCAATCAATTTCAACTTCTCAATTTATAAAATTAAGGAGGTTACTGCAATTGGTCCAAAATCAAAAATTAAGATGAGACCGCTAGATCTTCACGTTTTGAGGAAGACAAAAAAGTGAGTTTTAAAAAAATATGTATCTGTGTATGTATGTATCTATGAATGCGAATACGATAGCGTCGAAATTATCGAACCGATTCCGATGAAATTTGGCACGAGGATAATATTGATACTGTGCATGAGCTGAATAGGTATTGGTGCAGACCGAATGATGTCTAGCGACCGTTTAGAACATAAACTTTCTTATTTCTCAACATAATAACCAGTTTTCCAACGTAAACGTTACTCTGAGTTCAACAATATTTCGATATAATAATAATAGTAATAATAATAATAACGTTTACTCATCAAAAAAGAGAACAATAAGCCTATGACATTTTAATAATAATAATAATAATAAATAAACGTCGACTCGCGAAGCAGTCACACGTCATGGACTGTGAGTGCTTGTTTGTGAGCTAAAACCTACTAAAATATATTTATAATACGACATTGTTTAGTTAAATTTAAATATATATACATTTTTTTTTTCATATCTTTTCTTTACATTTTTTTTTAATATTACGTATAAGTATTTTTGTTTTTTATTTTAACATCTCGATTATATAAGGTAAAATAAATTCATTTTTTCACTCATATAAATATACTTAGTTTCTTAACTACGCAAACAAAACTGATTTTTTTTTTTTTTGGGTTATCAGCGGTACAATCAGGAACACAAAATCATGTTCGGCTTTCCCAGAATATGTCGCAGCAAGGGATAACACGGTTACTGATTAAGACTAGGCATAATAATATGTTTTGTCTATTATCGCATGTATTACATTTCTAGGTGCATCAAACATCCATTGTTTAATTCTTTTTTTTTAATGAATGGAGACTGTTCAGCGTTTTAATATCCTGCAGTAATGCGGAGTACATTTTGGAGCAAAGGTATATATAACATCTCTGACTTACTATTTTGGTGCATTTTATGATTCTAGAAATACACGAAATTTTTGACCTGGTGATATATTGATGTTCGGAAAAATTTAGAAGTTTTTTGTTTTTAAATATTTCAGTACACATGGCTAAACCAAACATCTGAGGGACATCCAGCACTTTTGCTTCTTTATACAATAAATCAGACAGGTACGTATATTTTCTTTTCAAAATTATTTTTAGACACCATTTTTTAATTACATCTAGTGAGTGTAAGTGGTTCTTATTAACCCCCCCCCCCCCAGCTAAAATTGCGTAATTTATATGGCTTTAAGTTAGGGGAAAATATATTGTTCTAAGGTCGCGAAATTCTAGAAAGTCGGTTAGATATATTATTTTGTTCGAGTTTAGTGTTCATCACACTTTACTTTTTTCATTTACGTTTCGTTATTTATTACGAAATTACCTACTTTACTGTCAATTAAATTAACGAATTTTTGCAAACATTTGGTGGGAATCCAGCCCCTTCTATAGCAGCTCATTTTTTCATAGAAAAAAATTTAATTAAATTACAAATATAGATAAACCTAAGTTAATTACTCAAATGTCTAAAATTTTAAGTAAGTTATTATGAAAACCTAATGGCATGATACCTGATGAACTTCTATGCAAGTTACTATCTATAGAAGTTAATTTATATTTGTATGAATCATTTGTCTGTGTGTGTAAAGTTTCAATAGCACTGGTTTAACACCACCTAGCCAGTACATTGTGTAAATGCATTAAAAGAGAACATTGATGCGGCGAAACAGTTTCTATTAAATCATTATTCTATTAGCTCATTACACATAGAAATAGCAGTAGCAGCAAATTACAAAATCACCACATTAGCAGATACGCTTTTCATTATTTACAATAGCGGTTACTGAGCTGATTAGAATCAGTGACATTTATTATGTCACGAATTACAGTATCCAGGCCGCTTATCAAATCAGTTCGAACAAATAGATTTTAGTAGTTTATAGGTATACAGATAATAACGTTTAATGAGGCATGTTCTTTGTAAAATTTTACTTTAAATTCATGTAAATACAAAGCTGGACAACTATAAGTAATTTATTAACATCAAACATGGCAAGTGGCACACGCAATTTTTCTCAAAAAATACTTTTAGCGTCTATCTTCTATGAAAACAAATTCATTATATAAAATAGAAGGTGGTAACCTATAAGGATTCCTTTACCAAGGCTACTGTAAATTGTAATAGACAGCAGTGTTGCCATTATTGAATCGAGATCTCTGAAGAATGAATTCCACAAAGGCCCGATGCCAAATACTCAAGAGCGCAGCTGCAGAAACTTTAAAGGTCTTATTTCTATGAATTAATAGACCATTTTAGGATGACGTCACGATAAGTCGGCCATATTGCCTGAGGGATAACCAAACTTTCTATTCCATTGTAAACAAAGAAGTAATCTCAGTTTTAAACGTGAAATAAAAATAAAATGCCATCCTTTTGTGCGATAAGGTGCGATTGTGAGATAAGATTTATTTTGAATGTAAAAAAAGCTTAGGAGAAAGGTAAAGAAATCACTTTCTGGCAGAGTCTATTGAATACCACATATGCACAATATAACATGCTTATCCCTGAAATCTAGCACTTAGTTATTTAAATGTAAACTTGCCGTGCCCATAACAATGAATACATTTGAGTTTATCTTTCTTGCACAAACTTCTTGCACAAATCCAGCCTCATAATCTTTATATGCTTGTAAATATTTGTATGCCTTTAACTGCTGGCCTGTGTAGAAGCTGTGAGTCAACATTACGTAATTTACCATATTAGTTACGGATACACAAGGTAAAATAGACAAATCTGCAGAAAGGTCTTCAGTTTACACTCCAAGGGTGTATGGGTCAATAATGTCTATTATTTTGATTTTCTCATCATAGCGACAATTTACATAACCCATAAGGGTTGAATAATATTCACTACATGACATTATTACGAAAACATAATTTCTCAAGAAAAACTAGATAAAAATTATATAAAACCACGCAATCTGCGTTTAGTTGTCCCTCAAGCAAAATGACAAAACTGTCAAAACAACGTGACCTAAAATGGTCTATAGGCATCTGACACAAAATGGGAGGTTACAACCAGTGTCTGACTCAGAGTGGATGGCTATAACTAAAAGTGCACAAAGCAAGAGAAAACTGAATTTCTCCCATGAGAATCCATGAAAATGCACGATAGTGAGATATATCGGAAGGGGTTTGCTTTGCTTTGGTTGGCAACCGGCGCTGAAATTCAACTTGCAATCTGGAATATAAGAGGACCCTTACAGCCGAAAAAACTTGGTCTACTAGAGAAAGAACTGGTAGACTCAAAGATCAAAATAGCAGGTCATTGCAAGATCCACTAGATGAACTTAGGATATTTTAGGTCCACGATAGCTGCCATAAACGACATAAATGTATTCATGAGCAACCATAACCTAAAGATGGCACCTGAAATGTCTGAGGTCGTGGCGCTGACCGGTCGCAAGCGAGTACAAGAGATAACAGTCAACATCCTCGCTAAGAAAGTCGCTGCTAGCAAAGTAATTAAATACCTTATACAGATCAGAAAATGTCATGGAAAACACGTGGATAGCGCTACGGCCAAATCGGAAAACGTAGCCATGGCGCTACGTAAACTGATGCCTAGGACCGGTGGACTCAAGACCAGCGTCAGGAGGCTACTGAACTCCGTGGCCACCTCGATACTACTGTACGCTGCCCCAGCATGGGTGGAAGCACTAAAGACCGCACGCAACCGAGATCGCCAACAAATTTAATTATCTACAAAATGTATACTATTAACATTGCCGTCAATTACACTTTAAAATAAAGTTAGCTAATAGTTCGTTAAGTAATAATAAGGAAAAGAGCTAGCCGCCGCCTGCCATATCGATCGCGCGCGCGAAATATTTTTTTTTATTTCGCTGACTGACCGGCGTTGTCCCAGAAAATGATTGACTGACCATTTCATTTATGATTAATATATCATTTAATACCTTTACAAAGATTTTGAAGTTTAGTAAATGAATTGCACGTTATTTATTTTTTGTACATACATTGGGGCTGACTGACCAGCTCCGTCCCCACATTCAACTGACTGACTGACATAACTGTTATTTATATTCAATATCTAATTTGCATAACGATTTTCAGCCTTACTAAATTCATTTTATTACCTCCGTAATTATGACACCTTTGATGGCTTACCTGAGGCACCTGTTTTCGATTTCGCTTGACTGACCGCAGTATGTTAGTGTACACAGCTACTGTAATCAACTGGCAAAAAAACAGGCTTAGTAAATTCAGAGAATTGTTTTGGGTCTGGCTCTCCGTCTATATTGTTTACACAGTTCCGGAGACGAAGATGGAGGTCTTCTAGTGCGGTAAGAATCCCACATATACCCTTTGCGCCAGTCCATCAGCACGGGTCGAACCTTTTGAAGGTTTTTCCTCCCACAAAAAAAGGTCCACGATAGGCAGCATCATATGTCCGGAAACAGTGGCATCAGACCAAATCGAGTTCTTTAGCAATAAATGGATCAATCCTCGAAGATAGAGCTGTCAGTGATCAGATAATCTTTCTAAAAATCAGTGTCAAGTCAACAGTAGTAAACTTGGTACAAGCATATGTACGTACAACTGCTGCTGAAAAAGAGGAGTAGCAAGCGTTCTACGAGGATCTAAAAATCCACTATACTATTTCAACACCAAAATCGATTTCACACTTGTTTGATTTGGTATCGAAGAACGAAATTAAAGGAAGAAATAATACAATACATACTGTATTCTAATAACATCCACAGCGCTTATGCACTTGGCTGTCACCAAGCGGAAGATTTCGGAATCAGATTGACTATATATTGATGGGAAATTGGTGTATATCTTCAATAGAGCTCAGTAAAACCATACCTGATGCTTACTGAGGTTCAGATCTCCAGTTGTTCCTATGTACCTTCTCTTTAAAGCTGAAAATACAACTCATTATATTACGAGAATTTTTGTTGAAGCTAAAAACGTGTCGATGGCAAATACAAAAACATTTGCCCATCATAATAGATGATCCAGCTTTCCAAAATAAATTAGAAAAATATGTAAGTGAAGTCAACTCATCAAGTTGTGTAAATCCAAATACCCTGTGGGATTCTATCAAGGAGAACATCACTCGAGCAGTAACGGAAACATAATGCAAGATACGCAGAAATGTGAAACAACCTTGGATAACTGCAGACATTTTAACTGAAGTATAAGCCAGAAAAAATCTGAGGACTCAAGGCGTTGGCATTGCCTAGGACAGAACAGGACGGTAAGCAAAAATTAATATGGTTCATACAAAAACATGTAAGGACAATTTATTAAACTAATAAATAACGGAGAAGTTATTCTGGTGATAATAATGATTATTTAGCTGCTGGTTGTTGACAATGTGCTATATTATACTTTTGATGTATAAGACGGAGACAACCACTGAAATGGTTACCATCTGCATAAATATTTAAATTGTCGATAGAGATCGTTATGGAACTACCGATATTGCCCAACCAGAAACAAACTCATCACGAAATATCACCTAGTCTTTAATCTAAATTGACCGTTGATTGTAATACTGAACATGAAGAGCGTTTACATAGACGTCTAAATGACGTTATTAGATGATAATCTATTGTTTTGTATACTTTATACTCCAAATTATCCATCTAAGCATTTCCAATGGTTGGATAGTGAATAAAACCTGTATCTCAGTGACTAGTGTCATATGCTAAATATACACATTACCGAGCGAATCCCATTTTTAGAAGTAACGCAAAACTATCAAGTTGTGACAAGTTCTAATTACTTTTCAGAATTTCAAACATCCTACTTTTCTCCATCCTTTTTTACTCCTCTACGACCTGGCGCTAGAGAAACAGGCAGCAGACACAGAGGTCTCGAGTACGGATCTAGACGGTTGTTACGAATTTCATAGACAGTGCGTCAAGACTGGACAATGTAAAACCATTATTAGTTCAGGAAAGACCAGAGGGCAAGCAGTAAGAAGATAGGTAAGGGAAGTCAACTAAAATAATGAATAACTCAAAGACGTCTGTCAAAACATTGTGATTACGAAGAAAAAGCACGTGTCTGCCGTTAAACACCAAGATAGCTTAAACTTGGTATTATCGAAATTCAGATCTTCTATTGATATTTTTTGACTCTTGTTAAACAAGTCTTGACGACATTTTACTGATAATAAATGGTCGATGTCCTAGTGATGAGATTTACCCTCGAAAACAGGTTACACTAAACTTGATTTTATGGATTAAAACTTATACACATGTATACAAATTCCAATTATTTTTCCTTCTTCTTAGATTTTGTACATAACAAGCCCTTCAAGATTTATTAAACAGCAACTGTTAAAATGTACTACTGATATTTTTATTTTGATATGCCAACTTACAATATTGTAATGTATAGACTATAAAATATTTTTTCAATTTAACAATTTTTGGAGCAAAAGAAAGAGGAAATAATGAAAATTTTAGAATTATCATCGTATCATAGAGACAGAGTTAAATAAAAAATTGGAAGTTATTTGTTTCAAATCACAAATAACTTCATTTAAAAACTACGACTGTTCTCGCTGTAAATAACAAAGTTTTAATTAATTTACACTCTATCGTTATGGCTGAAATGAATGAAGAGTTTTGTAAAAATAATCTGCCGGATGGCTTCATTAATTATTATGAAGTTGCTTTATTACATATTTCAGTTAATTAATCAAAATGAATATTTTGTAATAACGCGTTTGAATATCATGTAACAAATCGACTGAAATTTTTAATCAAAAGTTTATTAGGTTATATCACTTTAAATTCTCTAATTATTGAACAGTTCACTCATATTGCGTACTTAAATTATTAATTAGGACCGAATATTATCCAGGTCCTAATTAATTAATTAACTACGGCATTTAATCATCATTAATATTTTTTCCTTCCATGCACGTTTCAATAATAAATATTACCTTCAATCAATTTTCCTGAAATTAATTTGAATTTTGTTCAACAATACGTCGCGTCGCTTCGGATTTACCACCTATGTATACGATATGAACTCCAACTGCTTCAAAAACACAGGTCTACAAAAAAAATTCTGCTCCAAGGACTAAACCTATTATGCCTTAAGTATTTTTGTGTGATACAACCGAATTTTCAATTTAAAAAAATTTCTATCGCTTAGATTTTGAGTAAATCCCGGTTTTTATTATCAAAATACGGTTGTTTACAATAAAAATCGAGATTTACTCAAAATCTACGCGGTAGAAAGTTTTTTAAATCGAAAATTCGGTTTCAGCACACAAAAATACTTAAGGCTTGATAAGTTTACTCCTTGGAGCAGAAAAATTCTGCTCGTTTTTGAGTAAAAGTTACGGAAAGACACAATGTCTGTATTTTTTTAACAGTAACAAACAGTAGGCTTAATCCACATCTGACACTCAAAGCATAAATCATTCGTTCTCTTCTAGCAGATCTAATTCCGTGTCAACTTCATCGTTCTCTTCATAAAGAGATTCGTCAATTAGCTGATCAGTTAGTTGATGGTATCATATCTTCAACTATATCTTCATCTATAGCTCCGTTGTTACTATCTATTTCTTCCGTCGCGGCTTTCAATCAAGATTACCCACGGCGATGCCCGCATACTGCAGCAGAACAGAGGAGACCTAGTTCTCTGCAGCTACAACTAGTGTTACAGTTTCTGGTACAATTGCAGAATATAGTATTGATTAACTGATCGGTGACAAGAGGTTTTGAGGTTCCAATCTATTGTTGATGATTTTCCATCCCCAGTCTTCCGAATTTAACTTATTCTACTGGGACTAGAATCGACGCGCCTCTGGAGGTTGAAAGAAAAAGCAAACGGCGCGCGGCGGTAGGCGGGAACGTTGAATAATTTTGATGGTAAAATTTAAAATATATAACATTAGAGTAGAAGAAGGAAGAGCTGGAGTACAGGTTGGAAAATTTTATCATTTTGTTTTGGTATAAATATGTTTTTAAACGTAAAAAATGTGCCGATCACGATGGTAATGTCCAAATTTTTCAAAAATGGGTCCTTGTGAAATATTTTCGGAAAGCTGAAAAATTACACATTATGTATAATGTTAATTATTTCTTTTCCTTGAAAGTTTCTGAAAAAAAAAAAAAAAATAGGAATAAAAGTTGTTTGATATCATGTTTTCCATACGGAGAAAATATGAAAATCAAAGTTTCACACTTTTCAGAAAATCGCTCTGGAGGGAGAGTATTTTAAAAGGGTAGAACGCACTGTAGAAAAATTTGGACATCACCATCGTGATCACTCTGCATCTTTTTACAGATAAAAACATACTTCTCCCAAAAATAAACTTTTTATCAACTTAATCACCAGCTCTCCCTTCGTCTACTGTACTTTATTTTGTTAGGGTGATTTTGAAAGCAGGACTGTGCCACATTTGATAATAATTATATGTATTAAAATAAGTTTAGCACAGTTTCTGAAGCTCTGGTATTATACTGTACATGCAAATATTTAACATAATAAAAATATTCAATTAATGCTTAATACTTACTCTATTTTAAATGATCAGATTATTGTGCTACTAATGACAGCTTACGTATTGTGACGTGCTTACACCCTTTTTGTAAACACCCTGTATCGTGGGTTCGGAAATTATAACAACCAGGGTAACACTAAACACTAATTTATTAACTTACTTAATTACAACAATAACTACTTGGCTAATAACAGACTGTGTACTACTTGATCACTTTACTCTCTTCTGATCTTACTACTCTTGCTATCTAAACTGAACTTTATCACTGTGTTTACTCTCTGACCATTTCAACTTACAATTAGTACTGCACTAACTTCTTCCTTTTGGTTTACTCCATGCCTTATATACCCAAAGATGACAGATCTAGAAGCTTCTCTGATGACGTCACCATACTCTAGACAGTTCCAGAACAGATATGTCATCACTCTGGACCCTCTAGTAAGTTCTTTCCACATTCAGACATCCGAACTACTGAATTCTGTGTCCTAATTTTCCACAGCTATAACATCGAATACCCCCACTTGGCTCCCCACTGCTTGGTTGCTTGCTTTGCTTCCCTGAACAACTCTCCAGCAATTGCTTTACCATTCTGTGCAAGTCTCTCAGTAAAGTCTCCAGATTCTTTTTGTCCCAATACGACTCTTCGGCAACTGCGGCATTTACCTTCTCCGGGCTTTGTTGTCGACAATCTCTCTTAATATGCCCTAACTTGCCGCACTGATAGCACTGGATACGTCTGTTTGGTTTTGCTTCACCTTGTTGCTTGTCCTGTCTCATTTGAGAATCCGACTTGGCCAGTAATTGATTCATCATTTTCTGCATGTTCTTCAGTATAGTGCTCATGTTCTCTTGATCCGCATGTGCCTTTTTAACGGCCACAGCACGCACTTCTGACCGTGGGGTGTCTTTAAAGGCAGCTTCTACTTCGAGGGCACGCACCAGAGCCTCGCTAATACTTTGGTGCCGCGTTAGCCTCAGAACTCGCCTGACCTCTTTGTCCCTTATGCCATCTAAAAAGGCCCCAACGGCTAATTGTTCTTGGAATTCTCTGGGTGCACTCGGATATGCCAGGTGTGCCAGTCTCTCTATCGCAGCTTCGAATTCTTGTAAGCTTTCCCCAGCCTTTTGTGTCCGTGATTTCAGTTGAGCCTGATATACTTGGGCGAGGTGTTGGTCGCCATATCTCAGGTCCAATGCTGCTTCCAAAACTTTGAAGTTCCTTTGTTTATCCACTGGGATAGTCTGAAGCAACTCTGAGGCCTGGCCCCTTAACGCCAGAACTAATGCCATAGCCTTTTCCTCATTATCCCAGTTGTTCGCACACGCTGCTGCCTCAAACTGCCTCTTGTACGTCGTCCAGGAAGTTTGGCCGTCAAAAGAAGGAGGCTTTAGTCGCTGACCTGATGATACCACCTGCTGGCTTCCTCTATCTCTCAACTGTCGTTTAAGTAGGTCTATTTCTCCTTTGACTTCTTCTTCGAACTTGTTTACTTTCTCTTTAACTTCAGTTACTTCCCCTTTTACTTGACTGACTTCTGTCTCGACTTCACCTACTTTTCTTCTACCTTGTTTATCTCTTCTTTGACTTGACTCTTTAATTCTTCGTCGGCAGAAATGATCGCGTCCTGCTGTATTTTCATTTGTTCATTCAAAATTTTCCTTAATTCTTCTTGGCGTCTTTCTTGTTCCTCTTTTTCCTCTTGACGTCATCTTTCTTGTTCCTCTTTTTCCTCTTGACGTCGTCTTTCTTGTTCCTCTTTCTCCTCTTGACGTCGTCTTTCTTGTTCCTCTTTCTCCTCTTGACGTTGTCTTTTTTGTTCCTTTTTCTCCTCTTGACGTCGTCTCTCCTGCTCTTCTTTCTCCACTTGACGTCTTCTATCTTGGTTTTCCATAATTTTTCTGAATTCGTCTTTCTCTTCTTGACGTCTTCTTTCTTCGTCCTCTTTTTCTTTCTGACGTCTTCTTTCTTCATCCTGACGTCGTTTTTCCTGCTCTTCCTTTTCTTCTTGGCGTCTTATTTCCTGGTCTTCCATACTTTTCTTTAATTCATCTCGCTCTTCTTGACGTTTTCTCTCCTGTTCTTCTTTGTCTTCCTGCCGTTGCTGCGCCAACATTTTTTGGAATTGTTCGAATAAGTCCTGTATTTGTTTATCGGATGCCATACTTCTTGTTGTTACGGGCATACGACGAAATTAAAATAAAATAAATTTAACTGTCACGTCAATATCGGTAATGGAATTTTCCAGACAAATCTCGAAATAGCACGAAACAGTCTTATCCAGAGTCTTTTGTCACTATCCAGTTTAGAGAATTTACTAATCTCCACTAATGTCCAAATAGAAAAGTTCTAGTAATTTTCACGCACTAGCACAAATGAGTCTTTTTCAGTGTCTCTGTCACTTTCCCGAAAAACGCACTTTTTCACAGTTTTGAGTCCAAAAATAGTCCTTAAACAATGTCCCGTAAGTTAATCCTCCGTGTCACCACTAATTCCCAAGAAAAACACTCTTCTTGAACAGTCCAGAAATCTTCTGTTATAATTCCGCTTCTGACACCAATTGTGATGTGCTTACACACTTTTTGTATCGTGGGTTCGGAAATTATAACAACCAGGGTAACACTAAACACTAATTTATTAACTTACTTAATTACAACAATAACTACCTGGCTAATAACACACTGTGTACTACTTGATCACTTTACTCTCTTCTGATCTTACTACTCTTGCTATCTAAACTGAACTTTATCACTGTGTTTACTCTCTGACCATTTCAACTTACAATTAGTACTGCACTAACTTCTTCCTTTTGGTTTACTCCATGCCTTATATACCTAAAGATGACAGATCTAGAAGCTTCTCTGATGACGTCACCATACTCTAGACAGTTCCAGAACAGATATGTCATAACTCTAGACCCTCTAGTAAGTTTTTTCCACATTCAGACATCCGAACTACTGAATTCTGTGTCTACTTTTCAGTGCAACCAACATAACCTTAAATCTTGAGGGGTTGCAACATATTACAGTATAATACGTACCTACTTTTGTCTCCATATTTCTTTTGTAACCTTAATGAAGTCCATCCGTTAAGAGACAAATACATTTTTTTAAAAAGTTGTCTGTTTCTTTTTATTTTAAGAACAAATACAGTTTTTACATTTCTTTTATTGCTTTTTTTATTATCGTGCAATATTTAAATGACTGAATGAAATTTAGTTGCAAAAAGTATATCTTCTATAAATTCCACCCCCTTTTAACATATAATATTGCTGTTTGGGGATTATCTACGAAGACAAATAGAATATTTATAAAGCAAAACAACAGTAGAAACAGTAGAAACTAGAACTAATTTATCTGCAACCGCATTTGCTGTTTGTTTTTCTGCTGCTTCTACCATTTGTTTATTACTGTTTTTCTACTGCTTGATGACTTCTAAATATTTTTTAAATCGATTAATGTCTTTCTTGGATTTGGGAATGGATGTCTTTGTGAAACTTTATCCTCTCAATTAGATACACAATATTTTATGTACGTACAGTACGTACATACTGTATATCTTTGAAATGATTGATCCTACGAAAAAAAAGTGTAATGACCTTTTTTTCTGTAGAATTTTATAGGAAATATTTTTGCTCATGACTATTTTTGTCGAAAAAGTGATACTTTTCAAGATAATGGCAAAAAACTGAAAATCGACCCTTCAACAAAAAAAATACCCATGGCTCAAATTGCTCGAACTTCTAGGGATGTACTAAGGACATCTCTTGAAGGTCTCCACAAAAAACCAGCTGTCTCGTAATTTTTTCCTATTTTGGCCTCTTTGTCTTTATTTACAGGGGTATTTACGATGTTGTGAGGATCACTTTAATGTAAATGTAAAATTATGTAAATAAAAAGTGTAAATAAATTAAAAGTTATAATGTTACATTATGTCTTTTATTTCTTATGGGACATTACATTAAGCAATTACTGAAAACGATACAGATAACTATATTAGGATTAGACAGGATGCGTTTATAACAAGCAATCAAATAGTTTTCTGATAGCTCGAATTTCTGAGGAATGCGGATATAACCTCAATTAGGAATTTATGTTGGTTTATAAAGATCACGTAAACGCATAAACGTTTAATGATATCAAACACACAGAAATGCAAACAAAGAGAAATATCGCTACAAATATTGTAATTTAACATTCAGGATTCTCCAAACTTAGTTCGTTGATAGATGTCAGCAAGAGGTTAGCACTTTGGGCAAATTATCTGGCTAACGGATGTCATCATTGACGTCACGCCAATAAGAAACCGTTTGCAGTGACATGGTCTTGTTTACAAATGACGGCATAAATATTTTTTTTACGGAAAATAAATTTGATTTTGAATTTCTTTTGGTATAATCGTTTTCTGGGTCATGGAAATTACGAACAAATGCCTTTTTCAAGCGTTTTAAAATTTTAGACATCTTCCCCATTACAAGATAACACCCATGTATCCGAGGGTAAGCAGTAGAGAGCAAAGTATTAATCTGTCAGCTTTAATAAAAAACCTTTCGACGTTTATTACTCCGACACTTACAGTCGTACGACAAAAATTTCGATCATAACTGAAAACTAAGTGGTTCATTTTCCTAGAGAATTCACAAAATTTACGAATTCGTGACGATAAAAAACAGTTGTTTCCGATTTTTGCTCATTTTCTACTCCACACTTTGTAAAAGATTTCATAGAAACCGCTTAAGACAATCCAGAGTAATGAGTCAAGATACGTAAAGAAATATACGAATCGAACTAAAAATCTCCTCTTATACATTTTTTGGAATCGGTTAAAAATAAAAAACAACTGCTCGCAAAAATCCGTTATTCCTCTTCTTTTGCTTAACTTTTGGAGAAGTGTCAACATCTCTTTTTCTCATTAAAATGCCCCTAATCCAATATAAGCCTAGCTAGCTGTATGTTGCTATCAAGGGAACGTGTATTGCTAGAATACGAACACACATAAAGGTAATTATAGCCTGGACCTCCATCCATCCAATTATGGGAAAACAATGAACTTGCGAGAAATTATTGTTTGGTAACGAAAACATGTATATATTTAGTAAGTTTGATAACTAACATCACATTTAAATGAACGCAAAATTAATTACAGCGGTTATAACGGATAACAAAAAAGTTTGTATACCGTTGAACATTTATAGTTAGTTAATTGGAACTTTCCTATTATACAGAGCACGATGAAAATTGTATTTATGTTGTCAATCTCTAGCATATACCTGTTACCAAAGATGGAAAATACAGATCTCAGACCTAAGTGCCTGATCATTTTCTCCCTACTGGTCAAGTGAAGATTTAAAACATCTCAATTCTTATTTTAATCGTCTCATGTTAGAAATGTGGAATCTGATATACAGTGTGTCCTAGGATAGATGTAACAAGAGGTGTAATGGACCAAAAATTTTGGAATTTTGGAAAGGTATTTGGGGATTGAGTCCTGCTTGTTGTAAAACTAAAGTATACCAAAAATGACTTGATTTAGTGTTCTACAGGGTGTTTTATAAGCAAAGTTGTAAAAATCACCACTAATAAAGTACCTTTATTTTTCAAAATATGAAAAAATTCCAATAAGAAAAGTTATTTAGAATGCAATTTTATACCTCTATACCAAATTTCAGGAATATAAAATTATTTTTTTGAAACTTCCCATTTTTTGCGATATAAGAGTTGAATTCATATTTAAATTTGTGTAGGAGCAAATGTTAATCACCTCAAAAAGTAGGCTACTGGTAAATAAATTGAAATAAATAAATAAAATTGAATATACGAGATGTAAGAAGGTATAATATTAATCGAACTAATTGTAAAACAAGAAACAATTACTAACAGAAGATTAATGAGGTTTGAAAATTATAACAAGTAATAAATGTCAAAAACATAACAGATTCACAAACAAATTAATTATTGACCAATACAAAACAATGTTTACAATTTTTTTATTATTCGACGTAGCTACCACCCACATCCACAAACATTTCGATCCTTCGCCTGAAGTCCTTAAACCTGTTTCGAATATGATGTATGGAGTTTATGGCATTTGTAATTCCCTGCTTCAATACTGCTACATCGTTAGGAAGTGGTTCAGCGTAAACCAACTGCTTGAGGCGACCTCATAAAAATAAATCCAGTATTGACAGGTCTGGGGATCTCGCCGGCCACTTGATCGGTCCATTCCTGGCAATCCAATTTTCTCCAAAATTTAAATTCAACCACCGATTAACCATTTCTGTGGAGTGGCCAGGGCAATCATCATGTTGAAAATGAACTAAAGGTATATCTCTTAAAATATTTAAATGTTTTTCAGAAAATCTTTCAAGAAGCTGTAAATAAGTGTGCTGGTTTAACCTTCCCTCAACGAAATAAGGTCCAATAACTCCAACGTGATAAGAAACGGCACACCACACGTTCACTTTTTTATAATATTGTTTTCTACAATGAATTCTAAAATTTGGATTTTCAGAAGCCCAAAACCGACAATTCTGAGATGAAACAACACCATTGGTTGTGAATGTGGATTCATCTGAGAAAATTATGAAATGATGAAAAAATCTCTCTTGCATAATTTTTTCTTCACTGGTCAAACAAAAATCCAAACTACGGCCGTCCTCTTCATCTTCAAGCGCATGTTTATAATTTGCTTTATATGCCCTAATTTTCTTTGCCTTATAAATTCTTTGGAGTTCAGACTTGCTAATATTAATAAGAGCTGATCTCTCTCTTAGTGGCATCCTAGGATTTTATATAACAGAGGCATGAGCTATAATAGCCCCAACATTGTCTTCATCATATGCTTTTATTTTTCTTTTCATGTTAAGAACCAATTCCGTAGCATTGCACAATATAAATTTTTTCACGCACTGTGAGTACCATTTTCACTTAATTTTTTATGCTTGGTTCGTTAATTTGAAACAGAAATTAAGGATAATATTGACTACGTGTGACAGATATGTCAATAATAAATGAAACATGTGTATCCACTGCTTTTCTCATAGCCTACTTTTAGCTTCTACATAACTTTAAATATTAATTCACAAAAAATAATTTCTATGCAGTTTTAATTGAATGGTTCAAAATAAAATATGAATTTATTGAAAAAATGGGAAGTTTCAAAAAAATTATTTTATATTCCTGAAATGTGGTATAGAGGTATAAAATTACATTCTAAATAACTTTTCTTAGTGGAATTTTTTCATATTTTGAAAAATAAAGGTACTTTATTAGTGGTGATTTTTACAACTTTGCTTATTAAACACCCTGTAGAACACCAAATCAAGTCATTTTTGGTATACTTTAGTTTTACAGCAAGCAGGACTCAATCCCCAAATATCATTCCAAAATTCCAAAATTTTTGGTCCATTACACCTCTTGTTACATCTATCCTGGGACACACTGTATATGTTGCTTGTTTGAAAAAATTTACAAATATTATTAATATAGGTAATGAAATTATGGAGTGCAGATTGTGGTTATAAAATAAATCACAAAAAATGTTCGCTCAATGAAAAAGAAGAAAAACTATCATCCTTAACAAGGAAGAGAAGAGGTTCAGCAAAATTTCCAGGTTGGGGGTAGCTCGTCTCCTGGCGTCGGGGATAGGTCCTGGTAGCGGAAAGAGGCCGACGTTAAATGAATAGATAAAAAAAAGAACATTTTCCAAAACAACTGCACTAACATAGATTCAACGGAGGCTCGACCAGTTATTTTATCCTCGGATACTGACGTTTTACATTATTTTTGCATAATTTCCGAAAATTAAATAAGTTAGAAATACGGTTTAGAATGGCCAATCGAGACAATATTAGATACATACCAATTCACAGGCTTGTACAAATCCCTCATCCTGAATTATGTAATGGACTTCCGGCCACTCATATACTAACCGGAACGGTTACATGAGAAAAAATTGTTCTAAAAAATCTATATATTTAAAACACAAGCCGTTTTTTTTTCATCTACACCAGCGGCTCCCGCTGGACCGATTTTGATTATTCTCTTTTTGGAAGTAAAGTTCTTTATCCACAGATATGTCATCGCTAATTTTTATTTTCTTAAATTGTTATTTTCATACATAAAAACGAAATACAAGTTGAAATAAATAAATGAATCACAGCGCTGGAACTATAGCGTATACATGGCCCTCCGACATCAAACTGCGCATGTACAGGGTGGACCAAATTAGATGAGATTTGGGGTTTTCGAGAAACAAACAATGGCGTAAACCACAATCGTCTATCTTTTTCGACTACCGAGATACAGAGCGATTTTGGAAAATTGGCATTTTTGGATAACCTCTATATCTCAATTACCAAGCGTAGAATCGAAAATCGAGTAATATATTCTTAAGGCACTTTTTTGAGTAGAATCTGTTGCTGATAAGAAGAAAATTATGCATGCCTCAGTTTTCGAGATATAGACATACATTTTGTTTTTTTAAATTGAATACCCTGTAAATTATTTTACTAATTTAGCTAACTGGACATAAATAAACAACAAAGTAGTTTAGATATTGTTTAATTTTTAGAAAATAATGGTCCTATTCTCTAGCCACATAGATCTATTGATATAACCATTGCCGACTTTTGTCTTTGGGGTTATTTAAAAAAGAGAATGTTCTAATATCATAGAAGAATTGGAAAACATGATTGGAAATGCAACAAATGCTGTAAGGAGAAGGTGTCAAAAATTCATAGATGTCAATGGAAGATAATTCGAATATTTATTGTAGTTTAGTTTTTTCTATTTTTATCAAAATTATTTTATGTTATAAGAAGTGTTGTTGTTAATAGTTTTCCATGGCCTCCTCACAAATATTTTAAATTTTTCGAAAATTAACCACTTTTTCTAGAGACAAATGTGACATAGGATATATCGTTGGATATCTAATTTAAGTCGTAATCGAATAATGAAATAATTTGCAGGGTGTGCCATTTAAAAAACACAAATTATGTCTATATATCAGAAACTAGGGCATGCATAATTTTCTTCTTATCTGCAACGGATTCTACTAAAAAAAGTGACTTAAGCATACATTACTCGATTTTCGATTCGACACTTGGTAATTGAGATATAGAGGCCATCCAAAAATGTCAATTTTCCAAAAACGCTCTGTAGCTGGTAGTCGAAAAAGATGCGCCATTGTTTCTCGAAAATCGAGCTCAGGACATCTATACTGGTTTTTGTTTTTGTTTATCTGCCATAGTTTTAGAGAAAACCTCAAATCCCATCTAATTTGGTCCACCCTGTACAATAAAATCACAAAATATAAGGCCGCGTCTACCCAACTTGATCACTTAAAAATCAAAGGAAATTCTCTGATTGTTGCTTCTGTCCTTTTCTTTTCTTGGATAAAACATCCATGTTTAAAAAATAATATAAGGACTTATCTGACAGTCACTGTCAGTTTTAGAAAGTAGTGTTATCTTGTCAGTAGTATATGGAACTCATAATACATACCTTTGTTCAGCTACTGAGATTACTTCGGAAGTGTATCTGTATCAAACTTTTTTAATAACAGGAAGTGAAATATTTGTAAGGCATTCAACCTTTTGTCAAGCATCGTTAAAATTCCGTATTGGAGAATAAAATCGCATCGAAATTGTATTGAATGTGACATTATATCTGTTCGGAAACATTTTAATATGTGAAGAGTACCCAAATATCATCTGAGTAGTTCTTTTGTATCGACGAGCTAATAAAATCTAGACGCTCACGCCAACATGATCCCCAACACTCTGATAACATCGTAGTTATTCGCGCTTGGCATTCTACAAATGCTCCAGAATTGTAAACAGACTTGATTTGCATATTTAATCAATTCTGGGATTTCTTTCACTGCCTTAATAAATTGAATGAGATTTCCCGATTTAAATTTGATGTGAGATAATATCAAATCTTATAAAAGTACTCGACGAGGTTCTATTACTTTATAAAGCAAATTAGGATTTACTTTGATTTTATAACTTTGCGGGATATCTCTTTGCAGGAAGCAGTCGATATAATAAGACTGGAAAAAACCTTTCATTATTTATGTATTTTAATGAGTTTTGCGCAGGACTGTCAGGTTATAGAAAGGATATTCTCAAAGCAACAGAAAAATAAATAAAACGAAAATTGAGTTTTTCTTTATTTTCTATTGAATCGAATGGAGAAATTACTGAACCATGTTGACTTAATGAGAAATGCTGGGCTGAAATAAGACATGGAAGGTTTGCAAAGAATAGTTTTGAGAATATAATGAATTTGATAACTTTGCTGTTCGTGGATGTTTCTCCCAAAACGCCAAAGTATTTTTGGGCCCCGTTTAAAATGGAACGAGTAGCTGTTCGCTGATAGAATTCCGGTCGCATAGGGTAAGGAATACCGTCTGGAGCTCTATCCTTCCTCGTCTTTATTGAAATATTGTTTGTAACCTAATACTACGGGAGCCCACCCTAAGTGTCCGTGCGCCCCCCGATCCTTGTGGACAATGTTTTTCATAAAGATTAAAGACTAAGGAACAATTTAAGACGTGTCCAAAAAAAAATTGGCTGCACTTTCAAAATGGCGCCCGTTTAAAAAAAAATTTGCAAATATGGTTTTTGTCATTTAACACAAAAACTAAAAAAGATGGAGAAAAACATTTTGCACAAAAAACAAATTCCATAAAATTTTCTACAATTTTGTTCCTATACAATATTTGGATAGGAGTTACCATTTTCCAGATAAATGATTCAGCTCTTAAAATAAAATATCAAATTCAATATAAAACGTAATACTACGGAAGCCCACCCTAACTGTCCGTGCACCTCACCCCGATCCTTGGGGACAATGTTTTTCATAAATATTAAAGCCTAAGGAACAATTTAAGACATGTCCTAAAAAAAACTGGCTCTACTTTCAAAATGGCGTCCGTTTTAAAAAAATGCAAATATTGTTTCTCTCATTTAACACAAGAACTAAAAAAGATGGAGAAAAACTTTCTGCATAAAAAACAAAGTGTACCTATACAATTTTCTACAATTTTGTTCCTATACAATATTTGGATTGGAGTTACCATTTTCCAGATATCATTGTTACCATTTTCGAGATAAATGTGTGCAAATTATATTATTATTATTATTATTAATTTTTTTCAGTTTATTTTATTTTATTTTTATGTCAGTACTATAAAGTTATATTATACGCTTTACAATAATTGTCACAGTTATTTCCTCTAAATGATTTACCGATATACGAATTTCCATGTTTTCTTAATTTTGGATTCATTTATTTGGAAAATTCTTAGGTTTTCCCTGGTGTTCGACAAGGCCACTTGTCGGGTTAGCTCACGCGCCCGCTACACCTCGCACAGATAGTAGAGGGCCAATAACACGTAGCCAGCCGTGCAGACGCGCTCTAGCAACGAGGAGCAGCAGAAGACAGCTTTCAGCGAGAACCTGAAGATGGCAGATGTGATTCTGTCGAAACGTCGTCTAGACAACCATTGAATTACACCTTCAAATCGTGATCAGTAACCAACTATCATTTGTCTGTTCCTAACCAGACATAGACCGGTTTCGAACTTATTATGTTCTCATCAGTATGCCATAGGTCATGGAACAGACAAATGATAGTGGTCAACTTGCTAGTCTTATAAAAACTGAATCAAATGAAGTGACGGTGAGAGGTAAACTCTCATATGGTCAGATGCTACTATCGTGATCACGATTTGAAGGTGTAATTCAATGCAGATCGGGGTATTTGCCCGCTGAGTAGTTGTTTCCTTCAAATCCGATTTCATAAACAGTGAGTATAGCCCACTAAGGCTAGAGGCCGCCGCTCTTGGTACTTGCAAAAAAGCAAGTCGCTATACGTCAGTGACATTTGTCCGACGTATAGTAGCATCTGACCATATGAGAGTTTATCTCTCACCGTCACTATATATATATATATATATATATATATATATATATATATATATATATATATATATATATATATATATATATATATATATATATATATATATATATATATATATATATATATATAACATAAATTTTAAACAATCCCCAAGTGCAGGACCTGAATGAATTTATGATTTTGAAAAAATTTGGACTCACAACCATTCCTCTAACTGTATTATTGTCTATCCAAGTCTGATTTGAACTTAACTTTGCGGAAGACATTTTTTATTAATGTGTTTTTATATACTTAAATCCATATGAAACGTTAGTCTTATTACCATTGAAGCTTCCTTTTATTCATATAGTCTTGACAGACATTTTGTATCACGTGTATTATTCTAATTGGCTTCCTTTTATTGTGCGCCACCACATCTGTCATAATTATCTGCTAAAGATACACCCTCACTAAAGTTATTTAAGGAAACATTAGATGTTTAAAGATTTAGTCTTTGGTACACTTCATTCTCTTATTTTAGCAATTTCACAGCAGAACGTAATTTTCTTACAGCAAAATAAACGCAAATGTACAGAGTTAGAAGTATTAAAGTTCAGTTTATGAAAGAATAGTTAGTTGTATATGTTTGTGATATTTCAAATATCTATGGGAAATTTTTATGACTATTGTACCGAATAAATTTCTGGAGATGTCTGAACCATGGATTCTGATATACAGTATCGGAAAGTCTTTCTTTTGGGTACGGCAATAAGAGCAAGCGAGAGCAGCAACTCTTGAAGGGGTGTGTCTCTGTTTGCTTCTGCTAGAGTACTGGTAGATGTCTTTATTGTGAGCGGTCGGTTAATACCGCAATGCCAAACGAAGGACTTGTGAAAAAAGGATAGGATAAGAATCACATTTTTCTACGGTTTGAAGAATAATTCTTATAATATAATAGTATTCCTTAGAGCAATGGAAAGTACCTGAAATTATTTTAAAGATTATGCAGTTTATGATTTTTGAAATATTTATAATAAACCGAAAAACCGCTGCCCAAGGAATCACTACTTCCACATCCGGATTTTCTATCCAAGTCACACAACGAAAAAATTTAGTATCTGAAAATAATTGATTATGGAACTTTAATAATATAATATTTGAAATCCTCTACCCCAAAAACCCATAAAACGATACCCCACATCGGTAGTGGGGTGGGGGTGGTGACAGGGGGTGGGAGTGGGGGGTGGATAAAGTAAAAAAATATTTTGAGGTTTCTAGTTCTTGTACACACACTAAATCACATTTTTTTTCATCCCCTTTAATAAACGCATATTTCCCTCTCATTCTGCAAAATCCTTAATTGATAATTACTTCCACATCCAGTGGAAGTATAGTAACGACAAAAAAATTTTTTTAAATTTTTATTGTTCAAATAGGCTTAGAATGTCATGAAACGACGAGATTTCGAGTTTGAGCGAAAAAAAATTTCTGTCTGTCGGTCTGTCTGTCGGTCTGTAACTTTTTTTGTGCGCACGTTTACTCTGGAACCGTTTGAGATATTGACTTGAAATTTGGTACACATATGTACTTTAACGAGATCTAGAACTAGATTGTTTCGTCGAAGAGTTGGGGGGGTAAATTGGGGTAAATTTTGAGTAAATAGGTAAATCAAGCAGGTAAGAGTTCATAAAATTGATATTTAGTATATCCCTCTCATTCTGCAAAATCCTTAATTGATAATTACTTCCACATCCAGTGGAAGTATAGTAACGACAAAAAATTGTTTTTAAATTTTTATTGTTCAAATAGGCTTAGAATGTCATGAAACGACGAGATTTCGAGTTTGAGCGAAAAAAAATTTCTGTCTGTCGGTCTGTCTGTCGGTCTGTAACTTTTTTTGTGCGCACGTTTACTCTGGAACCGTTTGAGATATTGACTTGAAATTTGGTACACATATGTACTTTAACGAGGTCTAGAACTAGATTGTTCCGTCGAAGAGTTGGGGGGGTAAATTGGGGTAAATTTGGAGTAAATAGGTAAATCGAGCAGGTAAGAGTTCATAAAATTGATATTTAGTATAGACAAGAGAAGCTAAGGTCTCAAAAAAAAATTTGGCATTAGCCACCCCCATTACCACCCCCACCCCATTATTAAAGGGGATGAAAAAAAAATGTGATGTAGTGTGTGTACAAGAACCAGAAACCTCAAAATATTTTTTTACTCACTCCCACCCCCCACTCCCACCCCATGTCACCACCCCCACTACCGATGTGGGGTATCGTTTTATGGGTTTTTAGGGTAGAGGATTTCAAATATTATATTATTAAAGTTCCATAAACAATTATTTCCAGATACAAAATTTTTTCGTTGTGTGACTTGATAGAAAATAAATCCGGATGTGGAAGTAGTGATTCCTTTGGCAGCGGTTTTTTTATAAGTATAATATTATAATATTGCATTCATTTATTTATAGAAAACAAAAACGTAAAGCACAATTTATTTTATTGCGAGCATTGATCAATAATGAAATAATAAACAGGTTATTAAATTTTGTTTACAGATACGGCAAAAAATATCCAACAGCTAATGGTTAATTAATTATATTGAAAGCAGCTTTTATATACGATGCCTT
Organism: Rutpela maculata; assembly: GCA_936432065.2. NCBI lineage: Eukaryota > Metazoa > Arthropoda > Insecta > Coleoptera > Cerambycidae > Rutpela > Rutpela maculata. Next base: position 100,975,634 of record OW386291.2, read on the forward strand.
TTAAAATGAAATTATTTTGTTTGATGGCAAACTGATGGTTCAACATACATGTTTTTATATATGTGCATTATATTTTATTTATAAAACCATCAGCAATATAACACTTATTTCTAAATTAACCTAAATTTCCGGTACAAAAAATAAATGCAGTGTTTTACTATCGTAACAGTAAGTAGTTTTTTATGTTTCAATAATTCTCGATTCGATAATGGCCAAGTGATTATTAATGTGTTATTGAGCGATTTCAGCTACTTATATTTTGTAAAACGAAACAAAAGTAGCAAATCGGAAAACTGTTTGTTATGTTTCCGTCAAAGAACATTTATACGGAGGCAAACTGAAAATTTTAATTTTTAAAATATTTATATGTCATGGCTTTTTTTTAGGAAGAATTTTTTTTGGGGACGTAGGGTGGGCCGAAAAAGACGAAAATTTGAATTTGCAGATGGGGTAGTTGCTAATTTATTACTATGCATCTAAAACTTATTTGGGTACATTTTTAGTCAAATCCATTAATTTCTAGCCGGGCCCCCATGGCCTTGAAGATGAAGGAAAAGGCAAATTTTTTAGATTTCAAAAATATTATCTTTGGTTTGAAAGATATTTATTTGTGTAGTTCTAGGTGAAACAGAAAATTAACAGAAAATAATTTATTATAAATTAAATTACATCTCACATAAAATTGTAAGTTTATATACATTTTTTAAACCTTTATTGTAGAAACTGCAAATTCCCCACATTAAAAAATTTCTAACAGAGGTATAAAAAATATACGACGGCATAAATAATTCTGCTGAAAACCAAGTACAAAACTTTTTGTTATCCCAAATTAATATTTGATCAAGTTTTTAACCCTTAACTCTTTTTTTGCCGATCCCTATAAATAACTTTTTGATTAAGAATCGAAACCAGTGACTGATTAATCCCGCGAGGATTGTAGAAATGAATTTCGCTCCAGGAGAGGATTATGATTAACAATAATTCTTCCAAGACAACCAAATACATCATCATCTTAAGTTGTCTTAGTCTCCAACGGGATAAGCGGCACTCCAGAAGTCTATTTCCGGTGATGTATCTACAATGACCATATTTTTAGATCTTCGAGCGAATAAGGCGGTTAATGCATTTGGGGAAATTTAGGATATAAAAATAAGATTATGTAGCAATGCATATAAAATCATCATTGTCACATTCTACACAGAAACAAAGAGTGATACTTATTGTATATGCCATTCGCTTTTTTAAAACCATAAATATCATATATATAAAGTTAGCGAAACACCTTCAACGGATCAAATGACTTCATATGAAGTTAGCGAAACATCAATTTTTTCTTTTTAAAAGAAAGGAGCGAGGAAATTTTTAATTGTCACGAATAAATAATGGCAAAATAGCGGCAAATTCGTCACCTATTCGAAATTTGATCCGTTGAAGGTGTTTCGCTAACTTTATATATACGAAGAAAAAAATTCATATCTTTGTGATATTTACCGAAATTTAGCAACTTTTAAAATGTCGATCCGACTTATTGAAATTTAGACAGCAACTTAATGTTAGTTAAAGGAAGAATGCTATTGATTTTGGAAAATATCGGTTAGTAAATACAAAAGGTATTACATATTTAGAGAAAATAAATATACAAGAATAGCGATACAACTTTAGATAAGATTCCATAGGAACAAAAATACTGCACAGTGCTTATAGAGCGGGAGCTAGGTGGCTTTTTCGGCAGCTTATCGTTTTATGAACTTTGAGATATTTTTATGGTTTAATGGATGATAACGATTCATAAAATCGACTTCTGGCGGGGCACCTCCTGTCAGGAGCGTCACGAACACTGTTTAAAAATCAGTGAAATCATGTCACCGTTACAAGGCTCTTTTTTTTGTGTGTACACATTTTATGTTTAGAATGAATAAAATAAGATCGCCAGAAAGTGTGGGCCGTCAGGAGGCGCAGCCAGAAACGTAATAATGATACAATACATCTGAGGCACGGTACGGAGTCAAGTTATCCGAAAGTGTTAAACTCCTGTATATTTAAGAGCCTATGGTACTTCTGTTGACACAAGAACTTTACGGAGAGGCTATTCTATTGTTGAAGGAGCTTATATTTACGTTTTAAAAAGGAGCCAGAACTAGTAACGATGAGTTTAGAGTTCTAAGATGAAATATGCGAAAAATAATCCAATTTTCTTCAAAAATCCTAAACATTTTCTTTCTGGCTAGCCTTACTGACGGGAGTTTCTTTCTGGGATTTTTTTCTGTGTTAAAAACATTTAAATAAACATGCTCAACCTTAAAAAAGTTTGTAACGATCATGTTATATAACTCCGTATTTTTACCTCTTTGACCTTTCTGGTTGCGCCCCTGATGGTCCACACTTTCTGGCGATTTTATTTTATTCATTCTAAACATAAAATGTGTACACACACAAAAAAATGGCTGTAACGATAATATAATTTCACTGATTTTCATATCTTGAACCATGGACAACTCGACGGGCTGACATATGCCAGAAGTATATTTTGTCGTTATTTAAGTTCGATAGAATTAATCAGCGCATAGAAAATGCTTGTAACGATGAGTGTCCGAAAAAACCACTTAGCTCCCGCACCATTACTAACGTTTGACCAGACAAGCAAATCTCTGTCATCACATGATGATTAAAGTTACAAAAATAGCAATAACCTATTATATAAAAGCTTAATATTGTTTATATATTTTTTCAAGGACTAGATCATAAAATATTATTAAACCGCTTAGATCAGTATTATGTGTCAGCAAATATTTTAAGCGTTTTGAATCTTACCTTAAAAATAGGATACAATACATGCCGAATTATGGTTATGTGTGGAAATATAGAGGTACTGTTAGGAGTCCCACAGAGCTCAATACTATGACCTCTCTTGTTTAATGTATACCAACGTATGAAATTTTACACTAATATCAAATTATATGATGATTGTGCTCTGTTGCACGCTACATTGGAACATATTAATAATTGAGGAAAATATTTAATCTCTGAATATTAAGAAATGTAATATGATATCATTCAGTAGACAACTAAATTTTTTATTAACTGCCTATGAGATAAATAATGAATGCTTAACTAATTCTAGCTTTATAAAAATCTTCCATAATAAGTTGTCCTTCAAGGAACATATTAGTGTAATAAATAAAATCGCTTACAAAAATATTAGATTTTAATGAGAAATAGTAAATATTTTGTCCATGCGATCCTTTTGTAAAGTACCTTTATTACGTCACGCCGAGGAGTGCCCCCCATAATATGGTGTCCATCGCATACAGTGTACATAAATAATTTAGAAAACAGCCAGCGTAAATTTCTGAAGTTTATATACTTAAGGAGAACGGAATGAGTGTACCCGGATATTGGTTTCCTCATTAAAATTTTTAAATTTAAATATGTACGATTTTCGCTCTATTATCTTCCTGCATAAGACCATTCAATATCTGTTCGTCTGTCCACAAAACATAAAAACATTTTACTTTACATAAATATCAATGTAAGAAGATTAACATTGTGATTTCCTGAGAGCTTCCATTTAACCACTCCTCGAACAAACTTACTAGAAGCATCGGCAATATTTCAAAAGTTTCCTAATTATTCAAAGACTAAGTACGCTATTGATATATTCCATTGCAGGTAGTTACAGACCCAGCTCGATGCTAACCACTATCTGTAATTGATGGATAAGGTTGTCTTAAGCGCGATTAGTTCACCACAGAAAGGCCTTCACATCGACGACGAGTATCAATTTGGCTTCAAGATGCTACAGATCGTTAGGATAGCTAACGATGTTAAGGTGCAATACAACCCCGGCAATAGCACCACGATGGTCGGCCTAGATATTGAGAAAGATTTTCTGGCTGTATCTTCAAACTGCCACACTCTTGCTCAACAGACCGAATACTGCAAGTGTGGGCGACTAACAAACTCTCCACAGAATGGGAGATTTATGAGGGTGTTCCGCAAGGGTCGTGCTTCACAGCAAATTTACAATTTCTACTTCCCAACTCGCAACTTTCGCTTCCAAATAAAAACTGGCCATGTACGGTCGTAGCCGCATCGCACGGAGATAATTATGCCGTTGAAAGCATACATGGCTAGTGCCATAACGTACTAGGGCTGGTGGAAGATAAGGATCAACGAGGAAAAGTGAGACTGTGATACTTCTTCAGAACTTCATAAAAAACAAAATCATGACTCCAATCTCAATCAGAGAGGTGAAAATTAAAACTAAATAAACTGGTATTTTATTTCATGTAAACACTCGACTGACCCATAATCTACAAAGAAGACTATATGCAAAGTTTACTCCTTTCTCTTTATAAGTGTTTATCCTCTGATCGCAGGGAACAGCGGGTTAAACAGAAGCAAAAGTTGATCTTAATGATCGCAACTACAACATTTAGAATCAAATCTAGAAATTTTATAATCAATTTAGCGGCTTCCCATAGCCACTCTCTCTCCCTTCCTTTTGGCATTCCAATGTCTGCAGCGCTTTCTTTTTCAGTGAGTTTTTCCCATCACAGCTGTCAACAAGCTATGCCAGTGCCTCATTATTAATTTTTTCATGTTTTTAATTATTAAGTCTTGTTAAGCCCCTTGGACATTCCATATATGACCTAATAAACCTGCTGAACGAATAGAAGTAGGGCATCCAAAAAATAAATTTTAAATGTGATGGAAGACGATAATATTTCGCATGCAGATAAAGCAACTGTCAAAGAAAAATATGAAAAAAATATATACACCAAAAAAAATTAAGAAATGTGACGGCGGACGAAAATATTTCGCATGCAGCTGCCATAACTGTCAAGAAAAATTTGAAAAAATATTGAAAGAATGTGGCTGTGAACGATAATATTTGGCATGTAGTTAACACAACTGTCAAGAAGAAAAATATGAAAAATATACAAGGTGGTTACTCTAAAAAATAATATGAAAAAATGTAAGGGATAATATTTCGCATGCAGTTAACACAACTGTCAAAGAAAAATATGATAAAGGAAACATACAGGGTAGTCATCCTACAGAAAAGATAATGAATAAACGAAAAGTGAAGACCTTTAGCTATCGATTTGACTGTAGGAAAATAACCATAGTTAGTAGTTAAAAATAATATACAGAAAAGCAAGGATGGAAACTAGGCGTTTTACTGAGGCTGTGCTCCAGAGAGGGAAGTTTTGGGTAAATACCGATTTTTTTACTATTCTTCATCGTTGCTTATAATTGATATGATTATGTCAAATGCATAATAAATATTTTTCTGGTTTTACAATTCTCACTATTCATTTTATGACACGATACGATGCCATCGAAACTAGAATTACATTCTTTTGTTAAATAATATTTGGAATGCCATCACAAATGCAGGTATATATAACAGGGGACCTCCTCCTTTTGAGATCCAAGGTAAATATTTATCAACCAGAACGACTACACGAATATAATCATATCCCAACTGCTCCCTGCCCGTCATAATACATGAACATGAAGTGTTAAAATATGAGGTAAACGAACAAAAACAAAAAATCATTTCCAATGGATAGTACTGCAATCAATTACAAAGTATCACATTAAATGAACATATTTATCTATTGTAGTTCCTGCAACAGATACGACAGCACTTTTGATGTACTTCTAGAAATAAATTATTGTAATAATATTCCGAGCAGAATATACAGATTACGACAAATTGGGGCTGCATGTATTGTAATCTTCTTTATTATATATTATAACAAACAGAAAGATGGTTAAATGAAGAGAGTTTTGGACAATTTTTTGATACCTTTAAAGTTGATCTGAAATCCCTCGTAACTCCCTAATTCAATTGCTACGTCATTTCAGTCGATATATTGTACAGGCACTTTTTAAAGATCTTTACAGTAAGAGTAAGAGAAACAAATATATTTTATTTTTGGTACATTTTATATGGACACCATATCGAGTTTTTTGTGTATTATTTTGTGCATTGCCAACACCATTAAATTTAAGAATTATCCAACTAAATATTTTCCAACGGGATTCTCTTTATTTTGGCGTTACCAATAATTTATCAAAAGTCCAAAAAGCCGACTGGACGCTACAAAAGTTACAGAAGGTCAAAGGTCAGTAAAATCAGTTTTTCTCAAATATTTCGTAAAATAACGGTTTTACGTTAATTCTGGTTGTTATAAAATTTGTTCGTGAGATAAATCTGCATAAAAAAAAGATCCTATACAAAATTTACGTAGAACCAATAGTTTTTGAGATATAGGGCTGAGAAAACTCGGGCATTGCGCTGCATTTGTTTCCACACCACTTTTGAGGTAGAATGCGCTTTTTTTACATGGTGTCCATGGGTTACAAGTTATATTATAATTTTGTTGATTATTGTTCGTCTTTGCTGACTTCTTCTTCTTCTTAATCTCCGTCTATCTCTTCTATTTCCACTTCTTCAATATTTTCATCTTCATCGTCAATCATCTCAGCAGAAAATAACTAAATGAGGCCGGCTTCATAATCGTTGAACTCAGATTCAACGGTTGTATCCTCGGACATCGTACTGAGACACGTCTGGCTCCGACAAGAGCCACACACTACGGAACAATCCTATTCACAATTGATGACACAACCTTTTGTGCAATTGCAGAAAATAGAATTGAGTTCATCTGGTGCAGGAGGAATCAGAGTAGTTGTTGGCTCTAATAAATTATTGTTTAAAGACCAACCACATTGCCGAAAGTCTAAATCTTTTCCCAGTCAAGGTTAAACCTGGGAATATACCCTGATAAGATGTTGTTGAGTAGCTGCTGCTGTGGGTGGAAGTGACGACAATTGCACAAGCTTATTTAATCTAGAGCATTTTGCAAAACTAAAATATCTATAATTTATCAATTGAAGTCTCTTTTTTTGGAGCTCCTTACATAGCTAAAATAAACAATATAAAGTTTGATAGGTAACAATTTGCCGTTAGATTGCTGCTAGATATTTGGTATTATTATGGTTAAGAGTTTTGCTTAGCATTAACTTATGTTTTGTTAAAAATGTTAATAATGATTAAGTTCTTAATATCAGAATCGGTCCTGTTTTTTTTCTATGGTAGTTTTAAGATACATACATAGGCAATAATTATATTTTGTAATATATGTTAAGTTTTGACATGAATAAATCAATTTTCTGACTTTATCCCGAATTCCCGAAGTGTACTTTTCCCTTCCTGTGTCGTTTCTTGTTTTATATTTATATGTTATATTTCTGTTATCTATTTAAAATTAAATCAGACCATATAATTACACAAAAAAGTTCAATAACAACTTCTTAAAAATTGCTTTAGTAGATTTTTAGTAGATTCAAACAAAAAAATTAGTAGATTCGCACGAAAAAACGTGGCAACGCTGCTTACTATTATTATTATGAAGAAAGGTCCAGGTCCATCAAGGACATCTCAGACAAAAATTATGCGGGTATATGTGCATAAACGATGTTTCTATGTGTACATAGGTCTTGTTATCGATATACACTATATGTATAAAACCGATAATTTAAGAGATATTTGAGAAAATTGATTTCCGTGACCTTTGACCTTCTGTAACTTTTGAAGCCGTCCAGTTAGCTTTATGGATCTTTGAGAAATCATTTGTGACGCCGATATAAAGAGAATCCTGCTGGAAAATCTTCGGTTGGATTTTTTTAGAGGTTTAGCCTTTTTTTGTATAAAGTGACTGGACCTCATTTAAATGATGCATTTGTTGTTGAGCCCAAGTACAAATTTTCCTCTTCTTAAATTAAATTAAATATAATCTTTCACAAACCATTGCTCTTGATATATTAACCTCCCCATAAAAATGAGGTAATTACTTTAATTGGTCAAAAATCTAAAATTGAGATAGGACCGGACCTTACGTTTTGAGGTTCCAAGAACACGGAAAGTGGTTTTAAAAAAATGTCTGTATCATGTATGTTTATCTATGTAAATAGACACCATAGCGCCAAAACTAGCGAACAGATTTTTATGAAATTTGAAATATTGGTACCATACATGAGCTGAACTGGTTTTTGTGCAGATGGGATAGTGTTTAGTACCCTTTTGGAATACAAACTTTCTTATTTTTCCACATAATATCTATCTTTTACTGTACCATTCGGAAGTAGATGTTATTGTTATTTTAACGATATAGAACGTTTTTCTAAGTTCATTTTATGTAAAGAAGAATGGACTTTTAAATTATTTTATTTTTAGATTACAAGAGAAATATTAAATACATATACACACATACAAAATATGTAAATCTGAATAATTATAAAATGATTCTTATTTACCTAAAAAAGTCCCGTTTTAAACATCTTACTTATATTGCCCGCCAGCCTGTTCGGCCGTATGGACTGCAAAGGAGCGTTTATGTCCGTATTTTGTTAGTCGCCTGTATTTAACATATCATCAAAATTGGAAATTGGAAAATGGATAAACTACATGTCGTAGATTTTCAGAACTACCTTTAATATGTACTTTCTCATTTTTTTTTTATAATTTGCAGAAGTTAAACAAATAAGAATAAGACGACAGAAAATAATATTTTTGTATACCTACCTATCAATCTGCCTGTCTGTCACATTTCTTGTAAGCACAATAACTTCAAAAATAAATGGACGATTTAGGGTTATAGAGCTGGGTTGGATTAGGGTTATGTTTGTTGTCAGCAGCGAGTGTATGTGAGATGCGTTACCGCATTGTGTCGTGGGGGAGCGTTTAAGCAACCTCTTTTGTGTTTCTGGTTAAGGACTTCTGCTTCTTCTGAATTTTCTTGTGAAATATGTTGCCGCCTTGTGTCGTGATAAGGAGTATTTATGTTCCTTTTTTTGTGTCTCTGCTTCTTTGAATCTTCTTTTTCTGAGTTTTCTGATTCGTCGGTTTCCGAAGCTGGGTTAGATTTGGCTCATGCTTGTTGTCAGGAGCGAGAGCCACATGACGCATGGTACATGATTGGTGGATGAGCAGTGTAGGTGTTTGTGGAATGCGTTGCCGCATTGTGTTCGTGATATTTAATGTTTATGCTCCTCATTTCTGTGCTTGTGCTCCTCTTTTTGTATTTCTACTTCCACAAATCTTCTTCTTCTTCTTCTAAGTCTTCTGATTGCTCCGTTTCTGATTCTGGTAGAGTATATATATCGCTGCGATTTCTTTGTGGAATCCATTTTTCCCCTTGCTTTTCTTTTCCAGTAATGTTGGTCCCTTTCCAGTTTGTTCATGATCCTCGCGATTGTTGTTTTCCACGTGTAACATAGTCTCCCTATTTTTAGTTTGCTGCTGTTCAGTGTTAGCGCTTTCTTCAGTAGATGTGTTGGATCCCTTCTTTGGACATGTCCCAAATACTTAATTGCGTACATTTCTATCCTTTTTGTGGTTAATTATGAAAAACTTGACTTGAAAATTGCTTAAGAAAATATTATGACCATGCTTTAAGAGTAATGAATTATTAATTATTACGGGTTTAATTTATAATAAATTCATTTGAATATTTTTAATAATTATGAAAAAAGAATTACTTGAAGGTTTACACAATAAATTGATATGACCATCCTTTAAGAACAATGCGTTATTGATTATTTCGGGTATAATTTAAATTAAATTTACAACAAATAAAGTCCTTTGACATTTTGACGTACGACTAAAGGGAGGAGAGCAAGTGGGTCCCGAAACATGCGCCGAGGCTCATGTTTCGAGGCATGCTAGCGCTTCCCCGCCCATTCAACGTTAAAATGTCAAAGTATCTTTTTTGTTGTAAATTTTGTTTGCTTTCCGAATTTTTCCTAAAACGAAGAAAAAAAAGATTAAAAAAAACGATTTTTTGTTTGCTTTTTTGCTCTATAAATTTGAGGGAGTTCCGGAAGGAATTTTTGGTGGGAAGTTAAAAATTCGGATTCAGTGCCCAAAAAAACGTAAAGTAAGCCTATCTCCAGGACTACCATGAATTTTTCTAGGTAAGGGAGCCTATATGATCTCAAAGGCCTGGAGTACTCCAGACATTATAGATTTTTACCTAGAAATTCATGGTAGTTCTGGAAATAGGCTTATTTTATGTTTTTTGGAGAGCTGAATCCGAATTTTTCACTTCCCACCAAAAATTCCCTCCGGAACCCCCTCAAATTTATAGAAAAAAGCAAAAAAAATCGTTTTTTTTAATCTTTTTTTTTCTTTATTTTAGGAAAAATTCGGAAAGCAACCAAAATTTACAACAAAAAAGATCATTGACATTTTAACGTTGAACGAACGGGGAAGCGCTAGCACGCCTCGAAACATGAGCCTCGGCGCATGTTTCGGAACCCACTCGCTCCCCTCCCGTTCGTCGTACGTCAAAATGTCAAAGGACCTTTTATGTTGTAAAAAAAAAAGATAAAAAAAAAAAATAAAAAAACAATTTCTTTGTTTCTTTTCTTCTAAATTTGAGGGGGTTCCGGAGGGAATTTTTGGTGGGAAGTGAAAAATTTGGAATCAGCGACCCAAAAAACATAAGGTAAGCTTATAAAACTAAATCCTCCTATTTTTTCCAGGTGAGCCTTTTATTTAGTCTCTATTGCCTGGAGTATTTAATTTTCTCTTAAGATTTATTTTACCAGAAACAAGGCTTGACGTCGTCATAAAAATATCTACAGGGCAAAATTTGATTAAGCAAATAATTAATGCGTTCCTTTTACACACGATTTCCAAATTAACTACAAATCCGGCAATAAATGTTTATCCAAATGCATCAGATCATAATTATTTGGCAGAAACGCGATGGCTGAGCACATGCTAATACGTTCGCATACGTTTATAAGTTATTGGTACTCAGGAACCACCTTAACCATCAGCCTATTTGATAAACCGGATTAAGTACACACTTCGTGCATCCTCTGACTCGATTTTACGCTAACATAACCGCTTACGTGCATTAGATTAACGGAGTTGCCCACAGCTAGTTCCGATTAATATTGCTGCCTTCAGGTCACGGTAAGTCAACCTGCTGCTTTTGATGCAACACTACTATTTCGCTGCCGGTTGGCTTACAGCCAATCAATTATTATTAGGGGAAGGAAACTGTTTATTAATAAGGTTGTATGATATAGGTACGATATAGATAGAAACACAAGCAAACGAAGGTTACTTTCACACTGATTAATCCATAATGTTATACACCCCGATAAAAAATTATAGCATGATTGAATGACTTTATGTAATCACTGTGTTTTAAAAATAAGAATATCTAAAAGAGTAAACATTATTTTGGGTATTTTCAAAGAAACCAATGGTTCTTTTCTTTTACTATTGATCCAAGTCTGATTACGTCAGTATATTAACAAGAAGTTCCCTCTACGAAACATGTTGTCAATTTCTTTCATACTTAATATCTAATATTGAGTGGCCATTTCATTTAGAGATGAATTTAAATTAACAGCAAAAGAAACAATAAGCATTACTGAAATATGTATTTTTATTGTTAAAATATACGTTAAAGCCTGGTTTATAGCTCCTTCTCCACGTAAACTTCCATATCATGATCTTCAATTTATAAAAAGTCTTATGAACTATAAAAGCATTGATTCTGCTATATCTCAAAGTGCAATTTTAAAAATTCAAAACCATTTGTGGTATATAACTACTGAAGTTTCGGCTCTATCCTTCTTTGATGATATTTCAATAAATACTAAAAAGGGCATAATTAAGGCTTTAGCAAAAGAAGGCTTATTTGAAGAAGACAATAAACGATTCAAATTTAGTAGTATTGATGAAATACAAAGTAATGAAACATGTCATTTTATTTCGTCGTGCACAAAAAAATTTTTTGAAGGATTTAACCTCTCTACCGAATCTCTTAATGACGATCCTCAAACCTGGGAGACTAATTAGCGGTACAAAACTTGTTTTGAAGTTATTAAAAACTTGAAAGTTGTAAACGATATAGCTAAAAGAGGTATTAAATTAATAGACGAATATAACAACAGATTAACAACAGACGAAGAGCAGCGCCAATTTAAAAGTCAGATTGTTAGCTAATATCGTAAGTCAAGCTGCTTTAGCCATCCTCTCTAATGTAGATAGATAGAAGTTCAATCATGCTAGCATATTACAAGAAGCCTCCCTTGTGTCTTACGAGATATCCGTTCTAGTATCGCTAGTCTACCTAGAGGATACTTCATCATAAACAAACATTTGTTGCATTTCAATGTCAAGAACTACTAAAAAGCACAAAGAAAATGGGTATAAACTTTCACTCACCGCATGCATGTCCTAATAAATAAAATATTTCTTTCTAATTTCGACTGATTAAGCCACTCTAAAGATTGATAAACTTTTTTCATTCTCTTTAGAATTCATCAGGAATGGCATATACTTCATTTCAAACAAATTTATTATCAGAAAATATTTTCATGTTAAAAAACTGACAGGAAAACATTTACTTACTTGACAGATATAATAAAAATAAAAAAGAATCATTCTTTTAGAATCCCGTAGCTCATCTAGTATTTAAAAATAACTATCTTGTATCCCTGTGGCATTTATTAATGAATGTCTTAGAATAACATTAGGCTTCTTCTGGCCAAATACAATATCAAATCAAGACCTCTGGAGCTTGGCCGCCCAACAACTAGTCTACTGAACTGAAGTCGAGGAAATGGAAATGGATAGGACATATCTTGCGACGAAACCACGAAAATATCGCAAGGCAGGCTTTAGACTGGAATACTCAAGGATCCCGTAGACCTGGCAGACAAGCTAACACTTGGCACAGTACTGTAGACAATGAAGCCAATTCAATGAAGAAAACATGGAGAGAAGTAAAAGCCATGGCCGAACACGGGACACGATGTTGAGTCTTTACGGAGGCCCTATGCTTCAACTAGGAATTTTATGATTGGATGACCTCTATCTATATATTTCGACGTATTGAACATTAAACCGGTGTTCGTATAGTTCCATAACCCACCAATTTTTTTGTGCCTTTTTTATGAGGTTTTAATGAGGTTCTTTAGATTATTTTCACGATTTACTAAAAATTGGTGATTGATGGAGCTGATTTATGTTCAACACGTCGAAATGCATAGAAGTTATCCAAACAGACCCCCTTTTTTGTACTCAGCCCCCCCCCCCCCCCCCCAAACAACGTGGCCTCTTTTTTGGGACTCCATTGGATATTTCGACGTGCTGGATGCGAATCTGTCCGCTTAGCTTCATCACTAATTTTTAGTAAATCGCGAAAATAACCTAAAGAACCTCATAAAAGCCGTCATAAAAAAAATTGGCTGGTGAGTGATGAAGTTCCACTAACAGATCACTTTTTTATTTTGTGTGCCTGTGTAATTATTACATTCACATTTTTTGTACAAGTCAGAGGTGTTCTACATCTCTCTCATGCCGCTACCGAGTACAGTCCGTACTGAGGACACTCTAACATGCCTACCTCAACATCCTCACGGAAAATAGGTTTTGAATAAATAATCACGGAAAAGCATCACCAGCTCTTCGACTACTACCTTTAGTGTTATTTTAACCTAAACTACACACTTGTGCTCGAAGTATTGCCTCATACTCCTGTGACATACAGTATTTTAATGAATTAAGGTCACATGCAAGGCGCATTTAATAAAACTGTTTACATCGGTTTCAATAAATGCGAATTATATATGAACATTGTATTTATTTTTACGGCACACTAGATAAATCATGGATATGTTACGTAACAAAAGCTTTTAATTTAATAAAATTTAATGAATACAGTTAATTTCATACGTCCATGCATTTTCATGAAATAAAAAACTGATATGCATGTTATTTATATTTCATTTAGATACACTTGTCGGAAAATTAACATTTAATTGCAGAAAACTCTGGATTATAAAAATTAACGGACGAATGAATAAATCGGTAAAAAATATGCATGCATTATTACAGCAGATAGATGAAACTCGTGAATTATTCAAATAAAATCACCTTATTTGGTCAATTTAAGCGTCAAGCGTTCCGGGTATAGCAGAATAAGCATGGTAAAATTGCCCCAGAAGCGTTTGGGCCTAATTCGATGTCAGTAGATCGACAATAGGAAAAGAAATGTTTTCCTCGAGTTTTAGCCCCCCGTCGCCCTAATAAACATGACATTTCGATTTCATTTTTTATCTCTGCAAGTTGTGCGTTAATTATTATGAACAAAATAGACAATGTACATGTAATTCAAATGCATCCTAGGAAAAAAAATCAACTGATTATTTTGTTGCCTCCTTCGAATAAAAAAAAATATTTAAAATTATTTTTTTCATGAAAATAATGATTCGCTTACCCAAAACTTTTACCAAAAATACATTGTTATGAGTAGTTTATTGTAGATTTTTTTCAAATTTTTTGAAGCGGAGCGCCACAATTAAAAAAAATAAAAACTGTAACGACGCATTGCTTAGTGGTGCTTAACCATTGAAACTTGTCCGGAGGACCAGACCAGTGTATCCGTATGTATCTGGACCCGCTGAAACCGAGTCCGAAGTTACAATTGTCAGATTGGCTCGTTTTTCACCCCCAACCACAAAAAACACCTACCCCCCTAAAAAAATGGTCTGTGGCGGACCAGACCAGTATATTCTTATGTATTTGGACCTGCTGAAACCGAATTCGAAGTCATAATTGACAGGTTGGCTCGTTTTTCACCCCCAACCCCGAAAAACACACCCCCCAAAAAATGGTTTGCCAGATTTGTCCGACGGACCAGACCAGTGTATTCTTATGTATTTGGACCTGCTGAAACCTAATCCGATGTCAGGCGGAGTTTACCATTGTATCCTTATGTATTTTGACCTTCTGAATCCGGATTCTAAGTTAGAATTGACAGATCGAACTCCGAAAAAACACCCCCCCAAAGAATGATCTGTCCGGCGGACCATACTAGCGTATCCCTATTTATTTAAATCCGCTAAAACCGAATCTGAAATCAGAACTGTCAGATTGGCTCGTTTTTTACTCCTAACCCCCAAAAAGCAACCAAAGCAAAACAGAAAGAAAATGGTCTGTCCGGCGGACTATACCAGTGGATCCTCATGTAAGTTGACCTGCTGAATCCGAGTTCGAAGTCAGAATTGTCAGATTTGCTCGTATTACACACCGAACCTTAAAAAACACCCACAAAATAAAAAAAGGTGGACTGTCCGGTGGACCATACCAGTGTATCCTTATATATTTAGACCGCTGAAACCGAATCCGAAGTTAGATTTGTCAGATTGACTCGTATTCACTCCTAACCCCCAAAGAACACCCCACAAAATGGTCTGCCTTATGTATTTAGTAAGGATACACTGGTATGGTCCGCCGGACAGACCACTTTTTTCAAGTTTCAATGGTTAAGCACCACTAAACAATGCGTCGTAACAGTTTTTATTTTTTTTAATTATGGCGCACCACTTCAAAAAATTTGGAAAAAACCTAGAATAAACTACTCATAACAATGTATTTTTGGTAAAAGTTTTGTGTATGCGAATCATTATTTTCATGAAAACATAAATATTCTAATTTTTAAATATTTTTTTTATTCGAAGGAGGCAGCAAAATCAGCTGTTTCTTTCCTAGGATGCTTTTAAATTACATATACATCGTCTATTTTTTTCATATTAATTACCGCACAACTTGCAGAGATAAAAAATGAAAACGAATTGTCATGTTTCTTAGGGTACAGGGGTTACCCATGGCGACAGGGGGCTAAAACTCGAGGAAAACATTTCTTTTCCTATTGTCGATCTACTGACACCGAATTAGGCCCAAACGCTTCTGGGGCCATTTTACCTTGCTTATTCTGCTATACCCTATAGGTTTTCTTTTAAGAATGGCCTTCATAGTGATAATCCTCATGAAGATGAATATCTAACTCTGAAAACGTTACTACTGAAAAATTGATACAAACTCAGGTTTACAGACAACGTTATCTAAAGACAAGAAATGACCAGAACAAAGGAATAGAAGGCAATTGAGTATCTGCCATATAAGGATGTATAAATAGGATCGGTAGGAATTTATAGAAAAAATGTCAAAGCTATCAAAAATGCGAACCAGAAGTTTGGATAATAAGCGCTAGAAGAATTAGAAACACTGGGAGTATACAGCGTTCCAACTACATGTGGATAAGTTTACATTAGATAACTTAGACGACATATAATAGACTCAAAGAACACAATCACACAAAAAATGAAAATTCGATCAAATCAGAAGTTGCCAAATATTTAGAAGATACAGGTCATTTCAAAAAATTCAGTGAGACAAATATCAGAAACTATTGGCCAAGAATATACAGAAAAAAAAACATCAAAATAATGAATGTTTCATATAATCAACGAACAGGAACATATTAACACCTCCTAGGGACGTCTTTGAATAGAGGAGCTCATTCCAACAGAGTTCACCTGGCTTCTCAAGATATCCGCAATAAGATGGTTGAAATGTCAAGCATTTGTCAAACTAGACGTAGATGGGAATGTGAAAAATGTGGAAGAGTGCGTGCTTCTTTACCCTTCTTTAATAGAGTAAATGAAAATTTTTGGAACTAAGGAACTTTAATGAAGGAACATTCTTTTTAACCTATTTTAATTTATTCTTGGAATCACAAGGAATACGAAAACGAATTTTTTATTTTGCCCGATTTCTGGAAGCTATTTTTTTGTTGGTTCAATCCTATAACCTTATTATTTAACCCTTTGCTGCCTGTTTGTTATCCGGTGAAATCATTCCATATAAGTAAAAACAAACCTTGATAAATAATGAATAATATAAATCGAATTTTGTGAAAAGAAATTTTTCGTATGTCCTTTTTTTATTTGAAAGAATATTGAAGGGTCCAGCGTCGTTTGATTTCATACATTCGGTGTAAGTACTCCTTATGTTCTTAAGTAAGTGGGGCTAATTTCATATGAATTCTTTTTTTGTGTAAATGGGGGTAAATAGGTAACGCAGGGAAATAAGAGTTCATGAAATTGGGATTTAGTATACAGGGTGTCCCAGATTTAAACGGACATACTCTAGTGGAAGGTAGAGACACCCAGCTGAGTTCAAAACACCTACTGTTGAATGTGAACCGTTTTTGAGATACGGGGTGTTTTATGGTTTTTAACCAGAACTTTAGTCAGACATATTTTTAAAATGACTGCACATATTTAGATAAAATTTGGTATACATATTATACTCTTTTAGGTTAATGAATAGCTTATGTCATTTTGGAAAAATTCCAGGACCAACCTCCATTTTTTTAATATGGCTCTTAGGGTCGTTAACATCACACTGGATATTATTTTTTGGTAAATGTTAGTAAACTTTTAAAAAGCCTATGGACCAGTTTATAAAATAATGTCATAATATTTGATGGCACGGCACGTTTATGCTTATTCTTCAATAAATTTTCAAAAGTATTGAAAGACCAAATTTGACATTCTACAAATAACACAATCTAGTTGCTAACATCATTATTTTATTAGTTTTAGCTAAATATTCTACAGAAGAGGTTGTTATTTGTTTTTGTTTTGACATTCAGTGTTTCTAAGCTTTTTTTAGTTTTAATTTCATCCAAAATAATACACATTCCATTTCTTTCATGAAAGAAAAATAATGTTAGTGAAGAGGCTTGAATTAACAAGCACAATTTAAAAAAATATTAAACACCTTTTGAGAAAACTTGAAGATATTAAAGACAAAAGTTTGCAATTTTATTTTGACAACATTACATTTATTTTGAACTTTAAATAATTGAACAAAAAACATTAAAAACGGTGCAAATAATTAAAACTATAACTGGTTTTCAAAATGAATGCCCTCAGCGTCAATACATTTTCGAGAACGTTTTAATATGTTTTTCACTGACCTATCAATCACTTCCGGGTTATTTTTAATGTTATCACATACAGTAATATTTTTTTCTAGAAGCTGTTCTCGTATATTGAACTCTTCATTGTACACCTCTGACTTGAGATGACCCCATAAAAAAAAATCAGGAGACCTCGGTGTCCAGTTTACTGGACCTCCGCCACCAATCTATCTGTTGGTGTAATGCTGGTTCAGATTATCCCGGACAGGTACAGAAAAATGGAGTCCAGCACCATCGTGCTGAAACCACAAACCCCTAGTATTGGTGCCTTCTAATAAATCTGGCAAGTTATAGAAGTTTAAATAAACTTCACCATTTAGCCTTTCTTCAAAAATGTGGGCCCTATTAGATGATTATTGTAAATACCACACCACACATTAATATTAAATCTGCATTGGGAATGTTTCTGAATCACTGTATGTGGATTTTCGGTTGCCAAAACATGCTGATTTCTACAATTGTTAATTCCGTCACGTGTAAATTGGGCTTCATGCGTGAATAGAACTCTCGATATTGTTTTTCTGTGAGCTAAAATCCACCTACAAAATGTTAAGAGGGGAACGTCGTCGCCGTCTTCTAGACGTTGAACTGTTTCAACATGAAATGGATACAAATTTTCCTTCTTTAATGTTCGCCATACTCTTGTCTTAGGTACTGCTAACTCATTACTTATTTTTCTAACATTTATGGATGGATTATTTTCCAGAAACCTATAATATTTGCTCTTCTTGTGGAAAAGCTCTGGGAACATGTTCATGCTTTGTCATTGACGGAAATTGTCCATGTTCCCTACTAAATTGGTATACCTCTGAAAATGTTTTATGATCTAGTACACGGCGATTTGGAAAACGCCTTTGATACTCTCTTTTTGCAGCTATCCCATTTCCGTCGCAAAAGCCATACACCAAAATAATATCCGCATAATCTTCATTACTAAATTGAAACGACATCTTAAAATTTTTAGTTTTATAACTGGTTTTTTATCACTTATTCTAATAATTACTAAGAGCGAACAGCAATTCTTATTTGTAAAATTACACATTTGACATGTGCCTACTTGGGATTTTTAATGTAACAATGTCATGTGTAAATTGCATCGTTTTATTACTTATTTTTAATTCGTGAAATAAATGGAATGTGCTTTATTTTGGATGGAAAAAACACTGAATGTCAAAACAAAAACAAATAGCAACCGCTCCTGCGAGGTATTTAGCTAAAATTAATAAAATAATGATGTTAGCAACTGGATTGTGTTATTTGTAGAATGTCAAATTTGGTCTTTCAATACTTTTGAAAATTTATTGAAGAGTAACGATAAACGTGCCATCAAATATTATGACATTATTTTATAAACTGGTCCATAGAATTTTTAAAAGTTTACTAACATTTACCAAAAAATAATATACAGTGTGATGTTAACGACCCTAAAAGCCATATTAAAAAAAAAAAAGGTCGGTCCTGGAATTTTTCCAAAATCACTTAAGCTATTCATTAACCTAAAAGAGTATAATACGTACACCAAATTTTATCCAAATATGTGCAGTCATTTCAAAAATATGACGGACTAAATTTCTGATCAAAAACCATAAAAACGGTTCACGGTTCACATTCAACTGTAAGTATACGGGTGTTTTGAACTTAGCTGAGTGTGCTCTACCTCCCACCAGAGTGTGTTCGTTTAAATCTGGGACACCCTATATATATACGGGGGTCAAGAACAATTAAAGTGTGATTTATTGGGTGTACAAGTACCGAAAGTTTTTTTGGCATCAGCCACCCCCACTATCGACGTGGCATAACGTTTTATGGGTTTTTGGTAGAAGATTTCAAATATTGTTTTATTAAAGTTCCAATAAACGATTCATTATTCCCAAAGAGAAGTGCAAAAATATAGTAGCACATTTTTTTCGTTGCAAGAAACTTGGACAGGAAATCTGAATGTGGTGATTTTTTAGGCAGCTGTTTTTATAGGCCATCTAATGCAGTTATAGGGTTAACCTCTGTGTAGTTTTGTAGAGAAGCTAATAACGGCGAAATTGATCTTTTTTGCAACCATCAAAGAAACCGAAAAATGTATAGAAGAAACTGTAAAAATAGCCAGTTTTCACGAAATAGTCAAAACAAAATGGCTTCTGTAGGTCGGGCAATTTAAAAAATGTCATTTACATATCTCCTCTTATAAGATAAAAAAAATTGCTTTTAATTTCAATCTCAGTATGAAAAACTTTCAGTACTATTGCGCCACTAATGTTTACTGTTGTTATAATAAGATTTTATTTGCTTATAGTTAAACTAATAATTCAAGTCAAATGAAACGTTTCATTGACTACTATTTTTAAAACCCTCCAATTTTTCTGTTTTTAAATCACATTCTAGTTACATTACATTACTATTCACTTCCCAGTGAAATTGTGGAAATAACATTAAATACATTGTAAATAAGTTTCCTTCAACTTCCTATATTTCCTTAAAGTGTTATCGTAATTTTTAGTGGCATTTATATACCTTTTAAAAAGTGAATACACATTAAATATTGTTCAATCGAAGTGGAAATTTAAGAGTTTTAGTGCCACTTAACCGAGATAGTTTACTTTCCTATAAGATACTCATAATACTCCAGTATCTAAAGTAGGTATATTCTATCTAATTTGCAATTTACAAAACAACCTTTACTTTACAGATCCTTTTTTATTATACCCTTTGATGTAAAATATACTCTTGAAGCTTGGAGTTTATACTTAGCATCTACTCAGCACTTTATATCCTTCGCTCAACATTTGTATTTTGCAGAACATTGTTACAATGTATCTAATTTAGTACAGTGTTTATTAGTTTAATCAAAGCACAACGGTTTAAAGACACTATTTAGTTCCGTGCTAGGTTATACAGGTTATACAAAAACACTTAAAAAGTGTTTTTGGCATAAACGAATGAAATATTTTGCTTGAGTTGTCCACGACTTCTAAAAATGTTGTGTGCACGTGTAACTCACTCTTTGCTTACTAACAACAGTTATTCTTATATGACCGTATATTAATGCATAAAAGAAACACTATCATTTAATAATATATCATAATATATTATTGGATAATACTATTGACAATAATCAAAGAAAATGTACTGTCGGTAGCTCATTTGCTCGGAAGCTTTGGATTGCAGGTAAGGCAATTAACTTTGTTTTTATGACCCAGAGAAACTTATACCTACACATGTGTATCAAGTGTTAACTGTGTTATATAAAGGCGCAAACCTTTCTATACAAAAAGGTGTTAAGGAATACTAAGATTAGTAAAGGGTACTCAAATGTTAAAAGCTGAAATGTTAATGTAGTAAGGACAAAACAAATTTTTAAAACTTTTATTGTTCAAATAGGCTTAAAATTTCATGAAACGTCGAGATTTTAAGTTTGAGGGCAAAAAAAATTCTGTCTGTCTGTCGGTCTGTCTGTCTGTCGGTCTGTCTGTAACTTTTTTGTGCGCATGTTTACTCTGGAACCGTTTAAGATATTGACTTGAAATTTGGTACACATATGTACTTTAACGAGATCTGGAAAATAGATTATATTTTCATCTTGTTCCGTCGAAGGGCTGGGGGGTAAATTGGGGTAAATTTGGTGTAAATGGGTAGATCAAGCAGGCAAGAGTCCATAAAATTGGTATTTAGTATATACAAGAGATGCTAAGGTCTCAAAAAAATTTTTGGCATTAGCCACCCCCCATTATTAAAGGGAATGAAAAAAAATTGATATTTAGTCTATGTACAAGAACCAGAAACATCAAAATATTTTTTTACTTCATCCACCACCACTACCACCCCCCTATCACCACCCCCATCCCACTACCGATATGGGGTATCGTTTTATGAGTTTTTGGGGTAGAGGATTTCAAATATTATATTATTAAAGTTCCATAAACAATTATTTCCACATACAAAGTTTTTTCGATGTGACTTGGATAGAGTATCTGGATGTGGAAGTAGTGATTCCTTGGGCAGCGGTTTTTTTTATAAGAGTAGGATGGACACTGTTAAACTAGCAAAGATAAATTTGTGAATAAAAGTCTTTATTGGAAACTGATCAACTGTAGAAAATGTTACAAATATAGAACATCATTAACATCAATGACAAAAAAAAAATTATATAAATATAGATATAGATACATGATATAAATAATTTACCCAAACCTTAAATAGTAATAAAATATTGTTGTAATTAGTTGATGTCTCAGTTGATGTAATTAAGAAAAAATTGGTGATCACCAAACCCTGTACAATAGTTCCTAAATCGTGTGTTTAAATTTTTAAATATTGTTTAAAACTTGGACGATTAATATATTTTTGTAAATAATCTTTGAAAACCTGGGTGATTTAAAAATAAATGTACGGAGACAAGTTATGTGGTATTTTACAAACCAGAATTAGATGATATTGACTTGAAATTTGGTACACATATGTATGTATTATAACGGGATCTGGAACTAGATTATATTTTAGTCTTATTCCGTTGAAGGCTTAGGAGAGGGGACAGGGGGTAAATGAGGATAAATAGGTAAAGAAAGCAAAGAGAGTCCATAAAATTGTCATTTAGTGTATATACACTAAACGCCTTAGAATTTTTTGGCATCGGCCACCCACACTATTACTACCCAGAAAATTTGGAGTGGAAGCAGTGATTCCTTAGGCAACGGTTTTTTATCACAGTGTTCTATTCAACATCAATTCTCTCGACAAGTTTGAAACAAAATAGTTTATCGTCTTGGAGAATCAAAGTTTTAAAACAACAACTAGTGTTTTTAAACATGTTTACTTGTTTACGTAACTAACTTCGCACCTACTTGTAAATTTTGCTGCACATTATTTTTATTACACAATTTGCGCCATTCTCTTACATGAAAATTTGAAAAATCTTAAAATTATAAAAAATAAAGAAGTTATGATAGAAACAATGCGCGTCTTCACTTTTTTTAAATTCAAATGTCGCCATTGTTACTGTAATTTGTCAGTAATTAAAAAAAAACCGCTGCCCAAGGAATCACTACTTCCACATCCAGATTTTCTATCCAAGTCACTCACAACGAAAAAATTTCGTATGTGGAAATAATTGTTTATGGAACTTTAATAATATAATATTTAAAATCCTCTACCCCAAACACCCATAAAACGATACCCCACATAGGTAGTGGGGTGGGGGTGGTGATAGGGGGTGGTAGTGGGGGTGGATGAAGTAAAAAAACATTTTGAGGTTTCTGGTTCTTGTACACACACTAAATCACATTTTTTTTCATCCCCTTTAATAATGGGGCGGGGGTGGCAATAGGGGTGGCTAAGGCCAAAATTTTTTTTGAGACCTTAGCTTCTCTTGTATATACTAAATACCAATTTTATGGACTCTTACCTGCTATTTACCCCAAATTCACCTCAATTTACCCCCAACCCTTCGACGGAACAAGATGAAAATATAATCTAGTTCTAGATCTCGTTAAAGTATATATGTGTACTAAATTTCAAGTCAATATCTCAAACGGTTCCAGAGTAAACGTGCGCACAAAAAAAGTTACAGCCAGACAGACCAACAGACAGAAATTTTTTTTGCTCAAACTTAAAATCTCAACGTTTCATGATAGTCGGGGAGCCCTCCCTAGCTGTACGTGCACCCCCCGCCCGATCCTTGGGGACAATGTTTTTCATAAAGATTGAAGCCTAAGGAACAATTTAAGACATATTTAAAAAAAAAAACTGGCTGTACTTTCAAAATGGCGGCCATATATTAAAAAAACTGTTGCCAATGTTGTTTTTGTCATTTAACACAAAAACTAAAAAAGATGGGCCAAAAATTTCTTCACAAAAAACAACGTGCATAAAATTTTCTACAATTTTGTACCTATACAATATTTTGATAGGAGTTACCATTTTCCAGATAAATGAGTCCAAAATTAAGAAAACGTGGAAATTCATATATCGGTAAATCACTTAGAGGAAATAACTGTGACAATTATTTTAAGGCGTATAATATAACTTTATATTATTAACATAAAAATTAAATAAAATAAACTGAAAAAAATTAATAATAATAATAATAATATTATAATTTGCAGACATTTATCTCGAAAACGGTAACAGTGGTATCTGGAAAACGGTAACTCCTATCCAAATATTGTATAGGAATAAAATTGTAGAAAATTTTATGCACTTTGTTTTTTGTACAGAAAGTTTTTTTCCATCTTTTTTAGTTTTTGTGTTAAATGACCAAGAACAATATTTGCATTTTTTTTAAACGGACGCCATTTTGAAAGTACAGCCAGCTTTTTTTTTTTAGGACATGTCTTAAATAGTTCCTTAGGCTTTAATCTTTATGAAAAACATTGTCCCCAAGGATCGGGGGGTTGCACGGACAGTCAGGGTGGGCTTCCGTAGTGTTACGTTTTGTATTGAATTTTACATTTTATTTTAAGAGATTAATCATTTATCTGGAAAATGGCAACTCCAATGCAAATATTATATAGAAACAAAATTGTAGAAAATTGTATGTACTTTATTTTTTGTACAGAAAGTTTTTCTCCATCTTTTTTAGTTTTTGGGTTAAATGACAAAAACCATATCTGCAAATTTTGTTTTTTTTTACGGACACCATTTTGAAAGTGTAGCCAATTTTTTTTTTAGGACATGTCTCAAATTGTTCCTTAGGCTTTAATCTTTATGAAAAATTTTGTCCTAAAGCATCGGGGGGGTGCACGGACACTTAGGGTGGGCTCCCGTAGTATGACATTTTAAGCCTATTTGAACAATAAAAATTTTTTTGTCGTTACTATACTTTCACTGGATGTGGAAGTAATTATTCTCATATACCATTTTTCGTTAATATGCATTACTTATATGCTGATTTTTTTTCGGTTATTAAAACACTTGCTTCAGAAAAAATTAAACTACAAAGGAATTTTAGAAAAAAATTAATTTTTTTCTTTTCTTGCAAATATTTCAAAAAATATTAGTTTTAGCGAAAGAATCACGAACACCAAGAAGAAAGCTTAGAAACTGAAGGTGAATTTGTTTTCATTTTTTATTTTTGTATGATTAACAGTGGTGGAAACATAGGAGTTTAAAGATGGCGCCCGAACGTTTATAGAAGAATTTGAATTAAATATTAAATATGTAAGAAGCTATGGCACGTACTTCGAAAATACTAAGAACTAACTAAACTAAAAGGTTGTTAATTAAGCTTTTAAATATTTTTTATTTGTTTCTGTAGTACATAAGACAAAGAAGTTATAATCGAAGCAATGTACGTCCTCACATTTCTTTAATAAAAATTGTCACAGTACCGATGTGCTTGTGTGAAGCGCTATATAAAAGCTTATTAAATGTTCAATAAAAAAATGTCCTGAAAATATTGAGATATTTTCAAAAAATATTTGGTTTTTTACGTTTTGAATTTTTTTTCATGTAACAAAGAAATACCCGTTTTAGAGTGATATAATTTACTAGAAAATTCTTGGGGTTCTTCAAATTACTACAGAAGAATAACAAGGACATAGTTGTTTATGCGATTTGTTAGTGTGCTTTTAAGATGAAAAGTTTAGTAGAAACTCGACAAAATTATTATAAGACTTATGTCGTGTGTATAGTAGTTTATTATAGTTTACTACTTTTTTACATTTTTATATCTTTATATAAAAAGGAAATACTACATATTGCATCAACTTCCAAATATGGAAAATTGTGTTAGCTGATTTTATTTTAGCATTTATAACTGGGTAGTTTAACAATAAAAGAAGTTAAACTTTTATAATTTGATTGAGTTGAGCAATTACAACTAACATGACAAAATAAGTAAACTAAGACAAGAAAAAGTATGGGCGCCACGTTACTAATATAAAATATTTGCAATTAATTGTGAACAGCTGAATTCAATAAATAGTTGCTAAATTGAAGTGTGAATTTTGGAACTTCATAAATATATAAATAACACCATGAAATTTAAACAACACTGTATTATATAAAAATGTATGGTAAATATCACAAAATATAACTGCGATTTTTTAAAAATAATGTTTTAATGGCATAAAATGAAAGTTTGATGTTAAATGAAGGCCGATTAAGGGAAATAATTCGTGTAGTGGCCAATTGTTGTACAAGTTGTCGGGGGGGGGGGGGGGGGGGGGTGTCCTGAACAACATACTAAAAGTCCTGACCGGTGGTGGGTAGTTTAAAGGTCCCCCTTTTCACGTCTTTCTTTCTTTCCTGCTTCACCGCCTTAAATGGAATGAGAAGATGTTTCTAGCGATGTACCAAGCCACTGCAGATGAGCGAGATTTAGATAAATACCGATATGCTGCGTTCCTAAAATCATCCACCAAGCCAAAACCTGATCTAGCCACACTACCACCAAGCAAAGGAGCTGCGCAACAACACTCTTTCAGAGTTTATTTGCAGGTATATTAACTATTTTTTACAAAATTTCTTGTTACTTACAGAGGTTTGCTTACTTACTTACAGATACAGCAATGCCTCAACAATCCCCAGCCCCCGAACCAAAGGGGGTGGACCCGAGGCGAAACTGGATCGCTAACCCCGGTTGCATATACGTAGTCTGCAGACGCATAAGGCATAGCCAAAATGATTCGGTAATATTCGGACATAATCGTCACCGGCTGATATGTCTCACTGCTTATTGGTAAAGTGGGGTCGTAGAATGGGCACAGAAAAGCCTCAAGCATCTGCAATTAACTAATAGTTTTATAGCTTATTTTTTTTCCAATTATGTCAATATAACAAATACATGAAATTTTATAAGAATAATATTTTAATTCATATTTTTATCTCTAAAAGTAAAAAAAGAGGTTGTTTAAAACTGTTGCAAAATAAAATAAACACACAGCCCATTGCCTGCAAATGTAAAAAACTGCAGACGTATAGGATAATAACGTCTGCACTTTACTCTCGTTT
Source organism: Rutpela maculata (assembly GCA_936432065.2). Lineage (NCBI taxonomy): Eukaryota > Metazoa > Arthropoda > Insecta > Coleoptera > Cerambycidae > Rutpela > Rutpela maculata. Next base: position 101,002,447 of record OW386291.2, read on the forward strand.
TCATTGGTCCTATTATTCTTAAAAACCCGAAGCGGTCAGCTATGCCTTATGCGTCTGCAGATTACGTATATGCAAACCAGTTACCACCAAAGAACCAGTAGCTCCAGAAGCGATCTTGAACTCCATCTTTTGTCATCTACTGGGTGTGGGGGACGCTGTGGTTGCCGAAAAATCGGCATTCCATGCTCAATGGTGTGCGGCACTTGCCATAGTACGTGTACGAATGGTGTACCATTAGACGACAATTTGGACGATGGCGACGGTGATGATGATTTTGCTAACTTTTAAAATGTTTAGATTTAAGATAATGTTTGTTTATTATTAATAATATAGTTTTTTTGTTAGTTTTAAAATCATTTAGTATTAAAGTTTCATTTGTCATTAAAACTCGATTTTTTTTAATTCGCGATTCTTCCACTCTATGTATCTCGTAAAGTGTTGATACTACATAAATAATGAATAGGAACTTATTTGTAGAAAATTTTATCTAGTCTAATATTGTATAAGAATACTTTTTCGCTAGAGGTCGTAGTTGTAAAGTTATTCAAGAAAGACGTGAAAAGGGGACCTTTAAACAACAACAACATGCAATAAGAGCGCGACAGCAGGCAGTTTCCAACTCAAAAGGCCTTGTCGAATATGTTCTTACTTCTTCTCGTCATAAATCAGCTAAGTCCGATGAAAATCGTTATTTGACGAGTTATTTGATTTTGGCTTGTTTACTGTATAATAATAATAATAATAATAAAGTTTATTGAACCAAGTGTTACAAGATTGATTTAGATACATTAAATTGCTTAATTATTGAACAACGGTACAAGGAAAATAAACATTTAGGTAAACCTCACATAGTTATAAAAACTGGCCGTGAGTGCTATAAAAAATACTATTTATGATAAAATGACTTAAGTAATAAATTAATTCTATTAAAATTCAACTGTACGAATAAGAGTTATAACTATTAAAATTAAGTATATTCTGATAATTGGATAAGTATATTAAGTATAACTAGTGCTATAATTTACAATTATTCTTAATATTTAGAAGTAGAAGTAGAATTTTAAATTGGCCGAAATAACTTAAATAATAAATTAATTCTATTGAAATTCAACAGTACGAATAAGAGTTATATTATAATTAGGTACATTCTGATTATTGGATAAGTATATTAAGTATTACTAAGGCTATGATTTACAATTCTTCTTAATATTTAAAAGTAGATAATATAATTTTCAATTGATCAAAAAGACGCCAGTGTCAATAAATCTGTGTAGTATTTGGAATGGATAAGTTAGAAGCCATTTATTTATTTCGTATTTAAATTTGTTTAAGTTGCAGTTTTTAATTGCTGGTGGTATATTATTATATATTCTAGGAGCTAAATAGATAAAGCTTTTTTGTCCTATCGTTTTTTGGGCCCGAGGTACTGTTATTACATTTTTTTCTTTACTTCTAGTGTGATAGTCAAAAGGGAGAGATAAGGTACTCTGTCTGTTTTTATGTTTTAGGTAATTATATTGGTTTAGTATTAAAGCTTTGCAATATAATTTTCTAATAGTTAATAATTCTAATCCATTATATAATAAATCTGTCGGGTAAAAGTAATCTTTTTTAAAAATGATTTTAAAAAATCTTTTTTGTAATTTTTCTAGCGGGTCTAAATTGGTTTTGTTTATGCCACCCCAGGCTAGGATACCGTAGCATAATTGCGACTGTATAAGTCCATAATAAACAGTTTTTAATTGTTTTTCTGTTAATGTGTTTTTTAGTTGTTTGAATGTATAGATGAGATACCTTAGTTTCTTACATACATTTTCTATATGTAAGTTCCATTTTAAGTGGCTGTCAAGAATAACTCCAAGATACTTTATAGATTTTGCACTTTGAATTTTCAGATCGGTTCCTTCGATGGTGATGTTTGTGAACTGTGGAAGATGGCTTTCATAAGAACAGAATTGTAAATATTTTGTCTTTTCTATATTAATCGTAAGGAGATGATTATCGAACCAGTCTTTTATGGTTTTCAGGTTTTTACTTACGAGTTGCACTAGTATCTCCCAAGATCGTGCAGTGAAAAATATTACAGTGTCATCTGCAAACGATATAGTTAAGCCATTTAATGGTAGGTTAAGCAGGTCGTTTAAGTATATACTAAACAAAATTGGTCCTAGGACCGTGCCCTGCGGCAAACCGTAAAGAACGGTTCTCGGATCACTTAATGTATCACCTACTTTCGCTATTTGGGATCGATTTTCTAAATAACTGGTCAATAGTTCGTGTATTTTACCTCTAAAGCCCATGTTCCAAAGTTTTTCTAATATTTTTTTGTGACTTATCGTGTCGAACGCCTTCGCAAGGTCAATAAAAACACAAATGGAAGGGAGGGTTTGATCAACGGCGTTATATATTTTTCCAACTAATTTTGAAATTGCGTCCTGGGTTGAAGTTCCCTCACGAAAACCAAATTGTTTACTTGATAACAATTTAAATTTGTTTATAAATGATTCCATTCTAGTTTTGATCGCTTTTTCGAAGATTTTTGAAATATGCGTTGTCAGAGATATAGGTCTATAATTTATCGCCTCCAGTTTATCCCCACTTTTATAGACTGGTTTTATAATCGCGGTTTTGAAATGTGAAGGACATATACCGGTATCAAAAATATTATTAATTAGGTGAGTAATTAATGGAGATATTATGTCAACAATATCTTTGAGGGTTTCCGATTTTATGTTGTCATAACCGGGAGATTTCTTATTTTTTAAATTTAATATATAGTTTCGAATTTCTCTATGTGAAACTGGTTCTAAAAGGAAGGTATTTTTCTGAATATGACTCTCAAAAGTTCTAGATGGTTTCTTAATTTTATTTGCCATGTTATACCCTATGTCGGAATAGTGATTATTAAAATGGTTTGCTATTTCTTTTTTGTTTGTAGATATTTCATTATTTTGCAACTTGATTTTATTTATTTCTGTTTGTGTATTTTCGTTATTTGTAATGCTTTTGACTGTCTGCCAAATTATTTGTGAATTATTATTTGCTGTAACTTGTTTTTGAAAGAATTCCTGCTTGGCTTTTTTTATTAAATTATTTAGTTTATTTTTGAATATACGGTATCTCTCTTTTATTGCAATGTCCCCGGGGTTTCTAATGACTTGTTGATAAAGGTTGTCCCTCGTTTTTATTGACTTTACTAACCCTGTCGTAATCCATTCTTTTCGCTTAAATTGTTTCTGTTTCACTTTTACAGTTGACATTGCTATGGCATTTTTTAATGCATTTTCTAAAAGGGTACAGGCGTTTTCTACATCACCACACTTATAAAAGAAATCCCAATCTTTTGTTCCTAAAATATTTAATAATCGTTTTTTATTTATTATTTCAGTATATATACTTTCCTTTTTTTTATATGTTATATTTTCATTTCGTATGTTTGGAATTGAAACTATAGTACTGTAATGGTCTGAGATATTTGATTGTAGTATAATGGGTACTGGTGTAGTCTGTTTTTTCATTGTTTTTAAGAAAATATGATCTATGCAACTAGAGAGTTGTCCTTGATGCCAGGTAGCTTTGTTAATCAGAGATTTGTATCCATTTTCATATAATGTGTCTAGGTATTCGTATGCATAATTATGTTCCGATAGAATATTTATGTTAAGATCACCAATTATAATGTCGTAGTCAGTATTTCCCAAGTTTTCAATATAATTTTTTAGATTTCCTATAAATTCGTTCACATTTGTGGAAGGGAGTCTATATATAAGGGAAATCATAATAGTGTTATGCTTCAGTTTAAGGTTGATTTTTAAAATATTGATGTTGCCTAATGCGACGATTTCAACATTTTGTTCAATAGTATAAATGTAGATATTTGGACCATCCTGTGTTAATGGTTCTACACATAGTTGGTGCAAATGCTCATTTCAGTACGTAGTATTAAACATATAAATCAATAATCAATTGGCCCTGGCATCTGTTAACATTTATAATAGTATTATAATAAGATCCTTATTTAAGTTTTTAATGAAGTTCAGATCACTTTCGTCTGATCGTAATTTAAACGGGGTTTTATATCCAGTCGCGACAGAGCCCTAGCTATTAAAGTAGAGCTGTGCAGAACCGAGCTTTATGTCCCGGAATTTTGGAAAATCCCAGAAGCTCTCGCTTGTCCCGGATTAGATGAGACTTTGGCTGATAGCGTAGTGTTCCCTCCTGCCAGTTTCCACTAGGTAACAGCAACATGTGTAGCAGTCAACTCATATTAGGTTATATGGTGGAAACTGTGCTGGTGCCATATTAACTTCCAAAACTTATTATCTTCACTCTCCGGAACGGCTCGGATTCGCACTAGTCCGGCGTTACAACAAGGGACCTGCATTAAATCATTTCGACTTGGTTCTAGCTGCACTCTAATCTAACTTAATTTTCGGGAGAGTTTAAGTATATGTTGATGGGCAAATAAAGTGTTATTCGTTTACAGACTTAACAGCATTTGTATGAACTAATTTTTGAGACGGAATCCACTTTCGTAATTACGTAAGAGGGTGAAAAAATTTTAAACTTCATTTATTTTGATTCGACAATAGGAAAACAATATAGTACAGTACCTAAGTGGTAAAAATTTGTAAAATCTCATATGATATGACAATTTTTCTTTATGCGTAGTATTGTAGTAAAAGGTATCTCCTTCAGTTTCTATATGGTCCAGACACTTATTCTTACTCCCAAGGGTGAAAACTATCCTAAATTTAGATATTTAATATTTTAAACAGTATTACCGATTTATTTTTGAAACGTAGAATTTTTGTGTCTTTAGGATAGCTGATCTGAAATCAAAATTAAGAAATTAGAAATGTCTGCTCCAATATGGCGGATGGAAATTCTAAAGAGAGTGACAGACAAAAAAAAATTGAATATCTGCTATATCAACGAAAAACGGCATTTTTGAAAACAACATTTAAATACTGGACAATTACAATAGCCAAATGGCGACATTTAAAAAAAGAAAATGTGGAAAAGCACATTGTTACGGCCATAACTTCTTTACTTTTTAGGGTTCAGAAACAAACAAAAAATGGTTTTAAAGAGAGATTCTTTAATGCCCTTCCTAAGAATTTTTCTTAGAAGTGTCATAGTTTCTAAGATATTCAACATTTGCTTCATCCTGTACCCGTTCAGATGCCATCTATTAACTTAAATATCTCAGAAACTGTTACTCCTACAAACTTATTCTCAGTTTATAGGCTTTAATTTTGATACCCACCATTTTTTCGCTCTAAATAATTTTATTTGAGATATTTGCAAAGAAACAAAAATTTTACGTTTTTTCGAAAATCCCTTTATAGTTCAAAATGCAATTCTTTCTACAGCAAGTGCTGTAAACGAACGAAAAATTTTGACTGTCTAGGTCAAACTATATGGTAACGAAAAAGAGTACATAAGAATATATTTTTTTAATTACTGACTACTTATATTAACATAATGGCGACGTTTTCGTTAAAAAAATGAAGAAGCAGCATATTGTTTCTGTCATAACGTATCTGTTTTCTGCTATAGAAATAGTCAAAAAATAATTTGAAAGCCTGATTAATAGTCTTTCATTTTGATCGTTAGCATTTTTAACGTATCATAGTTTCTGAGATATCTAACACTTAAACTAAATATCTGCACCTTTGAAAAAAATCCTCCCCCTATAAATTAGCAGAACACCACATAGTATAGAAACTTTTCTTTATACATTTAATAATAGTAATAATAATAATAATAACAACTGATTTTATTGATAGACTGAAATACAAAAAAATTAACAAAATTTAATAATTTAAATTCTATCAAAAGGCAGAGTTCACTATTCCTCAGAGTATGAGGAACTGCGATCTTCCACTCAACTGCAAACACCCACCGAAGGAAAAGGAACAATATAATGGCAACAGTTTAGGGCACTTATTGTAAATTACAAGAACTTACCATTTTCCGTGGTGGGTCAGTTTCTTAAAATCTAGTTAATTTTATATGTGTACACATACATACATATACTTAGATACATATTATGTACATACATATACATATATACACAAACACACACACATAATATACATGGACATATGTACGCGAAACAGATATGGGAAAAAACAAAACCAGAATTGAACGACTAACCAAACAAATTAAATTTAACAAATTTAATTAATTTAAAATTCAAATTTTAAAATTTAAGAAACACCTTGTAAAAGCATTTCTTTTAGTTTTTTATAAACAAGGAAGCGGGTAGCCGTTTCATGTCATCTGTAACCTTATTATATAGCCTAGCAACGTTATTATAGGAGTACGACGATTGGAAGAGAGCTAGGCGATGCTGGGAAATTGTGATATGACCTCGTCGACGTACATTTATATTGTGAACGCCTGTACAAAACTTGATTTTGTTGTAGAGGTATGACGGTTTTTGTTGGCTTACGATTTTTTAAAAAAGAACACAACTGTGCAGTATTCTTCTCTGTTCTATATTCAAGCAACCAATCCCTTTTAAATGGTTCGCAACATGGTCTCGTCTCCCTAAGTGTCACATTTAGTAACAGCTGGGCCATACACGCTATCAGCAAAATTGAGATGTGATAGTACTAGTGAATCACATAGGAGAATTTTACATTTTTTATTAAGAATGCTCTTATTATTGTAAATTAATTCTAAATTACAAAATGCTCTTTTCGTGATCATTGTGACATATGTTGCGAAAACCTGAGACGATTGTCTATTGCTAAACCTTTTTTTTTTTCATGATCTGAATGTGATAGTATTTGGTTACTTACTTGTATATTAATTATTTTTTTCTTCAAGCGTATTAAAATGTTTAAATTATGTCACCAAAACAGAAGTAGAAGTAGGACATTGTTTTACTAGTAACAAAATGTTAGTACCGAACGCCACCGTAGTGGACATTGTTTTACTAGTAACATAATGTTAGTTCCGAAAGCGCCACCGCAGTGGGTATTGTTTTACTAGTAACATAATGTTAATACCGAAAGCCACCGGTGCCGCGTTATCCACTAGCCACTTGTCATATTGTGTCAACATGTAAGACTGTAGTTTGAATATTTGTACATTTATGAAAAATAAATGAATTTTTGCATTTTAATACGCTTGAAGAAAAAATAGTATATATTACACGGAGTAGAACGCCTTTTTTTGTGTTTCGCCCGGTTTGCGGCTTCGGCTTCACCTCAGCCGCAAATCCTGGGCTCAACACAAAAAAAGAGTGCGTTCTACTCCTAGTAATATAATATACTATTTTCAAAAACTTTTGAGAGACAACAAAGAATATTGATAGGACGTAAATCTTTTAGATTTTCTGGACTAGTAACCTTAGGTAAAGGGATTATTCGGGATTTTCTACATATGGCAGGGTAAACTCCTTTCTCTATGGCAAAGTTGAAAATATTACACACATATATATCTCAAAATATAAGGACAGGCATATAATAACATACATGTACTAATTTTGTCTACCCCTACGGATTTGAACTTGAAAGATAAAATAGTTTTATATATACCTATATCTCTTCTTTTGGTTTGTTTAAATGAAAAATCCACTATATTTTCCTTAGTATTACCTGCGTAATGATATAATACATCAGCGTCTAAGGTTATATTACTATTTGATGAGGTTATAAAATATTCGTTGATTGTCTCTACGTTACTTAAAGAGTTTGGAATAGAGTGATTTTTTTGTTTTGTATGAATGTCCAAATCTTTGAGATGTTCTAAACACCTTTTTTTATTGCCTCTGGTATTATTTAAATTAAATTTCAGATATGCTTTTTTTTCCGCTTTATTGAGTAATTGGTTAACTTTTTTAGATCTTTATAATAATTCCAATCGCGTTCTAGTTTGCTTCTCGTGAATTTTGCTATTGCCAAAAAAGAAGGAAATCTAGTTCATATTATTATATCAAAGGGCAAATTGAGAACCTCCTGCTATTGAAAATTTGTTTATATCGGTTTAAAAGGGGCACTATTATTATACATGCAGGACACCTGTGAATCCAGTTTTATTCAAAATAACGAATTACATCTAACTGTGCTGTGTGAAAATTTCTGTTGGTTGCACCATGTTTCTCTATATGCTAACAAAATATTTTTAATAACTCGTCCAAAATGTCACAAGGATTGTAATCAGTAATTCATCAGAAACCTGAAATTGCGTGAAAATGTGTATACCACATCGACACATTATAACAAAGGAACACCTTCTGAGGCATGCGATGTCTGAACCTAGTCCACTCATGTTATCAGCCGCAGCGTTGTTGTTAAATGAAATACACCGTTCTTATTAATTTATCATTGATTGAAGGACAACGTTTTTTACTATATTAATATATGAACGTTTCTTAGTTTCAAGGGAGGAAAGAATGTGTTATATTTTGAGTTGCCCTGTATATACGTTAAAACTTGTATCGTGATCAACAATTTATAGCGATATACTGAAACATGTATTGCAACCAACAGATACTGATACAATACAGCTGAAACTTGCATTGTGAGAGCTATATATCGATAGGTACATGCATTGTAACATGTAGCAGATTATTTGGGATATTTACCAGCTCTAGTATGACGTAAAAATATTACCTTCTCTATATAAAGGTCTACTGTGAGTGAAATTGCCAAAATGAATGCTGATTCAGAGTTCCAATTACTTTTATACATTTTATTTTATTCAAGTCAGATCTTATGAACCCTGCACTGAAATGAAAATAGAAAGACAAGCGTTTTTCCTCGTTAGTAATGATAAGAATTAAATGTGAAATTTTTATTCTAGTCTACGTACTTTACTAAGATGACCTAGTTTTTATTTAGGATCTTATTCTCTTAAATTGAGGAGATACACCTCTTAATTTAGCCATTATGCCATTATGTATAAGTATCATAAAGAATTAAGAAAAATTATGAGGACCACTTAATATGAATTCAAATTAAATTTTATAAAAATGGCTTGTTGTGAGAATTTACAAAGGGTATTATAACCTTGAGATATTTTCAGAGTTTCACAGCAGGGAAGAAAATTATTTTATCATCTTTCTCACTGCCATTTAGAGCATTCTGTGACACAATGGAAATGTGATTTAATTATTCGCGTTTTATAGTTGAGACTTTCCTTTCTGGGAGACAAAATAAAATGAACCAAATGTAAAGCTTAGTGGGAATTAGTTTTACGTCTGTCACCAAGAAAATGCGGCAAAATGTGATGAAATTTTATACTTTCTTTATTGCGTCCATAAATGTTACTGAAAATTAACTCCAGCACTAGGCACAATTAAAATAATTGACGCTGGAGCATTATCCATTTAGTTGGTTTAGAGGCAAATCACATACCATTTATTTTATTTCCCGTAATTAAAGCTAATATTATGACAGTTAATTAACTCTAATATCTACTATTAATAAAACGCTTCAATATTGCACACCTAACATAGCCAATTAATTTTCCCTCCTACGTCAGCAGATATCGAAACTTAATTTATGAGTTATACAAGGTACTTCGTAAAGTGTTGAATGTATCCGCCTCTCTGATAGTCAATGTCTCAGAGGCATAAAGGAAGCAACTAGGAAACCTGATATTTGTATGTTTCGTGGTATTTTCATCAAGCGAAAGTTTACTCAAATGGGCTCATTTAGCATTTTTTAAATCATATATCGAAAGTACACCTTGTAGTTAGTAAATGTGCAAAATATTAGATTTTTTTCAACTGCTTCTCCATCAAAATAAATAATGAAAATAGAGAGTGAGAAAATACAGTTTGATGTCACACCACTCCTGGCGGTCGACCACTCATCTGTTCCCATATAGCTTCATACGGCGCTCACGACGGACGTGCTAATTTCGTTCATATCTTTTAAGTGTTCTGTATTTTGTTATTAACATGGATAAAAAAGTGGTTACATAAATATTGTATTGTTCCATACTGTAAAAGTACATCAGTGCCTACTCCCAATAAAATATTTATTTCATTACCAAGTGATGAAAATATTAGGAATTTGTGGCAGCAAACTATTCACAGGGAGAATTTTATTAATAATAAAGGGACGAAATATTGTTGTGAGGATAAAGTCTAATGTAATAGGTTATTATTAAAAATTTTACGATAATAAAATTTACAGCTTGAAGAAGATACCCTTTATTTGCATATAACCAACAGCGTTATTGCCGTAATTTTGTCTAACTGACTTAAAAATTAGATAAATTTGCTAGACTTTATTAAAGTAGATATCTATCTAGTTAACCTACCTCTGTAACTAGCACCTCTCATTTCAGCACTTATGTAGGTAGTCTTTATTATTATTAAAATATTCCATAACCATAAAAATGTCTACACACGGCAAAGTGTTGGAATCAGCCTTAACGTATTAATTTTCTAGAGAACACATATTTTTATGTATAAAAAATAACATAATGGAGTAAGTTACATAACGAAAAATAACACCACAATGCTAGCGGCCTAATTTTTCACTATATACTTAAAGGATTAAATACTTACAGAGTTAAATACTTACGGAAAATTCAAAAATAATTTCTAAAGTATATATCATAAATGAGCTCATTGCAAGTTACCGAATATCGAAAAAATGTTAAATGCATTCAGATGGCTTTTATTTACTTAACTAATCATAATGACTTCCGCGTCCAGCGGAAGTATAGTACTTAATGTAAAAAAAATTTGAAAATTTGTATTGATTAAATAGGCTTAGAATACCATGAAACATAAAGACTTTAAGTTTGAGCAAAAAAATTCTGTCTGTCGGTCTATCTGTCTGTAACTTTCTTTTTTGCCCTTGATTACTCTGGAACCATTTAAGATACTGACTTGAAATTTAGTACACTTATGTATTTTAAGGAGATCTGGAACTAGATTATCTTTTGATCTTATTCCGTTGAAGGGTTGGGGCGTAAATTGGGGTAAATGGACAAATCTTTTTTTTATTTTGTGTGCTTGTGTTATTTGTTCAAGGCTGCAACTTTTTGTATTGTTCGTCTGGTGGCATATAAATACAACTATGATATTTGCAGAATATTTAGTCGGTATTATAAGGGTTGCATATCATTCCAAACGTGTCGTGTAAATGGCGAAATTTTTATTATTGCTTCAAGCTTCTAATTTTAATATGTTATTAAGGCAACTGTTTTAAGTGTATATTTCTATTTGCAGAACAAAATAGCGGTATTAAACCACTTGCAGAATGATTCAAACATTCGTCTATCGCAGTATTATTATTACTATTGCATGAAACCTACTCAATTATTTTCTTCAATATTATTAGACGTTTTTAATGATAAAGGGGAACATCCTTCTCCGTTGAAGTTAATATTTTAGCATTTATTCCAATATTAAACACTAGTGATAAATCATTACAGGTGTTTTTTTCAAATACAGAAGATTCCAAAGTGCTTCAGTTAAAATTATGTTGTGTGTATATAACTTTTATAACGAATTTAACTCACCAAAGTTTCTCTATATTCCTGATTCTTGAATTACTTCCACATCCAGTGGAAGTATAGTAACGACAAAAATTTTTTTAAAAATTTTTATTGTTCAAATATGCTTAAAATGTCATGAAACGTTGAGACTTTAAGTTTGAGCGAAAAAAAATTTCTGTCCGTCTGTCGGTCTGTCTGTAACTTTTTTTGTGCGCACGTTTACTCTGGAACCGTTTAAGATATTGACCTGAAATTTGGTACATATAATATGTACTTTAACGAGATTTGGAAGTAGATTATATTTTCATCTTGTTCCGTCGAAGGGTTGGGGGGTAAATTTGGAGTAAATGGATAAATCAAGCAGGTAATAGTCCATAAAATTGGTATTTAGTATATACAAGAGAAGCTAAGGTCTCAACAACATTTTTGGCATTAGTCACCCCCATTACCACCCCCACCCCGTTATTAAAGCGGATGAAAAGAAAATGTGATTTAGTGTATGTATGTACAAGAACCAATAACCTCAAAATATTTTTTTACTTCATCCACCCCCACTACCACCCCCCTATCACCACCCACTACCGATGTGGTGTATCGTTTTATGGGTTTTTGGGGCAGAGGATTTCAAATATTATATTATTAAAGTTCCATAAACAATTATTTCCACATACAAAGTTTTTTCGTTGTGAGTGACTTGGATAGAGAATCTGGATGTGGAAGTAGTGATTCCTTGGGCAGCGGTTTTTTTAACAGTTTTCGTAATTTTAATATTTTTCAAGAGACATGCAATCAATCCTAGTTATATAAAATTTGTTAAAAATATGTAAAATATTTTTCATTTTTATAGTTCTCTACAGGTTACAACGGGATTGTAGAACTTGAATTGAATTGGTGTCGTTTATTAAACTGTATTTTTATTCAATTTTGGATAGAAAAAGTACTACAAAAAAATAGGAAAAGTTATAATTTACGCCATCTCATGCTTCGACGTAATTGAAATCTTCCCCATCATCATCGGCTGAATCTAAATCACTTGACGCTCTGGAGTCTACGTCTGTAACATTTTAATGGAATTATTAGAAAAATGTAATTTTTTTGTTTTTATTTTTATTATTGAATCTGCATAACTGATTCATTGTCGCTGTTTCAGTCATCATCTATAGTATTGGAATCATCATCATCAATAAAAGGCAATACGAAACAATAGGAAAGTTATAATTTGTCTAGCTCGAAGGAGATCAATTGCCAGCCAATGTTCGTCCCCCTCCTTCAAGCTAGACAAATTATAACTTTTCCTATTTTTTCGTATTGCCTTTTATATCCATAAATTAATAAAAATACAGTTTAATAAATAGGACCAATTCAATTCAATCTCCTGGTAACTTATAGAGAACTGCATTTTCTATAAAAAAGATAAGTGTTTTATATATTTTTAACATATACAACTAGGATTGATTTCATACGTCTCTTGAAAAATGTAGATATCACGAAAATTAGAAGCAAGAATATAGACAAACTTAGGGCGAGTTAAATCCGTTATAAAAAACATGCACACAGAATATAATTTTTTCTGAAGCACTTTGGAATATTCTGTATTTGAAACAAAAACACGTATAATGATTTATCACTCATTTTTAATACTGGAATAAAAGCAGAAATATTAACTCCAACGGAGAAGGATGTGCCCTTTTACCATTAAAAACAACTAATAATATTGAAGTAAATAATTGAGTGGGTTTGATGGAATAATGATAATAATACAGCGACAGACGACGCGCATACATGGCCCGAATGACAAATGTTAGAATCGTTCTGCAAGGGGGTTAATAATAGCTGTTTTAAAAGAGTTGCCGTAATAACATATTAAAGTTTGAAGCTTGAATAAATAATAAAAATTTCGCCATGTACACGACACGTTTGGGGTGATGCTAGCCTTGTAATACCGACTAATCGATCTGCAAATATTATAGTGGTATATACCACCAGACGAACAATACAAAAAGTTGCAGCCTTGAACAATTAATTACACATTCATAAAAAAAATTTAAGTGCGAAGACCTAGTCCACTGAATTAATACTCATTTGGATGCTAATAATCGAAAAAATATATTATTACTTTTAGTTTGGTACTCAAATTCTTCTTTTTTTTGCTTAATAAATATTGATTTTGTTAGGCAATATGGGTAGACCATCTTAATCAAACCATAGTAGTCGCTCCTCAGAAAGGCGAAAAATGTTTCAGACAAAAGTTGTTCCGTTTAGAGGGGGACATCTTTTGGGCAGAATACCCCTCACCTCTGATGAGAGGGAGGCGGGGCTAACTGTAAATCATTCATTAAATTATCATTATCATTCACTGTCATTAAAATTTTGTTATAACATTTTTATTAATTTTCAGGTATTTTAATTAGTAAGATCATTAATTGATTACAAACAAACGAAATATATAAATAATTAATTGAAGGTCTCATTAATATAAAACGATACTCAAATCAGTAATCAAATATATGACCTTTGTATTGACATCATACTTCATTTTCAATTTCCCTAAGTAATTCAATTTTGAATAATTCACAATTTATACCTAAGTGGATTAATGTTGAATGTGAAATAAAACAGTTTAAATCAAATATTCGAATAAATAATTTCATTACGATAAATAATCGAGTTGCTGTAATTGGATATAAATTCTCTGGGCATTCGAATGCAAGTTTTAAAATTGTATTACAATACTTATTTAAATTTATGCTTTGTGTTTTGGATTATACTCCAGCAATATATTAATTATTTAAACAGAAAATAACCTTATCAGAAATAAAGTTGCTCATTATTTGGTAAAACTTGCTTTGCTAAAAGAATATTAAGAGATCTGATATGTAAATATTCATAGTCCTTCCCATGAAGTGTGAAGAGACTAACTTCATCACTTTAATTAGGGATATAGGTCAGGAATGAATGAGAGGGACAACTGGGAAAGTGGGAGGAAGTCCAAAATCTTAATTTCCGCAAGCTGCGATCTGATTTAAAATTTTTTTTCGACTATAAATTTTACGTAGAAAAATAAAAACTACGAATTCTTTCTTTCTCAACAATAAACAGAGTTATAAAATTCGTGGCTGAATCATACTTTCATTATTATCGTTAAATAATGGAATATTCTTTTACCTGCTCTCACGGTGCTTATGAAAAACAGGCATTTTCCAACATCAACACATGTTTTAAAAAATATATGATATGGCATAGAGTTTATCTACAAAAATAATGTTCTAAATGCATATATGTCGTTATAATTTAATAATTTCCATTCTCAATATAAGCAATGGTTTAATATAATTAATGGTTGTAAGTTGACTGCCCCGCAGTATTTGCCAAATCACGATATAAACTTTTTAATCGATCTCTTCAACTTTTAACATTTCCATAATGTTGAAAATGGTCCAAAATCATGCATATCTTTAAAAAAGGAGATAGAATTAATTACTGTCTCATTGTAATTTTGAATAACTCTGCATAAAGTCCTCGTATGAACATATATTTTGCCATGTAAAACATCAAATTTCAACACAATTTTTGTAAACGTTGATCTGCAGTTACCAACTTATTTTGTCTAACAGAATGTGTACCTGATGCAATTGATCACGGTAGCCAAGATGATATGATCTACGCAAATTTTTTCAAGGCCTTCGACAGACTGAACCATACTATTCTATTGCAAAATTACATATCTTCGAATTATAAAACGATCATAGTTTTTTATCTTACTTTGACAACACAACCTAATACATTTTATACTATAAGGTTCGTAGAAGTTTTACTAACATCAAACATTGTTACTGCTATGGCTCTAAACAGTCTTCTACATACTGACGATATTAAAATATTTTGTAGAATTTCATGTATCGAGGACTGTTTGATTTTCAAACGCAATAGAGATGTAAATAATAACTAGTAGGGTCGCTGATATGTAAGTAAACGGTCGATTATCTCCTAAAGTAAGAGAAAAATTAAGTATACAGGATCAGTCAAAAAGTCATGGCGAAAGAAAGTTGCTTTTTCTTTAATGGAACACCCTGTAGATTATTCCATATTTCAATTCTTCTCGAAATTCATATAGCACATCATATAACCAAATTTAACCGTTTTCGAGATATCAAATTTTGAAAATTATTTTCTTATAAATTATACAAATTTTGGTCTATAAAGTTTATAGTCCATCAAGTTACCTTTGAAAGTTTCTAGCTCCTTAACAATGCCGCGTCGTTCTTTTGTCTAACAGTGATGACCTTGACAACACATGCCAAAAATACATTTAGTGTGAATAATTTTCGTGCAATAATGGCACGTTTAAGTGAAATCGAACGTATTGAAATTTTATTGATCATAGGATATGGTGATAGAAGACGAAGTTGTGACCAAGTAGTGAATATTTTTAATGAATTGCATCCCGATTGGGAACCTCTTTCTAAATCAACCATTTCAAAAACATTGCAGCGTTTTCATGAAACTGGAGTTGTCAAAGATCGACCAAAAAGTGGAAGACCGGTAAGCGTTACAAATGGAGAAAATTCTTTGAATGTCATGTTAGATGTGATGGAAAATCCAATAAATTCGACACAACAGAGGGCTTTAAATCATAACATGAATCGATATTCCATTCAAAAAATTTGCAGACGGGAAAAATTCCTACTATATAAAATTCATTTGTTACATGAATTGAGTGAAGACAATTTTGATCGTAGAATCAAGTTCTTCGAAGTTTTTATGGATAAATTAAACGAAAAGGTCAAGTTTGTCAACCACATATTGATTTCTGACGAATCAACATTTTGTTTAAACGGACACGTAAACCGACACAACTGTAGGTATTGGTCAGACCAAAATCCACATTGGATGGAGGAAGTTCACATCCAACGACCACAAAAAGTAAATGGTTGATGTGGCATTATTGGTGGATACATCATAGGACTATTTTATAAACGGAAATTTGACCTCTCAACTTTTGCAAGAGCATATTATTCCAGAGCTTAGACGATTACCTATTCCCGAATAATAACGATCTCAATTTACCGGCAGAACAAATATGGTTTCGACAAGATAGGGCTCCTCCACATTTTGAACTTGTGGTACGGGCATATCTAGAAGAAACTTTTCCTGGTAAATGGATTGGACGCAGGGGGTCAACTGAATGGCCAGCTAGGTCTCCTGATGTGACCCCGATCGACTTTTTTCTGTGGGGTCACATAAAAACATATCTACAAAAATAGACCGCAAAATATCGAAGAGTTGCAAGAAAGGATAAGGCATGAAATTTCCACTATTTCTCCCAACAACCTTTTAGATTCACTACAAAATTTTGTTCAGCGAATTCATTACTGTCAGGAGGTAAATGGTGAACACTTTGAGCACCTTATAAAATAGAATTCCAAAGAAAATATTTGTTGTTTATTAAAACTTGTTTTCTCTATTTTTTTCTGGCAAAACTATTGTTTTCATAAAGTTTAAAATATCCAGGGCAATCATTCAAATATACATTTTTTCGTTTAATGCATTTTTATCAACCCTGAACAATTATGCTTTTCTATTTTCTGTAAAAAAATAATATTAAAATTTAATAATATCCATATCATCCACCTTGTGTAATTTTCATAATAAATATCCATCACTTCGGGCTTTTTCTTTAATAAATTTGAGAGTAGTAAAAAGTTATTTTCAAAATTCGATATCACGAAAACGGTTAAGTTTAGGCATATGATGTGCTATATGAATTTTTTTTTGGAATTTCGAGAAGAATTGAAATATGGAATAACATACAGGGTGTTCCATTTAAGAAAAGGCAACTTTGTTTCGTTATGACTTTTTGACTGATCCTGTATACTTAGTTTTTCTTAATAGAATAGAAAAAAAACCTTAAAACTTTCGTATCTTAACATTTTTCTCTAGCTATCTTAATTTAGGAGATAATCGATCGTTTCCGTACATATCAGCGCAGCGACCCTGTATAATAAACACATTATTCCTTAAACCTTCAATACCAATTAACAAAATATTATAAAATATAATTACACGCTTGAAAATAACGTACTTACTAGACCAGAAACATTAACTGATTTGGGTGTAATATTGGATGAAAAGCTTTCGTTCACACATCATATTAATCACGTGGCAAAAAAAATATGAATCACTTGGATTTCCCATTTGAAATATTTTTCATTTCAGTAATACCTTTGGTCTCAAACTACTGTACTTTTGCTGTTGTCACCCACCCCACTGCTTATCCTTAGTCTGAAGTATTATCGAGGTTCTCATCACTACCGTTAAAAGTTCGTCGTAGAGTCTCTTTCTTAAATTTTATTAAATATTTATTTAAAATGCCGCGCCCACGACAAAAACTTTAAAAAATTCCCCACTTCACAGCATGTATGCTACTTATAATGACATATATGACCGAGTCAATATTTTCAACTACAACGTTGCTTCTCCAAAATCATGCATATATAATCAATAATCATGATTAATCATTATTGCAGTACTTGCTCAATGTTCGTTAATTGCCGTTATCATTATTTTAAATATTTAGCATGAACATTGTTAAAATAAAGTTATTATGAGTTCAGTTAGAATCAAATCTTTTTCGTGAATTTTCAAAATTTTTAGGTTTCCATCGAATTCACACAACTTCATATCATCCGCAAAGTAATGGTATCGTTCAAAGATTCCATAGAACCTTTAAAACTGCATTAATCGCCAGAGCTAACTCCGTTCATTGGTTTAATGAACTACCAATTATTTTATTAGGTTTACGAGCAACGCCCAAAGACGATTTACTTTGTTCATCTGCAGAACTTGTTTATGGCTAAACTTTACGTCTCCCTGGTGAATATTTTATAAAATCACATTCTGGTACCAAAGCGCTTTTATTTATTAACAAATTACAAAACTGTTTCAATAACTTGCAATTCACAAATCCTAAACGAAACCATTTTCAAAATACTTTTGTCAATCCTGACATTAAATCTTGTAAATTTGCTTTCATTCGAAAAAATAGACTTAAACCAACCTTATCTCCTTGGTACGAAGGCCCTTTTCAAGTAATTTCACGAACTAACAAAATTAATCCTGCATACTTATTGAACGATGTTGTCGATCTACCCGTCAATTCTGACTGTAAAAAAGTCCGCTTTAATATTGATACTTTGGTAGGTTGAATTTTTTATTTTGCAGGGGGGTATTCGCCTACATATTCAAAATTCTGTTACTATAGAGATGTGAAATAATAACAAAAAATCTATTAATTAAACATTTAATTTTGAATTTAAATATTTCATTTTGAATATAAAGATCATTTCAATTTGAATAACTTATTTATTATGGTTTATACCATAACATACAAGACCGAGTCAATATTTTCAACTACAACGTTGATTCTCTAAAATCATGTATATATAATCATCATTAATCATTATTGTAGTACTTACACAGCGTTCGTTAATTGCTGTTGTAACTATTTTAAATATTTAGTATGAACACTGTTAATGTAAAGTTATTATTTTTTTGTATTATTCTTCTTCCTGTTCATAATTGGGTCTTTCATCCTATTGGATAGTGTCCGTAAGTAAATAAATTAATAAATGTTGATCTCATCTGAATATCTACAATATTTATTTTATTATGACCACCCTATAGCACATTCCCTGTTATATTTTCATCTTAAATTTGATGAAACTCGAACATTCATTTAGGCAAAATTGTTTTAATACAAAAATTCCTTTATAATTATCGTCCGTATTTCTATGTACACCTGAATAATTCTTCCAAGCCACTGGATTCCATAATCAAATGAAAACGAAGCACTCCGAATATTTCAAAAGCTTTTACTACCAGAGAAACAATGTACTAGGGTCATCCTTTATTTGTTGCTATAGGAATTATGGAGAAGAGATAATTTTAGAGGCGGTTGTGCCGTTTACAAATGGATATTTCAATGTGGACGGTGCTCAATTAGCATCAGAGTTTGTGCACAAACACGAGGGGGTGGCTAATGGATCTGATGGAGCAAGCCTGATTGGACTTAATTAGCTGTTCTCTATGTTTACAGAAGAGAGGTCTTCACTGGACGGCAAAGACCCGGTCCACTCCAACAGTTGTCTGGTCTGGACCGCTCAAACAGGAAGCTGATGTCGGCCTTATCGACGTATTACCGAACCCGCCCAATTATCGGCATGGTTTTAACTTTACAAGCAAATGTTTATTTTACTCGGATTGAAATATTTTTCTTTGTGGAACTGGTGTATCTGCCGGTTGTAAAAGGAAATGGAAAATGTAAAGGGTTAGTCCGAAATCTGTTTGAGTTTCTTTTTAATTAAAACTGTCCTCAGTTAACAAGAATTCCACCAATTATCTTACCAATTAGGCCTGTGCGGACTGCATTTAATTAGTGTGGGTGGAAAAATATAATTTTTCGTCCGGAGAGGCTCCCATTGCGTTCAAATTCTTTTTTCAATTGGACATTTAGAAAAGTTCATAAAATTTTGCGAAGGGGAAATTGAGACTAGTTTTAGATACATGAAAATAATGAAATAAAAAGATTAATTTAAAATATTAGGTGGCTTACATGTTTGAAATATTTTAAATAAGTAACTATTTGTGTTGTTTTTCTTTATGAATAATGAAAAGACGAGCATTTACCTAGGATATATTCGCAATATTCCATATAAGAGTTGTCAGATTTAGAAAACTTTCTTTCGAAACTAAATAGCCGTTTCACTTCAGAAAAAATTGCATATGAAATAGAAACAATGGACCATTTTTGGATACATTGTAATGGTTAACTTTTTTAGTATTCGTAAATTTCCATTAAAATCAGTTAAATTGCATTATTTTGTATCTTCATTACAAAAATTACTTAATGTATAAATTTATTAAGAAGATTTAACGGCGGCCCTGTCGGACCTCTTGTTGTTTACGAGGCGACATTAGGCTCGTGGTAAATAACGAGTTAGCCTTCCAGAAATTCCATAAAATACGCGGGTAAAACAGCCTTATGGAAACTATTCCTCCAATCGGCAAGTACGAATATGACACGATGTCTAGTTGCCTTGGAAACGGACCCCCGAACATAATGCGCTAAGCGCGCATATAAAACCGTAAAGGAGTGTGATATATTCACTTTTCCCAGCAGCCTTCGGGCTCGCAAAGTCGTCAAAATTATGGCTGGAATTTGAGCCATTTAAGTGTTTATTAATGTTGTAATTTAACTATTATGATGAATTTTATTAAGTAATAGGGAGAAGTTCAATTTGAGCTTTTATGTAATAAAACAGCACCATTCTTGGTTTAATTTGTTAGTGTAACATAGCTCCTGGAAATGCATTTCAGTTAGTTTGCCTAGGATTGGTAAATTTCAACATAATGGCAGAGTTGCCACTGACATCAAGCTGTAAATTTGTTGCTGTTGCTGTTCTAAATGCATAACATCAAGTTCCAGTTTTTTGTAAGTACATTTACCTTCCTATTTTGTGTGTACCGGTAACTGAGAATAGCTTCGGACTTCATTCCATTAACTTTCCTTTACATCGTCACCAAAGACGTCGATTTGATGTAACCTTTAGTGTGATGCAGTGCGGACATTTCGTTACATCCTTTTCGCGAGTGCTCATCCCATCTCCTCGAGACTGTTAATAAGATTTCTTATTTAATAGCTGTAAATAATTTTCAGTACATAGCACATTTCGTTTTTGTTTGTATCTTGTAGCTTAAAATGCTACTATGTATTTCACTGACTATGTTATTACCCTTAATTACGTTTTAATTTGTTTATGATATAAAGTATCAAAATTTGTTTATTTGTAAAATGTCGTTTAATCTTTTCATTTAGTAATAACTGTGTTGGCCAATTAATCAACTAATAATTTAGTTACCTATCTTTTTGCAGTATCTAGAGTCGTTTTTGTGCATTGTGGCCTTTTGCCAATAATTATGGATTTATCTTTGTGAACTACCGTATATATTTACCTTTTTTAGTATAAGATAAATCTGTCTGTCTCTCTGTACATCTTTCATTTTGTTTGATCTTTGTAACCCTAAGCACAAATTTTATTTGCTCACCCTTGATTTGCCGATTTTTCTACCATAACTTTTATCTTTATAATTTTTGTTATTGTTAATTAGTTATTTTTTATGACAAAAGTCCCTTAGTTTATTTACGAATTTTACCTTATCATATCCTGGACTGGGATTTATTCTCTTTCTTTGAAATAATAAGCTAGGTTACTGATTTAAATGAATAGATTCACTTTTGCTCATTTTTACCTTTAAATATAGTTTTTTATAAAATAGCCTGGCTATACTTTTTGTCTCTTTTTAAGGACTCTAATAAAGACAATTATCTTAAGAAAATAACCACGTTATAACATTAGTAATTAAGAATAGGGAAATTAAGTTAATTTGATATACAGAAAAAACACTAGCATTCTAAGGTATGTCTCTAGTGATTTACATGATTACCGCCAGCAAAAAATGAATGGTGTCAATTTCTTGATTCGTCGTCTACTAACTTTCCCTCTGAACAAACAGAGATTTGCGATTTGATTAAGGATGTAGAATAATAGATACCCTACAGGTTTAGTTGATAAATTAATTCGGCAATGCAGATTTAAGGAAACCTTCCGGAACACTCCTTGATCTTTCAAACGGAACTCAAGTCAAAATTGTATTAATTCCATATGAACCTTGGTTTACTCAAAGTTTAAGAAGAGTTTTTTAAAACATGAGAGTGTTCATTCAACAGAAAATCTACTGCAACAACTTGGAATCCTATTGGTCCTAGTGACGGATCTCAAAAAATCAAATCACTGTAATCAGTGGAAAAAAATCACTATGTAACCATATAAAGTTAAAAAACATTATTTTGGGTATTCAGCAGATAACTTTCAATGAAACCATTCATTCCTTTCATATACCATTGATCTAAATCTGATCAAGCTAGAATATCAACAAGAAGTTCCTGAACCGAGCTGTCAACTTCTTTCATACACTTACTATACATTCAATATGAAAAACAAGAACATAACCTTCCTTTCTATATACTGATGATTTAAGTCTGATCATGCCAATATATTATAAGCAACCTCCCTTACGAGGAATTATTTTTAGTATCTCTAGCTCTACCTAGAGGATACTCCATTATAATCAAACATTTGTTACATTTCAAAGCCAAGAACTACTAAAAAGTACAAAGAAAATAGGAATAAAATTTCACTCACAGAACTTAATAAATAAAATATTTCCTTTCGACTGAATATATCCTCTAAAAATTGTACAACTTTTTTCATTCTCTTTAGAACTCACCAGGAGAGATATATATTCAATTCGAAACAAAATTTACTATTAAAAAATAATAAGAAAATATTTTCATGTAAAAAACTGACAGGAAAGCATTTATTTACTTGACAGATATATAAAAAATAACAAAGAATCACTCTTTTAGAGCCCCATAGCTCGTCTAGTTATATCTTGTATTTCTGCTTACATCACTGTTTTTTTTTTTTTAACTATTTAACGTCGGCCTATTTCCGCTACCAGGGCCTATCACCGACGCCAGGAGACGAGCTACCCCCAACCTGGAAATTTTGCCGAACCTCTTCCCTTAAGAAGAGTAGGATCTTTTACTTGCCTAACATTTAATAGACAAGGGACCGCCTGCTTTACATCCCCTCCGAAGGATGGTATATCCACTACGTAATCCTCGTCTGAAATTACGTTGTTTTCGCGTATACACTGAGAACGCTGTATTTCCCAAGATGGGTCACCCATCCAAATACCAACCGCGCTCGACGTTGCTTCAACGGAATATCGACTGATATTCACATTGAAGTCACCTCTACGCTCGCCCCTCATACATCATTGTTAAAGAATATTATTTTGTGTATTCAGCAGATAACTTTCAAAGAACCATTTGTTCCTTTCATATATCATTGATTTAAATCTGATCAAGATAGAATATCCACTATGAAGTAAATAAACAAAAACAACACATATGTTAAAGTTTACATAGTTAGTAATTTCAACTGTAAACATGAATTTTGAGGTTATTTTGCCCAGTCCACTTTGTTTCTTTTTAAAAGGTAAGCAGATGAAGAAACGCAGTGGACAAAAGGATGAAATAAAATTGAAGCTAACACGAATTTTCAAAAAAGATTCAATTCAAATCTAAGGCAGCAATTACCAGTAACTTATTTTTTATAAATGTATTTGCAATTGGCAATATAGAATTTAAAGTTTGGTAATGTAGTGGACAAAACCTTTTTTTGCATTTTCTTTCGTAAAAAATATAAAAAAGACAAAAAGTGTCCTGCTGCCGGTCAATAAGTTATTATAACATTGCAGTAGTTAGTATAATTTGTAAACTGAACTGCAATAATTTTTTAAAACTCCGAAATCTGAAGGTGAGGTCTATTTCGAGAATGACTCACTTACACTTCTAAAGCCTTGATAATTAAAGTCTGTTCGCTGATAGAATCCCGGTCGTATAGTGTAAGGAATATCGTACGAAGCTCTTTCCTTCCCTGTCTTTATTGAAACATTGTCTGTAACCTAATCTGTAACGTAAATTTTAATCTTTGTGGTCAAGTTATGACCGACGTGCGGCATTTCTATTGTTCGACGCGTAACGCGTGTAGTCGTCGAATGCGGCCGGCGATTCCAGAGGCGGCTCGATTATCTCGGAAGTCGAGTATAGCAGGTATAGTAGGTATAGTGCCTAAGAGGGCAATTTTAGTCTTGTATTGTTAAATTAGTAAACATGCGTCCTGGTGAATTTTTAAATCCGCAATCGAAGCAGTTAGTTTTGAATTTGTTGGAATATTTTCAAAAGAAAAATGAAAATGGTGGACATTTATTGTCAATGAAAGCTGTTCAATGGTGAGTGGGTGCTGCTTTAAAAATCGATGAAATGACTGTAAGAAAAATAGCTAAAAACGACAAAGAAAATGAGGAACCTCAAGCTTCGGTTAAACGGAATCGCAAAAAGTCCAAAACAGTTACACGAGTTACACGATGCTGTAAAATATGAAATAAAAAATATTATTTACGATATGGTGTCTGACCATAAACATATTTCCTTGGCTATTCTTTTAGAAGAGCTAAAATTTAGAACAATAGTTGTGATATTGGCCGTACCAGTTTATATAAAGTGATTAAAAAATTAGGCATTCTTTTAAAAAAATAACAATAGAAAAGTACTGTGTAAAAGGCCACAAATTTATCTAAAACGCTAGAGTTTTTACGCAAATACGTAAAAAATTTAAAAAGTAATGAGTAAGTATGTAAATGTAGTGATTCCAGTAAACCGAAAAAGCGTCGTACACCTACAGAAGATTTATAGTTGTGCATGCAGATCTATTCATGACTTTGCTGAAGATGCGAGTTTAGTTTTCTCCACCAAGAATAATTTAGCAGATTACCATGGCAACATGAACTCTGAGAATTTTGAAAATTGGCTGACAGAGAGACTTTTGCCGGGTTTACAAAATCCAACCATTATTGTTTTAGATAATGCTAAATACCACTTTCGGGTTGAAGAAAACAACAAACCCGATCTTGGACGAGAGAAAAAATACAAACGTTAAAGGCCAAAAACACAGATTTCAGTGATACCGCATTCAGTTCTATCCAATGGAACTTGTTTGGGTAATTTGTAAGGAGTATTACGATAAATACATCGGGAAAGATAGTTTTAGTGACGCAGCCGTTCTTGCTATGTGGAATGAGGCTTTATCTCGAGTGTCGAGCTCAATTGGTCCAAGTGTGTAAATCACACAAATAAATTGATTTTAGAGATGTTGCAGTCGTTTGATGGAATCCGTCATTTCGTGAAAAGCCTAGGCAGTACATGAACTGCCGTCATATCATGTAAATTTTTGACGTTGGACAATCTGCCTAGGCATTTCGTGAAACGCCGTGGTTGTCTCGGCACATGATGTTTAAAGTCGTTTTACACGATCTGCCGCAAATTAGATGTTCTGTTCATGAAGTGACTGATACCCGGCAGATTGTGTTGTGGTGTGTGTTTGAGATTAGGCTAGTTGCCGTTTCGATCGATTTGTTTGCTCGGAAGCCACGCTGTGCTGTTTGTTTTGTTTATTGTGGAAATTCAGAGTGAGAAAGACTTTTTCAGTGATCATTATAAGGAGAGAAAGATGGGGATGTAATTAATTTTGAGGTTAGGTTCAGATTTATTTGGTACATTTCAGGTGGAGGGGTGCTAACGAAATTACGAATCACGCATATAATAACTTAATCTAATCTATACGCTCATTTATTGGGCTTTGCTCCATAATACTATTTGTAATGATCATTGAACAAGTGTTTCTCACTCTTACTTTCCGTAACATACAAAACAAAAAGGCTCACGTAATAGAACACAATCTGCCAGTCTAATTTGCGGCAGATCATGTAGAATGACTTTAAACGTCAAGTGCCGAGACGACCACGGCGTTTCATGAAATACCTAGGCAGATCATGCAACCTCAAGAATTTGCAAGATATGCCGGCAGTTCATGTACTGCCTAGGCTTTTCACGAAATGACGGATTTCATCAAATGACTACGACAGAGACGTATGATCGAGAGGTTCATACTGAAGAAGTTATGCCACTCATTATAAGTGTTAATAATAAAAGCGATGATGAGGACTCGGAAGAATTAGACATTGACGAAGTAAACTAAATTTATTTATTTATCTTATACTAGGTATTTGTATTTTACTGCCATATTTGTTTTATGTAGGCATAATTAGCATTAAGTATATATTTTCATTTTAAGATTACATATGCTTATTTGACAAAATTCTGTTAATGAATAAAAAAATTTAGCTGCAACTGTAATTATTTTGTATATTAGCTGTATCAGTAGGTATGGCGACGGTTGAGACTGGGAAAATTTTGCTGACGAACAGGTGTGCGACAGGTGAAGACAGGGGGAACATTTGATGTCTTCCCTCTGAATAATTATAAACACCTAATACATTACGTAATTTAATCTTGTAACAATATTTATATTTTTCCATAATTATTAATAGTTTATTACAATGAAACAATAATTAATAATAATAATTAATAAAGTTTTTAACGAAAAAAACCGGGAGCTGTAGGGATTGAACCCCGGACCCTTCGATCTGTAGGACGACACTTTGTCACTGCGGCTATCTTATGCCTCGAAAATAAATGGTTGAAATTGTAAGAGTTCCAGAAGTGCACTGAGTAGTTGTACTGCCGTCTATATTCTTAGTATAGATATTATTCGGTAACTATTTTTATTACACTCTATCCGTTTGAAATAATATTGTGAGATAGGTACTGAATGCTGTATTAATACATAATACATATTAAAAAGAATGGTAAAAAATTTACTCACTTTATGAGTAATTAGTGTATTTTAATTAAAGCAGTAAGACGTGGAAATGGCTCGCTTAGATGGCAAGAAGAGGATTAACACATTAACTTCTCTAGGTAAGTATGCGTTTAGATGGAAATACATTATTCACACACGTTGTAAGTGATCAATATATAAGTACAATAAAAAAGTACATCTTTAGAATAACGTCGAATACCTCAAATACAAAAATCGCGTAGTAATACCGTAATTATTAAATTATATTTCACAAAAAAATATATAGAAGCACGTTGGAAAGTACATGCAAATGCAATTAAGTAGGTACTAGACAACTAAATTGTGTCATCCATTACCGAGACGTTAATATTAGGTAGTCATGTTTGCTATAAAAATAATACACTTAACAATTTTCAGATGACTGTCAAATGCCAGCAAATAAAAAATCTACTCATTCTAAGAGACTTCTTTTAATTCATATTATAGGAAAAACTAATATTAAAGACATAAACAATCTTCGCACCTTATCGATTACACAATAAATGAGATAAATGGATGATTTTATTTCCCCAAGTTAATCCCGCTACTTATCATTGTCAACGGCCAAAATTCAACACCTAGAAAGAAATAACAAGTATTAGTTTACGCCGATTTACATGTATTTTTAAATAAGAAAATGTTTAAAGTAGGACGAATTAGATAAAAAAAAACAATGAACTCGCTTGGATCTCCCAATAAATCTTAAGTTGTGATTAACCATGTCCTGTAACCAGGCAACGATGTTCTCATCGACAGCCGGGTGGCCATGTGGGGTGGGTATTAAGTAGCGCTGTTGTTTCATTTCATTAGAATGTTAACATTCTAACCGCGCGGACTTATTATCTAAGCAGCTCCGACAGTTCTTATCTTTGCATCGCGCATCGTCTAAAAGAGTTTATTCTTTACAGTTTTAATTGTGTTTTATAATTAATTGTTATTGAAACCCTATTTTAAAAGAGTAAGTAATATTTTTGAATGTCATGTACATTTTGTTTTATTTTAATTACCTTATTTACATTTACGTCCTGGCGAAGTTTAGCGAATATCAAATTAAAGCTATTAATTATTCCATTCAATTTCTTCTATAATTAACTAGGATGAGGTAGCTTTCAATAAACCCCACAATAATTTATGTGGTGTTAGTGTGTTAGTTTTGTACCTACCTAAAACTTTTATACTAGTTCAGAAAGTAACATCAATAGATACAAAAAATAGGTAATTTCTTATCACGTTAAATATGAAAGTCATGTTTGAGTAATTAGGTGTTTTCACTGTATGCAAATATGCTTTTTTGATATTATTAAAATGAAGTACATACATTAAAGCACTTACCAATATTTAAACTCTTTCATCTATCAATTTAAAATTTCAACAAATAAATAACAAAACTGAATTACTGAACGGGTATTATACAAAAACGGGCTGTGACATCATCAGTTGCATTAATATAACCAACATAACCTCAACTTTTAGGTTTTTTAAGTTTATTGTCATTTTTAATGATTGTATTCGCACTTCTCATTTGAAACCAGTATGGCTTCAAGCAAACATTTAAAAATCGACTTATTTTATTGGGAGAAGACATTTAAAACTTTACATTGAACAAGACTTTAGTTGAAAGTACGAGAACCAAGCGAAAATTTCCATAATAGTGACATATTACTTAGAAATTTTTAAAAGATGTGCATTTTTGAGGTTAGGTGCTTACCATCAATATAACCGATGACGTCAACAATATGGCTTAGTGTTTTGAGCGGTAAAATTTTATTTCAAATTTAAAAATACTTTTTTTTTTTGATATTACTCAACTGACTGTGGAAATTCAAATGTTTTTAGTTATAATTAAGTATTACGTTCACAGTCAATGAGATTTTAAAATTTGTGAAAACACCCAATTCTCAAATATATATTTTCTATAGATTAAAGCTCAACTTGCATCCTGAATATGCTCTAATCACGTGATCTAATTTTCAGGTGTAAATAGAGGTGTCTGTCCCGCCGTCTAATCAGTCTTTCGACATTTGCCGAACGAGTCAGTTGTTCCTGAAGAGAAGCAGATAAAGATGGAAAAATTTGCTATTGTAAAGGATTTTGCAAAGAATGTGCGTCGCTTCAATCTTGAGGGCCGAACCCTAGAATTCAAAATAAAACCTGTTCCAAAGGATATTAAACCTGTATCATGGGTTAAAGATGCTATCGAACAAATAATTGCAAAAGGTACCGAGGGTCTTGAGGCTGGTGATAAGGTCAGTTTTAGCTTGAGCTCCATGGATTTTATGCGCGGCGATGGATGGGTTCGTTTCCGCCCGGTGGAAAAAGTAACCTATATAGATGTCTGGGACGTTATCTCCAATGTCTATCAATCCAACTCGACAGGCCTCAGCACATCATCCTTTTGCTTAGGCGTGACCTCCGTAAAGATGCCGGCTGGGAAAGGAGGTGACAAGGGGCGCCGTTATAATAGTTTCCAGGAAGAGTGCCGCATGAGACGGGGTATTATATGTATAAACAATAAAGACAATATGTGCTTACCCCGGGCTCTAGTGGTAGCTATCTCGTATGTGGACAAAGACAAGGACCAAAACAAAGTGCGGCGCGATATCGGGAAACTTCAAACTCAGAGAGCCCTGCAAATCTGTACCGCTGCGGGTATCGATATACCAAGGGTGGGGTGCAGTATTCTCGAACTGCAACGGTTCCAAGAACACTTGAAAAACTATAAAGTTGTAGTGTATAAGTATGGATCTAAAGGTCGAGACATTATTTTCAAAGGAGTCGTAGATGGCCCCACCCTCAACTTGCTATATCACGACGGACATTTTAACGTAATAACCTCCCTTACAGCTGCCTTCTGCTGTGCTTGTTTTTGCGAAGAGTGTCATGTGCCATATGACCACAAAAACAAACACAGATGCGGTGGAACTTGTCCCTGCTGCCAACAGGCACCCGCCTGCCCCCAGGCTTTGAAAATCAAATGCGTCGACTGTAAAAGGACATTCAGAGGACAGGATTGCTATGACAACCACAAAAAGTCACGTTCTCTAGGTAAAAGCACCGTTTGCCAGAAGATTAGAAGATGCGAGCACTGCTACAAGGTGCTGCAAAGCGAAAGACAACACACATGTGAAGAGGTATTTTGCAAAATTTGCAATTCGCACGAACCCGCAGATCACCTGTGCTACATACAATCAGACACTGGAAAACCGAAGATGGTGGACACTTTATTTGTGTTTTATGACCTGGAGACGCGGCAAGAAAAAGTATTGCAGAATGGTTATCTCCACGAACCTAATCTATGTGTTTTGGCTAAAAGATGTGACGCGTGTATAAATGAAGACAGGCTTTATTTTTGTCAAAAATGCGGATACAGGATGGTTATATACCGCGAGTCAGTTATTGAAAAGTTTATGACATATCTACTGGAAGCAAGAAAAAAATTCAAGCAGATAGTGGTCATCGCCCATAACGGTCAGGCCTTCGATCACCAGTTCTGCCTTAATTATATTTTGACAAAAACAGATTTGAAGCCCGAACTGACAATGCGCGGTACAAAAATTATCATGATGGCTGTGGGGAACATTAAATTTCTAGATTCACTTAACTACTTCCCCATGGCACTCTCCAAACTACCTAAAGCCTTCGGCCTCGGAGACGGATTTAAGAAAGGATATTTTCCTCATCTGTTCAACATCACAGCCAATGCAAATTATGTAGGGGCTCTACCTCCCCTCGAATACTACGACCCTAATAACATGAAAGAAGATGCTAGAGAGGCCTTCTTGAAATGGTACAAGGAGCATAAAGACGACCAATTCGATATGCAGCGTGATCTGGTTGACTACTGCGTATCGGACGTTGAAATCCTGACCGCAGCATGCCTCAAATTTCGCGAGCAGATGCTCGATACAGGATACGTATGCCCCTTTACAGAATGTTGCACTATCGCATCCTCCTGCAATAAAGTATACAGACGCAACTTCTTGAGGTCTAATACCATAGGCATCATTCCAAAGAGTGGATACAGGTGGAGGGATAATCAATCTAAAATAGCCATACAGTGGTTGATATGGGTGGAAAAACAACGCAAAATTACTATTTTACATGCTGCAAAACAGCAAGAGGCCTTAGTTCATGGTGTTAAAGTAGACGGCTTCTGTCCTGAAACCAATCAGGTTTTCGAGTTCCACGGTTGCTACTATCATGGTTGTACCAGCTGCTTTAAACATGGTAGAGATGATCCTCTTTACGACGATCCTTCTGCAACGTTAAATTTACGACACGAAGCAACAGTAGACAAAACAGAACGACTACAAGGGCTTGGCTATGAAGTGATCGTCATATGGGAATGCCAATTTAGAAGATTGATGAAATCTGATAGGGAGGTGATGGAATATACAAGAAATCATCCTTTATTCACCAATGTACCTTTAAATCCACGAGATGCATTCTACGACGGGAGAACCGGCAACATTTTTGAATACTACAAGTGTCGTCCGGGGGAAACAATTAAATATGTTGACGTTTGTTCCCTCTACCCGTGGGTATGTAAATACGGTAAATTCCCCATAGGACATCCTAAGGTATACGTGGGCGAGGAATGCCCTGAGGATATCACTAACATCGAGGGGGTAATAAAATGCAGGATTTTGCCTCCGAAAAATCTGTACCATCCTGTGTTACCCCAAAGGATGAACAGCAAATTGCTTTTTGTTCTTTGTTTTTCTTGTGGACAAACAATGAACCCGCAGGAATGCTCACATAATGATGAAGAAAGGGCTTTAACGGGAACTTGGGTGGTGGATGAAGTATTGAAAGCTATGGAGAAAGGATATAAGATAATGGAGGTTTATGAGATTTGGAAGTATGGTGTAGAGCAGTATAACAAACCCGCAAAAATTTCCGGTCTATTCACCGAAATGATGAACAAATTCATAAAAATAAAACAACAGGCATCGGGTTGGCCTAAGAATTGTAATACCACAGAAGAACGAGCTCACTACATTAAACAATTCCTGGAGCGAGAGGACGTGAGCCTGGAATTCGTCGAAATTGTTGATAACCCAGGCCTAAGATAACTGGCTAAACTTATTCTGAACTCGTTCTGGGGTAAGTTTGGTCAGCGAGAGAATCAGCCAAAGACTCGCATTGTCAATGACCCCGGTGAATTCTTCGGCATGTTGGTAAACCCCTCTATATATGTTAATTCCGTCTTACCGATAAATGATGATACGCTTATTGTTAATTGGGAGCATAGAGAAGAAGCCTACGACCCGCTAACAACAGTCAACATTGTAATTGCCGCATACGTCACCACACAGGCCCGCCTCAAATTATACTCTTACCTGGAGCAGCTGGAAGACTGGGTGCTATATTACGATACAGACTCAGTCATCTATATCTCGAGAGATGGCGAGTATGATGTTCCCACAGGAGAATTTATCGGTGATATGACCGACGAACTAGAGAACTACGGAACTGGTAGCTATATAACTGAGTTTGTGTCTGGAGGCCCGAAAAACTATGCGTATAAGATCTTTTCCACTAAAAACCAAAGGGAAGAAATTGTGTGTAAAGTGAAAGGAATTTCCCTTAACTACACAGCATCCCGCTTGATAAATTTTGAGACCGTAAAGAGAATGGTTCTCAGTAAATCAGACCCTATTTGCATTACATCTAGCAATATTCGGAGGACGAAAGAACACGAGGTGCTTACAAAGGCCGAGACAAAAATTTATAGGCCTAATTCGACAAAAAGAAAGTTTTCCGACGACCACAGCTCTGTTCCTTTTGGTTATAAGAAACAGAAAACGGACCTTCCTTAAAATTAAAAAAAAACGACTTCGTTATTTACTCTTTTTTATTTTACACCTTAATAATGTATTTTATGACTATTTTAAAGCAACATGTATAAAAATTCAGTTCAAATGATTTCTGGGTTTTTGCAAATATTAATCCTATGTGTAATGATTATTTATATATTTTAGTATACCTTTCACTACTATGCTTTATTTGTTAGAATAGTACTGTTGTTGTGAATGATAGCTCAGTACAAGATATATACTGATTCTGGTTGAGTGGACTGTGAAGGACTTGATTAAAGTTGAAAGATTTTTACTTGGTATGACTTTTATTTTTCAATTGACAACTCTGGTTTTTCTAACAACTTATATCGCCGTGGAAACATATGGCCTACATCTAAATATACAAACTATTCTTAACATGCCCCCCGCCTTGAAAGGATAACTTTCAATGATACTTGTAAATATCATCGACATTAAGGATGAGGGCTATGAATGTCTCATAAAGTTTATGATAATAAACTACACTTCTACAGGTAGAACACATATTTTTGCGAATGAACGCTTCACTAAACCACTTGGAGTTTGTATGGTCGCAACCCTGGAAATTCCATCTGAACCTGGATGAAGCTTCATAATTCGTCCTAATTTCCATTGCAGAGGAGGCACGTTGTCCTCCTGGATTATGACCATTGCACCTTCTCGTAATGTTAGTTCATAGGTTTTCCACTTTACTCGATGTTGGAGTTCGGATATGTATTCTTTGGACCAACGGGACCAAAAGTGTTGCTGTAGTTGTTGAGCTCGTTGGAACCTTGATAAACGGTTTTCGTTTAATTCTCGGATATCGGGATCTGGTAGCGAAGTGAGTCGTTTGCCAATCAGAAAATGAGCCGGTGTAAGTATGTCAAAGTCATTAGGGTCTGTCGAAAGTGGAGTCAGTGGTCGTGAGTTTAAAATAGCCTCAATTTGTGTGAGTGTTGTATAAAACTCTTCAAATGTCAGCAATGCATTAGACATAACTCTTTTCAAGTGATGTTTGCAGGATTTAACTCCTGCTTCCCACAGGCCGCCAAAATGGGGACTGTGTGCTGGTATAAATTTCCAGGTAACTCCTTCATTTGAAAAAATCTCTGTTAGAGTTTGCTTATTGTCATTGAGAAAATCCCCTAACTCCTTAAGTTCTGACTGTGCACCAATGAAATTTCTTCCGTTATCGGAATAAACACATTGAGGTTTACCACGTCTGGCTATGAATCGTCGAAATGCGGCAATAAAGGCCTCGGTAGTTAATTCTGTTACCAGTTCTAGATATATTGCCTTTACAGAAAAACATATGAATAAACTAACGTAGCACTTTATAGTTTTGCTGCCACGCCCCTTTCTGTCTTTTATTAAAAAATAGCCAGCGTAATCCACGCCAACGTTATGGAATGGGGGATGTGGCTGTACTCGTGATGCAGGTAATACCCCCATTATAGGATGTGTTTGTTTGGGGTTAGCTCTAAAACATTTTACACATTCATGAACGACTTTCTTGGCGAGATTTCTACCACAAAGTGGCCAATAGTTTTCACGTAAAGATGATAACATTAATTGTGGCCCTGCGTGTAATAGTCTTATGTGTTCATGTGAAAACAGTAACTTTGTTAAGAGATGTTTTGATGAAAGTAGTATCGGATGTTTCTTATTATAATCAAAGTTAGAAAGCTGTAGTCTACCGCCTCTGAATCTATAAAGGGATTAAGCCTTAAAATATTTGATTTTGAGTTCAATGATTTGCCTTTTTGTAAACATTGTAACTCTGAAAGAAAACTCTCAATTTGTGATATTTTAATTAGACACTTCGCAGCCTTGTCTAATTCACTAATTGTTAGAGTACCATTTATACGAGATTTGGAATTCTTACAATTGAATGAGAATCGGATACAACATGCGATCACTCGAATCATACGTTTGTAATTTAAAAAACGTTTGAATAAATATGACACATTGTTTGGCACAGTTACAAAGGATTTTGTAATTGTTTTAAGTTCAGGAAGATCTCCATCAAATTGGGACTGTATAACTGGCCATGTGTCTTCGTCACTAGTTAGCCACGCCGGTCCATGCCACCACATGGAATAACTCTGTAGTAAGTTTGGTGCCACACCACGTGATAACAAATCAGCTGGATTGTCTTTGGTTGAAACATGTTGCCAAGTATGAGGTTCGTTTAAAGACTGAATTTGTTTTACTCGATTGGCAACGAATGTTTGTAGTAAATGAGGGGAAGTTTTGATCCAGCACAGTGCTATCGTGGAATCAGACCATAAATATATGCCATGAAATTTTAATCTTAAAGAAGCCGTAACCTTTTTAACTAATTGAACAAGAACGAGTGCTGCGCACAACTCCAGCCTCGGAATTGTGGTTGTTTTTAAAGGTGCTACCTTTGTTTTGGACATTAATAATGATACCTGAGTATGTCCAGCTGAACCAATACTACGAATATAAATACAAGCCCCATATTAGGGATTGCAATTTACCGGAAGATTTAATAACCGGTAAATCGGTAAATAAAAATGTAAATAACCGGTTAACCGGTATTTACCGGTAATTTTTAGAATGAATGATTAGGGTGGCGAAAATGATGGCAATTGTCTTTTTCCATGTACAAAATTATCTAAATTTAACAAAAAACATTTTTATATACGTATAATTAATATAATTAGGCTTTGAGAAACATATTTTTTCCAAATTGAAATTCGCTTACAGTCGATTGAAAAAATTATACAGTTTGCGAAAGACATATCTAGAGAGTGTAAATCAAAATTTTGTGGTTCACTCGTAGCATCTTTGCTTTGATTATGGTGAAGTTGTATATGGAAAGTTATTATCGGCGACAGCAAAAAAGAAAATTCAAAAACTTCAAAATTCATGTATGCGTTATATTTACAGTATCCCATATAGACAACATATGTCACCACATCTAAATAAACATAGCATATTAAAAACCGCAGACGTTTACACATGCTCACACTTATTTGGCGAATAATTCATAATGACGAACCTCAATACTTAAGAAATAAGTTAATTTCACGAGATCACTTGCATAATATAAGATACATACAAAATGTTTTGGTGCCTCAGCATGAAACTGCGATTTTTCAAAGATCATTTACGTATTTTGCATCTCATCTTTGGAATGAACTTCCAAATGAATATAAACAATATAAATTAAAAAATTTTTTTATTAAAGTTGTCAAAAATTACATTTTGGCTGATCAGAAGCAGGAGACTTGATGCTGCGTTGTGGATGCACGTATATTTCTTTTTCTTTTTCCGATATAATTTTATTTACTTTTAACCTTTTTGGTTCGCTTTGCGTTCCCCTTCTCTCCTCGCGTGTCTGAGTGCTGCTGTTGTTATTATTGTTATTATTATTATAAAATATAAAATTTGTTAGATTATTACAATTCATTACTGAATATTAACAAATAAAATATTTATTATTTTTTTCTTGAAATTTTAGATTTATATGTATTAATATTTTTTTATAATCTTTTATAATCTTAGATTTAGGTTATTTGTATTTGGGCAAATGGAAGAAGAGCTCTACAGTTCAATTTGATTCATTTTTACTTTGAGTAAAATAAATGTATTATTATTATTACTATTATTATTATAATGAACAAACAAGGTTTTTTATCAAAAGGAAAAAATATAAATGAAATAAATTTAAATAAATAATTATTCTGTAAATAACAAAAATTACAAACATAAACTGAAATAGGGCATTTACTGAATACCGAATCTAAAAATATAATATTTTTTAAATATAGCCCGTAAAAGGGCTAGTTTTTCAAAGCTGTATATGATAATCGTCTGATATTTGTACATAGAATACCACCAACTGAAAATGCCCTTCCTCTATCGATATTGGTAGGTCGATAAGTTAATAAGAATTGGTAATAACATTCTTCTAAATGTTTTCCACAGATATTTGAGGCAGTGAAATATTCAATTTCCTGTCGCAAGATATTGTCAATGTCTCTTTTACTTGTATTTCTTAGGTCTTGGTGTTCGGGTTTTACTTTTTATAATATTATTTATTTATTGTCAAAAGTGCTCAGTATTGGGACAGTCACTCTATATTTAGTGAATACTAGTCACTGTCATAAATAGAAACGTTGAATACGTGACATATCGTAAGTTCAGAATTTACCGAAATAACCGGTAAAAAATTAAAATAACCGGTAATTATCGTCGTGTGTTTTTTGTCCTGTTTACCGGTTAACCGGTTAACCGGTTAACCGGTAATGCAATCCCTACCCCATATGCATCCTGTGAACTGTCAGCGAAACCATGAATTTCGAGTCTGATTGGTGACGTACATATAACATGTCTAGGAACTTGCATTTGGTTTAAATGATGAAGTTGATTTCGAAATTGTTGCCAGCTGTTGCTCAACCCAGGCGGTACAATTTCATCCCATGAAAGTTTATACAACCATAATCGTTGAAGTAGAATTTTAGCTGTGATAATACAAGGACTTAACAAACCTAATGGATCGAATATCTGCGAAACTTCAGAAAGAATGACACGTTTTGTAATTGGCTTGGAAAAGGAAATTTGATTGATGCTGTATATAAGAGCATCAGCTTTACAAGACCAATAAATACCTAAAGTTTTCGCATTTTCTATTTCACCAAATTGCACAGTATCTGTAGAAGAACTAGCAAATCGAATATTTTCGAGAACTTCATCACTATTAGATATCCACTTTCGTAGATTAAAACAAGCAGATTTTAGTATTGATGACACTTCGGAACATAAAGTGATTGCATTTTCAATTGTATCTGCCCCTGATAGCATGTCGTCAACGTAGAAATCATGAGCGATTACTTCAGAAGCGTTTGGAAATAGATTAGCATTATCAATTGCTAGCTGTGTTAAACAGCGAATAGCAAGAAAAGGTGCCGATGCTGTCCCGTAGGTAACGGTATTTAGCATGTAAGTTTTGATTTCCTTTGATGGATCCGATTGCCAAAGTATTTTTTGCAAATGTCTTTGTTCAGGATTGATTAATACCTGTCGATACATTTTTTCAACATCCGCACACACAACAATTTTGTGTTGCCTAAACCTAAGTAGAATTGTAAGTAATTGATCTTGGATTGTAGGTCCAATTAACTGGATATCATTGAAAGAATAACCTGTGTCAGTTTGAGCTGATGCATCGAATACCACCCTGAGTTTAGTAGTTAAACTGCTTTCTTTTAACACTCCATGGTGTGGAAGAAAATATGATGTGTTATTATCAACAAGTGATTCGTTACTGTTAGACATATGCCCTAGAAGTTCGTACTCAGACATGAATTCGCAATACATTCGATTAAGTTTAGCATTTTTTGCTAATTTATGTTCTAAATA
Source organism: Rutpela maculata (assembly GCA_936432065.2). Taxonomy (NCBI): domain Eukaryota; kingdom Metazoa; phylum Arthropoda; class Insecta; order Coleoptera; family Cerambycidae; genus Rutpela; species Rutpela maculata. The sequence goes on from OW386291.2 coordinate 101,040,560, forward strand.
GTGAAATCTATCCGAAGCGATATGTTTTGAGTTTCCCAATGTGCTAGGAGAAGCGTTTAATGGAATTGTGACAACGAACCTACCATTCTCATCACGATAAGTTGTGTTTGTGAAAATTTGTTCACATTTTTGTTCATCGATTGAACGAATTGCTGTTGAAGAAGACTCTTCTAATTCCCAGAATTTTAATAGCTGTTCTTGGATGTCGCCGTTGATACCTAAATTACAGTGAATATTGGAAATTTGAGGGTTTGAAAATACCTGACCTGATATTATCCATCCAAGATAAGAATTCTGCAAAACTAGTTGATTGTTACGCAAACATAATTGTCCAGAGGATAGTAATCTATAAAATAAACCTGCACCCAAGAGGATGTCAATAGGGCCCGGTTTGTTAAAGTTTGGATCAGCTAATTTGAGATGTGGAGGAATATTGACAAATGATAAATTAATTGGTTTACTTGGTAAATAATCTGTGATTTGTGGCAAAATCAAAAAGAAATGGAGCTTTCGAAATTGGTATGAATTGAATGAATAGTGACAGTGCACCTATCTTTGATTTTCGAAATAGTTTGTCCGATTCCCATGATTGCTAAATTTACTTCTGCCGTTTTCAAAGATAGTTTATCACATAATTCCCGAGTAATTAAATTGGACTGTGAACCAGTGTCTAGAAGAGCTCTACACGTATGAGAACAGCCAGATGCATCCAATACTTGAATGACTGCTGTAGATAATAAAACCTCGCACGATTGTTCGACATTATGATTTGATAAAATACAAATCGAATTTACGCCACTAGTAGTAGCCTGATTACTCGTATTAAGATGTGATTGATTTTGTGAAACAACATCTGATTCACTGACATGTACCTGTTTATCACTGTGCAGCAGTGTGTGATGCCTTGATCTGCATTTGCGACAATTACCTGCCTTACAATAGTTTATAAAGTGATTACTTCGCAAACAGTTGATGCACAGCTTTCGATTATTGACTTGTTGCATTCGTTCATCTACTGACAGATTTAAGAATTTACTACATGTATTGATGTAATGATTACCTTTGCAAAAGGCACAGATAATATTCTTTATATCTAAAGAATAAGTTGAATTGTTTGCCTCATCTGTGGAAACTTTGAATGTCTTGGGTGGATTTGATTTATGAAAAATACCTTTGGGTTTAGAAGATTGTTTAGAATCCACACGATTGAATTCTAATGTTTCCAGCAAATCAGCTTTATTTTTTATAAACTTAGTAAATTCATCCATAGTTGGAAGTTCATTGCCTTTTTTGTATTTTTCCCATTCACGTTCTGTTTGTTTATCAAATTTACGACTTAGTAAAAAGATTAATAATGTACCCCAATGCTCTGTTGGTTGATTTAAAGATTGCAATGCACGTAAATGTTTCAGAATGACATCTGTCATTTTACGAAATTCTAATGAACTACCAGTGCTTATGCTTGATGAATCTACTAAGTACTTAAGATGGTTGTATACCAAAAGTCTCGTATTATTATACCTATCGCACAAAAGTTGCCATGCTATAGCATAATTTTCTTTTGACACATCTAAAGAGCATATTACCTGCTTCGCATCATCTTGCAGCTGAGCACGTAAATAATGAAATTTTGATATTTCTGGTATTTGAGAATTTTCATGGATTAAAGATATAAATGTGTCTCTAAACTCGAGCCAATTTGCATAATTTCCTTGAAATTTTGTTAATTCTATTTGTGGTAATCTAACGCCAAACTTATTGGAGTTGGAATGCACTGACATTTCATAAGGAGAACGGGATCTTATATCACGGTATTTTATTTCCATATATTCAGCTATGATATTTTTACAATCAGTAATGAGTTTGAAATACAAGTTTTCAAATGATGCGCGTTCTTGGATTTGCTCCTCTAAGTTTTCGTGAGAAATTTCAAGAATTGTTTGACATTTATTAAAATCATCTAACAGAGAATCTTGTTTTTCTAGTCTATGTTCTAATTCTCTAATTTCTGAAATATTAAGAACTTCATTTTCGCCTAAATTAGCAATAGTGTTTATAACTGAGTCTAAATGTTTCTTAAAAAGTGTTAGTCTTGCCTTACATGACCCTCGTTTCCTGATAAGTGATTTTATTTCTTCATCCATGATGGAGAATGAAATGAAAGATTTATTATTGTAATAAAGCGTTGATTGGCTAACTCACACAAAGAGATGCTGAATAAGTACGAGTACTCACTTTATTTTGTAATTTGTTAAGTTTAAGTTGTCAATTTCTGATAGCGTGCTTCAAGCTGGTGACGACTTCCTGATTAGACCACTGATATGTCGCTTAGGTTGGTGCGTTACCTTACTAGCTTCGTGTTTCGACTAGTTCACTAGTTGCTTGTTGAAGAGTATTGCGTTTTTACCAGTAAATAATCCGTCTCGAACTGGACCAAATGTTGTGAATGATAGCTCAGTACAAGATATATACTGATTCTGGTTGAGTGGACTGTGAAGGACTTGATTAAAGTTGAAAGATTTTTACTTGGTATGACTTTTATTTTTCAATTGACAACTCTGGTTTTTCTAACAACTTATATCGCCGTGGAAACATATGGCCTACATCTAAATATACAAACTATTCTTAACAACTGTATATAACAATATTTTCAATATCTAATCCCGTTCGATATTGTTAGTATGATCCTGTGTATATTATATTATTTGCTGTACTAGATTATTATGTTTTCTGTATCATCCTCTTATATAATTTTTCTTGTAATAAATCGCAATATTTTCTGTATAACTCTATACAGTGTTGTTCATATTTGCTGTAATAAAGAACGTTATCTAATTTTGAGTATTTTTACTGTGAACTCCTTCCTTGATATAACAACTGTGATGTTAGGGGGTGCTCCGTAGGTAGAGTTAGGGTGAAAGCTGAAAAAGTCAGAAGAGGTTCTGTGTAGCTTAATTTGAAAAAAAATTATTGAAAAACATTTATGAAATAGTAATTTGATATTGCAAATCTATAACGAAATACAACAAACTATAGTATATGCGCTTATATTGCACGGCATTTATTTAGGCTATAGCGCATTGGATGGTTCAGTTCAGAGCAGCTTTCTCGGTGCAAAGTAAAACACATCTATTATGGTGACACCTGACAAGAATACAGAATACCGATGATTTGAGATAAACTTCCATGGTTTAAAATCGATTTAGGGATATCAAGTAGCAGAAATTCCACTAATCCTTTAGCAAATTTGTCAGAATGCTGTTACCAACTATCGACATCGTTTAACACTAAAGGATGTAATTCTATGGAAAGATGTGATGAAGAATCTCCTACTGCAATATCTAAGATGGAATAAAATTATAGATCTTGATGATTATTCTCCGTTTCTGGAGCATTTTGTTTTAATGATTGTGCTCATGCAAATGTTCATTTTCTTCACAAATATATTCTAGATTTAGTCAAAATTAAAGTATTTATACACAGATAAACTTCTAATAGGTAACGATGAAATACGCTTTTTGGTGGAAATATCACTTTGTGGCGTGGTAATAAGCGAGTGGGAAAGTATCCTGGCAACCTGAGTTGTATGATGTAAATATTTATGAAATATCCGTCAGTTCTGCGTGGTATTGAGATTGGCGATAATTGGCGACGAAGAGCATGAAATATATCGGTAAATATTAAATAAGACAAAAGCACCATGTAACCATTATGATGCAAGACTGGGTTTGCATGTAAAGAAATTGAAAAAATTCAGTAAAATTATAAAACCACTGTTATCTCATACAGTAATGACTAAATCTAGAATCGTTTTAGGCATGTCTATTCAGAAATTATACTATAATAGTGGTGTGGATTAAGTCTATTGGAATAAACCGAAGGAATTGATGGACCGTTTACGTCTGCTGTGTAGTTCAGAAATGACTGACAACAACAATGTAACCAACGAAATAATGAGTATATTGAAGGAGTTAATAGAAGAAAGAATAATCGATTAGCGAAAATGAATGTTATTATACACATTTCTGTCAAAATAAGTTAAGTAAATTTTAGTTACGTATTATAGGGAATTTAATAAAGAATTTAAATCCAACGTGTGTATTATTCTAAAACTTCTTACCACAACGAAATAGTGATAAAACGGGGATAAATAGGGATAAACAGGGATAAATCAAGGGTAAGTAATAACAAACAAGGATAAAACGGGGATAAATAGGAATAAAACAGAGATAAATAGAGATAAACAGGGATAAAACGGGGATACATGGGAATAAAACAGGGATAAATAGGAATAAAACAGGGATAAATAGTTATAAAACAGGGATAAATAAGAATAAAACAGGGATAAAACAAGGATAAATAAGCACGAAAAAGTGGGGATAAATGATTAGCATAACTGTAAACTAATAAGACAAGAATAATCTGCTATGTACTAACCGTTTGAAATCAAGCAACAAATAAATAAACATGTAGGTATGTATGTATTACTTGTCCCATAATATCTTTCAGTAGTAGAAAAAATATAATACATTACACGATGTGAAAGTTTACTTTACGTGTTCGGTGTTTTTTGAAACGTCTCGCGCAATCAACAAAACACCCTGTATTCGGTAAATATATGTTAATGCATCGTTTTAAAGCATTTTAAGTTTCTCTTTAGATTGGTGTTCTTTCTACCCTAAAAGCGATAAGATCTAACTGTACCAGATGTTTCAAACATCCTATACTAAATTTAAATGTTATACTATTTTTAGCGCGACACTACTAAATGTTTTAGACAAATCGCACTTAAAAGATTAAGGACACTTATCCTTAAAGGGCAAGTGTCCCCGTTGTCCTTAACGGACAAGTGTGCTTAATCTTTTAAGGACAAGTGTCCTTAATCTTTTAAGTGCGATTTGTCTAAAACATTTAGTAGTGTCGCGCTAAAAATAGTATAACATTTAAATTTAGTATAGGATGTTTGAAACATCTGGTACAGTTAGATCTTATTGCTTTTAGGGTAGAAAGAACACCAATCTAAAGAGAAACTTAAAATGCTTTAAAACGATGCATTAACATATATTTACCGAATACAGGGTGTTTTGTTGATTGCGCGAGACGTTTCAAAAAACACCGAACACGTAAAGTAAACTTTCACATCGTGTAATGTATTATATTTTTTCTACTACTGAAAGATATTATGGGACAAGTAATACATACATACCTACATGTTTATTTATTTGTTGCTTGATTTCAAACGGTTAGTACATAGCAGATTATTCTTGTCTTATTAGTTTACAGTTATGCTAATCATTTATCCCCACTTTTTCGTGCTTATTTATCCTTGTTTTATTCCTGTTTTATTCTTATTTATCCCTGTTTTATAACTATTTATCCCCGTTTTATTCCTATTTATCCCTGTTTTATTCCCATTTATCCCCGTTTTATCCCTGTTTATCTCTATTTATCCCTGTTTTATTCCTATTTATCCCCGTTTTATCCTTGTTTGTTATTACTTACCCTTGATTTATCCCTGTTTATCCCTATTTATCCCCGTTTTATCCCCATTTCGTTGTGGTAAGAAGTTTTAGAATAATACACACGTTGGATTTAAATTCTTTATTAAATTCCCTATAATACGTAACTAAAATTTACTTAACTTATTTTGACAGAAATGTGTATAATAACATTCATTTTCGCTAATCGATTATTCTTTCTTCTATTAACTCCTTCAATATACTCATTATTTCGTTGGTTACATTGTTGTTGTCAGTCATTTCTGAACTACACAGCAGACGTAAACGGTCCATCAATTCCTTCGGTTTATTCCAATAGACTTAATCCACACCACTATTATAGTATAATTTCTGAATAGACATGCCTAAAATGATTCTAGATTTAGTCATTACTGTATGAGATAACAGTGGTTTTATAATTTTACTGAATTTTTTCAATTTCTTTACATGCAAACCCAGTCTTGCATCATAATGGTTACATGGTGCTTTTGTCTTATTTAATATTTACCGATATATTTCATGCTCTTCGTCGCCAATTATCGCCAATCTCAATACCACGCAGAACTGACGGATATTTCATAAATATTTACATCATACAACTCAGGTTGCCAGGATACTTTCCCACTCGCTTATTACCACGCCACAAAGTGATATTTCCACCAAAAAGCGTATTTCATCGTTACCCATTAGAAGTTTATCTGTGTATAAATACTTTAATTTTGACTAAATCTAGAATATATTTGTGAAGAAAATGAACATTTGCATGAGCACAATCATTAAAACAAAATGCTCCAGAAACGGAGAATAATCATCAAGATCTATAATTTTATTCCATCTTAGATATTGCAGTAGGAGGTTCTTCATCACATCTTTCCATAGAATTACATCCTTTAGTGTTAAACGATGTCGATAGTTGGTAACAGCATTCTGACAAATTTGCTAAAGGATTAGTGGAATTTCTGCTACTTGATATCCCTAAATCGATTTTAAACCATGGAAGTTTATCTCAAATCATCGGTATTCTGTATTCTTGTCAGGTGTCACCATAATAGATGTGTTTTACTTTGCACCGAGAAAGCTGCTCTGAACTGAACCATCCAATGCGCTATAGCCTAAATAAATGCAGTGCAATATAAGCGCATATACTATAGTTTGTTGTATTTCGTTATAGATTTGCAATATCAAATTACTATTTCATAAATGTTTTTCAATAATTTTTTTTCAAATTAAGCTACACAGAACCTCTTCTGACTTTTTCAGCTTTCACCCTAACTCTACCTACGGAGCACCCCCTAACATCACAGTTGTTATATCAAGGAAGGAGTTCACAGTAAAAATACTCAAAATTAGATAACGTTCTTTATTACAGCAAATATGAACAACACTGTATAGAGTTATACAGAAAATATTGCGATTTATTACAAGAAAAATTATATAAGAGGATGATACAGAAAACATAATAATCTAGTACAGCAAATAATATAATATACACAGGATCATACTAACAATATCGAACGGGATTAGATATTGAAAATATTGTTATATACAGTACTATTCTAACAAATAAAGCATAGTAGTGAAAGGTATACTAAAATATATAAATAATCATTACACATAGGATTAATATTTGCAAAAACCCAGGAATCATTTGAACTGAATTTTTATACATGTTGCTTTAAAATAGTCATAAAATACATTATTAAGGTGTAAAATAAAAAAGAGTAAATAACGAAGTCGTTTTTTTTAATTTTAAGGAAGGTCCGTTTTCTGTTTCTTATAACCAAAAGGAACAGAGCTGTGGTCGTCGGAAAACTTTCTTTTTGTCGAATTAGGCCTATAAATTTTTGTCTCGGCCTTTGTAACCACCTCGTGTTCTTTCGTCCTCCGAATATTGCTAGATGTAATGCAAATAGGGTCTGATTTACTGAGAACCATTCTCTTTACGGTCTCAAAATTTATCAAGCGGGATGCTGTGTAGTTAAGGGAAATTCCTTTCACTTTACACACAATTTCTTCCCTTTGGTTTTTAGTGGAAAAGATCTTATACGCATAGTTTTTCGGGCCTCCAGACACAAACTCAGTTATATAGCTACCAGTTCCGCAGTTCTCTAGTTCGTCGGTCATATCACCGATAAATTCTCCTGTGGGAACATCATACTCGCCATCTCTCGAGATATAGATGACTGAGTCTGTATCGTAATATAGCACCCTGTCTCCCAGCTGCTCCAGGTAAGAGTATAATTTGAGGCGGGCCTGTGTGGTGACGTATGCGGCAATTACAATGTTGACTGTTGTTAGCGGGTCGTAGGCTTCTTCTCTATGCTCCCAATTAACAATAAGCGTATCATCATTTATCGGTAAGACGGAATTAACATATATAGAGGGGTTTACCAACATGCCGAAGAATTCACCGGGGTCATTGACAATGCGAGTCTTTGGCTGATTCTCTCGCTGACCAAACTTACCCCAGAACGAGTTCAGAATAAGTTTAGCCAGTGATCTTAGGCCTGGGTTATCAACAATTTCGACGAATTCCAGGCTCACGTCCTCTCGCTCCAGGAATTGTTTAATGTAGTGGGCTCGTTCTTCTGTGGTATTACAATTCTTAGGCCAACCCGATGCCTGTTGTTTTATTTTTATGAATTTGTTCATCATTTCGGTGAATAGACCGGAAATTTTTGCGGGTTTGTTATACTGCTCTACACCATACTTCCAAATCTCATAAACCTCCATTATCTTATATCCTTTCTCCATAGCTTTCAATACTTCATCCACCACCCAAGTTCCCGTTAAAGCCCTTTCTTCATCATTATGTGAGCATTCCTGCGGGTTCATTGTTTGTCCACAAGAAAAACAAAGAACAAAAAGCAATTTGCTGTTCATCCTTTGGGGTAACACAGGATGGTACAGATTTTTCGGAGACAAAATCCTGCATTTTATTACCCCCTCGATGTTAGTGATATCCTCAGGGCATTCCTCGCCCACGTATACCTTAGGATGTCCTATGGGGAATTTACCGTATTTACATACCCACGGGTAGAGGGAACAAACGTCAACATATTTAATTGTTTCCCCCGGACGACACTTGTAGTATTCAAAAATGTTGCCGGTTCTCCCGCCGTAGAATGCATCTCGTGGATTTAAAGGTACATTGGTGAATAAAGGATGATTTCTTGTATATTCCATCACCTCCCTATCAGATTTCATCAATCTTCTAAATTGGCATTCCCATATGACGACCACTTCATAGCCAAGCCCTTGTAGTCGTTCTGTTTTGTCTACTGTTGCTTCGTGTCGTAAATTTAACGTTGCAGAAGGATCGTCGTGAAGAGGATCATCTCTACCATGTTTAAAGCAGCTGGTACAACCATGATAGTAGCAACCGTGGAACTCGAAAACCTGATTGGTTTCAGGACAGAAGCCGTCTACTTTAACACCATGAACTAAGGCCTCTTGCTGTTTTGCAGCATGTAAAATAGTAATTTTGCGTTGTTTTTCCACCCATATCAACCACTGTATGGCTATTTTAGATTGATTATCCCTCCACCTGTATCCACCCTTTGGAATGATGCCCATGGTATTAGACCTCAAGAAGTTGCGTCTGTATACTTTATTGCAGGAGGATGCGATAGTGCAACATTCTGTAAAGGGGCATACGTATCCTGTATCGAGCATCTGCTCGCGAAATTTGAGGCATGCTGCGGTCAGGATTTCAACGTCCGATACGCAGTAGTCAACCAGATCACGCTGCATATCGAATTGGTCGTCTTTATGCTCCTTGTACCATTTCAAGAAGGCCTCTCTAGCATCTTCTTTCATGTTATTAGGGTCGTAGTATTCGAGGGGAGGTAGAGCCCCTACATAATTTGCATTGGCTGTGATGTTGAACAGATGAGGAAAATATCCTTTCTTAAATCCGTCTCCGAGGCCGAAGGCTTTAGGTAGTTTGGAGAGTGCCATGGGGAAGTAGTTAAGTGAATCTAGAAATTTAATGTTCCCCACAGCCATCATGATAATTTTTGTACCGCGCATTGTCAGTTCGGGCTTCAAATCTGTTTTTGTCAAAATATAATTAAGGCAGAACTGGTGATCGAAGGCCTGACCGTTATGGGCGATGACCACTATCTGCTTGAATTTTTTTCTTGCTTCCAGTAGATATGTCATAAACTTTTCAATAACTGACTCGCGGTATATAACCATCCTGTATCCGCATTTTTGACAAAAATAAAGCCTGTCTTCATTTATACACGCGTCACATCTTTTAGCCAAAACACATAGATTAGGTTCGTGGAGATAACCATTCTGCAATAATTTTTCTTGCCGCGTCTCCAGGTCATAAAACACAAATAAAGTGTCCACCATCTTCGGTTTTCCAGTGTCTGATTGTATGTAGCACAGGTGATCTGCGGGTTCGTGCGAATTGCAAATTTTGCAAAATACCTCTTCACATGTGTGTTGTCTTTCGCTTTGCAGCACCTTGTAGCAGTGCTCGCATCTTCTAATCTTCTGGCAAACGGTGCTTTTACCTAGAGAACGTGACTTTTTGTGGTTGTCATAGCAATCCTGTCCTCTGAATGTCCTTTTACAGTCGACGCATTTGATTTTCAAAGCCTGGGGGCAGGCGGGTGCCTGTTGGTAGCAGGGACAAGTTCCACCGCATCTGTGTTTGTTTTTGTGGTCATATGGCACATGACACTCTTCGCAAAAATAAGCACAGCAGAAGGCAGCTGTAAGGGAGGTTATTACGTTAAAATGTCCGTCGTGATATAGCAAGTTGAGGGTGGGGCCATCTACGACTCCTTTGAAAATAATGTCTCGACCTTTAGATCCATACTTATACACTACAACTTTATAGTTTTTCAAGTGTTCTTGGAACCGTTGCAGTTCGAGAATACTGCACCCCACCCTTGGTATATCGATACCCACAGCGGTACAGATTTGCAGGGCTCTCTGAGTTTGAAGTTTCCCGATATCGCGCCGCACTTTGTTTTGGTCCTTGTCTTTGTCCATATACGAGATAGCTACCACTAGAGCCCGGGGTAAGCACATATTGTCTTTATTGTTTATACATATAATACCCCGTCTCATGCGGCACTCTTCCTGGAAACTATTATAACGGCGCCCCTTGTCACCTCCTTTCCCAGCCGGCATCTTTACGGAGGTCACGCCTAAGCAAAAGGATGATGTGCTGAGGCCTGTCGAGTTGGATTGATAGACATTGGAGATAACGTCCCAGACATCTATATAGGTTACTTTTTCCACCGGGCGGAAACGAACCCATCCATCGCCGCGCATAAAATCCATGGAGCTGAAGCTAAAACTGACCTTATCACCAGCCTCAAGACCCTCGGTACCTTTTGCAATTATTTGTTCGATAGCATCTTTAACCCATGATACAGGTTCAATATCCTTTGGAACAGGTTTTATTTTGAATTCTAGGGTTCGGCCCTCAAGATTGAAGCGACGCACCTTCTTTGCAAAATCCTTTACAATAACAAATTTTTCCATCTTTATCTGCTTCTCTTCAGGAACAACTGACTCGTTCGGCAAATGTCGAAAGACTGATTAGACGGCGGGACAGACACCTCTATTTACACCTGAAAATTAGATCACGTGATTAGAGCATATTCAGGATGCAAGTTGAGCTTTAATCTATAGAAAATATATATTTGAGAATTGGGTGTTTTCACAAATTTTAAAATCTCATTGACTGTGAACGTAATACTTAATTATAACTAAAAACATTTATATTTCCACAGTCAGTTGAGTAATATCAAAAAAAAAAAGTATTTTTAAATTTGAAATAAAATTTTACCGCTCAAAACACTAAGCCATATTGTTGACGTCATCGGTTATATTGATGGTAAGCACCTAACCTCAAAAATGCACATCTTTTAAAAATTTCTAAGTAATATGTCACTATTATGGAAATTTTCGCTTGGTTCTCGTACTTTCAACTAAAGTCTTGTTCAATGTAAAGTTTTAAATGTCTTCTCCCAATAAAATAAGTCGATTTTTAAATGTTTGCTTGAAGCCATACTGGTTTCAAATGAGAAGTGCGAATACAATCATTAAAAATGACAATAAACTTAAAAAACCTAAAAGTTGAGGTTATGTTGGTTATATTAATGCAACTGATGATGTCACAGCCCGTTTTTGTATAATACCCGTTCAGTAATTCAGTTTTGTTATTTACTTGTTGAAATTTTAAATTGATAGATGAAAGAGTTTAAATATTGGTAAGTGCTTTAATGTATGTACTTCATTTTAATAATATCAAAAAAGCATATTTGCATACAGTGAAAACACCTAATTACTCAAACATGACTTTCATATTTAACGTGATAAGAAATTACTTATTTTTTGTATCTATTGATGTTACTTTCTGAACTAGTATAAAAGTTTTAGGTAGGTACAAAACTAACACACTAACACCACATAAATTATTGTGGGGTTTATTGAAAGCTACCTCATCCTAGTTAATTATAGAAGAAATTGAATGGAATAATTAATAGCTTTAATTTGATATTCGCTAAACTTCGCCAGGACGTAAATGTAAATAAGGCAATTAAAATAAAACAAAATGTACATGACATTCAAAAATATTACTTACTCTTTTAAAATAGGGTTTCAATAACAATTAATTATAAAACACAATTAAAACTGTAAAGAATAAACTTTTTTAGACGATGCGCGATGCAAAGATAAGAACTGTCGGAGCTGCTTAGATAATAAGTCCGCGCGGTTAGAATGTTAACATTCTAATGAAATGAAACAACAGCGCTACTTAATACCCACCCCACATGGCCACCCGGCTGTCGATGAGAACATCGTTGCCTGGTTACAGGACATGGTTAATCACAACTTAAGATTTGTTGGGAGATCCAAGCGAGTTCATTGTTTTTTTTTATCTAATTCGTCCTACTTTAAACATTTTCTTATTTAAAAATACATGTAAATCGGCGTAAACTAATACTTGTTATTTCTTTCTAGGTGTTGAATTTTGGCCGTTGACAATGATAAGTAGCGGGATTAACTTGGGGAAATAAAATCATCCATTTATCTCATTTATTGTGTAATTGATAAGGTGCGAAGATTGTTTATGTCTTTAATATTAGTTTTTCCTATAATATGAATTAAAAGAAGTCTCTTAGAATGAGTAGATTTTTTATTTGCTGGCATTTGACAGTCATCTGAAAATTGTTAAGTGTATTATTTTTATAGCAAACATGACTACCTAATATTAACGTCTCGGTAATGGATGACACAATTTAGTTGTCTAGTACCTACTTAATTGCATTTGCATGTACTTTCCAACGTGCTTCTATATATTTTTTTGTGAAATATAATTTAATAATTACGGTATTACTACGCGATTTTTGTATTTGAGGTATTCGACGTTATTCTGAAGATGTACTTTTTTATTGTACTTATATATTGATCACTTACAACGTGTGTGAATAATGTATTTCCATCTAAACCCATACTTACCTAGAGAAGTTAATGTGTTAATCCTCTTCTTGCCATCTAAGCGAGCCATTTCCACGTCTTACTGCTTTAATTAAAATACACTAATTACTCATAAAGTGAGTAAATTTTTTACCATTCTTTTTAATATGTATTATGTATTAATACAGCATTCAGTACCTATCTCACAATATTATTTCAAACGGATAGAGTCTAATAAAAATAGTTACCGAATAATATCTATACTAAGAATATAGACGGCAGTACAACTACTTAGTGCACTTCTGGAACTCTTACAATTTCAACCATTTATTTTCGAGGCATAAGATAGCCGCAGTGACAAAGTGTCGTCCTACAGATCGAAGGGTCCGGGGTTCAATCCCTACAGCTCCCGGTTTTTTTCGTTAAAAACTTTATTAATTATTATTATTAATTATTGTTTAATTGTAATAAACTATTAATAATTATGGAAAAATATAAATATTGTTACAAGATTAAATTACGTAATGTATTAGGTGTTTATAATTATTCAGAGGGAAGACATCAAATGTTCCCCCTGTCTTCACCTGTCGCACACCTGTTCGTCAGCAAAATTTTCCCAGTCTCAACCGTCGCCATACCTACTTGTATCATATTTTATACTTGAAACCAAAACAACTCAATATTATAATTTATTTATTTAACTTAAATTACTATAAATTTACAATAGATGTATTATATATGCTCATAATTCAATTTCCTTTAAATAAATCTAATTAAATATATCAAGTAAATATAAAACAGTGACGCCACTGTGCACTCGAAAACACCAACAAGCCTACGAAATCTTAGTTCAGACGTTCGTGACGTCACATCGGGACTCTATCGGCGAACAGACTTTAATAAACTACCAAACAAAATTTGTAAACACAGGAATATCGATTACGTTCTCGTAGTCTGAGCGTGTTTGTGGCTGTGGCGAACTGTTTGACGTCACAGTCAATGACGGCGAGTAACAAGAATTGTTTAAAATATGTAGACTTTAATAGTTCATATTTAATACTAAGGAATTGAAAAATGTTTTTTTTGTGAACTACGGTTTTTTTAATGACATTAACATACGCTTGTGAGTATCGTTTTCCAAATTTCATTTTTAAGCAAGTTCTCTATTTAATAACTCACTCCAGTGAGACCGATAAAGAAGTGTAAGTTCGATTCATTATTTAAATAAAGATGGGATAGATCGCGGCCCCAGTACAAATAAAATTATGCAAAAGAGCCGACAGAAGTTGAAAGGATTTAAACTTAAATTTAACGATTTGTGTGTGTGGCGGCGCAAAACCCAAGCCAGGAAACCAATTACTCACTGTTAGGAGAATTTAAATGTTATTAAATCTAAGGCATGTATTGTGCTAAAGCCACTTGTTCCAATAAAGAAAGGGATGTGAATGAAGGCTCTAGGTTCAAGGAAATGGGAATCCGATATTGGAAAACAATTTTTCTTTGCGAGACTTTCCTCTTTGTTGTAGATGTTTAGGTGAATTGTTGTGGGTTTGTATACGATTGTTACCATTTAACTACCTTAACATGCCTTACCTATTAAAATTCTTTTCCAGTTTTGTCACTTACCTAGAACAAAAGAAAAACAAATTAGAATAAAGATAATAATAATAATAATAATTTATACTGCGCATAGGGTGGATATATTGGAAATACAAATAAACACTTAGATCTATACATTGCGTTCTATGACTTCTAACAATTCTTAAAAATTGTCATTTGTAAAATACGTGCAAAACAAGCAAAGAATATCTTTATACTAAATCGGTAAAGAGAGGATAGTAATAAATACACGTCATTAGCGTGTGCAACGAATCCTATTGGCGTTTGAATTTGGAGGGATATTATTCAAAATAAGTTTTACAAAGGCATATCTAATCAACGTCGCTCTGTTACTAGTGCCGTTGGACACTCTTGGTAGTTCTGTTCATCTGTATCCTTCTCTTATAGATTTAGTATAAACTCCAGTCGTTTTTGGATGAGGAAATGGGCAATAAAACACAGTAAGACACCGATATATTTTAACTGCTTTCACTTACAAAAGAGAACGTTAATCCGCTTGTACTATGCCCCAAATTTATGAGTTGACATGAATAAAGAGATGTTTTCTATCCTACTTATATTTTATTACTCAGTTTGCCGTCCTAAAATGACTGAACTTTACTACAGACAGTTCGCGATCGATTATAAAAGGTGTGGGATAATAAGTGCTGCAGTGTCTCGGCCCCAATTTCATTGCGTAATTGTTTAATCATTGTTACTGTTTACATTCCATTGGAGTTTAGTTACTTATTTAACAAACAATGGCCAAATTTTTTACAAACAAGGCGAGGAAGTTAATGTTATAATAACGTATTTATGGTAAAATTCAGGGAATTGTACACTGAACGAATTCCTAATCTAATCTAAAGAGGATTTTACGACAAAGCGACGGTAACAAACAACCAGCAACACGTCATATAAACACTTGCTTATTATACTCTTCGCAAATACGAAAACGAAGAGTATATTGTATTTGATCGGTACATTTCTAAAACCGTAAATATCGCTCGCAGACAAAAAATTTTCATATCATTGTGTTAGTGAACGAATTCTGAACAACTTTCAAAATGTCCGTCCGTCCGTCCGTCCGCCCGTCCGTCCGTCCGTCACGTTTCTTGTAAGCACGATAACTCAAGGAAGAAAAATCCGATTGTACTGAAATTTGGAAAATAAGTTAGTGTTATCTAGAGGAAGAACCCTATTGTTTTTCAACCAAATCGATCAGTAAATAAAAATGTTATTCATGATTTAAATTTGAAAAAACATTGTTTCGTTTTTTATGTTTTTGTAATTGAATAGAAATCTAGTGAAACGATATTTCATTTTAATATTTAAATATTTATATATTTTACAAATATACATTTCATAATGTAATATACAACCGTGGAAATAATATAATTTTCGCTCATCTCTTATAATGTAAAAATTTACTTTTTTTTACGTGTTAAGTGGTGGTGAGTTCCTATGCTTTTGACTCGGAATACAAGGGTCCCGAGTTCGAAACCCAAATGGGGTATGGTATGGTTTTTTTTACTTTATTTTACACTGACTCTTTTACCAACTAAGTTTGCACTATGGCGATGAGTACGTTTTTAGCGTGTTTTCACTGAAACGACTGTAATATCGCTCCAAAATGTCTGTTGTCGTTATGAGATTTGCGTCGAAAGAAACAGATTCTTCCGCTTTAGCTCTGAGTCTAGCTCAGACTTAGCATGCGCTTGAGTTTTGACTCTAACCACAATTTTAGCTTAGCTCTGCCTTGGGTATTGCTCTGGTTCTGATACTAGTTTTGGCTTTTTACAAAATTTACAAAATTTTGAGCGAGGACGTGGAAATACGAGCATTCGCCCTCCAGTATCATATCTAGCACGTTGAGTGCCACTGTATATATAAAAAAATCGGGCTCTCAGGAGAAAAATTTATTTGCATAAATTACTTTAAAATAATCTTACATAACATACTAAGTCATTTTAAGAAAAATATTTGAAAAATACGTGACTTGCAGCAAAAATAAATAACGTTGGTCTCACGCGATCACCAAGTTCCGAATTTTGTCGTTAACGCTATGAGAGACCAACGTGTTACCAAGTTGATTGTGTGCACTTTCATGTTTTAGCACTAGCAAACAACATCATAAGTCTGCTCGCAACAGAAATCATGAGCTAGAAAGAACCAATCAGCTCATATAAATTGATCAGCAACTGTTTTCACCCAATAGTAGTTATTCTGACTAGTTTCTGATTTTCGATCATTTCTTCGAAATTTTTCGTTAAACAATTGAATCAAAAAATTCAAAATTTTCCAATTCATACCAGGGCCGTATTAAGAATTAACACGCCCTTGGATAAATGAAATATTTGTGTGTTTTATGTTTTATTATAAAAAATTGTAGTATTTTCCCCTAAATTAAATGTAATAATAACAAAGGCCCACAAAAAAAAAGTTATTTGAACTTTACCTCTGAATATACTTCTCTTTAGTATTTTTTCCCGCTGATTACGAATCTGAAGTCAGAATGGGGGGTTAATGCATTTTTTATGGTTTTTGGGCGGTAAAATATGCATGTGGCGTGTTCGGCTAGGCTGCATGTATTTTTCTTATGTTTCTTGCCCCACTGACCTCGAATCTATTGTTAGAACCCAAGACTAATTGTCAAAATGTTGAGGAAAATAAAAAAAACCCGTCAAAAATCGCGTTTTCACGGATACTATGTTTTTTTAAGGATATCACGTTTTTCTCATGAATACATAGCGTGTTACGGTGGCCTGCATACACCTTTTTTGAGTAAAATTTCCCGCTGATCACAAATGCTGAGTCAAATTTGAAGGTCAGTGATGCAAATATTGAGAAAAATCAAAAAAACTGTCAAAAATCGTTTTTTTTTCATGGATGTTGCGTTTTTTCATGAACGCATAGTGTGTTCCAATGGTCTGCATATACCTTTATCGAGTAGTTTTTTCCGCTGATCACGAAAGGAAAAACCTGACAGGACAATCGGTCAATTTACCTAGTGTAGATATGTTTATGGTGACTTCATACATTAAAAATACTTAGAGATAGAAATAAACACAGTATTTAAAGAAATTAAAGTTTATGACACCCTTTCAATGGTAAAATAAAATAAGCTTTAACGCTGACCTGTAACCTGTAATATAATATCTTGGCTATACTTACTATACTTACATTAAAATGATCTTCACATACATAAATGGCGTTGTTCTTTTCAGAAATATATATTATATTATTTCTTCTGCAATGTATTAATTAGCCATTTTGATCGGCGATTTTTATCTTTAGATGCGAATAAAAATTTTATTTGCTGATTTAACAGTTATATTATTACACAGTGACACTACACAGTGTTTATAATATTTCTCAACATAAAACAGAATCATAAACTAAACAAAATCTTCAAAATACGCCGAATAGCACACGTGAATACACAATACGATGTTTTCACACAAGCAAACGAAAATACGAAAGTTAAATTAGGAGGTGTTACTCTGTGACAACACTAAAACGCAAAGGTGTATGCGGACGTCTCAAAGCCAACCGCCGACCAGTCTATTAATTAGGGTGAAGTACGGTTAAAGTACGCCATCTGAGTGACACCACGCGAGACTAGTTTTCACGCAGTGACGTCACAGTGATTTTTGCGAGGATTTCAACTTTAATTATTCATTGCAAAGTAAGTACTGCAATTTATGAGCTGATATTCGGTGTAGCGTGTTTGTATACATAATAACACACTTTAATGAAATTAAAAAAATGGGCAAGTTCCCCATTTAGAAAAAAATTCTGAAACTATAACATAATATTTGAAATCGTCGACTCCAAAAACCCACATGGGGCGAGCGTAGAGGCGACTTCAATGTGAATATCAGTCGATATTCCGTTGAAACAACGTCGAGCGTGGTTAGTACTTGGATGGGCTCCCATCTTGGGAAATACAGCGTTCTCGTCCCACCTTCTAGAGGCTTGTATATCAGTGTATACTCGGAAGTTACGTAATTTCAGACGAGGATTACGTAGTGGATATACCATCCTTCGGAGGGGATGTAAAGCAGGCGATCCCTTGTCTATTAAATGTTAGGCAAGTAAAAGATCCCTACTCTTCTTAAGGGAAGAGGTCGGCAAAATTTCCAGGTTGGGGGTAGCTCGTCTCCTGGCGTTGGTGATAGGCCCTGGTAGCGGAAATAGGCCGACGTTAAACAGTCAAAAAAAAACTCACATCGGTAGTGAGGGTGGGGGATGGATGAAGTAAAAAGAATTGTTGAGGCCTTTGGTTCTTGTACACTCAATTTATGAGCTGATATTCGGTGTAGCGTGTTTGTATACATAATAACACACTTTAATGAAATAAAAAAAATGGGCAAGTTCCCCATTTAGAAAAAAATTCTGAAACTATAACATAATATTTGAAATCGTCGACTCCAAAAACCCACATGGGGCGAGCGTAGAGGCGACTTCAATGTGAATATCAGTCGATATTCCGTTGAAACAACGTCGAGCGCGGTTAGTACTTGGATGGGCTCCCATCTTGGGAAATACAGCGTTCTCGTCCCACCTTCTAGAGGCTTGTATATCAGTGTATACTCGGAAGTTACGTAATTTCAGACGAGGATTACGTAGTGGATATACCATCCTTCGGAGGGGATGTAAAGCAGGCAGATCTCATTAAAATACATATGTGTACTAAATTTCAAGTCAATATCTCTAACGGTTTCAGAGTAATGGAGAGCAGAAAAAAGTTACAGACAGACCGATAGACAGATTTTTTTTGCTCAAACTTAAAATCACGATGGTTCATGACATTCTCACCCTATTTGAACAATAAAAATTTTCATTTTTTTGCGTTACTATACGTCCACTGGATGTGGAAGTAATTATCTCGCCCAAAGTCCAAAGTCCAAAACTTAGTCGTACTTCTTTATATGTGTACTTCAGACTCCAATAAAAAAAAAATCAACTCTCTAGACACTTTCTTTATCTCTATATTAGCTTTAATTTTACTTCACTATGTCCAAAACAGTTTGTGTTTGCCAATATCCTAAGCTCGTATTTAAAAAACACAATTTTTTTCAAATAGCTACATTTCGAAATATTATATCCAATGAAAATTTAGAAACACTTTAAAGTAATTCCAGAATAAGAGTGGCGTTACTAGCAAAGATTTCTCCCTAATTAAATGTTCTTAAAAGCTACTACCTACCGTGACAACATCTATTATTGTAGAGTGAGAAGTTGTGAATAAAACATTTGCTTTTAAATAGTTAGAATATAACTTCCGAGGCGAACAAAGTGAGGCGAACTTTGTTTTATTCCTTTATTTAGTCGAAGACGTGTTTGAAACAATTCAGTTAATATTTCTTGTAAATAATGAATTTACAACGTTCGTAGATATTTCAAGTAATCGTGAACAACCATAAATTATGTGGTGGGATGTAAAGGTCTGTGGTATTAGGACATAAATAACACTTTGCCGAAGTGCTGATATTTCGTGCGCTCGAATAATGATGACACAGCTAATTAAAATATTGCAATTATAGAAATCCTCTTTTAGATTGCAGGAGGCGATGTTCATTTTTTACGGGGCCGAGGTAAAAATCCTCTTTAAATACTAAGGTAAATTTTGTTTTGCATTCTCATGAAAAAATAGGGTCTTCCATTTAAGACGTTAGCATTAATAATTATTTTTGATTAGTGGTTGATGGTCTGTGCTTTAATGCTGGTAACGGTTAACGGATATAGACCAAAACGGTGTTAGGAAAAGACTTTTTTAAGTAGTCGACGTTTCGTCAAAATTTATTGACATCGTCAGGACTCTAAAATTGAACATATTGATGTAGTTATTTATCGGACAATATCATATTATTATTAAGAAACATTGTGATTGTTTATCACTGAATAAAATATATAACAATGAATTAAACAAACCAAATACATAAAAGTTTATCCTTTTTCTATTAATTATTATTTTATACTAAAAATGTTACTTATAACGAGGGAAGATACTAAATTTAAAAAAGTAATGTTGGAAAGTAAAAATGAAGTAAATTTTCGTGTAAAATTATTAGGTTTAAAAACTTTAATCATCTAATGATATTAAACCAATGAAAAATTTATTAACTTACATTTAGGTGGGTTTTCCTTTGTTATATTAGATTTAAAAAATAAAACAGAACACATTGATATCAACAAATACAACTCCTCAACGTATGAGTAACCTAGTCTATACTGATAAGAATTATCTAAAAAATATTTAGACTGGGACATGAGTTTTCTTTTGACAATACAAAAGTAATTGGTCAACAGAACATTCTTGAAAAACCTATTATGCTGGAAATGAATAAAATTTTAAAAAATCAGTCGGTAAATTAACGAACAGACACTGACAATTTATGTACTGTATTTTAAGTTAACTAACAGCATTAGGTAATGTCTTTTTATTTATTTATTTTTACTTAATATTGTAGTTTTAAATTATTCGTAATATATACAGGGTGTCCCACTTAAAACTCTCGGCGCCATTTTTTCGATAACCAAAAGCGATATTTGAATTCTGGAAAAGGTGTCTACTAGAATATATAAATGGCTTCAGTTCTGAGTAAAAATGGTTATTTGACTCATTGAGATATAGATGGCGTTGCGATGCAAAGACATTTTTCGATCCTAGGAACGATGAAACGAGTTGCATGAGATGGAGAATTATATTCTGAGCAACTTTTTCGAAAACTCACTGGTTCTTGAGATATTTGAACTTCAATATAACTTTCTTGAATATAAAAATCGTCATAACTTTTTTAAAATACCTACATTTTAGACAATAAGTCCTTTGGGACATTTTTCAAAGTGAATCAGGTTAATTTAGATGGTAATGAAACATTTATTTCAAAACACAAAATATTTGGAAATTAAAGATTTTGACATTTTTGTTTATTGCGTATTGTCTAATTTTTGCGTCATGTTTATGTTGTAAGTTCTACTAAATTTTACACTATAAATTGTAGACATATGAAAAAAAAATGGGATTTTTGTTACTTGAAAAATTACATTGATTTTCAAAAAATTACATTGATATTCAAATACATATCTCGAAAACCAGTAATTTTTCGAAAATTGTTCATATTAAAAAAGTAGCTCAGAATATAATTCTCCATCTCATGCATCATTTTATCGTTCCTAGGATCGAAAAATTTCTTTTCATCGCAACGCCATCTATACCTCAATATGTAAAATAACCATTTTCACTCAAAACAAGTCATTTATATATTCTAGTAGATACTTTTTACAGAATCCAAATATGGCTTTTGGTTATCGAGAAAATGGCGCTGGAAGTTTTAAGTATTATTTTTTTTTCCGTTGCAATTTTTGCTTGTTTTCCTTATAATCATTTAAAATCTAAGCTTTTTATTTTTAATTTTAACGAGTTATTTTACTCACAATCTGTTATTATTTAATTGTTATTCAATTGTTGGTAAGTTAAAATAGCTAAATAGTTCTTTTTGTTATTGGTTTCTTTTTTGTAAAGGATTAAATGTAGGTGGGAGAAGATTTTTCACCTAAATATGTTTCAGATAATTCTTATCAGTATAGACTAGGTTACTCATACGTTGAGGAGTTGGTTGATATTAATGTGTTCTGTTTTATTTTTTTAATCTAAGGTCCGGCGCCCACAGAAGTGACGGTGGCGTATGGCGTGGTAATGGCGTGGCAGTGGCCTGGTCGCCGCGTCTGATTTCAACGCTTACAGCGGTGACGTGGTTACCAGGTCAGTCGCGACGTCAAAAGGTTTAAACCATTTTGTAGAATATCAAAGAGTGTTTTAATTTGTTATTAGACAAGCTGAAAGATGTAATTTCAAAAAAAAATACAAACTGGAGAGTTCCTGTTAGCGCCGAAGAGCGACTATTAATTACTCAGATAAGTACCATACACATTATCAGTGACGAACTGCGGCTAAGAGGGCCTTACCTTAACTCTCTGAGAGCCACAATCGTCGTTCACAGCACGTAGGGGCCTAACTAACAAAATTGCAAAGTTGGATTAGGCCCTGTAAAGTGTATGTTCCTGAAGAAACAGACACTTTGTAGGGCCTAACTCAATTTCGTTATTTTGAGAGGCCACTACGTGCTATGGACGATGAATTATGAAGGTTTCTAGTTATAAAGGTTTTTTTTTTCCATACTCATCTTTTAGGTAGGTTTTAAATTATTTCCTTAGCTACAAATAAATATAGAATCAAGTTTTTTTTATTAGTGAAGCCGTATACTGGAAAATGTTTCATTATTTTTAGACGGTATAAAAAAATATTGAAATCAAAAAAGCAGTTTTTTTTTATTTTTGAAAAATTTCTCCGATTTTTCCATTTTCCTAAAAAGTCATTTGCCCGGTCCAACACTGAAAACTACTAATATTATGTCATATTCATATCTGCAGGTAATGTTTGATACTTTTACACAAAATTCCAAAAATACAAGAAAATAAAAAACTAGTTCTTTATTCTATAATTTACACAAATATAATTGAATATCTAATAAAAGTAATCAATTAGGTCGATAAACCGCATATTAAATTCAATATTGTCCCGTATTGTATAGTTGAAGAACACGACTGGAGATTGGCATTGCCATAAACGGTGCGCCATACGTGGCACGGGAATGGCGCGCTATCTCCACACCGCTACCATACCGCTGCAGTAACGCTCGTTCATATCTTAATATTGTATTGTACCCCGCCACCCGCCAGAACCACGCCTTCGCCACACCACCGCCACGCTACGTCTGCGAGCGCTGCGCCTTATAACAAAGGAAAACTCACCTAAATGTAAGTTAATAAATTTTTCATTAGTTTAATTTCATTAGATAATTAAAGTTTTCAAACCTAATAATTTTACACGAAAATTTACTTCATTTTTACTTTCCAACATTACTATTTTAAATTTAGTATCTTCCCTCGTTATAAGTAACATTTTTAGTATAAAATAAGAATTAATAGAAAAAGGATAAACTTTTATGTATTTGGTTTGTTTAATTAATTGTTATATATTTTATTCAGTGATAAACAATCGCAATGTTTCTACTTAAAAAAGTCTTTTCCTAACACCGTTTTGGTCTATACCCGTTAACCGTTACCGGCATTAATAAATTATAATTCGAGAAATGCATAATTGCAAATTTCATAATTAAAAATCTATGGGCGTCGTAGTTTTACCCTGAAGGAGATAGGAAAATTTGATTTAAAACAACACTGACGTAGTTGTTAGAAACTACACGTGTAGGGCTCGAGTTTAGTGTTCAGTGCTTCGTGCATGTGAAAACACTTCAGTGCCAGAGCTTTAAATTTTATCCTTCGTACTTATTAATTAATTAAACCATATTATCAAATGAACGAAAATACAGAATTCTACTGTTTTTAGATATTTTAATTAAGATAACACATATTAATCTAGTGTTTGTATAAATCAAATTATCATGAATTGATATTATAATTCAAATGAACAATCAACGAGGGACGAAGGTCGCTCTGTCTTGATTATACTTGTCTGGATACCAAAAGTTAAGCAAGAGGCGCCTAGTATTTAGAGAGTGAACTCTAAAGAAACATAGTGAACCCACTAGTGGCTTGTACATCAGTTTAAACACAGAAGCTACACAATTTTAGGCGGAGATTGCATAGTGGGGGTATACCAGCCTTCTGATAGGATATAAAGCAGTCAGTTTCTTGTCTATTAGATATTAGGTAAGAAAAAATACTTCGACGGCGAAGAGATTCGGCAAATGTTCCAGGTTGTGGGTAGTTCGTATCCTGGCATCGGCGATTGGTCTTAGCCGAGGAAATGGGCCGACTTTAAATAAACGAATTAAAAAAAGAGAGTATTCGAAAAATAAAAAAAATATGAACAAGGTGGGATAACAATCATTTTATCCACTTCGTTGCGAAAACGTGGCTAAATTTTAGTCCTAAAAGTAAACTTAAAAATTCTGAATTTAATTTAAAGTAAAGAATTATATTGCTAAACAAGGATAAATATGTTGGGATTACCTATTTCAATAACAGACAACTAAGAAAAACATTCAATGGGTATCCGCGGTAGAATATGCCCAGGTCCATCTTTCACTAGTTTTGTATGAAAAATACCCTAATAACATTTTAAAATTAAATTGTTAAATCGCATAATCCACGTAATGTTCGATCGAACTGTTTTCGCTGTCTATTTGTCAGTAGGTACAGGAGAAGGGTGTGAAGTAGACCTTTGGGCGGTCGGAGCGGTCATGTGACTTGTAAAATTCAAATTGAAATTTGACATCAGATTTTTAATGAAATTTTTGAAAATGGAATTTTTTACTATCCATTCGATATGTGTTTTAAGATGCCCTAAAAAAATCCAAAAATACCTTTGACAGCATTTTTCCTGGTTAGGTCTGGCGTCCAGGTCCAAATTCCAAAAAAATGGTTCTAGGTACCATGATGGAACGTGGTATTTTTTTTTAAATCAAGATATTGCTTAAACAAGATTTTATGATGCTATGATGCTAGGGGCAGCATTTTTTGTATCACAGAAATAGTTAATATGCAAAAATGGGTTTGGCCAGGTCGTCCAAAGGAAGCTGTTGTTTGCAGAGAATGTAAAATCGAAACCAATGGTCTGCAACATGTTTTTTTACTCTAAAAATGTTTTTATGGCGGTTAACTAAAATTTTTTACACTTGACAGCATTTTTCTATGTAGCGGTATGTTTTATTTACTTAATTTAAGCAAATTGCGGTCATGAATTTGGTTGTTTCCATAAAATGTGTTTTAAAACACGCAGTGAATATAATATTGAATTGGGTAAAACCACTTCATAAAAAAATGCTGCCAAGTGTAAACATTTTTAGTTAGAAGCCATACAAATATTTTCAGAGAAAGAAAACCAAATCCACTGACACTCTTGCGCGTTTGTCGATCCCCTCCCCAGTCAGCAATGCACATTCCTTCCAAACCACTTCTTCCTTTGGTATATCTCAGTCCAAGATGTTTTGTAAAATTGAGGTAACGAAGTATTCGTTTAACTACTTTCCATGCTTAGGTGGTTAGTTTCTCCAGTTATCTACTTAGATATGATACGCTGAATGCAATATCTGTCCCAGTAATGAAAGAAATATACATTAAGCTACAAATTAATCGCCGGTAGAGTACATCTTCAATCAGATCGTTTTCATCTAAATGGAAATTTGTCTCCATAGGCGTAGCAACTCCACGACATTCTCCCATGCCAAATTCATTCAGAAAACGATTAATCATCCTTGATTGAACAATTTTAAGGCTATCTTCACTGCGAGATATTTCCATTCGCAAGAATGATGAAACTTCACCAATAATCTCAACCTTGAACTCACTATATAAGTCCTTCAATAGTTGATCAACAAGTTCATTAGAACCTCTGATGAGGCACCTACAGATAGTGCCAGATAAACATTGACCTTGGCATACAAACAGAAGTTGTGTTCGAATCTCCTAAAAGGTAACTTAGACATAGCTTTATTGAAATTTATGTTCCAACATTTTGGATAGTATATAGTTGCACGGTTGAGCTTGCGATATTTCGAATCGCTTTTCAATCCTATTGGTTTTTACGCACAGGTGCATAAATAAATTACCACCTTCTTCGTAAGGTACCTTTGGCAACCAATCTTGCTTTTCTCGTTCTATCTTTCTTTATTTTAAATATCCAAGAGTATCGATGACTACTTGATCTTTAGATAATTAAGCTGGAGTCCAAGTTTGAAGTTTTTCGTGAGAGTCTAATTCACTTTTCACAGCTTGCATCCACTCTGGCGATTCACATGCATCTTCACAAGTTTTAGGTTCTTGAATCGATGATAAAAGTAGACAATAAGCAACGTACATCTCATAATCGTTCAAACTAGGTTTCTTCACACTTATTTCTGCTCTGGTTTTAATTTTATCATTTATTACAATTCCTTCACCTGAATCATTTGATTTCTCTTCTGCATCATAAAATTATACTTTTTCTTTAGTGTCATTAGATTCAACTGAAATTTCCACAGGTAAATAACTATTTTGTTGTTGACTATCACGAAACTCCATAACGTTTTCGTCAAAACGTAAGTCACGTGACCTTATTACCTTTTATTTAGAGGGTAACCAGAAAATATAACCGCTTCCGCAGTATCCTACCATTTGAGCTTTTCTGGCTTTAGGTTCAATCTTGTTTTCTTTAGGTAAAATAACATACCACACACGACGTCCAAAAATTTTTATTTTACTAATATCATTTCTGCCATCTAAGTGATGGTGTTTTTCCCTTATCAAGAGCATATTTGGGGGTTCTATTCAGTTCATAGACAGAACATTTTATTGCTTCTCCCCACAATGATTTGGGAACTTCTAAGTCAATAATTTTGATGCAAATCATTTTTAATAATGTACGATTCATACTCCGCCTTTCCATCCATTAGTAGGCTGTAAGCCATAGTGTATTTTAAGTGAATTGCTTTGTTTTTAGCAAACTGTTAAAAATAATAGCGAATCTAGTCGAAGTCTTTTCACTTTGGTATCATGTTGTTTTTTAAGTTCTTGTACATGGTCTATTAAGTTACTTTCTGCCTCATTTTTACTTTTTTAAATTTTCACTATAATAAAATGCGAATAGTCATTTAGTATCACTTGAAAATATCTGCCACCATTACTTGTAGGTGGGATTACTGGTCGACATACAGTGCGTGTAATTGCCGATTAGGCATGTACATTCACGTAGCGCGAGAGATATGACAACACAGCAGCAGCAAACTCGCCCGTCGACGAAGCATGCCAGCTCTCAGTTATTTCATTTCAGCCAGCTGGCACACCCGATGTTGTAATTCTTACTCCCTATGCCTAGCCCGCCACTACACACACTGTATATCACTGTGCACGAGTTCACCGATTGCATAGGCATGTTTCTCGTTGGGAGAAAAAGGATAACAAGCAAATTTTCCTTCTATGCAAGTTGTGCATAATTTCTTTGGAAATTTTAGTTCAAGTTGACTGAGCGCTCCTTTCCCAGCGTGACCAAGCCTTCAATGTCAAGGGTCATCATCAACTATAACTTGACACTTTTCATGAACGACACTGTCTATTGTCAAGGTATAAAAACCACCTCTATTTTCACACATCAGCGCAAAATTATTTCCACAAATTGTAGTCTTATTATTTTCAACTATAATTTTATGCCCTTTGGAAGTCATCTTTGAGGCTGATATTAAATTATGCTTCATATTTGGAACCATTAGAGCTTCTATAGTAATTGAAAATCTTTGACATTTAGTGAATAATGCAAATAGGTATCTTGTTTGCTTTCAAAATTTTACCATTTGCAATATGGATATATACATGGTGATCTACAATAATTCATGTATGGTTCGAGGCTTTCTTTTACAAAATGATTACTTGCCTCTGGATCTAAAACAGTACTCGCCCATAATCTGATAAATATTATGCTCGTGGAAATCATGAATAAATAATATACCAGAATAAATCGATTGCATTTTATCCTTTATTTGACATAAGTTCAAAATTATTAATTACAATAATAATTGATATCAACAACTGTGATTGCGAGCGTGTGGTGGGTTCCAATATAATAACTAGGGAACGACTCCTAGTCAACTGACAATATCTACCTATTTACTTAAATCCTTAACACAAAGTAACTTTACAGAAATACAGTAAGTAGTATTTTCTAAAGAGATAACATAAAGAGATAAATTGTCATTACAAATTGACGTTTCAAAACACAACATAGTTATGTTATTTATTGAAAAATTAATTCTGACTCTGCTAATGCTGAAAAAATACCTTAGGAATGAGATATATTTTATGAAACGCCAAAAAGGAAAGTAACTAACATACATATACATTTATAAAATTAGTCCCAGTGGAAAAATGTGATGTGGTAGCCCAAATGTAAGAAATAGTTTCGTTGAATGCTACATTGCGATCCCTCGCAACTGTCGGGATCTTCTTTGTTGCTATCGACTTAATCTTCTTCATCCCTACTTTTATCTTCACCATTCTTCCATCTACCAATTTTGCACATATTATCACTGCATGCATAAATCACTCACGTATCATTGTGGTACCAATTTTAATCATCCATCATGTTACAGCTTAACAGAAATCTAGTTAATCGCTGTGTTTTCATTTCCATAGACAACTTGATGCCGTTTTTTTTTGTTGAACGCTCATTATATAATTGGAAAAATATATAATAATTAGAATAGAAGCTGGCGATGGAACACGATATGTAGCTGCCTCCTGGAAAATTCCCGGTTGATTGGATATTCATGAACCTCTTCGCAGCTTACTGCACAAAAGCTAATTAATTCAATGAATTCAGAATTAAGCGAGAAGTATTATAAAAGTCGAAGGGACCTGTCTAAATTTTAAGCGTTGGCGTTAATTTATTATTATATTTAGCTCAAAGGAATCCTTTCGTGTTACACAAGCAAAATTTTAAATAGTAAAAGGTGGGCTTATTTGAAGTTGAAAGCAAATAGCTAAATATGGATAGCTTTGTGACTGACGCAAAGTTATTTTTCATATTTTAATATCTTCTTTTTCCAGAGAAATTTATTTTTAACCCTTTCCCCATCATCACAGCGTGTAATGTGTAGGATTCAAATTTAACTTCTTAGTTCCGTTCTTTCAAGGCTATCGTGAAAAAGCGATCCAAATGGAACATATGAAAAACATTTTGGCCAATACTTACCTTCACCCAATTTATAATAAGGCTCCGACATTTAAACATTAACACCTACATACAAATTTTTCTATTACTTATCTACACACACAAAAAAAAATAACTTTTTGAATCATTATTGAATATTTTCATTATTTTGGCTTGTAAATATTTACGTATGAATATACATTACTTATATGGATATATCTAAACTAATTCAAAGAGTTCAAAGCGAATTTTACAAATCTGCTGTCTTTTTGCTACATTTAATAAAAGGTATGTATGCCCCTAAAATGTATGCCATAATAACAGTTTCTTTAGCGACTTGCAAGGACTCGTCATTAGGCGCAATGCATTTGATAGTTTATCTATTCGAGTTAATTAATTTTTAGCGAGTGTCATGAAACGTCGAAATTTTAAGTTCGAGTAAAAAAAAATTTGTCTCTCTGTAACTTTTCTCGTGCGAACGATTACTCTGGTACAGTTGATGATATTGAAATTTGGTACACCTATATACTCTAACGAGATCTGGAACTATATTATATTTTGATCTTATTCCGTTGAAGAATTGGGGGATAAAAGGACGGGTAAAATGGAGGTAAATAAGAAAAACAAGCATGTCATGTTTTACTTCATATAACGAGTTTTTTTTTATTTATTATTTCTACTAATTATTACATTAGGTCTTCTTAAACTTTAATTTCTCCACTGTTGAAACAGAGCTCTTCTAATGTTTTCCAATTGTTTAGATTCTGTGTTTTTTTGTAATCATCTATTGTGATCGACCATTCATCTTTTATGGGGTTTTTGTTAGTTCTTCTCTTTTCTTATAGCCTTCAGGTTAGAAACTTTAGAGTCCACTTATTTTCATCCTACATAGCCACATATCCGGCTCATTGCCATTTCAATATTGCGATCATTTCTGGAATAACCGTCTTTCGCTCTTTGTTCTATGACCTCATTCCTTATGGTGTCTTTAACTAACCTCTACATTCGTCATCCATAGTAATTTCTTATGGATTTGAAACAATGGCTTTTACACTTACACAGTGTACATAGATACCAATATACACTGTGTAAGTGTAAAAGCCATTGTTTCAAATCCATACGAAATTACTATGGAAGAATTTAACAATCTGACGAGAAGTATTCAGACTGTTTATAGAAAGAGATAAGAATTTTTATCTTTAAAGAATTGAAATCGCATGCTGATCACAATAACAGGAAAGATCTTTTCCGATCAGTAGATGTGATTATATATAAAGGACCCCGCACATTTCTTATGTAAACAGTCAAATTGACTGAATTTTTAATATGTTGTAGATTTCGACTTTCTGATTTAAAAAAAATCTCATGGGCCCAACTCGATCCTCTGTCTAGTTTCCAAGACACAACTATAAATTCTTGTAAAATTCTGTATCTTGTCGAAATTTTAATTTATTTATGAGGTCAAAGGAGCAATTTCCGAAAGCTCTTCAATTAAAGTTTTTTGATCAGGAAGACACATACTTTATGTAAAAAAGGTTTTAACCAATTTGATCGAATATTTTTTTCACTTGTTATTTTTATATAGATTTCCCGGCGCCGTCGCCAATGTTTTTCAAAGTTTAATTTTTTCTACGCTATTTTTATTATAACAACAAATGTTTTTAATGCAAAATATTATAAATGGCTATTAGAACGTATAACAATATGAAACTTATGAAAAAAATCATGAATTCGAAATTTTTTAAATTGTACAAGAGGTCATTCTTGTACATTTCTTGAGCTGTATCTCGGAAACTAAAAATAGGGTCGAGTTGGGCCCATGAGAGTTTTTGAACAGAAAGTTGAAATATACAACATATTAAAAATTCAACCAATTTGACTGTACCCTAATTTACATAATAAATGTGCAGAGTCCTTTAACTTCAAAACGTGCTCAATTAAGGAGTCTACCAGAAGTCTAAGAACTGACAGGGAACAGGTTATTAAGATTTGGTGCTAATGCTGCGCAAACTTTCGAAAATTACCATCCTGTGGAAAAATAGACTGGAAGTAGGATTAAGAGAACGTACCTTCGAGGAAAAGTCGAGGCTGCTATACAGGAAATGAAGGTCTGTGATTCTTTTATCCTGTTAATTCTTTCCTACGGGGATGTACTATTTTGGCTAGAATTACCACCGAGAGATCGTTTAAGTCTAGAAAATTTTCAAAATTTCTGCATTCGTTACTGTTTAAATCAAAGAACGTTCATATCGGCGAAAATTACAGAATCAGGTGAACTTATATTACGCAAAAGATTTATACTTTACTCCTTGCCCTTAATATTTAAAATAAACTTACAATGGAACCAACCTATCTGATCAAGTTGTCAAGGGGTTTGAACATGCATAGTTGTTACACTCGATATTGTTATATACTGTTCCCAAACATAGAACTACACAGTTACAAAGATCTTTCTCCTATAATACTAAAAATGTTCATAATAAACCACGTCAATTCTATAGCTTCAGTTTCAGTCCGTAAAATTGTAAAAAAGTATTTACTATGTCAAAGATTGTAATCTACAACCGACTTTAAAAGAAATTAAAAAAGAAAGAGGTTTTCAATTAGACTCGTATATATGTTTTCATATTACATATCAAAGTATTATGCTTCTACTTACTGCATACTAGAATATCATGCTTCTATTTACTTTATATTTATAATACTAAAGCATATTTATTTTCATGTATTAATTTATTCATTAACGATGTTACTAATTATATTCTCTTAATGAGGAGTTAGCAGTTATTATTATCTAGACTTATTATATCATTCAAAATAGTCATAAATAGCCATTTCTACTTCATTAGCATAACATAAAGTTTTAACCAACAATCTTTTGCATTCAAAAGTGCAGCCTGGAGTCTTAGTATTATGCTTTGATAAATTTAAAACTATATATCAAAAAAAAATTTAATTGATGCTAAGAATAAAACTTAATAGTCACGACTCAAAAATATTATAAATATTCATTTTTATTATTTCGCTAAGATTTCTGAATTGTTGAAACAGACAATTACATTAAAAACTAAAGAAAAGACAATTAGGGATATCCATCATCCTTACCTCAAACAATATAGGTAGACAGCGACTGTCCCCAAGTGCACATCTCCATTTCAAGTCTATATTCTAGTCGTTATTCGGTTGATGGTCTTAATATCCCATCTTCCTTTACCCAACTTTAATTTGCATTTTTATATTTTAATAGGCCACCACGATCCTTTTATAGCACTAGTATTTTAATATTCCGCTGTTCCTTCCACTTTAATCGAGAACTTCGTACTTAGGATATAGTCATCAGCAATCAAGTAATTTAATTTCTTTTTGTTTTAAATTGAAAGGTAAAGATTTATGAAAATCTAGATTCGTGCAAATTTGTACCATCATTTTTAAATATCTCAAGCATTCTTAGTAATTTCATATTTAATGTATAACTATTTTCATTAGGATTTATGTTATATTACAAATTCAAAACTGCTGACCAAGGAATCACTACTTCCACATCCAGATTTTCTAACATTTTTTGTTTATATAACTTTAATAATATAATATTTGAAATCGTCTACTCCAAAAACCCATAAAACGATATGATGAAGGCGGATGAGGTAAAAAAATATTTTGAAGTTTTTGGTTCTTGTACACACACTAAATCACCCCCTTTAATAATGGGGTGGGGGTGATAATGAAGGGTGGCTAATTCCAAAAATTTTTTTGAGACCTTAGCTTCTTTTGTATGTACTAAATACCAATTTTATGGACTTACCTGCTTGATTTATCTATTGCTTGATTTACCTGTTTACCTCCTTTTAATCTAATTTACCCCCAAATCCTTCGACGGAATAAGATGAAATTATAATCTAGTTCCAGATCCCGTTAAAGTACATACGTGTACCAAATTTCAAGTCAATATCTTACACAGTTCCAGAGTAATCGTGCGCACAAAAAGTTACAGACAGATAGACTGACAGACAGTCAGACAATTTTCTTTGCTGAAACTTAAAATCTCGTCGCTTCATGACATTCTAAGCCTATTTCAACCATAAAAATTAAAAAATTTTTTTTTTTGCCGTTACTATACTTCCACTGGGTGTAGAAGTAAAAACGGAACGTTGTCAAATGATTTTTATACAATTTTTTTATTAAAAATTGCTTTTGTTTTTTATTTAATTCTTTTGATTGATTTGTTTTCATACATTTTTTTGAAAAAAAAATGTGAAAGGTATAAATGTTTTGGGTAAATGGCGATTTCGGACGAAGAAATAGCTAAAAGACTATAAGCTAGTCGGGCGTTGCCGAGTGCGAATATTTCTCGAAAACCGGATGCCCCAAGGACCCACTTTTTTACCTATTTATTGGATATTACCTCGAAACATAAACTAAGTTTGGTATATTTAATTTATTTTCAAATCTTCTGAAGATGGTAAAGCAATATTTCCGAAAAGTCTGACTAAAGTGACGATGACTCAGTCTGAAACTTGACTACTCATATTATGCATTATCGTCGGCAATGCTCAGACTTTTATGGTTATTTGTTTACAAAGGCGAAATAATATATTAAGTAAATAAGATAGGACCTAGCACTCTTCCTTGTGGTACTCCGTACTCTATTGTCTTGGGCTCACCAAGGATATCATCAATTTTCACATATTGGATACGCAGTGATAAATAGTTTTTTGGTAAGCTTAAGACAAGTCCCCTGATGCCGTTTTTTTTTCTAACTTATATAATAAACGCTTATAACAACCAGTGTAAAAATCTTTCGCAAGGTCAACGAATATGCAACGTGATAGAGTTTCTTGTCAAGTTCTTTATATAAGTAATGAGTTAATGTGGCTAATGTGATCGGTTATTAATATAAATATCCAACCAATAATAAGAATTTTTAATTAGGCCATTTATTAATTATCGAAACATATACATACATACTTAAGGGAGAATAAGAAAAGGCATAAAACGTTAATGTCATTAGATTGAGATGAACTGATTTAGTTATGGGTTATCCCATTTTAAAATAGGCCTTCACACTTTTTCTGCGCTTCTATATATACTGTAAGTTATTCTACAACGCACTTTCCCCCGGCATATAGATGAAAGAGCAAAAGAGAATAACCCATTTCCAATTTCGCGTTAAAATATTGGGCGAGAATAGTTTTAAAAGATGTTCACCGAAGAAGTGAGCTAAAATTCAGTTCCAGTAAGCCCACATTGTTTCGCAGTTACCCTAATAAATTTTAAACAAAAAGAAATAGAAAGAAACCCCAATAATTCCCGTTTCACATTCACTTTCCAAGTTCGCCTGGAAATAATTTTATCTGTGCGTATTCTCGAAATAGTCCATATGTACAATTCAAAATCGATAAGAGGATCTGGCGATCCCTTCGGGACGTATTATTCCTTCAGCCGTATTGCTCGTCACCCTGACATCATCAATATGACCACAGTTAAACCATATTGCGTTTCGTAAACATGAAAAGGTCTTTTGATTGCCGTTCATGCTCTATTTACTAACTTGTTCGTTTTATTACGAGAATTCTCTATCGAGTTCTGGCCATAGCTAAGCGGGAATTTTAATAGAAATTGACATTGCCACATGAACACAATAATTAACAAACAGTTCCTGAAATTTGTATCGTTCACAACTTGCTTTGTGCCTTTGCCATAGCGTACTTGAGGGTAAACTACAAAATTGCAATAATGCAAGATTGATTGAGTATGACGTTATTAAAATGTACAAATGAACTTTGACGATCAATATTGTTCGGTCTGTTATGTACGCAAATTCTAAAGAGCGTAAGATTTATTGCATTCGAATGAACTAATTTCAGCTATTCGCATTTTGAAGTGTGCAAAAATATTAGTGACATAATGAATTACAGTGAAAGAAAAGAAGCTTATATTTAAACGAGAGTAATTTAAATGGGGATCATTCAAAATTAAACAAATTTAACAATAATATTAGCATTAAAATAAAAATTTCACAGTAAATAAATACTTTGGAATACTTTAACAACAGTTTATATTGATTAGCATCAAAATGAAACGGCATTGATTAATAAAATTAAATGGTCCTAAAAAATGTCTTCTTAAATAACACAGGCACATACAGAAAAATGCCATGTACTAAGAACCAGTCTATCATACCCATATTAGTCCAGTCAACGGAGCGCTAAAATGACCAAAATCTCTAATTTGAGTGCTAATGAATGGATTTTGATGAAACCTTGTGCAATGTGTTTGTAATGACGTTAATAAAAAAAATTGAAAAAATAAATTAGAGTAGGAAATGATCGGAAGGGGTAGAAAACTTTTATCACGGGTTCCGTAACTTGTGGAGTCACTTCAAAAATTTAAAAAAATAATATGTTTACCTTT
This sequence comes from Rutpela maculata, assembly GCA_936432065.2. Taxonomy (NCBI): domain Eukaryota; kingdom Metazoa; phylum Arthropoda; class Insecta; order Coleoptera; family Cerambycidae; genus Rutpela; species Rutpela maculata. The sequence goes on from OW386291.2 coordinate 101,076,230, forward strand.
TTTGGCCCAAAATAAGATGTTTTTACTCTTGTGAATTTTTTCGATGCATTTTTCGAGATATGGCACTCTAAAATTCCTAAAAGTGGGGGAGGGGAACGTAAAAGTTGAAAATAGTATATTAAAGTATAAGTGGATATTAAGGTCTTTAAAACACTCGCGATTTTTCGAGCACAACGGCGCAGCCGGAGTGCTCGAAATAGAGCAAGTGTTTTAAAGACCAGTTATCCACGAATACTTTACGCTATTTTTTTTTATTGGTACACTTTGAAATCATAAATACTGGTATTATTACTACAAAAAATGGAAATAAGAATTAAGAATGTAAAATGGTTGAATCCGTGACATCAGGATACCTGTCAGTGTCATGAAAATGAGAAAACAAAAATTAATTTGCAATCTGTCACATATGATTAATTATTGTCACTACAGTTGCTACTGATTGTATATTGCTTTAAAATGAGTTCTAACATTGATTACTTAAATAGAAAAGCAGAATCGCGGTTAATACCGCAAAAATCGGAAGACGCATATGAATAAGAATACGACAAGTTCCACAAATGGATGGAAGAGCAAAAGGTAACAGATACAGATGAACGAGTTGTACTTGCTTACCTTTAATGTTGCCATGGTAACTTTAAAACACGCGCGTTTTTAAAACTTGGATTTAAACACTCTGAGGCGTACTTTAAATAAGCAAAAGAGGGTACCAATAAAAAAAATACTTTTTGTTTCTTAGATTTTTTTTGTAACTTGCTAATTTTCCGAGTTACAGACAGTCTTTCACGATAAATAATGTACTACATTTTGTGAAAACTTTTAAAATTTTCAATTTAAAAAAAATATTGAACCTTTAAAAACGGTATAAATATATAGGCTTCATATTTTTTTATAATAATATATGTAAATCACGCTCATTTTTCGAATTTATATGTATTTTTTAATGTGCAAAAATGCAGTACATTATTTATCGTGAAAAACTGCCTGTAACTCGGAAAATTAGTAAGATGCAAAAAAATTCCAACAGACAAAAAATGTTTAGAACGCCTCAATGCATACGTTTGAATTTTTTCAAATTTTTAAATAACGTATTTTTAAAGCGCTACAATTTCAAAGGAAGGGGTAGTTTTTCGAGTTGTGAAAACCCACTTTACAGAAAAATTGCAAATAAAAAAAGTGTTGTAGTTCGATGTTACATTCACCTGAATATTTTCAAATTTTTTTTCAACTTTTACATTTCCCCTCCCCCACTTTTAGGAATATTAGAGTGGCCATATTTCGAAAAATATATATATTTTTTTTAATTTACGAGTAAAAACATTTTTGGCCAAAAAAGGTAAAAATACTGTTTTTTCATTCATTTTTGACCTGATTCTACAAGTTACGGAACCTATTCTGATCATTTTCTACTCTTTTCTCTTTTTTCAACTTTTTTATTAAGAGGGGACAATGCCAATCACAAAGTTTCATCGGTAAAGTTAAAGCTGAAGTGGGGTGAAAGGTAGGTATAGCGAAGTATAACGCTATAATAATAATATAGAATGATATTTCAAAGGATTTATTTGAATGTTAACATTTTCTGTAAAATATATAATATAAATTGTTTGTTATTTTTTCTATATCCATGGTTACATGTAGATATGTGGTATGTACCCTACATTACTCCCCCCCCCCTACAACGAAGAAACCAACTTACCAAGGTATCAATATTTAAGATGACATTTAAGTGAAAAGTCAGTTTTGACAGATAGATGCCAAAATAACGTAAAACAAGGAGATTTATTTTTGTAATAACATTATTCTTAATGTATGTTATATGTAATTGATGAATTGAAATAAAATAGCATATAAGACTGATGCTAAGTGAATAAAAGTTCGCAATCATAATTGGATTGAGCTTCTTTAATAAGCAATTGATAAAAATAGCAAGCGTGTGCTAAGTGAATGAAAGTTGGCAATCATAATTGGATTGAGCGTCTTTCAAAGATGTCGCACCAGCTATAGCAGCTTTGGCTAAAGAAAAGCTGGCGAGACAATTAAAATAGTGAATGAGTTTGCAATCATAATTGGATTGAGCTTCTCTAAAAGATGTCGCACCAGCTATAGCAGCTTTGGCTAAAGAAAAGCTGGCGAGACAATTAAAATAGTGAATGAGTTTGCAATCATAATTGGATTGAGCTTTTCTCAAAGATGTCGCACCAGCTATAGGAGCTTTGGCTAAAGAAAAGCTGGCGAGACAATTAAAATAGTGAGTAATTAATATATTGATACACTTGATAAGCTAGTTTTACATTGCAGGGAGTCATATAGTAGAGTACTTACCTATACATGTACATAATTGAGCAAGTAATAACAAATCTTCTGAAAATCTAGTTTGATTCGTTTCTCGGTACTATCTTCATGGAGAGACTGAGGAATCCGTGTCTAGCGAAGATATCTATGGAACGGTCGATCTTTAGATGGCTGTCTTCGTTATGGTCGTCGTCCGTCATCAGCGGTTAGCAGCACGAGCAGTTTGGTTCGGCCCCATATTCTTGTCGCGACTGATACAGCTGTCTAAAACATCCATGGGAGATTATTTCCTGCATAATAATTTCTTGTCATCAACTCTCAGGAGGCATACAACGCGTGAAGCGATCGGGGTCACCAATATATCGAAGTAACGCTATAATAATAATATAGAATGACATTTCAAAGGATTTATTTGAATGTTAACATTTTCTGTAAAATATATAATAAATTGTTTTTGTTATTTTTTCTATATCGATGGTTATATGTAGATATGTAGTATGTACCCTACAGTGGGCAGTGTGGTTATTATAGGTCATCTGCACGTGACGTCACAGCTAACCTCATAAATATGTGTTTCTTAAGATTTAAGAGTATTACGCAGCTGTTATTAAAATTTCTGCCTAGTATTTTCAAATAAAATCTAGTTCAGTGTAATGTTTATGAAGATCTAGATGCTTTGTCCTAATAAAATAGGACTCTTTTTGTAGGTTGGTAATCTAACCAGTAATTAGCAGTCTATTTTTATTAATCAACAATATTAAAAATTATTTACGTGAATTTTTAAATATTTGCTTGAAGCAGTACGACTTCAAGCTAAAAATGCGTATACAAACATTAAAAATGAGAATAAACTTAAAAAACTTAACATTTTAGGGTTATGTTGGTTATATGATGCAGATGCCCTATTGTAGTGCTGTAGGTGGCATCATCTATTAAAAAGCACTGTACTAAAAATCTTGACTGGTAAAAAGCAGTTTTTAGCCTAACGGCTGGCGATATTAAACTGAAAAAAATATATTCTTGTAAGTAAATGAATACCACACTTCTACTGAAGAACATTTTTACCTAAAACTTGTTTGTTATGAAGATATCTCTTCACATTGGGTAATAAACAAGTTTTAGCTAAAAATGTTCTTCAATAGAAGTGTAGTATTCATTTACTTACAAGAATATCTTTTGATCAGTTTAATAACATGAGCCAGTTCGCTAAAAAATGCTTTTTGCTGGAATTTTTTTTTTTAGTACAATGCTGTTTTAGTAGATGGAGTCACTTCGATATAATTAAAAATGATTGCAAAAATTGCATTTATAACCGATGCGCACTCATTTCGTGTATTTGAATCTTGGTCTCGATGTGTTCTTGACCTTTCAGGCGTGATTGTAAGTAGGTAGAGCAATAGTAAAGAAAGTGCGAACGCCAAAACTAGACAACCAACGCAACAGCTCTCTGTACTTTATTGGCCAATTTCCGCCTACTCCCCTCTGATTTGATCGCGTTGCTCCCTCTTAACGTCATTACAAATATTGCACAAGGTTTCATCAAAATCAATTCATTAGCACTAAAATTAAAGTCGAAACCCCCCCGTTGACTGGACTATATGTATTTTGATACACTTGATACACTGAACCCCAATCCGAATTGCTACTTCACTTCATCATATTTTACAGTCAAAAACCCATGAAAAAATCTAATATCACATTCGAATTCAGCGCAAAAAAATACATTAACAGTTTGCTAGCGACAAAATGAATAAACTTTTCACACAAACAAAATATATACAATGTTACAACATTGTTTAATTTTAAATGTAATAAAAAATTAAAAAACCTGCTTTAAATATAGGTAGGCATTTTTCTCGTTTACTTAAAATTTGAACATTTATGTAGGTAGGTTTCAGTTTCTTAATTCATCTTATCTACTATAAGTGTATTGTCGGCACCAAGATTAACGAGTGATTTTTTTTATTAATTCATGTATATAATAGATATTAGAGGGCCCCAACACCCTTCCTTGACGTACACCATTGATTGATATTATATGATAAAACCTCTATCATTGTAGTTCTATAACACTTATTGTCTAAATAATTTCCTATTCAAATCAAAACCAGTTGTGTCAATTTACAGAGGTAATTTAATTTAATGACGGATAACCAATAACGCCAAAAAGAATTATTATAAGGTACGCTGCTGTAATACTATTATCCCCACTGACTTTGTTTTTTAAATTAAAAGTCACCTTAACTAACTTATTTGATGAAATATTTTGACAATTTGTTATTTCGGGCTGCATTGAACTTGTACCTTCAAAATTTGACGGAATATTTGTTATATTGCTCGCAATTTCAGTAATACTTTTCGAAAAATATTTATTATAATTATGTTTCGCAAATAAAAAATTGTTTTAAATTCGACAGGATTATGTTCTTTATTTCACGATTTTGATTATTTCTTTTAAGGTTTTCTACATTTGTATACTATCGTGTTTATATCAATCTATATTTCCTTAAAAATATACCTTTCTTTTTTCCCAATTAGTGAAAGTTTCTCATTTCGTTTTTAATTGTTTTGTTCTCGCCACCTTCAGTCTTAGTATGTAGAAATCTTTCGTATGCCCTGTGTTTCACTTTTGTGTTCTTTATACATCTTTATCCACTTATTTCTTTTTATTTGTTAATACTATTTTTACCTCTAATGTCTACGCAAATTATAATATTTTCTTTTGCGCCTTTGTTTAATAGATATACATCTCTTGGATTTACAATTAGTACAGTAACTAGAGGTTTTAACTTCGGAATAATGTCATATTGAACGGATTTCGTTCATTTTTGGCAGTATAATAGTAAATGCTTCACAGAAAAGTTTCTATATTGTGCGGGGGCTTACTAATTTATAGGGGGTGGATGCCACCCTCTCAGGTGGTGGCTCTTAAAATATATATATATCTATTGGAGCTGAAAAAGAATCATATTTTAAGAAAAAAAGGTTCTAGGCAATTTTTCACATAAATTGATAGTTTTTAAGTTATAACGACTTCAAAATTGCGATTTTAACTTAAAAAAAAAGGTATTTCCAAACGGCTTTCGCCAAGTATCTCGAAAAGTATTACTTTATCGAAAAAATGTTAAAGACCAATTACAGAAAGTACAAACTGGGAATTAATTATATTTTTTGTTTATTGATGTAGGATTAATAATTTGGGAGATATTTAAGTTTATATGTGGTATCCAAGTGTTTCGAAATTACCTTTAAAGTTTAAAATGCATTTTTTTTCTAAAGCAAATGCTTTAAATGAGCAAAAAAATTAACCATCTAGATAATGCTACATCTTAATGAAAAACTGTAGTTGAGATAATTTTTTTAAATTACTGGCTAATTAAAGTAACAGAATGGCGACCTTTTTATATAAAAAATATAAATACGCATATTTTTCCGTCATAACTTCTTTATTTCTTATGCTACAGGAACGAGTAAAAAATAGTTTGAAAGCGCAATTAATTGTCTTTAATTTCATCTCTTAGCATGCGTGACGTAGGTGTCACAACTTCTGAGATATTTAACATTTAAACTGCATTTTTCGTCTTATAAACGTTCGGACGCCATTTGTAAACTTTCATGTCTCCGAAACTACTAAATCTATGTAAATAAATAAACAAGCGAAATTCATTATCAGTTTGTGAGCTTTATTTTTGGTCTCTACCCATTTTTTAATAAAACTAATATTTATTGAGATAGTTGGAAAAGGAAAAGAAAATTACGTAGTATCGAAAATACCTTTGTAGTTTAAGCTGTATTTTTTCTAAAGCAAGTGCTGTATACAAATCAAAAAATTTGAGCATCTACGTCATGCTATATATTAATGAAAAACAGTGTTTGAAATTCCTTTTTTTTAATTACTGGCTAATTACAGTAACAAAATGGCGACATTGTTATTGAAAAAATGTGTAGACGCACATTGCTTCGGTCATAACTTCTTTGTTTTTTATGCCACAGAAACAAATAAAAAAACAGTTGAAAGCTTAATTAATAACCTATTATTCTACCTATTAGCATCTTTACGTAGGTGTCACAGTTTCTGAGATATTTAACTCTCACTCTAAATCATTATCTTATGAACACTTGGATGCCAAATGTAAACTTAAATATCTCCGAAATTATTAATCCTACATCAATAAATAAAAAATATAATTAATTCCCAGTTTGTACTTTCTGTAATTGGTCTGTAACATTTTTTCGATAAAGTAATACTTTTCGAGATACTTGAGGAAAGCCGTTTGGAAATCCCTTTTTTTTTTAAGCTAAAATCGCAATGTTGAAGTCGTTCGTTATAACTTAAAAACTATCAATTTATGTGATAAATTGCATAGAATATTATCTTCTTAAAATTTGATTCTATATCAGCTCCAATAAATATGTATATATATATATATATATATATATATATATATATATATATATATATATATATATATATATATATATATATATATATATATATATATATATATTTTTTTTAAGAGCCACCCCCCGAGAAGGGAATGGCATCCACCCTCCTATAAATTAGCAAGCCCCAACTCAATATAGAAACTTTACTGCGAAGAATTTACTATTATACTGTCAAAAATGAACGAAATGCGTTCAATATGACATTATTCCGAAGTTTTGCATATTTTGTACCCCTAGGTACTGTACTAAATCCCATTCTTTCGATTTGTTTTCAATATCTTTTTTACATACATTTTACACATCCAGTTGAAGCAAAAAACACGGTGAATCGGTCAAAGTAAAAAATAATCACATCATATTTAACTTTTTTTTATGTGTAAGTGCTGTCAATTAACAACGCATTGATAAAGGGGCTTAAAGTCCAATCAATAAGTACTTTTTATTTGCAAAAATAGCGTAAGTGAATTTTCATTTTTTAAAAGGTTCGGGGATGTCTTGCGAGTATTTTGTTAAGTTGGCGGGGTAGGGAGGTTGGGGTTAGTCGCCATATTAGCTAAAAGACAAATGCGAATATTTCGAGAATAATTGTTGCTGCGATAAAAATCGTAAGCACCTTTTTTACTCATGTTCTACACAAATTATCTAATTTACCTTATTTTCGTAAAACTAACCGTTTACGAGTTATAGCACGTCAAAGTTTTCAAACAGTAGTTTTTACGAATTATGTCGTAAAATGTTGATCGTATATTAAAATGACAAATAAAAATAAAACTTTGATGCCCTGTAACCAACACCACCTAGAGATTAAAGCCAGACAACCAACTGACATGACGTCACGCTTCAACGGCTGTCAAGTATAGTGTCAAACAACGAGGTCTAAAGTATAGAGGGCAATCCCAATTCAGTATACGTACGGTTTGTTTGGACATACAATAAACGTCCGAGGGACGCAGTGGGGGTGCATTTGTTGGCCCTAGTCGCCAAGATTTGCAGTGGAGTATTGCTTTGAGGGATACAATTAATGAATGAATATTGTTTTTTATCGCTGTTCTATTATTAGTTGAGCTCAAATCTATTAGTCAAATTGCTGTAGAAGTAGTAATAAATTATATTATATTTAAAAACGGAGTAAACACTGCTCTATACATTTTTAAAATATTCGCAAATTCCATAACGTTAAGTTCAAGTGACGCCCATGCGGACTAGTTGCTTGATATGTTCTGACCATGTGCCACGCCTACTTTTCTAGTCTCTCCTTATTATGTCGCTGGTGTCAAATAAAACAAATCATTGTTGTATTTGAATTTTAGTAGTATTGTATCTTATTGTTTATTCTGTGTTTTAAACGTGTAAATGTGATCTAAAACCCACTTTAATAAAACAGACAACAAATAATACATTCCAGTGATAGTTACAAAATATTTAATTGCCGTGCAAAATGGTAAACAAATGTTGCTTCCTCGCTGTACTGGTAATTATGCCACCGGGGAAAAGGTACACGTTTTTAAATTTCCCAAAGATGAGAAACTCAGAAACAAATGGATTAAAGCTATTCATCGAGAAAACTTTAAAATTTCTATGCACTCTGTGGTGAGTTATTATTTTTAAGTCTCGTAATCTAAATCAAACGAAACTAAAATTGAGGCTAGGTTTTCACTTATTTGAGTGACCAAATACGCTTTTCGTTGGTTAGTTTTGCCTCAGAATTTAATTAGGTACCTTTTTACTTTATAAGAATTAGTAGAAGCAAATTAGAAGTGATTTTTATTGTTCTAATTACGTCCAAATGTATTATGTATCTCAATATCTAAAACCTTCCTTCAGTGACGTCACCAGCTGGTTGTGTGGCTTTAATCTCTAGGTGGTGTTGCTGTAACTCGTATATAGTAAATTTTATGAAAATAAGGTAATTTTTACAGAACTTAGTGCCAAACATAAAAGGCGCTTACCTTTTTTGTCGTAACATCAATGGTTCTCGAGATATTTGCGTTTGACTTTTAGCAAAGATGGCTGCTAACTCCAATCCCCTCCAACCCCGCCAACTTGGCAAAGTAGCAGGAAGGCATCCCCGAACCCTCTAAAAAAAGAAAATTGACTTACGCTATTTTTGCAGAAAGAACCCACCTTTTTTACCTTGATTGGGCTATTACCTCGAAACATAAACTGCGATAAGCTATAAGCCCGCTGACTAACAGATCTTGTAATCATCATTATATTTTAATTTAATTAAACATTTTATTTTCAGAAAGGACAAAATACCATGTTAATAATCCCACATAAAAGTTAGAGGTTACAATGAAGAATGACTGTGTCTAATTAACTTCATAATAAGTAAGAAAAAAATGTAATAATCTAAATGTACCTCTCTTATTACCTTCTTTACAATAAACATTTTTACACCGAAACATTGTCCTAAACTTTGAAATAAAAAGAGATGAGTTATTATAAACTTTGAAAGGGTATGTACAGATAACGACAACCAAGTGCGTACACGTACTAATTTTTGGGTAACTAGACATTTCATATTCACAGGTACGGAGCAGATTGAATGCGCAATGATACAAAGAAATTTAAATCTTGGGGGCTCGATCTGCGGTCGGTTGCCCATTTATTTCGCATGTAAACCCGGCCCGATGTATGTATTTGTCTGCCGTTAAAACCCGAAATCAGTAAAAACTAGTTTTAACTAAACCGCTGGCCAATTGAAACGGACTAAGTGAATTTTCAGGCTGCCTTCCGAGTATTTTGCCAATTTGGCAGAGCTGGGAGAGTTGAGGTTAACCTCCATCTTCGCTAATAATCAAACGCAAATTTCTCGAGAACCATTGACGCTAGGACAAAAACGGTAAGGACCTTTTCTATTTAGCATTAAATTCTGTACAAATTACTTAACTTACGTTATTTTCGTAGATCTAATTGTTTACAAGTTACAGCGCGTCAAAGTTTTCAGTTTTATTTGACATTTTAATGTCAACAGTTTACGAAATAATCCGCAAAAACTACTGTTTGAAAACTTTGACGAGCTGTAACTCATAAACGTTTGGTTTTACGAAAATAAGGTGAATTAAACAGAATTTAGGTCCTTACCATTTTTGCCCTAGCATCAATGGTTTTCGAGATATTTGCGTTTGACGTTTAGTAAAGATAGTGACTAACCCCAACGTCTCCCCCAACTTCATCAAAATACTCGGAAGGCATCTTCGAAGCCTTTAAAAACAGAAAATTGACTTATGCCATTTTTGCAGAAAGGAGCCACTTTTTTTACCTATTGATTGGGCTATTTGATATTATCTAATCTTAGTTAAACCTCTCGATATCAGAAGAGTGCAGTGTTAAAATGGAATCCAGTTTCTCGGAAATAATTAGCTCTGGACATTCTGAATAAGAGATCTTTTTTTTACGTAGAAATATCAAAGGAATTAATTTCCCGACCAATGTGGCTGAAAACCTAGAAATGAAAAAAAATGTGAGACATATTATGGTAGCGAAATATCGTGCATGATATCCTTCGAAAATTCTTCTTAGTTTTAACAACCCAAATATCAAATTGTGCCTCTGTAGCTCAAATAGTTCTCAAGATGCAGAGGGTCGTAACAGCTCTATCCGAAGAAATTTTCGGAGCTATGTTCAGAGCAATCTTCTTAATTCATTGAGGTGTAGAATCAGCAGCCAAATGTTTTCGTATTTATATCTGTACAGTCTGTATAGTAATGACTCTATAAGTTCCATGTGCAACATCAGAGTGCCAATATAGATGTTACTCGTGTCAGATCGTTTTGATACATCGAGTATCGGTATTTTTGATCTACATCAAAGGATATTGTGTGATGACGTTCCAGATTATATTACAAGGTTCTGTTACAAGTCTATACGAGCTAGGGTACTCATTCTAGGTACACTTTCATTTACCTCTTAGTGACAAAGCGGTGGGCTGAAGAGCTTTGAACTCGCCACAAATTGAAGCCAATATAACGGGCCATGTTGGCAAAATGTATATCGCATACGTTGTTTTGGATTGACGATAATATTTTGTAATTTCATGGGCTATGTATGTATAGGCACATTAGAGCGTTTTCACCTAAATCTCTTTATTTAGTTTTTACGTAGTGAGGAAACATATCCATCGTTTGGAATTTTTATTTCGCACAACCAGGTTCGTTATTAGAGAATTCTGAATTCACCATATCTCAAATTGCATGTAAATTTTCAAAAATATTGCAGTTATGCCAGCCATATTGGGTCCGCTATTTTGAATTAATTTTTGAGATCAGATTCAGTGTCAGATACTCCTAAAATATCTTACTACCAATTTTAATGAAACTCCAACCGAATTATTGCCAATTCAGAGTGATAATTGAACATACCGTGTGTCCAAGGATGGAGTCCGGAAGAAGAAAATGTTTTTAATTCCTGATTTTACGAAAAAAAGTAATTCTAGATGAAAAAGTCGGTCTTTTCGGTTAACAGATCCTTGCAAGCTCTATAGGGTTAGCTAAAAAACTTGATTTGAATATGGATAACTTCCAAATATCTTGAAAATTTTAACGAGATTTCTCTCGAAATATCGTTACAGCTCCCTTTACTAGTTTATTTCATTAATATTAATAAATAACATAGGTCAACAAAACAAGAAAAAGGGGATACGCTTTTGATCGGAACCATCTTAACCTGTTTTTTTGACATACTGAAATCGATTCTGATATTGAAAAAAAAATCTCCTATAAAGCGCAAAAAAGATGTCTTAAAATTCTAATCAAAATCGCAACCCACTTTTTTTGTTTTGTTGACCTGTGTAATTCAATTAAATGTAATTCAAACTATTAAGATATATTATTTATTCAAACAGGTGGTGTTTTATTGTACACCTTATCAATAATAAATTGCACCGTGTTTTTTAACAAATGGAATTTTTGAAAAAATGCATTGACATCACACATTAAAAAACTATTTAGTCCCTCTCAAAAAGCTCGCGAAATTCTCAGAATTCTCAGATTTCTGATATATTCTACCACCTGAAGAAAATAAGTCATCAGTCAAGTCTTCAAAGTATTCCATTATGTACATAAAATTATAGATACATATCTGACTTATCCGAGTCTAAACTGTCAATTTTCGTGGTTTAAATCACGTTTAAGTTTAAACGATTTAAAACTATGTTATACTCGGTTTTAAGTTTAAACTGTCTTTATACAACTGGGCCTAAATATGTCTCAATTTTTAGATATAACCCACCGTTTTTAGAGAAAAACAAGCGACGAACGTGTTGGACAAAACGCTCTTCCTAAGATAGTGAAAACATTACGCACCTTAAAAAATCTATGAAAAAACATTTAAAACGTGACAGTTTATATGAAGATTTTTGTCAATTTTTTTTTACAATTTTTACTGTAAAAAATGGAACATTTTAATATAAAATTAAAAATCTATTGTTTATAGTATTAGCACGAAATATTTTTTTAAATAAATAATATTGGTATCTCCACAGGAAACAAATCTCAATCTATCCAGTAAAACTTCAATATGATGCTTGATATTTTACACAACCCTCTAAGGATCAAAAAGATTCTGCGCAAAAATTACAATGAGATTCACTTTGATTAAACAAGTTTAGCCAAAAGCTATACGTTTTGCAGAGCTCAAAAAGCCGAAACGGACAAAAGAAACCATTTGTTTTGTACGTCTTGCTTAGTCGAAATAATGTACTAAAACATTTCCTCTTTATCCTTTCGCTTGTTATTATTCTACAAAACCTAATTTTATAAAATAGGTTTTCCATATAATGAAAACAAAAGATGTTTCAAACATGAATCGTTAGCATGATTGTTAGTTATAACGTCTGTGAAACTGAAATACACAGATTTATTATCATATGCTACCTTTTTAGTACATATTCTCCGTTTTCACAAAGACATATTTTTTTTATTTACGCGAATTATAGATATTTTAATGTATGGTTGGAAATGTTATACCCAGGGTCTCTTGAGGACAATAAATCGATAGAGATCAAAGTCAAGGTTACAAAGACTCAAACGAATATTAAACCCAGCCGCATAACCTTCCTCCTTGAGTAGTCTGGTAAAATTAAACATTTTAGCGGAGAATGTCAAGAAATTTTTCTTAAATATTATAAAATTTGCGTTAATTACAGACTTGACACATCCATTTTTGATAAAAATTGACCAAGGATACAGCATTATGGTCTTTTCCCACCTCTTTAAGAAAATCAAATTTTCACAATTAAACCAAAAAGAATGGGCCCTCTGCCAAAAGCTAAATGTAGTAAATTAGCTTTTTAGCTGTAAAATAGTTCATTTTGCTCCCGTTTCATTAAAAATTAATGCTTAATGTTTAAGCGCCAAAGTATAAAAAACGTAACGTTTTAGTGTTTAATTTCTATTACGTCTATTGTGCAAGAAAACAACAAATTAAAGGTAATAAGTTTAATAGATTTCACGGTTGGCAGCAAGTGAAACATTTTATTAATAAATATACAGTATGTCGCAAGTTTCATGGAGCCACACTTATATCTCAGAAACTGCTAGTGCGTTTTTTTTTTAATTTGCGTGGTTGATCGCTGCCCCTAGTTAGAACTTAATGAGGTAGTAAAATTTGAGAATCATCATTGGCGTACCTGTACATAAGCTAACGTAAGGGTGAATTTTCCGAGAATTTATATTAGCAATTTTTTTAGAAAAAGTTGGTTATTCTTAATCAGCACCTTTAAAAACCCCTTTGTACAAAATTTCGTTATAATGGGTTCAAAGTGGTTGAGATATAGGCCGCCAAAAAAAATTTTTCAAGAAAAAAAAATTTTTAATTGCAAAACGGTTACCCAAATTGAAAAAATATTTTCCATTTTTTGTTCTGAACAATGTATTTTACTGGTGTACATAAATTTGTAAATATACTGTTTGTACGTGAGTGTATTTCAAATAAGTAGCTAAATAGAGTAAATTTTTGTATTATGAAAAATATGGTGCGCCGTTTAACGATCGAGGAAAAAAATGAGTTGGTTCTATTGGTAGGAGATAATGCCAGATTGTATCGAGAAGCTACAAATTGGTGGCAAACATCATGAATACTTTTAAAAACACAGAAAACGTACGTAAATTAAGACAAAAAAAATATGATTTACAAAATAGACAATATCCAGTCGAAGAATGTATTTCACAACATTTTAGACGAAACCCGAAATCTAGTGTAAGACAAGCAGCAGTAAATCTTAACGTAAATAAGGACCGCGTTTGGCGTTGCTTAAAAAAAAATAGGCAAAGAGCCAAGAGTGAAAACAATAATGTTTTCTCTCTTGAAAAGCGCCTAAACAAGCCGAAACACGTGTCGAGTTAAGTTTCAATAAAACTTTCTGAAACATTAAAAAGAGTAACCGGGTGATTTTTTGAAAACGAGCCACCCTTAATAACTCGAGAACCGTTAAAGATTTTTTTTTGCAATAAACGGCATTTTCTTGAATGTCAAGGGGGACACATTTTAACGAGAAAAGGTGTGATCCAAAACTCACCCCCAGCCACCTCAAGTTTATAATTTCAAATAGCACCCCCAATTTTTTCCATCGATTTCTAATAGCAGAATTTTTTTGGAATGCAATCGTAAAAAATAGTGTGACCTTGAAGAGGAAAATTTTTGAGAGAAATGCAAAAAACTGAATTTTTATAAAAAAATGATAAAAGCCATAAAAATCTAGGTAATGTGATATTACATTTGGAAGGCGCACACTGGCAATTGCCGGCTTGTTAAAAAAATCCCCATTACACTAAACTACCCCCACTTCAAAATTATTTAATCTGATAGCAACTTAGTAGACTACGTAGGATCCACTCGGTATGAATCCTACCATCTCTCTCCGGAAAGTTTCCGCTTTAACTGGACTTTCGTATAGTTCAGTTCGGAAGGTAACGAAACTACACAAATTCCATCCCTACAAACTTCAGATCCATCAAGAGCTTGGTGAAGATGATTACGACCGCAGAGTTGAGTTTTGTGAAGTGATGACAAATATTATTAACAATAATAGAAACTTAGTAAAAAATATTTGTTTCAGTGATGAGTGCACATTTTTTTTACACGGATTTGTGAATAAACATGATTGTCGCCATTGGAACGACATTTTCAGAGAAGATCTTAGTGAAACACCAGAAAAGCTGAATATATGGGCGGATATACTTGGGGATACCATTATTGGCCCAGTTTTCATTGACGGAAATTTGAATTGCGATATTTACCTCGATTTATTGAAAAACATTATTTAATAGTAGATGCGTTGGAAAATCAGCATGACGAAGAGGGAAATTAAGTGAAGAACTGTCCTACTTTCAGCAAGATGGGGCTCCACCTCATTATCGCATGACGGTTCGCCAATGGCTCAACGACAGGTTCTCAAATAGATGGATCGGACGAAGAGGACCTATTGAGTGGCCAGCCAGATCCCCTGACTTTTGACCAGCCCAGATTTCTTTCTATGGGGTCACCTTAAGTCAGTTGTATACAAAACCCCGCCCGAAAACATTGCAGATTTGCGGCAACGACTTACGCAGGAATGCAGATCAATTCCGAGTCCCGTATTTCAGAAAGTGCGAGAAAAATTCAATAACCGGCTGTATCACTGTATGGACAGAAATGGCAAACATTTCGAACACTTATTATGAGGTTAGTAAAATAGCTTATGAGTCTGAGAATTATGTTGCGTTTCATATTTACAATAATAATTACTTACCTAAAAGTTCAATAAAAAGTTAGTATCATATTAAATAATTTTGAAGTGGGGGGTAGTTTAAGATAATGGGGATTTTTTTAACATTCCGGCAATTGCCAGTGTGCGCCTTCCTAATGCAATATCACATTACCTAGATTGTTATGGCTCTTAAAAATTTTCCTCTTCAAGGTCACACTATTTTTTAGGATTGCATTCCAAAAAAATTCTGCTATTAGAAATCGATGAAAAAAATTCTCTAATTTTTTTCATCGATTTCTAATAGCAGCCATTTGAAATTATAAACTTGGGGTGGCTGGGGGTGAGTTTCAGATCACACCTTTTCTCGTTAAAATGTGTCCCGCTTGACATTCAAGAAAATGCCGTTTACTGCAAAAATAAAATCTTTAACGGTTCTCGAGTTATTAAGGGTGGCTCGTTTTCAAAAAATCACCCGGTATATTTATTGACTGACGGTAATTTAATTAGCTTTAATTTGTCTCTCTTGGCAAGTTTCTTTATAATCAATATTTTACGGGATATTGGCAATAAAGTATATAAATCTGTACATTGATTAGATTTTGCTTTTCAAGTGACTCCATAGAATAAAGTCGGGCGCAGTAAATCTGCAGATATGGTCGGCCATTCCTCAGCACCTCTCCGTCCAATATATCGTCCAGGAAACATTCTATCCAAAAATTCCATAACAGCTAGTGCACAATTTGGATAAACTCCATCTTGTTAGAATATCAAACGGTTTTCTAGGTAACAATCACAATTTCCATTTATATCAGCGGGTAGTAGATGGACCAGAACTTTCAGTATTTCCACATACGTTGCACCTTTCAGATTACCATGAAGAGAAACTGAGTTCAACCAGGCGGTGTCCAAAAATGCCGACCTTGATATTCCGTTTTTAAGAAGTTTGGGTGTGGTTTTCGTGGAAGACTCTAGGATTAGCATCAAACCAATAATGAGAGTTATGACGATTTACAGTTGGGTTTAAGAAAAACGTACACTTGTCAGGAAAACAGATTCAAAGTGAAAATTCCTATCAGCAGCCATTTGCGCAATCACAAAATTTCTGTCGCCGATCAAAATTATCCACATTCAATTTGTACACTAAATGAATTTGTAAGGATGCAATTGATGTTTCAGGATTCAGCGAATGGTCGTTTTACTGATGTTAGTAACAGTAGCCAAATTATTCGTGCTCAAAGTTGGGCCTGCAGCAACTTGTCCTAAGACTGCATCCTCAAAAGCTTTAACAGACTATTGACCCAGTTTCTTGGTACTTTTCCTCTTACGTCAAACGCATTTTCTAGTCACATGCTTATCCGCACGTTGTTCATTGAATATTTTTTCTGTACGGTTACCTTACTCATTATTTTGTAAAAAAAGAATGATTTACAATTGTGTAAACCATTGTTGAGAAACAAAGTTCTAAACAAAATTGCGAACTTAATTTTGACTTAAGCGAGATTCGTGAACCGCTCACAAGCCCTACAAGTGTAGTCAATACCACCGGAACGCTTTCGGTGGGTTTTCCCCCAATAAAACTTTAAATGTAACAGTGACATTATATTTTAAAAAATATTTCCGCTATTTCCGGCGTCCTGCCAGAAATTCTTTCGGCAAGATAACCTAAAAATAGTGCTACATAAACTAAAAACAATTTAAGACATTGGTACCAACCTAAAAATTTTTTTCGAAAACTGTCAAAAATCAAGTTCCCCACAAAAATTCTGGAACCAAAGATTTGACAGATTTGGAACCAAGAAAATTTAGCGGCAAAAAATTTTCTTCTCGTGAAATCTTTAACATCTGTGGGCAGGTTCAAGAGCCGCTTCCTTGTAGCTGCCGATTTTTTAATTTCTAATTTAATTTTTAAGTCTGCCTGCGGCAGACAGGAGCACTAATCTATGTATTATCTCTCGTTAAGCCAAACCAGACCTGCTCTCTCCAGACCTACAATCACCACGACGCTGCGCGCCGTAGTTGTCTGGCTGGCTCCGGACCAGGTTCCGGCGAGGCGCATAAATGGATAAAAACTCTTAATAAATTGTTATTGATTGATTGATTGATTGATTGATTGGTATTAATTAAAATTGGTATAGCTAGGAATGTAGAAACACTAAGACAAATATGTAATAAATAGTAAATTACTATAAAAATTAAAAATTCTTAAACTCTTCCCTATTATTAATTAAGTAATTTTTCTTTTGAAGTTACAAAAATTAATTGTTTTTAATAATTAACTTAATAATTATTGCACGTGGTTACGTGACATTTTCATGAGTTGTAATTTATTTATTAATTGTTATCGGACACGCATTTTATAGAAATGGTCGAGTCTTCGTGTTCGTTACATTAATTATTTACGGACCTGTCCCTTACGGTAAAAGACATCCCGACATTGATGTATTATATGTTACGAGTTATTCTATGAAAAAGACAGTTATTAAAGAAAAAATATGAAATTATCTAAAGCACAGGCACTTAAAAACAAATACCAATAAGTTAAAAAATATTATTTTGCTTATTTATAAAAAAAAGAAGATATATCTATAAGGTAAATACATAATATATTTCTATAAGTAAACTCATTCTATCTGTTGCTTCTTATAAAATATTCCACGAAGAGGTGACAATACAAAGTAACTAATTTTAAAAATGAAAAGATTTTTTTCATCACTTTTGCTTCAATGCACAGTAAAAGCACGAAGTGTGAGATGTAAATGATTTTTTTTTTTTCACTTAACTCGACTTTCTACTCATATGCGTAATATCACGATCCCAATCTTTAAATAAAGTATTGTATTCTGTTGTATAATATAATCTGGCGTCTACTATTTTTTTTTCAACTGAAACAGTTTGCCATAACAATTAGAAAAATTACAAAGTATAATTAAATAAAAATAATACATAAATAAATAAAATAATAAGTATATTGTTACTTAAATTAAAAATATTTGTAACGTAAAGATTAATGTTAAGAAAATGGCTTTTTTGGGCCACCCATGGTAATGAGTGAAAGCCATCTTTTTTTTACTAATGTTGGGGTGCTGAAAACGAATCCGTTACCCGTTTTGCCGAAAAATTTCGGGAACACATTAAAATCAACTCTTATTTGGGGGTGACAATAGAATTGATATTAGAACTTGCCACTAGAATTGGAACTACAAGAGATTACTCTTTTGCAGGAAATTCTCTTAAAATACTAAGTTTCGATAAACACGTAGAAAAAGAAGTAATTGTTAGTATAAAAAAACAAGTAATATCTTCTGGATAGTGATATGCACACTGTACATCCTAACCTCAGAAGTGTGAGAAATATTCCGGGGTGAGACTAAATCACCTTATTATGATAAAAAAACATCAAACTGGGTGATTAGGGATTTTTTTGCAATTAAAACCAATAAAAACTAAAAATATAAAATCCACCTCCTTAATTGGTGGGGGTGGATGTAAGAGTATTCAGAAGTAATCACATTATAACCTGATAATAGCCATTTAACGAGGAGTTTTGGTTTTTTAAATATAAATAAATAATCGTGTAACTTACACCGTTCTTATGGGTGGTGAAGGGTGAGGGAAACGGGGGGGGGGAATTTAGAATTTTTGCTTCTTTTTCTACTTACCTTGCGAAACTGAGTATTTTGAAAGAATTTCCTGCATTAAAGAATAACTTTTTGTTTGCAAGTTCTAATATCAATTTAAATGACACCCCCAAATAAGGGTTGTTTTTTACTATGTGGCCGATGTTTTTAGCCAATTCGGATGACAGATTCGTATTCAGCACCTCAAAATTAGTAAGAAAGATGGTTTCCACACTTTACCACGGATGGCCAAGAAAGCACTGTTTTTAACATTGTTTATTAAATTTGTAGCCATTATGTTACAAAAGATTTAGTCTAATCAACATTTTATAAAATGTTGAGTTAGAAAATAATATTTTGGGTATTCAGCAGATAACTTTTAAAGAAATCATTCGTCCCTTTCATATATCATTGATCCAAATCTGATCAAGCCAGAATATCAACAAGGAGTCCCCTTACGAACTGACTTGTCAACTTCCTTCATACACTTACTATTCTAACATTCAATATGATATTCAATATATATATTGAAGATCTAAGTCTGATCATGCCAATATGTGCGTCGGTGAGAGAACTCTTTTTGGTCACGTTGTTCGGAAGTGACACAGATAAAGAAACACTGAACTCACTTCTGAATCAACGTTTTGCTAAATCTGTCCAAAATAAATTAAATTTTACTACGCTTTCCTGTAGGATTACATTTCATGAAATTTATAGCCATATGTTAAAAAAGATTTAGTTTAATTTTTATACAATGTTTGAGTTACATAAAACAAACCTTTACTAATTCAGCATCAATTTGCATGTTAGATTATGCATCAGTAATAGATATCTGCGCGTTAGAAGAGAACCCGAAGCGATGCGTTGGTCGGAGAACTCTTTAGTCAAGTTGTTCGGAAGTGACAGACTACACTAAACCCACTTCGGAATCAATGTTTTGCTAAATCTATAACCAAAAAAAAATTAAACTTTGCTATACTCCCCCGTCCCCACAACAGAAGCAGCACAATTCCATTCCCCACATACCTACCATCCATCATAAAATTGGTACGGTCTGAACAAACTCTCAAAGAAGTGGATCTGGCAAAGAACCAAGGAGAGACTTATTCCAGTGAAAAATGCAAAAGATATGACGCGGCTTGTGGCTGCAGAAAAGTTGATTTGAAATGCTCCAAAATGACAATGGGCTGAACGTCGATGGCATTTCTATAGCTGTTTGAATAATTAAAATATCGGTGTCTTCGGCAGCTTGACGTACATACGTAAAACTGGACAATTTGTTTTTTTTAAGTAAGGAAAAAACGAATTTTATTATCATTCGCGATTTTTTCCTAGCATTTCATTAGTCCAATTAATGTTTATAAACAAAGAGTATATGGTCGACTTCGAGAGCAGATGTTTCTAATACAGCGGGAGGGGCTTAGTGACCACATTAGCGACCGACTAAACGGCATGCCCAATTTATAGATGTAATTAGCGAATAACAGAAATTTTTAAACTATTGGGACGCTATAATTTTTAAAGTTTTAATCGTACAAAAGTTGTCGACTATTTTATCCTCTACAAAATTCATAATAAGTACTATTTCCACATAATCAACAGGAAACGAAGTATTCCTAAAAAACTGATTTCATCATCCTTCAAAACAAGATGGCAGCTAAAGTAACGCCCCCCCCCTGGAGGTTGAAAACCTGAATTCTTAATAAGAGCCCCCCCCCCGCTTACAATAGTGAAGAAAGACATTTTCCCATTTATTTAATCTTTCTTCAAGGCCTACAACATCAACTCTGTTTTGGTAATGTTTCAACTGGCAGGCAATAAACACATAAAATGTCCTTATTTCTTCAAACTCAAATTCTTTATTTAACTTTATAGCCATACTATTATGGATTAGTTTTGTCAGTAATAGAGAACAGAAGTGAACTATACAGACCCATGCATACATTATTTTGTCAAAATTAAGGTAAGATACAGAGAAAAATGTATTTTTAGTTATAAAAAATAAGACACGTTGAGTTGTAAACAAATAAGTTAAATAAATGTAAAGGATTAAAATGTTACAATTTATTTAAAAAGCTTGTAATCATGACGTACGTTTATATAATATATACACTTAAACGAAATATTATTCATTTCTGAAATAATCCTCAAGTTCCTTTAAATTATAAAAGCATTTCTCCAGCAGTATTATTTTTTACTTTTTTTTGTAAATATTATTGTACAGTACCTATAGGTTTCAACTTCGGAATATGTCATATGAATCGGATTTCGTTCATTTTTGGCAACTTAATAGTAAGTGCATCAAAGAAAAGTTTCTATATTATGCGGCGGCTTGCTAATAATTTATAGGAGGTAGATGCCCTTTTCAGGGGTTGGCAACTAAGAAAAAATTAAAAACATTGGAGCTGAAAAAAAGATAATTTTAAGAAGAAAAGGCTTTATGCAACTTTTCATAAAAATTGATAATCTTTAAGTTATAATGACTTGAAAATAGGGATTTTTAGTTTAAGAAAGGGCATTTCAAAACAATATTCGTCAAATAACTCGAAAAATATTACATTGAGCGAAAAAATGCTAGCGACAAATAAGAAAGCTACTAAATTGAAAAATAATTTTGTTTTTTTCTAATTTCTGTAGAGTTAATGATTTCACAGATCTGAAAGTATAAAGGTAGCGTCCGAACGTCTATAAAACGAAGTATTTAATTTATATGTTAAATATCTCAGAGACTATGGCAAAAGCGATAAGAACCAAAATGAGCGATTCCAAAAACCTACGTTTCAAAAATAAATTAGTAACACTTTTTCAAATATTCAAAATTAAAATTTAGAGGTGGTTTTCACCCCTTGAGGGTGAGAGCTAGTATCCGGACCATACAGAAACTGAACGATACCTTTTACTACAATAATAACTTATAAAGAAACATCATCATTACATATGAAATTATTCCGAAATTTTACATATTTTTTACCTGTACTATTAATAGACCAGGAGCCAGGTGAAAATTTGGTTAATTATTTCTTCTCGAACGATAATTAGTGAGACGCTTCAGGGAGTTGTATCATAATGCCTCGTGAACGTCAGCTGCGGTTCCGTGGGTGGGATGAGCGGCGGTAGCCTCCCACGCACGGAGAAAAAAATATATTTTTAGTCATTTCCACCTGACTAAAAATTTGTCAAACTATAGCTAATCCAATATCTTGAAGAAAAAAAAAAGTCAGCTGACTGTAATAAGCTGGTCGCTTGAACATGAAAAAAAAAAAAATTTATATATTCAATGATTTCCTCTCAACTAAAAATGTATCTGATGATAGCTTATATGCTACTGTGAATAAATATAAATGTCAGCTGGCTGTACGTCGGTGGAAAGATCGTTAGCTGATACCTTGAAAGTTGTAACGCAGAAGTTGGGCGGGAGCATCTATCGCCTATTTAAATGCATCAGCTGACGTGTTTTCCCTCGACTTACTGCTACCTGATTTTTTTTTATTAATTACAGAAGTATATCAACAATCAGTTTACAAATTTTTATCCGGGAGGGAATGACGTATCTTAAATTATTCGGCATTACGCTCCGATATGACTGTTCCGATTAAATCAATATTCTGTATAGATACTTTAAAACAAATAAGTATATAATTGAATAACTGAATAAATATTTAGAGAAGTAAATTAATCAATTTATAGTTTATTGTAACTTAGCTGTTTGATAAATAACATTCATTTTAAAGAAGTGATTAAAAATAATAATGTAATTTAATCATTTTCGTTCTCGCTTTGGCTTGTGTCACTCTCATCTCTCTCTGATTCACTGTCAGAGTCGCTGTCAGAGTTGTCTGCCATCATCTCTTCATCATCATCACCTGTACAAAATTTTTAAAAAAATATTAAGATGCATATTTAGTGTAACATAATCAAAATGGTCAATAGGCTGAATAGTTATTTCTTCAATCGACTTTGGTAACTGAGTTCCAGAAAACCAGATGAATTCAAATCTGTTGTCGATTTCTACCCAGCCATAGTCTGAAGGTTCATCAGTAGTTGGGACTTTCAGGTGTGCGTGCGACCAAATTTGAGCTATGTAACATGCTCTTAAAAATTGTTGATATAGCTCCGATTTGCATGGTGGTAGAGAAGAGCCATCAATACCCTTTTTGGGTAACTTGAACGTATCATCATTTTCCAAGAATTTGTATGTTTTTTGAAACAACGCTACTCTTGCCTCATTAATGTTTTTCAACCGATTAAAGCCATTGTTTAAATTGCATCTTTGCAAATATCGTACCTTGTGATATGATTATTGTGTTTTATTTATATGCTTTCAGAGTATATTAAATAAGTGTGTTTGCCTCTCGGGCATATACCAAGACTTTGACTAACTTTGACTTTTGTTTAAATACTTTTTTGGTGTATCAAATATATCAAGATACCTAAAAATGTCTAGTAGCACGGATACAGCTGATGAGCCCACAGAAATTTGTTTGTCTCCTCTTAAAAAAAGGTCGAAAAAGTCTCATTTCGACGTAAAGATCAAGGAAATAATTTTAAGCGTATATAAGCATGAGATTCAAGAAAATCCTATATTACTCAAAGATGAAATTGTAAACAAAGTGGCAAATATGACAGGAGTGTGTGGCCGCAATGTTTACAAAATTGTCAGAGAGTATGCCACTAACCATAAATTTTCGGTGCCAAAAACTAACCAAAAGCGTAAAAAAATGTTGATATGGTGGATGACTTCGATCGATATGCAATCAGGAGAAAAGTTCATCAATATTTCTTTAGAAACGAACTCCCTACTTAATTATGCTCCCGCCTAACTTCTGCGTTACAATTTTCAAGGTATCAGCTGACGCTCTTTCCATCGAGGTACAGCCAGCTGATATTTATATTCATTCACAGAAGCATATAAGCTATCATCAGGTAAATTTTTAGTTGAGAGGAAATCATTGAATATATAATTTTTTCTTTCATATTCAAGCGACCAGCTGACGTATAATACACCATGTTATAGTCAGCTGACTTTTTTTTCCTCAAGATATTGGATTAGCTATAGTTTGACAAATTTTTAATCAGGAGGAAATGACTAAAAATATTGTTTTTTCTCCGTGCGTGGAAGGCTACCGCCGCTCATCCCACCCACGGAACCGCAGCTGACGTTCACGAGGCTTTATAATACAACTCTCTGATGCATTCCACTATTTACCGCTTGAGAGGGACTTGGTCATGAAAATCTGTCGCTGGCTCTTGGACTATAACAATGATTTAATATTTTTCAGTTCAGAAGATAGCATATTATAGTACGATAACCGGCAAACTATGGAGATTTTTTTATAAAATATGTGATTAAATTCGTCGACATAGATATTATTCTTATTTCTTATAGAATATGTGTGGATATCTATCTGTGTCTGATTTTTTATGACTATCATTGTTTTGATGAATGAATGTTATTAGTTTCAATAAATAAATACATGTAAGAGTTAACAGTTTCTTTGTCATGAATGTATCCCTGCAAGATTCAGTTTGTGTCAGACGTATTATTATTTTTTGAATAATGAACACACGTGAATGCTCAATTGCTTGCCCCCAGACTTACGTTATTTGACATCGCTGAATACACAAAGCCTAGTAAAAATTTATTAGTAAATCTTCAGAGTATTTTCTAGAGTTTTTAGTGCAAAGGGAACTGTTTAGTTTTGCACAGACGTGATCATCTGCTCGTTAATGATTTTTTGTACATACCTTTAAACTATAGATACATTGTATTGTTTAGATTACTTATTAAGTGGTTTGCGGTACACCAATCTGCAAATTGTTGAGATACTGTGTCGAGTTTGTTAATTATCTTTTGCCTTGTTCTTCCCGAGACTAGGACAGTAGTATTATCTGCATACATGAAAACCCTGAGGGGTGCCAAGATCCACATCAAATTGGTCAGAAAAAGTTTTAAATTTTCACTACAAGCTATAAGATTCCTTCTTGTATGCCCTTGCCCTTGAATTGCCTTGAATTTAATTGCCCTTGAATTAATCTAATTGTGATTTTACATTTCTATTACAATTAGTGACGAAAGTAAATAAATGCTAACTTACAATTGATTAATATTATAGTATTGAATTAAAAATAAGTTTTCTATGTAGCAAATTGAATCTGACATTACCATTCACGCAACAGCAGAAATGACGGCATTATTTGATTTGAGTAAGTAATAGGAGTAGCATTAAATTTTCTCTTGATAAAAAACATCCCGCGAACAAACACGAAACATGAAAATAAAAATGACATAAAGAAAATATAATGTTTCATAATGAGACTTTTTGATTACAAAAAAGTTTAAAATGAATCCGGCTGGATACGGCAGAATAGGAGACATATTACGTGTAAGCTTATCTGTCGGTATAGTGACATATTACAGGGGTTTTGATTTACTCGCAAAGGATTACATGCAACATGACTGCAATGAAACGGGAACGTCACAAGCTCAGACCAGCTAATTAATTAACTCCATTCATCGGAAAGAACAAATGTAGCTCTCTGAGTGTCGTTACGCTCCCGCGGATTCAATTTGTTCGGATACGCCGCCGTGATGGTGAATTCAATAGAACAGAATTGGCTGTTCGTGTTTTCTACATACAGTAACAAACGCCTATTTTTACACGTGTATCGTGTTCAATTACGAATTAACATATAGTGCACTTCTATAGGTTCATTTGTGTCATTTAACATGTTCCTGACACAAAACAATTTGATTATACCGGAAATTTCCAAAATGCAAAGCACTATCGAAATTAAACGTTTGCATCATGGCATGCGGCTAGGGGGTTACGTGGCTACTTGTATTGAACGTGTTTTGGTGGTATTTTCGAGGGTATTTCTAAGTATTAATTATGTCTCTTTTAATAAGCAGATGAGAGCGCAATAGGGAAATTAACTAGATGTTTCCCAAGAAGTTTTTCCGAATTCTTACATCACTAATGGTGGAATGCAATAATGAAAATAATGGCGTTTTCTACCGACTACATTTCCACGCACGCGTAGCCATTATTGTCATACTCCGCACAAGGTTTTACTTAAGAACTATTCTCTTGTTTATTGTGCGCTGAACTTTCTATCAGAGATGTGCAGAGGAAACTTTCCATGTTTGATAAAAGTCTGTAAAAGTCATGTAAATAATATAATTGTATGCACTTATTTGGTATCAAAATGAAATTTGTATAATCACGAATCAGATTTCACCTTAAAATAGGCTATCAATATACCCAATGAAAAGTTAGAAGGGAAACTTCCTGAAAACATTCGGAGTTTTCAAAACGGAAAGTTTCCAGCTGACTGTTTATACTTCTGGTACGACTCTGGTAAGGCTAAGGAAGTTTAATAAGAAGTTTAGGACCGTAATAGTAATAAGCAAAAAGTAAGCAAGAAATAATAACTCTCCAGAAAACACAAAAATAATGTATCCACTACAGAACGTAGGAACGAAGACACACCAGCTACTGGTACAAAAATTGACGGCGACAGGAACTGTCTATATGCAGTACTAAGCCATCAGTAAGAAGGAGAAAACATAACAACCGTTTTTTACCAGCCCTTTTTATGTGTCATTACTTGGGTTGGATACAGTGTGTAAAAATACAATTTTGAGTTGTCAGGTGAGTGATGGGCGTTTGAAGGGTAACGTGCGATTGGCGATTCTGTGAGTATGTTACAGTCTATTTTCGCATTTAGTAATTGCCAGAATTTTAGGTACTACCTTCGTTATATTTTCACACATTTTATTGGGCATTTGAGCATATTGGTACCATCTCTCGCCAAATAGATATTTAATAGAGTATAATTGGTTGCCTAATAGCACTAGCTGATGTTTTACTTCGGTCATTCCATCGCTGCCTGTAGCTGGATGAGTGCGTTCAGATATTCATTAAAAGAGTGCATTGCAAAAACGCCTTTTTAAAGCTTCTGTAATGGCCGGTATTGTTAATTAAACCTTCTTTTGGTGTGTAGACTTATGAGAGGACGGCCTTCGGAGTATATTATGACAATATTTGTGGATATAAAAGAAAGTTAGGAAAATCTATTCTGGTTGTGAGATACACCGTAAAGTTGAAATTCTGAACGTACCAACGGAAGTGACAAGAACTTGACATTTTCTTGATCATTTTCCTCTTGCTAGTTAGAAGATTGAGTCGTCTGAGTACACGTTTTAGCATATCGTAAATTTTGCTCCATTTATGGGATATAGTATTCAGCACGATAAAATTAGTTGTATTTCCATTTTGGTATTGGAGTATCGTTTTTGGGGAGATACAACTACGGGTTTCCGGATTTAATCAATTTTCTAAAGCACGTGACGCCTTTCGAATGCAAGAATTTGGAGCGCCATTTAACCGTAAAGGACCTCTTTCAGTCCACGTCACATCTCAGGTACGTCTCTGAACCCCACTTAAAGTTGAAATAGATTTGTAATTTAGGTTGTCTATTTTATTGCAGGGCTGTTTGTTTGCTTGTTTGTTTGTCTGCTTGTTACGTTAGGAGTATTGAGACCTGTGTTGGTCACGTTACGAGTATCGGGATCTATTTGTTAGTTTATGGTTGTTTGGATCTGTTACTGGTATTCTACTTGAACTTGTATGTCACGTTCTACACTTTACGAGGGACTTCCAGCCTGACTTTGGTTTCACCTTCTAGTCCAGATTTTGGGGTCTAGATTGTGGAGTATTACCTGTCATATTGTGTTTGTATGGTACTGGGGATCTCGTCACGTTACCTTAGACTCCACGTAGATTGTCTACCACTTGTGGCTGTTATCAACTAGGATTACGCTACCATGGTAGGATGGGAAAAGGTATTCAGACACTACCAAAGGTAAGCGGAATCATATTCTCTTAACGAGGGATCCGGTATCAACACAACGTCCACCAGGACAGTAAAATAAATTTCAAGTAATATTTGTAATATTTTGCTCGTAACGTAAATTTCAGTAACATTTTAGATTTCAGTAATATTTGGTATATTTTGTGTAATGTTATCTCACTACTAAATAGTTTTGTCTTATTTTACAAATAGATTTCAATAATTTTAAGTAATTTATGTTTCACCGTACCTTCCACAGTCACTTGTAGTTATTTTGGGTCACTTTTCTTGTATATGACCTTTCCGTATATTTATTAGTTTGTAAGATATTTTGTGTACATTAGGTAAAGCGTGTGGGCTCACTTATTAGGTTATATTGTGATACATTGTACTACGTATCGAGTTATCGGTATTAATTGTGAGATATTTTGTACTACGTACCCTGCTAGTTTCATTAAATGTATGAGTAGAACGACGTTGTCTTTTATATTTGACCACCTGCACCACCCCAATTATCGAAGCCACCCTCAAGGACCTGACTAGTCAGCCGCGTCAGCCTTAGTCACCAGTGTATTGCTTAGGCCGTACTGCACGTAAAACATTAAAATTTTGTTCGGGGCAGAGGGTGACTACCCTACCCTGCGTTCGAGGTTTAGCAGCCTTTGGGGAACCCTTTTATAAGTAGGCCCAGGCCCTGTAACAAGTAGTGATTGGTTTCGTACACAGTCTAGAACAAGGTACAGTGGTTCTGATGTAATGTAATAGAACAAGTCAAAAAGGGAAGGGAATGGAAGGGAATGGAAGGGAAGAGAAGTATCACAGATAAGTGTTGTTGATATTTGACTTTTTGTTTGTGTCTACTACAGCATGAAGACCTCCAGAAGAAATACCGAAAATAAATCGAAAAACAACTGACAGGAGAAGAATTAGACTGGATATCAATTGCGACAAAAAAAAAAAATAATAAGTACAACACTATTAGGAGGAAAGGCAATTAAATAAAGGATAGAAATGCACGCAATGAAGTACTGCGAACATACCCAAGGAAAGGACCCAAACACATCTACGTAAGAAAGCGCTAGCACCGAACATCAACAAACTAAAAATAGGGAGAACAACAACTGAGAAGATCACGATGAAAAGAAATCGCAACGGTATATACTCAGAAACAGCAGAAGCACAAAATGAGGAGCACAAACACTCCATATTACGACATAACGCGGCAACATATTTCACAAGAAGACTCAGAAGAGGCAGAAGTCAAGAACCGAAAACACAAAAAGGGAGCTTAAACGCTTCCTCACGACACAATGCGGTAACGCATCTCACAAATACCTACACCTCCCATCCCACATTCCTTTACCATGCGCCATGTGGCTCTCGCTGCTGGCAACAAGCACGACCTGAGTCCAACCCAGCGTGGACGTAGCAGGCCCAGCTGTATACCTGAGAGTGGCAGCAATGCCTACTGCACGCTGGTAAATCAATCAATCAATCAATCAATCTTCTATTAGCTGGTCCGGATTTATGTCCTTTTTCTTTTCTAAGCTTAATCGAGGGAAGTAAGAGTGAGATACAGAATAATAGACGACTTCGTAGAAGTCCACAGAGACGGGTGAACTACAGAGTTCACCCACTCTGTGGACGTCAAATTTTTTTCTGATCATATAAAAAATTTAGTTCTTCAGAGTGCACCTGCGTATATTAGGCTGAATTTTAAATAAACATCATAATTATCTTCATTATTATTATTGATGACCAATGGACCTATTTGCATTTAGTGATGTAATAATTCGGAAATCATTTTATGTTAAAGTTTAAAGTTTATTTTTTAGCAAAATCTTGAAGCTTATAACATTTTTTTTATTCGCCTTATTTATTTTAATGTCCTGACGGAGTTTAGCCGATGGCTATTCTACCACTCAACCAGGACACACACACACATAAACAACATCACAACACCCATTCCCCGCGACATTGCCATCTGCCGCAGCTGAGACTCGAACTTAGGAGAGGAGAGCGACTAGACCGTGTTGTCTCTCACACAACCGCAGTCTAGCCCACTGCTACCGTCTGGTCAGATCTGATCAGTGTCCATTGGGGCCTATAGGAGTATTTGTCTTAAACCTCCACATCATCAGAGGCATGTTAAAATACCATATTCCACTTTGGTATCAAAAGTTTTGTGATAATGAACAATAACCTTCTTTGTTTATGTTGCAGCTACAAATATCAGAAGGCATTTTATTACCGACTGTAACGCTATGTCGCCGTAATCTATATTTTTTTCAGGTGAATTCGATCGAAGTCAGTTCAAAGAAGTTGATATTACATCCCATTAAAACTGGAGATACTGTGTATCACAGACAAATCTGTACACAAATCGTGTATCCTGGCACAAAACATATTTTCAGCATGATAAAGTGTCTGCTCTTGGGCGAGCTACAGCGGACCATATCGTGTGCTGTCTTGAGGACGGAGATCTGTTGGCCATGAAGTCAACTACGTCGAAAATGCTACACTGGATTCAATAGTCGATATCGTGAGATGGTGCACTGAAAAAGCCGGAATAGCCACTTTAACATTTCAGAAGACTTAGGACTTAGCAACATTTCCAATGATATATTTTTTGTACAGACTTAAGAAATCCGCAAAGAAATTTAATGCATCTAATATCCAATTCAATGCTTATACACTGATTCCAGTAGTTGAACTACTACATTATGTAGTAATTTTGATACATTTTCGGAGTTCGTAACGGCGGAGCAATATGAATTTATAGGCTTATCTGAGACCTGGTTAAATAGCTCTATATCTAGTACTGCCTTGGGCATTCCTGGGTATAATTTTGTTAGAAAAGACCGTGATAGTAGGGGAGGCGGTGTGGCCTTTTACATTAGTGATTTGTATAAATTTAAAGTTTTGAATATTCCGCCCGCCACAAGTTCATTAGAGCAAATATGGATTAGTTTGAAAATTCATGGTAAAAGGGTGTGGCTGGGATCCTTGTATAGACCTCCTAATGAGAATTTAAACCATTGCATTGACGATCTGGAGAATGTTTTAATTTCTCTTATACCAAATTATGATTATGTGATGTTTGGAAGTGATGTTTGGAAGTGATTTTAATGTAAACTTTCTTTGTAACAATAATGACCAAGTACTTTTACAAAATTTCTTGAATAAATATAGTTTTCATCAAATCATTAAGGAACCTACACGTGTTACATGTAATAGTCAAACTCTTATTGATATTTTGATAACGTCATCTTCAGATCTTGTCCAAGATCATGAAGTTATTAGAATGGATGGTTTGTCGGATCATTGTCTTGTAAAATGTAGCATAAGTCTTAAAAGGCCGATGGCAAAAATAAAATATAGAACTTATCGGGATTATAGAAATTTTATTTATAATGATTTTTTTAACAGATCTTCATAGTCTAGATTGGGACGTGTTATATACACTTAATGATGTAGAGGATATGGTAAATTTTTTTAATAGCACAGTAATTGAGCTGTTTGATAAACACGCGCCTATTAGAACAGCTCGCTTCTCTAAACCTCCCGCTCCCTGGATTACCGATAATATTAAATTTATGATGTGTCTTAGAGATAAAGCACTTTCTAAATATAAAAAAGTTAAAACTGCGGCAGCCTGGGATGAGTATAAATAACTTAGAAATCTTGTTAGAATGTCTATTAGAAATGAAAAAAAAGCTTATTAAAATCAATTTACAATCGACCCGAAAGGATTTTGGCGTACTTTGAAATGGTTAAATATTAACTCTGCACCTGTAAGTCGACCTGAAGGAGTGGGTAATCCGAGTGAGTTTAACAATTATTTTTCTAACAGCATTCCATTGGTTGATGTTGATTATAACGATAATAATTTTTTTGAATAATATAATAATAATACTTTTCCTAATATTACCAATCAATTTAGTTTTTCTGTAGTTAGTGAGGAGAAGTTGGAAAAAATAATTTCAGGAATTAGATCAAATTCAAAAGGGATTGATGGTATTGATATAAAAATGATTTCATTTCTTATTCCGTATCTTACTGTTCATATTACATTTATTTTAAATGCATGTTTATTGGCTAAAACATTCCCATCACAGTGGAAACGTGCTAATGTCATCCCAATTGCTAAAGCTAATAATCCAAGTCAGTTTTCGCATTTTAGACCAGTAAGTATTTTACCCGTTCTCTCCAAAATTTTGGAGAAAATTATATTCGAACAGTTAAGCTCGCATCTCTCTGAAAATAATATTATACCAGCTACACAATCAGGTTTTCGGGCTCAACATAGTACTACTACGGCATTGCTGCAGGTTAGTGATGACATAGTGAGAGCTTGTGATGAGGGTAAACATACATGTCTTATTCTTCTTGATTATAGCAAGGCCTTCGATACCCTTGACCACGGAATTCTATGTGCCAAACTTAAATATTTTGGATTGAGCCCTTCTTCATTGGATTTTATCAATAATTATTTAATTAACAGGAGTCAAAGGGTAACACTGGGCAATGAAACTTCGGATTTTAGAATGTTGAGTAAAGGTGTACCACAAGGAAGTGTACTGGACCCATTATTATTTTCTGCTTACACTGCAGACTTTAGTAATTATTTGAAACACTGTCTGACCCACCAATATGCAGATGATATGCAGATTTATCATTCATTTAAATTTGATAATACTGATTTAGCTAGAGAATATATTAACGAGGATTTGGAGCAAATTTTTAAAATATCAGACTGTCACGGCCTTAAATTAAACGAATCTAAAACTCAAATGGTTATTTTTGGTAGAATTCGGAATAGTGCTAACTTTAATATACAAATAAATAATCTAAATTTTACCGGAATTTGCAAGAATTTGGGAGTATTCTTTGATGATACCCTGCGTTTTGAATATCATGTATCGATCATTCTGCAAAGAAGTTACGTAAAACTGCGTACTCTCTATTTATTCAAAGAATTTCTCTCTTTAAACATAAAGTTGAAATTATGTGAATCCCTCATCTTGTCATTGCTTGCATATTGTGATGTTGTTTATTGGCCCGCTTTACTCCGTAAGGATAAGGAGAGTTTACAGAAGCTTCAGAATAGTTGCATTAGATTTTGCTATGGGCTTAGAAAATTCGATCATGTTTCCTCTTATTACCAGGAAGTTGGATGGCTCAAATTGGAGCAAAGGTTTTTTTACCCACTTATGCGCATTAGTATTTAAAATCAATAAAACACGGCAACCAGCATATCTCTATAACAAACTCATTAAAATATCTGAAATTCATCAAAGAGGCATCCGTCACAGGAGCCTATACAATGTTACCAGGCATAACACCGCCTTGTTTCTTCGCTCATTTAGTTACAATGCCGTCAAGTATTTTAATTTTTTGTCCCCTAACATAAAAGATTGCTCAACCGTTGCGAGGTTTAAGAAATGTATAAAAGAATTTATAAATAGTTCTAATCCTTCATGACACGGTGCGTGCTTGGTGTGCGCTTCTGCATGCTGAGTACGAACTGTTTGTGCTTGGTATGTACGGGTGCGCGCTGGGTGCGGGCTGTGTTGTGTGGGATTATTCATAATAATTTTATTCATTCATTTACCTAACGCATATTTTATTTTATATTATTTTATATTACTACTGTTATTTTATTTTATATCACTTTTGTTTATTTTAGTTTATTTATGTAGACTACAGTTTCTAGTTAATGCTTTTATTTTGTATATGTTTTAAGGTTTCTCATGTCTGCCTATTTTTATTTATTTGCTATGCCGTTTCCTTGAGAAATGGTTGTTAACTTTTATGTTGTCATGTCATATTATTATTCATATTTTCTTAATTAAAATAAGGACATATATTATTATTATTATTAAATCGGTACATAAATATTTAAAGCTTATTACTTCCACATCTAGTGGAAGTTTAGTAAAGACAAAAAAAATGTTTTAATTTTTTATTGTTCAAATAGGCTTAGAATGTCATGAAACGTCGAGATTTTAAGTTTGAGCAAAGAAAAATATGTCTGTCGGTCTGTCTGTAACTTCTTTTGTGCGCACGATTTCTCTGGAACCGTTTAAAATATTGACTTGAAATTTGGTACACGTATGTATTTCAACGAGATCTGGAACTAGATTATATTTTCATCTTATTCCGTTGAAGGGTTGGTGGGTATTTTATAAAGTTATACTCTACTTCCACTCAACTTCTCCATATTTTTTGAAATATGCACTGCATTTCTATCAATTATCACAAAATATCCCCTGGAAATGACAGCAAGGCTTAAAATTAAATCACTTCATAAATGTATCAAATAATGAAACGAGATTGAGTCGGGGCAGGCGAGAAACTGGAATTCGGTAGCTGACAACTGGCCCAAGTTGCCGTTTGGGAATGCCTAAGAAGATTTAATTACCAGCCGATGCCATGTCAAGAAAAAGCCATATTTTTAAACATTATATCAAATTTTAATAAAAATAATAGATAAACTTGCAGTAAGTTAATCATATTTAATACTAGTTACCCCGCGTTTTGTAGAGTCAAATAATGAGCGATAATAAGTATGAATATTTTAAAAACCTATCTAATATTACAGGATATTTTAACGCTTAATGCAGCATATTACCTTTTTCTATATTATATATCTACTTTTGATATATAGATAAAAGGTTTTACAAAGATATATGTGTTGCCATATCCACTTTACTATTATATTTACTATAAAAAGAAAATATAGAAGTCATGATACTTGTAAGACAACTAAAGTAGCTTTATGGAGACATATATTTATTATTAATGATTTTAAAGTCAATATTACACGTTTATATATAACCCTTGTATACGTTTAAATGTACATTTTGACAAATTGAATCGATGTAGAAACAATAAATCTCCTTTGTCCATTATTGTATTGCAAAGAAATAGAGCTGCCTAAAATGTTATACTTTTGAAAGTTCATATCTTTCATCGTAATGACGCTTTTATTATGATTTGTTCTCGCAGAAGCACATGAAAGAAAAATATAATTCGATTCCGGTTTTTTATAACGTTTTATGCGATTTAATAAGGCATAAAAGAGTAGTTACCCACATTTGTGAAGGAATTTATAAGATTCGGCTATCCGCCGGGGAAAATTGAAAGAGAGTCTGCGACAAAAATTTTCAATTCACTTTATAATATGCTTTGATTTATGTTATTATAGATGTATTGCTCCGGAGGATTGATTTGCATTGGGAATAAATTAAGCTCACTTATGGAAATCGCAATCAGTCGCTATTTTCTGATCCAATTGTCTATGCTGTGGTTGCATATTTATGATTTAGCAGGAGTATTATTGTTTAACCTAAAATCCAACGTCGTGCAACAGCCGAATTCCAATTAAGTGTTCCGCATCAAACAGGATATATATGACGTGCAATCAATGACCATGTCGTTTAAAATATGGATTTTTCTTGACATCGGCTTGTAATTAAATCTTCGCAGGCATTCCAAAAGGGCAACTTGGGCCAGTTGTCAGCTACCGAATTCAAGTTTTTCGTTTGCCCCGACCCAATCTCGTTTCATTATTTGGTAAATTTATGAAGTAATTTAATTTTAAGGGTTGCTGTCATTTCCAGGGGATATTTCGTGATTATTGATAGAAATGCAGTGCATATTTCGAAAAACATGGGGAAGTTGACTGGAAGTAAAATGTAACTTTATGTAAGGCTTCCAATATTCATTTCCATTGTTTAAAGTCGCGAATGTAATGGACATTCGACAATTATTTTGTCTTACACTAACTATCAAACGGCATTTCGTAAATAAAACAATTGTATGCGAAGGATATCCACATCATACAGCTGGACACAAAGACACCTTAAGAATTTCAAAAATGCGAAAAACAGTGGGTCAACGGGGTTGTTCCTTTCTAGCACCAAAAATATTCAATTAATTGCCAAATGAAATCAAACAAATTAACACTAAAAAAAATGAAATGATCATGCACGAAATATATTTTAGAAAATGAAAGAAATATGTTTCACGTTTTAGTTGATCGAAAAAATTATTAGTTTTCAATAATAAAACACTATTAATATGTATATAAGAAAATAAAATCAATAAAGTAACACACCAACTCCTCAGATCCTATGTTGCTATAGAATATTTCTTCTCCTTTTTTCTCTTAGGTAACAAATATTTTTCTTCTAATTTAAAATAAATAAAAAAAATTATTAAAACTTATTCTATACTTACCTCGCTAATGCTTATATATTTTATTGTGTTACACACATACACACTCATACCTGGTTCTTAAGTTAGTAAACAACTTAACAGCAGCAAAAATATTATTTTAAATATTAGGAAAATTTTACCAAAATCCGCTGCTATTGGCTGTTATTTGAAAAAAATATGTTATTTACATTAAATTGTTATTTGTTTATATTTTTGTATCCGTACAAATATCTTAGAGGTTCTTCAGGGATTCTTCTTTCTTATTTGTACATTCATGAATAGTTGAAACTATAATTTACGTGGCATCATCTGTTATATATTATGTATACGTTTCGATATATTTCTGAGTAATATATGAATAAAGACTACTATTATTATTATCATCTTATTTTCTTCTTTTTTTCTTTCATTAATTAGCCGGAGTTCAATCACCCAAGGCTAGCTAAGTCGCACAGTTTTGAAGGCTTGTCTTCTCGCTGTTGTCTCCAGCGGTGGTAGTTAGGGAGAATTTGTTCACTTGAGTGCTAGAAACTTGGGTACAATATTTTCTGTGCCCAGTAGCGCCGCTTTCTGCATCGTCCTCAAGTGCCAGTTCTGCAGCTGTACCTTCTGTTTCGCCTTCTGCATTCTGCCGGCTAAGGTCTCTGCCGAATTTCGGCATGCTGGTATGATTCATAGTTCTGAAAGCAGTGTGTGTCCCGTTCCACCTATAATCAGGACCACTAGCTTAACAGTATGATCAGGGTAGAGCTTGCGGAGTTCGAAGAGTTATGGCTCGGGCGCTCTGCGGTAGGCCCTACAACTGATATCAGGGACCTCTATACCCATGACACGATTTCGATAGATGGGTCTGTTGAATACACCATCCTGGCACGCCATTATGAATTCCTCGGTCTCAGACTTCAGCCCGGCTGATCTTAAGAAAGCAAAGGTCAGCCTTGCGAATAAGCCGCGCAATGGCTTATCCGAATGTAGATGCAGAAATAGATTAATTTCTGCAGCTTTGACTTGGGCAGGTTCCAACTCGGTGACAAAGTCGTGATTAACCCGCTCAGCGTCGAAGACCAGACCAAGTTCATCAGCAGCTCTACGTGTTGCCTTAAACCAAAAGGCTCCTGGCTTGTTATTATTATTATTATTTTATTATTATTTTTTTTTTTTAGTAAAAAACCAGTCACCCTTCTCTGTGGCTCCGACCCTCACAGAGGGGAGCTGGTAGTACCAACAGCCACTCCCCACACCCGTGGGGTAAGTGACTACTGAGTCCGAGAATCGTGTGCCCTGAGCAGATGTAATGAACCGAGGATGACGGCCTTCTGCATTCTGCCGGCTAAGACCTTTGCCGAATTTCGGCATGCCCGTATGATCTTAAGTTTTGAAAGCAGTGTGTGTCTCGTTCCACCGAGGGCTCCTATAATCAGTACCACTATCTTAACAGTATGGTCTGGATAGAGTCTGCGGAGTTCGAAGAGCAAATCTCAATATTTTGTCCGTTTTTCCTCCTCCTTCAAGACAATGTTGTTTTCCGCGGGAGCCGAGAACTCCACGACATTGTTATGAGTTGGTGGTCGAGGAGGACTACCTCAGGCTTGTTGGCTTGTATTTGCCTGACGATGAGAAACGAGTAATTCCAATAAATTAGACACTTCTCATTTCCCACAACGGACTCAATATCCCCCGGAGCGTAAGGCAGCACTGGTGTCTCGTCTATCCCATACGAGTGTCTTCAGTGATAATAAAGCACTCGTAATGCTCCGTCGTGCTTCTGGATATAGGCCGAGACTGCATATGTCGGGCAAGCCGACAACAAGTGCATTAAAGTCTCTGGCGCCCTGCGCCGCTACTAGAATAAGTGCATACGCATCATAGAGGGAATTCGACGGATTACATTTCACTTGCGTAAATGAATTTAATACACAAGTTATATTAACGCAGTTTTATAAATTTAATTAACCAGATATTAATTTTTTTAAGGGAGTAGTAAAGGAGGAGGCTCCCTAAGGCTTGTTTCCTCTACAATTTTTGAGAAAAATTCTTGAAAGTAAGTTTCTTGGAATTCTTGAGCAAAAATAAGTTATTTGCAGGTGAAACGGAAAATTTTCAAGCCCCCCCACCTCTCCCCTACCACTACTTCTTTAATTAGAGCAAGTAAATAAACTATTAGTTATTAAAAATGAGTGGAGTAATATTTAAATAAATGGAGGTAGTAAAATACACAGGACGCATGGAAAAAGGTCAACACCTGCATACCTCCCTGTCCCTCCACAATAACGTAAAAATGGCGTTAACGGAATTTTAACAAATAATTAAAATCATATCAAAAATTCTAGGTTAACAAAATATAACAGAATACTTCATTATTTCTCAACCTCTCAATGAAATAAATTTAAAATATATTCCAATTCCATATATCGTCATAGTACATACGGTGTACCAAATTTCAAGTCAATATCGTAAACCGTTCCAGAGTGATCGTCAGCACAAAAGAAGTTACAGAGAGACCGACAGATATACAGATTTTTTTTCCTAGCTAAAAATCCCTACATCGTACAGTGTGGCAAAACGGTATTCGCTCTGAGAGTAGGGTTGCCAGGCGTCCGGCTTTAGTCGGATATGTTTGGCTTTTTACGGTTTCGTTCAGCTAAAAATTAGCATATCCGGCCTGTGCGGCTTTTGTTCAGCCTTTTGCCTAAGGCTCTAAAACGTTTTTCGTTTTTAGTCGCTTTTTATAGATACATTTTATTGTTTTGCGATGACATTGTCTGTTCCTATAACAAATTTCTATTTTTAAATTAATCAAGTTTAATAAAATTATTAACAGTAACGTTTTCTTATAATGTCACGAAAATCGAGATTTTAAGTTTAAGCAAGAAAAATATTTCTGCCTGCCTATCTGTCGGTCTGTGTGTGTCTGTAACTTTTTTTTGTGCGCACGTTTACTCTGGAACTGTTTATTATATTGACTTGATTAGTACAGTTATGTATTATAACGAGATCTGGAACTAGATTATATTTTGATCTAATTTCGTTGAAGGGTTGGGGGTAAATGGTAAATAAGGGCAAATAGGTAAAGTAAGCAAGTAGGAGTCCACAAAATTGGGATTTAGAGCATGTACGAGAAGCTAAGGTCTCAAAACATTTTTTGGCATCAGCAACTTCCATTATCATTTCCCATTTCTGGATGACGAAGTAATGGCTAACTCACGACTTCGTACCTTCGATTTTATTCATCACAGCAACTTTTTCTAGTCGCATTTTCTTTACTATACCAAAATGTAGTTTCATGAATGTTATACCAATTTTTGATATTCTGATCATGCAAATTGACGAGACAAGGTGTAACCGTGAGACATTCTTGGGCAAGTTTCACTGCCCTTCAAACCGCAATCTCTCCGAAAGTATTTATCGTAGACAGGTGGGACAAAACTCATTTTCGTCATAAGAAAGTAAATTTAGAAAAATTTTTGCACAATATTTTAAAATATGTTGGATAGTTTTCTAGCTAGAGAAAAGAGAAATGTAACTTGTTTGATTTATTTTCTATGTTCCCCTGTGATTTTGTTTCTGCAAAACTAAATGCACTTTTATGACCTCCAAATATATCACATTACTTTTTTACAATCAATTATTATTTTACTTCCACAACCAGTTTTTGTATCGACAAAAAATATTTTGAAAATTTGTATTGTTCAAATAGGCTTAGAATGTCATGAAACGTCGAAATTTTATGTATGAGCAAAAAAAAAAAATTTCTGTCTGTCGGTCTGTCTAAGTTTTTCTCGTGCGCACGATTACTCTGGAACCGTTTAGGATATTGACTTTAAATTTGATACACGTATGTATTTTCACGAAATCTGGAACTAGATTATATTTTGGTCTTATTCCGTTGAAGGGTTGGGGGTAAATTGAGGTAAATGGGGTAGTAAATCAAGCAAGTAGTCAAAGAGTCCACAAAATTGTTATTTAGTATATATAAGAGAAGCTAAGGTCTCAAAAATTTTTGTGGCATTAGCCATCCCCATTAAAGGGGTGAAAAAAATTAAATTGTCATTTAGTGTGTGTACAAGAACCAAATAAATCAATTTTATCCGGTCCCACTACCACCCCCTTCCACCACTCCCACTACCGATGTGGCATATCGTTTTATGGGTTTTTGGGGTAGACGATTTCAAATACTTTATTATTAAAGTTTCATAAACAATTATTTCCACATACAATTTTTTGTCGTTGTGAGAGACTTAGATAGAAAATCTGGATGTGGAAGTAGTGATTCCTTGGGCAGCGATTTATTTATTTGCTTTTATCGCGATTCGAAAATTTTATTTAGGTATGTAAGTCACAACTTACACACTTTTTTATTTAATATGAAATTATCTACTTTCTGTATATTGGTACCTCAATCTATAGTAGTTGTTTTGATTGGTTCTCCAATAATGAGTATATTAAAGCTAACTAGCATATTGGCCGGGCCAGATTCAAGCACCAATATACAGAAAGTAGGTAATTTAATATTAAATAAAAAGTGCGCAAGTTGTGATTTGCATTAGGTATACCTAAATAATATATCACATAACTGCCAACTAAAATAACTTAAATTAGAAAAAGGAAATAATAAAATAAAAATAACTTAAAACTACTGAAAATCTGGGTAAGTCTTTAAACCGCCAATTAGCAACAAGCACATTTTACGTCGTTTAATAATATCTCACAATTTTGTTGTTTGTCACTGACACTGCGGCTACGACTGACAAAAAATATCAAATGAAATCGATAATTCTTTCCAATACGGTAAAGAACATTATAGTAAATTGTTATCATTCTTTATTAAATCAATTTAGTGGGAAGTAAGCCAGAGGCTGAAATAGGTCGACCTACAACAGGGAGTGTTAAACTCCAATTACTCCTCGGGGACAACACGGCGGTGCCGTTACCAGAGCTTTTGAGATAAACGCTACTTTGAAGTGCGTTACCCAACTTTAACTATACACTTTCAAACCTATTAAAGTAAGCGTCTAAGCACTACGTAAAAATCAACTCCCTGCGTCTATGCCTGAAAGCGATATATTCAACTCTTTTCAATATCAGGTATTTGCATTTAATCAAAATGTTTATTTAAAGTTTTTGACTTGTAATTTTCATCGTATAATAAAAACTACATGCATAACGTCAAGTTTGCAGAAAATGTCAGTTTAGTTCTTTTAATTACTCCACATCCAGTGGAAGTATAGTAACGACAAAAAAATTTTTAAAAATTTTTATTGTTCAGATAGGCTTAAAATGTCATGAAACACCGAGATTTTAAGTTTGAGGCAAAAAAAATTTTTGTCTGTCTGTAACTTTTTTTTGTGCGCACGATTACTCTAGAACCATTTAAGATATTGACTTGAAATTTGGTACACGTATGTATTTTAACGAGACCTGGAACTAGATTATATTTTGATTTTATTCCGTTGAAGGGTTGGGGGTAACTGGGGTAAATGGAGGTAAATAGGTAAATCAAGCAAGTAAGAGTCCATAAAATTGGTATTAAGTACACCGGGTGACACAGGAGATATGTAACACCTCGTAGCATGTTTATTTAAAAACATATTATTTTGAAATTTGGTAGACTTATATAATGCGTGATTGTCCTTTTTTTGGTACAAACAGGATTTTTTTTCCACTTCCAGTTTCACCGATCTACTTCGTTATTTTAAATAGCACCCTGTAATTTTTTTTCCTATCTGATTTTACTTAAACTTCTCTTTTCAACTGTGTATAGCAAGATGGCATTCGTTTTTAAAATGGTTGCTGAAAACCATTTTATTGCACTAAGTCAAGTTGGCTATGGTATGAAATGTGGCGCTAATTAATGCTTAATGTGCTGCGATATCATAAGAACCCTGGTACACAATTTTGTGTTTTATATTTGTTTTGTTCTAATCAGTAGCCGAAGAGACTTTGTAGAATTTTTATATTAAAGAAGAATCTCTAGACTAAATCCCCGAAATCATAAAAACTAAGATAGAAACACTAATTTTAAATTTGACCAATTTGTAAAATATTTATTCATCTTTCACTTTTACCCAAAACAATTCATTGTTATGCCTGATTTTGCTCGCTTTTAAATAAAATTGTTTTCGAAGAATCTCAAAGTGTTGACCATTATTTTCCCTGCAGCGTCGAATTCTTGTAACAGTACTCCTAAGCACATTTTCTAACTGCAATTCAGTAATCTCATTTATTGCTAACCTAACTCCCATTTCCAAGTCTTCCCTATTTTGCAGTGGAGTTTTATAAACTATTTCCTTGAAAAAATCAAGTGGCATAAGATCCAGAGACCTCGGAGGCCATCTAATTGGTAAAAGTGAAATGATATGATTTCGGGGATTTAGTCTAGAAGCTTTTCTTTAATATAAAAATTGTACTGCTACCGATTAGAACGAAACAAATATGAAACACAAAATTCTGTACCACGGTTCTTTTGATATTGCAGCACACTAAGCATTAATTACCGCTACATTTCATACCACAGCCAACTTGACTTAATGCAATAAAATGGTTTTCAGTAGCCATTTTAAAAACGAATGCCATCTTGCTACACATAGTTAAAAAGAGAAATTTAAGGAGAATCAAATAGGAAAAAAATATATACAGAGTGCCATTTAAAATAACAAAGTAGATGTCACTTCCGGTGAAACTGGAAGCGAAAAATATTTCTTGTTCATACTAAAAAAAGGACAATCACACATTATATAAGTCTACCAAATTT
The DNA here is from genome assembly GCA_936432065.2 of Rutpela maculata. Lineage (NCBI taxonomy): Eukaryota > Metazoa > Arthropoda > Insecta > Coleoptera > Cerambycidae > Rutpela > Rutpela maculata. The sequence goes on from OW386291.2 coordinate 101,119,098, forward strand.
CAAAATAATACCTTTTTAAATAAACATGCTACGGGGTGCTACATATCTCCTGTGTCACCCGGTATATAAGAAGGTAAGGTCTCAAAATATTTTTTGGCATTAACCACCCCCATTAACAACCACCACCCCATTATTAAAGGGGATGAAAAAAATATAATTGTCATTTTGTGTGTGTACAAGAACCAAAGGCCTCAACATTTTTTTTACTTTATCCACCCCCCTTCCCCCCCACTACCGATGTGGCATATCGTTTTATGGGTTAGAGGATTTCAAATATTATATTATTAAAGTTCCATAAACAATTATTCACATACAAAATTTTTTCGTTGTGAGCGACTTGGATAGAAAATCTGGATGTGGAAGTAGTGATTCCTTGGGCAGCGGTTTTTTTTAAGTATTAAACAAGTATATTTATCAAGAAATAATAACATTTTGCCACAACCTTCAGGAATAGCTCATCTAAGCTGTACCTGAATGGGTCGAAATTTTGATATAACGCACTGAAATTATTTACGCAAACACCAGAACCCTGAAGAGTTCACTCGACGAGTGTTTCGCCAGCTATGTTGGCATCATCAAGTGGTTAATAAAAGTGCTAGTTTTAATCGTTGTAGAGAGTCATAGGGGGATGATAAAAAAACAGTTTTAATTATCTCCTGATATTGTCATCTTGAAAAGTAAAAATAATGCCAAAAGAAAATAATCTTCTACATTGTCGTTTCATTTAAATCTCCAAAATATGATAAATTCATGATCATTACGGATAAGAGAGGTACCAAAAGGATCTAGAGGATGTCGCAGTAATACATTTGCCCCATAAAATATCTTATAAAACAATATTTTATTAGGATATGATATTATGAAGTGAAGTATGACAAATGGTATCATATTATTTAAAAAATGGTAATATCAAAACCATGTTCTTTATATTTTAAAAGGTATAATATTCAGCAAATTAATCAAACTTTCTTAAGCTTTTTATTCCTCTTTTCCTTCTACTGCTTTGTAATCATCAGCCTGTTACCCAGAGCTGTTTAGAGTACAAACAAAAAGTACTCGAATACAGAGTGCAAGTACTCTACACGAAATGTAATACAGTACTAAATACAAGTACACAACAATAAGTACTTAAATACATACACAAATACATAGTAGATTAGATTTGAAGGAAGGAGATGGCCACTGCGGCACCTGTGGATTTATTATTGCGCCCGTAATCTAATAGTATTTAGAGTTCCTTATCCAGCTTTATCCCTTTACAGGCTCCATAGCCTTAATAAGGGCTCCTTAGTATAGTTATCTGCCCTTGGTTTCCCCTCACCAAGTAGTTGCAATCTCAGTCTGGGTAGGCCTTCACAATGGCATAACACATGTACTGAGGTTTCCTCTTCCTCTTGACAGAATTTGCATCGCGCATCCTCCGCCAGCGTCATTAGACTCACATATCTATTAATCCTACAGTGTCCAATAAGATAATCCACCATTATCTTATTGGTCTTTCTATTTTGGCAGATAGTTCTTTAATGAACTCTTTGGCCTATCTCTGACGCGGGAAATTCTTCCACTTTATCATTTCTTTTGCATCCTTTCTGTCCTAGTACCCATGCCACGGTCACTCTGTTCTAACTTCCTAGGTCAGTAAGAGCATTAACACAATCCTATATTAGTCTTTTATCGACCTGCATGAAATCGATTGTCTTCAGCGCTGTTTAGCTGACGGAAAAAATGAAAATTGACTAGTTAACAGTTCTTTGCCTCATTACTTCCTTTGGCACACCACTGTAAAGCGGCCACTTCAGCCCTGAAATACTGTGTTGTGTTTTACCGGGATTTTTGTTTTCGACCTTATCCCGTAAATCCCTGCTCCGTTCTGTCTTGGAGCCGTCCGTATACCAGACTGTCTGCGCTCTTCCAGTACTATCTGTTTGAAATTTTTATTTTATAGAAGTTATACTTACCATAGTGTCCGTGGGCATTCCCAGAAGGAAATCTGCCTTCAGCTCTGAGTATAACTTTTGATGTTCTGTTCCGTGTTGTTGCCTTATGGGCGTTGTGCCTTTCATTAGCCTGTACACCACTGCACCAGCTACTCTTTGGATAAATATGTGTAGTGGTGGCAGGTCTAAGAAGATCTTCAATGCAGGCGTGCGAGCAGTTTTTGTACGTTTGTACGCCGCTTAATAACCTTATTGCTCCCAGCTGCAGTGTGTTGGACCACCAAACCTCCGATTCATAGGTCATCATGATCCTACAACCACAGGGTCATTTTGAGGTTTAACCCCCAGTTTTTTCCACACATCTACCTGCACCTTCCCAGGGAAATTGTTGCCTTTTATGTGACTTTTTAGATGTGTGTATTCCACGTCAGTTTTTGGTCAAAAACGACTCCTAGGTATTTAGCTCCACTGGCATATGGAATTTCAACTCCATTGAGCCTTAGGAGCTTTAGGCTTCCCAAGGATCTTTTTCGTGTGACGGTGACGACTGTAGTTTTGTAAGTACAGAGTACCGAGTACATGTTTATTAATATTGGATGCCGATCACAATAGAGAATGGATGATCTAAGGGATCTAACGTCGATAATGTTACGATATTAGTAAAACGCGAACTTTCGTCATAATCTTTATAGCTTTAAGAATGACCAGTTCTTCGAAATTCTCATCTGCGAGGACATGGCGGCGTGGATTGTTCAAAATCATTGCGAATGAAAACAAACGCTCGACGGCAAGACTTTTCACTAGAAGTGGGCCCATGAACTGCTTTAGTAATTTGTTGGCAAGTCGACAAGTCTGAACTTGCATAAGCATGTACTTATTACGAAGGACGATGTATTAGAATACACCGAAATATACTCGATACATACTCGGGTACATTTACAGGGCCTAAAATGCATCAAATACAATTACAATAAAACAAAGTACCCGTGTTCTGAGTACCGAATATACCAAAAGTACTGAGAGTACAATGATTGAATACTTTGTTCCTGAGCACACACAGCTCCAGTGTTACCTCTCCTAGCTGTACCGTCACAATTATAACCGCAGATCGGTAGTTTTAAAGTTAAGAGGCGTCACGCGCATATACACAGACATACAAACACACGTACATATGAACAAACATAACCGAACAAAAAAAACTCCTGTCGGCTGAAAATATTTATAGTTCTGTAGCAGCGTTATTTATTACAATCACAGGCAAGAAGTATTTCTTTGATTTTAGCATATTAATATTTATCTAGATTATTTAGATCCTTTGTAAACATTTGAAAGAAAATGATGTATACTATTAAAATTAAGCTTCAGATTCATTAATTAAAATTTTCTTTTTAGCTCCCTATCAATTTGTCACCATTTCATTAAGTATAAAAATAAAAAGGGAGAGAGAAAAAACATTATAAAAGGCACAATTTGAACTTGTAATTTTCGACTTGGTGCAATTAGGTAATTAAAATGACATGGGCACGAAATTAGCATCATCAAAATGAAGATTAATACCCCGCATTAAGCTGCAAAAAGTAGACCGGCCCACCATGCAGAAAGTTTCAAAATCACTCAAAACTTATGAACGGCGGAGAACATCGTTGTAAATTGATATTGTACGGCCGGAAACATAATTGATTACTGGCACGGAGTTTTAATATAATTTATGTCATAATAATTAGCGAGTGGTCGAACACGTTGAGCGCCGTAAGGTTAGTACACCTGCTACCGACACTTGACAGCTTCACTATCCTTCACATCCAATGGTGTAGCAACGATTTTTTTCGTAGTCATAATGAAAAATTTATATAAATATACTTCTATTTTTTATCTAAAAATTGATGCACACAGTGAGCTACATATTCTATTTAACATAAGGTAATTTATTAATTTATTTAACTGCTCATACTGCGTTAGGCATATGTTATTATTAATCAAATATATATGTTATAACCGTACAAAATTTTTTTAATGATCATCACAGAAAGAAATGTTTATATAGAAATTCATTTCATAACATACTGAACTCAAATATCAAATAAAGAAGTCTGTCTATATGTATGTACATGTGTGTGTATGTGTGTATGTGTGTATGTAGACGTTTCTTGTTACTTATTTCAAATTTAGATCGCATGTAAAATGGCATGATATAATATTTCCTATTGAAATTGGACCGTATCCGTCATATAGGGCGATCGAAAGAAGCGTGTATACTCACTCTCATCATTTACATAAAGTATGATATATTTTAATTTTAGAGCAAAGTTTTTGATTAAATACACAAAAATATGAAGATTTACTAGATATGTGAACTGCAATATACAAGGTGACTCTCAGATTTAAACCAACTTTGTGTAGATTAGATGATAATATCAATTTTACTTTAGAATATAATTTAGGCATTTTAAATAAGACTATTATGAAATGAATAAGACATGCAGTCTGGCGTTGCCAACTGCGAATATCTATCAAATATACGATAAATTCTGTTGGATTTAAAATTTTTTTTCGAATTCGGAACATATATGAAATAGCATAGTAGAATATTTCCTGTTAAAATTGAATCATATCCTTCATACAGGGCGATCATAAGAAGCATGTCAACTCTCATATTTTGTATAAACCATGTTTTATTATAATTTTAGAGCAAAATGTTACTAAAGCGTTTGATTCAGTATATAAAAATATGAAACATACAAGATAATCTAAACTGCAATATACAGGCTGTGTCTCGGGTTCGAACCAACTTTATATTAGATAATATATCAATTTTAACTTCATGAAGATATTTTTAATAACACTGTTGTGAAATAAATAAAAGTTGCAGTAGGGCGTTGCAGACTGCGAATAACTATTAGGTAAGTACCATAATTTTTGTTGGACTTAATTTTTTTGAACATATATAAAGTAGCGTGGTAGAATACTTCCTGTTAAGATTTACTCATATCCGTCGTACAGGGTGATCGTCAAAAGGGTGTGAATTGTGCATATTATGTTATATATGAACTATGTTTTATTATGATTTTAGAGCTATAAGTTCCCAAAGGTTTTTGATTAAGAACATAAATAATACAAAAAGATACAAGACATCTAAACTGCAGTACACAGAAGCTACGTCTTTCAGATTCGAGTAAACTTTACATAGGTTAGATGATATATCAATTTTCTCTAAAATGTTATTGGGGTATTTTTAACATGACGAAATGAAGAAAATTTGCAGTCGAACATTGCTGAATACCTTACAAACACGTTTCAAAAAGGTCTTTTTAATAAAATTAATATCAGAGGCGTGTGAACTGTCATATTTTATATTATTATGTTATTATGATTTTGGAACAAAAGATTCCAAAGGTTTTTGATTAAGAACAAAAATATACAAGGATGTACATGATATTTAAACTGAAATATGCCGTGCGTCTTTCAGGTTCTAGCGAATTTTATAAAGAGTATAGCAACTTTACTTTAAAATATTAGTAAGGTGTTTTCAATGAGACTATTATAATACGAATGAAATTTGTAGTCGAGCGTTGCCGCGTACTTAATTAACATGACATAAAGATTTTATATATAGAATAACATGGCGGAATACCTTTATTGAAACTGAGCTATATCCGCAGTATAGGATGGTCATCACAGGCATGTAAACCAAGCTGTCTTACTATACATATATCATTAGAATGTTAGAGCAGAATGTTGCTAAGATTCTTAATTATGCACAGAAAATGTTAAAATATATACAATATCAAAACTCTAACATACAATGTGTCTCTCAGGTTTGAGCAAATTTTACGTAGGTCAGGCGATCTATCAGTTTTACTTTAAAAGGTGTAAATTGTTTGTATTTAATAAGATAGGTATTTGCATTCAGTCACGCCCGATTGCAACTTTTACTCGTTTTTATTATTAAAGCAGCAGCTTTACTTTAAGTAAAAGCCAGGGGCTCTTCGTGCACAGAAATACATAGACTATCTATTTATTTATCTAATCAATAAAAAACATGAAACAATTATTCATTTTACAAAAATGTTTGGTTAGCATTTCATAAACTGTAACTGTAACCTGCCCTGGGGCTGCACCTTCGAAAGGCCTTTGCTACCTTAGGAAGCATTTGCGGATATACTGTGTGGAATAGCCAAATGAAATAAATTCAGTATCTCAATTATTGTGCATATTTATAAAAAATCCCGAGACACGTCGATTTTGGATTCTGAAATACCATCTTGCAACGTACGAATTTCATCCCTAAATTCAAATCTTAAATTTTTAAATTGGAAGTAGGGCCTTGTGATACCTCATTTGAAAGGTCTTTTAATTCCCTATTCAAAAATGATATGGTTTTAATATTTACTGCAAAAATTAACGGTCGGCTTGACGAAATTCGCTACAATAAACGAAAAACATAAAAACGTACAGCGTTTTGTTCTTGCAGGCTAGCAAAAACAATTTATTTTTAAACATTATCAACTTTTCAACATTATCAACTAAACATAAGACATAAAAACATAAAAATTCTTCATAGCTGGCATTGCCAGTTTTAGAGAAAACGTCATAGACATTGCCAGCAATAAATAGTTAAATAGTTTTGCTAACTGCAATTTCTAAACATGGTTGATTTAAACGATAATAATTTTACAGATGATTGGTTACGGGGATAGAATGCGATCACAGGACGAAGTTGCTCGCCTATTTCAAGAAAAATTTCCTGAATTACCGCCCATATCCAAAAGTACAATTGGCAAAATTGAAAAGCAGTTTCGCGAAAAAGAACATGTACGGCAGGTAAAAAAGAAGCTTCCAATGCAACGAGTAACGACTCCAAATTAGATATACTGCTTGAATTTGAAGAAAATCCACAAAGTTTAAGTCGACTAGCAGCTTCAGCATTTAATGTTTCCCTTTCCTCAATTATTCGCGTATTAAAAGAAAATAAAATGACCCCAACTTCACCAAGCTCTTGAGTTGGAGTCAGTTCTTCTATCAAAATCGCCTTGATTTTGATAGAAGATCGTATTTTTGTGAACAAATGATGCAAAGGTTAGATAACAATGTTATTCATGGCCTTTTCATCGATGGCAATTTAAATGGAGATAATTATTTAGCTCTGCTCCAAAATAATGTCGTGCCAACTTTAGAAAACTTATATCCTGATCAAGCAAACCCACAAGTTCCAGCGGATGTAATATGGTTCCAGCAGGATGGAGCACCAGTACATTTTCAAATCGGTGGATAGGGAGGAGAGGATCACTAGAATGGTCAGCACGTTTTCCTGATCTTACACCCTTATATTTCTTTCTATAAGGATATGTGAAAAGTATGGTATACAAAACTAAGCCACGCGATATAGCTGACTTAAGAAGAAGAATAACGGATGTGGTTAGATCGGTCACGCCTCAGATGTTGGAAAACGTTAGAACACATTTTCATTTACGATTAGGATGCTGCCAAGACGTTCAAGGAACTCATTTTGAACATTTACTACATCGAAGTTACGTTTTTTTTTTTTTAATTTGCTGTAGTGAATTACGTTAAGCACATGAATTAATTGTTTTATCGTTAACTTTTGCAATAAATATTAAAACCATAGTACTTTTGAATAGAGAATGAGGAGACCTTTCAAATGAGGTAACACAAGTCTCTACTTCCTATGTAAAAATTTAGGGGTTGCAACTGCCACTCGAAAGGGGTTGAATTTAGGAACGAAAATTGTACTTTGCAGGATATCATTTCAGAATCCAAATTCGACGTGTTTCGGGATTTTTTATAAATATGCCCAATAATTAATCTTATATTTAAAGACTCTCTTAAAGACTCTAGCGTTCCTGAAAGTTTTAAAGAAAGCTTCGTTGCACCAATATATAAAAATAGCAATAAAAATAACATGACAAACTATCGTCCAGTATCGCTAATAAATAATATTGCAAAAATTTTTGAAAAGTGTCTAATAGACTTCGGTCATTCCTAGGCAAAAATAAGATACTATCAAAAAATCAATATTATAGCGCCCCCTTATTTAATTCCCCTATGTGAAGCGGGCTTAACGCTTGCCCAGTGTGCGCGTTACTGATCAGCCGTGAACGGCAGCACTGTTTGAGTGACTAGACGCGCGGAACTATGTAATACGTGCTAGATATTTTTCCTCATTGTTACCTCCATTTTTCTTGTGTTCATTACACTAATTAATGAGAGTATGTTTGAGTGTAATTAGTGCTTTATTAATTATACTCCTACAATATGGATTTCTAAAGCATATTGGTACTGAGGAACCTCTTCAATTGTTAACAGATTCTATAATAACTAATTTTGAATCGAGCAAAAAAGATTTAGTCATATTTTTAGATTTACAAAAGGCTTTCGATACAGTATCCCATATTCATCTACTTAACAAATTGTACAAAATAGGCATCAGAGGAAAAGTACATGACTTATTCAAAGAATATCTATCTAATAGACCACACCAAGTTAAAATAGCTAACGCTTATAGTGCAACAAAAATAATAAAAAGGGGGTTCCTCAAGGAACTATCTTAGATCCCAGCTTATTCCTCATATACATAAATGAACTCTTACAGGAAAATTACGGATGCAATATTATTGCATATGCAGACGATATTTGTGCGGAGGAGACCTGGGAATCCACAAAGCAAAAAGCTACCGCGGCAATTAGCAGAGTAAAAACTTGGCTAGATAACAATCTCCTAAAACTAAATATTACAAAAACTAAATTTATGCCCTTTTCCCCAACAAAATTTGGAATGCCCCATGGGCTAGAGCCTATACTCACAAACGAATCGGTTAACAGTTGTATACATAATGCCGCTACCATAAAATATTTAGGACTGGTACTAGACCCGCACTTGAAATGGGGAAATCATATCGAATACTTAAATGGAAGAATACGAAAACTGATCTATAAATTTTATAGACTAAAGGGTATATTGAACAATAAAACTCTCCTAATTACGTATAACAGCTTAGTTGAATCTATTATTAGATATGGTATCACAGTATGGGGTTCCGCTTATAAAGTAACTTTACGACCGCTACAGATAACACAGAACTATATTTTGAGAATAATTTTTAACAAAAAAAGCAGAGAAAGCTGCAGAAACATTTTTACTGAGAACCAGTTACTCGATGTGATGGGTTTATACATGCATGCGGCTGCAGCCTATGCATACAGCAAAAAAGAGACCATTGGTTCCATCGTTGAACATAAATATGAAACGAAGGCTAGGACAACCAACGCGTATAAGGTACCATTTTATAGCAAAAATGTATCTCAAGAATGCATTAAATAAAACGGAATCAAGTCACTTAATGAACTTCCCCCACACATAAAAACAATGAGGAAAAAGCGATTCAGACTAGAAACAAAAAAATATCTGATCGACAACTAACTACACTTCTACCCATTTTAGCGTGACCTAACATAAAAGCATCACATATCATTCTCTTACTATAGTTTAGAAATTCTTATTTGTATAGGTAATAATATACCGTATTAATAATGTATCATTATTTTACCGCCCACCGACACATTCCTTTTTTTTTTCTTTCTTAAATATGGTATCTTCATGATTTTCACCTCGATATTTAAATTAAATTGTTTTTCTCAACATGCTCACTCGCATTTTTTATACCCATAGATTTATTATATAGAAATTACATAGGTATTAGGTATAGTTACTTAGTATATTACAAATGAGATAACCATGACAAATTTACTACAGCAATTCATTTTGTTAGTATTGCTATATTAATGATGCAACATAGATATAGAGTTAAGATAATGTAAATACTGCTCGACACAATACGAGGTCTCCTGGTGTCATTTTTTTCACTGTAAACTAGGTTAACACTATTTGTTTTGTTAATTTTGTTGCAGTAATAAATAAAAAAAAATTGAGATACTGAATTTATTCCATTTGGCTGTTCCACACTGTATGTTTATATGAAGTTTATTTCATGTTTTTACACATAGAATCTGCACCGGAAGTTTGCAACTGGTATTTCCGGACACTCTGTATAACATTTACATTAGCTAACTAAATATGACAATAATTAATGTGAAGAAATCTACAACGAATAATTTTTATTTATTAATTCTATTATCAAACAATTTTATTTTGCTAACCCTGACATAGTAAAATTTAATCTTTACATTTTATTTTTATCCCTCCTCCCATCTTCATCCACACCCTTTCTTACATCGCATCGGCAATAAACAGGCGAACGTTGTCTGGACTTTCATTACCCTGCACATAAATCTCAGTTTACTGCCTCGCCACGCAAAATAATAACATTTAACCTGTCTCTAGTTACATCTGTGTATCATTAGTAAACATACAGTATGAAGTGCTGTCTACTTTACCGTTTCATGCACGAGTATTTCTATAGCTGATGCACCGGAATGTTTTGTAGTTATGCTTCCCTAGAATAACTAATAACTGTTTTGTCGCATATTCATGTAGGTCGTGATATAACTGTCCGGGAGTGTTGTGACAAAATTGCGGAAATTCAGTTTACGTTTGTTTTCATTGTCTCTTTGAACACATTGTTCCAATATCAGCCAAATTATAATATCTAGTCTGACAAAATTGAACTTTTTGGTATTTCATAAATTCTTATGATTGTTGTAGGTACCGGATGTTCCCATATAGCCGTCGAGAAGTTAAGAATCTGAGTTTACTTAAACAATAAGAAAATAAAACGCAGAAACACATAAAAAATAAGTGTTGTTTTCTCCTTTTCTTAGAGGTGGTAGCTAGTGGCCAATTACATTTGGTATGACACTTTACTGCTACGGTCTCCGACATACGTGCTGAAATATAAAATAATTCTGTTAGAGCACCTGGAAGAGAGGTCAACTAAAGTCAACAAGTCAATATAATTTGAATAGGAATCAAGCTACAATATCAAGTAGATATAATTCGACCGACTCACTGACTTAGAGCTTACGTGACAACCAACATGGTATACAAAACATACGATCCGACCATATTCGGACCACAATCCCACGCGGAGACGATAATGCAAAAAATACGGTACCACTTTGCAAAAATAACGGATTGTTATGAACAATGAATAATAACTACAAACGAAGTCAAGATCGAAACTATAAATTGTACCAGGAAAGTCCCAACCATGTGAGCAATAAAAAAACTAAAAATTAACAAAGAGGATATCGAGAAAAAGAAATGAGTTAAATACATCGGTGTCCTTCTAGAAAGAAAACTATAATTTTTAAAGCATATCACCAATATAATAAACAATACGTATATAATAGGGAAAAACTTTTTAGTAAACCGACGAAGTAAATTAACAAAATAAAACAACAACACAATATTCCGAGCAATACTGACTTGTGATTGCGTGTCCTGGAATATAATCTCTCTCACCCACTATAAAGGACCCCAAACCACACAAAGTAAAAAAATTATGACTTAAGACTACTGACACTCCAGTGTATGGTCTATAGGTGTCACAGATCAACAGAAACCCTCGAATATAGACATAAAAGATTGTTTAGAAAGAAGACTATAATTTTTAAAGCATATCACCAATATAATGAACAAGACGTACACGACAGGTAAAAACCTTTCAGTAAACAGACGAAGCAAATTAACAAAATAAAACAACAACACAATAGTCCGAGCAATACTGACTTGTGGTTGCGTGTCCTGGAATATAATCTCTCTCACCCACTATAAAGGTCTCCAAACCACACAAAGTAAAAAAAAATATGACTTAAGACTACTGACACTCCAGTATATAGTCTAAAGGTATCACAAACCCGCGAATATGGAGATGATAAAAGACTGTCTAGAAAGACTATAATTTTTAAAACACATCTATATACACTAATGGCAACTAAAAATCTATAATAAGATAGCGTGAAATATGAATAGCAAAATAATGTACGTGAAAGAAAGCGATACATTAATATTGATGCCGACGAGTAAAAGTAGCTAAAGAGAAAAGTGGCAATAGCGTAGGTTAAATCTGTTTCTTTTCAGCATATTGTTTGTCCACTTCTTTTCTCTTCTACTTTACATTCGCATCGACTCAATATTTTAACATGCCACTATTGTAGAAAAGAATACCCTGACTGACTCACTCACTGACTGATCATCAACGCACAGCTCAAAACGTTGGGTCTAGAAATTTCAAATTGCATAGAGGTTCCTCAAATGACGAGGGCAACTACTAAGAAGGGATTTTTGAGGGCAAAAAATGGGGTTGAAATTTTAGGTTTTTTCGGCTTTTTCGGAAACGATTGGAAATATTTTTTGCTGAAATCTATTAGATACGTGTAAGACAAAATTTCGATTTTCAATTTTGGAAGGGGTGAAAGCGGATGTGGTAGATGGTCTAAAGGGTATCCGTATCTCTAAAATCACGTAAGTCAGAAATACGATATTTCAGCGATTGGCTCTTCTGAGGAAATAAGGAGACACGTATTCAACGGTTTTCAAAAAGGGACCTCCCCCCGAAAGGGTGAACAGGGAGAGGGATGTTTTTAAGCATGAAATTTAACACATACCCGCCAATGTGCTCTATTGCCGATTAAAATAATTATTTTTTCATTTAACATGCGAATAAACTTGCGATGCGCAGTGGGTTTCCCCGAGTACTATGGAAGCGCAGAGAGTTTTCTCGAGTATAATGGATGTGCAGTGAGTTTCCCCCCGTGCTATGGATGCGCAGTGGGTGGGTTCAATTCAATTCAAAACAAGTTAATCATTTGTTAAGTTACAAAGATGCGCTTAGGTCGAGGCCCGATTTAGAGCCGACCACACCACCACGGCGCGCAACGTCGTGGTAGATGGGTGGTCTAATGAATAGGGCTCGGTTTTAGGCTTAAACGACTGATGGAATGGTGGAGGTTGGGCCTCCTGTTTAATAGTTTACAAACTAAAGCCTAACAATTGGTATTTATAACTAAGAATAGTTTAAAAATACTTAAAACTAATTATAGCTAGGATTAAAACTAGGGCTAGGGCGCGCGCACTAACACAGGCGCACTGTTCTTAAAGTTGTGGTTGCTGACACGGGAAAAACTCAATGAAAAAACCCGTTCGAACTAATGACAACCTGCGTCCGATGGTCTACCTGCCTTCGGAAAGGTAGGGTGGAGGGGAAGTTTTGATTTAAAAGGTTTGGATTTACAAGAGTTTATTGGTCGAGAGGGGATTTGGAAAAGGACAAAAATGGACAAAAGAACAAAAATTAACAAAAAAAAAAACCGAGGTGAATAAAGGGAATGGAAAGGGGTTTGAGGGTGGTGAAATGGAAGTTGTGATGTAGGAAAGATGTGGCTAGTGAGGTTGCTGAAAGATAGGCAACGCCTCGTATGGTAATAGGAGTCACCCACTATAAAGCACTCCAAACCACACAAGGTAAAAAAAAAATTGACACTCCAGTATATAGTCTATAGGTATCACAGACCAACACAAACCCGCCAATATGGAGATGATAAAAGGCTATATAAGAGGCTGCCCAGTAATTATTTTCTCATATTCCAAAGTATCGCACGCGTCGAGAAACTAGAACTAAGGTGAAACTAACGCGAATTACTTCTTTTTCTTATTGACATCTTGCCAGACGTTTTGTGATTCGTGAAACTTATTCTAGTTGGCCTCCGCTTGCCTATATAATACGCTGTGTTGCGTTAATACGTAATATCGTAAAAATAAACAAATAACGAAATTAAACGACTTGCTTATCACGTACTAAGGTCCAATTAGCTGAGTACCTGGACGAAATTTTATTTCATAATTTTTTGTGACTTTTTCTGTTGTTGGTTTATATACATTAAAATATTTTACACATTTTGATGAGAGCCTTCCCTAATTAAGTTATCTGCTATTCGTGTAGGAACACCCTGTATATAACTATTTGAAAAACAATTTTAGCTAGGTATCAAGTTAACTCTGCCACAGACATCAAAATGAAATTTCTCTGGTTAAGCCACCCATTTACGAAAGTTAATTTGAATACTTAGTTTTAATAGGAAAGTATTTCATGATTTAAAATGAGAAACATGTGTATGAGAGCTGACATACAGCAAGGAGGTTTTGAATTTGGAATGGGTAATTAGTTTGCCAGTGTACAAAAGCTCAACCAAATTACATCAAAGACAAGTCTGGTATGTTGTAGTTTCAATTAAAATTTAGTTACCGAAACGGTTCTATAACAAACATGTAGTTATACGTATAGAGCAATTACTCAATATTAACACTATAAAATTAATTGCTTTAGCAATTGTTTCAATATTTTATTCCATTTGAATAAATCAACAAAGAACTTTATTGCATAGCATGGTATAACGAGAAATAGGATTTATGTACATTTCAAATATTTAATTTTAATTACATTTCGGTAATTTTGTGTACTTCCATTTAATAGTGTATTGGCGAACACTTGTACTAAACCTTTCTGACGCTTCGATAAACTGTCCATGAAGTTCATATAAAACTATATCGATATGTATGAATTCTAACATCTTTTCATGGTACGGTGTCAAATTGAAGACCGACCAAGTAGAGTGAATATCGTTTTTTGGGGGGGAGGGGGGGCAAATATTGATTGCAATCACACAAGAATCTTTTCCGAACAGTGATGGTGATTTAAACCAAGAACATGGTCAATTAAGAACTCCAGCGGTACTCTAAAATCTGAAAAGGATCAGATATTGAGATTTGGTACCATTACTATGGAAAGATTTTGAACGCGACTACCCTAAGGCAGAGAAACCTACAAACGGCAAGACTATGAGCGCGAACTTTTAATACTGAAATCAGAAGTGGAGGTAGCCACACAATAACAAAAAACAAGCAAAGCAGCCGGGTTTGACAATATAACGGCCGTAGCGGGTAAGTCAGTTGTTGATGGAGTGAGAATCCTTCGGAGAATATGCCAGAAAATAAGAAGAGGCTGACAGGTATCTGTGGACATTCGACAACTTATCAATAGGTTAAGAAAATATTATATGCCTGCGTACTTTGTTTCAAAGATTTCCGTTAGGATTTGACAATATGAAACAAGCTAAAAACGTACTCTTCGCCGGTTTACTAAACTTTTTATATTATTGTTACACATTCTATAGGATACTCTTCGCAGTTTTTTGTAAATAATGTTAGTTTTAGACATTTTTAATTTTTTTGTATGAACTTAGTTGGCGAAAAGACTCAATGTAAAATAAAGTAAAAAAAAAAAACTAAAACAAACTAAGTATACCATACTGGGACCCTTGGATTCCGAGTCAAAAGCGCAAGAACTACACCACCACCTAACACGTAAAAAAATGTAAATTTTTACAAAAACATAAAAATTAAAAAAAAAGTTCTCATATTTAAATCATTAATAACATTTTTATTTACTGATCGATTTTGTTCAAAAACAATAGGGTTCTTCTCCTAGTTAGCACTAACTTACTGTCCAAATTTCAGTACAATCGGATTTTTCTTTCTCGAGTTATCGTGCCTACAAGAAACGTGACGGACGGACAGACGGACATTTTGAAAGTTCAGAATTCGTTCACTAACACAATGATATGAAAATTTTTTGTCTGCAAGCGATATTTATGGTTTTAGAAATGTGCCGATCAAATGCAATATACTCTTCGTTTTCGTATTTGCGAAGAGTATAATAAGACAAATTGTGGGCTGAATTATGGCGGATAAAAAATCCAGATATATGGTCCTTATTATTTTTTGCAGATCATGTGAAGAAAACTCTGCCCAGGTTAAGGTTGACAACATTAACTTCGACAAATATGAAGTTGACAAGGGCGTCAGACAGGGCTCTGCTCTGTCGCCAATGCTCTGCAACATATATAATGAACACGTGATATGACGTGTGTTGGTGGACTCTCAGAGTGGAGTAGCTGTAGGCGGAGCTAAGAATTCTGACTTGATAGTTGCATATGATGCCACTTTATTAGCAGTAAGCGAGGACGATGAGCTCATACACCTGTAGGACAACCGCCCAACAGGTGATCGTGCGAATGAAAGCCACCCAGATACTTAAAAATATCAAAGTCGGCGCTATTATATGCTGACAAGAGTACTACACAGCCACACTTCAAATTTTTGCGTATTAGAATGAGCATTGCTCGTCCTTCGCAACAGATAAATTCAAAGTACTCTCTATTTATCTGTAACCCTGGTATAAATGCCGACAATAAACTCCGCGCCGTTCTAGTTGGGGTGATTCGCGTAACTATGTAACAAGAGTTAGAAATCTTAATTCATGCCGCAACATACTTTACATGGGGGTAATGATGTTTTATCTATTAAGTAATACATTATAGTTATTATTTAATATAGAGTAGAAAAATAAAGCATACCTCGGTCTCCCCTTAGATTATCTCGGCGGGTAGCTTTGAATTTTTTATGTGCAGTGTAAAAATGGAATGAACTATATCTTGGAGCTCCTGTGGACAACACCGCCCAATAAACGAATTTGTTTTATAATTGTAATTTCCACAACAATTTTGTTTTATTGCTATTTTATTACATTTATAAAATTGTAATAAAATAAAATAGTTGTATAACGTTTAAATTTTGCTTGTTGGGCAATAATTGTGAATATGAGATTCGACGAATAATACAGATGACAAGATTAGAACTTGCCAGTTGAGCAAAATCTTGCGTCACAGAGATATTACGGAACACAAAGATTAGACTGGCTAGTCCTTCTTTATGTCTCACAGACATGGACCATTAGAGAGGCAGCCAGCCGGTGTTTTGAAATATGGGTTTGTAAACGCTTATAAAACAAAAAATATATATAGATATATAAAAATTAACTTAATTTAAATTAGTTGTTGTTAAGAATTACCTGGGCAGCCCATCGCACCAACAGCATCGTATACTTCTGAATCCTCTCATTCATTAATCGGAGAGAGCGTAATATAGAACGGTGGCAACAGAAGAAAAAGACGTCCTTCGAAATATTAAGCTGATCTCTCCAAGGAGCTGATGGAGAAGAGTGTCATGGAGCCCGTGCGCCTCACAGGCAACCGCGACAAATGGCGTAATGCTGTTAGATGTACCATAGAGCAAAGGGAGGTCAACTAGCATGGATTAAGACGTTATGAATAGGAAGAAGAAGAAAACTCAAAACTTGAAGAGCGGAACTTTTATTATAGGATGATTCGTTTGTCCGTCCTTGTGACCGTCTGTCGCTTACAGTTTTTCTCCGAAATTAGTATAAGTAGAAACATACAATTTTACATATAGTTAGAGTTTGGTGTTCCACAGGCAGCTCAATAACCGATGCTCCAAAAACATATTCTGATACCATTTTGTGGGTCAAAATGTGGAGAAAAAATTATTTTGATCCTGGATTAAGGATTACAAAAATACCATTTTAATTTCTATATCTTTTTTAATTTTTTTTAACATTTGTTAAATTTCTGCTATGTCCCTCTTTATTTTCAAATGTATTAGAAACATAAAAACAGAAGTTTTAATCTACCAATAACTTCAAACTTTTTGTTTAATTTGTTTAATTTATTCTCGTACACCACTTCACTTGTTTTATTGGTATCTGTGGGGCACATTTTACATTTATTATTATTTTACTTATTGCCATTTTTTTGTTGTAAGAGACATGGATAGAAAATCTGAATGTGGAAGTGGTGATTTCTAAGCAGCGATTATTTTATTTTTATTCGCTTTGTCCGCATTTATTTTATACTTAAATGATGTGCTGTATTCCTTTATTCCTGTTCTTGACGGTACGGTAGCTCAGTTGACTAAAGCGTATTGTATGGTGGTATACTGACCACACTGTTTATTACGTACTGGGCTCGAACTCCAGCCTCGGCAATGATAATGTCGGTGGGTATGAATGTATGTCTGCGTTCTTCCAAATGTGTAACCCCCTTCCAGACAGACTTAGCTGCGGGTTTAGTTGTTGTCTATATATGTGATGTGTTTATGTTTATGTCTATGTTCTATAACTGGCTATACTTTACCTGCTGAACAGCTCATGCAATAAATAAATAAATTTACGCTTCCAACGCATAAAAAATGTTACTTTACTTCTTTTCAGCAAAATGTAAGTTAATGTTACTAGTCAATAAACTGAATTAATGAGGGAATATTTTGTGTTACAGTATGATTAGCACTACTTTCAACGGTAGTAATACTATCAGCATTAACCACTCTAGCAACTGTAGAAGTAGAAGCCGTAGCATCGTTCACTTGCTTTGAAATAGTTTCGGCTGTTATCATTTTATTTTCAACAGATTGGTCGATGTATCTTCAGCTACAAGTGAGGACTTCCAGCCTCCGGGACGCTTCAACCCCATAATATCGCCACGTCCATCTACGTATAGTGAGCCAAAGATCTCCCAAAGCAATGACCGGTTTAAAGTTCAGGATTTGGTAAATTCAAATAATTTGTTTTCCAAGTACAGTAAACTTATTTTTTCCAATTCGTTGAATGGTGCATTTATCTCTTTGATAATTAAAAAAAATGAGCTTATTGTCACGTGCGATGACCGAAGATCCATGTACTTTTTCACAATCCCATAAAATTGACCAGTAATTGTTGAAGTTCGTGATTGTGACAAGAAAGAATATTGTAGGACACTTGGTTCAATGTATAAAAAGTTTTATTTCAACTAATAACAATTGACGATAATAAAAGATTTACGTACTCTAATTATTAATTTATAATAGTTACAGAAACAAATGACTAATTCCGGAATAATGATATTAGAAAATGTCCTTCTATTGTTGAATGCTTTCCAACACTTCCCCTCAAAATAAGGACATTTTCTCAAGTCGAATTTGTATTACCAATACCAATCCAACTTCGGCATTTTTCTAGTTTAGGCTTAGTCACTGCTTTGGTAAGGGCATCTGCAGGCATGTCTTCAGTAGCCATGAAATTTACTGAAATTCTTTCGTTTTCCAACGCCTCTCGGATGAAGTGTTGCCTGACATCTATATGTTTGGTTCGGGCATGGTAAACAGGATTCTCTGAAAGTTTTCGAGCTCCCTGATTGTCGTTAAATATTTTAACGTTTACAAGTTCCTCGAATCCTATTTCTGTTAGAAATCTTTGGAGTAAAATAGCTTTCTTCGCAGCTTCTGTTAATCCCATGTACTCCGCTTCGGTCGATGATAGTGCGACCTTCTTTGTTTTCTCGATTCCCAGCTGATGGCTCCTTCACTCAATATGAATACGTATCCTGTATAGGAACGTCTGTCTATTATACAGTTAGCCCAATTAGCATCTACGAATCCTTTCAGGTTCTCATTGTTCTTTCTGTAGATTATTCCGAGATTGGAAGTTCCTTTAAGATATCGCATAACACGTTTTGCAGCCTTCCAATGCTCGTTCCCGTAGCATGAATTAAACTGGCTCAGATAACTTACTGCTTGTGCTATATCTGGTCGAGTCGCTACTGCCAAATACATTAGTGCTCCAACTAATTCTCTAAACGGTATATTCTTCGCGTTATTTTCCGATGTGGTGTCCTGTTTTCTTAATTTAATCCCAGGATAGATCGGCGTTGATACTGGTTTGCAGTCATTCATTCCAAATTTCTTTAAAATATCTTCAACATATCCTTTTTGAGATATGGCATATCCTCCCTCAGTTTGCTGGAATTCTATTCCTAGGCAATAATTTATTTCTCCCAAATCTCTTATCTCAAACTCTTGGCTAAGACTTTTCTTAAATTTATTAATGCAGGATATATTTTTACATGCAATGATAACGTCACCGACGTAAATAGAAACTATTAATATGTCTTCCCCTTCTTTGGTATATACACAAGGATCTGCATTAGTCGGTTTTAGTCCAAATAATTTTAACCTAGTATCAAACTGCTTATGCCATTGGCGTCCAGCTTGTTTCAATCCATAGAGGGATCTCTTTAATCGACATACTTTATGCCCATAACCTGTTGAAGTTCGTGATCGTGGCAATCTGTAACTCTTCATATGAATTTTCTTTTCGAGCATCATTTTCCTGCATAATTTTGATTCGCAAAGTCTCTGGTTCCGGTAGTGTATCACGTGACTCGATAGCACACCTAAAGTTTTCAAAATTCTTCGGTAGACTACAAAGAAGTAAAATTGCAAGCATATCTTTATTAATATCGACTCCCATGTCGTTTAATTTGTCTACAACATCGAAAAACTTTCTCAAATGTACACGAACGTCTTCTCCTTCTTGCATTCGTTGCAGAATAAGCTGCTTTAGCAAAGTAGCTTTTCTTGCCGGTCCATTTGACTGATATATCTCTTCAAGCTTCAGCCAAACATCACGTGACGTATTACAAAACTTGATCTGTTTCAGTTCAGAAGGTTCAATGGATAAAATAAGATCTGACCTTGCTATTTTATCCGCTCCATCCCACACTTTGATTGCTGTGTGTAAGTTGTGATTTGCATAATACCTAAATAATATTCTCTAATCTTTGACTGCTGCTGTCGAACCTTCCCTATCATGTGCCTGTATCGCCGACTTTGAAGTATCTTCACTGACATACTTCCAGGCCTTGTTCATCGTTAATAATGCTTCAATTTGAATTCTCCGTGTGTCGCAACTATCTTTTTTAGTGCTTCAATTCGGATCGTGCTACCATTTCCACTCATATTTTAATTTATTTCCGTATCAGACGTGAATGACACTGACAATAATATTTTTTTATACTTTTTAATATTCTTTCTTTAAATTTTCTAATTACTCCACGTACCTGGCGCCCATAACCTGTTGAAGTTCGTGATCGTGGCACGAAAGGACACTTGGTTCAATGTATAAAAAGTTTTATTTCAACTAATAACAATTGACGATAATAAACGATTTACGTACTCTAATTATTAATTTATAATAGTTACAGAAACAAATGACCAATTCCAGAATAATGATATTAGAAAATATCCTTCTATTGTTGAATGCTTTCCAACGGTAATAACAAAACTTCTTACCACATTGGTTTTGTTTTAGGTACAGTTATTAATAATGTTGTCCTTAGATCTTTCACGTCTTCAATTGTCATTTAGTAGAGCTCATTAGAGCGACATGCACCCATAATTTCCACGATTAATATGACCTTAAATAAATTAATATATTAGATTTGAGATATTTAGTATCTGGAAATCTTACTTTATGTAAAAGATAAACTCTATCAGGTGCTTCCTTGATTTTATTAATTTCTTCTGCTGTCAAAGTTTTGGCCTTTTTCGCTTCATATCCATTTCTTTTCAGAAAAGGAGTAGTTTTCCATACTTTTCTAAATCTATGTCGTGTTTTATTTTCAAAACTGCTTTTAGCATGGAATAAAACGACCATAATGAAGAAGATTTGTATATGTTAGTTAAGTCAGCAAAATAGGCTAATCATACATTTTCAGGAAGCGAGTTAGTTTTATTCTGAATGCGCCACTCCATGAAACTTTGGTATGCTTTGTCATAATTTTTTTTTGATTTCTATGGTAGTAAATTAGATGCTGTTGCTTCTGCTCTTTCAGTTATTTCCGGTGGAGTACAGGGGATAGTATCTTCTGAATCACTTTCCATTCTTTCAACCACAAAACTAACACAATTCCACAAAACCCGTTTTTGCTTTGATTGTTTACGGCATCTGTTTATTTATTTTATTTTACTAGTTACCGGTCTCTATGGCATTTTTAATATGCACAGATAGACTGATTCATGCATAATTTTCTGACTGATACACGAGGGGGTATAATGACCAGAATTCCCTCATCATAATTCCCTGTGGGATTAACTGATGGCATTATATACCAAAAATCACCCATTTAATATTCATATTAGGTATTTGTTAGTCGTATATAAAAGTAGTTATCATTTCAAAGCTCATCTTCTTGAGAGCGGAACTTGATAGGCGACCAACTATAAAGTCAAGACTCGACATTTTCAACACAGTTATAAGTGTCATTCGGAATATAAGTAAAAGAACCGTTTTTGTTTGTTTTTGAGTATCTTGTATAATATAGCTTTAAATTTGACTTCCCGTATAGTTTGAACAAATTCTAGTTCTCTGAAAGTGATTAAGCTAGGATTACCTGTTATATAACTCATCTTGCTATTACCACATTCTGACATAAACAATACCTTCAAACACATTTACAATATTACATCAATATTTATGCCTATATTTTTCATTAGAATTTCGAACGCTTCTATAAAATATTCATATTTAATAATAAAAAGCGTTTCAAGGAGATTATATTTCCATAGCACACTCGGCTATTCAGCTAGTCCCATAAATTACGACTCGAAAACATTGGAACATTACCCTTGAATCGGCCATTAACTGGAAAATATGACCCCATAATCCTTCTTAATTGTTAATAACGTATCGTAAAACAGGAATTCAATAAGATGAAGAATAATTTGATACATTTTTAATTGATAATAACACGTAAGGTTT
Organism: Rutpela maculata; assembly: GCA_936432065.2. Lineage (NCBI taxonomy): Eukaryota > Metazoa > Arthropoda > Insecta > Coleoptera > Cerambycidae > Rutpela > Rutpela maculata. The sequence continues at coordinate 101,141,500 of OW386291.2, forward strand.
TTTTATTTGATACGATATTCACTTAAACTTTTTGGAATCAATTTAATAATTTATTTAGTAACAGTAGTAACATTTTAGACAAATCGCAGAAGTGATGAATTTATTTTCATCTTACTTAATTTTCTTTAAATCATTTGTAAAATGTTTTTTGAATCAATTTTAATTTTTGAAAAAATCTCGAAAATTGTTTCAACTTCTAAGTCATACTAAAATTATAATTATAAACAAATTCAAATAACTCTGAGAATTATTTATCAAACCAAAAACGGAAAACCAAATATGAAAGTAGAAGAAAAAAATCAGAATTAAAAAAAAAAATCATCTAAAAAATAAATACTATACTATAAATAAGTATTTCTGCTTACATCATTGTTAAAAAATATTATTTTTGGTATTAAGCAGATAACTTTCAAAGAAAACATTCGTTTCTTTCATGTACCGTTGGTGCAAGTCTGACCAAAATGGAAGATCAACAAGAGTTCCTCTTACGAAACGACTTCTCGACTTCTTTCTTACTATATCTAACATTCAGCATGAAAAACAATAAAACAACCACCCTTTCTATATATTGATGATCCAAGTCTGATCATGCTAATATAGTATAAGAAGCCTCCTTTACGAGGAATTCTTTCTAGTATCTCTACCACCTAGAGGATACTACATCACAATCAAACATTTGTTACATTTCAAAGCCAAAAAATACTAATGGAAACTCTTGTTTCCATTAGTATTCTTCTATTTTGGTCCGACTTGCACCAATGGTATATGAAAGAAGAATGTTTTCTTTAAAAGTTATCTGCTGAATACCCAGAATAATATTTTTTAAGAATGATGTAAGCAGAAATACTAGGTATTTATTTTTTAAAACTAGGCGAGTTTTGGGTCTATAAAGAAATGATTGTTTTTTGTTATTTTTAATATATCTGTCAAGTAAATATATGTTTTCCTGTCAGTTTTTGACATGAAAATATTTTATTTTATTTTTTTAACAGTAACTTTTGTTTCGAATTGGATTTATATCATCCGACGACTTCTAACGAGAACGAAAAATATTGTACAATTTTTAGAGGTTTTAATCAATCGAAAATATATGAAATACTTCATTTATTGGGACATGCATGCAGTGAGCGAAATTTTATACCTACTTTCTTTGTGCTTTTTAGTACTTTTTGGCTTTGAAAGTAACAAATGTTTGATTGTGATGTAGTATCCTCTAGATGGGGCTAGAGATACTAGAAATAATTCCTCGTAAAGGAGGCTTATTATACTATATTAGCATGATCAGTCTTGAACCATCAATATAGAAAGAGTGGTTGTTTTATTGTTTTTCATGCTGAATATTAGATATAGTAAGAAAGAAGTCGACAAGTTGTTTCGTAAGGGGAACTCTTGTTGATCTTCTATTTTGGTCAGACTTACACCAATGGTATATGAAAGAAACGAATGTTTTCTTTGAAAGCTATCTGCTGAATACCCAAAATAACATTTTTTAACACAATCATCTACTTGCATTTGGGATAGAGATAAGTCAGTTTTTGCGATTAGGTCACTTATAAATAAACAAAGCGATAGGTTTCTTGAAATTCGAACTGGATGTTCTCCAATGCTTACATTTTTTCTGCTATTTGAAAATAATCCAAAACTACAATTTTTTTAAATTACATCGAATAAAGCGGCTTTGGGAACATACCGCTCATTTTTATTCTTTCTATCACTTTCTTAATTTTTGTCACGAAAAGAGGAAACCAACATAATCTAAACAACTATCCTTATGTCTATGTATACAGCTTTGTAAAACTTTTAATATTACTGACACAATAAAAAAAATGTGCCGCGATCGGTATTTGAACCCGAGACGTCCGCATTCCGACACAAAAGCGCTATTAAGTACAATATAAAAACCTGTATTTTGAAAACAAATTGTCCTCCTACGAAAACTTTGTGTATGTAAGAGAAGCATCAAAGATGTCTCAAAAATAAACAAAAATAAATTTGTGATATAGTTTGTGTACAAGAACCAATAGCCTCAACAATTTTTTAGCATCAGCCGCCCCGACTACCACCCCCATTACATTATCGTTTTATGGGCTTTTGGGGTGGACAATTTCAAATATATTATTAAAGTTCTATGAACAGTTATTCTCACATAATGGAGCGCAAATGTAATATCGAAACTTGTTCCGTTGTAAGAGATTAGGATAGGAAATCTGAATGTAGAAGTAGCGATTCCTTAGGGTACGAATATGCCGAATATGCTACGCAGTTAGAAGTTCGGGTCGCAGTTTCAGTCGATGCATCGAAACCATCAATTTGTAAATCAAACTTGTACATTTAAATGTGACCGCACATACCAAGGATGCTAGCAGCAGTTCACCCTGCACGCATCCTCGGCATATGCGGTCACAATTAAATGTAGATGTTTGTTTTACAAATTGATGGCTTCGATGCATGGACTGAAACTGCGACTTGAACTTCTAGCTGAGTAGCATATTCGACATGTTCATACCCTTAAGCAGCGGTTTTGTGCCATTGGTAACACTTTCCACATTGTGAATAGAAGAACAAGCTTTATGTTTGCCTAAAACAATGCAGGTAGAGTATGCATGAAGTACATCAAACTTTTCATTGCATATCTGATAAAAAAAATACGTAAAATATTCTGCCCCTCTCTTGGTTCTTATTGTATTTAAATAAGACTAATACTACTAATATTTATTTATTTATGTATTTATTTATTCTTACAGTCTTAACAGATAAACCCATCTTTTAAATTTAGATTTTTATTAGATACATAAGTATAATTTCTCTATCCACTTATTTAAATTTTATTACAATATTTGCAATGAAAAGTAAAAGAAGAATCCCACATTTGCATTGTTTTGCCTCATTTTCTGCAGGCTTCATGTGAATAAAGCTGGCATTTACCAACCGCGTGACGCCATGCGCAGATTCGAACAAAAATGAATCTAGTATCGTATCTTATTTCCCATATCTTATTTATTTCAGATAAGTCTATGCATGGTGCACTAAAAATACACTTAGTAGAGGCGCATTTATAACGATGTAGTTCTTATATTCCTCGGCAATATTACTCGTAGAGGGAAAATTTTCATTTCATAGTGCTAGTTTCAATCCGTCCGTCCGTCCGTCCGTCACGTTTTTTGTAAGCGCGATAACTTAAGACAGAAAAGTATAATCGAATTGAAATTTTCACAGTAAGATACTGTTAGCTAGGGAAAGAAGCCTATTGTTTTAAAAAAAATTGATTCGTAAATATGAAAGTTATGAAAAATTTTCAGAAAAACAAATTCACATAAAGAGTGCTGTAACCTTTGATAAGATTAGAAAATCACAAAAATGCTGCATTGTAACGAAGTATTTTTCTTAATAATAAATCGCAGTAAATTAACCCTATGCTTCGTTGCTTGTCCCGTTTACCTGTAAAATTTACTTGCTTTAATTAATTGCATGGATTTTCCTCACCTTCATCCGTGCAACTGTGGAACTCCCAAAGTAAAAAACCGCGTTGTAGAATCCTATCTCATGTAAATTGTAATAAATCTTGCCGTGAGAAGATAGTGCGACATATCAATATAATTTACAAAATTGTCACCAGCGTCGCTGGCCGTATTCACTTCGGGAATATCGAAGTTAGTGGAAAGGCATTTTGTTCATTCCCGTATCAGCTTTTGTTGAGGTAAGATGCACTAATTTTATTAAGTGGGTAGCTCCATGGCCAATTTGTCAGAGATTTCGTACCAACGATTAAGATTGTTTCTACATGATTAAGTGTATTCAACTGTTAGTTTCAAGTAATTTCGATTAAAATGTATAAAATGCGATGGTCAATTTCCCAATTATCCAGGTACTGTATATAGTACTTATAATTTTTGTTAACGTCGGCGTGTTATAGAGACAGACTGTTAAATTCTCGAGATTTTGTCCAAAACAGTTATGTTCCAGTAATTTTTCTTAAGACCAAACCAAGAAAAAGAAAATAGTAGACATTTTTTAGACAAAAACGGTAAACCGTTTTTTTTAACAGATTATTTTAACTTGTACCGTGTTTTTCTACTCAACGAGATAAAATAATGCTTGATAATTTATCGTGTTTAGAATCTGTTTTCTAGCTGTTTTAATTTAACCACGTCGTTATAAATTAAAAATAAAATACTGTATTCTGAAGAAGTTATGAAAATTTGTTATAAAATAATACCTGACCATTTACCGTGTTTCAGAACCTGTTTTCCTGCTATGGTATTTTAACAAATTCGTCTTTTATGAATAAACAATAAAATTCAGTATCCTGAGGAATTTATGAAACTTTGTCATAGTCCGGGAACTTGACGCGAAAATCTGACAATCCCGAAAAATTAGTTATTTTTCATATGTTGCTACGTAACATTCTCTGAAACTGCTCTGACAAATTTGCGTTTGGCTAATAAAAAGAGGCACATCTCCCGCCAGGCGTTTGCCACCCCGAAAACCGCAGGCAAACCGCCAGATCGGAAGTAAACGAACAAAGCCGTGTTCTTTAGCTGTACTTCCTGATTATTATAAAGAAAAAAGTCGTGTTCTTTAATCCTGTTTCCTGATTATTATTTCGTGCATGCCCAGATTGCTGTAAATAATTGCCTTGCTACCACCTAGAATTCAAGCACTGCCTGTTCTAGCTTTTTATGCTATTTTATATATTTTTTTTGTGAAGTTGTATCTGTGATAAACTTCTTGAGTATTTGAGTACCTGAATACTTTTTTTACTATTGTTATTGAATTTATCATGTTTTAATAAACGTTGTTATTTACCGATTTTTGAGTTTTACTGTTTGAATGTGCCTGAAAATCTAATCTCAAATTTTGACCTCTGGACATTTCCGTTTCTTCACTGAGTTTATCTCAGCCCTACTGCAACAGGCTGCGTAAGGAGGCTAATGTGGGACCTTTGCCCCACGTAAAAATTGTAAAGGTGGCGCCCGAGTGATACCGAAGTAGATCTCAGCGTCAAAATGACGCTTCCACTCGTTTATGCCCTAGGCGACTGGAAGAAAGATCGTCACAGCATAATATGCCGACAAACGTTTTGCCAATCAACATGGCATCATCAGGTAATAATTAAAATTATAAGTATAACAATTATATCCGAAAAATTAATTTTTTCAAAAAAAAAGCGAAGAAGTATGCTATAGAATATTCAACAATTATATAGAAAATTCCAATAATCTGGCGAAGAGTACAATGGTTGCATCTAGTTTGATTATTCATTGTATTTGTAATGAAGTGCGATTTGATGAGTCAGATATCGCAGCAATAATTTCGCACATCCTGAGTAGCCAACAAAAGCAAAACAAAAACTTTTTATCGAGACTTCGAAAGGTATTGATGTGTGGAATGTGGAAGTTTGGAGTTTTATTGCGAATCCTGAAAGAATTTATGCACGTGGAAATTCATAAAATTAATTTCGAGCGAGATCGGTGGAGAGAGTTAACGGAAATATTTGTTGAGAGGGCGTTACAACCCGATTACCTTTATCCGTTAATACGGTTTCGCTGATGTATGTATTTATGGCACCCATGCATCAAATACAACCCGAATAATTTCTCCGATCCGCAAACAACCTCGTTGAAGCTCTGCTTTTTCTGCTGTTTATAAATCAAATTGGATTTCAGAACCGAACTTTTGGTTATTCCTTGCCTGCCTGAATAATATGTATGTGGGGTCGAGAACAAATTGTTAGTTGTTGCTGTATCTCGTCCATATATCTTTGCTATTGCCTTTGTCTGTTGGCGTACTTTATACCTGATATGATTTTAGAGAATGTGTAGAACTTAACAGTGAATCATGACCTCGTTCATAACTTATCCCATAAAACGCAAGCGAAAGAATTTCATATAATCGTCAACAAAAACAATTTTGCACAAAAATACTTATGCTGTTATTATTGATTTATTGAATGGGTGTAGTTAACACGTGATAACAACGTGAATTTTTCATATACGGTACTAATGACTATCTAGTAAATAAGCTTTGTGAGCAAATAGCCACTGAGAAAGATTTTGAAGTACTTGGTGTTGAACTTAAATTGAATGACGATTATTTTATGAAAATTATTACCTTGTACATGTCTCCAGCAGATGACTTAAAATAAATTTTACAAGACTTAAATCTAATTTTGAATAATTCATTAACAGAACTATGCGGTGACTGGAACATTGATTCTCTCTCAAAGACTTTTAGCAAGCATCGTTTATTTGATCTGCTTTATACCTACCTATAACATTGTACGTCACATTATTGAGCCTACTACCCACTAGGTATGCTATCGGTTTTGCAGCGGGCATATGTGCAGCAGTATGGACAGTAGCAATTTTAACATTAAGTGCAATGCTGTTGTAAATGGGTTATCTGATCATGTTGTAGAACCTTCCAGAATTGACCTAAGTTGAAACCAAAATAAAAAATTCAACTTCGGCAAAACATTTATTTAAGGACATTTTCAAGAGTCTGAGATACTTCAGAGCCACAAACTGGTTCAAGAGGACCGTTATAAGTTCGATAAGACATTAAGAAGAAACACCGAATTTTTACTTAGGAAAATATATTTTAGTCCAGGATATGAGAGTGAAAGTATATGGTGGTCATGGAAAAATGAATCACATACTTTTTAAAAAGTACGCCAAAAAAGTACTTGAAAATATATATAATATTCAAAATATTTTCAACTTTAATTTCTCCGCCGAAGACATTGACCATGGAGGTACAGTCATTATAGACCCTGATCTAAAGACTGACTCTAAAATTTTAACAAAGCAGTGTATCAAAAAGGCGAAACCGACGAATTTGCAAAAGCGGTGTAGCGCTTATAAGCAAAAAATTGACAAAAAATCAATGAAAATGCACAAGGCCGATTTCTCGCATAAAACAAGTTTGGATCCACCCTTGGTCGAGTGCGTTGGGTGATCAATACAGAGTGATGGTAGGAAAGCCAACTTCAGGGCTTTCCAAATAATAAAGTTATAGAGAAAACCGCCTTGTGCACAAAGGACTCAAAAGTCCATTTTGTCCAAAAGTCGTCCGAAGGTGACTCGCTGTCATTTTTCTTGAACCTACATGGGGACAAGTACATCGTAAGACTGGCCGAAAGTTATTAAACTCCTGTATTAGACGATCTCCGCCCCGTGAATGATAAAATCACGATCTGGGACCTTTAAGATATTCATAAGAGAACCAACATTTTTAAGTAAAATATGTTTATATTATTTTCATAATTACCAATATACAAATTTTTAAATTCTTTTTAAAAGGCTTGCATTAAATCCCGAGGAGGTTAAATAAATCTTTTGTGCCAAATCGATTCTTAGTGCACGCTCTCACTTGTACGGTTAAAAAGTAATTTGCCTTTGACTTGATGCTAGTCTTAATCCCTGGAGTTTTCGTTTGAAAGACCTAAACAACGGGATTTAATGATTCCCTAAGTCTGATGCTCAGGTTAGTCTATGTAATGAAGGCAAAAATAATATAAATATTTCGTACCTCCCCCTCCCCCCTCATTTTCGAGGGTGTTGAACAGAATGGAAGTGGTGGGAGAAGTTTTTGACCGCCGCAACTCCCTGAGACGGTGAAAAACCGTTTTCTTATATAAACGGGTCTGGAAAGTGATTTATCAACTTGTTATGTATTTTTGAAATAACATAGAAGGAGGTTATAGAGTAAGTGAAATCCAGACAGCAGACCTAGGAGGTTGATTAAACCCTCCCAAGGGGTGGATAATCTTTTTTTTTTTTTAATGATCCGGTTCAAACACGTATCCCCCGTTTTCGGTGTCGCTGATCACGAGAAAAATATTCATTTTTAGCTCCAACCCCTTCTCATCCCTCAAACGGGCAGAAACCACCGGTCACTCACTAGAAAGCATGCTATCCAGGATTTACGGGTTTTTCGGCACATGATCGTTATTCCTGTGCATATCCCTTCATTTCTCACGGAAGAGAAGTTGGCAGCGAACTGGGTCGCGAATTATATTTTATCGTGATAGTAGTTAATGAATTTTACACCTCCTGGAAGGGTTGAAGCAACCCCCGAGGTCGCTACCACCTTCTCTTCCGTGAAAAATGAAGGATATGCACAAGAATAACTATCATGTGCCGAAAAACCTGTAAATCCTGGATAGCATGCTTTCTGGTGAGTGAGGTAATTTCTGCCCGTTTGAGGGATGAGGAGGGTTGGAACTAAAAATGAATATTTTTCCCGTGATCAGCGACCCTGAAAACGGGGGATAAGCGTTTGAACCGAATCATTAAAAAAAAAAAGATTTTCCACCCCTCGGGAGGGTAGGCCTACTCTCTGGATTCCACTTACTCTATAACCCCCCCTTCTATGTTATTTCAAGTATAACCCGTCGATAAATCACTCCCCAGATCCTTTTATATGTGAAAACATAAAGGGAACCCTATAAAGGGGGTGGTTTTTGGACGTTTTACGGCAGTCAAAAACTTCTCCCACCACTTCCATCGTGTTCGAAAACGGGGGAGGTAATCTCGTCTTTGCACGAAATATTTACAAAAACTCGTCAAATAATGCTTCATTACATAGACAATGTTCTGGTCGCCTTACGGAAGCTCGATAGGGATTTCTTTATGCGATTTCTCCAGAAATTTTTAAGTGCAGAGACCATTATTAGTAGGTAGATCACGTCAAATTCCAATCCCGTCGGAGAGAAATATTCGATAGGGATCTTTTTTATGCAAAAATAGCAGAAACCAAAAGACGTATCACTTATTACTGTATAAAAAGATCAAAATCACCAATCCCGTCGAAGAGAAATCTTCGACAGGGATTTTTTTTATGCAAAAATCGCAATAATCCAAAGACGTAAAGGTCCTTATTGTCAGTGAATAATTGAAATCACGTCCTGAAAGAGCGTCGTTAATGATCTGAGGTAGTGCAGCCTTGACCCATTACTCGTCTATCAAAGTATATCTTATCTCGAACCCGCTTGGAAATGGAAGATTGGGGCAGAACGTGGCTGGCGCCCTTTTAAATATAAATTGGTGTCACGTCACCTAGACGCTTGGTAGTGAGTTTTTCTACAATCACACCGCTCAAATATTTATTAGCCATGTACCAAGTGCAAACAATTATTTAAGAGAAAATGTTAGAATTAGGTTATTTTCTAGAATTAATTTTGATACCTTTTAACAAGATGTACTTAAGTAAAGAAAATTGGCAAGGCTTATATAACGCTGTAAATCTGAATAATGGTTTTAAACACTTTTTAAGTAGCCTCCTTTACTATATTGATGCTAGTTTTCCACTTGTCTTATATGAAAAAAAAAAAAAAAACAACAAAAAGGCATGGCTAACGCAAGGTATAAATATATCTTAAAAAAAAATTAAAATATCTGCATAAAGTTATGCATGAAAGTAATAGAGAAGAAGACAAGAACTTCTATGACGCATGCAAAAGTATATAGGGTGACTTTTTTTCTAATGTCAAGGACAAGAAGAATTCTCATTAGTACCCTTACTACTCATCTGATCAGAGGCAGATTTGAAATACATCAAGCAATATGATGCTCATGTCTTATTCATTATAGTGGCTCTTCAGCCTGCTGTTCATGGCAAATAGTTCATTGTAGTTGGTTCGAATACAGACTTGCTAGTGTTATTTTGCCATTAAAAACTTTTGGTTCCTCCGACAACAAACTGGTAAGTAATATAGGAGAAACTATATTTAACAGAATGTAGTTTGTTGAATACGGTGGATATAATTCCTGCAGCTTCCTTGTAACTACCGGGGTTCCTCAAGGATTCAACCTAGGACCGCTTTCATTCTTAGTATTTATCAACGACTTATCCCTTAGTATGAGCTCCACATATTTATTTTTCGCAAACGATTTGAAAATATATTCTAAAGTAGAAAACTTGACGACTGTTCGTCTCTGTAAATCGCATTAAACACAGTTATTGAATGGTGTGAGAATAACTACTTAAAATTAAACATAGCTAAATGTAGAGTAATGTCATTCTACAATATCCAAAAATTAATTTTATTCGAATACATAATTAATAATACCGTTCTGGAAAGATGTACAAACTTCAATCAAATAAATTCAACTAAGTCAGAATATTGCTAATGCAGGCCAAACGTTCATAGTTGCTGTGTATAAAAAATCAGAAAATGGATGAACAGATATTGTATATTTCCTATCAACAAACAGCGAAAAAAAAGCTGCAGCAAACTTTCACTTAGCCTTACGTAATCCTGCGACAACAGTATCTGCTCAACACTTCTTCAGGGTTTATTATCACGAGCATAGGCAATGATCTTAGTACCAACGAGAGATGGGCGCGTGAGTCGATTTTCACTCATGCTCACGCACGCTCACGACTTTAAACCTTTAGCTCACGCACACTCACGCACGACTGATATATGTTAAGGCAAACTCACGCACGCTCACGCACGGGATCTTTTGACTCACGCACACTCACGAAATCTTCCGTGATTTGGTACCTTAAATGTACACGCTCACGCCGTGACACGGTGAAATTCACGTCACGTGCCCATCTCTGGACCAGAGTGACCAGACCAGGCCAGGAGGGCTAGGCGACTGGCAAATGCAGTAGAGAGAGATTGCAATTACGCAGTTTGATTTGAATGTTACGACATTGATCCTGTCTCCTGTCCTTTTCCCTCCCTTATCGCGCTCGTGTTCCGTCTTCCGTCTATCGCTTCGCTTCTTATTCTTGTCACGACACGACAGGTTGAAGTTTTAAAGCAGAGATGGGGCGTCGTGTCACGGCGTGAATATTATCTCACGCACGCTCACGCACAGGAGCTTTTCACTCACGCACACTCACGAAATCTTCCGTTCGACCTTAAATGTACACGCTCACGCCGTGACACGCCGTGAGACGGCGTGACACGGTGAAATTCACGTCACGTGCTCTCTAGTACCAACAATTTCTCTAGGGCCAGATAAACTTCTGTAAATGTAAGATTTTTCGTGATTTTTGTGAGTGTGAACGAGCAAGTTATTTGTATTTAGCAATGCACAGTAAGTGTAAAGGTCGATCATGTTAAAGCTCGACAAATTTTGTCACTAAGCTTTATAGGGTGACTCATAATGAGTGTTACTGTATTTTTATATAATTTTACTTCTTTACCTTCCCTATCAAAATTTTGGACAATTCTGAACAAGTTTCATTAACAAAATTTTCCGATAAAAATTTGCCTAATATGATTTTTTTGATTTTCTCCACATAGTTTGGTACCACAGGCGACTTTGCATTTGTAGGAGGCGAATGTTTTTCTGGTCATAAGTATATCCTAATTTGTTCTATACTTAAGCAAAATTTGATTCAAATCGGAAAGAAAATAAAAATATTACATTTCAAGTGAAACACACTGTAGATAATTATTTAAACATGCATTACACGTGAATAGTGCTCAATAAGTCAACGACCAGTATCAAAAAATTATTTTATGGACGAATTTTTGCTATTTGAATGATTTAAAATTGGATTAATTAATTAAAGTTAAATAGAGCCATAATCTGGGCTCTACCAATTTCACCTAGCAACACATCATTCAGGGTCGTGAGAGGGTCTATTAGCTTTTCGTTATACTAGCAAAAAGTTTGGGAAAAATAGAGGGCGCCATTGTGTTTTATTATTACTATTAACAAAATTAATTTTAGCCTAGTTGAATCTAAAAACGTATTAATATTTATTTCGAAAAAATCATAAAAATGAAATGCAGTAATGCAGTAAAAGGTAAAACTATATAATTAACAATTAGCAATATATTGGCGTAACTGCAATAAAAAGAGAACATAAATGTAGTATACACAAATACATATGGCCAAAATACAATTTTAATTGGCTTAAATACAGAATCAAAGAGTATGAGCTGCTGTGATCATAATAGCAAAAATAAATGCCAATTTGTTCAAATGTTCAGTCACGGTAATCACTATAATCGAACGCACATATCGACGCCGATTGCAAATTCATTGGACGTCCGCATTGACCTAGCAATAAAATAAGGAAAATTTGCTTTCATCGAACAGTCCTAAAACGTCGCAGCCCACTGCTGTGATCTCAAAAATAATTAATTAAGATTATAAAATAATTATAAAATGCATAGGCATGCGTAGATTAACAAAGAACTTAATTAATTCTTAAAATATTTCGAGCCAGGGTAGTTGTGGGCTCGACTGCAATCAGGTCAAGAGAAGAAATATTTAACAAAATCAACGTCCGTCGTGAAAGACAGATAGTAGCATAACAGAGTGTATTGCCACGTTGTGAAATTCTAAAAATAGGTGCGAAAATCAGCGGATTGAGTGATCTTGGACAGCTGAAGATTTCATATTCATTTTCTTCATAAAGACTTTTAAAAATGAAAAACGAACCATTACAGTATACTGGGAGAATCGCCAATCTGGCCAGATCTGGTACCAGGTTTAACCCATACCCCGTTGCTCAAATTACTGGACTGACTACAGCCCTGAACCGTAGTCTTGAGGAACTTCTATTTCATTCTAAATAAATTAACTGTCGAGTAATTTGTGAAAAGTCAGTGGTACGATGTAGGGTTAATATTTATTTTATTTTATTGTATTTTTATTTTATAAATACACCATCCAGCAGTATAAGAATCAATTACAGTATGGGACATAATATAAATAATATACTACACATAAAAATATACATAAGTTGTATACCTACATATAACAGCAAATCATAAAATAACATTAGTTATAAAAAAATTACTACTTTAAGTTTTTAATTTTGCATTAAAAACATTTTTGCTCTTCAGGTGGTTATAAGCATTACAAATATAATGAAAGGGAGAAATGTTTAGGAGAAATATCCGAAGCGTAGCAAAACAAAATACATTGTACCCAGAACACGTTTTAAAAAATGTTATTTTTTGCAATGGCGGTGGATAAATTATTACACTTTTAATTAATATAGGCGTATCTACGCACTTCGAGACTTTCTATACCAAATCTAGTAAGATGATTTTGGTGAATAAATCCAAGTTTTTATATGAAGACTGTACGATTTGCTCAAGATTCTTGTTATCTGTTGTCGAAAATGATACAGATTTTTGATACATTCAGGTCGGGGCAATATTATTTTAATTATATTCATAGAGGACGATATTTTGTTTCTATTATAATATGACATCATATTACATCTCTCTACATTAACTCTTTTATCTTACGATATCAAGGAAGGTGGGATGAGCATATGATGACAGAATTTTGTTGGCTGTTGAGGAGGGAGCATGTGATGTAGAGCAAGAAGCGTAAAAGAAATCCGTTACATAGATCGTTTGAAGATAAAAGAGTTTGCAAAAGCAAGAGACCAAATGAACACCTAAACACTAAAATACCTAAAACCTAAACATAAATTACCTGAAAAGACACTCCACTTCCAAGGCTACTTTCTGTCTGAATCCCCAAATAAGATTCCCTAATTTACTTTTATTGAATCCTCAGAATCACGGCTAAAAGTTTTACTGTTCAAGAGCTGAGGGGTCACGGGCTACTCGATTTCATGATTCCGAGAACACAATCTCATGAATTCCCCTCTTCAGATTCTTCTATCATATTCTCAGAGCTATGCATTTATGGATTTACGGGGTTACTGGGTTATGTACTATTTGCTGCTGGAATAGGCTTAATTGGTAACAAGGTAACAAGGTTGTGAGGGCACAATCTAACTGATTCCCGAATCGAGAGCCTCCTATTTTTTCATTGAATACTCCATTATGGGGTTACGAGGATAGAGGGATTGCCGTTGAAGAGCTATGGCGCTGCAGGATGTTCGTTTCCAAGATTTTAATGCCACAATGCACAGTGGGCCCAGAAATCGAAAAGCCTGACCAAAATTCGGAATATGGTTAAATCGCCTAAAAATGAGTACATCAATCATAAAAAAATTAAAAGTGAAGGGGGTTTCGTTTGCGGGGGTGCAAAAATTGAAAAACTTGATAAAAAATGAAAATGGACAAATCGGCTAAAAAGAGTGCATTAAGCATGGAAAAAATATTGAAAAAAAAATTTATTGAGAGGGATGTTTTTGGAGGTGGAAAATGCCAAAAACGTGGCAAAATAATTTAAGAATGGGCCAGTTTTCTAAAAATAAATATATTTAGAATGGAAACATTATTTAAATAAAATAAAGGTAATGGGGGGTAGTTTGCGGGAATAAAAAGTAAAATAAATGTTTAAAAAAATAAAAATGGACAAGTCGACTAGAAAATACTATATGAATATGCAAACCACATATTGGATTAGATTGAAATATAGTTAGATGTCTTTATTATTCTACAACATAAACAGTTTATAATCAAATTCATATTTGTTCATTTTCGGGATTGATACTGCTGCCAGAAGACACTTCTATCTCACTATTTTCAAGCGATTGAGTATCGTCAGCCGATTGAGTATTATCAGCCGATTTTACCACGGGTACATGATATTGTGGCTCTTTCAATAACTGGAGAACTTCCTAAGGAAAAGTTTTCATAGAAGAAATTATTGGGTATGAAGACACCAATAAATAATCTATTAAGTAAATCCGTGTTTGTGAAAGATATTAGTCATCGTATTCCAAATTTATTTGTAGAAATTTCCGTGGAAAAAATGAAAATAGTCACTCGAAGTCCGTCATCGTGTCGTACGTATATTTAACACCTCGCACTTGATCAAATTATTACTCATTACTTCCAAACCGAGATGAACCGGGTTCTAAATCTTGCGCCATAATTTGAAAAAACTATAAGAAGTCGACCAATCGACAATGAAAGAATCATACTTGGAACAGGTTGCGCTTTTTTTGTAGCTCAAACAAAAAGTACCCACTAATTTTTATTTCTTTATCTTTGTAGAACCTCGCTCAACACAATTTTACGACCGAGTGTATCACATTTTACAAGTAATCAATGTATACAAAATAAAATACTTATCTTATAGATTATCTTGATAAAGTTTCACTATGTTTGTGTTGAAATTACGCAAATTACAGGCATATCGAGTAGTACGTTCGAATGTGGCAAGGCTGTATCCGTTGAAAATGGGCAATATGGTTGGAATTTCCGGTACGTAATGAACTGAATATTTATAACTACAGAAATGTTACTTTGAATAGAATTAAATCTCTTTCGAATTTTGGCCTTTGGGCCAGGTTTTCGATTCTGTGGCCACTGTGCAATGGCACGAATCACCCTACTTAGAATCTTACTTTTTGTTGATCTTCAGAGTTGAGGGGTTACGAGGTTATGGGATGCTGAGGTTATGGGATCATGAGGTTGTGGATGTACGATACTCATGCACAAGGATCCGAGGTCACAATTTCATTAACTCCCCAATCAAGATTCCCCACTGTTCTCATCGGATTCCAAGGGTTATGGTGGAGGGGTTATGTTTTACGGTTTCCTTGAGTTAATACTAAAATGTTATTAGGGTGAAGTTTTAAAGTTGAATCACTTTTTGTCTGATTTATATGAGCTGGGTAAGCAATATTAGGATCCAACAAACTTTTTTAGTGACAACACAGATAACTTTTTTTTTGGGCCTGTGTTATCGCTAGATTATTATGCAACTTTACAGTTAGTAACTGAATTTATTGCTATTAAAAGTTCTGCATTAGCCCAGAAAACAGCAAAATAACAACATATCGTTGATGAATAAAGCAAATAGGAGAGAACCCAGACTAGAACCTTTCGGAATCACAGAGATAACTTGAATTTGGACGGACTTGGAACCACGATATTCTACATATTGTGTTCTATCGCTTAAGAAACTGAAAAAACGTTAATAATAAGGGCGAGATATTTACGGTAAGAAGTTTACTAAGCGAAACCGACCGTCTATCGAAGGCTTTAGAAGGATCAGTGTAAATCATATCAACTTGCATGTTAACATCTGAGATTTCCAAAATAAATTGTACTGCGTAGAAAAGACTAATTTAATGTAGATTTACTATGTACAAACCATACTGATACATCGTAATGTGGCCCCTCAATATAAGTATATATTGTCCAAAATTACTTGTTATATTGATAGATCGACAGTTTTCGATATTAGTTTTTCCATCTCTTATGTGAATCAAGGCAATGCAACCTATTATATTGAAGACACTTCGTACTAGTTCCCTATTTCAACTTTTCGCGCTTCCATATTTTGATTCAAAATTCTAACCGTAAATATTATCAAAACTTTATTTTATAATCGCTTTTATCATTCTTCTGGGAAAAAAAACATTTCTTGCTGTAGATCCCAGACTCAGTGGAACTGGTGGAGCCACAACAGCCAGATGATCACATTCTGTTAGTTGTTGTGATTTATTTAAAATAATGTAGAAGTAATTGTCTAATCCATGGGCGCAGCCAGTGGGGAACCATGGGGTCACATCCCTCCAAGCCGTCTTCCATGAGCCAAAAAATAAAGAAGCATAATCTCTATCAGTACAAAGCAGTATCCAAATTATCCCTTGAAATAAATATTTTGTAATTAATGCCAATATTATCTAGTAGAGGAATCTACTACTCATCCTCTGGGGAGGCCGGTTATATTGTCCCCCCCCCCCCCAGATGAATTTTCTGGCTGCGCCACTGGTCTAATCAATTACAATTTACAGTTTAATTAGAAAGTTTTCTCATAAAAAGTATGAATCATTTCTGTTCAGGATTTCTTTTAATATCCAGTTTGAAAATAATTAAAATTTAAATCAAATGATGACTGAATATGTTCATTAAATAATTACAACGTTTGGATTTGGACTTGATACTCCAGGCATTAGAGACCATATAGAGATAGGGCCCTTACCTGGAATAATTTACGTTTTTGCAGCGCTGAATCCGAATTTTTAACTTTCCACCAAAAATTCCCCCCGCAACCTCCTCAAAAATTTGAAAATAAAACCAAAAAAACTTTTCTTTATCTTTTTCTTTTTTCGTTTTAGGAAAAGGATACCTAGAAATTCGGAAAGTAGACAAAATTTGCTATAAAAAAGGTCCTTTGATATTTTATCGTTGAACGAACGGGGAAGCGCTAGCATGCCTCGAAACATGAACCTCGGCACCGCGGGGCTGCATGCGCTAAGTTACACGTCGTTTACGTTCTTTCAGTCAGGAATGCTCTCGCATGAATTGTTGCCCTCGAGGCACTTGATGGAACATTTCAACCCGCTTTTTTGCAGCTATGCGCGCCGCGGCAGCCTTTTTTACACCTGGAGGAGATAATCTTTAGACGTTTTGGTAGATCAGAAGGTTTCAAAGTAGTGACAGAAGAAACTCCGTAACTGGTTTTTTCCAGCCCAATTTTTCTGGCTCGATAACATTTCCTTGCCAAAGTTGGACTAGGTGGTACGTTCTCAATGAGTGTTGCGCAGCAGCAGCTTCAGTTGGGGCCAAAGAGGTAATGTTGTGTTTACTGCTGTACGCGATCTTGATGAAACACTGATGTCTAAAACCGTTCAAAGTCATGTTTTCATCCTTGCAACCATACAAATGAAGAGAAAATTGATTGCCAGCTTTTGCGATAGTTTGTGGATCTATATTTGGAGTCCGGAACAGCTCAGCGAGGGAATGCAAATCTGAGTTTCGAACGAGGACTTTGATCAATTGAAACAATTTAAAGTCACATCAACCATGTTTAAAATATTTTGAGAAAACAGTTCTCATGCGGAACAAAATGTTTTTTAAAGCAAATGAAAATGATAAAGAATATAAAGTGAGGATAAAAAAACAGGTTGCTATCAATTCTTGAGCAGCATACCGGTATCATGGGTCGGGGGGAAAAAGGAAGGGCCTCTTGACAACAGTATGCTAGCTCGAGGGGCATGGCGGAAGATCGAAAGACGAGAGAGCAGCTGTGAGGTTGCCGTGTTACCTAAATGCACGCGCGGCGCCGAGGCGCATGTTTCGGGATCCACTCACTCCCCTCCCATTCGTCGTACGTCAAAATGTCAAAGGACTTTTTTGTTGTGGTTTTTGTTTACTTTTTGAATGTCTGGGTATTTTTTCTCTAAAACGAAAAAAAAACGATAAAAAAAATCAAAAACCAAGTTCTCTAAATTTGAGAGGGTTGCGGAGGGAATTTGAAGTGAGAAGTTAAAAATTTGGATTTAGCGAGCCAAAAAATATGAAGTAAACCTATTTCCAGAACTACCATGAATTTTTCCAGGTAAAATTCTCTAATGCCTGGAATATGACTCAATAATATAAAAATATGTGTATTTTATTACCTACCCCTGAAAGCGGTAAAAATATTTCAAAAATCTATAAAACAAAATTTTACAGTTGAAAAAATATTTATAGTGTACCAGGATGGAAAACTCTGTCTGATAAGAAAATAAAAATTGTCATAAGGAATACTTATGGTCTAGAGAACTAAATCATCTGATAAGCTAAAGTTTTATTTGTAATTTCGATATAGACCAAAAAGTGCGAATGATTCTTAATATGTCCTTATTTTTGAAATCTTAAACGAAAAATTAAGACAATAATCATGCCATGGCGTTAGGTAAATAACTCCTATCTCACACGGTACATATCCGAAATTTTGCTGTTTATCTGAAACTAAGTTAGAAAAGTAGCATCATATTGAAGCACATCAGGAACTTAACTCTGCATCATGACTTTGTTCGCAACTTATCTGTAACACGCCAGCGGAAGCACTTTATATTAATCGACAAACAAACAACTCCGCACTATCAAAACGGGATACTGACATTAACTGCAATTTACTACGTGCAGCTTCCTTAACCGTAATTTGTTTGTGGATAAACACACAAGAGAAATAAAACTGTATAAGGAAACTGTTATGTATAATTCCACTCAATAGACTTTCCTCGCTTTTCTCAAAATATACCTGAATCAAACTTGTGTTTAATACCTATTTGTTGCCTTTAGCTTCATTCGAAGGTGTATATTTATTACTTCTTCTGTTTTTTATAAAATAAAATTAGTTTATGTGATTCGCAATATTGAAAGAAATATTGACATTTTAAAGTATACCCAGTTAACATTGATATGCTGGCCGCAGTTCGGTCGAATTTTGTGTATGCCTGGTGTAATATGGCAATTTTCATGCTAAATTTACCCAGACATATCGTGTCTCAGAGATTCGTAGATAGAATATGTGCTAAACGGTGCTCGGTGTCCAACTAAAAGAAAGTAATGGACATAACAAATTTAAAAAACAAACAAAACTCTTTTTTATTGGGAAGGCTTTTTATTCAGTTCAGGAATATTTAGACAGTTAGTCCTAATTCAAGAGGGTATATATCTCTTATTTTGTGTTATTTGATCTTATATTGTCCCGTTGATTATATATTATATTTTATATCTTGACTAGGTATATATTTTATATTTATTATTATTTTTTTCCTTGACTTGCCACATGTGCATAATTATGTGTATACTTAATGGTCAATACACTATCTATCTATCTATCTATCTATTACTGGAATGTGAGGATATGCTAACAAACAAAATGGTGTAAGATGCTTTCAAGATAATAGAAAACTAGTTCCTTGATGAAATCAAATATAATGTTTGTTCTTAAAGACATTTACGGGTTCAGAGGGAGGAATGTTGGTGAACAATGATACAATATCGAAACTGACTAGTATGACAATCTGTGAAATGGAATAGTTTCGAAGAAATCGAATGATATGTGCGGGATTTTTTACATAGGATGACGCTTGTTCAGCGATATGCTGAAAAATACTGGCTTGATGTCTATCTAGTTTATGGGTTAGGGAACGAAAGGCACTAACAATTGATCGTAGAGGAATGCCGGTTTTACCAATTTTAGGAAGACCGTATATTCTAGGAGTTCTGGAGGATTTTTCAATGAGGATAAATGTTTTCCATGTGGATGTGGATGATGGTTCCTGTTTTCTCTTCTAGCTATGTATTGGGATCGCAATGAATGCATTTGTAATCAGATGTATTGAGTAAGTCGTTTACTTTTTCTTAGGTAATCGGAGATGTTAAGTATGATGGTAGCATTGCCTTTGTCTGCTGGAAGAAAGATAAGGTTAAAGTTGTTATATAGATTTTTTCAATGCTCGTCTTTCTAACTGATTTAGATGGAGAAGGGTTTAACAGGAGTATCTGAGTGACGCCTTTTCTAGTATCTTCAGCTTGATTATTTAGAAGATGGGTATAGAATTTTCACCTTGCTAGTCGATTCACTGATGGGAAGGTCATAAAAGTGAGGACTGCCTTATCAGGACCTAGTATAGAAGAGGTTCGTTTGGCAATTAGTAGTGAAGCTTTTTTGCACGACGGTCTTTTGTTCTGTGATGTATTGTGCTTTATCGTTGGATAGTCGGTCAAAAGTGTATCTAATGAATACCGGAAGTCTGAATTTGTAACTAGGTCTTGTATATACGGGTATTGGTTATGGAGCTTGCTTTCAATTTAGAAGTTGTAATGATAGCCACCACGCGCGACACTTCTTTCAGATGTAGCTGGGGGTGGGTTCACTCATGAATATCTTCGTTTGGTGGTGTACTTATCCGTTGGATTTTTGTTGCTGATAACTCAAAATGCACAAGCTATTTTTTTGCTGGCACCAGCTGATCGATATAGATCGACGAGGAAGGGGAACACCCCAATAATTTAATAAATATATGTATGGTATAAAGTAAATAACAAAATGCTATAAATATAAACAATGAATAATAAGTTTAACGTGATCGTAGGGTCAGCCCTAACAAGAGATTAAGTACATCCGTATCTTAGATACGGAACGCGCCCCTACTGTTATAAATTGACTTTTTGACAGCCACCTTATATTAACGTATCATTATATATAATATTTGACCTGTGCTTTAAAGAAAATTGACAACTTAATGGAAACAGGTGAAATAATTTCTATCACATAACCATGACTCATTTAACATATTTGAAAATATTATATGCTATTTCGGCGGTTGCTCCTTTTAACAACAGGTAGGTTAAATAATATTACAACATGAGATAATGTACAAGCTAAATGTGTGGGAGTACCTTAAAGTTTAAAATAAAATAGAAAAGTGCATATCATAGAGTGATAAATGAACAATATCTAAATGTTGGTAAGAGCTAAACTATGTCTTGTCTTGTTTTAGGTTGTTTACAAAAATTTAATATCCAAATATCAGCTGTTGAGTGAGTTTACAAGATCTGTTTACAAAAATATGTCACCGACAGAAAGGAAGAAAATTTTAACGGGTTGGCAGTTTCACCACGGGCTGGTGGAATAGCAATTGCTCCTCACTGTTGTGTTAACCTAATGGTAGCCTCATTGGGCTGCGACTTACGAAATAAAAAAATGGACTTACAGTCTCCCAGTTGAGCGAGTTAATACTTCTACTTTCGCCTTATTCGGTAGTGATTCTTGGTGGAGCTGCTAGACATGACCCAAGGAGAGCGGCCACAGGTTATGAGCTGTTCTGCTGTTCCAGATGCGGACGCGTCCCACAAGATTAATACGCTAGTTCTTAAAATGTTTCACCTTTCCACGCAGTGGATAAAATGATGCTTAGCAAGATACTTAGACAGCTCAGACTCTCAATACCAGAACGATTACGTCAGGGCGATTTTTAAGACAACTTTAGACTTGAATGATTCTTATGAAATTTGAGGTGAGTGAAAGAATTAAATTTAAGGGTAGAAAAAGGAACCTGGAATGAAATATTTCTCCAGTAAATATCTAATAGGAAAATTAAAGTAAATAGTAACCAACTCACCCTAGTTCTTATGAGGTCTTAACACCTTACAAATCAGGAGAGAAATGCCAGGAAATTCTAGATTTCAAAATGGTTACCTTTTTTGCCTCTCTCATATTTTTTGTTCAAAAAACTTATAACATGCTACTTTACAGATTTGAAAATCCCTGCTTTAAACTGTCAGGCCAATATCAAAACAAAATGCAATTTGACATTCGAAAGTTATTTAAATTATATACTTATTTAAATTATCTTAAATAAGCTGAAGGTAAAGCCAGAAACATTTTAAGAACTTTTGCTTAAATTTATTTTGAAGCCCAATGTTTATTAATTTGAACTTATGTCATAACCTAGCCTGTTTGTTTCCATTTCAGGTCCTTAAAATTGAAATGTTAAACGGAAAATGGGATATAGCACACGAAATGACAGGACAAGTCGACAAGGTAGTAGTGAGATTTCGTCTTGTATTGTGTGCGAAGTCTTTGAGTAAAACTCATTCTAAAATTTTTAAGTTAAGAGGCACTTGGAGTAATGTTTGAGTTGTGGAAATTTTGGGATGACTTGGTGATTGCGGCATACTGTCAGGAATGTAAGGTCACAAAGAAATTTGGATTTTAGGAGAAGTAGTAGAGACAAATATAATATTAGAAGAGATCTTCTATAGAATTGTTATGTAACATTGGTGTACTTGCCTAACAGAATCGTGTTTTGAATGGGATCGTGAGATGCTCATTTCATTGTAACATAAACATAAGCACACGACAAATTCAAAGCCAAGACTATCCGGAAGGAGGTTATACATTTGAATAAAACTCATTACCCACCAACAATGCCAATGTTGGAGCTGGCAATTGAACCATTTACACGATAGACATTGTTACAAGTGTGCTCGTCACTAACACCCTCAGCCCGCTGAGCTACAGTGCCAGTTACATGTATAATAATTCTATTTATTGTTACTTCGTTTCTTTATTATCGACAGGAGTTAGAGAATGAATAGAAACCCCTAGACAAACCTTGATTCTCAGAGAAATTTCGTTTTCTCATTCACTGCCAGTAGTTCAAATATTATTGATTTAATGTAATATTTTATGAAGTGCAAGTTAGTTACTACTCTTGTAAGAATCTTGTATAACTTGTAGGAGAAATCAGAGATTTCCATAAACGTAATTACATAATTTCACATCAAACTTTAAACTTACCTAGATACCTAGTTTAAAACTATTCTCATGAAAAACTTTCTGTTAGTTCAATGGCCAGTGACATAGAGAGCAGGTGTTTTTATTAAATTCTTAATTGATGATAAATTTGGTGGATAAAAAAAATATTACAATTATTAATTAGTGATATTTGATATCATTTCTGAAATTACCACTGAAAAAGATGAGCCACATATATCACACAAAAATTGCCAGACGTTTACAAATCACTACCCGGGTTTATTACTTATATAATGAAATATTTTCTTAGACTGCGAAAGTCATATTTCTTTATAAAAAACATATAATGTGGATTGCCGTATATTTCTATGTTTTCTTTGACACAAAAAGCACGAACTTCTAATGCTAATCGCAGTGCTTGTAGAGCAAGCATATTTAATGGAAATCCTCGGGTGGTTTTTCCATCTACCATTTGTCTTACGTCTCTCAGGCCACTGCGTTCTCAATCAATTTTCTTGTTTTTTTTACTCTCAAGAAACGCGTCAGTCCGAAGGCCTGCGGGAAACAGCTAAGATACTTAGTTTTAATTATAGCCAGACACAACTGTGCACCAGTCTGACGTTTATTGGCCACTTCTTCGTCATTCTTGAGCGGGCTGTTTGCAGTAGAAATTTCCCTAGTGGCCGCCGATCAACACACCAAAAAATATTACGTTTGAAGGAATTGTAGTCATAATAAAAGTTTAATTGTAAAAAGGTACAACTCGATTCAAAAAGTAATTAATATTTTTTACGTCCCTTCTCATGAAAAATATAGAATACAGTAATTTTTTAACAAAAATTAATTCATTTTTTTATTACATTTTCAGTAGTTCTGAATTAAACAATTGTGTAAGTCTTTTTTTCGAAATGTTTCGTATAGTGACGTACAATTTTGCATATTTGAATCAAAATAATTTTAAAGTCCAATATTTCATGACAGATATTTAAATATACTCCGTATGTGTAGTTACCAAATTATATTTTTCGATAATATTTATATTAGTCTAAAAATTACATAAGGAATGTTGTGGCATTACATAGTTATTGCACTTAACGCGGCCAGGCTTGTAATTCGTAATTCAGCGCTCGGCGGGGCATTAGTCCGGAGAATAGCTGTTGATTGCAGTCTGGTTTTTTGTTCCTTATATATTTAAGGAAACGTATGTATAGAGGAGTTCTACAAAAATATTTCACTAGTAAATATTCTGCCCTCTAAAAGCATACCTACTAACTGTGCCCATGACAGGGCTACTGCTGTTTGGATATCAGCCACTAGATGGAGCCTGGCAATTTTATTGCATGTCGTCGTTTTATAAATCTCGTCATGTACCGGGAGTGAACAAGTGCCTCGTTCCTATTCTATCCCGTCCTTTCCAGCGTAGATTACCCCGGCAACGAGTTGACCTTATCCAGGAGAAAAACCGCATAAGGAAAAGATATCAAACAACAAAAAACCCGGCGCTATTGCCACAAGTCAATGCACTTAAAAAGCAAATAGCCAAAGATACCAAAAAACATAAAAACGAATCACTGGAAAAACTAGTTGCCTCCCAACCCAATGATCCACATTTTGCCCCACGTCTTTCTAACAGGAAATCTGTCCAAATACCACCGACGCCGGGGTGGCGATCACTGACAAGGAAAAAGCTGCTTCCTTTTCCAGATACCTATCCTCTGTTTTCCTACCTAACCCTATACCACAACAAATATCCAACACTGTTACTCGGTATATAGATCAATTAGATCAAGTAAACCTACCTGCTAGTGCGGAACCACTGTTCATCTCACCCTCTGAAATCAGGGCAGCAGTCAACTCACTGCTCTCCAGAAAAGCTCCTGGGCTAGACAAGATACCCACCTACGCCATTAAACATTATCCTGTTAGAGTATATTTATACTGCACAAGATTACAATACTATTCAGACGCCTGGAAAATCGCAAAAATAATTAACATACCTAAACCGGGGAAAGTAAAAAAAGATCCTGCCAACTACCGGCCTATTAGCCTTATATCCTGTCTAGTGAAAATTCTGGATACACTATTGCTGAGCTGAATCCAGGAACATCTGGATAATAACATAATACTCAATAAACACCAGTTCGATTTCCGCACTAGCCATTCCACTGTACAGCAGCTATTCCGAGTCGGTGAAACTGTCACCACCGGCTTCAATCGAGGTCTTCTCGTAGGGTTTGTCGCCTTAGATCTTGGAAAAGCTTTTGACAAAATCTGATACCCTGGGCTACTTTATAAGCTCTATGTGGCGGGTTTTTCGACTCGCATCATTAAAATGATGCAGTCATATATCAATAATCGCCGATTCCGAGTAGTAGTTGACCAGAAGTGCTCTCCCGAACGACAAATACTATCTGGAATCCCACAGGGCTCTGCCCTAGGACCAATTTTATTTAATTTATATATTAATGATATACCAACACCGACATACCACCGTATCACACTCTGCCTGTATGCATGTGATACGGCAATAATGACCACCTCAAAAAAACCCAAAATTACTACAGAAACAGACAGACAGAACGGTTAAATACTACGCCGATTGGGGGCTGAAAACCAACACTAATAAAACATAAGTTACATGTTTCACTAGACGCATTGCCAGACTTACAAGTACACCCATTAAAATAGAAGGCTTGACCAAGTCGATTACCTCGGCGACCTTTTGGACAGGCGACTTAAACTAAACGCACACGTGGATAGTGTTATAACTAGAAGCTGGAGAAAAACATCAATTCTATATCCAATACTTGCATCGTCTCCCCCTCACATAATCCATCCTCATATATAAAATATATCTACGTCCTATTTTAACATATGCCGCCCCCACGTGGTACCCCCTACTTACTCGTACCCTACAAAAAAAGCTCCAGACAGTCCAAAACAAAATTCTGCGCATTGCAAACTACCTGCCTACTTATACCCCACTACAAACTCTGCACGATATTAGCGGTACACTAACCCTATCTAACTTTATTCTACGTCTTGTTCCCAACTTCGCTAACGTACTTGTTCAGTCCACAAACTCCACTCTAAGAGACCCCCTGGTAATTAAATTCCTTCACGCACCAAAACACCCATCTCTTAATTATATCTTTACTCCCGACCCCCTTAAAAACACAAATATTGTAAACCTATTGTGAGGAAAAAAAAAATAACAACTGCCTAAAGATCAAAAATATATCCATCAGAAATGTATAAAAGAGCCATTAATTAACACCAAAAGAGCCAATAACAACAAATAAAAGAGCCAATCAAATAAACAAACACGAGAATCAAAAACATCAAGAGCCATCCAGATCACAAAACAAACAATGTGTGCATCTGCTAACTTCAATTAAAATAAAAAGCACACCACTACTAATAATAACAATAAACTAACAACCCTAAAATAAATAAAACTAAAAATAACCCAAGTACTCAGTCAGCCAATTGAGCCAAGTTATTATTGTCTGTATGTAAGAAGAAAACCCGAGGTATGCATCCAAAGATGGGAGCCTTATGCGTCTGTAAACACTATCATCTCAGACCTTCCTTGCACTGACAGAGCCAATAGCTCGAAACTGAAGTCTGCAAGTGGTGTGGAGTGACTGGCACGAGAGCTCCTTTGAGTAGGAATAAGTCTTTCGGCTGGTGTCTGTTACAATCTAAACTTTAGCGTTTTGTGGAAATACACAGTTATTGCACTTAACTGGCCGCGTTAAGGGCTTGTAATACGTAATTCAGCGCTTGGCGGGGCATTAGTCCGGAGAATAGCTGTTGGTTGCAGTCTGGTTTTTTATTCCTTATATATTTAAGGGACGTATTGAGGAGTTCGACAAAAATATTTCACTAGTAAATATTCTGCCCTTTAAAAGCAAACCTACTAAGGAATTGGGTAATTTTAGTAATTTTAGGGAATTTCACGTAACAGAAATATCACGATAAATCGGACTTGCTTTCTTTAAGCCACACTATAGGTTTTTTAGGACTTTTAAGTTAAGTTTTCTCGAAATCCTGATACGATGGCGCAAAACGGACTACGGCATCGTGTTCAGTACGTCAAAAACCTTCGGGGTACGCTAATGAAATCCCATTGGCCGGACATTTTTTTTGTTTTGTAAACCTGTGTAATCAATACTCCGAGAGTTTTGTTGATAGCCAGCTGGCAAACATTTACAATCTGAATTTAGATTTTTAGCAGTAACAGGAGCCACATAAGATCTGTTTTATCAAAGTGTACGCAGGTGAATATTGTTCAAAATTCCAAGGATTGCATTTATAGTGTTCCGAGTGAGCGCTGTAAGCATTATGTAGGTGAGTCATTTAGATCTTTCAACGTAAGGCTTGGTGAACACAGAGATTATGCTAGAGAGGGAGAATTTCAGAAATCAAAAATTTGTGAACATGCGTGGGATAACAATCATAGGATCCAGTAGGACTGGAAAATTTTGGAAATAGAAAGTGACTCAACTAAAAGAAAACTTAAGGAATCCGCTATTATTTTGTTAAATGAGGATAAATATATTTCTAATTATTCTATAGATTTCTGTACCAGCTTGTTGCCGATCCTCAGAAACGAAGTAAGTAAAAATAAAATAAATATAATTTAATGTCTCACGTGACTATGGAAATACATAAACAGGTTTCACATGCTTAAAAGTGAAAATTTTGATAACGGAAAAAGAAATATTTTCCAAAACTTTAACTGCCTTCGATTTAATTTTTGTAATTATGATTTAACATTTTTGCTTCAGTTTATATATTTTTAGGTGTGAGACATTTTGTAATAGAAGTATTAAAACCGGCCTCTGTCTGGTCCTTTTGGCGCAGAGGTTTATTTCATCAAAATTTTTAAATATTTTTACAGTGGCAAAATACCCAACAAACATAAGAAATGTTATATGTAGTTACATCTCTCTCTATGATCACGCACAAACGAAAGTTCGAGATTTTTCATTTCGCCTTGTGTAATATTATTTGCTGGATCCGGATCATATAGATATTATAAACTTATAGTTGAATCTCCACGGATGTATTTCGTAATAAATTTCAAGTCGAAGAAAACCTAATAAAATTCTGAGTACTATCTATCACCGATTCTTTATTGTAGTTTTACTTTGTAAGATGCGCTTTATTCGAATATACTGCAAACAACATTGATTTTATAGTCTCTAGCCATGGATGATTATACTGAGAAAATAGCAGGACTATGGCAAAATCGAAATAAAATTTAAAAGTATAATCGGCTGTGAGGATTCAAAGAGTACCAAGGGAGATTTAACCCCGGATTTGTCGGCGTTTTACAAATCTGCCTGTTTTACGCATCCGCAGGTTTTCAATTATCAATGTCAAAATATTAGGAAATATTTCGCAGATAATGTGAAAGAACGATATTGCATTTAAACATTGCTAAAATGTCACTAAGTGTTTTTAGTTTTAGTAACATACTCAGAGTAATTAATATTGAGGTTGATATATAAAAATTGTGAACAATTACGGGGATGATTCTTCTGGACAAATAAATACAAGAATAGTACCATTAATTCTAGATGAAAAACTGAGGAAGTAGTAAATAAAGATCCTAAACTTATGAAATTAACATTTCCAACATGTAATTAACTTCTTCAAAACAAAGCGTATAGCCGGATAAGCAAGTGAAAAATGCCTATAAAGGAAATTACATGAAATGGGCATCAAAATATTCCCTTGACTGTAAACAAATATTTGTTACAGTATTATTGCAGAAGTCCAAGAGGGAGCTGAATTTCTGAAAAAAGGCAATTGTTAATTAAAAATTTGTTGCAACTTACCTAATGGACGAAAAAATTTGAAAAAATTATTGACCGTAAAGATCTTCCAGATGAACTCAAAAAAAATATTACGTCGTATTTGGAGCGAAATTCAAATTTAAAAAAAAATTAAAGAAAAATCCAAAGTGCTCAAAAGTGCATTTTTTGAAAAGGTGCTATCATGATATTTTTTTTAGACGCGCATGTGTGTTATTAATACCTTCAATTTTTTTCAGATTTTTTTTATTTGATGGCACATGTTGAAAAAAAGTAAAAACTTCAAAACAAATATTTATTACATTTTTTAATAGCATAATTTTTAACTAAACATCAAAAAGATAATGAATCCTCGTTACTTTCCTCATCTATCACCAGCTGCACGTTTGCGGTATAAAAAATGGGGGTCAGAACTTCAGCTGGATTAATAAATTCATAATAGATATCTTCATCCTCTTCTTGTTATTGATAAGGTCTTGGCAGACATTTTGTTATCCATTAATTATTTTAGTTGTCTTCCCTTTGTTATATGGCACGTCCGGCAGCATCATACCACCTGGCGCGGTTGCCTATTAGGCACACAACCCCGTCAAAGCTTTCTATAGCGTTCTATATTGTTCTATCACCGGTTGATGTGACCAAGACCAACATCAAGGAATCTTCCTGATTTTCTTCGGATTTGATTTAGAAGTTAATCGGGACTTTCAGAATACTCCTAAGGAGATAAGTACCACAGGTTGCGCTGATGAAAACTGTTTGCACGCTATCCTTTTTCCATTTCAGTCTCTATGGTTGCCGTCGTGTACTTCTTTAGTACTAGGTGCCCGTCGGGAAAAATTTGCTGATACATACTCTCTCCAAACTTCGTGTATGGCTTCATTGGACCTAGTCTGACAGCATTTTCCTCTATCATTTTTTCTGTTTTTGGGGCGTTTTCCCGCTAGATTTTCCGAAACATGTGATTTTGACGGCATATAAAAAATGTATAGATACTGTTATTTTTCCAAGTAGAATAGCTTAAAAACGTGAATTGCAACGTGAAAAAATAATTGTCTGACAAAAAATGTGGGTCATTGGGCATGTCCGCTTTCTCGAACATGTCGGAAAAACGACTATAAGAAAATTTATTAATAACCAGCTGATTTTCGTATTAATTTATTAAAACATACAAAAACAAGTTTTCATATTATCTGACGAAAATTATTTTCCGATTTCCCAGTCTGACGCGTCAAAGTTGTCGGTTTCATGACAGCAAAAAATTAGTCATAACCTTCAGACATTGGAAAATTATATGCAGAAAATAGGTATTTAATTTGTGGTATAAGTGTCTGACAAATACAGTGGGGCATAACGAGAGTCTGACAAAAAAACATAATTTTCCAATAGCGGCCGTCGAAGTTAGGGCGATAAAAAAATGAAATTTCGTTTAGTCGAGAAGACGGTTAAAAAAGATACGGTATTTCAACTTACTTATTTTATAATCTTTATTTTGAATTTTTTGAACTCTTTTAGACTATCTGAATTCGACTTACCCAAGTTTTAAGTTCGATAATATTGAAAAATACGTAAAACTTGTAGAAAAAGTAACGAAAAATTGTCTTTTAGTACGTTTAAAGTCGCTATATCTCCGGTACTACTAGTCCGAAAATTTTCATCCAGGGCCCAAATTAAAGGTCTTGAAACAAGCTATTAGATAACACTTTACAATATTAGTTATAACCAAGTACCTTTTATAAATGAAAAAACAATTAATCCATTTTCGGTAAATATATGAATTCAATTTAAGTGTGCAATTTTGCATCAAAAATATATGAAGTATGCAGGGAATAAAAAAAAATAAACATTATGCACCAAAAAAATTTTTAGGGCGATGCTAAAAATTATCCTATTACATGAAAAGCGAATTTCTGCAGCAGAAAAACGACATATTTCCAAAACTGAAAAACTAATTTTCCTGGCATCGCCCTAAAAATTTTGTTCAGTCCGCACTTTATTAAATTATACGATTTATTTTATTGTAAAAAACTTTTAAAAAAGGTAAAAATAAAATAATTTCAAGTACTATAAAACAATTCTCTACTACTACCTACGTGTACTATACTACTACTATAGAATACAATACGGAGTGTAGAAAGACGTTCCACACTCCTATATTCTATTATAGAGCCTGCGTACTAAGCAGATGTACACAGGTGAACTTGTATAAAACGATATATTTTCAAGCGCGAAGTTCATGCAATTTATTTATGATTTTTGATACTGTAAAAATGATTTTTCAATGATTAGTATGAGATAATCATGACAATTTGAAGGAAATTGCTACATTAAAAAATTGTATTTTCCAGGCGTCAGACTGAAAAACTGGAAAACACCTTTTGTCAGACAGTTAAAAAATTGGATTTGATTTATTTTTATTAAGCTATATTGAAAAATTCAGCTTGTTATTTGTAAATATAGCCTCAATATATACATATGAATGTAACATCCAAGCATAGCTTGACAACCACATAGAAAAACCTTTTATTTAACATTTCCAGCTAAAAGGCTTTATTTCACCGTAAGACAATTTTTTAATCGTATTATAAATTTTATTTAAAAATCAAAAAAATTAAAAAAAAATGTTATGAATAAATTTTTTGCTGTCATGAAACCGACAACTTTGACGCGTCAGACTGGGAAATCGGAAAATAATTTTCGTCAGACAATATGAAAACTTGTTTTTGTATGTTTTAATAAATTAATACAGCGAAAATCAGCTGCTTATTAATAAATTTTCTTATAGTCGTTTTTCCGACATGTTCGGGATAGCGGACACGCCCAATGACCCACATTTATTGTCAGACATTTATTTTTTCACGTTTCAATTCACGTTTTTAAGCTATTCTACTTGGAAAAATAACAGTATCTATACATTTTTATATGCCGTCAAAATGACATGTTTCGGAAAATCTAGCGGGAAAACGCCCCAAAAACAAAAAAAATGATAGAGGAAAATGCTGTCAGACTAGGTCCAATGAAGCCATACACGAAGTTTGAAGAGAGTATGTATCAGCAAAATTTTTCCCGACGGGCACCTTAACTATACTTTTCGACTTTTGGGAGCTGTTTTGGAGGGAGTCAAAACGTCTGAAGTTGCCTTTCCAGTAATAATGCAGGGAAATTAGCCAAAGAAAGGAGGAAATCTGGACAAAATTATTAAAAGTCTGAATTTTTGCACAGACGTTCTTCGAGGTGTCCCAAACCCAAATCCAGAAAAATCACAAAAATCCCAACATGGTTATTCAAGGTATTGAAGGTTAAAGTTTTTTGCAAATATCTCGCGTCCTATGCATCGGATGCCCATGAGGTCACTGTGAAAGTTGTAGAGAATTAAATTAACTACAAATTGTTTTTTTATTTTTTCCCAAACCTATTCAAGATTAAAATTTCAAAAATATGTTTTTTCGCGAATATATCGCGCCAAAAAAATCAGACAGCAATAAAGTTAACATGAAAGTTGTAGAGTATTCAATTATCTACAAGATTGGTATTTTGCATTTTTTCTCAAAACCTCGCCCTTTCGAGATATTCAAGGTCGAAGTTTAAAAAAAAACGTTTTTTTTTGCAAATACCTCGCTTCCTATGTATCGGACGTATATGAACCATTATTATTATTATCGACAATATTCTCCGAAGCACCTCAATCAGGGGCGGCTTAAGGGCCGGGCAACCCGGGCGACTGCCCGGGGCGCCACCTCGGAGGGGCGCCAAAGTGGGGGCAAATATTAATTTTTTTTTTAAAGTACCATTTTTATTACTTTTCATTGGAAAATAATATCAAATAATATCAGTAACTATATGAGCTAAAATGAAAATAATCCCGATTAGTCGAATAACATTAACACCTTAGACCAGGCTAGATAAGTATCAGAATTAAAAAAAAAACATAAGTCGTTACAGCAAACTGATAGTGGAATATTGTAGAACACATCATAACTAATGAAGGAAAAATAATTCGAACCACCTGCGATTATTTGGGGGGAAATGGGGGGGGGGCGGTTTTTTGCGATTTCTGGCTTTACTACGCATCCTATCGAAAAAAGTTAAATATAAAAGTTGTAAGTAGTAAAGAGGTCTACAACTTTTGTGGAGAGCATTTTTATCCTAACCTCAAAATTTTTCGAGATACACGCAAAAAAAACATTTTTCGGCTTTTTATTTTTTTCTTAACATTAACACCTTAGTAAATAATTAGATATTAAGGAGTTGGGTTTTTTTATCACTCTCAGGTGCCAACGAATGTCTATTAGTGATCAGGCAGAACACATCTATTTTATATTATAGATACTTCTGGTAATGCGTGGAAGAATTCCTTCCTATATTCTGTAATATTCTTAATTTCCAGCAGGTTCCTTGAATATGTATCCCGTTAAAAATAATTACTCGCTTTTAATATCTTTGTGTGATGTCGCCTATATCGAAGTTATGGCGTCATTACAAAAAAAGACAAGTGAGACCTGCAAATTATTTCTATTATTCAGAGAACGGTGTACATTTTTGTTACAATTTGTTATCATAAAGTTTGTATGAGAGTTACATGTTGACAATTTATGCTGTATGATAACTGTATAATAAAATGAAAAATACGATCATTACTAAGTTACGCATGTTAAAAACTGTTTAAATAGACACAGAATACAAAACAAAAAAAGCAAACAAATCGGGACCAATTAATATCAATTTGTCTGGATATGAATCAAGCTTATACCGACATTTGTACTTAATATTCCGCAGCATTTCCCCCGTATTTAAATGTAAGCAAAATGATGTGATATTTTCCAGTGTATCAAACTTAATAATCTAGACATCACTAAAAACATAATAATTGCATTATTCAGGATAGCACGCAGATGTATTCAATTTATACCTTAACCAGAACAATGGGGACCATTTCTATCCTAATTCTGGATTTGCGGCGTTTCAGCTGCCTAAACCACTCAGAACTCATGAATTAATCATCGGGAGATGTTGTGGCTTATTCGCGCAATTGTGGCGGTGGCGGGGGAGGCGGCGAACGTTCGCACGTCTTCAGAATAGATAGAAATGTCCCATAAAAGCCCAACTCTCAATGTAAACCTTTCAGTGGACCAGTCGCACACACATAAAGCGGTTTTCGGAGTCGCACCGCACATACCAAATCGTACTCGCTTCGTATAACGCAAAATAAACAAAAATAATAACACTTACTCTAACTACATTTTATACAAAAAGTACGTGTTTTTATTCCATAACAACAAATGCCAACGGAAATAAATTTAATCTTCTGAGAAAATTATATATTTACTTATGTATAGAGGGTGTTTTAAAAACATTTCTAGAGCAGGTAGTGCATCAAAATAAACGGAGTTTGATTAATAAATATATCCTAAAATGAATAGTTTTCGATATACTGAGTGTTGAACATTTTTTAACACAATTATTATTACTAAACTACAATAGATATCGGCTTAAAATTAGCTATGAGTACATTTTAGAAGTCGAAAAATACGATTAGAGAGTCTATTGTAACAGGCACCGAACAAAACAGTCTTGAAACATAATATGTGAAAGAATCTCCAAACATACCTTAAGTTGAAGTTAAATTACCACACGAAAACTGTTACCGTTCTTATTATGTTACTTATGTTCTCTGCAGCAAGGGCTATAACATCAACAAGATTTACTTGTGATTGTCCTTAATGTAATAGAACTGAGGACTGCTGTTCACATGTGGCAGCCGTGATACATTATTTATCTCTGGAACAATTAACCAAATAGTATTTTACTAAGTAACGTAAAGCAATATGTATTTCTTCTGCAGAGAGAAAAAATAACAAAAGTAAAAGACCTGCCTACCTGCTCATTATATAAGAAATATTCTTGCAAGGAATAAAAACAATTTTCTTTTAAGAACTTGGAAACATTTGGATTGAATTGTTTGAAGCTGCCTTGGTGTTTATACTACTAGGGAAGATGATTATATAATTTTATGGACATTACATGAGGACACTTTTCTACCTGTGTTATTCCATACGCTGGTCAGTATTTCTAGTGTTATAAAAGTGGATTTCTCTAACTGTGGTGAAGGATTCAATGTTCGTTCCAATGTGGCACAGACACTGATAAATATAATGTTATAAACGGTAAGGATACTTTGTTCCTTAAAGTGAGATCGGCATTATATACCGTAAGATAGACCAAGCATACTTCGAAGAATCCTTTTCTGTAGGATAAATATTTTTGAAACACCAACTTGAGTTACATCAACACATTAGGCCATATGCGATAACTGCATAAATTGATGCATTATAAAGGTTTTTTAAAGTTTCAATAGTAACACTATTTCGAAGTTGTATGATTATGTAATTTGTTGATGCCAAGGTCCTTGAAACGACGTTTAAGTGGCTATTCCATTATAAGTTACTGTCTAACTCCCAGAAATTTAGTTACTTCATTTTGTTGTTCTAGACTTTTACTAGTCGCTTTTACAGGAGGCTGTAATCATTTTTTTTTAGCGGGGAATATGTCATTAAATTAGTCTGACTTATATTGATTTCTAGGCCATTTTGTGAACACCAGTCAGAGAGTTTAAAAACACATATTTGCATCGTTATTAAATTGGTTTAAATTTTTAGATGATAAAATTGCAGACGTGTTGCCAGCAAATAGTGTTAAGAAGGTACTATTGAAGGCTTTATCACAAAAATTATAAATGTGATATAGATATATTTATTTACGAATTTTTCTAAGGTTACTCTGATGTAACCCTATAATTGCCACCTTTGACAAATTTCTTTTGTTAAATAAAAATATTAATAGTTACGCTATGGGCTCATTTAATGAATTTTATTTAGTAGTTGTTACTTCTTGTGGATAAAGTATTATTTAAAATTAGGCAATGTTGAAAATTTCAGATGAATCCGTTATGTGGTTCTAGAAATATACGACTTCTAAAGAGGGACAGGAAACAAAACGGTCACGCAACATATCAAAGCTCATGCATTCCGCTTGAGATTGTCGAGTCTTTCTCTGTACGACCAGCGGATTCCTATTAAGTAACGTCTTGGCCGAGATTTGACAAGGCGGCTGCGGTCCATGTTTATAATTTTTTTTAGACGATTTACAGGTCTCACAAAGTTCTAGTTTTTTGCACAGGATCTTAAAATCTTAAGATCTTTTCGATAATCAAATAAAAAAAAATGCTAAATGAGCCCATTGAAAAAATGTATTTAATTTTCTTCGTAATACTCGCTACCGTAACGTTTTTAGTTCATCACTCTATATTAATTAGACTCAGAGAAAAGAAAGTTCAAAAAATACATCTTAAAATATATATACTTTTCAACATTATTCAGTACTGTTATGACATAAGTGAATAAGAACTATATAAATAATAGTAGGTATAAGTGGATAACCTATTAAACAAAATTGTAGTTGCCATATTCGGTTCTGGGGGACAATTCATATGGTTATCGTGCTAGACCCTTTTCAAAAAATATATATTAATTTTCAATGGTTTAGATGTTTTTTATTTAAGCCAGTATTATTTATTGATGGAAAACTGGTCAAAATATCCATTACATTTTTTCTCCTGAACTCCATAGTATACCGGGTGCCTACGATATTACTTCCCATCCTATAACTTTATTGTAAAAAAGATATCTATTTCAAAATTTTCTGACGTTGTATGGTTGAATACGGTGCACAATTTGATTGCTCCATGATTAGATTTTCATTTCCGGTTTAACTGGAAACAGTATAAACTTTGTTATTTTTAATGGAACACCTTGTATAATAATAATAATAATAAATGCCCTTATTCATTGTGTATACAATTTAAAATACAATAAACAAGAAAAAAAATTAATAAACACAAATGAAAGGGCGAAGTTCGGTGGTACAGTAGTACACCCGCTACTGTACCACCGAACTTCGCCATTTCATTTGTGTATATTATTCAAAATTTAGATTACCCAAGATAGTTGGCTCGAACCTGAGAGATACCTCTCTATATTGCGGTTTAGAAATTTTGTGCGTTTTCAAATTTTTGTGTGTTTAATCAAAAACAGTTTGCTCTAAAATTAAAATAAAAGCTCTTTCACACAGAAATGAGAGTTTGCAGTCCTCTGGTGATCACCCTGTATGTGGGATATGCAATTTCAAAATTGCAAAAACTCACGTAAATAACTTGAATGGTGGAAATTATTATGAAGTTACAACTTATTGACAGTAGCCATAGCAGAAAGTAAACACACTCCAATAGGCTTCTTGCACAAAATATAATTTTAGCATTTTTAGTATCTTTACTTAATACAAAACACAGTGAGTAAAGGATTTTTTCTTTTACAGACGGTATTCAACATTAAAGTTTGAATAAATTCGTATGGGGCGCAAACAATGCGTGACGTCATGAATCAGGAGACGCACAGCACTAGCGTACACTTTAAATTAATTCCATTTATAGACGTTGCCCTTATAATAGCTTGATAGTGGAACGAAATAGCCCATAAAAATCTCTCCATTCTCGAGAAAAAAAAAATCAGCGTAGAACCAGACCAGACCTTATAGTTGTTGTAAAGTGAACAATTCAACAATTCTATATAAGAAATGGCTATTTACGATATTTTTTGTAGTACAGATATTTTTTATTTCGAGAAAACTTGAGAAATTGATTGATTATAAAAATTGTGTCTTTTAACATTCACACTTCCATATCTTAAAGTCTAATTGAGCTATCGATATGATTTTAACCTCCCCACAATTAAATTGTGGGAGGTTACTACAATTAGTCCAAAATCGAAAATTGAGATAACATCAAACCTTTACGTTTTGAGGTCCCAGGAACCCAAAAAAGTGATTTTTGAAAAATATCTGTGTGTATGTGTGTGTGTGAACACGATAGCGGCAAAACTGCTAAACGGATTTGGATGAAACTTTGTATGAAGGTTTCTTTAGTGCTCCAGAAGATCTAAAAAGGTTTTGGTTGAGATCGTATTACGTTTAGTGCCGTTTTGGCACAACAAGTTGTTTATTTTATGATTACTTACAATTTGTAATCAAAAATATTTGGGTTAGTAACCTTTGTGAATGTTGATTTATAGGTTATGGTACGTGACGTCCCAGCTAAACTCAAAAATATATATTTCTTAAGATTTAAGAATATTGCGTAGCTATTATTAAAATTTCTGCCTGGTTCTCGTACTTTCGACTAAAATTTAGTACTGTGTAATGTTTATGAAGTTCTAAATACTTTGTCCTAATAAAATAGGACTCTTTTTGTAGGTTTGAAATCTAACCTGTAATTAGCAGTCTATTTCTATTAATCAACAATATAGAGAAATTATGTGCGTGAATTTTTAAATATTTGCTTGGAGCCACTGTGGCTTCAAGTTAAAAATGCGTATACAAACATTAAAAATGAGAATGAACTTGAAACTTGTTAAACATGTTATGTCCCTAAATATATTTCATAACCTAAAAATCAACATTCGTAAAGGTTACCAGCCCAAATATTTTTGACAATGTCAAAACTTATTTTAGTTGGTTTTTTTTTAAAGGTAATAATTGTTTATAGCCGTGTTCGGATATTACGTCTGATTGATGTGACCCATCACAATCGTTCATTTAATGCAAATCGAGCTAACTGAGCTAAATCTTAAAGGTTTGAATATTACAAAATAAACGCCTCGGACGAAGCTCGACTTGCTCGAACTTTTTGATCGAGCAGGAAGATTTTAATTTGACGCATGCGTAGTTTGCTTGAACTGTCCATAATGTTATAGATCATTTTTTAATTTGACGCATGCGTGGTCTGCTTGAATTGTCCATAATGTTATAGATCATTTTCGGTCACGTGATTTTGACGCAGCTGTCTAGAGGGCACACAAAACCTCATCCAATAACAGGCAATGAAAATGAAAACAATTAATTAGAGACGAGTTGCTATTTAACAACCTATTATTTTATAACTGTTATTTGTAAATAGTATTAACAGACTGTTATTTCTGTTCGAAAATAACAGATAGCAAGCAGCCAAAATACCAAGATACTATTTTTGGTTGACCTCACGCTGTCCTCGGCGCCATTTTGCAAAATAAACACTTTACTTGAAACACTAAAGTAAACCCGAAATACACTCTGAACATCTTGTGCACACAATGATAAACAAACAGTAAATGAGGTTTTGTACACCCTTCAGAGAGCTGCGTCAAATTCACGTGACCGAAAAATTTGCATACTACAAATTGGGCACTGCGATATGCGAATGCCAGTACTTCTCAGCGATCTGTTATTTTTAAACATATTTCAAAACAGCAGAAGCAGTTTAAACCAGTTATTAAAAAATAACAGCTTGTACTCTAGAAAACAAAATAATTAGTTAGTAATTAATAATGGTGACAGCGTGACGTCAACCGAAAATGATCTATTGACTTGTTGAGGTTAAGTGTCATTTGGGCTACATTCTGTGTTATTTTTTTTTCGCTATCCAATGTTCTACAAAATCTTCGAAACGTTATTTGTTAATACCCTTATAATATCCAGCAATTGATTAACATGCAACATAAACAAACATGAGAGGCTATGTTTTAACAGACGGCTTGTAGTCCACTTCAGTTCGTTCGATATTTGTTCATGAAATAAATGGCTCCAAAGTCACGTGTAATTTATCTGTTTGCTCAGTCCCCTGATTTCCGATATAATATCCAAATACAGCTGATAAGGATCTACAGTGTGGGGAGGTTCTAGCCGCTTCCAGTAGCTGCCGATTTATTTTTTTAAATTCAAGTACACAAATAAGCGCTTCCAATGATCTTTTTATTTCTATCAATAATTGTTTATTATTTTCTTTAAACAACAATAAACTTATTACTCGACTATTACTTCGCTAAAAATTTACCCATATTTTGACTAAGCGACAAACTTTTTATTTTTGAAAATGTTCATATACATGCAGCGAGGTGATTGAAGCCAAGGCAGGAAAAGTTTTTGGAGTATTCTACTATGCTATTTTATAAGTGTTCCAAATCTAAATGTCTAACATAAGTTATCGTATTTAGAAGAAACGGTCTACACATACATACAAACAGACAAACATTTTTTATTCAATATTTAAATACAGTCTGATATGGAACGGATTTCTGTACAAAAATTTTTTCTACGATGTTGATGAAACATTTTTGAACGTTTATAATATACCTATTTGTTTAAATCGAATAGGTATAAGTAGCTGACCATTTTTTTTCAATATTTTGAGATATTATAGCCATATCACCATATAGCTAATAAATGATATAAGCTTCTTCATATGTATGAGATGATGTGTATCTCGATGATTCATTCCTAAATAAAATTTCTGCAAAGGTATTACCATATTTTTACAATTAATTATATTTTATTTATTTGCTTTTATCATGATTAAAGAATGTTATTTAGTTGTGATTTGCTTAATACCTAAATAATATTCTTTAATTATTACCATATATTTTTCATTTAAATTTAGTTACTGGACCATGTAATACGTAATTAATATGATGCCTCCAAGATATTTTGTTGGTAAAGGCGTACGTGTATTTTGTTGTTTTTTTCGTTACTCCACCCAGAAAGGTTCATTAAATAGAGCAGGAGAACCTTCAATGTCGGATTAGATTTTTGGTTAACGCTTAAGAGGGTTGTTTCATATTAAATTATCTTATATGGTACAGAATATCCGACGAAAATAATTTTATAATAGCCACATGAAAATAAATTAACAGCAAACTAACCTATCCAACAATTACAGTAACGTTAAGCAACAATTCAAAATATTTGGGCATTAAAAAATATATTTCCAGAAATTAATAACATGCTATTCACTAAGCAACATTATTTTTGAGGATGTCGATCCAGTATTTCAGCAATAGTAAATATTCCAGATTTTAAATATACAAATTTGTATTCTGAAAATAAACTTTGGCATTATTTATTTATTGATCTATCAAGAGCAACCGATTTTGCAGATCATACCATTAGTACTTTTAATAATTAACCTATTTCACGTTAGAAAGTTTTGTAAAAAGTGTCGTGGTGAAAACTAGATTGGTATCACTAAAAGTCACTACACATGCTGACCAACTCATCTAATTCCCAAAGTTTGCAAAAATGAAGTACCTATAATATAATAATCATGTCTTCATTGCCTTCAGTATCATTAACGCTAAAGCTACTAAAGTAAACTTAAAACTTATTGTAAGCTTAACATTAAACAAACTGAAAACAATATGATTATTATATTATAGGTATTTCGTTTCTACAAAGTTGGGGAATTAGATGAGTTGGTCAACATGTGCAGCGACTTTTTACTACTTTTAGTGACACCAACCTAGTTTTTGACATGACACTTTTTACCATACTTTCTAACGTGAAATAGGTCAATTGAATGTTATGGTTTGCGCAGTCAGTGCAATAAATTGTTAAGATATTACTTTTCAAATAGAAAACAATTTTTTGTGAAATATTTTCATACGAAATCTGTAGAGTAAATCTATCATTATTCTAGGACAGAGTTCTGGATCTACTGCTTTTCCTATCTGATTTAATGAAATAATTGATATTATAAACCAGACAAAATTTGTTAATAATCATTGTGGAAAGAACAATTGTAGAGAAATCCATTTCAAAACTGCTTATCAAATATCAAATAAACTCAGTCTGTGTGTATGTATATACGCATGTGTGTATGTCTATGTGTGGACCGTTTCTATTAATGCAATAACTTTTGTTTTGAAATTTGAAACATACAGCCACTAGCATAGAAAAATACTCCTTAAAATCTGTCATACAGGGTGATCGCCAGAGGCTTATAAACCATGTTGATTTACTGACTGATTGATTGATTTAGCAGCGTTCGGTAGGCATTGCTGCCACTCCCAGGGTCATACATCTGGGCCTACTACGTCCACGCTTGGTTGGATTAGGGTCATGCTTTTTGTCAGCAGCGAGAGCCACATGGCGCATGGTAAAGGAATGTGGGATAGGAGGTGTAAGTACTTGTGAGATGTGTTACCGCATTGTGTCGTGAGGGAGCGTTTAAGACTTTTTTTTTTGTATTATTCGTTCTGGAATTCTGCCTCTTCTGGGTCTTTTTGTGAAATATGTTGCCGCGTTGAGTCGTGATATGGAGTGTTTATACTTCTCTTTTTGTGTTTTTGCTTATTCGAATCTTCTTTTTCTGAGTCTCCAGATTCCTCAGTTTCCGATGCTGGATGGATTTGGGTCATGCTTGTTGTCAGCGGTGAGAGCCACATAACGCGTGGTACAGGATTGGGGGATGGGCAATATAGGTGTTTGTGGAATGCGTTGCCGCATTTTAATTTTTATGCTTCTCTTTGTTGTGCTTCTGCTGTTTGTGCTCCTCTTTTTGAATTCCTGCTTCTACAGATCTTCTTCTTGTTCTGAGTCTTCTGATTCCTCCGTTATTGATTCTGGTAGAGTATATATCGTTGCGATTTCTTGGTGGAATTCATTATCCCCCTTTTCTTTCCCAGTATGTTTGGTTGCTTCCCAATTTGTTCATGATCCTCTATTGTTGTTTTCCACGTGTAACATGGTCTCCCTATTTTTAGTTTGCTGCTGTTCAGCGTTAACGCTTTCTTCAGTAGATGTGTTGGGTCCCTTCTTTGGACATGTCCCCAGTATATACTTCATTGCGTACATTTCTACCCTTTTTGTAAATGTCTTCCCTTCTAATAGTGTTGACGTTTTATGTAGCTGTTTTCATCCTGTTGTTTTTGTGAGTAGTTGGATGATGTCTTTTTCAGCTCATCTCAAACTTCTTCTGTTGGCTTTTGTTGTTGCCGCGTCTTTAATTCCATATGTCATCGTTGGCAGTACGATGGCTATGTGCAGCCGCTTGGTCAGGCCCCATGATAGTTTGTTTTTCTCGATGAACGGTATAATTGTCCTTGTAACTCTGTATGCTGTTTTTATTCTTTCCTTTACTGTTTCTCTCCTTTTCAGTTGGTTCGTCAGATATGTTCCTAGGTGTTTCAGTTTGTTCGTTGTTCTTAGAGTGTAGTTACCTATTTTGTATTCTTCTCCACTGGTCCGGCTCTCTCTTGTTGACAGGTCTCGCTCCATTATTAGAATTTTCTTGAAGTTTATTTTCATCCCAGAGTTATCCAGATGCGGTTTCGTGTTTTCTAGGAAGTGTGGAAGTGACTGTATAATCTCAATGACAGCACACAAAATTAGTCTTTGAGTAAAATGTTAATCAAACAGTATACACAGTCGTCAACGCCCGACTACATCTTCTACTCTACCGTATTAATACATACAAGATTACAATAATTTTTTTATTCTTCTTAAGCTATTGACATGACGTTGAGGACCTTATTGAAAAAATATATAATAATTTATATTGTAAAGGTGAATCAGTATAATAATTGGGCTGTTAACCGAAAACGACGGAAGATAAATCATGTCGGTGTTGTGAGATAGCGCAATAATAATCATTAACTAGGTTATTATCTTCCAATTTCACAATATCCTTAGTAATCAACAATAATAGTATATGATATATTTGGTACCAAATTAATTTCGTAGATTAATAGAGATTTTGATTACAGGAAATTTTGTGGACGATGAATTTCCTATATACAGATAAGGAACACTGTTGATAATGTATTGTAGTTCATATACGAGTATATCATAATTACCTTATAATAAAAATGATCATTCTTTGGATCTGTTTCACCCGATTGCAGTTGTTCGAAAATATCTTTTTTTGCATTCAACGTAAAAATGTGTTGAAATAAAAGAAAAAAATTCTAGTCAAAACTGATAGAAAATTACATTTCTAATTTCTAGTTTTCAAAATATATTTTCTTTATATTCTTAGTCCAAAAATCGCACATTTCAGAATTCTTGAAATACCCTTGCCTTTGATTAACATACTTAAAAGTTGTCAAAAATCGAGTTAAAGGGGATGCTTAGTGCCCTGTCAAAAGAATAACATAACCTAATGAATCCCAAACTATGTATGACCTTTCAAAGTATAATTTTCTCCACATAAACAGATGTGTTTAAATTAATCTATATACACAGAGCTTTTATTAAAGATCATAAGGCAAGTGACCAGTTACTTTGAATTTTGTGCTTGTCATGTTTAAGTCAGGGTTTTTAGGGACTTATAGATTTGTTAAATCATATGTAGATTTCCCATGGCGTTTTAAATAATTTATTGACTCTGAAACCCAATGTAATAAACAAAGAGTCTATTAACGATACGCATCGGCAGATGTACACAAGCAATCTCGAGAAATATATTTATTTGTTTTCTCACACGGCATAGACTAGGCGACAATAGACACGTATATGGGAAATTGCTTATTTTCAGTCCATTTTCATTTTCACTTGTTTTTTAATTACTTTAACCTAGGTTTTAATTATGTTCGGCAGCGTCTTCATTTAATGTGAGTATTGTTTCCTATATAGATATAGACTGGCCGTCAAGATGGAGCCAATATTTTGAATTTTACAAATTTTACTTCCTACCTGCGTACCAAATTTTATATCTTTAACTCATCAGGAGGTACTCAAACAATTCACCTTATATACCTACATAGCTTTCATACAGGATAATAATCCACGTGACCTCAAAATCAAGGACACTCTTGGTATTTCGGATTAACAAAGTTCCCTAAATACATTCCAGTAAGAAAATCTATGTTGGTATTAATAACACTGTATCAAATTCCCATGATATCGACCTCGGAGTTCCGCAAGAATCAGTCTTAGGTCCGTTGATGTTTTTATTATATTTCAATGACCTACCACTTGAAATTAGCTCTGACTTGTCATTCTCTTTGCCGACGGCACATCAATAGTTGTTTCTACCCATACTCGTGAAGAACTCCAAGATAATCTGAATATTATATCCAGCAAATTTACGAATTGGTGCAATAAAAATAAGCTTCTGGTAAATGCAAGTAAAACAGTATCCATGCACTTTTATAATAAAAGGATGACTTCACCAAATACATTGAAAATGGAGCATTGATTAACTGTGTTGACAATGTAAAATTTTTTGGTGGACATGTTGACGCA
Source organism: Rutpela maculata (assembly GCA_936432065.2). Lineage (NCBI taxonomy): Eukaryota > Metazoa > Arthropoda > Insecta > Coleoptera > Cerambycidae > Rutpela > Rutpela maculata. The sequence goes on from OW386291.2 coordinate 101,186,324, forward strand.
TATATGAGATGGCAGACACACAAAAATGCCATAAGTAAAAAAATTAATAGCGGATACTATGCAATACTGCAGCTTAAGTCTTCCATGCAAAATAACCAGTAAATTAACGTCTACTCTGCATTAATATATTCAGACATGCAGTACAATAGAGCACTTTGGGGTAACTCTAGTGGCGCAGAAAGAATTCTGATATTACAGAAATTAGTACTAAGATAAATTTTTGATTTGGATCAAAGAGAATGGTGTAGGCCACATTTAAGAAAAAATAAGATATTAACTATATCCTGTGCATATTTACTAAAATGCATAAATTGTATAAAAACAAATCTACAATCTTATCAGCAGATTGGAACCTTTCATAATTATTCTACTCGAAAGGGCAATGATTTGAGATCTACTGTTCATTCTACAACTTTATATGAAAATTCACCCAATAATTCTGGTATATAATAAATTACCAGACGCAATAAAAAAAATATTGGATCAGTAGAGAAATTTAAAGGGAGATTAAAGGAATTTTTAATTTCAAAAACCTGTGGGGTAGGTGATTACTGGGTCCGAGAATCGTGTGCCCTGAGCAGACGTAATGAACCGAGGATATTATTATTATAGTTAAATTTTACATAAATTTAATATCAATAAAATTAGCATATTATTTTATTAATGTACTCATTAAATAATGTGCTGTTTTTAATGATTGCGATATTTAGAACATATCTAAGGTAATGCCAAAACCTGTGTAAATTATATGCATAATTTTGTATTCTACAATTTTTAAATCTTAAAATAACATACTGAATTCAATTTTCCTCTTAAAAATTGAGCAAAATTGATTTTAAACTCAATTACCCCTCAACAAAGTAACAAAGGATTTTTTCCTGACAGTAATCTATAATCCAGTTACGACTAGCGAGGGCTGCAAGGTGAAATGTTGATGCAAGAAATTTGGGATTATTTCCACAAACATCTTAGGACTTAGTAATTAAAAGCCTAATAAAGCCGGGTTGATATGAGCTACATATAAAGTAGTTAAATATTCAATGACGTCACGTAGTTACACAGATCCCAGATTAAGTTAAATCCAATGACACAAGTTTGGATAAGCTTAAAACCAAAATGGTAACACTGGTTTCGTTTAGATTTTGCAAAAGGGTCGGGATCCCACGTATGATACATTTTGAAACGTATTTTACTGCGTGTCGCTGGTGAATTTAAATTAAGGAAATTAAACTTGAGCCGCAAGCTTGAATATGCGTAATTAAGACGATTATGACATAATAAGGACGCGGTAAAAATAATATTTTCTAAAGCTTACCCCTCGCAGGTTATCTCTCTTTCACTTACCTGGAAAAAAGGAAAAATTATTCATTAGCGTCGTTTTAATATTGCAAGACTAAATATGAATAATAATAATATAAAATAATTTAAAATAATAAACAAGCAAGCTTGGAATAAGTATTACTTCCGCATCCAGTAGAAGTGTAATAACGCAAAAAAAATCAAAATTTGTATTGTTGCCTATTTAGGCTTAGAATGTCATGAAACATCGAGATTTTAAGTTTGAGCAAAAAAATGTCTGTCTGTCTGCAACTTTTTTGTGCCCACGATTACTCTGGAACCGTTTAAGATATTGATTTGAAATTTGGTACCGTATGTATTTTAATGAAATATAGAACTAGATTGCATTTTGTTCTTATTCCGTTGAAGGTTTGGGGGGTAAATTGGGGTAAATAAGAAAATCAAGCAAGGAAGAGTCCATAAAATTGGTATTTAGTATATTTATCAGAGAAGCTAAGGTCTCAAAAACATTTTTGGCATTAGCCCCTTACCACCCCCACTCTAGTATTAAAGGGGATGAAAAAAATAAAATTGTGATTTAGTATGTGTACACGAACTAAACGTCTTAAATTTTTTTTTACGTCATCCACCCTCACTACCACCCTCCCTTCCTCTCTCAAGAATAGACTTAATATTTAAGATTATCAAAATGTTTTATTAAAATTATTACTTCTTCAGCAGTTGGAGTATATTTTGCAATACTGGGTATACCATTATAATTTCCCTTACTTGAATACTTTGTATATCTTTTAAATGGATTGAGATAAGAATTAGGGTGTTCCATTTAAACAATCTTGACAAAAGCAGTTTGAAAAGACACCATTTTGTTTTAGAGATTTGCAGAATTGCGAGAGAATTGAAAGTGACACGAAATAATTTGTGATCACTTAAAACAGTCTAGTGAAAACCACACATTCTTATTTCAATCATTTAGAAGATATTGGGTATTAAAATAGTGTATTTGCATATTTATCGAATAGGGTAATATTAGAACCAATAAAAATTGTTTCTATTTTATTGTTACAAAATTTGATAGCCTCAATATATTCATTTTATATGTATGCAGCTACGTCTATTCAGGGTTAGATTTGAGTCATGTTTGTTGACAGCAGGGGGTCACAAGGTGCATGGTATGGCAATATGGCATGGAAACCTCACGTGTTTGTGGGATGCGTTACCGCATTGTGACGTGATATGGAATATTTAACTTCCTCCTTTTGTGTTTTTGCTTCTGGAGCTCCTCTTCTTCTAAGTTTTCAGTTTCCTCCGTTTCTGATTCCAGCAAAGCTTATATCAATATGATTTCTTTGAGGAATTCATTTTGTTCCCCGCGTGCTTGGTTCTTTCCTAGTTTGTGCATGATCCTCTGAATTATTGTTATCTACTTGTTGCATAGGCCCATTATTTTTAATTTTTTACTATTCAATATTAGCGCCTTCTTTAGTAAAATATGATGTTTCCTTTATTGTACTTTTTATCAATTGATCTAGGACCGTGATGAATTGTCGGGGGATGGGGAGCAACCTTGCTTTACTCCTATATTCAGTGCAGTGCGGTACTCCTTTGCTACGTAAAGCCGAGGATACATCTGAGAAACGTTGCCATTCGTTCGCATTCATTTGCTTTGCCATAATTGTTGCTTGTTCGCAGACATTCCCGAAACATTTCTATAGTAACATGACACATATGAACGAATTACGTGTGATATCCAGCATTCGTAGCGTTCCACTAATTTGCGAAGTGTGTGTTTGTTTGTGACAAATGGTAGCGAACGACTGCAAATTATTTAAACACGTCCACATAGCAACGTTTGCTGATATTCATTCGTTCGCATTCCCTCTGATCTTTTCATTTTTACCGCCAGCCGATGGAAAACGTTCGTTCGCATTGCTGGCCATTCGCGCAATAATTTATTCCTTGCAAATCCTTGCAAACTATCGTCTACATTTGACGAACGCATAGAAATAAATGTTCAACAACGCGAATGAATGGCAACGTTTCCCAGATGTATCCCCGGCTTAAGGTGTTGCCTATGGCATTGCACAGTGGGTCATTTTGAGAGATTTCTGGCCACAACTCAAATGAACCAAATTTCACAGACGCAAACGACGCAGAAATAGTATAGAAGAGTCTGATGATAGTTTTTCAGACAATCAAGTGTCCAAGAAGATGAAAGCTAAATTGAAAAAGCTTAAGAAAAGATTGCGTATTTTAGAACGTCAGGATAACAGAAGGCGCCATGGCAGCCGTTCTAGGGGTAATAGATCAGATCATTCGAGGTTGAGATCAAGAAGTTTAAGGAGAACTTACTATTCTCCAGAACCCGAATCTGACAGTAAGTAAATTACTATTTGTATGGCATCAATAGTATACGAGCATGCCTCAAATTTCATGAGTTTTTTCACGAGATGAATAACTCTAGGTCATTTCACGAGCTGAATGACTGTAATTATCAAACGAGTTTTGATAAAAGGGACATTTCCAGGAGTTTCGAAGTTTTGGCCAAAAAACATTAAACCTGACCCACTGTGCATCGTGACAGACAGTATCAAATTCCTTCTGAAGATATATTGCGACTATGTGTAGTTTTGTCCCTTATCTCCATTTTTCTTCCAGGATTCTTCTAATGGATACAGAATTCAAATATCGCTTCCGGTTATCGACAAGGAAGAAGTTTTATGTGGGACACCCTGTATATCTACTGATGCAATTATCTAAATTAGTTTGAACAATTAAATATTATTATTATTGCAATTTATATTTTCCTGTAATACAATTATTCTGCTGGGCAATGAAATCCATTATTTATTAATATTATTATTTCCCAAGAAATCGTTATTATTTCACTATAAATTGTAGGGTCAAATCTCCTAAATTTAAGATGACCATATGCAGATTTGGAAGGCACGCATGTGATTAAAGAACATTTCAAACAAAAAATATTTATAAACATATTACACTAATTTAAGTATTATTATATTAAAATTGATAGTCATTGATTTGCTATTAAATGAAAAAAAAAACAGAAAAATGAAAATATTTCCATCTGCTAAAAGCTACTTAATGGTTGTTAAGCAAACAAAGAAAAATGTTTATAGTTTCAAATCTAATTGAACTTTAATAAAAGTTTGATATAATGCGCGTCAAATAATGTATTAAGCCCATCGTTTCAAAGAAACCACTAATCATGCTCATGCATTAGGCACACATACCATTAATGTTTAACAAATACTAATAACGATACGCTAAGTAAATCTAAGTGCTATACCAACCCTTTCTTGTCACGCAAAATTTAGAAATTACTACCCTTTACAATACTTAACTTAGGTTTTAGCATAATTTGTTAGTTGCTATAAATATTCTCCTAAAACAGCAGAATTTATTTTTGATAGAGTTTATATGCCGTGACAAAATATTTGATTGATAACAGATTATTTGAAAAAAAGATGTATATCGTTTTGAGAACCAATGCAAAAAATATGAATACAGTAATAATATTGAGCAGTTTTACCCGATTTTCCCATTCGATTAAATGGTGGCGTTTTATACAGGGTGTAATTAGATTCATGTCATTAAAAAACTGGTGGTGGGGAATGACCAGACAAACAAAAAAACCTTATATAACATGGGGTCTACAGCCCATAGTTTTGGAGGAAAAAGTAAACAAAAATTTCGAAAATGTTTAATAATATTGTTTGAGAACTGCTGGAATACTGGGGTAGGCTTTGTATAGTCGCGTCTGGTGGCGCATGATACTCTTATTTGTGCAGATAGGTATAAAATATCGCCGTCTTTGGCGGTGCGGTAAAGACTGAACACGCCGATATTTTTTGAGTGCTTAGTAGATCTGAAAACAACTATACTGTCCCTTGTGATATTGTAAAGCAATATTTTACTTGGTTGAGTACGTACACACGACCTAGCCGTTCGTTGTTTTTGTATGTTGCTTTTGTTCTTTTTTTATTTTGGGCCACTGTATAGTTAAGATTTATTTTATTGACTTACTGTTCAAGTCGTTAAGTACTCGGTTACGTACAGACACAACTTACTTGTTCGTTCTTTTTGTGTTGCTTTTTGAATTTTGGACCAAGTTTTTTTTTCTTTATTGACAACGTTAGTTGATAATTTTCCCTGTTCCTTTTTTATTATATTAAGTTAAAGGCTAAAACATTTTTTTTGGCCTTCAACTTAATATAATAAAAAAGGAAAGAACTCCACACAAAACATATGGAAATTGGCTCTTAGCTAAATCACTAAAAAATCACGAATTCTTAATTTTTTTAATTGTACAAGAGGTCATTGTATATTTCTTGAGGTGTATCTCGGAAACTATGCATAGGATCGAGTTGGGTCCATGGAAGCTTTTGATCAGAAACTCGAAATCGACAACATATAAAAAATTCAGACAATTTAGCTGGGAGCCAATTTCCATATGTTTTGTGAGGGGTTCTTTCTTTTTCAAAATTCGGGCTCCGAGCGAGGATTTGTTGGAATTTCGGTAAGCTTTAAAAAAACAATTGTTCATTTCCGACAAGATTTGCGCTCTCTAGCCATTTTTGAGCCAAAAGACTCAATTTGAGACCACTGTGCACCACATGCTCGAGCGAGGGCGTGAACCAGATGTCTGAAGCTGCGGTTTCTCTCGTACTACCGCAACGACGAGTCATCAGTAGGGTCAAACTAACCTGTCCCACGACGGTCTAAACCCAACTCACGTCCTCTATTAGCGTTACGTAAAACATTATGTTTACATTCACACGACAATGTTTAATTCTCGGAATATGCATTTCTGCCCTGAGAAAAATAATAATGCAACAATACAAATACATTATCAACATACTTTCAAAATAAATGCATGAGCGACACCTCTAGGGAATTAGTTTGTTGGATACCTTATTTTTCCTGGAAATTTAAATGGTGATATTATACTTTGATTTTTAGAAAACACCTTGGATGAATTATTAGGTAATATTTCATTGCGAAGGAGAACAAACACGTTTCTATGCATAACGGCACACTACCACGTTATAATAAAATATGTAAAAAATGGTTAGACAACCACTGTTCTAATAGATGGATTGGTCGGGGTACAAATATACTGACTAAGTGGTCTGCTCGGTCTCCCGACCTTGCTCCTCCTGATCTAGCTGCGTGAAATTATTTAAAATCAATGCATTTATAATGCTCAAATGACACCATTTACCCAACCGTTAGAGAAAAAATCGATTAAGAGTTTAAAAGCTACAGAATCGTGCAGACATTTAATATGGTATTCAACGTTACTTAAAAAGCGATTTAGATTGTGCATTAGGGAAAATGGAGGGCATTTCGAACAATTTTTGGAATTGATAATTAGCAATATTCTATGTTTAATTCAATTATTTTATATACTTAATATTTCAAAGCATTCTTTGTGTAAAATGATTTCTTAATAAAATGTTATAAATGCACGTTGATCTGTACACATAAAGTACTTGTCGGCGGCTCTGTTTATCAAAATGCAATAAGAATACCTTATTCATTCTTAATGATCTCAAAAGTATCTTTTATAAAAATTATTGAAAATATGTGAATTATTAAAAATATGTGTAAAATAATAAAAACTGGTGTTCCACAGGGTACCGTCTTAGGCCCTACATTATTTCTGTCTTTCATAAACGACTTACTAGACGATAACTTTGGATGCGATATCATATCGTATGCAGATTATATTTTTACAATTAATTATTTTTTATTTATTTGCTTTTATCATGATTAGAGAATATTATTTAGGTATTATGCAAATCACAACTTACACACTTTTTATTTATTATGAAAATACCTACTTTCTGTATATTGTTGCCCTAATCTGGGCACGCTAATATACTAGTCAGGTAAATACTTTAAAACACTCATTATTGGAGAATCAATCAAAACAACTACTCTTCTAGCTAATACTGACGAAGTATTGAATTACATGATAGGATTCTTAGCATTTTAAAGAAAAAACTATACTGAAAATACTTAAATCATTTATTCAAATTTAATCATTCACACTTGCCAGGAATCCTATCATGTAATTCAATAGTTCGTCAGTATTAGCTAAAAGAGTAGTTGTTTTGATTGGTTTTCCAATAATGAGTGTTTTAAAGTGTTTTCCTAAGTAGTATATTAGCGTGACCCGATTAAGGCACCAATATACAGAAAGTAGATAATTTCATATTAAATAAAAAAGTGTGAATGATTAAATTTGAATAAATGATTTAAGTATTTTCAGTATAGTTTTTTCTTTAAAATGCTAAGAATCCTATCATGTAATTCAATACTTCGTCAGTATTAGCTAGAAGAGTAGTTGTTTTGATTGATTCTCCAATAATGAGTGTTTTAAAGTATTTACCTGACTAGTATATTAGCGTGCCCAGATTAGGGCATTAATATACAGAAAGTAGGTATTTTCATAATAAATAAAAAAGTGTGTAAGTTGTGATTTGCATAATACCTAAATAATATTCTCTAATCATGATAAAAGCAAATAAATAAAAAATAATTAATTGTAAAAATAAATCAAGAATAGGCTTGTAAATAATGAATGAATGTTTCTATACTCTACTGATGAGAACTAACGAGTTCGAAAAAACTTGTACAACTTTTCTAGAGTTGAAATAAATGTATGGTTTAGTAATTGTTGTGAATGACTGAATTTCAATAAATAATTTAAGTATTTTCAATGCATTTTTTTGCCTTAAAATGCCAGGAATCCTATCATGTAATTCAATAGTTCGTCAGTATTAGCTAGAAGAGTAGTTGTTTTGATTGGTTTTCCAATAATGAGTGTTTTAAAGTGTTTTCCTAAGTAGTATATTAGCGTGACCCGATTAAGGCACCAATATACAGAAAGTAGATAATTTCATATTAAATAAAAAAGTGTGAATGATTAAATTTGAATAAATGATTTAAGTATTTTCAGTATAGTTTTTTCTTTAAAATGCTAAGAATCCTATCATGTAATTCAATACTTCGTCAGTATTAGCTAGAAGAGTAGTTGTTTTGATTGATTCTCCAATAATGAGTGTTTTAAAGTATTTACCTGACTAGTATATTAGCGTGCCCAGATTAGGGCAACAATATACAGAAAGTAGGTATTTTCATAATAAATAAAAAGTGTGTAAGTTGTGATTTGCATAATACCTAAATAATATTCTCTAATCATGCAGATTATACTCTATTAATATGTTCGGGAGAGACCTGGAGTTTAGAGCGAAAAAAGACGGCAGCGGCAATGTTGAAAATAGACTAGATATACATTCTTTAAAATTAAATATAGCAAAAATTAAATTTATGTCCTTTTCCACAACGAAGGCAGGATTACCTCAAACGACGGAATCCATTCTTATAGATAGAGAAACAAATAGTTTCATTATTAACACCACAACTATTAAATATGTTGGAGCTATCTTTGATATTCACCTAAAATGGGAAAACCACATTAAATATTTAAACGGGAGGCTAAGAAAACTAATATATAAATTCTATAACTTGAAAAATATCCTAAATAGAAAAACTCTCTTGGTGACATATAACAGCCTAGCGGAATCCATAATTAGGTATGGCATAAGCGTTTGGGGCCCAGCATAGCTCAAAACTAGATACTAAGGACAATTTTAACAGAAAAAGTAGGGACAACTGCAAAAATATATTTATAAAGAACGAATTACTGAATGTCAGTGGACTGTATATGCATGCGGCTATAGCTTTTACTCACAACAAGAAACACACATTCGGCTCGCCGGTAAAACACCAATATAAAACAAGAAATAGAACTAGAGAAGCGTATCAAACTCCAAAATATAACAAAATAATCTGTCAGACAAATCAAATACAATGGCATCAAACTATAAAACCAGCTATCTGAATACATTAAAGCCTATAATAAAAAGAAATTTAAAAGGACATGTAATAGACAAGTATACCACATTTCTTCGACTTACAATCTAACCTAACAAATAAAACAAATCCTTCCCCTAAAAAAACTAATAACCAAGGCAACATTTAAGTATAAATTTATTATATATTCTCATTGTCTTCCTCTGTCTTCCTGTTTCACTTTATTTAACAACTATACACCTATGACTTTTAATATATATATTTTTTAGAAAATTCAACGAAATAGATAAAGATAAATAAGCTAAGTATGAACAAAAATGTTAAATACTGCTAGACACAACACGAGGTCTCCTCAGGTGTCATAACACATGTAATTGTAATAGTAATAAAAAACACATGAACTATATCACAAAAATGTAAAACTTGCAAATAAAATGTTGCAGCAATAAATTAATAGAAAAAATTAAAAATAAAATAAAATACTGAGAGTCATTCCCTAAAACTACCCTGTGAACAAAAGAGAGGGTTGTGCTGATACTATGTAAAATAGAGTCCATATGGGCTATATCTAAATTTAAAATATAAATTTTATATTTCACGTTGGTCAGGTAATAAAATTTGAGCTTGAAAATTAATACATAATTAAAAAATTGAATAACTGTTGTTTTAATTATAAAAGAAAACAATAGGCCGCAGTTTCGTTGGCTTAACTGCTAATGATTTTATTCCATGAGAAGAATAAACCGACCTATTGTACATGTACATATATTAAGTATATTTTTATTTAATTTTTTAAGCATAATCCATTTAACATTGTTTAGGAATGACAATATGATCAATGTTTATCTTGTTATTCCAAAAACAAACGTACCTTTATTAGAATTATATGGCAACATTTTTTCTTATAATAAACTATAACGTAGGTACATACAATGACAGAATGATATGGCAGGATAATCTACATTAAGTCTAACAGATACACAAAACATTAATCATTGTAAAATGGTGTTGACACATATTCACGTTTTGTTCTACACAACAATGACATTAAATAAGAGGAAAGCGGGGATCGGATGAGAATTTTAAGTTTTTTAACCGTTCACTCCAAAATGCTCGTTCATTATTCACTTAAACTGAAGCTCACAATGGAAAAACTTAGTAATAATTAACATTAAAGTGCTATCAGGATTCAGGACGAGACTAAAAGTGGGACCAGACAAGGCACCATTTGTCTCTGTCGTGTAGCTTTGGACTCATTTCCTCACACGTATTATGACATTGATTAACATCACCGAAGAAGAACAAAAAGACCCAAATCCTGTGTGCGTGATATACTAAAACTAACACGCAAGTTTATAATCAGGTTATCTTGTTTTTTCTTCTTTTTTTGTGTCATGACTTTGTAAGTTATATATTAGGAATGGCAAAGCAGATAACTTTAGTTTTAACGGTAACTTTTATTTTTAGGTTTTCGTTATTGCTATAGCACGCTTGTACTCGGGGAGATTGAAAGAAATTAGATGTTTTATTTTGCTATGTTCTCTGAGAGTGGTCATACTAATAGAGTTATTTTGATATATCGCTCTCTTGAGGAACAAGAGGTAAAAGAGATAATACAATAAACTAATTTGACACAGATGTATGTTTTTCCATCAATAGAAGAATATAAACTTTTTTCTTTATTTCGTATAGTGCTTTTATTATGATTATAAATTGAATTTGTTTACAAATATTCAATACCCCCGATTATTGTTTATAGTACAGTAAGCAAAGTAGTAAAAATGGTAAAATTCCCAGTCCGAAAACGATTAAAGGAATTTCCTTAATTTTTTTTGCAATATGCTTCATAAAATAGGTACATTAAAATCTATATTGTCGCATTACCTGCTTTTTTTAAGGGTGGAAACCTAAAAACTGAAAAATTAATAACTCTTCTAATTTTACGAATAAATTAACGAAAATCCACATACTTATGTTTTTGAGGTCGCTGAATGTGACTGTGAGGTCAAAACTTATGAAACGAAAATATTAAGGGTTAAAATCACTCTTAAATATTGAAAAATTAATGTCTTCTAATTTCACAAATAAAATCACGAAAATCCATATACTTATGTTTTTGAGGACGCTGAATATGATGACGAGGTCAAAATATAGGAAAGACGAAAATATTAACGCCCTTAAATACAAAAAATTAATAATTCTTCTAATGTTACAAATAAATTCACGAAAATCCATATACTTATTTTTAGGTCGCTGAATGATTATGAGGTCTAAATTTATAAAAAAAAAAAATGGTGGATTAAAAATGGTCACAAAAGAATATGTCTGATTTTGTTAAAAATACAGATTGTTATAAATAAATCAAATTAATACAATTAAGTAAATTAATTAAATAACAATTCTAATCTGCACTCTAAACATACTAAAGTGCAATGCAACACGCTTTTTCTGCGTATTCTTCGAAAAATAGACGGCTACTGCTCGTTTCTCTACCTACTATAGACATTTAAAATGCGTGTACAAACTGAAAAGTTTCAACATTATTTCAAACTGTCATATCTCTGGAACAGTTTTTCGTAAGAAAAAAAAAATAAAAATACAAACTCTTCGTTTTTTATGAGCTTCATTTCAAGATTCCTTATATCATGTTTTTATCAATCTTATAGTTTTTAAGATATTTCTATTTTAAATACATAATTTTCTTGCGTATGCGCTCAAGCGCCATTTTTCTTTATATCTGTGGAACAGTTTGTCGTAGGAAAATAAAAAAAACAAACTATTCGTTTTTTTATAAATTTAATTTCTGTAGTCTCACCATTTTTATAAAAAAAATATTTTAGGAGCAATTTCTAAAAATCCGATTTTTTTCAAAACATTATAAAATTGTCATTATTGAAAATGAGTACAGAATGAAAAATAATTATTTTAAGAATTCTAAAAAATTTGAGCATGTTAATAATAATATGCATTAACAATATATATAAGGATTAAAAAAAAAATTAGAATTAATAAGAAATTAGAGCAATAAGACTAAAAAAAAAAATGGCGCCTAAATTTTTAAATGCGCTACTTTTTTGTTTGTAACGTTTTTAGTTTTCATTATAAAAGGTATTAATATATCTCAATCGAAAGAAAATTTTAATACCTTTAATTTTTACAAGAATACATTTTTCTCATAGTTGTAGATTTTGAGTAATTTTACATTTAACGTCGTATATTTTTTCTGAACGTTTCGGCGCCAATTTGAAAAAGCCATATTTCCAAAACTAAACATCGGAGAAAAAAAGAAAAAACCATTTGATATATTTTCGTAAAAGCTTTTAAATTTGCACCTTTGCATTTTTTATTGAAGTCCACATTTTTCGAGTAATTAAAAAAAACGTCTAGGAATACTGATTTTAGGGGGTGAAAATTGCAATCTTCAGTTCGTAATATCTCGAAAAATATGAACTTTTCCAAAAAAGTGTATATAACCTTTTTTTTTTCTTATGAGTTGATTCTCTATCAAATTATGTGTATGTTTTGTTTTTTTTTTGCGACAATTCCCAAGAAGGGGTGGGAACCACCACTAACCAAAGAGCAGGAAAAATGGCAATATAAATTCTTGTGAACATATTTTATGATAAATAAAAAAGTGTGTAAGTTTTGATTTGCATAATACCTAAATAATATTCTCTAATCATGATAAAAGCAAATAAATAAAAATAATTAATGGTAAAAAATATTTTATTGAGCATGTTGAAGAAAAAAATCCGGAAATTCATTACATCGTTTTCGGGCTGGAATTTAAAAGCTTCACTTACTGTACTATTAGGATTTAAATTTATTTTTTGACGTATTTTACGTTTTACTTTCCCATATACGAAATATATAAAGGAATTATTGTGATCGTATAAAATTTCTATTTTCAGTTTGTGGTGAATTTACCCGTTTTTAAATTCCCTGAACTTAAAAAAGTATTTTTTTAAATTATCTGTCTGTCATTTGTCCATTGTCCGTCCGTCGTCTGTTTGCCATTTTTTTGTCATCTGTGGTCGCAACTAGAGCCCAAACCACTGAATAACTTTTACCCGAATCTTGCACACGCACGCGCTCATGACAGTCACATCTTGAGGCGAAATTGCAGAATCAGTTCTAGATTAATTGCGGGATAAACGGGTCTCCTAAAAACTGATGAAAAGTGGAGAATATTTTTTTTCCTCTAAAGTACACTAACAATTACTTATCGACTTGAAATATACGTATTTTAATGAGATCTCCAACTAGATTATATTTTAATCTTATTCCGTTGAAGGGTTGGGGAGTAAATTGGAGTAAATAGGTAAATCAAGCAGTAAGAGTCCGTAAAATTGGTATTTAGTATACATAAAAGAAGCTAAAGTTTAAAAAAAAAAATTTGGCATTAACCACCACCATTATCACTCCCACCCCATTATAAAAATCGGCAAAAGTATTTACCCAAAACATCCCTCTCTGTTCATTATACCTTATTATTTATTCTTCTCCTTCGAAAAGTCTTACCGGACGTTTTATGATTCATAAATTATTCTATATTTTAATATTGTATATATTTCATATTTTTCTTCATAGACAGTTGTATTAACTGCATTCGAAATATTATGACCATTCGTCACATTGTTTCTTTAATTTTTTTATGGTGACCACCCTGTATATTTTTCATCTTCTTTGACAGTTGTGTTAACTACATGCGAAATATTATTCCTCACGTTTTCATAATTTTTTTTACGATGACCACCCTGTACAATTTTTTTATATCTTTCTTTGACAGCTGTGTTAACTACAAGCCAAATATTATTGTATACCGGGTGTAACAGAATTATGGTACACCCCCCATTTCTCCTTTAGTTTTGAACATAATTGATTGAAATTTAGGATATCCTATATACATATTTAGCGGCACTTTTCGACATACAAGTGATATTTTTTTCACTACCGGTTTCGCCGGAAGTGACACTAACTTTCGATTTTTAAATGGAACACCCTTTATATTATTACATTTTTTTATTCTGCATAATTTTCTGAATCCAACGATACCAAATAAGTGACATTTCAAACGTCAATATTTTTTTATAATATAGGTTACATATACCATATTTTTTAAATGACCCCAAACAAAGAAATCAAGGGGTGTTAAATCGGTGACCTTGGAGGCCACCTCACAGGACAAAATTTTATTTTCTTATTTTCTTTTATCTGTAATTTTGTTTGTATTTATCGCACATTTTAATATGACATATGAATAAATTCCTTATTAATAGTACTAATAAATAGTACCACGGTACCAATATGGTTCCATTGGAAAAAATTGAGTATTGCCACAAAAACCATTTTGATGAATTTTATTTGCTTATATATCACGTAATTTGGTATTTTTGACGGGATTTCGATTTTTCTAGCATTACACGGTTCATTTAGAATAAATCGGAACCATCATGGCACACTTAAATGGAAAAGTAAAAATTATATTATAAAAAATATTGACGTTTAAAATGTTACTTATTTGGTAACATTTGCTTCAAAAAATTATGCAGAATTCAAAAATGCAATAATATACAGGGTGTTCCATTTAAAAATCGAACGTTAGTGTCACTTCCGGCAAAACCGAAAGTGAAAAAAAGTCACTTGTATGTCAAAAAGTGCCGCTTATTAAGTATATAGAATATACTAAATTTCAATCAATCTTCAAAATCTATCTCCAAAAAAAATCTAAAAGTCTAAATCTAATACCTAAATCTGTCTTCAAAACTGAAGAATGATGCTGTTACACCCGGTATTGTCTCCGTCACATCAGTCTCCGTTTCCGAAAGTAAAAAGAGGTAAAAAAAAATAAAATTCTGATTTAGTATGTGTCTAAGAACCAAAAGCTCCAACAGTTTTTTGTTACTTCATCCACACCTACTACCACCCCGTTACCTCCACTCAAAATTTTTTTCGCTGTGAGAGACTGAGACATAAAATCTGGATGGTGGAAATAGTGACTTCTTGGGCAGCGGTTTTTAATTTAGAAGTAATTTAGTGCCACCTTTGAATGATCTAACATTATACAAATTGTAGTATTATTATTTTCTTCTATTATACCACCACAAACCTTTAAAAGATCACTAGATGTACTTTTATAAAGCTTGGCTGAGTTTTGCGAATTGTTATATACATTTACATAATACATTAATTGGTTGTACATCAAAAGTTCTATGATTATCATATTGAGGTTCGACATTATTAGCAAAAGAATTTTATAAATTTCCAAAGCGTTATTATAAAAGGCTAATTTATGGCAGAAAAGATAAATTGGATACAGATCAAAATAAATATTTCGTGGGTACGTACAACGTATTGTGAACGAAATAAATGAAACTTCAGAGCAAGATCAAACGTTTCCCAAACTTCAAAGAATAAAATCAGCCAAATATAACACATCCCTTTTTTTGTTTTGTATGAATTCAAATCACCTGATCCCACAAATACAGCGAAGCGCTGAATTTGATACGGATAAATCAGAACATGTTCTCGGGCGATTGGAGCTCGATACAGAAAGAATCTTGTATTCGATATATATCTAAAGTCAGTTAAAGGGAAATGTCTTCGGAAAACTAAGAGTATTTAGTGTATAGACTTTGCTTACAGTTCACGAGATCCTTTTTACATTGTCAGAGGGAATACTTCGATAGATATTTAAAATTAAAAGAAATCTTAGATATAAACCACCACAGGTAATAACAAGGCACGTCAGATTGGATGATGTTTTTCATGAAAAATAAAAAATTAAATTGGTTTTTAAATTAAATTTACATTACATTTAACGTCAAACGATATTAAAATTAATAACTTTCTGTACTGTTTGCCGGAATGGTTTCTAAATATCGTTTTTGATAATAACTTTACAAAAGTTAGTAGTATTAAATTTTAAATTAAATTTTTTATTTGAGAATAACCTCAACTTTAATGACTTAACTTTTCCTTATTTACAATGTCTCGATAAATTTTTTTTGATATATGTACAGTGTGTGCTATTTAATACCGCAACATTATTTTGAAACACGTTGACTGATTTTAAAATGTTTTTTTTGAGACATAGTGCTTGATGAGCTTTATTTGACTATTTAAAAAAAAATTAATTTTCGTATTTTTAAGGCCTACTAAGTTCCTCTAAGTGGGTCAAAATTTCAAGATCGACTATTAGGCAATTTTCTATCAGCAAATTGGATAGCGTATTCGATTTGCAGTTGTCTCAAATACCTCTATACAAAATTTTAGCTGCCTGTACGGCCTCCAGTCCAGGCGCCGGCACTCGATTAGCGAAGTTAAGCAACGTCGGTCGAGTCCGGTGCTTGGATTGGTGACCCAAGTTCTCGTTCGGTAGATCTCAGTCACTATGTTGAGCTGTAAAAGCCTGACTGGAGTGAGGTTGCTCGGCGAGAGAAAAACAGGGGCTGATAACCGTAACTTTATCAACAGACTCCAAGTCTAGGAAGGACCATGTTTGAATAGGGAGCCCTAAGGCACAAGAAAAAGGAGTACTACAATAGATCGCAGTGGGGGGGGGGGGGGCAATCGCCCGCTCCTTCAGAGTAATCTAAAAAAAAAAAATCTCCTCATATAGGGTGTTTGTTATCAAATTTTCTCACTTTTCGACTGCCCCTGTACGAAAAGTCGGTTAGGTTTACTAAAAAGGTAAAGTAGTCATTCGACTTAAGGAACATCAAGTACTAAATGAGGAATAAAAAAGAAAAGTTATTCTCTAAATAAATAGTGGTTCTATACATTATTCAGTTACAGCACGAAAGTGCCTTATTAAAATTTTTTCAAACAAATGGATTAGACGAAATAGCTTTTCTTTTTTCTTCCTAATTTAGTATCTGATGTTGATGTTACTAAATAAGGAAGAAAAAAGAAAAGCTATTCCGTCCAATCCATGTGTTTGAAAAATATTTATTAAGGCACCTACGTACAGTAACCGAATAATGTATAGAAGCACTATTTATTTAAAGAATAACTTTTCTTTTTTTTTTTCCTCATTTAGTGTCTAATGTTCCTGATGAATGACTACTTTACCTTTTTAGTAAACCTTTTATACAGGGCCAGTCGAAAAGTGAGAAAATTTTAATTTGGCTATTGAATAACAAACACCCTATATGAGGCATCGAGCTAAAATTTTGTATGGGGATATTTAAGATAACTGTGAATCGAATACGCTATTCAATTTGATTTCGAAGTTTCGTTCTTTTAGGCCTTGAAAATACGAAAATTACAAATTTTTCAAAAGAGTCAATCAAAGCTCATCGAGCACTATATCTCAAAAAAAAAAAAATTAAATACGCCAACGCGTCCAAAATAATGGAGTATTGCGGTGTGTGCTATTTAAGCACACACTCTATGTTATTGTAGATGGCCTCTCTTTGCTCTATGAGGTCTCACAACTATATGGTATCGATCTCAATTGCTTATCAGACATATGACCTCGTCAAAGTTCTTGCCCAGCAGCTTCTTAGTAACATCAGCAAAACGTTTCATATGACATCCTTCAGAAAGCTGCTTTGATGAGCATACACAGAGAAACATATGGGTAACATTATATAGCAATAAAAAAATTACACTCCAAATTGATCCTATTAACGCAACAAGAGCAATTTGTGCAAATAAATAATATATTTTTTGAAGTAATGAACTTTGTGCTAACATTATTTAAAATTTGTTATACAATCTTAGTCACATAAATCGAATTCAGCTAATCTCTGGAGAATAGGACGCAAATTGTTAAACTTAGCAATGTTTACAACAGTAATTGTAAGGTTGATAAAGGAGTACCCCATGGCTCTATTATTGGGCCTTTTCTATTTTTTCCAGTGATTTAGATCATTTATTAAAAAATATTTCCGGTTTGCACCTTGTTTGCTATGCCGACGATAACAACATATTACTCACAGAAATATTAATAGAACGTTTGCTATTCCTCACTCAGCACTAGGGTGGGCTGAAAAAATTTTGTATTTTTTTTCTTTACGCTATACCGAAAAAAACTTGTCTCTAGGATAGGTAATTAAAATGCAACAAAGAAAAAAAATTTGTACCTAACCCACAGCTAGCGCATTACACTTGAAATTTTGAAATTTCACGAAAATCACAAGATTTTTTTAGTAAAAATCCTTTATAGCAGAGTTATGAAAGCACACTAAATTATTGAAAAGGTAGTATTTTTTAAATCTGAGGTAGCGCAAAGCGCTTCAATATCGTTAATTTATCACTTTTTGAGTGTCCGCCGGCTGTGGCTCGGTGCGGCATGTAGCTTGTTTGAGCCCATCACTCTTGTGTTTTTAGCTTTATAATGTTGATACAATAAATACCTAAAGGAATAATATAAATAAAGAGATAATGTATAAATTTATCCATAAGAGTTTAATAATTACAAAATTCATTGTGAAATACAAATTTCCAATTCTCACACTTCAACATTATTTTTGGAAAAACTTGGCATTGAAGTTCTTGATAGCAGCGTTGTTCGGATGAAACCATCTCTGTTCTTAGCGCCGACGAGTTTTGAGGAGGCTTTAGTTACCAATTTCACACAGCGCTCCACCGCTTGCGTGTGGCACGGGAATTTGTGGAAGTTCCATTCTTTTGCTGTTTTGGCAGTTGAAACCTTAGCCCAAATATCTTCGTCAGATACTCTTCGCAACAAGGGTGGTGGAGAAAGAGCAGTAGTAGTCCAATCAGTAATTTCGTAATATTCTTTTGCCTGGAAGTTAATTTTTGGCGGTTTGAAAGTTCGGATTAGCTTTTTTTTTGGGCCCACGGCCCTTGCTTTTATAATTCTTCTAAACCCCAACTCTCTGGGCCCTTTCATCGACTATCATGCTAAGGAGCAAGTTCTCCGGATGCGCGAAGAACGCATTTCTTTCAATTACCGGATCGATCACCTTAATCAAGTTTTCTGGCAGGAATCTTGAAGATTCTATTAACTCAAAAACATGTTTCGGTCCATCTGTAAGGTACTTACTTTTTTTAATCTTAAACCATACAGTGTATGGTTTAAAATTGTTTTAATCTTAAACCATACACTGTATGGTTTCAGATTAAAAAAAGTAAGTACCTTACAGATAGAGCGAAACATGTTTTTGAGTTAATAGTATGGTTTAAGATTAAAACTTTTTAATCTTACTGTATGGTTTAAGATTAAAAAAAGTAAGTACCTTACAGATGGACTGAAACATGTTTTTGAGTTAATAGAATCTTCAAGATTCCTGCCAGAAAACTTGATTAAAGTGATCGATCCAGTAATAGAAAGAAATGCGTTCTTCGCGCATCCGAAGAACTTGCTCCTTAGCATGATAGTCGAGGAAAGGGCCTATATCAGAGAGTTGGGGTTTAGAAGAATTATAAAAGCAAGGGCCGTGGCTTCTAAAAAAAAGCTAATCCGAACTTTCAAACCGCCAAAAATCAACTTCCAGGCAAAAGAATATTACGAAATGACTGATTGGACTACTACTGCTCTTTCTCCACCACCTTTGTTGCGAAGAGTATCTGACGAAGATATTTGGGCTAAGGTTTCAACTGCCAAAACAGCAAAAGAATGGAACTTTCAGAAATTCCCGTGTCACACGCAAGCGGTGGAGCGCTGTGTGAAATTGGTAACTGAAGCCTCCTCAAAACTCGTCGGCGCTAAGAAGAGAGATGGTTTCATCCGAACAACGCTGCTATCAAGAGCTTCAATGCCAAGTTTTTCAAGCAAACGTAATTTCAATGTTCCAACTATGTAAAGGACTATGATTTAAGAAGGTTACAAAAATAATGTTGAAGTGTGGGAATTGGAAATTTGTATTTCACAATGAATTTTGTAATTAATAAACTCTTATGGATAAATGTATATATTATCTATTTATTTATATTATTCCTTTAGGTATTTGTTGTATCAACATTATAAAGTTAAAAACACAAGAGTGGTGGGCTCAAACAAGCTACATGCCGCACCGAGCCACAGCCGGCGGGCATTCAAAAAGTGATAAATTAACGATATTGAAGCGCTTTGCGCTGCCTCAGATTTAAAAAATACTACCTTTTCAATAATTTAGTGTATTTTTATAACTCTACTATAAAGGATTTTCACTATAGCAGCCCAATATGCAGCTGTTTAGGTACTTTCAAAAAAATTATAAAATCTTGTGATTTTTCGTGAAATTTCAAAATTTCAAGTGTAATGCGCTAGCTGGGGGTTAGGTACAAATTTTTTTTCCTTGTTGCATTTTAATTACCTATCCTAGAGACAAGTTTTTTTCGGTATAGCGTAAAGAAAAAAAAAATAAAAATTTTTTTCAGCCCACCCTACTCAGCACACTTAGAAAATAATAATTACCTGAGCGGAAAAACTAATCTCTATTTAAATAGAAATTAGAGTACCTATACAAAAGATAACTCAGGATTTTATACTTGAATTTAATGCCAATAAAGATGTTTTTCTTCAAACATCAGAGAATTACAACATTTCTTAACTCATTTCATGACATTAAAGTTTGACTTTTTAGACGGCTGTGCGTTGCCATTAACAACGGAGGTAAAAGTACTTTTTCTGACGCTGGGAGTGGCAGGAAAAGTAATATCCATAGCAAAGCGTATTTTATTTAATACATCGGCCATGCGATATTAATACAATGCGTTTTTGGTGGTGAAATTCGAAATTTTTTAATCTTTATTTTTTTTATATCTAAGCGACGTTTGAAGAAAAAATAGCACGTTTTATTCGGAGTAAAAGCCATTTACAGACTCGTCACAACAGTATCACTTTCACTCCTAATAAAAAAATATACTCTATTTTATCCAATTCAATAGAAATTTTTGGAGTTTACCTCGACAGAAATTTGCAAATTCATCATATAACATGTTACATAAATGCGCAATTCGAAAAATTATAAAATTAAATCCGTGACTCACTCAGAAACTCCTTCAAGCAATTTATACATCCTTACAGTTACTGGTATATACGTAAATATGCGAGAGATGTTCCTTCACATACAAAAACAAAAAATTATCTTGTGTATATAAATTAACTCATAAATAAGATACAAGACACAAAGACATATTGCAACCTAATGTACATCTAAAAACTATGTGCCATTTTTTTTTTTGTAATGGCGGTATGTTTTATAATCATTTAAGTGAAAATATCACTTGATATACACATTTTTTTAAACGGAAATTGACTTTTTACCGTAATGGTAATGAGCTGCGGTTAAATTGTTTTTTTAATAAAAAACTATCTATACGTGAATAATTTCTATGGTGTCACTTCGTGGTGTGTGGTGTATAGCATTAATGGTGTCAACAAAATGGCCACCATTGAGATTTATAAAATCGACATTATCTCAGTTATTTATCAGACGATTTTCTTTTGTGGTCCAATCAACGAAGGAAAAATAGGGGAATTAATTCGTGTAGTTGCAATTTTTTGTATAGTTGTCGGGAGGAGTGCCCTGAACAACATACCAAGAGTCCTGACCAGTGGGGGGTGAGCGGGGGGGTGGGGGGCAGTTTAAAGATCCCCTTATCACGTTTTTCATAAATAACTCATAAACTACGACCTCTAGCGAAAAATTGTCTATACAAAATCAAACTAGATGAAATTTTCTACAGATAAGTTCCTATTCATTTTGTATGTAGGATCAATACTTTACGAGATACAGAAGGTGCAAAAATCGCGAAATAAAAAAAATTAAGTAGTTTTTCATGATTTTCCGGAAAAACTCGGTGAAAACGCACTTTACAGAAAAGTTGCAAATGAAAAAAAGTCTTGTGTTTCGATAACACATTCACCTGAAAGAATTCACAAGAGTATAAACATCTTATTTTGGGCCAAAAACAGGTAAATTTATTGTTTCTCTTTCATTTTTGGCCTAATTCTACAAGTTACGGAAGCCATGATAAAAGGGGTGTTTTCTACCCTTTTCGATCATTTCATACCCTGATCTTTTTTCAACTCTTTTACTAACGTCATTACAAACACATTGCACAAGGTTTCATCAAAATCCATTTATTAAACTCAAATTAGAGATTTTGGTAATTTTAGCGCTCCGTTGACTGGAATACCTCTATATCTCGTAAAGTATTGATCATACATAAAAAATGAATAGGAACGTATTTGTATAAAATTTCATCTAGTTTAATTTTGTATAAAGACAATTTTTCGCTAGAGGTCGTAGTTTTCGAGTTATTCAAGAGAGACGAGAAAAGGGAACCTTTAAAATATTTACGTAAATATGGTTCTGGAACGCAATTACTGTACCTTTTTTTGTGGTATTTGGAAATATAACCAATAAATATTGCTAAAATCATGGTTTGTGAATCATGACAGCAATAATGTTAGAATTACATTTCGACGTTTCACTTATGAAAGTACATCTTCAGTGATCTTTACTTCAGAAGCTTTGAACACTGAATACATGCAATTTTACACGGTGTAAATATTTTCAATAAATATTACATTGCCTACAAAAAAATAATTTTATTTTGTTTGAAGGTAAAATAATATTACAAATCTAAATAATTAGAAAATGCCAGTAACATCGTTTAATCTAAATGATGCGATTGTTGATATTGTTTGTTATAGATCATCATTGTTATTTGACTCTTCTGATACAAAGGTTGTCCCGCAGTTTGTCCGTGCCCCACACTCACACATATTGGTACACGGTAGACTACTTGCAGAACATTTACATGGCTGATTACATTTATTTTTTATGCAGGAGCATCTGATCAACTTTAGAATGAAGTCCGGAGCGCACGGCATTTCGCAGAGAACAGGAGTCACCTGGCCACTTTTCATAGTCCATCCACGTTCTATGGGGGATGGTATTATTGGCTAAAGATTAGAAGATTACAGTCTTGATTTCAGATCATTACTTGGTAGTTAACTCTCTTCACTGCAGGTATAAAAGCACTTCTTGTTGGTAGCAATATTTCCCTGCTTCTCAGAAAACATGGACCAATCTAACTTGTTTCGTTATGTTCGATTTAGACTGGTAGATTTGGCATATGAATATTTATAATATTGTCATTACTTGATCAGAAACTGTGTTTCGGTTCCTACTGAAGAAAAAGCGTATCTTTTGTAGCTGTACTAAATGTTTTCCAATATGAAAGTTTACCTTTGCCTAATAATGTACCTGTGCAATCGGATCAGGATGATAAAGCGTGAAAAGCTGGCAGTGAAGAAGCCTTTAATGTGTCTAATGCAGCGTACAAAACTGCAACTGGTATAACTACTTTGCAATTGGATACAAAGTACGATGCGGTGGGAAGTTTCTGTCTTTTTATGCTAAGAACCACAATATGTGTGTCTTATGCAAATATTTATAGTTTGGTTGCTCCTCTATCTGCGGAATAAATGGCGCAGAGAAAGAGTCATGTGATGAGGCAATTTCCGAACGCCATGCGAAGTCTTTTTTCGTTAATTGAGCATGATGTAGAACTTTTTCTGCCAGGTATGCACTAATTTCATCCTTGGTACACATATGCGATATTAGTTTTGACACTGTTGCGTTGACCATGTTTGTGCTATCTGCAATTTTATATCGAGTAAGAACAATTCCCTTTGCTCTCTTTGCCTTGTCGTTTACTTTATGGTGCCTTCTTTGTATGTGTCGAACACAAAGTGTACTTCACTCTAGCTTCAGTACTTCCTTTCTACTTTCTTTGTAAATGCTTCTGTTAAATCTTTGCATGTATTAATGGCTTTATATTTGTCTGATTCCTTATTTTTTTAGCGAGTTTAAGAACCGGGGAAATATCTGCCTACACTCAACAGGTCACTAATAATGTTCTAGATAAGTTGTATTAAAGTGTATCATCACCCTCACCTTTTAAAATGCTTCTTAGCATCTTTCAAAGTATTTACAAATGGACGACTTTCTCCACAAATTCACAAAATTGCAGCAATTCTTCCAAAATCATTCTAAAATACTTATGAAAATTTATGCAATGCTCATTATTCTAAAATTCGTAACTTCGGGAACTTCTGTAACGTTTTTAAAAGCCACAGTAGCCAAAATAGAGTTCCACTGTACTGTAGATTTTACGGAAATAAATTGTGCAATTTTATGTTTTTAACATATGTATATTATATGGTACACATGCGACCTTTCCCAAAGCAGCCTTGATTAATTTTCGTTTTGATTTCAGCACATATTTACTATTGAAATGAAACACTTAAACTGCACGAAACATTACAAATTTGTTTTGTCAGTCTCCCACGACATTTACAGATTACCCTATTAACACATTCATGAACGATATGCATCTTTCACTAAAGTGACTTAATTCATGTTATTATTTTATGGAAAAGCTGAGTGATATCATCAAGATATATGGAAAATAGGGGGAAAGTGTTGACGGAATAAGGCATAATCAAGAAGTTGGTGAAAACTTTGAGGGTGCTAATTCGAGATTTCAAATACATGGTATAAGAAGAGATCATACAAGTCATATATATTTGAATATTAAATTTGATCTTGTAGTTTCTCTGAAAAGGAAAACACAATAATCTCTACATCAATCTAATATTTGTCCTTGTTTCTTTGCTTTGTCGAGCTTCATTCATTTTGAAAAGTCGCAAGAGACTAAAGGAGATTACTGGGGCATTTAAATGGGACATTTAAAGAAATTAAAATTATTCAAAATACATACAGGGTGTCCGCTGTAACCGTACAAATATTTTGCATGGTAATATATTGACCCAAAAGAAGCCAAGTCTTTCTGGCTTCTTTTGCTTTACTCCAACGGTTTTGCTCAAATTAATTATTTTCTAAAAAAACCAATATTTTGAGGCCAAGTAGTATTCCGGTATAATATATAAAATATTGTGTAGGTCAGTACTTCAGTACAGTTCAATGTCATCTTGCGACCTGCATCTCACTTATTATTATGTTTATTGTATTGAAAATTAGACAAAAAAAATGCCGATGTCTACTTCATAAAAGGATTCCTCCGCTGTAGGCATCCGCCACTCAAAGAAAATGTTCATACTTCGTTGTTTAGCCGTAGAAGACCGCCGCTTCCAATTATATAGTATTGTCAATGTGTTCGATTCATCTAGTTTTGAAGTAAAAATAATAATACCGTGTAATGAAGTGTAATGAACGAGGTGATGAATTAAGTGTTTACTGAAATTAAATTAACCGCTGTTAATTTAATTACTGGTTAAATAAATTTTCTATAACAAATTTAAAAAATGGTGTTTTTTTAATCTCAACGTTTTCTGCAGACAGTAAATTACTGATATCGGTGCTATTTTTTCAACAAAGAGACAGGGAGCTTCAAAATCCAACCTGTACGTCCTACTTTTTCTATTATATCCTATGGAATTCTCGTGGTTTGT
The DNA here is from genome assembly GCA_936432065.2 of Rutpela maculata. Classification (NCBI taxonomy): domain Eukaryota; kingdom Metazoa; phylum Arthropoda; class Insecta; order Coleoptera; family Cerambycidae; genus Rutpela; species Rutpela maculata. The sequence continues at coordinate 101,211,906 of OW386291.2, forward strand.
GAAAAATTGCTAAGATGGCAATGAGTCAATTATTATTAAATGAAAGTTTTCATTTCAAAACTGATTAAACAAGGTAAAAATATACCTGTTCTATTATTTTTAAATGACAGTCTTGCAACGTTGTAAAACCCGTGTTGCTGATATGACAAGTGAGCACGATAACCTTGTCTCTTGCGTCTTCTGTTTATAGTAAATGAACTATCTCAATTTATATTTTGTTAAATTTGTTTTACATATTTTTTTAATTTTACTCTTTTTCGGCGCCAAAAAGTAGGTTCAAATGTATTTTTAATATATTGAATAAAAAATATTTACAATTAAATACAGATTTATTGAATTGAATTAACAGTGAGAGCAATTGTTTCTCCTAATACCCTAACCGATAGCTAAATTATACACTAAACTTAATTACCAACAAATATTTTTGAAATTAATATAACTTTTCTTTTTATTTTTAAATTACTTTAAAGTAACGAGGGATAAATAATAGTCCCCTGCCAAGTGTACAAAAAATAGGCTCCCGTGGGCTCCTTGATGATGTAAGTGTGGTAGTAGTCTGAATCTCTTTGTTAGGCCTTGAAGAAACATAATTTCGATGTTGGCACTCTCAAAAATGATGCGCATGAGTACTGCGCGTGAAAAACAAAATGGCCGCCATCGCAGCAAACACTTTTTCCAATTTATCTAAGTAACTATTGGGATTACGAAAAAAGTTTTATACAAAAAATATTGCTAAGTCAATTTACACAAAGGGTTATTATAAGTTTTTATGCAGGACTAACCATTTTCCCAGAAACTTAACTTTTAAAATTATTTCATATTTATTAATAGTTATTTGTTTGAAATTATCTTTATCTTTTTTTTAAAACGTGTAAAACGGCAACGAAAAAAGTTGAAATTACCCTCAGAGACAAATCTATAGCCATAAAGACATATTTATCCCTTATTTCAAGATAATTGATAGCATCCAGAAGCAGACCTGACGTAGATTTGAGATACTAATTGAGCAACTACGAGTTCTCAGCATTACCGAAGTCATTATTTGCAGTTGCCGGGAGTATGCACCATTGTCTAGCTAAGTACAAACTTGCTCTTGAATCAATGCAATGCCGAAGAAAATGATGATGATCGTGCTTCCACCACACCTGCAGTTTTAGAAGAAAATGAGGAACTACAAGAAAAAGTTGCAATAATAGATGGCAGGCGCTTATCACACCTACCACAAACCTAGCACAGTGAAGACATGCCGTGACCTCGGTTTAAGCTTCAGCAAATGGATCGGACTAAAATTCAGCAATTACAGTGAGATCCATGTTGTTTTCGACTCTTACAAAGAAAACTCGTTGAAGAAAGCCATGAAAGTGATTCGGCAAAAAGGCTCAGATCCAATCCAGCACAAAATCGGACCAGAAACGAAAATTGGAAGTATAGCAATGAATAAATTCTTGTCCCACGATAAGACGAAGGATGAACTGACAGAGTTCCTTTCCGGTCAGATTCTTCAATTTGGCGTGACCAATAACAAAAGGTTTGTAATCAGTTGGAGGGACAAAGCATTTTCATTATATGTCGACAACACTGACCAACATAGGAGCTGTGAGATGGTTGTTGTTCACCCAGAAACAATGTCAAGATGAGAACCTTCCTCCAACAAGATCTGCACTGGATCCGGCTTTGCTAAGGGCCCACCTTCAGTATTTTGAGTGAAATCAAGACCTCATTCAGCATCCCAATAACCCACTACCCTCAGATTTTGAGTAGGGAGCACATACGAGCCAGTTGCCTATGACAAACCTTGTGCTCTAGAGCTTATCTTGGAACTTTGTCGCTGCTCATGCTCCCAAAGGCGTTGCTCTCCTCCATGTACTTGTCAGTCGAATGGGCTCCGGTGTACCGAAATGTGTAAGTGTGAAGGTAATCTCGACCGATGTGATAATATGGGAGTGAGTATGAGCAAGGCGAGGATGAAGATTTGGGGCTAAGTGAGATTTGCATTGAAAGTGACGATGATTTTAATTAAAAATGTTATTGAAGAAGTGAAAAGTATTGCTTGTCTGTACTTTATTTATATAAATCTGTAACTACTGTATTTCTATAAGTTTCTTCATTGAATGTTTTTTTTTCCTTTTCTGGCCTTGGATGGGTTCCATCGGCCAGTTACACAGATGGGGCAAAGAGAAGGAGGTAAAAAGGAAAACGTTAAAATTATATAGGTACTTTTTCTTTCAATTTTCTATGCTACCTACACTGTAAAACATAGGGGAGATGGGGGTATTTGTTAATTTATTTATGTTTGTAATGTTTTAGTCGTAATTATTGTTTCCAGTGGCCCGAGAAATAGTGTAAAATATGTTAATATGCACTGGCAAATCTCTCATCATTAGACATATTAATTTTTATTATTGGAAACTATAAAATGAAACTTTTTGAGAGAACGGTTAGTTCTACATAAAAAAATGTAATAACCTTTTCTCTGTATAATTGATTTAGCAATATTTTTTGTATAAAACTTTTTTTCGTAATCCCAGTGGTTACTTAGATAAATGGGAAAAAGTGTTTGCGACGGCGGCCATTTTGTTTTTCGCGCGCAGCACACAAACGCACCATTTTTGAGAGTGCCAACATCGAAAGTATGTTTCTCCAAGATCAAACAAAGAGATTGGGACCACTACCACACCTGCATCATCAAAGATCCCACGGATGTACATTTGATAGGGGACTATAATGTCCATTACAAAATCATTAAGCAACCAAAATACCTTGTCTCTTGATCTTGTATCTCTATTACCAAGCTTTGGTTATTTACTTTCATTATAATTTCATCTACGGTAATTCTAGTTCGACACTCCCCTCTCAGAAATAAAACTTCTTTTATTATCCAAATAGAAATATTGGTACAAGTCCTCTTTTTAGGAAATCTTCCTTTATTATTCTTCCAATAAATATATTTCTCTAATGTGTCAAATCTGACTTCATTATTTTCTTCATTCTCCTTTTTTTACAATTTGATTTTATTTTAAATTTTCTTTAGCTTCGAAACACTTAGCTTACATCCAATAATTCTTATATATTCTTAATCTAATTTTAGTCGATTAACAATTTTATTTAAACTCTAAATAAATACATGTCAAATCGTACTGTCTAAGCTGAAAACATTGCGTATTTCTAATTATTTTTTTATTAAAAAAGTAGATTTGAGTTAGGAAAAAAAATTACAAGTATTTTTTACTTCCTTTAGGCCAAAATGTCATCCTGCACGTACATATACAGCGGACACCCTGTATATACAGCGCATGTGATTTAAAAAAAATTAAACCGCCTTCAAAAGGTCGCTAAAAATTATGAAATAAAATTTCACCATCGCGCCCTGTTAACTGAACTTTATTACCTAATGTCAAAACGTCATCAATGAGTATCAGTTCTTAGGAAAACTATTCGATCATAAAACAATCACGTCAGATGTTCCTCAAGGGTCTATCATTGGTGCTCTTTTATTTCTGATATATGTAGCAGATAAATCGTAGTGACTAGTTCGCGTGAACAAGCATACGCTGACGATGCCCACTAATTTGATCAACCAAGATTTAGACAAGATCTATTAATATTCACATCAACAAAACCTTAAAATTAACCCTACCAAATCAGTTGTTATTTTATTCTACTCAGAAAATAACCGATATCATTTAAAGTCACCTGCTTAATTAAATATTAATTTAAAAAATCTATCGTTTTCTACTCATGCCAAAAACCTTGCAGAAACAATAGACGAAATATTACGTTTTGTACAGCACATAGAAAGCTTTTACAAAAATTGTATTGTCGGCTAAAAGTACTGTATGCAAACAGGCACATTTTGCACTTTAAACAACGCAAAAAACTTGAAACTTTAGTCATACCTGTATTCATAATTGCAATTTTATGTATTTTTATTGCTTGGATTAAGCTACTAAAAATCGGCTACAAGTTTTACAAAACTGTTGTTGTCGTTTTATTTACAACTTGAGAAAATGTTATCGTGTTTCAAGTAAATATGTTGAGTTGCGTTGGTTAAAGATGGAACAACTTCACAGTATTTTTATTTTGTTTAATAAAACGTCCTGTTCCAAGCTATTTGAGAGACAAACTAATTTTCAGATCGGAGTACATACTGTAAACATTAGACATCGGTACATTCTAACAGTTCCTAAACATCGCACAGCCCTCTTCCAATGTAGCTTCTCTTACACATCCGTAGCCGGTGATCATAAAAGTCGATTTTCGAAAAAAAAATTTTTTTTATTTGGGCAGATTGCTTAAAAGGTGCCTTTTGATACCATGGACAGAATCCTGAAGTAGAAAAAAAATCAAAAATTGTATACTGCCCTTAGCAGTCCTCTGAAATTTTGATATTTGTGAATTTTATGCCCAATGTTAAGTACGTCGATTTACCGACAGGTTGTCTCATAATGCTTAATTATTGACTGAACGAAAATTGTTACGTGCCCAATTTTGCAGTGTCAAGAATAAAAGGATCTGTTCACATTAATTTTTATTATTCAGTAAGTACCGTCAAGTTTCATAACCATTGTAGGAAAACGTCTGTTCGTGGTGGTGTATGCGTCTTTGCTAGAGAACTGCTGAAAATTAAAACTAAAGAAATTAGTGAATTTTGCGTAGACATACATGCTGAATTTACATTAATTGAATTGGTTAATGAGAAAATCTATTTTTTGTGCACATACAGGTCTCCTGTAGGTGATACGGATGTTTACTTCAGTGTACTCAACAATGTAATTGAGACGATACCCGATAATAAACAAATTGTTGTGGTTGGTGATTTTAACTTAAATTTTAATAATCATGATAATATAGATGTTACTGAGTGTACAAACATCTTGTTGTCATATAATTTAGAGGAAAGAATTAATGAAAATACAAGAGTTACTAATACCAGTGCAACAAAAATTGATAATTTGTTTACAAATATAAACTGCAATAATATGACAGTAAAAGTGGTTGAACCTCATATGTCGGACCACAAAGGTATTTGGTTCACTATAGACATATCCTCCAAACCGAAAAACAATTTTATTTTATGTAGACCTATGACTGAACAGAGAAAAAAACAATTTATTGAATGTGTAAATAATGTTAATTGGTGTCCATTTTATAAAATACAAAATTATAACGAATCTGCTAACTTTTTAGTTAATGTTTTATCAGACTTTTATAATCAATGTTTTAAGGAGAAACTTATAAAAAAGTCTAGTTCAGAAAATAATGTCTTTACTTTTGACAATAATTTACAAGAATTAAAACGAACATTAGACGCTGTCCATGTAATCGCTTGTTCTACCAAAAATGATAATGATGTTCAGCTGTATAATACTCTAAAGAAAGATTATAAAAGCAAAATAAATCATGCCAAATTAGAATTAAATAATAAGCGAATTCTAACTTCCAATAACAAACAAAAAACAGCATGGGACATTATCAACAAAAACAGAAAAAATAAAAACACGTATGTAACTTCTGACTTAACGGCTGATTATTTCTCAGACTGCTTTGTTGATGCTATAAATAACTTAATGACTAACTTTGATAATGTTAACAATACAAAGTTTTCAGATTTTTTAAAGAATGCACCTAATGCAAATATATCTTTTTTCTATTTCCAGTGTGTGATCTGGAAATTTTAACTATTATATCACAATTAAAAAATAGTAAATCTAAGGATATATATAATCTTAATAGTGAAATTTTAAAATTAGCTGGTGATGTTCTTGCAAAGCCTATTGCACATTTAATAAATATATGTATTGAAAGCGAAATTTATCCTCATATATTCAAAAAATCACAAGTTACACCTATATACAAAAAAGGTGACTTTAATAATACAGACAGTTATAGACCTATCTCTATTGTACCTATTATCGCAAAAATATTTGAGATCGTTCTTAAAAATAGACTGCTAGAATACTTCGAAAAAAACAATTTACTAACTGATGCCCAATTCGGCTATAGACAGAAGAGATCCACTATTGACGCAATCTGTGAAATGTACGGAAATATTATAGAAGCTTTTGAGAAATGTGAACTGTGCACTGCAAAATTTTACGACATGTCTAAAGCATTTGATACAGTTAACCATGGTGTTCTAATACAAAAATTGGAATATTATGGGATTAGAGGAAACGCCTTAAATCTATTTGTCTCTTATCTTGTGGATCGTCAACAGTGTGTTAAATTTAATGATAAAGTATCAAAACTTTCTAGTGTTGATTACGGAGTGCCACAGGGGTCAGTTCTGGGTCCTGTGCTGTTTATAATATACATTAATGATATATCATTCAATTGTGCTACTGAAGTGTCTCCAATAATGTATGCTGATGACATGACATTTTTGCTAAGTAACGAGCTGTTTTCCAACCTATGCACTAAGGAAGAAGAAGCTGACATTTTAATAAAAAACTGGACAAGGAGTAATTATCTTACCATAAATAATGGCAAAACAAAAACTCTAAATTTTGCAGTGAAAAAAAGAGAAATAAATAACGAACCTATTAAACTCCTCGGTGTGCATTTGGATAATTCTTTGAACTTTCAATTCCAAATTCAGAGTTTATCAAAAAGGTTGTCGACTTGTATTTATATAATAAGACAACTCAGCAACAAAATCACAGCAGATTGCTTAAATGTAGCCTATTTTTCCATTTTTCACAGCATAATGACGTATGGAGTGATAGTATGGGGGTCATCATGTCATTCGAACAAAATCTTTAAATTACAAAAAAGAGTTATAAGAATAATGACTCAAGCTAAATATGATGACCACTGTAAACCCCTTTTTAAAAGTCTCCATATATTAACACTGCCGTCATGTTATATATATGAATGCTTGTGTCATATTAAAAAATTAAAAAGTAACAAAATCACCAAGCACTAGGACAAAAACAAACTTAAGATTGCCCAAATATAGACTAAGTAAATCTCAGAATTCCTACCTATATCTATCAATAAAATTTTTTAATGTGTTACCTAAAGATTTACAAAATCTTGATATGAGTGTAAACACGTTTAAGCTAAAAATAAAAAATATCCTTTTACAGAATGCCTCCTACTCATATGACGAATATTTTGAATATTTCGGCTCCTTGCCCAATTTATCGTCTGTTTAATTAGATTCATTATATTTATCGTTATATTTTAGCATTTTTGCATTAATTGTTTTTTCTGTGTTTTTGACAATGTTATATTTTATGTTTTTTCCTCTACTTAAGGTAGGTACTAGTTTTTATGACTACTACTTATTTTATATTGTGTTATCGTGACTCTGTTTTTTTTTTTATACTTGTTTTTAAATTAAGTCGTTTTGTTTTTTATCTCTGACATATGCAAACATTATATATATGTATAGCATGAATAAAATTCTATTCTATTCTATTCTATTCTATTCTATTCTATTCTATTCTATTCTATTCTATTCTATTCTATTCTATTCTATTCTATTCTATTCTATTCTATTCTATTCTATTCTATTCTATTCTATTCTATTCTATTCTATTCTATTCTATTCTATTCTATTCTATTCATTTCATAACATAAAAAGCATATAAATGTAATGTCATCTATTTCAACATGTTGATGGTAAAACTACTGGTCCGCTTGGCTATTCGGGGTCGATTGGCAAATTAATTGTGGATTGTGAAAGGCTTCCCATTGTTGAATTTTCTGCTATAGATGGCCTGCAGCTTCCAGAGCTCAAAGTTAACGATCTCAGTACTGACCAAAAGTACTTGAAGGAAATTTACGAATCTGTCCGAAGTGGCTTTTGTTCTAAAGATTTTGCTTTACGTAGCCCAGGAAAGTTATCTTATGCCAGGTAGTTAACATTGGCCAGTAGAATTTTACGACTCTATATTTCAACCCTACATCACCTGACGATTCTTTAATTATACTAACAACTTATGTGATGAAAGTTTATACTCCAGTATGGTTTGCGATTAAAACAAAACCGTAATGTAAAGATGGAAGTCGCCACTTTTACAAACTAATGTCGTTATCCCGCTATCTACCAAAAAATCGCGCATCCAGAGAATGTAATATTATCTCTTCTGACAGATGAGTCCAAAATTTTTTGAGAATTAGGCTTTCGGAAAATAATAAAGGCAAGAAAAGGGGCAAATAAATCTGTGATAAGAAAATTTGAAGTTCCACAAATTGAATTAGATGCCAAGAGATATTGTTACATGATTTTTTGGCAGGACTTGAATGTGACTGAACCACCTATTACCCATTCAATTTCCGATGAAGAACTTAACCACATGGTTACTACCAGAGAAATTGGTAACATTGAGTTTCCGAAGTTTCCAAACAACACTCAAGGTGTGGAAGAAATGGTTAAAGTAGTGACGTAAGCCGCTAAAACCGTGTCTGGGGAATTTAGACGCGATGGATTTATTCGAAACTGTTGGATTTTCGCAAGAACATGCACAAGTTTTTATCTAAGAAAGACTTTTGCACTTAAGTGATTACATTATTGTTTACGTTCTTAGTAAATGCTACAATTAATATACTGCAGTGGTTTCTTTCACTGCCGACCGCGAAAAGCATAGTAAAAAAAATTAAAAAATTTTGATACGTTCCTGAGAGCACTAGATATATTTTTTTTTATTTAAATATTTTGGGGTATTATTATTGAACCAAAAAGGCACCTTTTGCATACTCTGCCCAAAAGGAAAAAAAGTTGACTTTTATGATCACCCCTATTATACAGGGTGCAATTAGTTTCATGTCATTAAAAAAACAGAAAAATATTTAAAAATAATTAAAAATAAGTATAGTTTAGAAATTATGCGTAAAAAAGTGTGTTTTTTTTATTCTTAAAATAGAACAGCCAAATTTGATATCTAAATAGAATTTTGCATTATAAGCAACTTCTTTAAATAACATTTTTCAATATCTTCAAAAATAAAGGTAGTTTACTCTTGAGACAATTAAGAAAAAAACATTTTTCGACCTAAACGCCAGGACTAACACACATTTGTATAGCCCCTTTCTCGTTTGAAAACATGCACTACCTTTTATCAAAAATAAAATTTTTCAGAAAGTCAATAACAGCAGAGTTTCCCATATGGTGCAGACACAGAGTCCTTAACCACGAACTACTAACAATAATTACATTGTCAAGTAGAACCAACAAAGTTGTTCCTTACTGCTGAAAGGTACATGTTAGTAACCCAAGTTTCAACAATAAAGAGCCGGAAAACTGGCATCCGCAATAAAAAAAAGTGGAATTTGATTTGAAAGCAATAGTAGGAACAGGTCTCCCACATCAAATCATGGGCCCCAGAAATTCACTCCGCGCTTAAACTTGAAAAAAAAATTGTCAAGATCTCTGGCGAGCGTCCGCGCTTAATAATTGATGAGCGGGGGGGGTCCATAATTAATGTGCGAACGTTGTTTACATGGTCTAACTAACCGGGCCCCAGTACCCTCGGTACCTACTGACCCCCCCTTGTGGGGGCCCTGAGTAGGAAACCGGAACGGCGCTAATTTCAAACGATGGAGGGCACTACTTTACGCAGCAGCCCCGCCATATGTGAACTGATAGGATTTTGCAGAGTGAGAGGGAAATATACGTTTATTTTCGGTTTATTATAAATATTTAAAAAACCAAACATAGTATAAACTTTGAAACTGTTTTAGATATTTGCTATTATTCTAACGAATACAACTATTTATATGTTTTTATTGCTTTCTGTTTAACTTGAATATCGTAGTTTGTCAATGAAAATAGTTCCTAATTTCATTATTAGAGCATGGCATTTAACTATAGAGAAATTTATGATAAAAACTGTATATTGTTGTATTCCTTATTAGAGCAATGGGAAGTGCCTGAAACTATTTTAAAAATTAAACCCTTTATGATTTTTTTAATATTTATAATAAATCGAAAATAAACGCATATTTCCCTCTCACTCTGTATAATCCTATCCTTAACGGTGTGAAATTCGAATAGACACGAAGGTAAGTACCAATGAAAAAGTAGTGAGAATTCCAGAACAAAAGCCTGGCCTAATATTATATAACCTCAGAAACTGCCTCAACCTTCTATAGGGTTTTACTTCTCGGCCAACCCTGTATGGAAATATTTTACGTTTATGTTTACGAAAGATCAAATATAGAAAGAAGTACTATTATATTAATAATAATATTGATTACATCTATTCATGTAGGTCATATTTCTTCAAGAAGTTAGACAGATGGTAGTATTGATATTAGTTATATTTAATACATTCATCTTGAAAATGGTGCATCTTATGATAAATACGCCTTAATCCTTTTCGTCAAATAATATAATAATAATATTCTCAAAATACTAAAATCTGCTAAAAAGTGACAGCAATGAAAATAATATTTCAATAACGGATAACTTCCAGGCGTGTCCCATGAAAGAGCAACAAAGAGACAAAGAGGAATGCATTTCCTTTCAAGATAAGCCCAAATCTCATTGGGGCACGCAATCACTACTGGAATCATCTCGGGAAACCGCTAAATGAATGAACTCACAGAATACGAATCAGCATATTTTTTACTACGCCATTCAAACAGAAATTGTTTGTCTGGAACGAATTTTGCAATAAACGCACGTAATTTTATGATGGATAAATAAAGAGATATATTTTTGTAGTCGGGTAAATAAATGATTTTGTAGTTTCCTCAAAAATTTTATAACAATGTTACAATCAAAGATGATTATTGTGTTTAGGTACGATATTTTATCTAATCTTTTAAATCAGTAAATCAAGTTTTTATAACCCACTCTTAGATCGAAAAGAGAGAAATAAAAAATGAATGTATTCAAAGCATATATTTTGGAAATATATTCTCAATAAGGGTAGGAATTATATCAACATCTGTTTTCAACCGAAAAACCACCTCAACACAAATCGAGCACACGTTTTTCACCGAGTTTTTCACCTATACCTCCTAAATGCTTCATTCAATGATAGATGTAGTAGGACAAAAATTAAAAATTGAATTTTCAATTAAAAATGTTATTAAGTAAACATTTCTTATTAGTTTTTATGTAATCACAGCGAATCGCAAGGGATAGTTTTAGAGAATGCAACTGCACTTATCGCTTTGCTTCGCTACAAATATTTTATTAACAATTCATTTTAAGTTAAAATACTCTATTAAGGGAATCGTAGAGCAGAATCTCCTCTACATGATACATTTTTCATAAATTCTCTTTTTACAAATTTCAGAAACTTTGTATTTTGTGATTTTCATTTTCATGAATTTCATATCAGGTGTTAGGTAAACCTTTGGAGCAATTCTTTTAAGCATTTTTGTATGTGAATTGAAGGAAAATGGGCAAGTAAACCGGTAAGAACAGACCACTGGAGCTACTCAAACTCATGATATGAAAGGTTTTCCAATGTAGCAGTACCTACAGAACAAAAAACTGGTCTGTATAGGTTTTCGTAAATCTACAGCTTCGCACACTGACAGCTCTCGAAAGACCTGAGAAACTGCAAAAAACTGCGTCGTTTGCTCATACATTCAATAAGTGAGGCACAACTTTTGAATTTTTCGGAAAAGGAAATCTAAGCAAGAGCATTAGTCAACAGTAAAATTAATTTGAAAGAAGTTTAATAATCCACAATCTACAAAAAAGAATAAGACAACTACTAGAGAGCGCTTTACTCTTGCTCTCCACAAAGCATGAAGAATGAGAAAATAGGTCACGAAAGATTTATTGCACTCTACAATATAGTTGCCAGTTCCAATCTCTCTGTTATTTTACCGAGAATCTGACTAACATCTACTGGTTTGCATCAGTACTATTACAGATTTTCCACCAGCTACATATGTATATGGCAAGCATAGACAATCTAATGAATGGGACTGAAAATATCTACCAATTTTTTGACGCTAATATTCATCATTGAAGCACCACGCTATGGAGCAAACAAAAATCTCAAAAACCTGTAAGTGCTTTATTTGTTGGTATAGCCATGTGAAATTCGGCACGGTTATAAAGAAAGAGATATTTTTTATATGTATAATAACATGGCAAATTATTTGTTGACTTTCTTTTTATTAATCGAAAAAACTGAACAATTTTTAAAAATCAGCACCTGGGTCCCTTATGCCATAGCAAAATAAAAACTAATGAATAACACTTCAGTTATTAATTTGAGAAAACGTTAACAAATGCAAAAATGTGGATGGTTGTTATCAAATGACTATGATTTTTTTTTTTGGGTGAGGATGACCAAGAGAGATGCTATAAAGAAGTGATAATGAAAACTTATATTTTCAAAAATTTCGACATAATTCGCATTGTGTATACTATGTCGAGGTTTTCGAATAGTAAGCGTTCAATCGTGGCCTACGTAATTTCATCTACGTAGGCCACGGTTCAATCTGCATTTTTTTTTTTAAATTTCAAAGCCAATAGCAAGAACCAGTAAAAAAATTTTCTCTTTTTCAATGTTGTTTATCCACTTTCAATTTTTAATTACAATATTGTTTAATTTTGAGAACTAAATGTCTAAAAACATTTTGGTCGAATTGGAGCAATAATTATTATACTCCAATCAAATAGAAACAAATTTCAGCTTCTGAAGAAAATAAATTGATGAAGTAAGTAAAGTTATATGCATTTTTTCCGTATTTTCCGAAATACGAAATTTGCATTTGATCGACACATTCCTAAAACTGCAAATATCGCTCGTAGAGAAAATAATTTTTCATTGTTAGTCATAGCATTATGAACAACTTTCAAAATTTCCGTCATCTATCCATCCGTCTAGGCCATCTGTCGATTTGCCTCTCCGTCTGTTATGTTTTCGTTAGTGTAAATATGGTACGAGCGTCATCTGCGTATAAAATTATAATTCTATTTTTTAATTGTTTCCAATTTCATTGATACGTACGCGAAATAACACTAGTCCCAATACGGTACCCTGAGGAACATCCATAGAGACAATCTGAGTTCTACTTGGGCGGGAGGGAAAGGAGGATAGTGACGAATTAAACTGTCATTAGTATCAAGCGCCACATGACATTGAGCAAAGCTGATTTGATAAGCCTTTATAAAAATTATTTTGAATTACACCCCGTCCAAATTTAAACGCCAAAATGATCTATTGCACACACTGATCACATGCATTTACTACTATACTTCTTTTGAGGCTAATGTATAACTTCGGTATTGATGGGTTATCATTTACAGTCGAGATCAGCTTCGACAATGGAAATAGACACACATTAAATAAATGAGAGAAAGTTAAACATTAAGAATAATAACAAACGTCTTTATTACATCCCACAAAATATTACACAGAAAAAAAAGAAAACAATATTATAACAGAGTTATGTGGTGTACAAGTTTAATGTGTCACAACCATTTGTTACACAAACAATCACGAATACCAATTTCACACTTAACAAAATTTGCCTAGATTCATACATGAACTTGAAATAAGTCTACCGAAACAGAGTCAAAATGTACAAAATTAAGCAAACAGTAATTATTACAATTGCTTTTTAATAATATATGTATAACAAAGATGATGTAAGAAATGTATAAAAATTACTTTAGGCTAAATTTTAGGGCCATGAATTAGTAACATTGACGTTCAAAGGACAGATTTATATGAATCTTTAAAATTAGGTATTCTTTTGTTTTTATACAGATTATAAATTTTACAAATTTGGTAACTAAATGACCTTGTGAACAAATACGAAAGATGTATTGGAGGAGTTTAAAAGACCTTAAACCTAACATTCAAGTTATGTACATCTGATCTGAATTTAATTTTCCTACATAGATATGTCAGGCATTTGTTCAATATTAATGCATGGAACAAATACGCAGCATGATGCATTCTTCTATTTTGCATATTAAGCCATTTTAGTATTAGTATTCTGAGAAAGGGAGTTTCTATTTCTATATCAATATCAATTTTAGAAGCAAATAACCTTTTTGAAGCAATTTATCAACATGGCACGTTGCTTTCTACAACAACATTTAAAATAGATTTAACATAATTTCTTTATTTCTTGGATCTAAAAATTGAGATTTGCTTGGATTTATTATTAAACAGGGAGCTTGAACTGCGAATATGAATTTTCTTGTATCTTCATTTATATGGAAACCGGCTCTCTCCACTTTTAAGGAAGGAAAAGAGTGATAGAGTTGTGTGTGATCTGCATATAAGTAAATTTTACAATAATTCAAGTTATTGACAATGTTACTTGTATAAATAGTAAAGAGCGGCGGGCCAAGGGCGGACCCTTGAGGTACACCGGATTCCAAAGTAAAATAACTTAAGCTTATATTATATAACCGCAAATATAATTATTTAGAATGGTATATAACTTATCCAATACTCGGGACGACATATACTAATCTATAAAAGTGCTTAATTCTTTGAAAATTCATATGGTCTAGCTCATCGAATTTAATATTTCATAAATCAAATCACTACTCAGTTACTTCTGAAGTTATGTGGAATACACATATGTTATGGTTAATATATGAGTATTTAAAGTATTCTATCCATCACACAAAATTACATTAATTTATTAATATTTTCTATTTATTCAACGTTATTTGATGATATATGATGGTGGTTCATGTAAGTTATAGGAAGCATTCTAAAAGTAAAATAAGTTTCGTAATAATTAAGTATAAAGTAATAATTGCATACTAATGACATGTCGCATCAACTCTCGGTCAATCAGTCTCTGGATTCATTCACTTTGATCGACGATCAAACTATTATTTTCAGAATTGGGTGCACTAACCAACCCCTGCATTCTCTTTGGTGTTCATACTAATATGACAGTATGCATGTTAATTTTGACTATATTATGCACAAAGAATTAAAGCAAAATGCGTATGAAGAGCATATTGCATTTGATAAGCACATTTCTAAAACCGCGAATGTCACTAGTATTCATATTATTGTGTGAGTCGTCGAATTTTGAATAAATTTCAAAATATTCGTCTGTCTGACTATCTGCCCATCGGTCACGTTTTTTGTAAGCAACACAACTCAATGCAGAAGAACAGATCGTATTAAATTTGGACATTAAAATTGTGTTAGCTAAAATAAGAAAATTGATCAGTATATAGGAGATTCTATGACCACCGAAACACTAAGAATAAGAGCTCGAGAAAAAATGTTTCGGAGTTCAGAATTTTCATTAGGCATAGGAGTCTAGAAAGCAATCTGGTGATTTTGAAAATTCAATATGGCGGCTAGAATCAGGGTCACAAAAAAAAATTAAAATTAACATCAATTACAAAGCGAATTTATTCCCGGAAACTGGTCACAAAAGGACCCCGGAACAAAACCAGTGACAATGGTGTTTCAGCGCTTTCGGCTGAAACTTTGCTATTTTGTAGTTCAAGTCATGCTGATCAAAAGTTCTAATTAGATCTAGTCGATCCTATGGACAGTTTTTGAAATACAGTTTGTTATAGTTAGGTAATTTGTGTCATTTTAGACATTCCAGAATTCTTTACTCCTAAACTATTAACTTTAGCAAAAAATTGCAAGAGTCGAAATATTTTTACTCAAGATTAAGACCAATAAAGCTTAAGGATTTTTCTCAGAATTTTTTATCAGCTTTTAAGTTAAGCAAAATATTATATTTGACATATTTCGGCTTGCTTCGGTGGAGTTGGATGAAACTTCGCTATTCTATAGTTAAGGTCATGCAGATCAAAAGTTCCTATTGCACCGAGTCGATCCTATGAGTGGTTTTAGAGTGAAGGTCCTAAAAACGAGGTAACGGGTAATCTATGTATGTGTTTATGTACGGCTTCCACCGTATGTTGTCATATCGATTACATTTCTGTTTTTATTTTTGATAGTTTAATAGTAAATGCATCGAAGAAACGTCTCTCTATTACGCAGAGGATTGCCATTTTATAAGGAGTAGATTCAACTTCCTTTCATGGGTGGCAGTCAACAACAAACACTCTATACAATTTCCCATATAAACTATTGTTTTTAAGTCTTGGTGCTAACCAACAAACCCATGAGCTGGCGAGATATTTAGCAGACATACTCAAAGCATTTATTGGCCAAACAGAAGACCAAATCAGGAATGCACACCATTTCATACAAGAACTGAAGAACGTCACGGTGGATCTAGAAGATATACTAGTAAGTTTTGACATAACATCACTCTTCACAAATATACCAGTTAATAAGGCAATAGAATTAGCTCGGGAAGAATGGGTTCATTTAGTGATATTTAATACAATTTATTTTTGCATTTTCTCTAAGTATTTAAACCTTTAAGTATATAGTGAAAAAGTTAGGCCGCTAGCGTTAATATTAACTGTAATGTTTGATTTTCAATTCGTAACATATTTGAAACACCTGATAGTGTGCGGATGATGTCACGGCACCCGCTCGACTGGCTTTATGAGCAGCGTTGCCAGTGTCAGTACATTTGTACTGAAATCAATACTTTTAGAGCACAATCAGTACGTCAGTGCTACTTTCATTGTATCGCTACATTTTTTTGTATAACGTCCTATTTACTTATTTTGCAACTTTGACGACAAATTTTAAAATAATCATGATCTGTGAAATGAAATACGGTAGGATCAAAAGAACACCATGTTGCTGTTCGCAAGTTAGTTCCGGATTTTCCATCACTTTCCAAAATTCTGTTTCTCTCTATCTCGCTTGAATAAGGTGTTATCTTTGCATTTAAAAAATGTCTAATGGATGCATGGCAATAGGGACCAACTTGGGTTATCCGCAAATATTTACAGTCTATATGAATTGTAAAAATGTTTGTGGTCCTTGAAAAGTTATAATGCACCGAGGGACATTTAAAAATTCAATACTTATTGCATACACTAATAAAAATTTAACATGTGATTACAGGACACTGAAAATATTTCGCATAGAATATGCACTATGCTCTTTTTGTAGTAACAGTTCAAGTGAATATTGCGAACATATATTTTGTACACAAACAAATAAAAACTATCTGAGTGGCGAAGCATTTTTTTATATTCATTAAAATTCCTAGATATCGTATAAAAGGTTTAATTAACATCAGTACTTTTTTCATTAGATGATTACTTTTTTGTTTCGATACCAGTACGTTAATTTTTTATCCACTGGCAACGCTGTTCATGAGTTATTCGGTCTGTTATGCTTGCCGTATGAAACTATGTGGGTGCAGGCCATAGACGGTCGCCCACTGGCTGGAGTGCTGGTGGCTTGACGTCACACTGCATTTTCGCGCGCTCTATTTTCATTATTATTTTGAGGGAGAAGGAGTTGAAAAAAAAATTTAATATTTGGCACATTTACTAACTACAAGGTGTACTTTCAAAATATGAATTTTAACAAAATGCTAAATGAGACTATTGTACTCGCCATTGCAGAACAACGGTTAGGACATCACCTTAGCATACCTGATGGAGCTTTGTGTCAACTCGACCTACTTCAACTTTAATGGAAGCCTATACAAACAAAAAGATGGAGCAGCAATAGGTTCACCTTCATCACCAGTAATAGCCAGCTTATTTATGGAAGCATTATAAATATACGCCTTGGTCAACTACCAATTAAAACCCAAATGTCTGGAGGACACTTTCATTATATGACAACATGGCCGTGAGGAACTGGAGAATTTCAAGGACAACCTAAACAACTTACATCATCGAATCCACCATGGAAATAGAAGCAGCAAACTCCCATATCTGGACGTCCTCGTGTTCAAGAAGGACAATGGAGGATTAGAACACGAGGTATACAGAAAACCGACGACGCACACCGACAGATACCTACACGCTAATTCTCACCACCACCAGCACAAAAACAGGCCGTTGTTAACACACTAGTACATAGAGCAAAGCAAAGCGAGACAGAATATCTCCAAGAAGAATATCGGACCTTAAAAACATCACTACAGAAAAATGGATACAAACCGAAGGACGTAGACAACGCAATAAAGAGATAAGATACAACCAGAACAGAAGAAGAAAAAGAAGAAAAGAAATACACGGCAGCAGCTTACCTACCATATATACAAGGATGTATGAATAGAATCGGAAGAGTTTTGGAGAAAAAGAACGTCAAAGTAATATATAATGCGAAACGGAAGGTGGCACAACATTTTCCCAAACACCAAGGTCCAAAAAAACTAAAAATACCAGTAGTATATAGCATTCCATGTTCCTGCGGACAAGTTCACATCAGAGAAACCAAACGACATATAAACACCAGACTCAGAGAACACATTAGCAATACAAAGAAGGGAAATTCTTTAAAATCAGCAGTTGCCGAACATTCAGAAGAAACCGGCCATTTGATAAAATTCGACAAGACAACGAAATTAGCCAACACTAAGAATTATTGGCCAAGAAAATACAGAGAATCAATGGCGAATCCGAATAAATATAATCGTGACACCGGACTACAATTACCAATAATGTGGAAGTCAATGTTCCGCATGAGCAATGATACGCAACACGCCTCCTGATAACCTGTATAAACAGAGGAGCTCACTCCAGCAGAGCTCACACTCACATATGCCTATTAAGTCGTACCTCATCCTAACAAAAATATGCAACTCCTGCCACAGAAACGTGGAAAATAGCACACATTGTGAATATACCAAAGCCGAACACCCGGCTCACTATAGACCAATTAGCCCCCAAGCACCCAATTACATATATTCGTGCCAAAACGAGTTTGGGTAACCCTCCCTGTACCAACACCATTGAATTGTATAGAGTCAACTGCAAACAAATTGCAAATTGCAAACAAATTGTAAAACAAGCTGCGAGAAAAAAAAGCCACTGCTAGCATCTCTGTGAAAATAAAAAGAATAAATAGACAACCATAAACAGCTAAACAATAAAAATAAAATAAACACTAAAACACTAACATAACCAAACATTAAACTAAATGACCTAAAACTACAAAAAAACAACCTACAAAGCAAGACAGCCACAGAGCAAAGTAATTTCCACTGCAACACAACCCAAGGCAAGCACCCAAGGGTGGAACGCCGGCGCCAGGTGCACACTGAAGTCAGCAGAGCTCACTTTGTTTCAGAAGAAGACCACGACAAGATGGTCGAAATATCAAGAACTCAACAATGTCTACGCGGAAGAAGACCCGGAAACCAGCAGCCAGTTATAGTTTTTAAGTCTTGTAAATTGGAATTTTGGCTTGAGAAAACAAGTATCTTAAAATGATTTTCATCGAATAACTACTAGTCAAACATGTTAAGTTGGCAAGTAGCCGCGCAGAGAAAGAAGAAATATCGTCACTGTTGGACAGAGACAAACAAGCTTAAAAATCTTGGTTGTCTCTTTTCAACAGTGACGATATTTCTTCTTTCTCTGCGCGATTACTTGCCAACTCAGGATGATTGACTAGTAGAAACATATCATATTTAACAAAAAAATGCTAAAAAACAAAAAGAAAGCTTATAAACTGTGAATGAATTTGAAAACTCAAAAGGATTTTTAATAAAACTGTATTTTTTCGCCTAGCATCTAATTAGTCAAAAATTAAATAATTCTAAATAAAGACAAGCAGTTGAGTAAATCACAACCTAAATATATTTATAAATGTCTTCTTTATGGCTACAATATCAAGATAAATAAAACAATGTTCATGTAATGGTCATATAAATATACGAGCACACATTCCGCTTGATTCGTCATAACATTTTGTGTATTTCCATGATTAATCTCTGTGGGAGCCGTTTACAACACCGATTGCACTATAGTTACTATGTATATTGCAAACACATAAATTTCACAAGTGTTTCAGGTGTGCCGCCCTTAAAATGAAAATTATTAATATATACATTTTATGGGTAGTTTTATATATATGTTTTGTAACAGCTTTGTTCAAAAGTAACAAAAATTATGAACACATAAAATTATGATAGCTTTGAACGCACGGCTTCTACCGTAAAAATCTTTGTATTAAATTTAGTGGAAAAATTTTAAAATTATTCGATTATTAACAAACAATGATGTAATCAATAATAGCATATTTTAAATCGTCATCAAAAATTAGGAAAAAAAACCGTTGCCTAAGGAATTACTACTTACACATCCAGATTTCCAATCCAAGTCTCTTACAACGAAAAAAAATTGATACTTTATTTGTACTCTACTATGTGGAAATAACTGTTCATAGAATTTTAATAATATAATATTTGAAATCATCTACTCCAAAATCCCATAAACAATATGCCACATCGGTAGTGGGGATGGTAATAGGCGTAATAGTGGGGGTGGCTAATGACATAAACAAATTAAGAACTTTTTTTTTTTAACTGTTTAACGTCGGCCTATTTCCGCTACCAGGGCCTATCACCGACGCCAGGAGACGAGCTACCCCCAACCTGGAAATTTTGCCGAACCTCTTCCCTTAAAAAGAGTAGGGATCTTGCCTAACATTTAATAGACAAGGGACCGCCTGCTTTACATCCCCTTCGAACGATGGTATATCCACTACGTAATCCTCGTCTGAAATTACGTAACTTCCGAGTATACACTGATATACAAGCCTCTAGAAGGTGGGACGAGAACGCTGTATTTCCCAAGATGGGAGCCCATCCAAGTACTAACCGCGCTCGACGTTGCTTCAACGAAATATCGACTGATATTCACATTGAAGTCGCCTCTACGCTCGCCCCAAATTAAGAACTTGATTTCACGTACTGTACCCGGCGCGAGTGTTGGCGAGCAAAAGGGAATCTCTATGTAGAGAGTGGTATAGGTCCAGCGCACGCACCGCCACCATTATTGGTGTTGGGCACTGATAAATTATTATAGGAAGTGAACGCGCAGTTCTCCGGTCGGCTCACCGAGATCCATGGCGGCTACAGTACATATACTAAATCCCAGTTATATGGATTTATGCTTGCTTTACCTACCTACGCGATATACCCCCCAACTCTTCAACGGAGTAAGATCAAAATATAATCCAGTTCTAGATCTTTTTATAATACACAGGTGTACAAATTTCAAGTCAATATCATAAACTGTTCTATACTATAAGCAAAAAGTATAGACAGTGGAGGAATGCGAGTGGGGATCTTAAAAGTGGAGCGGCAGGTGGTGCTTTAGGATGCATATAGCACTGCGCACGGCCGCCGAGAGGGTGTACCGCTACACTTTTAAGATTCCCAACTAGCATTCCTCCACTGTCTACACTTTTTGCTTATAGCATAGAGTAATCGTGCGAACAAAAAAGTTGCAGACAGACAAAAATTTCCTTTTTGCTCAAATTTAAAATCTCGATGTTTTATGACATTCTAAGCCTATATGGAAAAAAAAAATTACCGTTACTATGCTTCCACTCCACTAAGCAAATGTGGATGTAAAAGAGGGTGGTAATTTGACTTATATGTGAATCTGTTTGAATGCTCCCTCGATGTCACTAGAAAATCATTAGGGATATCAAGATGAAACTTGCTGTAACATTGTTGAGGCATTCTAGAATGATTATTGGATATTTTATAGTAATTTGATACATAGAACCTAAAAGATTTAGATATTAGCGCTTTCGCCAGATATTGATTTTTTTTATCCCATGTGCTTACAAGGGTGCAATTTAATAACAAGCTAAAAACGTAGGTACTCTTCGCCAATTTACTGAACTTTTTGTATAATTGTTACACATTGTATAGTATACTCTTCGCAGTTTTTTTGTAAATAATGTTAGTTTTTGGCCATCCTAAACTATGTGATACCAACTTTGTTGTGAAAAAAAATATGAAAAAAAAATGAAAAAAAACATCCAACCTGACTAGGATTCGAACACGTGATCTTTGGATTGCAAAACAAAACTTTTAGTCCAGTCAATGAAAGAGTTGTAGAGAACATTTTGGAGGGGAGAATTTTTCTCTTCAGGAATGTGTTGGGGGTAGTCAGGAGGTAAACATACTAAAAGTCCCCGCCCCTAGCCCTGCCGCTTCAGTAGGAGAGGGGGGTGGAAAGGTTCCTTTTTTCGATTCTTCGCTTATAACTCGGAAACGATGCGTCGTACGAAAAAAGGTAATCTTTGTAAAATTAAACGTAATTAAATTTCCCACAAGAATGTTTATATTCATTTTTTTCTTATGTGTTATATTTTACGAGATATTCGCCAGCAAAAATCGATAATTATTAAAAAAAAATCAATTGTGTACCTTGAATATTTCTATCAAAGTGGTTTACCGTGGTCTGCTAATAAATCACAGTCACAAAACAATCTTTATTTTACAACACTCGACGTATTTACTAACGTAATATTTTGTCGAAGTCTAGACATTTCCTTAAATATACAGTGTGACTCACTTAAAATGAAGATACCCTTATAACTTTTTCATTTTGTTTCTGATTTGAATCAAATTTTACTCAAGTATAGAACAAATTAGGATCTACTTATGACCAGAAAATCATTCACCTGCTATAAAGGCAAAGCTACCTGCGGTACCAAAATATGAGGAAAAAGACTAAAAATCATATTGATTTTTAATCTTACGAAAGATGAATTTTACGTAGCCACCACAAATTGCGGAAACTGAGGACCCCCTTTGCCAGATGAGCTTATGTATGAGATATCCCCCATCAATAATCAAATCAAATTTTAGTGTATGTACGTTTGTGACGCCGATTGGACGCATTTTTTAGAATTTCTAACATTCAAAATTTTTTATTTTTTTCAGCATATTTTGGTACCGCAGGTGGCTTTGCCTTTATAGCAGGTGAATGATTTTCTGGTCATAAGTAGATCCTAATTTGTTCTATACTTGAGTAAAATTTGATTCAAATCGGAAACAAAATGAAAAAGTTATAAGGGTATCTTCATTTTAAGTGAGTCACACTGTATATTTAAGGAAATGTCTAGACTTCGACAAAATATTACGTTAGTAAATACGTCGAATGTTGTAAAATAAAGATTGTTTTGTGACTGTGATTTATTAGCAGACCACGGTAAATCGCTTTGATAGAAATATTCAAGGTACACAATTGATTTTTTTTTATTAATTATCGATTTTCGCTGGCGAATGTCTCGTAAAATATAACACATAGGAAGAAAATGAATATAAACATTCTTGTGGGAAATTTAATTACGTTTAATTTTGCATAGATTACCTTTTCCCATACGAAGCATCGTTTCCGAGTTATAAGCGAAGAATTGAAAAAAGGAACCTTTCCACCCCCCTCCCCCCTGAAGCGGCGGGGCTAGGGGCGGGGACTTTTAGTATGTTTACCTCCTGACTACCTCCAACACATCCCTGAAGAGAAAAATTCTCCCCTCCAAAATGTTCTCTACAATCCCCTTTTGGGCATTCATTGATTGGACTATTTAGCCACTGGACCATCAGAGATCACAACAAAAATTGAATGCATGTAATATATATCTTTCGAGCATCATATTTCAACGCATTAGATGTATTATTATAAAATATATATTAGTAAAATGCATAAACAAAAAAATATATATATTATAGAGATAACATTTCGCAAGATTTCTATTTAAGTGCAAGCGACAAAAATTAAGAAAATATATTTTTTTAAATTAAATGATTAATAACTTTCTTATTTACTGATTGATTTTCTTCAAAAACAATAGGGTTCTTCCTCTAGGTAACACTAACTTACTTTCCAAATTTCAATACAATCGGACTTTTCTTTAAGTTATCGTGCTTACAAGAAACGTGATGGACGGACAGACGGACAGACGGACAGACGGACAGACGGACAGACGGACAGACGGACAGACGGACAGACGGACACTTTGAAAGTTGTTCAGAATTCGTTCACTAACACAATGATATGAATTTTTTTTTTCTACGAGCAATATTTCCGGTTTTAGAAATGTGCCGATCAAATGCAATGTAGTCTTCGTTTTTGCGAAGAGTATAATAATAAGAATGGACAACGTACAGCTTAAGCGTGGATTTTTTCAGTTCGATTCCTTATCTTCGTTATTGCTCCATTTGGCACTTGTCCCTTGTCCAACTATCTAAATAATAACAAAATTGAATTAGAAATAAATAGAAATTGCAGAGTAAATCATCTTCAGCAAGAACTAGGTTTTATAAAGTCATTCAATGATGATATTAGGATGGAGTTGGGATTGGTCAAATGTACTACGATAGCTGTATAGCGCGGTAAGCAGACAAAAAGCCAGAACATCAAGAAGGCTTAATGAAAAATCTGGTTATCAAAGCCGCCCTGAAGTCAAAAAGCAAACTAACAGTGATAAATACTCTGGCGATACCAGTGATGGCATATAGCTTGAGTGTCATGGATTGGTTAAGAAACGACATCGCAAAAGTGAGCAGGATAACTTAAAATATCCTGACAGTAGGCGGAACTCATAACAAAAAAAAACCGATGTACAGATTGTACATTAAGAGAAAGGGTGGAGGACTTGGGCTGTCAGAGCTGGAATATGGATTTGACATAGATGGATTTAGCGAGTATATCCAACAGGGAAACGATAAATTTATTCGTCTTGTAAAGGAGCATGATATTTCATCCAAAAAGAATTATAGGAACTCAGTTAAATAAAGTAGCTAAAACAAAAAGCAGATCAGATGTTGCATCATGAGAATGAAATTGAAGGACTTGAAGAGATGCATGCAATATTTTAGAGGACTGGACAGACCAGCATTTGATGAAAAAGATTCCGTGGTATGGCTGAACTCTTCGGGTCTTAAGGGAGAAACAAAGAGAAGAGGAATGGCAACATTTCCGGGTTGAAGGTAGCTCGTCTCCTGGTGTCGGTGATAGGCCTTGGTAGCGGAAATATGCCGACGTTAAATAAATAGATTAAAAAAATAGCAGCACAGAATCAAGCAAGCTTTGAATCAAGATATCTCCAGAGACAAGTACTGAAGCAGGCTGTGGATAGCAGGTGAGGAATGTGTGGAAATGCAGAAAAACACAGAAGAAATCATGTTTTGTTGATCGATGTGTCCATCCCGAATACCACCAACGTGGTGCTCAAGGAAAGAAGTTGAGAAATTACAAAAGATCTCCAAATAGAAGTTAGTAGAATGTGAAATGCAAATACCATAGTCATGCCAGTTATTATAAGAGCCTCGGAATTGACTTGACAGGAGTCAACAACAACTGTGACTCGGATCTCGCAATAAGTACAGAAAATCGCACTACTGAGAACCACCCATATTTTAAGAAATTAGGACCAGGAGTCCCTGTAATTCCTTGTTTTGGGGTTTGGAGCAGACAACACCAACGTCGCCGAAAGGACCCCAAATCGTGGAACGGGCTCCAACAAAGCCGGAACCTAAACGTGCGTGGAGGTTCGGTGCTACGGCTTAGAAATTATGTCGCATTAGTTAGACTATAATAATAATAATAACACTACAGGTAATACCGATCTTTTATTTCCGAAGGCCTGAATCGATTTTGTGCGGGAGTGGACTACACATTTCGAGACAAGGGACATACGTAGTATCCGAGTATACTAGGATTAATTTCTTGTTCCGAAAAAATCCCAGTGCCACCGCCAGGAATAGAACCCAGGACCTCAGTGTGGGAGCCATACGCTCTAATACTGGTCATTTTTTTTTTCATTCATATAATAGCCTAATCCAGCGCCAAAACCTTTTCTTCGATACTGGGAACTTCTTCCTGTGTAATTTTTTCCGAATAAAAACTTTATTACAGTTGTTACGCTCCGTAAATGGGTAAAGACTTCTAAATTTGATAGTACAGCAAACTATTCATGATGCTCGAGGTTATGCATTTACCAATAGTTGCTGCATTCAGTTGCTAGAATAAATTTAGAATAAATATTCACAGGTTATATCTGAGAGCTCTGAATTTTATCGGATAAATTGCGGTAGCTTTTTTTGTAAAATTTTGCTTAGAAAATGTTCGAGACTTAATAATTTACCTTTTTGTGTAAATTATTAAGTGAAGAACATTTGCTTAAAAGCAAAATTTTACAAAAAATATAGCTACCCGTAGTGTGTGTGATATGATTTAGAGCTCGTGGGGTATATGTCAAGATTGTTTCCCAAATGAACAAATTACTTACGTACTTTTTTCTTTGATAATTTTAACAAATTCTATCTTCCCAAAACGATTCATTTTTTGTTTGGAAAACATACTTAATTATTAATTAATTGACGGCGACGTGTCCTATAAACGACTTTTGTTTCGTAGCCATGGAAACGGACGCGCTAAATGCTTATTTGACTTTTGTTACGCGATCGTTATGTGTTTAGAGAGCTACCTCTTTTTTCCATTTTTAACTATAGATAAATATTTTGAATAAATGTTATCACTTATAAAAGTATACGTTCGTACTGTTCGCGTGGCATTTTGCAAGTGACCAATTTAGATACAGCAACGATTAATTCACGCGTTAAAGCGATCATCGCGTCGCTCGTTCGCTCGCATGATCAAACTATTTGTGCAGTTAGGACATAGCCTGACAGTTTTATATTAAAAACATTTTTGTAAAATTGCATAAATACACCGTTGGTATATAGTAGGTAATTACAGACAAAAATAATTCTTGAATTTATAATATGTCTTATTTTGTTTTTAGTCCAATTGAGAATAAATTAAATTAATTATGTGCATTTAAAAGCTAGAGGTAATTTATTCGCTAGTAATTTAAAAAAAAAACTAGCTTGCGTTTATTCAGTGTAAAACTGTTGTCATTGGTTGAAATTTAAAAATTCACGAAATGACATTGGTCTATAATTTACAAGTGTAATTTGTTTAAATATTATGGCACAAAAATTGGTATAGTATGATTTTGTAGTAGCTTAAAATATGATCTACATAATATAAATTTTTAAAACCCAGAGGTTGGCAACCATGTAATCTCCAATCCCCAATTGTAACATTCTTCTTTTCGATCTAGAAATTGAACCGTAGTTTTTGCTAAGTGACAATTTAGTTAAAATCACATTTTGGCTATTCGGTATGGGATACCAGATCAAAACTCAATTGGACAGTTTTCAATTTAAATTTTGGTTGATTTAATTGATTTTATATCGGAATGAATTCAGTTAGCTGTCGTCCTGAATCTGGGTAAGTTCTAAATTTCTTTTATTAGTAATATCTCCAGTTCACAGTTATACTTTCAATAATATGCTGTAATTTTATATTAGACTATTTGGATACGGTGTAGAGAACCAGCCGTACTCAAATTTTGATTTCGGAATATTTTGATTCATTATGTTGATGCCATTTGATATTGGTTATTGAAAAATACCTTCACGACATATTTTATTTGAAACCTGCCCTGAAAGTTGAGGACAATTTTTTATTTAGTTTTATCATCGTGAATTTCAAACAAACTAATAAATCGACGCCAAGAGGTAACTTACCTAATCGTTATAGCGAAAGATAGTTCACTTTATGTATCAATGGTGTTTTTTTTTTACTTCTATTTTTGTAATATGTTTGATTACATTTCTTTTTAGCTTAAAATATAAACAATTTACTACATATTTTCTGCAATATTTATTTTATTTAATTTTTGTATAAATGTGTCATATTATTTATCATTTTTTGTATGTTATATTTTGTTTTGCAACAAATTGTTTTTTTAGAATTTCGTTCTTTTTTTTGTTTTTTCTACTACAAATTTTTTTTTTAAATTTGGGACCTTAGTTCTATTGGTAATTTAGACTGCAAAACAGTATATCGAAATAAGAAAATGAGAACCTTTTACGTGAAAAAAGTTATAAAGGTTATTGCAAACCGTTACACCTGTCAATTTTTTTTATAAAATGCCAAATATCTCTGAAAAGGCTGGGTTTAGAGATAGAGTATGCTACATGTCTTCGACTCAAAATTTTTCTCTCTTTCCGAAAACTTCGTAATATGTAGGATATTCCATTTTTTTTTTAACTATTTAACGTCGGCCTATTTCCGCTACCAAGGACTATCACCGACGCCAGGAGACGAGCTACCTCCAACCTGGAAATTTTGCCGAACCTCTTCCCTTAAGAAGAGTATGGATCTTTTACTTGCCTAACATTTAATAGACAAGGGACCACCTGCTTTACATCCCCTCCGAAGGATGGTATTGTAACGGTTTCTTTCCCTGCTCGGGCGCCAAATTATGTAACGGTTTCTTGTCGGGTAGCGGTTCGGAGATTAATCAGGGTCCAAATTAGTTAATAAGACAGCCCAATAAAAATATAAACAATTTATTTACTTCTCCAAACAGGTAATGTGTGGCAGTGTTACATAGCATACAGGTACAGGTTATATGTCCGTATCTTTTACGGTTCTTATTACGGTGTTTGCCTCGGGAGATGTACAAAACTGTAATATGTCCAGCTTAGCACGCTGTAGGCAGATTGGCAGAATTATCCACTCTGAATTATGTTGATTTGCGGCTGGGCTTTTATATCCGAGAATCCTCGCTTACTGGTGACGTAGAACTGCGTATAGTTTAGTGTCGTGTGCAAATCCATGCTTCTAGATGGGAGATGGGCAGGTTTGCGGGCCGTGTGCACAATGGTGTCGTGTGTAAATCCGGAATCTTAGTAATGGAGCAGGAATTTAAAGAATGGTTCATTACAGTATATCCACTACGTAATCCTCGTCTGAAATTACGTAACTTCTGCGTATACACTGTTATACAAGCCGCTAGAAGGTGGGATGAGAACGCTGTATTTCCCAAGATGGGTCACCCATCCAAGTACTAACCGCGCTCAACGTTGCTTCGACGGAATATCGACTGATATTCACATTGAAGTCGCCTCTACACTCGCACCTGACATTCCATTTAAAATAATAATAATATCGACTTCCGGTATAAGCGGAAGTGCCAAATGCTTGTAATTATTTTATTTGGATTGACCATACTGACATTAGTAATTCCCTAAATTTTCAAAATTTTCTGGTGCAGACTTTTCTCTACATCGATCGATGCAGTTCCCGGTGGGACACCATGTGTAACACACTGTCTTACTATCTTCATGCATTAACATTTCTCTAAACCTAAAGATATCTTTACCATTACATATTATACAAACTGTATATAGATTTAAGTTATGAAAAATATTTCCTTCAGTTGTGTCCACTATTGCCAAACAGGAGTAGAGTGAGTTAGTATTGATTCAGCTAGAGACATCCCCATGTTTGTCAACTCCACATTGTGTAAATATCTGCTAAACCATGTGTTTGTCTATCTTACTAGCAGGTACTCTACTGAACCTATAATAAATTATAACTTTAAGGTCAGCTAATAAAAATAAGATTATTTGCGAATCGCGGAGCAGACAACTTCTATAATCAATAGAAGATGTACTTCTCAGTAAGGCCTATATGTTATTATATTTGTGTTTGTCAGATAACCTCAACAGCAATGTTGCTCGTTTTAAGTGGATTAAAAATATATGTTAGAATATCACCGTTGAGTTTAATTAAGGAAATTGAACCTGAAGGTAATTCGCATAGAGCAAATTTGTGCAGAGCACGCTTATGGGAACTTTATTTTAATTGAGTCAAAGACACGGAAGAGTTTTAAAACAACGTCTCTATATAAATATTCCAGAACGTATATTTTACTATTTGCAGATCTTATAGTAGTTAATTTTAAGTTAATATTTCTTAATGCAAAACCAATCGTACCACGGGTGCGCATCAACATCGTAAGATATATTAGTACACAAAATGAATTGATAAAAAAAATCCAAAATATTTTCTAATAATTATATGCATAAAATGCATAAAAATTTTACAGTTCCCATTATTTCAATTCCTTTTTTTTATTCAATTTTAAATAGTAAAAAGCATCTATACATATTTCAGATGGTATAGAAACGTTGTGGAGAGAAATGTAAGAGATAAAGCAAGCTTATTTTCAGTGAATCCAAAGTAACTTTTTTTACTTGCAACTATTATCGATTATAGTTTTATGTGATATTTTTATATAGATTAACAACAAACAATATTTTAATAAAATAAATTAAATTATCACATTTGAATTAATATTTTTATAATCAAATTAACTGTTCGCTACTCATGTCTGAGTCTCCATATTCACTATCGTAGCTGATTTCGGAATAATTTTAGTATTGAATTGACAGTACCATTGGTAAATAATAATAAACTTTTAAAGAATGAATTTTTTGAATAAGTTATAAAAAACAATCATTTCTTACAATTAGATTTACATAGTATGGTGAATTTATTATTTATTAATATGTTGAATATATTTTCTTTGACATAAAGAAATATAAATTGAAAGATTTTTTTTACCTAAACATAGATCATTATGGAGTAAATAAAAATGATTATTAACACATCTATAAGAAAACTGTTCGTTAATATTAATGAAGAATATAATTGTCATGATTTAACTATGTATTGCCATTTTGGTAACGTCTACCAAAGGTAGAATGTGATTTTTAATCTAGATAGTGCATAAACTGCTTGTAGAGAAAAAATCAGCTTTGTAGATTAATATTCCGCGGCGGAAAATTCAAAACTTCTAGACGAACTGCAATGGCCCGAAACGCAGCGGCCGCGTCACGCGTTTGCATTTCGAGGCTTTAGCAACATGAGACGACCGGTAGACTGTATTTTTTGGATGTCTTATTAAATAAACTATTCCAGAAAAATATTTCAGAATTGTAGATATAAGTAAAAAATGTTTGTTTTTTCTACACTTTGCGTGGGTGGTAGACCTGACGTGGCAACGCTTCCGACGCGGCAGAATATTATTTGCCGGTATGTTTTTATGTTATCTGTGAGTATGTAAAATTTCAATCTTGTAGATATAATACATTTATGCAACTTTTTATAACATGTTTAATTTTTTACTCATTTTTGCAACACTGAAAGTTTGGTAAACTTGCAATTTCATCACTGATACTGTCTAAGCAATCATGAGGAAAAATCAAGCGTTATAGATATTAACAGAAAAAATCTGTTGCTACCTACCTGGCTAAATGTAGCTTGATGTTATCTGCATAATAAGCAAATTTGATATGATCAAAATTTCATCCACATGATATGCAGAACAAAGACAATATTATAACAAAACAATTTCTGGGCAATATCAAAACTCACATTGCGTTCCTTTCTGAAGTTTAAGAAATATATTAACGTATCTGTTAATTACAGGGTATTCTGAGATAATTAAGCACGAAATTAATAAATTTACATATACAAAATGTATCTCAGTGGATTCCATATGGACCTAATTAAGTAGTAGGGGAAAAAGTTAGGGTCGGATCCTTTGTAGTTTTCACAGGAATGAACCCATTATTGCTACATTTGCGGTCTCACTCCTGTAATATTTTTGATTTCATACCATGCACTTGACGGTAAGTCCTAAATACGTAATATCGTTGGTGGCAGAGTAACAAGATTAAATTTGTTTCTAGTGATTGACTTGACAAGACCTTGGTACAGGATGCCCCATTACATTTGAACCCTTTTTAAACTTATATAACTTTTGAACTAGATGAGATACTGAAATGCAGATTTCGCCAGTACTCCAGTCGAATTAGACATCATACAAAATTTTGCGTACTGCGGACTTTTTTTGTGGAAGTTGTTTAAGAGGGCATAATAAGCAAGCACAGAAAACTACACCCTGCTACACCATGTGCGTCCCCTATTTTTAGGGATTGAAACTTTGAAATTTTACTTATGTGTCCATATTTGTTTCCCTATTGCCCGTAGGGCTCTTTACCAACTCACAGTTTTTGAAGATTCATCCCTCCTCTACATAATATATATATATATATATATATATATATATATATATATATATATATATATATATATATATATATATATATATATATATATATATATATATATATATATATATATATATATATATATATATATATATATATATATATATATATATATATATATATATATATATATATATATATATATATATTACACATTTGCCGTAGGACAAACGGTTTTGGCTGTACGAGGCCGGAAAGGTCGCGCTGTCCGAATTTGGGCACAGGACAAACGGCTATTATTTCCAATCTACAATACTACACGTACTAATGCCCTTAAGGAGGGATGATGATTTGTGAAAAAACTTTCATCGAATACCGCACGGTTTTCATGACACCAGATGTTGAAATTTTGAAAACCTCTTTTTAAAAAAAAAATGAACCTACTTTTTTTCGCTCATTTTTTCATGTATGTACGACCCTAATATAAGAAAATTTACGTTGGTTCCATTTTAATACATTCGTTGGTTTAGGAGCTAGACAGCAAAATATGAAAAAAATGGCTATTTTGGTATTGTTGCATTAAAAAAACCAAAACCAGTATAATTCTGGTAAGTGTTTTTGTTTATCCTAAAAGTCCAATTCATTGCGCATAGAAAATGTGTTTTTGTATTTAAATAGGATCAACAATTATTATGTAATAACGATTTATGTCTTGTGTTCTCCAGTCTCCTTTTTCACATTTTTTTGCGGCCTTATGGTTCATGGTAGGGCAGAAAGCAATGTATACCTGAACAGGGCACATATTAGGGTGTTAAAGTGGATCTCTTGTTAAAATGCGATAGGACGTACCGTTTTCGAGTAAAACGCACTTCTTTGCAAAAAAATATTTCAGATCACACTTTTCATCGACTGACTCACTGCTGACTACGAAAAAATAAAACTATGTGTCGCTTCTTGCTTTTTCTGTTTATGAGGGACATTGCTAATGAACCAATGAAGGGACTCGGATGGACTCCCCTATTTGAAGGTTCACGCTTGTCTCGAATCATCATTGCAACTTATTTTGTGTCTATAACAAAATCCACCGTAATTTTACCTTCCTCGAGAAACAGCTATTATATGTACATTTCATCGGAAAATGATTTAAAAAAACAAACTCCTAAGAAAGAAAACACCAAAATGTTGCATTTATTTATCAGATCACAATTCAGAACACAATGAAAACTCAAAGCAAACATAACGAAACAAGTGCGTTTTACTCGAAAACGGTAAGTCCTATCGCATTTTAACAAGAGACCCATTTATTATGTGTCCTGTCCACGTGTATAATGCTTTCTGCCCTACTATGAACCATAAGGTCGCAAAAAAAAATTGTGAAAAAGGAGACTGGAGAGCACATGACATAAATCGTTATTACACAATAAGTGTTGATCCTACTTAAATACAAAAACACATTTTCTATGTGCAATGAATTGGACTTTTAGGATAAACAAAAACATTTACCAGAATTATACTGGTTTTGGTTTTTTTAATGCAACAATACCAAAATAGCCATTTTTGGCATATTTTGCTGTCTAGCTCCTAAACCAACGAATGTATTAAAATGAAGGGTCGCATGCATGAAAAAAAAATGGGCGAAAAAAGTAGGTTCATTTTTTTTTTAAAAGGGTTTTTCAAAATTTCAACATCCCGTATCATGAAAACTACGCGGTATTCGATGAAAGTTTTTCCACAAATCATCATCCCTCCTTAAGGGCATTAGTATGTGTAGTATTGTAGATTGGAAATAATAGCCGTTTATCCTGTACAGAAGACCCCCAAATTCGGACAGCGTGACCTTTCCGGCCTCGTACAGCCAAAATCGTTTTTCCTAAGGCAAATGTGTAATATATATATATATTACGTAGAGAAGGGATGAATCTTCAAAAAGTGTAACTTGGTAAAGAGCCCTACGGGCAATAGGGAAACAGATATGGACACATAAGTAAAATTTCAAAGTTTCAACCCTTAAAAATAGGGTATGCACATGGTGTAGCAGGGTGTAGTTTTCTGTACTTGCTTGTTATGCCCTCTTAAACAACTTCCACAAAAAAAAGTCCGCAGTACGCAAAATTTTTTATGATGTCTAATTCGACTGGAGTCTTCTTCCAATTTTGATAAGTTATTTCCTGAGTATCCGTCTTTTTTTGCTCACTTCCGGTTTAACCGGAAATAATATACCGTATTTTCAGGGATTGGGCAACTTTGTTATTTCAAATGGAACACCCTGTATATTTTTCTACAGTTGGAAAGCCCATTGTTTCCCCTTTCCAAGAAGTCCATATTTTTCATGGAACTTACACAGAGCGATGGTTTTATAAGCTTTTAAACTGAATACTGCGTTTTATCGAAATGCTACGAAAAAAATAATGATTCACAAAGTAGACTATGGAAATAAAAGACAACATCACTTGTAAATGTCAAATTAGTTTATTGACAACTCGGGTACTTGAGTTATTTTAACAAAAATGTTTACTTTAAGTGAAAAAGCTAAGTGTGTAATCTTTTTTGCTGAAACTAAATGTTATAAAACAACACAAAGAAGATTTAGAACTATGTTTAACAAGGAACCTCCAACGAAAAATTCAATTAGAAAATGGTATAGAAACTTACAAGTGATGTTGTATTTTATTTCCATAGTTTACTTTGTGAATCATTATTTTTTCGTAGCATTTCGATATAACGCAGTATTCACTTTAAAAGCTTATAACACCACCACTTTGTATAATTTCCATGACACATATGGGCTTTTTGGAAAGGGGAAATTGTCTTTTTTCCAACTGGGGAAAAATATACAGGGTGTTCCATCTGAAATAACAAAGTTGCCTTATCCCCGAAAATACGATATATAATTTCCGGTTAAACCGGAAGTGAGCAAAAGAAACAGATACTCAGGAAATAACTTATCAAAATTAGAAGACTGGTGAAAACCGCATTTCATTATCTCAACTAATTCAAAAGTTATATAGGTTTAAAAAGGGTCAAAATATAATGGTAGCACATTACAGGCATGTTTCGTTTTTTATGTCACCATACCAGACAACAAGAATGTGCGACTCTTCTTATAACGGATTAACTACCTGAGCTCCAAAGACAGCACATTAGCAATGATATTCAAACTAGAATTAAACTTGAAATATGCATACGCTAAAAAAATTACTAATACTGAAGTAATTTCCACAAACACCAATACACTTGAATACTATTACTCTACTGTTTGCTTTTCCTTTCTCCCTTGTATCCTGGATTTTCTACGATAGAAGTGTATTTATATCTCTCTGAATGTAGTTACTTTACCTTTATTACACTGATTATAAATGTTATTATGGGGTGAATGCTTTCGCATCCAAGTAAGTAAAAATAACGTTTTTTTTAATGCAGTTTTCTGGAAATGTATATTCTACAAACTGTATAAACTACTTCTTGATATACAGTCTAGATTTAGACCTAACGATGGTTGCAAATGACATATTTTCAGCAGTGAATAAAAATGTTGTAACAGTATTGGTTATGTTGTATTACTCTAAGGCTTTCAATAGACTACATTACGTCTTATTTCTACTCTTACTCAAATATAATGGATTTAAAATAAATTATATAAATCTAATAACCAACTATAGAAAAGATATTGTTAAACTTAAAAACAAATTTTTGGAATCAAAAAATATCTTATATGAAGTTCCTGAAGGATCCGTTCTGGGACCATTATTTTATTACATTGTATACGAGTGAATTAGTATCATGTATTAAATACTGTTCATCTCATCTTCATGCTGACGATAACAGCCAATGACAATATTAATCATAACCTGGACACCTTACTGAAGGCTTCAAAGTCTCATTGTTTGACCTTAAATCCAGATAAGCCAGCATAATTATCTTTGATAGGAAAAAATTTAAATCAAAATGCGAACACCTAAATATAAAAATAAATAATATTAAATTAAATAGTGCGAGTTCGGTTAAAAACGTTATCGTTATACAGTCCTTGTTCGAATTCTGAACTCATTAGTGTTTTATAATAAAATATTGAATTTTAAATGCCTGTTTTATGTGTACCAAAAAATCAGCTTTCGTACAGATATACGCAATGATCCGGGAGCTAGCGACAGTTTGGGTTGACTCATTTTATTAACTTTGTTTGTTTTTCGTAGTGTATATGTCCTGTTAGTTGGTGAATGGCGAGTTTGCCATGCGAGTAGCGAGACATTGCAGAAATCCAGAAATCGAAAATCCTGGCCATAACTCTGAACATGGTTAAATCGCCTAAAAATGAGTACATCAGTCACAAAAAATATTTAAAAAAATTAAAAATGATGGGGGAGTGTTGTTTGCGGGTGTGCAAAAATTGAAAACACGTGATAAAAAAATGAGAATGGACAAAGCGGCTAAAAAGAGTGCATTAAACATGGAAAAAATATTGAAAAAGAATAATTTTATTGGGAGGGATGTTTCTAGGGGTGGAAAATGCGAAAAACGTGGCAAAATAATTTAAGAATGGACCAGTTTTCTAAAAATGAGTATATTTAGAATGGAGACATTATTTAAATAAAAATAAAGGTAATGGGGGGTAGTTTGCGAAAAGAATTAAAAATAAGTTATTAACAGTTAGTATGCAGTTGATAAACTAAAGTCTGTTCGCTGATAGAGTCCCGGAGTGACGTCACGAACGTCTGAACTAAGATGCCGTAGGCTCGTTGGTGTTTTCGAATGCACAGTGTCGTCGCTTTGTGTTATATTTTACATGATGTATTTAATTAGATTTATTTAAAGGAAATTGAATTATAAGCATATATAATACATCTATTGTAAATTTATAGTAATTTAGTTAAGTTTAGTCATGTTAAATAAATAAATTATAATACTGAATTGATTTGGTTTCGAGTAAAAAATATGATAGAGCAAATATACAAAATAAATACAATTAAATAATTGCAGCTAAATCTTTTTTATTCGATAATAGAATTTTGTCAAATAATTAAATATCATCTTAAAATAAAAATATATACTTAATACTAGTTATGCCGAACCCTATATAAAACAAATATGGCAGTAAAATACAATTACCTAGATAAGATAAATAAATAAATTTAGTTTTCTTCGTCAACGTCTAATTCTTTCGAGTCCTTATCATCGCTTTCATCATTAACACTTATAATGAGTGGTGTTACGTCCTATTGCATCGTCAGTAACAAGAGATACGAGGGGAACATTTCTCGGCCCTTAGCAACCTATTTCGGCGGCTTGGATACGCCACTGTGTGTTATTGAGTGTATATAGAGATGCCTATTGTCAACGTCCGTAGAACTTGGAAAATAGGAAAGACGATCGTAGCGCTAGCGGTTAGTTCTGTCATTTGGTTTTTGTTTTGCCGTTGCTCAAGCTGGAAGAAAACAAGTCGGCGAGGGCTAGCGTTTTATAATTTTGTGATTATTAATATCATGGAAACACGGATTAAACGTAGGGGCTTCTTGGTAGTTGTTTTATTAAAATTGTGTTGTGATATTTTGTCGAATGAACCCAGATTTCCTGGGATTCGAGCCGGCATGGTCTTCCATCTTGGTTTGCTAAAGGAACCGGTTAAACCGGTTGCGCCTTAAAAAAGTTGCGCCTTGATGTCTTTACCTCTTTAACGAGGATTGAGTTTTATTGTTATTATATTTCAGGATTCTTTTATCTACCTTTTTTTTTTTTTTTTGGGAGCACCCTTGGAACTTCATTTTTTTATGACACTCCGAAAACTTATTTTTGGTGCCTGCACCTTAGAATTTGGTTGTTTTGGATGCCCTGGATGTTTAGGATTTATTATTGATGTCTTGAGGACTTTCTTTTTGGAGCCCTTGGTAGCTTGCCCCTAGCTGAGTTGTGAGTGGACAGGGTAGGTGACCCTCCGAGTCTTTGGTAGTTTCCCCCTAGGACTTCAGGAGCCTTCTTTCGACACACCTTCGAGAGCCTATGTTTTGTGAGTCACAGCAGTCTGGGAACAACGCCTGGTGACAGAGCTGGAGCATCTTTGCCCCCGTGTCGACGACCTTTAATCGTTCGATCCACTTCAGTGGTCTAGCTAGAGTATCGGAATCCACGAAGTGTTACTGTAAGCTCAACCCAAGAAAGCACTTGACTGTAAGTAGCTTTGTATTCGTCCATCTTTGTCCTCTCGTCGGAAGTTGGAGCGTAGTGTGACACCACCGACCTACCTCTCTGTGTGCGCTTTTATTATTGTTTGTCAGACTTTAGTTTTGCATTATTATTTTAGGGCTTATGTGATGGGAATAACCCACAGTGATATAGTTATTTGAGCCGTTTTATATTTACATTTGTGTGTGTCAATATTTTGTACGTAGATTATTTATCCATAAGTATTGCCCTTATGGCATTTGTCTCATTAAAGTAAATCACATTGATATAAGACTTACTGCCTAGTTATATTGCCCCTTTGGCATTTGTTTCGTGGTTTATTAGAGTAAATTACATTAGTACGAATTTTTGGATAGCCGCATTGCTCCTGTTAATACTCGTTGAATTTTGATAGGAATTTTGAATAGTCCTGGTATTCTGGGAATTTTTAAATATTTATGTAAATAATTAAGTGTATTAGTAGTGTGATTTTCACTGGGGTTTTTGTACAACGAGCGAAAGGCCTTTTACACATTACCCCCCTAACATATAGGTTAGGAGTACCCATATCGTTTCGTTCGGCAGCCCTTCTGGCTCTTTAATGAAACTGTGCCTCTCTAGGTACCACTGATTAATTTTATAAAACTAGGTCAATGTGTTGTTGATCATTAAATATACATTTTATTAAAATATGTCGTAGTTTGTTTTCAAGTGACCGCCACAGCTGGATAACCACGTGCCCACCCCATCTTAACTGAGCTAAGCCAGGTATATAAATTTTTGCCGCCTCTCGAAGGGTAATCAAAACGTGCCAATTTAGTTTGTTTAGTCAATTATTATTTTAGTAGTCCTTTTTCCCCTTATCTGACGTTGGCACGTTAAGACCGCCTCTTTTTAGATGCGACAGTGGCATAACTTCTTCAGTATGAACCTTTCGATCATATGTCTCTAAAATCAATTTATTTGTGTGATTTACACACTTGGACCAAATTGAGCTCGACACTTAACATAAAGCCTCGTTCCACCTAGCAAGAACGGCTTCGTCACTAAAACCATCTTTCCCGATGTGTTTGTCGTAATACTTCTTACAAATTCCCCAAATAAGTTCTATTGGGTTGAACTGGCACTGATGTGGTGGAAGCCGCAGTACTTCATGCCCTTTCATTCTCTCTAATTAAATTGTCGACAACATAGTGTTGCTCTATTCTGTTAGCTCCAGCTATTTGGAGCAATTCAGCTTTAAATGCGGTATCACTGAAATCTATGTTTTTGGTCTTTAACCAGGTTTATATTTCTTCTTTTGTCCAAAATCGGATTGGCTGTTTTTCTTCAACCCGAGAATGATACTTAGCATTATCTAAAACAATAATGCTTGGATTTTGTAACACCGGTAAAAGTCTCTCTGTCAGCCACTTTTCAAAATTTTCAGAGTTCATGTTGTCATGGTAATCTGCTGACTTATTCTTGCTGGAGAAAACTGAACTCGCGGCTTCAGCAAATCCATGCATAGATCCCGCTTGTACAACTATAAATCTTTTACCTTCTGTAGCTGTACGACGCCTTTTCAATTTACTGGAATCATCTTGCCAAGAACGTTTTAATCCTCCTCTGCTAAAGATCCAAATTTCGTCTAGAACACTACATCTTTGGAGTCACTACTTTTCATTTTTTTTACGTATTTGCGTAAAAACTAGCCGTTTTAGATAAAGTGGTCTTTCACACAGTACTTTTCTATTGTCATCTTCTTTAAAGGAAAAGCCTAATTTTTTAATTACCTTATATAAGCTGGTACGGCTAATATCAACTACTGCTCTAGATTTTAGCTCTTCTAAAAGGATAGCCAAGGAAATATGTTTTTTAACCGAATCTTTAGGTTCCACACTTTTTTTGTCGTTTTTAGCTCTTTTTCTTACAAACTCTTTATCGATTTTTAGAGCCTCACCCACTCGCCGTTGAACAGATTTTATTGACAATAAATATCCACCATTTTCATTTTCCTTTTGAAAACAGTCCAACAAATTCAAAACTACTACTGTGATTGCGGATTTAAAAATTCGCCAGGATACATGTTTACTATTTTAACAATAGAACAAGACTAAAATGGCCCTCTTAGGCACTGATTGAAATAAGCGCACTATACCTGCTATACCCGACTTTCGAAAAAATCGACCCGCTTCTGAAATCGCCAGCCGCATTCGATGACGAAACGCGTTACGCAAATTGGTTTGCTGTCGAACAATAGAAATGCCTCTCGTCGGTCATAACCTGACCACAAAGATTAAAACTTACGTTACGAATTAGGTTACAAACAATATTTCAATAAAGACAAGGACGAATAGGACGATATTCCTTACACTGTACGACCGGGATTCTATCAGGGAACAGACTTTAATTATTAAGGTATGCTCAAAACGACCTGTGAATCTTTTACTAATCTGCTCCATTTAGCGCTGCAGCTCCTTGACTATTAATATTCAAAAACATTTTTTAAACAAAGTTGTAGGTAATTATGTCTTTTATAAAATTAATATTAGCTATATTAACCCTACTATTAGCTGATGAGGTGATATTGTCAAAAAACAAATAGTCTTGCACGCCATATTTTCAAGATGACGGCGTTAGAGGAAATGCACCAAGGTAAAGAACTTGGATATTCATTAGGATCGCAAAAAAATTCAATATTGCCCGACCTTTTGCAGGACAAACCTACCCATCTACTGAACAAATATTCAAAGGAGATATTTAAGTTGGAAAGGCATAATTTCTGTAATTCACGATGAAAGCATAAAGTGTGGACGTAAAATTCGATATATGTCAATAAGCGGCTTCCCAGAATAAACTGAATGCAACAGTTCTGCAAGGGAAAGAAGGAAACCGAATACTAAATTGGAAGTAAGAGTTTATAAGTGAATCAAATAAAATTTTATTTAGCTCATTTTTCACTCGCTGTAGAATAATTATCCGCCGGTATATTTATTAAGGTGATTCGAACGTATCCAGTTTAAAATCTGTCAATGTCTGATGCGAGTCGAAAGTTACAGGAAAAAGGAAATGGCGCCTGAGGTAGGCACATTTGCATGTAAATTGAATAACGAGGA
Organism: Rutpela maculata; assembly: GCA_936432065.2. Taxonomy (NCBI): domain Eukaryota; kingdom Metazoa; phylum Arthropoda; class Insecta; order Coleoptera; family Cerambycidae; genus Rutpela; species Rutpela maculata. The sequence continues at coordinate 101,252,873 of OW386291.2, forward strand.
GCGAGGTAGAGGCTTCTCCGAGACAAACGAGACTTGGTGACGAACTAGAGGATAGGATTCTAGACAGAAATATGATGAATTGAAACCCAAATGCACCCGACTCATATCTATGTTAATAAATTGGATAGATGGTCAAGGGTTATATATTCTCATGGCTACAGCGAAAAAAGAAGTGATTTTAGGTGACAAGAGATGAGGAATATTATATGAGAATATACATAAGCTCGTTGGTGTTTTGCATTTATGCTCTAAATATTTCCTTTAAAAATATGATATCAGAAAATGAGTAATAAAAATACAATCTTATAATAATATTTGCATAATCCTAAATGTACGATTAGATAATCGCATCAGGTATCGATTTACAGACTTTCTGAAATTTGCAATCGTATTTAAATCGCAGGAGAAATTAGTTTCGTGCTATAATAAATCCTTACACTTTTAAATTTCAAATAAAAACATATGACTTTTCATTTCCTAAAGTGAACCTAAAACTGCATACTATACTAAAAATTCAGAAGAAAATAGGCAAGCACTAATTTTGGGCATATTCCTTTTATTTTAACTTTCAAGTTTCAAATTCAAATGCTCGAATTATGCACCTTCCATTTACCGGGTGGCTCGGCCGATAGGGGCACTCTTGTAACTCTTAAACGGGTAAATGATTTTTTTTTTAATTTGGTGTAATGATATGGGATGAAGTTTCCAATTATATGATGTAAAGAACCAAAATGGCCGACTTCCGGTTTCGATGTAATTGACATGAAAGTCAAATTTTTAAACAGGACAACCTATATACTTTTGCATATTTGTATTCTGCTGGTCAAAGTACATATGATCTGACTCAAATATTATTTTGATGTCCAAAAAATATAGATTTTGTAATTTTTAGTTTCAATCATAGAAGGTTGCGATTTTGCCAAAATTGTTAAAAATAAATCTGAAAGTACTTTTGAAACATTATCTCTTCATTTACTAACATTAAACACGATTTATTCTTCATTAAGTTCAACGATATTGGTTTTTCAACGAAAACTATTTTTTTTAATGGAACTCCTAATAATATTTGAGGGTCAGATCATTTGTATTTTGGCTAGCAGGACAAATATGCAAAAATATACAGGGTGTCCCATTTAATAATTTGATTTTCATATAAATTGCATCGAAACCGGAAGTCGGCCATTTTGGTTCTTTACATCATATAATTAGGAAGTTTCCTATTTTAGAAATATCATGTAGATTCAACCTCATTTATAGAGCGGCGGCCGAATCCTCGAAAGTCGTCGTTTTAAAGGCGAACCCAATATTGCGGTATAATTTTATAAGACCTTTACAGATTTGTTTATAAGGTCAGTTTTTACACAAAATTAACTGGACGACTGTGTATGGTGGTCGTGTCCTATTTTATTGGCCGAAAACTTAAAAAAACTGAAAATATGAATTTTAAAGTTTAACTCTATATAACTTTGAAAGCAAGGAAGATAAGGAAATGTTTTTTTTTGTCAGTTTAAAAGGCAGAACATTCTCCTTTAAATTTATGTATAATTTGCTGCAAAAAAATAAAACGTAACCTTCAAAAATTAATGTTATTTTAGAAATTGCGCAAATATTTAATGTTTTTGTTATATTAAACTTGCTATAAGTCGGTTATAAACAGAGGAAATTAAATTTTATTCTGTCCAAATTTTATGGGCTTTAATTTGTCTCGATTAATAATGGGTCTATGTTTAAAAATAAAGGAGATACAGAGCTCTATTCACGACGAAACGTGGGGCGGCGGCAGAGCCGCAAGACTCCCTCTTGCCCGCTCAACCCGCGATGAGCTACATACAGTACAGTATTTGTTTACAATTTTTGTCGTTTAGTTTACGTGTATGCGTGTTTTATAATTTGCTGTGTGGTGTTTTATGCAATTATGAAGAGAAATAAATTTTACTTTTGTGTATGTTGACAGTCTTATGTTTACTTGGAGTTTTAAAAGGTAGTGGGTAATTATTTGTAGGTTTTTGGTGTACCAAATCTAACGTGTTGTAAAATTTGCAGAATTACGATGAATAAAGATACCTGTATTTTTTGCTGTAAAACCATAACCGAATACAGTTGTTAAGAAACCAACACTTCAGGTATTCGCTACGATTTTTTCGGCAGCAGAAATCAGAAAAGACGATGTTTCCTTACGAATATTATCACAACAAAATCAAATACGTGAAAAACCTAAAAATTTCGCTTAAGTTGCAGAAAATCATTTTGCACTAAAAACAATATTAATAAAATAATTGTATCCAAACAAATGATCCGCGTTGCAGCACTAGCAGTGGTCGTGTTAGTAACAAATTCAACATAACGACTGATTGCTTAATTTGTAGTAAAAGCGGAACTTATAAAAAAAAGGGCTTAGTATCCATTAGTACGGGGACAGGAAGTGGTACTCGCGAAAAAATATTAAAAAACGCTAGAGAACGTAATGGTGCCATATTGCAAGGTAGAATGCAATTTTATACTGATCTCTTCGCCGCAGATGCAAAATATCATCATCATAATATCAAGTTCTTGTTACGCCAAATATATAAGCAAAAGAAACATATCAGCTAGCAACCGAAAAGATGAACTACACAGAGGAAATGCCTTTAATATTTTTTACCTAAAAATTCACGATGATCTCGTAGAGCAAAAAAAATGTGTAACGTTGACAAGTCTCTGTCAGCAGCTGGAGAAAATACTAAAAAACTTTAATATAGACTTCCAAATTTCACAGAATACTGGTAACATTCGGAAAAAAATTGAAAAACATTTTGGGGAAATTCTATCTTTTGTGTGTCGACAGGGAAAACCGACTCTTGTACTTTCTAAACAGTATGAATATGATATTAAATATTCTTCTATAATAAAAGAAGATTCTAGTTCTGAAGAAGAGTTGGCGACGAAACTTTGTGAAGAAAATGAAAATTTAGTATTACATACAGCTGCAGGTATCTTAAGAAAAACAATCCTAAATCGCAAAAATGAGACTTCTGTGAAAAATTATATAACCACACAAGCAATAAATGAAAATAAATGCAAGGAAGAAATTCCATATACTTTATATAAGTTTTTGTCATGGGCATTAAACGAAAAACATTTTGCTGACTCTTCAGCTAGTAGTTTTGATATTAATGTTGTGGCCATTTGTTCAGCTATTTTAAACAGTTTTGACAAAATTAAGATTGTAACTACCTTCAGCTTAGGTCTTTCTATTTTCATTTACCAAACGGTGAGAAGCAGGAAACTTATCCCAAAAAGTATGGCTTTTTATAATAAAAAGAATTGCAACAGTAATAAATGTGTCTGTAAAAATGAGGGAATGCTTTGTTCAATGGAATGTAAATGTAATATGAATGGTAACAATATTACCAACTTTTCAGAAGAACAGGAAGAAGATAATATACCAGAATAAGCTTTATTAAATAATTAAATAATTTTAAACATTCTTAAAGCTCTTTTTTTAGAATGCCAATCAACACTCCTTTATTATTATAAGTAGGTAGGTACTAAACGAAAATTACAAAAGTATGTTGAAATTACGTCTATGGTTGCCTTCTAAAATAAGCTTATTGTTTTATTTATAATAAATTATCATTCAATCCCAATCTAAAGTTAAAAATCTATTATATTTAGGGGGGCATTCTCACTGCGAACGCGTCTAGTTTGATGACGAGTAGTGCGGTCCGACTGAGGGGGGGAGCCTCGTGGCTCTGTCGCCGTACTGTGCCTCGCTGTGTTTGAACGGCCGTATCTTCTTTATTTTCAAAAATAAATTAATCGAGACAAAATAGAGCCTATAAAATTTGTAAGTTTTTGAATAAAAAATCATTTATGTACCTCTTTTTATAAGCGAATTACGGTAGGTTAAAGATAATAAAATATTTAAACATTTACGCAATTCCTAAAATAACGTTAATTTTTTAAGGTAAACTTTTTTATATGTGCAAAAAATTATACATAAAATTAAATAGAAATGTTTTTTCTATAAATCTGTAAAAAATCAGGTTTCTGTCTCAAATATTTTTGAAGCTATATGAAGTTAAATATTAAAATTAAACTTTCCAATTTTTTTACGTTTTCCGGCTATGACATAGGTGCCGACCAACGGAGACAGTAGTCCATTATGATTTTTATGTAAAAAAAACATGCTCAATCGAAGTACAATACAGTACAATAAATTATACCTCGATATTGGGTTTTTGAACGCAAATGCCAGGCGACCGCTGCACTCTTAGTAGTATTTCAGTTAACTAGTCAAACCAAAAAAAAAAAAAAAATCATCTCGATATCTGAAAAACTCGCGAACTTATTTAAATTGACGATTTGCACGAAAGAAAGTTTGGTAAAAAGTGTCATGGCGCACAGTATAAACATGTTGACCAACTCGTCTAATTTACAAACTTTGCAACAATTAAATACCTATAATATAATAATCATAACATTGTTTTCATTATCTTTAATGTTAAACCTACTTCCATTGAATATAAATCATATTTGATAGGTTGTTTCGTAGTCTACAACATTTAAAAAATGTCGAATTATACAATTTACCAAACACTGTTTCCAGCTTTCAGTTTAGAGGAGTTGGCAGCAGTGATTGACAAAATGCATAATTCGACTTTTTTTTAAAGATTGTAGGCTACGAAACAACCTAATAAAGATGATTTATATTCAATGGAAGTAGGTTTAACATTAAAGATAATGAAAACATTGTTATGATTATTATACTATAGGTATTTAATTGTTGCAAAGTTTGGAAATTAGACGAGTTGGTCAACATGTGCAGTGAATTACAGTGATACCAATCTCGACACTTTTTACCAAACTTTCTTTCGTGCAAATCGTCAATTTGTATTTGAATACTTCGCGCTAGACTGTCACGTCACAATACACAACTCACTATTATTTTAGGCACAATTACTTCTTCAAACAATTAAAACGTTAAACAAGCCCAACTACAAAAATGTCTTACGCTGTGTCCGGTAAGAATAACACTGTTAGTTCATTCAGTGTTATTCCATACTTCTGGTGCCCGCGCCCGCTCGCTGTTGACGGAACCATGTACGAGCCTCAGCCCAGATGAGCGCTAACTTCTACTTCCACATCAATTTTGGGTCATAAAATAAAATTAGATTTTTTTCCTATTACTTCCACATCCATTGGAAGTATAGTAACGACAAAAAAATTTCAAAAATTTTTATTGTTCAAATAGGCTTAGAATGTCACGAAACGTCGATATTTTAAGTTTGAGCTTGAGTTTGAGTCTGTCGGTCTGTCTGGTTAGGGGGTAAATTGGTAAATTTGGGGAAAATAGGTAAATCAAGCAGGTAAGAGTCTATAAAATTGGTATTTAGTGTATACAAGATATATACAAAAAAAAAATGGCATTAGCCGCCCCCATTACCACCCCACCACATTATTAAAGGGGATGAAAAAAAAATTGTGATTTAATGTGTGTACAAGAACCAGAAACCACAAAATGTTTTTTTACTTCATCCACCCCCCCACTACCACCCCCTATCATCACCCCCGCTACCGATGTGGGGTATCGTTTTATGAATTTTTGGGGTAGAGGATTTCAAATAATATATTATTAAAGTTCCATAAACAATTATTTCCACATACAAAATATTTTCGTTGTGAGTGACTTGGATAAAAAAATCTGGATGTGGAAGTAGTGATTCGTTGGGTAGCGGTTTTTTATTTATAGAGATAATTAAAAAAAAATTACAGTTATTTTTTAGATTTTTACGAGAAAATGAGAAAAATGGAAACTTCCTAATTGAAAATTTCATCCCATATCACTATAGTAAATTTGAAAAAAATCCATTCGTCCATCCAAAAGTTACAAGAGTGTCCCTATCGGCTGAGCCACCCGGTATACATTGATGCATTTTCTTTGTAAATTCTTGGCAGACATTTCTTCATATCTTTGGATATTTTCTAATTTACAGTGTATTTTTAAGTTTCCTATGTACATTTATATGCATAAATTAATGGCATAAAATCTATCCAAAGTAGCAAATAGAAAAAATCTAATGTGTATAAATCTGACGACCAATGGGGTCACTAAATAGCATATTTTCGTTTCAATAGCATCTCTACTTTTAAGGATATTTCTTTTAAATTTTCACATTTTCCAATTATTTGTGTTCGAAAAATTGATCTCAAGCATAAAAAGTTAGCTAAATTTTCATTTAGAAAGGGGGACCCTACAATATTATCACTCAAAATATAAAAAAATGCATTTTTACGGTGTTTCTGTATGTCTCATGAGTTAGCTCGTGAGTTAGCATGTCAAATAATGTGAAATTATACGCCAAGGTAACGATGACAGTGTTAAGTAATGCTTGTAGTTGCATTAGATCTGTGCGAAATCAGAAAAATGTGGCTAAAGTCGTTTTTTTAATAGGAAAGTGCAGATATGTAGTTCATATATTTAAAAAAAATTCATTTCTCAGAATGAAATTAGGTAGAATACTCTGAGCCAATTCGAAAGCACTTTTTACAAAAGTTACGCAGAAGGCACATTTTTTTAGAATACTCAAGCGCATACTTATTTGAACAATAAAAATTCCTCTGTAAATTTCTAGACTAATTACACAGATGACAGTAAAATGAAAATTGAAATATTTACTATGATACGTTTCATGTTTGGTTGCATTCTAGAAACGAAACCATATATTGCTGTTAGAAATACTAGGACTGGGAAGTGATAATGTTATAGTACAGTACAGTACAGATAATGTTATAGTACAAAATTGGTCCACGTGAATTATAAATATGGTTTATTTCAAATCATCATTTGATGGCATATTTACAAACGAACTCTTAATTAAAAATGAGGAAGCTTCAGCAGGCAATCATGTGACAATAATTACCTTTAGATAAATAAATCAAGTTTAGAAATATAAAGTTGTACTTTTTTTCAGCTACAAGTTAAATAACAACACCTGTTAAATAGGAAACTTTAGGTACCATCAGACTAATAAAATAACTGAACTTAACTCAAATACGGACTAATAATCACTGGAAAAACTAATTCATTAAAAAATATTTAAGACAACTTTGTTTATATTGCAATTGTGCATATATACATATTTCAAAGTATATTGCCAATTAACATTTTTCACCAGTACAATTACGATTTGGAAGTCTGCCTGGCTTCCGGTAGTAGAGGGGCCTGCAATGTGGACACAAAGGGGACATTATAAGTTTTACATATGTGTTACGTGCACTTAAGAAAAAACAATAATAATTTTTAAATCCTCCTTGCTGAATATCTGGATATTTAAACAAAGGAAAAGCTTTAGGGTACGGACATGCCGAAGATGCTTAGTAGTTCAGTGTGTAGTTCACTACGATAGCCGCCATCAATTTTTAGAACAAACCTGTACATTTAAATGGGACCGCATATGCCGAGGATGCTTGCAGCAGTTCATTCTAGCAGTTTACATGGAAGTCACCGCGGTAGCTGGCCATTCATAATTTTATATATTTGGTGTGAGGTACGGAGATCCCGGAGTTGCCTCGCAGCTAGAAGTTCAGCCCACAAATTCAGTCTATGCATCGAAGTCGTCAATTTGTAAAACAAACCTGTACATTTAAATGTGACCGCACATATCGAGGATGCTATCAGAGCAGTTTACTTCCGAAGTCTACCAGCATGTTCACCTCGAAACAAAGTAGTTTTTACATGGTAGTAGACTTCGCGGGTGGCGAATATTTACCAGATTTTGAATAAATATTTCTATGCATATTTTTTTAAGTTATAGTCAACAACCTTAATTATTGCTTTATAATTAAAATATACAGTATGTCCGCGGATGGGGTTTACAATAGGTGTAATCGCAAATTTTTTTAACTTTTCGAGAAAATGTTATTCTTTATAAAAGTTTTTCCTTGTCTAAAAAATAGTAATGACTTTGAGAAAAATTATATTTTTTATACGTGGTGCGCAAAAATTACAAAACTTATAATTCCAAGAGTAAACTGGTTATATTTTTTATTTTGGAATAAAATGTAAAATAAAAAAGTTGTTTCAAATTATATGGTCTGTCCAAATTCAAAATTTCACTTGAATATTGCAATGTTTCGAAATGAGTGAATTTCTATTAAAATACTTGATGGATTTTGTCAATTTTGTTTTGCTTACTTTTATTTTATTTTGACAAATACTACAAGCCGTAGAAATTTGGAATCATATTTTATGAACATCTTCTATAATTTTCGTAATGTTCTATTTGATTGTTAGGTGCGTTGTTACCTAGTTACGTCTACATATCATGACATATCTGCATTAAAAATTTTTTTAAATGTTAACTGTCGAGCAAAGAATTATTTTAATAGAGTACTATGGAGACGATGGGAGTTCATACCGTTACGTTCTTCAACAATTTAGTGAGAAATTTCACAATGTGTTGCATCCCTTAATTTATAGTGGTCCTCTAATTTTGTTTGTGTTTAAAAAAATAAATGCCCTGATAGACCCCAGGACGAGAAGCGTGTGTCCCTGTTTTACTTCCACATTCAGTGGAAGTATAGTAACGACAAAAATTTTTTTTTTAATTTTTATTATTCAAATAGGCTTAGAATGTCATGAAACGTCGAGATTTTAAATTTGAGCGAAAACAAAATTTCTGTCTGTCGGTCTGTAACTTTTTTTGTGCGCACGTTTACTCTGGAACCGTTTGAGATGTTGACATGAAATTTGGTACACATATGTACTTTAACGAGATCTAGAATTAGATTATATTTTCATCTTGTTTCGTCGAAGGGTTGGGGGGTAAATTGGGGTAAATTTGAGGTAAATAGGAAAATCAAGCGGATAAGAGTCCATAAAATTGGTATTTAGTATATACAAGAGAAGCCAAGGTCTTAAAAAAAAATGTTGGCATTAGCCATCTTCATTACCACCCCCACCCCATTATTAAAGGAGATGAAAAAAAGATTTAGTGTATGTACAAGAACCAGAAACCTCAAAATATTTTTTTACTTCATCCACCCCCACTACCACCCCTTATCACCACCCTCACCCCACTACCGATGTGGGGTATCCTCTTATGAGTTTTTGGGGTAGAGGATTTCAAATAATATTATTAAAGTTCCATAAACAATTATTTCCACATACAAATTTTTTTCGTTGTAAGTAACTTGGATAGAAAATCTAGATATGGAAGTAGTGATTCCTTGGGCAGCGGTTTTTTCTCCTTTGTTGATCTTCAATATTTATTTTTTCATTGTCGACATGGGTTAATTGAAATAAATGGTTTTTAGGGTAGCGGTTGGCTGTATGGCTAGTGGCCAGATGCCAAAAAAGAAAAAAAAGCTCCACTACGGGTTTATTAATATAACTAAAAATAATGAGTAATATATAACACCCTCCATCCAATTTTTATTATAAAAATCAGACTATCAAATAATATGACAATCTATAAATTATCCAACATAGAAGTTCCTAAGAAAGTTGACTCAAATTTAGGCCGCTATATTGGGCTGGCCATTTCGAGTTTCCAGTTTTATTAATTTTCTTGACAGTTTAGTACATCTACTTGCAAAATTTCATGGTCTTAGCATGCCTGAAGAAGCCCAAACAAACAGATATAGCCGTTATATGACTCATTAACTACGTCGAGGCATCTTGCGAACTAAACAGAGTTCCCAAGGAATCAACTACTAAGGAATCACTACTTTCACATCCAGATTTTCTACCCAAGTTTCTCATAACGAAAAAATTTTGTATGTGGAAATAATTGTTTACAGAACTTTAATAATATAATATTTGAAATCTTGTACCCCCAAAACCCATAAAACGATATCCCACACGGTAGTGGGGTGTGGGTGGTGATAGGGGGGTGGTAGTGGGGGTAGTGCAAAAATATTTTGAGGCTTTTGGTTCTTGTACACACACTAAATCACAATTTTTTATCCCCTTTAATAACATGGTGGGGGTGGTAATGGGGGTGGCTAATGCCAAAAAATATTTTGGAACCTTAGCTTCTCTTGTATACACTAAATACCAATTTTATGGACTCTTACCTGCTTGATTTACCTATTTACCCCCAATCTACCCCCCAACCCTTCGATGGAATAAGATGAAAATATAGTCCCAGTCCCAGTTCCACATCCCGTTAAAGTACATATGTGTACCAAATTTCAAGTTAAAATATCTCAAACGGTTCCAGAGTAAACGTGCACACAAAAAAAAAATTACAGAGCGACAGACAGAAATTTTTTTCGCTCAAATTTAAAATCTCGACGTTTCATGACATTCTAAGCCTATTTGAACAATAAAAATTATCAAAAAAATTTTTGTCGTTATTATACTTCCACTGGATGTGGAAGTAAAAGTAAATAAACAAATTACATAGAACAGAATAGAATGTAATTTATAATTAGGCAATTTTCTGTAAATAAAACAAAACGCATCGAAATTTTTCTACCTGCGATAATTCCCTATTTACACGTAAAGAGTACCCATATTTTATTGCTTTGGCAATATATGCATTTGAATTCGTTCAGTCCGCATGAAGCCACACTATACGTTTCCTGTGCTCATATGTATTAAAAAAGATACACACGTATGCACTCACATTCTTTTTTGTAGAAAATTTAATTCTCTACAAGTATTTATTATCAAAAAGTTTCAGTTAATTTTATCTACTATTATGACCAGTAGAGAATGTAAAAAAAGATTTTTTGCACAAATAACGTTTGTTCTGGCAATATTTTGCAGCACAAACAGAGCACAAACTTGGAAATAATAGAGAAATGTTGCACAATAAATAACACAATAACACACTTCAATAAGTACGTCTATGAACTAAATAAATTGTACCCAAACTGTACCTATGTCGCCCGCACTGTTTTCCAAAGTTTTTAAAAACATAGAAGGTCGACCTAGGTACTGCTTTTGTCTTTGTGGTTGGAAAATAATGAAATCTTATTAGCGATTTTTTTATTTCAAATCTGAGTACTCCGCTGGATTCGGCAACCCCTCAAATGGGTTTGTTCCAAATTTCGTGAAAAAAAACCTATTTTTGGATTTTTCCCGAAAGAAATAAAAATTATGAAATTGCCAATGAAAATCCACTTTAATTGTCAATTTGTGTTAAGTTTTAATTATTTTAATTTCTGATTGCAATAATAATTATTGCCATGCAACTTTCATTACATTTCATAATTTTCCACCCACAATAACAAACGCAGTAGGTCGACCTTTTTGAACTGATTGATAAACTTCTTCGGCATGTGCACCCAGTATCGCGGCATTAATTGACTGAAACTTGCGAGCTGAACTTCTAGCGGTGTGACATCTTCGACATGTCCGTACCCTTAGAACACATGCACTAAGAACAGAAAATGTGAAAGTCGGCAAAATTTGTAAACTCAATTTTTGTAGATTGGGTGTGATTTTTCTAAGTACGGCAGAGTTTTATTTTAATGTATAGTTCCATGTATGATTCGATTTTGAGATAAATCCATTACATATAGATCTCCACGTACTTAAGCGCGTACCTTTAAATATAAAAGAATCAATTGTTTTAATTATTTCAAAAAAAAAAACTTAAAAAAATGGTAAGTATATCACTTCTTCCGAGTTCTGAACTTCCAGATGGTGTTTACTACTCTGTATTGTATTTTTTTACAGAAAATATTCACTTTGTTCATTCAATACGTTTAATTTCTTTTTTATTGAATATTCTGTATGTGAATGAGTTAATTGATTTATAATGCCTAAATTAATGTTTTCACAGTTAAACAAATACAACAAATTCAAATATATCTAATAAATCCGGCACAAAACGCAAAGATTTATGGCTGCTTTCTGGAGTAAAACAGGTCCATCTACTGTTTTATCAGCGTGTTTTATCTGTTGCAATATACTTAATAAAAAATTACTACTAGCGCTTGAGTAACTAAACTGTCGCCGGAGAATATCTGAGGAAATTCGAGACACGAACAACTCTAATGCTGCGAGATTTAGTGTGGAGTATAAAACATCATAATGATTATGGAAAGACGTATAAAAAGGATAACCAAGTCTATCTAAGTAGTAATAATTATTTCATTTATAATAATATAACAAGCTAAAAACGTACTCTTCGCCTGTTCACTGAACTTTTTATATAATTGTTACACATTCTATAGGATACTCTTCGCAGTTTTTTGTAAATAGTGTTAGTTTAGACATTTTTAATTTTATAGTACGAACTTAGTTGGTAAAAGACTCCATGTAAAATAAAGTAATAATTAAAAAAAACATACCAAGCCCCTTTTGGGTTTCGAACCCGGAACCCTTGTATTCCAAGTCAAAAGCGTAAGAACTACACCACCACCTTACACGTAAAAAAATGTAAATTTTTACATTATAAGACACGAGCTAAAATCATATTTTCACGGTTCTATATTACATTATGAAATGTATATTTGTAAAATATATAAATATTTAAATATTAAAATGAAATATCATTCCACCAGTTTTTTATTCAATTACAAAAACCTAAAAATAAATTTTTTTTTTTCAAATTTAAATCATTAATAACATTTTTATTTACCGATCGATTTTGTTCAAAAACAATAGGGTTCTTCCTCTAAGTAACACTAACTTACTGTCCAAATTTCAATACAATCGGATTTTTCCTTCTTGAGTTATCGCGCTTACAAGAAACGTGACGGACGGACGGACAGACGGACATTTTGAAAGTTGTTCAGAATTCGTTCACTAACATAAAGATATGAAAATTTTTTGTCTGCGAGCGATATTTATTGATTTAGAAGTGTGCCGATCAAATACAATATACTCTTCGTTTTTGCGAAGAGTATAATAATAATAATAATAATAATAATAATAATAATAATAATAATAATAATAATAGTAGGAGCATTAGGAACAATTCAGAAGGGCCACTGCAAATATTTAGAAGACCTCCCATGCAAAGTAAGTCCGTTCCAGATTCAAAAAATAGCCCTTCTAGGAACAGCCCACATACTACGGAAGGTTCTATATATGTAAGACCAACATTCCTGAGATCTCAGGTAGAGATCTGGAATGAAGGTGAAGTGTCCTCCCCAACCTCAAGCTGAGGGAGTGAATAAAAAATAATAATAATAATAATAATAATAATAATAATAATAATAATAATAATAATAATAATAATAATAATAATAATAATAATAATAATAATACGTTTTTTACATAAGAAGTTAACATGTGTTTTACAATCATTTTACATATGAGAATATATTGTAAATAAACAAGAGATAACCCACAAAAGTAAACTTGCACGTGGGTACAATTTGCTTATTTACCTTTTGTAAAATATTAATAATTATAAGTAAATATAGTAGTAGTAGATTGACAACGTATTTATTAATGTAAATAATTACAAATAAGCGAAATAATAAAACCTGAAAAAAGAAATCTTTATATAACTTTTGCAAAGGAAAAAAATAAAAAAGTAGATAAAAATTTTGCATATCCTGATTCAAACTGAACAGTAATGTCTAATAAAATCAATTTCAGTAGGTAACTCAATATAACACCTCTTTACTCAGAATTTGTATACAAATAAATATTTGATAAGTTAATTTTTAATATTAACCGAGTTATGTATTTCTTGCCTATTTATGTTAAGAATGTATTTTTTAGTATTTTTTTAAAATAACTTTGTTGTGTTAATTACTTGTAGTTTAGCTGGCAATGTATTGCCCAGTCTGGATGAAAAATAAGTATAATTTCTTTGCCTTACTGTTTTGATTACTGTCGGTACCATTGCCCCATCTTTACTTCAGGTTTCATATTAAAAGGATAGCATGTGTTTATTTTTGTGTTGGTTTGATACTACATTAAGAAAATATAATTGCCTTACGTCCAGTATTTTCACTTCTGAAAAAAGTTCATAACTTGGGTATTAGGTTTTTTTTTCGATTTTGGCCTTGGATATACTCTTCTAACCAAGAGACAGCTATGTTTAATTTCCCCTCTTCTGTGTCAAACATAAAGTCATCAGCATATTGGACAATTCTTAAATTACCTTTCAGAGCGATATCATTTGTATAAACATTAAATAAAACAGGGCTCAGAACAAGTATTAAGTTTTAAAAAGGGTATTTTTAAGAACTTTTTCTGAATGATAATCTAATTTTTTTTAGGTGGCAGTACGTAACTCCACCCAAAACCTAGAATGCCATATATTAATCTGGATTCAACTAGCGCAAAGTAGACCATTTGCATAAGGGGTATGTCTAATATATTTATTAAATATTTAAATCTATACTCCTCAGAGTTTGTGTAATGTTATTAACTTGCAAGTCCCATCTTAAATGTCATCAATCACTATGCCTAAATATTTCGTTGATCCAGCTGAAGATATTTCTATTATCTTGCTGTGGTTATTTATTTTAATGAGTTATAAACTAGGCAAACCATTTTTATAACAACTAAATGGCAAAAATTTGTTTTTTTTTTAAATTTATGGTTAAAAGTTTATGATTACACCAGTCCATTATATAACCTAGCTCACTTTCCACCTTTTTTTTAATTATCCCAATTTTCATCTTTGAAGAAAATGGCAGTATCATCTGCAAAACTAAAAATTGAAGCATTCACGGTGAGATTAAGTAAACTATTTATGTAAACAACAAACAAAACTGGGCCTAGCACAGCTCCCTGAGGTGCTCCATATAGCACAATTCTTTCCTCACTCAGAGTATTGTTAATCATGACTACCAGTCGATAGATAATTTTTAAAAAGTTCCAGTACATGACCTCGAAAACCTAGGCGACAGACACCAGTAATTGTAAAGTTTTTTGTCAGTACCAGGAAAACTATAATTCAATTCAAAAAGTCCGTCCGGACAATAGAAAATGCAGGTAATTTCTAAGTAAATAGTATTAAGAATTAAAGGGGCAATTTACCAGTCAAATAAAATGTTTCGGAACTGCAAAATTGAGACTGGCAACCCCTTACCGTCTCTGTTGCTTATAGCATTTTTGCATGACAAAACAGAGCTGATACTGTACACTAAAATGAGAAATATAAGCAATTTTCAGCTTCCTCCTCTTATAGGCACGCATCTGTGTCTTTACGGTACAGTAAGGTACCTAGTTTATAGACTACAAACTGTTGTGGAAGGTCCACGTGGAAGTTTAAGCGAGGAATGACTATGCCTGTGGATGTGTAGGAGTATCTTCAGTTTTAAGTGGGAAATAAATCCAAAGACAACTCTTTGGATGTACACCATCATAACATATGCGGCACCTGTGTGGTGGCGCTCAAAGGAGCGCTTCACAATAAGGCTCGCCTTGACTATCCTTGGACTCACTCCCTTGCATGTTGATGTGGAACTGGAAGATAGGAAAGCAGCAAATAAACTGTTTAAGGTTGGAATGTGGAATGTGACGGGACAAAGGCTGGAGCACACAAAAGCCTTAGCTCTACCTGTAAGGGACCAGGCCGTTGCTCAATCAGAAGATGACTGGTGTCTCCCCGTCTAAAAGTTCACTATTCCATATACAGTCGTGTTTGCTAGTCGAGATGAGCTCCATAAAATGAATCTTCTGAGTTCCGTAGATCTGAAATGGTACACAAACGGGTCGAAGACTCAGGAAGGAACCGAGGAAGGAATCGGTGCTGGTGTACATGGATGCAAACCAAGGGCTCGTATATCGGCGCCACTTGGTAAGTATCCTAGTGTATATGAAATATATGCTATTTTGCTGTGTGCATGCGACAACCTCAGAAGAGGTTTCGCCAGTAAGTACATTTACATATGTAATGACAGTCAGGCAGCTTTTAGGTTTCTTGCATCAAGCAAGCTGATACTGAACTGTCGAAACATTCTGACTGAGCTGTGCGAGCACATCTGCTCGCGTTTCTAATAATATTAGTAATAAACAATAAAACAACACATATGCACATAAGCACTCAAACATACATAAACTATAACTTTACCTTTAAAAAGACACATACACTTTCTTTTAGGATCTATAATATTATGGGCAGTATTTCGGTTGGATAACACACACATTGTCTGTAAATAAACTTGAAAATGTGAATAAAGTGAAAATTTCTACTTCCTTGTTAGGAGTATCTGATTTGTAACTTACTTTAGCTTATTTCACTTGATAATATTTTAATGAAATAAATATATGAAATTACATTATTTTGTCTACAGAAAAAAACTACAACCTACGGAATTTAATTTAAGACCAAGACACAAATTAAGGACCTACGTTAATTAGAGCCCACCTATTCCCATGACATGCCATAATAAATGACTTAAAATAACGTTTCGAAAATTTACAAGGGTCATCTACAAGTATGTACCCCAGCGTATAATTGCACAACACATAAGTTTCACCCCCTTAGGGAAAAGTAACCACCGGACGTCGGCGCTGATAACAGGGTCGCTGTCCCCATCCCAGCGCGTGCTGTAAAATATACAGCGACGGAAGAGATAGTGAGTTTGAACCCTTGTCGAAATCCACCCGTTGGATATATAGGGTACTCGCAGGTCCGACACATTCATCAACAAATAAGACGGCAGAACTAGTGCGGGGAGAGGAAGCGTTGACTGTTTGGTTTGCAGTGGGTCAGGGAAACCTTTACACTGATTGAACTTTTACTCAGGCAGTGGTCCTTTTTAGTCGTTATTTTCTGTTGGGACATATCGCACTTATTTTAATTACAAAGTTGACTCGTATATTAAAGTTTTAAATGATATCCTGTTGATAGAAATATTGATGCGTTTTTTATAATAAATTGTCGTCATTAGAGATGATA
Source organism: Rutpela maculata (assembly GCA_936432065.2). Lineage (NCBI taxonomy): Eukaryota > Metazoa > Arthropoda > Insecta > Coleoptera > Cerambycidae > Rutpela > Rutpela maculata. The sequence goes on from OW386291.2 coordinate 101,269,681, forward strand.
ATAGTACTTAGGTATGTTACGTAAAAAGTCCAGTAAAATGAATGTTTACTAGAAGAGTTATGACAAGTTTAAATGCCATACGCGTCTAGGAAAATCAGTTTTCTGACGTGGTCCATATACTACGTCTTTGCATTTTATTACATTACATTAACATTTCTTAACAAACATGCATTACCGATTTTTTTCCACTTTTAGGTTAGAATATATCGAGGACCTGATATGATGGAGCAATTCTGAGGTCGGATTCGGATTCAGCACGTCAAAATCCTTAGGAAAAGTATAGTTAAGTTTCTGGTTTAAAAGGCCGGTAAGATTTTGTCGGTGTGTATAATTTATTTTGACATAAAAATGCATTCATCTAATTCAAAATCATTGTCAATACTAACTTCAAGGGATCTACTTGAACTGTACATGCACTAACAATGTTAACCATAAACGTATAGTATTACCTAAGATCTTATGATGAAATTTTTACAATAGCTATAATACTAAAAAAACATACACTAACTAAACTATATCTAGTTGTAAAACTTTAACTAATTATGTTAACGAACTAGAACGAAATCAATCAAACGTACCTGCCACAAAATGCAACATGAGCTATTCGAAGCAGCGCATAGCAATATACCATGTAAAGAAAGTTGCACGAGCACGTGGCACAATACTAACATACGTGTTTCGTATATGTATACAAAATTAACGCGTTGATTAAATTTTCAGTCAGTACATTATTACGTCAGAATATTTGCAGTGATGATGTGCAACGCTTAATACATTGGAAGTTTTCAAACTCTTAGTCCTATAAGTCATCACACTGTCATGTCCTGTCGATTCACGAAATGCCGTCGACAGCGGCTCGTTTTGTTATAGCTATTTGATAAAAATTGATAAATTTGTTACAAATTTAAACCAACTTACTAACGAAGCAAATGTGTTTTCCAGAGATGGGTACTTTCCAATGAAAGTTTCCAGGAAATATTCTGGAGTTTCCGGAACAAAGTTTTGATAAAAATGAAAGTTTTTATTAAAATATTTGAAACTTGAAATTTTGGAAACATTCAAATATTTAAATCTCCAAATATTTTATTGGAAATTTTAATTTTTATCAAAATTTCGTTTCAAACGGAAAGTTTTCTTTACCTATCTCTAGTGTTTTCAAATTATTTCTGACTGGTGTTCACAGAATGGCTTAATACTCAATGTAAGAAAAACTAATTTAATGACATTTTCCCAGATAAACAAAAAAATTGATTACAGCCTCCTGGTAAAAGCGGATCGTAAAAGTCTAGAGCAACGAAATGAAGTTAAATTCCTGGCAGTTTGGTTAGAGAGTAACTTATCATGGGATAGCCATATAAATGCCCTTTCAAGGACCTTGGCAACAAAAAATTATATGACCATACAACTACGAAATAGTGTTACTATTGAAACTTTAAAAAACTTTTATTATGCATCAATTTATTCAGCTATGGCATATGACCTAATGTGTTGGGGAAGCTCAAGTTGGTGTTTCAAAGATATTTATCCTACAGAAAAGAATTCTTCGAAGTATGCTTGGTCTATCTTACGGCACATCATGCAGATCTCACTTTTAGGAACAAGGCGTATTCTTACCATTCATACATATACACTATATAGCAGTGTCTGTGCCACATTAAAACGAACATTGAATCTTTCACCACAGTCACACAAATCCACTCATAACACTCGAAATGTTGGTAACATATCTATTCCAGCTTATCTATTCCAGGTAGGAAAGAGTTATCATATAATGTCCATAAAATTATATACTCATCTTTCCTGGCAGTACAAACACCAAGGCAGCCTCAAACAATTCAAATCAAATCTTGCCAAATTCTTAAAAGAAAATTGTTTTTATTCCTTGCAAGAATATTTCTCATATAATGAGTAGGTAGGCAGGTCTTTTTACTTTTACTCTTATTTTTTGTCTACAGAAAAATATCGCTTTACGTTGCTTAGTAAAACATAATGTTACTTGTGTTGTTGTTTTATACAAAATGTAATATATTTTATATAGGCACTTACTTGCCTGTATTCATATTCTATTTTATGTTTGTAAACTGACAATTCCGATACTGTTACCAATCATATGGACATAAACCTACTTTTTTTCGGTTTCAGCCACTCTCTACAACCTGTGGAGTTAGTGACTCTAAACATGTGAATCATGTACCCTAAGTAGAAGAATGGACCCCCCCAGGATAACCGCCTTCTGCATCTGACCTGCCAACCATTCGGTCGAATTCTGTCAGGCCAGTATGATCTTCAATTTTGAGAGAAGCGAAGGCTTCATCCCTTCGAGTATGCCGATTATTAGGAGGAACATATTGACCTAGTAGTCTGGGTACAGCACTTGGTGATAGTACCGGAGATCATGATATTTTGTCAGTTTTCCCTCCTCCTTCAAAGTGATGTTTGTCTCAGCAGGTGCTGAGAATTCGATTACAAACATAACTTTGTTCTGATGGTAGAGGAGGACTATATCAGGTTTGTTGGCTTGAATTAGCCTGACAGTCGAGAACGAGTACTTCCAATAAATTCGACACCTCTTGTTCTCGATAACGAACACAATATCTCCGGGGATGTAAGACAGCAGTGATGTTTGATCTATCCCGTGCGAGTGCCACAGATGGTGGTATAGCACTCGTAAATCCGCGTTATGGCAATGGAAATCGCGTATACCGGGCATGATAAAAGCAAATGCATCAGCGATTCCGACGGTTGACGGCAGGTTCTGCAGTTGATACCAGGAACCTCTACACCCATTATGCGGCTTCGGTAAACCAAGGTGTTTACACTATCCTGATAGGTCACAATGAATCTCTCGGTCTCCGACTTAAGCCCAGCTGAGGCGAATGTCAGCTTAGTCGATAAACTAGATAAACTGGGTTTATCGACCCAGTGTTTCTATATTTTTATAGTATACACCGTGCACCGCGCCGACCACCTCGTCTGACGTCGAATACAAGACAAAGTTCATCTGCGGCTCTTTTGCTACCTTGAAAAATCCTGCGATTTCATGATCTCTCACTAGCAGCAGGAGCAGACCCAAGCTCCTGAGGACGTTACATGTTATATTCAATGCTACTCTGCCATACACACACTCCAGACTCAAGAGTCCTCGGCCCCCCCGATGACATGAAACTAACGATCTAGGATGAATAGTCCCATGGATATTCATCATCTTGCGGAGCTCATCAAGCTGGCGCAGCTCATCTACAGTCCACGTGACTACTCCAAAGGAGTAGAGAAGAACAGAAACAGCAACCATATTAGTAGCAGACACCTTATTTTTCCCCGAAAGTTCGGACGACCAAATCTTTCAGAGTAGGTGTCTGTACTTGCCGCGGAGAGACTTCCTTTATTTGTGGCACATCCTGGATGTAATGTTGTTGTACATCCAGGTAAGTGTAGGCCTCTCCGGCATCCAGATCTCTTAGGGTGCTTTCATCTGCAAGCTACGCGTCTTCAATAAATACCCCGCATCGTCCTCTTGAGATGAACGACCGCGCACTTGTCTAATCCGACCTCCATACTAATGGCCCGCGTTTACTCCTTAACCACCCTTAGAGCATTTTGAAGTTCACGCTCGCTGGAAGCATACAGTTTAAAGTCATCCATATAGAACAGATGAGTGACCTTATGCATCCGGTTGCTATGTGGGCTCCAGTTGCACCCGCGAGTTTGTCGGAGTTCAACAGTTAACGGCAGCGGTGATATGCAAAAGAGGAAGGGACTCTCCCTGGAAAACTCTTCTTCTGAATGCCACCTGCTCTGTCGTAACCCGCTGTGCGTCTGATGTTATGGTGAAGCGAGTCCTCCAGAGCGATAACAGTTGTTCTATCCATCTCGCTAGTGGCTCTGGTACCGCAAGACATTTGAGCAAATGTAACAATAGTTCATGTGATGTGTCAAATGCCTTACAATAGCCAATCCAAAGCCATCGATAAACTCTGCTTGTACTGTACAGAGTCGTGTGTAATACAGCGGTCTACCAGCATGCCTTTCTTGGAGCCACGCTGCTCGTACATCTGCTGGAAGATCGGGTCCCCCTGCCGTAGAGTCCGAGCATACAAGATACAAGGGAAAAGCTTGTAGTAGGAGTTCAGGCAGGTGTTTCGTCTATAAGTCATTGGTCCAGACAAATCAAACTTTTTGAGAATAAGCAGTAAGCATGGTACATTCCTCGATAAACCAGTCCGGTATTTGCTGCCCCTCGTTCAACCACATGTTGAAAGCTTTGGCCAGACGACGGTAAGTGGAAGTTGTTTATGCCGTCTAGACCCAGAGCAGCGAAGTTCTTGGAGCCAAGAACGGCTTACTGAACATCCCTTCTGACTCTTCAACGTTTCTGCGGCAGAGAGCCTCCAGTGTGTTATTGCTGGAGTGTCGCTATTGAATGGACGTATCGTTTCATAGATTCCTTTCCAGAAGCTTTCGACATCGGCTACAGTCTGCGGATTATCGACAACACGCTGTGGCTCTTGAAATACGCGGGAATGATTCATACGGAACAATGAATTTTGCTCAATACTTCGTACTCGCCTATTTAGCTGTTTCTTAATGGCCATCAGCGCAATATTATTATTATTATTATTATTTTTTTTTTTTTGGAGTCCGAGAATCGTGTGCCCTGAGTAGACGTAATGAGCCGAGGATAATGGCCTTCTGCATCCTGCCGGCTAAGATCTCTGCCGAATTTCGGCATGCCGGTATGATCTTTAGTTCTGAAAGCAGCGTGTGTCTCGTTCCACCGAGGGCTCCTATGATCAGGACCACTAGCTTAACAGTATGGCCAGGGTAAAGCCTGCGGAGCTCGAAGAGCAAATCTCGATATTTCGTCCGTTTTTCCTCCTCCTTCAAGACAATGTTATTCTCCGCGGGAGCCGAGAACTCCACGACAAACATTGCCTTGAGTTGGTGGTCGAGGAGGACCATGTCAGGCTTATTAGCTTGTATTTGCCTGACGGTGGGAAACGAGTAGTTCCAATAAATTAGACACTTCTCATTCCCCACAACGGACTCAATATCCCCCGGAGCGTAAGGCAGCACTGGTGTCTCGTCTATCCCATACGAGTACCTTAAGTGATAATAAAGCACTCGTAATGCTGTGTCGTGCCTCTGGATATAGGCCGAGACTGCATATACTGGACAAGCCGACAGCAAATGCATTAAAGTCTCCGGCGCCCTGTGGCAGGTCCTGCAGCTGACATCAGGGACCTCTATACCCATGACACGACTTCGATAGACGAGTGTGTTGAATACACCATCCTGGCACGCCATTATGAATCCCTCGGTCTCAGACTTTAGCCCGGCTGACCTTAAGAAAGCAAAGGTCAGCCTTTCGGATAAGCCGCGGTCTTCTGTATTTTTATAGAAGACTCCGTGCAATGACTTATCCGAGTGTCGCTGCAGAAATAAATCAATTTCAGCAACTTTGACTTGGGCTTTTTCCGAGCAGGTTCCAACTCGGTGACAGAGTCGTGATTAACCTGCTCAGCGTCGAAGACCAAACCGAGTTCATCGGCGGCTCTGCGCGCTGCCTTAAACAAAAAGGCTCCTACTCCTGCACTTTCATGGTCTCGGACCATGCAGAGGAGGGGATCCGAACTCCTTATGACCTTACAGGCTCCATCCAGAACCATCCTGTTATGGAGACTCTCCAAACTCAAGAGTCCACGGCCTCCCCGATGTCGTGGGAGATATAACCGTGGAACGGACGATTTAGGGTGCAAACTCCTATAGAGATGCATCTTTTTTCGGGTTCCTACATCGAGTTGTCGCAGCTCCTCTTGATTCCATTTAATTACTCCAAAGGAGTAGAGGAGGATCGGAACTGCAAGCATATTGGTAGCAGACACCTTGTTCTTCCCCGACAGTTCTGAAGACCAGATCTGTCGGAGTCGGTGCTGATACTTGCCGCGGAGAGCGTTTTTTACTACACTCACTTCTTGGGTGGAGCGTTGCTCGACACCCAAGTAAGTGTACGACTCTCCGGCATCTAGGTGATGTAAGATGCTTCCGTCCACAAGCTGCGCATCCTCTCCGTAGTCACCGCATCGTCCTCTCTTGAGGTGGACTAGTGCACACTTGTCCAACCCAAATTCCATGCCGACAGCCTGCGTGTACTCCTGTACCACCCTGAGGGACTGGCGTAAATCCCTCTCTCCGGAGGCATAAAGTTTAAGGTCATCCATGTAAAACAGATGGGTGACCTTATGCCTCATATCGCCGGAGGTACCGCAGTTGTAGCCACGGGTATTTCGCAGCGAAACGGATAATGGCAGTAGCGAGATGCAAAACAGAAGGGGGCTTAGGGAATCTCCCTGAAATACTCCCCTTCTGAACAATACTGGCTCTGTCTGGACTCTGCTATTACCCGATGTTATGGTAAAGCGAGTCCTCCAGAGCGGCATGAATTCTTCGATATATCTTACTACGGGACCGGGCACCGCAAGACATCTGAGCAAGTGGACAATGAGCTCATGAGATGTCATATCAAATGCCTTGCGGTAGTCGATCCAGGCCATAGAGAGGTTACGCTTATACTGCACGGAGTCCTGCGTGATACATCTGTCGATCAGCAGGTTCTCCTTGCAGCCAGCGACACCTCTCTTTGATCCTCGTTGCTCATATATCAGTTCGTAAACCCGTTCAACTGCTTGGAGCACCCGCATGTACAAGATGCGTGTAAACAACTTGTAGCATGCGTTTAAGCAAGTTATCGGCCGGTAATTTTTTGGGTTAGACAAATCTCCGTTCTTCGGGATCAGCACTGTCCGCCCCTCGACAACCCAAGAAGGAATTTGCTGCTCCCCATTTAGCCATGAATTAAAAATTCTAGCCAAATGGTGGTGGGTACTGGAAAACTTTTTCCACCAAAAGTTATTTATCCCATCGGGACCTGGAGCAGCAAAGTTACTAGAGCCCTCAAGAGCTCTTCGAACCTCTTCTGGGGTTATCGGTTGGCACACCTCGTTTGGTTGTTGAAACCTTTGGCAAAAGGCTTCAAAGTGTGCCAGGGCTGGAGTGTCTCTGTTGAGTGGGAGCTTCTGTCCGTAGAGCGTTTTCCAGAAGTTTTCCACCTGATCTACAGTCGGCGGATTCTCTACAACACGCTGAGGCGGTTCGAAAAGGCGCGAGGGCTTTTTGCGGAATAGATTGTTTTCCGCCAGCCCCCTCGCCCGCCTCACTAGTGACTTTTTACAAGTCACTAGCATCCGTATCCGATCAAGGCAGTGCTGTTTGGTGGTTCGCAGCACTGCCCCATTCAGTGTGTGATGGACGCGTCTTCAATTGGCGGCTATGCGCCTAACTTTAGGCGTGAATGTCCTATTGGTCGCCATATAGTCCAATTATTATTATTATTATTATTATTGTTATTACTATTATTTAATCAAATAGGTATATTAAAACCGAAATTCTTTGTACACAAATCCGTTTAATAATAGACTGAATTCAATAATCAAATAAAAATGTTTGTGTGTCTGTTTGCATGCGTGTATGTTACTTCAACAATCAACAATCTACTTTTTGTTCCACTTATATTTATTCCCAAAACTTAATCCTAGTCAGTATGTATGTATGTATGTGTGATTGTGTGTGCGTGTGTATGTGTAAACACGATAACTTGTGTTAGACTTAAAATTATTGTTTCAAACTAGGCGTGTATATAAAATAGCGTAGTACAATAATACAACCCATTGAAATTGGGTCATATTTGGCATACAGGGCGATCGTTGGAGACGTGTCACGATTTACATAAACAGCGTAATATTATAACTTTTGGTTAAGCACACGAAAATACGAAGATGTACAAGACATCAAAACTGTATAATATACAGTATGTCTTTAAAGTTCGAGAGAACTTTACGTTTAAAATTTTATGTAGGTGTTTTTGGTATGCCTATTACGAAAGAATGAAAGAAAAATATACAGCGGTGCCTCCCAAAAGAAACTACGAGGATGTACAAGTAATCGAACCTGCAAAATATACACTGTTCCTCTTAGATTAGAATGAACTTTATGTAAATTAGATCATATATTATTTTTTTAGTTTTGCTTTAAAATGTCGTTAGAAAGTAAGTTTGTTATGAAACAAATGAGAATTGTAATAGGTAAACAATAAAAAATATTGGCTCTCTACTTAATTTCAATAGCACAACGTGAAAGTTAATTGAGTCGTATATGAGCAAAATGTCAATCAAAAGGCATTCGTAATCGGCGACGCTCGACTGCAACTTTTACCCGTTTTATATCACTCGCGAGCAGACAGCCGCTAAGACGTCGGTCGTGTAACTGTGTGTTTATTAGTTTGAGCTCATTTCTGTTTTACGACTTAGGCGGTTAAGCGTTTGAAACGTATTTTACTTTAGCAATCTACTTTAAATATCTCTTTTTTGAAACATCTATAATAAAACTTATTAAATTCTTTAAGACGGTTCTTTACGAGACCTCTGTCGACATTGCTACGACATTACCCCACTAGTAAACTATATTCGTACAACTTTCCAGAAGTATTATGAATTCAAATTGAGTGTTAGTTCGCTAACAAGCAAGATGACCCAAATAAGAAAGAATAATGCACCATTCCGAACTAAGCGCATCCTACCCGTTGCCCATTTTCTGACATCTATAGTTACACCTCCTTGTTTTCCAAACGTTAATTCGATATCAATAAAATTTCTATTCTTTTTTTCTGACCTCCTTTTTTATGTTTTTACAAAATTCTAAATAGTAAATTACACAGGACTACAAAAAAAGTCTTGTCCTAAGGCTAAAAAAAAAAAGGTTCCCATCTAACTTTTCTGAAGAATTTGTAACGAAATCATCTTCTCATCTCTAATTGCGTAACGTGTTAAACAATTATAGATTAACCTATATTCTCTTTTGTGCTTCCTAGATCTTTTTTTGCTGTTTGATGCGTTTTGTAGGTGAACTACATACTGGTGTGGATGCACTAGAGAATATATTTGTGTGTAAGTACATGAGTTGGTTCAGGAATATATGGTAGAACATTCTGGAGTTTGTGTGGTACTTAAGCCGGAACCTGGTTCTTGGCCGAATTTGTCCAGACTGTCTGCTACTGGGAATATCTCTGGAAAACGTAAGATGAGTGTTTTTCTTTCTTTATCTTGGTATCTTCTTGATTAAATATGTAAAGATTTAAAGCACTCACTGAACGTACGCAAAGAGAGTCCTAGAATTTGGGGTTTCTGAACTGACGAACCATTTTGCTCTTCTTCTTGTCTTTTGTGTAGCTTCATTAATGGATTAATTATATTGCTATCTTTTTCTTACCTGAATTAATCATTAATGTAAGTGTCGGTTTCTTATCTCATCCCGGTTAATTACTGGTAAATAGAAAAATATATATTTTAAAAATCTATACTTAGTATAATATCATTACCTAAGTCTATCTGCCCACGCAAAGTTTTAAAATAGAATTATCTAGTGATTTAAATTCACAAAAATGCACAAGTTACCATCACTTCACATGTTATATTTTTTTTGTCTGATTTCTTAGAGTCAAATCTGACGAAATATCGTAATTCTCTCTAATAAGCCACCAGTAATTTATTATCTTTTTGGCCGTATTTGCCTTATCTTAATTTAAAATAAATTAATATTTTTGTCAGTATATGACCTCGGTATCATTTCTTGTGCACAGATTTCTATGGCTGTGACTTCTACTTGGAACACCGTTGCGGTAGTGCCCAGGTTCAGACTGATGTCTGTCCCTGGTTGGTCCCCCGTAACACCTGCTCCAGTACTACTTGACGTGTTCGATTCGTTAGTATACCATATGGTATCATTTGGATGTCTTCGCTGTTGCCTTGTTCCTTCCTTTTCCCTATCGGGTATGTATACCCTGAAGGTCTTTGTGAAGTTGTGGCTTATGCTGATTCTATCTGACTGCATATCTAGTAGTCGATTTTTCCTATTTGTTGGGAATATTTCGGTGCGGAATTCTTGGAATGGTCCCATGTCCGTTTATTTTCAGCCTGTACGCCGCCAACAGTGCCTCACTCTCCACCACTAACTGTAGTGGGGGCAGGCAAAGTAGCGCTTCCATGGCTGCGGTAGGCGTTGTTGACATTGCTCCCGTTATACCTAGACCGTTGATTGAAGAGTCTATAAGATACGCAACTATACGGCCAAAACCGTTCCTATATGTTCATCTCGCTCATCACGCTTCTCCCATACGTCCCTATCCACATATTGTTCGTTGACTCGTGGTGCCACCGCGCGGTGTTATTTTGCGCGAACCGCGAATAGAAATACTGGACGTTGATATTCAGCGAACGAGGGTACATAACATATTTATTAAGTTATAATTCTCCACGCAGGTTGTAGACCGGCGCAATCAGTGCCGGCGTCAGGGCATTTGGCACCTGTAGCAAACAGTTGCTTGCCGCCCTGATAAAAAACATTTACAAGTTACTACTGTTAGGACAAATTTATTAATAAAAACTTACAAACAAAAATCTCAGATAAATAATTCTTTCACTAGTTTCACTTAAAATTCAAAAACAAGAGAAACCTTTAAATATCAATTATTGTCGCATTTCATCTTTTAAGTCGCCCCGTTGTGCGCTGTAACAATCGTATTTTGTTCGAAATTGCAATTGTTCCTTGTCCTCGAGACCCATTTGGGGTTCAAAAAATGTTTTTTTTGAGATTTTTGTTCAATTTTGAATTTCTGAAATTTATAAAAATGTGATAAATTAAAAATATTTTATTTTGCTATTCGGTTCAGCTTCATGGAATAGTATTTATGAGTACGTTTAAGACCTCCCAATTTTTTAAAATAATTAGAAAAAAGAATATGCAAATGTCGAGGATGGTGTTTTTGATCTTTCAGCGCTTGCGTAGCGAGAACGGTAATAAATACGAAAATGCACCGCACTTTTTTTTGTACAACATGGAATTTTCTACAAACAAGTGTGATTTAGTGTTTGTACAGGAACCAGAAACCTCAAAATATTTTTTTACTTCATCCACCCCCCACTATCACCCCCCTATCACCACCCCCCACCCCACTACCGATGTGGGGTATCGTTTTATGGGTTTTTGGGGTAGAGGATTTCAAATATTATATTATTAAAGTTCCATAAACAAATATTTTCACATACAAAGTTTTTTCGTTGTGAGTGACTTGGATAGAGAATCTGGATTTGGAAGTAGTGATTCCTTGGGCAGCGGTTTTTTTATTATGTTTACTAATTATTACGCTTTTTCCCAATAAAATCGCTTTTTCGTTTTAATTATTAAAAAAAGCAATTACAGAGAAAAGCCTATAAACAAATAAATAACTTTAAATGAACCCATCACTGCAGTAGCAGTGTATTTGGGAGAGGATAAAAAATATTTTTTTACAAATTGGTTATTACATTTCAGCAGAATTAAAGAAGGGAATGGTGTAAACCCGAAAAATATTGCAACATGTAATATTTTTGCGGCAGTAGTAAAGGAAAATGTCATCTAAAACATATTCAAAATTTACTAGGGTGAAGACGGTTAAGAAAGGTGCAAAATGGATAATTTTGTGATATCTTAAAAATAACAGTTTCATCATAAAATGTCAATATGCCTTTTACTTCCACATCCAGTGGAAGTACAACAACGACAAATGGCATTTAGTAAATACAAGAGAAGTCAAGGTCTCAAAAAATTTAACCATGGGGGGGGGAATAAAATTGTGAGTTAGTGTGTGTACAAGAACCAAAGGCTTCAAACATTTTTTTTTACTTCATCCACCCCCACCCCCACTACCGATGTGATATATCGCTTTATGAGTTTTTGGGGTAGGCGATTTCAAATATTATATAATTAAAGTTCTATAAACAATTATTCCCACATAGTAGAGTGCAAATATAGTATCAAAATATTTTTCGTTTTGAGCGACTTGGATAGAACATCAGGATGTGGAAGTAGTGATTCCTTGGGCAGCGGTTTCAACATTTTAAAATGAAAACCGCAGCCCAAGGAATCACTACTTCCACATCCAGATTTCCTATCCGAGCCTCTCAAAATGAAAACACTATATTTGCACTCCACCATGTGGAAATAATTGTTTATGAAATTTTCTAAATGAAAACCAAAAAACGATATGCCACATCGATAGTGGGGGTTGGGGTGGTGGTAGGAGGTGATACGCGGGTGGATGAAGTGGAAAGTTTTTGAGGCCTTTGGTTCCTGTACACACTAAATCACAATTTTTTTTTCACCCCCTTTAATAATCGCGTGGGGGGTGATAATGGGGGTAGTTAATGCCAAAAATTTTTCTAAGAATTTAACTTCTTTTATATAATAATAAACTAAATACCAAATTTTATGGACTCTTACTTGCTTAATTTACCTATTTACCCCCATTTATCCCAATTTACCACTCAACCCTTTAACAGAATAAGAACAAAATATAACCTAATTCCAGATCTCGTTAAAATACATATGTGTACCAATTTTCAAGTCAATATCTTAAACGGTTCCAGAGTAATCGTGCACCCAAAACGTCAGAGACCGACGCGATAGAAATTATTTTTTGCTTCAACTTAAAATCTCGACATGTCATAACATTCTAAGCCTATTTAAATAAATGTTTTCAAAATTACTACACTTATACTGGAAGTGGGAGCAATACGTAGAAAATGGCATGACAAAAATATAAACAATCATAATGTGCCGTAGAGTACACGGTGGAAGTAATCTACTTCAAGCACTTTCTTTGAGGAAACGCATCTATACTGCTCGAGGTAACCCACTGCGCATCCGTTTTACTCGAGGAAGCCCACTGCGTATCCGTATAGGTAACCTACTGCGCATCAACAGTACCTACTCAAGGAAAGCCACTGCGCATCCATTATACTCGAGGAAACCTACTACGCATCCATACCACCCGAGATAACCAACTTCGCATCCAAACTACTCAAGGTAACCCACTGCACATCCATGTTACTCGAGGAAACCCAATGCGCATCCATACTACTTGAGGTAACCTACTGCGCATCTATTTTACACGTGAAAACCCACTGCGCATCCATACTACTCAAGGTAACCCATTGCGCATCCATTTTATTCGAGGAAATCTACTGCGCATCCATATTACTTGGAGTAACGTACTGCGCATCTATAGTACTCGAGGAAAGCCACCGCGCATCCATAGTACTCGAGGAAATCCACTGCGCATCTATATACTACTCGAGATAACCCACTTATTAAAGAATAAAGAAAATAATAGAAACACCGAACAGGTTGCATGGTATTTTAATTGAAAATCGTAGAAGCTAGATACACACGCAAGGACGCGTTGCTATATCCTCATCTATCCTTGAACCATTGGTATCAATTTAGCAACATGTTTATAAACCTTAAAATTCCACATCCACGTTTTCTATCCAAGTCTCTCACAAAGAAGAAAAAAATTGCACTCCACTATGTGAAAATTATTTATGAAACTTTAATAACATAATATTTGAAATCGCCTACTCCAAAAACCTATAAAACGATATGTCACATCGGTAGTGAGGGGTGGTGGAAGGGGGTGGTAGAGGGGGCAAATGAAGTAAAAAATATGTTGATGCTTTTCCACCCCCCTTTAATAGTGAGGTGGGGGTGGTAATGGGAGTAATTTTTTGAGCCCTCATCTTTTCTTATATATACTAAATACCAATTTTATGGACTCTTACATGCTTGATTTACTTATTTACCCCCCCTTTATCCCAATTTACCCTTCAACGGAATAAAATGAAAATATAATCTAGTTCCAGTTCTCGTTAAAATACATACGTGTATCAAATTTCAAGTCAATATCTTTAACGGTTCCAGAGTAAACATGCGCACAAATAAGTTACCGGCAAACAGAAATTTTTTTTGCTCAAATTTAAAATCTCGACGTCTCGTGACATTCTAAGCCTATTTGAACAATGACAGTTTTTTTAAATTTTTTTGCCGTTACTATACTTCCACTGGATGTGATTGATGTGAAAGTAATAAAATTCACTTTATCACGTTGTGCGCATTTGTGATGCACATGGTACATGGAACTTTTACTTAATTTTCTTTGTTATGTATTATTTAATATTATATCAAAATGGTTTATTTTACTGGGAAAAAAAAATGTTTTATGTTGCCAGCAGCTCATTGGGTTTTTATATTTAATTGTTATGAAAATAAACAGACAGGCAGGCAGGCAGAATTTTTTTTTTCGCTCAAACTTAAAATCTCGATGTTTCGTGATATTCTAAGCCTATTTGAACAATAAAAATTTAAAAAAATTTTTTTGTTACTATACTTCCACTGGATGTGAAAAATTATACTATGTTTGGTTTCTCAAATATTTGCGATAAATCGAAAATAAACGCATACTCCCCTCTCATTCTCCAAAATCCCATCATTAACAATAAAAATGTCGCGTCGGCCCCTTGTCAACAATGTATCGACTAGACTGATAATAAGGTGGCAAAGAAATATAAAGATAAATCACGTCTACAGAGAATTATCGTATACCATATTACGCCTTTCTTTCTCGATGTATTACATATTAAACACATTGTCCGAATATTAAATTTATTGCATCTTACCGAAGACGAAGATACATTTTCAATTTCACTGAATTGGGAAAGATTTTTAAGATTTTACAAACTAATATAGGTTTGTTTGCAGGCTATATGAAATTTCACTTTGACTTTTCCACTTAAAATATTTTCCTCTTGTTGCAAAATCTTTTCGACACAAATGTCTCGCCTTTTTACCGTGGCATATATAATTGTTTTTACTCCTTGCAATCTAGGATTTTGTCTCACTAATTTGTCATTATCTTTCAAAGTTTGTCCACAGAATAAACATTCCATTGTTAAGCACTAAATAATATGTAATAACTCAATAAAAATAACTAATACTCATTTGCATTCACATTATAAAAAGAAAAGTTTGTTTCTAACTGGCATAATATAATATAAGATTACTTGTATTAAATAGTCCACACTTGCCGGACATCTAGGCCTCTAGGATCGAAAAACTCAGCTTTAAATAACAAAATTTCGAAAACTATAAGTCGTAGAGACCTGATTTTTGTTTTAAAAACTTCCTTGAGGTGTAGACTTTATTTCATACGCAGATGGTATGTCAAAATTCCTTAAAATAAAAAAGTTTTTCGCTTACTGAAAAAAGCGCTGCAAGGGAAGTAAATGTTCAAGTTTTACCTCGTTTTACAGAAAAATTAGATTTTCCATAAAAACAAAATTTAAGCAGTGACCTTCGCCCACATTTCCTCCATCAATTAAAAAAAAATACGTATAATTATCTCAATTGGTTCCGGAGATATCACGAGGGATGTGTGAAAATGTAAGAAAAATTAATTTTGACAGATTTTTTCGTCATAAAAATAGTTTGACCTCCCAAAAAATATTGTAATTGGACATTACAGATCGCCAAGGACCTAATCTATCATGCTGTGAAGGTCCCATGTGGTTGTACCTTCAAAAATTTTTTTCAAGAAGGAAGCTATTTCCTCGTTTTACGGTGCACTAATACAACAAATGACACGAACCATGCGACTGCTATCAGCCGACTGAGGGACTGAGATTGACGAGATTGCTAGACCCCAATGTCGGTGGCGCCTAACTATACCACAGACCCTGCCCGCGCTATGATATTAAGTACACGGCTGCATCTCTATAAGGACTCTTCACTCAACGCCTAGACATGCCAGTCTTTGTACTTTCCGTAGTTTTCTCACTGCCTCCCCTTTTCCGGTTTTATGCCACCAGATCAGGGAGGCATAGGTTATTATTGGTACTACAACCCTTTGGTACAGCCAGTGCACCATTCTTGGTTGTAGTCCCCAGTTTTTACCTACCATTCTTCTGCTGGCCCATAAGGCCCGCGTAGCTTTGGTAGTCACTCTGTCTAGATGTGCACTGAAGTTTAATTTGGTATCTAGAGTCAGTCCCAAATATTTCACTTCATTGCTCACCTGCAATTCGTTTCCCCAGAGATATAATCTTCCCAGGTTGAGTTTCCTCTTTCTTGTGAAGGCTGCCACAGTGGTCTTCCTTGGATTCACGGAAAGACCTTCCTGGGCACACCATCTGTCTACCATAACGAGAGCTCGCTGCATCTTTTCTGATGCAGCGCCCTCGTGTTTTTCTGTTACCAGGATGGCGATATCATCTGCGTAGCCTTGCGCATATATTCCCCGCTGTTCCAGTCGAGATAGGAGCTCGTCCGCGACCAGGCACTACAGGAGAGGAGATAAGACCCCCCCCCCCTGCGGGCACCCTCTGGTCACGGACACCTCCTCTGTCGTAGATCCTAGCGTGGACTGAATTTTCCTAGTTCTGATTGCTGAGTCGATCCATCTTGTTATTGACTTTTCGACTCCGCGCCTCTTCACTGCATCACTAAGTGAGTCGAATGAGGTATTGTCAAAAGCACCCTCTATGTCTAAGAAGGTTCCTATGACAGTTTCTTTGCTGTCTAGGACCCTTTCTATTTTTTGAGTAAGCTCATGTAATGCTAACTCACAAGATTTTCCTGTTTGGTAGGCATACTGGTTTCGATGTAGAGGTTCTGTACTCAGTTTATCGTCCCTGATATGCCTATCAACCAGCTTCTCCAAGGTATAGTTAAAGATGCAATATTTTGTAGGATCATAATACTTGTTTATACACAATAATAAGGAAATTCGGAAATATAAAACGAAAATCAATTTTCAATATTGACATTTGTGATCGGCATCTTAATTTTTAATTTAATTAATTCAGACCCTTTCCAGTTACCCCATTTGTTTTTATATTTTTGAACGTGGAGTTTAAAATAGAAGAGGAATTGTGTAATGTAACTTGAATATTAATTTTTAATATTTATCGATGGAGGTATGAAACTAAGTAATATTTAAGCACAATCCAATCGTTACATCTGAAATTTCTACACGGCAAAACTATTCGACAACTCTTACAAAAGAACACTAAATGAGTTCTTTTTTAAGGGACCATCCATAAGATAACTGGGTTCACATTTTTATGCTTGCAATGTCCGCCAATTTCTTTATTTTACAATGCTTTGAACAAGGTTAGATTGGAAAGGTTAGCTATTTATGTTAATTTTCAAATATATATTTAAACTCTTTTAATTCATTCACTACCTGTAGATTAGCATGATCACAGTCGGCAAAATGTACGACATAAGTTAAAATTTCAGTTCATATCAAATATTAAAGTACTGAAGGATATAATTTCCAGTATCTAAATAAGTCCTCTTTAATTATGACAGCAGTAAGAAAATCTAATTTTAGAAAGAGAACAATATCTCAAATATCAAGAAATATTTCAGGAGTTGAGAATTTTTCTTACTTAATTTATCAAATTAAGTATTGCAAGTTTCGCAAGGTTCTATACCAATATAATTGTATAGGTGGAAACTGGACATTCTGTCAGCCTTTATTGAAGCGCATTCCAATGCTCAGCAGCATCTTATGGATCGAGCGGGTCATTCGTTATTACACTCACGAATAAAAAAAATCATTTACCAAATTGGCTCTCTCTATCACACGAAGAGTAGTCTGATTTTAATCATACCAATATACTGTAGGGTGACCCATCTTTTTCGAAATCGAAATTTTTTATTTCTCACCCCTGCAAATGGTTCCATTTGAAGAAAAAACAGTCCCCTCAAAATATTATTGAGGCAAATCGAAGGCAAGGGGTGCCGCATAATGCATTATTATGCAATAATAAAAGTAAATGGAATTATTTACATTCTTTGGTTGATGCATTGTTTTTTTTTTTTTTTTAATCAGCAACATTTATCTTTAGAAGGACTAATCAAGTCATACAAACATCAAAGACATTATCTGTTGTGACTATGACATGTGTCATACTACTGTAAATTCGTAGTCTAAGAAAACTAGACTAGAAGTTTTTGAAATAAAACTCTCGTTTTATCTATGTGTATTTTATTATGAAACGTTTTTTTTCATACATAGTACCAAATATTATCCTAAATCTACAAGACATATAGTAATAAAAACAATATTTTTTGCACTAGGCCAAAGCATGCGACAGGGTTTCTTTTTTTACATTTGGAAACTGTGATTTATAATCATTTACAACTTGGAGTAAAAACTGTTTTTGGTCTTCATTTTTGGTTGAAATGTCATTATAGTCAGTAATAAGTTTGATTCCTCTCTCAGCGGCATCATTTACAACTTTAATTTTGTTTACAATATTGAAACATCGGGTATAACTTTCATTTTCCCTCCATGTTGTTGGATCATTTTTTAAAAATTCCATAGACAAACCTAATTTTTGAAAAAACTGTTTAGTGTTCTCGCATATGAAGTCCTGAATTTCCTTGTTTTCAACGTCAGTAATGTTACTAATCATAAGTCGTTTAATACCCTCTTGATTTGGTGCTTTCCTATTCAAAGCTTTAACCATTTCTCTTTTAGTGGTAACTGAAATATCGTCATCAAAGAAAAATAAGCCAACATTTACTGAATTAAGGTACCACAAATGGTTCACTATTTTCCTACTTGCGGCTTGAGATATTTCTTTGTCAATATTTTGATAATTAATGAGTTCTTTACAAAAGTCTAAGTCATGAAGCGGTGCTTTACTAGCAAATGACGCTGTAAACCAGGCCTTTACATAAACCTTTACAATAAAGAGACATATATCTTCAATACCTATTGGTTAGTTGGAACTGATCTTGGAAAAAAAATATTTTTAGACAGTAAATGGCTTTGGCCATCCAACGTGCATGATGAAATACCCCTGGTTGATAGAATGTCGTATGAGTGGGCTCTTCTTCAACAAAAAGTTTAGAAAGCATTAAAAATTCTTTATAATCATCACGAGGCTGTTGCAAAGTTAAAGCTGCATTTAGAAACTTTACAATTTCGGCTTTAACTGGTTGTAAAATGTGTTTAATTTTTGATACCTGAAATCCAGTTTTTAGTTTATTTTGATCTATTTTAGGCCAAAATTCCCTAAAACGTTTAAATAGTGGCACATTTGGACCAGATGAGGAAGGCATTTTTGTGTCAAACACACTTCTCAAAACCACTTCAAAAATATGATGTCTACAAGGAAAATATAGAATATCTCTTTCTAATTTTTGTTGCAATAGTGTGGCTGCCCCATTTATATAACCCATATTTGATGCTGTTGTATCACAACACAAAGCTATTACCTTTTCGTCCAAATTCCATTCACAAAGCACATCATAAACTGCTTCAGTCTGTTCTCTTCCAGTTGAATTGGGCAAAGCTGGTACTCCAAGTAGTTGTTCAATATCTCCACTAGTAACTAAGATAGCAAGTCTATCGATATTTCCCATTCCAGTGAGAGAAGGTAAAAGTTTTCCATCCCAATGGATGACTGGGGCCGGCAATTCAGAATTACCGAAGGCAGTTTTTAATATTTCAGCTCTTTCTTCGCGGATGCGTTGTCTGGAGCGCTGAAGTGTGGTTCTGCTGATGGAGAAAGATGTGGTGTCATGTCCTAGTGCTTCTGCTACTGCCGTCAAAATATGGACTCCATACCTGTCGCTTATTTTGCAAGCATCAAATGCAGCGGCTATTTTTGGTGTGATGATGTTACATGTTCCATACAATCTCCTCTTTTTTGGCTGTGACGGGCCAGGCTGGTCTTGTAACAACTCTTCTTGGGCTTCGATTATTTCATCTTCATTTTCGTTGGAGTCGGCTGAATTACTACTTGATGATGGAGAGGTGACTGTTTCCTCTAATCTAGCTTTTTCTTGTTGACTTCGTTGCATTCGTTCGGATAATTTCTGTAATTTCTCCTCAGCTGATTTTTCTTGAGAAGCAAGTTGGTAATCAATACCATGCATAAATCCAGGACGTTCCCTTTTTTCTTTGGTTAATTAAAAACTGCTTATCTTCATCTATTTTCATCAACTCCAATGCATTTGCATGAGAAATGTCAAAGAGATCGTCCAATTGTTCAACGAATTTTTTTTCTTTACTCCCGCACTGGCCCTTTTAGCCGATTTTTGTAAGTTCCTCCACTCTGCATAAAGTTTATCTAGTTGTTTAACACAATGAAAATCCCGACGTGTCGGAATGCGAGCTTTATCCCAAAAAACTGACACCTCTTTTATTGTTAATTTAGCACTTTCATGTACACTTAGCTTCACTTCACGAATGTTATAAAAGAGCACTTGTAATATACTTGTCTATTAGACGGCAATTTATTGCCAATGATTTGTGACGAATAGTGTCCAACTAAGTAAATGAAAGTATCCTTTCGTAAGGATCTAACATCAGCCATCGTTAAATGTTTTTTCAAAAAGGAACGTATGCTAGAACTTATAATGTCACCACTGTAAAACACAATTGCAAACTGACATAAAAACCTACCGTAGGTGCATTATATTTCCAAACTTCCAAAACAAATAATTTCTAGGAAATAATTACACCAATAAAACATTATGAGAAAAGAGGTAGATATTTGTATTTTAAGTAAAATTTAAGTGTATTACCGTAATAAAATCTTATCTACAAATTTCTACCTGAATGCGGCACGGGTTACCGTTCACCGAATTATCTGAAACTTTGACATAAATTATTCCTAGTATAATAGTATATTTTCGTGGGGTGAGACTTAAAAAATACGCAAAAAAAATTCACCCCCTATAGAGATGGGCCACCCTAATATACTGGTATTTCATGTAACTAATGATACATTTAATAATTATCCTGAATAAAGCTCCCAGTCATTCATCTTTAATACACCACCATATTTATGTAAATTCACTAGCATTAAAATCAATAAGAACACTATATCGATTATATACGATTATTTCACTCATTAACGCTATAGCCAATGAGAGCCCGTTTTTTCACAACATTGCACCAATCAAATGTCATTATTAGTGGTAATTCAAGCTAGATCGGCTTTTGACAGTATCAACATGCAAAATTTATCGCTCTAATTTTTTATGTCGCTGCAGCGGCAAATACTGCGATAACTTTTTGACGTTTTGTTTCGTGAAATATTTTCGGCAAATAGGGCAACTCACGCTTTTAAATTTTATCTATAAATATCTTCTCTAGCTTATTACTAATTGTTAATTTACCTTGTAAATTGTAATATTGTATTATGTACTAGCAAACATAAACACACCACATATATAGTAAACAATCGTCAGTTCCAAAGAGAAGCCTGTCTGAAATATATAGGCTATAACCCTTGCCTATCTGTAACTATTTCAATTTGCATACTTTTCAATCAGGTAACAATAATATAAAAAGATTGTACTTAATATACCTAGCTCATAATACAGGAACAAGTCAATCACAGCTTTCAATAGCTCAATAACGTAGTTACTAAGTTAAGCAAATCATTTATTATAAATGTCAAGTAAACACATTCGCTCTGGAAACAAACTAAAAATGTACCTAGGTACCTACCTACTTACATACGGTAATCTATCAAAAAGTAACTAGTTGAATCAAAGCTGTGCAATATTTTAATTTTTTTTATTTAAAATTCACTCTGCCTAACGAAGCAAACCTCAACATAATTTGTAAACTTCGTAAGTTAAAAATGAGGATTAAATACGTAAAATGAATCAATGAACAATTATTATGGAATATAACTCTAGTAGCGGTAGCGCTAGATGCCGCTCTCTATGTCAATCTCGGAACCATGAGTGTATAGTAATAAAAACCGCTGCCCAAGGAATCACTACTTCCACATCACTACTTCCACATCCCGATTTTCTATCCACACAACGAAAAAATTTTGTATCTGGAAATAATTGTTTATGGAACTTCAATAATATAATATTTGAAATCCTCTACCCCAAAAACCCATAAAACGATACCCCACATCGGTAGTGGGGTGGGGGTGGTGACAGGAGTGGGGGGTGGATAAAGTAAAAAAATATTTTGAGGTTTCTCTTTCTTGTACACACACTAAATCACATTTTTTTCATCCCCTTTAATAATGGGGTGGGGGTGGTAATGGGGGTGGTTAATGCCAATTTTTTTTTTTGAGACCTTAGCTTCTCTTGTCTATACTAAATATCAATTTTATGAACTCTTACCTGCTTGATTTACCTATTTACTCCAAATTTACCCCAATTTACCCCCCAACCCTTCGACGGAACAAGATGAAAATATAATCTAGTTCTAGATCTCGTTAAAGTACATATGTGTACCAAATTTCAAGTCAATATCTCAAACGGTTTCAGAGTAAACGTGCGCACAAAAAAAGTTACAGACCGACAGACAGACCGACAGACAGAAATTTTTTTTTCGCTCAAACTTGAATTCTCGACGTTTCATGACATTCTAAGCCTATTTGAACAATAAAAATTTTTAAAAATTTTTTTGTCGTTACTATACTTCCACTGGATGTGGAAGTAATAGGCGGGACATCGGGAATAAAGTAGTGCTCGCAGATTAAAGATGTAGTGCTCTCTCTATCGTTCCTCGTCATATTGCACCTCAGAAACGCCTGAAAGGTGTTAAGCCAGTCTATATATTATAATATCTAAGGTTTCAACTCGTTTTATTTACTAGTTGCCATAGAAACGTCACTAGATTATTTTAAAATATAGGGAATCTCCATTGTTTCTACTGCGTTTGTTTCAGATTTGCTGTTTTGATAATATGAGTCGGTTTGGAAATATTTCTGTATATCAAATTAATGAGGAAATTGAAAATAAAGGTCAGTAAACTCTAAAAAGTGACAAGAAAACGTCTGAAGGCAATTAATGAGAAAACATAATATTGAAGATGTACTTAACGAATTATTTATTCGTGAAAAAATATTCTCCTCAAATACAAGTCGTGCATTAAATTTTATCTAAAAATTTTTTCTCAAGCTAAGTTGCGAAAGTTAATATAACTAGTGTTAATATAGTTAATATAACTCGTGCAAATTGGCAGTTTATTATCAAAGATTAAATCCCTCCCGCTAAAGCGGTCGGGATTTAATCAGATAATAAACTGCCAATTTGCACTCTTTATATTACCAGGCAACACGCTTTAGAAAAAATTTTCGATAAAATTTTAAGCACTAGTGATATTACATACGAAAAATTACGAAAAATTATATCGATTATTATATTAAACTGACATTGCAGCATCTACTTGTTGCATAATATGTCATGTCTTCGTTGGTATTTTCTATAACTTCATCTAGTGGGAGTATGTTGAATTGGTCTAAGTAGATGTACTTTATTTTGAATAATTACTTCACAGGACCTTATATGGTCGTCTCTTCCAATAATACAACGAGCCTGCTCGACTTTCAACTTCAAGTTCACTAATTCATCGATTTGTCATTAATAATTAGAACTGACTTGATCTGATCTCATCTGATCTGATCTGATCTGATCTGATCTTGAGATCAATTTCTTCCAATGGAAGCAATATTTCTTGGCCGTATCTAGTGGTTCTATTAAAGAAAATTCTTTGAATAACGATCGTTATCTGTGCATCAGTAAATTACTGAATAAAATTAAATCTGTCAAGTTTGATTCAATACCACCTAGACTAAAAGTGGTTGAAGGGCGCTACTTTAGAGTAAATTATGAGGTGCAGAAGTGATTGGGCAATTATTGAGGATGGGTATTAAAAAATAATTTTTGGAGCCGAAAAACCATTAGCACCTCTTGCTCCAGATTGTTGAAATATGATTTTTTGCAATTGGGCAAAAGTTTGTGGACAATTGTGTGGCTGCCAAGATTCCATTGCTCTCCTGTTATCTCGGAAAGTGTAAGAGAAGGAGATGAACAAGAAACCGTAGAAGAAAGAGATGAAAGAAAAGAAATAAAGAAAATGAGGAAAACGAAAGTGAGGAAGTGAAAGAGAGATAAATATCACTTTTTGCAACACATAACTGAGCTTTAAATATTCATAATTATGATACATTGCCACCACTGCATAAAATAGTCATGACTGATTTTATTAATTAATCGCATGAAACCTTTCCCATAAAAACTGACGAAAAAACATCTTTTTAACACTATCGTAAAATATTATACGTACAACGGATCACCGGTAATCCAGTCAACGAAAGAGCTGTAGAGAACATGGAGGAGGGGAGAATTTTCTTCTTCAGGAATGTGTCAGGGGTAGTTAGGAGGTTAACATACTGAAAGTCCCCGCCCCTAGCCTCGCTGATTCAGGGGGCAGGGGGTGGAAAGTTTCCCTTTCTTTATTCTTTGCTTGTAACTCAGAAACGGTGCGTTGTACGGAAAAAGGTAATCTAAACACAATCAAATTTACTACAATAATGTCTATATTCATTTTCTTCCTATGTGTTACAGTTTACGAGATATTCGCCAGCCAAAATAGATAATTAATAAATAAATTAATCAAGTACCTTGAATAGTTCTATCAAAGCGGTTTACCGTGGTCTGCTAATAAATCACAGTCACAAAACAATCTTTATTTATTTACTTAAATATACAGTGTAATTCACTTGAAATGAAGACACCCTTATAACTTTTTTATTTTGTTTCCAATTTGAATAAAATTTCACTCAAGTATAGAACAAATTAGGGTCTACTTATGACCAGAAAACATCATCTGCTACAAAGGCAAAGCTACCTCAGGTACCAAATATGCTGAAAAAATTAAAAATCATATTAGTGGGTCTTGACGAATTTCACGTATCCACCACAAAATGCGTAAACTGAGGATCCCCTTTGCCAGATGAGCTTATATATGAGAAATCCCCCATCGATAACTAAATAAAATTTTGGTATATGTACGTTTGTGGCGCCGTTCCGATGCATTTTTTAGAATTTTTAACATTCAAAATATTTGTATTATTTTCCGCATATTTTGGTACCGTGGGTGGATTTGCCTCTGTAGCATGCGAATGTTTCTCTGGACATAAGTAGATCCTAATTGAGTGCTTTGAATGCTTTATTTATCCAGTAGATCATACAATGATATAGGATACATCAAATACATTTACAGAAAAGATAAACATATTAATACATTAAAAATTCCTCTATCGAGTACAGAGGCGCAGCCAGAAAATTCAGACAAAAATATTTCACTAGTAAATATTCTGCCCTCTAAAAGCAAACCTACTAACTATGCCCATGTCAGGGCTACTGCTGTTTCGATTGTAATGGACATTAGCCGCTAGATGGAGCCTGCCATTTTTGCTGCATGTCGTGGTTTTATAAATCTCGTCATGTACCAAGAGTGAACAAATGCCTCGTTCCAGCCATCTCAGACCTACCTTGCACTGACGAGAGCCAATAGCTCGAAACTGCAGTCTGCAAGTGGTATGGGGTGGCTGGCACGAGAGCTCCTTTAAGTAGGAATAAGTCTTTCGGCTGGTGTCTATTAAAATCGAAACTTTAGTGTTTTGTGGCAATACACAGTTATTGCACTTAACGCGGCCAGGCTTGTAATTCGTAATTCAGCGCTCGGCGGGGCATTAGTCCGGAGAATAGCTGTTGGTTGCAGTCTGGTTTTTATTCCTTATATATTTAAGGAAACGTATAGAGGAGTTCGACAAAAATATTTCACTAGTAAATATTCTGCCCTCTAAAAGCAAACCTACTAACTATGCCCATGTCAGGGCTACTGCTGTTTCGATTGTAATGGACATTAGCCGCTAGATGGAGCCTGCCATTTTTGCTGCATGTCGTGGTTTTATAAATCTCGTCATGTACCAAGAGTGAACAAATGCCTCGTTCCAGCCATCTCAGACCTACCTTGCACTGACGAGAGCCAATAGCTCGAAACTGCAGTCTGCAAGTGGTATGGGGTGGCTGGCACGAGAGCTCCTTTAAGTAGGAATAAGTCTTTCGGCTGGTGTCTATTAAAATCGAAACTTTAGTGTTTTGTGGCAATACACAGTTATTGCACTTAACGCGGCCAGGCTTGTAATTCGTAATTCAGCGCTCGGCGGGGCATTAGTCCGGAGAATAGCTGTTGGTTGCAGTCTGGTTTTTATTCCTTATATATTTAAGGAAACGTATAGAGGAGTTCGACAAAAATATTTCACTAGTAAATATTCTGCCCTCTAAAAGCAAACCTACTAACTATGCCCATGTCAGGGCTACTGCTGTTTCGATTGTAATGGACATTAGCCGCTAGATGGAGCCTGCCATTTTTGCTGCATGTCGTGGTTTTATAAATCTCGTCATGTACCAAGAGTGAACAAATGCCTCGTTCCAGCCATCTCAGACCTACCTTGCACTGACGAGAGCCAATAGCTCGAAACTGCAGTCTGCAAGTGGTATGGGGTGGCTGGCACGAGAGCTCCTTTAAGTAGGAATAAGTCTTTCGGCTGGTGTCTATTAAAATCGAAACTTTAGTGTTTTGTGGCAATACACAGTTATTGCACTTAACGCGGCCAGGCTTGTAATTCGTAATTCAGCGCTCGGCGGGGCATTAGTCCGGAGAATAGCTGTTGGTTGCAGTCTGGTTTTTATTCCTTATATATTTAAGGAAACGTATAGAGGAGTTCGACAAAAATATTTCACTAGTAAATATTCTGCCCTCTAAAAGCAAACCTACTAGGGTTTGGTACCTACGGCTTGGGGGGGGGGGGGGCATGGCTCCCCCCTGGCTGCGCCCATGATCGAGTTGAATGCATTTTTTAACAGAAACTTTTTTAACTCTGACAAAAACTTGTTTACACTAGATATATTTCTAATTTCAAAAGCCAACTTATTGTAAAGTGTACATCCCATATAATACGTTTTTTTTTTTATATAATTCAAGTCTGTGTATATCGTACTGCAGGTTGGATCCGTAGCGTGTAGGATAACTGTGATTAGCATTTAAGGAGTTGAAGGTCGATAAATTTTTTTTTACAAATTTTAAAATTTCATATATGTACAGGTAATGTAAAGATATTATGTTTGTCTGCTTGCATGATTCACTGTGTAGCCTAAATTAAACATGTTACGAATAGCTCTTTTTTGCAGTAAGAACACACGGTTTCATGACGGTGAATTACCCCAAAAATAATACCATAGCGCAGTCTGGACTCTTCACGGTCTTTAAATTGGTTATGTGACATAATCTTTTCAGCGCAAAGCAGTGACATGAACATTTATTACAAATAAAGGAGACATGTGAGAGTAATCACTTTTTTCTGTTTCTACAAGTTAAATCTTGATCAATTTTGACAATCCTGGGCTTAAAATGCAGGTTATTAGCTCTTTCAGCGTATACTGCCTAAATTGTGAACCCCGATTTCCTAACCTGAAAAAATATATCAGATATGAGAGTAATCACTTTTTTTATTTCTACCAGTCAAATCTTCGATCAATTTTGACAAGCCTGGGCTTAAAATGCAGGTTATTAGCTACCCTTTCAGCGTATACTGTCTAAATTGTGAAAACCGATTTCCTAACATCAAAAAATTCAACAAAATATAATTACCCTACTCAAAATTTTATGTTTTATAAACTACTTTCAGTTATTACCATATTTTGTTATAAAAAAAAATTTTTTTCGAGCCAATGAATTAAAATTTTATCTACAAATAAAAGAGGTTTGTAAATTATTAAAATAAAAAAATGTATACTATAAATAACAAAACTCGAATCTTTTATTGACATTAATTATCGTGGAGATATATCGAAATGTATACTATAAATAACAAAACTCGAATCTTTTATTGACATTAATTATCGTGGAGATATATCGAAGACACTAATTAAATACACAGCCACACACAAAAAAGTGGTCTGGCTTGCGGAGCAGACCAGTATGTCCGTATGTATTTGGACCCACTGAAACCGAATCCGAAGTCAGAATTGTCAAATTCGCTTGTTTTTCACCCCTACCCCAAAAAACAACCCCAAAACAAAAAAAGTAGTCTGGCCTGCGTCAAAATTGATCGAAGATTTGACTTGTAGAAATAGAAAAAAGTGATTACTCTCATATCTGATATATTTTTTCAGGTTTGGAAATCGGGGTTTACAATTTAGGCAGTATACGCTGAAAGGGTAGCTAATAACCTGCATTTTAAGCCCAGGATTGTCAAAATTGATCAAGATTTGACTTGTAGAAATAGAAAAAGTGATTACTCTCATATTTGACACATTTTTTGAGGTTAGGAAATCGAGGTTTGCAATTTAGGCAGTATATTCTGAAAGTGTAGCCAATAACCTACATTTTAAGCCAAGGTAGATCAAAATTGATTAAGATTTGACTTGTAGGCGAATTTTTGTCCAAAAAAGCCTTTTTCTTCCACTGTGCGGCGGGGCTAGGGGCGGGGACTTTTAGTATGTTTACCTCCTAACTACCCTTAACACATTCCTGAAGAAGAAAATTCTGCCCTCCTCCATGTACAATCCCTTTTTGGGCATTCATTGAATGGACTACAGGGACTTTTGAGACCGTGTTTAGATAGAAGTGTAAAAAAATGCAGCTTTTTAGGACCTCTTCCTTTAAGCGAATATTTTTTTATCTAAATGCACTAGACTATATTATAAGCTCTTTTCTCGTGTATTATTCTGTAAAATTTTGTATTTTATTACTGATTATTATGTATTTTACAACTACAAAGAATCCAAAAAAGGAGCATAAATAAACAAAATAATCAACATCCCACGAAAATAAAAACTGTTTTCACTTGGTATCTCGATGTAAACTGAAAATGGCACGAATTCAAACTCAACGTTCCTGCTACATTTTTATTAAATGCAGACTATTACATTACAAATACATTGTGCAGGACCTTAGAATGGTGTAAATAAATTAAGTAATAAAATGGCCATATCTCGTTCCATTTATGTGCCTCCACAAACATCGCTATCACTACAAGTACAAGCTTTTATGTTGGAGGAGCGAATGAGAGTGGTGGTCAAGAGTAAAGTGCAAGCATAACCACTATCGTCTAGTCTGCGTTAGTCGCGAACATGCAGATATTGCCAGTCGAGATTTCATCTGCTAATTATACAGCATTACAGTTTCTGATTTCCCACAGGATACGCCCGTTATTTCATACTTGTGTTTTGAAATATGAAATATGGCTATCAACATGCCGTATTGTAACTTTCCTTGATGATGAGGCATATTTTTATTCCTGGCTTCCACGTATTACATTAAATAGCGCTGCAGGTGAAGTTAAGATTTATGTCTTGGTGGAATAACAAATTACGTACTTTGATAAGGTAATATCAAGAAAATTATTTATAGGAGCTATGAATATTCAGGACGTATGGATGCAAAAACTATAAAAGTTGGACACACCAGTTAAGTTAGTATCTTAAAAAAACATCAAAAAAGTTTATTTGGGTTTTGGAGTATTTGTTCAATAACTTTATAGTTACTTTAAACGAGGTAGTAGATTTTTTTTTAATCTTGTATATGTTTAGAGAGTATGTAGAATCCAAGTTTTAGACCTCCAAACCCTTGGCAAATTTTTGTATGGACGAAAAAACTAAGAATTTTTGGCACTTTTTTCAGTTTGTGGTCTATAACTTAAAAACAATGCATCCAATCGAAAAGTCCTCTATCATTAGAATTAAAGAGCATTAAATTTCGCTTCGAATGACTACCTCAAAGTTGAAATTTCATCAAGAGGTATGGGCGTATTTTTTTTATTTTTTTTTTTATTTTTATTTATTTATATTGATCGAAGTTGGATTGGAGGTAGTCTATGAACTTGAAATTACATGCTCTACAACTTCCATTCTATGGATTTTTTCATTTAGATCAGCCGTTTCAGAGCTGAAGACGTTTAAAAAGTTATCCAGTGTGAATTTTTTACAAGTTGGTAAAAATTGTTGTTATTCGACTGCCAATTACGCCCATATCTCTTGATGAAATTTCAACTTTGAGGTACTCATTCGAAGCGAAATTTAATGCTCTTTAATTTTGATAATAGATGGCTTTTTGTTTGGATGCATCATCGTTTTGAAGTTATAGGCCACAAACTGAAAAAAATGACAAAAATTCGTGGTTTTTTCGTCCACACAAAAATTTGTCAAGGGTTTGGAGGTCTAAAACTTGGATTCTACATACTCTCTACAATACATACAAGATAAAAAAAATCTACTACCTCGTTTAAAGTAACTATCACCCCCTTTCGATGACGTCGTTAATGAGCTATATCTATCATGTTATAACATAATATCACAAAAAAATATATTGCACACATTTCATAACATCCTCACCTCAAATATTGTCTGTACTTCTACACACGGGGCACGCCATAAAACCTCTCATCCGGAATATTTTGGAAATTAATAAAGATATTTGAATTCTTTAAAAGCCAATTTCTAGAATGTATATACAGTTTGTCCCTGGATAGATGTACCAAGAGGTGTAATGGACCAAAAATTTTGGAATTTTAGAATGGTATTTGGGGATTGAGTCCTGCTTGCTGTAAAACTAAAGTATACCAAAAATGACTTGATTTGGTGTTCTACAGGGTGTTTTATAAGCAAAGTTGTAAAAATCACCACTAATATTTTTCAAAATATGAAAAAATTCCACTAAGTTATTTAGAATTCAATTTTATACCTCTATACCAAATTTCAGGAATATAAAATTATTTTTTTGAAACTTCCCATTTTTTCAATAAATTAGTATTTTATTTTGAACCATTCAATTAAAACTGCATAGAAATTATTTTTTGTGAATTAAGATTTAAAATTATGTAGAAGCTAAAAGTAGGCTATGAGAAAAGCAGTGGATACACATTTATCATTTATTATTGACATATCTGTCAAACGTAGTCAATATTATCATTAATTTCTGTTTCAAATTAACGAACCAAGCATAAAAAAATTAAGTGAAAATGGTACTCATAATGCGTGAAAAAATTTGTGTTGTGCAATGCTACGGAACTGGCGGTGAAAACTCGCTAAGAGAAGTGGTAAGCCAATTTAATTTGAAATTTCCAAACACTGCTTTGTCACGTACTCAGGCTATGAGAATAATTACAAAGTTTCTGGCTACTGGTAGTGTTCTTAACATGAAAAGAAAAATAAAAGCATATGATGAAGACAATGTTGGGGCTATTATAGCTCATGCCTCTGTTATAGAAAATTCTAGGATGCCACAAAGAGAGAGATCAGCTCTTATTAATATTAGCAAGTCTGGACTCCAAAGAATTTACAAGGCAAAGAAAATTAGGGCATATAAAGCAAATTATAAACATACGCTTGAAGAGAGAGATGACGGCCGCAGGTTGGATTTTTGTTTGACCATTGGGGAAAAAATCATGGAAGAGAGATTTCTTCATCATTTCATAATTTTATAAAAAAGTGAATATGTGGTGTGCCGTTTCTTATCACGTTGGAGTTATTGGACCTTATTTCATTGAGGGAAGGTTAAACCAACGCACTTATTTACAGCTTCTTGAAAGATTTTCTGAAGAACATTTAAATATTTTAAGAGATATGCCTTTAGTTCATTTTCAACATGATGGTTGCCCTGGCCACTCCACAGAAATGGTTAATCGGTAGTTGAATTTAAATTTTGGAGAAAATTGGATTGCCCGGAATGGACGGATCAAGTGGCCGGCGAGATCCCCAAACCTATCAATATTGGATTTCTTTTTATGGGGTCGCCTCAAGCAGTTGGTTTACGCTGAACAGGAAGTGGTTCAGCGTAGCTGTATTGAAGCAGAGAATTACAAATGCCGTAAACTCCATACCATTAGATCATATTCGAAACAGTTTTAAGGACTTCAGGCGAAGGATCGAAATGTGTGTTGATGAAGGTGGTAGCTACATCGAATAATAAAAAAAATTTAAGCATTGTTTTGTATTGGTCAATAATTAATTTGTTTGTGAATCTGTTATGTTTTTGACATTTATTACTTGTTATAATTTTTAAACCTCATTAATCTTCTGTTAGTAATTGTTTCTTGTTTTACAATTAGTTCGAATAACATTATACCTTCTCACATCTCGTATATTCAATTTTTTTATTACCAATAGCCTATTGAGATGATTAACATTTGCTCCTACACAACTTTAAATATGAATTCAACTGTTAATTCGCAAAAAATGGGAAGTTTCAAAAAAATAATTTTATATTCCTGAAATTTGGTATAGAGGTATAAAATTGCATTCTAAATGACTTCTCTTAGTGGAATTTTTTCATATTTTGAAAAATAAAGGTACTTTATTAGTGGTGATTTTTACAACTTTGCTTATTAAAACAGCCTGTAGAACACCAAATCAAGTCATTTTTGGTATATTTTAGTTTTATAACAAGCAGGACTCAATCCTCAAATACCATTCAAAAATTCCAAAATTTTTGGTCCATTACACCTCTTGTTACATCTATCCTGGGACACACTGTATATTCAGTTTTGAATAAAAACCGTTATTTAATATTTTAAGATGTAGATGGAGCTGCACTACAAAAATTATTCAAATAGCAAGAACTCCGAAACGTGTGCCAAAGAGCATTAATTTTTAAGCAAATTTCGACAAAAATTAAAAAAATTAAAACATTTTTAAAATCCAGCCGGTCGCGCTCTCGAGATATTTGAGTTTATATCTTATAATTCACAGGTCCACAAAAAAGGCCTTGTCCTATGGTTCCCATCTAACTTTTCTGAAGTGTTTTGACGTACTGAAGCCAATTTTGGACAAAAAAATTTCCATCGTGTCAGTTTTTGTTTACCACCCCTAAAAAAATCCCCTAAAAATGGCAAAAAAAAGATCTTGTCCTAAAATTCTGATTTAACTTTTCTGAAGTATATTAACGCGCTGAAGTCAATTTTGGACAAAAAAATTTCTATTGTGTCAGTTTCCCTCTACCTCCCCCTTTTATCTCCTACGAGAGGCAGAGGGAAAGTAACGCGATAGATCTTTTCTATGTCCAAAAAAGGCTTCAGCGTACCGAAATCCTTTAGTGCTACCAGTTCAGTAACACATTAAAAAACGCCACTAAACATCCTTACCCTTGCCAGGATTCGAACCCACGACTTCGTGGCCTAAGTCTAACATAAATAGTGAGCCACTGAGTCGGATTCATTCGTGAATTGATAAAAAAAATACGAGATTTGGACACAAGTTGTCGTTATAAGCGAAGTGCAAAAGATTTCATTTCGATAAACAATAATTTTCCTACGATCCCAAACTCAGCTCTGAAAATATTATTCTTCAAGAATTGATCTCACACATATTAATATAAACACAGATGTACAAAAACTTTTCTAAAGTATTTTGATGCGCTGAAGCCAATATTGGATTTTTCCTACCGTCTCAGTTTTTCTCTACCACACCTTTTATCCCCTAAAAAGGGCAAAAAAAGGTCTTGTCCTAAAGTTCTGATCCAACTTTTGAAAATTGGAATTTTTTTTTTTATGTTAACGCAAATCATGGTATAATAAGACATTTTTTTTTCAACTTTCTGATAAAGTGGAGATGATTCACTTTTGATTACTTTTATTACAGAACATTGAAGATGATAGTCTAAGGACCGGTTTATCAGTGCGCGGTTAAGCACTTTATCCTACAGCTAAATTAACTAGAAGTTTAGAATGTGAAGTTGCGAAATTGAAATGTTTAATAGAAGCACATTCTGAACTTCTAGTTGATTTAGCTGTAGGATAGTGCTTAACCGCGCTCTGATAAACCAGTCCTTAGGGCCAGTTTATCAGTGCGCGGTTAAGCACTTTATCCTACAGCTAAATTAACTAGAAGGTTAGAATGTGAAGTTGCAATATTGAAATGTTTATAGAGGCACATTCTAAACTTCTAGTTAATTTAGCTGTAGGATAAAGTGCTTAACCGCGCACTGATATACCGGCCCTAAGAGTTTTTTCAAATGTAACCAACTTAACCATAACCCTAGTAATCTCAGTGACATGGGAAATATTAATTAAATACCAATTATCATCATTCAGAAGCAAAATTCAATAGTCGTCTGTGCCTTTGGAATTACCTGGAAACAGCTTCGTCATGTGATGTGCATTTAATTCTTTTGTCCTCTGTCCATTTTTATAAGAAATAGGTTTTCGTACAAACCAATACAAATTAGCCATGGTTTTAATGTACGGAAAATGCCATAAAAAGGCTTCAAAAGCTATATGCTCATATGAAATACATTTTCCTGATCATAAAACCTTTGTAAGTTTATGTGATAATTTAGCTAATCATGGAAGTTTTACAAAATAAAGAGGAGCTACAGATGATGAAAACACATTGTCATCATTCTCGCTTACTGTAACTAAGATAGTATTGTCAAGAAATCTTAAATTAGAATATTAGTTTCGCCTACAAATACTCGTCCTTGCCGGTCCTCCAACATACGTTACATCACGTGTGCACTATACATGTTAAATATGAAGGTGACAGAACATAACCCAGTCTGAGGCCTTTGTCAAGTTTACATTTGTCAGAGTCAGTATTGTCGACTTTCAGCAAAGCAGAGTTTTCGAATAATAAAGATCAGATATTTGGGTGTGCTCATCTTCAGTAATACAGTCTACAGTTTGTTCTATTCCACATTGTAGTCTTCGAAATGGAGGTACGTAGGTACATAATATTTTCTTGCCTTTTTGATAAGTGGTCGTAAATTCGTTTTCAGTCTATAGTCTGCTTGCACTGAAGGTATTTGCAAACATAGATAATGCTGAAGTGTGATTATTTTACTGACATGTGATATTACTGACAGCAATCACAGACATCTGTCGCTCCCTTCTTATACAGTAGGTGCGCTTTTTGGCCCACAACCAGTAGCGTTAGAATTACCAGAATGACATTTACCAATAAAACGATAAAACTGAAACTGCTGGATGGGATGTGAAAATTTTTTAGAAATCTTAGGTTATACAGGGTGTAATTAGTTTCATGTCATTAAAAAAAAACTGGTAATGGAGACCGACTAGACAAACAAAAAACCTTTATGACTTTTTCCTCTATTTGAATTTGAATATTAAGGTAGGAAACATTTGAGAACCACTGCCTTTCTGGGTCAATGGACGTGTAGTTCCCTTTAAACTGTCATAAAAAAGTGCAAAGATTACCGACAGACTCGTTCTCGCTGGCACGCGGCGGCCCGCGGTTTCAAAGCAAAGAAAGGCGGCACCTTTGATGACCGCCTCAACGGAACCAATTATAAAAATGTAAATAATTCGTTATCTGTTTTTGCAGAACTGCAAGCAAATGATGGGCGTAGAAGTTTAAACACGGCATTTCTTTACATGTGTGAATTTTTAATTTAGAACAAAATATTGGATCTTTTATTGTTGTTTATAATTTTTCAGATTTAAATGTGATTTATTAACATTTGTAACTTAAATGAATGTTCTGGGTTAAAAGCTTAAAAAATGAGAAATTATTGCATGACATTGGGAAATAAAGAGTTAGACGTCTGAGATACTATAATAGAAAACAATTATGTGTATTTTAAGTCAGGATAAAATCTAATTTATTTAACGAATTGCCGATTAGGTATCGAAAAGTAAAATATTTGATAAATCTAGAACTTACCAAATTATTGTTGATTTACATAAATTATTTGAAACGGCTTCCGTCTGCATCAATACACTTTTCGGCACGTCGAACTAAGGACATACGCACTCCGTCCAACACATTTGGTAAAATAGGATAATTTTTATGGTTCCTATGCACATTAAAATATCACACTAAACTATCAACTAACGTTGTCAATAAAGAAAATAAAAATAAAAACTTGGTCCAAAATCCAAAAAGTAACACAAAAAGAACGAACCAGTAGTGTCTGTACGTAATCAAGAACTTAACGACTTGAACGGTAAGTCAATGAAATAA
Organism: Rutpela maculata; assembly: GCA_936432065.2. Classification (NCBI taxonomy): domain Eukaryota; kingdom Metazoa; phylum Arthropoda; class Insecta; order Coleoptera; family Cerambycidae; genus Rutpela; species Rutpela maculata. The sequence continues at coordinate 101,305,429 of OW386291.2, forward strand.
ATCTTAACTGTAAATACGTGGCCCAAAATTCGAAAATAACAAAAGTAACATACAAAAACAACGAACGGGTTCGACGTGTGTACCTAACGAAGTACGCACAGAAACTAAAATATTGCACAAGGGATAGTATAATTTTCTTGAGATCTACTAAGCACTCAGAAAACGCCGACGTCTTTCACCTTTACCGCACCGCTAAAGACCTTACTTTACCTACTTTTAAAAACCCATAAAAGTGTGATTATAAACTTGGATCCTCGCCGACGCGCGGTCTCCAACAAAGGAGCGCGACACTTTGAAATAGCCGTATTAGCATATTTGATGGTTAAAGGCTCCGACATACGCGAAGATAAAAGCCTATCTCAACATTCCAGCAGTTTTCAAACAATATTATTGAAAATTTTCGAAATTTTTGTTAATTTTTTTTTAACTATGGGTTTTAGACCCCATGTTATATAAGGTTTTTTTGTTCGTTCGGTCGTTCCCCACCACCAGTGTTTTTAATGACATGAAACTAAATACACTCTGTATTAAATATCGAATTATAGCATCGACATTCACGTATATGAATAAATCCTGTCTGCTATCAGTAAACATAAAAAGATATTATATGATGACTATTGAATTACTACCAGCTACATTAGGCCGTCAGATGGATCTCCCCCACTCCAACCTGCTACCGCTGCTTCCTCCTCGTGAAACAAAATGAAAAGTAGCAAACTAGAATCAGAATGATAAGCAAAAAAAACGACAAAATTTTATATTCCGTCGACAGAATTGAAGCAAAGAAACGCACCTAGTGGTACGTACATTGAAGTCCTCCAGTCATCGGTATCTTGGCATATTCAGCGAAGAATTCTCACGCCATCTTCACCAACTAATTTAACGCCTCGATCGTGATATTGTCGACCCCCAGCTGATTTACTGATTTTTAGATTTCGTATGAATATTTCCACTTCTGATTTCACTATTGAAGCTTCGCGTTAGAAATCTTAATATCAATCATCTTGTGTCTCAGGATGATCACTTTCAAAAAGATTTTCGCATTATTGGTGCAAATCTCAATTATCTAAAGTAGACCGCTTCCTTTATTTCTATAAATCACAAAATCAGTTTCACGAAATTGAAAGGAAATAAATACAGACATCATCAAATATTCATTATTTTTATTCAATTTAAATTCCATTTCATTTCGACATCAGTAATATATAATGTACTCATAATTTACCCTAAAATAAGGCTAAATATAGCTTAGCTATACTTCTGGCTTATGTGAGGAGGGTTGCTATGCAATAACCAAATTGATAAATATTTTAGATGCGTAATCCAAATATTTTTAAGTGATTTATGTGCTAAAAAGGCCGCTTCTGTAATTAATATATCCTTATTGATTTTCTCTCAAGTTCACGGTCCATTAGCTTCCCTTTATTCCACTAGAACACGTGTGCCTACCACAAACGCACCTGAAAATCAAATTATCTCCCGTATTCGATATTCTGGCATGCTGAAATATTTTCGGTGGCGATGAATATTTACATATGTATGAATGTACGTCTCAGCGGAGAATCGCTGTAATTTGCATTTTTAAAATAAAAAAGCGCAAGAAACTAATGAGTTTTATTTGTAACTGTTTTACTAATTTACTACTTTCTACACTGAAAATAATATTTGTTAGAGTTTATAACTCCACAGGAATGTCTTTAAATACCATATTACAATCAGGATTTCGGTCAAAACATTCATGCGAAATAGCTCTTCAAGCTATAGTAACCAATTGGAAGAAAGTTATTTATATGGGTGAGACGATACCTGTGGCTTTTTTGGATTTGAAACGTGCTTTTGAAACTGTAAGTAGAGATATACTTCTAATTAATTTAAATTCATATGGTGTAAGTGGAATTGTATTACAGTGGTTTGAATCATATTTGTCAAATAAGAAACAAGTAGTTAAAATAAGATATACAAGTTCTAAAGAAATGGTTAATAATTATGGTGTTCCGCAAGGTAGTATGTTGGGCCCATTGCCGTTTTTGATTTATATAATTGATATTCATAAAATAATTAAAAATTGTAAACTACATTTATTTACCGATGACGCACTATTATCGATAAATGGGAAAAACCACAACATATTAACAACTGAACTGAATGAAGACTTGTATAATTTATCTATGTATTTTGAATACAAAAAATTAAAAATAAATGCATCAATATGTAAATGTATGGTGATATCAACAAAAAGCCAAGTTGATATATATAATAGTAGTAATCATATAGTGACAATAGGCAATGAAAAAATTGAATTTGTAAGCCAACATAAATATCTAGGAGTGATATTAGATAGTGAATTATCATTTAAGCAACATGTTGATTATTTAATAAAGAAAATCAACAAAAAAAATTATTTTCTGAAAAGACCAGGTAAAGATGTTTCAACTTACACTAAACTTACAATATATAAAACCATTATATTGCACTACTTTGTTGCATTCAGTAAATGAAAGTTTGAAAAATGATCTTCAAATCGCTCAGAACAAATGCATGCGAACAATATTAAAATGCGATCGCTATACACCTATTCACTTAATGTTAAATGTGTTACATATCTTTTCAGTCAGTGACATATTCAAACTATGGTATTTATTTATAAAATTGTCAATAATATGTTTCCAAGTTATTTGTGTGATTTAATTAAATTTGTTATTCATTCTTCTAATATGAGACGGAAAAGTAATATGTATATAGATCAAAGAAAAATTACAAAAGGGCAAAAGTCGTTATTAATTAATGGAATTAAGGAATATAATAATATACCTAAAAATATCAGAGATTTACCTAGTTTAGAGCGGTTTAAAACTGCAATAAAAAATAAAATTATTAATAATAAGTGTTCAGAAAACAGTGATAGCATTTTTTGTTTCCATAACTAAAGTTTTTGATTTCCATATCAACCAAAATTGCATAATAATAACGCTACTTAAAAAATATAAAAAGTCATTTTCGATAAATTTTTTAAATGGAAAATTCGGATTCAGCACACAAAAATACATAAGGAATGATAGGTTTAGTCCTTGGAACAGAATTTTTTTTTTGTAGATCTGTGCACTGAGCGCAGGTCTACAAAAAAAAATTCTATTCCAAGGACTAAACCTATCATTTCTTATGTATTTTTATGTGCTGAATCCGAATTTTCAATTTAAAAAAAATTTTACCGCGTAGATTTCGAGCAAATCCCGGTTTTTACCGTCAAAATACGGTTTTTTGACAATAAAAACCGGAATTTACTCAGAACCTATGCGGTAGAAATTTTTTTTAATTGAAAATTCGGATTCAGTACACAAACATACTTAAGGCATGATAGGTTTAGTCCTTGGAGCAGATTTTCTTTGTCTACTTCCAATTCAAGAATTATTCAACTATAGTCCAGTCATCTTCATTAATTTTGAGGTCAGTCCGAGTCCAGTATAGCTTAGTGTCCAGTTTAGTCAAGTAGATTCTTTTTGGGGTAATTCAATTTCAACATCCGCAAAAACAAAACTGTTAGCGTTATCCAGGTGTTCCAGATTAGCGGATACATGCCATGCCGCCATCCTATGCAGTTTCCTGCGTTGTATGAAACAATTTGATAGGAGCTGAATGCATCCATCATCAGGTGGTGAGAAATGTGTATATTTCTTTATTATTTATTGTGCTACAATTTTACCATCGCAAGATATCAGTGAATATATTATTTTCATCAACTATTCATGTTCTGCAACTTATATATTTTTACATGTTTGTAATAACTTTTGATCTTGAATTAAATATTCTGCTTCATTCTAAGATTGTTATATGATATTCACGGTGTGTTTACCAATTATATCTTTAATGATCTCGTTCTTATAAATAAATTACTAACCATGATCATTTGGAGCTTGTGGTCATATTCTTATATATTTTTTCTGTTTGTTTATATTTCTTTGTAATTCACTGAATTTTACAATTTTAAAGGATGATTAATAAATGAAACATTTTATATTAAAATTTACATATTTTTAATTTATTTGTTTGTGACTGCCTTATCAGGCTTTTCCAGAGCAGTCGATTCTGTGATTAAGGAGGTAATTTTACTGTGGATGGCGCCCTTTTTATTAACAACTAGATTTTTACTTCTTTTTTGATCACGAAATAAACTAGCTGGGCAAATATCTGTGAAACTATTGGTTCTCTCTAACTCATAAAAACTGGATCCACGAACCCAGCCCCGCATAAAATCAACTAGTCGTTAGCAGTTGTGTGATTTAGTTGAAATGTTTTTATTTATTGCCAAAACCAGGTATAAATAATTATAATTTTTCCAAAACCAAATACGAGTGTTTCACTACATTTTGAATAAAATCTTTTGCATATTCAGTTCATAAGACTTCTTATTGGTTTCTAGCATTTTTTCGCTAAAAGTGTTACTTTTCGAGTTATTAGATGAAAACTGCTTTGAGATATAGTTTATTTCATTTCATAGTATATAAAAAGGGCTGCAAAACTGGCCATAAGAATATCCAAGTCGGCGCTATTACATTCTGACAAAATTATTACAGAGCCGTACTTAAAATTTTTGCGTATTACAATGAACACAATAAGAGATTTAAAAATAATGTTTTCGGTAAACACAAACTTAATGCCATTTCAGGTAAATTAAAAGATCTTACTTTGTTTTGCTTGTGCCAAGGTATGAATATCATTGACAAATAAACTCGAAGTTCGACTCTGTTACTGTTACTCTAGGTTTAACGCGGTAGACGAGACAATAAAGATCGCGCCTACAAGAGTTAAACATTTTATTTAAAATTTAAAAGAGGTTTATTTTATATTATTTATTTTAATCGTGCCAGAGCATACTTCATATAAGGTAAGATTTAATGTAATGCAGAAAAATAAAGTTTTCCCCGGTTTCCCCTTATATTCGCCCGAACTTCAGTTTTGAGTTTTTATGAGCACTGTATACATTAAATGAACTACAGTCTTCTCAAGCTGAAATCGCCCTGGCACCCACATCAAGTTGTTTTTTGCTTGCGGGATTGTCTGCATTCCCAGGCAATTTTTGACTCGAAGATATAGGACCTGAGGGCCTTTAATGTTGCCTGGCTCTCCGAAAGTATATCGATCTTTGCCCTTCGAGTGTCTTTATTTAGGCATTCCTGGGCACATTGATCTATCGCATAGATTTCTGCCTAAAAGATGGTTGGAGTGTTATCAAGGGCTTTAGATAGCCTTCATTTAGGCCCTACTACGCCTACACCAACCCCTTCGTCTATCTTGGATCCATCTGTGTACCAGACAGCACATCAAACGGGAAGTCAAAGTCATGCTTGATTGGTATTGGTCAGTGGAGGTCAGTGCTTTGGTCATGGATTCGAATTGGATTAGCTTCAGAATCCTTAAGTGACCAACCAGGTCGCCTGATCTGAATTTAAGTGCCTGATGCAGACTTAAGGCACTAAGTGCTGCCTCCTTCCTTACGTGCAAATGCAGAGGAAGTAAGTCCACCATTGCCTCCATAGCTGCTGTGGGACACGAGCGCATTGCTCCTGTAGTCCCTAGACAGGCAAGGCGTTGCAATTGCTGCAACTTTACTTGTGCTATTTTCTCTTCTGTTTTTGGCCACCATGTACATGATGCGTAGGTAACCATGGGTCTGACAACCGAAAGGTAGGATTTCCTTTTAGTTTCAATACTTTTTTTGAGTTCCACCCCCTGAAAAGAAGTGACATACACTCTTTGCTATTAAATTATCAAGAAAAAATCGAAATTTAATTCATATGACAATCTTTCTAACTTGAAACTTCTAGTTATTTTACTATAAAGCATATTTAGCTTAATAATGTATCATTCTTCATATATAGTTTTTAGTTAGTTTTAGGTAGTTTTAGTTTTGTGTTGATATATGGTCACCAATGTAAAACAGCAATGTAAACTATGTATTTTTAATGTATAGCCAAGGGCTAAATAAACGTATTATCTATCTATCTATCTTCTCATGAAATGGCTTGTATATTAAAATAAATCTACATAAATAAATTAATGGCGACCATATTTCGTTATGATACACGTATAAAAAAAGTAAAAAGGCAAGTCTATACAAAAGTAAGCAATTGCCTTTAGACTTTCCTCTTAAATATTTAGTGCTTTATTATTTTTTCGTTTTAAAAAGAATAAGCATTTTAGCGTAACAAACCAGGGAAACTTTGAAAGTATTTTTGCAGATCTAGATATAATGAAACGGAATTTAATGTTGGCTCATAGCAATTTCCATTTCCTTTAAAACGTAAAAGACAAACATGTTGTCTTTTGTGTGCTTGCAGAATAATAACATCTAACAGGAGAGATTATTTTTGAATTTCATATCCCGCATTCCCATTTCTACCTGCTTGAGATTCCAAATATGCCCGGAATGTCTTTCTTCTATTCGCCAGGGTCCATTTGGCCGTATAAATATAACTTCTTATCAACGTGGAATAGGAAGTATTTCATTACTTTAATCAAAAGGGGATATTCTTGAATTGTTTGTTCACCTCCCTATCAAATTTTCTAGACTGACTGACCGGCGATAAAAAATATATATCTTATTTTCAGAACTAGTAATAGGCTTGTCACTTAGTGAGGCAGAGGTTTCTTAGATAACAATGAATAAAGAAAACGTCATGAAATTTATATCACTTAATCTCGTGCTACTTTCAGAGTTATCACTGGGTGTCTTATTTCTTGTGAACATCTCTTTTCGTTTTATTAAAGGATATTCGAAATCATTCTATGGTTATTAATTATCTGCAGAATTAAAAAAAGTCTTACTGGCGAGTATTAAGAGAATTTTCAAAATAAATTACTATCTATGATACATTTTGAAGCATCATTAGTCTATGACGTTTTTGTGCTTTAAACATTAGCTTGACTGCATTATTATAGGTATATATTTTTGATTTAATCAAAGAGGTAAAATAAATATTAAGAAAGATGTTTGTAGTTTCTGAGCACGATCATGTACATATAGTCCAAGCGGTAACCGTATGAGACTTTACCTAATTCCATTAGAACGAAATCTAATATGGTAACATCACTCAGTGGAATTGGATAATATCTTTTGAATATGTTGGAATACTCACCATAGACAGTACCTTTACCGAATATCAGTCCTATAACCCCAATAATTTCTGAGATATTTGAAGAATTCCCGCCACTAGCAAAATTAAAGACGTACTAATTTAGCATTCCAATGTGATTGGTTTTACTCAAGCTCGTTAGGAGTAGGGACCTGAAGCATTCAAGGAGAAATACTAAATTTGTTTCTTGAAAGAAGCATTGCCAATATTTTTTAATTTCAGTATTATTGGGGTTTACAAATATTATCTAATTTTGGAATTCAATATCAATTATGTCAACTCTAAATAAAGGAAACATAAAGGGATAATTTTATAGATAGAAGAAGAAATTATGACAGAAAATGACTGAAAGAATAGTAATATTTCAGGTAACCAATGAATAAATACATATTGATTAAAGGTTTTACCAATAAAAGTTTGGGGGTATCTCATAAGTAGATAAGCAAATCGATTATTGTAATGAAATAATTATATGATAATACAAATTGGTAAATCTATAGGCGACATGGCAACTTACTTATTATGTCAATATCAGGATTAAAACTATGAAATTGAAGGTTAGGTTCCATTGTGTTTACGTAATTTAAATTGCAATTTGTACTTTTACTATTAATGCAAGTAAAATCATTAATATGACGACATTGGAATCTAAATCTGGTTTTACTAAAGCAAATTCTTGTAATCTATCGTCAGTTGTTGGCGATATAGCAAATAATTTTTACTTGGATAATATTGATTTGATGAGCATATGAAATGTGAAATGTCAAGGCACAGAGACTAGTTAAGTTCATAAAAGCGATTTCATTGTTGTTCGAAATCTACATATTATGGTAACTAAGTAATTGAAGATACCAGTTGAATTGGAAGTCACTAACAGTACACAAGGCTAATCAATATGCTAAAGATCGCATTCCAATAGTAAATAAAATAAACACGGCATACACAAGTATATATAAATGACACATGAATAATCAAAAGAGGTTATGTTTTATTCTATATTTGAAATCCGTCGATTGATATTGCAAGCTCACTTCACATATGTATGATTCCATGTTTACTCAGTGCACTTCACGATTTGTGATTGGCATTGATCTCTGGCAACTTCAAACGACCAATCGGAAGTCAATGCGCACTATGCAAAATCTGGCCTCTAAACAGATGGGATCGAGAGGGACGTATCACGGGATTCAAACTAATAGTTGACCAACAAAATGGTGTAGTCTTTAAATGGTCGCTTCTAAGTCATCACTCTCCCTAGTAATTCTTCAGTAATATATTAGAATTAAAGAAGGCACTATTTAATCTATCCTATAAGTTATTGTCTGAACAAAAAGTCATATATCAAGCTTCTCTAATACCTTCAAGCACCTTCACTAAAATTTTCACAAGGGTAAAAAAAATACAGTGCCTGCCTTGTGGATAAACCATCAAAGATGGATGGAGTGAAATACGTCGCTAGATGTTAATGGTAGGCTTTGTTAAGATTACCATTGTTAATATGCAAAAACATCATCAATAACAAATCATTTAATCCCGTCAATGTCTAAATGTCTATGAATTCCGAGAATGATTATCTCATAATCTTACCAAAGGACTTTGATCACCTATTGAAAGAAATAAGTACTACTACGTTATCACCTTCACTTAAAATGATACGTCAAGCTTCAGTAATAAACATAAAACATACACATAAACACACCACACACAGACAATCCCCAAATCCAACGACTGAAGGGGGTTACATGTTTCGAAAAACGCAGGCATGCATTCATATCCACTGACATTGTCAATGCCAAGGCTGGGGCTCGAACCTAGTGTGACCAGCATATTCACCACACAGTGAACTTTAGCCCTGCCGGTACCTTGAAGAACCTTTGCCAGTATGTTCATAACATGTAAAAGAAAATAGTGCAATCATCAGTTGTCTTCTGGATAGTTTCACATGGATAGCCACAGTGAAATCTTAGATATTTATCATATATTTGATTATGATCATAATCTTAGAGATGTCTTGACTGTGTCTGTATTTCGATACTCGAATTACGGACGCACAGTTCCTTAGGATTCAGAGAACTCAAAATAAGTTGCTGCGTCTTTTAACCAACTGCCCGCGATATATTACCATGCATAGGCTTACTGGGTTGCAAATGATACGCGAACATCGACGAGACCTCACAAAGATTCTTCACATACAAACTAACAAACTGACAACTTACACAAAATATTACCAGCATCAGACGAAGAGACAATATACCCCACGTACACAAACTCATATACGAAGAACTACCAATATACGATACCCCATTACTTGACTGACGTTACTTCCACCTCTGAAACATACCTTCTCATGCAACCCCCCCCCCCCCCCCTCATAACCACCTACTCCACCATCATCCCCTATAACCCTCGCTGAACTCTATACTCCATTTAATAATTTGCTCTTTGTAAATAAGTAATTTTATCTCCTCCACACCTTAAGCAGAGTTTTTGTTTTATTTACCCTGCATAACTAAAAAATATTACACACAACTCTCTTCAAACAGATGCAAATTCAGATGTGAAATTCTATGATATAACATCAATCGTATACGGTTTAATTATAAAGAGAACGTATTTTGATCTAGACCTACATGATCTGAAAATCATTCGCCACAACACCTGGCCGTTGCGTCACTCCGAGCAAATAGAATTTGGTATTTCGATACTCCAGTGAAGCAATGTTCAGTGCAGTTAGTACTTGGATGGGTGAAATCCATCTTGGGAAACACAGCGATCTCGTCCCACCTTATAGCGGCTTGTATATCAGCGTATATGCGGAAGCTATGTAATTTCAAGACGAGAATTATGTAGCGGATATACCATCCTTCGGAGGGGATGTAGAGCAGTCGGTTCCTTGTCTATTAAATGTTAGGCAAGTAAAAGATCGCTACTCTTTGAAACAGAAGAAATTCTGCAAAATTTCTAGGTTAGGTATAGCTCGTCTCCTGGCGTCGGTGATAGGCCCTGGTAGCGGAAACAGGCCGACGTTAAATAACTAGATAAAAAAAAACTATTATTTTGGCCAAGGAATCAGTGTTTTAATGATTCACTTAATCCAATTGATACAGATTCATGTCCTATCTAAAAGTCTACAAGCCAGGGGAATGATTTGTCGTTATTATCTCACCAAATAAATTTGGTAAGGGGCGAGCATAGAGGCGACTTCAATGTGAATATCAGTCGATATTCCGTTGAAGCAACGTCGAGCGCGGTTAGTACTTGGATGGGCTCCCATCTTGGGAAATACAGCGTTCTCGTCCCATCTTCTAGAGGCTTGTATATCAGTGTATACTCGGAAGTTACGTAATTTCAGACGAGGATTACGTAGTGGATATACCATCCTTCGGAGGGGATGTAAAGCAGGCGGTCCCTTGTCTATTAAATGTTAGGCAAGTAAAAGATCCCTACTCTTCTTAAGGGAAGAGGTTCGGCAAAATTTCCAGGTTGGGGGTAGCTCGTCTCCTGGCGTCGGTGATAGGCCCTGGTAGCGGAAATAGGCCGACGTTAAACAGTTATAAAAAAAAAAAAAAAAATTTGGTAAAAGATTAAGTACTACTTTTTCTACCCCAATTATTATTGCTGTGAGTCAAATAAATACTAAAATACTGATCCTTGTGATATTTAAAATCTAACAATAAGAATGGTTTGCATTTCACACTCTTTGAAAGATTGGCATATTATTGGTAAACTGCAGTATTCCAATTCTACCATGACTGACAGAGAAGAGTATTTCAATGCCAAAACCAACGGAGGATGAAATTGAATGTCTATTTTTCTCCGGTTTTTAAATTAAACTTAAATACGTTGTTGAGCTTCATATTATGTTGCTACTGCTACCCCATGTTGCTGAAAACAAAGTTCTTGATTGACAGAGGGAGCATACATAATAAATGTTGTTAAATTATATTCTTCATATATGTATGGCATTCCTTATGACTTTACATAATCAACAGAAGGAATACACAAACTCCTAAATGAGAATAATCATAGCAGAAACGTAAGACGTAAACTAACTAACTAACAAAAATATATTTGTTTTAAGCAGGCTTTGTATACAATTGAATTTCAGCGACGTTCGCTGCATTTTCACTAAACAGTGTAGGATTTCGATGTAATGTGACATTCAAATCCATGTCAATAAGATGGGAAATAATTCAAAACAAAATGTGCCCAAGGGGAGTAATAGAAAGCGCAAATATAACGCTGTTACTGGTAGTATAATCCTTATTCCAGTTTTGTAACTCTGCGCTTCCTTTATATTCCTTTTTAAAGAATCGTCGATCTAAAGACTTTATAGCTCAACATACCCAGTGGTCTAACGTCGTATACAGGTTTATGTATCAGTTAAGTTAAAATTGATAAATTTAAGTACCATTTCGTTGTAATAAAAAAAGGTATATATTTATGTGCTTCTAATTGGAGTTTTGTGCTTTACTACAGCTATCAAGATTAACATATGACATCAATTCCAACTAGTTAAATAATCCCTTTGTTATATTAGTGAAACTTTTAAAAATGTAGATGAGAAACGTAGTGGCAGTAAAGTGGGATTACAAAGCCCAGGAATAGTTTTAAAAGAATGTTTTTTTTTGGTACGTAATTTAAATTAAGGGCTGGCTTATCAGTACGGTTAATATATTTTTCACAAATATGAATACAAAGAGTATATTTCATTTGATGTCGTTTGTAAAAAATCGTTTCGTGTTAGTGAACGAATTATGAACAACTTTAAAAGTGTCCGCCTGTCCCGCCTGTTTGTCTGTCTAGTTTTCTTATTCGTCTGGCCGTCCGTCTTATTTCTTGTATGCATGATAACTTAAGAAAAGTTCAATTGTAATGAAAGTTTGACAATAAGTTAATGTCATATAATATGATTTTCTCCTAGATAGATCATATCATGTTTTACGTTTAAGAAAGTAGTAAATGATGGTCTTGTCAATGAACCATCGAAAATCCATCTAGCCCAATAAAAACAAAAAAAATAAAAAACAAAAGTTAATGGTGAGTCGAATTTTGAAAAATATTTTTTAATATTTTTTACATCTTTGAGGATGTGAAAAGTAGGCCGACGAACGTCTTAAAATTCGAAACTGCTCCGCATTTGGATTTAATCCGAATTTTTGAACATCCCTAGCATATAATGAATATGAACTTTCATTAAATATTAATTTGTAAGTCTATCACAACGAAAAAATTTGTATATGGAAATAATTGTTTATGGAACTTTGGTAATATAATACGCTGTGACTAGCCTCCCGGCACCGGTAATCTGATGAATCCCGGCTGTGTTATGACGTCGATCTTATTACGTCAGCGTCAACCGGTATTAGTACGAACCCCGGTCCGGCCATGCGCAAATTGTTGACATTTGTGTACGTAATCGGGATTGATACGAGTCCCGGTCAAACAACGAAATAACGAAGTTTATGTTTGTTTATCGTTCAAGACCAAAAGTATTTCCTAGTGTTGTTTATAATTAAAAGGTAAAAATAACGTACTGAACCACTATCCAAATTCTAATAATTATCAATATCTCAACAATACTGAAAAGGTAAGCACTACGATGGCATTGTTACATAGATTTATTTTTAGGTTAGAAATAAATAATAAGATTACTATGAGTTTGGTAGTTGGAAAGAAGTTTGAAAATTATTCTGATGTGGAGACATCAATGAAATTATATGAAGAACAAACTTTAGCGAAATTTTGGAAACGTGATGCGCGTAAAATAACTTCTTCAAGAGTTCAGCATTCAGTTAAAGAGTGTCTAAAATACGTTGAATTGAAGTTCTGTTGTATTTATGGCGGTCAGATTTAGACCTTCAGGTTCTGGAAAAAGAGAAGTAAGAACATTTAGAAAAGAAGAACCATGTAATGCCCATGTGTTTCTTAGAGCCACACGCGATGGAAGGGCTTTAGAAGTTAGGAGCAATATCAGATAACCACAATCACGAAAGAACTGAACTTCAATTTCAGTATTTGCCACATCAAAGAAAATTAAATAGTGAAGATAAACAAAAGGTGGAAGAACTTTTGGCTTTAAAGGCAAACAAAAAATTGATAAAACAAAAATTAGAACATAAAACGGGAAAATTTGTAACACTCAAGGATTTATCTAACATCAGACAAATATTGGGGGAAAATTCAGAGGACTTAAATCAATGTGTTAAAGTAATAAAGGACAAATATAAAGGCGAAATCAATGTGTTGAAAGATGAAGAAAATAATTTTAAGGGCATGTTCATACAAACACTCAACATGAAAAATACAATGAAAGCATATCTTGAATTTTTAAGTATTGATGGCACCTACAAATTGATAAACATCGAAATACCTGTGTTTTTAATTGTAGTAGAAGATGGAAACTGCCAAACCGAGATAGTATGTTTCTGTCTTTTAGCTAACGAAGATCGCAATAGCTTTACATGGTTCCTAGAAACAACAAAGTGAGCGTACTAAGTGCATTATGACTGGCAAAGATTTATTGGAAAGATCGGTAATACGACAGGTTTTTCCAGAAGCTAATTTGATAACTTGTATGTTCCATTCAATGCGTACATTTAGTCGAGAAATCACTTGTGAAAAGATGGGAATATCACAATCTAGTAAACAGCTCTCATTACATATGTTACAACAAATGATGTATGATGAAACTGACTGCATAAAATGTGTTTTGTGCCTTTTGTGGAGGCACGTTAAATGTGCCACCTTGAACAAAGTACCAAAATGTAGTAGTAAGTGGATATGCAACGGATGTAAAACCACTCCGATGTGAATGTCATAATAAATAAAAAATTTATTTGCTACACTTCAAAAATGAAATGTGTTTTTTATGTTACTACCTATTTCAATATAATAAATTTCTTTTAATCGTAGACTTGTGACTTATTTTCTGAGAATTATATATTTTTTTATTAATTGGGTGGTAGAGATACAGTAAACGCTGTAATCCGACCAAGATTTGTATTAATCCCGGTTATGTCAATTTGCACATGGCCGAACCGGGATTTATACTAATATCGGTTGACGCTGACGTAACAAGACGGACGTCATAACATAGCCGGGATTTAACAGATTACCGGTGCCGGGAGGCTAGTCACAGCGAATATAATATTTGAAATCGTCTACCTCAAAAAACCATAAAACGATATCCCACATCGGTAGTGGGGTGGGGGTGGATGAAAAAAAAATATATATTTTGAGGTTTTTGGTTCTCCTACACACTAAATCACATTTTTTTTCATCCCTTTTTATCATGGGGGGTAGTAATGGGGGTGGCTAATGCCAATTTTTTTTTATGGTGTTAGATTCTCTTGTATATATTAAATATCAAGTTTATGGACTCTTACCTGCTTGATTGACAATATATCCCCATTTACCCAAATTTAACCCCCCCCACCCTTCAACGGAATAAGATGAACATATAATCTAGTTCCAGATCTCATTAAAATACATACTAGTAAGGCGCAGTTACACGGCGCGTGATTAGGCGAGCCTGGCTCGGCGAGTCACGAAACACGCGCCGTGTGACATAGGCAACTTGGCATGGCTTGCGACTCGGGAGACGTTGCTCGCGTCGGCTCGCGTCTTCCATCTAGTTGTCGGTAACTGCGCCTGAAGATCAGTCATCAGTCGATCCATGCAGTTTTGACGAGCCTACAATCCGCAACCCCACACGAAATCTGCATTGGTCACGCGCCGTATTGACACATCTGGCTCGCTATCCGTTACACGGCACGTGGTTTGCCGAACCACGCACCAGGTTCGTGGATCGGCGAACCACGCGCCGTGTAACTGCATCTTTTTACGTGTACCAAACTTCTAGTCAATATCTTAACGGTTCCAGAGTAATCATGCGCCCAAAAAAGTTACAGATACACAAATCGACAGGCAATTTTTTTTCTCAAACTTAAAATCTGGATGTGGAAGTAAAATTAAATGACGATTACAGGAGTAAGCTGTAGCTAATATTGAATAATTAAACAATTGTAAAAACAAAAAATAGAAAAAACACGAAACACATCTATACCAATGAAATAAAGTTATTTAAAAGATATAAAATAGTTTTGAAAATAAACTTGTCGAGCAATAACTTTTGTGAAATGCATATAGATCAATGTTGAACCAACATTATAAATAATTTTTTTTTTGTTTTACAATCATTTGCCAACACAACACTTCAAAAACCTCTTCAGTACTGGAAGAGAAATCGAAATGTTAAATAAGATATTATTGGCCAATGCATCAATGTCATTTACCGATCGATTTTGCTTATTCAGAACTTGCGTGTTTGCGATAGATGCCGGTAGGGTCAACTTTTCAAGTTGCCGACTTATTGTAGCTCACCATTCGCTAGTTCAATGGGAATCCGCTTCTGAAGGCACGTTCAGTCTCTTCTGCCTGGTGAGAGCTAGTAAGTTCGAAATCGATCCGCAAAAGAGAGAGCGTTACTACGTTTATATAATTTTCCTATTATTATATAAATAATCACGAATTAAACAGATCTTAAGAATCTTGGTTATTTGGTGTTTAAAAATTTGCTTCTTCTAACCACTAGTAATTCGACTTTTTTCTAAATGACATGTTCAAAACGTAATTTATAAATAATATATATCTTGTATTTCTGCTTACATTATTATTAAAAATATTATTTTGGTTATTCAGCAGATAACTTTTAAGGAAATCATTCGTTCCTTTCATTGATCTAAACTTGACCAAGCTAGAATATCAACAATAAATTTCCTTACGAACCGACTTGTCAACTTCTTTCATACACTTACTATATCTAACATTTCATTATGAAAAACAATAAAATAACCACTCTTTCTATATACTGATGAACTAAGTCTGATCATGCCAATATATTAAAAAAACCCTCCCTTACGAGACATTCTTTCTTGTATATCTAGCCCTACCTAGAGGATACTCCGTTATAATCAAACATTTGTTATATTTCAAAGACAAGAACTACTAAAAAAGCACAAAGAAAATGGGTATAAAATTTCACTCACATATTTTAACAAATAAAATATTTCCACTTTCGACTGATTAAATCCCTCCAAAAATTGTACAACTTTTTTCATTCTTTTTAGAATTCATCAGGAGAGATATATATTCAATTCGAAAAAAAAATTACTATTAAAAAATAGTAAGAAAATATTTTCGTGCAAAAAAATTGACAGGAAAGCATTTGTTTACTTGCCAGATACCGGGTGCCCCATTATATTTTGGCCCTTTTAAACCTATATAACTTTGAACTTTTGAAGGCGATTAAAAAAAAAAAAAATTAAAAAAAAGTCGGTTCCTGTAAAATTTACGATCTGTCGCTTACGACTTTTTGTCAAAAACCCATCGATATTATTATAAGAAGCCTCCTTTTTAGTAGTTCTTGGCTTTGAAATGTAACAAATGTTTGATTATAATGGAGTATCCTCTAGGTAGGGCTAGAAATATTAGAAACAATGCCTCGTAAAGGAGGCTTCTTATCATATATTGGCATTATCAGACTTAAGTCATCAGCATATAGAAAGAGTGGTTATTTTCTTATTTTTCATACTAATATGGTAAGTGTATGAAAGAATATTAAGTTAATTATTTACTTTTAATTTTATGAAATGAACTAAAACTTACCAATTTCGTCTGCACAAGTGTTTAGAGGGGATGTAATATTTTGGTTGACTTACCTAGAACAAAAATTATGATTATTAAAACAATATTAAAGATATCGTATATTTGATAAAAATCGGTACTGTCGTGAGCAAAAAAAAAATAGGGCAACTATTTTTTTCTAATATAAATCTTCTCTGTTTGCACACTTGAAATGAATTTTGACAATTAACTGAAAATGTCACAAAAATTAAAGTTAGCATGTACATAACTAGATTTTAGCAAAAATACGTTATAAGACTCGTCCCATTTCTTTTTGCACACGACAGTACAAGCAACATTCCTAAGGGAACCTTGTCTTGAAGGTGAATATAAATTGTAACCATAAATAGTTTTTTGTAACGCCATATCCTAAAATGACATTTATTTGACAGTTTCAATGAATCAAAACTATGTCATTATTGACAAGCGTAAAATAAAGACAAAAGTGTGAGATAGTAGTATATTATTCAACGAGCGGTAATGTAGGTAATAATTCACGCAAATGAAAGTGAAATGTAATTCATCAAGTGAGTTATTACCATTACCGCAAGTTGAATACTATACTTTATCTACGATTATAACAATAAATAATTGAGGATATTTTGTTTAAATTACTCAGTTTGTTTATTAATAAAATTAACTGTAAAATTTAATCTTTGTTCACCCTTATATATTTGTTGTCTTCAAAGATTTAGCCACCTTTAAGCGTAGGCAGAATGCGATTTTTAATCGAAATAGTGCATAAACTGCTTGTAGACAAAAAATCAGCTTTGTAGATTAATATCACGCGGCGAAAAATGCAAAACTTCTTCGCGAACTGCAATAACCCGGAGCGCATATTCGGTCAAAAGTTTGTTTTTTATGTTAGAGAAAAAATTTAAAAAGCGTCGAAAAGCTCAATCAATTCTCTTTACTTAAGCTATCTACAAATTTTTCGAAAAAAAACGATAATTATCGAGATATTCGAAGAAATGTAAGAAATTACTTATTTTCCTATAGAGCGTATGTAAATCTTAAAAAAATAATTTTTCTCAGAAACCTTCATTGCGAAGGGCCAAGATTAACGGAGCGTCAAAGTAGTACATGATATTAAGTGAACATCGTATATGAGATCGATTTCAGTTAATTACCGAAAAAAAAAAGGTCCCAAATCCCGCCCCCTCTAATTCCTTCATTTTTGTCGGAATTCAAAAAATAAAAAAGGAGTTTTAGCAAATTTAATTCTATTTAAGTTAACTACAGTAGTCTTTTGGCGTAGAAGCCAAGATTAAAAAGTTGCCATCTGTAGAAGCTCAAAATTTGCGATTTTTTGCCGCACATGGCCAACATTTTCAGTATTATCCCCGAAACGAAAAAAAAAAATCAAAATTCTGATAGTAGCAAAAGATTCGTAATGGAAAATACTCGTTTGACCTTGTTTTTTATTTCGAGCTAACTCCCACCGTTTCGAAGATACCTGCGAAAAATAACAAAAAACATCTTACATTTCGGACTCGAAAAAATTGCAAAAACATGCAATCTTGACACGTTCATATTTTCCGAAAAACACCATTGGGACGACCGTACGATGTCGCGACGTAAAGAGGAAGTCTTCCAGATAAACCTGATCGTAAATTGCACGGCGAAATTCGAAAATTCGGCTCGGCACGAACGAATCAAAAGTAGCATTTTGTGACATTTCAGAAAATCTTTATAGATATAAACGCGAATAATCTGTCACTACCTCCCTGGCTCCACCTTCGTGTGTTGCGCGTTACGTCGATTGGCTAGGCATGAAGATAAAGGTGATTGGCTCTGTACCTAGTGAGTTATAATAACTCACGCATTATAACTCACGCTGTTTGTTTATTGATACTATTAATTGATCAAAAGCAGTTCATTAATTAGTATATAACCTAATAAGAGTAGATAAAGACATTTTATTTCACAGTGTGAAATAAAACTTATTGGTTTCTATGGAAACAGCAATAGAATTTTGTCTATTTTTACAAAATTATATTGTTTTCTAATCTCGAATGGCGATACAAAAAATTTTGTATATAACTCGAGACTAAAATGTGTTTTTTTTACTCATCTGGTTTATAGCACTCGCCTTCGGCTCGTACTATAAATGCCCCACTTGTAAAAAAACACCATTTTAGTCACTTGTTATATAAAATACTATTAGGAGTTGATATGAAAAATATTAACGAATAAAATACATGTTTGAGAATATGCATGTTTTCCAAACAAATATATCTTATCACAACTATCCTTTATGAATTTTCAAGCAAATTATACCATCTTTAACAAATCGTGTTCACAAAGAATATGGCTTTTAGGAGAATTTAATGACTATTTTGAATATAGATCGTTCTCAAAGAGTTACAACTGAACGTGACATGTGTACGAAATTGCTGATATTGATTTATCACTGACAGTTTTGTTCATTATTTCATCGTTTCTAAAACCATTATTCTACTATGGTACACTGCAAACTAGGCTAACTTCATCACTTAGAACAACTTTGTTACATCTGTCATAATACCTAAATAATATTCTCTAAATGTGAATTTATGCTTTTTAAAAATACTGATGGCAATGTTTCCTGATAAGTTTGTACTGAATAATTTGTTCATCGATTTGAAACAATAATAATTGTGAAAATTCTCATTATTTGGAACATAAGGTAAGTTAATCACACTCCTTCATTTCCTACCAAGTTTTTTTATTTTATGTCTAAAATAGTAATTAATCAATGATAAACAAGGCGTTCTAACGTTAATGAGCAAGATTTCATGACCATTTAAGATATACTTTTAAGCAAATACACCTGATGGTTTGAGAGATACAGGTTAAAAACATTTGCAAATAAAGCAAATAGTTTTCAAAAATCAGTAAGTAATTTGTTACCAAATTTTATATAATTTGCATTAGTCCAAACTTCTATTTCAGTTAAAACCGAAAGGTCAGTCCCATATTTTCAGACAGTAAAGTAAAATTAGTTAGAGCAGCTAAACAATCCTAGTACCTATATAATAATGTTGTATGATTATTATGTTTTTTTTCCAAGAGGGGAAGCCCACATGGTTATTAACATCTAAGAATTATATAAATATTTTTTTTAGTTCTAGTTTCGTATTGGTGTCCAATTGGCAATATATTATTCTTATTCTTAAAACTAAAGGTAAGTATACTGATTCAATAAAGCTGTCGTAAATCGAATATTTCAATTTCTTTATACACATCATCTGACGAAAAATTGTAGTCTTTATTATACATAACTCTTAATACACTTCTTAATACACATTTCTGAACAATAGTTAATTTTTTCAGATAACCTATTATTATATCCCATTATACCATATGTGAGTTGGGATTGTATTAGGGCATAGTACAATATTTTTAGTTGTTTAATGGTTAGATAAGGTATTATATATTAATTTTTGAGAGCAGTCCTCTAACTTTTGTTACATTGTAGGTCCCAACGTAGATGTCTGTCAAATACTATCCCAAGATATTTAATAGATATCTGTTTTTAATGGACCAAATAAGTTATTATCTATGAGGTGAAAGGCATATAAAATATTTTGTACATTATAATCAAATCATTTTTTAATGAAAGTGAATTCGTTTTCTGCAGCTTTTTTTAAATCTTCCCACGTACTTTCTTTAAACAATACGGCCGTATCATCGGCGAAGCTCAGAATCTTACAATTATGGTTATTTGATTTTAAAAACGAATTTATATATAAAGTAAATAAGATAGGACCTAATACCATTCCTTGCTATACTCCGTACTGTAATGCCTTGGGGTCACAGGTCATCAATTTCCACATACTGGATACAATAGTTTTTTAGTAAGTTCTTTATATATGTAATGTGTTAATATGGCTAACACATTACATATAGATATAACAAACTTGGCGAGAAAACTTCATCCCTTTGCATATTCGTTGACCTTGAAAACGCTTTTGACACTGTGCGTCGCAAACGTATATTATATTAGTTAGAAAAGAACGGCTTAAGGGAATTGTACTAAAAAAAAAAGATTTACTGAAGCTTAAGATTATTATAGGTTATCCCATTAGCCTCGTTCCTCCCAAAAAGGTGAGTGTACGGTCAATGGAAGCTTTGGCTATTTCTTTCGAGGTCACAAACGGTCCCCTGAAATATGGACACCATCAGTATACGATATATGATCCTCTGTCTTCGCAGTTGCCTTATTCCCTCCTGTCTCTTGTCAGGTATGTATACTCATTTTTGTGAAGTTATGTCTTGTGCTAATTCTATCTGACTGCATGTTTAGTAGTCGATTCATTTCTATCTATTGAAATATCTTTGTGTGCTATCCTATTCTTGGAATTGTTCCGTATCCGTTTATTTTCAGCCTATATGCTTCTAGCAGTCCCTCACTCTTCACGACTAATTGCAGCAGAAGTAGGCCTTATTGATGTAGCTCCCATTTTCCCTAGACAGGTCAGTCTTTGCACAGTTCTTAATTTTCTTACTACCTCTCATTTTTCAGCTTTGTCAGAGAGGCGTAGGTTATTATTGGTACCACAATCCGTTGGTACAACTAATGTACCATTCTTTATAAGGCTCGCGTGGTTTTGGTAGTCACTTTGTACAGATGTGCTTTTAAACTTAATTTAGTGTCTAGAACCAGTCCAAATATTTAACATCGTTGCTCACCTGCAATTAATTTCCTATGAGGTATTTTCTCAGATTGTAGTCTCCTTTTTTTTTGTGAAAGTTGTCACGGGGCTCTTCCTCGGATTTACGGAGAGAGACTTTTCAGGGAGCATCGCCTGTCTCTGATGCAACGTCCTTATATTTTCCTATTACTAGGATGGCGACATTATCTGCATAACTTTGAGCGTATACTCCTTGCTGTTCTAGACGAGATAAGATTATTTTCTAATATTTTTGAAAAACCTGACTCAGTATGCGACATTCGTTTGAAATAAAAAATAGATTAAATCGACATAACAACACCTTTTCTGGAACACTATATTATATCGAACTGAAACACATAGATTTCTGGTGTGCCAAAAACCGCCTGTAATATTTCTGCAAACTCAAATAGATGAGCTAACAAATATAAATTAAAAAGTAGTTTAGCTTCACAGCGGAACATATATAAAAGCTTTAATAAATATTGTCGTTTCAGCAACGTTTGTTTTTGACCGTATATTTGTCATGATACACAAAAACTCACTCCGTTTAAAACTCCTGGAAACTGCAATTAATTTTTACATTGAAACATTGAATTCAAAATTAACCGTTCATGAAACGAAATATGTGCTTTGTATGAATTGCTAATTGCACCTTCTATTTCATAATTTATATTTCCGGTCAAAATCGTCCCATTATGAAATTACAACTGCCTGGGCACAGGTGATATTTCAAAAGTATTTACAAGAGAAAGATATTTCTTTTGTCTGTTTGAATGTCATGCCGAGAGAACGAATATTAAAAACCCTTATTCATGACTAATTAAAATAGGGGAATCTAATTTAGCTTGGGAGTCACCTTTAATTTACATTAGATATCGCATGTTGATCAATTCTTTATTGCTTAGTGCCTTAAAAAATATCGGTGTTTCCATATATTATTATTCAATGGGCTATTGATATCAAAAGAGCTTAATACTCCATTATTTCATTAAATAATGTTATTTGGATCATAATCAAGTTTACTATGGTATACGAAGTCCACCTTAAAGTGGTAAAATAATATTTTCATTTTCAAGCTTGTCCACTGAAATGGTTTCTTTTGGTGTTGCCGTGGTTGTCGAATTTGACTTGACCCTTCGCTAATCATGCTGTCAACTTTTTTATGATTCCTAAAATCTGAAGTTGTTGTGTTCTGCTCCTAGTTATATACCTTGGCGTTGCTTCACTTCGTTGCTCATTCATTGGACTTCGTTGTGAATATCCTGGCTGACAGTTGATTGTGAGAGGGTCGATCACCTAGTCTACGGAAGAATTTGACCTGGACAAAGTTAGTTAAAATCTGAATTTTTGCACAGACGTTCCCAAACCCAAATCCACAAAAATCACAAAAATCCCAACATGGCTATTGAAGGTCAAAGTTTTTTGCAAGCATCTCGCGCCCAATGCATCGGATGCCCATGAGGTCAATGTGAAAGTTATCTACATTAAATTATCTATAAGCTGTCATTTTTATTTCCCCCCCCCCCTTATTCGAGATATTCAAGGCCAAAGTTTCAAAAACATGTTTCTTCGCGAATATCTCGCGCCAAAAAAATCGGACAGCAATTAAGTTAATATGAAAGTTGTACAGAATTCAATTATCTACAGGATTGGTATTTTGCATTTTTCCCAATACCTCTCCTTTTTCGAGATAGTCAAGGTCGACGTTTAAAAAAACGGTTTTCGAATATCTCGCTCCCTATGCATTGAACCGCGAGGAAGTCTACACACAAGCAGTAGAGAACTAGAACCGTTTTTTAAAACTTCGACTTTGAATATCTCGAAAAGGGCGAGGTTTTGTGAAAAAATACAAAATAGCAATCTTGTAGATAATGGGCTCATTTAGCACTTTTTTTCATTTGATTATCTGAAAGATCTTATCATTTTAAGACCCTGTGTAAAAAACTAGAATTTTGTGAGACCTATAAATCGTCTAAAAAAAATCATAAAAATGGACCGCACCCGCGGTCGAGTATCGGCCGTGACGTCACTTGATAGGAACCCGCTAGCCGAAGCGGCTAGCTGAAGCACGTTATTATAGTTTCACAATATTACAAATCGTTAACATAAGCAGTGTGTTTTGAAACTTATGCGTATTTGTGAAGAATTTCACGTTTATCAACTATTTTCACCGATTTATATTACTATCCTCTGACGTCACGATGTTGGTCGCACCGTGTTCTTTAAAAATCGTATATTTCGAAAACCACATATCGGATTCATCTAAAATTTTCAATATCGTCTAATTTTAAGTAATACTTTATCCACAAGAAGTAACAACTACTAAATTAAATTCATTAAATGAGCCCATTGAATTCTCTACAACTTCCATGTTAACTTTATTGCTATCCAATTTTTTTGCCGCGAGATATTCACGGAAAACCATGTTTTTGAAACTTTGACCTTGAATATCTCGAAAAGGGGGAGGGGTTGGGAAAAAATAAAAAAGACAACTTGTTGATAACCTAATTCTCTACAACTTTCACATTCTCCTCATGGGCACCCGATGCATAGGACGCGAGATATTTGCAAAAAACTTTGACCTTCAATAATTCAGGTAGCCATACTGCGATTTTTGTGATTTTTGTGGATTTGGGTTTGGGACACTTCGAAAAACGTCTTTGTAAAAATTCAGGTTTTTACTAATTTTGTCCAGATTTCGTCCTTTTTTGGCTAATTTCCCTGCATTACACCAGAATTTGGACGATTTGAGAAAAAAGAATAAAGGACGAAGCGGAGCGTCTTTTGCTCGTTACCACCTTGCCTCCAACCGCTGAAACCGAACCGAAACAAGTGTCACGTGTCATAATACTTTATCATATTTTTTGGCTCATAAGTTTTAGATGTGTTTAAAAAAAAAAATAAAAAATGTGTGTTTAAAATGTGTTTTAACCGCCTTCCATGTCACCTCAAGGATCCTTTTAAGACTAGAAGAACTAGATTTGTCTGAGTAAAGGAGACGGGGCCCTACAGTTTATGGTGGAATCCGAACCACTTCTTGAGGAAAATTTCTTATGAAAAATTTTTTCGCTGTGTGGGACTCGAACCCACTTCCCTAGGTACGCTCAGCGTGCAAGCTAGACGCAAAATCAAATCAAATCGATCACCCCACCGCGGCGTGCAACGTCGCGGTGATCGGGTGGAGAGGTTTAGCTTCGGCTGTAACAACAGATGAAATTGGGGCGTTAGGGCTCCTGTTTAACATATATAAAAAACTTATACCTAACAATTTCGTTGAACAATAATCCGGGAAGGTATTAAAATACTTAGAAATAGCTAAAACTACGAAGAAACAATTGCATTTTTAACACACGCGCACTGTCGCACGCGCGCACTAAATTTATGAAGAAAATCTTGTTGTCCATACGGGAAAAACTTGTGAAAAAACTCGTTCGAGAGTCACGGATTTATCCAGTGGTCTACATGCCTCTGGAAGGATGGGGTGAAGGCTAGACGCGCTAACCCACTGAGCCACCGACCCCCCATTAGATAGTGGGACATTCTTCTTCATTCTAGGTTAGATTTATGTAACAATAATAATAATAAGAAGAATAATAAATAGCTACTATGTTAATCTTTGGCTAAATGAAAGACCGCACTAACATAAAGGACCGTCGGCAAAGTCAAGAAAAAAAAAATTATAAAAAACATATTTATTCACAGAAGAGGAAATAGTACAAATTCGAAAAGAACAACTCTCTTCCACTTGCTCAGTGCTACTAACTCTAGCTAAAAACTAAAATACTTATTTGCATGATAATGACGTGCTACAGATTAATATAGATGTGTGCGAGCTACCCACGCAGGGAACCCTCATCATGGCTCACATAACCCATATACAGAGTGTCCAAAAAGTCTGAAAACGGTCAAATATCTCGAGAAATACACATTGGATCCAAAAAAGAAAAAAACGCGTCCTTAATAATTTTTGAAAGAGCTATCCAATGATACCAAACGCGAACCCCACCCCCACGCCTTGGAGTGGGGCGGGGGGCAACTTCAAAATCTTTTTCCCTATTTTTTATTGCGGAATCGGATTCTACGGTAAAAATTACATCAAGTTTGTCTGAAAGGTTTTTTCGATTCGTGATAGATGGCGCAAAAATATTTCCTTTCGTAATTTCTAAAAAATTCTACGGAAGAATGAAAAATAATAAAGTACGAGTTCATTTTCTTGAAAAAGCCATTCAGTGGTGTTAAATTTAATAATCCGATTCTGTAAAAATAAAAATTTTAAAGTTGCCCCCCGCCCCAGTCCAAGAGGTAGGAGTGAGGGGTCGCGTTTGGTATCATTAGATAGTCCTTTCAAAATTATTAAGGACGTGTTTTCGATTTTTTGGATCCAATATGTATTTCTCGAGATATTTGACTATTTCCAGACTTTTTGGACACCCGGTATATCTTAAAATACTGAGGGCCACGACAGTACTATTGAAGCTGGGTTAGCAACAATTGATTTTTTTTATTTTTTTTTATATTTCTCAACAATTATTTCATTTGTAAGTTTATTCCATAAATGGATTGCTATATACGTGTATGCTCTTTGGTAAATATGTCGTGTGTGGGACTATGACAAAGTTGGTTAAATTTTTGGCTACATAACAATGGTTATGTGTAATTAGTTTACATCTTAAATAAATTGGCTCCTTTGTTTTAACGATTTTCCATTTGAATTTCCTGTATATCATTAAAAAAGACAGCGTATTATCATAAACCACATCCCCATAATAAAGTTGAGAAAATATTAACTCTTTACAAAATATTTGTTTTTATGTTTTAAATAGTACATTTTTTATATGACAATATGCCAGTTTTACTTTATACTCTTCGCAAGAGCGAGGAGTATATTGCATTTGATCGGCATTTTTCTAAAACCGTAAATATCGCTCGTAGAGAAAACAATTTCATATCATTGTGTTAGCGAACGAATTCTGAACAACTTTCAAAATGTCCGTCTGTCCGTCCGTCCGTCACGTTTCTTGTTAACTTAAGATAGAAAAGTCCGATTGTATTGAAATTTGGAAAGTAAGTTTGTATTAGCTAGAGGAAGAACCCTATTTTGAAGAAAATCAATCAGTAAATAAGAAAGTTATTAATCATTTAATTTAAATAATATATATTTTCTTAAATTTTGTCGCTTGTACTTAAATATAAATGTTGCGAAATGTTGTCTCTATAATATATTTTTTTTGTTTATACATTTTACTATTATATATTTCATAATAATATATTTAATGCATTGAAATATGATTCTCGAAAGATATATATTACAGACCTTCAATTTTTGTAGCAATGTGCGATAGTCCAATGGATGAAGTTTTGCCTTGCAATCCAAAGATCGTGTGTTCAAATCTCAGACAGGTGATGTTTTTTTTAAATTTTTTTTCATATATTTTTTTCACAACAAAGTTGGTATCACAAAATTTCGGATGTCCAAAAACTAACATTATTTACAAGAAAACTGTTAACAGTATCTTATAGAATGAGTAACAATTATATAAAAAGGTCAGTAAATTGGCAGAGAGTAGTTTTTAGCTTGTTTTTTTATCACTTTCAAATTGCAGGAATGAATCAAGAGTCACGTCCAGATTTTTTATTCACTAACTGCAGGAATGATTTCATTATTTATTTTGAAGAAATTCATTGATTAGAATTCTTTATTCATTAACACTGTTCCTAGTAACATGTGATTTAGATATATTTAATTGTAAGTCATGGTCATATACATATTTATATAAATTATTAAAATCTTGATCTTTGTACAGTCATGGGCTACTGGATCAAATGAACATAAAAGGACCCCGCACACAATACATGGGATTTCATACAGCCGTCGAGTTGGCTGAAAATTTGGTATGTTATAGTCCATAGCTTCCTGATCAAAAGTGCTTATGGCCACAAAGCCCAAAATGTCCTAAATTTCGAGATATTGAAGGTCAAAGGTCGTATGAGCTATCAATTATTATAGCGATGGCGACTCAGTCCTTTGGTAGAAAGTCAAATTGGAGTAAGAAGGTGTTGTTGATCATGGGTCAAGAGTCAAGCTAAAAAAAAAATGTCGGTACTTCTTCTACGTCTAGTTTTTTATATGCCAGATAAATATTACTATGGTTGGTGTGGCACTTTAAGGTAACTTTGGCCATGATCCACGGGCCAAAGTCATAGATCTGTTCAAGGTCGTCGAGTTTTAAACCAGTGTAATATTTCTAGGGTCAAAGAGGCACGTGAAGGTGACTTGGTAGCTATAATAAGTGATAGCTCACACGACCTTTGACCTTCAATATCTCGAAATTTAGGACATTTTGGGCTTTGGGGCCATAGCACTTTTGATCAGGAAGTTATGGACTATAACATACCCAATTTTCAGCCAAATCGACGGCTGTATGAAATCCCATGTATTGTGTGCGTGGTCCTTTGTCATCATCATCATATTGAAGGAGAGTAGCATTTTTAATAACTTTAGATACACCTGAAACATATAGTGAAAACGGTAGTGGCCTCAGGATTGCGTCTTGTCTTTAAACTTTTATATTAAGATTTACATATATTTTGATTTACAACAATACATTCTTTAGGTTTACTTTGACTGCTGTAAAGAATTTGAATATATAAAATAATATTATTTTGATAACAGTGATGAATGATCCAGTGTGTCAAGACCTTCCGAGAAATCCAGCAGCACCAAACAAATGCATCTTCCATTGTCTATTTAACTTGAAGAAAGGTTAATAATACATGTATCACAGTTAATTGTCTACTTCTGTTTATAGTTCAGTAATATAACGATTTATATCGGATAAAATTCATAAAGTTTTGAACATTGGTAGAAATATTAAGGATAGCATAAGAATTAATAAACCGAAAAGTTCCCTGAATAGTGCTTCATCCCCTAGAACATTGTTTCCACCCCCCCCCCCCCCATCTTAAGGTTTTCTAGAATATCTCGGGAACGGTGCACTTTTTGATAAAAATACAAAATTATTCCTTATAAAATTCTCTATTAAAAACGTATCTATACTTTTTTCATAAAATTAATAGTACCATGGGAAATAAGGCGCACACATAAGGGTTGGTTCCAGTTAACACAATAAATTGTTATCTTTACTATAATCTACTTTAAAGTTCAATGCTTAACGCTAAAGCAGTAGCTACTAAACTTTACTTAAAATTATAATAAATGTAGCACTTCCACTCTCTCACCCCTAAAAAATATCGCAATTTTTAAAGAAGCGAGATTATTGTATATTGTACTTGTTGCCACGCTACCTCAGAGGTAAAATAATTGCCCCCCCCACCTTTTTTTACGTGGTGTCCCCTGTATACCTAATCGACTAATTATAAGAAGGTTACCTGCGTTAATTAATCTTCGTCGTCTTCCATAGATTTGACATTCTTGCATGCTTGTCCGTAGCAATGGTAACACATTGTGGAGCAACGTAAGCCTGCCCTTCCACAACTGCACCTGTTTTCGCACCCTATTATGCACGAACAAGAAATAAGTGTTAGAACAGATTCGGGAGCTGGTTCTTTTGTTGTCATAGTTGGGGTGAATATACCGCCGACTTTTTTCCATCTCCAATCAGTAGCTTCTAGCGTGACATTTTTCCATGTTTGAATTTGGTAAGGAACGCGATATGAGTGTTGCCGAGCAGCAGCAGAAGTTGGTGGTAGTTTTGATAACATTACAATATTGTTCGCTTTACCAATAAGTTTGTTAAAAGTCATGAATCTGTATACATCTAGACTTTTTTCTGCGGAGGTAGAGTTGTATAAGGCTAGAACAAATCGCTCCCCTACGTCTACAATTTCTTCATGACAAGCTTTTTCATTATTAAAAGTGTGTACGATGTCTTGTAAGTCTCTTTTATGAAGCACATTGATTGCATTAACCTTTCCTTTGGAAAAAAAAAGAAACGCTGAGGTTGTGTCGCAACCGCTAATGGCGTGTGCAAATAACATTGTTTCTTTACAGTTTTTTAAAAGAGTTGAGGATTGTAAATTTCGTGAACTGTAAATCCTTTTGCTGGCATTACCTTGTTTTTCTTTTAAAAATTGAATGTCTTTGTCGGAGGGAGAAAGAGCAATAAGAAGGACTAGCAGGTCAGTATCTTGCCCTGCAACAACAGCTGTGTCGCACTTTTTTCGACAGCAGTTTGTACTAAAAAGCTCTAAAATAATGCACTCTTGCAGTGATCTTGGGTCGTCTGAGATGGGGTAATGGGAGAAAGTAAAATTTGTTGCATTGTGGACTGTGGATTGTTGTATAGATTTATACTTTTTTCGCGTAAAGACAGCTTTGGAAATAGCCATACGGATATTCAGTGAATTATATGACCTGCGCTGATTACATTTGCGCGTCACTTACCAAAGTATTATTAAATTTAGGAAAAAAAATGTAGAGACGTTTTTGATAGAAAATTTTGTAAAAAATAATTTTGTATACAAGTATTTTTATCAAAAACTGCACAGTTCCCGAGCTAATCTAGAAAACCTCAAAATGGGTGGGTGGAAACGACGTCCTAGGGGCTGAAGCACACTATTTAGGTTTTGCAATTCTTATGCTATCCTTAACATTTCTACCAATTTTCAAAAGTTTATAAATTTTGTCTGATATATTACAATATTAACTGTTATATTACTGAACTATCAGTTTTTTTTTTGTTTTCTGAGATGGGTACATCAATATCTAGGTCACACCATTGCACTATTTTTCACAATTAGTAATTAAATTGGGCCAAAAAATTTAAGAAACATCAAAAAGTATAGTAAATTCTTATTTGATAACCTATACAAAGTAACAGTTATGTAACTAATCTCAGACAATGTAAACCTTGACCAATGCCGTTCTACAGTTTCTTCAGGATATTAAGTTAATTTAAAGTTTTCAGAGGAAATGTTAACTTTACGTGTAATCAATCCAAATTAAACTTAAAATTCACTGTTCCCTAATTATCCCACAAAACACTTTGTTGTTTAACACTACTATCAGACTCTTCTTATAAAATTAAGAGTTTAACGGGATACAAAAAGGCAATTTAAACTTGTCGCGAAAGGAAAGTATGAAATTGCGTGCACTTAAATCCCATATAAAATTGCTACTCGACTAACAAAGCAAGCATCATTAATCCGAGCATTCTTTA
Source organism: Rutpela maculata (assembly GCA_936432065.2). Taxonomy (NCBI): domain Eukaryota; kingdom Metazoa; phylum Arthropoda; class Insecta; order Coleoptera; family Cerambycidae; genus Rutpela; species Rutpela maculata. Next base: position 101,336,083 of record OW386291.2, read on the forward strand.
TTATTTCTGTGTCGTTGGCTTTTTTCCTGTTACATTATCTTTTATGTTCTAATTGCAGTCGGTTGCCTCAAAGGCTTGCGAGTTAGTTTACATTCTGTTCTCATTCGCTAATTGCAGCTATGGTAATGGCGGAACCCTAACTTATGCAAACTTTAAAGGGTGGTGAAAGTTCTTCTCACATTGAAACAAAGCTGTGAATGGTCTGCGAATCTTAAGGTAAATGTTATTAAAAAGCCAATTCATCCATTCACAACCTAGGAAGACATTTTCGGGTTAATGTTTGTACCAGTTAATTTATTCAATTTGGAAATTGGGGCTTAATTAAAACTTTATTTGAGTGCTTGACATTTTCCCGCGTGTGATTAAAATAGTCGACGCGAGATTAAAACTCATAGATCATTTATTTTTATGAATATTAACAAGATTTAAATTTCAAAATATATTCATATCTCCGAAAGTTATAGGTGAGGCTGTTAGTCGAGTCATCATAGGGGGGCGGGTTGAGAAACAATCCAATCCTGCTTTAAACTTTATTTAGTTGTCCAAAAAAGAGTTGGTGAATTTTAACTTAGTGGGAACTCAAAATATTATTTTCAAGAGGCTTCTCACTGATCAAAATGTTGGATAGTATATTGCCAATTGCCGGCAATAAAGTAGTATTTTTTTGTTATTGCTGATATATTACCATTTCTTATTGCCGTTAATGCCTCTTTATTCCTACTAATTCTTTGGTGTTGCCGTAGTTGAAAAATATTGCCAGTCTCATTGCCAAGTTATTGCTAAGAATATTTTATAAAATTATTTCTCTTTTTTGCACCACGATGCCTACGGGCGTGTATAAGTTTACTTATCAGGAGTATACAAAAGGTTGACGACACTTGCCGAATTTAGTTATTTTTAAGGAAAGATTGGTTGTCATGGAACTTTCTCGAAAATCAAGGAAGTAAAAAAATTAGGACACAGACAGTGGAATGATTTTGTCTACGTCCCTTAATTTGAGAGCAATTTCCAAGTAAAAACCAAGTTTGAACTGAAAGACGCTATTAAATTCAAGGAAAAAAGCCACCATCAAATGTATTATCGACTCAAATACTCAAAAATTTCTAAAAAGGATTATAAACCTTTATCTGAAAATAAATAAACTAGTCCAGTCGACGAAGGAGTGGTGGAGGTGTTAGGAGGAAATCATATTAAAAGTTCCCGCCCCTAGCCCTGTCTATGTAAAATTAAACATAATTAAATTTCCTACGTGAATGTCTATATTCATTTTTTTCTTATGTGTTATGAATTCCGAGGTATTTGCCAGCGAAAATAGATAATTAATAAACGAATTAATTAGGTCAGAATTGTCAGAATGGCTCATTTTTCACTACTAACCCCCAAAAAACACTCAAAAAAGTGTATCCTTATGTATTTGGACCCTCTGCACCCGAGTCCGACAAAACACCCCCAAAACAAAAAAAGTGGTCTGGCCTACGGACAAGGTCCAGGGGATCCTTATTTATTTGGACCCGCTGAAACCAAATCCGAAGTCAGAATTGTCAGGTTGGCTCGTTTTTCACTCCTAACCTCCAAAAAACACTCCCGCCCCACCAAAAAATGGTCTGTGTGTCCTTATGTATTTGGTAAGGATACACTGGTCTGGTCCGCCGGACAGACGACTTTTTTTTGTTTTGGGGCTGTTTTTTTTTTTTGGAGTAGGGGGTGAAAAACGAGCCATCTGACAATTCAGAGTCAGCGGATCCAAATACATAAGGATATACTGGTCTGGTCCGCAGGCCAGACCATTTTGTTTTGTCGCTGTGTAATTAATATTCTTTGTAATATGAACAAATTATTAGAAAATTCGGTTAAAACACAATAAAAGTGAAGATATAAGATATTAACTCTCAAGCTACTAAGAACATGTAAGAAATTACCATGCTTAGAAATCTAATTCGAGACGACTTACATCATGTGCCGATTTAGCAATTTTTCAAACTTAAATTCACTGACTTTTCCAGATTTTCCAGGGACTTTTGGAAGATTTTTCCAGGCCTAATAATTGATGAGCGGGGGACGCTGCTAGAAGTATAATTTTTAATTTTATAATTAGAGAATTAAACATTTTCAAATTCCCTTACTTTTTATGAAAATTACTAAAATTCCCTGATTTTTCAATAAATCTTCCAAATTCCCTGACTTTTACAGGTTTTCCAGGTCGCTATGAACTTTGTTATATGGACAACAGGCAAGGAAAACTATCCGTTAGCTTCTAAATTGCAAGAACGCGTTATTCCGATATTATACGATTCACTACGAACTCCTTACTGCCACTTATTGTCGTTTATTGCCCCATATTGCCAGTTATTTTCAAGTATTTCCTTTAATTGCCATATATTACTCTTTATTGCCAATTATTTCCTATATATTGCCAACGATTTGTACAGTATTTCCATCAGTGAGAAGCCCCTCAATTATTTTCAAAAAAAAAATTGGTAAAATCATGTACACAAAACTTCCCTCTCTGGCGCACAGTTTGCATCCTTTAGACATTAATCATTTTTTCTGTCGGGCACGGTAAGGATCGTTCCCACCGCCGACCATCGATCTCGACGTCGAATAGGGTTAGTGCGACGATCGTGGCGAACCGCAACCGCCTATAGCCCAGACGACAGAGATCATTTTATAGTGAAACCTACAAAATTAATATATATTATTTTAATGAGTTCGTGAAAGTGTATAATAATATCCTGAAAAGTTTACATTCCGCTCGGATGCAGAACATAAAAAAAAGTGAAAAAAATTTTTTTTTCATCCATTTTTTCAACATTTTTAAATTGTCAAGGTAGGAAAAACAAAAAATACAGAGGATGGACCACGTATTTTTGAACAAAAAATGCCCTCATAAAATTTATCGCTAAAGCCACGGTATTCCTGGAAAAAAATAGTGTAATTCTGCACGGCCACGCGCAGGGTTAAATGCTTAATACGGAACCTCTAAAAATTCTTAGCAGTTCTAACGAGTAAAATAAAACTTTTTTCTCTTTCTGATTACACATTTTTAACATTTTTCTTAATAAATAGTGAGTATGGAAGAAAAATACATAATGGGTTCATTTAATGAATTTTATTTAGTAATTGTTATTTCTTGTGGATAAAGTATTATTTAAAATTAGGCAATGTTGAAAATTTCAGATGAATCCGATATGTGGTTTTCGAAATATACGCTTCTAAAGAGCGCGGTGCGACCAATATCGTGACGTCAAAGGATAGGAAATGAAACACATATCAAAGCTCGTGGATTCCGCTTGAGATTGTCGAGTCTTGTAAAATTTTAGCCAAGTCGGTTAATATCTAGCCGGACCCCGCGGCCTTGAAAATGAAAGAAAAGGCAAATTTTTCGATTTTTAACATTTTTCAAATTGACATTTGAGATTTTTTTATGACTTTTTATTAATGTCTAAACGCTTGTAACAAAAGTTTTCCGAATAAAATATTTTTCATGATTAGAGAATATTATTTAGGTATTATGCAAATCACAACTTACACACTTTTTTATTTATTATGAAAATACCTACTTTCAGTATCTTCAATATATTTTTTTTTGCCTTAAAATGCCAGGAATCCTATCATGTAATCCAATACTTCGTCAGTATTAGCTAGAAGAGTAGTTGTTTTGATTGGTTTTCCAATAATGAGTGTTTTAAAGTGTTTTCCTAAGTAGTATATTAGCGTGACCCGATTAAGGTACCAATGTACAGAAAGTAGATAATTTCATATTAAATAAAAAAAAAAGGTGTGAATGACTAAATGTAAATGAATGATTTAAGTAATTTCAATATTTTTTTTTCTTTAAAATGCTAAGAATCCTATCATGTAATTCAATACTTCGTCAGTATTAGCTAGAAGAGTAGTTGTTTTGATTGGTTCTCCAATGATGAGTGTTTCAAAGTATTTACCTAACAAGTAGCGTGTCCAGATTAGGGCAACAATATACAGAAAGTAGGTATTTTCATAATAAATAAAAAAGTGTGTAAGTTGTGATTTGCATAATACCTAAATAATATTCTCTAATCATGATAAAAGCAAATAAATAAAAATAATAAATGGTAAAAAATATTTTCAGTTCCAGGGAAATTATAAATTTTATACAAAAAAACTTATTTTCGACAAATTTTACGTTTTCGTGACAAATTTCTAATTTACCTGGAACTGAAAAATATTTTATTTGGAAAACTTTTGCCACACACCTTTAGACGTTAATAAAGAGTCATAAAAAAATTTCAAATGTTAATTTGAAAAATGTAAAAAAATCGAAGAATTGGCCTTTTTCTTCATTTTCAAGGCGGCGGGGGCCTGGCTAGATATTAAACCGATTTGGCTAAAAATTTACCCGAATTAGTTTTAGATGCATAGTAACAAATTAGAAACTAGCCCTTCTGCAAATTCAAATTTTCGTGTTTTTCAGCCCACCCTACTAGTGAGTGACGGTATGCGCACAGCAGGTCAAAAGCTCGTGCACGTACCGAACGTATCTTCTATATTTCATAGTATCATGTAGTACACCTAAATAATAATAAAAGCTTGTTTAAAAAAAAAATTATATATAATTTTTATCTTCATTGTAATTGTAAGTCGTCATATATATTTGTGAGTTCAACTCTTCGGCAAGCTGCTATTATACCAAAATTAGCAGCAATATAAAACCGATCATATTTTTCAAGAAAAAATTTTGGTGAATACTAAAATTAGTTACCTTCATCATAAAAAATTTCCCGTCTTCTGCATCACGAAGAAACTTATTGATATCAGTTCTAGTTAGTACGTTAGATTCTCATGCTGGCGTTTCAAGAAAGTTAAATTAATATGTGACATATACTAATTAGTCCATTTGCTGAGAATGCTTCCGTATGTCATTCATTTACCAGAGATCCACCCATTTGGGTATTGTTGGTAAGCGTGTAGTGATTGAAAAACAATTGGGTGATGATCTGTGCTAGAGGCCATTTTGGAAAATGGACGCCATCTTTGATGCTTATTGAAAATGCACTGCATAAGCATGTAAGGTGTTTTTAAGATATTGAATACGTTGAAGACATTAAAAAAAACATTTTAACAAAAATTGAAATGAATTTACCACCTATTAATAGCATCCTCACAGAGAAATAGACTGTAAAAACCAAGAAAACTAAAGAAAACAAGCCATGGCTTAACACAGTCTTCAACCAGCTAGAGAGAGAGAGAGAGAGAGAGAGAGAGAGAGAGAGAGAGAGAGAGAGAGAGAGAGAGGGAGATAGAGAGAGAGAGAGAGAGAGAGATAGGTCACTCTACTAAAGAACTGTTAAAATATGAGATCGTTGACGATTTTCTCCTTTTCGATGAAAACGGGTTCTATACAAAAATAAACAAGAGCACGCTATCTTTATAACTTGAAGAGTATTAACAGAAACAGGTGGCAGTTAAGCAAACTTGTCAAATCTTGCAAATTGTTATATTGTCGAAGATTTGAAAACATTTCGAGATTTCTGCTAAGCTGTCTGTTCATATGTGAAAATTATTATAGCAAATACAGTGGCAAGAATTTACTTTATATTTGATTCTTACAAGAGTAAGTCGCCAAAGAGTTTCGAACCAATTCGTCGTGGCACATGTGGATCAATCAACCTTCACTCCATTAAAAATACAACACCTATTCCTGTACAAAAAGATAAATTTTGGTTTTCTAGTTCCAACAAGGTCAAATTTCAAAACTGTCTCAAATCGTATCTACTAGAAAAATGCTGCAATATATGGCCAAATATGCATAGTGCAACATCTTTTCCTAACCCAACCACATGCATGTCCATACCGCAAACCAATTTAAGACAATCCCACGAAGAACTACAATTTGCCATATTAGAGGGGGCAGATCTCCGTATTGTGCCCCATATTAAACATGTAATAAACACAGGGTATCAGAGAGTGATGGTATTATCGAATGATACAGACATTCTGGTTCTTCTGGACTACTTCCAAGAACCTTGGATTGAAGGAATTGTGGATTCGTGTAGGTGTTGGAGCTACGACGCATCAAGTTCCCGTTCATATAATGTCTGAACGAACTGCAATATGCCATGTGCTTCCTGCTCAACACTTCCTAACTGAGCCAGACTGCACTAGCAAAGTACACTATAGAAAATGATGTAAATTTTCCATCGTTGCGTGTAAAATTCCCATGTAATTTTACCCACAAAGAGACAGGAAAATTTCCATTTACCATGGAGTGGAAAAAATCCTGTCTGCATAAGGGGCAATTTTATTACATGTAATAAAATTCCCCCTTATCCAGACAGGATTTTTTTTCCATAATAAATTTACCCCCAATAGTGATGAAATTTTACCCGCAAAGAGAGTGGAAAATTTTTATTTACCTTATATTTTGGGGTAATCCTCCATGGTAAATGGAAATTTTCCAGTCTCTTTGCGGGTAAAATTACATGGAAATTTTACACGCAACGATGGTAAATTTACATCATTTTTTACAGTGTAGGTGCAAAACATGCTGGAATGGCAAATGCACACGAAGCATTTCTCACAAACTTTGGAATTCCTGCGAGTGAAGTAATGGAACAGTCGATACAGTTAGCAGAAAAGTATTTTGTACAAATTTTGAAAAAGGAATCAATTTGTAAAACAATTGACGAATCATGAATGGGAAACACATTTCCATAGAAGACCTCCCACTAACCAGTGCATCAATTAGATCACACATTTTAAGGGCCTACTACAACCCACATTTATATATAACATGTTTAAATGATGACATCACGCAACTTGATTCTATGCAGTTTGGTTACGAAGATGTAGGTGATTGTCTACGTACAACTTCACTGTTTCCTCCCAGCAACTTGTGCCTAGTTGCTCCTGTCCAAAGTGTGCAAGAGATTCATGTTTATGTTTTTCAAATGGAATATCCTGTTGCATTTGCTGTGATTGCAGAAGGGCAGCCATTATAGATTGTCGTAATAAGTATTCTAATATTGCAACGTAAATTATTACGTCTGCTGTTTAAAATTACAGATATAAGGAGTCATATATTGTTTTTTGTTATATATTAGTCATGTCATATACTTAAACTAGTGATGTCATTGGCTTATTCATTTCATGTTACTTAGTGTTTTATAAAACAATCTAAATCTGTTTAGTATAGAAATAAAAGATGTTGATTCATGTCTGTCTAACTAAATAATGATTAATAACCACTTTTCACTATTTATACCATCGGGATGTGTTCAGCACCCTAAAAAACATGTAAAATGACATCTCACATGCCTATGCAGTGCATTTTCAATAAGAATCAAAGATGGCGTCGATATTCCAAAATGGCCACTCGCACAGACCATCACCCAATTTTGTTTTAATTACTGGACAATTACCAACAATATCCAAATGAGTGAATCTCTGGTAAATGAATGACATACAGAAGTGTGCTCAGCGGTTGTATCAAATATTGATATGGGTCTTCTTTAGCATTATCGTTAATTTTAACAGAATAATATGCTTAAAGGGTAGATGACTTAAGTACTTTGGCTTTCGCTTCAACATCTACAAGAACTTCCGTTTCCGAAACGTTTTTCAGGTTTTCCTTTCGCAACTTTTATACACCTTACTGTAAAATTCATATCTTACATTGAATTTTCCTGGTAATAAATTGTAATGATCTAATCATCGACGTTCTGAATTTCAGCAGGAACAAATTTGTCCATAAATTCATCACTAATACCTTCCATAAATATATTTTTACAGCTAAAAGCTAGTAAAATTCTTTGATATAAAATTCGGTAATAATTAGAAATACACCTTTTTCAGCTTTTTTTATGGGATGTTGTGACGCTGCGCTGCCATATTTTACGTATTTGCAAAATAATTTTTTTAAAGAAATGTCAAAATTTCTAATTGTCTAATTATCTAAGTATTTTTAGACGTTCGTAGGAAAAATCTTATTCATAATACGACCAGGAAAGGTATTTCCCCAATTTGTGTGATTTACACTATCGCTCGTTGTATAATACACCGTACTCATTCGGCAAATAAACATTTTACGACCTTGTTATGAAAGTAGCTATTCGGTACACTATATTGTAAAGCACGAAATGGAAATATTAAGTTTTCTTGAGCCACCTAGTAGTGCTTTCAGAGGTGTTTCACTGGCAGCTTAATGATATTTTGTGATATTCATTAAGTGTGTTTGTTCCCTAGAACCACTCCTGTTACCATAACATAACCGAGCGTCTCGCATATTTGCCGTGACGTAATCACGTTCTATTCAAGCGTATATATGGTCTCGACGACGACGCTCTCATAGCCCCGTCGTTTGTTTTTTCTACACCAATTATTGCAATCAATAACATAGCGAAAGAAATATTGCAAATGTGTAAATAAGGGAATGAGGAGCTTTTCGTTTATTTAACCCTTCTGCCCATACAGGACGAATTTTGCTAGTGACAATAAAATTTCCTCATAAATTAGAATCATAATAAAATCTATACTAATAACAACAGGGAAAATAAACCGAGAGGGAAAATAAAATAAATTGTCAAATTTAAGACCTGATTTACCTCGTTGATATATTATTGTACAAATGGAAGCAATTCGTAACTATATTTCATACCAATATTTTAATATAAGAGATTATTATTTTGAATAAATATTATTTGAATACATTTATATTTTAATAGTACAGTACCTAGAGGTAAAAAATGTGCAAAACTTCGTAATAATGTCATATTGAACGGATTTCGTTCATTTTTGGCAGTATAATAGTAAATGCTTCACAGAGCAGTTTCTACATTGTGCGAGGGCTTGCTAATTTATAGGGGGTGGATGCCACCCTCTCTCAGAGGGTGGGACTTAAAAAATACATATATTTATTGGAGCTAAAGTAGAATCAAAATTTAATAAGAAAAGGTTCTATGCAATTATTCACATAAATTGTTAGTTAAATAGTTTTTAAGTTATAACGACTTCAAAATTGCGATTTTAGCTTAAAAAAAGGTATTTCCAAACGTCTTTCGTCAAGTATCTCTAAAAGTATTACTTTATCGAAAAAATGTTACAGACCAATTACAGAAAGTACAAACTGGGAATTAATTACATTTTCTGTTTATTGATGTAGGATTAATAATTTCGAAGATATTTAAATTTACATTTGGCATCCAAGTGTTCATATAAGATAATTATTTAGAGTGAGAGTTAAATATCTCAGAAACTGTGATACCTATGTCAAGGATGCTAATAGGTAGAATAATAGGTTATTAATTAAGCTTTCAACTGTTTTTTTATTTGTTTCTGTAGCATAAAACAAAAAAGTTATGACCGAAGCAATGTGCGTCTACACATTTTTTAATAACAACGTCGCCATTTAATTACTGTAATTAGCCAGTAATTAAAAAAAAAGGAATTTCAAACACTATTTCTCATTAATATGAAGCATGACGTAGATGCTCAAATTTTTTGGTTTGTATACAGCACTTGCTTTAGAAAAAAATACAGTTTAAACTATAAAGGTATTTTCAATAAAACGTATTTTTTTTCCTTTTCCAAATATCTCAATAAATATTAGTTTTATTGAAAAATGGTTAGAGACCAAAAATAAAGCTCATAAACTGATAATGAATGTCGCTTGTTTATTTATTTACATAGATTTAATAGTTCGGAGATATGAAAGTTTACAAATGGCGTCCGAAAGTTTATAAGACGAAAAATGCAGTTTAAAATATCTCAGAAATTGTGACACCTACGTCACGCATGCTAAGAAATGAAATTAAAGACAATTAATTGCGCTTTCAAATTATTTTTTACTCGTTCCTGTAGCCTAAAAAATAAAGAGGTTATGACGGAAAAATGTGCGTATTTATATTTTTTTATATAAAAACGTCGCCATTTTGTTACTCTAATAGGGAACTTACCCATTTTTTTTTTTTTCATTAAAGTGTCTATTTATGTATAAAAACACGCCACACCGAATATCAGCTCTTAAATCGCAGTACTTACTTTGCAATAAATAATTAAAGTTGAAATCCTCGCTACTCCTCACGAAAAGCTCTGTGACGTCACCGGGTGAAAATTGGTCTCGCTGGTGGCCAACAGATGGCGTACTTTAGCCATTCACCCTAATTAATAAACTGGGAGGCGGTTGGCTTTGAGACGTCCACAAATTCGGTCATAAGTCTTTTGTTTTTTATGTTAGAGAAAAAATAAAAAAAAGTGTCGGAAAGCTCAATTAATTCTCTTTACATAATCTATTTACACATTTTTCGAAAGAAACGATAATTATCGAGATATTCGAGGAAATGTAGAAAATTACACGTTTTCCTATAGAGTGTATGTAACTTTTAAAAAAATAATTTTTCTCAGAAACCTTCGTTTCGAAGGGCCGAGATTAACGGAGCGTCAAAATAGTACATGATATTAAGTGAACATCGTAAATGAGATCGATTTCAGTTAATTACCGATTAATTACGGTGACAAAATGGAGAAATTTTACCGAAAAAAAAAAGTCCCAAATCCCGCCCCCTCTAATTCCTTAATTTTTGTTGGAATTCAAAGAATAAAAAAAGGTTTTAAATTAGCTAGAGCAGTATTTTGGCGTAGGAGCAAAGATTAAAAAGTTGCCAACTGTAGAAGCTCAAAATTTGCGATTTTTTGCCGTACATGGCCGACATTTCTGTAGTTATCTCCGAAACAAAAAAAAATCAAAATCTTGGTGATAGCAAAAGATTCGTAGTGGGAAACACTCGTATGACCTTATTTTTTATTTCGAGCTAACTCCCACCGTTTCGGAGATAGCTGCGAAAAATTGCAAAAAACAGCTTACATTTCGGAGCCGAAAAAATTGCAAAAACATGCAATCTTGACAGGTTTATATTTTTCGAAAAACATCATTAGGACGGCCGTACGATGTCGCGACGTAAAGAGGAAGTCTTCCAGATAAACCTGATCGTAAATTGCACGGCGAAATTCGAAAATTCGGCTCGGCACGAACGAATCAAAAGTAGCATTTTGTGACATTTCAGAATATTGAAGATGTTTTTTCAACGAGTTTTAGGTTAGGTTGTGTTCACTGCTAGTTGTTTCTGACAAATGAGCATGCGAAGCAGGATCGGTGTCGCTTGACGCCGTCATCCGACTTTCACCCTCGCTTATATTTCTGGAGGAATTTTTTTTTTTTAATTTTTTATTGTCTAGGGTTTTTAATGATGTTAGTTTACGATTTTGAGTATTTTAATTCAATTTTATTTTTTGGGAAAGTTCCCTATTAGCCGGTAATTTAAAAAAAATTAGCTCAAATACAGTTTTTCGTTAAGATGTAGCATTATCTAGATGCTCAAGTTTTTTGCTCATTTAAAGCACTTGCTTTAGAAAAAAATGCATTTTAAACTTTAAAGGTAATTTCAAAACACTTGGATACCAAATATAAACTTACTCTCCGAAATTATTAATCCTACATCAATAAACAAAAAATATAGTTAATTCCCAGTTTGTACTTTTTGTAATTGGTCTGTAACATTTTTTCGATAAAGTAATACTTTTCGAGATACTTGACTAAAGCCGTTTGGAAATACCTTTTTTTTAAGCTAAAATTGCAATTTTGAAGTCGTTATAACTTAAAAACTATCAATTTATGTGAAAAATTGCATAGAACCTTTTCTTCTTAAAATTTGATTCTATTTCAGCTCCAATAAATATATATATTTTTTAAGTGCCACCTCCTATAAATTAGCAAGCCCCCGCACAATATAGAAACTTTTCTGTGAAGCATTTACTATTATACTGCCAAAAATGAACGGAATCCGTTCAATATGACATTATTCCAAAGTTAAGACTTCTAGTTACTGTACCAATAGCAATATAAGCAAAGTTAATGGCAAGTAAACGTCGACCTTGCTTGCATTTACAAAATGCTTATGCCATCGATTATCTGAGGTACTTAAGCACTGAAGCGAATTAGAATAGTCAGCTTTTACTAGCGTACGAGGCAGTGTTTAATCGAGACCTGGTGGGTGTCTACCCAGGCACCGAAAAATGGCCGGGATCAAGTCAAATCTTAATTCCATAAAACACTTTCTGAAAACTCAGTTCATGACAACAAATGTGTTAGAAGCATTTCACGACTTGTCATTATGCCTTTTCTGGAAATGTGGACGAAAATATAAAAGAGTGGCCATATGTTAAAAGAACTGCTAAAAAGCAGAGAGCTATGCGATGCTGCCGTTTTGGTGCATTTGTTTATTTGAAAAAAATAAAATCTTGAGTTTCTCTAAACGTATATTTCTTTATGTAGTACACCAAATGAAAAAAATTCTCTTAATCTTTTTTAAATGGCATTTGTGATTAATATGTGAAACAGAAAGGTTAAAATGTTGTTTCTGTTAATAATATAACTGCGTGATATTACTTTCACTTACACTTCTAGGTTCTGAAAGCACCAAATAAAAACATCTAAAGAAAATGATACGTTATAAAAATGTGTTAGTTTTTATTGTTTTGCCATTATTTAACAAAATATAATACTCCAGTCATTTTAGACAAAAATATGGCTTCTGTTCTAACAAATTATATCCTTCATTTTTTTTTAAATCGGTTTATTTTAGTGTTTCAATGAAAATATTGAAAATCGGCAACGAGATCACTACGGCATAAAAAATTATTCAAGGTCAAAGTTCACAAAAACGTTTTTTCGAATATCGCGCTTTCTATGGCTTGGAAGCCAATTGAGGTTATTGTGAAAATGAAAGATAATGAAATTCCGCACAAAAATGATCTCTTCCACTTTTTATGTACAACGAACGGTTTAGGCATTGTACGTAAAAAATGAATAAAACATTTTTCGCTCAAAATTTGAATACCTTTCATTTTCATAATAACCTTAGCTAATATAATATATACAAGAAAAAATCCAATCAAAATTACTGTACTGTACAATAAAAATTTGTATAATGTGCTTACACATTATAGGTACACAAATTTTGAACGAAAAATATTTTATTCATGTTTTACGTACAATGCCTAAACCGTTCATTGTACATAAAAAATGCAAGAGATTATTTTTGTGCGGAATTTCATTAGCTTTCATTTTCATAATAACCTCAATTGGCCTCCAACCCATAGGGAGCGCGATATTCGCAAAAACACGTTTTTTTGTGAACTTTGACCTTGAATAATTTTTTATGCCGTAGTGATCTCGTTGCCGATTTTTAATATTTTCTTTAAAACACCAAAATAAATCGATTTAAAAAAAAATGAAGCATATAATTTGTTAGATCAGAAAAGTCTAATTTCATTGGACTAAATATTATTTTAATTAACCAAGTACCTCTATTTTATTTTCATCCACAGTTGTGTTAACTGCATGCGAAATATTACTGCCAACCGTCACATTTTTTTCATTATTTTCTTTTTCAGGGTGACCTGTATATTTTTCATATTTTTCTCCTTGGTAGGTAGTTGTGCCAAATATTTTTCATTATTTTTTGAGGTTGACCACCCTGTATATACTTTTTTACATTTTTCTTCTTTGACAGTCCAGTCTGTGTTAATTGTGTGCGAAATATTATCGTCACCGCCACATTTTTCAATTTTTTTTTTTGGGTGACCATCCTGTATATTTTCTCATATTTTTCTTCTATTAACTGCATGCGAGATACTTATTGTCATCCTCCGTCACATTCAAAACATTTTTTTTTTTCGGTGACCACCTTGTATATATATTTTTATTTTTCTTCCTTAACAGTTGTGTTAACTACATGCCAACAATTACTACTTTCCGTCATATTTTTTCCCTGATTATACTTTTTGTGGTATCAAACAGAGAGTAAGAACCTTTCTCATTTCTTTGTACAAATCAGCTTTTCGTAATTTAAAAAAATAATAAATGGCAATTCATGCAGTAAAATAAGCATAAAAATTACTTCAATATTAAAAAGCTTTTATTATACATACATAAACAAAGGCAGCGCTTACATTTTTGTTCATTTCAATGAAATACCTCGATGTCACATGGTGTATATCAAAGGTATTTTAATTCCCTCTTAACCAAAACTAACTAATTAATTAGTCTGGAAGCATAATTTCCCATATAAAAGGTATTTTCTCGTTGCCAATAAATTCCATGAAAACGGTTTAATTAGTCCATATAGCGGGAACCACTAATTAAACGGAATTATAAAATTTTATTTTATAATAGTATCTGATTTAGAGGCCACTGATTATTTCGAGCTAATTAATGAGAATAGATGCTGCAATCGCTTTATCGCAGTCAATTTAATTTGGCACGTAAAGTTATAATCATTATTGGAACTTGGATCCGATTTACCTGCAGGCTATACAGTCTTAATGATTTCGCTGCTGGGGGGCTCTTACATGTACTAGAGAAGCTGTGCAGACTTTCTAAAGCTGATCAGACTGGTTTATATAAGCCGGTGATGCTTACAGAAACTAAAGTTTGAAGTCTAATGGGCAAGACGCCACTTGTTGACATAAAGGCAGATCTGACGCTATAATCACCATCTATCAAAGTTAGCCGGTCTATCGATTTCTTGTTTAGCATAAGTAGGTCTTTGATTATCATCTAACAATGTCTCGAACATAAACAATGCTGATACAGCCTTATTCAAAATTGAGTCATTTGTTGCTCTAACACTATGATAAATTCGATTTAGAAAAGGCAGAAGATAATGCAAAGGATAATTATATATATTGAAACAAAAACAAAGAAAGTCGTATGGAATCTCATTACGACCAATAACAGTCTGCTACGTAATCACTGTGAAATAATTCCCTCAAATAAGCTTAACAACAGGCCCTTTGCAAAAAAATAATTTTAGTATTTTTAGATTTTTTACTTAATACAAAACACAGTGGGTAAGGGATTTTTTCTTATTTTTTCTTTTACAAATGGTATTCAACATTAAAGTTTGAATAAATCCGTTAGGCGCATAAACAACGCATAACGTCATGTAACAGGAGATGCCACAGTTCTAGCGTACATTTTAAATTAATTTCATTTATGGACGTTGCCCTTGTAAGAGCTTGATAGTAGAAAGTCTTTCCGTTCTCGAGAAAAAAAATCAACGTAGAACCAGGCCGTCAAGCCTCCTAATTTTTATAAAGTGAACAATTCTACATAAGAAATGGCTATTCACGATAATTTCTTGTGGTACAGATATTTTATATTTCGAAAAAACTTGAGAAACTGATTGATTATAAAAATCGTGTTTTTTAACATTTACACCTCCATATCTTCAAATCCAATCGAGCTATCGATCTGATTTTTTTTTTTAATTCAAGTACGCAAACAAGCGCTTCCAGCGGTCTTTTTGTTTCTATCGATTATTGTTTCTTTAAATAACAATGAACTTATTACTTTGCTAAGAATGTACTCATATAAGCTAAGCTAAGAAGCTAAGCGACAAACTTTTTTATTTTTGAGAATTTTCATATACATGCAGCGAAGAAATTTAAGCCAGGATACAAGAAAAGTTTTTGAAAATTTTTCATCTAGGACCTAGACTAGAATAGTTTTTTATTTATGAATATTTTTGTGACGCAGTAGCATAATATGATATACACATACACCCGGCGGCAGGCGTACGGCATAAATCATCCGGCTTTGAAATAACCTTTCTCAATCATGTTTAAAACAATTTAAACCCTTTTAAATATGGTACACTTAATTACACGCTATAATTTAGTATCACACTCCACTATGAGTGTGTTCTCAGACACGCCCCTCCTCCCAGATATTAGTCAGTGATTTAAATATTTTCTAGTTAGAAACTATGAAAACAGATTTTATAGTTGCTAATGTTTAGTAACACTATATTAATATACAGTGTGTCCCAGGATAGATGTAACAAGAAGTGTAATGGACCAAAAATTTTGGAATTTTGGAATGGTATTTGGGGATTGAGTCCTGCTTGTTGTAAAACTAAAGTATAACAAAAATGACTTAATTTGGTGTTCTACAGGGTGTTTTATAAGCAAAGTTGTGAAAATCACCACTAATGAAGTACCTTTATTTTTCAAAATATGAAAAAATTCCACTAAAAAAGTTATTTAGAATGCAATTTTATACCTCTATACAAAATTTCAGGAATATAAAATTATTTTTTTGATACTTCCCATTTTTTGCGAATTAAGAGTCGAATTCATATTTAAAGTTGAGTAGGAGCAAATGTTAATCATCTCAAAAAGTAGACTATTGGTAAATAAAAAATTGAATATACGAGATGTAAGAAGGTATAATGTTAATCGAACTAATTGTAAAACAAGAAACAATTACTAACAGAAGATTAATGAAGTTTAAAAATTATAACAAGTAATAAATATCAAAAACATAACAGATTCACAAACAAATTAATTATTGACTAATACAAAACAATGTTTACAATTTTTTTATTATTCGACGTAGCTACCACCCACATCCACACACATTTCGATCGTTCGCTTGAAGTCCTTAAAACTGTTCCGAATATGATCTAACGGTATGGAGTTTTCGGCATTTGTAATTCTCTGCTTCAATACTGCAACATCGTTAGAAAGTGGTTCAGCGTAAACCAACTGCTTGAGGTGACCCACATAAAAGAAATCCAATATTGGGGATCTCGCCGGCCACTTGATCGATCCATTCCTGGCAATTCAATTCTCTCCAAAATTTAAATTCAACCACCGATTAACCATTTCTGTGGAGTGGCCAGGGCAACCATCATGTTGAAAATTAACTTAAAATATTGAAATGTTCTTCAGAAAATCTTTCAAGAATCTGTAAATAAGTGTGCTGGTTTAACCTCCCTCAATGAAATAAGGTCCAATAACTCCAACGTGATAAGAAACGGCACACCACACATTCACTTTTTTATAATATTGTCTTGCTAAAATTAATAAGAGCTGATCTCTCTCTTAGTGGCATCCTAGGATTTTCTATAACAGAGGCATGAGCTATAATAGCCCCAACATTGTCTTCATCCTATGCTTTTATTTTTCTTTTCATGTTAAGAACAATACCAGTAGCCAGAAACTTTTAATTATTCTCATAGCCTGAGTACGTGACAAAGCAGTGTTTGGAAATTTCAAATTAAATTGGCTTACCACTTCCCTTAGCGAGTTTTCACCGCCAATTCCGTAGCATCGCACAATATAAATTTTTTCACGCACTGTGAGTACTATTTTCACTTAATTTTTTATGCTTGGTTCGTTAATTTGAAACAGAAATTAAGAATAATATTGACTACGTTTGACAGATATGTCAATAATAAATGATAAATGTGTATCCATTGCTTTTCTCATAGCCTACTTTTAGCTTCTACATAACTTTAAATATTAATTCACAAAAAATAATTTCTATGCAGTTTTAATTGAATGGTTCAAAATAAAATACTAATTTATTAAAAAAATGGGAAGTTTCAAAAAAATAATTTTATATTCCTGAAATTTGGTACAGAGGCATAAAATTGCATTCTAAATAACTTTTTTTTAGTGGAATTTTTTCATATTTTGAAAAATAAAGGTACTTTATTAGTGGTGATTTTTACAACTTTGCTTATAAAACACCCTGTAGAACACCAAATCAAGTCATTTTTGGTATACTTTAGTTTTACAATAAGCAGGATTCAATCCCCAAATACCATTCCAAAATTCCAAATTTTTTGGTCCATTACACCTCTTGTTACATCTATCCTGGGACACACTGTTTATAAATTAATTTAAAATATATGGCACATGCAAGGAGCCTATTACGGCGGAAACGTTGCTCAAAATTTAAAAAAAAAATCCATTCCCTAAAAATAACCTGCAGGCTTTTCAACAATTTCCTAACTTTTCTCTAACCTATTTTCCTGTTTTTCCCCGATGATAAATTTTTAAATGTTGGTATTAGTTTTTTTGTTGGTAAAATTATTATGGTTCGAACAATAAGTATAAAACTTTTAATTCTAGACACTCTGAACGGCATAAAAGCAGAAAAATATAGCAGACGGAACAAATGTTTTCACAAGTTCTTTCTTAATTTAGATATTTCCCTCTGTAATAAACCACTTTTGTATTTGGTTTTCAGAACTTAATAAACGTCAAAATTAAAGAAATAAAAATATTTCCTTGTCAAATCTTGAGTTTTCTCTGTGACATCACATCTACGCAGTGGGGAGGAAGTATAATAACGATGAAGAAAAAATTGAAAAATAATTTTGTTTATAGGCTTAAGATGTCATGAAACGTCGAGATTTTAAGTTTGAGCAAAAAAAAATATGTCTGCCTGTTGGTCTGTCTGTCTGTCTCGATCTGTCAGTCAGTCAGTCTGTTTGTAACTTTTTTGGGTGCACGATTACTCTGGAACCGTTTATGATATTGACTTAAAATATGTATTATAACGAGATCTGAAAATTGATTATGTTTTAATTTTATTCCATTGAAAGGTTGGGAGTAAATAGGTAAAGCAAGCAAGTAAGAGTTCATAAATTGGAATTTAATGCATGCACGAGAAGCCGAGGTTTAAATTTTTTTTGTATCAGTTGCCCCTACTATTATTCCCATTACCACCCCCACTCTTTTATTAAAGGGGGTTCAAAGATATAAATGTGATTTAGTGTGTGTACTAGAAGTAAAGGCCTCAAAATTTTGTTTGGCATCAGCGAACCACCCCCCTTTTTAATAATGGTAGAAGAAGTGACTCCTCAAGCAGTATTTTCTTTAAAGCCATTTTCTCTGAGTTTTCCCTGTCTCCTTTGAATTTCTTGACAATCCCCGGTTTTTCTAATTTTCCAGGTTGTTGGGAATTCTGCTCTGAAATTTCTTAAATAATTGCAGCCCTATCCATTCTGATGCGGAATATAATTTTGATAAAGTATTTTATAATGAAATTCTCGATGTAATTTATAATTTGAAAAATACTAAGAGTAAAAATGCTTATAACATGAAGGTGTTAAACTATGTTAAATATAATAATAACATATATTCCTTACTAAACGTATCAATCAATATATAACGCATAAACTCTCGAAAGTATTACATTACCTATATAAAAAAATATTTTGTTATCCTGCAAATGACAGACCCATTTCCATTGCTCCTTTGCAAAAATGTTTGAGATAATGCATAAAATACAGTTAACTAATTATTTTGAAAATTCTGAATTATACATATGATAACAATCAATTTGTTTCAGGTCAAAATTATCCACAACTTTAGCAATAAATTAATTAATATATACATCTGCACTAAATAATGGTTTTGGGGCTAAGGAATTTATACATGTAAAATTAAGCTTTTACATATTTTTTAAAAATAGTAAAAAAGTCATTACATCATACATTACTGACAGGTGCCAATTTGTCAATATTAATAATGTCAAGTATAACAGAATAGTAATTGACTTCGGTGTACCTCAAGGCCCTGCTTTGGGGTCGATACTTTTTCTCATTTGCATCAACGGCTTGCCTAACAGTATAAACAGTATAACCTTATATAAAAGCACCTTTCTTGCTGATGATACGATCTTGGCCAACTCCCACACAAATTCTTGTAAACTATTACATGAAGCTCGTAGAGGTCTATCTTTAGTTCAAGACTGCTTCTTGAATAATCAACTAGTTTTGAATAAAGATATGATTGAACCTACGATTTTTTAGGTTACGACGGTGTTGCCTAGGATAATATATTGACATGGGATAAACACACAGAACTGGTCTGTAGAGATATGTCTCGGAACATTTTTGCGTAATTTGATAAAATGTGTATCGTAAGCAACAATATTAATGGCCGTTCATGTATTGGTTTAATCTACTCTATCAGACGCTATCTTGGGGCTCCTCAGTACTACAGTATTCGGTTTTGCTATGGAAAGAAAGACTTGGATAATTGCAGGTTTAGCATATAGAAACTGCAAGAAAGGGTTTAAAAAATTTCATGTGCTTATCCTACCTTATACCTATATTTATATATTCCAAGGCCTTTTGTATGTGGAAGAACGCGTATATATTATATATGTGCTGACTAGGAGTGAATACAATTATTATATTCACTCATAGTCAGCACCTAATAAATGCAATTTTAACATGGATTATTTGAGATCATCTAAGACTAGAAATGGAACTCGTTAATATGTAATAATATTTTTTAATATATTGCCCCATGTCATCTAATAAGTTGAATTCCCACATTTTAAAACAGTGACTAAACGTTTCCACTTGAATGATGCAGGTATTGTATAATTTTAATGTATATATTTTAACTGACCTTTCTCCTTTAATGTAATATGATTTTCTATATTCTTTGTTTATGCACATTTTATCATATGCTTTTATGCATAAGTGTTGTTTGTTTCCATTAGTAATAATGTCGTTTATATTTATGCATATAACCCTGATTTGTGAAAAACTATTTGTGTATCTGTGTCAACAAAGATATATCCTATTCTATACTTTGTACTCCTTTCCTATCAGTTTATCATGTTTGAAGTTCCTTTTAGGATTGCTAAAAGATATCAACTAGTATTGCTGTGAAGATGTTAGCTAACTATTCTACTATCAGAAACTGTTTAAACTCAACGAGTTTTAGTAATGACAGCCATCATCCATAATGAGATTCTTGAAGTCAATTTCTCAGCGGCTTTTAGCTGACATTAGAATGAAGTTTCCGTTTTGTGTTTTAAGAGATATACATGTGTAACGTACTTCTTTGAAATGAGCATTTGATTAAAATAAAGGACACTTAGTTTTTTCGGTTCATATAATAGAACATTTTAACATTTTCAAACAATGTGTTTTTACGAAACTTGCTACTTTCGCATTTCTTTTAATAAAATGATGTCTCACGACAGTCTAAATCCAGCTCACGTTCCCTATTAGCGGCTAAGAAAATATTCTTGTCCTTTGAGGTATACCGACGAAGGTTCTCATGGCTTTCAAATTTTCCCAGACCTAAGTGACTCCATACCTTCTTACTTCTAGCTGCTATTATGTTAAGGATCGCACAAGTTTTTTCCGTAAATCTATAATTTATATACTTAATTTTAATAGCCTTTGAGAAAATCACTCTTTTAATAGCGACAACAAAATCAACAAATTAAACAAATTCACATAAAATGGTTAAGCATTTTTTGATTATTTGGATAAATATTAATTAAAAGCAAATCTGTAAATCTGCCATGAAGCGAATGAATTTTTGGTGATTCAGGCATCTTAAGGCAGTTGCGTAATATATCATTTTCCTTGTTTTGGCGAGCAGATGCTCTTAATTTTCAACAAACATTATTTTGGATATTCAATAGATAACTTTCAAAAAAGCCATTCGTTTTTTCCATATACTATTGATCCAAGTCTGATCAAGGTAGTATATCAACAAGAAGAAGTTTTTCCTACGAGATATCTTATCCCTCTTTCGTATACTTAACAAGCATAAATAAAGAATATTTATTTCTAAGCCCTAGATTTACCTCAAAAACTTCAGGAAAACGAAACTTTTACCAAGGATTAGGTTGTTCTTGCCAGCAAAGGGGGGGGGGCTATGCCATGTACTTTGAAGTTAATACGCAGCTACTTTAATCTTCATTTCAATCGAACCGAAAATATGGCAGGGGAAAGAACAGTTTACGTGGGGTATCGCTAAGGCTAGCAAACGAGAGGTGTTGAGTTCGATCGTGCACCCGATATTGCTCTATGTTGCCTCGATTTGGGTGAGGGCGATATATGTAAGGAGGAAAATACTGAGACAGATGTCACTGAGGGTAAGAAGTATATACAAGTGTCCGAAGATGCAATGTTAATGATGGTCGGTTTTCCTGATATAGAACTTTCAGCCAGGGAAAGACAGGAGATGCAGAAAAAGGAGGACAGACAAGGAGCATAAAACATTTTATACTGGATGGTCAGGAGAAGTGGAAGGCATCCAATATGTACGAAGCGACCGATACCAAGTATAGAAGCATGGACCAGCAGCACAGGGAGATGGGACGATCACCTCTTACAAGTGTTATCTGGACGTGGCAGTTTTAGATGTTACTGGGAGAGGAAAATAGAACGACAGGAAATCTGTACTGTGGGGAAGGTAAATGACCCTACTATTCCGACATCCTAAAAGGGGAGGAGGAAGAGGAAGCTGTGAAGAAATAGCGGAAAAGTTCCTGACAGTCGCTAACAAGATGAGGCTGATGTTGGAGTGGGAGAGGAAATAGTGCACCCATCAATAAAGAAAAGAAAGGCGAAATAAGAAAGGGAATGATATAACAACCACCTACACCTCTAATCACACGTTGTGGACGGCGAATATAGTGGAAGGGATTAATTTGGCTGATGTAGTCGGAAAGCAATTCCGGGGCAAGCAGGCTCATTATTTGCAAAGGCCACTAGTTCGATTACTGAAAGCGTCGACTATATTCCTATGAACATAAATATAGGATAGTAAGACATAGTCATGTCAATGCCAATGTCAATTATCACGTTAAAACTGAAAATTATGGTAATTTTTTGGTTAATAGTTTAATAATAGAAATATGTGTGTTGATATTGTTATTAATTGAACATAAAAATGTGAATTTATCAAAAACGATTAGAGATAATGACATTAATTACGTATTTGTTGAAAGATAACGAACATAATAAAAGAAACGCACTCCATTACAAACAAATGAAGATGACGTCATAATCACCAATAGTTAACGTCACAAACAAGTAGTTACTATAGTCCAGTTGACGGAGCTCTAAAATGACCGAAATCTCTAGTTTGAGTGGTAATGAATGTATTTTGATGAAACCTTGTGCAATATGTTTGTAATGACGTTAATAAAAAGTTGAAAAAAATATTAGAGCAGAAAATGATCGTATCACGGGTTCCGTAACTTGTAGAATTAGGTCAAAAATGAAAAAAATAAGATGTTTTTACTCCCGTGAATTTTTTTGAAAAATGCATATTTTTTCAGATATTGCCACTCGAAAATTCCTAAAAGTGGTGGAGGGGAAATGTAAAAGTTGAAGAAAATTCAGGTGAACATCATCAAAATACAAGACTTTTTTTTATTTGCAACTTTTCTGTAAAGTGCGTTTTTACCGAGTTTTTCCGGCAAAACATGAAAAATTACCCTCTCTTTGAAATTGCAGCGCTTTAAAAATATGTAATTTAAAAATTTGAAAAAATTCAGACGTATGCATTGAGGCCTTCTAAAAATTTTTTGTCTATTGCAATTTTTTTAATTTGCTAATTTTCCGAGTTACAGGCAGTTTCTCACGATAAATAATAGACTGCATTTCTTGCATATTTTCAATTTAAAAATTGTACTGAACCTTTAAAAAGGGTATTACTATATAGGTTTCATATATTTTTGTAATAATACATACAATCACATTCATTTTTCGTGTAATGTGCAAAAAATGTAGTACATTATTTATCGTGAAAAACTGTCTGTAACTCAGAAAATTAGCAAGTTAAAAAAAATTCCAAGAGATAAAAAATGTTTAGAAGGCCTCAATGGAAACGTCTGAATTTTTAAATTACATGTTTTTAAAACGCTATAAATTCAAATAGAGGGGTAGTTTTTCATATTTTTCCGGAAAAACTCGGTGAAAACGCACTTTACAGAAAAGTTGTAAATCTCCCCTTCCCAATTTTAAGAATTTTCGAGTGGGCACATCTAGAAAAATATGCATTTTTCGAAAAAATTCACATGAGTAAAAATATCTAATTTTTTTTCCAAAAAAAAAGGTAAATAATTGTTTTTTTTTTATTGTTGATCTAATTCTGCAAGTTACGGAACCGGTGATAATAGAGGTGTTTTCTATCCCTTCCGATCATTTCCCACTCTAATCTTTTTTTTCAACTTTTTTGTCAACGTCATTATAAACACATCGCACAATTTCATCAAAATCCATTCATTAGCACTCAAATTAGAGCTTTCATCTAGAGGTTTCACCCCTCGTTGACTGGACTACTACCAAAAGAAAGAAAACTGAAAACCTCAGTAGAGGCACCTGAGTGGATTTTTTCCAAATATCTCTCTAATGTCAAAGTATATTAAATTTAACGAGTATCATTTAAAAGCAATAAATAATTTTCGTTTTGAAACTAAAAACTTTATAGATTTAAGCGAAGATACTACCAGAAGCAAACAAAATTGTTTTCTTAATACCAATATGCTAATCAAATTAAGTATAAAACAACCAAACCACTTTTATATTTATAGCTTATTAAAATTGTACATAAAAATAAATGTTCTTCACTACTCCGTGCACTACGTACAAATATATTACTTTTAAAGGAAAAACGGATCATTAAAACTTTTTACGTTATCTACTTTTCTTTATTTTTAAAATGAGCAGAAACATACAATACAGTAATTGTGTTAGTCGACTCGCACCATTTATTTTAATTATTCTTTTCTTGTATTTTTGACTGCAAATTCTATATTTTCGCAAGCTAGCCGTTTATGCCCTAGGGGATGCAAAGTACGCGCTGTGTAACCAGCGGAATTTCACATTGGATTAGTGCAGTTGTATTGCTCGGGGAATTTCCAAATATAAGTTTGGCATAGTCGAACTTTTACAGTTACTGTTGAACGACTCGCTTTCTTGGAAACTAGACCACATATACGTGTAAACTAAAGGATAAGGGGTGAAAGTTTTCCGGTATAATGTTAATATATATAAATCTTAAAACAGGGTTTATACATGCCGCAAGTTGGTAGCAGAGTTTAATCGAGTCTGGCAGTATTTTAATGCTTTCATTGAATTAGAAAAAGTATCAGCGGATAACTTTCACTCTCACAATTGAAAATGTATGTATTAAAACTCACTATTTATAAATACATGTAAGAATTTTAATAACCTGATATTATGCCCTTTTAGTTGAGCTTCGATGATTCTTGTTCCCTGCTAACAGTTGCAAATTGCAGCCAGATAGGAAATTTTAAAAAAATATATTTTATTTCATACTGTCCGGTAAATGACTATCTCCCGGACTCATTTGCGGCCGGTAAATCAAACATTACAGTATCTGATACTGTAATGTGTTACCTAGCAACACTATTATTATTTGTTTCCATTGACAAAACAATCCATATTCTTTTTAATGTTTATCTGATGATTTTTTCGGGATTAATTTTCCCGTTGCTTCCACAGATTTATTTATAATCTCCGAAATCTCTATAATACAAAACAATCCAAAAGTTATGGTTTTATTTATTTGACAGCAACAAGCTAAAGACAATCATAATTAGCTAGGGAAAACAATTGATATAACATCGTTAGATTACGAACTAATATTTGTTAAGTTTCAATAATTATAACTTTTTATCCATTTTAAAAAGGATTATAGACAGTATGAAATAAAATATTATACGATACACGTCTAGTAGGTGTCATTACAGTACTCGTTTATATTCCGGACTCGGCTCCTGCCTCGCCTCGTCCGTAAAACAACTCGTACTGTAATAAGTCACCTACCGGACTTACAACGTAAATTACTATTATACCACATAGTGGAGTATTTCCACACTAGTACAATTATTTTCATTGTAAGAGAGTTGGATATAAAATCTGGTTGTGGAAGTAGTGCTTCCGTAGGCAGCGGTTTTTTCTTGTACTTCCCTCACTTACCGAAGGGAAGTACTGTAATCGTGAAAAATTACTCTCCCAGATTTCTTTCGACTTTCACGTCTTAGACAATGTAGATTATGCAAATCTCCTAATTCCGATAGTCTGTTTGTCTGTCATTGGTGTTCAGCACAGGTCGAAATACATACCAAATGGAGTCCCAGAAAGAGACCACTGCCTGTGAATTGACACAATTGCGGAATAGGAGAACTTATAAATTTTTAATGAATAATATATAAGGTAGATGCCATAAAAAATAATTAAAGAAGAAATCTGACGGAGAACAGTAATATATCGTATGTAGTTAATGAATACAACTGTCAAGCAAGAAACCGGATCTATTTCAATGAAAAATATGCAAGGCAGTCACTGCAGAAATAATTCATTAACAATCTACGATGGAAATAATATGTGGAATGTAGTTGACACTATAACCGAAGCGGAAACCTATTGTACTTTTACAAAAATATACAGGTTGGTCACACAAGAAATAATTAATAATAAATTATGGTGGAAATAATGTAGGACATGTAGTTAACATTGTTATCGAGAAGGAAACCTGATATACTTCTACAAGTATACATGATGGTCACTGTAATAATAATTAATAAAAAAAAACAACGGACGAAAATAACATTTAAAACGACAGGGTCATCCATCAAAAAAAAGGTGTTAATAAATGAAAGGTGTCAAACAAGGAGGGAAGTTTTGTTTAAATACCGTTATATTTTTTTCTGGGCTTCTGTACCACATATATGTATGCTTTTCTAAAAATAATATCCAAGAAATTTATAGCATTGTACAATCATCCAGTACATTATTGAAAAATAAACTCTACACTTAAGATTTTACGCCAAAGAAGCAGGATGATTTTTGATAAAAATAAAATTAATGTATGCTAACCTTTCGGAAGCTGAATCTGTTTTCTTCGTCAAAGCTTTTTAAAAAGTGTTTTATGTGCTTTATATATTATTAAATAGATAGATTAAGAATATGTTTATATTTATGTATATATGTATGTGAAAAATGTACACTTCCGCTTACATTTCATATGACTTTCCGGAAAATATTTAAAATCTGTTTAAAGTAACTGCATTTCTGCTATAGCATTGTCGTCGGTTTTTGAGGCTTTGCCGTGATAACCAGCTTTTTCATTATCTTTTATTCCTTTGTGCGAGAGAGAATAAAAGAAAATAAAAAGTTTTCTCGTTATTATGTTATTAAAAATTTTCTCTGATTTTCAATAAGGTAGACTGAGATATATATAAATGTTTCGAGCAGTTGATTGTAGAAATGTAAGATTTAACGTTGTTGGTGCACTTAATACTATTGCAGAAGAAATGCTTGATATATTCCGTAGAGTCTGCGATGTTTCTTTCTCAAAACTTTATTTAATACCAGAGATGGGTAAAGGAAACTTTCCATTCGAAAGTTTCCCTAACGAAATTTTGATGAAAATGAAAGTTTCAATAAAATATTTGAAAGTTTCGGAATATTCAAATATTTTATTGGAAACTTCCATTTTTATCAAAACTTGATTTCGGAAACTCCCGAAAATTACTTGGAAACTATCATTGGGAAGTTTCCTGTACCCATCTCTGTTTAATACTCAGCTAAAATTAAATAGAAATAAATTATATTCGTCAAAAAAGACCCAGTGACACTTTGACATCAAAATCGCAGATGCAGAAATTATTTCCTAGTAACTTATTTGATAATTGTATTATTTGGTAAATTCCTAGGGCATTATTTTTAAAAGAAAATACATATATGGTAATAAATCCTGAACAAAAAAAAAATAATTCTACAACTCACATTAGATAAAATACTGCTAAAATACTGACATTCGTTTTGTCAACACAGTCGTCATCACCGGGAGATGATGAAATGGAAAGTTAAAGATGAAGCCTATTTTTAACTTAAAGTATTATCAGTAAAACATCCATAGTTTATTTTATCAAACTTAAAATGATTTTGAAAAAGTGTCTGTATGTTATTTAAATCAAACAATGAATATCTATCCTATTTAAAATTCATGTACTTTTTATACTCATCGTAGAAGCGAACATGTGCTAAGCATTTTTCTAACGCCAGATATTGAGCGTACAGAGAAAAATTTCATATTATTTTGTCACAGAATTATACATCCATTTTAAAATGTATGACTGTCTGTCCGTCTATCCGTCCGTTTATCCGTTCAACCGTCACATATCTATCTTGTAAATTAAAGACGAAGAAACACATTCGGACTTAAGTTTAATCAATAAGTTAGTGTCAGCTAGGACAAGAGTCCTATCATTTTTGAAAAATGGTCGATCAGTAAATATGACAATAATTATTACATATTTTAATAATCGGTTTTTTTTTTAAATAAGTAAATTTTCTAGTTATATGATCAATGCTATATGCAGACATTGACCATATAACTAGAAAATTTTCATATTAAAAAAAAAATGAGAAAGGTATCCTATAAAATATTCAACAATAATATAAGAACTGTATTAAACTGAGAAAGACAATAATGTTTTTATTTAGAATAAAAAAAAAAGAAGAATGATTTCCAAATACCCCATTAAGAAACAAAGGTGTAGCAGCAGCTTTATTCGCAATGGGGTATACGGCAGTCATTCCTGTTTTTCTTATTTCTTTTTTAAGGCCTCGCACAAATTTTAACGGAACTGCTTTAAAAGTATTACCTAGTAAAGATTTTAAGAATAGCTGATACCAAATAATAATAATAACAATAACGAATTCAAACGTATTTTTAATCGACTTCAATATCAATATTAGATAATAATATTCAATTAATTGGGCGCCGCTGAAAGAATGACCCCAAAAATCGACCATTTTCTAGCCCTCGATTTTTGTTTCAAACTAAGTGCTAAATTATTGTTAATGATGAGGACACCCTGAATAAAAATTTTCAAGATAAGCATTTCTTTGGTTTTTGAGATATGAGGGATTAAAGTTGTGATAAGTGTGATGTAATATAGGAGCATATAAAAAAATACAAAGCCATACAAAAAGTGAATATTTATCAGTTATGGCATAGCAACCAAGATATTCTTAGCATTTTCGACGCAGAATTCATATCGACGAATCCGTATATCCATTGATTAATTCAGTAGGGCCAAAAACATCCCCTATAGTCCAGTAGAATTAGTAAAAAAAAGACTGAAATTTATTGTAATTCGTTTCAGGATGCCACGTGGATTAAACGATAGTTTTATTGATTACGAACATGACCCTGAATTTGGTCCACTTTTTGACCGCCGGAACATTGTTTATTTAACGATTTATTGTTGAAAAATTCCAAAAAATTGATTTTTTAAAAGATAACTCAAAGACCTTTGACGATAGGTTTTTCAATTTGTAGATACTGTTAGAACTTTGAAAAAACGGTTAATTTGAGAGATGTTTCGTTTGAAACGCTTGAAAATTTATTTAAATAATTGCAAGAAACCGCGAAAATTTTAGCAATTCGCAAATATTTTTCATTCTTTAACAAAAGCACTTTAGTGCTTGAAACTTTGAAGAAATATGTCTTTTATTACCCCAAAGTTATCCCTAAAATTTCATTAAAAAATTTTAATTAGTTTAAGAGATATTCAATTTGTTTATTGAAAACATAAATAATGTAAAATGCAAATTCACCCAGTTCCCGTTGTCGTAGAGGGTTGATCTGGACATCCTTTGTTGAGACTTAAACTTTATGTTTTCATTAATAGCAAGTCAAATTTGCATTATTTTCAACTTCAAAATGGCGTTTGAAAAAGTGTCACATTTTGAGGTTAGGTTTTTTGCTAATAACTTTTAAACAAACGAAGATGTATGTATATATCCGTTTTTGACCCTCAAGTGGGGGTAAGATTGCGAAGGGATGAATATCGGAGCAATCTCGGAATCGCTGCATTATATAAAAAAAATACTGATGTAGCGGTTTCCAAGAGTGCTTTTCTCTTATGTCGGTGCCCCTTGATTCGTTTTCATCCCCCAAATGATCCGGACTGAGGTCAAGGGGTGAAGACCCTCCAATAAGTATTCGTCCTATTCTCTTACCCCATCGTAGGTGTGTTATAAAATAGTTACAAAAATTCTAGTTATCGTCCCACATTTATACCTACTGCAATCGAAATGTGATATCTGGTATATTCACTATTTTTTCCCTGACTCAAGTTCATAATTCAAGATGAGGGGTAGTTTCTTACTCTGTGGATTGTTTTCGTGTATTAGGTCGTAACAGATTTATGGATCCTTCTTATTAATAAAGGGTTAATAGAGGGTTCAAGCTTTATCACTAGTTATTGCAGTTTGATATTGTATTGATATTGTATTGGGGTAGCCTTTACCCCCTTAAGGGCGTGTCTCGATTTCTTTGTGTGAGCCTTAGTCAACACCTTCGTTCATGTATTCAGCCAATAAACGTACATTATATTTCTGTTCATGAAGGCTCTATAACTCAATAGCATCATTTTTCCCTATTTTAATCCTTATATAGGGGATGTTTTTGGCTCTTCTGAATTAATCAATGAATATACGGATTTCGCGATTTGAATTCTTCATCAAAAAATTCTAGGAATATCTTGATTGTTCTGCCATAGCTGATGGGTATTCATTTTTTGTGAAACTGTGTATTTTTTTATAGCACCACGCATATCATATCCCAAAAACCAAACATATGCTCATCTTTAAATTTTGTATTCAGGATGTTCTCGTTATTAACAATAATTTTTAGCACTTAGTTTGAAACAAAATTCGAGGGCTAGAAAATGGGCGATTTTTGGGGTCATATTTCAAAATTTTTAGCGAACTTTTTTGAATTGGATCAATTTTTATTCAAAAATATCTTTACTTATAATTTGCCAGGTGAAAATGGGGCAGTATACACCGGGCTATGTACTGACTGCTTTTCTTATGACTGTACGTGACTGTACATGAGGAAAATGCAAAATAGTGTATTAAGTACTTACTGTACTTTCCAACCTTTGTTAGTTCTGTTTAATCTATAACAACATTCTGTAAGCTATTCTCACATATCCGTAACTACACCTTTGTTTCTTATTGAGGTACATAGCAATTACCATTGTTTTCCTTTTTTTATTGGACCCTGTAAACTCCTTGATTCTATTTATAACTATCTAGTTTGATTCACATTCCAACGTTTTTCTTAGGAAAGTTAAATTCCTTCAACCCACCGCCACTGCTCGGAACAAACATCATCTTTACTTGTTAAAAATTAAAGCTATATTTTTCCCATCACTCTTAAGATTATCTCCGCCTCTCATTAGGACCAAATAATTTTTCATCCTCTCTCAAAGTTTTAGGCTTTTTACTTCTTATACAGTAATAAATTCCAAGTCGGATTTAAATCCTCAAGCCCTTTATTACTACACAACATTAAGTATCAAATAAATCAAAATTGATTTATATTCCCCAGCGAATTAATAACAAATAACGGCGATTACATTTTAATCTATAAATTAAACGAAAAGTAAAATCTAATAAATTTACTATATAAATCATGTTAAAGTGAAACGCCCGAAAGATTTAGAGTAACACTCATAACCCCAAAACAAATTTGCAACACAATGTACAGACAATAAATTTGTCCGACTGACGAGGAGTTTGCCGGCAGACATTTTAATTACGGGCGGCCCCCTCCGTGTGGCATTTCTACCAACTTACACCTGGTTCCTTAGGAGAAGAACGCGAAGCTCGTTTGTCACTATTTTATGTGGACTAACCTCACAAACTTAAAATTAAAGTAACGCGTCCTAATTACGTTATATTAATGAAATTAATATCTCTCCGCTTTATTGTCATTTCGCGAAAGGCGAGAGAAGGGGCGGGTTGAGAAATTATTCGTAACGAGAAATACATGACGAGGGTTTTTACAGACTGTTTTATAAACTTTAAGGATAACTTTTTTTAACTTGATGATGATTATAGGTACTATTTTAGAAATAGAAATAGGAAATAGAAATAATTTATTTTATATAAAAACTGTTACAGGTTGAGCGAAGGTTTCTTCCTCAGAAATATGTAAAACATTTATAAAATACAAAAAGAATATGCTACAAACTGACATAAATAAGGCATAAGAGTGTGAATGCTAAAGTGCACAGACATACAGGGTGAGTCATAATGTTATAAAGAAGAAGACTAGTGTACTCACTTACATATGGGGTATATTTATATATAACTATGGATATAAAATAAACAATTATTACTTTTTATATATTTTACAAAATGTCGACATTTGAACAAATCTTTGAAATTCGATTCTAAAATTATTATTAATAGCATATAACGCTATATTGGTGACCCCGACGTGATTACATACTGCCTTATCATATACGGAAGTTAAAAGCAACACAATTGGAGCGAAAAATCAAGAAAGAAGAACGTGAACACATATTGCTAATATTATTGTATAAGAAGAGCTATAAGATGGATGAAAATTTAAACATTAAATTTACGAAAGATATATTTGGAAAGTGTTTGACAGAAGTCTGTTGACTTAATATTTGCACATCATCTTCTGATGACCATTAATTTGAAGATATGCAACCAGATAACCAGGTATGTTTATAAAAGTATGTTTATAAAAGATAGTGTTGCAATGGGGATTTATATTTGATGGTGTAAGGAATTACTGGTATAAGGGCAGCTGATACAGCATGAAGTCATTTACGAGTTCCGAATTATTTTCCAAGGCAATCCTAAGTTTATTTCTTTCCAGAAAACTTTAAATTACACATCCCATTATGTGAATGTGTTGGTGAGTGCCCTATTTATATTATACTCCCTGCAGTATTAGATCGTCTTATCAACGTATCAATTTATCAATTATTTTCTATTTTGACAATCCATTTTTAATTTATGAGAGATGCTCACCAGATGCTATTTACGCTCGATTGTGAACATTCAATAGAAATATATACAGAATTTATATGGATTAATTCCATGAATTGGTGAAATTTTTAATTGATTAATTATCTATAATTGAATAAAAGAATTATTGTTATAGATTAATTATTTGGATTTACCATTAAAAAACAAAATAATGATTTTAATCTTTTTGATATATGCAAATGTTACCTTGGAATGAAGTATATTTTTAATATATTGAATATATATATTCCTTGGAGGATTGAAGGTATATTGCCTCATTTTTATATATATAATGACAATAACTGGTCAACTGTCAGTCAAATCTGACTTTTCTTTTTTAAATATCATCTTTGATATTGATACTTTGGTAAGTCGGTCTCTTTTGCAGGGGGAAGTATATGTAGTGTACTCGCTTACATGAAGGGAATATTTATACATAACTATGGATATAAAATAACAAACAATTATTACTTTTTATATATTTTACAAATTGTCGACATTTGAAAAAACCTTTGAAATTCGATTCTAAAATTATTATTAATAGCATATAACGCTATAAAAACTTAGAGTAACAGGCCCATATGAAGTTTTAATTAAACATACTTAAGTAAAATATCTCTAGTGATCGAGATGTAGTGACAGAAAATATATGCATTATAATTAAAAATATTAAGTATTTACAATAAATGCTGAAAATGACCTCCGCTTACTTCGATGCGTTCTATTATGCATTCTCTTGGACAACTTCTAACATTAAGCAGTATTTTTAGATCTTTCTTAATGTAGTTGACAGCTTGTTCCATTCATGTAGCTCCATACGAAAAAGTCTAGAGAATTTAAATCTTCGCTTCGCGCTAGCTATTTTCACAACCACTCTAACGGTATAGAAAATATGCATTCAAAGCACGACTATGTGGTGTTACTCCATCTTGCCTATGCAGCATGTTATCTTATATGGATATTTATACTTTTTAGCCTATCTAATTTTTGCTCAAAGAAATTTCGGTTGAGGAGATCGCTATAGATGATAGTGTAAATGGACCTATGAAGGAGTTCCTCTAATTGAAAATTCCATATCTAGTAAAAGTAGCTTGGTCGGTAAATAATTTTCTCTGAGGTTAGGTCAGTTTATTATGTAAATACCACTGCCTAAGGAATAATTACCTCCACACTCAGATTTCCTATCCAAATATCTCATAATGAAAAAAATGTCGATACTATATTTGCACTCCACTATGTGGAAATAATTGACCATTTTTAATAATGTGATGTTTGAAATATGCCACATCGGTAGTGGGGGGATGCAAAAAAATAATGAGGCATTTGGTTCTTGTACAAATACTAAATCACAAATTTTATTTTTTAATCTCCTTTAATAATGGAATGGGGTGATAGTAATGGGAATGATAATGAGGGTGGCTGATATCAAAAAAAAAATTTAGACCTTGACTTCTCGTACATATACCAAATCCCCATTTTATGAACTCTTACTTGCTGGTTTTACTTATTTATCTCCATTAATCGCCCAACCCTAAATGGAATAAGATCAAAATATAATCTAGTTCCAGAACTCATTATACTACATACGTGTACCAAATTTTAAGTCAATAATATTAACGGTTCCAGAGTAAACGTACTCACAAGAAAAGTTACAGATTCACTGCACGGACAGAGAGACGGACAGGCAGACAATTTCTTTTTTGCTCAAACTTAAAACCTCGACGTTTCATGACATTCTAAGCCTATATGAACAAAGAAAAAATTCAATTTTTTTACCGTTACTATCGCTCTATTACGTGGATGAGGTAGTAAAGCAACAAATTTTGTAATCGAGCAGATCACGTGGCAATAAATTTTGCACTGTAAAGTGATCAAGATGAAGTTTCCATTTCTGTAGTATTCTGCAAATTGATAATAGTTAACTTACTCTTGTAGCAGCAGATAAACGACCAATACTGTTTTTAATATTTTCGGTAATGCAAATTAAAAGTTTCCTCTTCTTTAACGACAGATACAATTTTTAAACGACCAATACCATGTTTAGGACCAACGAGATCCTGTTTCGCCTAAATGGTTATAAAACGAAAATCAGCAACTAAAAAATGTCTTTTTCGAAAATGTTATTCCTTTCTCATTTTTTATCAAAAACAGCTTATCGTATGGGTAACAGGGTGCGTAAAACTAAGTTACACAACTTGTCATTTGACTTACCTTTCTTATTTTCAGAGATGCCAAAGATATTTGGGGTTAAAGTTTTCGCACGGAAACACCATATATATACATTGATCTGTTAATATCTGTTGACAAACCTACCAACTTTTTCAGATACATTTTATGAAGTTATCAAAACTATATCTATCAAATAACTAAATAAGTCGAAAATATGAACATTCGACCTATCTCTGTCATTCCTTTTATAGGAAATGTTAATTAAAATAAGATTCATTCCCTATTTTGAAAATTATTTTCTGTTACATACCTATAACCACGGTTTTCGTAAAAACCGCTCTATAGTTCAGGCAGTATCTAATATCGCGACAGTCGAGGGCTATACAGCTATAACGTTATACGACTT
This sequence comes from Rutpela maculata, assembly GCA_936432065.2. Classification (NCBI taxonomy): domain Eukaryota; kingdom Metazoa; phylum Arthropoda; class Insecta; order Coleoptera; family Cerambycidae; genus Rutpela; species Rutpela maculata. The sequence goes on from OW386291.2 coordinate 101,371,147, forward strand.
TCCCAGAGCCCTCGACTGTCAGTGAAAAGAAGCCATAACACTATGGTATAAAACCTCCTATTATTTACGAAATCCTACCTTAAAGACAGAAGGCAATGTGTATCTGTCAAGAATACTCAATCCGATCCGGAATTAATTATGCGCGGCGTATCCCAAGGCTTCATACTTGGGCCGCTGATATTCACTATTTATATCAATGACCTGTTTTATTATTATTCTTCTGATAAATATGTTTTATTTACAGACGATGCAACTCTGCAGTATTCAAATACACATAATTTCGTTTACTTTTAAGCTTTTGTACTAACTTTAACATATCTACAAGTTATTCTGTTATTTTACTGGGGGTTCTTAAGAGTAATTGAATTGATCAAATTACATTTCGTATTTATGCTCAAAATTATCAAATTAACAATTCTTTGTTTTATCAGCTTAAAAAAATAATTACTATTGAAATCCTAATTAATTCTTACCATTTCCTTCTGTGATGTGTTGCAACCCCTAGAATGAATTCAATTAATTCAGATGCATTTGCACCTACGCGAGAAAGAACCTACCAGTAGTAGTTCTCGAGTGATGACATCTGGAATTATCTAGAGAATGGTGGCGTCATTACAGAAAAATCGAGATCTGTCATTTTTAGGTATAAAAGACCGCATTCTCGGCGGGTAGTTCAGAAAGTACAGAGAAAGTATAGAAAGTATAGAGAAGTAGTTTTGATTTGACAAGTGAGGTTAAGACTACAAAGTGATAAACACCAATATTGTTATTTTTATTCAGAAAAGTACATTCAAGTTAATATCAGTATTGTGAAGTATCCAAAAAATTATTTAATAAAGTGTGTTAGTGGACAATCTCTTGTTATAATTTTTGGAACCCACGGAATTTGCGAGGGTGGTTTCCTAAGGGTGGAAACACGTTACACTTCTTTACTTGTATTTACCGTACGGTAAACTTATAGGGAAACGTTTCAAGAGTAATAAACATGTTTAGATTGCAGAAATAAGCATTAAGAATACTATCTAGTGATCCATTGATTACTGCTAGCAAATTTTTAAAAATTTTAATATCATGCCAATACTACTCATGTATATCTATCATCAGTTAATTGAAATACATTCTTCGAAACACCAATTTTAATTTAAATTCCGCTTTTTATAACTATAATACTTGGTCCGGATATAGCATTAGATCATCTAGATAAATGTTTGTAAAATCTTCAAAAAAGCTTTGAATGTCCATCTATATAATCACTTACCAGCAAAAATTAAACGAAGCGATGAAATTTTGTTAAAGAGACGTGTAAAAAATGACATTCTGGAATATTTCTTCTATTCTGTAAAGGAATATTTAAACACACCACTTGTATTTCCTGTTCTAATCTAATATCCTGACCTAAAATTATTTACTTTTTGTGTTTTTTTTCCTCTTCCCAATAACACCATGTTTGTGTTTTGTCATTTACATTACCATATGACATGACAGTTGATTTATAAATTTATAATATATGATTATATGAAGTTCCCCAAAGCTTCTCAAGTATTCTTTCTCGTTATAATTCGAGCCAAAAATTTTAAAAAATGTTTAAAATGAGTGAAACTATTGTAAAACAAAAGGTACCTTTTTGATATATCATTACAGTAAGAAATTGCTTTGTGTATTTTTTGTCTGGGCGATTTTAAACTTTAAAACTAAAAGTTAAAAAGACGAACAAAAAACAACTATTCGTACTTTTAATTCACTTCTTAATCGCAAATGAGATTTCTAAGACCATAAGTGAACTCATAGCAACTTTGAACTTCTTATTGGTTTTGTAACTGTAATCCCGTACTTAATTCCTTTCGAATGCGGGTTTACGCAACCACCCGGCTATAACTTTAATTAAACTCCAGATTGATATAACCGCAAAAAATTACGGATGTATCAAAAATATAAGACATATAACATTTTACAGCTGGCACGTTTATTGAGATGATCATACTTTTTCTCGGTAATATGGTGGATGCATAGGTACGTTTATGAAGGTTTATCGGACTAAAACGCGAACAGCAAACTTTAACGGCACTTTTATTTTAAACAGCATACCCGTAAGAAAATTTAATTTTGCGCATTTACTGTTATTGATCATACAAACAAATTTCTAAAGAAAATATACACGATGTTTCACAACTTGCACTTTGAAACTAGAGGAAGCATTATACTCTTCGCCGATTTACTGGGCTTTTTATATAATTGTTACACATTCTATAGGATACTCTTCGCATTTTTCTTGTAAATAATGTTAGTTTTTGGACATTCTAAATTTTGCGATACCAACTTTGTTGTGAAAAAAAAAATATATGAAAAAAAAAATCACGATGTGAGGGATCGAACCCGGGACCCTTAATTCTTGCCGCTACACCACCATTTCTTATTACTAAAATTGTTATTGAGTGTAATATATACCATTAGAAAAGTTATTGTGATTATTAGGAAACACACATTAGTAAAATGTATTTAAAAAAAATAGTGATAGGAAATAACATTTCGCAAGGTTTCTATTTATTACAAACCATAAAAAAATGTAAACAATATTTTTTTAAATTTTAAATTACTAATAACTTTTTTATTTACCAATCTATTTTGTTGCTAACACTAAGTTACTCTCCAAATTTCAATACAATCGGATTTTTCTTTCTTGAGTTATCGTGCTTACAAGAAACGTGACGGACGGACAGACGGACAGACGGACAGACGGACATTTTGAAAGTTGTTCAGAATTCGTTCACTAACATAGCGATATAAAAATTTTTTCTGTACGAGCGATATTTACTGATTTAGAAATGTGCCGATCAAATACAATATACTCTTCGTTTTTGCGAAGAGTATAATAAGAAGTCGATTGCGCCAAAAATATTATAATAATAGCCCAAGAGAAAACGAGATAAAAATGGTTAGCCACAATATTAATGAAAATGTTAAAAATGTATTTTGTGAATAATTGTTGGAGAAAAATGCACAAAATATCCGATTTACACCACATGTCTTGATCATGGATAAATAAGCTACCTTTACGAGTCAGAAAATAATCAATCTTCAAAATAAGCACGTTTGGGCCATTGAGAATCATCATGCAATAGTTCGAGATCACATCCAGCATTGTTTCTTTTTAAAAGTTTGGGCGAGGATTGTCGATAAACGGCTAATTAGATCGTTTATATTGCCAAATCGGATGAACAGTCTTCGATATTTACAATTTCTCCGTAATGATCTTCCTGTTCTTCTTGAAGATGTGCCCTTGGCGGTCCGAATGTGAATATGGTTTTTACGTGGTAGTGCGCACTTCATTATCGTGTAGTAGTGCGGGATTTTTTGAGCCATGTATAAGGGATACGATGAATCGAACAAGGTAGTCTAGTAGCTTGGCTTCTGCGGTCCCCAGATCTAAATCTTCTTCACTTTTTTTGGTGGAATATTTCAAAAAGTATGAAATAGGAAATATCGATGATTCACGTGAACGGATCACAATGGCTGCCGATAATCTGTCTTCAGAAACAACAGGAAGGAGGAACATTTGAGCTAGTGCGACGAAATTAGAAGCGACGAGCCCGAGTGTGCTTGTAAGTCAATGGATAAAACTTTGGACAGCTTTTGTAGAAGTAAATGATGTTAACCATTTTTATCATTTTCAATACTAAAGTAATTACTTTAGTATTGACTATTTTTATCTCGTTTTCTCTTGCACTTATATTGTAATTTTTTGATTAAATCGACGTCTTATTTCAAAGTATATAAGTGGTTAAAATTTTTGAGACAAGTTGTGAAACGTCCTGTACAAGAAATATGTACTCATTTACATTTTTTAACATTTTGGCATTTTTTAATATTTTGCAATATTTTATGTCATACAGTAAAGTAAAACTACGCCATTATTTTGATAGATGACTATATGATAGTTCTGTCTGTCTGTCAAATGAAAACTATTTATTGAGAAACTAATGTCTGGATGTTTTATCGAGCCACAAAGGGACAAATGTGGGTCTGTCTGTTACAAAACGTATTTGTATGTACTTTTAAGACAATCAATGATCATGTGATCACCTAATTATTTTTGGTATAAGTAAAGGTCAAACTCAATAGACTTTCAGTAATTAGTACTGTGGTTTATTGCTTGATCCTTGTTAATTAATTATTACTTAAATGAGCAGTGACCTATAACAAAAATGGTCTATGTTGATCTCACTCCTCTTATTATCAAACCTATTAGGTGACTTTGTGCTGGGCAGTGATTATGTATTTCGGCTTAATATTGCAAGAATTATGATTTTTTAGTAATATTTTACCGCAGGAAGATTTAAGAAAACAGACTTTATTGTCTCGCTTTACTTGGATGTACCTGACGACACTGTCAACATTGTTTCCACAACTGGGTCTTGGAGATCTAAAAATTATTGAACGTTAATTTATTATAACATGTAGTGCTAATAAATAAATCAAAAACAAACTTTTTAAAAAACAATAGTTTTATTTTAAAATCAAATTGAACTAAAAAGTAGAAAACAACTTTTAACTTTGAAAACAAAAATCATTGGGCGCTCGTAAAATATTGCTTCGTCTAATCCTTTTGATTTACGTTTACATTTTATGAGCGCTCAATGGTTTTCTATTTACAATGTTAAAATTATTTTCTACTTTTTAGTTTAGTTTCTACAATTTAGTTTTAAAATAAAACCATTGTTTTTTAAAAGGTGGTTTTTTAGGTTTATGCATTTTTAACTTTTTTGTCTTCATCATGTAGCTTATGGTCGTCAAAACCTTTCATTTAGTACCCAAGTATGACGGAAAAAAGGTAAACCGCCATCTTGGGTTTTGAATGGCGTCACGTATCTTATCGTATTCTACACATTAAAACTCTTCATTTGATATCCATGTCAAGGGGATTATGAAGAAAAGGTAATCCGCCATCTTAGAGCGTCCGCCATATTGAATTTATAATCACGTCATGTAGCTCATTTACATGGCGTGATTATATTCTACTCGTCAAACCTTTTCATTTGATACCCATGTCAAGGGGGTTGTGAAGAAAAAGGTAAACCGACATCTTGCTGCGCCCGTCATATTAGATTTAGAACAATATTAGATGTACTATATTGTATAGTCATCAGAGCCAAAGCTGTGTGCAAAATTTCAGCTCGATCGGATAACGGGAAGTGGGTGAAATTTCAATCGCTAAATTCGATATATGCATAATATGTACATACAGATTTTCAAGTATAATAAAACAATTGAAAAAAACCACCGCCCAAGGAATCACTACTTCCACATCCAGACTTTCTATCCAGCGAAATAATTTTATATGTGAAAATAATTGTTTATGGAACTTCAATAATATAATATTTGAAATTGTCTACCCCAAAAACCCATAAAACGATATCCCACATCGGTAGTGGGGTGGGGGTGGTGATAGGGAGGTAGTAGTGGAGGTGGATGAAGTAAAGGTTTTTGGTTCTTGTACACACACTAAATCACATTTTTTTTTCATCCCCATTAATAATGAGATGGGGTGGTAATGGGCTAATGCCAAATAAATTTTTGAGACCTTAGCTTCTCTTGCATATACTAAATGCCAATTTTATGGACTCTTACCTGCTTGATTTACCTATTTACCTCCCATTTACTTCAATTTACCTCCCAACCCTTCGACGGAATAAGATGAAAATATAGTTTAGTTTCAGATTCCGTTAAAGTACATATGTGTACTAAATTTCATGTCAATATCTTAAACGGTTCCAGAGTAATCATGCGCACAAAAAAAAGTTACAGACAGACAAACATTTTTTTCCGCTAGAAATTAAAATCTCGACGTTTCATGACGTTCTAAGCCTATTTGAACAACAAAAATTTTCATTTTTTTTTTGTCGTGACTATACTTCCACTGGATGTGGAAGTAATAGAATCACTGCTGCAAGTTTACCCCTCTCCTCATTTATAAAATCGCGATTTGAATTAAAATGTCAATTGCCATTAATAAATCTACCACTGTCTAACTGCTTTTGTTTAACTAATATCTTACAGAGAAATTACAAAAAATAATAAACAAAACATCTTAAAGTTTAAAGTGAATATTCGAACCATGCGTGTCGCCTGTACAATGTACATATCACATACATACATTCACTACGGGTCGGAAACATGCTAGAAGCTAATGACGTTACACGACCGGTCCTTGCTAGGAAAAGTTCTTCATTATTTAAATACGAATATCGTTACGAATATTTTGTTCACTAATTAGAACACAAAAAAAAAACGGAAAAAAAAATTAAAAGTTAAATCTCATTAAATGATCCTATTATAAATAGGACAAATTACAAACTATGTGTTCTTAGTTTTAGTACTCGACAAAGGAGTAATCCTTGAAAATCGTGTTATTTGAATCGCTTCTCAATAAGAAATTCATAACAATCAGCCAATTTGGTATAATCTTTCAACGCTAGGTATCCTCGTCATTCTCCGTAGAGAAATATTCTGGGAAGAGGTTTCAGTAATACAATATACAACACGAGTATTATCAGGAACGTTGATTCAGAAATGTTCTTTTTTTTTCATTTAAAAACAAATTTAAAATATAGATTGTAGGCAGCGTTAAAATTCACACAATACAAAATGGCCCATGTTTTAACCACCCTCGCACTCAGCAAAATCAACGTCCATTTACGGAAGAGTGCTTCTGACATATTCCTTTGGATGAATTAAACAAGGCATTGTTAACAATGTATCCGTCAACCGCTATTCGTTGCTTTTACATAAACGGTTTCGTCCTTCACAACTCATATGATTCAATTTTACTTCATCTATACCTCCCAACAGATATCTTTTACCCACACAATATCACAACCCGTATTATTTGTGGCAATTTTTTCGCTCCACGACGTTTCGTACAATGTAATTATATATATATATTTAATGTTCTAAAACTGACGACACTTTTTTGCAAGCTTTTATTTAACTTGCTATGTATGTATGTTATTAGTTCTCCAATGATCAGTGTTTTAAAGTGTTTTCCTAATAGGCTATTGTCTATGTACAAAAAAAGAGGGTTGAAAGGAACTAAAACGTTAAAGGGTTTTTATTATTTATTATGTTCAATTGACCTCTAGATATGAAAAAACCGCGGAGTGCTACCATTTAAAGTGGTGCGTTTTTGAGATCGAAGTAAAAAGGGCCACTTTTCATATTTTTTTTTGCTCGAAAACTATGAATTTTTTCTATAAACACGTCAATAGAGAAGTGTGTAGAGAATTAAATTTTAAATCGAAATGGCACCTTCAGAAGTCAAAATTTTTTTTTTTAACAAAAATACGTCCAAAAAACAAAACAAAAAAAAGCGAAAAAATGCAATTTTTTATTTATTTTTTATTTTAGCCTGTAACTATTTTTCGGGAACATTTAGGCATATACATTGCTGCATAACAAAAAAGCTGGCGTTTTACCCGTTAAAATAAGATTTTGTAAACAGTTTTACGATTAATAGTGACCGAGATATAGCATTTCAAAGTTGGCAACTTTTAACTTTTTTTGCTAATTTTTACTATTTTTTTTTCAAATTCGTCCTGTAACTTTTTCCTGAGTGAATTTAGGTGACATTATTATATTAAAGTGAAAGCTGACTTTACGCCCGTTGAAATGGTGGCTGGTAAAAGTCTCTACGACAAATAGAAACCTAGATACAGCGTTTCGAAGAGTGTTACTTTTATTAACTTTCTTCCAATTTTTATGTTCTTTTTTAAATTTCGGCCTATAACTTATTTGTCAAATGCTTTAAGTACAGATATTGCTACACTGAATGACCTCGCAGCATTCTTGTTTAAATGGTCTGCAATAGAAGTTTAACCCATCTTAAAGTATTGTTTTTTCTCCTTATTATCCTTATTCTTTCCAAAATCCAAGTAGCAAAAGACAATGTTGTCGTTGATGCGGATACACTATTTAGAAGGATGCTGTTATTCAAACCAACTGATTCAGAATTGGAAGAGTATTTTGATTTTGAATTATCTCCATATCCAACGTCAATCTTTCAAGAGCGAATCATGAGAAAAAATAAAAAATCGGATCTTTATGATTTTTTCGAACCTATAAATGATGTTTCTCTCTCTAACATTTATTACATTATCGATGGTGGATTTTTATTGCACAAAATACCAACGATACATTTGAAGAAATCAGTAAAAAATTTATTCAACACTTAAAACATTTTTACACGAATTGCACTGTTGTGTTTGATGGCTACCCTAGTGATTACGATAATACAGGTACGAAATCTGCAGAAAGATTACGCCGAACCAAGCAAGTTGGGCCAGGAGTTCAGATTAACAATTACTCAAAGCCATTATCAAAACCTGATAAATTTTTGGCAAATGAAAATAATAAAAAAAAATTATTTCATATTTAATTCAAAAATTTGAAGAAAATAATATTGAGACTGGGCAAGCTGAAGAGGATGCAGACATACTAATTGTAAATACTGCAAAAGATAAGGCATCCCAATCAGAAAATGTTGTTATAGTTGGTCAAGATGTCCTATCATTATGACCAGAAGAAAATGAAAATATATATTTTTTTAAACCTAGCATAGGAAATGTAACTGCCAAATTATATAACCATAATAGTTTCAAATTTAATCATCTACAAAAATACCTTGGCTTCGTCCATGCATTCGGTGGCTGTGATACAACCTCTTCCTTTTTTGGTATTGATAAAAAGAAATTCTTGAATTTCATTAATAAGAATATTTTGCTTTTGGAAAAGTATTTAAATGAATTTTTGTGTGAAAATGCCAGCAGCCATCGGTTCTGCTTCTGAATGTATTGTAACATTACTATACGGTATAAAAATTGATGGCCAAAGCACCTGTCGCTATAAGTTATTTCAGAAGTACTCAACAGGTGCGAAATTCTCATTGTCCCGATTGAATCCAACAACTAATGCTGCTAAACATCATGGTTTAAGAACTTACTTGCAAATGCAACATTGGAAAGGAAATATTGTAAATCCTCTCATCTGGGGTTGGAAAAGTTCAGAAAATGGACTAGTACAAATTTTGACAAATAAACCTCCCGCACCACAAGTTTTGCTGGAAAAAACAGCCTGTAAATGCACCAAAGGATGCAGAGGAAAGTGTGGTTGCAGGAAACTGGGATTGAATTGCTCCATTTTTTGCAAAGAATGTATGATAATGAACTGTGAAAACGCTGATGTACCTCAAATAACGGAAGACGATGTTTACATAGATGCCGATGAAGAAATCAACTTTGATTTTGAAAATATGTTAAATCCAGCATTTGAATAATTTCATAATGTAAGTTATTAATCTAAGTTATTTGAACAAAAAAAAACACGTGATATAATAAAGTTCAGAAGTGGAAAAATGTAAAAAGTTATTTTTTAAGTACAATAATCTACTATATGTAGACTGAATCTTGGTTACTATTGATCACATAAACTTCTATTGCAGACCATTTAAACAAGAATGCTGCGAGTACATTTCATGTAGCATTATCTGTATTTGACAAATAAGTTATAGGCCGAAATTTAAAAAAGAACGTAAGAATTGGAAGAAAGTTAATAAAATTAACACTCTTCGAAACGCTGTATCTAGGTTTCTATTTGTCGTACAGACTTTTACAAGCCACCATTTCAACGGGCGTAAAGTCAGCTTTCACTTTAATATCATAATGTCTACACCTAAATTCACTCAGAAAAAAGTTGGATGAAAACAGGATGAAATTAAAAAAAAAATAGTAAAAATTAGCAAAAAAAGTTAAAAGTTGCAAACTTTGAAACGCTATATCTCGGTCACTCTCATTTTAACGGGTAAAACGCCAGCTTTTTTTGTTATGCAGCAATGTATATGCCTAAATGTACCCGAAAAATAGTTACAGGTTAAAATTTAAAAAAAAATAAAAAACTGCATTTTTTCGTTTTTTTTTTTGTTTTGTTTTTTGGACGTATTTTTGTAAAAAAAAAAATTCTGAAGGTGTCATTTCAATTAGAAATTTAATTCTCTACACACTTTTCTATTGACGTGTTTATAGAAAAAATTAGTTTTCGAGAAAAAAAAATATGAAAAGTGAACCTTTTTACTTCGATCTCAAAAACGCACCACTTTGAATGGTAGCAATTGAACATAATAAATAATAAAAACCCTTTAACGTTTTAGTTCCTTTCTACAGAACATGGACAATAGACTATAAGTAGTAAATTAGCGTGACCAGATTAAGGTACCAATATACAGAAAATAGATAATTTCTTTTTAAATAAGAAAGGTGAATTACTGAATTTAAATAAATGACTTAAGTATTTTCAGTATATTTCTTTGCTTTAAATCCTATCATGTAATTCAATACTTCGTCAGTATTAGCTGGAAGAGTAGTTGTTTTGATTGGTTCTCCAATAATTAGTGTTTTAAAGTATTTCCCTAAATAGTACATTTGTATGCCCATATTAGGGCAACAGTATACAGAAAGTAGGTAATTTCATAGTAAATAAAAAGTGTGTAAGTTGTGAGTTGCTTAATACCTAAATAATATTCTCTAATCATGATGAAAGCAAATAAATAAAAAATAATTAATTGTAAAAATAAATCAAGAATAGACTTGTAAATAATGAATGAATGTTTCTATACTCTACTGATGGAACTAACGAGCTCGAAAAAACTTATACAACTTTTCTAGAGTTGAAATAGAATGTAAGGTTCAATAATTGTTGTGAGTGATTGAATTTTAATAAATGTTTAAGTATTTTCAATATATTTTTTTGCCTTAAAATGCTAGGAATCCTATCATGTAATTCAATGACCTAAGTTTATGACACTATTTATGATTTTTTTTCAATTTTTACTAGTGGTTGATGATCCGTACTTTAATGCTGGTAAGAGTTGACGTGCATACACCAGAAAGGTGTTAGGAAAATAACTTTTTTTAAATAGTCGACGTTTCGTCACAATTTATTGACATCCTCTGGACTATTCAGGTGAGTTTTTCTTTGTCATATTGGATTTAAATAATAAAATACAACACATTGATTTGATTTGATTTGATTCTTATCAGTATAGATTAGGTTACTCGTACGTTAAGGAATTTTGTTGGATTTGTTTATATCAATCTGTTGTATTTTATTATTTAAATCCAATGTGACGATGGAAAACTCACCTGAACAGTCCTGACGATCTCAATAAATTGTGACGAAACGTCAACTATTTAAGAAAGTTATTTTCCTAACACCTTTCTTGTCTACCAGCACTATTTATGATATTTACGATGTTGTTAAGAAATATATAAGCATGCAACTAGAAAGTACCTATCCTCAACTATTCGAAAACAAGATCAAGACAGTCCAATTAGAAGGAATAATTTTCAATTTCTTGTGGAACTTCCTCAAGTATTACAGGCATAATAGTTTCAAATTCTGCATATTCTGTTTTGCATATTCTAAAATTGCCAATGCTACTGGGAATGTACAATATATATACATGTTCTTCTATATAGGGGAAAAAATCGAGAGATTTAAGGTCCGGAGAACGTCTGGGCCAGTATATAGGACCATTGGTTGCAATAACCGTTCATCTATTAAATGATTTAGTACTTGGGCAGCACAAATGGGATGAACTCCCATTCGCCCATTTAAAAGTTACAAGAGTGTCCCTATTGGCTGAGTCACCCGGCATTAAGCTTTGGTACAGTTTATTAAAACTGCGTGATATTTCTATACGTATGTAGTTTCCTATAGCATTTCTGTATTTTTTTTAATACTGGACAAATTCCAAACTTCTATAAAAGTAGCAGTGCAAATTATTATTGGTATGGATAGCTTTTCAGATCAAAACCTATACGAGTAAAAAATCAAGAAAGTGAAATTAACAACAAGTAAATACCTTGTGTTTGTGTTCTTTAGCATATATTATTTTTTGATATGTCGAATTTGTACATTCACAAAATATTCACAAAAATGCCACTACTGTTTCAAATCGTTATAAAATCCACTGCCAATTTATACAATTGAATTTTTAGCTAACACCATATAAAACGATATATTTGCTGGTATGTTACAATGATTTTTGAAATTTGCGTTAAATCGGATTTTGTATGTTAAAAATACTCGTAAAACGACAATACAATTACTAGTAATTTCAATTGCATTAAAACAATTGACACAAATTCATAAAATAAATAACAAAACACATTTAGCAGCTTTCGATTTACATTTTTACTCTATAGGCAGTTTTACATTCCATTCTCATTAGTTTTTTCAGTAGTATATATTTTTACGGTGCATTCATTTTATATGCATTGTACTTTTAATGCATATATTCATTTCAGATATACAGGGTGACCCATCATTAATGGTACATATAGCAGATTAATTACGTAAAAGTATTACATTTTAACCAAACTTACCTTAGTCCAAAAGTTGATATTAACAGAGATACAGGGACATGTAAACGACGCGCAAATTACCGTAGGTGGCGCCCTTTACAAATAACAGCAAAAGTACGAACAGATCGAAAATACCTCGCCTAAAAAAATCCCCAATCACCAAATTTTGTTAAAATATTTCAATTTTTAAAGAAATTATTTAAAAAAAACCAAAACAAAAATTTTACTTTGACACCTTGTATCTCTGTTAATATCATCTTTTGGACTAAGATAAGTTTCATTAAATCGTAATATTTTTAAGTAAGGAATCTGCCGTTGCTCTATATACCATTATTTATAGGACACCCTGTATAGTCCGGAATTTTCCTACCATAGTACTGATATTATTAAATCATGAAAGTACTATAGTTATTTATGTACCAAGGGTCGTAAGGTGCACTTTTTTGGTCGAGAATACAGTTTGCAATCCGAGGCTCGTGGGGTCGAGGTTTGCAAGTATTCGAGACCAAAAAATCGCACTGTACGACCCGCGGTGCATATTATATTTTTCGGCATACCCATGCATCATTAAACTAGAAAAAATCTTTAGAAAACTAGTGAAAAACTATAATTATCTGAGTCAGGTTTCATATTTGCTAAGCAAATAGTAAGGTAGCGATGCTTGGAATATCCATGGCAACCGTCAATATAATAAATTTAGGACGTGGCTTCTATTCAAATGACAACTACTGTCAAGATAAATTAAATCATATTATTATAATTGCTTCGAACATTTTTGAAAATAATGTCGGATATAGAAAATGTAGCAAGTAAGGCTTGTCTGGATTTATTTCCAAAAAAGTTAAAACAGTTAATACTTGTTATATAAAAGAGAACATTTTCCCAAATTTATTTTATTTCCCTAGGGACGTTATGAAAAGTAATGACCCGCTGCCAATGGCAACAAGTATTTGGTATAGGCAAATCTCTCTGCTAAGTATTCTGTCTAAAATTCCGGAAAGAGTTATGTACAACAGAATATCGAATTATATTGAAAATAATAAATTATTAACAATCGCGCAACATGGGTTCAGATCAAACAAATCAGTTGAAACAGCCTCTTGTCAACTCTTGAATTATGTATATCAAAGCTTAGATGAGGGAAAGTATGTTGTCTCACTGATGTTCGACCTCTCTAAAGCATTTGACACTGTCAACAAAGATATTCTAAATACTAAATTAAACAGTCTCGGCATCAGGGGCCATATACTTTCATGGTTAACCTCATATATGGACAACAGGACCTTAAGAGCTAGTTTAAAAGGTGAATCATCCAACATGTTTAATGTTACACTTGGAGTTCCTCGGGGCTCAGTGCTGGGCCCTTTACTCTTCATGTTGTATGTAAATGATTTACCCAGCTACATTGAGCATGGCTACGTAACAATGTTTGCGGACGATACAACTATTACCGTGTCTGCTGATACTCCTGAAGAACTACGCAGAATGATTAATAATATAACTGAATCTTTGAGTGGATAGTGCCAAAGAAACAAACTTATATTAAATGAAAAAAAAAACCGTTTGTTTAAACTTTTATCTCCAAAAACCATTACCAGAGAATTTCGTGATTGACGATAATATTATGTTATCGGAATCGGCGTAATTACTTGGCACACATCTTGACACCAAATTATCTTGGTATAGGCACATTGACCATGTATGCAAACAATTAAATAAAGCATATTTTGCATTGTTACAATTAAAAACAACTCTAGATAAGACAGATCTAATTAATATCTATATATCCTTCAATATTCTCGCATGGGGCAGGGCTTCCGAGTGTGAAAGAGTCTTTATCTGTCAAAAAAAATTATCAGGCTAATCTTTGATTTAAAAGTAAATGTTAGTTGTAGAGACGTATTTAAAGAACAACGTATCTTCACGACACCGTATGTACACATCCTTAAATGTATAACGTTCACAAAAAATAACCTAAGCCTGTTTGAAAAAAGACTAAACTATCATAATTACTTGACGAGGCATGGCGATCTTTTGAGTATACCCGCTCATCGTACAAGCACCTTTAAAAAGTCACCCCTCTATAATTGTGTCATTTTATGTAATGCTTTACCCAAAGAAATTCGTGAAATTACAAACAGTCTTAAATTTAAAAATAAACTTAAGGCATACCTAGCCATTAAAGGTTATTATAGTATAAAAGACTTTGTTGACGATAATGATGCTGTCTAAATTATATTTTATTATTTATTCTGGATTTTTTAATATTTGTTTGTCATGCAATATATATGTGTATGTATGTATATGTGTATATATACATTGTTCTTCTTATATAATTTATACATATGTAATTATATAGGTGTCTTTAATATTATTTTTATATATTTATGACAATTTTTGTATTTTTGCATGTACTATTTCTTTGACCTGTCCCATGTCATTTATTGTGATCAAAGGATTATTATTATTATTACTATTATTATTATTATTATTATTATTATTATTATTATTCAGGTTATTTTCTCGGTTTATTTTTACCGGTGTGTGATGGTTCTTTTATGCAAGACAGAGAAGAAATTCATCTTGTTCTGTCATGCATTTAGGAACTTGCGCACAATATGGCAAGTTTGTAGAATAGCCGCTTTCTGAATGATTTTGATGAGACCTTTCGGAATATCCAATTGGTCCAGATGTTTACTGAGTTGTTTCGTAACTACCCCAGTAACTGATATTATGATAGGTATTATCCGAACGTGGTTTAACTCCCAGATATGTATTTATTATTATTATTATTATTATTATTATTATTATTATTATTATTATTATTATTATTATTATTATTATTATCATTCTTTTCACCACTTTCAGTGGGTTTAAAAAAATATATATATCATCGGCTTTTATAGCAAGATGATACATTCAAACGGGAATACTAAGGAAGGATCTAACTATAGATGTAGTGCCAAGAATTACTGCTTTCTGCATTTGGCTTCTTATACCAGCTGAGATTCCTAGTTCTTGGAGGTTCTTTGTCAGCGTTTTTGTTACGACTCCTGTAGTAGAGATTATGATTGGTAAGATTACTACTTTTTCTTGTCGCCATAAGTCCTTAATTTCAGCAGCCAATGGGAGGTATTTGCTGATCTTTTCGTTGTGGTACTGGTCGAGGTTGTGAGTGTTGGGGATACCTATGTCCAGTAGAAGGGTCGTCCGGTTCACTTTATCAACAATGATAAGGTCTGGTCTATTATTGGGGATAGGCCTATCCGTAATAACTGACCGGTCCCAGTACAGTTTATAAGACTCACTCTCCTCAACTGGATTCGGCGTGTATTGGTAGTAGGGCACTGTATTCTGTACTAATCCGTATTTTTTTGCCAACGATTGATGTAGAATCTGTGCCACCTGGTTATGGCGCTTAAGGTAGTCGGAAGCGGCCAATACCTGACAAGCCCCGGTTATGTGTTGGATAGTTTCAGAGGCTTGCTGACATCTTCTGCATTTATCGTTATCCATATCCGCCTTGACAATATACTTCAGGTAGTTTTTAGTGGCAATGACCTGGTCCTGTATAGTTATTATTATTATTATTATTATTATTATTATTATTATTATTATTATTATTATTATCTTTCAAATTCTCTCCTTAAGAGGAGGTAAGGTGTACCAACCATCGGCTATCAGCAAGATGGCGGTTTCTATTTCAATTTATAGGCAGGTGAAGGAATTTTCTGACGGAGTTACAAGTATTTTTATTATTATTATTATTATTTTTTTTTCCGGGTAGCCCGCTGCCGGACAGGACTTCCGTGGCCTCCGACACCTCACGGTAGCCGCGCCGGCAAATTCCTTACAGCCACTCTCCACAACCTGTGGAGTTAGTGACTGCAAATACCTAAATCGTGTGCCCTAAGTAGACGAAGGGACCCCAAGATAACCGTCTTCTGCATCTGGCCTGCCAACCATTCTGCTGAATTCTGACAGGCCGGTATGATCTTCAATTCTGAGAGCAGCGAAGGCTTCATCCCTCCGAGTACGCCGATTATTAGGACGACCATCTTGACCGAGTAGTCTGGGTACAGCACTTGGAGCTCATACCGGAGATCACGATATTTGGTCCGTTTTTCCCCCTCCTTCAAAGCGATGTTTGTCTCAGCAGGTGCTGAGAATTCAATTACAAACATCACTTTGTTCTGATGGTCGAGGAGGACTATGTCAGGCTTGTTGGCTTGAATTAGCCTGACGGTCGGGAACGAGTAGTTCCAATAAATTCGGCACCTCTCGTTCTCGACAACGGACTCAATATCTCCGGGGATGTAAGGCAGCACTGGTGTTTGGTCTACCCCATACGAGTGCCGCAGGTGGTAGTATAGCACTCGTAAAGCCGCGTTATGGCGGTGGATGTAAGCCGAAATCGCGTATACCGGGCATGCTGAAAGCAAATACATCAGCGATTCCGGCGCCTGACGGCAGGTCCTGCAGTTGGTATCAGGGACCTCTACACCCATTACGCGGCTCCGGTAGACCAAGGTGTTTATTACACCATCCTGACAGGCCACAATGAATCCCTCGGTCTCCGACTTAAGCCCAGCTGACCTTAAAAAGGCGAATGTCAGCCTAGTCGATAAACCCAGTGTTTCCATGTTTTTGTAGTATACACCGTGCATGGGTTTATCGACATGCTGCCTAAACAGGCTCTCCTGTTCGGCAGCTTTTATTTGGGCTTTCAGACGAGTCGGCTGAAGCTCAGTGACCGACTCTGGGTCAGCACCGCGCCGGCCGCCTCGTCTGGCGTCGAATACGAGACCGAGTTCATCTGCGGCTCTTTTTGCTGCCTTAAACAATCCTGCGCCCACCCCTGCGATTTCGTGATCTCTCACTAATAGCAGGAGCGGATCCGAGCTCCTGAGGATGTTACATGCCATACTCAGTACTACTCTGCCATGCATACACTCCAGACCCAAGAGTCCTCGGCTCCCCCGATGACGTGGGAGGTAAACACGAGGAACGGACGATCTAGGATGAATACTCCTATGGATGTTCATCATCTTGCGGGTGTCTCTGTCTAGTTGGCGCAGCTCATCTACAGTCCATTTTACTACTCCAAAGGAGTAGAGCAGAACAGGAACGGCAAGCATGTTAGTAGCAGACGCCTTATTCTTCCCCGAA
The DNA here is from genome assembly GCA_936432065.2 of Rutpela maculata. Lineage (NCBI taxonomy): Eukaryota > Metazoa > Arthropoda > Insecta > Coleoptera > Cerambycidae > Rutpela > Rutpela maculata. The sequence continues at coordinate 101,388,726 of OW386291.2, forward strand.
AGTTCGGACGACCAAATCTTTCGGAGTAGGCGTCTGTACTTGCCGCGGAGAGATTCCTTGATTTGTTGCACATCCTGGATGTGATGTTGTTGCACACCCAGGTATGTGTAGGTCTCTCCGGCATCCAGATGTCTTAGGATGCTTCCGTCTGCGAGCTGCGCGTCCTCAGGAAATTCCCCGCATCGCCCTCTCTTGAGGTGGACGACCGCGCACTTGTCCAACCCGAACTCCATACCAATGGTCCGCGTGTACTCCTCGACCACCCTTAGAGCATTTTGAAGTTCACGCTCTCCGGAGGCATACAGTTTCAGGTCATCTATATAGAATAAATGGGTGACCTTATGCCTCCGGTTGCTGGGTGGTCCACAGTGGTACCCGCGAGTTTGGCGGAGTTCAACAGATAACGGCAGCAGTGAGATGCAAAAGAGGAGGGGACTCAGAGAATCTCCCTGGAATACTCCTCTTCTGAATGCCACCTGCTCTGTCGTAACCCGCTGTGCACCTGATGTTATGGTGAAGCGGGTCCTCCAGAGTGGCAGCAGTTGTTCTATGCATCTCACTAGTGGCTCTGCTACCGCAAGACATTTGAGCAAATGTAACAAAAGTTCATGTGATGTTGTGTCAAATGCCTTACGATAGTCAATCCAGGCCATCGATAGATTCCGCTTGTACTGCACAGAGTCCTGCGTAACACAGCGGTCTACCAGCAGGCTGTCCTTGCAACCTGCCATGCCCTTCTTGGCGCCACGCTGCTCGTATATCTGCTGGAAGACCGGATCAACCTGCCGTAGGGTCCGAGCATACAAGATACGAGTAAATAGCTTGTAGCAGGAGTTCAGACAGGTGATTGGTCTATAATTCCTTGGGTCAGACAGATCACCCTTTTTAGGGATGAGCACAGTACGTCCCTCGACAAACCAGTCCGGAATCTGCTGCCCCTCGTTCAACCACTTGTTGAAAACTCGGGCCAGACGACGGTGGGTGGAAGGAAGTTTTTTCCACCACCAGTTATTTATGCCGTCTGGCCCCGGAGCAGCGAAGTTCTTGGTGCCAACAAGAGCTTGTTGGACTTCCTCTGGACTGATTGCCGGGCACACTTCTTCCGGCTCTTCAAAGGTTCTGTGGCACAGAGCCTCGAAGTGTGCTATTGCTGGAGTGTTGCTATCGAACGGACGTGTCGTTTCGTAGATTCCTTTCCAGAAGCTTTCGACATCGGCTACAGTTGGTGGATTATCGACAACACGCTGTGGCTCTTGAAATAGGCGGGAGGGATTCGTACGGAACAACGTATTTTGCTCCATACTTCGTACCCGCCTATTTAGCTTCTTCTTGATAGCCATAAGCGCTCGAATCCTATCTAAACAGTGCTGCTTAATAGTGAGCATCACTGTCAGATTTAGAGTGTGGTGTTGGCGTCTGAGTCCGGCTGCTGTTCGCCGGACTTTAGGCGTAAATGCCTTGCCAGTGGTTACGTATTCCACCACACTCTGGATTCGAGAAGCGTGTTGTCTGGCCAACTGTATTTTGCCTTCGATCTTTTGTACACGCCGCTTAGCCTTTTCGATACCGCTCGAGGGGTTGGTATTCCTCTCGCGGGGCACGAGTTGGCTAGCAGCGTTGTACACGGCACAGTTGATCTGCCAAATGTCGGCGTCTTCTGGTAATTCCTCATCGATAACAGCGTCCATCCGAGCCAGGTCTTGTGGCTTTAGGTTAGCCCTGCTGTTAAGGCTAACCCTCGTCCTTAAGTTGACTTCGGCGTACCTTCTAGGATGTTCCCCGTCAGCTCTTTGCCGCGGTGGCAGTGCGGCTGGCGCTTCTTCCTGCTGGCGGGGTGCCCTTACGTAACCTGTCCTGCGCAGGTAGGATACTTGATCTCTGAGCTGTTGCTCAGAGAAGGCGCGATGCCCTGGATGCGTGTCGCACCAGATTTCGTGCAATCGCGCCATGTACCCCCTGCGCGCAGGTTCGCTGCTCTCATAGCAGGTCAGCAAGTCATCTCGAAGTTCCCTCGTCCACTTAAAGCGTCCATGGTCATAGCGTGTGTTGTCATCATTGAGACCGTCCGGTATGGCCCCTCCAACTTGTCTCTGACCCCCATCCGGTTGGGGTCGATTGTGAGGGGCCCTTCCTCTGTGTGGTAGAACCAGAGAAGTGGATCTCAGAGTGGTTAGCCCTGAAATCCACGTCCGACATCTGTCAGGCAGAGTTGCCTCTGCCTGTCCAGGTACACCGCGTGGAGGCTGCCGGTCCGTTTTCCGTACCCTTATTATTATTATTATTATTATTATTATTATTATTATTATTATTTTTTTTTTTTTTTTTTTGGTTTATAAAAGCCAGTCACCCTTTATACTCTGTGGCTCCGACTCTCACAGAGGGGAGCTGGTAGTACCGGCAGCCACTCCCCACGTCCGTGGGGTGAGTGACTACTGGGTCCGAGAATCGTGTGCCCTGAGTAGACGTAATGAGCCGAGGATAATGGCCTTCTGCATCCTGCCGGCTAAGATCTCTGCCGAATTTCGGCATGCCGGTATGATCTTTAGTTCTGAAAGCAGTGTGTGTCTCGTTCCACCGAGGGCTCCTATGATCAGGACCACTAGCTTAACAGTATGGCCAGGGTAAAGCCTACGGAGCTCGAAGAGCAAATCTCGATATTTCGTCCGTTTTTCCTCCTCCTTCAAGACAATGTTATTCTCCGCGGGAGCCGAGAACTCCACGACAAACATTGTCTTGAGTTGGTGGTCAAGGAGTATCATGTCAGGCTTATTAGCTTGTATTTGCCTGACGGTGGGAAACGAGTAGTTCCAATAAATTAGACACTTCTCATTTCCCACAACGGACTCAATATCCCCCGGAGCGTAAGGCAGCACTGGTGTCTCGTCTATCCCATACGAGTGCCTTAAGTGATAATAAAGCACTCGTAATGCTGCGTCGTGCCTCTGGATATAGGCCGAGACTGCATATACTGGACAAGCCGACAGCAAATGCATTAATGTCTCCGGCGCCCTGTGGCAGGTCCTGCAGCTGACATCAGGGACCTCTATACCCATGACACGACTTCGATAGACGAGTGTGTTGAATACACCATCCTGGCACGCCATTATGAATCCCTCGGTCTCAGACTTCAGCCCGGCTGACCTTGAGAAAGCAAAGATCAGCCTTTCGGATAAGCCGCGGTCTTCTATATTTTTATAGAAGACGCCGTGCAATGGCTTATCCGAGTGTCGCTGCAGAAATAGATCAATTTCAGCAGCTTTGACTTGGGCTTTTTGCCGAGCAGGTTCCAACTCGGTGACAGAGTCTTGGTTAACCCGCTCAGCGTCGAAGACCAGACCGAGTTCATCGGCGGCTCTGCGCGCTGCCTTAAACAAAAAGGCTCCTGCTCCTGCACTTTCATGGTCTCGGACCATGCAGAGGAGGGGATCCGAACTCCTTATGACCTTACAGGCTCCATCCAGAACCATTCTGTTATGGAGACTCTCCAAACTCAAGAGTCCACGGCCTCCCCGATGCCGTGGGAGATATAACCGTGGAACGGACGATTTTGGGTGCAAACTCCTATAGAGATGCATCTTTTTTCGGGTTCCTACATCGAGTTGACGCAGCTTCTCTTGATTCCATTTAATTACTCCGAAGGAGTAGAGGAGGATCGGAACGGCAAGCATATTGGTAGCAGACACCTTGTTCTTCCCCGACAGTTCTGAAGACCAGATCTGTCAGAGTCGGTGCTGATACTTGCCGCGGAGAGCGTTTTTTACGACACTCACTTCTTGGGTGGAGAGTTGCTCGACACCCAAGTAAGTGTACGACTCTCCGGCATCTAAATGATGTAAGATGCTTCCGTCCACAAGCTGCGCATCCTCTCCGTAGTCACCAAATCGTCCTCTCTTGAGGTGGACTAGTGCACACTTGTCCAACCCAAATTCCATGCCGACAGCCTGCGTGTACTCCTGTACCACCCTGAGGGACTGGCGTAAATCCCTCTCTCCGGAGGCATAAAGTTTAAGGTCATCCATGTAAAACAGATGGGTGACCTTATGCCTCCTGTCGCCGGGGGTACCGCAGTTGTATCCACGGGTATTTCGAAGCGAAACGGATAATGGTAGTAGTGAGATGCAAAACAGAAGGGGGCTTAGGGAATCTCCCTGAAATACTCCCCTTCTGAACAATACCGGCTCTGTCTGGACTCTGCTGTTACCTGATGTTATGGTAAAGCGAGTCCTCCAGAGCGGCATGAGTTCTTCGATACATCTCACTACGGGACCTGGCACCGCAAGACATCTGAGCAAGTGGACAATAAGCTCATGGGATGTCATATCAAATGCCTTGCGGTAGTCGATCCAGGCCATAGAGAGGTTACGCTTATACTGCACGGAGTCCTGCGTGATACATCTGTCGATCAGCAGGTTCTCCTTGCAGCCAGCGACACCTCTCTTTGACCCTCTTTGCTCATATATCCGTTCGTAAACCCGTTCAACTGCTTGGAGCACCCGCATGTACAAGATGCGTGTAAACAACTTGTAGCATGCGTTTAAGCAAGTTATCGGCTGGTAATTTTTTGGGTTAGACAAATCTCCGTTCTTCGGGATCAGCACTGTCCGCCCCTCGACAACCCAAGAAGGAATTTGCTGCTCCCCATTTAGCTATGAATTAAAAATTCTGGCCAAATGGTGGTGGGTACTGGAAAACTTTTTCCACCAAAAGTTATTTATCCCATCGGGACCTGGAGCAGCAAAGTTCTTAGAGCCCTCAAGAGCTCTTCGAACCTCTTCTGGGGTTATCGGTTGGCACACCTCGTTTGGTTGTTGAAACCTTTGGCAAAAGGCTTCAAAGTGTGCCAGGGCTGGAGTGTCTCTGTTGAGTGGTAGCTTCTGTCCGTAGAGCGTTTTCCAGAAGTTTTCCACCTGATCTACAGTCGGCGGATTCTCTACAACACGCTGAGGCGGTTCGAAAAGGCGCGAGGGCTTTTTGCGGAATAGATTGTTTTCCGCCAGCCCCCTCGCCCGCCTCACTAGTGACTTTTTACAAGTCACTAGCATCCGTATCCGATCAAGGCAGTGCTGCTTGGTGGTTCGCAGCACTGCCCCATTCAGTGTGTGATGGACGCGTCTTAAATTGGCGGCTATGCGCCTAACTTTAGGCGTGAATGTCTTATTGGCCGCCATATAGTCCATCACACATTGGATACGGGATGCATGTTGCCTCGCCGACCGGATCTTGGCTTCCATCTTATGTATACGCCGCTCCGCTCTCTCCTGTGGAGAGGCAGTGTTCCGCCTCTCCCCTGGGGTTAAGCGCTGTGCAGCAGCGTATACGGCACAGTTTATGCGCCAGATGTCAGCCCCTTCTGGTATCGCTTCACGAAGTTCAGCATCCACTCTGGCTAGGTCTTCTGATCTGGGGGGGTCTGATGTAGTGTAACCCCCTTCTTGTGTTGAGGCCCTCTGGTGTTGGTGGAACGTCTAGAACTGCCTCCTCAACCAGTTCATTCAGCATTATTATTATTATTATTATTATTATTATTATTATTATTATTATTATTATTATTATTATTATTATTTTAGTTAAGCGAACATTTTACATATTAAACGTTGCACATCTGGCGCCCTCTAGGATCTACATCAAATATGGGAGCAGATTTAAATTTCTCATATTAAAAACAACCTACTCACCAATTTTTATGTTAATATTTGGAAAATTTCAAAAGTTATGTTAGAAAATTAAAAATATAATATTGGCTTAAACATCCTGTATCTCTGTTAATATCAACTTTTGGGCTAAGGTCAGTTTAGCTAACTCGCAATATTTTAATGTCAGAAATATACTCTTGTACTGCCTTATGGCCCATTACTTACGGACCATCCTGTATATTACAAATTTATAAAATAATAATTTTAAATCTTTTCATTTATTCAAATGCTTGTATTTTCCTGATTTATTTTACAAAACTGAAATGTTTTAACGAGGTTAAAAAGTACGTAAGAAAGCAACAATTCAAAAAAAATAAGTTTCGCCTTATGTTAAATGCAAGTGGAGAACTTAATTTTTTCATTTAAAAAAAAATTTAAACGCAAAAAGTAGTTAAACTGAAAATAAAAATATTTCGTTAAAACTAATCCAAAGTACCTAGTACCTTAAAAAATCTGGCGTTTGTTTGCATGTTTCTCTACGATTTAATGACATAATTTTAAAAGACTGCAAAGTTTTAAACAATTTATTTATTTTTTTTTCGTTATAAATAACACCCGTAAAAAGCATATTTTTCCAAAACTCCACCTAAATCGATACATTGTTGGTAGATCTCTAATAAATTGTTTAAAAAAATATATACTGACCTTTCCAATTTTTTTTTTAATAAATAAATAGAATAGAGGTCTTGTATTTCTAAGTCTGGTTAAAATGTTATTACGAACAATCACCATTTTTTGTTTTTGAAATACGACTAATGCTATCATCGGAGATATTTGCAAAAAAACAATTTGCCTTACACTGAGCATTACGGAGCCATACCTTGCAATTTGGGAAAAAAATCATTGAAATCGATTAAGCCAATCCAGAATAATTATTGGACAAAAAAATATAGTTTGAGCTGATAACGTCTTTTTAATTTTTTTTGGAAAAACTTATTGAGTAGTTATGAAAAGAGGAACGCAGTGTACATTGTGTGTAGCATGTAATATATACAAAAACCGCTGCCCAAGGAATCACTACTTCCACATCCAGATTCTCTGTCCAAGTCACTCACAACGAAAAAATTTTGTATGTGGAAATAATTGTTTATGGAACTTTAATAATATAATATTTGAAATCCTCTACCCCAAAAACCCATAAAACGATACCCCACATCGGTAGTGGGGTGGGGGTGGTGATAAGGGGTTGGTAGTGGGGGTGGATGAAGTAAAAAATATTTTGAGGTTTCTGGTTCTTATCATATCATATTTTTTTTCATCCCCTTTAATAAGGGGGTGGGTGTGGTAATGGGGGTGGCTATTGCCAAAAATTTTTTTGAGGCCCCTAGCTTCTCTTGTATATACTGAATACCAATTTTATCGACTCTTACCTGCTTGATTTACCCATTTACCCCAAATTTACCCCAATTTACCCCCCAACCCTTTGTCGGAACAACATGAAAATAAAATCTAGTTCCAGATCTCGTTAAAGTACATACGTGTATCAAGTTTAAAGTCAATATCTTAAACGGTTCCAGAATAAACGTGCGCACAAAAAAAAGTTACAGACAGACCGACAGACAGACAGACAGACAGACCGACAGACAGACAGACAGAAATTTCTTTTTTTGCTCAAACTTAAAATCACGACGTTTCATGACATTTTAAGCCTATTTGAAGAATAAAAATTTTTGAAATTTTTTTTGTCGTTACTATACTTCCACTGGATGTGGAAGTAAAATTTATAAACTTCATGCTGTTAAACCCACACTGACAATGTAATTTTTGGGGATTGTGTGTTTCAGACCTAATTTATTTTACAAATATTACTATATTTTAGTGCATTTATCACCACATTTATTTACGTTCACACTTTACGGCTTCCATTAAACTACGAGCAGGAGAAAACCTCGAACCTTAAGAGTGTGCAATGCCTATGCTTTTACATGGGAAACTTTGTGATTTTTTTCAAAGCTCTCTGTCCCACAAAAAAAAAAATTAAAAAGGAATAAACATTTAGAAGTATGCGATGCACAAAATAAGATTTTTGTTGTTTTAAATAAACCACACATTTGCCTAAAAAGCTGGGAAAACGAATACATGTAAAAGTTCATTCAGAGTTTCATAGATGGCGACACCTTGACAATTAGACTCAGGGAATGGATTACAAGTGTTTATTTAATTTAGACCACAACAGTAAATATATCAAATATCTAACTTCGTAACGAAAAGCACAATATTTTTCTACATAATAAAATATGTTTTCTGTATTTTTTATGCAACCTGTTTAGTAATAAATCCTATAAAACGAAATATATAAATAACTCTTTAGCCACACCTACTTGTTATCGCTGGCAATTCGACCAGCATAAACTGCCCGACTTAGTAAAAGAGTCCTCTATTTGTCATTCAAGCATAATCCAACTAGGATACTATCAGTTGTAAATGTACTGTTATGAGCACTTCGAACAAACAAAATTATATTTAATATCCATAACTAATAACTTCTTCTTACCAGACCTATATCACACATTTTAACTAAAAAAGTGTAGAATATATGCGTATACGACAGAAAATGTGAAAATCTAAAATTTTCAATTTTTGTAGATAGGATGCTTTTACTTAAAACGGCAGTATACTGAGTAACATTTTCTAGGGATGCTTTATATTTAAAAATGCAGCTGTGTAGAGAATATTATGTTATACATTCTATCTTTGAGACAATAAAATCCATGAAAAATCTGGGTAATTATTTATTTTTTACTTCCACGTCCAGTGGAAGTATAGTAACGAGAAAAAATTTTTATTGTTCAAATAGGCTTAGAATGTCATGAAACGTCGAGATTTTAAATTTGAGCGAAAAAAAAATGTCTGCCTGTCGGTCTGTAACTTTTTTGTGCGCACGTTTACTCTGAAACCGTTTGAGATATTGACTTGAAATTTGGTACACATTACATTAACGAGATCTAGAACCAGATTATATTTTTATCTTGTTTCGTCGAAGGGTTGGGCGGTAAATTTGGGGTAAATAAGTAAATCAAGCGGGTGAGAGTTAATGAAATTGGTATTTAGTATATACAAGAGAAGTCAATGTCTCAAAAAAAATTTTGACATTAGCCACCCCCATTACCACCCCCACCCCATTATTAAAGGGGATGAAAAAAAATTGTGATTTAGTGTGTGTACAAGAACCAGAAACTTCAAAATATTTTTTTTACTTCATCCACTCCCACTACCACCATCACCACCCCCACCCCACTACCGATGTGGGGTATCGTTTTATTGGGGTAGAGGATTTCAAATATTATATTATTAAGGTTCCATAAACAATTATTTCCACATACATATTTTTTTCATTGTGAGGGATCGAAAATGTGGATGTGGAAGTAGTGATTCCTTGGGCAGCGGTTTTTTAACAAATAGTGTTTTGATTCGGGATTATATGTAGCCAGTAGCGATTACACCCTAATGTAAATGGTCTATCATCTTTATATTTTACTCCCCTCGCTTACTGAAGACAAGTTCGAAGTATTGTAAAAACCGCTGCCCAAGGAATCACTACTTCCACATCCAGATTCTCTAACCAAGTCACTCACAACGAAAAAACCTTGTATGTGGAAATAATTGTTTATGGAACTTTAATAATATAATATTTGAAATCCTCTACCCCAAAAACCCATAAAACAATACCCCACATCGGTAGTGGGGTGGGGGTGGTGATAGGGGGGTGGTAGTGGGGATGGATGAAATAAAAAAATATTTTGAGGTTTCTGGTTCTTGTACATATACTAAATCACATTTTTTTTCATCCCCTTTAATAAGGGGGTGGGGGTGGTAGTGGGGGTGGCTATTGCCAAAAATTTTTTTGAGACCCTAACTTTTCTTGTATATACTAAATACCAATTTTATCGACTCTTACCTGCTTGATTTACCCATTTACCCCAAATTTACCCCAATTTACCCCCAACCCTTCGTCGGAACAACATGAAAATATAATCTAGTTCCAGATCTCGTTAAAGTACATACGTGTACCAAATTTCAAGTCAATATCTTAAACGGTTCCAGAGTAAACGTGCGCACAAAAAAAGTTACAGACAGACAGACAGACCGACAGACAGACAGAAATTTTTTTCGCTCAAACTTAAAATCTCGACGTTTCATGACATTTTAAGCTTATTTGAACAATAAAATTTTTTTTTAATTTTTTTGTCGTTACTATACTTCCACTGGATGTGGAAGTAAAATTAAAAAGCACTCCGAGATTTTCTCTCATTTTTACGCTTCAAACTAAAAATATTGGGAAAATTAAGATTTTTCAATTCCGTCTATGTCTTGGCGTTATATCTACAAGACTATTTGACGGAGAAAAATAATATTTGGTAAATAGTTGACGCTATCGCCAACAAAGAAATGGGGTATATTTTTAGTGAAAAATATAGATGGTGGACATTTACCAATCTGTACTTAAACAAAACTCCGGTAAAGAAAATCGACTTCCGCTTCCCACACAAGACACCACCAACATCCCCTCCTCCAAATTTTCCCCCTGAGGAATCCAGCGAGAGGAAATATTTTATCGTCATACAATAAAACATCTAATTTGCATTATCCATACATAGATCTTTTACCATATTATCATCCTGTAGTTTTATTACTTTGACAGAAGTGTCGTAAAGCAGGTTTTTCCTCAAATTTTTTTTTCCTGTGTATTTTTTATCTTAACGGTTTATTACACCAAATCTCAACCCATCTTTTAATTAATTTAAACGCCTGTATACTAAAAGAAATTCACTTCGATTGTTTCGGAGTGCGATTAATTTATATAAAGCTCTGGCGGTTTGAAATTCTTCTCGCCTAACATCGGCAGATTGGGACGCTTCACGTCCCTGCGACGTATGTAGCGTTCCAGTATGTGGTTGTAATAATGAGATGCATGAGATAATCAAATATAACCCATGACATGTCAACATAAGAATATTTAATAAATACTTTTAATTGGTTAATGGATTTCCGCTTGTTCTGGAAACTTGAAATTTGGTGCGCTCTTGGATAATGATCTGAAATGAATGGGAAAAAATCCAATAAGTGAAAAATTCAACTAGTGACAAAAGTTACAGAAGTTTAAAATTAATTGAAAGCAACGTTGATATATGTACCTGTTTTACTTAATATACAGCTGTGTGGTAAAGTGGCGTTGTGATTAGAGTCTCTGCCGCGTGAAAAACAGTCCGGGTTCAATTCCCGGACGGGATTCATTTTTTTTTTTAATTTAATTGGTTAAAAAACTATTTCACGGACAACACCGTGAAATAGTTTTTTAATAAAGCCCTAAATAAAATAAAGGAAAAAATGCAGTATATTAAAAAAAAACAAAAAAAGGTAAACTTTATTACCCGCGCGGTATAGGTATCTTAAATCCTTTACGTTTAGGACATATGTCTATGGGAACTTTTTGTCTTAAAATCATACAGGAACCACCACTTAAAGTATATCTATGTACTCAATTACCACCCTATATATAAAAAAATGTAAACACGTCCTTATTAAAAATGCACAAAAAGTAGAAAATAATTTTTCCAGCAGCACAGTATTTTTAGGTCTATATGATTAAATGTTACTTTGCTCTCACGGAATTTTTTCGATAGATAATAAAAAAATTGTAAACACTCCTGATTAATACAGTATCTAGAGGTAAAAAATATGTAAAATTTCGGAATAATTCTTTATGGGTTAGTACTGTAATAAAAGGTATCGTCTTCAGTTTGTGTATGGTCCGGATACTTGCTCTTACCCTCAAGGGTTGAAAATTACCCCTAAACCTAAATATTCAATATTTGAAAAAGTATTAGTAATTTATTTTTGAAATATAGGACAGTTATGTTTTTGGGATCAAAGACTACGAATCTGAAGTAAAAATTAAAAAATTCGAAATGGCAGCTCTCATATAGCGGATGGAAATTATTTTTTTTCTAAAACAAAAGTGTTTTAAAAGGATTAAAAAAATAAGCATCTAAGTATTAACGAAAAACAGTATTTTTGAAAAAAAAACATAATTACTGAGCAATTACAATAACAAAATTGCGACAATTTTGTTAGAAAAAAAAGTAAAAACGCATATTTTATCGGCCATAACTTCTTTATATTTTGTGTTGAAGAAACAAACAAAAAATAGTTTGAAATATTGATTAATCATCTTTATCTTTGTACCTTTTGATAGAAGTGTCGTGCCGTGTCGTTTCTAAGATATTCAATATTTTAAACTAAATACTTCATCCTAAAAACGGTCGGATGCCATGCCATCTATAAAATCAAATGTTTAAATAAAATACATTCATGTTCAGTTTATAAGCTTTATTTTTGATTTCCACGAAATTTTCTCTAAAACCAATAAAAACATATTGTTTCCGTCATAGCTTCTTTGTTCTTGATGCTATAGAAATATACAAAAAAATATTAATTAATTAATACTAATTAATAGTATTTCATTTTGGTTATTAGAGTTTTTGACTTAAGTGCCATAATTTCTAAGATATTTAACATTTAAACTAAATACTTCGTTTTATAAACATTCGGACGCCACCTTTATATCCCCAGATCTCCGAAACCATTAACTCTACAAAAATTAGAAAAACGAAACGAAATTTAATACCATTCGAGTTATTTGATGAAAACCTATTTGAAATACCTCTTTTTCAAGCAAAAATCACAATTTTCTAGTGGTTATAACTTGAGGGCGTTTTTTCACTGGCCGAAATGATACCGATTCGTCGTCAACGACACCGATACAACGATATCGGGGCAGCACAAACGCATAAAATTATATTAATTATCTTTTTCACTTGCCGATACGATACCGTTTTCTCACATTTTGTCGGCCCCATGTTATTATATGCTATTCTTCAGTATCGGTACGACATTGTAGGTATCGTATCGGTATCGTGTCGGCCAGTGAAAAAACGCCCTAAGATAGGCGGTGCCGTGAACGTAACTCGACAATTTCTCCTACAACCCTGAACCGATACAAAAAATTTTTTGATAGGCTTTTAGAGACAACTGTATAGAATGGTACTAGGCTAATGAAAAGTAAAGAAAGAAAATAATTTGTATGTGCGAAAATGAAAAAAAAATTTTTTTTGTTGACTTCAATAGTCTGGTATCATTCTATCAAGTTTTCTCTAAAAGTCTATCAAAACGTTTTTTCAATCGTTTCAGGGATGTAGGAGAAATCGTCGAATTACGAAATAATTTTTGTAAGCACAGCACCGCCGCCCTCAATTCAATTCAATTCAAAAATATTTATTAGATGTTTAGCATACAAACATGCACCTGAATCGTATTCCAGTACAGAGCCGACCGCACAACCACGTCGCATAGCGCCTTGGTGAATGTACGGTCGGATGGAGCGGGTTCGATTCGAGTTAGGACAACACATCGAATGTGGAGTTAGGACTCCTGTCTAAAAATAAATAAGACTTAAACCTAACAATTTTTTAATTTACAACTAGAGAATAGTTTTAAAACACTTAGAAACTACTTAAAGCTAGGGAAATGAGTTTTTGTTCAGTAGACGCGCACTGACGCACACGCGCACTGTTTTAAAAGGTTGGATTGCTGGTACGGGAAAAGCTCAACGAAAAAACCCGTTCGAACCAATGACGACATTCATCCGATGGTCTGCCTGCCTTCGGAAAGGTAGGGTGAGAGGGAAGTTATGATTTAAAAGACGGCCACCCTCAAAGACTATCAATTTGTATGAAAAGTTGCATAGAACCTGGATGAAGTAAAAAAATATTTTGAGGTTTCTGGTTCTTGTACACACACTAAATCACATTTTTTTTTCGTCCCCTTTAATAATGGGGTGAGGGTGGTAATGGGGGTGGCTAATGCCAAAATTTTTTTTGAGACCTTAGCTTCTCTTGTCTATACTAAATATCAATTTTATGAACTCTTACCTGCTTGATTTACCTATTTACTCCAAATTTACCCCAATTTACCCCCCAACCCTTCGACGGAACAAGATGAAAATATAATCTAGTTCTAGATCTCGTTAAAGTACATACAAGTCAATATCTCAAACGGTTCCAGAGTAAACGTGCGCACAAAAAAGTTACAGACCGACAGACCGACAGACAGAAATTTTTTTTTCGCTCAAACTTGAAATCTCGACGTTTCATGACATTCTAAGCCTATTTGTATAATAAAAATTTAAAAAAATTTTTTTGTCGTTACTATACTTCCACTGGATGTGGAAGTAAAAATATAAATCGGCCATAGAGTATAATCATTACCCTAATTATTTTTTAAAGTGGTTCATTTTTTGTTACAAAACAATTTACCAACAGTGAAGGAATGGCAGATTCAGTGGAGATTGAAGACAGGGTAAAACGGTGGAGGAACGTATGAAAAATCAAAAACTGTTCATTTTAGAAAAAAATATTCAAACAAAATAGTTACGTCCATCTCTTATCTTCATTCCTTTTCATATATTTAACCCTCATATTAGCACACTTTGTTAATAAATCTGTGATAATTCGGTAAAAATCTAACATCGATGTATTGTTCCGTTTTAGGCTTAGGGCGAGATGAACGATAAAATAATTGCTTTGTCCAGCAAACGCCGAGAACGAGAAAAATGGTCCGCGAATACTCGTGAAGGTGTTGAATAATTATTTATAATAATTAATTACCCGACGGATTATTATAAAATTCAATATAGGGTTCTATTCTGATAATATATGAAGCGATTAAAAAAAAATCAAACCGGGCGCGCAATACTGGCAAGTATAAAATAATCTCATAAAAACTTAGGTACTTTGATTACATTCGAAGTTTTTACATGACTTCCTACATGTAAAACAAAGCTGAATATACACTTATAACCTTTATTGTAATGTATTTATTTGAATTATATTGTACGTAATATACAAATATTTATAAACAGTTAGATTTGTAAAACAAAGCAGCAATGAATTATTTAGAAAATATAAATATAAAGTAACACCTCAGATATTGGCGAGCAGTGTATTGTATATAGTTTGCTTTGCTTATTCCTTTTAAACTATAAATATGTGTAGTGGAAGACCAGACCCTCTGAATTCGACACCCTCTATACAACTCGCGAACACCCACCTAAAAAATAGGTAATCTGATGTAAAATAACCCGCTAAACTTGATTTTTGAATTCGCCCATTGATCTGAGATTGCCAAAATGACCAAATTGGCAATTTTCTAAAAAAAATAAAAATTATGTGTTATTTTTTGTTTTTCATATAACACGTCATATATTTTTTATTTTACTTCAGAATTTTTTAATTTTTTTACATAATATTCTCTAACTATTCTTTGATATGTTGAAAGTAAAAAACTTTACCTAAAAAATAATTAGTTGGCAAAAAAAAATAACAACTTTTCTTTGACGCAAAATCTTTAAAATTTGCAGAGTAAAATGTCCGATCGAGGTATCTTTTTTATTTTTAAAGTTAGGTGCCTACTATAATCGAAGAAAATGTTCCGAATGAACTAAATAAAATCTTTTATAAGAAGTTTTTTTTGAAATTTTGCTCCCTTATCGAAATATTCATTAATTGTTGCGCGCGCTACTATGAATCGGCCGCAATCGCATCTAGAGCTAGACGCAGACACGTGCCGGGTGATTATTATTTTCCAGTATCCATTTATGTTAAGTTGAAAGTGCTGTTTGTCTCAGTCCTTATATTTAGTGTGTTATAAACACATAGTTTGGCATAATAAATTATAATTACTCGGATAGGAAATCAAAGGAAACAAGCTAAAAACGTACTCTTCGCCTGTTAACTGGATTTTTATATAATTGTTATACATTCAATAGGATACTTTTCGCAGTTTTTTGTAAATAATGTTACTTTTAGACATTTTTAATTTTATAGTACGATCTCAGTTGGTAAAAGACTTGGTAAAAAAACTATACCAAACCCCATTTGGGTTTCGATTCCGAGTCAAAAGAACTACACCACCACCTTACACGTAGAAGAATGTAAATTTTTACATTATAAGACACGAGCTATAAAATCATATTTTCACGGTTGTATATTACATTATGAAATGTATATTTGTAAAATATATAAATAATTAGAAATATTACAATGAAATATTTCAACCGGATTTCTATTCAATTACAAAAACATAAAAATTAAAAAAAAAATTTTTCAACAGTAAAATCACAAGAGCTTTTTTTTATCGGATAAATTTCTCCTTGTAACGAAATAATTTTGCCAATCAGTGCTTTTATGAGAAAAACTGACATGAAAAAATCGCGAGACCGGAGATCGAGCGATTTTGTCAAATGTTTTTCGAGCAAAATTACTGATTGACAAAATATTGAGTTAAAAAGAAATTTATCCATAAAAGAAAAGCTCGAGTGATTTTTTGCAAGATAAATTAACGACAGAATATGTGAACGAACAACAATTAAAAATAATTATAATTTTCTCAAAACGACTCATATCGTACAGTATAATTTCCACAAGACTTAAAAATTATAGCCGACAGTACAGATTTTAAAATGACGTGCGACTACTAGATATACTCTGCTTTTGAGGAACAGGTATTTTTATCGTGATAAGAAACGATGCACCTTTTTTTATCGCCGTCAAAGTGACAAAATGTGACTGTCAAATAGACTTTTTTATATAGGAGTTAATTTATCAAATTTAAATCATTAAGTAATAACATTTTTATTTGTCGATCGATTTTGTTCAAGCTAACACTAATTTACTGTCCAAATTTCAGTACAATCGGAATTTTCTTTCTTCAGTTATCGTGCTTACAAGAAACGTGACGGACGGACAGACAGACGGACATTTTGAAAGTTGTTCAGAATTCGTTCACTAACACAATGGTATGAAAATTTTTTGTCTGCGAGCGATATTTACGGCTTTAGAAATGTACCGATCAAATGCAAAATCCGATGACATTTCTGTGGCTCTAAAACAATATTTAGAACAGAAAAATTTATTTTTATCACTAAATCCAGTTTACCATGCACAATGTAGAAGATCGTATATCCGAACTGCTTATAAAAGAAAATCAGAAATTGTAAATCCTAGTACAGAGAATACAAGTAAAAAGGGCATTTCTGCAATGTGCTATTTACAAGACAGCCTACCAAATTAAGCCCAGAATTCCAAATGTTTTAGATTTTGGATGGTACTTAAAGGAGGAAATCTTATTTCCAAAGATGATTTCAAAAAGCCCAAAACCCAATTTTATTGAGTTAACTTCATTTTGTAAATGTAAATTATATAGCTGTACTACAAACTGCAAGTGTAGCAAAGCAAACGCGCAATGTAACATAAGTTGTTTATGCGAAGGAAAATGTAATCTTTAGTACCCACTTGCTGTTATAATTAATGAAAATATATTTTTTAATGTGTATGTTTCGAGATTATCTACATAATTTTATAACATTTAATTGCAAATAGAAACTAAATAATCCGTAGACTCACTTGATCGCTTAAACGACACCACAGATGGGCGACGTTAACAGAAGTTATGCTTTAAATTAATGCGGACGAGTTGCGCGGCCGCTTCCAACAGCGTCATCTCGTTACATGAGCCGAATTTCCAAAAAATATCTTTATAAAAAAGTTTGTTTAAAGTATATGGAACATTTTTCTCGTTTATACTATAACTCTCTCTTTAAAAATAAAAAAGTTACCTCGATCGGGTATTTTTCAACGCAAATTTTAAAAAACCGCGACAATAGAGGGTAATTATATTTTTTTTAGGCACTATATTATTAGTTACACTATATTCTTTGCCGTCAGCCTGTCCAAGATTATTGGAGGGATAATGTGTAAAATATTGGTCAAAATCGGAATTAAAATAAAAAAGATATGATGTGTTATGTGCAAAACAAAAATTAACACATAATTTTAAAATTTTTCAAAAAATTTGCGAATTGACCGATTTGGCAATCTCAAATTAATGGGCGAACTCAAAAATCAAATCCAGAAGGTCATTTTACATAATATCATCTGTTTTTTAGGTGGGTGTTCGCGAGTTGTATAGACTACTTTTAAAATGCTTCCTACAGATTGGCTGCTCTCCGACTAGTGAGGAAGGCCTATAAAGCCACGCCCATCATCCGTACTTCTCTGTACCCCACTTCCTCACAGGTGACACTGTTTGATCGGCATTCTTCGCTCTTAAAAGTTGTCGCAAGTTCGGCACTTGACTGGTTAAATAAAAATTTTACTACGTGTTAGTTTAAATTTCAGGATACTAAAAATATAATGGTTTAGCATTTTATACGTTGTGAATTTAAAGTATTTATACAGTTTAAGGTTTATGGTGAATATGTCAGATTAAAAATTTGATAAAAAAAGTGTTACAATGTTACTATTTTACAAACTCGAAAATAGTTTGTATACCGGAAGTACGCAACGGCAACATCCGGATTATTAATCTTTGAACTATTCTCCGCTAGTATCCATTGATAAAATGCGGTCCTCACATTTTGCATACTTACTTCCTTCTAGCGCCCGCTCTATATGGGAGTAGACAAAAATACATGTAATTTTTTAAGAATAGATTTTTTTTGTAAAACCAAAATATACTTTGAAAAATTTAAATATAGAAAATATCAGATAATTTGAAAACTAATGGTGTTACAAAAAAAAAGTATTCTTACGAAACTATATACCATTTGGCATCCTATCACGTATGCTGTGTTTCAATAGTGCAGCTGTCGAAAAATAATTTTGCACTTCAGCGCCATCTCTGTACAGCCATTTCAAAAATTGTTACCTATTGTATCTAGTGATCACCTTTTGGCGAATATTAATTTCATTGCTAGTTACCAAGTATTCGATCAGGGATTTTCTTGCTTTATCTCGGGAACCACTAATTTTAATGGGAAAGTGTGTACTACAAAAAGTATTTAGAATTAAACATACATAATGTTATACTCCCAAATAGTCCAGTCGAATTAGACATCATAAAAAATTTTGCGTACTGCGGACTTTTTTTTTGTGGAAGTTGTTTAAGAGAGCATAATAAGCAAGCACAGAAAACTACACCCTGCTACACCATGTGCGTCCCCTATTTTTAGGGGTTGAAACTTTGAAATTTTACTTATGTGTCCATATCTGTTTCCCTATTGCCCGTAGGGCTCTTTACCAAGTTGCACTTTTTGAAGATTCATCCCTCCTCTACATAATATATATATATTACACATTTGCCGTAGGACAAACGGTTTTGGCTGTACGAGGCCGAAAAGGTCGCGCTGTCCGAATTTGTACAGGACAAACGGCTATTATTTCCAATCTGCAATACTACACATACTAATGGCCTTAAGGAGGGATAATAATTTGTGAAAAAACTTTCATCGAATACCGCGCGGTTGATGGGATATTGAAATTTTGAAGTGAACTTACTTTTTTTCGATATTTTTTTTTCATGCATGTGTGACCCTAATATAAGAAAATTTATGTTGGTTTCATTTTAATACAATCGTTGGTTTAGGAGCTAGACAGCAAAATATGCCAAAAATGGCTATTTTGGTATTGTTGCATTAAAAAAACCGAAACCAGTATAATTCTGGTAAATGTTTTTGTTTATCCTAAAAGTCCAATTTATTGCGCATAGAAAATGTGTTTTTGTATTTAAGTAGGATCAACACTTATTGTGCAATAACGATTTATGTCATGTGTTCTCCAGTCTCCAGTTTCACAATTTTTTGTTTGCGGTCTTATGGTTCATAGTAGGGCAGAAAGCGTTATGCACGTGGACAGGGCACATAATAGGGTGTTAAAATGGGTCTCTTGTTAAAATGCGATAGGACGTACCGTTTTCGAGTAAAACGCACTTGTTTGGTTATGTTTGCTTTGAGCTTTCATTATGTTCTGAATTGTGATCTGACAAATAAATTCTACATTTTGGTGTTTTCTTTCTTAGGAGTTTGTTTTTTTAAATCATTTTCCGATGAAATGGACATATAATAGCTGTTTCTCGAGGAAGGTAAAATTACTGTGGATTTTGTTATAGACACAAAATAAGTTGCAATGATGATTCGAGACAAGCGTGAACCTTCAAACAGGGGAGTGAGAACCCCCTATTCCGTCCGAGTCCCTTCATTTTTTCATTAGCAATGTCCCTCATAAACAGAAAAAGCAAGAAGCGACACATAGTTTTATTTTTTCGTAGTCAGCGGTGAGTATTTACTAGTCAGTCGATGAAAAGTGTGATCTGAAATAATTTTTTGCAAACAAGTGCATTTTACTCGAAAACGGTACGTCCTATCGCTTTTTAACAAGAGATCCATATTAACACCCTAATATGTGCCTTGTTCAGGTATACATTGCTTTCTGCCCTACTATGAACCATAAGGCCGCAAAAAAAATGTGAGAAAGGAGACTGGAGAACACATGACATAAATCGTTATTACACAACAAGTGTTGATCTTATTTAAATACAAAAACACATTTTCTATACGCAATGAATTGGATTTTTAGGATAAACAAAAACACTTACCAGAATTATACTGGTTTTGGTTTTTTAATGCAACAATACCAAAATAGCCATTTTTGGCATAGTTTGCTGTCTAGCTCCTAAACCAACGAATGTATCAAAATGAAACCAACGTGAATTTTCTTATATTAGGGTCATACACACATGAAAAAAAATGTGCGAAAAAAAGTAGGTTCACTTTTTTCTAAAAAAGGGGGTTTTCAAAATTTCAACATCCCGTATCATGGAAACCGCGCTGTATTCGATGAAAGTTTTTTCACAAATCATCATCCCTCCTTAAGGGCATTAGTATGTGTAGTATTGTAGATTGGAAACAAGAGGAAGCATTATACTCTTCGCCGATTTACTGAGCTTTTTATATAATTGTTACACATTCTATAGGATACTCTTCGCATTTTTCTTGTAAATAATGTTAGTTTTTGGACATTCTAAATTTTGTAATACCAACTTTGTTGTGGAAAAAAAATATATGAAAAAAAAAATTCACCATGTGAGGGATCGAACACGAGATCTTTGGATTGCAAGGCAAATGCAAGCAAGCAAGCAAGAACAAATTTATTTTAAATTAAGAATACATATTGTCCTCCCCGCGCACTCATCCGGAGCCAGCCATACATCCATGGTGCGAATCGCCATGGTAATTGATTGACTGGACGGAGCGAGGCCGGATTGGATAAAAATAAAATGAAAATATAAACACAATCTCCTTTCGCAGGATAGGCGAATTAAAAAGTGCATAAGGTAAAACATGTAAAAAATAAACTTAAAATAATTGATATATACAATACAAAAGAGGCTGGTGTAAATAAAATATCAGATATATATGGCTGGTCTTCACGGGAAAATTACTAACCAAAAAACTCGTTCTAAGCAATGCAGTCAAAGCGAACGGTAATGCAAGACCGCGCAATTTATGGTTTCAAATATTTGGTTTTCTAAAGATTTTGATATTCAAAAATAAATTGTGATTGGGAAGAAATAATTTAGAGAGACAAAACAAACAAAAACAACAAAGAAAAACAAATAAACGAGTAGAAGAGAGTTAAAGATCAGAAATTATGTTTGAGAGTTTTTATAGATAGATAGAGAAAGGCGGTGTGGCTAGATATGTTGCCGAAAGATGGGCAACGCCTGGTATGGTAATTTGTGTTTTATGCGAAAAGGTGCATTATGCTCTCTGATTCGCGTAATGTTGTTTGTTAGCGGGCTATCACCAAGTTTGAATTGATAGAATTTTTCCGATGTAACTTTGATGTAGTCCGCTAGTGGCATTATGTCATGACAACGTGCGTAGAGGTCTCTTAAGGAGATGTATCGTGAAGAATTTGAAATATGGCGCATAAATTTATGTTCCAGAACTCTTAGTTTATTCATTGTCGTGTCCGGTATGCTGCACCATACCGGCGCCGCATATGTTAGGACCGGTCTTACAATAACAGTGTAAATTAATTTTTTGTTTTGTCTACTGAGTCTGCTATACCTGGCCAGAAGCGGATACAGACTCCTGGACATAGAATAGACTGTCCGTATAGTTTCCTTAACATATCGGTCGAACGTCAGTCGCTTATCTAGTCGTACTCCTAAATACTTCACGCACTCCCTTTCTGGAATTTTGTTTCCCCTTATCAAAATTGGTGTTAGAATCTTATTCTCTGTAAATCTGCGCGTGAAGACTATAGACTCCGACTTCTCCGCATTTACGCGAATTTTCCACTTATCGTAATAAGCCGTGGCACGAGCCATGTGGGCTTTTAGAAGCATGTTAGCCGCTTGTGCATTATGACTATGCGCGTACAAGGCTGTGCTCATCGGCGTACTTGGCAAGTTTAGTATTCGGGAAAGCGGGGAAGTCGGATAAAAAAAAAGTACAATTGTACAATTTTGGACCGAGGACCGACCCCTGCGGGACGCCCGCGCGAATGTCCCGCAATATTGACAGTTTGTTATTCACTCTCACCTGAAGCCTTCTACCAGTCAGGTATGAGTGAATGAGTTTAATGATGTGTTGCGGAAAACGGTAGTTGATCATTTTGTAAATTAGTCCCGGGATCCAAACGGTATCGAAAGCTTTCTCAATATCTAGGAATACCATGGTAGTATTCTTACCGAGGTTATATTGCACCTTCACATCGTTAACAATTCTGACAACTTGTTGTACTGTGCTTCTTCCCGTCCTGAAACCGAACTGGTGCTCATCGTTAATGTGAAACTCATCCTGGGCAATGTTTAATCTGTCCAGGATGATCTTCTCCACCAACTTGGAAATCGCCGACAGTAGCGAGATTGGTCGATAGCTGCCTGCAATTTTTGCATTTTTATTCGGTTTAAGGACGGGAACAAGGCAAATGCTTTAGCCATTCGGCTATCTCATCTTACCAGAAAACTTGAATAAATGTCATTCAAGAATTATATTTCAACGGATTAGATACATTATTATGAAATATATATATTGGTAAAATGTAAAAACAAAAAGAATTATAGAGAATAACATTTCGAAAGATTTATATTTAAGTACAAATGACAAATTTTGAAAAAAAAATTTTTTTATTTAAATGATTAATAACTTTTTTATTTATTGATTGATTTTTTTCAAAAACAATAGGGTTCTTCCTCTAGCTAACGCTAACTTGCTTTCCAAATTTCAATACAATCGGACTTTTCTTTCTTAAGTTATCGTGCTTACAAGAAACGTGACGGACGGACAGACGGACAGACGGACAGACGGACAGACGGACAGACGGACAGACGGACAGACGGACAGACGGACATTTTGAAAGTTGTTCAGAATTCGTTCACTAACACAATGATATGAAAATTTTTTGTCTGCGAGCGATATTTACGGTTTTAGAAATGTGCCGATCAAATGCAATATACTCTTCGTTTTTGCGAAGAGTATAATAATAGCCGTTTGTCCTGTACAGAAGCCCCCCAAATTCGGACAGCGCGACCTTTCCGGCCTTGTACAGCCAATACCGTTTGTCCTACGTCAAATGTGTAATATATATATTATGTAGAGGAGGGATGAATTTTCAAAAAGTGTAACTTGGTAAAGAGCCCTACAGGCAATAGGGAAAAAGATATGGGCACATAAGTAAAATTTTAAAGTTTCAACCCCTAAAAATAAAGGACGCACATGGTGTAGCAGGGTGTAGTTTTATGTGCTTGCTTATTATGCCCTCTTAAACAACTTCCACAAAAAAAAGTCCGCAGTACGCAAAATTTTTTATTATGTCTAATTCGACTGGAGTAAAAGTTCCTGCCATCGGAAAATTTTTTCCCGGCGTCGCGACGCCGCATACGCTACTGTCATTGGCATCAATTGAAAGAGAAAATAAAGTCACCAAGAATATCTAATGACTAGCTTTTACAGAATTTGAATGTCTCTTTTCGTTACCTCGGAAACTGATTTGGGCGTTTAATGTGAATCACTCTGTATATGTTTTACAACGATGTCTCACCTCACCGGTTCATTTTCAATGCGTATCTTCTTCTGGGACTTGGCGTGAGAGCTGAAGTTGGGGACTTCTGTCACTCATATGACACACTAATGTTAAAGTGTCTATTAGAGATCAGTGTTTATTGACGTAACCTATCAATCTGTCAAAAACTTTCTTGACACACAACAATTTAAATGGTATGGTTATCGATATTTTTTGTTTCGTAACTTCTAAACGATAGTAGGTGTCTCAAATTAGATTAGAGATTTAGATTCTCAATAAAATTCTCTGATATATTATTTGTTGCTCCTAGGTAAAAAGTTCGCGCTGACAAACAGAGTTATTGAAATAGACATTACAGTATTGCAAACTCTCAACTGATAGTCTATACTACAGGCCAGGTGTAATTGTTACGCCGCAATAAGTAAAATGACTGGTAATTAATGATTAAAAGACTAAAAGATTAAAAATTAAATAAAAGAGTTATTAAAAGTAAGCAGCAACAATAAATCAGTAATGTATTTTTTCTACGACTTTTATAAAAACTGCTTTTTTTCCATCATTTTTAGTGCGTAAAACATATGTTTATGGTAATAAGTAAAAAGCGTGAAAAAAAGTAAAAAACGTGAAAAATTAACATTATTTCACTCTTTTGTAAAGCCGGATCCATGAGTGCATTGAAAACGATTGAAGTTTTGTCCCACAGTCTTCCTTGTCGAGAATTGAAGTAAGCTGATCGTGTAACATTTTTGTAAATAAGCTCTTTGATTCATCTAAAATTCATTTATTTTGTATCTAACTAACTTGTTTACAAATACGTGATATTAACAACATTTGAAATGTTTAAAAATAACTTTGCACCTGCAATTTTTTTTTCACAAAGAAAAATCGTAGGTGGAGACAATTTCTTTATTAAATCAGGAAATTTGAAATTTCTTGAAAAAATTTCGTAGTATCAACCTGATAAAATTTAATATTTTTTTAATTCAAGCTGCAGTTAAACTAGGAAGGTAAAAGAAGGTAGAGGTAAACCTAAAAAAAAAAGAAAATGATAATCCATGAAAAATTATACACAAAACACATTTTCTTTCACGTCATCATCAGTTAAAATCGAAAATAACGTCAAAAATCGCATTTGTATATTTGAAATTCCCGCCATTTATTTTGAATTTTCCAATTTTTACAACAAATTTGTAATCAGCGACCTTGGAAACCCTCGACTAAAAATTTATTCCACGAAATTGTAAACATCCAACCGTATACTCTACTGTTTGTTCCCTATGCACCCATGTTATGCACTTATGCATGCAATTTTGGTCCCTGGAAGGTTCCTAAATGCTTATAAATGGCACTAGATAGTAATAAAAGTTAAAATAATAATAAAATAATACATTATTAATATATTTAAACTATTTTGAACCATATACATTTGAAAACATAACGAAAAAGGAAAATAAGACTGCATCTAATAGTTATTTATGTATCAAGGGAATAAAGTAGATGTTTATGCCCTGAGGGTGACGATCTTACAAACCCGAGAGCCTCTGACCCGAGGGCATAAACATCTATTAATTCCCGCGGCGCATACAAACTTTTATGTCATGTTAGTTCGTTATTGCATCCACAATATTATTTAGAAAAATTCGAAAATTCAGTTTGATTATAACAACATTTTCATTTTATCATATCGTTGCTTTATTTATTTGTTGAATAAACAAATTTTGATAGCTGTCAACTTAAAAAATCAAAATGCAGGAACGTTTTGAAATTCCTGACGAAATTGCAAAAAAGCAGAAAAAGCAACACAAAACTTGCTGCTGAATAAATCGAGAGACGCCTACAACAGAGAATACAAATTACTAAACTGGATGGCAGAAAACTGTGTAGAACATATTGACGAAACTGTGCTGCTTGCATACTTCGGCGATCTCGCTGAAATATTTCCTTCGACTTCCTTATGGTTCAAATATTCGATGGTAAAGAAGACTTTAATGGTAAATAGGAATATTAACATCGCTAATTACCATAAGTTAAGCGAATATTTGAAGTAACAGTCAAAAGGATACCAGCCAAAGAAGTCTAAAGTTCTGTCTAGAGAAGATGTTTTAAAATTTATTCATGAGGCACCGAATGAGATGTTTTTAACGAAAAAAATTGCATTAATATTTGGTGTATTTGGTGGATGTCGATGACAAGAACTTGTGAATATGCTAATTACTCATGTAGAAAATCAGTTTTCGTGTTAAATGTACAAGAGACAAAAACCGATAAAAAGTGCGTTTTTACCATTGTTGACGACAACGAGATGAACAGTTTGAAGCTGATAAGAGACTACATGTCTTTACGACCACGTGGTTGTTCAGAAAAAAGACTTTTTTGTGCAGCCGTACGTGAATTGAGTATTTCGCGTTCTCAAAACAGTCCGTGAAATTCAATTTCACGGCCGTTACCCTTAGTAACGGCCGAAAAACTAAAAATCACTTTCATAATAATTGACATTTAAGTCCCTTCAAAATTGATATTTCTAAAATATGGCAAACAAAAATTGTTATATCTTATTAAACAGAATTAGTACATAATTATTTCCAAATTCAAAACAAATACATAAATTATTTCATTTTTACGATTATTCAAGAACTGTCATGTATACATTTAAAATACCGTTTCCATAGAAACGCTCTGACGTTAACGGTGGTGTCATTTTTACCATTTATACTAACTATAATTTACGGTTGCACAAAAAATAGTGTTTATACCATGGCCGCGAAATTTTTTAGCGTCCTCGAGATTATCTTGCCTCGGCCGCAAGTGGCCTCGGCGATAATTTTTCTCTTGGTACGTAAAAAGGAATTTCGCGGCCTTTGTATAAAAATAACTGTTTCTCACCTATAGACAAGGTTGCTGTACTGTACAGCCAGTTGGAAAAAACACATTTGAAAAAATCCCGTTCATCATTGCGAAATATCTGGGCTTGAGCGATCCTGATAAGTATACAGGACACTGTCTGCGTCGAACATCAGCAACTCTTCTGGCAGAGGCTGGAGTCAGTATGACCACGTTGAAGCGCCATGGTGGATGGAAGAGTACGCTGGTTGCTGAAGGATATTTAGAGAACAATATATCTTCAAAAATTGCGGTTTCAAGAATGCTGGCAGGCATACCTTCTGGATCTGGCTTTTCCTTACAGAAACTTAATACCCAGACAATGAAACATGAATCAACATTTGCTGCAGGTAATCTAATATCACCGTATCCTTCCAGAATTGCCAGTTTAATGTGGATTCGACTAAATAAAGTTAAGTAGATTATTTACATACTACTTTAATTTCATATTTTGTAATTAATAAAGTTTATTAATAAGTTAATCCAAAAAATTTTTTTTGTCTTTATACCCGCGCGGGCCGTGAAATGCACTTTATGCCCGCAAGGGTATAAAGTACACCATTATTTAGTTGGTAACTAAGCAATAAAAACACAATAATAAAATAGTATGACATAAATATATTCTCCCACCTACTAAGGGCCCGCGTTATGAATTACTGTTTGTGTAGATCTCAAACAAAAATTCTATGCAAAAGAATTTGATGGAGAAAAGATTTCGACTTACTATCGGTTTTTTTCCTATTTCGGCCGGACTAACAGTAGAATAATATTTTATGTGATTTAAAAGAACATCCGAGAGTGGATTACCAGATAAAATGGAATCAGGCAAACGTTATGAAATTGCCTGCGGTTGCCACATACATCATCGTTCTCTGATCAACTTGAAGTTCGACAGCAAAATCTATCTAATCCTAGATCAGGAGAATGGTTTAATCCTCAGAGCAAGTTTCCCTTCTGGATGGGTTAATTCGTTTTCAGTAATACTGAGCGAGCCAGCCAAGCTGGGTCACAATAGATGTAATCCCTTTGGATCTGGCGAAACAAACTAAAAGCCGTCATTTTGTCGAACAACTTCATTTGCTGAACTTTTCTAAGGTCAGATCGTGACAAATATAACTTAGTTGATAGTCTTGTTAAAAACAACTTAATAATTAATCTTTTCAGCTACCGTGTGGGGCTTTAGTTCCGAATTTACTAAGTTAGAATACAAAATAAAAGAAATTGAACATTTTTGTTACTAAAGTAAATTGTTGATAAAATTATTACCGTTACTAAGTCGCATGTCATTATAAATTAAATTGCTCATTTTAGTTAATATATTAAAATAGTATATAAAAATAAAATAATATTTGAAATTTTTCAAAATCTGTGGCCAAAAGTCTAATCAAAACATTTAGAACAATATATTTCTAAGTTTAATTCGAAAAAAAAAAACTGTAGAGCTATTTAAATCAGTAATTAAATACTTGCTCAATTAATATATGTATATAGAGTGTCTCAGAAATAACAACATATTTTTTCATAACTCTACTGAAATATTCATCCCTAAAGGTTTTTCTACAATAATTTTTTACTGCTTGATATAGTTTGATCAAATTTGGGTTATCGCTATTCGAAAAAGATGAGGAAAGAGTGGACTGCAAAAAGACGTCAAAAATCACCTGTTTCGTGGCCCTTGAAATCGGACTTAATTTTAGTCCTAAGGGATATTTTATGGTAAGATATTGATCCCTTCTAAATTTCTTGTTGCATACGGTCAGCCTTCTGGATTGGTAGTCTCTTGAGGTAAAGCTTCGACCCCAAAAGTTCTGTGACTGGACCACAAGACATCATTTACCCTCCGTCCCTCTTTTTCGAGGCCGGAGAACTACTCCTAAACCGAAAAAACTACCTCCATTTCAGATTTTCCTCTGTTACGCTTGCAAGGGTTTGTCGGATCGGTTTTTTTTTGTAAATTCGAATAAAATAAGTAAATATTGACCAAAAGTGACCTAACTCACCTCCGGAGGCTGAAATTACCCCACTCCCAATAATGAAATGCCACGAAAACAACCAAAATCAGCTGGAAATCGGTATACCTCCGTCTTCGAGGGCGGAGAACACGATGGTGATAATATTTTCCTACCTTCCCTTCACCCACTACCTCTAAACCGGAAAAACCACCGCCCTTTCCGATTTTTCGGTGCCAGGCTTGCGCGAGCTTGTCGAATAAGGTTCTTTCTCGTCAATTTGAATAAAATAAGTAAAACTCGATCATACGAGTCCCAACCAAACCGGGGGTTCAAGCAGCCTTTACACAAAGTGAACTTTTCTTTCAGTAGTTTGTAGGGAATTCATTGAGACGGGTCAATGGCATATATAGATATTTTTGTTTTTTTCATTGATTATATATGTAAAAATATTATTCAATGAATAGAAACGAGAATATTTTTACATACATAATCAATGACAAACAGAAATATCTGTATATACCAATGGTCCGTCCAATTAATTCCCTACAAACCACTGAAGGAAAAGTTCACTTCGTGTAAAGGAAGCTTGAACCCCTGAGTTGGTTGGGTCTCGTTTGATCGACTTGATGAGACAAAATCTTATCCGACATGCCTTCGCAAGCCTAGCACCGAAAACTCGGGAAAGGGGGTGGTTTTTCCGGTTTAGAGATAGTGTGTGATGGGTAGGTCGAAAAATATTGTAGCCATCGTTTTCCCCGCCCTTGAAACGGGGGTATAGCGCTTTCCAGATGATTTCGTAGCATTTTGGGGGTGGCGGTAATTTCAACCCCCGGAGGTGCATTAAATCACCTGTGGTCAATCTTTACTTATTTTATTCGAATTGACAAAAATAAAACAGATCCGACAAGCCCTCGCAAGCCTGGCATCGGAAAATCGGGAAAGGGATGGTCTTTCCGGTTTGGGGGTAGTGAGTAAAGGGTAGGTCGGAGAATATTGTCACCATCGTGTTCCCTGTCCTCGAATATCTTGCGGTCCAGTCACAGAACTTTTGGGGTCAAAGCTTTACCTCAAAGGACTACTAATCCAGGAGGCTAATGGCATGCAACAGCAACTTTAAGATCTCATAACTCAGTAACTAGAAGTGGGCTCAGCTTTAAACTTAAAAGGGATCAATATCTTACCATAAAATATCATTTAGGACTAAAATTAAGTACGATTTCAGGAGCAACGAAACAGGCGATTTTTGCTGTCACTCTTTATTGTTTTAATAACAGATTAGGTAGGCCGGAGGTGAATTACCTCAAGATATTTTGCCCCCAATTTTTAGGCGTGTAAGATTTTTCCAATAAGTGTTCTTCCATTTCTTAGACCATGAGAAGAGAAATAGGCACTCCTTATTGAAATCGCTAAGTGAACCGTTTTCGAGAAAAACGCAGTATTAAACTCATATTAGTTCTCTAGTAGTATATTTAGATTTACACTAATCTCTTCACTTTTTGCTTAAAAAAACGGATCTGTCTCGCTTGGACATTCCTCAATTAGTATTTCAGTTTTATTTGTATTGATTAGTGTTAGTTTTATTATATATCAGTGGAGTAGTCCGTTTCCAAACCGTAGAATGAAGATATTTATAATAATTTTACATTTAAATCATTTTGTGTATCGTCTTACGTAAATTTGAAAATATACTAGTAACGTGGTGTCCAAGGAACGCATACGCGTACAGTTAAAGGAAAACATTTTAGGATCTTTGGTTGCAGATCCTTCCACTTTAGTTGGAGAACTAGCATTTGAGTGTAATCCTTTAAAATATACTGTTAAGAATTCTTCATAAACAAGTACTGTGCCCTTTTCATATCCAAGAGGTACAAGTGCAGAAGCTTTCCTGCTAGAATGCAATTTGCAAACTGGAAGTTGCAACAACATAGAAATAATACCGATATATTGGCCCGATTCTGTACACGAGTGAAGCAAGAGGTAATTGCATAACTTACATGTCTGTGTGGATAAAAACCCCCATACCTTAATCGTATCTAAGCATCAGTATTTTCCATCAATTAATGTTTGCACAGAAACCATAGGAAATTATTGGATAGGTCAATTTGTGTTACTCGCCCTATTATATTAGGAGCTTTATTTAGAGTTTCTTCAGAATGACTTTCCAGATACATAAAATGTTCCACTACAAACCCGATGTAACATGTGGTTCATGCATGATTGTGCTGGACCTCATTTGAGCCTCGTTGCACGACAACATCTAAATAACCTGGTAGTATGCTTTTAGAGGGCAAAATATTTACTAACGTAATATAAGCCTAGCCGCGTTAAGTGCAATAACTATGTATTGCCACAGAACGCTAAAGTTCCGATTGCAACAAACACCAGTCGAAAAACTTATTCCTACTCAAATCTGAATAACTTGTTTCCAAACCAACCAACCATAGGTCGAGGAGCACCTGTTGCTTGGACTCCTTAATTAGCTGATTTATTTGAATCCTCTAGACTTTGGGGCTAAAATATTTTGGGGGTAATTCACCCTCTGCCTTCCTGATTTATTATTAAAACAATAAATTTCATCATCTTAAGGACGTTTGAATAATGGTTTTGGATAAAGGTTAAGCCGTTTTCGGATTAAAATCGGAAATACACGAACACACAAAGAATTCAAATGAAGAGCGTTAAGTACTAAGACTATATTTGCATATATGCAAAAATTATATTAGAAACTTGTATATTTTGCCAGATATTTTAAACTACAAGCATTATTTTTTGTTTGCTTCATATTTCACTTATGTTGAGTGGATAAATACTTTGAGATTTATTGAATTTTTCTCGTCATTTATCTTTGCACACGACTTGTCAATAATGTTTTCCTTTATTATCATTTTTATTATCACTCTTAAATCGTTTTTTAATTCGGTTTCACTTTCACGCTCTCTTAAGTTTTCATGTAAATAATTTTACTAGATAGAACCTTATTTAAAGATAAACTGATTGTGAGGCAAAGAGGTTTCTTGTAAAAATAAAGAGTAATACGAATAAAGTTTGATATGCATATGAAATAAGACCCTTCTAAACTATGTCGCTTGTCCCTAACTTCTGCATTTAAAAAGAATATATCTATTAACAAAAAAAACTGTTATTTACACAAATCTTCCGCCGTAATTTATTTTTTACATCCCAAATGTTATTTCTCTATTATCTTTTTATTATTTTCTTAATGTGCCCACCCCGTAAATGTTTCAATAAAAGTACTCAGGTTTTCACACTGGCAATTACCAATACCAAATATAATTTTCTCAGGTAAATAGTTTTTTAGATACAGCGCCAATATCCAAAGTGATAACAGATCGACACAGACTAACATAACTGAGCGATCTTAATTTTCGTAATCACATATTCTGGTAAGTTCGCCAAAATCCGATTACAACACTTCCCGTTGGTATGCGAGTAAAGTAGAAATACCTGCCTAAACTATTACAATATAATCGAGAATTTTCGGTCGACTATCTTGATTACTGGCAAATGAATAACAGACGCTGGACATCTTCATCTCATCCAGTTGTATTTATAGACTTAAGTCACGCATGCCTTTATTTTTTGTGAAGTTCCCCAATGGTGGGAATTTTCCTCGTGGTTTCTAAAAGCAATAGGGGACAAACTACAACCACTTCTCGCACGTTCAGTGGTAGTTTGTAGTGAACATCGTGCATTCTGGTGGCCCTTACTGATTCTCGATGGATTACTCTTTCTATTCTTTTCGCGACATCCTCCAAAATCGTATCAATTGAAGAGAAAAACTGCAATATTTCACCACCATCAATTTAAGGAAAAACGTGAACACAAGCATTTAAATCTTTTAATATGTGAAATTAAGCAGGTACTTCACAGTTATTTTTGAAGTTACTTACACTACCGAAAAAAAATTCTTATACAAGTTGCAGATCAAAGGAAGGGGCATATTCTAAGTTTGTATTATTTTTTTCGATACAAGCAGCTATTTGACAAAGATGGTCTAAAGAAGATCGACATGAGCTACAATACGGAACTCGACGGGACGCTATAGAACAACCACAGGTGGAAAAGAACGCCTCTGGCCATCCTGGATAGGGTGGATAGAGCGGAGAGGAGTATTAAGTGGGAGGATATCAATGTCATCAGTATTTCGCTGAATTAGGAGTTTTCGATTTCCGTTCTAAGGACCGGTCGTGTGCTTATCACTTGCTCGACGTCATCAGGCCATCAGATTGGCATGACGAAAAGTGTTAGTTGAATTGAAAACATGAATGGCATCAAACAGTATTCAGTTATGAGTCGCAATTAATCCATGGTGAACGTAAGAAGGTGATATGCCGACCTGGAGAACGTCAAAGTTTAGAATTAGCTGTGAAATGTCAAACGGTCTTTGCCCAAGGTGTTATTTAAGTTGGGATACACCACGGCAGCAGGTCACAGTTAGTCTTCATTCCAAGTAGCCTATCCTCATATCATAAGGTCTTACTAAAACTAAAAGCCAATTTGGTGATGTTGCCTTAGTCGACACGGTTACCCGATCTGCCTTCTATTGAACAAGCTTAGAATATGAATGACAAATTCCTGGACAAAATTTAAACAATCTTCGATTTCTCTTCCAGGACGCTTAGGATGAGATATCTACCACAAGCAGAATTTACGGTTCATCCATTCAAAGCTAAATAATTTTTTATTCGGGGTCTCAAAATGTTAAAAATTGCAGTCACTCTGATGTCACATTGGAAGACAGTTTTGGTAAAAAATGATTTAAAAAAGCTATCACTTTGGTGACATTTTAACAGATTTTGACGAATTTATAAAAAGGAGAAGCTTCTCAGTTCTATCCATATGTATGCCTTCTTATGTGTGCAATCATTAGAGTACAATAATTAGTGTAGACTCTGGATTGGCTCAAGCAATGTTTATGAAATCTAACACAAACTGCAACATATAGTATGGTGATGGTAGTATTATAGTTTTATACAGTTACCTAGCGTAAAGTGAGCAAGAATTGAAAACATTTTTTGTTGCTTTGGCTAAAAAAAAAAAAAAAATTAAATTTAAAATTCGAATTTCCTCGAAATTGAATTAAAATTTAGTTAGGCATTTTCAGAGCAACTCATACCGAAGTTGTATTCAAAACAGCGAAACAAATAATATGGCTACCGTAATAGCAATATTATTGCGATTTATATGAAATTTGATACACGGATTTCAAGAATCTGTAGTAACGAGACTGACATTGAAGTTTCAAAATTCAAGACGGTTATTTTCTTTTACTGTTGTATAGAAATTATAAAAAGACTACATTAAAAATGCTGAAAGATTTTTAAAAAATTATACCGACTTCAAAAAAGGTCGCTAAAAATTATGAAATAAAATTTCACGGTGACGCGTGACCCTGTTAATTGAAATTTATTACCTAATATCGGTATTCAGGTCTGTGTAAAAATAAATTATGAGACAGGTATTTTCAATAATTATGTGATCGGCTTATTTTTCGATTTAACTCGAGCGTTTGACACCATCGATATTTCGTTTATTATAAAAAAAACCGCTGCCCAAAGAATGACTACTTCCACATCCAGATTTTCTAAATAATTGTTTATGGAACTTTAATAATATAATATTTAAAATCCTCTACCACAAAAACCCATAAAATGATACCCCACATCGGTAGTGGGGTGGGGGTGGTGATAGGGGGTGGTAGTGTTGGTGGATGAAGTAAAAAAATATTTTGAGGTTTCTGATTCTTATACACACACTAAATCACAATTTTTTTTCATCCCCTTTAATAATGGTTAATGCGAGACATTGAGATTGAGACATTAGCTTCTCTTGTATATAGTAAATACCAATTTTATGGACTCTTACCTGCTTGATTTACCTATTTACCCCAAATTTACCCCAATTTACCCACCAACCCTTCGACGGAACAAGATGAAAATATAATCTAGTTCTAGATCTCGTTAAAGTACATAAGTGTACCAAATTTCAAGTCAATATCTCAAACGGTTCCAGAGTAAACGTGCGCAGAAAAAAAAAGTTACAGACAGACCGACAGACAGAAAATTTTTTTCGCTCAAACTTAAAATCTCGACGATTCATGACATTCTAAGCCTATTTGAACAATAAAAGTTTTTTAAATTTTTTTGTCGTTACTATACTTCCATTGGACGTGGAAGTAAAATGTTTTCCTTGGGTATCAGAGACATTACTCTAGAGTGGATTAAATTTTTTCTAACGGATAGAAAACTAAAATTAAAGGTTGAAGATAAAATATCTGAACGATATAACTTAATATGGGATTGCCTCGGGGATCGGTACTAAGACCCCTCATCTTCTTAATTTTACTTCCACGTCCAGTGGAAGTATAGTAACGACAAAAAAATTTTTAAAAATTTTTATTGTCCAAATAGGCTTAAAATGTCATGAAACGTCGAGATTTTAAGTTTGAGCGAAAAAAAAATTTCTGTCTGTCTGTCTGTCGGTTTGTCGGTCTGTCGGTCTGTCTGTCGGTCTGTCTGTAACTTTTTTTTGTGCGCACGTTTACTCTGGAACCGTTTAAGATATTGACTTGAAATTTGGTACACATATGTACTTTAACGAGATCTAGAACTAGATTATATTTTCATCTTGTTCCGTCGAAGGGTTGGGGGGTAAATTGGGGTAAATTTGGGGTAAATAGGTCAATCAAGCAGGTAAGAGTCCATAAAATTGGTATTTAGTATATACAAGAGAAGCTAGGGCTCAAAAAAAATTTTTGGCATTAGCCACTCCCATTACCACCCCCACCCCCTTATTAAAGGGGATGAAAAAAAATTGTGATTTAGTGTATGTACAGGAATCAGAAATCCCAAAATATTTTTTTACTTCATCCACCCCCACTATCACCCCCCTATCACCACCCCCCTCCCCACTACCGATGTGGGGTATCACTTTATGGGTTTTTGGGGTAGAGGATTTCAAATATTATATTATTAAAGTTTCATAAACAATTATTTTCACATACAAAGTTTTTTCGATGTGAGTGACTTGGATAGAGAATCTGGATGTGGAAGTAGTGATTCCTTGGGCAGCGGTTTTTAAAAATGATCTTCCCAAAAATATATACTAAATTACAATAAACATGTTCGCGGATGATAAATCAATGGTAGTAACAGCTGCTGATGTCGAAACCTTGCAATATAGTTGTAAAACAGTTCTATGAATGGTGTAACAAAAATACATTAATATTAAATTTGGCATGAACTAAGTGGATATTTTTTTTAGGAGGAAAACATTATCACACAAATCTAAAACCTACAAAAGAAGTTTAATTTCTAGGAATTTACTTGGATTGTAAGTTATGTTGGGAGAACCATATCAATCAAGAAACTAAATCATGTTTTGCATCAAACCAGCTTAAACCTACAATGGACATCAGACATTATTAAACGTTTATTTCTCTTTAGCCTACTACCATCTGCCTTACAACATTATATTATGGGGCCAAAGTGTTGACATACAAAGAGTGTTTGTCTTGCAAAAAAAATGATCAGCATTATTTTTAAAGTGGGCCAAGGGACAGCTGTAAGGATTACTTTATAAATAATAAATTATTGACAGTACCGTCTATTTATATTTTTTCTGTACTGAAATACATCAAATTAAATCTGAAAGATTTTGAACTGAATGGTGACAATAATTCTCACAACACAAGGTGTCAAATAGGATGGGTCGGAACGCTTTAGAGCAGAAAAGCTGCCTATTGTAATAAAAAGAAAAACGGCATAAAGAAAAATAAAAATTGGTTAACATTCTCCTTTCGCGCATCATAAGTACTTAAAGTTTATGAATAATGGCAAAAATCACGATATTTTTGAATTTTTTCTGTTAGTTAAAACTTCTAAAATAAACACGCTTTAGTTTTTATGCTTGTTTTATGGTCCAAAGAACCTAAATAAATTAAATTCTGATCAATAATCTAATTTTCTCCGTTCACGCAACGTCTTAGAAAAAACATAAATTTACCAATTTTTCACAATTTTCACTGTGCAACTCTTCGCTCATGTTGCTAGAACAAAAAGACCCAGAACTGACCACGTGTGGCATGTATGATATACATGCCTGTGTGTTTTGTTGTGTGGTTTCCCATAAAAAAAAGCAAATATTTTACTGACGGACCAAAACATGTCTTTCAAGCAATCCAAACATCACGGTATTTATCCGACGAATTACTTAAAGTTATATAACGAAATGCGTTCTTTGCGCACCCAGAGAATGTTCTCTTGGCAATGCTTGTCGATGAAAGAGAACATATTCGGGAGTTTGGTTATAGAAGGATCTTAAAAGCAAGATAAACCGTCCCAAAGAAGACGACTGTTAGAAATTTCGTACCACCGAAGATAAACTTTCAAGTTTCCTATTACACTGAAATTATTAATTGGAATTCCTGTGTGTTGTATCCTCCCCCAATGCTGCGGGACCTAAGTGAAGATTATATTAAACCACTCATCAGTTCTGACACTAAGCCCATTAGAGAAACACAAAAGTTTCCCTGTCACACCCAGGTTGTGGAGAAGTGCGTCAAACTTGTGACAGAGGACTCGAATAAAGTATGTCGACATGAAGCTAGAGATGGCTATATTCGAGCAACACTGAAGTCTAGATCGGTTATGCCTCATTTCTCCAAACAATCAGACTTTAAATGTGTAGTAGATATAAAAATGTAAAAGTAAAAAACACAGTAAACCAAAGAATCCTGCTTATATTTTTGGCTTATTGTGTTACCTATGGAAAATGTTTGTAAGTAGTTGTAAATATAATGTAAATACCACACCAATTGGATGGTTGATTAAGTAGGATGTGGGTGGAACTCGACGTGCAACCACCTTTACGTGGTGAGTTCTGGATCGTTTTGTTCTAGCAACACGAGCGAAGAGTTGCACAGTGAAAATTGGGAAAAATTGGTAGATTTCTGTTCTTTCTAAGACGTTGCGCGAACGGAAAAAATTAGATTATTGATCAGAATTTAATTTATTTAAACCATAATACAAGAATAAAAAACTAAAGCGTGTTTATTTTACAAGTTTTAACTAACAGAGAAAAATTGCAAAAATAACC
Source organism: Rutpela maculata (assembly GCA_936432065.2). NCBI lineage: Eukaryota > Metazoa > Arthropoda > Insecta > Coleoptera > Cerambycidae > Rutpela > Rutpela maculata. The sequence continues at coordinate 101,426,295 of OW386291.2, forward strand.
ATTTTTCATAAACTTTAAGCGCGAACGGAAGATGTTAACCGATTTTAATTTTTCTATGCCGTTTTTCTTTTTATTACAATAGGCAACATTTGCGCTCTAAAACGATCCGAAAAAAAATATATTTATTTTTTTCGATCCCCTTAGTGTCAAAACTTATTAAGAGCTCCTCACCATGCAACAGCTCTTTACGAAAAATCACCACATTATCAGTCGCTCTCTACAATAAATTACCGGATGATATTAAAGACGTCAATTCGTATGAATTATATAAAGACAAAGTTAAAACGTTTTTAATTGAAAATTGCTTATCGTCGGCTAAATGTGTTAACCTGCTAACTCACTTGAAGTCAGTTTCTCAGGAGAAAGAAAAAACAAAAGAAATGAAAACCTGCTATATCCAAACCTTTACTTCTATTTAAGTGGCACGAAAGGCCGTGCGTCATAAAATAAAACCCAAAAAGGATAAGATAGAGTGGAAGGCTCGCGTACACATGCCATCTATCGAGTTCCAGGCAGCAACTTCATATTTACAGGCATCGGCATCAACGAAAGAGATTGCCGTCTATACTATTGACATAGAGCAATATCGCGTCTGTAATCAACAGCTGCGTTTTTTTGCTACAATTCTGACACCGGAATATCAAATCTTGTCGTTTTTTGCTCGCCATTCTGAATCCATACACATCAATGTCGATGCCATTATTCGTTATTTAAGAATCCTAAGAAATTTGTCACCTCCCACCTAGGAATTTCAGTTTTGTCGTTTTATTGGTAAATATCATTCTGGAATTTCTAACGTTACCGGTCGTGGATAAAAAAACGCACCTAATCTTACAATTATACAATGGTAATCAATGGTGATCATAATAAAATGTCACACGTAGAAAAAGCAAATGAGTATTATATTTGTAAAAAAATTATAGTTTTGATTATAGTTATAAAGTATATAATGGTTGTGGCCTGCAATTTTCCAAACTGCCGTAGAAGAAACGATAAAGATAAAGGGCATGGGTTTTTTATGATCCCTAAGGAACCCGAAATGTGAGTAAGATCCCAGATGCCAGTTTGATTTGAAATTGTTATGAAAATATGCTACCAGCTTGCTACCCTCCGTGTTATACAAATTTCTAGTTATAAGTTATTATACAGTGTCATTTGTAGAATATTTTATAAATTATTTATACTATTTACATTCACTTATTACTAGTAATATTTGTTTTGTTAAGGGTGCAATGGCTATTTCTTAAAATAAAGTAATTTTTTTCACGTTTATCGTTTGTTTTTTCTTTAATTTTTAAGAAATCCAATGGCACGAGTGCGGTGCCTCGAGAGTTTAAATTTCCCGGTAATGGCGGTAGTGGGCAGTGGGGGATCTAGTTACGCATCTGACCTGCAGAGGACGCCGGCTCGGTACTTCCGAATTTAAATTTCCCGCTAAAAATTGAAGGCTGAAAGTTCCTTTACGAGCCAGACCCGCGCAGGGTGCATGGATTGAGGACCTTGAGTTTCAGTTTCCTGCTATGTGTGGTAGTGGGGGGATTTCATGCTGCCTAGGACTCGCCCAGGTGGCGCAGGAAAACCTTGTACGGAAAAATATATTGTGGCCATATGGAACCTTCCACTCTATCTTATCCTTTTTGATAAAATCATTTCTACGCTGAATAGGGAGTTAAACGGTTTACAGGTTGGTGCAAGGCGCTATCTAGTTGCCCAATATCAAATTATCTCAAATTCGTAAAAAAGGAGTTAGCAGGTTAACACATTTAGCCGACGTTATATATTCTAAATCTGTTTTTAATTTGTAATTTTTTTCTTGTGTATTGGGCAGAGTTATCATTAAATATGTGTGTTTTATGATGTCAAATTTTTTTAAACATTTTAAATTTTAATGACAGTATTTTAAATTATAAATATTTACTTTCTTTTTACATTATACCGCATTATGTTGTCTAGTTCAGAGTATAAATTAAAAATTATCTCCCTCTCTCTCTCTTATTGACGTTCACATCAATTGTAAAATTACCCAGCGATTAAATAAATTATTATTATTGTTAAAATCGACTTCAATATCGATATTAATAATAAAATTCAATTAGCTGGTCGCCGGTAATTTCTTTATATACATTATTGTTCTAAATAAGTGAAATCTGGATTAAACAAAAGTTTCAAGGTTTATGATTTTGATGAAATGCTCGAAACTGGAATTAAAAAGGGTCTTTATAAGCATGACGAGTTCTCGGTATATATGGTTTTTTCAATGTTTAAACTGCCAATCGCTTTACTCTTTTACTTCTCACGAAAGTTAAAATATTACAACTTTATGGAGTTACGAACACTGTAATGTTATTGTGTTTATGCACGAATTGAAGCAATCGAATAACCGGAAGTCGCTACGACTAAACAGATCCAGAGATAATTTGGGAAAACGTTTAATGCTTTGTGTTTTCATAAAGTTTAGACATTACTTATTAATTATGCTAAATGCTGCTTTCTCCAGTTCCAGTTAGCTTTGTTTGTGTGCATAAAACTCATTCTACTAGTACTCCAAATCCAATTACCGACATCGGAGTTATCCGTATGGTAATGTACATTTAATTACAAATTGAAAATTCATTATATTAACCCGCTTTATACCTGGATTATAGTAATCTCAGTTGAGTGAATATAAATTGTAGTGAACAAAAGCGTACACCCGTTTTTTTTTTATCTGGAATACCCATCATAATTCCCAAATAACACATGTTCCAGGCTAAATTCGATATTAAAATTTTAATTTATTTTTAAGTATCGGGTTAGTTGAATATGGGTTTAATTAAGCTACAAGCTTGATTGGTTTACGAATGCCGTTCTTTTCATTTAATTTCGCGGAATTTTATAAGGGGTTTATGGTTATGCAATATTAATTCCATTTATGTAAATACATTTCATTTATGCTTACATTCGCTCAAATTGGGGATTATCTTAATACCACCATATTTTCAAAGAAATGTTTTTTCAGATTGTCCAAATACAAGGCTTTCTATGGAAATCAGACATATGCTTCTCAATTTGTCAAAGAATAACTTTGAATATACCTAGTGCCACTGAGATATGAGTCACCTCCGTTAAGTTGTTCGCCACATAACTTAAAAAAATGAAATCACATGTAGAGTGTCTCGAAATTACCACATTCCCCTTTAGGTGCCGATTCTACATGAAAAAATAGTAACCTATACACATGTGTCGGGAACTGCTTCCTGATGACGCACAGTGGGAAAAATGTGCCTTTTTTTGAACAAAAGTCTGCCGACAGTAGGTATTTCAGTCAATTCAAACAAAAAAAAATGGAAAATATCCTTAAGACATTCTACTTTAGAGTAATACTGCGACAAATTGGCTTTGTGTTAACCTAACCCAAAAATTAATTAATTAAATTAGTTAGTGAACCTCCCTGTCGAGAGTCACAAACAAACGAAGTAATGTTCATGTAGATTGCATACCAAATTCATTTTTATGATATCATAAGTTAATTGCTCAAGTTTCTAGAATCGTTTTTAACGTATGAACCATAAAATAAAAAACTGTCCACACAATTCAGATAATACCGAAGCCAAAAGGAGGTGGAAAAGAATTGAAAAAAACGTAAGCAAACAACCATCCTCTAGGGACACCCTCCAGCTATCTGCTGGAGATGAAATTCGAACACAAATTTATCGGTCAGTGATCTCTTTGTCTTTACTACATAATGCAGCTCTAATTCACTCCGCTTTTGTTCCAAGTACTTTAAATAGGAGTTGAAGGTTTAAGGTGGTGAAAATTCTAGATTCAAGTGAAATAAGGTTTAAGTGATCAAAAGTTGTTTTTCAGGGTTTTTTCAAGCTGATTTCATCTTTAATCTTACTCGCATCCTATTGATCCTTCAAAGGAATGAAAACGGTATTACGATATTCCGAATACTCGTCACTAGTTACTTAGACCTGTAAATATTATTTTACTGACAGGTGAAAATAAGGATAGTTTTTTATCCACATTTTATTCCTATGCATTCAGACTAATTATTAATTATTTTTTATTTTTTTTTATTTTTTTTCTTTTTAGCCTGAATGCATAGGAATAAAATCATGTGGATAAAAACTATCCTTATTTTTATAGCTCTAGTCAAAAATTATTTTTTGATCCATAGACGGGGAAACGAGAGATAGTTACATTTTATTTCTATATTTTTTTTCTAGCGTACATTTTTAATAGCCTAAGACTTAATTATGCCTTCCCGGAAGGTCCTCCTGACAATTAGTAGTACGACAATCCGTTTTCAAGGAAAAGTGATTTAAACGAAACATGGATGATTGGTTTGGAAATGCGTCTCCCTCTTTCAAGTCTAGATCTTCTACAGCTTCTGCTCTGTCCATCTCTGTGGACAGTAGTTTCTTCTATTGATCTGGTTTAGATCCCACACTTCCGCACCGTATGTCATGGCACTGTGGACATTAGGTTTGTAAATTCGCACTTGTGTATCTTTTCTAATATCTCTATCCCATAGAACTGAGTTGAGTGCTCCGATAGTTTTTCTACCTTTACTTATTTTTTCATCTTAACTCGTTCCTTGTTTGTTGAAGAGCACTCCCAGGTATTTACATTTTTTCACACCTTTTATCATTCCACTATCTGGGGGTAAGTTGTTACGTTGGTCGCTTTCTACTATCAAGTACTCGCGTTTGTTTAGGTTCATCTTAAGTCAACTTCATGAAGTTTTCTAACCATATAGCTTAAATCTTCTTCGTCTTTCGCGATTACTACTTGATCGTTTGCAAAAGAGAAACTATACAGAGTATCGTCCCCCACCTGAAGTCCCATGCTTTTGCACTTCGCGTCCACCCTTTAAGGGCTTGGTCGAAATAGATTTTAAATAATGTGGGAGATAAACAATAGCCCTCCCGTCTTATACTCTTTGTTGTGTTGAAATAGTCAGACAGTGATGTACTATTAGTTTTTATTGCGGCCAATAATAGAATAGTCCTGATTAATTAGCTCTATGTCAAGTTTTTCCATCTCTCTCCACAACTGTGATATTGGGACACTGTCAAATGCTTTTTCCAAATCCATGAAAGCTATATGTGTTTCTCTATTTCGCTAGAGCTATTTTCAGGGTGAAGAAGTCGTGTGTTGTAGATCTGCCTGCTCTGAATCCTGCTTGTTCCTTCGGTTGTTTGCCTTCAATATCTTTTCCAATCGGTTTTTCAGTATTCTAGAGTATATCCTTCCTATTGTCGGTATGACAGCTATACCGCGATAATTTTTTGGGTCGTCTTTCGGGCCCCTTTTAGAAATAGTTGATATATAGGAAGTCCTCCAGTCTTTCGGTGTTTTCTCCCCATAAGACATCTTTCATGTAAAACTGTTAGTATCTCTATGAGTTTTTCATGTCCATATTTTATGAATTCTGGGTATATTCCTCCAGGTCCTGCAGATTTTCTCAACTTCGTGTATGCCATTGCTTCTTTAACTTGGTAAGCATAGAAAGTTAAACGACTTACATTATGTATTTCATAACGTTGTTGAAGGAATTCAGGTCTCTTTTCTGATGAGTGTAATAAATCTTATAGTTTAATAATATTTCAGTCCAAGTGAATTTATTAACAAAATAAATATTACATGCTTCTGAAACAATGTTCTGTTTATGATTAGGCTACCTTTGTAATTCTACGTGCCTTTTTATGTGTGATATAGCACTGTGACAGATAGTACACTGTTATGATAAAGGTCCCCACTGACCCTTGGGCAAGAAAAGTGTGGCCCTGTGGGTTTCCCATTGTGTTTCTCAACTTGTTTTACAGGTCGTGTTAGGTTAAATGAAGTAATTATGCAGCCATTTGAAATACGAAGATATTTCAGTGATTGGCTAATGAATAATACTCATGAAAAAACAATACTGTTTCATTTTCTTTTGAATTCGAGCGGTGTTAATAGTTTCTGCAAAAATCATGACCAGAGAAATATGTACTTTACAATAGGTAGAAAAATGTTGTATGGTAGGAAAACAGTCGTTCTCAAAGATCAGTGATTAGTACCCTAGAGACGCTTAAAGCCACGGTTAACCAGATGAGTCGTTTTAGGATGATCCTCACCATCTCGAGGAATAAATGTACTAGACATCTTTTCCCCATTTCGCAGCAAAGCAACTGCGCAGATAAAAGTAGGAAACCGTTACTGTTTGTCACTGTTTAAGGAGATATCAAGAACAAAATAGGAACCAAATTGTGATCTGATATTCCTGGTACTGGTACCTAAAAGAGGTCATGGAAATCAGACTTGAAAATGTCTGTAAATTGAAAAAATCTCCTTCAGAGGTCGAAGTAGGATATTTTATGCAAAAATCATGAGTAGAATAAGGGCATTGTTGGTGAACAGTCCAGATATAACCGGCATCACCTTAACTCACCACCCTTTGCGATGCTCCTTTTCTAACACGCCCCACTACAAATAAATTATACATTCCGACATTCCGTATTTTAGGTCAGAGTGGAGACTGACGTCATATTTTTATTAGTTTTATTAGAATGTGACCCGTTGTTAGCTTAGGGTTCTTTATTTCAGAGATTTTGAATAATATTAATTTAATTTATAACTTTCTTCTCTCCACTATTCATTTATCTGATTTACGGATTCTGGACGCTAATAGATTTTCATAAATTATTAACCTAACATTGTTTGCAAGAAAAACTAGCAATGTAAATACATTAAGCAAACAAGACAATTCGAAAAGTTAATGCAACCGGTTACCTCAAAAAAGATTCGAAGCCAGAAATTAAGGAATAAGTTGAATATACCTAATAATTTATCAAAAACAAAGAAGACAAAAATATTAATATCACTTATAATGAAATTAATTGTGGTTAATTATATCATGCTAGTTTTGGAGTCTTGTGATTTTTCATTAAAATGAAGCGGTTAATAATTCCGTGATTTTGTCATACCTATTGGCGAAGTGCAAGAAAATGTAACGTTTTCGACAAACACATCATTATTAAATTGCACACATAGAATGGTAACCTGAAAAGTACTGAATAATTTTCCAAAGAAATGTCAGTGTGAATTTTTTTGAATATTTATTTTTATAATTTATATTGTTATTCCAACATATGCAGAGAATAAAATTTAATTGGTAGTCTTTAAAATTAGGTTCAGAGTCGAATTTTGAGAAACCTTCACTTACAATCGGCCCAGAGTTTAACATTTTTAATTTTTGAGGCAAATTTATAATTATGTCTATTTCTATTATTGTTATTATTATTATTATTCGATTTTCCGACAAAAACTACGTGCAAAGACCGTATATTTCATATAAATATAGGATATAGGTGATTGATGAGTATCAGTATATAGGGTGATTCATTTTGACCGTCTATTAGAAGTGTATATGTAAGAAAAATAATATTGATATGAAAATTTGGCTATGGTCCTAACTGGGTAGGATCTATTCAACGAAAATATTTTTCCGGTTAAACTGAAAGTTGATCCGAAATTTGTTATTTCAAATAGAATGCTTCCATTTTATTTTTTTTTCTAGATTCTACAGAACATTTAAAGGCCATTCCGTTTCTTATACCTAAAATTAATATTCCTGAGATATTAATTTTTTTCCTAAATTTTGACAGAAATTTTGTATTATATAAAAATTATTACCTTAGTAATAATAATTGATAGCACGTTGATTTTTTTAATGCTGGTAAGACAAGGTATTGGAGTTATCATCATGTAAAAAAATTATCGAATATTAAAAAAAAGTCTTTTAAATTAATGACAGTCGACCATATAAAAACAGCAAAATGTCATTTTTTAACGTGATTTCAATTATTGTTACTGAGATAGTTACAGGAAAGAAGTTTAATAATCCACAATATTGATAATAACTAATTACTACTTAGGAGCAACAAGGGCAGAAAAAATTGCAAAAACTTGCAGTAAAGCAGAAATATCCGCTTTTCTGGCGGCTGTAAATCGTAAAATATTAACAATAAAGAAAGATTGTTTAAATAAAAGTTGTAGCTCTTCTATTCCCTACAATATTAGTAATGCCCAGTTTAGAGCAGAAGTAACAGGAAAGGAGATAATCTAGAAAAACCTATTTAGAGCGCCATTTTTAAACAGTGCGGAGGTAAGGGGAATCAAATTTTGAGAAGAAAAGGTTCTATGCAATTTTTCATGTAAATTGAAGTTATAACGACTTGAAACTGGGATTTTAACTCGAAAAAGAGGCATTTCAAATAGGTTTTTGTCAAATAACTCGAATGGTATTACATTGAGCGAAAACATGCTAGAGACAAATAAGAAAGTTAATTTCTGTAGAAAAAGTATTTAGTTTAAATGTTAAATATTTTAGAAATTATGGCACTTACCTTAAAAATGCTAATTATCAAACTGAAAGTCTATTAATTAGTCTTTCAAATGATTTTCGGATTATTTCTATAACATAAAAAAGTTATAACAGAAACAATGTACTTCTTCACATATTTTTAAACAAAAGACGTCGCCATTTTGTTAATGTAAGTAGTCAGTAATTAAAAAATATAAATATTCCTATATACTATATACTATATACTATATACTATATACTATATACTATATACTATATACTATATACTATATACTATATACTATATACTATATACTATATACTATATACTATATACTATATACTATATACTATATACTATATACTATATACTATATACTATATACTATATACTATATACTATATACTATATACTATATACTATATACTATATACTATATACTATATACTATATACTATATACTATATACTATATACTATATACTATATACTATATACTATATACTATATACTATATACTATATACTATATACTATATACTATATACTATATAATATATACTATATACTATATACTATATACTATATAATATGATCTAGACGTTCAAATTTTTTCGTTCGTTTACAGTGCTTAGTTTAGAAAAAAATGGCGTTTTAAACTGTAAAGGAATTTTAGAAAAAAACTTAACATTTTTGTTTCTTTGCAAATATCTCAATAAATATTAGTTTTAGCGAAAAAATAGTGGACCTCAAAAATTAAGCTTATAAATTGAGAATGAATTTGATTTAGTTATATATTTGTATAGGATTGATAGTTTCGAAGATATTTAAGTTTAAAAGAGGCATCCGACCGCTTATAAGATGAAGTATTTAGTTTAAATGTTGAATATCTTAGAAACTGACACTTTTATCAAAAATTCTATGGGACAAAGTTAAAAATAATAATTAATCTATTTTTAAAACGATTTTTTGCTTCTTACTACATCATAAAAAATAAAGGTATGGCCGATACAATGTGGGTTTTCACATTTTCTTTAAACAAAATGTTGCCATTTTGTTATTGTAATTGTCCAGCAATTAAATTTTTTTTCTTCGAAAAATGCTGTTCTTGGTTAATATAAAGCATCACCTAGATGCTCAATTTGTCCGTTTAAAACACCTGTTTTAGAAAAAATTTCCATCCGTCATATTGAAGCTGCCATTTTCAATTCTTAAATTTTGGCCTCGGATTCGTAATCAGCGATCCCAGAAACATAACTGTGCCATGTTTTAAAAATTAACCAGCAATACTTTTTCAAATATTGAATATTTAAATTTAGGGGTGGTTTTCACCCCTTAGGGGTAAGATCAATTTTCCGAAATTTTACATATTTTTTTATTACCTCTAGGTACTGCACAGGGTGGACCAAGTTAGATGGGATTTGGGGTTTTCTCTAAAACTACGGCAGATAGACAAAAACTAATGTAGGTGTCCTGAGTTCGATTTTCGACTATTGAAAATTAGCATTTTTGGATAACCTCTATATCTCAATTACCGTGTCTAATCGAAAATCGAATAACACATTCTTGAGGCACTTTTGTGAGTAGAATCCGTTGCTGATAAGAAGAAAATTATGCATGCCTCAGTTTTCGAGATATAGACATAATTTGTGTTTTTTTAAATGGAACACCACAATTTAACGCGCTTTAAAACGATGTAATACTTGACCCCCTCATTTAAAATTTTAAGGGTGGGTCCTACCACCACTTAAGTATTGAAGTGGCGAGATCAACAATACCCTTGATAATAAAATTGACGGATCCGAGCGTTTGTCGAAAAAATGATCATACAAAGAGAAAACACGCCAGTTTCGTTTTCGGTATAATAGGTATGGTGTAAGTAATCACTATATATTGGTGAATTTTACTGATGTTTGCTAGTGCATCCTTAGAGTATTTCAGCTTTCGCAAATTTTCTAATTGACCATTTGCATTAATTTTCTGAATCACCCTGTATTACTTACTTACCACGTCAGTTACTTTATATGCATTGCCTTTTATACTACAAGCATAATCAGATCAATTTTATTTATTCTACTGAATATCCGATACGTCCAACAATCAGATAATTGAAGAATGAAAAGAGAAATGAAATGAAATAAAAAATGTTTATCTATCCACATTGCATAATTCCAGGCCATCGTGTATCCTACAATATTAGTCGCCACTCTGACCTAAAATACCGAATTCAATTATTTGTAGTGGGGCGTGTTAGAAAAGGAGCATCTCAAAGGGTGGTGAGTTTAATGTGACGCCGATTGTACATTGAATCAATAATTATAATACCTCTACTACATCAACACGATATGCAAATAGATTTGAGTGGCCAATCACAATTTAAAAGTTACGGATAACTATACTTATCGTAAGGAAAGGACGCGTCTCAACTCGAAAACGATTCGAACCTAGGTTTATATGGGAAATAACAGATTTATTTTTCATTTTAAATTACAAAACTCTAAAATTTAGCTCATAAAGATAGAGAGAAGTTACTAATTTAAAGTTCCCATGCTTAATAAATTTGAACATAATACAACGCCCAAGAAAGTAGCAATGGAATATCATTTGGAATGAACACAACCCCACAAAAAAAAAATGGAACTGCTATCGAGACAAGTGTATCCTTATGTAATTTTCGACGCTGAATCCGAATCCGAAGTCAAAAAAAATCATACACCCCCAAAATCAAACCCTAGCGCTAAAAAACACTCCCAAAACGTGGTAAAAATGACTTAACGCTCCACGAATAGTCTTAAATCTCAATAAATGGAATTAAATATAAACATTCAAGTATATAACGCATGAACACAGAGATAACACTACTTTCCATTGAAAATCACACCGAGTGGGTGAAAACTACCCCTCATACAACAGGAAACTTAAAAAAAAACGCAGTGATTGTAAAAAAAGCTTACGATGCCCAGTTTTTTTGGAAAGAGTGAGTAACTGCATTAGTCCCGATACGATGCTCAAAATCTACCTCCATAGAGTGGCGGAAGATTAAAATTGCAAGGAAAATCGGGGAAAAAAAGGTAAGAAGAGAAACAATGAACATCCCAATAAAGAGCCCAACTTGTCGTATACTTAATCCGCATTCAACACTCGTATGGGGGTAGTTTTTGAGCATCGCATCGAGACTAATGCAGTTACATACTGTTTCTAAAATAACTTTGCATCGTAAGCTTCTTTTGCAATCACTGCAGTTTTTTAAATTTCCTGTTGTGTGAGGGGTTGTTTTCACCCACTCATGGGGGTGATTTTCAATGGAAAGTAGCGTTAACTCTGTATTTATGCGTTATATACTTGAATGTTTATATTTAATTCGATTTATTGAGATTCAAGACTATTCGTGGAGCGTTAAGTCATTTTTACCATATTTAGGGAGTGTTTTTTAGCGCTAGGGGTTGATTTTGAGGTGTATGATTTTTTTTGACCTCGGATTCGGATTCAGCGACGAAAATTATATAGGGATACAGATGTCTCGAGAGCAGTTCTAAAAAAATTTCTTTTGTGGGGCTTTTTTGGAACTGCTATCAAGACAACTGTATGTATCCCTATGTAATTTTCGGCGCTCCGAATCTGAGGTCAAAAAAAATCGTAAACGACCCCTAGCGCCAAAGAACACTCCCTAAACAGGACAAAAATGACTTAACGCTCCACGAAGAGTCTTGAATCTCAATAAATCGAATTAAATATAAACATTCAAGTATTTAACGCATAAATGCAGAGTTAACATTACTTTCCGTTAAAAATCACCCCCATGAGTGGGTGAAAACTACCTCTCACACAACAGGAAATTTAAAAAACTGCAATGATTGCAAAAAAAAGCTTACGATCCCCAGTTATTTTAGAAACAGTATGTAACTGCATTAGTCTCGATGCAATACTCAAAAACTACCCTCATAGAGTGGCGGAAACCACCCCTAAATTTAAATTGCAGTTGCTTGGATGACTCCTAAAAAGAATTCTCTGAAAATATTATTACTTATTTATATGGCCTCTAAAAAGAATAGTCTAACAGAAAAAACATCTATATAATTTTCTGACTATATAATTTTTTGACCAGCCGGTAGGTGGTGCATTAACAACCGCATACGAGTGTTGAATGCGGATTAAGTATACATCAAGCTGGGCTCTTTATTGGGGCGTCAATTGTTTCTGTTACTACCTTTTTTCCCCCGATTGTCTTTGCAATTTTAATCTAGGGGTGGTTTCCGCCACTCTATGGGGGTAGATTTTGAGCATCGCATCGGAACTAATGCAGTTACTCACTCTTTCCAAAAAAAACTGGGCATCGTAAGCTTTTTTTACAATCACTGCATTTTTTTAAGTTTCCTGTTGTATGAGGGGTAGTTTTCACCCACTCATGGGGGTGATTTCCAATGGAAAGTAGTGTTAACTCTGTGTTTATGCGTTATATACTTGAATGTTTATACTTAATTCGATTTATTGAGATTTAAGACTATCCGTGGAGCGTTAAGTCATTTTTACCATGTTTAGGGAGTGTTCTTTAGCGCTAGGGGTTGATTCCGGGGGTGTATGATTTTTTTTGACCTCGGGTTCGGATTCAGCAACGAAAATTACATGGGGATACAGTTGTCTCGATAGCAGTTCCAATTTTTTTTTTTTTTTTGTGGGGCTGTGATATTTAAAATTGTTAAAGGCCTATAGCGATTTTTGATTGTTTTTTACAATTCTCTGTAGATTAATTTTTCCCTAGTACCATCATAATCACTCCCGTCCCTTCTTTTACCTGATATATCATGTAAGGGGAGTAGAAGAAATAATTTAAACATGTTCAATTGAATACAAATACAAGTGAAACGATACAAAAATAAGTTTGTAAAATTAGTGAATTCCTAGATAAAAACCGCTGCCCAAGGAATCACTACTTCCACATCCGGATTTTCTATCCAAGTCACACAACGAAAAAATTTTGTATCTGGAAATAATTGTTTATGGAACTTTAATAATATAATATTTGAAATCCTCTACCCCAAAAACCCATAAAACGATACCCCACATCGGTAGTGGGGTGGGGGTGGTGACAGGGGGTGGGAGTGGGGGGTGGATAATGTAAAAAAATATTTTGAGGTTTCTGGTTCTTGTACACACACTAAATCACATTTTTTTTTCATCCCCTTTAATAATGGGGTGGGGGTGGTAATGGGGGTGGCTAATGCCAAAAATTTTTTTTGAGACCTTAGCTTCTCTTGTCTATACTAAATATCAATTTTATGAACTCTTACCTGCTTGATTTACCTATTTACTCCAAATTGACCCCAATTTACCCCCCAACCCTTCGACGGAACAAGATGAAAATATAATCTAGTTCTAGATCTCGTTAAAGTACATATGTGTACCAAATTTCAAGTCAATATCTCAAACGGTTCCAGAGTAAACGTGCGCACAAAAAAAGTTACAGACCGACAGACAGACCGACAGACCGTCAGACAGAAAATTTGTTTTCGCTCAAACTTGAAATCTCGACGTTTCATGACATTCTAAGCCTATTTGGACAATAAAAATTTTTTAAAAATTTTTTTGTCGTTACTATACTTCCACTGGATGTGGAAGTAATATGTTATACGATTGAACATTTATGTAAAAACCACCTTATTCTAGTAAAATAAATAGGTTAAAGTCTTCAAAAGTAAAATTACGTTTAGAAAGGAAATTTAAAAAGTCAGCCTTATCACAACTGTAAGTGTGTGTTAAAATAGTACAATTTAATTCTAATCCAAGAGTCAGTCGTTCTAAAATAAATGCATTAACAACACGTTTTTTCAATTAAAGGTATTGTAGGGAACGAGTGGAATAGGTTAGTGTTAAATTTTAATTCAGCAGGAACATTTAGAACGAAATTGGTTTCAGTAATTTGAACAGATAAATGTTAATGTCTACCACACCCATTACAATAGCGTAGTACGGCGCGGAAATGGGTTAGCGAGCGTAGAAATTTGATTTACCGACTGAGTCCGCCATATTCTCTCCGATATTGTAGCCGCGTGAGGAAGAGGGAAACTGAAGCCTTGAATTTTAATTAGTACTTAATATGAGGTCGCGAAACAGCGCAAGTCGAACCTATCGAAGAAGCGAACTTGGTTGAAAATTGGCTAATGCGGCGAAATTGGGTGATTTATGACGGAGAAGGGAAGCTCCTAGTTCACACATGTTCCACCAAATTGCCATACTACCGCTGGTACCACAGAACTAGTGAAAGTTTCATTGATTAATCACTTAGTCTTGTCTTACCGCAATTTATAGCAATTATGTCTAACGCGAATTGTTGTAACCGCATAGGACCAGACAGTGTCAAACGTTTCATGTACTAAAACTTTTAATGTAGACACTTTAAAACAATTTCTCCAACATAAGGTAACAAGTATGAACATTATTATAAAAAATCTCACAATTTCACATTCGATCTTTAAATTATTTTTTAAGAAATAACTTTAATTCTTGGAGTAATTGGAACCTGGAAAAAAACTCTAGCAACTTGTCCAATATAACGTTTCTCAATGGGCTGATTTATCGTAAATTAAAACGCACTAGCATCTATACTTCCAAAGGAACAATAGAAAAACAGTTAAATAATGTACATTTTTAAGGGAAATATCATAAAGAATATAAGGGGTGAAAGGAAAGAAAGTAAAAGTGAAACGGTCTGAATATGTTTTAGGAACGCTACGTGGTATCAAGAGAATATGTAGGCAATTAGTAACCATTTCATGGATAATGTTATCAATTACAAAAAAATATACATTTTAGGTCCTTGATGCATGCATGCATGCATGCATGTGGATATTAATTTTTGAAGGTTATGTTGACAGATAGATAGATTGACAGATAGATGTTACAAACACATTTTAGTACAGTAACTAGAGGTTTTAACTTCAGAATAATGTCATATTGAACGGATTTCGTTCATTTTTGGCAGTATTATAGTAAATGCTTCACATAAAAGTTTCTATATTGTACGGGGGCTTGCTAATTTATAGTGAGTGGATGCCACCCACTCTCAGGGGATGGTCTTAAAAAATATATATATTTATTGGAGCTGAAATAGAATCAAATTTTAAGAAGAAAAGGTTCTATGCACTTTTTCACATAAGTTGGTAGTTTTGGAGTTATAACGACTTCAAAATTGCGATTTTAATTTTTAAAAAAGGTATTTCCAAACGGCTTTCGTCAAGTATCTCGAAAAGTATTACTTTATCGAAAAAATGTTACAGACCAATTACAGAAAGTACAAACTGGGAATTAATTATATTTTTTGTTTATTGATGTAGGATTAATAATTTCGGAGATATTTAAGTTTATGTTTGGTATCCCAAGTGTTTCGAAATTACCTTTAAAGTTTAAAATTCATTTTTTGTCTAAAGCAAGTGCTTTAAATGAGCAAAAAAATTTGAGCATCTAGGTAATGCTACATCTTAACGCAAAACTGTGTTTGAGATCATTCTTCTTAATTACTGGCTAATTAGAGTAACAAAAATGGCGACCTTTTTATATAAAAAAATATAAATACGCACATTTTTTCGTCATAACTTCTTTATTTCTTATGCTACAGGAACGAGTAAAAAATAATTTGAAAGCGCAATTAATTGTCTTTAATTCCATTTCTTAGCATGCGTGACGTAGGTGTCACAATTTCTGAGATATTTAACATTTAAACTGCATTTTTCGTTTTATAAACGTTTGGACGCCATTTGTAAACTTTCATGTCTCCGAAACTATTAAATCTATGTAAATAAATAAACAAGCGAAATTCATTATCAGTTTATGAGCTTTATTTTTGATCTCTACTCATTTTTCAATAAAACTAATATTTATTGAGATATTTGGAAATGGAAAAAAAATTACGTTTTATCGAAAATACCATTATAGTTTAAACTTTTTTTTTTCTAAAGTAAGTGCTGTATACAAACCAAAAAATTTGAGCATCTACGTCATGCTATATGTTAATTAGAAACAGTGTTTGAAATTCCTTTTTTTTTAATTACTGGCTAATTACAGTAACAAAATGGCGACGTTGTTGTTAAAAGAATGTGTAGATGCACATTTCTTCGGTCATAACTTTTTTGTTTTTTATGCTACAGAAACAACTAAAAAAACAGTTAAAAGCTTAATTAATAACCTATTATTCTACCTATTAGCGTCCTTGACGTAGGTGTCACAGTTTCTGAGATATTTAACTCTCACTCTAAATAATTATCTTATGAAAACTTGGATGCCAAATGTAAACTTAAATATCTCCGAAATTATTAATCCTACATCAATAAACAAAAAATATAAATAATTCCCAATTTGTACTTTCTGTAATTGGTTTGTAACATTTTTTCGATAAAGTAATACTTTTCGAGATACTTGACGAAAGCCGTTTGGAAATACCTTTTTTTTTTAAGCTAAAATTGCAATTTTGAAATCGTTATAACTTAAAAACTATCAGTTTATGTGAAAAATTGCATAGAACCTCTTCTTCTTAAATTTTGATTTTACTTCAGCTCCAATATATGTATATATATATATATATATATATATATATATATATATATATATATATATATATATATATATATATATATATATATATATATATATATATATATATATATATATACATATATATATATATATATATATATATATATATACATATATATATATATATATATATATATATATATATATATATATATATATATATATATATATATATATATATATATATATATATATATATATATACATATATATATATATATATATATATATATATATATACATATATATATATATATATATATATTTTTTTTAAGTGCCACCCCCTATAAATTAGCAAGCCCCCTCATAATATAGAAAATTTTCTGTGAAGCATTTACTATTATACTGCAAAAAATGAAAGAAATCCGTTCAATATGACATTATTCCGAAGTTTTGCATATTTTTTACCTCAGGTACTGTACTATTTGTGTTTTGGCGGAATAGTAGATACAAAAATAAAAATACAAATAGATATAAAAATAATGCACATAATTAAAAGTACAATTAAAGCAAAAGTAAGAGACTTGTGTATACAGTGTGTTTCCGGCTTGGGTAACGCACTCTTATATACTTTCTTATTTCTCATTTGTCGAGAAAAAGTCATTCTTTATCAAAAGTTTTGCTTATTGTAAGAAGTCATAAGCAGTAGTCAAACTTAAGATAAATCATGCAGGGCATTCTAAAAATTAGAAAATATGAAATCGACTTTAAGCAAACTATCTTTTTTGCATTTTATTGAAAATTTTATATAACAAAGTTTATTTCTATTTCTCTATTTAGAGATTTCACTAAACAAATTATCGGCAATTGCCATTCAGCAGATAAGTTTTAAGTGAGTTCATTTCAATATCAGAGAAGTTAAAATGGCAATTTGTAAAAGCGCTTTGAATATTATTTGCAAAATATTGATTTTTGGCAAAAAGTCTGGATATTAACTTGCAATAAACAACATTGTCCAAGGGTAGAACCTTATATTCGAGATGTCTATAAAAATCATTTGAAAGTACATCTAAAGAAGTAGAGAATTTTTGAGCAAAATTAGATAGACTCTCATTTTTTGGTCACGTCAACCGAAGAGTGGACAATATAAAGGAAAACTAGATACCAAAAAGCGAAGAGGCCGATCTGCTGAACGTTGTGCTGATATCAGCAAGGAGCTGATGGGAAAAACTTTGGAAAGGTTGTGCGGCACTAACAATGCCGCTGGGTTTGGTTGTATGTCTGCGGACAGCCTTGGTTTTGGATTTAGGGTTTGTCTAGTTATATGTGGTATGCGTTTATAGTGTGCGTGTTTGTACGTGTTACTTCAGAGTAAACTGTTTTTATTTCAAGCAATACAAATTTGAGAAGATTAGTTTGAGGTCGTTTGGAAACGACGTAGAAGATGACCAAATAATGTTTAAAGCCAAATTACACTATTTGAAAATTTGATGTACCAGTAGTGTACAAAATTTCGATTGTAAGGTATTATTGAGAAGCCAGTTCGAATAATTCATGGGATCTAAAACATCTGCTAAGACGTCAATAGCGAGAATATGAATGTTCTAGTACCTGTTTACGCCAATCAAAACTCCATTATTTGGAAAAGTATTAATTATATGAGAAAAATACAAATAAACGAAGTTTTAGAAAATGAATTGTCATACAATTAAAAATGTCGAAAATTTCGATATGATCAACCAGTAACGACATACTGCTGAAAATAAGTGAAAATTGCGTATTTTAGTGACTTTTAATGGCCTTGGAGCGTTATCCGATCGTGTTGAATTTTTGTATAGTTCATTTTTTAAATAATCGGAACCATTTTCGGGGGTGACACCGAAAAAAATCCAAGGTCGCAAAATAATTACCACCCTAACGTGTAGTTCTGGTACCAAAAAGTGTGTTTCTTAGTTTTAACACTAAAATTTGATAGAAATAGTGTATTCACTGATACACTGCATTCTAAGGAATTGCGAAGGATCCGGTTTAAACTATAATTACTTCCACGTCCAGTGGAAGTATAGTAACGAAAAAAAAATTTAAAAAAATTCTTATTGTCCAAATAGGCCTAAAATGTCCTGAAACGTCGAGATTTTAAGTTTGAGCGAAAAAAAATTTTCTGTCTGTCGGTCTGTCTGTAACTTTTTTTTTGTGCGCACGTTTACTCTGAAACCGTTTGAGATATTGACTTGAAATTTGGTACACGTATGTACTTTAACGAGATCTAGAACTAGATTATATTTTCATCTTGTTCCGTCGAAGGGTTGGGGGGTAAATTGGGGTAAATTTGGGGTAAATGGATAAATCAAGCAGGTAAGAGTCCATGAAATTGGTATTTAGTATATACAAGAGAAGTCGAGGTCTCAAAAAACTTTTTGGCATTAGCCACCCACATTACCACCCCCACCTCCTTATTAAAGGGGATGAAAAAAAAAAGTGATTTAGTGCATGTACAGGAACCAGAAACCTCAAAATATTTTTTTACTTCATCCACCCCCCCACTACCACCCACCTATCACCACCCCCACCCCACTACCGATGTGGGGTATCGTTTTATGGGTTTTTGGGGTAGAGGATTTCAAATATTATATTATTAAAGTTCCATAAACAATTATTTTCGCATACAAAGTTTTTTCGTTGTGAGTGACTTGAATAGAGAATCTGGATGTGAAAGTAGTGATTCCTTGGGCAGCGGTTTTTTTATATCGGATAGTGCATTCACTCAGACGTTGAATTCTAATAAATGGCGAAGGATCTGGTGCTATTTTAAATAAAGATGATACAATGAATATATAATATTTAAGACGTAACTAAATGTTTGAAATAAAACTAAATGTAAAAAAACTTTTTAAAAACAAGCTTTTATTATTATTTAGGTGTACTAAAACCTAAAACGAAAAATATTATGTTGAACTAATTGCCTTAAAAGCTTATCGCGTGAATAAAAAAAAATACTTAGCTACTTACAATCTCTGTCAAACAAAATGTATGCCTGTATGACAAGATTATAAGACAATTATAATAGTCGGGGAGCCCTCCCTAGCTGTACGTGCACCCCCCGCCCGATCCTTGGAGACAATGTTTTTCATAAAGATTGAAGCCTAAGGAACAATTTAAGACATATTCTAAAAAAAAAACTGGCTGTACTTTCAAAATGGCGGCCATATGTTAAAAAAAACTGTTGCCAATGTTGTTTTTGTCATTTAACACAAAAAATAAAAGAGGTGGACAAAAATTTTCTTCACAAAAAACAACGTGCATAAAATTTTCTACAATTTTGTACCTATGCAATATTTTGATAGGAGTTACCATTTTCCAGATAAATGAGTCCAAAATTAAGAAAACATGGAAATTCATATATCGGTAAATCACTTAGAGGAAATAACTGTGACAATTATTGTAAGGCGTATAATATAAATTTGTATTATTAACATAAAAATGAAATAAAATAAACTGAAAAAAATTAATAATAATAATAATAATATTATAATTTGCAGACATTTATCTCGAAAACGGTAACAGTGGTATCTGGAAAACGGTAACTCCTATCCAAATATTGTATAGGAACAAAATTGTAGAAAATTTTATGCACTTTGTTTTTTGTGCAGAAAGTTTTTCTCCATCTTTTTTAGTTTTTGTGTTAAATGACAAAAACAATATTTGCATTTTTTTTAAACGGACGCCATTTTGAAAGTACAGCCAGCTTTTTTTTAGGACATGTCTTAAATTGTTCCTTAGGCTTTCATCTTTATGAAAAACATTGTTCCCAAGAATCGTGAGGGTAGGCTTCCGTAGTGTTACGTTTTATATTGAATTTTATATTTTATTTTAAGAGATTAATCATTTATCTGGAAAATGGTAACTACAATGCAAATATTGTATAGGAATAAAATTGTAGAAAATTTTATGCACTTTATTTTTTGTACAGAAAGTTTTTCTCTATCTTTTTTAGTTTTTGTGTTAAATGACGAAAACCATATTTGCAAATTTTGTTTCTTTAACGGACGCCATTTTGAAAGTACAGCCATTTTTTTTCAAGACATGTCTTAAATTGTTCCTTAGGCTTTAATATTTATGAAAAACATTGTCCTAAAGGATCGGGGGGGGGGAGCACGGACACTTAGGGTGGGCTCCCGTAGTATAACTACTGGAGCGGATCTGGCTAGAAAAAGAGGAGTTTTGAAACCAACTTTTTTTAAATTTTGACAATTCGTTTATATGCGTTCTCTTTTATCATATTATCAACTTAGTTCAGCTTAATCACACGGGATGGCGGAGGAATTCGCATTTAAAATTCGCAAAAACACGTTTTTCCACGATAACTTTGTTATTATTGATCTGACGAAAAAAAAAAGTAAAATTGAAAATTGAAGATCTCGCGGAAGCGCATAATCTGGTCATTCTTTTTTCAAATCGGACGGTAACTTTTCGTGAAAAATTTTTTTGAAAATACTCGTTTTTTTGCCCTAACACAAATACACAAAAAATAAATTCCTTAATTTTTTTACGAAAAAAAGAAGTTAGGGGGATTAGATTATTTGAAGTAGGTGAAATAGATAAGAATTGATGAAGCTGGAGGATTGGGGTGGTGGGCCAATTAGGGGAGGGGAGGGAGGTAGGGAAAGGAAAATTATTCAACCACCTCGAACTTTTTTCACTGTCGTGCGATTTTCAAAAACCAAAATGGAATTTGTTCGTTATTACGTCTAATATTTGACTGGATAATTTTTTTAATTTTTTTTAAATATACAAACTTGTGGGAGGGGAAAAACCTTTTGCATTTTTTTTAAATGCGTTTTTGGGTACGAAGGAAAGGCTCAGAAGAGAAATTTTTTTACAGGTAAGCGAGATTTTTTTTATCTTTCATTTAAAAAATTATCGCAATCCAAGCAATAGGAAGGGAGGAAGGGGGCATATTGCGTTTGCGGGAATAAAGGGTTAAGGAAAAGGGATAGGGACTTCGGAGCTTAATATTCGGATATATAAATATATAAATCTTTTTCTTTTCTTTTATCAGTCTACCTTCCATCAAATATTAAACTTATTACAAATAATTATTTAACACGTCACGTTAACACGTCAGGAGTTTTCGCGGCGCATTTCTCTAGTTTTAGGTGTGTATTGGATAAATATTACAATTATTTTTCCGCTTAACTCGCTCTAACTCAAAAACAGCACAATGGATTACTCTCAAATTTTTATCTTGCTATCACTATATATTTGTTAACATAATGTGTTAATATGTGTAGAAACCATTTTTTTCTAAGGCTATGTCGAAAATTAGCATTCTCAAATGTAACATCTTCTTTATCTTTCGAAATAGATACCAAGTGTATCGAGAAGTAACGAAAAAAAAGATGAACGTAACTTCTTTATTTGAAACTTTTTTTCTAGAATTAGCAGTTTTCGAGAAAATTGCAAATGAGTGACTGTTGGCCAAGTACTGCAATTAATTACTATTAGATTTCCACACGTACCTGGCCAACAATCACTCATTTGCAACTGCTAATTCTAGAAAAAAAAGTTTCAAAGAAAAAAGTTACGTCCATCTTTTATCTTCGTTACTTCTCGATACACTTGGTATCTATTTCGAAAGATAAAAATAATTGTTATATACAGTGTGTCTCACTTTTCATCACTACACCCCAATATCTCGGCCATTTGTTGATCGATTTACATCAAATTTGGTATACTTCTTAGGAATTTATATTAGCGATTGAGATTGGGTTCTTGTTTTTACAGAATCTTGTTCGGCATGACCTAAAACCCCTGTATACCAAATTTCTCTACAAAAAAATCATATCTAAGATTTCAATAATAATCACCCTACTATTCGAGTTATTTATTGTCAGATATTTACATAACTTGGTAGTGGTGTAATAATGACGCTAATTAAGTATTAGGACACATTTTTTTATCCAAAACACTATTATGAAATGAATATTTGAAAAATGGTGGCTATTTTTTAAAATACTTAGAACTCGGCATACCAATATCTTTGTTAACAGGGAGTGCTTTGGAATGGATTTGACAATTCTTATTATTTCAATTTTATCAGCAATAGTTAATAGTTGTGCAGCCATGTTTAAGTTTAATTTGACATTCGATGCAATTGTCAAATCTATTCCAAAGCACTCCATGTTAACAAAGATATTGGTATGCTGAGTTCTAAGTATTTTAAAAAATAGCTACAATTTTTCAAATATTCATTTCATAATGTGTTTTGGATAAAAAATGTGTCCTAATGCTTAATTAGCTTCTTTATTACACGACTGCCAAGTTATGTAAATATCCGACAATAAATAACTCGAATAGTAGTGTGATTATTATTGAAATCTTAGACATGATTTTTTTTTAAGGAATCAATATTTTTTAACGAAATTTGGTATACAGGGGTTTTAGGTCATGCCGAACAAGATTCTGTAAAAATAAAAACCCTATCCCCTTTCTTTTGATCATAGTAGGCGTAATTAATTTCGAAAAAAAAAAAAATAAATAGCTTTTTAATCACAATCTGAAGCAAAAGAAGTATACCAAATTTGATCTAAATCGATCAACAAATGCCCGAGGTATTGGGGTGTAGTGGTGAAAAGTGAGACACACTGTATATCCAATACACACCTAATACTAGAGAAATGCGCCGCGAAAACTCGTGACAGTGTTAAATAATTTATTTATAATCAGTTTAATATTTGATGGAGGGTAGACTGATAAAATATTAATATGGAAAAAAGATTTATATATCCGAATATTAAGCTCGGAAGTCCCTATCACTTTTCCTTAACCCTTTATTCCCGCAAACGCATTATGCCCCTTCCTTCCCTTCCTATTGCTTGGATTGAGATATTTTTTTTTTAGATTAAAGATAAAAAAATCTCGCTTACCTGTAAAAAAATGTCACTTCTGAGCCCTTTCCTTCGTACTCAAAAACGCATTTAAAAAAAATGCAAAAGGTTTTTCCCCTCCCACAAGTTTGTTTATTTGAAAAAAATTAAAAAAATTATTCAGTCAAATATTAGACGTAATAGCGAACAAATTCCATTTTGGTTTTTGAAAATCGCAAGACGGGGGAAAATGTTCGAAGGGGTTGAATAATTTTCCTTTCCCTACCTCCCTCCCCTCCCCTAATTGGCCCACCACCCCAATCCTCCGGCTCCATCAATTCTTATCTATTTCACCTACCTCAAAAAAATCTCATCCACCTAACTTGTTTTTTTCGTAAAAAAATTAAGGAATTAGTTTTTTTGTGTATTAGTGTTAGGGCAAAAAAACGAGTATTTTCAAGAAAATTTTTCACGAAAAATTACCGTCCGATTTGAAAAAATTTTATTTACAGGATTATGCGCTTCCGCGAGATTTTCAATTTTTAATTTTACTTTTTTTTGTCAGGTCAATAATAACAAAGTTATCGTGGAGAAACATGTTCTTGCGAATTTTAAATGCGAATTCCTCCGCCACCCCGTGTTATTAAGCTGAACTAAGTTGATAACGCGTGTAACCGAATTGTCAAAAATTTTTTTTTTAAAAAGTGTGTTTCATTTCAAAAGCAGATCCGCTCCGCTAAACATTTCGTTTTAGTACACCTAAATAATAATAAAAGCTTGTTTTTATAAAGTTGTTTTTACATTTAATTTTTTAGAACTATTCATAATACAACACCATTAAAACAATGAGCAATTCATATACGTTTTATATGTTGTAACTTGGAACGTATTGAATTACCAAATTAAAATTTACATAATCGAAAATAAGTGTGTTTAGTAACAGAAAACAGAAAGAATATTTTTATGATTTCGCAGACAGCAGAAAGGATAATGTATAAAAATCAAAATACAATCTATCTAAGAAAATATTAATTTAAATTATTTGCATTCTATGGAAGTGAAATTAATATTTTCTTAGATAGATTGTATTTTGATTTTTCCAACACTATTCTTTCTATTTGCAAAATCTTGTAAAAAATATTCTTTAATGCATTTATAAGCAAACAAAAAAAATTATTTACTTTAAAATAAAACAGAAAATAACATTATAAAACAAACAAGATTGACGACAATTAAGTGAGAAATTAAAAGTAGTATATAATAGGAGTTAAAGTGGACGGATTCTGAAGCTACGATACATCATGCTGAATTATTTTGGAATAATATATCGATATACTGATTTGGCCACCACGATCAACAAAGTGAACATATTATAAAACTAATTAATTACAAAAGAATATATTCCATATAACCACCTTTAATCGTCTCAAAGATGCTTTGATTGTAAAATGAAAGTGAACCCCGCAAGGATTTCCAGACAAGTTAATTACCAGCATATCCCGAAGGTCTTTAAACCCTTACTAACCAAGCCTTACAAGATCAAGCGTTTTTTATGAGAAAAAAATTAATTAAACCAACCTGTTTGGCTGTTATCATACAGCTAATAATTTATATTTTCAATTGGAAATTACCTGAGATTGTACCAACATTTGGTTTCAAAGGAGGCGCCTCGTGAAATGTAATTTTAATAATAATCAATAATAAATTGAATACTTGTTACTGAACCGAATAGCATATTTTTTACCTATCATGAGATAGTTACAGAAGCAATAGTGGAAGTAAGGAGTCGGAAAGTATGTGAAATCATGCTAGAGTTATGAAACCAGTTTTCGAGGGTGTTGAAAACGAATAACATGATGAACAAAGTTTTTACTCATGGGCACCCCATGAAACGGTAAAAAATCACCTCTTTTTGCTTATTTCTCATATGACAGCATGGTATCGACCATTTTTGAGGATGCTGATCGAGGACAAAGGTAAAAGTAAATTGTAGAAACCCCAGAGGCTGAAAAATTGATTTTTTTTTATATTCTAATTTGTATATTGAGTGGGAGTGGTTTCAAAGTTACCATTTGTCCATTTTACATCCCCATCAAAAATGAACCTATCCTCGCAAGGATTTGAAATACAAGTTTCTTAAAACGGGATATAAGGAAGAGAATACCATTGGTAAAAATTTCTGTTTTTAATAAAAACTGCTGCCCAAGGAATCACTAATTCCACATCCGATTTTTTATCTAAGTCACTCACAACGAAAAAATTTTGTATGTGGAAATAATTGTTTATGGAACTTTAATAATATAATATTTGAAATCCTCTACCCCAAAAACCCATAAAACGATACCCCACATCGGTAGCGGGGTGGGGGTGGTGATAGGGGGTGGTAGTGGGGGTGGATGAAATAAAAAAACATTTTGAGGTTTCTGGTTCTTGTACACACCCGAAATCACATTTTTTTTTTCATCCCCTTTAATAATGGGGTGGGGGTGGTAATGGGGGTGGCTAATGCCAAAATTTTTTTTGAAACCTCACCTTCTCTTGTATACACTAAATACAAATTTTATGGACTCTTACCTGCTTGATTTACCTATTTTCCACAAATTTACCCCAATTTACCCCCCAACCCATCGACGGAACAAGATGAAAATATAATCTGGTTCTAGATCTCATTAAAGTACATGTGTGTACCAAATTTCAAGTTAATATCTGAAACGGTTCCAGAGTACACGTGCGCACAAAAAAAGTTAGAGACAGACCGACAGACAGACCGACAGACAGAAATTTTTTTTCGCTCAAACTTAAAATCTCGACGTTTCGTGACATTCTAAGCCCATTTGAACAATAAAAATTTTTAAAAATTTTGAAAAGTCTTACAAAAAAACGCTACATCGTAAACCTAATTTTATACATCCGTATCGCTTTGCACATCCGCATTTACAATTACAATTATAGTCTTAAAAAGAGGAGTCAGGAACCAATTGATATTCTGAAAAGTTTGGTTCTAAGCAACCCTTATTTTATATATTGATTCACCCCGAGGACAGAAGATTTACCCAGAAAACAGTAAAGGCGGCGAACACAAATAAAATGATAGTACGAGTCCCTAATATCAGAGGCATACGTACTGATCGCACCCAGAGAAATGGATAGACTCCGGGGTTATCAGCGCGCTAACCCCATGCCCATGATGTACCTCCAGAGAAGTCGACAGACTACGGATACCTCGAGGACACATGATTTATCCAGAAAACAGTAAAGGCGGCAAGAACAAATACAATTATAGTACTAGTCCCTAATATCAGCCAAGTCGCTACCTATTATTATTATGAAAAGGGTAGTTTCCGACGGTGTAAGGGTGAAGGAAGAGTTGTATAAGCGTAAAACCATTTATTTTCTTGATCAGGGTAAACGTCTTTAACAAGAAAAAAAACAATTCTACACCCCCTGATAAGGTAGATTTGACCCCGAAGGGCGGTTGCGGTGTACTACCTGACATCAGCTTTTACCGTCTGTTGTATCCACATGAAAAAACAAAGAATACCTGCAAAAATAGTCGATGCCAAGCTGTCACATGAGAAATAAGCAAGAAGGGGTGGTTTTTGGCCGTTTTAGGGGGTGTGCATGACTAAAAACTTTTTTCACCACGTTATTCGTGTTCAGCACCTTCGAACACGGGGAAGGGAATAGATTTCATAACTTTAGCATGACTTTGCTCTTTTTCGAGAAAATCCCGACTGTTTGCTTCTACTACAACGCTACATCAAATATCAAGCAAAAATTACGTTTAACGATAGAATGTTACAGAGTGAGAGGGAAATATGCGTTTATTTTCGGTTTATTATAAATATTTAAACAATCACGAATGGTATAATCTTTAAAACAGTTTCAGGTACTTCCCATTGCTCTAAGGAATACAACCATGTACAGGATTTATCATAAATTTTGTGTTTAGTTAAAGACCATTCTCTAATAATGAAATGAGGAAATATTTTCATTGACAAACTACAATATTCACAAATTCATATTTTTACAGCTAGAAAATAGTGTTTTTACAAAACTTTGAAATACATTCTTAAATGTATATTATTAGTATTGTTATAACCAGTAGCAGTTAAGTCAAGCGTCGCCGACTTGGAATACCTATTTCATTAGCATTTTCCTCAAACATGACCCAATTCATTTTTACGTGGTGCCATTGAGATGAAGGACACAGTCAATAATCTTTTTATTTTCATTATTGAAATAGGTATACTGCAAAACTCCACTACAAGGGATAAACCGCGAAGGAAATCTGGTGTATATTCAGATGGAAATCCCAGGAAATCTTAAGAAAATCCAAGGAAATCTCAGGAAATCTTTGAAGAAATCCGAGGAAATCTCGGGGAATCTTTGAGAAAATCCGAGGAAATTTGTGTAATCTTCGTTAAAGAGGAAATCTAGTGTATAAAATTTTGGGCGCGGTCGCTCCAGTACAACGTTATTTTGTTTGCAATAATTTGCAATTACACACTCGTTGAATTACACACTCGACGTTACGTGATTTCTTCCACTCGTGCCTCGTGCTTCTTATGCTATTAAATTTAAAATTAACGTTAGTGAAATTATAAAAAATGATAAATTAACATGTGTGAAAAAAATCGGTGTTA
The DNA here is from genome assembly GCA_936432065.2 of Rutpela maculata. Lineage (NCBI taxonomy): Eukaryota > Metazoa > Arthropoda > Insecta > Coleoptera > Cerambycidae > Rutpela > Rutpela maculata. The sequence goes on from OW386291.2 coordinate 101,454,664, forward strand.
AAAAGTTACTTTAGGCAATGGGGTTATTCCATGTGTGTAAAAAATTTAAAAAAAAATACCTACTAATTTGAACAGTAAAATATACGAGGATGACGTAATAACAATTAAAATCACTCTGGTATTTTTTAATTAATCATAAATCCACAAAAACTATAGTAGTCATTTTAAATTTTATTAACGCGTGACGTCAATGGTTACAGATAATTTTATTGTTGTTAGATTGCTGCCCTGTCAATACCAAATATAATACTAATGTTTTAACTTCTAGTTTTCCAGGTTGCAAATAAATATTTTATAAATTTTGGGAAGTGCGAAGAGGCGCATATTTTTGGCCACAACTTTGTTATTTTTTCTGTTAGAGAAAAAATAAAAAAAGCGTCAGAAAGCTCCATGAATTGTCTTTAGATTTGGTGTCTACAAATATTTTGAAAACACTGATAATTCGCGAGATTCTTAGGAAAATGGAAGAAATTTCACGTTTTCCTAAAAAATGCATGTAAATCCTAAAAAAAAATCATTATTCCCAGAAACGTTGGCTTTGAAGGGCCGAGATTAATGAAGCTTCTAGGTAATACATGATATTAAGAGTAAATCGTAATTAAAGTCAATTTCAGTTAATTACCGATTAATTACGATGACAAAATTGCGAAATTTTACCGAGAAAAAAAAGTTCTTACTTCCGCCCCTTCTATTTCCCTCATTTTTGTTGCAAGACGAAAAATTTAAAGAGGAGTTTTAGCAAATGTAATTCTATTTAAATTTCAGTAAATATCTCCGAAAAAAAAAAAATCAAGATTCTGACGGAACCAAAAGATTCTTAATGGAACGAACTTGTTTTACAGTATTTTTTTTATTTTGGGCTAGCTCTTACAGTTTTAGAGATATCGGCGAAAAGTAGTAAAAAAAAGCATGCATTTGGGAACCGAAAATAGCATAAAAACATGCAATCTTAAAACGTTCATATTTTTCGAAAAACGGTTGTGGGACGGCCGTATGTTGTCGCGACGCAAAGAGGAAGAGTTCTGGTTGATCCGCATCGTAAATTGCGCAAGGCAAATCAAAAATTCGGCTCGGCATGAACGAATCAAAAGTGGCATTTTTTGACATTTAGCGAAAACGGCAAAACAGAATGTCAGTCACACATGTCAATATGGGTAATGGTGAAGTTTGCATTTCATGGCTGCCATACAAATTTACTGCTTGAACTATGCGTAACCATTGACGTCACGGCTTTTAGCGGGAACTGCCATTTTCAAATTATAAATTGAATTTAAAATTATTTAACGTCCATAAAAAAAATTGCCGTTACATATACTTAGTTACTACTGGTTCTAGAATGCCAATTCAATATAAATACAAATTTTGAAATAACCCCATTATACCCAAATATATTTTTTCATCGTTGGCGTATCTTAAATAAACTGTTTGTTGTCATTCTCATTTAATATCGGTATATAAAATTCTCATCGAGTCATATAATTCAATAAGACACTAATGTATCATACATATTCTGCGAATTTTTTTAAATGCTAACATAGCACCTTCAGTAGAAATAAGATGTTAAATTGGTAACTTCAAAAATATCAAATAATATTCTTAACTCTGTAAATTAACGACTAGTAAGAAAATTTGATTTCCTTCGAATCATTTTCAGTATTTCTAAAAGGTGAAACAAACGCCCGGTAACTCTTATTTTGCTATAAAATTACTAATTATAAAAAAATTAAATCATTTCATGTAAACAACATTTTATATTATGGATTCTTAATTTGGAATCCCCAGTGTAATATTTGTACTTTTGAACTGGAAAAAGTTCAGAATAAATACATATCTTGCCTTATAAATATATTTTACACAAATTAGTGAACAATGTCTAGTCCGAAAATAAAAAAATCACTTAAGCAGCGCACTAGACAGATATCAGATCTAAAGTTTCTATATAAAGCAGTAAACAACATTATTGACTTATTATTGCCAACACCGTTGAATATGAAGTTTCATCCTGCAATACTCACCTAATTAATCAATTTTTTTGTAGCACAATAATTTTTTTCTACGACTTTTCCACGACTAGTAAATAGTTTTTTGTATCGCCATTCGAAATTAGAAAAAAACATAATTTTGTAAAAATAGACAAAATTCTATTGCTGTTTCCATAGAAACTGATTCATTGAAACTGTCAAATAAACGTCATTTTAGGATATAAAGTTACAAAATGGTATTTTATATAACAAGTGGCTAAAATGGTGTTATTTTTTTTTCAAGTGGGGCGTTTATAGTACGAGCCGAAGGCGAGTGCTATAAACCGCACGAGAAAATAAAACACATTTTAGTCTCGAGTTATATATAAAATTTTTTGTATCGCCATTCGAAATTAGAAAACAATATAATTTTGTCGTAATGACTAAATTCTATTGCTGTTTCCATAGAAACCAGTCAGGTTTATTTCACACTGTGAAATAAAATTTCTTTGTCCACTACTATTAAATAATGTACTCATTATGTACGTGTTTCCTCAAGGATAATGCTATCCATTATTCCCTGCAGTGATTAACGATTTCATTATTCACTAGTGAAAAACCGCTGCCCAAAGAATCACTACTTCCACATCCAGATTTTTTATCTAAGTCACTCACAACGAAAAAATTTTGTATGTGGAAATAATTGTTTATGGAACATTAATAATATAATATTTGAAATCCTCTACCCCAAAAACCCATAAAATGATACCCACATCGGTAGCGGGGTGGGGGTGGTGATAGGGGGTGGTAGTGGAGGTGGATGAAGTAAAAAAACATTTCGAGGTTTCTGGTTCTTGTACACACCCTAAATCACAATTTTTTTTCATCCCCTTTAATAATGGGGTGGGGGTGGTAATGGGGGTGGCTAATGCCAAAATTTTTTTTGAGACCTCAGCTTCTCTTGCATATACTAAATACCAATTTTATGGACTCTTACCTGCTTGATTTACCTATTTTCCCCTAATTTACCCCAATTTACCCTCAACCCTTCGGCGGAACAATATGAAAATATAATCTAGTTCTAGATCTCGTTAAAGTACATACGTGTACCAAATTTGAAGTCAATATCTCAAACGGTTCCAGAGTAATTGTGCGCACAAAAAAAGTTACAGACAGACCGACAGACCGACAGATAGAATTTTTTTTTCGCTCAAACTTAAAATCTCGACGTTTCGTGACATTCTAAGCCTATTTGAACAATAAAGATTTTTAAACATTTTTTTGTCGTTACTATACTTCCACTGGATGTGGAAGTAAAATGAGGACAGTCATTTGTTTACAAGAAACCACGGGCAGGCAGGTACTTCTTCAATCCGAGTGCCATCTTGCAACTTTTTAGTAGAATTTATGACTAGTTTCTGAAACGTTAAATAGAGTTTTTCGTTAACTGTCATAGCTAAAATTGTATGAACAATTTTACTGTTATTTTCAAATTTATGAATAGATAACTTTATTTAGCGTTTCAGAAACAGACCCTCTTTTATAATATAATTTCGTTTTTAAATTTGATTGAGTACTGAGTAGGCCGTTATGTGTCAAAAGAATGGCAAATTAAATTTAAAAGTCAACGTTATTTACAATAATTTTACATATTAGTCGAAAAGAATAATATAATTAATTCATTAATTAATTTCTTCAGTAAACAATTTCCTCAAAAATATTTAATAGTCATGGACAAAGTATAGTATTGTACTCGCATATAATGGCTACTATTCACTCTGGTGATTTACCCTCGTGAATAATAGCCATGATTATATGCTCGTTGAATAATATACTATTACTTCACACTTTTTCCTTTATTTTACACTTGTCAATAATGACATTGTTTTGATTCACTGAAACTGTCATATAAATGTCATTTTAGGATATGGCGTTACAAAATAGTACATTAAACAACAAGTTTAGAAAAGCAAAGTTTTAAAAAACGAATACAGTTTTTGAGTACGATCGAGCGCAGCGAGCGAGTAACTCAAAAACTTTAGTAGAACTACTTTGCTTACGAGATTTGTTTATACTATTTTTTTTCTTTTTGTGTTAGTAGGTAATTATAAGCAAATAGTGATAAATATAAAAGCATTCCAAAGTTTGAAATTTAAAAAATTTCATAGTAGGTACTTGTGTAGGATTTCCGTAACCAAGTAACTGACACGGCTTTGTTTATTTATATAATAACAGTTAAGTATAATTTTTGTGAGACAAATTGATTCTAAGTTATATATTAATTATAAAAATGAGTATTGCTACTGAAAACAATTTACAAAATTGTTCTGAAGACATTTTAAATGCCGCTCGAGGAGCATCTTCGAGCTTACTTCCTTTAAAATAATTGTACTTTTAATGTTTCCAATATTTAAATAAACAATTTCCTGTCAAACTGTTTTTATTAACACTGATATTATTGTATATTAATGTGACATTTTTATGTGGTAAAGTGCCACTTTATTAAACGATTTTGAATTTAGTAAAATAGCATATTATCAGTCAAAAAGCGAAAAAAAAACATCACACTCTTTTGTATAGCCAGATGCATGAGTGCATTGAAAACATTTGAAGTTTTGTATCACAATCTTCGCTTTAGAAACGTCAAATTATGAATTTGTTCTGACGATTAAGTTAATTTTGAAATTTATTTATATAAATATAGAAAATATATTGTATGAAACACATGCATAAAATCCCTTCTTGTCACTCATGAGATTGCCGCACTCACCCACGATTCGTACGTCAAAGTCCCCATTCGTGAAAAAAGTACCACTTTATGCACTTTTTGCATAAATTAAAATTGTAATAAGAATAAAAAGTTATTTTTACATGTGTATAAGGTGGTACTTTGGTAATTTAACGACAATTTCATGAGGACTTTATACATGAGTTTCATACAATATTTTTTCTACGACTATCCTCATTTTTCATATTTAAGTAGGTAAATTTTAGAATTAACTTAAACATCAAAACACAAATCTAATTATTTGAATGGTAAGGTTTAGCGTGTATCACTCTTATGATTGTGATACACACCAGAGTGAAATAATAAGTAATTTAACGCTCGCTCGAGTGCATCTGTCCTTACATAAGTTTGGTCAGAAAATTGACAATTTATTTTTACAAAATATTAATGTTTCACAACAGTTAATACAATGAAGGGTGATGTAAGAGTAACAATTAATTACCTAATTTATTTATAAGAAAGATGCCAACTTTATAGTAATTCATAAAACCTAAATAAATTGACAGCGTTTGTGTCTGCCTAAATAACACTATATTAACTTAGCTCTAGAAAATATTTATATATGAAATTTAAAAGCACGAGTGGTCCTATTTGCGGAAAACATTTCACGAAATAAAACATGACATTTGTGAAAATATTACCGCGATAATATTTGTCGATACCTCATGTTCTCATGTTTTATTTCGTGAAATATTCTCCCCAAATACCACTCGGACCTTTAGTTTCTATCTACATATAATTTTTCTTTCTCGAACTAAGTTGCCAACATAGTAATAAAATTCATGAAAATTGGAGAGTTCATCAAAGATTATTTCACTCATTAACGTGATAACCAACGAAAGCCCGCCAATCAAATGTCATTATTAGTGGTAAATTAACCTAGATCGGCTTTGACAGTACCAACAGAATAAATGTATCACTCTAATTTTTTGTATCGACGCGTCGACAAATATCACGGTAATACTTTGATACATGTCATTGTTAAATATGTATACCTACTTTGTGTTGTACTAGATAAGTCGCTTTGGAAAAGCATTTTTATGAGATGTAAACGATTAAACTGAAAATAAGTAGACGTTAAAAAATTACAAGAAAACGTCTGAAGGCAAATAATTACAAAACATCAAATTAAAGATGTGCATAATGAATTAGTTATTCGTGAAATATTCTCCCAAATACCACTCGTGCTTTTAAATTATATCTATGAATTTTTGCTCATGCTAAGTTGCCGAAAGGTAATATAATTCGTGTAAATTTGCAGTTTATTATCAATGACTAAATCCCTCGCGCTAGTGCGCTCGGGATTTAATCAGATAATTAACTGTCACACTCTTTATATTACCAAGCAACAAAACTTTCGAAAAATTAACCGATAAAATTCTAAGCACTAGTGATATTACATACGAAAGGGCTTAGAATAATCATATAAACTGCCAATTTACACTCTTTATACACTAGGCAATTACGATCTCGAAAAAAAATTTGTATTACGTACTTCGCATTTTCCTGAGAGTTATAACTACTGTCAATAAATGTTAAAAACATTTTCATTTAAATGCTTAATCCCATTCACGATTTAAAATGTTTAATCTACTTATATTATTTATTAATTCTTTCCTGGCATTTTTGAAGTAATTTTTAAAAAATGCCAATTTATTTTTCAGTTTTTACATTCAGCTAGTTAAGTTGTGCCACACCGCATTAGTTTTGCATGATATCTTTCAGTAGTTATTAAAAAATCTTTAGATCGTTTAGTTTGTTATCATTAGTTTATTTACCTACGTCGTTAATTGTTGAGTAATAAATAATTTGAATATTTAAACATCATGAATAGGCATGGAACCTAACAAAAAACCCAGCATATCTTTTCATTATTGTTCCAAATAAAAATTTGGAATGCATGTTTTATATTTTAATTTTTCATAAATATCCCTATTCTCATTTTTTAAACTTGAATATTATAGTCATACAAGTTACTTAAACTTTTGTATGGTCAATTGAAATGAGGTGAAATTTAAATATTCCAAAACCACTGGGAGTAGCACGGAAGGATTGAGCTGACGAAAAACAGTATATCGTTACCTCATCAATATTCTCATTTCATATTCTGATTAAAGAAAATATGAATTATTTATATCCCACTGAAAATAAACAGATATAAATTTATAGAATTGAAGTAATCTTTATCTCAGAAAATTGTATTCATTTCATAGTTTCTCATTTGTCATTGGTATTAATAATCAATTTTTTTCAGGTATGAATTGAGAACAAGAATTGGTTAGAACCGCTAACCTAGATATTAAAGATGGAGAGCAATCTTAAGAAACAACTATATCGGCAAGGAAAATTCAACTTTCTTTAAAATTCCATGTATAAAATAATATGCAATTCAAAAATGAATGCCAGAAGCATAGTCCATTGGCAAGGGAAAACTTCCGACGTCTGTTATTCTTGCCGACAACTTTCAATCTGAAATTTGCAAACCAAATTGATATTTAAATTTTAAATTTATGTATAACGACAACATAACGACAGGAGCTCAGCGTTAATTGTTAAAAATTAATTCCATCTAACGCTATACGTTCTTTCAAAAGTAATGAACTTCAACATTGTATGCGATTTAATTAAAATCATGTACATTTAGCTCTGAAGAGACTATCGTCATTTGCCCGGAGTTTTATTATCACTTAACTTAATGACACAGCGTAAACCAATATAGAGGTTCGCAACGTGTCAGTAAATTGCTAAGAATCACATAGTTTGGGGTATGGCTGTATTTGAGGAGGAGGGAGTAGAAGCATCAACATGACAAGCAAGGGAAGACAGTACCTGACTTTCCCAGACACATAAATAACACGAAGTCTCCGTGATCAAGTGAGCCTAGCGCGATGAGTTGCGCTCCGGAACGCACTAGGACACGCGTGTAGCAGCTGGAGAACTAGCAACAGGCGGTATCGTGGAAGTCGTCCTCGTAGGGAGGAGTTTTGACAACGTGACGTCACGCGTGCTGAAGGCGGTGCACTTGTGCGCATTAAAAGAGCTTGGCGGCGTAACCATGGACACGTCGCCCGCCCGTGCGTCAACATAGCGCGTACGGTGCGTCGTCAGTGGTAACCTCCAAAAGAGATGCGGCCTTGGGACGCAGCATGCTTGCTCAGGTGGGAAGGTCTTTTGCTCTCTTTGAAGGAGACATATACTTCAAGTTAATGAGGAAAAATGGGGTTTCGCTAATAACTAAACTTCAAAACAATTTTATTAAAAATTGTGTTTCTGACTTCTGTAAATAGATTATATTAACGTAGCAGGTAGTCACAAACACGTGACCCATTTGGTATGATTACCTAACCATAATCGATAAATATTAGGAAGGCAATACACCGAATTGACCTTGAATAAGGTATGAACGTGAAAAGATGTAAATAATTAACGATTCTCCGAATATAAACTGCGCATTTAGAATAGAATTAGAGCCCAAAACTAAGTCAATTAGTTATTATTTAGAGATTAGTTGATTATTATTTACTGTTATTCTACAGTTTTCATGCAGTCAGTAATTATATTCATATAATTTAAGAAACAGCAAGGTTTAATTGTGTGTATGGAACAATAGTTGCAGCCACAATTTTGTTTTGTTTTATATTAAATGTTAAATACAAATTGATAAAAATTTAATACATAAATATACTGTTTGTAAGAATTAGTCATCCTGTATTTGAGATGCTGGACCACTGGAATGTCGAATCGTCTTTTGCACAAGTGTTACGTGTCTTATCAGATTACTGAATCAGCTCCTTGTAAGAGACATAGAGAATCATTATTATGTGTTTAACTTTGGTAGAAGCAAGTTGTATAGTTGTTCCATTTCTGTTATTATTGAGTAATTTATACGTTTTATTAAACTTTAAAACGCGTTTCATTACATGTTCTTATACTAAAAAGCGAAATATACCTATATAAAAAAAATTTGAAATACACTCCCAACAAAAATATTGCATCTTTAAAATAACTGAGTATTTCTCGGTATCTACAACGTATTTTTACGTCGATTTAATAGCGACAGCCTAATCATTTGACCGTAATAGCCGAATCATTCAAGTCAATATATACATTTGACAAAACAAATATTGGAGAAATTAATATTGTAGGGGTGAGGATTAAGAATCCCAAGTTTTCGACCTCGGTGGCAACTTTTGTATACATTTTTTGTACAATTAATAGTTTAACAATTTCTTTATTCCCGAATATATTTGGTCCGACATCTCAAGTGTTAATATTAATACTATGATCTGATGATCTTTCGTTAATTACTCCCTACTATTGAACACTTTTCTCATTTTTCAGCTCTACACCACCTTGCGGTAGAGTTGTTGATGGGTTTTCCTAAACTGGTTTCCTCAACAGACCTAATCCAGAGCAAAAACAGTAGATTCTGTTCAATTTTGGTTCGTTTGCTTCGTTTCGATGGTTCAGCTTCATTAATATTTAACACCTCTTCATCTGGCTCCTTTCCGCTTTCAATAGGAATGTCCATTGTGTTATAACACGTTTGTCTGCTGCAGTTGCAAAGAATAGAGAATTTGAAACACGCTCTTCTGCAGCCACAAGCTGCGTTACATCCCATCTTGCATTTGCAACAAATATATTTCAGTAAAACGGGGGGAACTGGACTGTCTGTATTTTCCACTAGAATAAATTCATCTGCCAGTTCGATTTTTCTGGGGATTCGTTCACACCGTACCAATGCTTCATTTGATGCTTGGTTCATAAAAAATAGTACCGTGCTGCTTCTGTGGTGTTGTTTCTTTATCTGTGTCACCTCCGAATAATGTGATAATCCAATCATATAGAGTAAAAAAAAGGGTAAACCTCGGAATGAAAGATAGTAAGCTGTAAACTTGTATAAATCTTTGTTTTGGCATTTTATAAGTTGGCTCAAAAGTCTCATTGAATCTCGTGTGCGCGAGTCAAGATATTCAAGGTCAAAGGTCGCAGGAATCGTTTTTTTGTAAATATCTCGGCTTCTATGCTCTACATGACATTTTGATTTATTATAAAAGTTGTAGAGCATGAAATTCTCTATAAATTTTGCTTCAAAGCAATATTTTATACACTCAACACTGAAGAGTGGGGAACGCAAGGTCAACTGTGGAATCCAATAAATAATACGATTTATAGAATTAATTATTTATTAAAAATATTATAGGTATGAAAAAACCTTGATTATTTACTATTTAATATATTATATTTATGGATATTATTCATAAATCAGACATTCGTTTAATAAAATTTACTTAATTTATATAAATAATAAAATATTAAAGTGAAGTAGTTTAAATACATTTTAATTATATTTTTATTTACCAATCGTGTATCATTAATTTATTACAATTTAAGTTTAAATGTGAGGGGGATTTTTTTTGTTATTTTTATTATTAATAGCAAATATGCATGACGATAACGGATTCATACATCGAAGATATTTCTATAGATGTTTGAATAATTAAAACTGTGGTATCCTCGGCAATACTATAAAATTGGATTCCTCCAATTTTTTTTAGCTTATAATGTGAATTTTATTGTTATCATTCACCAATTTTTTTTCTAGCTTTCATTCATCCAATTCATGATTATTAACTAAGAGTATATAAAAATAGCCAACTAGGAGACCAAATGTTTCTAACACCGCAGACATGGATTAGTGGCCAGATTAGCGCATAACGGCCAGCTAGGCAGCCAGGTTAATATTATGATCGGTTTATAGATATATAGTTCGTCTCATACGTATTTAACAGTTTACAGGTGACGTTTCGAATGTGCCGATCATGAACTCGGTAAAGATTAAACTTCGACGCATTTGAACCCCCATCACATAGTGATGAGACGGACTATAATTGACCAATATGGTAAATTGTTAAACTTTCGCGATGTTATAACTTTTAAATAATTAATCTATTCGATATTTAATGTTTTTCCAGGACTTACAAATTGACAGATTGACATAAGTAAATCACTTGACCGGAAAACTGATTATAGGCATCTACTTATTATAAATGGTGTATTCAACAAGAGATGTCAAAATACTAACAGATACCATTATTTTCTGTGGCTGCTCTTAAGATTGCCAAATTAAAAATGCTCATACACAAAAAAAAAAAACAGAATCATCGAAGCCGCAACGGAAAAAAAAAGTTGAAAATCAAACTTAACAGTCGATATCTCAACTTAACAACTTTGTGCTAATAGCTAGGGATTGCTGTAGCCATGCATTCGATGAAAAAAAAAAACTTATCTATTTGCTATCTGAACACTACATACAGGATGTATCCGAAATATGTGCACAAAATCTTCATATTTTATACACAAAAGTAAAACAAAATGCAAGTTATGGTAGTCCTTAACTAGCACTCATTACGGGAGATAGAGCTCCTTTAATGTGAGCTCTCAATCGATCCGTTTTATAAACTGTGAGCAACTGCTTGAGGTAGAGCGATTCTAATTTGGTAGTATATTTTAAACTAAAGTCTTCAAATATGTTGTATTGGTTAAAATAAGATTACACAATTTTGAATTATTTGAATATTTACCGTTATTATAAAATAATTTACGATAAACTGAAATACGTTCACATCTGTCCATAATAAGTTATATTTTTGCGACTTTTTCCAAATTTGGATATCACTGATCTTTTGAGAAAAAAGGTAGGTAATTTGTATAACGCCACAAACATTTTTATTCCAAAGTTAATTTATGAAGAGATATCTGAATTTAATGTCAAATAATATTCAACATCAAAAGTGACACTAGTGTTCAATCTTTTTGACAATTCGAAAATTTAAAAAAATATTGTTTGAGAACTGCTGGAATATTGTGATAGGCTTTATATTGACGCATCTGGTCGCGCATGATACTCTGACATTTGTGCAGATAGGTATAAAATGTCGGCGTCTTTGGCGGTGCGGTAAAGATCAAATATGCCGACGTATTTTGAGTGTTTAGCTGATCTAAAGACAACTATACTCTCTCTTGTGATATTCTCAAGCAATATTTTAGTTTATGGCGCGGTAGCTCAATCAGAACTCTTTCAGGGGCGATGGTTTAAAATTTGAACCACCAAATGGCACATCATATCGGGGCGGTGCTCCAAATTTTAAACCACCTATATTGGATTTCATACTAGCGATCGTAATGGCAATATAACAAAATCGTGCGCATACAAGCTCTCTATGGGTAGTAGATGAACTATGAAAAGAATTTTAGAGCGGGAAGTTAATATATAACATAACTGAACATTTTATAATGTGCTTGCGCCACGTGAGTTTATTTAGTATTTTGAATTTATAAAAAGGTAAGTTATTTTTGCATTTTTAAAAAATAATATTGTTAACTTAATTTATTTATAGTTTAAATATGATTTGTACATAAAAATGTACGTACATTTGTCGTTAATAAATTACGTGTGCATTTTTTAAAGGTGGTTTATAATTTGGACCACCGCCCGCTTGCAACACTGTTTTGATTTCTTTTGATTTTTATTATGAAATTTATAAGTACCGAAAATTGATATCTTCATTGTTCTATATATTATTGCCGGTAACATAGTTTGAAAGATTTACATAGTAAATGAATTATTCGCATTTCTTTCAGTTTTAATGTTGTTGTTGCCTTTCAAACTTGTGGGTATAACAGAAAAGGAATTTTATGAAGAGATAGAGAGATGTTTCGATGATGTAACTGAAATACCATCTGATGGGGGTTCTAACTGCTGAGGATGATGACATTGATTTACAAAACGGTGAAGAGCTGGATAATCAGGAGAGTGCGATAGAAATTGTAGAAGAAGATGATAGCATAGATACTGATAATAACGGTTTCGATTCTGAGGATGATATTTCACTTTCCATATTGGCCGCCAAAAATCCACCAAGGGAACGGTAAAAACCCCAAAAGATCACCCAACCTCCTTGTTTTATTTAATTCATATGCTGGCATACCAGATTTTATAAAAAATATCGACGATCCAACTCCATACAAATTATTTTAACTATTTTTTACCGAGTTAGTGGTCAATCTTGTATTTCAAACAAATTTATATTGCCAGCAAGGGTTGGGCAAGTATTTACCAACTAATCTGTCGGAAATGAAGACTTTTCTGTTCGTCAAGAACAATCTGCACATCAACCTAAGCGAACTACGAGACGAAGATGTGGACATCGCAGTACCAAAAAAGAATCTGTTCGGACAAATTAGATGTATTCGTTTTGCAGAGTGCCATTGTGCTTAGGAAAAAAAAAGAATTGCTTCGAAGACTTTCACAAGAAAAAATGAACTTTTAATTAATAACCGGATTAATAATAAACTTTATATTATAAATTACCTCATTTGTGCGGTGGTCCAAATTATGAACCACTTTTAATTAGCTATAATTACGTAATTCAATATTTAAAAGAGAAAAAAATACTAGGAAACATTATGTTTAAATAGTAGAAGTACTGATAATTCCTTTTCTTAAATAAATTTCAAATAAAAATTTTCTGCCCCTCTAGGGATATTTTTTCATCATTTTCTTGCCCCTGAAAGAGTTAAGGCGTATTGAGTGGCGAATATGCTGATCGACTGCCTACCGCGCTCTGGGTTCGACCCCCAGCCCCGGTATTGACAACACCGGTGGGTTTGGATGCATGTCTGCGTTTTTCAAATGTATAACCCCCTTCCGCACAGCCTTGGCTATGGATTTGGGGGTTGTCTACTATCTGTGTTGTGTTTCTGTTTTTTTTTTATGTTTTTTATGTCCTTTCTTGCTTAAGTACATACACACGGCCTACCCATTCGTTGTTTTTGTATGTCGCTTTTGTTCTTTTTTAATTTTAGGAAACTGTATTTTATTTAAGATTTATTTTATTGACTTACCGTTCAAGTCGTTAAGTACTTGGTTACGTACAGACACAACTTATTTGTTCGTTCTGTTTGTGTTGCTTTTTGGATTTTGGACCAAGTTTTTCTTTCTTTTTTCTTTCTTTATTGACAACGTTAGCTGATAGTTTAGTGTGTTTAGTGTTAAACGGAGTGCGTATGTTCGACGTGCCGAAATGTTTATTGGTGCAGATGGAGGTCATTTCGAACAATTTATGTATGGTAATTTCTAGATTTCTCGAATAGGCCTGTCCACCACGCTGTCACATTACTGTTACTTTTCAAATCAAAGTCGCTGCTATGTGAGGTATAAATTTTATTATTATGAGCAACTTTTGTGGTTTTGTGATAAATTCAAAAGAATTGTTCTGTTATTGGGTGTTACCTGTTGGGCAATAAAGGCATTATTATTATTATTCGCTGTTTTGTTCTGATCTGTTTATTGTTGTTTACATTGATTTCCATAGAGACCAAAGACTTGATCGGAAAAAAATATGCGCGTAATTCGTTAAAAAAATCATATTTTTTCTAACATAAAATACACATAACTATTTTCTGTTATCGTATTTGGACATCTAACCATTCTTTTTCAATTTCATGAAATAATTACTCATTTTTTGAGCTTTCAACACAATTATTAATGTTACAAATGTTAGTAAACCACATTTAATTTTTATAAATTATAAACAACAATAAAAGCTTCAATAATTTTGTTCCAAATTAAAAAAAAAACACAATAAACAAAAACTTGGCCACCCTACGTGGTTTTGCAGAGATAACCAATTATTTACATTTTTATAATTAGTATAAAAAAATCGGTTGGAGCGGTTCCACCAGAGCCGCGCTTCTTGCTTTGAGACCGTGTGGCGGCGAGTTATACAAAATACCGATTTGTTTTTCTGAACTATACGTCCATCGACTCAGAAAAGCAGTGGTTCTCAAATGCTTCTTACTTTAACAATCAAATTTTTTACTTAGGCCAGTTTTTTTCAAAGTGCCTCTAGAGGAAGAAGTCATATAGGTTTTTGTTTGTCTAGTCGATTCCCATTACCAGCTTTTTTAATGACATTAAATTAATTACACTCTGTATAATATAGTGTGTACCTTACTGAAAATCATCCAAATCTCTGTTCAGATATTGGATAATGCAAAGAAATAAAGACACGTTGACAATTTAACGTTTAAGCATAGAAATATAATTCCTAGCGTTAACTCTCTCATCTCCATGGGCGATAGTTCCACTTCTTCAAATGGAACATAATATGAATAACAGTTAATTCAGTTAAGAGTAAAATGATGTGTTTGGTTTTGAGTAATTTAGAGAAAAGGTCACAATAAAGTATACATCATTTCTTTAATTAAATGGGGTCCTTAATATTAATCAAATTAATTAAATTAAAAGGATACATTGTATCGCATATTTTTTTAAAAAGGCTTCCACTAACTTCTATATGATCACATAAAGGTCTATGTACATTAGCTAATTACATTCGGAAAAACAGCCATCAAAATATATATAATAAATGATAATAATACTTATTTACCAAGAATGCACATTCGTAGAATATAAAAACTAGCAGAAGTTGCAGACGGACGTGGCCGACGAATACCTATTTGATTCATATTTTGCCCGAACACAGCACAATTCACATTTAAAGGGTGCCACTAAGATTAAGTACACAGTCTATAAACATTTTATTTTTTTTTTTTTTAAATATATTCAACGTTGGTAACACCTGACTGCGACTTCATTCGTTTCGTCGGTCATACTAATCTGCATATAACATTTTCCTGTCAGAAGTCAATGTGTTTATTAAGTATTCGGCAACGCGCGACTGCAAATTCTATTTGTATTGGTAATAGTCTCATTAAAAACACCGTAATTTGAAAGGACACATTTTACGGTAAAATTGTTATATCATCTAACCTTGATAAAGTTTGCTCGAACCTGCAAGACTATATTGCACTTTAGATATGTCGTACCTTTTTGGATTTTTATGTTCTTAATAAAAAATCTTGGGAAAATTCTACTCTAAAGCCATAATAGATTGCAGATTGCTTCAAGGGTCGCTTGGCTCTGTGTTGGCTTTTCTTCACCTCGACCTAAAAGATATTTTGTGAATTACCCTCCAACTAGTTTTTGCCCAGGATTCCAAGACTTTTTACAAATTCTGTGATTTTAATGGGAGCTAATTTCTCTATAGGCGTTAATTCCGCCTGTTCTAGGTACTTTAGCCTAATGCGGATTAGTATTTTGCATTCACGAAGTATATGTTCCGCAGTCTCAGTTGCAGATGCACAGTACCTGCAATTGTCATCTTCTGCCATGCCCCCGTTCTTGAGATGGTATCTCAATGGGCAATCGCCAATTAGGATGCCTGTGATCAGCCTTAGGTCGAACTTTTCGAATTCGAGAAGCCGTTATGTGTCCCTTAGGTAAGCCACAGAACGGTTCGGGTCCGAAAAATGGGGCTGAAGAAAAGGGAGTGAAGCATCTTTCCTTGCGAGGCTGTCAGCTAGTTTATTACCTTCTATTCTCTCGTGCCCTGGCACCCACATAAAGGTAACCTTGTTGAAGTCATAATAACTCAAAGTTTATATAAAATGATCTGATGATGATCACCCTCTGTGACCGAGATGGACCAATTTCACTACGAAGTGTTATACCATGCTATTTTGTATACGTTCTGTATTTTGCATATGGATGAAAGATTTTAAGTTTAACAGAAATTATTAAGTTTAAATATTCGCAGTAGGCATCGCCTGACTGCAGCTTTTATTCTTTTCATAATGGTCCTGTTAAAATACCTCAATAACATTTTAAGACAAAATTAATTATCTATATCGTCTAACCTGCGTACAGTTCGCTTGAACCTGAACTACTCTATTGCAGTTTAGATATCTTGTACACTTTTGTTTTTTTATGTTGTTAATGAAAAACCTTTGGCCTGTAAAGTTATAATAAAATATAATTTATATAAACATGACACTTCAACGCTGGTATATAATCTAAATTACATAAAGTCGTTTCGAACCTGAGAGGAAACCTGTATATTGCGGTTTCGATATCTTGTACGTCTTTATATTTTTGTACGCGTAATCAAAATCCTGAATAACATTTTACTCTAAATTTATAAAAAACATAATGTGTATAAAAGATGAGAGTTTACGCGCTTCTAGCGATCGCCCTGTATGACTATTATGATTCAATTTTAATAGGCAGTATTCTACCATGCATACATATTCCAAGTTCTAGAGAAAAATATTATGCCCAACAAAGTTTATTGCATTTAATAAATATTCGCAGTCGGCAACGCCCGACTGCAACCTTATTTATTTCATATTAGAATTACTAAAAATTCCATATATCATATTTTAGGGTAAAATTGATATATTGTCCAATCTACATAAAGCTGGTTCGAATCTGAGAGACACCCTGTACACACTGCGTTTAGAAATTGTGTGCGTTTAGAAATTGTGTGCGTTTGATATCATATTTAAAAGAAACGATCTACACACTCAGACAGACAGACAGATGAACATTTTTAATATATTTGAATTCACTCTGTTATGAAACGGATTTCCGTGCAATTTTTTTTTCTACGATGATGACTAAAAACCTTTGTCCTATTATACAATATAGAATGGAATATAGAATATTTATTTATTTATATAGGTTAACAAAAGAAGATACAATGATTAGTTTTAGTATATATAAGTATAAATAAATAAATAATTGCTTAAACTCATTAGAGCCTATGAGCAAGGGGTAGTTTGATAAAGGTGTGCGTACATATGCGAAATACCCAACTAAAGATTCTATTTATTTTGCGAAGGATCCTTAGAACTTGAATGCAAAGGCAATAGACCAGTGTTACGTATTATAAATATATGCTTTGATGGATTTTACATAACATGTATTTACATTTATTTATAAAAGAATTTGATGTGGGTGATTTTTTAGATATTAATATTAAGATGTAAAATATTAAAAGTTAACTTAAAAAAAGAATATTTACAAATAAAAAAATCATAAATTTGAAGAATTAGAAAACTTAAAGATAGTATTGGTAGTCAGTATTAATAAATGTATCTATTTCTGTGTAATTTATGTTTAGCAGCCATTTTTTTTACTTCTCTTTTATATTTTATTAGAGATCTGCTTTGTTTAATATTTTCTGGGAGCTTATTGTATAATCTAGGACCGAAGCAGACAAAACATGTTCCTAAAGTCTTTTGTGCAACGACTACCTTTATTTGTTTTTAATCTTTACCTCTTGTGTAGTAGCTATGATCAACGAGCGGTGTTTCTGAGTATATTTTGCATTGGTACATTAATAAACATTGAGAGTATAGTTTACGCATATTTCTGACTCTGTATAACAATTCAGTAGGTTGCAAAGTTTGGGTTTTCCATATAAAATCTTTAAATACATTTTTTGGATTAATATTAACGGCGTAATGTTAGTTTTGTTTGCACCTCCCCATGCTATAATACCATATTTTAAAATCGATTCAATCATTCCATAGTAAATGATTTTAATGTGTTTTTTGCTTAATATATCTTTTAATATTTCAAATCAGTAAATTAAAGATCTTAGGTGTTGGTGATATGGTGATTCCATTTTAAATGAGGGTCAAAAGTTATTCCCAGATAGTTAACTTTTTCACAGGTAGTTATGACCGAACTAGTGTTAACAATATTTATTTCATTAAATACAGATAAATTGCTTCTATGGGAGCAAAATGTCAAATATTTTGTTTTTGAGATACTAATGGTCAAGATATTTTCATCAAACTAAAACTTAATCACCTTTAAGTCCAATTCCGAAATTCTTTTCACTTCCTCCCATGAATATCCTTTAAAAAATATGGCGGTGTCTTAGGCAAATGATACTATATCTCCTCTAATAAATATGCTAAATATGTCATTTAGATACATAATAAATCAAATTGGGACAAGAACCATACCCTGTGGAAGACCATAGAGCACGGTTCTTGCTTTGCTTGTTTGGTTTTCCATTTTTACAACCTGTGTCATTTTATCCAAATAACTTATCAATAAATCGTGACAAAATTTATTATATTCTGACTAATTGTGTCAAAGGCCTTCTCCAGATCTATAAAGACACATAGGGATGGTATAATATTATCCAAACATTCCTAAACTTTTTCCACCCACACTCGCTAAGGATAGGTGACTGCTAGAAAGTAAAGAAGATGGCATTTCTTGAAGTCATTGTGGACCAATAACACCAACTGCAAATATGAAATTCGACGTAATATACAAATGGCAAGATCAGTAGCTTGAAAGTTGAGCAAAATTTGACGCGACAGAAATATCACGAAACGCTAAAGATCAGACTTGTTAACGCCCTAGTTTTTGCCATCTTTACCTGCGCCTCTGAGACATGTACCATTAGAGATGAAGACAGACAGCTGATAGTTGAGTAGAAATCATTCAAAAAAATTCAAATACCTCTTCCCATTCAAAAGTATTAGGAACCTTTAGATCAAGCAATCAGATGCAGCCTTTCTTTTTCATCATAATGAGCGTAGAGCTGGAGGGGGAATATAGACCCTTTATTTACACTACTGGCGTGACGCTGTCAGTCTTCCTATACACCATAGTTAGCCTAACTAAATAATTCATGGATGATAAAACGTCTGGCAAGATGTGAATAAGAAGAAAAATGATAACTAATAGAAAGCTTATTTACAAATCTACTTAAATATGCAAAAATACACTAGATTTCGATGATTTTATTCGGCAAAATCGAATATCAATAACAGGCTCTTGTTGACATTGTCGTTAAATTTTAACGATATTACATTACACGCATCATAGATCATTGGTATCCATACTGGCCTAGACGACAGAGAACATTTTACAGTGAAACCTACAAAAACTTGCAAAATGAATATTTTTTTAATGAGTTCGTGAAAGTATATAGAATAATATCCTAAAAAGTTTACATTCCGATCGGATGCAGAACATAAAAGAAAAGTGAAAAAAAAAATTTTTTTCATCCATTTTTTCAAAATTTTGAAATTAAGTCAGGGTAGGAAAAAATAAAAATACAGTGGATAAACCACGTGTTTCTGAACAAAAAATGTCCTAATAAAATTTATCGCTAAAGCCACGGTATTCCTGGAAAGAAATGGTGAAGTAACTTTGTCACTCTGGGCGGCCAAGCGCACGGTTAAATGCATAGTATGGAACCTCTAAGAATTCTTAAAAATTCTAACGAGTAAAATAAAGCTTTTTCTCTCTTTCTGACTACACATTTTTAACATTTTTCTTAGTGAATAGGAAGATAAATAGTGAGTATTGAGGAAAAATATATAATTATGATCGCATATACAGATACCACACATAGCCGCTGAATCGCTCGCATGAATTTTTACGTGACTTTACTGTTTTGTATTTATTACAGGTACACCTATCCACATTTCAACTATATCCAATGGATTTCTTATACTTTTGTTAATGAATTGGAAAATTTCCAGAAGTTATATTCAAAACAATCAAAGATATTTTCAAAGTTATAAGGATAAGATCGTGAAAATTGCAATTTCTTATCATGATCTGATTGATCATATTTTCGAAAAAATGCATACAAGTAAACAAATTTGTGTTTGAACATTCGAAAGGGGGGGGGGGGGCAAGCTGGCGAAGAAAAGAAGATCAAGACAGAAGAACGCCAGAAGAGGCCTTAGCCAGAAAGGTCCAACGAGCCACGACCCAGGGAGGTGGGCCGAAATCGTCTGCGCCGCTCACATTTGTGAGTGGGGCCGACGTAAAGTAAGTTCGCCCGCCCTGCACGAGGCTGGTCCCCGGTCTACAGCGATGTATTGGGGTAAAGGGCAATAGTCCTGCCCGGCCCCAGTCATCCGAGACCGACATCTTTAGCCAAGAACATTGGCGCCATAGTTGCCAACCCTACTGTTTTTTCAGTAGATCTACCGTTTTTTGGTTTTCTTCCCAGTTTTTAGTTCGACCTGCTAAATCTACAGTTTTTTTGCATATGGATCAATTATTTTATTTAAAGTCCACCAAAAAGGAAAAATGCCGCACCCACTGAAATAATTGTAGATACATCCTTGACGATTTCTAAGTAGGTTTCGTAATAGTCGCTAGATGCCGCTAGCGCTATAGCTACTTGTAAAATACACACTCTAGTTTGGAAATCCATTATGATGATTACGCAGTCTTGTTCGAACTCGTTGTTTATGACCAGTGAAACCCAGGCCGATATACTGTTTTAATTCGAATATTTTTTATCGTTTAGTTCTTATAAAACATTGTTCATTATGAGCAGTGATTCTAATTCTGATAATATAGCGTCTACTAGTCATAGTACACCTAAAAAAAAAAAACAAAATATACGAAATATGAACAAAAGATTATTGACTCGTGACTACATAACGAAAGATTTAGTGGATGGTTAAAAAAGAGTGGGAAAGGTACAGACTGGTAACTTCCTTATTTTTCAAGCTACGACCGTGTTCGGCACATCAAATTGTAGATATTTTTAAGGCCTTTAAATATGCATACAGAGTGATTTAAAAAAAAAAATTTTGAAAAAATTATTACGAAAAAAAAAAATTTCCTTGAATATTTTTTCCCTCACCCTGTACATGAACTATGTTAATGTTTTCTTATAAAGGTTTTAATTGGCTTCAATTTATGTTATCACGTCTCTTTCTTTTAGAAAAAAAAAAAAAATTAAAAACACTCCTACCGATTCCAAACTGATTTTTTTAAAATAACTGAAAAAATGTAAATAATAATTTTATAATAATTTTATGCTTTATTTGTAAAAGACATCACAAACAATACTCGTAACGTAACAAAACATCAACAAGAAACAAAAGAAATAAATATTTTTAAAAACAAAACTTTATTAAAATGTAATAATAAATAGGAAATTGCAAAATTTTTATTAATTTTTTTTTTTTTAATAACAAATTGAAGCTAATTAAAACCTCTATTAACACAGTTCATGTACAGGGTGAGGGAAAAAAATATTTAAGGAAATTAATTTTTTTTTTCGTAATATTTTCAAAGAATTTTTTTTAAAATCACTCTGTGTGCATATTTAAAGGCCTTAAAAATATCTACAATTTGATGTGCCGAACATGGTCGTAGCTTAAAAAATGAGGAAGTTACGTGCCTGGGGAGTTTTAAGTGGCTGTATAGTAATAAAAAAACAGTAGATTAACAGTTTCACTAAAATAAATTCCCAGTTTTCTACAGCTTTTTTTTTGCTTATCTACAGTTTCCTCGTCTAACAGAGTTGCAACAGTGATTCGCGCAGAAATTCATTCTCATACCGGAGAGAATACTAGAAGGTTCGCAACATCCTAACCTCAAATATAGTTGTCACGGCGTACGAATAACACTTGTCGGTGGGTGAGAGCGGTGGGTGAGAGTTCTTGATACAACGTCTGCGTCTTATCCGTCTCAGCTAGTAAATCCGCCGCTATCATATACTCGATAATCACTTTGAGTTAGATGGTGAGAGGGTTAGCCCTAGACGAATTTGACCTTTCTATTGTTACTACGTACAAGACCGCCGCTAACCTATGCAAGAGTCATTCCTACGTTAAGCATCAGTATTTGTTGAAAGGAAGTTGCGAACTTAATTATATTGCCTAACGCCACGAACCAAAGTGACCAACGCTGCGTCAACTGAATATCAAATCGACGTATGTCAAAAAATTTGGTTATCGATATAACAGATGTTTATTAACTGTCAGAATGATGCATTAGATTGTTAATTGTTCTAACGACAGCTGTGGGTCGATTATTATCAAAGCGACATAAGTCAGATTAAATGGTTTCTAAGGTGATATTTCTAAACGCCAAAGTTAACAGTCAAACGAGATTTCAGTTGACGTATCGGTTCTCACGTCTCTTATTTTATTCTTTTACTTCGAACGTTTTCGATTTGCAAACCTCATACGTTCGACGATTGGCAATAGTGGGGTGTCTAGGTTCAATCAAAGTCAAAATTATCGACACCCCCTTTTGGCGTTTGTATAATTTATCATTTATATCAGATTGAATGCAACGTTGTTGTCCAATACCCTGGACTAATATTAGTAAGGGATTATGTTTGTATACTAACATTTTGTCGTTTGATAAACTTTGTACTTCCGGGTGTTTTCCCACGTAGTTGATAGGCTCCTGCTGGAGGACTGACAGTCCAGTTCGAGCAACGAGGAGCAGCAGTAGGCAGCTTTCAGCGAGAACCTGAAGATGGCAGATGGGATTCTGCCGAAACGTCGTTTAGACAACAATGGCTCCAGCAGGAGCCTATCAACTACGTGGGAAAACGCCCGGAAGTACACCAACACTTCATTTCACACCCGCGAAAACCTAAGAAATAATATATATCAAGAAAATCATCAAGCAACGAAACTAAAATGTTTTGAGATGTACTTTTTTATGAATCCGCGTTATTACAACTTAATAAACCATAATGATTATGAAGTGTACATACTTTTTAACAGTTCTCAATGAAGAAAGATTTTTTTTGAAGGGCTTTTATTTTTTTCTATATTTTTTATTGCGACGATTGAGTTCGGGCGTGATAATATATATAAGTATATTTTTCCCATCCATCCTTTGCTTGTATTGTTTAAAACAAAAAAGTATCAGAAAGCTACAATTTCCTTCTTTCAAATGAACTAACACTCATATGGATTGAACAAATTCTGATTTAGTGACATGTAATTCAGTGCGTCGGTGTCACAATCATGTGTATTCAAGCGTGCGCACGCATGGATCTCGCTCCGAGTTATAACGTTACATTTGACTATTTTTTTCGGGAAAACCATAGCTTTAGCGATACATTTTGTTAGGATATTTTTTGTTCATAAATATGATTTCTCCATCTGTATTTTTAATTTTTTCCTAGCTTGACTTAATTTCAAAATTTTGAAAAAATGGATTAAAGAAAATTTTTTTTCATTTTTTTTTAATTTCTGCATCTGAGCGAAATGTAAACTTTTCAGGATATTATTCTATACACTTTCACGAACTCATTAAAAAAGAATTATTCATTTTGCAGGTTTTTGTAGGTAAAGACCTTCAGCGACTGGCCTATACAGTTTAACTCCTGATTTAAGGATGCATAATAGTCGTAATCAAACTGGCCTAACTCCATGATGTTTTTCAAGATTAGAACATATATTTTCCTAACGAACTTTGTATAATTTAAACGTTTGGAAAAAATGTTGATTCTATCGAAACACTGATAAATTATTTGTTTACATCATTATATATGCTTTAACATAATAGTCAATTTAATATGTATGTGTAATAATAGGTAACCAAAAAAACTTTTCCTTTAAGCCGTAATTACCGACGAAGTAAAAGCGACACGATACATCTATATACATTTTTACACAAAATTATCTGATCAGAAGTAATAAGCAGAAGAAACGCTTGTCTTAGAGAATTAAGTTCGCCCACACTAGAGTAGCATTCCTCCTTGATATCACGCGCCTCCACCTCATTACCTTGGTTACCATCTGTCGACAAAACTGGGCTCGTTACCGCCACTTGAACACTCGAGCTGTTATAGATGGTTCCAATACGACGGCAGTCATGTGGAAAACTTCTGTTACCGATACCATGACAACCGTTTATAATGAATCTCTAATTATACGCCGACAAGGAAAGTTTAATTTTGCAAAAAGTAGTCCCTGTAGATGATGCGTGTAAATGCGATGTCGATATATACGAGAAGTCACATGAAAGCAAAGTTACGAACATAGACAGGATGTGAGAGGTCAACGTAATCTTTAATTACGACATAATTCAATACACATATACATTTCACAATTAAAGTTAAATAGTGGGAAAATTGTATACAGGTTGCGGAATAAAATTTGTACCATGGATTATTTTCATAAAAGGTACTTGTATACTAAAATGAACTTTTACAGTTTTTAATATAATTTGGTATACTAATAAATAAAGTGATTTTACACTTGAATTTTCAATAAAAATAAAATTGTAATCGGAGTAATCGATTCGGAAACTTTGACAAATATTGCCTTACTTGACATAGTAAAGCTCGGATGCACGCTAGGCTAAGTTAATTTTCGCTCTAAATACCACAACTTTTAAGAAATATGCTTCAAAAACTAGTATAACATTAAATAGTGTTTCATTAACACTTTGTTAAAACCCTGAGAAAATCGTCCGTCTAGTACGAAAGTTATTAGAACTTAAATCAATTTTAAGTCCTAAATTTGTATAAAAAAAGCGGCTGTTGAAATTGACTTGCAACGCGAATATTTAAATTTTTAAAAAGTATAAAATTGAACGTAATATCATTGTTGTATTTTTTTATTTGCTTTTGGAGTTTTGCAGAATTTTGTTCATATTCGTTTACTTCATGCGATTTTCTTGTACGTAAAACCCAAACGAATGAGCAATTAAAAAAAAAATCCAAATTGAAAGTAAACCACAATGTTTTTCACTGTTTATGTCTCCAAATATAGAATTAATGAGCATTCTAAATATTTTAGATTTGTACCAAATTCCTTTACGTTAATCATGCGATTTCCTTCATCAGCATGATCTTGGCATTCGGTTGAAAGGTGAGAATTAGGTTTAATATTTCTAATACCTTTTTTAAGTCTTAATTGTTTTTTTAGGGCACTTTTTTAATAAACTTGCCTTTATATTTTAGTTGTTCTGACATTTTTAAATGCGTTGTATTATTATTTAAGGTTATTACCTCTAACTTCATCTAAACTCTGGCGTTTTAATTCATTAAATCCACCGCTAGATTCGCTTTTATCAGTATACAAGTACCTTAAGAAATACTTTCTCAAGAAAACAAAAAAAGAAATTATAGATATATCAATTTTTTCGGTGAATGGTTAAAATTTATGTTAGCTAACCAAGTTTAAATTTTAACCAGCATTTTAATCTAGGTTAGTGCTCCGCTTTGGTGTTGTGGAAGAAAATTCGCAAATAAATACAAGGCAGTTCACTTGGTAGGTACCTGGAGCATATTGCACAAAAAATTTACATTACTACGTCAAAATTGGATCGGACGTGCCAAACCTGTTTGCAGATCAAACAGTTATTATAGCAGGTTCGAAATTTTACAGAAATACAAATTTAATATTTTATTTATTTAAAAAACGGTTGCCGTTAACCTTACAGCTGTCGCTGTTGTTTTGTCTTACATTCCATCGACGTAACAAAATTATTCAAAGTATATTAAGAATTGGACGTGTCTGCTGTCTTGAAGGGGCTATTAATGCTTATTAATGTTCAGTGTGGTTAAAAGGATTAAAAATTCTGATGTGGCATTAATACTGAAGTAGATAAATAAAACTATATTAATCTCTAGATGTAAATGTCAATGTTTTTAAAAGCCTTCCAGATCAACTCAACGGTATTTAAGTTAATATTTCGCATGTTAAAATAAATGAATAAAATTGTCAATCAAAATATGTATGATATTATTGCATTTCATCACGTAAATAGTACCTAAAACTGTGTAAATTAGGGAATTAAACATTAATATTAAATCTCAGACTAAATGTTTTATAATTAACGATAAGGCAGACTTACTTAAATAAATAATACGAGAATAAAAGTGCTTCTACTTTTTTTTAATATTTAATTAGTTACAACTTCACAAACAAAACTTTTTTCTAGAAAGGTAATATTTTTGTTAAAATTTTATTTAAGTTAAGGGTAAATTTGATTTCTACTTAGAAAATGTTGTTACTTTTTTGTAGAAGTTGTCCTCACTACGATTTTGGCATATATTGGTTAAACTATATTTTATTTAGTGAAATGTCCGTAAAAGATTCTCTTTAATTACTGGTACATCCAGTGGAAGTACAGTAACGCAAAAAAAATTCAAATTTCATCGGGATACTGGACTGCACTCACACTGGCAGAAATCGAACGGTTACTAAAAACGCATCAAATGTAATTCCAACTGCGAGATATATTTATTTAAACACATCATCTATTAATAAGAGGAGATATCTCATTGTAAACCCCATCAATAATAAATTGTACAGTGTTCTTTGACAAACGGAATCTTTGAAGAAATTCGTCGTCATCCCACAATAAAAAATTGTTTAGTCTCTCTCGAAAAACTCATCGCGAAATTCTAGGATTTCCAATATATTCTACCACTTGTAGAAAATTTTCATCAACGTCTAATCTTCCAAGTATTCCATGGTATACATAAAATTACTTGGATATTTTGGGTTAAACTATCAATTTTCGTGGTTTAAATGATTTAAAACTACGTTTATTCATTAGTAAAATTTGGTTCGATGGAAAAATTTGGTAGGTTAAACCAAGTTTTACGTTTAAATGGTTTTATTATAAATTTGTAGGATCCACTAGCAAATACAACTACGCCACTGAGAGAACAAGAGTAGAAACTGTTTTACAGAGTTGTGGAGGTGTTGCTGCATTTTTCTCATTTGCTAATTCCAGATATTTTCATTAAAACTTTCAAATTACATTGTTGTTTAATGTAAAATTAATGAATAAATCTGTAAAGCGTAAATAACACTTTATAACTAGTAAACAAAATGAACGTCAAAACAGAATTTGTTATTTACTATTTTGTATGTTGCATGCCTAAGCGGATAAAATAAATTTCCAGAATAATTATAAAATTTTCTAAAATTTTAATTACAAATATAATTAGCACTTTAACGAGCAGCAAATTAGTTGTTTGGACTATTTGAAATACAGAGATTTGGTAGCATGTTTGCATTATACATAATTAATTTTGTTAACAAACTGAAAGTTTCATATAGCATATATTTCTGACATTCTTCATAGGAAGGGAAACAAAGCCCTTCAAAAAGAAACTTTTTAAAATAAACTTAACATGATATTCCAAGTTGAAGGATATTGAAATAAGAACTAATTGGTTCTAAGTTTCATATTTTAGAACTGGAATTGGAGATACGATATAAACCTATGACAATATAAAAATAATTGCTTAAAGTTATATTTAATTGAAAGATTACAATGGAAAATTATCGTTTCCGGACCCTATTAGTTTTTTATAGTTAACGGAATTTAAAAAGATCCTATGTAATTTGTTTCATAACAGTTTTTATAGAAACAGATCTCATGTTTTATAGTAGTAGAGCAAAAGCGAGTAGAAGCTGTACTCAGGCGTAGCCAACTGCGAATATCTATTTGATTAACAGTTCTTTCGAACACGGTACCATTCACTATTACGTGGTGCCACTGAAATTAAGCACATCGTCAATATATCTTTTATTTTTCAAATAGGTATCCGACAACACAGATTGCAACTTTAATTTGTTTGATAATAGTTTTATTGAGCATGAACAGTTTCAATATTTTACAATAAAATTGATATATCATCACGATCACAAAGTAGACAGACGAAGAAATAAACAATGTAAAAGGGCTTATAAAAATCGTACTTTTTTTTAAACACAACGATTATACAGTTACAAATAATTACTTTTATATCAGTTTTAGTCAGTTTTATATCAGTTTTTAAAGTTTTCCCACTCAAAAGGTGAATTTTGTCTTGAGGTTACCAAAAATTATAATATAAAATATCACCCAGACCTCCGTTTAGTTGGACCTTACTAGCTACTTCTGATCGGTGTGAAAAAACGAAAAATGGCCGACTGCAGATACCTATTTGATTAACATTCGCTTCGTATACGGCACAATTCACTTTTAGAGGAGCAGGTATAAACAGTTCGGTATATATAAAAAATGTTTTGATAATGTTAATGGACATAATGGATATAATTTAAAACATATTCATGTAAATTAATACCGTAATTCAATAGCAATATAAATTACTGTTCTTAAAACATTGTAAATGTTTAATATTGATAGCTTTTATCTCATTACCATGTTTAAACTTAATTAACGTGCAATATGCATGGACCAGTTTTAATTGTGTTATTATTTTCTCTAATGGATGTTGAATTAATGTTACATTATTTTGAATTTAAAAATACGATATTACTAGGGAATATGCATAATATCAGTATATTTATTATACTTTTCGCAAACACGAAAACGAAGAGTATATTACATTTGATCGGCACATTTCTAAAATCGGAAATATCGCTCGTAGACAAAAAAAATTCATATCATTGTATTAGTGAACGAATTCTGAACAACTTTCAAAATGTCTATCTGTCCGTTTGTCCGTCCGTCTATCTGTCACGTTTCTCGTAAGCATGATAACTTAAGAACGAAAAGTCCGATTGCATTGAAAATTGGGTAATAAGTTAGTGTTAGCTAGAGGAAGAACCATGTTGTACTTGATCAAAATCGATCAGTAAATAAGAAAGTTATAAATTATTTAAATTTAAAAAAATATATTTTTTTGATTTTTATTATATTTTAATAATTGAATAGAAATCTGGTGAAATGATAATTTGAATGATTTTAATAACTATTTATATATTTTGCTAATATACATTTCATAATATAATTTATCCAGTTGTGGAAACATGATATCAACCCATCACTTATAATGTAAAAAATTACATTTTTTTACGTGGTAGGTGGTGGTGCAGTTCTTACGTTTTTGAACCCAAAAGTCCTTTCACTATATTTTACCCTCTAACTCCTTTCCATTCCCTCTATTCGTCTCCTTTTTGTTATTTCTATTAATTTTTGTTCTTTTGTCCTTTTCTGTCTCCCTTTTCAAAATCCCCTCTCGACCAATAACCTCTTGAAAATCCAAACATTTTAAATCACAACTTCCCTTCCACCCTACCTTTCCAGAGGCAGTCTAACCATCGGACGAAGGACATTACTAGTTCGAACAGGTTTTTTCGTTGAGTTTTCCCCGTACCAGCAACCAGAACTGAAAAAATGCGCGAGTGCCGCGACTCAAAACACTATGTGCCTAATTTTAAGTTTGTTTTTACTTTTAAAATTAACCTTAATATTTCAAATCACTTCTCGATATTATCAAAATAAATTGTTAACTTTAAGTTTTAATCGTTAAACAGGAGTGCTAACCACTCCACCCCAATTATTGTTTAAGCCGAACCGAAACCGCTCCGCCCACCCACGCATTCACCACGATGCTGCGCGCCGTGGTTGCGTGGGTGGCTCCGGACCGGGATCCGGCCAGGCGCATTACTGTACAAGTAACTGTTAATAAATTCATTTTGATTGATTGATTGAACCTAAAAGTCCCGGGTTCGAAACCCACGTAGATTTTGGGTGTAGTTTTTTTTAAATTTATTTTATACTGAGTGTTTCACAAGTTCGTCTAAAACTAACATTTACTAAAACTGCGAAGAGTATCCTATAGAACATGTAACAATTATGTAAAAAGTCCAGTAAATAGGCGAAGGGTGTAATGCTTCCTCTAATTTCATAATTTACTTTACTTTTAATAGAGGTAAAAATTCTGAAAACTGGGAGGACTATAAAAAAGCCCTCGCAGAGTACATCAAAGAACTGAGAAGGTCAAAAAGGAGATCACAGAGACAGTTCTGTAGTGGTATATATTAATTTGCCCCAGCAGTCCATCTACAAAAAGTCCTTGCAAACGGCCACTCAAATGGAACAAAAGCCCGATGGCCAGTATGTAGGGTCAACAGGAAATCATAAGAGTACGTTTAGGTACTCAGTTCCCTGGCTCCCATGTAACCGAAGATGAATTCTCAAATTCCCACAGGCCTATCTGGAGGAGGACGCAAACCATCCTACCAGGGAAGGAAAAAGGCTAGCTGGAAAAATATTTTCTCCTAGGAGAATTAAATGGATGGTATCGACCTTTAAATCACCAGACAGGGACGATATTTTTTCTGTTCTGCTCCAACATGGAATTGAGGAACATATCCCATGCTTGAGAAATATATTAATAGCGATCTATGGGTATATTCCCAAAGCTTGGAGGGAGGTTAAAAATAGGTAGTTGCCCGCCAGACGGGCCTAAATCTTATCGCCCCATTAGCTTTATCTCATTTCTCCTAAAAACAATGGAGAAAATATTAGATCAACATATTAAAAGCGAAATTATTACAGGGGAACCGCTTCACTCAAAACAATTTGCCTATCAACCCGGCAAATCGAGAATAAATGCTCTAGACGTCCTGGTTAAAGGCATCGAGAGCGCCATTTCCAGCAAAGCAACTGGCTATATGTGCTTTCATAGATATAGAGGATGCTTTTGACAACACCTTCTATGAATCCATACAAAGAGCCGCGGAAATAAGGGGAATAGAATCCTCAACAATCAAACTGATTCAATCCATGCCATGAAGCAGAATAATTACCACAAATATGGGAGACGAGTCGGCTACTGTGACTGCAGTCAGAGGCTGTCCACAACGTGGGGTCTTGTCGCCCTTGCTGCTGTCAATGGTGGTCGACGAAATCCTCTATAAGTTGAGTAAATCCGACTTCACCGTTCAGGGCTATGCTGATGACCTGCTCGTTACTGTGAGTGACAGACACTAGGTTATGATCTCAAACCTCATGCAAATTGCTTCAAAGATAATATCTAAATGGTGCTCGTCAGGAGCCCGTAATGTCAACCCAAACAAAACAAAGTCTGGCTGAGTTATGAAATTGGCGGCACTTCGAAATTTGTAA
Source organism: Rutpela maculata (assembly GCA_936432065.2). Taxonomy (NCBI): domain Eukaryota; kingdom Metazoa; phylum Arthropoda; class Insecta; order Coleoptera; family Cerambycidae; genus Rutpela; species Rutpela maculata. The sequence goes on from OW386291.2 coordinate 101,485,952, forward strand.
ATATAAAAAATTATTGCTCCTAATTTCACAGTCCTGGAAATTTTTTCCACGATAGTCTATACTGTAAATCCATGATTTTTTTTTTTGAACTGTTTAACGTCGGCCTATTTCCGCTACCAGGGCGTATCACCGACGCCAGGAGACGAGCTACCCCCAACCTGGAAATTTTGCCGAACCTCTTCCCTTAAGAAGAGTAGGGATCTTTTATTTGCCTAACATTTAATAGACAAGGGACCGCCTGCTTTACATCCCCTCCAAAGGATGGTATATCCACTACGTAATCCTCGTCTGAAATTACGTAACTTCCGAGTATACACTGATATACAAGCCTCTAGAAGGTGGGACGAGAACGCTGTATTTCCCAAGATGGGAGCCCATCCAAGTACTAACCGCGCTCGACGTTGCTTCAACGGAATATCGACTGATATTCACATTGAAGTCGCCTCTACGCTCGCCCCTATAAAAAAAAATTAATCTGGATGTTATTTACAATCACCAAAGCCTCTCCAAACTATCTCGAGGTTTTCAATAATACGCGCTCAATTCAGTATGCTCTGAATTTTATAAAAACTTTTTGGGCACTTAGGCCGGAAAATTTTTAATTATGATAAGCTTTTAACAGGGTTCCGTACCTCGACAATCAGACTAATGGAATGTGGAACTACGAAAATATAAAAATTCAAATAGAGAGAAATAAGAGCAGAATGCAACGCAGGAAAATTCTTATATTTTTTTACATCATAGTCCATTCTCAAATAGCCAAAAATCCCGTGTCGCTTGGATGCTCTGCCAATTTTAAAAAACCTCCAGAACACGAAAGTACTGCTCTGATATAACAAATTTTTTGAGGTTGGCATTTTGGAAAATTGTTGTAAAAAAAATATGGCGGATCAAAGATGGCGGCGCACGACTTCTTTAAACAAATTCTATCTCCGTTATTTCTTATCGGATTTTAAAGAACAAAAAAGCAAGTACTCATTTTAAGTACACCTTTTATAAAAAAAATAGTGCTGTCATATAAAGTCATGATGTTTTGTAAATTTTTTAAATAAAAGAATTAATTTATTAGTAGTAGTACTGTTTGTTTTACTAGACAATCAGGCCGGGATGGCCCATTTTGCTCTAGGGATCTACAGTTTAGCGTGGACTCCAAACCACGGTCCTCGACCACCAACTTCGACCCACCCTGGTCCCGCTACACCACCCTTCAAGGCGGCGCATTAGCCCGAGGTTCCCGGGTCTCCTGGACCAGCCACCGCCTTTCAAGGTGGTTCACTAGCCCTAGGATTGCCTCTGTTGGCAGCCTACCGACTATTAGATGAGATCGTGGGTCACCCATCCAAGTGCTGGACGCACACAGCGTTGCTGCACCTCGCTGATCGAGCAATCAATCAATCAATCAATAGTATTTATTCAGTATTAATAGTACAATATGTGTACTTAAACCGGTGATCGTAACTCATCCCCTATTAATTCATTAACTTATTTACTTTTAGCGGAAAATCCATTGTAGTACATGAAAAACTCTTCAAATATAAGTTGTGAAGAATTTAATGCTGATTTTAAATATGCCTTCACTTTTGCATTTACTTTAAATAATAATAGTTTTAAACGTCAAAAACCTGGCGCGTGTCGTTTTCCAAAACGAAATAATCTGACGGTGTATTAGCGGTTATGGATATATTTAATAGCAACTTTTCAAAACAAATTACTTCTAACATATGAATTATTATCTATTATAGTCGTTATGCATAATGTAGTATTATCAACTATATATTTAAACAAAAACATAAATAATAATTGTTTTTACAATGTTTTAAATTAAATATTTATAATTCAATAATAAAATGTTCAGTATAGCAAATATAGAAAATTTCAAGCGGAATATAATTAATACCATCAATATGTATTTGTTACAAATTTGGTGCTACCTATTTTAGACGTTCTTATTATTTTATTAAATTATTATAAAGTGTTGCCTCTAAAAACAAATATATTAACAGGACGTGGAAAAACAAGAAGAACGATTTGGCTGAAACATATTACCGCTACTTTAGGTCCGGGTATTACAGAAGCTATCCTTGGATTCCATACATTTACTGGAACCGCTATAACCGGAAAATTTTTCAGGAAAAGCAAAGAAATGTGTTTTAAGATATATTTAGGCTTAAATGAAGATGACAGTATTTTAAAATCGTTTTCTTTACTGGGTTCGGAGGAAACACCAAATGATCAAATGAATAGGGACTTTGAAAGATTCGTTTGTATGCTTTACAAATCTACAACGATTACTTCTGTCAAGGAATTACGATGGAAATTATATTCTATAAAAGGACAGCAAGGAGAGAATTTGCCACCTACGCTTAATGCTCTTGAACAGCATAATCTTGGATAAATATATTAATTTAATCGAATACTGCGCTATTTAGTAATGTTGGGTTTCTTATATAGGGCAAATTTTATAGCGAGGGTATGGAAGTTAAGTCATACCAATATTCAGAAACTTGCCAATCCAGACCTATGTGGATGGAAAAAAATGGAAGGAAGTTTATATGCGGCAGTTCCAATTACAAAGCCACCTGCTCCTGAAAGTCTATTGTTTTTAATAAAATGTGGCTGTAAAAAGTGATGCGTCAGCAAAAGTTGTAGTTGCAAAAACATTTTTTATGTTGTAACGAAGCTTGTGCATGTACAGAATTTGAATGTTCCAATATTGAACTAATGCCATATCTGACATAAATGATGACGACGATACGGAAATTGATATATCTGAGTGTGAATCGGGTAATATCAATATATTTTAGGTAAAAACAAAATAGCTTAAGTAAGAATACAATTCTTTCAGAAGACTAGCAAAAAAATTCGGTCTGGCTGAAAGCTGCAAGAACTTTCATATACGATATTGCTGAAAACTTTATATTCATAAAGTATTGTTTTTATCCGTATTTAATATCTAATAAATAATGTTTATTTTTTTCTCATACTTTTTTTTAAAGAAATGATTCGTCACCAAACTAAGGAAAACATTTTCAAACTTAGCATATTTAATAAGCACCTCTCTTGAAACGTTGAGAACTTCTGTTTTTAAATTGCTAGTGTCCATAACAGCTACTGAACTGTGGTAGGTTCTTTTGATGGCAAAGTGACACGCGCAAGGTTTTTGACGTTTAAAACTATTATTATTTAAAGTAAAAGCAAAAGTGAGGACATATTTAAAATCAGCATTAAATTCTTTACAACTTATATTTGAAGAGTTTTTCATGTACTATAATGGATTTTCCGCTAAAAGTAAATAACTTAATAAATTAATTCCGATATTTTCATTTATCTAAGAAATCTACAAAATATCATGACTTTATATGACAGTACTATTGTTTTTATAAAAGGTGTACTTAAAATAAGTACTTGCTTTTTTGTTTTTTAAAATCCGTTAAAAAATAACGGAGATAGGATTTATTCAAAAAAGTCATGCGCCGCCATCTTTGATCCGCCATGTTTTTTTTGTAACAATTTTCCAGAATGCCAACCTCGAAAAAATTGTTATATTAGGGCAGTACTTTCGTGCTCTGGAGGTTTTTTAAAATTGGCAGAGCATCCAAGCGAATGTCAATATGAGAATGGACTATCATCCTACCATGTCACTTTATTTTTAGAGGGTTGATAAAAATTAGAACAGGTAGGGAGCGAGAACGTAACGACTCTGGAATCCACTTTTCTGTTTGCCTATGCCACGGATTAAATAAATCACATGTTTAACTTATAAACCAGAAGAAGAATTGTAATATTTTATCATATGTTGGTACAATATACATCTTGCATAGTTGTTGTAGGGAAAAAATAATGCTCTTTATTTAAATAATACTGATTAACTTATATTCACCATTACTTCTCATACCATCATGTTACAACGAATCAATGCTCCCCGGCCTGTTGCATCAGGTCCTAAAGTCGACATTCCATGTCCTAATTTCAACATTCATAATTGCTTAAGGAACTAATTAATATATATTATTTATTTAAATACCTAAGCTCTATATACACGATAGTTGGTTAAGGTAGGCTTATGCTACAGAATCACCAAAATTGATGATTTCATAAAATAAATATTTTTCAAGCTAATAAAACATAATTCTGCTCTCTACACATGCTTTTTTAATGCTCTAAATTATAAAAGAACATATATGAGAAGGTAAAACACCAATCGTCTTATAATCGAACGCACCGAATTAAGCCCACCTGAGTCTGGCGTGGCTTTGGTGAACTCAGAAACTAAAAGCAATTATTTTTAAAGTATTTTTCGGTTTCTTACGTGCCAGACATATTTTCTAAGCTTGCAGATCAGCCAGACTGTTTTTTTTACTTGATTTTAGTGCACGACTTGTTAGTAGAACCAATTTCATTACTGTAAAAAAAGTGGAACGCATTTGTATTTTCTAAGGCATTTTCTGACTGAACCCATCGGAAAATCCAACATAATATACGATTTTTTACTTGGATTCACTAACTGAACAATCTTATCGATGTTCGCTGACTGGAAAAATCAGTACCAAAAAAATTAACTAGTTCTTTGATTATTATATTCATTTTGAGAAAACTCCGTTTCGATTATAATTGCATAATCCCAAATTCAGTTAACACGTCGATTTTTATTGAATATTTTATAGCTCTTGTATACAAATACGGTTGATATTCGGCATTTTCTATCACCCAATGGGAGGTATCGAGTAATTGCAGTATTTTGGACTCAAACATTGCGTCATATTAAATCTATTATCGGACATAATACTTTTACTACGCTTTCAAATTCGATATAAATGTTGCCTGTTTCGATACTCAAAATGTAATAATCCGGATTTAATCACTTACATTATATAAGCAAATATGTACACAAAAAGCAGATACACAATTCAGTCGACGGTTCCCGAAATTTGTGGTAAACTAACAATTGAATATTCTTATGTACGAAACAAATTATGATGCTCTAAAATAAGTTTGTATTCGTAGAGGAGCGAGTTTGTAATCAATACCGAGGTTAATATAATTTCGACGATATGGGTCAGTCAGCGGGATTTTACGATTTATATTGACTCCGAAAGTTATGAAACTTCTTAGGCATGTTGTAGTAGCTTTCCTAACTAATAATATGGATGCATAGTCCACTCAGTTGCCCGGAGTAGGTAAAATTTTGAAGGAACGTTTTCGAAGGAACACTTAGAGTAAAACTGCAAAAAACTGTAGGTTGATAGGCTCAATTCCTTCATCCAATCTGAAAAAAGCATATCTTTGTTAACCCTCTAACGACAAAGTTCAAATAAGCAACCACACATCCATCCATCAATTAGTCGGAAACTCCATTCTATGTATATTTCCTCTGTACATTTTAGCTTGAAAAAATATATAACCAAAAAATATATAAAAATTGTAGGTAAAATAATTAAAAACTTATAAGGAACATACGCAAAAGGTGAAAGACATACAAAAATGCATAAAATTAACGACAGAAAAGACTACAATATTACTACAATCAATTATAAAAAATATATATTGGAAACCGCGAAGGAGCCATGACTAGACTAATCACACATAAAACATATATACATGAAAAAAGAGAAATAAAAATATCTGTTAAATTTTCACCAAATCGATCTATAATTACACGAAAACTACAACATTCTAACCATTTCTAAGTATTAAGAAGATAAATGAGGATCACGATCCTGAGAATATTTGACTTTAAACAGCTTATCTCACAGTGAGCCAGGTAATAGAAAACAAAAATATCCTGAGGCAATATCTTACCACTTGAGAGAAATTTGTCGCACCATAATAGGTAACTTGTATATTTCTTTGTTATTTCATTAGATTATTTATTTGTACGGAAAAATAGGTTATCACAGAATTTTTGCAACAAATAAAAGTTAACCCTGCTGGATAAAGCACGACGAAGGAAACTTTAAAATTGATACCACAATATTTATCGTGCTCATATCTATCGAAATAGAGCGTTTTTAATAACCTCGAATTCCACGTTTTTATTTTTGCGTGAGAACCACTGTTCCCGCGCAAAATCCTTAAAACTTGTCGGCTTAAAACCTGCTAATTTCAGCTTCATTTTCTGCACACTACTACCTTATGGCCGGAAAGCGTTTAGATAATGCATTTCCTGTCAATTGGATTGGCAGAGCAGGACCAGTCGCATGGCCATCTGTATTTCCAGATCTACTGCCACTGGATTATATATGGGGATACGTAAAGGAAATTGCTTACCAGACGAGAGCCTCTACTAGAGCTAATATGATGAACAGAATAAGGAATGTATTCAATTCAACAGATTCTACCACACTTAGGAACGTTTCTTCAAATTTTAAAAAGAGAATGAATAAATCCACTAAGGCGAGTAGAAAGCTTATCGAACATTTATTGTGATAATATTATCGTTTTGTAGTTAGTATGGTTATTGTATATGTTTTTTTTTTCAAGTGCTCCACTTATTTCGTGCATATTTAGTTCTGTTAAGAAAATAATTCAACTTAAATTTATTAATTTGTATAATCATTTATCACCTATCTCATTATAATTAAACAATCATGGGAAGTTCTGCATATTTTTTAATAAACTCGAATAGTCTTGAAGCCGTCGAAAAGAATTTTTTGTTTGAGCTAAATAGTGTGACGCTTGCAAAAGACAGAGCGGGATATGCAGGGTGTTTGGTACATTGATAGAAAGTTTTTACTGGATTATAGTTAGGGTCGTTTCGAACCTATATGACCATATTTACCCTTATGCAAAATCTCACCGTTTTTGAGATATGGGCATTTTTAGATGTTTTTGCGAAATAATTGAGTTGTCACTAATACATGTTATTGTTTATGATAATAAATACTTTCAGCTTTCTTAAATAGTTTTTTTTAGATATTTTTAACATGCACTTTGTCGAAACAACACAAAAAGAAATGCCAAAGTATCGGTATAAAAATTATGTAGGACAATTTATGTGTTGAAATGCTTTGGTTCGATTTTTTTTCTATTTTAGGCAAAATTTTCTCAAAAGCGGCGCCTACTTCAAGAGATTCAAATAGTTCTAAAAACTTCTGTATTGCATACTCTTTCCAATGGTATACCACGTTATGACAGAATTATAGTTCATTAAACGAAAAAGGAAACATATTTGCAGACCATTACATTTTTAATGAGGAATAAAATTAGTAAAATTATAAGTAATGATGATTTTATTACTATTATTTCCAGTTTTAACTAAAACAAATGTAACTAAAACTAATAATTAATTCATTTCGTTTTCAAAATGAGAACCTCCATTTCTAACGCATTTACGTGTCCTCTTTCGTATTTGCGTAGTGGTGACGCCTAACCTCATTTCTTCCCTTAATCTGGCACCTGCTTCATTAATTCTCCGTACAAGGTGGTCACGGTCGGTTATTTCAATCTCAAAAACTAGTCTCTCATTCTACCCCGGACATGAAAATCAAGGAGCGTCAAGTCTGGGGACCTCGCTGGCCACAATATTAGCCCATTTTTCCAACTCCAACGATTAGGAAATATTTCGTCTAACAATTCTCTCGCAGTAATTCGGTAATGAGCAGGATATCCATCGTTTTGAAATATCAAGCTGTCTCTTACATTTAGGGATATGTTGTCTAAGATATTATGGTAAATTATTCTGCGAAACTCTAAATAACTGTCTCCATTTAAATTATCTGGAAGATAATACGGACCAATGAAAGCTCTCCCAGTTACCGTTGCCCATACATTCACACTAAACTTGTATTGAAAAGAGGTTTGTTTTTTCATGTGCGGGTTTTCGTCAGCATCAGCCCAGTAATGAAGATTGTGAAAATATTATATTATGTTATTCCTTCTCGAGAACACTTCAACTCGTCTGTCCACAAAATACTTTAAAGAAAACGTTCATTTTCCAGATCAGCGTTCAGCACAAAACGGCAAAAGGCAGTTCTCCGTATTGGGTCACCTTCTTCGAGGCCCTAAACAGGCGTGTAGTGGAATGGATGTTTTCCTTCAATCCTAAGAATTGTCCAAACTTTCCATATGGACAAATTCAGTTGAAGAGCTACTTCTGCTGGTAGGATCTGCTTGTAGGATCTGCTTCGAAAGCCTCCAAAATTTGCTCATCTACTTCAGGACCATGTTGCACAATATGCACCCGTTCCCTATGATGAAGGTTACCTGTTCCAGGTATACGTTGATATGTGTTACAAATCACCTGGATATTGGGAATTCTTCTTGTTGGAAATCGTTCCCGATAAAAATCTTTAGCTGCTGCTTCATTTTCGTCGGCCATTCCGTACATAAAGAGAATATCGGCATATTCGGCATTAGAAAAAGATCATTGCAGATCATTGCAGATCAGGTCATTGCAGAAAAATGTGACAATACTATGAACAATTAAATAAAACAGCGTTTGACACAAGCGTTCAAATGTCTCACTGGTATCCAAGGAAAACAATTTTTTGCGTCTGGTCGCCTGATATCTACCCTTTGTTTATTTCGTTTCTTGTTCACTGTACGTGTAAAAGCGTTTGTTTTTATTTCAATATGTCACAGACAGAAAACTGTCTTTAAACATTAGTAAATGATATCACCGATTTGTGGCTGAAAGAATTTATTATGATTTTGTTTAATATTCTTTCCTTATTAAAAACGTACTTGTCCATAAATATGTTTCTTTTTTAGTTTAATGAACTATATTCTGTCATAACGTGGTATACCATTGGAAAGAGTATGCAATAGATAAGTTTTTAAAACTATGTGAATCTCTCGAAGTAGTGCCGCATTTGAGAAAATTTTGCTTAAAATAGAAAAGAAAAATCGCACCAATGTATTTCAGCACATAAATTGCTCTACATAATTTTCATACCAATACTTCGGCATTTCTTTTTGTATTGTTTCGACAAAGTACATACTAAGAATATCTAAAAAAAATATTTAAAAAAGCTGAAGTATTCAGTATCATAAAAAATAACATGTATTAATAACAACTCAACTATTTCGCAAAAATATTTAAAATGCCGATATCTCAAAAACGGTGAGACTTTGCATACGGGTAAATATGATCATATAGGTTCCAAATGACCTCAACTATCAGCCAGTGAAAACTTTCTATCGATGTACCAAACACCCTGTATAGGACAGTACCTAGAGGTAAAAAATATGCAAAACTTCGGAATAATGTCATATTGAACGGATTTCGTTCATTTTTGGCAGTATAGTAGTAAATACTTCACAGAAAAGTTTCTATATTGTGCGGGGGCTTGCTAATTTATAGGAGGTGGATGCCAATTATTTAGAGTGAGAGTTAAATATCTCAGAAACTGTGACACCTACGCCAAGAATGCTAATAGGTAGAATAATAGGTTATTAATTAAGCTTTCAACTGTTTTTTTTATTTGTTTCTGTAGCATAAAAAACAAAGAAGTTATAACCGAAGCAATGTGCGTCTACACATTTTTTTAATAACAACGTCGACATTTTGTTACTGCAATTAGCCAATAATTAAAAAAAAGGAATTTCAAACACAGCTTCTCAGTAATATATAGCATGCTCAAATTTTTGGTTTGGATACAGCACTTGCTTTAGAAAAAAAATACAGTTTAAACTATAGACTTTTTCTCGATAAAACGTAATTTTTTTTTCCTTTTCCAAATATCTCAATAAATATTAGTTTTATTGAAAAATGGCTAGAGACCAAAAATAAAGCTCAAAAACTGATCATGAATTTCGCTTGTTTATTTATTTACATAAGTTTAATAGTTTCGGAGATATGAAAGTCTACAAATGGCGTCCGAACCTTTATAAGACGAAAAATGCAACTTAAATGTTAAATATCTCAGAAATTGTGACACCTACGTCACGCATGCTAAGAAATGGAATTAAAGACAATTAATTGCGCTTTCAAATTATTTTTTACTCGTTCCTGCGGCATAAGAAATAGAGAAGTTATGACGGAAAAATATGCGTATTTATATTTTTTTATATAAAAAGGTCGTCATTTTGATACTCTAATTAGCCAGTAATTTAAAAAAATTATCTCAAATATAGTTTTTCGTTAAGATGTAGCATTACCCAGATGCTCAAATTTGTTTGCTCATTTAAAGCACTTGCTTTAGAAAAAAATGCATTTTAACTTTAATGGTAATTTCGAAACACTTAGACACCAAATATAAACTTAAATATCTCCGCAATTATTAATCCTACATCAATAAACAAAAAATATAATTAATTCCCAGTTTGTACTTTCTGTAATTGGTCTGTAACATTTTTTCGATGAAGTAATACTTTTCGGGATACTTGGCGAAAGCCGTTTGGAAATACTTTTTTTTAAGCTAAAATCGCAATTTTGAAGTCGTTATAACTTAAAAACTATGAATTTATGTGAAAAATTGCATAGAACCTTTTCTTCTTAAAATTTGATTCTATTTCAGCTCTAATAAATATATATTTTTTTTAAGTGCCACCCCCTGAGAGGGGGTGGCATCCACCCCCTATAAATTAGCAAGCCCCCGCATAATATAGAAACTTTTCTGTGAAGCTTTTACTATTATACTGCCAAAAGTGAACGAAATTCGTTCAACATGACATTATTCCGATATTGTACTAATAGACGACTTTTTAACTCTAGTCTCTACATGCGCTCATCCCCCCATATATATTATCACACTCCAGTAGCTTTAACTTTGATTATTTGTTTTTTTTAACTTTTATGTTTCTGCTATTTATTGTGTGTGGTGAAATTGCAACTGAGAAGCAACTGTCCCAGATTGCGACTGAGAAGCCACCATTTAAGAATACGTACGCAGAAAAGGTATGCGCCTTGCTTCTGATTGTCACAAGCTTTTTAAAAATAGAATTAAAATTAATCAAAATTAAAAAAAAATTACAGTCCGGTCATTCTCATATCAAATTTGCCCGAAATAACTAAATTTTGAAGTACAGCTCGGATCGAGATGCGGTTTTCAGTATCATTTTCGGAGAAATATTAAGAAAAAAGTCTACATATAGTGAATAAGCCGTTCGAAGAAAATTGCATAGGGGGTGCGTAAAATACATCAAGTTTTTGAAAAAGTCTATAGAAAGTCGGGAAAACCTCGTGGAAATCGCTTCTCGGGAGCTTTTGAGGTCGCTGAGTCCAAATATGACATTGAAACTTACCAGGGATGCTCGGGGGTGGTAGGGGATGAAATCGAGTGAAAAATTCAAAGTGCCCAAAAATCACTGGGAAATCGCTTCCTGGGGGCTTTCGAGGTCACTGAGTCCAAATTTGACATCGAAACTTACCAGGGATGCTCGAGAGTCGTCGCAAAGAAGATAGTCTCGCTCGGTTTCGTGAATTGTTCAAAAAAATATTTTTTTTCACTTTAAATTTTTCACTAAAGTTCACCCTCTCCCACCCCCCGTAGAGCCAGCCCCGAGCATCTCTGGTAAGTTTCGATGTCAGATTTGGACTCAGCGACCTCGAAAGCTTCCGGGAAGCGATTCCCAGGTGATTTTTGGGCACTTTGAATTTTTCACTCGATTTCATCCCCTCCCACCTCCGAAGAGCTACCTCCGAGCATCCCTGGTAAGTTTCGATGTCAGATTTGGACTCAGCGACCTCGAAAGCATCCGGGAAGCGATTTCCCCGTGAGATTTGGGCACTTTGAATATTTCACTCGATTTCACCCTCTCCCACCCCGAATAGCCACCCCCCGAGCATCTCTGGTAAATTTCGATGTCAGATTTGGACTCAGCGACCTCGGAAGCCCCTGGGAAGCAATTCCCAGGAGATTTTCACGGCTTTCTGTCAATTTCGAGAATTTTTCAAAAAATTGTACACTTTAGATGCATTTTATGCACCCCCTATGCAATTTTCTTCGAACGGCTCGGCTCATTCACTATATGTAGACTTTTTTCCTAATATTTTTCCGAAAACGATGCCGAAAACCGCATCTCGATCCGAGCTGTACTTAGTTATTTTTGTCTAATTTCCCCAGTCTACTAGTACATGGTTTTGACTAATATTCAAAGTGAAACAACGGTCAAATTTATTAAAATAGGTTTTTGCATATTTGCTGCTGAACATGCATTTTTCTTTTGAAGAATTAGAAAAATGTGGCAACACCGCTATGTGAAACACCCTGTAGATTTTAAAATCATTTTAGAATATGCCATTCTTGATCTTCCTCAAATTTTATCTCAGGCATATTTTCAAATTTCAGGCGGCTGAAGAAATATTAACCGTCCATTGACTCACCCTGTATAAAACAAATATTTGAAAATATGAACTAGTTCTAGATGAATCAGTTAACAATGTGTACAAACATAACTACCCTTTCCTGCAAATATTTCATCCCCAGTATAAACAAATATTACAATATTTCATCCAACTTTCGAGTACCTAAACCGATAACGTCACATGCTCAGGATAATGTGATTGAAATATATGTAAGTTGATAAGGTGGATTTGCAGGAGATCCACCTGCATTAAATTCACGTATAAGGTGATTACGAAAGTTTGGCCGTTCTTCTCTATTGAAAGAGAGACCCGGCATACCCGCCAGTCTTTATAGCTTTGTTTACTCGTACCCGTATGCAAGTTTATATAACACTTCATTCTAGTTAAGGTTTAGTTACAAGTAGATCGATAAACGATATGCTTCAAATCAATAGTATTTACGTAAGCAATAAAATGAAATTTATGAGTACGTGGAACAAAGGATGTCCATAAAACCGGGGTAACTTTTTACATCCTATATTATAGCATAAGATATATAAAAATTTAATACTGAAAATAAAGGAGGCTTATTTGGAACTTGGGAGGTTTATCGAAATTTTTATATAATATATCATGGAATTTCAACAACTATTTTTCGGTGCCGACGTTTATTGGTAAATAAAAGTGGGTGTCGTAGAGAACATAAATAAAATCGAATAAATCTGTATTTTTTACTCAGTAAAGTAGTGGTCTAGTTATCTAAGGAAAGTGGTAATAACCCTTATTCTGAAATTGTGGTATTTCCAAAAGTTTGGTAGATAGTTATAATATGTAATTAAAGTACCTGAGATTATTAACAAATTGAACTCAAGTATACTTCATATTTACAGAATATTATCGTAAATATGAATCCGGTTCGAAAGACCAAATAAATAGTGTTTATTGGTTAGTTGCCACTGACATGACTGCAGCAGTGGTAGGCGAGGATGATGATTAGACAGAATGGGATCATATGTTCACCAACTTCATTATACATCCAATATCCGTAACACATCGATGTGGCAAAAAATGAGGGAGTTTAGCTGTCTGTCTGATGGGCCATCCAATGAATTCGTAATAAACGTTCGTCAATAAAAAGGAGAGAGTAGGACGATAACTAGCCTGACCTCTGTGCATTTAATAAATAAAAAATGTGCATTTAACAAATAAAAAATGAATAAATAAAAAATGAACATTCCTTACTGGGACTGATTGGCTATTTTTATCCTATCGTACTCTTTCGCAAGGTGATACAGATTTTGGTGCTCTAATTTATCTTTTATGAAATTGTCGCTCTTTTAACTAACTTAAGAGTTTAGAAGAAGTAACTAGTAACCATGAAATCTGAAGCGATTTATAATCATAATTTTTACACGATCATTGAAAAATAAAAAATGACTCGTGAATATAATTCGCGAATTAAACAGATCAAACTCGGACCTTCCTGTTTGATTTAACATTATTAAATACACTACTCGTTTTATAAACACTGTAATAATGCGAATTTCATTTTGGAAGTGAGTTCATATCCATTACCTTGGGCATCTTTTTATTAAATAAATAACCGGGCAAAATAGAAGACAAATATTCAGATAAATGTTATGAAAACCCCTTTGTTTGGCAAATTCCTTTAATTAAATCGGGCAGAACAATGTAACATTCATTTACTGACCGGATAAAATGTGCTCTTTATCCAAATTTGCTGTTCCCGCAGGCACTTCTATTTGCCATCAAACTCATATTCAAACTTTAAACTTCCTGCGATCCCTCATACGGTCAATGTTTACTAATGAATACATTAAAGGAATCGTTAATATTTCGGATTATGTTTTTAATTAAGACTCTTTATTTTAAGGTTTTATCAAAAAATTCTAATTGGCAAATTTAACAGAGCGGTATAATTAAAATCTTTTTGCCCAGTTAATTAATTTTAACAAAGATATGGCCTTTACTTTATTATAGTTTTTATAATATTTATTGAATTATCAACAACATTTTTACTGTATATAATTCTTGTATAAAACTTACATTGCCTACGTTATTTGATTCAAATGATTGTTGTTTTTTAAATAAAAGTGAGTTAAGTAGTAGTCGAAGGAGCATTCAATAATCTTACCTTCGATTATCTCTGTCAAGCAGTTGTGGACCGCAGCGTGGACCGTACCATAGTTAGGTGGACGCGACCCCCCCTTCGGGGGGGTCGCGACATTGAAATTACGCTTCGTAATGAAACGGTTAGGGCCAAGGTGAGGCGGGGGTGTCCGCAGGGAGGGGTATTGTCCCCATTACTGTGGAACCTTTTACTCGGCGGGCTACTGGCCGAATTGAACGAAGCAGTTTTCCATGCACAAGCATATGCAGATGATCTGGCTGTCATGATAAGAGGCCAATTTGAATAGACTATTGCAAGGCTCATGCCAAGGGCTCTCAATATAGTTCAGGAATGGTGTAACAGACATGGGCTCTCTGTCAACCCTGGCAAAACAGAGCTAACGCTGTTCAGTAAAAGGAGAAAAATAAGCAATTTCTCGCTTCCTTCTCTCATGGGCACACGTTTATGTCTTTTCTACTCAGTGAAATATCCATGGGTAACTCCAAACTGAGTGGAAGGACCACTTGGGAGCTCATGGATGTCCAAACGCATCTTCGGTCTTAAGTGGGGTAAAAGTACAAAGACTACCCTCTGGGCTTATACTGTTATGGTAAAACCCCTCATTATATATGCGGCACTAGTTTGGTGGTGCTCCCAAGAGCGCTCCACAATCAGGGCTCGCCCAAGTTCAAAGACTAGCGTGTCTAGGTGTAACAGGTGCAATCAGGATCACTTCAACGCTTGAGATGTAGGCCATTTTTGGACTCACTCTTTTGCACGTTGAAGTAGAGCTTGAGCTAGGAAAGCAGCAAAAAGACTGTTCAAAAATGTCGGGACGTCTGGGAACGCGGTAAAATGCATCTCCGGAGTCCCGGTGGTCTGGAATGTTATACAGATGGATCCAAGACTCAGAAAGGAACGGGCGCAGGCATACATGAATGCAAAACATATTTCGGTGCCCCTTGGAAGGTACCCCAGTGTGTTCCAAGCAGAAGTGTATACCATATTACGATGCGCAAGCGAAACTTTCAGCGGAGGTTTCGCAGACAAACATATTTATATACGCAGCGACAGTCAGGCGGCTCTGAGGTCCATTGTATCAAACAAGGTGACTTCTAGACTGGGGCTGAACTGTCGAAATATTTTGACCGAGCTCTGTGAACGCAACTCGGTTAAACTCATATGGGTGCCCGGACACAATGGTGTGGAGAAAAACGAAGAAGCAGATCGTCTGGCGGGAGAGGGAGCGAAAACTCCCTTCCCTGGCCCTGAGCCAGCCTTCGGTCTGCCAAAGAGTCTGATTCATTCAGAACTGCGAGACTGGGCTGCGGCACAGTTTAACAACTATTGCTCTCAGGCCCCCGGGATGGGGCAGTCGAGCCTCCACATAAAGGGGCCCTCGGCTCTCGCCTTTACCGTAAAGTGGCTACTTGGGCTCAATAGAGAAAAAATGAGACGGATGGTGGCCTAGTAACAGGACACTGTCCTCTTAAGAAACACCTACATACAATGAGGTTGAAAGATGATCCTATTTGTCGGATGTGTGGACTGGAAGATGAAATCATCACTCATATCCTATGCAGTTGCACTCGATAGGAAATTCTTACATCCAGAGGAACTACGGTATCTCCCTTGGAACATACTGCTATCCTTTGTGGAAAGCACTGGTCTCTTCTAAGAGATCCTACAATGGGCCGACAGGCCTGAGTTCTGACATCTGCTTGCGTTCCTAATAATAATAATAAGTAGTCCCCCTCTCATGATTTTTAAAATTTCCCAAAATGATTAGCTATCGCCGCATACACATTGGCGTTACTAACTATTTAAAGTGGTGGGAGGGGGCCAAGTTAACGTTTTTTTGTTATACTAACAACGAAATGCAATTGTAGAGAACAGCAAATGCCTTTTTGCGACCCCAGTAAAAAAGCTAGTGCATTTTCCCGCACCCTACTAGAGGGTTAGATAGGTGAGGTGGGGAAGATTTCCTGCATAAAAAATATTTTATTTATTATAGCGTGGTAGAGAAGAGCTAGTGTCCTCTTGCGCAATATCTAAACCTGTATATTAAATATATATCCTGAATCAATAATTTATAGATTTGCACCAATTTAAAGTCTAGCGAACGCCTTTCTACAGATTTATTTTTCATTGTCAACTTTAAATATTTACGATTTACGGCAATAATTGTTCTTTATTAATTTTTTTCTTTGCCTATTTTTTCACATATTTCTAAGACATGGTGCTTCACAATATCATAAAATTATTGTTACCTTTATAGTATCACAGAGTAAATATAACTAAATGCTGAGGTTGAATTGTTGGTTTATGTCATATCTAACAATTTAACATTCACTTGACACTCTTGTTTTGATTCACTTACCTTACCTCAAATTTCTTATATTATTACATGATTTCTTTAGGTTTCTATGTTCTTTATTTATTCAATCGATTTAATGTCAATAAAGTGTCTGTCAGCTCTTCGGCCAAAACAAACGGTGTTAGTGCTACAACACACACCACAACATGAGATGTTGTTACTAGCAAGCAAAGTAACAAAATGAACACTATACTTTGTATAATGATAATAAATACGAGGAAATTAGCTTTTACGACTTTCTATTAAATCCAATTTCTAAATTTATCTTTTTCTATACTCCTTGATGGATTGCAAGTTTTCCTGTTTTGAAGTTAGTCTTATATGTTGGTAATGGTAACTTGGTTAAAAAGTTTACTTTAATTTTCGAAGTAGGAACTCGGTTTATTTTTCATTCATCAACAGAAAATACTTTAGTCTACTCTCAGTGCAACATATTGACCTAGTAAGTATGTCTTGGAAGTATCCATATAAAACTCACAACAAATCACTTTTCACTTTTTTTGTCTGTGTAATATACGCGATATTCTAGAAAATGGCGGAGGATCTGGTGTTATTCATATATTACACAGACATACACAAAAAATCTCTGTTTCTGGGACTTCATTTTGACATTCTGAATACGAATCAGGTATCCGTTTAGCTCCAATTTTTAGTAAATAGTCAAAATAACCTAAATTATGAGTTTTTTTTTAAGGTTATTTTCGCGATTTTCAAAAAAATGGTGGCCAATGGAGCTAATCGTATTCAGCACGTCGAAATACATATCCAGAAAAAGACGATTTTTTTAAATTTTGTGTGCCTGTGTAATTAGCGTGATGGACTATCAATTTGTTAATAGCAACAAAATGTTTATATATAACTGCGGATAGCGCATTTCTTTGTAAAAACCCTAAAGAATTTTCGGTTTTGCTTATATGCAACTGCACTAAATACATAATGTAGCTTAGAAAGTTTCATTTTCGAGGAATTACATATGTTTAAGCAAAAGATTCACAAGGATCACTACAATCATTTTACATCTATTTTCAACGGAAAATATCAAATAAAATGGGATATTATATAAATGTATAGAAAGTTGTATATCAAATAGATACAAATCTGAAAATAAATATAAGATTTTAGTAGGTAAGCTGGTAAGAGGTAGAAAACTTAGGATTATGTCTACTGGTTATGTAGTAGTCTATCTTTGAGAAAAAAGTAGCAGAAAAATAACACAGAGACTGTTGAAAGTGGCTTATGGTGAGAAGCATCAATCCGATATAAGAGACTTACTCAGTATATTATCCTGGAGCGAGATATTTTATATCTGGTATGGAGTTATACTTTTTATTTTTATTACAGTTTATCGTTCAGTGTAATCCAGAGAAAATATTATGCGTATTGAGAAATCAGAAATGTCTATTTAGCGCATATTTATACTGACTTCTGCTACCGAATATGAGAAAATTGCATGATTTAAGCAAATAGGTCGTGCATATACAATGATAATCGCTTGCTTTAAAAAAAACTGAACAAGTCTATCACAGTGTTTTACATGTAGTATCTGTCAGTCAAATACTAATTATAAATTTGGCATATAATTATGAATATTACGCAAAATAAGGCACAGACATAATTCACGAATTATAGGAAAAATATTGGGATAAAAATGATAGCTTGACTTTGGAAATATGGTTATTTAAGCGTATACTTTAACATCATGGATACTGTGTAAAAAGACTTCTAAGATCTGTTTTTATGAATATCTCGTGAATGGCGGCATATAGAAAAGTGTTTCTTACAATTAATTACTTTTTATTTATTTGCTTTCATCATGATTGGAAAAATCTTGTAGGTACAACTTTTTAGAGTTGAAATAGAATGTGAGGTACTGTTGTAAATGACTGAATTTCAATAAATGAGTGTTCTCAATATAATTTTTTGCTCTAAAATGCTAGGAATCATATCATGTAATTCAAAACTTCAGCAGTATTAACTAAAAGAGTAATTGCTTTGATTGGTTTTCCAATGATGACTGTTTATTTTCTTAAGTAGTATATTAACGCGTCCAGATTAAGGTACCAATATACAGAAAGTAGATAATTTCATATTAAATAAAAAGTGTGAATGACTGGATTTAAATAAATGATATTTAAGTATTTTCAATATATTTTTAGCCTTAAAAATGCTAGGAATCCTACCATGTAATTCAATACTTCGCCAATATTAGCTAGAAGAGTAGTCGTTTTGATTATTTCTCCAATAATGAGTATTTACCTAACTAGTATATTAGCGTGCCTAGATTAGGACAACAATAAATAGAAAGCAGGTAATTTCATAGTAAATAAAAAAGTGTGTAAGTGGTGATTTGCTTAATACCTAAATAATATTCTTAAAAACATTTCCTATCAGAAAGTGTTAAAAATTTTCTACAAAACACAATTTTATCGCTAATTTACTCCTGTCTACTAAAAATTCAAGACGGGAGCAACAAAAGGATCATTGAAGTTGGAGAAAAAATAAATTTCCTAGAAAAGTATTTGGTGAGGAGAATTTTTTGTTAGAATCTGAAGTACATATATAAAGAAGTATGACTGCAAGTTTACCACTTCGGACGAAATTGGGAACATACTCATTTAAACAATTGAAATCGGAAAACGAACTATTTTTTCAAGTTTTTTGCAAATATTTCCGACCGTTTTAGTCATACTGGAAGAAAATGAAAGTGAAGAATATTCGCAATAAAATTCGAACAAATATAAATATGTAAGACCTCTATTAAATATGCACTTACCTTAAAAAAAAAATCCATAAATTGCTTTAAACTTTGCAGCCTCGTAAAACTATGCCATCAAGTAAACATAATTTAAATACATTTTTTTAGACTGTAGGTTTTTAAACGTACTCTTGATTCATCATAGTGAAATTTTCTTTTTCGTTTATTTTAATCATTTCTTAGCATTTAATATATTTTTTAACGCAAAAAGTAACCTATCTCTGCTTTCAATTAACATAAGTGGACATTTATTTTATTTTTTTATAGTTGATTTTATATACTCTTTAACCACGTTAAAATCTTTTAGTTTTGTAATAAAAATCGCAATAATACAATTAATTGAACAAGTAAAAAAAATGAATTATTTTAATCAACGTGTAACTACGAGCCCCTTGTAGTATACATGAGTTTAGAGAAGATTGATCCAGGTTTTATTTTTTTAATTTAAATACATTAACAACTATTATATATTAATTTTATTTATTATTGTAATATATCGTGGGTGGAATAAAGAATATAATTTTTATTTAAATGTGTATGTTAAAGTTACATTCGAAGCTGCATTGTTATCTTAATCTGAACAAATAAATTTCAATTAATCTTTTCTTTGTAATCCTTATGGGCAATTATAATGTTCTATGAGATAATAATGTTTCTTGAAATAATGATAGTTCTATTGATTCATGGTATGTTCACCTAAAACATTGCCTAAACTCACCTGATTATCAGGGAAATTTTCTCAGGTAGTATCTTATTTTTATGGCATGTCGGACTTACCTGAAACAAAGATAATAAATATATCAATTAGTTTATTAATATCTACTAACAGTATATAGAAATTTAATTAAAATAGAATCTCTAAAATTATTTATTATTACCTAAATGTTCCAAACAAAAATGTTATAAAATAGTACTCTCGTGGTTCCATCAACAGATATTTGTGACTAAATAATTTGTTTTAGAAATGTTTGAGTAACCAAACCCTTTGGCTAACCGAGGATCCTAAGGTAATAGTAAAAGAAAGAGATAAAGTCAAACGAAAACAAAACAAAAATATGGAAATAAATATATACTTTGCTGTTTTTGGTTTGATAAAGAATCCACAGAGTTATTTGAATTTGTTTATAAGTAACTATAACTTTGAAAATTATAAACAAATTTCAAAAAAACGATTTAACTGAAGATAAAAAAAAATGTATTCTTAATGCCATTCTAAAATACATGCAAAGACATACATTTTGAAAAAGGAATTGCCTCTCCACAAGTCAATGCATTCAAACAATAGGCGATTGAAATTTCGAAATTATTTTTTATTTTTAGATATTTGAATTAATATTTTGCACTAAAATTTGGCAGAAAGGTTTAGCTCTATAAAAAGCGTAGTTTCACCATTTTAGTTAAAATTGATGCTTAATTACACAATATTTCGTAAATTATTCAAAAGGCAATTTTTAATGCTTTTTATTTCTTTACAAATTAACAACTTATCAAAAAGTATTTTCAATGGTCCCGTTTTATTCCATTTTTTTGGGGACGCGACTACGAACATAGATAATAAGGCAGACGCAGAAGCAGAACACTTCAATGTTGAAAAAAAATTGTTTAAATTTTACGGGAAGTAATGAACCGATTTGATCAAAAATTTCTCATAGCACTACTTGTTATTATACTTACAACAAATTAAAATAATAAAATTACTGAAATTAAAGAATTCCTTATTCACCTATTTTGATGCTTAACGTAGCTGCACTATGATGATGAGAAGTAGCTATCGGACGAACTTTGCCAAAATATCAAATCCTCTCACTTTCTTACTTTAGAATTATAAAAATTTTACCAACTATCCCAACTAAAATGTTTGAAAGAAATTTATATAATTGCATTTTCGTATATTGTATAATAAATATTTTATCTCAGAGTGGTTTCAGAGAAGGGTATGGTACTACCCTAGATAATTTAACTGAAGTTTTTACTTGTCGTAATGGGGGTAAGGGTAAGTGCACTTGTATTGCTTGGTTTTTCGAATTGTTGGACACCAAATCTCTTATCTGCAAAACGTAAACGTAACGTAGAATACCACTTTTACCTTATCATTTAAGTAACGGATAGAAGATAGTATGTTATATCGATATACTATATACAAATTAGAAACTTTATTTAGTCCAGTGCAATTAGGTGTATACCTCGGAACCCAGCTATAGTGAATGGATTTGAATGATTTTTTTTTATTGGAGTTCTAATGCCATAATCTAAAAAGTTTACTCATTGAAAATTAAATCATGTAAACCAATTGTCTCAGACGTTTTCTATTTCATTCATTCATATCTAAAAATAAATTAACTACTGGTCCTGATGGAATTCCATCTTTTCTGCTAAGAGATTGCGCAATTACCTTCGCATTACCGCTGACTACTATCTTTAATCTAGCTCTTAAAACAGAAACATTTCCTCAAATTTGGTGTAGGCCAAAAATTTGCCATATACTCAAAAAAAAAGGTGATAAGAATGCAATTGAGAACTATAGACCTATAGTCATCCTACAAGACTCATTTTAGCAGCGAAACAAAACATTTTTGTTTGCATTTTTGAATACATATATTCGTAGATAATGATATAATGATAGTATCGACATTTTTACCTACAAATTATGAGATAATAAGAAGGCTATTAGCTTCAAATTGTCAAAATAATTTTGGCTACCAACGCGTATTTTTCAGGTAAAACTCGAATTAAAAAAAAAACAGTAACCTCGGCCTTTTCGGATCGATTTTAATCGAAAGGTGGGCTCTTTAGCTTTAATTAGTCCCTGGTACATCTAACATAGAAGTTTACCGCAAAACAGACGACAGCGTTTTCACTGCAAGAGCGTAATTTCTCAAGTAATATGTTATTAAAAAAAAATGAATAGTTTGGCCCATTTTAGACCACTTTTAATAGAAGGGTGGGTTCTTTAGCTTTAATTAAAAAAAAAAAAATTAAGTCCCTAGGTCATCTAACATAAAAGTTAACCGCGAAATTGTCGTTGACGGCGTTTCCGCTGCTAGCGCATTTTTTATGTTAAACTCAAATAAAATAAGATCTATTAACCTGGCCTTTTTCGGACTAATTTTAATCGAAAGGTGGCCTCTTTACCTTTAATTTAAAAAAAAGTCCCTAGTACATCTAACATAGAAGTTTACCGCGAAATTGTCGTTGACGGCGTTCACGCTGCTAGCGCATTTTTTATGTTAAACTAAAATAAAGTAAGATCTATTAACCTGGCCCTTTTCGGACCGATTTTAATCGAAAGGTGGGCTCTTTACCTTTAATTAAAAAAAATAAATAAAAAGTTGATAATAAGTTATTTTCTATAAAAACATCGATATATTTGTATTATTTAATATTTCTTTCATTTATTTCGCTTTTTGGAGCTTCTGCCATCTTCAAATTAATTTAAAAAAAATTTTTTTTTTACAAATTCTTTATAACAACCTAGAAAACTATAACAATCATTATTTTCTTAAAATAAATATTTAAAATTTCCGATAATTTTTTTCGCTGAGATTCCACAAATTTTAATTTTTTTTTTTAATTTACGGATTTTCGAAATTGCGGTAATTTTCAATAGGTAAACTTTTTAGTTTATGGCGTTAGAAACTCAATAAAAAAAAAATCATTCAAATCCATTGACTATAGCTGGGTTCCGTCATTTTTCATATATAATGACTAATTGCACTGCACTATAGGAGTATTTCTTCATCTTAGGTCCCCTTTTTTTTTTCATATACACTACAGATATATCAATTAACGTCTATAAAATCTTATAATCTTCAAGCTTGCGTAATCCTAATTGATTTTAATTGTGAACATTACCCACAGGCATTTCACTTCATTATCAGTGAGCTAAATAATATAAAACTAATATCCTTTGAACAAAACTTACTTAAAAAACCGCTGCCCAAGGAATCACTACTTCCACATCAAGATTTTCTATCCAAGTCACTCACAACGAAAAAATTTTGTATGTGGAAATAATTGCTTATGGAACTTTAATAATATAATATTTGAAATCTTCTACCCCAAAAACCTATAAAACGATACCCCACATCGGTAGTGGGGTGGGGGTGGTGCTAGGGGGTGGTAGTGGGGGTGGATGAAGTAAAAAAATATTTTGAGGTTTCTGGTTCTTGTACACACACTAAATCACAATTTTTTTTCATCCCCTTTAATAATGGGGTGGGGGTGGTAATGGGGGTGGCTAATGCCAAAAATTTTTTTGAGACCTTAGCTTCTCTTTAATATACTAAATACCAATTTTCTGGACTCTTACCTGCTTAATTTACCTATTTGCCCCAAATTTACCCCAATTTACCCCCAACCCTTCGATGGAACAAGATGAAAATATAATCTAGCTCCAGATCACGTTAAAATACATACGTGTACCAAATTTCAAGTCAATATCTTAAACGGTTCCAGAGTAAACGTGCGCACAAAGAAAAGTTACAGACCGACAGACAGACAGAAATTTTTTTTTCGCTCAAACTTAAAATCTCGACGTTTCATGACATTTAAGCCTATTTGAACAATACAAATTTTTAAAAATTTTTTTGTCGTTACTATATAGTCCAGTAACCATATACATTCGACCATGCGTCAAATCCGGTAGTTCTGATTTTTTGCTGAGTTGTTTATGATATTGGTCCAATGAATTATCCAAGTTTTCGAACTCGATGGCCGAACGCAACCTAGTCAAAAGTCCAAAAAAACGCGAAATTTTCGACATTTTTTCAGTTTTTGGCGATTTTAACCCTGAAGGGCAAGTTTTTTCGAAATAACTGTTCAGTGAATTTTTAAAGTAGACTAAATTTCCTATAATTTGAGACTACAACCAGCTCTGTAAGTCCCACAGTTTCCGAAAGACAGCTTTTTAAAATTTATCGGTTTTTTCTTTTAGGTAGGTCGTGCTACCGTTTACAACCGACAATACCGCCGTAGTTTACGGGCTGCTTCCGCGCATGCCTACGAGTCTCTTTTCTTCGCACGTGGCACATCAGTTCTCGTCTTACCGGCTGGCGTGAAAGTTGTGCGTATCTTATACTTTCGTTGATATTTGAAGTCGAAATTTACAGAATGGCGGATCCCGGTCCCAGCGGTGCGAGCAGTGGCGCAGCCAAGAAACTTCATCTGGGGGGGGGGGCAATAGAACCGGCCTCCCCAGAAGATGAGGAAAATTTTTCAGAAAATGGTTGAAAACGGATGTGTATGTAGTATTGGCATTAATTACAAAATATTTATTTCAAGGGATAATTTAGATACTGCTTTGTACTGCTTCTTTATTTTTTGGCTCATGGAAGACGGCTTGGGGGGGGCCCGGGCCCCATGGCTCTCCCCCTGGCTGCGCCCATGGGTGCGAGTGTGTGTTTTATATGTAAGAAAAGTTTACATGAATGTGCAGTTTTAGTTAAGGAAAAGGGGGGTGAAAACCCTTCTTGCGTCCAGTGTTTCCCGGAACAATAAAGAAAATGTACATTTATTGACAGGTGTGAATGAAATATCTGTACACAGTGCCTGCCAAAAGAGATATAACGATGCGAGGTGTATAAAAGCAGCTGTTCGCCGTGGAGACACAAGTATAAAAACATCAAGAACAACAAGAGCAGTCTCGGAGCAGTTTAATTTTAGAGAACAATGTTTTCTTTGTGGTGAGAGAATAACTGAAGAATTCCTTGTGTCCCAAAGAAAGGTGAAACCTGAAAAAAGAAAAAATGTAATAACTGTAGAAAAATTGTCTCTCAATGCAACAGTCTTAAAAGCAGCAGAAAAACGTGGTGACGAATGGGCTCTTAAAATAAAAGAACGTATATCGGAGAACACAGCTTTGGTTGCCCTTGATGCGAGGTACCAACGGTTTTGTCAAATAAAGCTCTACCAGGCCCCACTAACAGGAATGCCCAGAGGAAGTCGTCAGTATTCCATGGTTGATCACGTTTTCACGTTTTTTTGGACTTTTGACTAGGTTGCGTTCGGCCGTCGAGTTCGAAAACTTGGATAATTCATTGGACCAATATCATAAACAACTCAGCAAAAAATCAGAACTACCGGATTTGACGCACGGTAACCCCCACTTTCACGGACAAAGTTACTGGATTAATACTTCCACTGGATGTGGAAGTAATTAAATTAGCATCATTTTTACTGCTTTTTGACGACTAAAATAATTATCGGTATTTATCGGTATATGTTTAATTCTAATATTGCAGTAACATTTCTAAACAATAGAAATAGTTTAACACATTCATATACAGTGTGTTTCACTTGAAATGGTAACACCCCAATAACTTTTTTTTTTTTCGATTTGAATCAAATTTTACTTAAATATAGAACAGGTTAGGATCTACTTATGGCAAGAAAAACATTCGCCTCTTACAAATGGAAAGCCACCTGCGGTTCCAAAATATGCGGAAAAAATAAAAAAATCATATTAGGCATTTTTTTATTGGAAAATTTTGTTAATGAAACTTGTTCAAAATTTAATCAAAATAAAAAAAATATTGAAATTTTGATCAAAATAATGTCCAAGTCCGAAAATATCATTTTAATGGGATTTTTGTTTAGCAAACTGTACTATGACAATTTTTTTTGAAGTTAAACTCAAGCTGCCATGTAGTTGTCAAACAATTTACAGTTTTTTTTTAAATAATTATTTAAGACATTTTTTAAATTTTAATTTTTCATTTTTTTTTATTTTGATTAAATTTTGGACATAAGGTTTTTGGAAAATTCTGAACAAGTTTGATTAAAAAAATTTTCCAATAAAAAAAATGCCTAATATGATTTTTTGATTCTCCACATATTTTGGTACCACAGGTGACTTTGCATTTGTAGGAGGCGAATGTTTTTCTGGTCATAAGTTGATCCTAATTTGTTCCATACTTAAATAAAATTTGATTCAAATCGGAGAAAAGTTATTGAGGTGTTACCATTTCAAGTGAAACACACTGTATAAAGTACAATTCTCTTATTGGCGCATCCGCCATTTCCTCGAATATCGTAATGAAGTAAAAAGCGCGCACTTTCTCTTATTGAAATACCACCATAAGAAGGTACCAATAGAAAATTTCATATTTTGAATGAGTAGAACCCCGAAAACAAAATGAGAATAAATTTATATTTACTCTATTACTACTATTTATCAGCTTTTAAATTTTCCTGGGTACCCGCCATGTTGCTGCCATATTTTATTAGACCGAATAAAGAAAATCACACATTCTATCGAAGAAATCAGAATTTGGTATACTGGGCGAGGTCTCACGTTTAACAGTTAGCACATATCAGTTCTTGTGCAAAAATAATGAAAAATTATTACCACCATTATTAAGTAGACTGAAAACTTACGTTATAAGGTACAACATTTTTTTACCACTAAGTTTGGTGTGCGTAGATAAGCCATCTTTTGGTCTTATGCGTCAGATTCGGGGCGTTTAATCAGTAGAAGCTCTCAACTCTTCAAGACAGGGTCAAATTTTACGTGATAAGGTACATGAAAAAAAACAACGAGGCTTTGTGCGGAAGTCCTTTCCTAACTCAAAACAAGATCATAAGACAAAATATTCGGGGGCTCTTAGGTCATAAGACAAGTTTGATATTTATAAAAAGCTCCAAAATTTACGTCATAAGGTACATGAACATTTTTTTCGCCAAATTGTTCGTTTCCATGTTCTATTCAGGAAACTCCATCGTAAGACATAATCTTTGTTAAGAGGGCCGAAATTTGCGTTATATGGCACATGAAAAAAATCAGCATCAAATTTGAGCCATATAAAGTTAATTTACTATAAATATATTAAACATGAGATATTTGCTAGCGACTCATTGAAAAAAAAATATATAAACCACAAATAAAAGACAAAACTAAAAAAAGAGAAATAATGGAAAACAGTAAGTTGGTTGATTCTCCATGAAATGATCAAATGTATGATGAGGAATTATTGAGTTTAAAAAGTGAGTACTTATACCAACGCCAGAATATAATCGCATGCTTAATTTTAAGAATTTATCTGTATTGGGAATTTTGTTTACACCTCCGTTTCGTATAGAAAGGATGAAGGATCAATGATGTGCTCACATCCACACTCTCAGTTCTTAATCACTTTCAAAAGTTGTAAATCCGCTGGTTCAATATACATATAATCAAAATGTCGGGCTGCTTACATCTGGGTGAGAAGATGCGGTACCATCTGTTTCACCACCGGACTGGGACAGATACGAAATACATGACATAATAATGAATAAATAAAAGAGGACAAATTTTCATTGGTTGGTTTGATCACTTAAATATAATGAACGGGGACCAACTCACAAAACCTTCTTTCTCACTGGCATTTATGATCCATGAAATATTCTAGTTGCTCACCTCTGACGGCATCACGCCGTTTGTCGCGTCTACGCGTTAGGCACACATTTTTAGCAAAGCTTCTTTGCATCATCTTCATGGTAACACAAGCCTAACGTTTTAGAAGGCGTCCCCTTCGCCTCTTGCCAACTGGTTTTCCTTGAATTATTAACCGTTGTATATTGTCCTCGCTCTATATAATGTGGCCAAAAAGTAAGAGGATTCAGGATAATATAATACTGAAGAGTGATTTTTGGAGATATATTTCTTGAGGAATCGACCTAACAGTACGATGGGCTGTCCAGGAAATTCGTGGCAAACGCCTGCAGATCTACATTTCTAGAATACCTTGCATTACTAATGGTACGGGCCTGCCAGAGATACATTGCGGTGAATGTCGTGGCCGTGGTGGTTGTGATCAACACATCACTACGTCGATGCCACGACGATGAGTTGACATACCAGAGAGGTTTATCCTTTCACTGTCAGAGGTTTGAGAAGCCTGCAGTTGAGTGGAAGGATACAAGGTGATCTGAGTAAACCAACCAGGTGCAAGTTGCCACGATGCCTTCCTTGCTACAGCGATATAAAAACAAGCTAATTTTTATCGTCTGCGACATCACGCTAGACCTCGATGTAAACAGCCAGGGTGAACTGGTGCTAGTATCCTCGATATGCGTGGTTTCATTTAAATGCACATGGTTGTTTTACAAATAGATGGCATCGATGTAGCGACCACGATCGCGACCTACACCTGCGGCGAGGCATCTTCGGCATGTTCGTACCCTAATGGTCCATTCAGGATTTCCTCTTTAATACCACATTTTTTAACCCCTTGCCCAGGTTGCATCTACTCTGGCAATTGATTGGAGAACCTCGATCTTCGTACCACTATATAAGAAGGGAGCGACAGGTCTCTATGTTAAATACGGATTGCTGCCATGTCTATCGCAAGCCAATAAAATAATGCTACACATTCTTCAATCTGTTTTGAGAGATAAGGCTGAGGTCCGCATTGAAGGAGAAGGGATATTTAACTCGACATATTTATAAAAAAGTGAAAGAAACATACAAACAGGAAGGATGAGTGTCCACAACATAAGAAAAATTCTCCTGAAAATCAGTCAATCGTGCCAAAACTTTGTTATATGTTAAGTGTTATTAAGAGGTTAAAAAAATATGTAAATATAAAAATGTATCAACATTGCGCTCATAGTTAAAACATGACGAGAATAACGAGAAATCGACGATTCCTCGTTATTTTTCGTTATTCTCGCCATGTTTTAACTATGACCGCAATGTTGATACCCTTTCATGTTTACATATTTTATTAATCTCTTAATATAATACAGTAAGCGAAGCAGTAAAAATGGTAAAATTCCCGGCTCGAAAACGATGAAAGAAATTTCTTTAATTTTTTTTGCAATATGCATTATAAAATACGTACATCAAAATCTATATTGTCGCATTACCTGCTTTTTATTTTTAAGGTGGAAACCACCCCTAAAAACTGAAAAATTAATAACTCTTCTAATTTTACGAATAAATTAACGAAAATCCATATACTTATGTTTTTGAGGTCGCTGAATATGACTGAGGTCGAAACTTATGAGTCGAAAATATTAAGGGTTGAAATCACCTTTAAACACTGAAAAATTAATGTCTTTTCATTTTACGAATAAAGTCACGAAAATCTATATACTTATAGTTTCGAGGTCGCTGAATATGATTAAAAGATCAAAACATAGGAAAGACGAAAATATTAATATAAGCCTTTAAATACGAAAAAATTAATAATTCTTCTAATGTTATAAATAAATTCATGAAAATCCATATGCTTAGTTTTTTAGGTCACTGAATATGATTTTGAGGTCCAAATTTATTTTAAAAAATCGTGGATTAAAAATGGCCACGAAAGAGTACAGTAATATGTCTAATTTTACTAAAAATTACAGTCTGTTGAATTGTATTAATCAAATTAATACAATTAAGTAAACTAATTAAATTTTATTATTATTAACATTTTTAATATGCACTTTAAACATGCTAAAATACAATGCAATCCGTTTTTTCTGTGTATTCTTAGAAAAATAGATGGCTACTGCTCGTTTCTCTACCTTCTATAGGCATTTAAAAGGCGCGTACAAACTGAAAAGTTTCAACATTATTTCAAACCGTTATATCTCTAGGAAAAAAAATAAAAACCCAAACTCTTCGTTTTTTCATAATCTTCAATTCATTCTTATATCATGTTTTTATCAATCTTATAGTTTTTGAGATATTTTAATTTTAAATATATAAATTATTTGTGTATGCGCCCAAGCGCCATCTTTAAACCTTTGGAACAGTTTGTCTTAGAAAAATTTAAAAAATACCAAACTATCCGTTTTTTTATAAGATTCATTTTTGTACTCTTACCATTTTTTATAAAAAAATATTTTCTAAGTAATTTCCAAAAACCCGATTTTTTTCAAAAAATTATGAAAAGTTTCATTATTGAAAATAGGTACAGAATGAAAAATAATTATTTTAGAAATTTAAAAAAAATTGAGCATGTTAGTAATAATATGCATTAACAATATCTAGAAGGATTTAAAAAAAAATTGTATTAATAAGAAATTAGAGCAATAAGACTAAAAAAAATGGCGCCTAAGTTTTTAATTGCGTTACTTTTTTGTTTGTAACTTTTGTAGTTTTCACTATAAAAGGTCATAATATGTCTCAATCGAAAGAAAATCTTTACAAGAACAAAATTTTTTCTCATAGTTGTGGAATTTTACTAATTTTAAATTTTAACGTTATATATTTTTTCTGAACGTTTCAGCGTCATTTTGAAAATGCCATATTTCCAAAACTAAACATCGAAATAAAAAAAAGAAAAAACCGTTCAATCTGTTTTAGTGAAAGCTTTAATTTTGTACCCATTCATTTCTTAGGCCACATTTTTCGAGTAATTAAAAAAAAAACGTTTAGGAATACTGATTTTAGGGGCGAAAATTGCAATTTTCAGTTCGAAATGTCTCGAAAAATATGCGCATTTTCGCAAAAAAGTGTATAAGATCTTTCTTTCTTATAATTTGATTCTCTATCAGATTATGTGTAGTTTTTTTTTATGACAACTCCTAAGAAGAGGTGGGAACCACTCCTAACCAAAAAGCAGGAAAAATGACAATATATAGATTCTTATATACATACTTTATGAAGCATGTTGAAGAAAAAAATTTGGAAATTCATTACATCGTTTTCGGGCTGGGATTTAAAAGCTTCACTTACTGTACCAATAACAAAGTATTAGCATGTTCAGGGAAGTTTTTCTTATGTTGTGAGCACTCATCCTTTAAAGAAATATTATCTAAGCAAATTCACTAATTTACCTAAGTACCTAGTTATTCATAAAATACTAGTATTTTCTCTTTATGTAGCGCAAAAGATGTTTGAAATTAACCACAAAACGTTGGCCACTCCCGAACTCGTTGGAAATCTCCTAGATGCTTCTTCCGTGGGTGCATTATTTGAAATATATATTACGATGTTCTTGTTTGTTGCAGCAGACATAATATAATACATTACAGTAATAATAGAGAGTGGAATGTATTGATTGAACTACAAGATATTGTGAAGGGAACAACACTGGGGTCAGGTGAAACATTCTTGTTCCCTGTTGTACCCTTCTTGTAATACTGCCGTTCAGTTCCCCAAGGCAGAGTTGCGATATTCACCCGCTACATCCACATTATCCACTACGTGTGCTGTACCACTGTCACCGTATACCGCTAGGCACCAAACACCTCGCCACCTTTTAATGAGGCAAGGTAAAATAAGATCATAATACGGTGTTTATTATGTTTCCAGTTACCTGCAGCTGGTTTAGGAGCCATATTTCTCGTTCGTCGTTAGAAGCGTGAAATCGGCACAGTCAAAGTAAATTGCTTTCATATTAAAAGCAAACAATGAAGAATGTATTTAAAATATAGGACCTAAATATTCCCTTGTAATAATTGCTTTGGTACGTGTTGTAATTAGTACTAGCGTGATGTAATTAAAAAGATGTATTGAATAATCATGGTCAAAATTTTGCACTCTCCGGCCGATTTTTTTTTACTGATTACCTTTAATATGTTCATTTTGTTTTTGTTTTCCTAAGCCCCACCCAGGAAAGATACTAGAGTGTTCTAATCATGAACGACACTTAGATGACAAAAAACTAAAAAGTAATTTTTCAGCTTTAATTTTTCTTTAAAGCCTATAGGCTGGTGCCAAAGCGGATTTTGAATGCCGAAAAAAAATATATTAACAGGCAAGGACCATCCGGAGAATTTAGTTAGGGTTATAAAGAAAAGAAGAAACAAAAATTAAACACGAGATAAAGCGAAATTGTGAAATGGAGGTGCTGTTTAGGGGTTGAAAGTGTTTTTTTGGGATTTTCGGCGAAACGTGACCTTCTAGCGGAAAATGTCCTTCACAAAAGTTGTAGATGATAAAAAATCTGAAACTTTCATATAAGGCATTTTTCAAATTTTCCGAGAAAATGGCGGAAAACCTATATTTCGGTTTTTTATTATTTTCTCTTAAAATAATTCAATTTACATAAAATTTTGTCAAAGTATAAATTTTTTTGAATTAAATAAGCATGAATTTGTAAAATAAATATAAATTTTTTAATGAGTTCGTGAAAGTGAATAGAATAATGTCCTGAAGAGTTTACATTCCGCTTGGATGCAGAACATAAAAAAAAAGTTAAAACAATTTTTTTCATCCATTTTTTCAAAATTTTGAAATTAAGTCAGGATAGGAAAATATAAAAAATACAGGTGGATAGACCACGTGATTGTGAACAAAAAATAATCTAATAAAATTTATCGCTAAAGATACGGTATTCGTGGAAAAAAATAGTGAAGTAACTTTGTCACTCTGCGCGGCCAAGCGCACGATTAAATGCATACTATGGAACCTCTAAAAATTCTTAGCTGTTCTAACGATTACACATTTTTAACATTTTTGTTAGTGAATAGGAGGATAAATAGTGAGTATAGAGGGAAAAATATATAATTATGAACCCATACACAGACACCACACATGGCTCCTGAATCGCTCGCATGAATTTTTACGTGCCTTTACAGTATTATATTTATTACAGGTACATCTATCTACATTTCAGCTATATCCAATGGATTCCTTATATATTTGCTAATGTATTGGAAAAGATCCAGAATTTATAATCAAAACAATCAAAGATATTGTCATAGTTACAAGGATAAGATTGCGAAAATTGCAATTTCTTATCATTATCTGATTGATCGCATTTTCGAAAGATGCATACAAGTAAACGAGATAAGGTTGAACATTCGAAAGGTATACATTTTTTCCGAAATAGTGATAATTTATATTTTCCAATGGGTCGATTTCTCGGCAAGTTACAGCCTTCAATATATATGTTATATAATATTTGGTACACTGTATAAAAACTTGTACGTGACTTTTATTCCTTTTAAGCTATCTCAGCATATCATATTTCAGCTACGTGTTGATAACGAATTCCCTCATATTATTTATCGCTGATATGTAATATCATATTTCCTTTGGCTTAGCTTGGGAAACAATACTAATGCTGACTAAGTACAGCCAACCGAGGATATAAATTAGTTAGATAATCTTTTGTATTCAGTTCTTATACTCATGTCGCAATGAACACTTCAATATAATATTATAATTTTATTTCAAGAGTCAACGTTGACTCTTCTTAATTTTAATAAATCTTTTTAAAAACAAGTTAATGTAAATCCTGATCCAACAATTGGCGCAGTCGGTAGGATACCGTGAACATCGCTAGAACAAGAAGCCTAACCGGTAGTGACCCACAAGAAAAAGGACAACATCTCCACGAGGTGCCTAACTAGTGCAAGTTATCTATCGGAACAAGGAGACCTTCCTCACTGGTGGTGGCGGATCCCAATCCCTGAACTGGAAGAACCTACACTCGATGAAGAATCTATTAATGTAAGTACTTTAACGAATCATCTCGTAATTTTCACTTATCGTTTTATTATTATACGTAGTGTATTATACTGCTAATACACAGAAAAACTATTTCTATTATCCAATCCCCATTTATATTTATTTTTATTATTACAAACAAACTAAAGCTTAGACGTTAAGCACAAACGATTAATCTACAGCATTATACTGCTAATGCTCAACTAAAATCGTAAGAGTTAATTTAAAATACTGTGCATTATACTGTTAATGCAACATTCGTATCACTAAAAACCCCATCGATCTACCAAAGGTACAACATTTTTTTTATTCTAATCAATTCATTTTAACTCCTTAAATTACTAAATATCGAGCAACATGCCCGACGAAGTAACACAAGGTACAGCACAAGGTGCAGCATCAGGTCCAGCACCAGCACCAGCACCGGTTCTTGAACCGTATAAATTAAGTGAAATTTTCTCAATTGTGCCCGAATACGATGGCAACCCTTTATTTTTACAAACTTTCTTATATGCTTGTAGTCAAGCCTATTGCATGGCCGTGGCAGACCAAAAAACATTGCTTTCGCTACATATAAAAAATAAATTAAAGGGCAAAGCTGCCGAGGTAATAAATTCAAGAAACCCAACTTCATGGGGTGAAACTAAAAACTTATTAGAGTCTCATTTTGGAGACGCACGCGATCTAACCTCGCTTATACAAGATCTGCAACGACTCCATCAACTAAATAACGGATCACCATTAACTTTTATCTCTAGGCTACAAACCCATAACGCGAAAATGCTTTCCGCGGTAAACAAACAAATCGCTATGACAAACGAACAGAAAGATGCGCAAACACGCTTAATTGATACTATGACCCTTAATACCTTGTTAACCGGACTTGAACCCAAATTAGGCCAGATAGTCCGAGCTGGAAACCCGGCTACTGTACTCGATGCAACTCTCCGAGTAAAACGAGAATTACAATTGTCTTATTTTGAATCTCAGAAATTCAACAAGTATAACCCAAATAAAAATCCCATTCAAACTCAAGCGAAACGCCCTCCAATTCCACAAAAATTCTGTTCTTTCTGCAAAAGGAACGGACATACAATTAATGAATGCCGCACAAGGCAAAATCAACAGTTTTCATCTCCTAGTTTCATTCCAAATGCTTATTCCAGTCAAGCGCAAATTTCAAGACCAAATTTCCAGAATTTTTCCAGCCAAAATAATCAAAGGCAATTTTCTCCGCAAAATTCCCAACAAGCAAATAATCCACAACAAAATAGACCTTCGGTAATAAGACCGAACCCCAACTTCCAACAAAGATTCCCAAATCAACAACAAAATCCAAATTTCAATCGTCAAAACCCACAAAGAACGCATCACGTTAATTTTGACAATTACTGTGATCCTCTAAACTATGAACATATTAATTACTATAATGAACCTGATAATTTCGACCATCAGCAATACAACGATTTCCAAAACTACCAAACTGATTGCAACGACCAATATTTACCACAAGAGAATTATACTGGTAATTCTCAAAATTCACAAACAAACCATACCGATATTTGGCAAAATGAATACGAGAGTTATACTGCTAATTCTCAAACGCCTCAAGAAGATTATAATACCAATTCTCAGGGTTTTTGTTTAGGCCCGGAGTATCCCGCGGATACTCCAACACAGGAAACAGATCAATTCGATCAAATATCGAATCAAATTCAAGCTATGAATCTAAACGACAATTTCAACCCGTTCCTGAACTTTCCGGAACAAGGGTTCATGTAGAAACGCTATCTCACTCACTGCTGACCGTAAATTCAAAAAATTTATACTGCATTAAAGACATCACAAATAAATTCAAAATTCTAATCGATACGGGCGCAGGTATCTCTATCTTTAAACCAAAAACTGCGGAAAACTACAAACGAAGATTTTCAGAAAATGTAATTATACAAGGTATAACCGATCAGAAAATTACTATTAATGAATCTGTTCTTATACCCTTCACGGACAACGACCCACATAAAGTTTACATCTATGATCTAGATATCAATTTTGATGGACTGATAGGAGCTGATTTCCTAGAGCACTATCATTGTATCGTCGACATAAGAACTAAACAATTAATAACCAATTTTAAAACGGTTCCACTTTTCAAAGTAACTGACGAATCGTCAAGACCCGAATGTGACAAAATTCAGTCAAACCACAACCCTAATCAAAATAAAATCCAAATTGACGGCCGTACTGAAAAAATTTATAAACTAAAATGTAATCTTAGAAATACTGACGCTATTTTGCAAGCGCAGGAAAACGAAAAAGTCCGTTTACCTAATGCTCTTGTTAGAGTAAACGAAAACGGAGAATTTTTAACGACAATAATCAACGCTAACGTCATCCCGAAGACTGTCGATTTTTCTAATTTAAATTTAGAACCTCTACAAAAATTTAAGTCAATTTTTAACTTAAATACGCAAAACTCCGACCAACACCCAATGACGGACAGATCCTTTGAAATTAAGAACGAATTGCGCTTGGACCATCTAAACGAAGAAGAGGCCGAAATAATAACGCAGCTTTGTTTAGATTTTCAAGATATATTCTATTTAGAAGGAGATAATTTGACCTTTACCAACGAAATCAAACACCCTATTGACACCGACAATTCCCAACCGATATTTACAAAATCGTATCGCTATCCCCAGGTCCATAAAGAAGAAGTTAAGTCCCAAGTATCGAAAATGTTAAGTCAAGGTATCATTCAACCCTCAATTTCACCTTGGTCCTCCCCTGTTTGGGTAGTCCCAAAAAAACTGGACGCTTCTGGCAAACAGAAATGGCGCGTTGTAGTTGACTATCGTAAACTCAACGAGGTCACAATCGGTGACAAATATCCTCTGCCCAACATTTCCGATCTCTTAGACCAACTTGGCAAATGCCAATATTTCACAACCCTAGATTTGGCTTCTGGTTTTCACCAAATCGAAATTAATCCCGCAGACATTCAAAAGACTGCTTTCACTGTCGAAAACGGTCATTACGAATTCGTGCGAATGCCATTTGGACTAAAAAATGCTCCATCGACGTTTCAGAGAGTGATGGACAATATTTTATTAGGCATCCAAAATGAACGGTGTCTCGTCTATATGGACGACATCATTATTTACTCGCCTACCATTCACGAACATATTTCCCGTCTAACAGAAGTTTTTAAACGCCTTCGAAAAGCCAACCTCAAAATTCAACCAGACAAATGCGAATTCTTACGCAAAGAAGTCGCCTACCTAGGACACCTCATCACAAAGGACGGTGTGAAACCAAATCCTAGTAAAGTCGATGCCATTTTAAACTTTCCGCAACCTAAGAACCAAAAAGAAATCAAATCATTTTTAGGACTAGCAGGTTACTATAGAAGATTCATTCCAAACTTTTCCAAAATTTCTAAACCTTTGACAAAACTTCTGCAAAAAGATGTTCCTTTCGACTTTAATAACGACTGTCAAAATTCTTTCGCCGACCTAAAACAAACACTAACTACATCACCAATATTAATTTACCCAAATTTTGACGAACCTTTCATACTAACTACTGATGCGAGCGCATTTGCCGTCGGTTCTGTGCTCTCACAAGGACCAATTGGTAAAGATTTACCTATTGCTTACGCTTCCCGAGTTTTATGCAACGCCGAAACTAAATACTCCACGATAGAACGTGAACTTTTGGCTATAGTGTGGTCAGTAAAGCATTTTAGGCCATACCTATTCGGTAGAAAGTTTAAATTGATAACCGACCACAGACCACTTACATGGCTATTTTCTATAAAGGACCCAGGTAGTAGATTAGCTCGCTGGCGCCTTAAACTCGAAGAATACGACTACGAAGTCATATATAAACCCGGAAAAATAAATAAAAACGCAGACGCCTTGTCCCGAATCAAAATTAACCACTTTAACGATTGTTCCAAATTTTATTCCAAAGTTCTAGCCGCGAACGGAGACGATGAATCAAATGACGAATCAGATGACGAAACCCAAGACGATAACGCTAGATTTACCAATGACCAAATTACCCAAGAATTCGAAACCTTTGTCAACTTGTACAAAACAACATCTTTAATAGATTATTCAAAAATCAAGCCTCGAACAAACAACTATTGTATCGAGAACACAAAAATATTATAACTTTCTTTCAACAAAACAATTTACAAGACCTCCATCACAAAATTATCGAAGACATATTTGAAGAAAACCCAGAATTCCGCAATGACAAGATCAATATTGTATCGAGCAAGACGGTCAGACATAGGAGATACTTTATCATCCCGTTACCATTCGATATTGAATCCGTAATTGAACACTTATTTCTGGTGTTATTTAAAAACCAAGACGTCTTGGATCTCTCTAAGACTTACTTTGTCGAAAATAATTTAGACCTCCCTATACTTGAAATTCTGTCATTCATTTTTGCGGAAAAGGACCTAAAATTAATAATTTGTCAAGATGTTGTCAAAACCCCTGATGAAGACCAAATTCCTATAATTCTAGATCAACATCACAGCGGTAAAAATAATCTACACCGCGGAATAAACGAAACTATTCGACGAATTAGAGAAAAATACACTTGGCAAGGTCTAACTAAAGACGTAGAAAATTTTGTAAAAAATTGTGAAACTTGTCAAAAAAGTAAAGTCTGTCGGAAAAATTTAAGCAGTCCGTTAGTAATAACCGAAACACCAAAGACACCATTTGAGAGAATTAACATTGACCTATTCGAGTTTCCCACACGCAACTATGCTTTAACGATACGCGAAGAATTAACCAAATTTACACAAGCTTACGCAGTCCCTGATAAATCCGCTAAATCTGTAGTAAATACCTTATTACTATATTTCCAACACTATGGTACTCCTCTAAGAATACATTGCGACTATGGAGGAGAATTCGACAACCGATTATTACGAGATTTATGTATTTTATACGATATAAAATTAACCTTTTCAAGCGTAGGACACCCGCAATCGAATGGCTCAATTGAACGATTCCACGCAACGTTAGCAGAAATGATAAGAGTTAACCAAACAGAAAACCCGAACGAACACCCGTTCACTGTTTTACCTTACGCTGTAATTTGCTACAATAACTCTGTTAACAAAACACACGGATTTACGCCATACGAACTAGTTTTTGGTCATACATCAGTTCGACCACCAGAAACCTTGTATAACCAAAAGGAATTAATAACGAAATACGTCAGAGATTTAAACAATCGTATCTCCCATTACTATAAAATTGCTAGAGACCGAACGGAACTTCAAAAACAAAAAGCCAAAATTAGATTCGATAAAAACGTCTCCGAAAACCGTACTAAATATAACGTCGGAGACAAAGTTTACGTAAAAGAATCACAGATTAAAAATAAATTGCAAAACAAATTTAACGGACCATTCGAAATTACCAAAATCTTTGAAAATTCAGCTATCTTACTCAACCCAGAAACTAAGCAAACTAGTAAAGTCAATTTTGACCGAATGAAACCTTATTTTGAAAGCTAACCTTGTTTTCAGGTTATTCCTGCTGTTCGGATCAGCAACACTAGTGGTCTCCCAATATAAAATCACGCCTATAAACAACACCATAGGAATATACTACCACGAAAAAACTGACGTAAGAGTAACCAACGACAAATGGACATTACTGGTTCACAAGAACATTTCCTCCCTAAAAACAACCTTTGACAGAAACGAAAAAATGTTAGAGCTTATCCTAAACACCCTGGACGCCGCCGATCAGAAAACGATCACTTTCAGGAGTGAAGTTAAAACAGATCTAAATCTGTTAACCCAAATATCTAAAACTATAAAATCAAAATTTGATGAAATCTTTTTGGATACAAAACGATATAAGCGCGGAATAATCAACGGTTTCGGCACAATTTTCAAATCAATAACCGGAAATTTAGATGCCGAGGACGGTCAATATTATTCTGATTGCATCAATAAGCTAAACAATGACGAACACCAATTGGAGAATCTAATTAAAAATCAAATTTCAGTTACTACATCCGTTATCAAAAATTTCAATTCAACTATTCAAAAACTTCAAATTGACGAAGAAACATTTAACAAAAATATCAAAGAAATCGACCGCACAATTCAATCTATGACAAGTCACATCGAAGCCATTGAAATCAAATTAATATTCTTACATTATTGCGAACAGTTAATGGCAAGTTATTTGTACATCGAAGATAATTTAAATGATGTCCTAAATGCAATAACATTTGCACGCTTGAAAATCATTCATACGTCAATCATCACTCCAACAGACTTAATTTCATCCTTACAGGAAATTTCACAGAATTTGCATAAAAATAACCTACCGCTTTCAATAAGGCTATCAAAAGTTGCTCAATATTTGGATATTATGGAACTCCAAGCCTTTCAGACCGATTCAAGTTTAATCTTTGTTTTAAAAGTACCTTTAGTAGACCCACAAACTTACACAGCCTATCAATTATATCCTATCCCTATTTTGGATAATAGAACTGGTTTACACCACTTATTATCGGTATCACAAAAATATATCGCGAGAGATGATGATTCCTTAATGTTCTTACCCATCTCGGATTTAGACGAGTGCAAACAACTTTACATGGGAACCAGATTATGCTCCAACCTGTTCGCCTACCCGATAGATAACAATGCCATATGTGAAGCAAGGCTCTTCAAAAACCTCATCACTCTACCACAAAATTGTCAAACCTCATTCATAATCAGTCAAGGATACAATGTACAAAAACTCCAAGAAAACACCTGGCTAGTCATCAACGCAGAACCATTACATGTTACCGTTAGTTGTCCGAAGAGAAATTCAAAAACAGAAGTCATCACGAAAAATTCCATTATAAAATTACAACCCAGCTGTTATGCCTTTGTTGGTATTACCAAAATCCAGGCCAGTTCCAATGAAGTGTTAGATGTCAAGGATAACACTCACCCAATCGAAATTCCGTATGATTGCTGCAGTGACCTTCCAGACAAAACTCAACTACCAAATTTAAAACCATTGAAATTAAATAATTTGAATACAGAAGACCTCGAAATTGCGAAACACAAATTAGACCAGTATTCCAAGGATTTAGACGAGCTCATCAACGAACCCTACGTGACAAAACACATCTCGTGGTTCACGTACTTCACTATAACCCTAGTGATCTCCCTTATCCTCCTCTACCTGTTCTGCAAATGCAGAAAAAGAAGCCGAAAGTTAGCTCTTGTTCATGCATCACACGGTTCACCTCCATCTCCACCATCTCCACCGATGCCAAGAAGAACATACAAAAGTTTCACCAGTATCTTACCTCCAAGGAGAAGACCCAGTATCCAAAGAGAAGAAGAAACCGAAGAAGTGGAACTAACCTAAAGACATCCTACATTGTTACCAATTTTATTTCATGATTAACACGTTGACTGCCATCTCGGTCTATATGACCGAGGTTTTTATTGTCTATGAGGCCAACTCGGTCTATAAGACCGAGTATTTATATTTGCCCTGTGGGTCGACTCGGTCTATAAGACCGAGTCATGTTTTTGGGATCTCTGAATCTTCTGGATCTTTTCGGGATTTCAGAATCTCCCATCGACTCGGTCCAGCACACTTCTATCGTTATAAATAGACCGAGATGGTGTAGTAAATGACCGAAACCTTTTTTGACGTTTTTTTGGCAGTTTTTTTTTCAAAATATTGTGTGTCAGTTCATAGTGTATTAGCCGATGATATTCATGGCCTGGGGGGATATTTTATTTGGTTAAACTGTTGCTACCGGTTGGCGCCTTATGAGAAATTTGTCATAACCCGTATGGCAGTCAACGTGTTAATATTAATTTATGTTATATGTACATCTTTAAATATTCTTATATACTATTTGCATTTTTATATTTTACAATTTTATTTTTTCATTTTATTATTATTCTGCTTTTACATTTTACAAAAGTTGCTGTATAATCACCAACTTTTTTAATAAGGGGGAAGTTGTTATATAATATTTGGTACACTGTATAAAAACTTGTACGTGACTTTTATTCCTTTTAAACTATCTCAGCATATCATATTTCAGCTACGTGTTGATAACGAATTCCCTCATATTATTTATCGCTGATATGTAATATCATATTTCCTTTGGCTTAGCTTGGGAAACAATACTAATGCTGACTAAGTACAGCCAACCGAGGATATAAATTAGTTAGATAATCTTTTGTATTCAGTTCTTATACTCATGTCGCAATAAATACTTCAATATAATATTATAATTTTATTTCAAGAGTCAACGTTGACTCTTCTTAATTTTAATAAATCTTTTTAAAAAC
Organism: Rutpela maculata; assembly: GCA_936432065.2. NCBI lineage: Eukaryota > Metazoa > Arthropoda > Insecta > Coleoptera > Cerambycidae > Rutpela > Rutpela maculata. Next base: position 101,528,168 of record OW386291.2, read on the forward strand.
AAGTTAATGTAAATCCTGATCCAACATATATATAGATGTAGATATACATTTATCAAGAGGATCATCAAGCAAGGAAATTAAATGATTTGAGATGTACTTTTTTTCGAATCCACGTTACTACAACTTAATAAACCATAATAATCATGAAGTGTACATGTTTTTTAACAGTTCTCAATGAAGAAAGAACTTTTTTGAAGGGCTTTTGTTTTTTTTTATATTTTTTATTGCGACGATTGAGTTCGGGCGTGATAATATATATAAGTATATTTTTCGAATCCATCCTTTGCTTTTATTGCATAAAACAAAAAGGCATCGGAAAGCTACAATTTTCATCTTTTAAATGAATCAACACTCATATAGATTGAACAAATGTTGATATAGTGACATGTAATCCAGTGCGTCGATGTCACGGTCATGCGTATTCAAGTGCGCGCACGCATGGATCTCGCTCCGAGTTATAACGTTACTTGACTAATTTTTTCAAGAATACCGTGGCTTTAGCGATACATTTGATTAGGACATTTTTTGTTCAGAAACACGTGGTCTATAAACCTGTATTTTTTATTTTTCCCTACCCTGACTTAAGGTAGTACTGTCGATACTGCAGGAGTCAAAAGTATACACTCTCTCGTTTGACTTGCGCAGTATTTAGACTAGGCAACGTCGCGATGGAGTGAGAGAGAATTGACAATGATTTACCAAAATCGTCGAAATCACTAACGTCAAAAAATGCCACTTTCGATTCGTTCGTGCCGAGCCGAATTTTCCAACTACGATGTGCGATTTACAATCAGGTTTAACTGGAAGTCTTCCTCTTTACGTCGCAACATCGTATGGCCACCCCACTGGTGTTTTTCCAAAAATATGAACGTGTCAAGATCGCATGTTTTTGCAATTTTTCCGGTTCCGAAATGCGAGCTATTGTTCTTTGCTATTTTTCTTTTGCGAATGTTCTTTGCTATTTTTCGCAGATATCTCTGGAACCATGAGAGCTAGCTCGAAATTAAAAATGAGGTTAAACGAGTATTTTCCACCACAAATCTTTTGCTACCGTCAACATTTAGGCGGAATTGGGAACTTTTCGTTTTCCGGTAAAATTACGCCATTTTGTCGCCGTAATTAATCGGTAGTTAATTGAAATTGATCTCATATACGATGTCCACTTAAAATCGTGTATCAACTAGACGCTCCATTAATCTCCACCCAAACAAAGATTTCTGGGAAAGATGATTTTTTTAAGATGAAATGGTTGAAGATGTATATAAAAAAAATAAATATAATGGTTTATTAAACATTTTAGGGAAAGTTGAGAACGGTGTTGTTAAAGTTACCAAACACAAAAAATATCAGAGAGAGTTTTTATTTTTTTAGAAAATAAAGAAAAAAAATAACTAAGAAATCGTTATTATAAGAAACAACTAACAAAATGAAATATTATTATCTGTAACATTATTAGTCATTTATATTTTATTAGATTTAATAAATATGGCTGTGCTAATCAAATATAGTTGATGTTATTTTTAATAAAAGACTTTTATGAAACCTACATTCTCATATTTCATGCATTTTTAAATTTCGCTAGCATTGTAACTTCTGTTACAACGTTGCCACGTCTAATAAACTACGATATAAAAAGTAGACTTTTAACATTTAATCGCTAATTACTACTATCACATGCTCTGAAGCTGTATTTTTAAGAGTCTAAAATGTTTTGTATATTATTTTCTCTCGTTTCCTCCTTTTTAATTGAAATCTGAACAGTACTTTTTGTAAAATATGATGAAACCTGTGATTTCTCATAAGATCAATGTTTGAAGCTGTACTTTTAAGTGTCTAAAATGTATTATATATTATTTTCTCTTGTTTTCTCCTTTTTAATTGAAATCTGAACGGTACTTTTTGTAAAATATCATAAAACCTGTGAGATCTCAGTGTTAAAAGCATAAAATTTCAAATGTCAATATTTTTTTACTGGTTCTCTGTAGCTCTTCAAAAATTTAATTGGAACACTATCTTACCATAATCTACTAATATGCCGAATTTTATTAAATTCTGAACATTAATTCTAAGACCGACAGTACTACCTTAACTTCAAAATTTTGAAAAAATGGATGAAAACATTTTTTTTTCACTTTTTTTTATGTTCTGCATCCGAGCGGAATGTAAACTCTTCAGGATATTATTCTATACACTTTCACGAACTCATTAAAAAAAAAGAAATATTCATTTTGCAAAGTTCTGTAGGTAAGTAGCTTCATCGACTGGGCTATACGACTTTCAGTATGTACGGTGCATTGCCATGAAAAACTTAAGTTTCAGAATGTTTTTGCCCACTTTCTTCAATTAAATTCATTCAACTTTAGTAATATTACATTGAAGTAAATTCTGTCATTGAAATTAAATTCATTATTTACATAAATAATAAAAAAATATTGAAAATAATATATAATATTGAAAAATTCGTGACTCGAAAAGTCATTTTTTTTTATTTTTCTCAATTTTAAGCGGTTTCATGAAAAATAAACCATCAACATATGTATAGATAAAATAGACATTTCAACGGTTAAAATGAGCCCAGATAGAGTATTGAAATCGAAAAAACACCAATAAAGTTTTCCGTGGAAGATTTTGTTGTTTTTTTTTTCGAAAAATGTAAATATCTCGGAAACTATTTGTTTTTCAGATTCCAAAAAAATCATGCTTATGCAATGCAAAAAAATGTATACTTTCACAAAACTTCATGTAAATGGAATTATTTTTACGAGATAGAAAAACGGAGGTTATGATTAAAAATACGTTATATGAAAGTTTTAGCATTTTCCGTTAGGAGGTCACGTTTCGCCGAAAATTACAAAAAACTACTTTTCACCTCTAACGATTGAGTTCGGGCGTGATAATATTATATAACTAAACAGCACCCCCATTTCACAATTTCACTTTATCTCGTGTTTAATTTTTGTTTTTTTCTCTTAGTTATAATCTTAAATAAATTTTCCGGCTGGTCCCTGCCTGTTAATATTTTTTTTTTCCAAAAAGATATTGGCACTAGCCTACTATGACTACACCATACTTATTTCCTTTTGTGACCATTATGTCAATTTTCCGGAAAAAACAATTGTGGCATTTTGTTAGGATTGTAATGTAGAAAGTTTGAGTAAAATCTTTAAAAACTTTTTGAGATAATCGTTTTTTAATTTCTTTTTTAACGCTTTTAATAGTCTGTAACTATCTATGTATGTATGTATGTATGTATGTATGTAAAAAAGTCTAAGGAACTGAATTTCACCCACTTCTAATTGTTGTCTCATTATGAAAATTGCCAATTATGTGTAGCTCTGATGATAATACAATATAGTATACTCAATATTATAATATGTTCAAAATGGCCGCCGTCCCAAGATGGCGGATTATCATTTTCTCGACAACCCCCTTGATATGGGTATCAAAAGAAAGGGCTTGATAAGTAGAAAAAAAATATGTGATCAAAATTTGGAAATTCAAAATGGTGGCGTAAACCTCGCGGCTAGGTTATCGAGGTTGCAGATTACAATTATCCGGTTCAAATTTAACAATTCAAAATGGTGGCGTCAAAATGGAGGATAAGTTTTGTAATTTATCGTCTGATTCATATGAAAATCGATATCTGAAAATTTTTGAGGTCGCAGATTATAAATATTTAGTCGAATTCTTTACATAAATGTCGAAAGTGCTAAAATTCTCTCCTTAAATATAAAACTAAAAAGTAAAAAATAAATTAATAGTTTCAAAAACTAAAAAAATCACGCTTTTATAAATACTGCACTAAAAAGCAAAAAATAATCATCGACTCTGTTTTCTCTGTCTACCCCGTAAGGGCCTTAGTGTAAGCCGTGTTTGTAATTAAGTATAATATTTGAGTATAAAAGCGTGGGGCGCTTTTCATTTAATCTAATGATGTCTTCAGCATTTTAATTATCGAACTTGATCGAAATAGCGTTCGAAAAACGCCCCATGCTTTTATACTCAAATATATTTAATTACAAACACGGCTTACACTAAGGCCCTTACGGGTTAGACAGAGACATCAGGTTTTTGCTTTTTAGTGCAGTATTTATAAAAGCGTGTTTTTTAAGTTCTTTAAACTATTATTTAGTATGTGAAGTACTCTTAATTTCAAGGAAAAGAAAATTTAAAAAAACCGTCTGGAAGTATTTGTAGAAAGACTTTAGTCGGTTAAAATTATTGACTGTTTTCAGTAATGTAGAATTTTAATTTTGAAGTCACGGTGAAATATTATATTTCCCTGCGTTTTAAGAAAATATCCAATGAAAAGTTTGAGGAACCACGCTATTGCAGTATCTATATATACTTTAAAATATTCTTATAGTGCTGCTTTGGCGCCGGTAAAGTTCATGCTTTTTGAAAGGAACTCGCACACCATTTGCACGTCTACATGCAGAAGATTGTGCGTATCAGCCTTTTAAAAACCCGGTTCCATTATTATTTGAAAATCGCATTTTGACAGCGGTGTTGAATATTTCAATTTCTACTGTATTTTTGCGGAAACTATCATATTATTTTGGAAACTATCATATGTTTTTTCTTATTCGGTTAGTATTCTACGATATTAGACCAAATTTAATTTCTTAAAATCTCCCTATTAGGCAACAACAAATTTCAAACAAATCTGAATTTCGTAACTAGATTATTAGGATTTAGTGTCCCAGCATATTGCCATTTGTTTTGATTTATATATAACTTAAATGTTTTCTTAAAATGTTTTCTTAACCGCTTCTCAAGTCACCGAAGTAACTCCTTGAAAATCCAGAATGATTTTGTGTTAGGTAAAGAGAAACGAGGCCCTACAGCTTATAGTGGAGTCCGAACCACTTATTGGGGATAATTTTTATAATTAAAATTATTTCGCGATGAGCAGGGATTGAACCTGCTTCGCTAGGTAGGCCAGTATGCAAGCTAGACGCGCTAAACCACTGAGCTACCGTCCCCAACTAATAGTCAAACTTCTATTATTGATCACTAGTACTTTATTTAGAAATACATAGAATTTCTTCATACTTAATAGTAAATCTACCACCCGACTGTGTTGTCTATGGTCTATGTTTGTGCTTTTGCAGCGCACAGCCCTGTGAAGTAGGTACTTCACCTCAAAGTAGGAGAATGCTATTGTAAAGTTTAGATCGGACCAGGCAAAGATTAGAAAAATGTTCGCAACAAGTTCCTCCGACAATAAAAGAAAATGAAAAAACTTCAGACAAAGATCATAGATAGTTTTGAGGCGAATTGAGAAGTCCGATGAAATATACAGTTTACAGATTAAATTTTGATTTCATATGTTGGATAATTGAATCCTTCGTTCTGAAAGTATGGTACTTCAAGTGCAGAAAATAATATCACTCGGGTCGCTATAAAGAAATTATACGAGTTGTGTGGTATTAATTTTTATAATGCATTTGATACAACTTAATAAGTTTTTCATATTTTACGTAACTCGACTGTCAATACCATGAATACTATAGACAAGGATAACGCACGCGTGCTTTCAACATTTCCGTGAAACTGGAAGAAAGAAACAGATGGCGCAGCGCTCACGAGTGCACTGGAGCGCGGTAAAATATGAATTTTATGCGCACCGCTTTATTTGATTATCGTTATTCGTGACTATTATATAAAGAGTCTTTGTGATGAAAGATGATTTTATTGTTGGCAGCGCTATTCATTATTTAAAATAATAAATCATTTCGATAAAATTCTAATTGTTTTATTTAAATAACGAACACAAAAATTTAAATAAATTGAAATTATGTAAATATTTAGCAACTATTTTATTGCCTCGTTTTTTAAAATATTTGTAATCATTACATTTCAAAATGTACATACAGGAAAGGGGGTAACATTCAGCCACCCGCAGTAACTCATCTGCTGTTTGAATTTGCCGGCCGAAAAAATTACAATATACTTTTCATTGTCAGTAAAAATCAGGCCCTGCGCACTCCCACTATATTTCAAAACAGCGTGTTTAGTTTGAACTTCCGTCGATCTGTCGCTACTTGTACTTGAATCACGGCGGCTGCGCAAATCTGAGGCATGTTTTTGCGCATAAGACGCTACAAACCGCGATAAGAGGAGCCATCCGAGCGAATAAGCTGTGACGTCACGCTTAAAGCGGTATCGCGCGGTCTCACTAAGGCGCTAGAAAATGTGTAAGCGGAAAATAGTAGGGATATGACATAAGAACGTTAGAGATGGTTAGAACTAAACTGTTAAAAAAAGCTAAAAAGACATTTATTTTTGCGGAGAAATATATGATGACGTAGCGCTTCAAGGCGCTTAAAGCATTGGGGTAAGACGCGAGATCGCAAAAATATTAGTGATGGGTAAAAGCAGTTATTTTTTAATAACTGTTTCAACTGCTACCGCTATTTTGAAATAACAGTTTAAAATAACAGTTTAAAAATAACAGGTCGATGAGAAGTGCTAGCATGCGCATACCGCAACGCGCACTTTGCAAATGTTATTTCAGAGACGTTATTTTATACATCATGCTGCTGTCGCTGCTGCTTATCTGTTATTTTCTCACCTGTTATTTTCGAACGGAAATAACAGTCTGTTAATGCTATTTACAAATAACAGTTATAAAATAACAGGTTGTTAAATAGCAACTCATCTCTAAAAAATATGCCTTTGTCGCGCCATTATTGTTTACATATCTGTGCTTTGTGTTTTGGACATTAAACTAATAATTATTAAATCCATAGAGCAGGAGTCCATTTGCTTATTTGTAAATAATGTGAGTTTCCAATGAAACTGATTAGACACGACGCTGTTCTGTTAAATATTAAAAATAAGGGTTATAAGTGTATGTGTTCACGTCGTGTTGCGACTTCAAAAAATTCCAACATGCATAGGTATTATTGATCTGCAAAGAACGTGACTCCCAAGAAATTGACTAAAAACGAAAGACTGACGGGTTGTACACTTCTGTGCAATGAATTCCCGTACACCTATTTTTCGCCTTATTAAATCATTATTTATTTGTCAGTGTCATATTTTCGCAATGCCAAAATTAACTGAACATGAAAAAATTTTAATTCTCTTTAAAATTAAAGAGAGATGGCCTATCAGAGCAGTTGCTAACCATTATCAATTGAATAAAAGTACTGTTATGAGTGTGAAGAAAAGTGGGAAGAGGAAGGTAGCGTAAAGAGAAAAGACGGTTCAGGCCTATCGAGAAGTTCAAATCTCGTTCAAGATGAAGCATTCCTTGGCTATTTGAGGCAAAATCCGTTTTAAACAGCAGGAGATGCTGTGTTCATGACACATTTTCTAGTGTCGAGGTTAGCAGCTAGCCGAAGGATAGGAAAATCGAAAATAAAAAACTGTACAAGTGCCAAGAAGACCATATTAACAGGAGAACAAGCAAGCCCGCATTATGTTTTGTTTAAATTGTGTCTATCGCCCGTTGGAGTTTTGGACCAATGTTGTGTTTACCGATGAAAAAGTTTTTCAGTCTTGTAATGAAGGACATGTACAAAATATTAGGTTACATTATTTACATAATAAATACAATCGCAGCTATGTGCAGTTGCTGTGAATTTTTCAACGTCAGTTTTTACATTTGTTATAAATCGAAATCATTCCCATCGAATGGTGTAAAAAAGTAAAAAAAACAAAAATACGTATGTTTTTCTTCTGGATTAACATTATTCAAATACATAACTTATGACGTTTCACAATCAATGTCAGTTTTTTGTAACCTATATGATAATGAAAAATCTAAATTCCAAAAAGACTTATTCACACCACTTAATGTTAGTAAACGTGAAAATGTATATTATAGCAGGTTTATACGTGCATGGATTTAGTGGCGCCAGTAGATATTGGCACGCTAGTAAAAAAATATTACACATATAAACAGTTACTGGCGAGCAAGCTTTTACCTTGCATGCATTGATGCATGCCTGCCAGTAACTGTTTATACGCGCAATATTTTTTTACTGGCGTGCCAATATCTACTGGCGCCACTAAATCCATGCACGTATAAACCCGCTATTATTTAATTGTATTACAGGTATTTTGGTACATTAGTTACTTTAACATTTTACTTATTTCAAGGCAGTTTCAACATCTTAATACTTTTGTAATAATTTTACTTACGTTAGTTACTTTTTAAATGTATTTTTAAATATTATTGTATTTATTGTAATGATTTTCCGTTAAATTAATAAATGATCAATTTCTAGTTTTGAAATGACTTATTTAATTTTAAGGCCACTGTTAGACTATAAAAGTTCTTTGACAAAGATCTTTTATAAAAGATATTTTATGAGTAATTTGATAGATATTTCATCTCACAAAATATCTTTTATAAAAAATCTTTGTTAAAGAACTTTTGTAGTCTAATGATGGCCTAAGCAATTTGTTTGAAAATCATTTAAAATTCCCGCCTATGACAATCCCGCCTATATAAAAAAGGCGAGAATACAGCACCACTCTCGACGTAAGTTTTGCTGTTCAAAAAATCCTTGAGAGTTGCCTATCTATAACATATAATATTCTTTAATCTATGGTAAAAATCATAGACTTAGGAACAAAATGGTAAAAATAGTAAAAATGTCAGTGTATCAAATATTCTTTAATCTTTGCGGTGTATTGTGTTGTAGCCGTCGCCGCATGTACTTCTTTTTCCGACTAAAAAAATTAAGTGCAATATTTATGAATTTACGGTGTTTTTGATAGTTTTTATTTTGTGATTAACAAGCACGAAGGAAAACAAACCGCTGGCATTATAGCTGTCAAATGGCGACTTATTGAACTTTTCGCAATATTAAGTTTTGGACATTATATCACAAAATGGCAAGTTTTTCTTGTATTATTAATTGTGGAAATGTGGCAATCTGAGACAACATCAGTTTTTATAAAATAACGTCGATTTACAACCAGAAGAGATTAGGGTTAAAATATCCCAAGCAATTTAAAGAAATTATTTTACAAGGGCATTCCAAGGGTTTTATTGGTGGTAAGTTGTTGCCTGTTAATGTAAGAATGTGGATTTTGTTGTAGGAACAACGGCCGTAAATCAAAAACATGCGACGATCCATTCTGTTAGGTGTTCTCTATTAATATGAGATACAACTTAAAACCCATCAGATGTGAAGCTTAAGGTGGTGATAATAGTAACTGCTGTTAAGGCAAGCAATAAACAATTTGTAGTAAAAAAAACACCATATTGGTTTGCCAGTATTTGTAATAAGTATATCTTGTGTTTATACTTTAGTTGAGCGAAGATGGAGCTAGGAATAAAGAAGTGTAATAGTAGATATTGTTTTAAAGGAGGTACACACCAGAGGAAAATGTGCAAGCTATGTTAAGATATCTGATGAAGTGCATAAATTAAAAAAATTCAAAGTACAGCTGTCACTGAGTGATCTGGCAACAGAATTTCTTGTTTTAGTGTATTGTGTTGTGTTTAAAAACTCAATGTTGGATTGTTTATTATTCAAAAGCTATGAAATTGGTCGAAATACTTCAGTGAGAGTTCGGACGAGCCATGAAAATGTTGAATTGTAGCTATAAAAATGCCCTTTGAATTATGTATGTATTATTTTCATGTATTTTTTGTTACAATATAGATCTTTCTTTGTATCTCTCATAAGTTTCTTATTGATTCTTCCTGAGTACTAATGAAACCTTGCATAATAAATTGGATATTTAGTAAGTACATTTTATTTTACTTTCAGTTAGATGCATGTATATAGAAGATCAACATAATCAACTACCTCAATTTACTGCTAACAATAATAGAATTGATAAATAAAATGTAAAATAAAAAGTTAATATATTTAATAAAATACAATACAATTAACCTACTTACATGAAAAAAATAAAGTACGTGCTAGATATATAACAATAAGACACGATAAGAAAAAGTCCTTGCACAAATTAAATGGTTTGTATAGTTCAGTCTATAGGTATATCATAGGCGAGGGGTCAACCATTGGAAGAAATTCTGTACACCTTTTTACATATTTTAAGTACCTAGTTCACAGTACATCAGTCCTTCATTGTTTAATTTATATGGTATTTTTCATAAAATTCATAACAGTTAACCTTTCGACTGTAGCCACTGCTTACTGCTAAAAAATTGAAGGGATAGACTGGGTAGTCAACGAATCTTGTCTAGACTAGTAACACAGTCATAACGAATACTGAAGGATCATCTGGATCAACAATAGTCCAAGTAATCGATGCCATGGCTTTTGTTGAAGATTCTAAGCTAAGAGTTCATAACCTGAAAAAAGAATGTGCGTGTTAGTAATTATTCATTAAGCAACATTTATTTAGGTAAGCATATATTGAAAAAAAAGGGTTGATCACTGCTAACTAATTCTTACCTTTGCAAAAAGCTTTTATCCTGTAAATTCCTTGGAGAGTACTTCTTTCACCCAACCACAAAGAGCTTCAATATTTTTGAATGCCTTGAACTCACCTTTTTGTCTATCTATATCTCACAAAAACCAAGCAATTCACAATATCCTAATGTGAAATATTATGAAATACATCAATATTTGTACTAGTCATCATTTCTCAAAATATAAAGGATTTAATTCGATGACACCAACTTTTTCCATGTACATAACCTTTACATTGAGACAATTGACAATACTCGCGAACTTAGCTGGAACTTGGTGCACTCGTGTTCGTAGCGCCCTCTTCTTTCTTCATATTTTGCGGATCGGTTTTCATCGGAATTCCCGTTAGCGTCCGTAATCCTTGTCTTTATAATTCATGGTCAATACCCTCGCTTCGCTAGCAACTTGCACTTATACCAGAGGAAAGAGGACTACCAGAAGCGACACTTAAGCTTCCCGTTCAAATTCCATTGATACCATCTTGTTGTAGCTATTTCCGTCAGTTCATTTATTGTAAAATATAGTTGAATTGTTGGATATTATGTCACAGAATGTTAGGTTAAAATAATAAATGAACTGACTTAAATACCTACAAAATGATGGTGAAAGTCACAAAAATTGATCAAGAAACATCAAAGGCGGTGCGGAGAGTGTTGCTTTTGGTAGTTTTTTATTATGTGCTTATACTCAGTTTTTTCTGTGTTTATTAGCATCAGGGTTAATTCAGATGGTACAACTCGCAAAATTTTTAGACCAGTTTAAATTTTAATTAATTAGAAATTATAATAGAAAAATTATTAAAATTTTTAATTGAATCTTTGTGTTAAAAAATGTTTTAAAATTTGCTGCCGTGCACAGTTGCTGAAGTATCTGACTCACCGGTCAACTTTCTAAAGGCATTAACTATATGCAGGAACCTATAAGAAAAGTAGTTGTAAGTATTACATTTGAGGAGCCTAGAAGACAAGGGGTATAAGTATCAGAACTTTACATTGAAGATCATAGAGCTGAAACTTGAAGATTAACAGTAATTGAAAGGAAACGAGTATTACATTTTCCACGGTTAAACATTGATTCATACAGTCTAATGTCATTTTCTAAATGAATATTTTTGTAAAACAACCAGACATCTAAATTTTATGGGAATTTTTTTGCTGCCCTTGGTCTTATAGAACTCGTGCTCCAATCAAAAGTCAAATATGGTAAAATGTCTAAGTAATTTATCAACAGATGTCAACACTGGGTTTGAAATCATTTGTATCCTTAAGCCACCACACAGAATGCATGTTTTGTTAACCTTTAGTGAGCTTAACCCATTTTATTTCAATTTGTCACTTATACCCCTCGTCTTTTAGGCTCCTCATTTATAAAAGGGGTTGAAAATTTTTTTAAATTAAGCTTCACATATTACTTATAAAAACAAAGGTCCTTTAAATGTGAATAGAAAACTGACTTTAATTTTAGTGGTGTTCCGCAAAGTGTTATTATTTTTAAATAAAATAGTATGGAAGGAAGTACTTATATTGAGTTGTCCTTGACTGAATTGTGAACCAAATATCAAAAATATTCCTCGAAGGAAGAAAAACTAGGATGGCAATGAAAATTTGGAGGATTGTAGATTTCACCCTTAATTTTAAGAAACCGATGAGTACCTAACTCTAAAGGGCACAGAAAGGTGTTTTTAGTAGTGTAAAGGAGTGAAGTAAGTTTTTAAATTGTCTTGGAAAATATCGTTTTTTCTTAATCTCTTAGCTTCAATTCATCTTTTTACTGACCTCTGTACGATGAAAATTGACCGAGATACAGAGGGTTGAAGTTGGGGTACTTTCACATTCCCGTTAAAAACTCCCTTTAGCGACTTGAGAGTGCGGTGAGTATGTACCTCCGATTAAATAACTTATATCTAGATACATAATGTGTATTGGTTTGTTTGTTGCTGAGATAGTTACAGTCTAAGGCACTTCAGTTGCAAACATCCCATAAGTTCTTGATTCGCTAGTCGTTCTATTCGTGGTCGTTCTATTCGTGGTCGTTTCAGGCACGATCGGTTCAGTTCTATTATCATAATCTCAGTTTGACAGTGTCCGCCATTAATGTTAATAAATATGTTACGTATTTTCTGATCAAAATGTGGTGAAGAAATCATATTCACACAGTTTATTGACAATATATTTAGTGCAAAATGGTGAAGTGCTGTGCCGTTTGCAGAAAGCAGTTTAGAAAAGAAGAAAATCGGATCCTTTCATAAGTTAGTAGGTATAAACAGCATAGTCGTAACATGATGGGGTTCAGTTTGCAGTTGTAATAAGGTGAATAGCAATTAAATTTTAACATGCTTTCAATACATAATAATTGAATAAAACATGTCTACCTATTATATTTTTTAAATCCGTGGTTATGTTCCTATATAGAGGTTATGAAAATTTAACCAACAATTATTACAAAAAATAGGTACAATACTGACATTTTACTAAATACATATTTATTTTATTGAATAAACTTCAATGCATGGAAATTACACAATAAAAAAATGCGTTTATCCCACAACACATTATGTGCGCGCTATATTAATTTTATTACTATTAAATGTAATTTTTATGAATTTTGAGACATTTCACAATCAATATATTTCAAAATTTAGGCTAATTAAATTATCTAGCATTATCTTACTCTATAATATTGCATGGTGACATCACGTTGTATAAAGAGCCGGTAATGCAGGAATTGCAATAATTCATTTTAATGAAAATATTTATCATTCTGCACATACCCGCCACTGTTGCTTATGAGATGTTACGTTTGTTCATCCTTTTTAATAGACATATAATGTGACTATGTTCGAAGCAAACAAGATTTATGAAGAAGAAGTAGCTGTTATGTATCTAGGCATAAGTTCTTTTATCGGAAGTACGTACACATATGTGTGCGAGATTGCGTGTATGTGTGCACGTGCGCACGAACGTGTTGGGGGTCATTTTGCTTTCGAGTGCTTCAAGACCTGCCATACAATGTGAGAAAAGTACGTTCATGCAGTGGACACGCTCTTCCTTCTACACACAAACATCTTTAGTTGATTTATCCTATAAATAATGGCCGAAAATCAGGAGAGATCTGATATATATTTTATTTCTGAAGAGGTGATTTTATGTGACAAAGTTGCGCCTGAGCAGATGCTATTGAAGTAATAAAAAACTGTATTAAAAAGTTGATCATAACAAACACCGATAAATAAATAAAAAGTGTGTAAGTTGTGATTTGCATAATACCTAAATAATATTCTCTAAACACCGATAGCTAAAAGAAAATTCTGCAATTGCTGTTCAACGAAGCTGCTGATTTTTTCTTTTTAAAATCTATTATTTCCATACTATTACACAGTCCCACAAAAAAAAAAAGTTCAAAGCAGCGAACCAGACCCATGTATTCCTATGTATTTTCGGTCGCTGAATCCGAATCCGGTGTCAAAAAAATCGTATACCCCCAAAATCATTAGCTAGAGCCAAAAAACACCCCTGAAATGGGGTAAAAAGAATATTAAGCTACGAGAATAGTTGTTACATCTTAATCAATCGAATTATACAAATTAAGGTTAAACAGTACATACAATAGATATGAAACACACCCCCAGGGAGGGGCGAAAACTAGCCCCCATATATAAAAAAATTGATCCAAAACAGCTGAAAAAGCTCGAAATGTCTAAGTTTTGTTAAAGTGTTAAGAAACTACATCAGGTCTGACGTAATCTTCATAAACTGCCACTATAGGGTTGAGAACAATCACCTTTAAGTTCAAAGGACACGAGAAAAACAAGAAAAAACGTAAAATCAAACAGGATTTCTATTTTCATGGATGCTATGATTGGCTGAAATTGCGTAGTACTCTAAAATAGAGCCAGAAACTTACGTACCATCAAAATCCTACACTGTCAACCCTCAGAGGTGTGAAAACTACCCCCTATGTAAGATTTAACTATAACAAGTTATAGTGACTTCTATAAAAATTCGAAACACCTGCGTTGTGTGGAAGAGAGAAGAAACTAGACTATGTTAGACGATGTGCTTACCGCTTACCGAGTGGAACAGAGAGAAACTAACAGGATTTACATTTTTATAGATGCTATTATTGGCAAAAATCGCGTTGCACACTTAGAGTTTGAAACTCATGTCCTATAAATGTTATTAAGTAACACCCCCAGAAAGGATGTAAACTACCGTAATTCAAGATGTAACGAAAAATTTATACTGTTGCTTATTCGTTTCATTTCCGTAGTTTTTTTTATAGGGGTGGCGTCTCTCAACCCCGTGGGGGTGGCTTTCAAGCACACCGTCGAACATAGTCTAGTTTCTTCTATCTTCCACACAACGCAGGTGTTTCGAATTTTTATAGAAATCACTGTAATTTTGTATAGTCAAACCTTACATAGGGGGTAGTTTTCACACCCTCTGAGGGTTGACACTGTAGAATGTTGATGGTACGTAAGTTTCTAATTCTATTTTAGTGTACTACGCAATTTCAGCCAATCCTAGCATCCATCAAAATAGAAATCCTGTTGCATTTTTTGTTTTTTCTTGTTTTTCTCGTGTCCTTTAAACTTGGGGGTGGTTGTTCTCAACTCTATAGGGGCAGTTTATGAAGATTACGTCGGACGTGATGCAGTTTCTTATCACTTTAACAAAACTTAGACATTTTGAGCTTTTTCAGCAGTCATTGCTGTTTTGGATCGATTTTTTTATATATGGGGGCTAGTTTTCGCCCCTTCCTGGGGGTGTGTTTCGTATCTATTGTATGTACGCTGCTGTTTAACCTTGATTTGTATAATTCGATTGATTAAGATGTAACAACTATTCTCGTAGCTTAATATTCTTTTTACCCCATTTCAGGGGTGTTTTTTGGCTCTAGCTAATGATTTTGGGGGTGTACGATTTTTTTTGACCCCGGATTCGGATTCAGCGACCGAAAATACATAGGAATACATGGGTCTGGTTTGCTGCTTTGAACTTTTTTTTTTGTGGGGCTGTGTTATACATCTAAATATGCGGTATGAATGAGCATTGAGTAGAGACTTTTATTTCCCTCGCTTACCGAGTGGAACTGTGAAAAATCGGTATTATCGGAGGATTAATCGGAGTTATTTTGATATCCACCACTTAAAAACCACCAGAAATTATCAATGGGATTTCTACAGTTATTACTTCCACATCCAGTGGAAGTATAGTAACGACAAAAAATTTTTTAAAAATTGTTATTGTTCAAATAGGCTTAAAATGTCATGAAACGTCGAGATTTTAAGTTTGAGCGGAAAAAAAATTTCTGTCTGTCGGTCTGTCGGTCTGTAACTTTTTTGTGCGCACGTTTACTCTGGAACCGTTTAAGATATTGACTTGAAATTTGGTACACATATGTACTTTAACGAGATCTGGAACTAGATTATATTTTCATCTTGTTCCGTAGAAGGGTTTGGGGGTAAATTGGGGTAAATGGGTAAATCAAGCCGGTAAGAGTCCATAAAATTGGTATTTAGTATATATAAAAGAACTTAAAGTCTCAAAAAAATTTTTGGCATTAGCCACCCCCATTACTACCCCCACCTCATTATTAAAGGGGGTGAAAAAAATAAAATTGTAATTTAGCGTGTATACAAGAACCTAAGCCTCAAAACTTTTTTTTACTTAATCCACCACCACCCCCACCCCTCTGACACCACCTCCAACCCCCACTACCGATGTGGCATATCGTTTTATATGTTTTTGGGATAGACTTTCAAATATTATATTGTTAAAGTTACCTCGAGTAGTATGGATGCACGGTGGCTTTCCTTGGCTACTATGGATGCGCAGTAGGTTTCCTCGAGTATTATGGATGCGCAGTGGCTTTCCTCGAGTATTTTGGATGCGCAGTGACTTTTTTCGAGTATTATAGATCGCAGTAGGTTACCTCAAGTAAGTATGAATGCGCAGTGGCTTTCCTCGAGTACAATAGATGCGCAGTAGGTTACCATCAGTATTATGAATGCGGAGTGGCTTTTCTCGAGTGTTATGGATGCGCAGTAGTTTACCTCAAGTGATATGGATGCGCACTGGGTTTCCTCGAGTAAAATGGATTCGCAGTGGGTTACTTCAAAAAGTATGAATGCGCAGTGGCTTTCCTCGAGTAAATTGGATGCACAGTGGGTTATCTTCAGTAGTATGGATGCGTAGTAGGTTTCCTTGAAGAAAATGCTCGAAGTAGAGTACTTTTATCGTGTAGTTTACGGCACACAACGATTTTTTATATCTTTGTCATGCCATTGTCTGCATATTACTTCCACATTCAGTTGAAGTATATTAAAGCAAAAAACATTTTTGGAAATTTTCATTGTTTAAATAGGCTTAAAATATCATGAAACGTTAATATTTTAAGTCTGAGCAAAATAAATTTGTCTGTCGCATAGGTCTGTATGTTCATCTTGTATCTTTTTAGTGCTCACGATTACTTTGGAACTGGTCTCAAAAAAAATGGCATTAGCCACCTCTATTACCACCCCCACCACATTATTAAAGGTGGTGAAAAAATAGTGTGATTTAGTGTGTGTACAAGAGCCAAAGTTATCAAGAATTTTTTTCACTTCACCCCTACCACCAACCCTTCCTCTATTACCGATATGGCTATAATTTTATGGTTTTTTGGGGTACATGATTTCAAATATTATACTATTAAAGTTCCATAAACAATTATTTCCACATAGTGGAGTGCAAATATAGTATTTTGTTGTAAGAGACTTGGATGTGGAAGTAGTGATTCCTTGGACAGTGGTTTTTTTCTTATGATCACGAGTTTACTCTGGATCAGTTTCAGAATTTTGGCCAAACATTGTTAATTTAGTCTCAATGTGAGCAATCCTCGAACATAGATACGTTTGAGGCAAATTTTGAAGTACTAGATGTCAGATGCCGCATATTTAAATTAGGGTGTACAGTAAAGAGAACAAAATGGTGCCATAACCATTTTGATAGGAAGCAAGGAATGTAGAAGAATCATCAATCGATAGCGAGTATATTAACGTATATTGTGATAATTTGACATTTAACGTCTTTCCTTACTACAGAACGTATCGGTTACGTTAATTATTGACTATTTTGCAAACGTCAACATCTCTGGAGATAAAATTAATGAATAGTCTTGCGTATTTCAAGATATTTACGCTATGCGCCACATTTTCATAAATTGCGTGTTCGTTAATTTAGTCTATTTTTCAATTTTAAGGGCCTACCAATCAGAAAATAATTTGTTAAATACAAAAATCATGTTGTAATACTTCCATTACTCCAAAAAACGGAAATAAAATCCTTCAAATAAATTTCAAAAGGTGACATTTGGCATTTTTGGATGCCTCCTGACTCACAACACGTAACATGTAGCGTTTGAAAATATTGAACTTAAAAAATAACATTTTTATAGTTATTTTTATCCATTCATTATTTATTTTGGCAAGGACTTTTGCTAATATAATAAACAGCGGGGTAATATAACCATATATTTTAGTGGATATTTAAGAAACAAAAAATGTTAAAATGCGATATTACAATGTTATGCAAGAAATCGACATTTTCTGGAGCGTTCTAGGTAAAAATCACATTAAAGATGCCGTCTTTAAGTACACACATCGTTATCAAAATAAATGTTCGGCTCATAAACTTTTATCGAACAAAGTAAAATGTAAAGCGAACTAGCAGAAGCAGGCAAACGGCTGCATATGGCGGCGACCCAATGCCACAAGTGCTTGCCTGCTTGAGAACTCCCAAAGTCCGATGGGAAGACCCCTGCCTGATATTCCATACCCAAGGAATTGTTCCATTATGAAAGCAAATGCGGGTGGCCTCGAGATTATGATTACGTGCGCTCACAAAAGAAAATAAAAAAGCTTTTTTGAGTTCTTACTGGACCGATAAACTTATTCGATGGGAACTTTTTACATTAATTAGGTTACATTGAAAAAAATATATAGATGTATAGACATAGATTACAAAACTTCAATATAGTTAATACTATGAACGCATTTGAAGATATTGGGCTTTGTTAATTTAAGGAGAAAAGTTAGAGCGACAGAAATTACACTAAGGATTTTTTAAAGCCATATACATCCTCTATGCTGAGTATTAGTGGAGTGCGGTTAGATTTATACCTAGGAACCTGGTTCCTATGAATCAACTTTAATTAAACTTCTTGCATTGTATTGCTAAAACCTAATACTAAAATGTTTATGGATTAGAAATTGATATTTCTTTATTTAAAAGTTTATCGAGATCTTCAACAAATTCTTTGAAAAAATATTCAATTCACATAAGTTTTAATAAGTTTTTGTTCTGTAGACAATAAAATCGTACCTGAATAGTATTGTAGGTTTGTGATTACAAATTCAAGATACAAAATTACAAATTCAAAATGTGGAATCCAAAATGGCGGCCAAAGAATTTTAAAATAAGACATAATTAATACAAAAAACATTAGAATTTCTGTAGAAATAAACTTATTGCTAAATCACATAATTCATAATAATTTTAACAAAATATACTATTTATCTTCGATATCTTCGTTTTCAACTTCGCTTGTTTCTATAATAGGAGAAGGGTTCGAGCAACTATCATCATTGCATTCGAAACAAGTTGCAGTGCAAGATAATCCATGATTCCTACATCCACAAGGAGCTTCGCATCCTGTCTTACATGTACAAAAAATAATTTTAAGTAGATTTTCAGGTGGTGGTGGCTTATTTATTGTTATGGCTCTCAACATCTCACGATAATGTTTCCATCCCCATTTTTGATAATATTTCATGGTGTTTTTTTCGGAAGCATATTATTGTATTTGACCCAAATTTACTGGACAATACAATACTATCCCTATATACAGGGTGTTTGGTACATCGATAGAAAGTTTTCACTGGGTAATAGTTGGGGTCGTTTGGAACCTATATGACCATGTTTACTCATATGCAAAGTCTCACCGTTTTTGAGATATCGGCATTTTTAAATATTTTTGCGAAATAGTTGAGATGTTACTAATACATGTTATTTTTTATGATACTAAATACTTCAACTTTCTTAAATATATTTTTTTAGATATTCTTAGTATGCACTTTGTCGAAACAGTACAAATAGAAATGCCGAAGTATTGGTATGAAAATTATGTAGGGCAATTTATGTGCTGAAATACATTGGTTCGATTTTTCTTTTCTATTTTAAGCAAAATTTTCTCAAATGCGGCACTACTTCGAGAGATTCAAATAGTTTTAAAAACTTCTCTATTGCATACTCTTTCCAATGGTATACCATGTTATGACAGAAATATAGTTCATTAAACTAAAAAAGAAACATATTTGTGGACAAGTACGTTTTTAATAAGGAAAGAATATTAAACAACATCATAATAAATTCTTTCAGCCGCAAATCGGTGATATTATTTACTAATGTTTAAAGACAATTTTCTGTCTGTGACATATTGAAATAAAAACAAACGTATTTACATGTACAATGAACAAGAAATGAAATAAGCAAAGGGTAGATATAATATCTACGACCAGACGCAAAAAATTGTTTTCCCTGTATACCAGTGAGACATTTGAACGCTTGTGTTAAACGCTGTTTTATTTAATTGTTCATAGTATTGTCATATTTTTATGCGATGGCATCTTTTTCTAATGCCGAATATGCCGATATTCTCTTTATGTACGGAATGGCCGACGGAAATGAAGCTGCAGCTAAAGATTTTTATCGGGAACGATTTCCAACAAGAAGAATTCCCAATGTCCAGGTGTTTTGTAACACATATCAAAGTATACGTGAAACAGGTAACCTTTATCATAGGGAACGGGTGCATATTGTGCAACTTGGTCCTGAAGTAGATGAGCAAATTTTGGAGGTTTTCGAAGCAGATCCTACCAGCAGTATTGGAAAAGTAGTCGTCAACTGAATTTGTCCATATGGAAAGTTTGAACAATTCTTAGGATGGAAGGAAAACATCCATTCCACTACACGCCTGTTTAGGGACTCTAAGAAGGTGACCCAATACGGAGAACTGCCTTTTACCGTTTTGTGTTGAAAGCTGATCTGGAAAATGAACGTTTTCTTAAAAGTATTTTGTGGACAGACGAGTCGAAGTATTCTCGAGAAGGAATAACAAATTTTCACAATCTTCATTACTGGGGTGATGCTGACGAAAACCTGCACATGAAAAAACAAATCTCTTTTCAATACAAGTTCAATGTGAATGTATGGGCAGCGGTAACTGGCAGAACTTTCATTGGTCAGTATTATCTTTCAGACAATTTAAATGGAGAGTTTTTGCAGAATAATTTACCATAATATCTTAGACAACATACCTCTAAATGTAAGAGACAGCTGATATTTCAAAACGACGGATGTTCTGCTCATTACCGAATTACTGCGAGGGAATTTTTAGAAGAAATATTTCCTAATTTTTGGATTTGGAAAAATGGGCTAATATTGTAGCCAGCGAGGTCTCCAGACTTGACGTTCCTTGATATTCATGTCTGGTGTCGAATAAAAAACTAGTTTTTGAGATTGAAATAACCGACCGTGACCACCGGAGAATTAATGAAGCAGGTGCCAGATTAAGGGAAGAAATGACTTACTGATATACAAATATGAAAGAGGACACGTAAATGCGTTAGAAATGGAGGTTCTCATTTGGAAAACGAAATGAATTAATAATTAGTTTTAATTACATTTGTTTTAGTTAAAACTGGAAATAAGAAGTAAATGATCATTACTTATTTAATTTTTTTCCTCATTAAAAATGTAATATCTGCAAATATGTTTCCTTTTTAGTTTCATGAACTACAATTCTGTCATAACGTGGTATACTATTGGAAAGAGTATGCAATAGAGAAGTTTTTAAAACTATTTAAATCTCTTGAAGCAGGCGCCACTTTTGAGAAAATTTTGCTTAAAATAGAAAAAAAAATTGAACCGATGCATTTCAACACATAAATTGTCCTACATAATTTTTATACCAATACTTCGGCATTTCTTTTTGTGTTGTTTCGACAAAGTGCATATTAAAAATATCTAAAAAATATTTAAGAAAGCTGAAAGTATTTATTATCATAAAAAATAACATGTATTAATGACAACTCAACTATTTCTCAAAAACATCTAAAAATGCCGATATCTCAAAAACGGAGAGATTTTGCATAAGGATAAATATGACCATATATATTCCAAACGACCCCAACTATCACCCAGTGAAAACTTGCTATCGATGTACCAAACACCCTGTATAGTGTGGTAATAATCGCGACTTAATCGTTTTATCATCAGGAATGTATGGTGTTGTTAAGATTGTTTGAAATGTTGTTGTAGTTTTGAAGAATATAGATGTCCTGGTATTTTTAACAGCACTAACCCCAAATGATCGAGAAACCAGCAAAGGGTAAAGTTCTGCAAAAAGTTTTTTCTTCCATGAGCTTAGAAAAAGCATCACCTCTATGTAAAAAGTATATTTTGTTTTTACATGCTTTTGGAGGACACTACGTCAGCTTTTTATAATAGAGGTAAAGATAAGTTTGTAGGAATTAAAAAACATAAAGATCTGCAAGACGCTGCTGAAGCGTTTGCAAATGCCAATGAAGATTTGAATAATATTTGTGAAGCTGGGGTGAAATGCGTCCTCGCATTATATGGCGCGCCCAAAAAAATAAAAGATTTAAATAATACTTTAAGATACAATTGTTCCGTCAAAGCTGCAGCTAAAAATAGCTGTGTACGACTGGCATCATTAGTTCCATTTGAAAAGAGCGTACTTACAAGTACAATTGAGGCTATCAGCGCGAAAACGGCCTAAGCCACATTTTATGTCGTTTGAGTTTATCGGCTCAACTTGCTGCCTAAGTATATACATTTATAATGTCTAAGCGACCTTTGCCTACTATTAAAAAGATGGTGCCACTAGTTTCACTTTATTTTAAATAATGAGGGCAACATGTCATGCGCGTAATCGGCCTAACCCACAATTCTGTGGGTTAGGCCTAACTTTTTAGGTTTAGGCTGTTTTTTAGGGTTAGGCCGTTTTTTAGGGTTAGGCCGTTTTCGCGCTGGTAGCCTCAATTAGGGTTGGGAAATGACATTTCGCCTATAGAATGGGGAAGGAAACATTATCGTGTATGTTGAAACCGATAACAATGAATAAGCCATCAGCCCTTGAAAATCTACTTAAAATTAGTTTTTGTACATATAAGACAGGATGCAGAGCTGTTTGTGGATGTAGAAAGCATAGATTACCTTGAACTGCAGCTTGTTCTGAATGCAATGGTGATAGTTGCTCGAACCTTTCTCCTATTATAGAAATAAGCGAAGTTGAAAACGAACAGATCGAAGATAAATAGTATATTTTGTTAAAATTATTATGAATTAAGTGATTTAACAATAAGTTTATTTCAACAGAAACTCTAATGTTTTTTTGTATTAATTATGCCTTATTTTAAAGTTTTTTGGCCGTCATTTTTTGGGTTCCACATTTTGAATTTGTAGTTTTTTACCTTAAATTGGTAATCACATACCTACAATACTACTCAGGTACGATTTTTTGGTCTACAGAACAGAAACTATTAAAACTTATGTGAATTTAGTATTTTTTCAAAGGATTTGTGGAAGATCTCGACAAAATTTTGAATAAAAAAAAGCATCAATTTCTGATCCATAAACATTTTAGTATTCGGTTTTAGCAACACAATGCAAGAGGTTTCATTAAAGTTGATTCATAGGAACTGGGTTCAAAGGTTTTTTAGTTTTCACGCCTAACGGCACTCCACTACATATGAAGTATTACATGTTCAGAAATCATACCTAACAAAGATTTCTCTTCAAAACTAAGAAAATGCTTACACAAGGTATTTCAAATTGTATATTCCACCGTATTCAGTTTCAGCACTGGCTGGTCCTTCGATATTTTTCTTTTCCCGCGTTTATTGGTCCTTCTAGCCAGATACTTTAAAAAGAAAACTAAACCAGTTTTGCCTTACGTCTATTTAAAACCGTTTTAGGTTAATCATTTCATAAGTGACATATGTTGCTTAAATTAATTTTTAGACTAGCAAACTAGTTTTTTTGTATTGTTCTGAAGCTACTGCTGTAATTTATTTATTTTCTTGTTTCGTCTTTATTTTATTGTCATTCCGGGGTATTTGTGAGTACTGATTAATAACATTATTTTACAATCTTATTTACCTTCGGTTGATATAATTTTATTAACGAGCTTAGCAATACAATTATACTAAATGAAGTTTGATGACTTTGTAAAAGAATGTAATATGGTAATTAGAAAATTTACCTCCGTCTCAGAATATTCATCTACTGTTGTGGCAGTCATTTCAACGCGCTATATATTTTTTGCAAAATTTAAAAGATCTAACCTCATTTACTAGTATTTTCAAGAACGCAAATTATTAAAATTAAGTCAACTCTCAACTGAATTTATTGGTGGATGAGCTATATGACTTACATGATAATATTCAAACTGTTAATATGCAGTTAACCAAAACAGTCTGCTGTTACTGCAAATAAAAAAAAATAATGCTGAAAACAAGCAAAATAATGTTCATGCGCCAGAGATTCAAATACCTAAATTTTCAGGTAATCCTATTGAATGGACTTCATTCATGCTATTCTATGTTTAAATCATTACATAAATTAATATTCAGCTTTAATAATTATTTTAATGATAGTTCTCGAAACATACATTTTTGCTCCTAATTACATATATTTTTAAACTGAACTCGAAGGTGAATCACAGGGTGTTCCATATTTGATTTTTGGACCACTTTTTCATAAATATGTGAAAAATACGTCGAAATAACATTTCAAATAACCCAAATTTTGCTTCAGCGCTTCTGGCTTTACACAATTTTCAGTCATTTAAAATGTTACTGTAAAACCTTTTTAACCAACTTCATAAAATTTAAAGTAGGAGAAGGTTCTCAATTCGACCCATATATATATATTTTTTATATTTATTTGTTCAGTGATTACTCTGGCGTAGCTTAGGCGATTTCTGTCAAACCGGCTGCAAACTAGAAGCTATGGTCCCGCGGTGATTCCACACTTTTATCAAGCTATATCTCGTGTATGGTGAACAAAAATTGGATTTTTTATATTACGAGCAGATTCGAAGATTTGGCGGAGTCGCCGGTGATATCAATTAAAAAAGTTCTCGATTTATAGATAGTTTTTTACAAACAACAGGGCATTAATATAACTTCCTATCATGTCATATACAATTTCGCAACGAAAGAGAGTCTTGCGTGGAGGCGAATCAGCCGAAGAACGTTTTGAACGACAACAGTATGAACTGAGACCTTTATTGAGAAACAACAATTGAACAATTTGCTTTTACAAACAAATTATACAGCATGCACTCGCTCATGTCGTTATTTTCAATGCTGTTAATGATGACGATTTCATTGCATGATGGTTTTTAATTGAGATGCGATAATGCAAGCAATTTTTTGTAGACTTACGTGAAACCTGTTACAATGGCGGAAACGACTATTTGATATTATGTACTGTAGGGTGCCCCTTATTTTTGAAAGTTTTAATTTTTAGGGAGTGCCGGGCGGAATTTTGTTCCATTATGTTTAAAAAAAATCCGCACTAATTTTTAGCTTGATGGAATATAAGTAACACGTCGCGCTCGTTGCCTAAAATTTTCAAAAATTAAAAATTAATTTTTTATCGATTTTATTTTATTTTTAGCCCTACATCGTCTTTTAAAATGGTTAACTTTTTGGAAGTCATATATACATGTTAAGTTATTAATTTATTTATTGCTTGATTTGAGAATACAAAGTTTTAAAACTAGTCCATAATCTAAAGTTCTACATTTCGAAAGTTTTCTGCAATACTTGGTTGGTAATCTTAGACAGTCTAAAAAGAAAACCAAAGGGACAAATATATTAAGAAAACGAATCTTAAAGAAAGTTTGAAAGTTTGAAAATATCAATGAAACCTGCAATAAAAATTGTTTTTGATCCTCGGATTTTGTAACTTGTTCGTTAAAATCTTGAATTAATTTTATTCCCCGTTCGTCGGAGTCATTTACTAATTTTAATTCTCGACTATCTGTCGTTGTTCATACTCATTAGAATTTTTCTATTCGGATGGATGCAAGTGTAAAAAATTGTCTATTTTAAATCTGTGAAATAAATTTATTGACTTATTACTAGGTACTTTTATTAAAATCTCTTCATCAGAGAGTTTTAAGAATTCGGAAATGTCTTCTTTCCTCATTGGCAATTTCTTAAGATTATTTTCTGTTTCATCTTCAATTTCATTTTCATCTTCCACATTTACTGCTTCTAAAAGTCGTCAAATAGTGCGAAGGCGACACATTCATCAGTCAAATAATACAAATGGTTCACAAATTTCCCAATAACTATTTCGGCGATATTTTTATCAATTTCTTTATACTGATCTAATTCTCACAAGAATTTGATATCCATTAGTGGAGCAGATATTGCTTTTGATGCACAAATCCAGTATTTTACGTAGCATTTTACAATGAAGCATGTTGTTTTGAGAAGTGATTTTTCCTCGCCTTTTGTTAAATCGAATTCTGTTCAAAATAAAATGATTTTTAAGGAATATATGTCTTTTGCCATCCACTTGGCCATTAGGTAAGCACCCAGCTTTCTATATTTTATTCCACCTAGAGGAACGCCTCCTAGGTATATTACTACGAGATTCAATAGTTCACGATAGTCTTCTTGAGGAAACTTTTTAGAAATTGCATCACAAAAAGAAAACCAAAGGGACAAATACATTAAGAAAACTAATCTTGTAGAAAGTTTGGAAATATCAATGAAAAAATGACCCATCTGCAATAAAAATTATTTTTTATCCTGGGATTTTGTAACTTTTTCGTCAAAATCTTGAATTAACTTTATTCCCCGTTCGACGGAGTCATTTACTAATTTTAATTATCTAATGACTAGCTGTCCTTGTTTATACTCATTAGAATGTTTCCATTCGGATGGATGCAAATGTAAAAAGTTGTCTATTTTAAATCGGTGAAATAAATTGATTGACTTATTACTAAGTAATTTTATTAAAATTTCATCATCAGAGAGTTTTAAGAATTCGAAAATGTCTTCTTTCCTCTTTGGCAATTTCTTAAGATTAGGTATCTTCTATTTCATCTTCAATTTCATTTTCATCTTCTACATTTACTGCTTCTTCTAAAATTTTTTGTGCCAACTTTAATTTTGTATTTTCTGTAATAGAGTCATCAAGCGACACATTCTTCAGTCAAATAATACAAATGGTTCACAAATTTCCCAATAGCTACTTTGGCGATATTTTTATCAATTTCTTTATACTGATCTAATTCTCGCAAGAATTTGATATCCATTAGTGAAGCAGATATTGCTTCTGACGCATAAATCCAGTATTTTACGTATCATTTTACAATGAAGCATGTTGTTTGGCAAAGTGATTTTTCCTCGCCTTTTGTTAAATCGAATTCTTTTCGAAATAAAACGATTTTTAAGAAATATATGGCTTTGCCATCCACCTGGCCATATGGTAAGCACCTAAATTCTCCTCTAGCCTCCTAGGAATATTATTACGAGATTCAGATAATCTTCTCGTGGAAACTTTTTAGAAATCGCATTATTTTTACTTTCTAGAATAGTTTCAGTATGATCGCTAACAATTTGTTTAATTTCAGGGTTTACCATAGCTGGAACGAAATTTTGAACGTTGATTCTAGACCAATAATTTTTAAATCTTTTAAATAATGGAATATCTGGTCCCGAAATAGTAAATTTGCTTTTTTCAAAAACTGTTGCCAAAATAATTTCGAAAACATAGTAAGTGACGGCAACCAAAAAATAATATATTTCTTTCAAGTTTTTGTTCTAACAGCGCACAAGCGCCTTTAATTCTACCAGTATTTGAAGCAGTGGTGAAAACTAAATTCTTGTACCTTTTCTATTAAATCTCAAAATGCGCACTGAGAGTAAGTGGGGCAAATATTTCTTTAAATTATTTTAAATTATTCAGTGATTATTATTTGTCTAAATCTTACTGAATATAAGTGGGAATAATTATTTTAAGAAATACGTAATCACATGAATGCATACATAATAATCGATGCCATTTATTAATTTCTTGTTTAATTTCAACTAAGAAAATTCTGTAATCGCTTTCTCCAGTCACTCCTAGCTACCCGGATGATGTCATTTGTCGGGTTTTATTGATAATTTTGTATGCCTCTTTTATTCCTTCAATATACTACAAAATCATAGCTAATTAGAAGGTTATGTGGATTTTGCGATAGAGAAGCATTACGAATACACTTGCGCATAGATTCTCATTACGTTAGACGCCAAGCGCGACGGGTTAACAGTGTTCGATCGAGCTAAAATTTAGTAAGACTTATTTTTAGATCCATTGGAATAAAATTATGCCCGGCACTCCCCAAAATCTGAGAAAAAAATTTTGGTTATATAATGATAAGGGGCACCCTATGTACTGTGGACTAAAAGTATATTGTTATAAGGAACTACAGTGAGGTTATGATATATTATTTGTTTATTCTCCATGCAGGGGCTTTGAGATATGTGAAACTACTAAAAAGGTGATTTATTTTTAATTGAACCGCCTTCAAAAAATATCTCTAAAAAGTAAGAATTAAAATTTGACACAGTTTTACAAATACCTGTCTACCTATTAGTGGAAAGTAGCAAGAAACTGTATCTTACTATCAAATATCAATTTGAAGTCCATGCAAAGCGTATTTTTGAAATTAGTAATTTTATTTTTTGCACCGACTTCAAATTGATATTTGGTAATAAGGTACAGTTCCTTTCTACTTTCCAATAATAGGTAGGACAGGCGTTTGTAAAACGGAGTGAAATTTTATTTCTTACTCTTTAGAGATATTTTTTAAGGTGCTTCGATTTTTTTTTTTTTTAATTTTTACATTATAATGATTATTTCTATATCGGCTGCCCCAAAGAAGAACACACTAACATTTTTTTTAAATCGTCATTTTCACTCATGTGCAGATACTTTGCTGTGCTGCGTCTTTTTATCCAACAGAGGTTGTTTTATCTGCAAAGGATATGAAGATGTAAAATGCAGTAATACACTCACTATCTGCACTAAAATTGTAGATTCCACAATGCAAAACATAGTGTACAACTAATAGTAGAAAAGAACAGTATGTTATGAAAATTGTTTCAAGTTTTAGAGGAATGAAGAAAGGTACAATAAGATTATATTTAACTATTAGTCCCTCATAGCCTTTTTATATAAGTATGATTATTGAATAAAGGGGATAAAGAAGGAGATAAAGAAGTAACAATCCAACCGGAACTCATTTATTTTTTGCTATTTCGACCATATCAGTTATAATTTGTCTAAAGTCAATTGGAAAATCATAAGAAAAGGCCGACAAAGCGCCAACAGCCGTCAAAGTACCGCCGCGGTAAAGATCAACGTCGTTTTGTCAATTGATTTTAGAAATTCTATAATAGCATTCGTAACTGCTATATCATTGATTGAACTATGTTTCATACGAATATGTGAGCAGGTAAGATTCCATATGGTCACCGCTTAGACTAGGTTAGTGGATAAATCCCGTGGAAACTTTTGGTAAAATTGTATTGTTTTGATTAAAGGAGGATGTTAAAAAGTGGCTAATTTTGGTTTTTGATCGCATTTTTCCCGTAGAATGCGATGATGTATTCGGTTTTATGGAAAAACGGAGGGGAAAATGTGGAAAGTTAAGAAAATACTTAAGAATGTACAAAGTTCTGTCTGAGATATTCACAAGTTAAACTTTTAAGACCTATAATATCTTATTCTAGATTATGGTAGTGTCTTTTAATATTTTTCTCATAGAATACGTAAAAAATTTACAAATTCGAGTCTGTAATATTCAAAATGTAAACTCTTTAAGATTCAGAGCTCATTGCGCGAAATTCAGGTGGTTTCTTGTAGTATTTTTGCCGTACTCTCTTTTGCAGCAAAATTTTAAGAAAATGCGAAAAAATTAAGAAAACGTTTGAAAAAGTCTGCGTCATTCCCAAATGAAATATATTAGGAACCAACATTATTAGCTTGAGATTATATAGTGCGATGGCTTAACGAAAAGATCGTGACCTGCTGGATTATAGCTCCATATTTTGCACACTTCCTATATACCCCAGTACTATCAATTCAGGGGGGGTGCCTGATTTCAGTGTCCGCCATCTTGAAATACGACGGCATCTTTCTTTTCTTTGGACTGTACCTGTAACTTTTCTACTTTTATTTGGTTTTTACTAAATATCTCCCCAACTTATGGGGTTGTAGCAAAAAGGATTTAATTTAAACTGAATTTGCTACAATTTGAGATAAGAGCCTCTTTTGTAACTTTAATATTTTGCGAGATACAGCTTCCAAAATTTTGGACTTTTTTCAGGTTATTATGAAAATCTATATTTTTGTCGGTTTTGCTAAATATCTCCAATGCAGTCAGTTTTACAGCAAACATTATTTTATTAGTGTTTAAGAGGAATAAATAAGCTA
The DNA here is from genome assembly GCA_936432065.2 of Rutpela maculata. NCBI lineage: Eukaryota > Metazoa > Arthropoda > Insecta > Coleoptera > Cerambycidae > Rutpela > Rutpela maculata. The sequence goes on from OW386291.2 coordinate 101,558,145, forward strand.
CAATGTGAATAAAAAAAGACATTGATACAATCACAATTTGCTGAGATAAAGTATTTGACCATGTTACAAACGTTTCAATAAAAAAAGTACAGAATAACTATTAAAAAAATTACCATAAAAATTATATTTATAATGTTATTATTATAATTATAATGTTATTGTTTACTGTTCACAATGGCCTTTGCAATGACAAACAACTGTGCAGGCAGGTGCAGCCTTGTTATTAATGCAATTCTTAGATCACAAGGGTTTAGCCTTACATAGACACTTGATTAATTCCCTACAGCTTTTGCTTGCTTCTGGTATAGACATCCAAATTGGGTGCTATGTCTTTTCATTTTTTTCAAACAAAAGTTAGCCGCCGTAGGTGCATTTTGGAGTGATTTCAAACTGGTTAACCAGATGCTAGATTGATTGATTGAGAGATGCAGCGATTAGTGTGTTGAATGAGGGCATCCTGTGTGGGCGGTAGACTTTGCATCATCTTTACTTTTTTTCCTTGTGTGAAGAGATCCTCTCTGAGCTTGTTAATGCTGTCAAGTTATGTTGTGCCATCGTACAGGATGCATGTGAATCGTTCTATAAGTTCAAATGCCTTTGTTTTAGCATCTACTGGCTGAAATTGATATTTTGCAGAGGAGAAAAATCCTTCCGTGCCTGGAGGGTATGCTTTTCATGTCTTCCATGCTGACTTTTTCCCCTTACTAAAAAATTGTGATGTAGTGCCTGAACCCGTGAAAGCATGGAAAAAGGACAATGCTTGCGACATATTTTCTCCGAGCTCTTGGCAGATGGCGTTGATATGAAAATATCGGAAGTGTTTACCCTTACCAAATGCAATCCAAAGTTGAATATTAGGTCGGTAAGTTTGTAGCTCGAAAAAGATGCCTACTAGTACCACAATAACATCTGTGCCAACTGTACTTATGAGGATGTTGGTTGCATCATTCTGTAATGCATAAAATATATGAAGACACATTCTGGTATCAGCTTCTTCGTGGTCAGTTTCGAACATCGGTGCCAGTGGCGTAACTGACACCCCCGCAGACCCCGCACCGCGGGGGGGCGGGCAGGGCCGCCGACAGGCAGTTATCTTGAGAAATTTTTTTTTTCAAGTTTCTCCCTCCCGCTCATCAATTATTAAGAGCGGGGGCCATTCAAATTTCTCCTCCCGCTCATCAATTATTAAGTGCGGGGGGCCGTTGGCTTTTGAGGGGCCGTCAGAGATATTGACGAAAAAATTTTTATTCGAATTTCTCCCCCCACTCATCAATTATTAAGCGCGGGGGACCGTTGGCTTTTGAGGGGCCCCCGTCAGATTCTAATTTCTTCTCCCCCGCTCATCAATTATTTAACGCGTGGGTTCTCCCCCCCCCCCCCCGCTTATCTTTTTTCGAATTTCTTTCCCCCGCTCATCAATTATTAAGAGTGGGGGCCCCCTCACAGATACTGACGAATTTTTTTTTTTCGAATTCCCCCCCCCCCGCTCATCAATTATTAAACGCGTGGGCTCGTTGGCTTTTGAAGTAGCCCCGTCAAAGATATTGAGGAAAAAGTTTTTTATTCGAATTTCTCCCCCTCCCGCTCATCAATTATTAAGCGCGGGGGGCGTTGGCTTCTGAGAGGCCCGTCAGAGATCTTGACAAACATTGCTTTTTCAAATTTCTCCCCCCCGCTCATTAATTATGGAGGAAAAGGGTCCGATAAAGCTGCCGGCGGCCCTGGGGGGGGGGCACATTGACGGATTGCCGACCACCATTCAACACTCTGCGGCCAGCTTTGCTTTCCACTCGTTATAGAGAGGGGGCCCCTGAAAACCTTTGCGGGGGGGGGGGGGCACTCAGTTTCTGTTACGCCACTGATCGGTGCACTGCTATTTTTTTGAAATAACAGATTTACCATAGGTGATGTATATTTCTTTACCTTCTTGTACGTCATAAACTGCGACTGCATCACTTAGTAGGGTAAAAAGTTCTGTCTTGTTCTCTAAATTCTTCAGGAATGTAGTTTTTCGAGAATGTGGTTTCCCTTGTTACTTTTCTCCTTTCTCCCTTCCCTCTCTTCACACGTGTAGTTTCCTTTCGTCTGTCTGGCTTGTATATGTCCCATACAACATCAATTCTTATGCAATCCCGAAGTTAAAAAAACAGATCTAGTCTAAAGTTGTAGCAAATTTAGTCTAGATTAAAATTGATTCAAATAGTGTAGTGTAAACCCAACCGACTTTTGTAATAACCTGAAAAGAGTCCAAAACTTTGCCAGCTTGTATCTTGCAAAATATTAAAGTTACAAAAGCGGCTTTAATCTCAAATTGTAGCAAATTTAGATTAAATTAAATCGTTTTTGCTATAAACCCAGAAGTTGGGGAGATATTCAGTAAAAAACAAATAGAAGTCGAAAACTTACAAAGATAGCGTCGTATTTCAATATGGCGTACACTGAAATCGCCCCCCCCCCGAATTGATAATACTGAGGGTATATAAGAACTCTGCAAAATTTGGCGCTTTAATCCAGCAGGTCACGATTCTGACTAGTATTTGCTCTATTCCACCACACTAAAGTGGTTTTATCTAATTTGAAATTAAGTTAGATGGGTATAATGGGTTTAACTTGTGATTGTTACTAGCTAAATATTGTAATAGAACAAGATCCCGTGAACGCCAGACCTACGTTATTTTATAAAATCTGAAAATTTTTCTACGGAAGTACACTACTACAGGTAAGAAGAATTGGCTACTATGAACAGTCGGTCGCGGTGGCTTTGACAGGTAACAGGTAGCAAAGGTGTATAGAATTGCTGCTCAAAATCGTCATACTATAAAGCGTAATTTTTTGTTTGCGAGATGCTATAATAATTCACGTCTTCCACACTTTCTATGGTGGCAACCCCCCCCGCCAGACCTCTTTAAAGTATAAAAAAATGTAATTGTACTCACGTTATTTTATAAAATCTGAATTTAATATATGTTACTTCGGCAACTATTTTAAGGTGTTTCCCAAGCAGCCAGACAGTTTCGAAGGTTCCAACCCCCTACCAGACATAGTTGAAAGGCAGCTGTATAGTCCACGCAAATTAGACTTTTTAGGAGAAAAAATTCATATACAAATTATATTTGGGCTATGTATAGTTCATAGGAATAGAATTAAGGATCCGAAGAGTTCCCACCTTATCCGTTGATGGAAACACCTTTTTGGGGCGAAGGACCACCCCCAGACGGGACTTAGTTACGGTTATTCTCATTCTTCTTCGGATCCGTCATTCCCACGAAAAACAGGTATAGAAACAAAAATATTCTTCATTAAATTCTACATAAAAAAAGTTCTATGGTCGATTTGTGTACTCCCCACCGTTTTTTCGCTATTGACTTCAGAGTAGGGGGTAGTTTGGAGCGCTCGGCGAAAAATCGGTAGTACGCGATTTTTCACAGCGAATATCTCCGAAACGGCTACTTTGACGTCAAAAATGGATATAATGGTTATAAGTATACGGACTCTGATTATAAATAAACAATTTGTCCATCAGACATTTTATTATCAAACTATTTTTTATTATTAGGTTCATAGTAAACAATAAAATTTTAATAAAATATTGAAATTTGGTTCATAATTACTTTTAAATATATTTTAAAAAACCACGTTTATAAACGGAAATTAATTTGCTATTGATTTATTAAATTTATTTTTTAACAATTTATTAACTGTAAAATTATGGTAATAACCAAAGGAGGAGGGCCAATTTGGGCGGTTTCTGCCCCAAATTATTTTTGGACGAAAAAAAATTAGGAAACATTTTTTTTAATGTCTGCTAACAATAATAAGTCGATTTTACACTAAACGGACGATCCCCCCCTCAATCCTGAACATGCCATCACTTGCTAACAGCGTTCTTGGGGAGATATATCGCTTTCAAACTTATATTTGCTTGATAAAATACCACACTACCACACTAATTCCCTTTTAACTGTATCCGCTTTCATTTATAATTTTTTCCCTTTTTACAAAAGGGAGGTGGAGAGGGTGGTTTTACTATTTATTCGTTTGCGGGAAATATAACAAAATATCTAAGCTTGCTCACCAGACTTGACCAGGGTATTCTGGGATTTTTGGGGTGGCTGATTTCGAACCCGAAGTTCGTTAACTTGTATCACATCAAGTTTATAAGGTCATTTGAAGGTAAAATTGAAAAAAAAGGTGACAAAAAAATCTAGAAAAATAGATCAATACGTTTTTGGCATCTCTGAGGTGATGGCGTATTCAGGATTGAGGGGGGGCTAGGGGAATGGGGAGTCGTCCGTTTAGGGTAAAATCGACTTATTATTGTTAGTAGACATTAAAAAAAACGTTTTCTGATTTTTTTCATCTAAAAATATAATAATTTGGGGCAAAAACCACCCAAATCGACCCTCTTCCTTTATTTTTAATTTATAAATAATTTTTGCATAATTGAATTATCCGATAAACCTAACTGACTGTCTCATTCGTACTCGCTTTTATATACTTCCTTTGCGCTCATACCTACAGCTGACCTTCAACTATGTCTGGTAGGGGGTTGGAACCTTCGAAACTGTCTGGCTGCTTGGGAAACACCTTAAAATAGTTGCCGAAGTAACATATATAAAATTCAGATTTTATAAAATGACGTAAGTACAATTACATTTTTTTATATTTTATGGGGGGGTTGCCACCATAGAAAGTGTCTGGCAGTGGAGGACGTGAATTATTATAGCATCTTGTAAACAATATAAAAAAATTACGCTTCATAGTATGACGATTTTGGGCAGCAATTCTATACACCTATGCTACCTGTTACCTGTCAAAGCCACCGCGACCGACTGTTCATAGTAGCCAATTCTTCTTAGTACTGTACTTCCGTAGAAAAATTTTCAGATTTTATAAAATAACGTAGGTCTGGCGTTCACGGGATCTTGCTCTATAAGTTATTATGCACTTTTTTAATTTTTTCAAATTTTCCCGGGGTTTTCCCGCATAGCCGTGTTAAACTTCTCTTTCACTGAATAAGTATGAGAAACCAGTATAATCTCAAGTTATTAATGTTATCCCTAATATATTTCATTTGGGAATGACGCAGACTAGATATGTTGTCATCGGACATTTTCTTGATTTTCTACATTTTTCCAGAATTTTAACGCAAAACGACCATCGTATTCCAAATAAAAAAACACTATGAAAAACCACCTCAATCTTTAGTTATATACTCTGCATCTTAAAAGGTTAAAATTATGATTACCTTAGGCTAGATTTTGTGAGTTTTCAAGCATCTTTTTAATTTTTACGCCTTTTCCCAACATTTTCCCGCCAAAAAGCGTTGACCCTCGTATCCTACGGAAAAAATACTACAAAAATGGATCTTAAAAAGTTTAAATTTTAAACATCACAGATTCGAATTTATACATTTTTGCGTATTCTCTAACTTTCATCGCATTTTCCTGACATTTTTCGGCAAGGCGAAGTAGAGAATCATATTTTACGAAAAAAATACTAAAAAAAAAAACACCATAATTTAAACTAAAATATAATGGATCTTAAAAGTTTAACTTGTGAATATCTCAGACAAGACTTTGTAAATTCTCAAGCATTTTTTTAACTTTTCTACATGTTCCCGGACACATCATCGCATTCTACGGGAAAAATGCTATCAAAAACCGTATTCATTTTCCGTTGTTCAGCTTAGGCCAAAATTAACATACTCCTTTAATGGGAAATGAGAATACCGACTATCAGGAATAAATCAGTCAATTAAATGAACGGGAATGGAACATAAAAACATATCGATACTAAAACATTGCCCTAAAATCATTTTCTGAACGTTCTCTCTCGACCAGGTAACTAGAATAAAAATACCGCTTAAATCGTGAACAAGTGTAACTGTGATCCGTAAATAATATTTACGCTAGAAATACAAGGCAATTATATTTGCCTACGAATTCAGCTCAAATTTTAAATAAGGGTCATAAATATTTTGCTAACGATATATCCATGACTTATTCATACACGCTCGTACAAATATAAGCAAATTTAATTGGATGTTTAATAAATGCAGTCGTGCAGTTTACTAGAAAGCCCTAATAAAAAGTAAGATGTTGTGACCTGTATGAAATATAAAGCGACGATAATTGGAAGGCTTTTTTTCTAAACATCTCCAAATAGTAGAGTTCACCTTGTTATATCAAGACGCTGAGAAGTTTCCGCATGAACGGTGGAGTTTTATTGCAAATGATCGGGACGAGTCGCGCAAACAACTTTGCCTCCGCTCAATAAAACATTATATCCAACATACCTTCAGAATGTCCCCAAACTCAGCTCATTAGAAGCAAAACAAACCTCTTTGTCAAAATACCAGGACCGGACCTGAGACAAGTATACTTCTGAAATGGTCAATTTCGATGTTTCCCGCTAAGTTATTGGCATATAATTCAACTTTTAATGTTAGATTTATAACGATATTTATAAGAGCATATAAGAGTAATGTGTATTTTCTTAATATGTTTACTATATTTCTTAGCTGGATAGTAACGTAGCAAGTAAAAGAAGTAATTTTTTTTCTGTAATCGTCATTATTTCAGCCATTAATTATTTTTTTATAAATGCGCCGGATAATATAATTGATAAAATACCTGTAACGAGTACAAATAATAATAGTAGAACATTTATTATCTCATTCAATATTTCTTGAACCATTTTTATGTGAGGAAATGCTAACTTTATTAAAGAAAAAACCAAGAAATAAACATACTTCAGGTCCTGATGAAGTTCCAATGTTTTTACTGAAAAAAGTGATTGGTTTTATTATAGATCCACTTACTTATTTAGTTAATTTCAATTTTATAACAGAATGTTTTCCGAAAATTTTAAAGGTAGGAAAGGTGGTTCCAATTTATAAAAAATTGAATCCCCATTAAATGGAAAATTACAGACCAGAGACTATTCCATCTGGATTTTCAAAAATATTAGAATTTTTTTATTTAGATCGCTTACTCAAATTTATCGAAAAACGTAACATTTTTACAAAAAAATCAACATGGCTTTCGGGCTGATATGTCAACACAAACAGCTATTCACTCATTTCTTAACAAACTAACAGGATATATGGAGGCGGGTGAGTGCGCTATCGGGATATTCTTTGATCTAAGTGAGGCGTCAATCATGTAAAACTTGTATCTAAACTTTGTTCATATGGTAAACGTGGGGTAGCTCATGAATGGATAGCTTTTTTCTTGGATCACCGTACCTATTATATTCTGACAATAACAACAGAAACACAATAAAATCTGAATATCGAGACATAAAGGTGGGAGTCCCACAGGGATCTGTACTGGGTCCGATATTATTTTTATTATATACGAACGAGCTTGATACTATATCCACTGATGCATTCTTTGTTATGTACGCTGATGACAATCCCTTCTAATATCGGATAATGCAGATAAAATGTTGGAATCCAAATGTAACAACGTTACAAATTATGAGTGATTGGTATAAGTCTAACATACTTTACCTTAACACTGAAAAAAACCCAGGCAATACGATTCCATAACAGACAAAAACAGTGTTCTCCGTTAAATATTGGCATAGGGTAAGACATTTTTAGTTGTAATCAAGAAATTAAATTCTTAAGTGTTACGATGGATGAATCTCAACTGGAAGAAGCAGGGCACACAGTTAATTTCGAAATTAAATTCACTACTATGTTATTTATTTCGAAACCGGCGCAGTAGCTCAATCGGTTAAGGAGTATTGAGTGGCGAATACGTTGATCGACTGTCTACCGCGCTCTGGGTTCGACCCCCAGCCCCGGAATTGACAACACCGGTGGGTGTGGATGTATGTCTGCGTTTTTCCAAATGTGTAACCCCCTTCCGCACAGCCTTGGCTTTGGATTTGGGGGTTGTCTACTATCTGTGGTGTGTTTATGTTATGTTTATTTACGAAATTTAAAAACTGTTTTAACAGTTGAACAACTTATTATGGTGTAACATGCTCAAGTCTCCTCTAGACAGTGACATAGGGTATGTTTCTGGGGTAGCTTCATGCAATCATTGGGTGTATTTATTGCACAAAAACGTATTTTAAGATGTATTACTAGTGTGTCAAATAGGTATTTTTGTAGAGACCTTTTTAAAAACTACAATATTTTTGTGTGCTTGTTAATATATGAACTGCGTTTTTATTTATAAAAATAATGGAAACTATAATGTAAACAAAAATGTTCACCAAACAAATACTGTGTAATCTTGTAAATATAAAATAACTCCAAACTCACCAAATTATTTAGGTTTAAATATTTTTAACAAATTACTGACACATGTAAAAAATACATCAAGTTTAAAATCTTTTAAAAGCAATTAAACAATTATCTTGTTGATAAGTGCTTTTATAGTCCAGATGACTTCTATGAAACTAACTTTTAGTTTGTAAGTAAGCATATGACTATTCTTATACAAATGTACCACTTTGAGAGAAATATAAAGATTACTTATTTATTTATTTATTATTTAAATAAACTCAAATTTTTTTATACATTTTTCTGGCCAGTCGTAAAATGGCTATGACATAAGTATAATTCTGTTAAAATTCAATTTACGGTTGTTTAATATCCAATAACGAGAGCGTGTAGTAAAAAAAATATGTGAATAGGATATAAGTTACAACAATAAAGGGTGGTGACGTGTTTAAGAAAATTATTTCGTTATTCGACAATTTCTCCTTCATCTTTGAACCGATTGAAAAAATTCTTTGATAGGCTTTTAGAGAAAACTTAGTAGAATGAAGCCAGACTATTGAAATCAACAAAAAAAAAAATTTTTGATTTTCGTACGAGAAAAAAAAATTCCTTCCAAAATATTAAAGATTAGGGTTTCCAGTCCCGAAACCTTGGAATCCCGATGGATTTTAAGAGTAAATCGAAGTCGGGATTACATTAAAATGTTCACAAGATATTTAGGGGTGGAATTGACAAGTACACTTTCTTAATAGTCAGTGCTACAGTCAGTCTGCATTTTGATCAGTAAGCAAGGTAAGTTGTATAGTTGTTGAAGTTTATATATTTTTAAGTACAGAAAGCTTTCATAGATAAACATAAGACACGTGATCACAAAATATAGGTAACCAACATTGTTTTGTAGGTACCTCGGATTAACAAAATTTCCTGATACATTCCAGTGACCTAATAGTTAAAGGTTAAATGTCACTTGAATTTAATGTTAATAATTATCATATTATTATTGGTTTTTTAATAAACTTTTAAAAAGACAATAAAATATGGTATGTTATTGATTGAAGTTCGGAAATTATAATAGTTAAAATAATAATTAAACTGGAAATAAGCAATATTCTCATGTACGTCTTGCCGTGTAAGAAATACCTAAATCAGGTACAATCAGGTACACATCTGCCGATGTGTAACGTTCATTGGCTCAAAGCTTATTATGTTGTATTTCAGAACTGTTGAAATGCAACGTCAGAGCAGATTACTGAAAACGTAATGAGAGATATATGATTTAAAAAATTTATGATACCTAAAAAGCCTAACTAAAACATTACAAACATAAACCAATTTTAAAGTAATTGGTCACGTGTCTTATGACAATTTATGAAAGCTCCGTAGCTACAATATGCTTTAATTTCTCAATTATATACTCCTTTCTGTTCTATATAATTGTGATCACATACAGAATCGGAAAGTTTTGGTTTTGGTATAGCAATAAGAGCAAGCGAGAGCGATGATTCTCTTGACGGGCGGTTCACTGTTTACTACTGTTAGAGTACTGGTAGACGTCTTTATTGTGGACGGTCGGTTAAATCGTTGAAACTAGTGCAATACCAAAACAAACACTTTCCGATTCTGTATGTGTTTTATTACAGAATGACTATGTGATTCTTTTATAAGTATGCATAATTTGAGTTTGTTTTTTGCGCAATAACTGTTATTGTTCGCTTATATATATAGTTAAATTTTATGTTATTTCTTATAAAAAAACACATTCTTCTTTTTAAAATATCTGTTTTACCATTGTAATGGTATTTTGGGAAAAAATAAATTATTGTTATTATCATTATTAGAAACTAAACAACAATTTGCAATATCGTGAATGCGCTAGTAATAAAAACACTGATGAAAGATCTGAACCTAGAGCTTAGTTTTTGATTTTATTTACACTTGACGTAGCTGGATGAAGACCACTTCCGAACAATAAATACCTTATAGTCTACAAGAAACTTCACAGAATGGGCAGCTATTGGAAGTGACACCGACTCCGTCGGTGAATTAACTTCACCATTTTTGACAGGAAAATCGACGGAAAAGGGTGATATATTATGGAAATCAGAAAAACATCTACTTTCGAATGACAAAAAAAGTTATGTTAAAAATCTATGTGCCAAAAGGTACTAAACGTCATCCAATCTAGATCAAACCTTTTCAGCTCATGTACGGCACCAATATTACCTTTGGGCCGAATTTCATTAAAATCGCTTAGCTAGTTTAAGGGCTATGCTGTATACATACATACATTCACACATAATATTTTTTAAGTTGTGCCAATGTCATTGTTGTTTGGGGAATAGTCTATAATAACTTTACCGCCCGAAGCACAGAAATTGAATCAAAATAAAGCAGAAAAAGGATATCAGGTTGCCCGGAAATAACGTTCGAATATTTCGGTCGGTAGAACCTCCCACCGACATATCCAAAAATATGAAGAAAAGCTCATATGAACGGAGGTCTGGAAATGCTTCCTAACGGAACTACGCCCCTCCGAAGATGGTACAAAAATATGGTTTCCCTTAATTATTTTAAAAACTACTACTACTACTACTAGAGGGACGAAATGCCGTACATGTGATAATTTTATCATTAGAAATCGTTTCATGCTGATGAAAACGGGGGGGGCAACGACAAAGGGCGTACAAGATGGGAGGAGGCTCCTGATTAAAATACCCATAAATTTTTTTGCTTTGACATTTTTTATTTTTGACTTTAAAAATGATTTCACAGATGAATTTTTAAAGAAAATTCTTAGAACGCATCATCGTTTTCCTTTAAAACCCGGAATAAACCGTCAAAAGTTCGATGTAATAAGGGCGACTGATCAATTGCGCATTCAAAAAATCAAAAGTTGGCTTGTTTCAACCAGATAGAAATGTCATCATTAATCAATTTTGCCGTCAAACCTGTAAAGGACTGAAAACGACTGAAAAATGGAACACATATTTTTTTGAAGAAATGGCGAATATGTATTTCATGTATGGTAAAGCCACAGGGAACGCTTTCGAAGTGCGTAGGCTTTATGAAGAGTCATTTATTGATGGTAGACAGATTCCCTGTGACAAAACCTTCGTTAGTTTACATATCAGACTTCGCGAAAGAGGTACTTTCAAAAAGAATTCAAGTGACTCTGAGAGACATCGCACTACTCGCGCCGTAGAAGTAGAGGAAAGGGTCCTGAAATTAGTAGCAGCTAATCCAGGAACCAGCACCAGGAAAGTTGCTATGCAAGAGGCCATCCCGAAAAGCTGTGTTTGGGAAGTTCTTTGTGAACAGTTGCTTTATCCTTACCACATACAGAGTCCAGGCATTAAAACCTGAGGATGTTCAGTCCAGGATGGAATATTGTCATGGTTGAGACGAAACTGGACTCTAATTTTCTAACTAGAATGCTTTGCATCGATGAAGCCGGTTTCAATAGGGATGGAATAATCAATTTCCACTATTTACATGTGTGAACTGACGAAAACTCATATCAAATTTTTGAATCGGAGCAACAAGATAGATTTTCCATCAATGTTTAGGTGGGAATACTTGTTGACCATTTTGTTTAAATGGTCAAAATCATCTATTTCCTGGAAAATATTTTAGATAATTTGCTCGACGATGTGGCATACTATTTTATGTTATGCACGATAGGGCACCTGCACATTTTAGTTTGAACGTTAGGGCACATTTAAATGCTGATTATCCTGAGGGATGGATAGGATGAGGTGCTCCTGTAGCTTGGCCTCCTCATTCTTCGGATTTAAATCCCCTTGACTACTTCGTATGGGGCTATTTAAAACCTTTGGTTTATGCAGTCCTTGTTCGAAATGTTCTAGAATTGGAGCAGAGGGTGGTAGATGGGTGCGAACTCATAAGAAATAAACTTGGTATTTTTATAAATGTAAGGAGATCTATGAAAAAGCATGCGAGAAGCTGCATCGAAATTATTGGGAGGCATTTTGAACGTTTTTTGTAATAATAAATAATAAATAGGTGATAAGAATTCAGTTCACTTTATTTATGTATGTACATTTAATGACATTTCTATCTATTTGAAATAAGCCAACTTTGATTTTTTGAAGGCGCAATTGATCAATCGCCCTTTTTACACCAAACTTTTCAATCGGGTTTTAAAGGAAAACGATATGTTCTACGAATTTTCATCAAGAGGACATTTTCTTTACAAATTCATCTGAGAAATCATGTGTAAAGTCGAAAATAAGAAAAATGTCAAAGCAAAAAAATTATGGGGATTTTAATCAGGAGCCCCCCCCCCCATCTCGTCCGCCCCTGGCCTTTGCCTCCTGTTTTCATCAACATCAAACGATTTCTCATGATAAAATTACCATATGTATATTTCATCTCTCTAGTAGTAGTGGTTTTTAAAAAAAGAAAATCCATATTTTTATACCATCTTTGGAGAGGCGTAGCTTCGTTAGGAAGCAATTTTAGACCCCCGTTCATATGAACTTTTATTCATACGTTTGGATGTAGAACCACCCACCGAAATATTCGAACGTTATTTTCGGTCACCCTGTATAGGGATAAGGGAAAAGGTCGTTTGGAAATTCCGTATAAAGCGAAATGTATGTTTGCCTGGACGGAAACAATAGGGATAGGCAAAAACAAGAACTGAAAAATTAAATAAGGTGGGAGAGTTAAGCTATGGGCTTCAAAGACTTTGATGTCAAAATTTAAATACCATAGTTCCAACTATGCTACAGTTTTCAAATTAGAGACACCGTTTGATAATAGTTTCAGACTAAATGTAAAAAATACAAAAATTACAAAATCCAAATAATGAGGGTCTTAGTAGAGAGGATCGCTTAATATATCAATTTAAAAATTTCAGTGGCCACCTTACGTTTAGTAACAGACATAAATTTATGTGTCCAAGCAACCTCGAAGCCATCCCTGCTGCCTAAATGATGTTGCTCTTGAAATATCCTCTTTTTATAACAGTTTGCCTATTTATATTTCATATATCAATTAAACATATATGTATTAAAGTACTCTGCATTTATTTACTTTCACGTTATCTGGCGCAAGACTACTGAATTACCCTAGATATAAACGTTAAATTCTTCGCCGCTTTATAGAAACTGTATATAATTGTTCTAAAATTCTATAGGATACTTCTGGCAGATTATTAAAAATTAGGTTTTTTTTTCTTTTTATGGCGTTCGGTCAAGGACCATACTGCCAGCCGCAATTTTTTAAAAGTTAATTAAAACCTTAGATTAATTTGTTGCTTATACAACGTACATGAATACTATGTTAAGTATGAGAAAATGAGAAAATATCCTATGTCTATATCTAACCTAACACGAGAGAGAGGAGAATATATACAGAAGATGACGAAAAAGGATATAACAGGTCACACACTTCTCGTCCTGGGGTCTGTCAGGACATTTGAAAATAGACATTACAAGGAGGACCTCGGTTGGAAGGGTAAATAACATAAGGAAAAACACATGGTAACAAAGATAACCTACAACTTAAAAAATTAGATGTTTAGGTATAATTGCTATATTGGTAATTTTAATGTTTACTTGACTGATTTTTTTTTAAACAACAGAGATTTCCTTCAGCTAACCCTTACTTACTGTCCAATTTCACTTCGATCGGACTTTTTAAGGCTTCGTGCTTGCAGACAGGCGGACAGACACACATTTTAACTTGGTTCCGAATTCGATGACTAACACTTTGATATGGAAATTTGTTCTGTACGAGCAATACTTACGGTATTAGACAAATACCTGGTCAATACTCTTCGTTTCTAGAAATAGTACAATAATAATTAAGTCCATAAATACTCTGAGCTGGACCATTTTAATTGCATCCACAGATGAAATGAAAAGTCGTTGACAGTGTTTAATTTTAGTGAATTTTAAAGTTAACTTAAAATATGCTCAAACTCTATTTGAATAAATTGTCAACATCTGGCATAGCTTCTGGGTTTCGGTGGTTCTCTAATTTATGTGGCGTGTTTTATGTTTATGTTTATCTAATGTGCTTGGATTTAAAACCACTTGCTACTGATATATGTATTTATCAAAGCAACTGTGTTATTCAAGTCAAGGGTAGAAATTGGAAATATTCAACGGGTAGAAAAGTTAAATGGTATGTAATAAGATAAATTTGAATAAACGTAGATTAACTGAATTTTCTGAAAGAAGTAATCGTTTAGACCGGCACTGAATAAAACAAAGCTCTAAAGTCTAGGCTCGGAACACTCCCAATTGATGCTGCAGTGTAGATCTAATGACAACCTAGTGCTCTTTTAACTTCTCCTAAAATAAAACTTAAGACTTAGGAAATAATAGCTTTTTGTAGGATGGACTTCTACTTAGTATTTAATCAATAAAATACACAAAAACTCCAGGAAAGCTTTAAACTGCAGTATTTTCTTTCAATTTTATGCTGCCAAGCTTTCTACATATAACTTGACCTTATCAAAATATACAGTTTGGCGTTTCTCTAGAGAATTTTTGCAAGTGTGTGGATAGACCCTAATAATACGGTGTTTTCACTTTTTTTTTTAAGTAAAAAAATATAAAATAATTATAGATTATATTATAGCTGAAACTATTTTTCTCCAAAATTTTTTTTTAATAATTTTAAAGGAATATAGACTTTAATTAATTATTCGCGCCAAAATAGACAAATTTAGTATTACTGGCTACCATATGTAACGTCACTTTCTATATAAATAAAGAACCATTGTATGCAGGGTGGACCAAATTAGACGAAATTTGGGGTTTTCTCTAAAACTATGGCAGATAGATAATAACCAGTAAAGGTGTCCTGTGCTCAATTTTCGAGAAACAAACAATTCGAACATTTATTGTAGTTTAGTTTTTTCTATTTTTCGCAAAATTATTTTATATTATAAGAAGTGTTGTTGTTGTTAATAGTTTTCCATGGCCTCCTCAGAAATATATTAAATTTTTCGAAAATTAACCACTTTTTCTAGAGATAAATATGACATATGATATATCGTTGGATCTTCTTATCAACAATGGATTCTACTCAAAAAAGTGTCATAAGAATGTGTTACTCGATATTCGATTCGACACTTGGTAATTGAGGTATAGAGGTCATCCAAAAATGCCAATTTTCCAAAAACGTGCTGTAGCTCGGTAGTCACCCAGAGCTCAGAACACCTATCCTATGTTTGTTTTGGTATATCTGCCACAGTTTTAGAGAAAACCTCAAATTCATCTAATTTGGTCCACTCTGTACTATAGTGTAACTATACACAACTATTATTTTAACCTCCCCACAATAAAATTGTGGGAGGTTACTACAATTAGTCCAAAATCGAAAATTGAGATAACATCAAATCTTTTGAGGTCCCAGGAACCCAAAAAAGTTGTTTTTGAAAAATGTCTGTGTGTGTATGTGTGTATATATGTTAGCACGATAGCGGCGAAGCTACTAAACGGATTTAGATGAAACTTTGCATGAGTGCTCCAGAAGATCTGAAACGGTTTTGGTTGAGTGCCGTTTTGGCACAACAAGTTGTTTATTTTATGATTACTTACAATTTGTAATCGAACCATTCAGAAGCAGTAAAAATTTCAATTTCAACGATATATATCACACTTGTACCCTTTCGATTTGGTTTCCGTTAAAAAAATTAAAAAGAATTCGTTATATGTGCACACATATAATGTTGATTTATAGGTTATGGTACGTGACGTCACAGTAAATATATATATATATATATATATATATATATATATATATATATATATATATATATATATATATATATATATATATATATATATTCTTAAGATTTAAGAATATTACGTAGCTATTATTAAAATTTCTGCCTGGTTCCCGCACTTTCAACTAAAATCTAGTACAGTGTAATGTTTATAAAGTTCTAATTACTTTGTCCTAATAAAATAGGACTCTTTTTGTAGGTTGGAAATCTAACCTATAATTAGCAGTTTATTAACCTCCCCACAATAAAATTGTGGGAGGTTACTACAATTAGTCCAAAATCGAAAATTGAGATAACATCAAATCTTTACGTTTTGAGGTCCCAGGAACCCAAAAAAGTTGTTTTTGAAAAATGTCTGTGTGTGTGTGTGTGTGTATGTATGTTAGCACGATAGCGGCGAAGCTACTAAACGGATTTGGATGAAACTTTGCATGAGTTTCTTTAGTGCTCCAGAAGATCTGAAAAGGTTTTAGTTGAGATCGGATTACGTTTAGTGCCATTTTGGCACAACAAGTTGTTTATTTTATGATTACTTACAATTTGTAATTGAACCATTGAAAAGCAGTAAAAATTCCGATTTCAACGATATATCACACTTGCAATTTTTCGATTTGGTTTCCGTGAAAAAAATTAAAAAATAAAAATTTCACTTGTTTTGTCCTCAAAGCAGTGCAATGTACAGGGTGATATTCTAATAATGACAGAGGTGTTCAGTGATTTCGGCTGATAACTCGGGAACGATTGAAGATATCGAACTGAAATTTGAAACATAGGTATAAATATTGTAGACGGACGGATTACGAGTGAATTAATAATACATCTACGTCACATGACGTCACAAAAATGAAAAATTATTACAACAGACGAACTGGTATAGATATCGACTTAACGGTTGGAATTATTGAATTGAAATATTGTAAATGGACGGAATAAAACTGAATTAATAATACACCTACATCTACATGACGTCACAAATAAGATAAATTCTTACAACAGGCGAACTGGTACAGATATTGACTTAACGATTGGAAACACCCAATTAAAGTTTGAAACGTAGATGGAAATATTGTAGATGGATGGAATACGAGTGAATTAAAAATACACCTACGTTCTGATGACGTCGTAAAAACAAAACATTCTTATAACAGCGAACTGATGATGATATCAAAAAAATATTTCCACAAGACGAGTCACGAATTTTTTTTTTAATTTCCAATACCAAATTTTCGGAGAAATGTCACTTTTCAGAAAAATGTCAGATTTTTCAAAAATGTCAAATTTTCAGGAAAACGTCAAATTTTCGGAGAAATGTCACTTTTCAGAAAAATGTCAAATTTTCGAAAAAATGTTAAATTTTCAGGGAAATGTCACTTTTCAGAAATGTCAAATTTTCAGAAAAATGTCACTTTTCAGAAAAATGTCAAATTTTCGAAAAAACGTCAAATTTTCGAAGAAATGTCACCTTTCAGAAAAATATCAAATGTTTGAAAATTGTCAAATTTTCGGAATAATGTCACTTCAGAAAAATGTCAAATTTTCGAAAAACGTCAAATTTTCGAAGAAATGTCACCTTTCAGAAAAATGCCAAATGTTTGAAAATTGTCAAATTTTCGGAGTAATGTCACTTCAGAAAAATGTCAAATTTTCGAAAAAATGTCAAGTTTTCAGAGAAATGTCACTTTTCAGGAAAATGTCAAATTTTCGGAAAAATGTCACTTTTCAGAAAAATGTGAAATTTTCGAAAAAACGTCAAATTTTCGAAGAAATGTCACCTTTCAGAAAAATGTCAAATGTTTGAAAATTGTCAAATTTTCGGAGTAATGTCACTTCAGAAAAATGTCAAATTTTCGAAAAAACGTCAAATTTTCGAAGAAATGTCACCTTTCAGAAAAATGTCAAATGTTTGAAAATTGTCAAATTTTCGGAGTAATGTCACTTCAGAAAAATGTCAAATTTTCGAAAAAATGTCAAATTTTCGGAGAAATGTCACTTCAGAGAAATGTCAAATTTTCGGAAAAATGTCACTTTTCAGAAAAATGTCACTTTTCAGAAAAATGTCAAATTTTCAGAAAAATGTCAAATTTTATTAAATGGACTCAAAGGAAAATTTAAAAAAATACTAGGGGTCCATTTGTGGT
The DNA here is from genome assembly GCA_936432065.2 of Rutpela maculata. Taxonomy (NCBI): domain Eukaryota; kingdom Metazoa; phylum Arthropoda; class Insecta; order Coleoptera; family Cerambycidae; genus Rutpela; species Rutpela maculata. The sequence goes on from OW386291.2 coordinate 101,576,290, forward strand.
ATAAGTTCTCTGCTAGTGTGTTAAAGCGTGCAGACTAGACTGTATGCTGAGTATTTTTGACGTGTCAAGTGCATCGAAAGATTCCAAGTTTTTTCGACGTTTATAAAGCCCCCAGATGGTGTGAGAGGCCATCCTGAATCGCTTACAAGCCCTACAAGTGTAAGCAACCCCACCGGAACGCTTTCGATGAGTTTTTTCCAATAAAACTTTAAAAGTGACAGTGGCATTATATTTTAAAAACTATTTCCGCTACTTCCGGCATCCCGCCGGAAATGCTTCCGGCAACATAACCTAAAAATAGTACTACATAACCTAAAAACAATTTAAGACATTGGTACCAACCTAAATATTTTTCAAAAACCAAATTCCCCAGAGAAACATTGGAACCAAAAATTTGACAGCTATCACTTCCCGACCGATTTAGTGAAAAATTGGTCGAGGCCAAAAGATAAAACAAAATATACCAACTCAAACTTAAACGATCCACCATGAACACTACCCTGGCTACATCTGGCAGGGAAGCTGTCCACCAAGAGTTATATGGTTTTTTCCAAAGATGGCCATCCCTGCCCTCCATCCCATTACCAACGAACAGGTTTTTTCGTTTAGTTGTTTCCCGTATCAGTAATCAAAATTATTAAGTGCTCCTGCCTACGAACGTTTTTATAGAATTGTGTTTATTTTTATATTAATTTTAGGTCCATGTGGACACATTATAATTAACCTAGTTTTTAAGCCTGCCTACAGAAGACAGGAGCTACTTTTCTATTTTTCTCCAAGCCAAACCGGACCTACCCCGTCCAGCCTCACACTCGCCACGGCGGTGTTCACCGTGGTTGTCTGGCTGGCCTCGGGCTAGGATCCGATGAAGCATATATTTGTATTAAAAACATTGAATAAAATATTAATGTTGTGCGGACTATAAATTTAACACTCAAGTTCTTAGGTCCAAATCCCACCGAACGCAAGACTTTTTTTCTGATTTAATACGAAAAAAATATTTCAACTTAATAAATATAATTAAATGAGATCATTCATATTGTTTAGTGCTCTTTTCGGCTTCAAAGATTCATCGGGTGGGGAGGTTCCAGCCGCTTCCAGTAGCTGCCGATTTTTTTCATTAATCAACAATATAGAAAAATTTTTTGCGTGTATTTTTAAATATTTGCTTGGAGCCAATGTAGCTCCAAGCTAGAAATGCGTATACAAAATTAAAAATGAGAATAAACTTGAAAAACTTAAACATGATATCCCTAAATATATTTCATAACATAAAAATCAACATTCGTAAAGGTTACCAACCCAAATATTTTTGACAATGACAAAATTTATTTTAGTTGGCTTTTTTTAAAGGTAATTATTGTTTATAGCCGTGTTCGGATATTACGTCTGATTGATGGGACGCGTCACAATCGTTTATTTAATGCAAATCGAGCTAACTGAGCTAAATCTGAAACGTTCGAATATTACAAAATAAAGGCCTCGGACGAAGCTCGACTTGCTCGGATCTTTCTGATCGAGCAGGAAGATTTTAATTTGACGCATGCGTAATCTGCTTGAGTTGTCCATAATGTTATTGACTTGTTGAGGTTAAAGTGTCATTTAGGCTAAATTCTGTGTTATTATTTTTTTTCGCTATCCAATGTTCTACAAAATCTTCGAAACGTTATCTGTTAATACCTTTATAATATCCGGCAATTGATTAACATGCAACATAAACAAATCTGAGAGGTTATGTTTTAACGGATTACTTGTAGTCCACTTCAGTCGTTCGATATTTGTTCATGAAATAAATGGCTCCAGTGTCACGTGTAATTTATCTGTTTGCTCAGTGCTCTGATTTCCGATGTAATATCCAAACACAGCTGATAAGGATCCACCGTGTGGGGAGGTTCCAGCCGCTTCCAGTAGCTGCCGATTTTTTTTGTGTTTATAAATTGTTAAATCCTCTTAATATTATTATTATAAGTCAGAAATATGAGTGAAACACCAAATAACCGGTGTTTTGTGCCGAGATGCAGTGATGCAGAAATACTTCCGTAAATGCTCCAAATATGAAATTTCTAAGTGTTCTTATAACCAATTATTCGTGGAAAGTGAAATGGTTTAAACAGCGAGGCGCAATGTTCCCAAATCGAAATCGACATTTTATTGTTGTGAAGATCATTTTAATGTAAGTGTAACACAGGTCTACAAAAAAAAACTGCTCCAAGGACTAAAGTTATCATCCCTTAAGTATTTTTGTGTGCTGAATCCGAATTTTCAATAGAAAAAAATTTCTACCTAGTAAATTTCGAGTGTATCCCGGTTTTTATTGTCAAAATATCGTAGACGCGGTAGAAAATTTTTTTAATTGAAAATTCGGATTCAGCACACAAAAATACTTAAGGCATGATAGGTTTAGTCCTTGGAACATAATTTTTTTCTCTGTAGACCTGTGCACAAGGTGCATCTGTGCACAGATTTACAAAAAAATGTCTATTCCAAGGATTAAACCTGTCATCCCTTAAGTATTTTTGTGTGCTGAATCCGAATTTTCAATTTAAATTTTTTTTTACCGCGTATATTTCGAGTAAATCCCGGTTTTTATCGTCAAAATACGTTTTTTTGACACAAAAAGGCATGATAGGTTTAGTCCTTGGAGCAGATTTTTTTTTTGTAGACCTATGTAATTTATCTTTTCTCATGATAAAAACTATTCGAGGATAGCTAGATGGCTTATTACCTTCAATATCGTAAATAGATCATATATACTAACCTTAAAATTATGCTTGTATTAGTATAAGATTTATTTTCAATTGAAACTAATATATAGCTCGTAGTATTGAACATTTATAATGAAATTTTGTTTGGTTATAATTACCAATTGAAATGACCACTAGTTACTTTTTATTTGTAAACATGATTAGTTCATTTCAATTACCCTCAATTCTAATTCTCATTCTTGGAGACAGTACTGTTACGGACTTGTTTATATATTGAAGAATTTCTGCCCAGATAGCTACATTACATCATACATAAAGCACAACGCAAAATTTGAGGACATTGTAAGTGATATAGGAGAGTTAGCAATGGATTTCTCCGAGAACGATTATATTATTATAGCTGGTGGTCTCATAAATGCCTTAAAAGGCATAAAATTTCAGGTGTCTTCTATAGAAAAACTATGTTTTGTTAGTTCCTACACCAACCTAATATTGTTATCTATACTTTTATGGCCTAACAGGCTGGTCTTAAATAGAATTATTGATGAATACAACCAATTCTTATAAAATAAATTAGTTCTAGAAAATCCTGATTCCAAAGTCACATTTCTCTTTGTAAATTCTATTTTAAGTTCCTCAAAATTTCTATGTAAGAAAGGCTTGACAGTAAAATATTCCGGAAAGTTAAAATTATTAGACATTTTATCACAAGCCATTAGCAAAACTATTTCTGTTATTCAGCCCTTTTGTTGTAACCGCTCCAATGTGAAACACTCCAGTCGAACTTCTCTTAAAGATATTGCAACTGGAAAGAATCCTAATGATGTTGGTATAATTAAAAACTTTAATAATAATGGCAAATTTATGACTCAGTCCTCTAAAAGTGTTGTTAGAGATAACATTGGTGGTGGTCAATCCCCTCAACAGCCGCACCAACTTGCTTCTACCGGAACGGGCTTCATATGTTCACGACAATCTACCCCTTCGACAAGTGCAACTGTTCATACTTCAACAAGGCCTTCGGTCAACAGAAAAGAGGACAACACTGATCTTTTTCGTGCCTAAACAAAAAATTACAGTTATGCATCAAAATATAAGAAGCTTAATAAACAAGGTATTACCTCTTGAACTTGTTTTAGCTACTAACAATGTCGATATTCTTTTAATCACCGAACATTGGCTAAGTCCAATGGGAATTGAATCTATACATATACCAAATTATAAAATTTGTTCCTCCTTTTGCCGTACCTCGAGTGAGCACGGTGGTAGCGCTATATTCTGTAGAAATAAAATAAAGTATGAGGTAATTGACGTTAAAGACTATTGCATCGAAAATGTTATTGAATGTTCATGTATACAACTACGAGATTTTTCCATCACGATTATAGTTGTGTACAGGCCACCCTCTGGCGATTACTATCAGTTTCTTGAGTATTTCTGTGCACTACTTAGTCGATTTGAAAATACGTCATCAATTATAATAGGAGGAGATTTTAATGTTGACCGTTTAAAAAATACTGCAAATAAACTGATGTTTGACGATTTACTGGTTATGTATGATCTTAAGTCAACGATTAATTTACCGACGAGGGTAAAGGATAATATTGCTACATGTATTGACAACATTTTTGTAAATGTAGATCTTGTCGATTATATGATCAATAACATTAATTTCTGTCTCTCTGACCATTATACTCAAATATTAAATTTTAATGTGTATTGTAATAGAAATGAATCGAAAAAATCAAAATCTATAACCAAAAGAAACATGTGTAAAAAGAACATCGACAGGTTTAATGACCTTTTAGAAAATGAAAACTGGATAAATGTTTTTTCTCAAACCTGTCCAAACTCTGCCTTTAATGAGTTCGCGGATACTCTAAGTTATTATTTTGAGATTTGCTTTCCTCTTCAACGTGTCAAACAAAACAGAAAAGAATCTCCGCCTGTGTGGGTTTCGGAGGAGCTTCTAGAGTTAAGACAAAGAGTGTGTTTGATCTCAGACCTTGCTCAAAAATATCCTCAACTAAAGCCTATCTGCAGAAATGTAAATAATGAGTATAAAAATAAACTAAAAGAAAGCAAAACAGCTTATAATGATAATAAAATTTCAGAATCAACAAACAAGGTTAAAACAATGTGGAATATGATAAACGAGGTGGTAGGAAAATCTTCTGCTTCACAGACAAAAATAGTTGTTCACGAGGATGGTTCCCTTTTGCCAGATAATGTTATCGCAGATAATTTCAATGCCTATTTTACTACAGGTCATATAAATCCCCAAGTTGACCCCATCGATTTAAATTTCTTAAATACAAACATACCACTTTTTCGTCAATCATTTTTTCTTCAACCAGTAACTGAAATAGATACGTTATCATTTATTAGTAGGCTCAAGCCATCTAATTCCAGTGGTCTGGATAATATGTCTAACAATCTATTAAAGAAATGTAAAAATAATTTCGCTTCACCGTTAACTTACATAATTAATCTATGCTTTGTAAAAGGAGTTTTTCCTGACGACTTAAAAATTAGTAAAGTAATCCCACTCTTTAAAAAAGGAGACAAAAACTCTTATAATAATTATCGTGCGATTAGCATAATTTCAAGTATGTCGAAGGTTATAGAACTTGCATTTTTAGAACAGTTAAGTGGATTCTTTCATAAAAATAACCTCTTATTGCCAGTTCAGCACGGTTTCCTAAAAAATAGAAGTGTTGACACTGCATTAGTAAACTTTCACAGCTCAGTAGTAGACGCCCTAGATAAAGGATTATATGCATTTGGTCTTTTTATAGATTACTCACGAGCCTTTGATTGTGTTGATTATGACGTACTTATTGCCAAGTTGTTCAGATATGATATCAGGGGTCCTGCTTTAGATTTTTTATCCAGCTATATTAAAAACCGTGCGCAAGTAGTCTATGTGAATAGAACAGAGAGCAACAAATACCTAATAAATGCCGGTGTACCACAAGGCTCCATACTGGGGCCATTTATTTACCTTGTTTTTGCCAACGATCTTGCATTATACATTCAAAGCAAATACAACGTTTGCATTACTTGTTACGCTGATGATACTAACTTTTTAATTGTTCAAAAAAGTTCCGACGCAGTAAAAAATATATCTATACAGGGATGTTATAATTTGGTCAGAGAAAAACCGGCTTACACTAAATAAAGCAAAAACAACTACTGTATCATTTAGGTACAACATCGAGCAAAACCCTAACGACGAATTTTTAGTAACAGATTCTGCTAAAATCTTGGGTGTTATGTCAGAAATTTGACGTGGGCTGCTCACATAGATAGTTTGTGTGTGAAGCTCGGTAAAGGTTGTTACGGTATGCGTAACTTAAAAAATCACTGCGGTAAAGGTTCTCTATTGACATTTTATTACTCTAACATACATTCCCATCTACGGTATGGAATTATGTTGTGGGGTTTGAGTACTACCTATGTTCGTCGGGCATTTATTCTGCAAAAGCGTGTCATTAGGACTATGGAGAGTTTACATCCCCGAGAATCGTGCAGAGAATCCTTTAAAGCCCTCAAAATATTAACTCTGCCTAGTATATATATTTATGAAATATGTTGTTATATTTTTAAAAACAAATCAACTTTCCTTATCAACCAAACACACCACAATTATCAAACTAGATTCAAAGATCAGCTAATTCCTCATCAGCATACAACAGCAATATATCAAAAAAGTGTGTTTTACAACGGATGTAAAATTTATAATCATTTGCCCATTGATTTAAAAAATTGTAAAAGCCTATTTACTTTTAAAAAGAGGATAAAGAATTTACTAGTTGAAAAGTGCTTGTATGATGTTAATGAATTTTACTCAGTCTGACTATTTATATATTTATGTGTTTATTTATTTATTGTGTTTTATACTTTTGTAGTTTGTTATTATGTACGTGTTGTCGCTTATACAATTTTACATGTATTTTATTCTATATTTTGTATTGTATTATGCTTATGCATATTAGCTCAGATTTTTGACGCACTCCTGAGTTACTTGTATGGTTATTAACTAATTGTACTTGTGATTGGGAAATAAAGGTTATTATTATTATTATTATTAGTGGGTTTAAAAGGTTGATATAAACTTCTATAGCTAATCAAAAACAAGAATTAACTGAACTGATCTGATTAAGTTTGCAAATAAAAAGTGCCTTATATATCAAGTGGTGTACGTCATCGCTAGTGATATTTTGACATCACAAAGTACCAACTTAGGATTTAGAGTATGCGACAAATGCCACAAATCGGTGCTTAATTCATACCGATTTTAAGTATATTAATGTCAAAACTGTGTTTTCACAACACTAAATTCATAAAATTACGGGTAAAACTACAAATTCAGTCGCCATCCTGAATTTAGACTGATTTCCCAAGATGAAATCAGTGGAATTTTGAGTATGTCATAAAACAGTTGAGTGAAGCAATAAGCGCAATAAAAAATAAAGCAAGATTATTATGAAATAAATATTAAAATCATTAAAATCGTCATGAGTGCACTTATTGGCCCCCCTCACTAAACTATTTAACGAGTGCGTAAAGGAAGGTATTTTTCCCAGCTGCTTCAAAATTTCCAAAGTTGTCCTAATAGTAAAAAAAAAAGGTGAGTTAAATGATATGTGTAACTACCGCCCCATATCAATTATACCCATTCTTGGAAAGATATTTGAAAAATTGTTACACACAAGATTCATTATTATTTTGAAACGAATGACCTATTTTTCAGTGGGCAGTTTTGTTTCAGATCAAAGATATCAACAACAAATACTATAAGTCTACTTATATGAAAATAAAAATTACACAGGCTGCACTTTTTGTGACCTTTCGAAGGCATTCAACTGTGTTCGGCATCATATATTATTAGGAAAATTGAACAAATATGGTGTAAAGCCAAGGTCGTTAAAACTACTTAAAAGTTATTTCGAAAATAGAAACCAAGTCACTGCTTACAACGGTACGACATCAGCAATAGCGGGCATAGATCATGGAGTACCTCAGGGATTCGTCCTTGGACTGTTATTCTTGATCTATGTCAATGACTTACCAAAATATGTTTTAAATGCTAAATTTGTGTTGTATGCAGATGATGCCACTAAAGTAAATTGTAATAAGAACCAGATTGAGTTGGAAAATATTATGCTTCAAACACAGTCGACTACTTCCGAGTAGTTTCAAGCCAATATTAAATGATACCAAAACAGCAAGTATCGTATTTTCTACTCGTTATATTGAAAAGTTTGAAAGCCCAGATAATGTAAAATTTCTGGGAGTAGTTCTTGATCCAAAACTGTGTTGGGACCAACATGTGGACTATGTTTCAAAAAAACTGGCAAGATGTGTTTATATGATAAACAATCTCATAGGGGAAGGATCCTGAAATGTCATTAGGACAGCCTATTTTTTATTATTCCAAGGCACCTTTTCTTATGCAATTCTAATTTGGGGGCATACAGCTCATTTAGATAGAATATTTAGTTTACAGAGACGTATTGTAAGATCGATTTCAAGTCTTGGATATAGAGATCGTAAAATATAAATTCATTGAACATGGAATATTAACAGTTCTTTCTTTTTATATCTATAGGTGCTTGATATCTGTTAAAGAAAACATAAACGATTACGTTGTTCATGGCCATGATACAAGGTTCAATAATAAGATATCCTTGAGATATCTACGATTAGAGAAAAGTAAAAATGGGGTTAACTACTTTGGCCCCTCGTTTTTTATCGAACTTCCATTTCATATTACTTCTTTACCATACAAACAGTTTTGTGGCCAAGTTAAAAGTTTACTTATAAACGGAGCTTTCTATAATTTTCAAGAATTTTTTTCGACTGATTTTGCGAATGAAATTGAATGAAATTTTTATTAATAATTTTAAAAATATTTTAAAGTGTAAAACTTAACTGTTATTTTAATTCCTGTTTGTCAAAACTATGTGCGTGATTTATTTGTGTTTACTAATTGAATATCTTTGTTTATTATCAATATTTTTGTATTATTACAACTTAACTAATTTGACTTGTGTAAAACTATTATAAGTTTGTAACATCAATAAACTATTTCTATTTCTATTTCTAAACAGGCTTTTTAGAGAAAAAGAATCATTTGTGTTGCAAATTTGATTAGGTCGAAATTTGTTTTGACCGTACTACAAAAAAAAAACAATCACTAACAGATCTGTTAATAAGGTCTCATTCCATTTTTGATTGAAGATTTTTTTTTCAGTTTCAATTAATATGAATCCTTATTGCCAATTGAGCCTAATTGTATATTGGTCAATTCATTACAACTAATGTGCTAAATCAAATTCTGCGTAAAATATTCGCTTCATAAAGGTTGCAATAAAACGTCAATAATTTTTCGCTCAGACGAGTTGAACGGAAGGAAGCCTGCAATTTCGCCAGTAAAAAATATGATTTATACAACCGCTGCTACGTAAAGTACTGTGTAACGTAGGGAATTTAATACTGTTTAGACTTTTATTAATTTTTATAATCAGAAGTCACTATATTCAACGGAATAAATTTAAAATTGAGATTTAGTTTGCTGCAAAGTTCCTACTGCAAATTGAAAATAAAAAGAGTTAGGAAAATTTTATTTAGCGTCCAAGTTCTCATTTCAAAATGAAATATAGATAAGCAGTTGAAACATAGACTCTAGTTACCATTTAAATAACCAATGAGTTTCAGTTTATAGAAAATAGGTGACTACCATTACAGTGCGTTCTATTAATCTCTACCAAACTTAGTTATAAACCACCCAGGCACATCTCATGTCACCTCCAGGGGGGGAGGAGGACAATAAACAGAATGCACTTGTATCATACAATGTGACAGGTAATTAAATGTTCATCATGAAATTATCTAACTTAAAATTTTATCGGAAAAATTGTTGTGAAGGCTTTGTTGCCTGGTAATATAAAGAGTGTAAATTGATTAAATCCCGAGCGTTTTAATAAACTGCCAATTTACACGAATTATATTACCTTTTATCAACTCAGGCTGAGAAAAAAATTATAGATAAAATTTAAAAGCACGAGCGGTATTTGGCGAGACTATTTCACAAATAAATAATTCTTTTTTTTATACTTTATTTGTCAAAAATTTAAAACTACAATAATTTTATACTTCTAAATATACATGTATAAACATTCAAAACAGTATTGTATTATTATTTCTTTATCCTAAGAAATTTTTTAACCTAACATATTTTGAAACATCTATTTTTCTTAAAACATCACAATCACTAATAATATACGATTTATAATCAAGAAATTTAACTAGATTTTGATTTTCTAAGATATAAGAAATTGTACATGTGACTAAAAATATAACCATTTTATTTAAGTCTTTGTCTCTATATTTGAAATTGTAAGAAATTATATCTGTTAAATTTAGATGAATGCATGTGAAATTTTTTATCAGACGTAGCAAGTAAATTGATATTTGTCTTACTTGGTCATAACAAAGAAACTTATGCCTGAGCGTTTCTCGTTCCAAATTACAAATAGTACATTTGTCACTTTGTGTTTTTCCCACCTTCATCAAATTTTTTTGAAAAGGATATGCATCGTGTATCAAAAGGTAAACAAGGCTCTTTTGTTTGTGAAATATTATACTACTATTAATGTTTTCAAACACATGATTCCAATTTTTTTGTGTATCTTTATTTATAATGTTCGGAGTTACTTTGTTTTGATAGATTAAAGCTTTGTATAAGCCGTTAGCTGATATATTTTCGTCAAGTAACAAATCTTTTTTAATATATGCTGTTTCGCTTAAAAACCGTCTCACGTGTGGAGGAGCTTGATGGGCGTACAATTTCGGAAAAGGAGGGTTATTAATTTTGTCAAAATTAAGATCTCATATTACATTTCCTGTTTTTATCGATTTCACAATATTATATATCAAGAGTGCGTTTGCCTTATGCCAGGGATCAAAAATGTTTAGCCCTCCTAATAGTCTGGGTAATATAAGCGTTGTTCTAGCTACCCTGCATACAGACATGCCATATGAACCAACCACATATAGAAGAAATTCTTTTTGCAACCATAACAGGAATAGGTAAAATCTGTGCAATAAACCATACCTTTGAAAGAGCATATAAGTTAATGAACGTGGATCTTTGGTACAGAGATAGATCTCGATTTTTATTTGTTAAAATAATGGTTTTTACATTATTTGTTACACGGTTCCAATTTGATCTTATCAACTCGTGTAAATTGGGACTAAACATAATACCCAATATCCTTATCTCATTCTTAATCTTAAACCAGTCAAAATTTAAATGTTTATATGTATGGACATTGCTTGCTATGCTTGCAAATTATTTGGATTTAACAAGTCCTTATTTTCTGAATACATTTTAGAAAAATAATCATAAAACGCTTCCACTACATTTTCGCTGCCCTCATACTTATTATTTTTAGAACTGATTTTATTTATTGTTTTAAATTTCATAGATCTTTGCTCACGAATTAAATGAAATAAAGATACATTTTCACTTTGTATTTGATCATAATTTTTTGCCCTTATTTTAATACCTCCCATAGATAATCTCTGCTCTTTAATAATTAGTGCCTTATATTTTTTTATGTCAGAAAACACATTGATATTAAAATTCTTTAAATCCATTAAATCTCTTAAGCATAACATAAAAAACTCAATTTTTTCTTTTTTATTTTTTGCAATTACACTAGATCTCCATTTCAAAAATGCCTGTATTTTTGGTTTCGCATATTCACACCACCATAATAATACATTTCTGTACCTACTTTTAAATTTTATCCAGTACAGCCAATTGCTCTTAAAGAGTTCTGTAGTTTCGGTATCTAACAAAACAGCATTGTATAGCTACCAGATACCACGATGCTTAAAAAGTTATTATTTTTTCCCATTACAAATCTATAATTCACAATTAGTGCTCTGTGGTCAGAAAAAGGTGCAGGATGTAAACTAGTTATGCCTATCTATTCTAAACAATTTTGGGAGATATAAAATCTATCTAACCTTGAAGCCGTATTTGAATGAAAACAAGTATAACCAGTATCAGTACTTTTATGGGACCATATATCTATTAATTTACAATAGTTTTCAATTCCTTGGAAAAATTATTATAGTTCGGATTATTACAGTCAGACTGATTAAGAAGACAATTAAAGTCACGGCCTAGTAGCAGGATTTCCCCAATTTTAAATAGTGTACACAATTCATTGTTGAAAAAATATTCCCTCTCATTTTTATTCTGTGAGCCACGGGGGGCATAAATATTTACTATTCTAACATCATTTACAACTATAGATATGCCACGTAATGTTTCCAAAAGTTTGATATCACTGTATTTAATACAATCTCTAATTAATATTGCAGTTCCCCTACGGTTTTCATTTATATTTAGAACAACATTATACCCATTTAACGAAAAATCTGTAAAGGCCACTTCTTGTAAAAGTAGTATGTCGATATTGTTACTATAAACAAATTGTTTTAACAGTTCTAGTTTGACAGATGACGATATAGACCGAATATTGAGAGTAGCAATTACGTAAGAAACAAAATTACCCCTACCTATATTATTTACTGCTGACATGTTTGTCCTTAATACCGTGCACCACTTTAAAATTTTCACTGGGCACTTTCCTCTCTTTAATGTCCGGACCAGTGGTATATTTGCCATTCGTAGTAGATGAACTATCTCCATGGTACGAGATTTCACTTTCTGACAGAAAGTCCTCAGCAATAGCATTTTGCACTTCTTGAGAACAAGTAGCAGAAATAGCTTTTTCTAAGGAGCGATATTCTTCACTATCGTTTGCCCTTGGCATGAAAATCTTCTTGGGTGGGCTTCGCTTAACTGTCTCATCTTCTGATGTTGAGGGTTCGCTGAACATTTTGCCCAAATTCCTTCGTTTTCTGTTAATTTCATCCTTCTGATTAGGCCTAGGCAAATCATTACTAACGTCCATTTCTTCACATATTAATTTTTCTGATATACCGGTGGTACTCTTGTCATTAACCTCATTTTTCTCTTGCAGAACATTAACACTTTTTTCATTACTTCGTTCTGATTTTCTTTATCTTCCTGATTATCCATCTCTAATTCTTTGGTTTTTGTCGTATGTAATATCACTAGTGCTTAAAATTTTATCGAAAATTTTTTCGAAAGCGTGTTGCCTGGTAATATAAAGAGTGCAAATTGGCAGTTTATTATCTGATTAAATCCCGACCGCTTTAGCGGGAGGGATTTAATCTTTGATAATAAACTGCCAATTTGCACGAGTTATATTAACTAGGGGCGACTTAGCTTGAGAAAAAATTTTTAGACAAAATTTAAAGCACGAGTGGTATTTGTGGAGAATATTTCACGAATAAATAATTCATTAAGTACATCTTCAATATTATGTTTTCTCATTAACTGCCTTCAGACGTTTTCTTGTCACTTTTTGGAGTTTACTGACCTTTATTTTCAATTTCATCATTAATTTGATATACAGAAATATTTCCAAACAGACTCATATTGTCAAAACAGCAAATCTGAAACAAACGCAGTAGAAACAACGGAGATTCGCTATATTTTAAAATAATCTAGTGACGTTTCCATGGCAACTAGTAAATAAAACGAGTTGAAACCTTAGATATTATAATATATAGACTGGCTTAACACCTTCCAGGCGTTTCTGAGGTGCAATACGACGAGGAACGATAGAGAGAGCACTACTTTAGTACCGATGTCTCGCCCAAATAAAATATACACCCATGGTTCCGAGATTGGCATAGAGAGCGCCATCTAGCGCTACAAGTTATATTCCATAATAAATAAATGTTCATCGACTCATATTTACGTATTTAATCCTTACTTTTAACTTACGAAGTTTATGAATTAATTATGTTGAGGTTTGCTTTGTTAAGCAAAGAGAATTTTAAATACAACAAATTATAATGTTTGATGCACAGCTTTGATTCAACGAGTTACTTTTTGGTAGATTACAATATGTAAGTAGGTACTATACATTTTTAGTTTGTTCCAGAGCGAATGTGTACTTGACATTTATAATAAATGATTTGCTTACCTTTGTAACTACGTTATTGAGCTATTGAAAGCTGTGCTTGACTTGTTCCTGTATTATGAGCTATATTAAGTACAATCTTTGTGTGTAATTGTTACCTGATTGAACACTAGGAAAACTGGACATAGTTACAGATAGGCAAAAGTTACAGCCTATATATTTCAGACAAGATTCGCTTTGGAATTGAGGTGTGTTTTTGTTTGCTACTACATAATACAATATTACAATTTACAAGGTAAGTACGTTAACAATTACTTAGTAATAAGCTAGAGAATATATTTATAGACAAAACTTAAAAGCTCGACATAAAACGTCAAAAAATTTTCGCATATTTGCCGCTGCAGCGACCTAAAAAAATAGAGCGATAAATTTTGCATGTTGGTCCTGTCAAAAGCCGATCTAGCTTGAATTACCACTAATAATGACGTTTGATTGGTGCAATGTTTTGAAAAAACGGGCTCTCATTGGCTATAGCGTTAATGAGTGAAATAATCGTACTTAAATTAGTGAAATTTCCAACAACCGGCTCCTCTATTAGCAAATTAATCGGTTTTCTTATATTATTTCCATGTGCAACCACTGATGCAAAATCTGTTCTTTGTAGTCTCTTGCTAATTAGTTTATCACATTATTTAGCTTCGTGCAATGTAGAGTTGCATTTCCTGCAAGTTCTGGATTGGCCGTCATAAGTTATCCAGTATTGGCTTCCATCAATACTAATATGTGACGGTATAGCTTTCTTAATTTCCATTTTAATAATTTTTGTATCATTATAGCACTTATATGGAAGATTTTTCCAGCTATCGTTCATAATATTTTCAATTACTCCATAATGCGATAATATATTTTGTATTTCTACATCTGGAACTTCTATAGGAATTCTATGAATTTTAACTGTCTTTTTCAGACTCTCATTAGTTAATTTAATCTGGAATGTGTTTCCATGTTGATCAGTGTAGTTTAATTTTTGCTCGTATTTCTCAAAGATTAATTCTAGGATCTCCTGCGTTGATACTTTTATAAATACTTTAAGGCCATATATTCCTATCGACACAATCTCTTCGCTCTTTAATTATAAATTGTTTTCTATATAAACATGTATTTCAAAAACCGATAATTTTGCATTTATCTCCGAAAAATCTAAACTAAATGTATTTATACGCATTTTTATTTACTTTACTTTTTACTGCTAATTTGCAAAAAACTATTTATCGCCTGGTGATAAGACGCTACACGTCTTCTCTGTGCCGAGGCACAGGTCGAACTATTCATTAAGTACATCTTCAATATTATGTTTTGTAATTAGTTACCTTCAGACGTTTTCTTTTCACTTTTTAGAGTTTACTGACCTTTATTTTCAATTCAATCATTAATTTGATTAAAGAAATATTTTCAAACCAACTCATATTGTCAAAACAATAAACCTGAAACAAACGCTGTAGAGAATACGCAGTTTTGCTATATTTTAAACATAATTTAGTAAAAACTAGTAAATAAAACGAGTTGAAACCTTAGATATTGTAATATATAGACTGGCTTAACACCTCTCGGGGGTTTCTGAGGTGTAACACTACTTCATTGCCTATGTCCCGCCCATATATATTATGCACTCATGGTTCCCGAGAATAGAAATTGAAATGGAGAGCGCCATCTAGAGTTATATTTCAAACAGCATAATAAATGTTCATTGACACATATTTACGTATTTAATCTTTATGTTTAACTTAAGAAGATTAAGTTGAGGTTTGCTTTGTTAAGCAGAAAGAACTTTAAATACAACAAATTATAATGTTTAGTGCGCAGCATTGATTCAACGAGTTACTTTATGATATATTACCGTATGTACATTTTTAATTTGTTTCCAGAGCGAATGTGTTTACTTGTACATTTGTAATAAATGATTTGCTTACCTTGTAGGCATTTCTATTTAATTTTAGATGCTGCCAGTTTTAATTATTTTGTAACTATGTTATTGAGCTATTGAAATCTGTACTTGACTTCTTCCTATATGAGCTATATTAAGTAAAATCTTTGTATGTAATGAGCAAGATGCATGAATTTTAAAAATGCATTAATTTATTATTTTTTCATTATACATATTATATAAGCCGAGTATATAATGAAAGGAAACTATAAAAAAAGTTATTTTGTAAAAAAAAATTATTTTAAAATTCAAATTTTATCGGAACAAAACCACGTGACTATAAACGGTACTGATGTCATCTGGCATAACGTTTTAGTTTCATCCATAGACCGCAGATTTCTAAATTCACCGGTGGAGCACATCAGTAAGAAATAACATTATATGATTGGCTAATTTGAAAAACACAGCCAATCAGCTTCGTATTTTATCCACCCAGCGGTAAATTTAGAAAAGTACGGAGACAAGTGACAAGTTTGATAGCTTTGACAGTTTACATCTGCTAGTGCTGAAATATTAAATTGTGTGTTAATTAAATGTTAAATTTTAGTCTGCTGACCTTTAAATATCGATTTGTTTATTTTTGTAAAAATTATTAGTGTATTAATTTATCTAAGTGGTAAAAATGACGAACAGCGACTTTGTGCAAGCTCAAAGTGACAATTTGCCGAAAATCGACGTGTTTATGATGAGCAATTTTTTGGTAATAATACCGATTATATCAGTGCAGAAATTGGAGGTGGAAAAGCGACAAGGATGCATCATTCATTGTTCGTAACAATAAATTTGTTTACGCTCACTTTTATCCTTTTACTGCAGTTAGATTTAGATACCTAACCTCAGAATATGTAAACATAATGCATTATTTTAATATTTTTATCAACATTAACTATTATTTTTCGTCTCAGATTATATAACTTTTTTATATTAAATAGTTTGCCACCACTAAGTACATAGATTAAATATCTGTTGAAAATAATACTAATAAACATTGCCAATGCTAAATGCCGGATGACGTCACACGCAAATGGCGGGAAACTTGCTTCGTTTGAACGTGTCTAAATTCTCAGCGAAATTAAATTATTTTTTTATCCTTTAATTCCGATAAAAAAAAAATAAAAAATACATAGAAAATAACGCTTTTTAGTGATCTATTATTCGGTGATGTCAAAAAAATTTATGCATTTTGCTCATTGTTACCTGCTGAAAAGTAGGGAAATTGAAATAGTCACAGATAGGCAAGGGTTATACCCTATATTTTCAGACGGGCTTCGCTTTGGAACTGAGAGTTGTTTACTATATATGTGGTGTGTTTATGTTTATATTTACTACTACATAATACAATATTACAATTTACAAGGTACGTTAACAATAAGCAATAGGCTAGAGAAAAATGTATAGATAAAATTTAAAAGCAAGAGTGAACCTATTTACGGAAAACATTTCACGAAACAAAACATGACATGTCAAAAAATTATGTCAAAAAATTTTCGCAATATTTGTCGATGCGTCGACACAAAAAAATAGAGCGGTAATTTTTTCGTGTTGGTACTGTCAAATTCCGATCTAGGTTGGATTACTAGTAATAATGATATTTGACTGGTGCAATGTTGTGACAAAACGGGCACTCATTGGCTATCAAGTTAATGAGTGAAATAATCTATTATAAATATTACTATCATTTTTATTTTATATGTAGAGGCTTTAGGGCAAACAATTTAATATTTAATGCGTTGAACAAATAAAAAATACACACTTTTCATTTGTTAAAAAATAGAAAAACTTTCAATAAATTGACAAAAGAAATGCAAGTGATTCTGGCTTCTGGAGAGTAATTATCACAGTTATCAATGAAAAATATCGATAGAGGTTGAAAAAGAAACCAGATTTAAGGTCTAATATATTTCCTTTTTTACATTTGTTTCTATTTGATGGATTAAACTTTTAAATGACAAATCAATCTTAAATTGTCAGCGTTTCGTTTACTGTTTGGAAATATCTTCAGATATCATTTTGGTGCCCATAATTGTAATTTTTTGGATTATTCCTTCATAAAAATTCTTAAGAAATAACATTATCATCAAGAAATATACAGGGAAGCTTGTAAAAACAATGTCAACAATAATGTATGTGCCATTCTGAAGGTTTCAGGTGAAAATTAAAAAAACTTTATAACTTTTCGGTGGCTAGAGCTTCTTCGACAATAGAAAGAAATATTTTCTTTATTAAGACACGCGGTGAGCGAGATATTATATTCTCTTTACTTCTACTTTTTAATTCTTAACGTTGACATGTAACTAATATTTACGAATTTTGTCACATAATGAAGGATCTAGGAGGGAGGAAGGATCTAGGTAAAGTTAGAGATACTAGCATATTTTTATGATATCAGTTGCGGCTTTCATAGGGGAAAGACTCTGATAATCTTTTCCAAACAATGATAAATTATTATGGTGATGCCATTGGTTAGCTTCATTAGTATACTAGACTCATCAAAATTACATCAACAGTATACATAAAGAATAGGTGATTTCTAGTTTTTCATATTAGATATTGAGTGAATGAAGGTTATCTGCACAACATCCAAAATAATATTTTTCTATTTTCTCTCCCTCTCACTCTCTCTGTATTCCCTATCTAATAGTTGATTTAATGTAAGCATGTAACAAAGTTTCTTTTTGTAGAACATAGCAAATTTTCATTCATATTTTCCGCAACACGGTTTATTCTAGTTGTAATTTCCTCTATCATGTGTGGTCTATGCTTGTATCGTGTTTTTACGAGTGAGGTGGGGAAGAATACCCGGTATTAAATGGGATGGGTTGGCGTTATTGAAATGTTGGTGAAATATGTCAAATTATTATTGACTGTTTCTGATCCTGTCCCGTTTTTCTGAAAGTATAACTCATCGAAATTATCACAAACTTTTTAAATAACAGGGATACGTTATATTTCCAAGAGCATGGCATACTGTTATGCTCGTACTAAATTTGCAGCCTCGTTTAAAAAATCTTGGTTTTAATGTGGTACAGTAACTAGAGGTTTTAACTTATAAATATTGTTATTGTGAATTAAATTTCGTTTCTTT
Organism: Rutpela maculata; assembly: GCA_936432065.2. Classification (NCBI taxonomy): domain Eukaryota; kingdom Metazoa; phylum Arthropoda; class Insecta; order Coleoptera; family Cerambycidae; genus Rutpela; species Rutpela maculata. The sequence goes on from OW386291.2 coordinate 101,595,103, forward strand.
TATAATTTAATAGTAAATGCAGCAAAGACACGTCTGTATATTATGCGGGGATTTATTCATTTAGGTGGATACCACTTCTTTTCAGGAGGTGGCACCAAGAAAATAAAAAATAGCCATTGGAAATGAAATAAAATCAAACTTTGAAACAAAAAGGTTCCATGCAATTTTTCATATAAATTGTCTTTAACGACTTTGGTATGAAAACACAGGTACATATCTCAAAACAGTTTTCGTAGAATACTTGAAAAGTGTCATGTTAAGCAAAAAAATTGTAGATACCAATAAGCTTATAAACTGAATGTGAATGTGCTTTTCATTATGTATGCAGGATTAATAGTTTCGGAGGTATGAAAGCTTAAAGATGGCAATCAAATATTTATATGAAGAATTTAGTTCAAATGTTAAATATCTCAGGCACTATGGGCACTTACATCAAGAATGCTAACGACCAAAATAAAAGATTATTAATTAAGCTATCAAATAATGTTTTTATTTCTGTAGTATAAAATACTTTTCTAATAAAAATGTCAATATTCTGTTAGTGTAATTAACCAGTAATTAAACAAAAAGTTCTGAAATATTGTATTCGTTAATATATCGTATTACCTAGATGCTCACATTTTTTGCACGTTTAAAACACTTTAGAAGAAAAGTTTCTCCGTCATATTTATAACACAGATAATACAACCCCTTTTATTCCTGACGAGCTGAAGTGACCTTATGCAAGAGGTGCTACATATTTTGAGACAAGGGACATACACTCAGTATCCGGATATTCTAGGATTAATTCCTTTTTACCATACCCGGTCCTGGTAATGCGAAAATGGCATTGTCACGACCGGGCATCGAACTCGGGAGTCGAGGGTGAGAGCCAAGCTTGGATCCACCATTTTGCATTTTTCAATTTAACTTCATAGTCGTAATCAGCTACCCCAAAAATATAATTACACCATGTTTCAAAATTAAATCAGCTGTATTTTTTTCATTATTTTTTCTTGCTTAAGGATGACTTCCACACCTTCGAAGTACGAGCAAGTGTCGGAGCCATGAAGATGATTTTAGTACGAAAATCACTCGTTAAAAAAATATCATTGCATATGACATTGTTTCTAACTTTTGTATCTTTTTCACCATTATATATTATAGTACAGTAATAATGGAATAATGTCATATGAAACGGAGTTGGTTTATTTTTGATAACTAAATAGTAAATGCATCAAGAAAAAGTTGCTAATTTAACTAAAAAAAAAGCGTTGGAGCTGAAAGAGATTCAATTTTTGAGAAGAAAAGATTTTATGCAACTTTTCATATCAATTGATAGTCTTTAAGAGTTATAACGACTAGAACATTGCAGTTGTAGATAGAAAAAGACGTATTTCAAATAGGTTTTCATCAAATAACTCGAAAGGTGTTACATTGAGCGAAAACATGCTAGAGACAAATAAGAAAGGTACTAAATTGAGAATGAATTTCATTTTTTTCATTTTTTTTTAATTTCTGGTTAATGATTTCGGAGTTCTAGAAGCATAAAGGTGGCGTCCGAACATTTATAAGACGAAGTATTTAGCTTATATGTTAAATATATCGGAATCTTTGGCACTTACGTCAAAAAGGGAAGACTAATTAGGCTTTCAAACGATTTCTTGTCTATTTTTATAGCATAAAAACAAAGAAGTTATGACAGAAAAAATGTATTTTTTTACATTTTTTTAATAAAAACGTCGCCATTTTGTTAATGTAAGTAGTCAATAATTAAAAAAACATATTCCCATATACCGTTTTTCGTTAATATATAGTATGATCTAGACACTCGAATTTTTTGCCCGCTTACAGCGCTTGCTTTAGAAAAAAAATGCATTTTAAACTATAAAGGGATCTTAGAAAAAACGTAAAATTTTTGTTTCTCTGCAAATACTTCCATAAATATTAGTTTTAGAGAAAATATAGTGGACATCAAAAATTAAGCTTATAAACAGCATGAATTTATTTTTTTCAATTTGGGTCTAGGGATGATAGTTTCGGAGATTTTTTGTATGTCTCTACATCACAAAAAATAAAGAAGTTATGGCCGATAAAATGTGCGTTTTCACATTTTTTCTAACAAAATGTCGACATTTTGTTGTTGAAATTGTTCAGAAATTCATTTTTTTTTTTTTTTTTCAGAAATGATGGTTTTCGTTAATATATAACATCACCTAGATGCTCAATCTTTTGTTTTGGAAAGAAAATCCATCCGCCATATTAGAGCCGTCATTTTGAATTTTTTAATTTTGACTTCAGATTCGTATTCAATGATCTCAAAAACATAACTATCCTACGTTTCAAAAATAAATTAGTACTTCTTTTCAAATATTGAATATTTAAATTTAGGGGTGGTAAGAGCAAGTATCTGGATCATATAGAAACTGAAGATGATACCTTTTACTACAATAATAACCCATAAAGAAAAAAACCGCTGCCCAAGGAATCACTACTTCCACATCCAAATTTTCTATCCAAGTCACTCACAACGAAAAAATTTGGTATGTGGAAATAATTGTTTATAGAACTTCAATAATATAATATTTGAAATCCTCTACCCTAAAAACCCATAAAACGATACCCCACATCGGTAGTGAGGTGGGGGTGGATAAAGTAAAAAAATATTTGGAGGTTTCTGGTTCTTGTACACACACTAAATCACATTTTTCTTCATCCCCTTTAATAATGGGGTGGGGGTGGCTAATGCCAAAATTTTTTTTGAGACCTTAACTTCACTTGTATATACTAAATACCAATTTTATAGGCTCTTATCTGATTGATCTACCTATTTACCACAAATTTACCCCAATTTACCCCCCCAACCGTTCGACGGAACAAGATGAAAATATAATCTAGTTCTAGATCTCGTTAAAGTACATATGTGTACCAAATTTTAAGTCAATATCTCAAACGGTTCCAAAGTAAACGTGCGCACAAAAAAAAGTTACAGACAGACAGAAATTTTTTTTTCGCTCAAACTTAAAATCTCGATGTTTCATTTGAACAATAAAAATTTTTAAACATTTTTTTGTCGTTACTATACTTTCACTGGATGTGGAAGTAATTATCTTTACATATCAAATTATTTCGAAATTTTACATATTTTTTGACCCTAGGTACTATACTATTATGGCAGTTTGCTCTTTCCTTCCAAATATTACTCCTATTTTACTGTTTATATTTTTAAGTTAGAGTACTAGCAACCAGGAGTTCCTGGAAACCTTTGAAATCTTTTTGTTTTTTTAGTAATAGCTGGTCTAAAAATTAATTTACTTAAGATAGAATACTCCTTGATACGTAATTTATTTTTAAATACCAAGGATACAGTGGACCTAATAAATTTGCCAATGATGGATTTCTAATACTATCAAACAAATTAATTCATCCGACGAAATATTTTCCCACTGGCAATTCAAATATCATTCGATTCGACCACTTGGAATTTTAATTGAAGATTGTTTCGTCGCAACTATAGAAGCTCGTTCTGTATATCGCGAATCAAAAGACAAAATTTCCAAGTGTAAATTGTGTGAAACTATTGCTTGTCTGGGTGGTTCGATTGCTTCTGACCGCACAATCATGCCAGTGTTGTTAACCATATCCGTATATACGCTTCCACGAACAATCTCAACCGATTACTTCACTGAACTGTCATTACCAGATGTCGCAGAGTGGCAGAGGCGCCCAACTTTTGAAAATCACAACAGGCGCGTCGAGTAAGAATAAAAGCGTTATAGAATAAAGAAAGGCGTTATAATAACGCGAACGGTTTATTAATTATTGGATGTTCGTAAGTAAAATTGATGTTTATTAATAACCTAAATTGAACTTTAGCGCTTAATATTTTTGACAAACTTATATTAATAAGTTATTTAAAAAAAATCTCTATTAGGAATATTAATTGAAATTACAGTGGAATTAAAATAGTAGTGCAGAGCAATTGATCAAATCATTTGCAATAATTTCCCGGCACTTGAAAAAATTGTGTTCTGGTGTCATTCTATTCAGCTCATTTGGAATATAGTGGAGTGCCGTTAGATTTATACCTAGGAACCCGGTTGCTATGAATCAACTTTAATGAACCTTTTTGCATTGTGTTGCTAAAACCTAATACTAAAATGTTTATGGATTAGAAACTAATGTTTTTTTTTTATTTAAAAGTTTATCGAGATCCTCTACAAATTCTTAAAAAAAGACTCAATTCACACAAGCTTTAATAGTTTTTGTTCTGTAGACAAAAGAAATCGTACCCGAATAGTATTGTAGGTTTGTGATTACCAATTTAAAGTAAAAAATTACAAATTCAAAATGTGGGACCCAAAATGGCGGCCAAAAACTTTAAAATAAGACATAATTAATACAAAAAACATTAGAATTTCTGTAGAAATAAACTTATTGTTAAATTGTATAATTCATAATAATTTTAACAAAATATACTATTTATCTTCGATATCTTCGTTTTCAACTTCGTTTATTTCTATAATAGGAAAAGGGTTCGAGCAACTATCATGCATTCAGAACAAGCTGCAGTGCAAGGTAATTAATTCATGCTTTCTACATCCACAAGCAGTCCGCATCCTGTCTTACACGTACAAAAATAATTTTAAGTAGATTTTCAGGGACTGGTGGCTTATTATGTTATCGGTCTCAACATCGATAATGTTTCCAACCCCATTCTATAGGCGAAATATCATTTCCCAACCATAATTGTACTTGTAAGTACACTCTTTTTAAATCTTCAGAGACTGCATCAGGGGTAGGCACTAATAGTGCCAGTAGTACACAGCTATTTTTAGCTGTAGCTTCGATGAAACAATTGTATCTTAATATTGTCTAAACGTTGGTTGTGGCATTTTCTTAATTTTTCTCTATTCTTATTGGGATGCTCTGCCACATGTATTCTTCTAAACAATGTCTGAAATCTACAAAATAATACAATTAACCAGTATTTTACTGGAAAATAACCTCTACGCCTGTGACTTTTACGTCAAAGGATCAGTTAGAGGGTGGTTTTGACAAATAATGAATAAGAACAAAAATATAAAAATGACGTATTTTGCTGACGTTTCGGAAAACGAATCTGTTTCCTTTCTCAAAGCGTATTATAATGTTTGTGGGCTGTGTATATTAAATACACAGCTTTAAGAATATATTTGTTATATTCAGTATCCATAGATACTTACTGCTTACACAGAACTGTTGATATGTCTAATTGATAGTTTTATTTTAAACAATGTTGAGTTTGTTAAGTTCTTCTTTTAACATCGGCAGCCAAGTTGTGCAAACATCTACAGAACAATTCGACACGCATTTATCCTCATTCAATAGTATTATAGCCGCTTCTTTAATTTTTCTTTTCTTGCTATCTGTCTCTTTTGTTAAAATTTTTGCAGAGTCCCAGTTTATTCTATGTCCGTTCTCCCAAGCGTGTTCGCAAATCTTCGATTTCTGAATCTCATTTTTTCTAATGTAACCCTTGTGCTCACCCAATCTAACACTGAATGGTCTGGATGACTCACCCACATAATGTTTATTACACTCACACGGAATACTATAAATGCAGTTTTTTGAATTTTGCTCATGATTTAGCGGTTTTGTTTTTGTTAAAATAGATCTCAATGTATTGCCCGTTTGAAATATCGTCCTAATATCAAATCTATTGCCTATACGGCGTAGCTTTTCAGATAATCCGTGTACATAAGGAATTAACGTCGTGTACCTGAAGCTTTTGTTGATAGAACTTTCACATATATAGAAAATAATAATCATGTACGACAAAAACCTGAACAACGGTACACGACGTTAATTCCTGAGTTGAAACTGACTTTCAGAAACTAGAATAATACAGCAAATAATTTTTATTATGAATTATTTATTAAGACTGCAATATCTGAATATTTGAAAATACCAAATTTAGTGAGGTTAGCAAAAAACGCGAGTATTCGATAATACAAGTTCAACAAAGGACACGAATGCATCATTAGGATATTTCTATCTGCACACTCTGTGAGAATGGTTAACCACAATCCTCGAGATGTGGGGTAAGCGCATTCACAATATTACACCAGAGCATATAAACAGAGCACCGTGGAGGATATCTCTTTTATTATCGTATTATGGATATGAGGTTTTCTTTGACTTTACTTTTATCTGTTAACATACGTTCTGGATAGTGCGATGCATATTTTTTATATATGTAATTTTTGCTTCTTGCAAATATTTGAATTCAATTCACCACAATTTTTACTTCCACATCCAGTGGAAGTATAGTAACGACAAAAAAATTTTTAAAAATTTTTATTGTTCAAATAGGCTTAGAATGTCATGAAACGTCGAGATTTTAAGTTTGAGCGAAAAAAAAAATTTCTGTCTGTCGGTCTGTCGGTCTGTAACTTTTTTTTGTGCGCACGTTTACTCTGGAACCGTTTAAGATATTGACTTGAAATTTGGTACACGTATGTATTTTAACGTGATCTGGAACTAGATTATATTTTCATCTTGTTCTATCGAAGGGTTGGGGGTAAATTGGGGTAAATTTGGGGTAAATAGGTAAATTAAGCAGGTAAGAGTCCAGAAAATTGGTATTTAGTATATTAAAGAGAAGCTAAGGTCTCAAAAAAATTTTTGGCATTAGCCACCCCCATTACCACCCCCCACCCCATTATTAAAGGGGATGAAAAAAAAATGTGATTTAGTGTGTGTACAAGAACCAGAAACCTCAAAATATTTTTTTACTTCATCCACCCCCACTACACCCCCTATCACCACCCCCACCCCACTACCGATGTGGGGTATCGTTTTATAGGTTTTTGGGGTAGAGGATTTCAAATATTATCTTATTAAAGTTCCATAAGCAATTATTTCCACATACAAAATTTTTTCGTTGTGAGTGACTTGGATGGAAAATCTGGATGTGGAAGTAGTGATTCCTTGGGCAGCGATTTTTAATTACGTTTAAAATAAATTTCATAAATGAATAAGCTTTCTAAATTAGTATTTTTGAAATAAACGCAACGATTATAATGTTTAAATAACAAAATACCAACATTGTATGTTGTTTTACTTTTACAGGCTACAAAATGATTAGTTTTATGATAAATTCTGAGTGCTTCTGCTTTCACGTTTTTCTTTTTATTATAATAATAATAATAACAATAATAATATTTATTTTCCTCTTAGACAAATACATATTAGTATAGCAATAGTCAAGGTAGTGCTTACAAACTAACTTATGCTAATTCTGACAATTGTCATAAAATTCTTCTAATGTATAGTAACACTTATTTATCAAGTATTTGTTCAACTTAATTTTGAATGATCTCAAATGTCTAACCTCTTTTATTGCAGAAGGCAGTTTATTAAAAATATTTGGACCTAAATAAGCGGGTGAATCCTTAGACACTTTATATCTACAAAAGGGAATATAAAAAGTATTAATTTTGTGGACGTCTTTGGTTAACATAAAGTTGGATTTATGTTTAAAAACATATACACACAATTCATAAATAAAAACACATACAAGGGTTAAAATTTTAAAATCTTTGAATAATCCTCTACACGATTCTAGACTGAAAACATTTACAATGCACCTTAAAATTCGTTTTTGAACGATAAAAACATCTGAGAATAGGGTGGAACTACCCCAAATACATATCCCATATCTTAATCTAGATCCTACCTGTGCGTGGTATATATTTATTAACTGTTCTCGTGTTTGAATTGATCTAATATTTCTGAACAAATAACAAACTGTATTTAATTTTGATATTAAGTTGCCACAGTGAGCCTTCCAGTTTAGACATTCATCCACTGTGATTCCTAAAAACTTATTTTGCTCCACACTTTTTAATGTGACACCATTTACTTTAATATTTAATTTGGAACATTCTTTTTGCCTGTCATGAAACCTTATAACAGTTGTCTTATCATTGTTCAAAAATAGTGAATTATTACCATACCAATTACATAAGGTATCCATCGCATTATTACATTCGTATGTCAATAAATCGTCCGATATATCGGACATCAACAAAGATTTGTCATCAGCATATAGCACTGAAAATGCGTTTGGTGTCCAGTTCTCAAGGTCATTCGTGTATAATATAAAGAGTATTGGCCCCAATACAGACCCTTCAGGAACACCAGTATTCACTGGTCTGTACTCAGAATTGATTTTAGAGGTGGCTTTGGTATTAGTGTATGTCAGACCGACATATTGCTTTCTATTTTTCAAAAAAGAGGCTACCCAGTCATATGCGACATCTCGTATACCGTATAAGTATAATTTGTGCAATAACCTGTCATGCTCGACGCAGTCGAATGCCCTACTGAGATCGCAAAAGATCCCAACAGGGCACTCGCCCGCTTCGATATGTTCTATTAATTTGTTATAAAAGGAGTACATGGCAGTACTGGTAGATTTATTTTCAAGGAATCCATGCTGATTTTCCGAAATTATATTATATTTCTCAATAAAGTTTAAAAGTCGAGCAAGATATGAATATTAAAAAATTTTTGATAATTCTCCATATTTTGTGGATCATATTTTTTGTATATAGGTATGACTTTACCTACTTTTAAGTCTTTCGGGAAACTGCCAGTAATGAAGGATAGATTAACTAGATATGTAATTGGATCTATAACAGCACCTAGAACTTTTTTAATTAAGAACATGGGAACCTCATCAGGACCAGAGGAATACTTATTTTTTAATTTGTTTTTTAATAAAGACAGCAATTCGTCGACATTGAAAGGCTCCAGGAAAATAGAACTTTGATTTATAGTTATCTTCTGATTATCAATATTCACATTTTTTGTAGTTATACCCTGCGAGATCTGTAAGGGCGCATTTATAAAATAATTATTTAAAGCTGAAGCCACTGCATTAGGGTCTATACGTAAAATCCTCTCATCCAGAACTTGAATGTTATTATTTTTCTTATTTTTATTTGATATTTCTGAAATTACGTTCCATGCAGCTTTTGATTGATTTGTAGAATTAATTATTTTATTTTGAAAAAAGCTTTTTTTAGTTTTCTCAACCAGCTTAATATGTTCCTTTTTTGCACGTTTGTATTCATCGCTTAACTCGGGATATACATTTTTTAGGCTATGTATATTGTATCTGTATCTTTCAGTTTTATGCTTGATATTTTAACTTCACTATTGACCCATTTTTTGTTATTTCCATTAGGTTTGTTATAATTCTTCTTGAAAGGAAAATGTTTATTAAAATAAAACATAAAAATATCATAAAAATATTGATAAGCTTCATCGATTGTATATATATATATATTATAAATTTCGCCCCAGGATTCATTAAGTAAATCTGAACAAAAATTGTTTACGGAATTATCACTAAAATGCCTTTTAAACTGAAAGGTTTGTGGGACACTCCAATTCTGTTCTGGATATAGCTCAAAGAGTATTGTTCTATGGTCAGAAATATCATTGTCTACCACGCACGCTAGGCTAGTGTCTACTACATTTGAGAAAATATGGTCAATAGTCGTTGACGTGTTGTTGGTTACGCGGGTAGGCCACCCTACCACAGGATGTAGATTAAAACTACGCAGAATGTTACACAGTTTATGAAAATTCTTTATACTTGTAGAGGTCAAAGATGAGTCGATATTAAAATCCCCACATAAAATAATGTTTATATTAGGTTTAAACAAAAATTCTAAAACATTAAAAATATTATCATAATATATGTTGATATCTCCACTAGAAGACCTATAACACGTTAAAATTATAGTTGTTAAATTAGTTAAAGTCATTTTCCAGGAAACTGCACATATTTCAAAGTGTTTTTCAACGCAAAAATGATCTAAATCGATTCTTTTTATGTTAAGGTTAGACCTTGAGTATATTGCTACACCTCCTTTTCCGTATATATTTCGAGAAAAGAAGCTACTTAAAGAAAAGCCATTAATATGTTTTAATTTGATTTGCCTTATGAATACATCTTTTTTTTTCTAAATTATTTCCTTCTATCCCTATATGGTTGGCCAAAATATATTTATGATGTTAAAAATTTTATTTAAATATATTTGAAGTTTGAAAACGTAATAGTTTTGTACAAAATACGTTTGGAAATGAAGAGTAAATAGAATGTCCAAGAAACGCGAATTGCCTTTGATAAACAGTCATTATAACTGGCATTAGCAGAACTACTTAAGATAGTTGCTAAGAAAAGATAAAATTTTCTTTTTCTAAGATTGTTAAAAGAACTGTACTTTCTTTCATCATTTTTAGTGCGTAAGACATATGTTTATGGTATTAGTGAAAAAAAGTAAAAAGGGTGAAGAATGTAACATTATTTCACACTTATGTATAGCTGAGTAGTCTCACGATCTTCTCTTCTTTATAAACGTCAAATTATGTATTTGTGTTTTGACGTTTAGGATAATTTTCAAATTAATTTTAATATCTAAATATGGTCTGACGTAGAAAAAAATATCTTATAAAACTCATGCATAATATGTCTTTTTTTCACCAATGGGATTGTAGCAGTTACCTACGGCTCGCACGTCAAATTCCCATTCGTGAAAAAAAACACCATTTTGTGCGTTTGTTGCAGAAATTACTACTACGTAACACGTGCATAAAGTGGTACTGTTGATAATATAAAATTGTATTGTAATGGCACAATACCACACATGGTGTTAGCACCATAGCATTAGTTTAGTTATATAGTTTACCCTTCGATATGTATCTATGATTATGCATGATGATCAAGTTGCTTTGTATCAGATATAAATAAATACTTTCATCTGGATAATTTTTTCAGATTTCACATCTATTTAATATAAGAAATCAGTCATAATAACAGGTACTTTTTTCATGAATAGGAAGTTTGAGGCACAAGCCTAGGTGAGTCCGAAAATCCCATGTAGTAGAGTAAAATCTGGAAGTAAAGTCGCTTAGTTTTCGAGAAAAAAAAAACCGGCGTAGAATCAAACCAGACTTAGTGGGATTCTTTAGTAAGATAATCGTGTACACGAAATCATTTTTTTTTTTTACGACATTTTTTGGTGGTCGAGAACTTTTTTATTTCGGAAAAACTCAAAAAAATTGATTTTTAATGAAATATGTTTTTTAACGTCTCCACCGCTATATCTTTGAAAATATTTGTGCTATCAAGCTATTTTTTTTTAGATTAAAGTAGACACAATAGCGCTTCGAACAACGTCCCACGTGAACCCGATTTATTTTTTTAAAGTTTTAAAATAATAGGAAACTCAAACTTGTTATTTTCAGTAGCGTAATTTTAGGCAATCGAGAAAAAAATTTATTTATGAAAATTTGTATATACATGCTGCGTACAAATTGAAGCCAACAGTTGAAAAAAGTTTTTGGGATAAAACTTTTTCAAGTCCCGTTGATAGTATTGAGTCAGCGATTTTTTTTTAACGGGCCAAAGTCATATTCTTGCGCGCTCGGCTGTAGCAAGCCTGCCGACTGCAACGATCTGACGGTTCCGGTCGGGGTGTATGTAGTAGTTTAACTTATATCAATAGGTACAAAACCAGTAGTGATCAAAAGATCTAGGGGATCAATATTATTGTTCAACATTTCATATATTGTACAGTAGTATTGATCATATGTTGTTAATATTAAGAAATTGTACAAAAAATATTAAATAGTCTCCTTTTAATAATAAAAAGACGTAGGTAGATATAAATACCTAATCTATAAATATCAATCAGTGTTACTAACTATCCATCTAATTAGTAAGTTTATTAGACATTTTTAAATGAATGAAAGCAAAAACGTACGCATAAAATGAGTTTTATTGTTGAAATAAATTTTCTATTTGGATAGATAAATATGTAGTATGTAGTTTATGTAGGCCCTACATTAATAGCATTCTAATTCATTCATATCTGCCTCGAAATCTTTAATAATGCTGTTACGGGAACGACATTTGCACTCGTTGCAATATTTTAGGCCTCCCTTAAAACAAGCACATTTTCGATTGTCACAATTTCTATCCGAACAATGAATACTTAACGATTTTCGACAACCGCCACTTCTACGCGACTAATCTGACCAACCCTGCATACTACAGTACCTAGAGGTAAAAAATATGCAAAACTTCGGAAAAATGTCATATTGAACGGATTTCGTTCATTTTTATATTGTGCGGAGGCTTGCTAATTTATAGGGGGTGGATGCCACCCCCTCAGGGTGTGGCACTTAAAAAATATATATATTTATTGGAGCTGAAGTAGAATCAAATTTTAAGAAGAAAAGGTTCTATGCAATTTTTCACATAAATTGATAGTTTTTAAGTTAAAACGACTTCAAAATTACGATTTCAGCTAAAAAAAAAAGTATTTCCAAACGGCTTTCGTCAAGTATCTCGAAAAGTATTACTTTATCGAAAAAATGTGGCAGACCAATTAAAGAAAGTACAAACTGGGAATTATTTATATTTTTCGTTTATTGATGTAGGATTAATAATTTCGGAGATATTCAAGTTTACGTTTGGCATCCAAGTGTTCATAAGATAATTATTTAGAGTGAGAGTTAAATATCGCAGAAACTGTGACACCTACGTCAAGGGTGCTAATAGGTAGAATAATATGTTATTAATTAAGCTTTCAACTGTTTGTTTCTGTAGCATAAAAAACAAAGAAGTTATGACCGAAGCAATGTGCGTCTACACATTTTTTTAATAAAAACGTCGTCATTTTGTTACTGTAATTAGCCAGTAATTAAAAAAAGGAATTTCAAACACTGTTCCTCATTAATATATAGCATGACGTAGATGCTCAAATTTTTTGGTTTGTATACAGCACTTGCTTTAGAAAAAAATACAGTTTAAACTATAAATGGATTTTCGATGAAACGTATTTTTTTTCCTTTCCCAAATATCTCAATAAATACTAATTTTATTAGTTTTATTATTACTTAGAAACAAAAATAAAGCTCATAAACTGATAATGAATTTCGCTTGTTAATTTATTTACATAGATTTAATAGTTTCGGAGATATGAAAGTTTACAAATGGCGTCCGAACGTTTATAAGACGAAAATTGCAGTTTAAATGTTAAATATTTCAGAAATTGTGACACCTACGTCACGCATGCTAAGAAATGAAATTAAAGACAATTAATTGCGATTTCAAATTATTTTTTACTCGTTCCTGTAGCATAAGAAATATATAAGTTATGACGGAAAAATGTGCGTATTTATAGTTTTTTTATATAAAAAGGTCGCCATTTTGTTAATCTAATTAGCCAGTAATTTAGAAAAATTATCTCAAATACAGTTTTTCGTTAAGATGTAGTATTACATAGATGCTCAAATTTTTTTGCTCATTTAAAGCACTTGCTTTAGAAAAAAGTGCATTTTAAACTTTAAATTTAATTTCGGAACACTACCAAATATAAACTTAAATATGTCCGAAATTATTAATTCTACATCAATAAACAAAAAATATAATTAATTCCCAGTTTGTACTTTCTGTAATTGGTCTGTAACATTTTTTCGATAAAGTAATACTTTCGAGAAACTTGACGAAAGCCGTTTGTAATACCTTTTTTTTAAGCTAAAATCGCAATTTTGAAGTCGTTATAACTTGAAAACTATCAATTTATGTGAAAAATTGCATAGAACCTTTTCTTCTTAAAATTTGATTCTATTTCAGCTCCAATAAACATATATATTTTTTAAGTGCCACCCCCTGAGAGGGGGTGGAATCCACCCCCTATAAATTAGCAAGCCCCCGCACAATATAGAAACTTTTCTGTGGAGCATTTACTATTGTACTGCCAAAAATGAACGAAATCCGTTCAAAATGACATTATTCCGAAGTTAAAACCTCTAGTTACTGTAACTAGCATGCGAGATGTATTAATTGGGTCCCAATTTCGCATTTAGCGCTGATAAAAAAAATCGCTGTTGCCAAACGGTAAAGTTTAGGAAAAAATATGTTGTTTCAAAAACTTTTGTGATTATTAGGCTTTATTTTCTTCGCTGCATGTATGTAAATATTTTCAAAAATAAAAAAGTTTATCGATTGGTGAAGATTTCAATACATAAAATATATATTTTTAGTTTATCTGATTTTTAGAGAAATGAAAGTGCGAATTGTACCCAAACCGTTTATATTGGTAAAAGCGCTACAGTGTGACCTTTAGTTTGATACAAAACAAATTTCGGTACCTTTAATAGTTTTAAAGATATGGTGGAAACAAAAAAAAAAAAAACAATTTTCTTTAAAAATACATTTCTTTCACTTTTTATTGATTTAAAAAGTTCGAGACCGCAAAAAAATGTCGTAAAATATGATTTCATATGTCTGGTGACATACTCAAAGGAACCTAACATGTTTGACCTGGTTCTACGCCAAAAAAAAAAAAAACGACACGATAGACTTACGAAATCGCTGCTCCAATGGGGGAAGAAAGATACTTTATGCACGAGTTTCATGCAAGATTTTTTCTACGACGGGCTATACATAAGTGTGAAAATTTGTTACCTTTTTTAACCCTTCTTAGTTTTTTTACTGTTATCAGAAACATGTTTTAAACACAGAAAATTATGAAAAAGTACAGTTTTTTAACAATCGCAGAAAGAATATTGGATAAAACTCGTGTAGGAAATGTATTTTCTTCACTCATGAAATTGCTATGAAAATAGTACCACTTTATGCACTTGTTGCATAAATTACTATTTTTTCTGTTAGAAAACCAGTACATCTGACGGTTTACTTTAAGGGTTGTGTAGACCCTGAAGACAATTTTCGACTACACACTATTTTTTTTAAACCTTAGTGCCAACGGTTTGGTAAGTAATGCAAAAACATTTTTCTATTCCTGCTATTAACACTATAATACTTTAAGATCACGAGTAGAAATGGAATAACCGTGTATGTTGACATTAGAAAACTGTTTGCCATTTTGCTCGCTTTAAATATTATGTGAATATTTTACCCTAAAGCCATAGTACTAATTGCCTCATATACATTTTGTAATCGTTTTGTTAATGTTATTTCATTTTATGCATAATTGTGAAAACGAGTCATTGAATATTTGATATATTATTTAGTATAAATAATAATGTAATAACATTAATAACCAGTTAAAATGTCATTTACTGGAATATATACGTATATTAGATTATTTGGACGTATTTGGATTTTTATTTACTATGTCCGATATTAAATTAATGGAAAAGCAATATAAATTTAATATAGTCTGAGCAATTTATCTTTGAACTGACGTCACTAATGTAGGTAGCAAGTAAAGACTATCGTTTGTATGTTGGCGTCTCACTTCTTACAATCGAACTGCCTGGAATGGATGTAAGGGTGTGTGTCTTCCACAGTCTACGTATGCTTGTCCTGCGTGTTAGATTTGAGAGTAATGGTAACGCGTACGTCTATACTACTTAGAAGAGCATCAGTCTCGTGAATAAATCGTCAGTGGCGCACATGTTGTTTACACAATTAATTCATTGAGTTCATTATACCTGAAAAACCTTTGAATACGCAATCTAGGAATCTGATAGTTAATTTAATATCATGTTTTATATTAGAAACAGAAATTAAGGCTCCAGTGATTTTTGTCAACTCTAGTAATTATTTAAAGACTGTGCTTATGTGCTATCAATTCCATTGTACATAATATTTAATCTGTCGTTAAGAACATCAGCTAATGTAAACAATTACAGACAAATTTCTATTCTGAATAACTTCGCGAAGGTTTTTGAGATGATTTTGTATAACCACATCTACTCGTCTACCAAAACAATTATATCACCATATCAACATGGTTTTATGACTAACAGATCAACCGTAACAAATTTAGTAGTTTTCACTCAATATGTGTCAAATTCCATAGATGCGCAAGGACAAGTGGATGTGTTGTATACAGATTTTTCTAAGGCTTTCGATAGAATTGACCATAAAACATTACTAAACAAATTGGAGAATTTTGGTTTTAATACCCAACTGTTATTGTTCTTTGGATCATATCTAGAAAATAGATATCAGTTTGTATTCTATAACGGTTCTAAATCATCTATATATGCATCTACATCTGGAGTACCGCAGGGTAGTAATCTTGGACCCTTGCTGTTTCTATTATTGATTAACGATCTATGCGAATCTTTTAGAATGTGACAAACTAATATATGCAGATGATTTAAAACTTTTTAAAAGAATAAAATCTGAAGATGACTGCAGAGTACTTCAAAAGGAACTTGACAAAGTCAGTTAGTGGTGTCATCTTAATAAACTAGATCTGAATGTCGGAAAATGTAAAGTTATATCATATACGAAAAAGAAAAACTGGTTTAATTACAATTATTCTATAGATGAAACGATACTAGAGCGTGATACATTGATTAAAGATTTGGGTATTTACTTCGACACGGAACTGAGTTTTGGAGAACATACTAGAATTAAATGTAATGAAGCAATTAGAATACTTGGTTTCATTTTGAGAAATTGCAAATCATTTACCAATCTGGAGGCATTAAAATTATTGTACTACTCATATGTAAGATCAAAACTTGAATATGGAGCAATAATTTGGAATCCACATTATCAAACTCACAAAAACAGTTTAGAGCAAATTCAGAGAAAGTTTTTAAAATTTATTACATTCAAATCAACAGGTCAGTATCCGGAAAGAGGTGTGAACAACAATTATTTATTAAGCACATTTAATTTTGAGAGCCTCGAATTTAGAAGAATTTGTTATTTTTTGGTATTCTTATATAAAACCATTCGTAATAAAATTGACTGCCCAGAAATTCTTTTTCAGTTAAATATTTACGTTCCAAGGTTGCATTCTCGTCGAAATATAATGTTTTATTGTGAAAGTGCTAATACAAATGTGATGTTAAAATCACCTGTACACTGTATGTGTAATTACTATAATAAAATAAGTGAATTTTGTGATATAAACACGTGTTCTCAAAATGAAGTGATAAATTGTGCAAGACAGATTTTTAGTATATAAGTTTTTTTTTTCCACTAAGAAATTATAAGTATATGTATGTTTAAGTATACAATTAGTGTGTAGATATAGATATGTTTTTCTACAATTAGCTTTTATTTTTAAGTTTCATTTTGTTCTACTTTCCTCTCTAAAAAAAAAATCATACAAATCTTTAACTTAAATTAATTGATAATTTTTGTTGATTAAACTTTGAATATAAATTTTGCCCTGTAATTGGGTTGTACCTGTTGGGCAAATAAAGTGTTTATTTATTTATTTATTTATTTATTTATTTATTTATTTAAATTTAATGTACAAAGGGCATAGCAGGATAAGCATGTGTTAGGTGCCCCCGCACCAATCGGGTCGAAATTTTTAGCACAAGTTGATAGTAGTGTTAGATGAAATTTCCCAAAATATTATTTTTGGAAAATCATTTTTACGGCAGTTATGGGGGTAAAAAAAAAATGAAAAAAAATTTTTTTCTCGAGAACGGGTAAACCGATTTTCATGAAAAAAATATATGTTATGGCTTTTGATGGTGCAAATATGGGAAAAAATTATTGGACCCATTCGTCAAAAAAAAGTGGTGAAAACATTTTTTCAAAATAAAAAAAAAATTTTTTTTAGGGGATGTTCCAGAGGCACACCCACCATTTTCTTCCAAATAAATGCTTATATGCCCCTTTAAAACATATCCAATTTTCAAAGCGATCGGAAGGGTACAACATACTCAAAATTGATAATCATTGGCAGACTGCGGGCGGCGTGTAGTCTATGTAATGAAGCATTATAAGACGACTCTTTTGTAAATATTTCGTGCAAAGACGAGATTACCTCCCCCCCTTCGTTTTCGAGGGTGCTGAACACGATGCAGGTGGTGGGAGAAGTTTTTGACCGCCGCAACCCCCTGAAACGGCCATCCCTCTTATGGATCCCTTTATGTTTTCATATATAAACGGATTTGGGGAGTGATTTATCAACGGGTTATACTTGAAATAACATGGAAGATGATTATAGAGTAAGTTGAGTCCAGACAGCAGGTCTAAGGGGTTAATTAAACCCTTCCGAGGAGTGGAAAATCATTTTTTATCAAATAATTCGGGTTCAAACGCGTTTCCCCCATTTTTGGGCTGATCATGGGAAAAATATTTATTTTTAGCTCCAACCCCCTCAAACGGGCAGAAATCACCTCTCACTCACCGTTTGAGAGATGAAGAGGGGTTGGAGCTAAAAATGAATATTTTTCCCATGATCAGCCCAAAAACGGGGGAAACGCGTTTGAACCCGAATTATTTGATAAAAAATGATTTTCCACTCCTCGGAAGGGTTTAATTAACCCCCTAGACCTGCTGTCTGGACTCAACTTACTCTATAATCATCTTCCATGTTATTTCAAGTATAACCCGTTGATAAATGACTCTCCAGACCCGTATAGAAAACAAAGAGATCCATAAGGAGGTTTTCGGCGCTCAAAAACTTCTCCCACCACTTGCATCGTGTTCAACACCCTCGAAAACGGACGGAGGAAGGTAATTTCGTCTTTGCAAGAAATATTTACACTATTTCTGCCTTTATTACATAGACTAGCGGTTCATTACTACATCTTACTATATCTTACTACAACGGTCACTGGCGGCCATTACAACCGTACCATTTAAATCAGTATCAAACTTCAAGAAGTGTGGTGCAAAAATTCTCTGACGTCAACTGTGGGGTCAAACAAAATCTAGTTTGAAAATCTGAAGATTTTGCAAGGATGACGTCCGCAGTCAGCCTACGAAAGAACGAGTTTTCAAAGTCCACTACGAGGAGGTTACAGTGCCTTTCACTGGTGAAGGTGCCTGTTTATTGTGAGTCCTCTTGCCTCTCATGAGTCGGGGTGTTTATTTATCGTGAGTCTCCTTGCCTCTAAATAATCGTTTGGTTATTGTAAGTTCCCCTGCCCCTCATTAGTCGAGGTGCTTGGTTATTATGAGTCCCCTTGCCTCTCACAATTCGGGTTGACTTTTTTGCGTGAGTCCTCCTGCCTCTCACGAATCAGGTTACTCTATATTGATGAGACTTTTCTTAGTCTTCATTCTTCAAGAACATCCCATAAAAAAAATTTTATTTTGAAAAAATTTTTCAAAAAAGTTGCAGGGGGTTGCGGCGGTCAAAAGCTTCTCCCACCACTTGCATCGTGTTCAGCACCCTCGAAAATGAGGGGGAGAAGGTAATCTCGTCTTTGCACGAAATATTTACAAAAAAGTCGTGCTTCATTACATAGACTGCGCGCCGCCCGCAGGCTGCCAATGATGATCAATTTTGAGTATGTTGTACCCTTCCGATCGCTTTGAAAATTGGATATGTTTTAAAGGGGCATATAAGCATTTATTTGGAAGAAAATGGTGGGTGTGCCTCTAGAACATCCCCTAAAAAAAAATTTTTTTTTATTTTGAAAAAATTTTTTTACCACTTTTTTTCGACAAATGGGTTCAATAATTTTTTCCCACATTTGCACCATCAAAAGCCATAACATATATTTTAACCTCCCCACAATAAAATTGTGGGAGGTTACTACAATTAGTCCAAAATCGAAAATTGAGATAACATCAAATCTTTACGTTTTGAGGTCCCAGGAACCCAAAAAAGTTGTTTTTGAAAAATGTCTGTGTGTGTGTATGTGTGTGTGTGTGTGTGTGTGTGTGTGTGTGTGTGTGTGTGTGTGTGTGTGTGTGTGTGTGTGTGTGTGTGTGTGTGTGTGTGTGTGTGTGTGTGTGTGTGTGTGTGTGTGTGTGTGTGTGTGTGTGTGTATGTCTGTTAGCACGATAGCGGCGAAGCCACTAAACGGATTTGGATGAAACTTTGCATGAGGGTTTCTTTAGTGCTCCAGAAGATCTGAAAAGGTTTTGGTTGAGATCGGATTACGTTTGTTGCTGTTTTGGCACAACAAGTTGTTTATTTTATGATTACTTACAATTTGTAATCGAACCATTGAAAAGCAGTAAAAATTCCGATTTCAACGATATATAACACTTGCACTCTTTAGCTTTGGTTTCCGTGAAAAAATTTAAAAACCAAATAACACGCTTCTTGTGTAAAATATATTTTATAGTGGAACCACAGAATACAGTAACTGCACAGAGGCGAAGTCTTTGGCGGTTCCTTTCAGTTTTGATGGCTCGTTTTCTGTGACCTTGCGTACCAGTTGCGTCTACACCACGGTGTATTAAATAGGTGGTCCGGCACTTTCCTATTATAATAATGGCTTCGTAAGTGCATGGTTTCTATTTACTTTAATAGATGGCGCGAGCAATACGGTCCTACAATTACCTGGGCATGTGCATCGTATAACTAACATAACCTCAAATTTTAAGGTGTTTTCGTTTATTCTCATATTTAATGTTTGTATAGGCATTTTTAGCTTGGAGCCATACTGGCTCCAAGCAAATATTTAAAAATTCACGCAAATAATTTTTCAATATTGCTGATTAATAAAAATAGACTGCTAATTATAGGTTAGATTCCTAACCTGCAAAAGTATCTTATTTTATTGTAACAAACTATTTAAAACTTCATACATATTACGTTGAACTTGACTTTGGTTGAAAGTACAGGAACCAGGCAGAAATTTTAATAATAGTTACGTAATACCTGTAAATCTTAAGAAATATATATTTTTGTGGTTAGCTGTGACGACACGTGCAGTACTGCATGTAGTGTTACATATATTCTTTCAACGTTTTAATTTAGCTACTTAATGTCAGATGTCACTGGACTCTTGTTAAAAACAAGAAGCCGGGAATGTATGCAACACTGTATGTACGTATGCACAGAACCTATAAAATTATCTATCTATGCGTAAGTAATGAGAGAACTTAGTTGAGCCATCTTTTACAATATGTACGAAGTAAGCACTTATTAAGCCACTGTGAGGGTTGTCGTCGCATCACCTATTTAATACACCCTGGTCTACACTGAGAGATATGTTGTTTATTTCTTTTAATAGGTTAGATTTCTAACCTGCAAAATGCGTTTTATTTTATTGTGACAAACTAGATATTGGTCGAAAGTATGGGAACCAGGCAGAAATTTTAATAATAGCTACGTAGTACTTTTAAATTTTAAGAAATATATATTTTTGAGGCTAGCTATGACGTCATGTGCAGATCCCCATTTAAGGATACACTGAAAAGACAGTGTATTTCGAGTTGGATTGAAAAATATTACGATTTGAATTGCTTATAATTGGCGCCTATTTTCAATTGAGTTGTACACTAGGTTTTATTTATGAGAATTTTAATTCTCGGTTAATGTTTTCAATATCCCAAAATGAGTGGAAAAAAAAATTCACAAATCCAAACTTAACACGATAAACATCAACAGTGTCAAGATAAAAGTGAGGTTGATTGTTAAACAATTAAGAAATGGCGATGAGTATACAAATTTGGTTTTGGCGGGAAGGCTAGCCTTCGCCTCTGTATAGTTACTGTACTCTGTGGTCTAACCTAACGTTCAATAGACTAGTGTGTTAAAGCGTGCAGACTGTATGCTGAGTAAATTTGAGTGTCAAGTGCATCGAGATATTACAAGTTTTTTCGACGTTCATAAAGCCCACGGAAGGTGTGAGAAGCCTTCGTGAACCGCTCACAAGCCCTACAAGTATAAGCAATCTCACCGGAACGTTTTCGGTGAGTTTTTTCCAATAAAACTTTAAAAGTGACATTATATTTTAAAAACTATTTCCGCTACTTCCGCCATCCCGCCGGAAATTCTTCCGGCAACATAACCTAAAAATAGTGCTACATAACTTAAAAATAATTTAAGACATTGGTACCAACCTAAAATATTTTTTCGAAAACTGTCAAGAACCAAATTCCCCCAGAAAAATTTGACAGCTTACTTCCCCGACCGATTTAGTGAAAAATCGGCCGAAGCCAGAAGATAAAACAAAATATATCAACTCAAACTTAAACGATCCACCATGAACACTACTCCGGCCACATCTGGCAGGGAAGCTGTCCACCAAGAGTTATATGGTTTTTCCAAAAGATGGCCATCCCTACCACCCATTACCAATGAACGGATGTTTTCGTTTAGTTGTTTCCAGTATCAATAATCAAAATTATTAAGTGCTCTTGCCTACGAACTTAGTTTTTATAGTGTTGTGTTTATTAACCTCCCCACAATAATTGTGGGAGGTTACTACAATTAATCCAAAATCGAAAATTGAGATAACATCAAATCTTTACGATTTCGAGGTCCCGGAAACCCAAAAAAGTGGTTTGTGACTAATGCCTGTGTGTTAGCACGATAGCTACGAAGCTACTAACCTTATTTGGATGAAACTTTTACATGAGGGTTTCTTTAGTGCTCCAGAAGATCTGAAAAGGTTTTGGTTGAGATCGGATTACGTTTAGTGCCATTTTGGCACAAGTTGTTTATTTTATGATTACTTAGAATTTGTAATTGAACCATTAAAAAGCAGTATAAATTCCAATTTCAACGATATATCACACTTGCACCCTTTCGATTTGGTTTCCGTTAAAAAAATTAAAAATAATTCGTTATATGTGCACATATGACAGCATCCAAAAAATTGGTATTATTGTTAGGGGAAAACGTATTTTGCCATCTGTCAAAAATATTTGGGTTGGTAACCTTTGTGAATGTTAATTTATAGCTTATGGTACGTGACGTCACAGCTAACCTCAAAAATATATAAGATTTAAGAATATTACGTAGCTATTATTAAAATTTCTGCCTGGTTCCCGTACTTTCAACTAAAATCTAGTACAGTGTAATTTTTATGAAGTCCTAAATACTTTGTCCTAATAAAGTAGGACTCTTTTTGTGGGTTAGAAATCTAACCTGTAATTAGCAATATATTTTTTTATTAATCAACCATTTTTAGGTTACATGGTTTTGACAATTTTGACATTTTGCTTGAGGGACAACAAAACGCAGTTTGCGTGGTTTATATATTTTTTTCTGATTTTCTTGAGAAACTGTGTGTGTTTTCGTAATAATGTCATATAGTGAATATTATCCAACCCTTATGGGTGATGTAAAGTGTCGCTACGATGAGAAAATCAAAATAATAGACAATATTGACCCATACACCCTTGGAGTGGAGACTGGAGACCTTTCTGCAGATTTGTCTATTTTACCTTGTGTGTCCGTAATTAATATGGTAAATTACTTAGTATCGACTCACAGCTTCTTCGCAGATCAGCAGTTAAAGGCATACAAATCTTTACAAGCATATAAATATTATGAGGCCGGATTTGTGCAAGAAGTTTGTGCAAGAAAGATAAACTCAAATGTATTCATTGTTATGGGCAAGGCAAGTTTACATTTAAATAACTAAGTGCTAGATTTCAGTGATAAGCTTGTTATATTATCCGTATGTAGTATTCAATAGACTCTGCCAGAAAGTGATTTCTTTACCTTTCTTCTAATCTTTTTTACATTCAAAATAAACCTTATCTCACAATCGCACCTTGTCGCAAAAAAAGATGGTGTTTTATTTTTATTTCACATTTAAAACTGAGATTACTTCATTGTTTACATTGGAATAAAACGTTTGGTTATCCCTCAGGCAATATGATCGACTTATCGTGACGTCATCCTAAGATGGTCTATATAGAAAAATTATTTGCATGAGTTTTTTAACTATCTGCTTGGAGTCACTGTGGCTCCAAGCTAAAAATGCGTAGTCAAACATTAAAAATGTGAATAAACTTGAAAAACTTAAACATGTTATGTCCCTAAATATATTTCATAACCTAAAAATCAACATTCGTAAAGGTTACCAACCCAAATATTTTTGACAATGTCAAAACTTATTTTAGTTGTTTTTTTTTTAAGGTAATAATTGTTTATAGCCGTGTTCGGATATTACGTCTGATTGATGGGACACGTCACAATCGTTCATTGCAAATCGAGTTAACTGAGCTAAATCTTAAACGTTCGAATATTACAAAATAAAGGCCTCGGACGAAGCTCGACTTGCTCGACCTTTTTGATCGAGCAGGAAGATTTTAATGTGACGCATGCGTAGTCTGCTTGAACAGTCATAATGTTATTGACTTGTTGGTTAGAGCGTCATTTGGGCTAAATTCTGTGTTATTATTTTTTTTCCATTATCCAATATTTTACAAAATCTTCGAAACGTTATCTGTTAATACCCTTATAATATCCGGCAATTGATTAACATGCAACATAAACAAACATGAGAGGTTATGTTTTAACAGATTGCTTGTAGTCCGCTTCAGTTCGTTCGATATTTGTTGATGAAATAAATGGCTCCAAAGTCACGTGTAATTTATCTGTTTGCTCAGTGCTCTGATTTCCGATGTAATATCCAAATACAGCTGATAAGGATCCACCGTGTGGGGAGGTTCCAGCCGCTTCCAGTAGCTGCCGATTTTTTTTCATGAAAATCGGTTTATCCGTTCTCGAGAAAAATTTTTTTTTTCATTTTTCTTTTTACCCCCATAACTCCCGTAAAAATGATTTTCCAAAAATAATATTTTGGGAAATTTCATCTAACACTACTATCAACTTGTGCTAAAAATTTCGACCCGATTGGTGCGGGGGCACCTAACACATGCTTATCCTGCTATGCCCTTTCTTATTAGTCGAATGCAGGCTTTCACGTCCATTATTCAATAATATTTCATATGTCTTATTACTTATAAATAATAATACATTATTCAACGAGAGTGTAATAGCTAGCTATTACACGCTAGTAGAGCACTATACTTTTTTACGCTTGAAGTCATTTTTTCACAACAAACTTGTACAAATTAATAAATTGAACTGATATTTAAAGAAATCTAGATGTCCATGACATATTGATATTTGCATGACAGATTGAATGGAGTCATGGCATACGTAATATTTTTGAAGTATAAATCATCTTTTGTGATTGCTCCACAGCTGTTGAGTTATGAAAAGAAGCTCTTGTGATTGGTTCTCGACCATTGAGTAATGAATTATTACCCACAGCCGTGATTATGAGCCCTATTAATTGTTCAATAACGTATCTATAATAAATAAATTATTCAGTAGAAAGATTTCTTTGTTAGTTGTTTTAGTCAAGGCACTCATTTAAATGCACAATCCCGTGCAACAGTGGATTTTCATTGGTAATTTCCGAATTATTGTTTCTTACGAGAAAATTCCAAAAATAGGTATTTTTTCATGAAATCTAGTACCAACCCATCAAATCCAACGGTGTCCTCAAATTTCAAACAAAAAAAATCGCTAATAAGATTTCTTAATTTTCGGCCTCGAAAAAAGACCGCAGTACGCCGAGCTTTTATGTTTTATAAAATGCACTGTACTGCAAGAATGCACTTTTCAGCGGTGTACGTTTTATAAAAACGCTATCTAAATCTGACCTAAAATAAACATTTTAATTGGAGCAAAATGGGACACACGGTGTATGAATGAACGTCATTTTCAAAAATTGATGATTTATTTCATGTTTATTATCATGTTTATAAGTGTTAATGAAAGTATAATTAAAATTGGAATATTGTGAAAAGGTAACATAAATGTATGTAATTTTTTAAACTTTTCGGAAATGGTTAGACCTAGAAGCGTGAAATTTGGCAGAAATAATCTTTACTGGAATCTATTAGACACGAGTGAGACGAAATTTCGATTTTCGCTTTTTGAAGGGGTAAAACCGGGGGTGGTAGATGGTCTAAAGGGTATCCGTATCTCTGAAATCGCGTAAGTCAGAAACGTGATATTCTAGTGACGGGCTCTTCTGAGGAAATAAGGAGACACGTATTCGACGGTTCAAAAAGAACCTCCCCACCCCCTACCCCGAACGGAGGACAGAGAGAGGGATGTTTTTAAACATGAAATTTGATCATTACCCACCCATGTGTTTTATTGTCGATTAAAATAATTATTTTTTTCGTTTAACTCGCTCTAACACAAAAATAGACAAATTGCGATGCGCAGTGAGTTTCCCCGAGTACTAAGGATGCGCAGTGGGTTTCCTCGAGTACTATGGATGCGCAGTGGGTTTCCCCGAGCAAAATGGATGCGCAGTGGGTTTCCTCGAGCAAAATGGATGCACACTGGGTTTCCTCGGGCACTGTGGATGCGCAGTGGGTTTTTCCGAGTACAATGAATGCACAGTGGGTTTCCTTAAATGCAATGGATGTGCAGTGGGTTAGTATCTCAATGTTCTTAATTCCACTCGGACGAAGTTCCACGCGGACACAGTCGCGGGCATCAGCTAGTGTATATATAAAGAGCTAGACATCTTGAAAAGCTCGAACAGATGTAACAGGAGTAACAGGTCCGCGGACCTGTTACACCTGTTACACTTGTTCGAGCTGTTCGAGATGATCATACATAATATACGTACATGTATATGCATATATCAAGAGCTAGACATCTTGAACAGCCCGAACAGGTCCGCGGACCTGTTACACCCGTTACAGCTGTTCAAGATGTCTCACCTGTCTGACTCATGAACATCATGTCAGGATAGGTATTAGGAAATAAAAACGCATTTTATAAATAATTTAATTTATTAAATGTAAAATATTTATATTACAATATTAGCCGATGCCTGCGACTTCATCCGCGTGGAACTTCCTTCGCGTGGAACTTCGTCTGCGTGGAATTAAGAACATTGAGGTAATAACCCACTGCACAACCATTGCATTTAAGGAAACCCATTTCCCATTCATTGCACACGAGAAAACCCACTGCGCATTCATTGTACTCGAGGAAATCCACTGCGCATCCATAGTACTCGAGGAAATCCACGGAACATCCATAGTACTGGAGGAGATCCACTGCGCATCCATAGTACCCGAGGAAACCCGCTGCGCATCCATGGTGCTCGAGGAAACCCACTGCGCATTCATAGTACTCGAAGGAACCCACTGCGCATCCTTAGTACTCGGGGAAACTCACTGCACATCGCAATTTGTCTATGTTAGGGCGAGTTAAACGAAAAAAATAATTATTTTAATCGATAGAGCACATGGGTGGGTATGTGTCAAATTTCATGCTTAAAAACATTAGTTATGGCGCAACTTGGCACATCAGCTATTAAGCAATCATAAGTAACCACTGTGCAAAAAAGAAAAATAAAATAGAGAAATATCCCCTCGCCCCCTCTTTTTTTGCGGTCCTATTTAACATAACTATAACTAAATTTTTCAGTCGATAATTGATTATACTTTATTATTCAATAGACAATCCTAATTTGCGAAATGTGAATGTAGGCTACATACACTTACCTTACTGTTAAAAAAAAAACAACCCGCTAACCGATAGTCTACTACGCTATGTTGATAATATCAAACGTTCAGAGGTGCTAATTATTACGAGAATTTCGTACGCAAATAACGTGCAGCTTATACTGCACCTTACACTCTGAATCTAATTACCAGCGACGCGTCGTTTATACAATAAACTTAGCTACCTCTAACGAGTACGTTAAGACAAGTTTTGTTATGTTTGGCGCCAATTGTTTTTTGCACTTTTGTCCGGCTAGAAATGAATTCGGTCCCACTGTGCGCCGCTCTGAGTGTCACCACGCCCATCATGCGCCCGGTGAAGCGACCCTGGCTGCGCTGATGAGACTTGTTGCGAATTCCTGTTTATATATTATTGGTGCTTTATAACATTTATTGAATGAAATTTAACTTGTCACACTCAAAAAAATGTCTTTATTCAGCAAGACCATTGACATTATTGATTTACTGGGAAGTGGGATCGCGGTCATCCGGTTCATCATCAATATCCACTGACTGACTGTTTGTGCAGCTGGATCCTCTACAGCACCTGCACGTAATGCTGCAGTTCAGACCAGATTTTCTGCACTCGCACAGGGCACCGCAGTTCGTCTTGCAGGCACAGGAAATTAACCGTAGGATGAGCTGGCTGCGTTGTGCTAGAAACCGGAACCAGGCCCTGGAGTCCTGATTTCCATGCCCAGTCTTCCGAGTTGAGGTTGACGTCTAGCCATTGCTGGACCTCCAAAAAAGCAAGTGAACATTAGTTGAGTGCTGCAAGCTTTTCAAGAGATTACATCCTCACACAACCGGCTCTAACGCCCTCAACTGGAAGTATGCGCGGAACGAATGTTGTCAACAGGCTGCACTTGTTGGCGGGGGTCTTACCAAATCAAAGGAGGCTGTCATCGACTGCTTCGCCACGCTCTGGTTTTATCGGACTATTCGTAGTTGGTCCAAGCTCTTCTACTCACTGCTACTCAGAACTTTTTTCCACAAGATCTGTAAACAACTCCTCATTTTCAGTGACTCCTCCTTCCACACTAGCCCGAAGCAAAGTTAATAGCCCACCCTGAAACACCACAACATTTCCATCCTCAAGAGACAACTTACAAAAAAAAAACAAACGCCTGTGTCCACCATGACTTAACTACGATCACTCAATTTTTCCGCACCTATGGACCAAGGCACACATTCCGAGGACTGGCATAGCTCGCCGTGTGGCTGCTTGATTGTTTAGATTAGACGTGATCGACGCAACAATGGACGCACTTAATTGTCCGAGTAGCGTAGTTCCGTAACGGGAGACGCTACAGAGAAGATAGACATACCAATGGAAAACCCAAATTATGAAGAGAAATGTTTATTCGGGCACGTTTTCACCTCAGAGTCTCCATTTATCCCCAATGGCGCCATTTCGGAAATTTTTCAATTTTTGAAATTTTGACAGCACTACAACGGAAAATTATGAACAAAATATGCATGGAACATCCAAAATACAAACGGATATGTTTCTCCGCGGCTTTTATAATCATTTCGTCCTAAATCGGACCAGTAACAACCATTCTATTGCACTTTATAGTCAGCTCTGCGATCTTCGTTGCTCCGCAAAAACAGGGAAGCTGACGGGGGAGAGCGGGGACTTTTTGGTATGTGTTGCCCTGGACCAAAAGTACAATCCTGCAAATTTTCTGCTTCACAGTAATTAATTCCGGCTAGAAGCGATATATTGACTAAAACTCCTGTATTATAGCGATTTATAACTAACTGCTATGAATTCACAGGTAATAGCGGTAATAGCTAAGAATTTGTAATTTAAATTTGTAATTATTTTACATGACATAACTTGAAACTACGGTTCAATTAATTCATATACAAATTTCATTTTAAAGAATAAAATGTACGAGGAAATTATATTAATCTCGAACTAGCAGTTACATAGTTGAAACAGATTATGAGTTTTATAAAAGGACTAATTAGTGTACCAGTTAAGTGAAAATTAATTAAAATTTTAACATGCGATAGTAAGATATACTATTCACATTCTCTCTTGTTCAGGTCCTTGAACGAATATCTCACTATTTAACTAATTAAATTTAATCATGCAGTACGTATAATTACAATTAACTCGAAATCACTTTGTTTTAATGTAATTAGTGCTCAAGTGAATGGCAACAGGATAAACTTTATGCTGTTTTCATTTAGAATCGGCTGCAAACAGTTCAATTTAATGCCTGTTGAATTTCTAGGTAGAGCAGTTTCAGTTGAGTGTACACTTAAATTAATTATTAAAAATATGCCTGTCTCACGTATAGACACTGATATTTGCCACTTGTTTAAATATACTGCTTTACTCATACGTTTAATGATTTTTATTTTGTCATTAACTCAGGAAAAAATCTAGGTAAGTTATCAAGGAATTTAAATATTAATATGGTAGAAATTCCGCTATAGTTTTTCTTAAATTACTTCCACATCCAGTGGAAGTATAGTAACGACAAAAAATTATTAAAAAATTTTTATTGTTCAAATAGGCTTAGAATGTCATAAAACGTCGAGATTTTAAGTTTGAGCGAAAAAAAATGTCTGTCTGTCTGTAACTTTTTTGTGCGCACGTTAAGGAACCGTTTGAGATATTGACTTGAAATTTGGTACATATATGTACTTTAACGAGATCTAGAACTAGATTATATTTTCATCTTGTTCCGTCGAAGGGTTGTGGTAAATTGGGGTAAATTTGGGGTAACTAGGTAAATCAAGCAGGTAAAAGTCCATAAAATTGGTATTTAGTATATACCAGAGAAGCTAAGGTCTCAAAAAAATGTGTGGCATTAGCCAGCCCTATTACCACCCCCACCCCATTTTAAAGGGGATGAAAAAAATGTGATTTAGTGTGTGTACAAGAACCAGAAACCCCAAAATATTTTTTTACTTCATCCACCCTCACTGCCACCCCCTATCACCACCCCCACCCCACTACCGATGTGGGGTATCGTTTTATGGGTTTTTTGAGTAGAGGATTTCAAATATTATATTATTAAAGTTTCATAAACAATTATTTCTACATACAAAATTTTTTCGTTGTGAGTGACTTGGATAGAAAATCTGGATGTGGAAGTAGTGATTCCTTGGGCAGCGGTTTTCTTTCATTGCTGAATCGATCAAGGTTTTAGTATTAGAGTTAGCAACTCTTATCATCATAAATGATTCAATTTTCATGATTATCGTACTCTTCGGAAGATATCTTTACGTTGCCAATCTCACCATATTTATTGCTGGTAATTTTATGCAAACCATAAATAGAAAACTCCAAAGTGTCATAAACCTCACTATTGAGAAAGCTGTTGTACATTTATGTTAGTTTAGAAAACCTTATGGGGAACTATCCCTATTCATCATATGAACACGAACACAAAAATATTCAGCAAATCTCATTCCTGTGAATTTGGTTATTCCACCATTAACCCTTTCAGGCCGGGAATGCCGCATTCCGTGTTCTATCAGTTACTAATTCAGTGATTAAAAGATTACATTTTTATTATTGTATCGTTTTTCTTTATATTCTTTGCGCTTTTTTATAAGCACATTGGTGCCCGTGACCACGTGCAATGGATCAAGCCATATTCCGTCTCGAAGTGCAGTCTCACGTCTCGCGTAAATATACGCTTCCCGTATATCAGACACGATAAATGTTTGCGTACATATTCGCTTCCAGCTGCGAAAGGGTTAAACCACAGAAGGAATCAATCACTCATATCTTACTCGGCAAGGATATGAGCCAATTCAAAACTCATAAACAATGCAAGGTTTTTTCACTTCAGGTTGCATGATAAAGTCAATTTTCGTCCAATGATAACTCATCTAGTGGGTATAAGAGCAGGAATTATATCACAATAGGGTGTTTTCCATATATAACAATTCACTTCAAATGATGCATTAATATGAAGTAATACATAAATATGAAAGCCTAAACGCATTCATATTAATTATATCATCAGATTGAAATAAATATTTAATAAACAAATCGACTTAAAATTCAAATATTTGAATAATTTCGAGAACGTCATCTTATTGGGTAATGATCGTGGTGACGTCGCTTCATATATCTGTCATAAGACAAAATAACTTTGTTCGTTTTCTGTTCAACAATTCTCCACTATCTGCACCAGTGCAAATCTGTCTCTCTTCAACTTATGTAGAGTCACAATCTATCTCCTTCTAATAATTGCACTAGTGCAGCTAATGCGAACGGACCTATTATTGTTTACATGTTTACCATATTTGGCTTGGATATTCCTAGTGTTTCTAACAAATTAAAAAAAGTGAACAATAGTTACAGCACAGACTACCGGTTACAGACAATTTTGTGAAAGCTTCTACAAACAATTTACCAAGTTTAAATATTTTTATGTATTAAAAATGATGATCGATTTCATTCAACCGAGTTGAAGGGCGTAAAAACAGCAGCGTAAGTATTTAATAGTTATTAAGGTACCAATGGTGTTCTAAGGATAATAACGCACCGAGGTCGGCAGTGTACAATCCCGAGGGCCTCTGGCCCGAGGGAATGTACGTCGACCGAGGGCGTCATTATCCTATAACACCCGTGGTGCCTTCAACGTTTAATGTCCTGCAAGTCTGTTATTTAATTCGATTTTTTTTTTGACATTTAAGATTTATTAATTTGACATCTATTATGTTCAGAACGATTTGATTTAAAAGGGAGTAAAAATCAAAATTGTTTGTAAACGCCGCCGTTGCATAGCAATGCATTTTGTTTGTCAATAACGCTATCATAATTTGCTTGTTTTGGGTTGTATTATAATTTTATAATGCCCTAGGGCATTATAGATATTCATAACGCCCTAGGGCGTTATTTTTCATTTAATGTATCTCAAAATAGGGTGGTTATTGTAAAATAACAGACTTGTAGGACATTAAATAAATTAATGAATTAGTTGTTTGCAGCTTGAGCCTAATAGAGTTATTAAATTTATGATTTAGTTTTTGTATTATTACACATTATTATGTTATATTTAATTTGGTTTATTTACGATTATTTATATTAACAACATAACCTTAAAAGAAAGTAGAATTAATAGTCTGTGCTAGAGATATAATTAAATGTTTATTTGCAGCTCATCTCGAGAACAACGTGAATAGTGCTTTTGGGTATGTGGAGTTGAAACCAGAAGATTCATTATGCACTGTAGAAGGAAGAATTTGCCCAGAGCACTGTTAGACAAGAATTATTAAATATTGGGATAGAAAATCTTCTCGGTGTACAAATAATGAAATATAATTCAGATGTATGGTTCAAGACAAATTTGCAAATTTGTCAGTTTATAAACTTCTGTTGAAATTTGCTTCTGATAGTAGTAAAAAGTGCAGTGATTTTTATAATTTGTTAAAAATAAAATGTCAGAGAAATTGTGTGAGGAAACTGAGAAGGTAATCGTTCGCTAGCTGTCGAGTCTATAGTAGGTGCATACAAAATAAGGGATAATAAATATATGGAAAGGGGCCGCAATTTAGAGAAAGTGGTGGCCGTTGTGGAGGAAAAATTGAAACTTGAAAAGTGAAAGATTGTGGACTTTTCTTGTTGCCATTATATCTCGTTTTTGCAGCTTTACCTGGCGGTACCTATTATTTCAGAGTATGTAGAGAACTAAATAAAAAATGATCAAATTACAGACAAATTTAAAGCGCAAGTATATTTACAAGTGTTATGTGCAAATCAACAAAAAGGACTTTTCTATGTTGCGAACTCAAATTTTGAAAAAATCAAAATTGTGGACATTTTAAACATGGATTATGATAACTATAAATAACTGTTGTTAACAATTAATATTATATATATCGAAGATATGTCTATCTGAATAATAAAAACCAAAATTTGCATTTTTATTATATTGATTTTTTTCTTTATAGGGGAAAACTACAGTTTCATATTTACTACACAAACTACTTTATTTAATGATGGAAGGTTGTAAATTAATAACAGCACTTGCAATAACAATAACACTGTGTGGGCAATCAAATTATGATCTATTACAGAGTGTGATTCTAAATATTTAAGAGATCGTTTGGTGCAGACGCTGCTCCTTTTCTATCTGGTTGGCAGTTAAATATGTGTGGAACTGCATCTTCCTTCAGAATAATTTTTCCTCCCGATTTTTGTATCGGATGTAATTTTCCATGATTTCCTCAAGCTGAAAATAATAAACAAGTAGGTATTTTTATATATTTGTGACATCGAATATCACTAGCCATGACAAGCATCGCTTGATATTTTGGTCATTTTAATTAATAATCATAACCTAGCAAAATTTCATTATAAATGTTCAATAATACTAGAAGCTATAATATATTACTTTCAATTCAAAATAAATCTCATACATTACAAGCATAATTTTACGGTAAGTATATATGATCTATTTATAATATTGAAGGTAATTATCCATCTAGCTAGCTATCATCGGTTAAATTTTACCATGATGAGAAAAGATAAAGTATACTTACATTAAAATAATCTTCACAACAATAATATGTCGATTTCGATTTGGGAAAATCGCGCCTCGCTGTTTTAAACCATTTCACTTTCCGTGAATAATTCGCTATAGGA
The DNA here is from genome assembly GCA_936432065.2 of Rutpela maculata. Classification (NCBI taxonomy): domain Eukaryota; kingdom Metazoa; phylum Arthropoda; class Insecta; order Coleoptera; family Cerambycidae; genus Rutpela; species Rutpela maculata. Next base: position 101,628,966 of record OW386291.2, read on the forward strand.
ACACATGGGAACTTTTTATTTGGAGCATTTACTGAAGTATTTCTGCGCTTTGTCACAAAACACCACTTATTTGGTGCACTACTCATATTTTTTACTTACTATTTACAATAACAACAAAAGTCATTAAGTAAGGTTAGATTTTATAATCATTGACATATATAGGCAGTGACGTCACAGATGACCAGTAATACTAGATTTGTCTTTTCTAGTGGGAAATATTTTATTTGAATTTAAATTTCTTTTAAAATTATAAAAAAAAATTTTTTTGCCGAAAAATTGTTTCAGCTGTAATATTTACCATAAATATTTTGTATTTTCCGACTTAAAAAAAAAAGTGAAAACACCCTATTTAAATTTTACATTAACTGAAGCCATACAAACCAGTCTCTGTGAAGTATCTCCTTGGCTTATGCCCAGAATTATAACCTGCCTAGATCTTACATTTGTGTCAAAAAGTGAAATACGCCTACTTCTTCCTGAGAATAAATTCCTCGGCATTTTAGCTAAATACATTAATTTCACCCACGTATACATGGATGGGCTAGGAACCGAATTTGGGCTAGGAAGCGCTGTTTCAATTTCAAAAAAAGCACATTATTGGAAGCTACCTAAAGTTACTAGCATATATTCGGCGAAATATAAAATATATCTTGCAATCTCGTATTATTGCAAGATGAACAAGCAGTTATATAGTTGAAGTAATCTTAATAGTGAGCCGTTATGAGGGGCGAGAGGAATAAATAGGCGGCAACTAGATCTCCCGTCTTTACTCCACTTTTACATTAAGTGAGATAGAAGATACCGCCATTCGATGTCGGCTAAACGAAGACTTTTATTATACTTTTCTTTATCGGCTGAAAGATATAGCCTTGCGCCCGTTTTACTCCCTCACCCTACGTTCAGATCAACAAAAATACGAACAAAGATAGTTAAAGTTTAAGTTCTGATAAAATTAGACAAAAGTACATATACTATAAGCTTTAAATAAACAGACAATGCTAATGTAAACTGGTTCTATAATAATTTAATGGGGATATATAGAGGGGAAGAGGTTAGGGGAAGTTCTGTTTGGAGTGGAATAGATTAGATATTGAATATACATGATAAAAAAAATTTCGAAATTTTTTTACCAAAAATAAAAGGGGCCAAAAACCTTATAAGCCCTCCTCTTTTACAGACTATTGAACCAATAGTTCAACTGATACTGACAACTATTTGCAATTTATACCTTAGGCAAAAAAATAGTTTTTATATGGACATCAGATCACATCAGTATAGACAGGATCGAACTGCCCTTAATGCTGCTAACTCTAATACTGATTATGGGTATATGATATTAGTTGATATAACAGCAAATATTAAAACTAGAATAAAAGTCCAGTGGCAACATGGATGGAGCCGCTACAAAGGCAAAGTAAAATACATTAAGCCAATCATAAAAGTTTGAACAAACCCTGTGAAGTTAAACAGAAGAAATCTAATTGTTCTCACTCTCTTACGAATTGGCCATACGAATCTTATCTCTTCAAATCTTCCTCTAGGAGATCCCGCGCCGATATTTGAAATCGTAGGTAAAATATTCACGCTTACACATATCATAGAAATATGTCTGGTCTATGAAGTTTTATGGCAACATTGGAATATTCCAAATTAAGTCGGAAATATTTTGGCAAAAGTGAAAAACGAAATTATTAAAGAATTACTTGCTTTTACATTCATTCATTGTCTTCGAAACTGTTGTAACCAGTAACATTTCACGAGTACTTTGAATATGGTGTTTTATGAGAAGCTGTGATGGGCTTTTGTAGGTCAAAATATGGGCAATTTTTAAAAAGATTTCTAAAGAGATACATTAAGTTCATTTTTAGTATGCCTCCCTCATCCGCTTTGTTTCAGAGTGTCAATTAGAACCTTGCACAAAATATGTGGAATATTGACTTCAGTCAAGTTGGCTTATATTATAGTATGATGTAGCTTGTTGGTGTTGATCAAAAGTCTCAATGGGCGAGACACTTGAAAATGACCAGTTTCCGAGATATTTTGATTGGAATTGTCAAAGCGTTGATTGAAAAGTTTTCCACTCAACGGTCAAAGTCACAGCAAAGCTAGAAAACAAGATAATTGATCATTATATCTTTCACTGAAGCCTCCAAAGGTATTATAGCGAGTTTCTTGATCTGATATTTATGTGAAATAATTAAAAGACAGTCAGCAAAGAAGCGGATAATTATAGATATATGCCAGGTCCCCCATTTAACTTGAGACAGATGATGGATTTTAGAGCATGTTTCAAATAATAGCTATTTATGTATTAAGAGCACAAAGTGCCACACTGTCGCTCAATAGTGTGAGTTATTCGGTTATATTTTGACTGAAAACGGCGATTCATCAACATATTATGATATCGCCTTAAATATGTGATCAAAATAAACAGACGAACAAAACACAATCGCTGTCAATTTATTTAAGTTTTATTAATTATATTATAAAGTTCGTATTCCTACATCAACTCTCATTATATTAAAAACAGTTTTGAGGCTTTATTATTTCATAAAAATACATTGTCAATGTTCCAACTAAGCTTGTTTAAGTGCAGATGCACTGAAGTGTGCATAAAAGTATTTTGTCGCACGTTGTTACGGGAGACGTACTGCAAAGTGACATTATTTACAGCTCGTCGGCAAACGTCAACTTTGCGCTTTCAGAATGTGAGCAATAGAGCTTACTTTATATGTTGATCGTAGATAAAAGCTGTTTCTCACTATCGATCTAGTAAGTAACAGTTATGATTTCTCTGTCGAGGGAAGTAGGCTGATCTTACATAATGTTTACGTGGTTGTCATAACAACAGAGAAATAATAAGTAAATAAACGACTATAATATTTTACATTCATTTATTAACATTGATTAATGTAAAAGTTCAACCTGTATAATTGGAAATACTTATTAAGTCTATTATTACTAGGTAATTCCTCAGATATGTTATTTAAGTTATTTATGTATCTATATTTGATGACAAATTCTTCTTTTTGTAGCAACTGTCACAAATTCCTATAATTGTTTTGGCTTGTCAACAAACAGTCACTACCTTGACAGCGCGAAGGTTACTATTTAAAATTGTCTAAACGAGATGAAAATACCTACGAAATTGTTATTTTACATTAATAAAAATATGTTAGTAAATAAAAGTATGCACCGATAGTGAAAGAAATTATGTACTTTACATGGGAAGTAAGAATTTACACTACCCCGACTGTCCACAGCCTCAATATTTTTTTTGACGTCAATGTCCCATATTAATTGAAATAAATTAAGTTTTTTAATCCGAAATACGTCATTTAGTTGCTTTACTTATATTTTGAGTTTTATTAGAAAAAAAGCTGTTTTTTTATTAGCTTATTATTGTGTTAGAAATAATATATATTTCCATATTAAAAAAAATTACCTTAAAATCGTGGTCAAGGTCAAAAGTAATATTACCACTAAACAACTTATTACCCGTATTTGAAACATTTGGTTCTAAACTACATCGTTTTCGAGATATATGGCTGTCTTAAGTTAAACGGTGCATCCCGGTATATGTTTCTGACTTTGTGTCTTGATTATTTTTATATAAATATCAGGTCAAAAGACCCACTATAATACCTTTTGGAGGCTTTAGTAAAACATGTAATAATCAATTATCGCGCTTTCTAGCTTTACTGTGACTTTAGCAATTCCAATAAAAATATCTCGAAAACTAGCTAATTTCAAGTGTCGTGCCCAGTGAGACTTTTGATCGAGAGAGAGACCAAAATTACATCATACTACAAACTGAGTCAGTTTGACTGGGACAACTTATCCGTATGTTTTGTGCGAAGTTCCTTGATTAAAACTATAGCAAAATTTCTCTTTTCTGTTTTTCACGTAACGGCTTCAATGTCTAAGGTTATTCAGTAATTTGAACATATGTTAATAATTATTTCAAACACCACTTATATATTTTAAGGCATATACTTAGCTGAATATTTTAGAAAAATTATTTTTGTGTTAGTAGTTTCTGCCTGCATTTGCCAAAATATTTCCGACTTAATTTGAAATATTTCAAACGCGTGTTAACACACAATAACGAGCGACAGTGTGGCACTTTGCGTTTTTAATACATAAATAGCTATTATTTGAAACATGCTCTAAAATGCATCATCTCTCTCAAGTTAAATGGGGGATGTGATATATATCTATAATTATCCGTTTGCTGACTGTCTCTTAATTATTTCACATAAATATCAGGTCAAAAAACTCGCTATAATACCTTTGGAAGCTTCAGTGAAACATGTAATGATCAATCATCTTGTTCTCTAGCTTTGCTGTGACTTTGACAATTCCAATTAACATATCTCGGAAACTGGTAATTTGCAAGTGTCTCGACCATTGAGACTTTTGATCAACACCATCAAGCTACATCATACTATAATATAAGCCAACTTGACTGAGGTCAATATTCCACATATTTTGTGCGAGGTTCTAATTGACACTCCGAAACAAATCGGGTGAGGGTGGCATACTAAAAATGAACTTAATGTATCTGTTTAGAAATTTTTTTAAAAATTGCCCATATTTTGGCCTACAAAAGCCCGTCAGATCTTCTCCTAAAACACCATATTCAAAGTACACGTGAAATGTTACTGGCTACAACAGTTTCGAAGACAATGAATGAATGTAAAAGCAAGTCATTCTTTAATAATTTCGTTTTCCACTCTTGGGTTCTAAACCTTATAATGTTGATATGGTCATGACTTTTACACATTTTTATATACGAAAAAAATGAAGAAATTAATCTAAAAATTGACTTGTCCCAGCGAATTTTCCTACTAAGCTTTGTAACGATTTAATAAAATGTATACCTCGTTATACGGACACCCTGTATATTGTATTGCTGATACTATTTAGTCAAAATATGTCCTCTGTGCCCTCGTCTATGCCTAATCAAGTTTGTTATCATGTTTATATACACTTATTTCTTAAATAAATATCATAAGTAACTATCTTTACAAGCGGTTAAATAATTATCTCGCCTCCAAAGAACTACAAGCTTCTAGCTCTTATCTTCCGAAACACAATATTGTGTTCTTTCGGCGAAATCCCATCAGCCAACAAGTTTGTCCTAATTTAAAAGTAAAGACGCTTTGTTCATAGTTTTAGAAAGTGACAATGTGTTTTTAGGAGAACGTGCTGTGCGAGAAGAAGGCAGCCGTCTGTTATCGCACGTACATCGTCTTTACGGAAATCCATCGTAGGGGCTCACATGCACGACTGAGCGGTTGTTCGCATATTCCACAACGATTTTCATAATAACCGTATTTTGTATGTGTCGAAATGATACTTTTCATCGATAAATATGTATATCGAATCAACAACCTGTAAACAACGTGATAAACAGCCTATTAAAACTGAACTCAGTGAAAAATGATTTTGCTTGAATCTTTTCATCCAAAAAAAGCTAACAACTAATATTAAAGAGATATATTTTTCTGGATTTTATCATTTTTAGTGTATGTATTACATGCATATTAAGCAGTCAAATGAGCATAAATCAAGTTGAATCTCTTAAACCAGTTTCACAACTCTATGAATATCGAAATTTTAATGCAGTAAAAATAGACAAAAAGTTCAAACCTCAAAAAAATTCACATAGAGCTAAAAAAATATATTATATTGTAAATGAAATGCCAAAAGTCCCCATCGATTTCACTTGTGTTTAAAATTTTATTGATGGTCAAAAGTCAGAAAAAAAGGTTTATCGCAAATATCTCTTAAACAACAAGCGTTTTCGTAAAAATAGTTATTACAAAGTTTGTAGATTATGCGATTCTCTACAAAAAAAGGTACTTATACTTGTTTTTTCTACAAATTATTTTTCGTGAGATATCGATTTCAAAAATTAGAAAATTTATATTTTACATATTTTTTCTATTGGAAGATCTTATGAGCGAGTTATCAAGACAAGGCTAGAACAGGAAATCGAGATCGATGAAGAACAGGGCGGATTCATGGTTGGAAGATCGTGCGTGGACAATATATTCACTCTACGACAATTAAGCCAAAAGCGAATAGCAAGAAGTAGAGAGCTCATATGGTGTTTGTAGACTTAGAAAAGGCATATGACACGGTGCCCTTATAGAAAATACATTACCGCCATAAGAGTTCTCTATGAAGGGCAAAAGATTGGAATTAAAATTAGAAATCAAATGTCCGACACCTATAAAGTCATGAAAAGATTGCACCAAGGATGTTGCCTATTACCGACCCTATTCAAAATCTATATAGATAAGGTTTTACAAGAATGGCACGCCAAATGCAGGAATATGGGCGTGTGTGTAAACGTCGAATGCATTCTCCTCTTTTTTCAGACGAGCAAGTGGTTGTTGCGTCAGATGAAGATGACATCAACTACATGATGCGAAAATTGTCGGAGATCTACGACTAAGAATTCATTTTGACAAAACCACATATTTGGTGATCGGGAAAGAAGGGATTGACATGAATGTAAATGGAAGAAAAATAAAAGTCTGTAGTGATTACACGTACCTAGGAGCCAATATGTCTATGGAGGGGAATAGCCGAAGAGACATAAATAACAGAATAATACAGGGCAAACAGGCTATTCAGAAGCTAAATTCGGTTTGGTTGTCAGAACAAATAAAGAAGCCGACAAAAAAAAGAATTTATAAAAGCGTTGTTCAAAGCATAATGACATATGGATCAGAAACGTGGGAAATAACAAAAAATAAATAAGGAAAGGCTGCTTGCGGTGGAAATGGACTCGTTGAGAAGAAGCTGTCGGGTGTCTGGACTAAAACATATAAGAAACACCGAAATAAGAGAAAGAATGAACAAGGAAGAAACAATTATATATGACATAGAGAAGAAAATAATGCTGTTGTATGGACATCTAAGGCGTATGGAGCCAGATAGATGACCTCAACGAGTGTGGTAGTGGTATGCTCCAGAAAAAAAGGTAGACCTGCGCGAGAATGGTTGGAGGGAGTGATGGAGGCGATGGAAAGAAGAGACCTAGATGGAAATTAATGGATGAATAAGAGAGTGTGGCGCTTAGAAAGCGAAAAACGGCCCAATTAGCTGTAAACCAATCGCTGGATAGATATATTTTTTCTACATCACCTTCGAAGTAGAGTACATGGCGTATTTTTTTACGTGGTTTCCCCTTTAGGCATAATCTACGATTTGTTCTGATCAAACATGGACAGATTTCTATTAACAAAAATTAACAAAAATGGTAGTGAGGTTAATTTTTCAAACAGGAACTGACTATTATTGATTTCTTAAAAATTGGGAGGAAATGAGGAAATAAGGAGACACGTATTCGACGGGTGAACAGGGAGAGGGATATTTTTAAGCATGAAATTTGACACATACCCGCCCATGTCGATTAAAATAATTATTTTTCGTTTAACTCGCTCTAACACAAAAACATAATAATGAATTTTTATCAAATTGCGATGCGCAGTTTGTTTCCTCGAGTGTACTTCCTGAGTATTATAGCAGTACTCAATGAGTATGTAGTATTTCTGTATAGTTAGTATGCCAATATTCTTAATTCTACGCGCAAGAAGTCTTCCACGCGTACGAAGTCGCGGGCATCAGCTAGTGATCTATATAACACACTCCATTTTGTTTGCTGTCTATCAGCTCCTGAAAAATTGCTCCATAATTGTGTATTACTTGCTATAACAATAAATGATCACTATAATAATGATAACTGGGCACTTGGATGAAAATATCTGAACAAACGACGAAAAAGCTTATCATCACCAAAAAAAAAAAGGAGTTCATATTTGGTAAACATAACATAACATTAATTTTCATATGAGTTTCTATATGTGTTTGATTTTTGACACCTAAAATTTTGATGCAAAATAAGTTCCTAGTTTAATAACATTTCATTTATTTCATTAGAAATCTAGGCTTCCCCGTTGTTTCATTTTTTTAAGTTAAATATTTTAGCTTCAAGAACTTCTGATGCCTTGAACTTTGTCATGACACACAATCACCCAGGTGAGGTTGAAAGATTAAGAAAACTTCGTGATAAAGCAGTAGCATTTATGTAGGGCAGTAGAAATGTAATTATATGACTTGTTGCGCAAACTTTGTTTCATCTTATACTAGCTAATACTTTAAATTTATTGCCTGAGCGTACCGTAGTCCGCTTAACAAAATTTAGAGAAACTTGCTAGAATTCCCCGAAATTTAATTTAATACTAGAACGCTTTTGGCTTATAATCACTATTTGTTTTAGTATGAAATTTAATTTATTCTTAATGCAACTTGAATAATTAATGTCTGTTATTTTGTGCTATATTTCGGCCTGATATAATTAGTCATTCAAATCGTTTCCAGCTAGTGATAAGAATACAGTACACCAATTTCGATATTTTAATGAAATAGACTAGTTCACAAGTTCAAAGCCGTGTTAATTCTTGATAAAGCTCGTAAAAATATGAGTGACGATTCGAAATGACTCTAGAAAAATGTGCAAAAGTTTCAAACCCGCACATAAACAATCGCAAAAGTTATAAACAAACGAATATTGAAAAAATGACGAGTTCCTTTTTTTGCAAATACCTCGAAAACTTTAATATTTAAGAAATGTTAAAGAGAGATTCTTAAAGAAGAAATTTCAAATAAAAAAGTCCAGACTCCCGAAACTCTCTCTCTGTTATTAATAATTTTAATTTAATGTTGAAAATAGAGCTACGCGCGGCGAACACTTAGCCGTTACTATGCTCTGAAACCGGCCGCGATAAGTGAAAATATTTTTTTATGTTATTAAATATTAATTTAAAAATTTTAAAAAATTATGGTATTATCTAGACACTTAAAGGAACAATATCCCGTTGGAAAAAAATTTTTTCACCAATTTTTCATAAAATGAGCCTATTGTTAATTAATAAATTTTTTTAGAGTTTGCATTTATATTTCAAATCGGATAATTGTTAAACAACAGCCACTAATATTATTTCGCTTCCCGGAGACTTTATGTCAACTATACTTTATGGGATTATGACATTGCGATGTTTTTAATTGTTATAGTCTATTAGTTATTAATTATTTAACCTAATAAGAAACTAAAAAATGAAAAAAACCGCTGCCTAAGGAATCACCACTTCCACATCCAGACTTCCTATCTAAATATCTTACAACGAAAATACTAAAATGCACTCCACTAAGTGGAGATAATTGTTTATGGAACTTTACTGGTATAGTATTTGAAATCGTGTACCAGAAAAACCCATAAAATGATATGCCCCATCAGTAGTAGGGGTGGTGGTGGTGGGAGTGAATGAAGTGAAAAAAATTCTTGATGACTGGTTCTTGTACACATAATAATGGGGTGGGGGTGGTAATAGAGATGGCTATTGCCAAAAATGTTTTTGAGACCTTAGGTCCTCTTATATTTACTAAATACCAATTTCATGCACTCTTAATTGCTTGATTTACCTATTTATCTCAATTTACCCTTCAACTCTGCAACGGAATAAGATCAATATATAATCTAGTTCCAGATCTCATTAAAATACATACGTATGCCATATTTAAGTCAATATTTTAAACGGTTCCAGAGTAATCGTGAGCACCAAACAGATACCAGACTAACAGACAGACCGACGCGACAGACAAATTTATTTTATTATTATATTATTATAAGATATTGACGTTTTATGACATTTGTACAATGAAAATTTTCAAAAATTTTTCTTGCGTTAGTATCTTCAACTGGATGTGCAAGTAATACGCAGAAAATAGCATGACAAAGGTATAAAACATCATTCTGTGCCGTGGACTACACGAGAGAAGTAAAGCCTCTACTTCAAGCATTTTCTTCAATGAAACCTACTATGCATCCATATTACTCGAGGTAACTCACTGTGTACCTAATTTACTAGAGGAAAGCCACTACGCATTCATACTTCTTGAAGAAATCCAGTGCGCATCCATTTTACTTGAGGAAACCCACTGCACATCCATATCACTTGAGGTAACCTACTGCGCATCTATACTACTCGTGGTAACCTACTGCGCATCAGTGGTACTCAAGAAAAGCCACTGCGCATCCATAACATTCGGGGAAACCTACTGCGCATTCATACTACTTGAAATAACCCACTGTGCATTTTACTCGAGGAAACCCACTGCGCATCCATATCACTTGAGGTAACCTACTGCGCATCTATACTACTCGTGGTAACCTACTGCGCATCAATGGTACTCAAGAAAAGCCACTGCGCATCCATAATACTCGGGGAAACCTACTGCGCATCCATACTACTTGATATAACCCACTGCGCATCTATTTGACTCGAGGAAACCCACTGCGCATACATACTACTTGAAGTAACCTACTGCGCATCTATGGTACTCTAGAAAAGCTACTGCCCATCCAAAATACTCGAGGAAACCTACTGCGCATCCAAACTACTAGAGGCAAGCTACTGCGCATCGATGGTACTCGAGGAAAGCCACTGCGCATCCATGCTACTCGAAGGAACTTTAATAACTATAGTACTCTAGAAAAGCCACTGCGCATCCAAAATACTCGAAGAAACTTACTGCGCATCCATACTACTAGAGGTAACCTACTGCGCATCGATGGTACTCGAGGAAAGCCACTGCGCATCCATACTACTCGAGAAACTTTAATAACATGATATTTGAAATCACCTACCCCAAAAACCTATAAAACGATATGCCACATCGGTAGTGGGGATTGGGGGTGGTGGCAGAGTGGGGTGGGGGGGTGAAGGTGGCGGTGGATTAAGTAAAAAAAAAATGTTGAGGCTTAGGTTCTTGTATACACGCTAAATTACAATTTTATTTTTTTTCACCCCCTTTAATAATGAGGTGGGGGTAGTAATGGGGGTGGCTAATGCCAAAAAATTTTTTGAGACTTTAAGTTCTTTTATATATACTAAATACCAATTTTATGGACTCTTACCGGCTTGATTTACCTATTTACCCCCATTTACCCCAATTTACCCCCCAACCCTTTGACGGAACAAGATGAAAATATAATCTAGTTCCAGATCTCGTTAAAGTACATACGTGTACCAAATTTCAAGTCAATATCTTCAACGGTTCCAGAGTAAACGTGCGCACAAAAAAAGTTACAGACAGACCGACAGACAGAAATTTTTTTTTGCTCAAACTTAAAATCTCGACGTTTCATAACATTTTAAGGCTATTTGGACAATAAAAATTTTTAAAAATTTTTTTGTCGTTACTATACTTCCACTGGATGTGGAAGTAAAAGAGGTTGAAAAAATAGAAAGTGATTATATTTATAAGAAATCAAGTTGTCTATTACTTTATAATATTCCATTAACACAAATAACGAACATAGAATTTATTTTTGAAATATCGCTAAATTCTTCTATTGCACAACCAGCTGGATGTGTGCTCTATTCTCATCCAGCGCGTCAGCACTTATTCTTGCCGGTAAAAATCACCCGATTTGTAAGGTGAGGTACGGTACCGGTTTCAGTGGCGATACCTCAATCGGCGAAGTTAAGGCACGCCGGACGAGTCCGGCACTTGGATAGGTGACCGTATCCCATCTTGCCGGCCTGGTTAAGTGGTGGAGTAGCATTAGCTAAACTTCGCCAGGGCGTTAATATAAATAAGACAATTAAAAATAAAAGAAATAGAGGCCACTCTCAACCAAGCAGTCATATAATAAATTTTAGAATAAATTTCAATTATTCCACTCTAAAAATTTTTTTCAAATTTAATTTGACTTGAACTTTTATCAAGTTCTAAAGTTGCTATTGCAAATGAAAATATGTCTCCATCAGTTGGTCTCTACATACGCATGAACTTACGTACGTACGTACGGAAACACTCTACAGGTTGCAATCCCTAATGGATCCACTTGATTTTTTAATCGCTTCGACCACTATCAGAATAGAGTCCTGTTGAATTTCATAATGATGTCGAGAAGGTTAATTATTTTAAATAAGTACACAGGTCTACAAAAAAGATCTTGTCCTAAGGTTCTGATCTAACTTTTCTGAAGTATTTTGACGCGCTGAAGCCAATTTTTTACAAAAAAAAAAATTTCTATCTTGTCAGATTCCCTCTACCAGCCCCTTTTCCCCTAAAAACAGGTTTTGCTTGTCCTAAGGTTCTGACTTAACTTTTCTGAAATATTTTGACAAGCTGAAGTTAATTTTCAATAAAACAAAATTATCGTGTCAGGTTTTCTCTACCATCCCTTCTATCCCCTAAAAAACTGACACGATAGAAATTTTTTTTTTCTTCTTCTTTAGAAAAGTTCGATGAGAACCTTAGGACAAGACCTTTTTTATTGTAGACCTGTGTTTTTTAACACTGTGACAAACTTCCGCTCACCTCGTTCTTAGCGTCAATTAGTAATTATTTTTGCTATTAAAGTGTGATTATACAGATTTCCTGTGTATAATTATTAAAAATATTTAAACAAATTTAATCAAAATTGAACACGTAATGATCAGTGGCGTACTACTCTTAAAGTATACCTATCTTTCAGGTGTGGTTCTCATAATTGCTAAAAATATTCAAACGAGTTTAATTAGATCTGAAATAATCAATGGGGCACTGTCTGTGTGTAGTGCCCAGACTGAATCCTTATGGCACATCAATGTAGGTATGCGTGATACAGGTTTCTCTCAGGAAAATGGTTTCCAAGAAAATACACACAGAAAAGAGCAATCTTAATACCTGGAGCAGTGGAAACTCAACTCAATAAATAGATCATATCGTGGTAGGCAGGGAGATGACTTATAGTGTTCTGTCACCATGGATACCCATAAAAGCTTGTAAAAGTTAAATACAAAGTGACAACGTATAGAAGTTATATTTAAGTTTGTATAAGTGAAAGTGTTTGTAAAATAATTTATAACTCGAAATATTTTCAGCTTGATAAGAAATATTAGTTAATGTTTAATTAGGTACACAAACCAAAACTTTCCACAGTGCTTCCCTCTAACGCAGTAAATCATAGTTAATATATATACAGTGCAGTGAAATCGTGTACCTGGAGACTTCAATGCACATATATTCCACAATATGGAAACGAGCTGAAAAACCTAGCATACATGTTTGACTTAACAATAAGAAATACATGGAGCAAAAGTCAAACATGCACTGACACCTGGAGTAATGAAAGCTCAATCACACAAATAGACCATATCCTCGTAAGCAAAGAGATAAGGAAAAGGATCAACAAGGTTAAAGCAAGAAGGGCAGCAGAAAACCTACTGAAGAAAACGCTAACACTGAACAGCAGCAAACTAAAAATAGGGAGACCATGTTACACGTGGAAAACAACAATCGAGAGGATCATAAACAAACTGGGAAAGAAAAGCGAGGGGAAAAATGAAAAAAAAAACATGCGTCATATGGTTTTCGCTGCTGGCAACAAGCATGACCCAAATCCAACCTAGCATCGGAAATCGAGGAATCAAAAGACTCAGAAAAAGAAGATTCGAAGAAGCAGAAACACAAAAAGAGGAGCATAACCAGTAATAAACACTCCATATTAAGACACAACACATATTTCACACGAAGATCCAAAAGAGGCAGATACCCAGAACCAAAAACACAAAAAAAGGGAGCTTAAACGCTCCCTCACGACACAATGCGGTAACGCATCTCACAAATACCTACACCTCCCATCCCATATTCCTTTACCATGCGCCATGTGGCACTCGCTGCTGGCAACAAGCATGACCTTAGTCCAACCCAGCGTGAACGTAGCAGGCCCAGCTGTCTAACCCTGGGAGTGGTAGCAATGCCTACCGCACGCTGGTAAATCAATCAATCAATCAACTCGCTATAACTCAAGAATGGAACAATGCACTGGTTATCAGTATAGATTTTCTAACAAAACGTATTAATATGAATGTCAAATTTTAAAGTGTAGACAATATGAATCATATTTTTTGTAAGGCTATGTAGATAGAATGTAAGAATTTGCGACTGTAAATATAACATGCGGGAAATTTTTTGATCTTTCGAAATGATACCAAATATATAGAACAAAATAAAGATTAAAATTAACGGTTTGCGAGAAAAATGCCCTTGTGGGTGCTCGTCGTCTATTATCAGAATAGCGTATTGAAATTTCTATTATGTTATTATTATTATTATTATTATTATTAGTATTATTATTAATATCGGTCAATTTGCATAACCGTCACAACTACAGTCTCGACAACAATGACAACGACAACGACAACGACAATCCTTGTACACTTAATATGTAGATACAACGAAAACAACGAAAATCAGCTGGAAAACAGTATACCCCGTTTTCGAGGACGGGGAATACTGACTGACTAACGCACTGACTGATCCGCACAGCTCAAACCGCTGGGTCTAGAAACTTCAAATTTTGCATAGAGGTTCCTCGAATGACGTAGGCAACCACTAAGAAGGGATTTTTGGAAGTTCGACCCAGAAGAGGGTGAAAAATACTGGAATTTCTGGCTTTTTAGGAAACGGTTAGATCTAGATGCGTGAAATTTGGCAGAAATATTTTTGTTGAAATCTGTTAGATACGTGTAAGACAAAATAAAGCGCACCCCCATTTTTGAAATCGCGTAAGGCAGAAACGTGATTAGTCGAGCGATGGACTCTTCTGAGGAAATAAGGAGACACGTATTCGACGGTTTTCAAAAAGAGAACCCCGGAATGGTGAACGGGGATTGGGAGGTTTTTAAGCTTTTCGGAAATGGTTAGACCTAGAAGCATGAAATTTGGCAGAAAAACTCTTTAACGGAATCTATTAGACACGAGTGAGACGAAATTTCGATTTTCATTTTTTGAAGGGGTGAAAACTGGGGTAGTAGATGGTCTAAAGGGTACCCGTTCTCTGAAATCGCGTAAGTGAGAAACGCGATATTCCAGCGATGGGTTCTTCTGAGGAGACACGTATTTGACTGTTTTCAAAAAGAGACCACCCGAACGGGTGAACAGGATGTTTTAAGCATGAAATTTGACACATCATACCCGCCTATGTGCTCTATTATCGATTAAAAGAATGATTTTTTCGTTTAACTCGCTCTGACACAAAAATGGAATAACGAATTGTTATCAAATTGTGATGCGCAGTGGGTTTGCCCAAGTACTATAGATGCGCAGTGGGCTTCTTCAAGTGCAATGAATGAGCAGTGAGTTTCCTTGAATACACTGGATGTGCAGTGGGTTTCCCCAAGTATTATGGATGCACGGTGGGTTTCTCCGAGTACAATGGATGCGCAGAAGTTTTCTTTCAGTGCAATGAATACGCAGTAAGTTTCCCAGGTACCATGGATGCGCAGTGGGTTCCCTCGGGTGTACTTCCTGAGTACCATAGGAATACTCAGTGAGTATGTAGTATTTCTTTCTAGACATAAGTTGGTATGCAAATGTTCTTAATTCCACGCGGCCGAAGTCTCCCACGCGAATGAAGTCGCGGGCATTAGCTAGTAACGAATAAATAAATGCAAACTTTTATTGCCATTTTAAATTTAAACGATTTATAGGCACGTCAAAGAAAACAGGTAGGTATAGTTCATACTTACAACATATATGATAAAATAATTAACTTGGCAACGTGGTAGTGTGTAATTTACAATTAAACTATTATAAAAGTTACGTATGTATATCACGAAGAGATTGTCATTGAAAATTATTATTTTAAGTATTACTAGAAGTTATAATTTATATAGTCAATAGAAGAGGTGGGTACAGAGAAAATCCTCAGGTTATTGTGAGTACCATTTGAGTACGAATTGAAGTTCAATTGATTCGAATTTCGAAAAATTAATGGCGTAAGCGTGTTTCCCTGCTTTAAAAATAACCAGTTGACTGAAATTTTGAAATTATTATAACAGGGTTGTATTTTGCAGCATTACAAATATCCAATTGAATTTTAGCGCCATAAAACAAACTTGGTTTTTTGGTCCATAGTACCATTTGGAATCACAAATTCGACACATTTCCGAATTTATCGGGTTTTCACATCATTCTCGAGATAGGAATGAAAAGCTGCAACGCTTTTATGCCTAATGCATAAAAAAACATTCACATGCGTACGGCAGTCAGTTTGTTTCGGAAAGCAAAAAGAAGAGTGAGTAATAGAGTAAACACAGACAACAATAGAGGGCGCCACTTGGTCAATAGTCAATAGTTAATTTAGAAATGAAATTCTGTCAGAAGAAAACAAAATTTTAGCTGGCGTATAACATGCAATGGAAAATACTGAAATTTTAACTAGTATCGTTTTAACTATAGTCTAAACAAAGTTTGGATGAGTATCAAGAAATGAGAGCACTTAGACATGGACAATATTTATTAAAATTACCACAAATTGTATGTACAAAAATAACATTTAAGATTAATTACACTGGTGATTTGAATTAAAATTTCAATTTGAAGAATTCTAAATCATATTGTTCGCATATGAATTTAAGTAAGTGACAGGGCAAGGTACTCTTCTCGCTAATAAATTTACAAAAAAAAATCTTTACTAAAAGAGGTACCTATATGAGGTTAAAAGTTGACAACAGAGCTAAGCGATCCTGTCCTACGATGTTATTACGCAGTGTCTAAGCAATTCATGGTACCATATTTACTTTTACAGCGACATGCTCACAAAAATTCATTTAATTAAATACACTTGAAATCGAACTGAAGGTTCACAACTTATGACTCGATAGATGATCTAATATCATAAGATAATTTAATTTAATTATTGTCGCAAAAAAATTTACTAAATTGGTGGCCTAAAGCCATTGAAAATTAAGAAAGAAAAAACCTTATAAACTCCGGCAATCCGGCGAGATTTTGAGTCGTCCCCCTTGATACCTAGATTACATCTACCAGCGCTTCAGTGTCTTCGTGCGACTTCTCCCCACAACATTCCAGTGAACAGTTGTTACTCCAGCAGAAGTGATCCTGGATTAAGATGAATAATTTCATCACAGTGAGTGACAGGATGGCTCGGACCAAGACCAATTGAACAAGCCGGGCACGAGGCGCTTCCAAGAAGATCAATATAACCAATATAAAACCACTTGTTTTTTTTCCAGAACATTACCAGAACAAATCACTGGATCCAAATATTCCAAACACTCTCCATAGAAGAGAGCATTACCCAACAAAAAAAAACGCCAATCCAAAGGTTCAGCTAAACACAGCTCTCTGAACACTCTGAACATTTGCGGCCAGAGCAGTACGAGAGGACACGCTAGGACATCATCCACAAATCAATGAATATATCACTTTAGCTACGATACCACCAAAATTCCTCCCAAAAGAAGAACGTGTCCGCAAGGCTTCGCAGTTTTCACAAGAAGGACGTCTTTCGACCGTTCCCCCAGCGTTACCAACATAAAACTAGTTACAAAAAAATTCCTCTACTACTTTGAGCAACAAAACATGTTATACCCAATTTAAGAACATAAGAATAGTAAACTCCATAGACTGAAATTATTAAACCCTAATAAATGAATAAATAAACCTAATCCAGTTATACACCTTTGAAATGATATCATCAAATTACCGGACCAAGAGTTTCACAGTATGCAACACACCGTACTGTCAAGAGGCAAGTTGGTTGCCTACCTGTAACCTGTAACTTGGTCTCTGAAAGTAAATAATGAATGTTTAGGCGGCACTAAATCTATTTTAAATACCAAATTATTAGAAATTAGAGATGTAGCACTTTAAAATGCTACAAAGCAGTATTTTATATATAGAGTTTTTGGTTTGCCAACTGAAGACTTATTTTAAACTATATACCATTGTATGTATGACGTACGAAATTAACTATGTTTTGCATTATTACTGGCCATTTTTTACCCATTCTCTATAATAAACATAACATAAACATAAATACACCACAGGTGATAGACAACCCCCCAAATCCAAAGCCAAGGCTGTGCGGATGGGGGTTACACATTTTGAAAAACGCAGACATACATCCACACCCACCGGTGTTGTCAATACCGGAGCTGGGGGTCGAACCCAGAGCGCGGTAGACAGTCGATCAGCATATTCGCCACTCAATACGCCTTAACCGACTTAGCTACCGCACTGGTATAATAAACAGACTATTCATATTCGATTCATTTAAACTTATAATAGGTGACAAATTCGCAACTTCGCGTAGTTGTGAAACCTATGCGGAACCACCGCCGCGGCATTGCTGTAAATTTTGTAATACATATTCACATAGTCTTATGACAAGTAAGATACTTGCGGCAAGGCTGCAACACCTCGCGGCCCACAGCAACAACAGCCTCCCGGCTTTGTTGCATTAACTTATTATTGATTTGTTCATCAACATAATCCTCATTCACGTACAAATTTCACATACTATTTAATCAAACTACTGGAACACAAGTATTGGATAATATAACAAATATTTTATGAAAATGCCCCAAGAATTTTTCCGTTGATGCAGTTCGAATTTTTTTCAAAATTTTTAGTAGGTTCGGTGGAATAAAATCTTATTGAATTAAGTGCCAACGTCTCGAAGAATTCATTTTGTCATTTTCAAAAGCTCACTTCAATTTGTTTTTTCCTTCTGCACCATAAGATCGTTCTCTGTTTTGGAAATAAGTCATTTCTTAGTCAATAGGTGGAACATGTTGCAAAATCCCTCGTAGTTGATATAAGAGTGTAGCGACCTTCAGGTATTATGATGAAAATTTCTTTATTAGTCACAAGAGATTGGACAATATCTTCCACCTATTGACTAAGAAATGGCACATTGTCAAAATATAGAACCATCCTATAGTACAGTAATAAGCAAATGGAAGTGAGTTCTTGAAAATAAAAAACAATATCTTTCCAAATGTCAGCATTTAATTCAGTAAGAATAGTGTTATTCCATTGGACCCATGCACAGACTATAAAAAGAAATTTGAAGCAAGGTAAAAAAAATGTAAAAAAAATAAACTTCCTTCAAAAAAGATCGTTAAAATTTCACCATCGCGTTACCCAGTTAATTGAACCTTATTACCTAATATCGATATCGAGGTTAGTGTAAAAATGAACAAATAACAAATTCAAATGTATCTTTAACCGAATTCAATATAGATATCAGGTAAAGAGGTTCAGTTAACAAAAAACTACACTAATCAGGTGTATCACAAGTTTTGTCGGATAACCAATAATGCATAAAACCTAATTTTTTTTTTTCATTAATGCTTATCTTCGTCGTTTTTGTCAGATTTCACAGTTTTTATGTTTGTGATAAGAACAATGACAAATATCATTCATTGATGTTCATTCTTTCAGCATTTCTTTCCGTGTGTTAGTGTCAAATGCAAAATAGTGCAACTTTTGCAATGACAAAGAATTGAAATATTAATGATTATTGGCTTTGGAGACCGCAGAAGAACACAACTAAAGGTATGCAACTTATTTACCCAGAGATATTCAAATCGAATTGCGTTGACCCAATCTGCAGTGAGCGAAGTTTTAAAAAAATTTAACAATATTGGTTCTGTTAAAAATGCTCCTAGAACTGGACGACCAAAATCGGCAACCAATGTTGATAGCACGTTGAATATTCTGTTAAGGCATGAAAATCCACAAACATGGACCACGCAGCTAGCATTAAATGAAAATTTAACTCGTCGCGGTGTAGGTAGGATTTTGAGAAAAGAAAAATAATTTCCCTACAAGGTCCATTTGGTGCAGGAGCTCCCTGAAGACGATTTTGACAGAAGGCTTGAATTTTGCGAATAAATGGCTCAAATGTGTAATCGTGATGATAAATTTGTGCAAAATATTTGCTTTTCTGACGAAGCAACATTCCTCCCCTCTAGATTTGTTTTCTAGGGTTACGCAAAAAATAAAGTTTATCAAAATAGACCTAATAATTTGGCAGATTTAAGACAAAGAATTCGTGATGAAAAAATGCAAATACCCCAACATGTTCTGGTAAATTCGACAAGAGGCTTTGTGGATAGGCTTGGTTATTGTTTCTCTCTTGAATAACGCTACTCTCCATCTCCTATTGTTACTTGTTATAATTTTTATCAAGTTTTGTCGCATTAATGAAATAAAATGATTTTTATTTTTTTTCTAAAATTTTTTTTATGCAACCTATACAAAATTTTATATGGCTGAGAAGAGAATAAAAAACTGCACCAGAAAATGGGGAAAAAATATAGGTCGCCATTTAAACAAAAATTCGATTACGTCATATCTCAAAAACTGCTGACACAAAAATAAATTAGAGGGCACCCAAGTATGCGCAAAAATAAAAATAAAAATCGCTACACCTCTTCAAGCATTTTTTCAGTAAACTTCTACAGGCAGATTTATAGCGATTATTCCATACTTTTGCCCAACTTTGTATTTTGAATATTATTGTTGTCATACTGTTATCGCAAAACCTACACAAAGCTGAAATTACACCCCGCATTTAAGTATCTATCAGAAGGGTGTCCCGTCAATTGGACGCGGGTAATGGGACGCGCGACAAATTGGACGTGTTTATTAAAAATAATCATATTGCATAGCCTTGTCATGATTACAAACAATGGTTGCTGATTATGCGAACAGAAGCATTTAGGATTACTTGCGAGGAATTGCCCAACTGCAAATGTAAATAAATTATATTTTATAATTTCTATGTTATTATCCCATTTAAGATGGGACGTCCATATAAACTACATAATAAAGAAATTACAAACTATCATTTACAAATTTAGGTACCTAAAAAATATTCTGGATTTCGATCAATTAAAAATACTGTATCATTCACTTGTGGAGAGTCATCTACGTTATTGTATACTTGGTTGGGTGGGGTGGGGTGGGGTGGGGTGGGGTTGGTAAATCTCATTTGACTCCTCTTGAAACCCTACAAAAAAGGTTTCTAAAAATAATGCTGGGCAGGAGTTCAATATATTTATCAGATTTATTGTACACAGAGACAAAATTGTTCGATATTAGGCAATTGTATTATTATAACATAAGCGTAAAATACCAACTTACCCAAAATATAGAAACTCTACCCTCTCATCTATACAATACTAGACAAAAAAATAAACATACTGTACCATTTATGATGAAAACAGTTGGACAAAGGTCTTATGCTTTTTTAGCCCCAACAGTCTACAACACATTATCAAACGAGTTACAAAGTATAACCAAAATAACTATTAAAGAAGCATATAATAGAAAACCCAAGGAAATTAATAAATGACATAATTGACATAAAAAATATTATTAACTAAAAAATATAAAAATACTAAAAGCAAAAAAAAATTTTTTGAAACTTACGTGTCGCTTTATGTTGCTCTATATTGTTATATAGGAATTGTGTACGTGTAATTAGGAATGTGTGGTGCAATAAACTCGTATTTAATCTATATGTGTATGTTATATACCTGCTTTATAAATTATTATTATACATTATATATACTGATTAGATTTATTGTTGTGATTTATTATTGTGATCTATTATTGTGTTTTATGGTTGTGATAAATTGTATTATGTATTAGTCATAACTCGAAACGAGTGTTAAGTCACTTTTTGAGTATCTATATTTATTTACACTATTGATTTTGTGTGTGTATCTATATTATTATATTTTCAATGTTCTAATGTAAATGTACCTAATGTATTGTATTGAGACGTAACGTAAATAAATATATATTTTATTATTATTTTTTTTTTTTCTTTTTTTTTTTTTTCGCGCACGCGATTCTGGACAGTTCTCCCGTGTCTCCGACATTCTCACGAGAGAAGCGCCAGCTAATTATTCACAGCCACTCCCCGCATCCCGCAGGGTCAGTGACTGTAAATTCCAGACTCCCAGGATAACTGCCTATATTTTATTATTATTATTATTATTATTTTTTTTTTTTTTCGGTTTGCCCGCTGCCGGACAGGACTTCCGTGGCCTCCGACACCTCACGGTAGCCGCGCCGGCGAATTCCTTGCAGCCACTCTCCACGACCTGTGGAGTTAGTGACTGCAAATACCTAAATCGTGTGCCCTAAGTAGACGAAGGGACCCCAAGATAACCGCCTTCTGCATCTGGCCTGCCAACCATTCTGCCGAATTCTGACAGGCCGGTATGATCTTCAATTCTGAGAGCAGCGAAGGCTTCATCCCTCCGAGTACGCCGATTATTAGGACGACCATCTTGACAGAGTAGCCTGGGTACAGCACTTGGAGCTCATACCGGAGATCACGATATTTGGTCCGTTTTTCCCCCTCCTTATTATTATTATTATTATTATTATTATTATTATTATTATTATTATATTTTGATAATTTTTGTGGATGATTATTTTCTTCTTAACCATATTTTTAGTGTAACCTATTTTTCATGGTGAGTCTGTTTCTATGTTCTATTTGTAATTATTATTATTTAGGTTGAGTTAAGTTAGGTTAGAGTGTGTATACATGATTTTTTTTAAACGCGTCCAATATTACACGTCCTATTTATATATGTATCAGAAGCTACTAAATTAAAGTTATCAGAATATCTAGTACCTCTACTTTAATATGGAAATGTCTTTTATGGACCGTTTCTTACTATTGAAGAACAATAAATTACAAAAGTTTCAGAATCTATACAAGTTATTCGTTTCTCTGTAGAAATACATATATGCGAGATAATACGACTTTTATTTTTTTTAATGGCCTATTCCCCAATCTAGACAGAAACTTCACTTAAGGTATCCTGTACGCAATATTCTAACATGCTGGTCAAGGAAAACGAAAATTCAGTGAAAAATGTTGTAAAACTTTTCATAGAAGAATTATTTCATTACATCCAAGTAACTATTTGAATTAGAAGGAAAAGTAAAAACACCAAATCCTTTTATTAAACATCACTATACTTTTTCTTTTTGCGACTGCAATTTTGTAGCTGTTGGCCTATATTTTCAAGCATTAAGTCCAGTAAGTCCTAATTTTTCTGTAGCACTAGGTTAAATCTCGTATTAATTTTATTTATAAAAGATGTTTAAACTACCGATTTTAATTACATTACGGCCTGTTTGAAGTAAGTCATGGACACTTCCTTGCAATAAGATGAACCAATAATACATTGAAGATTCGTGTTTAGATTTGGATTCGGCAGTATCTTCTATTGTAATCACTAATAGACTAACTTTGTTAGCAGACTCGTAGCAGCAGAGTCCCCAAATGCACCCGCAGGCCCTGTAATAATAGTAAGAATATCTCTCCTGTTTCTACAAAGATTTAAATGCATCTTTCGTAATAGGTAATTAGTTTCTCTTTTATAGATCAGTTTTAAAGTAGGAAATTTATTAAAATGAAACCTCTTGATTTCCTTGTTTTATATTTATATTTAATTCTCTAGATTGACATTGACATATCCTGCAAGAAATATATCTTATTCACGTCAAACGGTACAGAGAACACTGTAAAACTGAATAAATAATTGAATGGATAAGAATGAGGATAAGTCAGAATTAACATGCTATCACTTTTGTTGAAAATGTCTACATTTATCTACTTTTAAAATGGACATAAGCTTCCAAGCAGCATATTTGAGCATCTATGATCTTATATCAGTAGTGAACAATACCTAACGTCTAGCTGCCGCAATATTTGTCTAATGGTAAAACAGTCAATATTGAAATATTTGCTCAGCAGAATATTTTTAAATATTATGTAATATTACTTTTCCATTGCAATATTGTAGAATAATGTTTATTGTTTATTGCTGAAATATAAACATTTAAATATAAAATATAACAAGCTAAAAACGTACTCTTCGCCTGTTCACTGAACTTTTTATATAACTGTTACACATTCTATAGGATACTCTTCGCAGTTTTTTGTAAATAATGTTAGTTTTAGACATTTTTAATTTTATAGTACGAACTTAGTTGGTAAAATAAAGTAAAAATAAAAAACTATACCATACCCCGTACTCCATTTGGGTTTCGAACCCGGGACCCTTGGATTCCGAGTCAAAAGCGTAAGAACTACACCACCACCTTACACGTAAAAAACGTAAATTTTTACATTATAAGACACGAGCTAAAATCATATTTTCACGGTTGCATATTACATTATGAAATGTATATTTGTAAAATATATAAATATAGATATTAAAATGAAATATCATTTCACCAAATTTATAATCAATTACAAAAACATAAAAATAAAAATTTTTTTCTTTCAAATTTAAATCATTAATAACATTTTTATTTACCGATCGATTTTGTTCAAAAACAATAGGGTTCTTCCTCTAGCTAACACTAATTTACTGTCCAAATTTCAGTACAATCGGATTTTTCTTTCTTGAGTTATCGTGCTTACAAGAAACGTGACGGACGGACGGACAGACGGACGGACGGACGGACGGACGGACGGACAGACGGACATTTTGAAAGTTGTTCAGAATTCGTTAACTAACACAATGATATGAAATTTTTTTCTCTACGAGCGATATTTACGATTTTAGAAATATGCCGATCAAATACAATATACTCTTCGTTTTTGCGAAGAGTATAATAATATGTGTATAAAAAGAAGTGTATGCATAATTGCATATAAATAAATATGACAACAATAAACGTGATGGACTCTCAGAAACATTTTCATGCTTAATAGTGAGTATAAAAAAATTGGTAAAGGTGTTTACCTAAAACTTTTCTCTCTGTTTATCATGGTTTATTTATTCTTGTCATTTGCAACGTTTTTCCGGACATTTTATAATTCATTAATTATTCTATATTTTAATATTTTATATTTTTCATATTTTCTTCCTAGACAGTTGTATTAACTTCATTCGAAATATTATTGCCATTCGTCACACTTTTTCTTTAATTTTTTTAGCGTGACCACGCTATATATTTTCCATATTTTTCTTCTTTGACAGTTGCGAAATATTATTACTCACGTTTTCATAAATTTCTTCAGGGTAACCACTGTGTACCTATAATTTTTTTATATCTTTCTTTGACAGCTGTGTTAATTAAATACCAAATATTATCGTCCTCCGTCACATTTTTCATTGTTTTTTTAAGGGACCTCCCTGTATATTTTTTATTAATTTTTTATTTTTGACAGTTGTCTTAACAGAATGCTAAATATTATCGTCCTCCATCGCATTTTTTTATTTATATTTTTTTGGTGACCACCCTGTATATATTTTTTTCATATTTTTGTTCGATAGTTGTGTTAACTACAATATTATCGCCCTGTATATTTTTTTTCATATACTTTTTTTTTGATAGTTGTGGCGCATTCAGCCAGAAAATACTTATCATTTTGCCACAATTCGGTAAAAGTATTTTTGAAGATAGATTACTTCAACGCTTTTGATATGTTCTCGGTAGAGCAAAGAAAATAATGTCTGACTTTCTTCATTTTCTGAAGCAGTGCTATAGTGGGCCTACAATATCATCATACGGGAATCAAATATTTTCGAAAATAGGTGTTCAACAAGGGAACCCACTGAGGCCTGGTCATTTTTGTCTTGCACTTCAGCCATTGACAACAGCCCTAAAATCGGAATTTAATATTTGGTATCTGAATGGTGGAACTTTGGCAGATAATCATCACATTGTTTCGCAACACTTTCAAAAACTTATAGAAGAGTTATCAAGAATTGGCTTATCACTAAACTTTTAATTCTTTCTGATGACCCAAACGTATGATATGAAGTTCTAAAAGATTTTGAAAGTATAACGCCCAGTATTTCAAACAAGTATTTTGAAGAAATTTCACTCCTAGGATACTCTTTGCCTAATGGAGGTATTAGTGAAGCTACAAAGTCGAAAATTGAAACATTCAAAAGGTTTTGCAGTGGTTTAAAAGATTTGAACTCTCATTCATCTTATTTTCTTTCATAAAATTCATTGTCAATTCCACGCTTAACCTACTTATTACGCTGTTCCCCTTGTTGGAGGTCCAATGAAGATCTTATTGATCATGACTATTGTCTCAAAAGAAAAATGGAAGAAAGTTGTAATTGTACTTCCAAGGAAAATTCATGGCCTCAATCTACATTACGTTATTAGGTGGTCTAGAAATCCTAGACGTAACTACATGACGTTACTCCGCCTTCCTGAGATCCATAAATGGGGTTTCACAATTACTCCTTTCGATTCTTCCCTTTTACAACTTTCATTGTCCTGACAAAGTCTTTGATGAAGCTGTAGCTAACTGGTCTACTCTGTTGCATGGATCCAATTACCAGCATTTATCAGAGAGATTGAGATAAGCAAGTATCTTTATGTACACTGAGCAACCTACCTATTGAAAATTAAGACCTCAAAGGAAAAGCACGTTTGCTCGCAATTCAACAAAAAGAATCTGGCGCCTGGCTGAATACTTTACCATTGCCTTCGATAGGAACTCTCTTAGACGATTCATCTTTTCGTATCGCCGTTGTCCTGATGAACACCACAACTACACTACATCATGGAATTATCAACGACAACATCAAGAGAGCTCTGGTTTCGGCAGAAATTCCTTCAATACTCGAATCAGAAGGATGTTGCAAAACCGAAGGAAAAAGGGCGGATGGAATGTTCCTTGTACCAAGGGAAGGGGGAAAGGCCCTTCTATGGGACGATACGTGTGTCGTGATACACTGGCATCGTCTTATATTAAATACACATCCCAAAAATCTGGGGAAGCTGCCCGCATCGGAGAAGATATTAAGAGATGTAAATATAAAGAACTAGAATCGCGTTTCTTTTTTGCCGTCTTCTATTGAAAACTTGGGTCCATGGGACGATGGGGCAAAAAAATTTATTAATTGTATAGGTAAGAAAATTCACGGCATTTCAAATGAAAAGAAGAGTACTTGCTACCTGATTCAGAGTATCAGTTTTGCGATTCAAAGAGGGAATGCTGCGTGAATCCTGGACACCATACCGCCTTCTGCCAGCATGGGAGAAATTTTTTATATTCTAAATTAATTAATTTATATCTATCTTTTTGTATCTTTCTTTCGCATTATTCAGTATTTTATTTGAATATATTTAATATGTCACCTGTTTTCAAGACCATTAATGTAACTTCTAATTAATATGTTTACTAAATATACTAATGATTTCATTTTATATGAATAATATTTTTAATTATTACTGGAAAAATCTATTATCTTTAGGTGCTAAGTACATTCTTTAGTGAGTTAATATTTTGTAATCTCTGCAGTATTTACTAGAATCAGATAGATATTGTTAGTGATCGCAGATGAAGCACTATCTCTTTCATAAGGAATTGGCGCTACCAAGCTCCTACTTAAATTCATTTGCATTTTCAAAATCATTCTTTAAAATAAAATTCAAAATTGGATATTTCATTTATGTATTATTGTAGTTATGCCTGTTCTAATTTCATTTGAAATATATAACACTTGTTATCTTATAGTAGGTAATTAAGAAAATATACATTAATTTATAATATGTATAATTATAGGAGACATTTTTAAAAATATCTTTTACACTAGGTTTATAATAAGTACAAATAATAAATTTTATCTACTCTCGTTATATATTGACAGTAATATGACACTCATTTCAATATCATAATGACGTTGTTTGTAACACTAATATATATTTTTTCTGAAATCGATCGGGAATGTCTACATTTTCGGCGCGATTTTAGAGCGAAAAATGCACAATTCCAGTATTTTAGTCCGTTGCTAGGAAACTATCAGAAAACAGACCGGAAAAGATCCGTTGCTAAGCAACGATCAACAAAGCCGTACGGGAATGTTACTTCCCGGCCTAGGCCGGGAAGTAACATTCCCGTACGGTTTTTTATATATATTTTAATATGTTAATATTTTTGATTTTTATACGTTTAAAATAGTATTTATTGTGATTTCAGAAAAAATAGTATGTGTACTTCGGTGTGAAAGCACATTCCCAGACTTCGATGCTTGTTGGCCTCGGCTAGCGCCTCGGCCAACAATTGCATCGTCGTCCGGGAATGTATCGCTTTCACACCTAGATACACAATATACTATTTTCTACTCCCTTACGTAAATTTGCTGTTTTTTGTACAGTCTGTAGCATGGATAAGAAGGCAATTCCAGTTAACTGAACGGATATATTTCATATCAGTTCTAGGATGGATATGAAACCGACCAATCACAGTTCGTGTATTAAGTACCTAGACAACTATTCGTTTTAAAATCAAATTAGTGCGTAAGCTGTCAAAGTAACTGTCAGTATATACTGTCAGTGTGTATTTCTGTAACATATTAATGTTTAATAAATTTTGTAGTTTTTTTAAGCTGGTCGTAGAAAAAGTATACTGTACAACTCGAGTGGATTATCCATATCGCACTCAAAAGATTTGAAGCACTCCCAAACCCAGCACTGACAAGCGTCATTAGTTATGATGTCTGTCACTGTTGGATGTAACACCCCGCGGCATAGTTGGCTGATCGATTAAGCGACCAACACCACCGGTTGCTAAGGAGATATCAACAAACAACTATTGTTATTAACTTAGTTATTACCAAAAACATATTGAAAAACGTTGAAATCAAAATAAATTCTATAAAAATGAATTTTTCCGATGAAGATTTGCCTGCAGATATCGAAGAAAGTGCATCTGAAGCAATTCTAGGCCTTATTCCACATACTCTCGTGAACAGTATGCCTTACTATTTGAGAGATATGGGAAATGGTGCCATGAAAAAAAAATTAATGACATAAGGTGAAAAAATTCTACTAGCATATTTCAACGAACAAAGTAAGGATCGTAAACCTACTTCATTATGGAGTTATTATTCCATGTTTTTTTATCTATTTATTTAACGTCGGCCTATTTCCGCTACCAGGGCCTATCACCGACGCCAGGAGACGAGCTACCCCCCAACCTGGAAATTTTGCCGAACCTCTTCTCATAAGAAGAGTAGGAGTCTTTTACTTGCCTAACATTTAATAAGACAAGGGACCGCCTGCTTTACATCCCCTCCGAAGGATGGTATATCCACTACGTAATCCTCGTCTTGAAATTACATAGCTTCCGCGTATGCACTGATATACAAGCCGCTAGAAGGTGGGAAGAGATCGCTGTGTTTCCCAAAATGAATTTCACCCATCCAAGTATTAATCGCGCTGCACGTTGCTTCACTGGAGTATCAAGATACATACACAGTGAAGACGCATCTACGCTCGCCCCTTATTCCATGTTAAAAACAGAACTATCAATAAGAAAAATGTGCTAATTTATTTTCCATGCTAAAAGAAAATCGGAGGAAGGTGGCTGTAAGCCGAAAAAATCTAAAATTTTAACCAAGAAACATAAACAACATCTTAGTGCTAAGGCTTTCGCGGAGCTGGTGATCTGTGTTTTTAAGGTCCGATATTCTTCTTCATCACTACAGAAAAAAAAACATCACTACAGAAAAATGGATACAAACCGAAGGACATAGACAACGCAATAAAGAGACAAGATACAACCAGAACAGAAGAAGAAAAAGAAGAAAAGAAATACACGGCAACAGCATACCTACCGTATATACAAGGATGTACGGACAGAATCGGAAGAGTTTTGGAGAAAAAGAACGTCAAAGTAATCTATAATGCAAAACAGAAGGTGGCACAACATTTTCCCAAATACCAAGGTCCAGAAGAACTAGAAACACCAGGAGTATATAGTATCCCATGTTCCTGCGGACAAGTCTACATCGGAGAGACCAAACGACGTATAAACACCAGACTCAGAGAACACATTAGAAGTACAAAGAAGGGAAATTCTACAAAATCAGCAGTTGCCGAACATTCAGAAGAAACCGGCCATTTGATAAAATTCGACAAAACAAAGAAATTAGCCAACACCAAGAACTATTGGCCAAGAAGATACAGAGAAGCCATTGAAATAAATAAACATCCGAATAACTATAACCGTGACAACGGACTACAACTACCAATAACGTGGAAGTCAATGTTCCGCATGAGCAATGATCCGCAACACGCCTCCTGATAACCTGTATAAATAGAGGAGCTCAGTCCAGCAGAGCTCACTTCGCTTCAGAAGAAGACCACGACAAGATGGTCGAAACGTCAAGCACTCAACCAAGTCTACGCGGAAGAAGACCCGGAAACCAGCAGCCAGAACATAAACAACATTTCTACAAACAGCCGACAATAAAATATATTTATCTGGATTTAAAGGTGATTTTTTTTTCAATGTTCTTTTTACTCTTTCAACAAAAATATTTATTTCTTAAGGCCTTACTGATTTTTGGGCAGGTGGGTGCCTGTAGAAGAGCGATATTGACAAACTTATTAAAAGAAGATATTATAAATGAAGAAAGTTTCTTCAAAATCCGGGTTAGAGATACAAAAACAAAAATTGATGGAGAATTTTTTATAACCCTAGAAGACATAGAAGGTGTTGATATGATGGATACTGTTAAAAAGCATGCTGAAATGAGACCTCCTTGTACACATAATCGCTTTTTCATATAGAAATAGAAAATGTGTTAAAAAAATGTGTTAATATACCGATTGGTATAAATAGAATTGGAGCCTATAAAATTGCTAATTTCTTGAAACTATCCAACTCTAGACGGTATACTGGACATTGTGTCCGACGTTCCTCAGCGTCAATACTAGAGAATGCTGGAACCGACCTTTTAGCGGTAAAAAAGCATGGTGTTTGGAAAAGTAATGCAATTGCAGATGAGTACATTTTCCTGTACCCAAGGAATAATCTAAGAAATAATATTAAACTAATAATTACGGAAATAGGAAACTTGACGAATGGTCTTCGTAACCGTAGTCAACAAATATGAAACACACACACACACAGATGGGTACATTGAAACCTCCGAAGAAAATAAAAAGAAAACTGCAATTAAAATATTAGGTGAGAGTACTTCATCAGTTTCACAAAATAAATTGGATGTATATACCACTGTTGGTACAAAGGCAACGTCTTCCTAATCTGGAGTTAATCTCATGGATTGTCAAAATTGTGTGATTAATATTTACAATAAGTTGTGTTGATTATTTATTACTTGTAGATATTGTACGTTGACAATAAATAATTTGGTTAATTAGTAGTTTTTTTATGTATAACAAAAATAAACTAGTGGAAGCATTATACTCTTCGCCGATTTACTGAGCTTTTTATATAATTGTTACACATTCTATAGGATACTCTTCGCATTTTTCTTGTAAATAATGTTAGTTTTTGGACATTCTAAATTTTGTGATACCAACTTTGTTGTTAAAAAAAAATATATGAAAAAAAAATCACGATGTGAGGGATCGAACCCGGGACCCTTGGATTGCGACAACAACAACAACAACAACAATAATATTTTATTTTAAGTTCAGGTACAATATATGTGCCTCACCGGATCCTAGCCCGGAGCCAGCCAGACAACCACGGCGAACATCGCCGAGGTGGGTGTGAGGCTGGGTGGGGTAGGTCCGGTTCGGCTTGGAAATAAATTCGAGGGGGGGGGGGTGCTAGAAGCTCCTGTCCCTTGGATTGCGAGACGAAACTCTTGCCGCTACACCACCATTTCTTATTACTAAAATTGTTAATGAGTGTAATATGTACCATTAGAAAATTTATTGTGATTATTAGGAAACACACATTAGTAAAATGTATTAAAAAAAAATAGTGATAGGAAATAACATTTCGCCAGGTTTCTATTTATTACAAACCATAAAAAAATGTAAAACATATTTTTTTAAATTTTAAATTACTAATAACTTTTTTATTTCCAATCTATTTTGTTAAAAAACAATAGGGTTTTTCCTCTAGCTAACACCAAGTTACTCTCCAAATTTCAATACAATCGGATTTTTCTTTCTTAAGTTATCGTGCTTACAAGAAACGTGACGGACGGAGAGACGGACGGACAGACGGACAGACGGACGGACAGACGGACAGACGGACAGACGGACAGACGGACAGACGGACAGACGGACAGGCGGACAGACGGACATTTTGAAAGTTATTCAGAATTCGTTCACTAACATAACGATATAAAAAAAATTTCTCTACGAGCGATATTTACTGATTTAGAAATGTGCCGATCAAATACAATATACTCTTCGTTTTTGCGAAGAGTATAATAAGTCAAGAGTAGATAAAATCTTGTATATTATACGTGCCAATAAGGTATTTCATAGCACTCGTCTGTTTACAGAACTCACCTTCGGTTCGTTCTGTAAATTTCAGACGCGTACTATAAAATACCTCATATGGCACTTATAATAGCTATTATATTTAACAGATTCTAATACCAAAAATATTGACGACAATATTCTCATCATGTATTTGAACACCTAGTTCCTCACTTAAAGACATTCACATACTATTAAATAAAAATTTTATATTCGTTAAAGGTGTGGGCAATACTTTTTTATTACCCACTGGCACTGTAAAATGACATAAAATTTCAGACGTTCGATCCCTCTTTAAATAAAACTAGGAGTTATAGATAGGAAGTTTCTAAAATACAAAAGAACTATAAATATAAATTTTACGGTTATGAAGATCAAGAAAACTTTTATAAACCATAGAATTACGAACTTTGAATATTACTCATTGTTTATTTAGGAGAACGGTGTATTCAATGAATAATAGAAATTTATTCGGCTTGGGAATATCAAAAATTTAAATAAATCTGTGACGTTAATAAATAATAATCCAATGCAAAATTAATGAAATTTTAACCCAGCACAAGGTGATCGTCAGGAAGCGTGTAGCGAAATTGTTTCAAACAATACGAGTTTTAGTAAAGGTATAATGAAATACCAAGGAGCCCAAGCAGAGAGGAGAAGTACCAACTCAGATTGTTTATAGTCAAAAATACTTCATTTGATTTACTAGGTCTGAATCTTTTGGAGATATGACGAGTTAAACTTGTTATTTGATTCATCCACGCCAAAGCGAATCAGACATTCTCACTGACCTCTTGCCTTATCTTAAAATTTTCAACAGATACAAGCAGTACCATTTTTAACGCAAACTTTTCCATTCTTTTCTAATCTTTCATTAGATTTTACCAGAAATATAATACAAGAAAGTTACAAAATATTTCTGTACAAAATAATTAGCATTTTTGCTAAACATCTTTGATCAATCGGTATTTTTCTACTGAAAACATTGCAAATATCGATGGATTTATATACGAAGTACCAGAGCTCAGTAGTATTCGAATACATCTGTATTCGAATACAGTATTCGGATACTTTTTCTGTATCCGAAAACTGTATTCGAATACTTTCTTAAAATTGTATCCGTTATCCGTATCCGACACAAATTAATAAAGTATCCGTTATTCGAATACATTAGGCGAGTATTCAAATACTGATAAAAGTATTCGAATACAAATAAAAGTATCCGAATACACCGAAGTATCCGAATACAACAAAAGTATCTGAATACAATAAAGGTATTCGAGTACTGAAAATATCCGAATACCACAAAAAATATATATACATATTAAATATTATTTTCTAGTCGTCCCTCATAAAAAGGTTTACATATATTCTAAAAAGTTCTTTCAGCTATAGTTGGAATGTCGATATAACGTACAGATCAGTGGTTAAAAAATACGAAAAGTTGAAATTGTTACAAGAGTAAAAAGTACCGCCAGTTCTTCAAGTAAAAGTTGAAAATATAGGAAAAACTATTCCTAATGTTGAGATAGAAGTTCAGATATGAAATTTGAAAGCTTCATCTCATTTTTTTTTGACATCTTTAAGATTAAAGTCATTTTATAAAGTTAACCAATGTAGCAAAGTGGCTAATTTATTTGATAATATGAACAGTATAAAAGTGACTGTTTTGTGATTATTTTATTAAAAAAATTAATAAATCATCTACTTTCTTTAGTTACTTTTGCAAAATTAATTTAATCTTGGTGCCAAAAAAAACTAGATAGTTTCTGAACTTATCTGAACTTCTGTCGACATTAGGAACAATTTTTCCCATAAGATTTTAAACTTTTGCTTCAATTTCAACAACTGGTATTTTATTCCCGCAAAAATTTCAAGTTTTCTTATTTTTTAACCACCTCTTGTACGTTATATCAACATTCCAACTATAGTTAAAATAGTTGAGTGTTTTCCAGTGTACGCAAAACTTTCTATGAAGAATGACTCCTTATATTATATGTTTCAGTTTTCGTTAAAATGTTGAATTCCTTTTTTTTTTTTCTAGATAGCACTTAATAGTACACTGTGTATCTAGTAGTAAAAGCAATACATTCCCGGACGATGATGTAAATTATTGACCAAGGCCTTAAGCCGAGGCCAACAAGCATTGAAGTCCGGGAATATGATTTTACTACGAAGTACGCATACTATTTTTTCTGAAATCGCAATCAATAGGTATTATTATAAATTAGGGAATTTTTATTGTTTTGAAAAAAGTCAGAGATTATTATTTACTGTCTAAAATATATATATAAAAAACAGTCCGGGAAAGTAACTTTTATATATAGAAAACAGTCCAGGAAAATTACTTTCTCAGCTAGGCCGGGAAAGTAACTTTCCCGGACTGTCTTCTGATAGTTGCTTAGCAACGGACTAAAATGAATGGCGTATTTTGGGATCTAAAATTGCGCCGAGAAAGTATACATTAAAGTACATTCTTGACCGATTTCAGAAAAAATTAATTTTTTGTTGGTAGACTTTGTGTTGTTACAAAAAAAAAACAAATAAAATACCCAAAGACACTACATACATTTATTTAAAAGAAACAGATAGCATCTTGGACAGCTTTAAAGAAAATTGAATTTCATAAAATATTTTTTTCACAAACTAAAGAAAAGTATCCGGTATCCGTATCCAAAAAAATTATTCGAATACAAGGTATTCGGATACTTTTTAAAGCAAAAAGTATCCGTATCTTGTCTCTGATATTCAAATACATTTGATGAATCCGTATCCGGTATTCGAATACATTCTAACTGTATCCGACCCAGCTCTGCGAAGTACTTATACTTATCTATCGAAATTTGCTCAGTCTCCAGTATAAAAATACCGATTAATCTTATCAGCAAGAATCCTGATTTTTTTTTTCTGTAAAATCGGCTATACCTCACTTGAACAACGTTTTTGATAAAATACACTGATAAATTCGAAAGGAACGGAAGATTTTACATAGAAAATGATACACTGCCTATTTGAGAATTTTGAACTTAATGAACGAGATTGCCTAGAATGTTGGATTCATCTTGCCGTGAACAGGTCAACTAACAGGTTCGACTCCAAAACAAAAACTATTCTCAACTTGAAATTTTGCCTACTTTAAAGTATCATCATAAGCTGTCATTTAGGCCACAATATCCATCCAATTTAAATGTAAGATATTTCAATAATATATCTTATACTCTCAATAGAATTCTTATGAGTTGCATAATGCGGATACTATATTAAACTGCAATAATTTAATTTAGACTAACTATAATATAATGAGGGGCGAGCGTAGAGGCGACTTCAATGTGAATATCAGTCGATATTCCGTTGAAGCAACGTCGAGCGCGGTTAGTACTTGAATGGGTGACCCATCTTGGGAAATACAGCGTTCTCGTCCCACCTTCTCGCGGCTTGTATATCAGTGTATACGCGGAAGTTACGTAATTTCAGACGAGGATTACGTAGTGGATATACCATCCTTCGGAGGGGATGTAAAGCGGGCGGTCCCTTGTTTATTAAATGTTAGTCAAGTAAAAGATCCCTACTCTTCTTAAGGGAAGAGGTTCGGCAAAATTTTCAGGTTGGGAGTAGCTCATCTCCTGGCGTCGGTGATAGGTCCTGGTAGAGGAAATAGGCCGACGTTAAATAGTTAAAAAATATATATATAATATAATGATTTTAAAGCATTGACATTTTGTAATTTTTTATATTTCCGTCCAGCGATTTTAACGATGATGAAGTTATGTTGCTTAGATGACTTACAAAAGATAACACAGCCCCACAAAAAAAAAATTGTGAGCGAGAATTAACCCTTTCAGGCACGGAAAATCACGCACAAAAATCCCCGTTGCTGCACGGGATATTTTGTCCTAATTCATTTGTCTTTTTTTGTTATTGGGACTTGCTAAGCAATAAAATATACTTTAGTTGCATTTGCGGAGATTTATATTTTGTTTTAAGTATATGCTCTGGCGTGGTACCCATATACATAGTATACATTACAGTGTATACAGTATATACAGTTTGCATGATTCAAACGGTGTACCACCACGTCTGAAAGGGTTAAGACCCATCATTTTTCTTTATGTTTTTCGGGACAGTGAACACGAGTCTGAAGTCGGAATAGCGCGTTTGTGGAACGAAAATCATGAGAACACCTGATTTGTGATATTTCCGGGATCGAAATGAATAGAAAAAATTTGGAAGACATGGAAATATCATTTTTGCATTATTTAATAGAGCCTCATGAATGATGGGTTCACTTTGGACCGCACTATTATACAAAATTTCCAAGGACATTGCTCCTAACGATGAAACATATTCATGTGGATTGATTCGAGACTGTACTTGTGTTCGCGGTGCTGAGCAGATTGGACCCTCGCCGGCATCGACTTGTGATGAAATCTTTTGACGCTTACCTTCGAACGACCTTGCACCCCTGTCAAAAACACCTTTTTTTGAGCGTTTCAACATTTATCGGTCTGAATTTATCTCTCTATTTTCAATGTAGTAACTTAATTCATTTATCAAATCGCATTCCTCTAAATTTGGAGATCAGTTATTTTTTGCTCGTTTCCTGACTTTTATCATCGAATGATCTAGGCAATGGTTTTCTTTTTCATTCATGTGCCTCTTGGACTGTTTTTCTCTTTAATGACCAACAAAAGTCTACCATTATACTGATATCCCATAATCCTTGATATCGTTTCTCCATTTCCTTACTATCTTGATGGAATCTCTCGCTTTGCTCTTCACCTAGATTGTCAGGGAAATAACTTAGATAACTTAGATGCGAGTCAAGGACATGTAAATTTAAATACTACATTAAACAACCTAATTTTTGGTAATTGTTGATCATTTCAGCTACAATGCCTTTGTAGTCATCACTTGTATGATTCCCTTAAAGCTTTACCATGCGGCTTTTTCTTTTTGAGCCATCATTATAATGAACATATCATCTTTCAAAATTTTTCGAATTTGGGATCCATCAAAAATTCCTTCCTTAAGTTTAGCTTCCGACAACTGACTGAATGTTCATCTCAAATATTCAAAAGCAGTCACTTTGTTTATCAAGTGCTTTTACAAACTGCTTCATTAAGCCTAATTTTATATGCAGGGGCGGAAGGAGGATTTCCGACGGTTCAACGTTGCTCTATTATATTCTTTCTTATAACCCGGTAAGAGGCACGATTTTTTTTTTGTAGTGATTCTTTCGATCTCTACTATCCCATCACAAAGGAAGCAAGGATATTTTGTAAATCCTGACTGTTGACCTAAAATCATGGAAGTAATTTTAAGAACACCACAAATTTGCCACTTATGTTCTTCATATTTATTTTTTTTTAATATAATCTCTAGATTGGTGTATTTTTCTTCCAACACTGTCGAATGTGCTGTGGCATATTTATTTGTATTATGCAATAATACTCCTTTGAGGCTTCTCTTTGATGAGTCAATGAATAATCGCCACTCGTCTGCTATGTATATATTTGGTTTTAACTCATTCATGAACCCGTTAATATTATTGCAATACACTAAATCTGAATCTTGAGAGAAATGTTATCGAAATGCTTTATCTCTATCTCGATAAAAGGAAACCTTAGTACCTTTTTTCAAGATATTTTTCGCTCGCAATCTGGAAGTCAATAATTAAGCGGCATATTTTGGTAGTCCGAGATCACTTACTAAGTCATTGAGTTCTGCCTGTGTAAACATTTGTGCTTATTTGCTTTTTCTGGCAGATGAAGCGTAATCATCATCTCCAGACCTATTTCCGTCACTACTATCGCCTCCTTCATTGTGTGCATTTCTGCTCAGCACCGCGAGCACAAGTACAATCCCAAATCAATCTACATGAATATATTTATAAACCACTGTTGGGAGTAATATCCTCGGAAATTTTGTATAATAGTGCGGTTCAAAGTGAATTCACCGTACCTGAGGTTTTATCAAGCAATGGAAAATACTGTATTTTCTCCCAAAAATGATATTTCCATTCTCCCAAATTTTTTCTATTCATTTCGAACCTGGAAATATCACAAATCTCGAGTTTTCACGATTTTCTTCCCATTTTATCCTCTAGCTCGAAAATTCGTTCACATGCTATTCTGACTTCAGGTTCGTGTTCAGCGTACTGAAAAACCTATAGAAGCCTAAACCTAGACCTAAACCTATAAGAAAAAGTGGGTCTTAATTCTTGCTCACGATTTTTTTTTCTTTTTTTTTTTTTCGGTGGGCCTGAGTAATTTACTATCGAATTCAATAATTCCGTGATAATATCTACTCTTGTTAGATCTATTTGATCGATATAATATTAAAATGTATAGGATTCTTCTTACATGAATAGGAAACTATTTTGCACTTAGCAAATATTAAATTCACCTTATTTGCACATTTATTTAGTTCAGTTTGAAGACTAACAAACCACCAGGTTAGTGATGTTACTATACATTTTTAAATCATTGGCAAAAATAAATTGCCACAAGTTAATTTATCAGCCAGATCGTTAATAATGAATAGGAATAAAAGTGGTCAACAATTCGAACCTTATGGAGCACCGGATCCAGCAATAAAATAAGAAAATATATATACTTTTTAAGAAACGTACTGATTACGGTGGAACAGGTGAGATTTTAGTAATAAAATAGTGCAGTCATTAATGCTAAAAGTGGTTAATTTGTTTCGTAAATTTGAATGGTATATGCGGTCAAAGACCTTTGAAAAAAGTCTGTGTAGATGACAATAACTTTAATGCTATCAGATTCGCAAATGATATTCATATTAACTACTAAACTATACTTGCGCAACCATCTACAATAAACTATCACAAAGAATAAAATCTTCTGATAGTATTCAAAAGTTTAAAAGAAATTTAAAAAAGTTTCTTATATCTAATTGTTTCTATACTTTACGGATGACGAACAAACAGACCTCTTACAATCACAGATCATAGTCATATTTATACAGTATCGGACAGTTTTAGGATTGCATAGTTTCAACAACTTAACCGACCGTCCACAATAAAGGCGTATACCAGTACTCTAGCAGAGGCAAAGTATGTCACGCCCCGTAATGTACATTGCTTGCTTCGCTCTCGTTTGCTCTTATTACCGTACCAAATCGAACATTTTCCGATACTTATATGTGTGCATATTATCATACCAAAATGTTTTAGAATTAATTGTAACAAAGACTTTTCTCTTTTATTCCTTTCAGACTTTGAACTTGTATACATTTTTTCTACTGCCTTATGTAAATTTTCTGTTTTCTGTACAGTCTGTAGAATGGATAAGTAGGCAATTCCAGTTAACTGAACGGATATATTTCATATCTAGGATAAATGAAACCTTCGAATCACAGTTCGTGTATTAAGTACATGGCAACTCTTCGTTTTAAAAAATTCAAGTTAATGCGTTAGCTGTGAAAGTAATTGTCAGTGTATATTTGTGTAATATATTAATGTGACGTCACAGTTAACATCAAAAATATGTGTTTCTTAAGATTCAGAAGTATTACGTAGCTATTATTAATATTTCTGCCTAGTTCCTGTACTTTCAACCAAAATCTGCTTTAATGTGATGTTTATGAAGTTTTAAATTCTTTGTTCTAAGAAAATAGGACTCTTTTGAATGTTAAAAATCTAACCTGTAATTAGCAGTCTATTTTTATTAATCAACAATATTGAAAAATTATTTGCGTGAGTTTTTAAATATTGAGAATAAATTTGAGAAACTTAAAATTTGAGGTCATATGATACACATGATGCAGATGTTTAATAATTTTTTTAAATTTTGTAGTTTTTTTTAAGCTGGTCGTAGAAAAGTATACTGTACAACTCAAGTGGATTATCCATATTGCACTCGAAAGATTGATCAAACTTCTTTATTGTGCGATATGGATATCATATCCACTCTTATTGCGCAAACTAACTATTATAGACGCCAAATGTTCTGTTATAGTTTTAGCCTATTATTTTATTTATCGTATCTATTATTGTGCTTTATTTTATAAATGTATACTTCATGTTATCCTACCCTGACTTGTCCTATCTATTTGTTGGCAAACTGGAATCAATAAATGTATTATTATTACTATTTTCTATATTCTCAACAATTAATTATATAACTAGAGATAAGTTAGATAGTATTAATCTTTTCTCAATGAAGCCATATTGATAATACAAAATAGAATTCTTCGCGTCTAGCAGGATATTATTATACTCTCAAAATCATTTGCAAAATTACATAGGACTGAAATAGGTCTATAATTACTAATCATAAATGGATCATGTGTCTTAAAAATGGGACACACTTTGGCTATTTTACATATTACCCAGTACGAATAACATATTGGTTTATTCTAAACTTATAAGTTACGTATAGAAAAAAAAACTATACCAAGGAAACGGAATTCATTTACATATTTGAATTAAATCACGTACATATTTTACGAGATGCTTAAATCTAAACAGCCGTTAATTCTCACGTAGAAATAAGACAGACATGTACGTGATTTCACGTTATATTTCAATTCAAATATGAAACGAGTGACCTATTCGTGTTAATCTGTAGGTTATTTCCAGTTTATTTTCAGCATAGAAAGATCATTTAAAAACCTAGCATTTTATGCAAGCTTATCAATAGCAGCCACTTGTACAAATAATAAACTTTCGAGTTAATAGAAAATTACTTTAATTCCTAACAGAAGAAATATAATAATAATAATAATACGTCTTTATTCGTTCACAAATTATTTTTACAATCTACAAAAAGAAAATTCTGCAAACTGCAGATATACAATATTTTGAAATGGCGAAGTATCGCTCAAGGGGCGATTTTCAACTTACGTGGTATACGTGGTATGTTGAAAAATGAGTTATGTGAGTGATATATTAGACTTAGAAAAGTTCCAACTATCGGCAGACGTAGACTGTGACCACGTCTGGATGAATTAATTTTTCACGCTTTTTTACTTCTACTTCTGATTTTCTTGATTAACGGATTTGCAATTTTCTGAATATTTTACATATTTAAACTTACTATATTGCTTTGCAGCTTAAACTGCTCTGTGTATATAATTTAATTTCTAATTTCATTCATTCAGTTTAAGTAATTCGATATAAGTTAGTAGGATTTTTACTACTACCTTGAAATCAAATAAAAAAAATATTGATTTCACTGCCTCTACATAAATTTAAGTGGAATTAAAAGAAATAATGAAAATGCCATAACAAGACAAAGAACTATTTACGTATCTTAAACTCCCCAAAAGATACTGGTATAATAAAAAATATTTAATTTCTATGTAGCACTTATAAAACTTTAATTATGTGCTTCTTGAACGACGAATTTTTAAAATAAACATATTTACTGACAATATTTAGGGAAATTTGGCAGAATTAACTCATATTTCTTGAGCGAACTTAAATCAGTTTTGCACCCAAAAATTATTTTTTTAAGATTTACTATAGTAGGAAAACGTGTAATTTTCTACATTTCCTCGATAATTATCATTTTTTTCGAAATATTTGTAGACAGCTTATGTAAAGAGGATTGATTGAGCTTTCAAACACTTTTTTTTATTTATTCTCTAACATAAAAAACAAAAGACTTAATGACAGAATATGCGGACGTGTCAAAACCAACCGCCGCCCAGTTTATTAATTAAAGTGAAGAAGGTATACCGCTCGGCTAAAGTACGCCATCTGTGGGATACCACTCGAGACTAGTTTCTCGATCAGACGTCACAGTGCTTTTCGCGAGGATCTCAACATTCTCAATTTTAATTATTTATTGCAAAGTAAGTACCGCGATTTTAAAGCTGATATTCGGTGTGACGTGGCTTATACATAAACACACACTTTAATGGAAATTTAAAAAATGGGCAAGTTCCCCATTTTTGACTTAAAGGTATAGGACCTGAGAGCCTTTAATGTTGCCTGGCTATCTAAAAATATATAGCTCTTCAAGTTTCTTTATTTAGGAATTCCTGGGCACATTGATCTATAGCATAGATTTCTGCCTGGAAGATGGTTGGGGTGTTACCAAGAGCTTTAGATAGCCTGCATTTAGGCCCTGCTACGACCACACCAACCCCTCCGTTCATCTTGAATCCATCTGTGTACCAGATGTGTGACTCTTTCTCCAACGGCAGTACTTCGACCTTGCTCGCCTAACGGTTTTGAATCAGCACATCAAAGGGGCAGTCAAAGTTATGCTTGATTGGCATTGAGTCAGTGGGTTTGGTCATGGATTCGAATTGGATTAGCTCTAGAATCCCCAAGTGACCAACCAGGTCACCTGGTCTGAATTTAAGTGCCTGATACAGCCTTAGGGCACTAAGTGCTGCCTCCTTCCTTACATGCAAATGCAGAGGAAGTAGGTCCAGCGTTGCCTCCATAGCTGCTGTGGGATAGGAGCGCATTGCTTCTGTAGTCGTTGCAATTTCTGCAACTATCGAACAGATCTTTGTATTTCTCGTTCTGTTTTACCTCTTTGTATTAATTATTAAATATAGGGAGAAATACATTTCGTATATATTTTTCTAGCAACTTCTGAATATACACGAGGCTGCAGTCTTAAACCTGTATTGTTTTTGCCTTTTATTAATAATTTGTGCTGTCATATTTTAACAAACTGCTTTTTCTGATGCTTGTAATAGCTTACAGGAGGAAACTAATAACTTACAAGATGGTGGGTCTACTGAACAAACATTATTTAATCATCAATAAACGCATACCTACAAAACGATTTGACGGAGAAGTATAATAGTCGGTAGGCGGCAATTGCCAACGGAGAAGTAGGATATACTTCTATTGAAAAATATACAGAATGAACACCTTTAAAAAAACCACTGCCTAAGGAATCACTAGTTCCACATCAAAATTTTTGACGGGAGTGGCTGACAAAAAAAAATTGAGGCCGTTGGTTCTTGTACACACACTAAATCACAATTTTACATTTTACCCCCTTAAATAATGGGGTGCGGGTGGCTGATGTCAAAACAAATTTTCTTGTACACAATAAATCACAATTTTATTATTTCACCCCCTTTAATAATGGTGTGGTAATGAGAGGGGGTAGTGGAGGTGGCTGATGCAAAAAAAAATTGCAACAAAAAATTGCGGCATTTGGTTTCTGTACACACACTAAATCATAATTTTACTTTTTAAATAATTTTGAGACTGTTGGTTCCTGTACACACACTAAATCACAGTTACATTTTTTTCATTCCCTTTAATGACAGAGTGGGAGATAATATTTGTAATCCAGTTGTCACTATTGTCAATTTGAATTTGTTAAAAAATTCCGAAATATCAATTTTTGAGGATCTAACTAAACTGCGTTACGATCTACTTCAAGCTGCAAAAAGAAAGTGTGGAAAGAATAAGGCATGGTCATCTGGGGGCAAAATATATGTGATGGATGAAAATAATGGTAAGAAGCGATATGTCGGGTCAATAAAGGATCTGTGAGGTTTATCAACATGGTCGACCCATATTCAAACTGTGGCACAGGCGAAGTTCCCTTTTTTGTAAAAGACTATTTCTTGCTCCCTAACTTTTTACTATTTTATGTTATCAGCATAGATTAATATTTATTTCTGCTTTTTTGGGATTAATAGTGATTAATGATTATTAAATGTATATTGTATTTGATAAAATTGTTGATCTTGGAAAATTAATTTATTATAACCATTATCATCTGTACACAATAAAATGCATTTAATTTAGTAAAATACTTAGAATTATGTAGGTATGCATGTTGATTTGTATATATGTATTTATATATATATATTATGTTCAGCTTACCAATCTACGTACATTTACAGGATGCTTTTTAGCTATTTCTTTTGTAATATATTTTATTGGGGCTAGTGAGAAAAACGAAAAGGAATAATTCATTTAATATATCATTATGGCAACGAGTAAATATATCAACTTTTCACATTTTAATATAAGATCTGTTCATACAGGGTTTGACATGTTTTCTGAAATGGTTTTAGGGGACTATCTGAAACGTGGTTGGATTCATCTTTTCCAGATTACGGTATACAGCTTCCTGGTTATAAAATTATTCGT
The DNA here is from genome assembly GCA_936432065.2 of Rutpela maculata. Lineage (NCBI taxonomy): Eukaryota > Metazoa > Arthropoda > Insecta > Coleoptera > Cerambycidae > Rutpela > Rutpela maculata. Next base: position 101,673,211 of record OW386291.2, read on the forward strand.
AAAGACCGGAATGGAAGAGGTGGAGGTGTTGCTTTTTTTGTTAAAAATACCTTTAAAGTTAATATTTTAGATACTGCAAATTTAGATGGTGAAGAAAACCTTCTCGAGAGCTTGTGGATTTCTGTAAAAATCTCAGGTAAGTAAGTGTGTTTGGGCACTCTACATAGACCACCAGATTTCAATTGTAAAAAATGTTTGGAACACTTGGAAAATATTTTAATCAACCTGATACCTGAATTTGATTTGGTTATTTTCGGTGGTGATCTTAATATTGATGTCTCTGATAGCAATAACTACTACAGTTTACAGTTACAAGATTTGTTAAGTAAATACAATCTTCATCAGATAGTTTCTCAACCCACACGAGTAACAAATACATCTAATAAAATCATTGATCTTATAGTTACATCTAGTAATGAGATTATTGTTGATACTAATGTTATTGGCATGGAAAATATTTCAGATAAATCTTTGGTTACTTGTACTATAAAGATTGCTAAAGAAAAACATTAACAAAATTTTCACACCTATAGAGATTTTTCTAACTTCAACTATGACTCTTTTTTGGTGGATCTGAGATCAATCAACTGGAATTACATTTATTTACTTCGTGATGTTAATGAAATGATCGAGTTTTGGAATGCCAGTGTAATTTATCTGTACGATTTACATGCTCCATATAAAACAGTTAGGATAACAAAACCTCCGGCTCCTTGGTTAACCGATAACTTAAAATTAATGATAAAACTCAAAAAGAAGGCACTTGCTAAATATAAAAAATTGAACACCTTAATCTCTTTTGATGAATATAAACAGCTCAGAAATTTTGTAAATTATTCTGTAAAAATGGAGAAAAAAGCTTATTTACAGCACAAATTTAAAACAAATCCTAAAGATTTTTGGAAAACATTAAAATATTTAAATATTAATAATAGTAATAGTGATCCTATTTCTTTTGACTTATTTGAACCAACAGTTTTTAACGATTTTTTCATTAATAATGTGCTGCAAGTGGCCAATGTCGCCAACAATCCACATATCGATAAATACCATGAAACCTATGTGAACAATGAGGATAAATTTTCGTTCATAGAAGTCTCACCTGAAGAAGTTGAAAGGGCTTTCCGTTCTATAAATTCTAATGCCAGAGGATCTGATGATATCGGTCGCAAAATGCTGGAATTATTGCTCCCACAACTTAGTGAGGTTTTAACTTTTATAATTAATAAGTGTCTTGCTACTTCTGTTTTTCCAAATGTTTGGAAGTTTGCTAAAAACAGTAATCCAACTGCTCTGAGTCACTTCAGGCCAATTAGCATTCTACCTATATCTAAAATTTTAGAGAAAATAGTAGCAGACCAGATTAATACATTTTTAACAATAAAAAAAATATTGCCTCCGAATCAGTCAGGGTTTAGATCTCATCACAGCACTACAACTGCCTTGCTCCATGTTACTGATGAGATCTTCAAAGCTTCGAATTCTAATTTAAATACATGTTTAATTTTACTTGATTTTAGTAAAGCTTTCGACACCTTGAACTACGATATCCTATGTAACAAACTGGCTTATTTTGGATTCGGTGAATCCTCCGTCGCATTTTTTGTTAATTACCTGCGAGACAGATATCAGAGGGTCGAGTTAAAATGCAATTTTTCCAATTTTGAGCCAGTTAAGCAAGGCGTTCCACAAGGGAGCATTTTAGGACCTTTATTATTCTCCATATACACTGCTGATTTCTATACTTGCGTTAACTATTGTAATAGTCATCAATATGCTGATGACACGCAACTTTTTTTCTCTTTTCGGATTGATAATCTCAGAGATTCCGTTGATAAAATTAATACTAACCTAAAACGTATATCCGAAATGTCTGAGGCACATAACTTAATCCTTAACGAATCCAAAACTGTAATGCTGCTCTTTGGGCCTCAAAACAAAACTATAATAAACAACTGTGATTTTCAAATTAACCTTAATAATGTTACTTTAAACACTACTGAATTTGCTAAAAATCTTGAATTATTCTTAGATGTTAACTTGAGATTTTCTAAACATGTCAGCTATATAGTACAAAAGTCCTACCTAAAATTAAAATTATTTTACATGCATAAAGATTATCTAAGTGTAGATGTGAAATTGAAATTATGTGAGTCCTTAATTGTATCCTATATTAATTATTGCGTTGTGGTTTACTGGCCTGCCTTGACAACGGGAGACAAGCTTAGTTTACAAAAAATACAAAATGCTTGTGTAAGATTCTGTTACAATTTACGCAAATTTGACCACATATCCAATAAATTTCTGGAAACTAGATGGTTGAATCTCAATGAAAGATATCAAGTACATATGGCATGCCTTACATTTAACGTTATTAAAACACAATGTTCCGAATATTTATTTACAAAACTTGTGACTGGTGATGATACCCACCAACGCTCCACTCGCTTCTGTAATTTATTCAGAGTGCCCAAACACAGAACTGCCCCATTTGAAAGAAGTTTTTCCTACAATGCTGTTTGCATACATAATAAGATACCCCAAGATGTCAGGGACTGCCAACATATTACCACTTTTAGAGGACATGTCAACACTCTAACTCTGGACAACAGGGAAAATTTACTGGTAGTTTAATTTTTTTGGTCCGTTTAATTTTGTTTCTGTTTTTTACAACTAGTACAAAAATCTACTTTTACTGTTTCTTTTTTCTTTCTTTTTTCCCCATATATATATATATATATATATATATATATATATATATATATATATATATATATATATATATATATATATATATATAATGAAGGATAGTCACGTCCGACTAGTTAAAGAACAATCTAAATTTAGTTGTCCTTGTCCGAAGCCCTACTAAATTTAGATTGTTATATATATATATATATATATATATATATATATATATATATATATATATATATATATATATAACAATCTAAATTTAGTAGGGCTTCGGACAAGGACAACTAAATTTAGATTGTTCTTTAACTAGTCGGACGTGACTATCCTTCATTATATATATATATATATATATATAAGCACGTCCGACTAGTTAAAGAACAATCTAAATTTAGTTGTCCTTGTCCGAAGCCCTACTAAATTTAGATTGTTATATATATATATATATATATATATATATATATATATATATATATATTGATATGTTTTCTGGGTACTAAAGAAAGAGAAAGAAATTTGTTAATTTAATTTTTAATTAAATATTAATCTAGAAAGCAGAAATTTTTATATTCGGCGCCACTGCTTCCTAGTTTCCCAGCAAACACACATTTATTAGCATGAGTTACCAATAGGTGTCACTCTATCTCAGTGCAGATTCTTTAGCTCAAATTAATAAAATTCAAATCAAAATCATAGATCAAATAATAACAATTTTATTTAAGAAAAGTAGATCAGATTAATTTACAAAATTTTAATTTAGTTGAACCTTGGCCTTGAGTTTCTTATATTTAGGAAACAAAATTCTGCCCTTTTATTTTAATTACAAATACTTATTCTAAGAAAATGAAAGAAATCATTGCTTTATTTAATATCGATAAAACAGGTACCTGTATGCGACGTGACGTCCCGGTACGAATCACTGATTTGTTGCACTACACTGTTGTGATCCTGGTTACCTGCAAATTCCCTCGATTTCTCGTGCCGTGCCTTTGTGGTAATTTTGTTCCTTGTGAAATTTGTTCAATTTGATGTGCCTTGGACGACTTTGATGCTAAAATATTGGATTAATACCGTATGGCTTACTTGAAAATCCGGTAAGTCAAATTTGACAAACAGCTGACATTTAGGTTATATTTCGATGATAATTATTTTGTTTTTTAAACCTTGCAACATTGGTTCCTCTTACTTCTCAACTTATCAATGTTTGATTTACATACTTTTCTTCATCTGAATTTAAATTTTCTTTACTATTTGTAATAATTTCTGGACTCAATTTTGAAAATAACTCTCTTCTTTTTATTACAAAATCAACAACCTATAACAAACTTTTCATGGAAACGTTCCTTGTTTCTTGAAAACTTTGTTAATTAATGACTTTTTTCTGAAATTAGATAACTAGACCTGTCAAAATTTCATAAATTTTATTTGGTTATGAATTTAAATTTTTCTTTTAGACCTTCTCTGTCTGTTTTACTGTTTGAAACAGATTCCTTATTTAATTCTGATTCTTTCAGTATCCCTTTTATTTCTCTAGGCTTTATATTTAAGTAGTTCCAAAACGTTGCATGATTTTCACATAATTTCTATTTTAAACAATTTACACTAGATTTGATGCATGATTTACCTTTCTTAATCTTCTTACTAACTAGCTCTCTTAATTCTAATTAACAAATTTACTTTTCAGTATGAATAAATGCTAACTCTATAACTTTTTATTTTCAGAACTCGTAGTCAATGTTTCTTCAGTCCTTGAAGTAGTGTCCTTTTACCTACCGAACTGAAAATCATTTTGAAATGTTCTTTGCAGTGTTTTCTTTCAACTGCCTGCATAATAAATAGGAAAACAATGTTTTTAACAATCTAATATTTAAATAACCAGTGACAGCACACAAATTATGGTTACTGATGGTCAACACTGAAACTTTAAACTACAATTAACATATGGAATTCAGCATGTCTCAGGTTTAATCTAAGGTAATAGTCTTTGATTTTAAATGTTTATGATTTAAACCCGAGCACTAATTTTCGAGAAATCTTAGATTTAAGTTTTATTTGTGCTCCTTTTCTTTTTAAAGAGTCTTTATGTACACTATAGAATGTTTATTCAGTTTGTTTGTGAATTTTCACTTCCTTTTATGTTTTTTGTCACCTATATTGTTTAATATTTTAGTTTTAAATTATTTTCTTGCTTTAATTTCAAGTTTTAAATTTTCAGATGTGGAAATTTCCATTTCCTATTTTGTGGAAGTTTTTCCAGTTTGATGAGCTCCGGATCAACCTATGATTGTCTATTAGTCAGAAACACTCTAACGATGGATTCCTGATATGATTTTTCCACCTTTGGTTTTGTATTTAAGAAGTCTAGCTTCTGAAGATAAAGTGAGATTTTACAAATTTTTAAACCTACTTATTTTAAAATTTAAGCATTTTACAATATTTATTGTTACTATTTAATCTCTGTCTTTCAATTTGAATTTGTTTACTGATAGTATGTTTACTATCGATAATTCATGTTAGTTTTAAAGTTTTTGCTTTGTAATCTTTGAATTCTTTGATGCAGAACTGCAAACAGTGGCGTAGATTATTTATTTTGATAATGAAACTTATTGTCTCTCTCATGAGTCAAGATATCATATCAATATATATATATATATATATATATATATATATATATATATATATATATATTTATATTTTTGTATTTTATTCGTGTCATTTATGATTATTTATTACGCACGACTCATGATAGTATTTTTTGATAGTGACTTATTATTGATGGTTACGTGGAAGAGCATGTATATGAACGTCGCCATCAAGTTCTATTTATTGCTTTGTTATTTTGCATTTAATTCAAATAAAGACACATTTATTATATATGCACTTCTAGTAAAGGAATATACATCGTGGTCATCCAACAGAAAAATAATTGATAATTAAAAAGTATCAAACAGAGAGGGATGTTTTTTGTAAATATCTTAACAGATTTCTTTGTACCACATTACAATCACTATTCACTCTTTATATGTAAATAGTTCGCAGCTTAATTAAATATTAAATTTAATTTTAATTAAATATTACCAGTAATTATATTATGTATAACAATATAAACATTCACAATAAACTTATTAAGCCGAATGTCAGTGGAGGATTTAAATTTAATCGGTCAGATTTTTATTAGAAAAATGCGCACAGATCTGACAGATTTATAATAAAAATTCTCCTAGAGAAACTTTTATAATAAATATTATATTGGAGTATTTTTTATAAAAGTCTGAAAAATCTGCCATTAGACTTTGTTAAAAAGCTTTGTTGAATAAGAATTTTACAATATCAGTGAAGCAACTGAAGCAAGTTTATAAGCATACAATTTTTTGGTAAAAAATCTCATCCTCTTCGACATTCTATGCTCGATGAAATTTGAGATGAATCAATAAATTCATGTAAAGGAAACTGAAGCGCTCAATTGAATTACAACCGGTTTCTGAAAGTAATATCCGGTTTCCATTGAACAGAATTTGTCTGCATATTATATGAATACGCGATGTGAAGTATTCTACTTTTATTATTTTTAATAGACATATTTCATGTTATTGCGACATATTTCATGTTATTGCAAACGGTACAATAATTGTACTTGGAATTTTCTGAAAATAAAGTAATATTTTCTTTTGTATTTGAGACTGAAATTAATTTACAATATATGTATTTCAACAACATATATAAAAAATATTTTTTTAATTCTGCAAATATGATAATAAAATGAAAAATAAATAAATGCGGTATTTCATAAACCGTTTACTTTTAGAAAAAAAAATTATAATAATAACGTCTATCGTAGACACTGAAAATGTACAGAAACGGGAGTTCGACATAGCCATTCTTCCACTTTCCATATTTGTTACTTAATTATTACACTTAACTGTGTATAAGTATATATAAAATGCAAAAAATTAATATTGAAACGTGCAAAATGTCCAATAGGTTATAAATGTACACCAAGAATATATGCAACAAACATTATACATATATAATACATAGTGGAATTGCTTAATTCGAATTTTCTTAAGAATCATTCAGATTGTGATACTAATCTGAAATTGGATGAGCATAGACAGTTTTTTGAGAGGAACAAAATGAGATATATAGTGCCACTCAGAAAAAAAATTGGTTCGGTCGTTATAACCTCAATATCGACATTATCTTGAAAACAGCGAATTGTATCAATATTTTTGTAATTACACAAATTAAAGTAAACTAAATTTTCTACAAAAATCATGTAATGAGTTTTTTTGTGACTCCATTAGTTTTCTCGGTGGCGGGAAAATTATATATTTAAGTATAGCTGTAATATAATTCTATTTTTAATAAAAAGTACTTAAATAATTTTTTTTGTAAGCTTTATTTTAACTAAATATTTCTACTCTAGTGATTTTTTATAAAATCGCAAAGAAATGAATGCCTAAAAATTAAAACTTTCAGTCACTTCACAGCAGTCCCCATCACATAAACAGAGTACCTACCGTACATTTTAACTCTGCACGAGCGCATGAATATTTTTTACTACATGTAACTCGACATTTACACGAAACCAGCTCCCGACAAGCTGAAGTAGCTTCTGGAGATGTGGCCCAAAAAGGGTGGTAAACTCCACCCCCAAGAATCAGGATCTGGATGATTATTATTATTATTATTATTATTAATATTATTGTTATTGTTACCAATGTATTATTCTTATGTATGACATTACTCATAACAATAATACTGTCGTATTAACGTATTAAACGATCTGCGCGACATCATATTAAATAATGATTGACAATCGTGTACCGCTGATCGTTTGGCCTAATTGTAGGAAAACCGTTTAGTTTATGACAAAAAAGTATAAATGTTATTTTGTAGTGAATTTTGTGTTCTTCAATTTTACTTAGGAGTTTTTTTGTCATAAGTACACGGTTTTCAAGATAATCCCAAAAAACTGCCCGCAAACTTATTTTTTTTAAGATGGCCGCCGAAAAATTTTTTCCGCTTGGCACTATATCACATTTTATTCGCCAAAAGAAACTTTACCCCTATGCCAAATTTCATGTTAGTATCACAAAGTGAACGATGGTTATGCTTAGCAACTCCACTAAAATAGGTTATACCGTGTGTGTAGTGGCGGGCTAGGCATATGGAGTAAGAATTACAACATCGCGTGTGCCAGCTGGCTGAAATGAAATTACTGAGAGCTGGGATACTCCGCTGACGGACGAGTTTACTGCGCTGTGTTGTCATATCTCTCGCGCTACGTGAATGTACATGCCTAATGGGCCATTACACGCACGGTATACATATACATCAAGGGTTTTAACTTTTTCTTAAATGTACCTATCGACTTATTTAAAAATTGTAGGACATAATTTATTACTGTCTGCACGGCGCGGCATATGCAAAGCTCCCTTAAAATTTCACAGTTTTATGCTTAGATGTGGTATAACCAACAACTATAACAGTCAAATCATGTATACAGGGTGTTTGGTAGAGCGATGCAGACCCTTAACATTGAGATATAGGGGGTGATTTAGTATCTATATGACACAACATATCTATATGGAAATGCTACGGTTTTCATATAATGCCCACTTTTTTAAAATCTCCATTTCCATCATTTATGTAATTATTTGGCACTAAGTTTAACTTTTGATATTCAGAAATATATTTGTTCTTTATTTGAAATAAATAAACTGTCAAAAGAAAAATAATTTAAAAGTTTCTGATTAAAAAGAAATACCTAATACATTTATAGGAAAAAAATTGTAAAGTTAACTTAAGGTGCCGAATTTCAAAACATTATAATTTTTTTCAAAATGTTGTCTAGATATTACAATCATTTTGCAACCGTCTCTATTTTATTCATCTTTAATTGGCATTGTCATACATACATCAATTATTATCATGTATTAAAAAAAGACAAAACAATATCAATTGGTAATAATTTGTCATTTAATCGAAAATTAAATATGTGAAGGTTTTCAAAAAAAAAAAATCTAACTTATCAAAATATTCATTATTCATTATATTTTATATTCGAAATAAGATCCATTATTTCAGCCGTATTTGTCCTTGGTATTATTTTTGTTTGTAATTGTAGAGCAGTTTGCTCCATTTTCGCTACCAGTTGAACATAGCTTTAAATTTCCTCATTTTAGACAAGTTCTTTCAATCTACCCCATACGAATGGGTCCATTCAGTAGCATTAAATTTGGGAACCCATAGGTCTATTACATACGACATATTCGATCTAAGCGAACTGTCGCACGGTAGTGAGCTGGTCATCTGTCAGATTTAACGCCGCTGGACTTCAAATAGGAAGTCCATCTCGGAAATGCATTCAAAGTAATGTGTGTAATTCCGAACATAAGAAATACAAATTTTGTAACCATCTAAATAAAGTTTTTGAAAAGACAGCCTTATTTTTGTTGAAACACTTAACATATTTACTTTCCTGTTAAAAAAAATCATTGAAATTCTCTTGTCTTTTTTTAGTAACTGATAAAACTTGATGGTATGTAGGTATGTAAGATAATATCAATAAAAGAGGACAGAGTAAAGAAGCTTTCAAAATAATTCTAACATCTAGAGACGACTTTTTAAAAAAACTTATAAAACTTTCAAATTCTGCATCTTAAATTACCATTACAATGATTTTCATATAAATATATGTTTTATTTTTTTCAAATCGACAGAAACTTTTAAATTATTTTTCTTCTGGAAGTTTATTTCGGATTAAGAAAAAATATTTCAGAATATCAAAAGTTAAACTTATTGCGTAATAATTACATAAATTTGAAAATGGAGAATTAAAAAAGTACAAAATTGGCATTATAAAAAAACCGTAGAATTTTTCATAAAGGTATGTTTGGCGATATAGATGAAAAATAACCCTCTCTGTTCAGGATTGGCATCATTTTAGCAAACACCCTGTACATATATCTGATTTTAGCATTAATAAATCTGAAAAATATTGTGGCTGCTTATTTTTTACAAGTTTGTACAAAAATATAAAAGTAATTATCACGCTCTTTAACATCAACTCGCGTAAACATGAGCACCATATAGTATTTGACAGACAAAACTTAAGCAAACGTTTTGAATTTTTGAATGTAATAATCAATTTTACGAGTTTTAGTTTGTTGTTTTCATCTATTTCATGTTTTAACTTGTAAATTGATTTTAATATAACACACGAGCATCTGAATATATTGCTGGTATGCTGATCCAAGCTAAGATTCTTATCCATCGTTCCTGCTAAACTTTTAGATTTATTTATCCATTGAATTTTAGTATTATTCGTTATGATATGAAAATTATCTAGATGGGGATCAGATATTAACCTTTTATTTGTGATACAAAGTGCTCACGATTTTTTGGATTACCTCTGAGTTCATTTCTATTGCAGCATGTACAAATACCACTTAAATCTTCATGTAGATCTTTCACTAAACTTGAAAATTACATTATATAGTTATACGTACATCAAGTTTTGAAGACTTATATATTGGATATCATCTGCATACAAATGCAAGTGGCAATCCAATTCTGCACCTGGATGGTTCAACTTAAATACCGAAAACAAAATATGTCCCAGTATATTGCGCTGGGGCATCACTTAACACCTGCTGCATGAACGAGAAAATATTTGTACCTATTTTATCAAATTGTCTTTTATTTCACAAATAATCCCTAAACTAGTGCAAAGCAAGCAATCAATAAATTTGCATTGATCATATCAAACGCTTTGCTTTGATCGAGTAAAATGAGACCAGTTAACTTGGAATTATCCATTGCACTGCTAATATTATTCATAACTTTTAAAATTGTGTATTGGTACCGTGTTTTTGTAGAAATCCCGATTTAATGTCAAAATATTTCAGGAAAGTTTTAAATTGATAATTACAATTTTTTCGATAACTATGGATACACAGGATACAATATTTATAGGGCGTAGGTCGTCACAAGTTAATCTTTTTGGAATCGGTAGCACGGCTGCTGCTTTCCATATGTTGAAAAATGAACTGGTGTTTAAAGAATAATTAACTAGATAAGTTAAAATATATATACAGTATGACGGAATTAATTTTAACATGTCAGCATTATTATTACCTACATCATACGCTCTCCATTTTATGGATGAAACCGTCCTACAAACATAGTTTTGTTTTATCAGTAGAGTCAATTTGTCATTTGACTCGTGAATAATTCTTATAAGATATTATCTTTCTTTATACTATAGAAGAGGTTGCCTCAATCATTAATTCAGGTTTTCTGGAAAAATAACATGTCCGCTATGTTGGAAATATTACGCTCAAAATTGTTTTTTCTCGATTATCTCATTTCCTGTTAGTTTTACCCTAAAATTACCTATTACCAATATTGTGGGGAATAAAAGAAGCTACAACTTGTACTTAAACTCTATTGTTGATACTTTATGATTTACAGCCGCCGGAAAGGAAACATTTGTGCTTCTCCCCAGATTTCTGCAATTATTTCTGTTCTAGTTATTCCCACCTAGTAATTAGTTATTACCGATATTGTAGATTATAAAATATACTAAAACTTTTGTCTAAATAATTTTTATCTACGGTCAATTGTTAAAAAATTACAGCAGCTGCAAGTTTGAAGAAGTTTCTTGAATTTAGGAAAAATGTCTGCCCCGTTGTTGTTCCGGCGTTATTAATACTCATTGTTGATTTTGCATAATCAATAAAATTTACTTACACTAGTGTTGTTTCTTTAAAATAATGAATTTTATCTGAATTTTTCTAGTTTTTACTGATATGCCACACAACAATTTTTCTCTATTGCGAATACTTTATGATTTACTCCCTTCAAAAATATGTGAATATTTATACATCACTGCATATTTTTGCAATTATCTCTGTCCCCATTGCTCCTACGTAGTAAGTAGCTATTATCAATATTTAGTCTAGTAGAATTAATAAAAAAAAGACTGAAATTTATTGTAAATCGTTTCAGGATGCCACGTGGATTTAACGATAGTTTTATTGATTACGAACATGACCCTGAATTTGGTCCACTTTTTGACAGCCGGAACATTGTTTATTTAACGATTTATTGTTGAAAAATTCAAAAAAATCGACTTTTTTAAAGATAACTCAAAGATCTTTGACGATACGTTTTTCAATTTGTAGATACTGTTAGAACTTTGAAAAATGGTTAATTTGAGAGATGTTTCGTTTGAAACGCTTGAAAATTTGTTTAAATAATTGCAAAAAACCGCGAAAATTTTAGCAATTTGCAAATATTTTTCATTTTTTAACAAAAGCACATTAGTACTTGAACCTTTGACGAAATATGTCTTTTATTACCCCAAAGTTATCCCTAAAATTTCATCAAAAAATTTTAATTAGTTTGAGATATTCAATTTGTTTATTAAAAAGATAAATAATGTAAAATGCAAATTCACCCAGTTCCCGTTGTCGTAGAGGGTTGATCTGGACATCCTTTTTTTTGTTGAGATTTAAACTTTGTGTTTTCATTAATGGCAAGTCAAATTTGCATTATTTTCAACTTCAAAATGGCGTTTGAAAAAGTGTCACATTTTGAGGTTAGGTTTTTTGCTAATAACTTTTAAACAAATGGAGATTTTGCAATATCGTTCTCATGGTGTGGCCGCACCTTCAGCTTTTATTGATTTTTGTAATTATTTCAGTAATTTTTAATTTTGATAATAGGGGACACTACCGCACCGATAGAAATTAATTTAAGTATTCATTCATTCGTTTTAAGAAAGTCGAGAGTATAGTATAGATAGTAAGGTACGTTAGAATCGCGACACGTGCGAGGAACTAGTAATTTGTAAATTTTGTTTTTACCCTTTGGCATAGGCCAATATAGTATTTTACCTAATTCGTTAAGGTGTCAAGTGCATAGAATATCAGAATCCCTACTTCCATTTCCACCTTTTTATTCCCCGTCTCTGATATTCGAAGCAGGTGTCAAAAGGAGCGGAGCTGCCGAATTGGGGTAAGTGAAAACTTACAATAAATTATATCTACTACTTAATATTGTAAATCTAGACAGTCCACTCATAAAGCGTATGTGGTCGCTACACCATTCTCATATCTTTGTTGCTGGGGTCTTTTCACACATTTTTCAAAAAAAAATGACTTATTAGGAGCCGAGATGATTTTTTTTTTAATAAATTCTTAAAAAAAATTTTAACAAAAAATAATTGTTTATAACAAATTATTGTTTAATTAGGAAAAAATCGACATGACAGATATTATTATTTCATCACGCTAACCAAAATTTAAAAAAAAGTCAAAATCGGAGAAACGGTAAATTTTTGGTTGACGGATTTGAACTTGTCTCGATCATTTTATGAACGTGTTACAGATACGACTCATGCTTCTCACTCCTGTTCTGACGCTGATTTAAAATTAATTATTGTTATCGTTGCAAACTGAACTATTTCCCCCAAACTCAGCTCTATTACAAAGATAGACTACTAAACTAGTTGTTCGCCAAATTTCAGCTGTTAATGTTTATTAATAAACAAATTACGAATTTATTAAAAAAAAAATCATCTCGGCTTCCAGTACGGCTAGTCATTTTTTGTTTTGAAAATGTGTAAAAAAACCCCACCTGAAAGAGTTTAAGAAACTAGTCAGATAAAGACAAAGAGAAGCGTGGAGAACCTACTGTGAGGAAATCGAAGACTACTCACAGACCGCTAGGCTTTGCAAAATCCTCGCCAAAGATAAAGACCATGACCTTTGCCTACTAAAAAAGGACGATGGCACAAGAACTACCGACCTTCGTGGAAGCCTAGAGTTACTTATGGAAACTCACTTCCCGGAATCTGTGATAACAGAACGGAAGGAATGGCCAAACGAAGTCGACACTCAGCCCTCAGACTTGGATTGGCAAATGGCCAACCAAGTAGTGAGCGAAGACAGGATAAGATGGGCAATACAGAGCTTCTCTCCTTTCAAATCACCAGGCATTGACGGCATCTATCCCGCCCTACCGCAATGGGGACTGGATGAACTATTGCCGCACCTGGTCGGAGTATTTAGGGCGAGCTGACCACACCTTCATATTCCAGAGATATGGAGAGAAGTGAAAGTTGTGTTCATTCCAAAGACAGGGCGGATGGATTATACCACCCCCAAAGCATATAGGCCTGTCAGCCTAACCTCGTTTCTCCTCAAGACGATGGAGAAGCTATGTGAACGATACATAAGGGATGTCGTAGTGAAAGACAACCCTTTGCATCCCAACCAACATGCATACACATTGGGAAGATCCACCGACACCGCCCTCCATGCGGTCGCGAGTCGGATTGAGAAATCCTGGGACAATAAAGAGTCCACCCTAGGTGTATTCATAGACATAGAAGGTGCGTTTGATAAAACCACCTTCCCAAAAATCACGGCAGCCCTAGTGGAGAGAAACGTCCCCACGATTATGGGAAGCTGGATATCCAACATGCTCTCCAAAAGAGCTGTACAAATCAGTGTGGGAGACGCTTCTGTACGAGGAATGGTCTCGAGAGGCTGCCCGCAGGGAGGTGTAATATCACCACTGCTATGGAACTTAGTTCTCGACAGCCTCTTGCGCCACCTCAACTCAGAGGGTTTCCACACAATCGCCTACGCAGATGATGTAACAATACTGCTCAACGGAAAATTTGAAGGAGTCCTCTGTGAAAGGATGCAGGGGGCTCTAAGAATAATTGAAAAATGGTGCAGAGAACACTCGCTGTCTGTTAATCCCAGGAAGACGGAGATGGTTCTCTTCACAAGAAAAAGGAAACCAGGAGCACTGAAAGCACCAGTTCTCCTGGACACAACACTAAGTTTCGCATCAGAAGTGAAATACCTTGGGGTAACCTTCGACGCCAAACTAACATGGAATCTTCACTTAGACAGAAGACTAAAAAAGGCTTACATTTCTTATGAGCAGTGCCGCAGGACCGTGGGGAAAACCTGGGGAATGAAACCCAAAGTGGTCATGTGGATATACACTGCCATCATAAGACCAATGATAACCTATGGAGCTGTGGTCTGGTGGCCTAAGAGTAAACAGACTACAGCGAGAGCCAAGCTCAGCCAAGTGCAGAGAGTTGCCTGCCTAAGCATAACAGGAGCTATGCGAACAACGCCGACGAGAGCAATGGAGGTAATGCTGTGTTTGCCACCACTGGATTTACATCTAGGAGAAGTGGCCTTAATAACAATGGCACGCCTCAAGTCCGTTGGCCTACAACCAAATGTAGGCTGTGGGGAGACCAGAAGTCGCCTGTGGAACGAGGCTGTCAGGAAGACGCCTCTTCTACAGGCATGCACAGATGGCATCTCTCCCCGATTTGTCTTTGATAGACCCTACACAATACAGACAAACAGTGAAAACGAGACCGCTGGTGAAGGTGTGATTAACATTTTCACAGACGGATCAAGAAAGAAGGAGGGGGCAGGATGTGGAATATATTCCAGAAGCCTGCAAATCCAATATAAATGGACTATGGATGAGCGAGCCAGCATAGTACAAACTGAACTGGCGGGCATAACCATAGCCGCAAAAGAGATTGTCCGCAGACAAACTACGGGCAAAACAATCAGGATCTACACAGACTGTAGACAATCACTACTAGCCCTGAGAAGTTACAAAATAACCACAGGAGCAGTATGGGAATGTCATCAAGCACTTGTGGGTGCCTCCAGTACGAACAACATCTCGGTATGCTGGGTGAAAGGACACGCACAGTGCAGTGGCAACAAAAAAGCCGACAAACTGGCCAAGAAGGCAGCAGGCCAACTTATTTTTGGACCAGGCCCGGCCAGTCTGTTACCGATTACGGCGATAATACAATTAATTAAGGAGAACACCCACAACGAATTTAAGAAGCTGTGGGATGAAACAAGCAGCTGTCAGCTTGCTAGGGAACTACTCACGTATCCCAACAAGAAAACAGCAATGGACTACCTGGCAATGACCAGAAGGAATCTACGTTTTATAACAGGAATCCAGACTGGACACTGTCCGCTAAGGAAACATCTATACAATATGAGATTAAGCGAAACACCTCTTTGCAGAGGTTGTGAACAAGAAGATGAGACGGTTCAACACGTACTCTGTGACTGTTCAGCCGTCTCATCAATTAGAGAATCCATCTTGGGAGAGCGTTGGCCTACCTTGGCCAATGTAAGGGAGATGCCCCTAGGCAACATCACCACCTACTTCGAAAGAATAGGTTGGCTGGAGGCCTAGGCGAGTGTCTGCCCAGAGGGAGGATGTACAAGGGGTCCAATGGGGCCTAAGTGCTGTGGTTTTTGACCACCCTCCTGCTAATTCCATACTCCATACTCCAACCCCAGCAATAAAGATATCAGAACGATATTGCAAAATCTTCATTTGTTTAAAAGTTATTAGCAAAAAACCTAACCTCAAAATGTGACACTTTTTCAAACGCCATTTTGAAGTTGAAAATAATGCAAATTTGATTTACTATTGATGAAAACGTAAAGTTTAAGTCAGCAAAAAAAATGATGTACAGATCAACCCTCTACGACAACGGGAACTGGGTGAATTTGCATTTTACATTATTCATGTTTTTAATAAACAAATTGAATATCTCTTAAACTGATTAAAATTTTTTGATGAAATTTTAGAGGTAACTTTGGGGTGATAAAAGACATATTTTGTTAAAGTTTCAAGCACTAACGTGCCTTTGTTAAAGAATGAAAAATATTTGCAAATTGTGAATATTTTCGCAGTTTTTTGCAATTATTTAAACAAATTTTCAAGCGATTTAAATGAAACACCTCCCAAATTAACCGTTTTTCAAAGTTCTAACAGTATCTACAAATTGAAAAACCTATCGTAAAAGGTCATTGAGTTATCTTTAAAAAAGTCGATTTTTTTGGAATTTTTGAACAATAAATCGTTAAATAAACAATGTTCCGGCGGTTAAAAAGTGGACCAAATTCAGGGTCATGTTCGTATTCAATAAAACTATCGTTTAGTCCACGTGGCATCCTGAAACGAATTACAATATGCATATTTGCTAATTCCACTGGCCTAATTGTCGATTATAAAATTTCCCAAGGATTTTCTTGTATTACCAATTGTTTACAAATTACAGCACTTTGAAAATTTTATTATTTTTCAAACTTGCGAGTTGCTGTAATTTTTAAACAATTGCCCGTAGAAGAAAATTCTTTAAACAAGAATTTTGGAGAATTTTATCATCTATAATATTGAAGACATTACTACATGGAAGCAACGTTGATAATTGCAAAAATCTGCAGCGAAGCACAAATTATCACCATTCTGACTGCTGTAAATCGTAAAATATTATTAACAGAGAAAAATAGTTCAAATAAAAGTTGTAGCTTTTTCATTTTTTACAATATTCCGACGTTAAATAAATAGATTTAAAAAATGCCTAATTTTAGGGTAGAATTAGCAGGAAAGGAGGTAAATAAAAAAAAATTATTTTACTTTCAGTAGTTTTTAAGAAGTGTTAATTCAAACAATTGTTAATTTTGCAAACATTCAGGCAAAACTTTTTAATTTTTTAGATCACCTGAATTATGCAAACGTGTGACAAGACGTTGTGTATAATAGGAAGACAGGAATTATTTTATTAAATCGAAGTATAGATTTAAGTAAAAAGTGATTTTAAAAATACAAATCCTTAAATGCGGTCTAACACCAGACAGTGTGAAGGTCCTCTAAGGCAACACCATGATATTTCCCTGTCATATATGTTAAAAAATAAAGTTGTTTTTGCAAAGAATCTTTACGATATTATATAATTTTTTCAGCAAATCCGCTTGTATAAGTTATAGTTATGTAAACTTTATGAAACAATTTCTATTCCCTGCACAAAGGAAAAATATTATTTAAAAGGAATAACACCGAAAAAGCTGGCTTTGTTCAATGATTCTCACCCATTTATGAATTGTTTCGCATTTGGGGTGTAAAGGCACGAAGCGGATTCGAGTAATGCCAGATAGAGAAAAAGAGTTATTCCCTCATAAATTCTATGACCATACCTTTTCTATACTAAATAAATTTCTGTAACCATGTGAAACATAAAACAAAAAAGGAATGGAAAAGGTTTTGAAATAAAAAATATGATTCATATGTCGGTATTTTATATTACTATTTATATGAAATGTGCAGTAACTACCTGGGGATTTAAATGCGTTTTATTGAATCGACTTTTTGTATGAATATTGTTTGACGTTTTTTAATTTCCATAGATTAGGGAAGCAAATCCATTTCGAATGAACGAGTTTATGTTGGAATACGTGTATAGAGTACAATCAGCTTTATTTTATGCTAGAACTTTGTCAAAAACAAAATAATATACGTGAAAATGGTAGTCATTAAAATCATATACCAAATATTGTAAATGGGCCGATTCTTTAATTCAAGCGAGACACAACTGCATTTAACATTTGCAACTAAATTTACACTTGATTAGAGAATATTATTTAGGTATTATGCAAATCACAACTAACATACTTTATTATTTAATATGAAAGTACCAACTTTCTGTATATTGATTCTCCAATAATGAGTATTCTAAAGTATTTACCTAACTAGTATATTAGCGTGCCCAGATTAGGGCAACAATGTACAGAAAGTAGGTATTTTCATAATAAATAATAAAGTGCATAAGTTGTGATTTGCATAATACCTAAGTAATATTCTCTAATCATGATAAAAGCAAATAAATAAAAAATAATTAATTGTAAAAATAAATCAAGAATACGCTTGTAAATAATAAATGAATGTTTCTATACTCTATTGTTGAGAAATAGCGAGTTCAGAAAAACTTGTACAACTTTTCTAGAGATGAAATAGAATGTACGGTTCAATAATTGTTGTGAATGACTGAATTTCAATAAATAATTTAAGTATTTTCAATATTCTTTTGCCTTAAAATGCCAGGAATCCTATCATGTAATTCAATACTTCGTCAGTACTAGCTAGAAAAGTAGTTATTTTGATTGACTCTCCAATAATGAGTATTCTAAAGTATTTACCTAACTAGTATATTAGCGTGCCCAGATTAGGGCAACAATATACAGAAAGTAGGTATTTTCATAATAAATAATAAAGTGTGTAAGTTGTGATTTGCATAATACCTAAATAATATAAAAATCTCGTGTCACAGTGTTTGTTATCGAACTCCTCCGAAACGGCTTGACCGATTTTTATGAAATTTTTGGTGTATATTTGGTAGGTCTGAGAATAGGTCGTAGGCTTTTTTATACCCCTAGGTGATAAGGGTGGCCCTATCCAGAAATTTTCTTTTTATTTTTTGAACAAAAATTTATAATTTATATGGCAAAGCAACGATAAAAACAAATAAATAAAAAATAATTAATTGTAAAAATAAACATACTTTTGCTGAAGTATCATTTCATCTTCTCTAAGAGTATGCAAATGAGTAGTTCGTAGTATTAGTTTGAATACAAGGTCATTCTTGCCCAGCTTCGTTCAAATGAAAATTGCTCAAATTTTGCTGAAACCTATTTAATTGAGACTTATATTGTTTTGTAGAATATCTGCGATCACCAAGAGACAGTTAATTAAAATATTAAGATTGACGCACTCTTGCTTCTTCCACTGGTGTATTTTTTGCAATCAACATTAAATATTGAAAGCGGATTTCAATATTTTATATTCGAATTGAAGTGTTTCAGATTTGACGGTGCACTTTTTCTTTGTCAAAATTATCTTCTACCGGTTATGTCTTAGACATACAAGCCCTTTCATCAGCTCCTTAGTAACTTCAGCCCAACGGCTTAGAGAGTCATCCTCTTCGCCTCTTGCTATCTGGTTTTCTCAACAACAAAATACCGTCTGTCTGTTGTAATGGTCCATGTCTCATGGATGTAAAGAAAAGTGTGAGGAAACTCAGAAGAAACTCAGACATTAGCAAATGTGATCTATCTACGTTTCGTGATATTTGTGTCACACGCAATTTTGTTCAATAGGTAAATTACCGATATGGCCATCTGTATTTTTCGGCGAATCTCATTTTCGCAGTTGCCAATACTATCCACAAGGGTTTCAATGTATACCAACTTGTTTAATATCTATCTCAGAATCGCCTATCCTTAACGTGTTTGGTTGGCTTTCATTTCCTCGGTTTACAATAATTATACAAGCCCACAAAAAAAGTGATCTGTGCTGTGGTCTGACCAGACTGCCATACCTCTCCCTTGTATTTTGAGCCGCTGAGCATGAATCTGATCTTAGTCTTCCCCCTGCACGTCAGTTTTTTTTTAAGAACAAAAAAGTTTGTTGGATCAGAATATTGGTTACTCAGCTCATTCAAATCAGACTCCAAAAGTGATTCAACTTTAAAACTTCAACCTAATAACATTGCGGTACTTCAGTATTGACCACATAACTCAAAGAAACCGCAAAACACCATAACACTTTAAGCCCATAGTCCCTCAAATCTATAACCCTGGGAATCCAATGAAAATAGTGAGGAATCTAAATTGGAGAGTTAATGAGATTGTGACCTCGGATCCTTGTGCTTCAGTGTCATGCATCCACATGACAAAATGATCCCCTAACCTCAGCATCCCATAACCCCGTAAATCCTTAACTCTGAAGATCCAACGGAAAAAAATGGAGATTTTAAGTAAGGGAATTCGTGTCATTATGACATGAGGATCTTGGAATCGAGCACCCTATGGCACCATAGCGCTTCCTCCTCATAACTATATATTATTTTCTCCTTTGCCACTTCTGACTATTGTTATACAATTTTGTAATTGTCCCAAAACAAAATAAATTGATTTGATTTGATTTTTTGATTTAACCCCATAACCCTGAGGATTCAATGAAAAAATAGAAAGCTCTCATTGGGAATCAATTAGATTGTGCCCTCAGAACTTGTTACTAAGTAAGCCTATAGCGTTCCAGCAGCAAATCCTTCTACTACCCTAGTAACCCTGTAAACCCATAACTACATAACTCTGGGAATATAATAGAAAATTGTAAATAATCTGAGCAGGGGAATTCATGAGATTGGGTTCTCGGAATCTCGAAACCGAGTAGCTCGTGACCCCTTGGCTCCTAATCCAGGTTTAGTAAAAGTTCTTTCTGCCTCTTCTCTTTCCATAGATTTCATTTCGTTTCAAATTCACATGGCCCTCAGCATTTGCGGACTCGAACAATTGAAATCCCCAGTATGCTTAATATGACTAAAATATTCTTTAAGGTTATGTTATTTCCATCGTCTGCGGTGTGGTAGTCCAATTTTGCCTTCTTATAAGAATTATAAAATTTCTACTTTAAATACTAGTGGCATAGTGTACGTTATGATTGGCACTCGTAAAACATACATACCGGGTGGCTCAGCCGATAGGGACACTCTTGTAACTTTTGAATGGACGAATGGATTTTTCAGATTTGGTGTTGTGATATGGGACAAAATTTCCAATTATATGATGTAAAGAACTAAAATTACCGACTTCCGGTTTCGACGCAACTGACATGAAAATAAAATTTTTAAGTAGGACAAGCTGTATATTTTTCATTTTTTTATCCTGCTGGCCAAAATACATATGAACTGACAACTGAAATATTATTTTAATTTTCAAAAATATAGATTTTTTATTTATTTATTTTTTTCAATAAAAATACAAAAAGAAGGTAGACATTATGCATATCATTTTTTTCGTAATATAAGGATCTGGTTAAATAACAGGTTGTTCCATGGAATTCCGTTTAAAAGAAAGTAGTTTTCGTTGAAAAACCAATATTGTTGAACTTAATGAAGAATAAATCGTGTGTAATGTTAGTATCTGAAGAGATAATATTTTAAAGGTGTTTGAAGACCGATTTTTAACAATTTAGGCAAAATCCCGACCTTTTATGATTAAAACTAAAAATTTAAAAATTTATACTATTTGAACATCAAAATAATATTTGAGCATCAGATCATATGTATTTTAGCCAGCAGTATACAAATATGTAAAAATATACAGGTTGTCCCATTTAAAAAATTGACTTTCATGTCAATTGCAACGAAACCGGAAGACGGCCATTTTGGTTCGTTATTTCATATGATTGGAAATTTCATCCCATATCACTGCATCAAATTTGAAAAAAATCCATTGGTTCATTCAAAAGTTACAAGACTGTCTCTATCGGCTGAGACACCCGGCATACAGTATTTTTGTCACCCATAGGTAACTGCACCAGTTGATAGCGATATTAATATTGTAATATATGCGTGGTCGGTGGTCGCGCGAAAACGGACTTGAAGGGAAGAAAATGATTTTTTGTTTTTTGAATTTTTAAATGCATGTGGCATTTCTACATTAATCCAAAAAAGAAAAAAATAAGTTTCTCTTCCCTTCAGGTCCCTTTTCGCATGACCACGCAAACGATAGAAAACTTGCGATACGAAAGATATAATAAAAACTCACCTTTTTTCTGTTTCCACACATAAAGCTAGATCTACGTTTGTAGACACTCAGGACCAAATAAAATGTACTTTTTATTGTTGGAATATTTTCAATATGAAAAAGACTCTAGCAGAAATACTTGTGAAAAGTACTTCTTTTCAAAACTATTGATTAAAAGTATGCCACTCTCTATCAGCAGTAATAAAATGACGTAACTAACACATTGTAGAGTAAGAATAACAAATAATTGTATTTATTATAAATACATCACAATCTGTTAATTTTATTTTAAACGATTATTTTTAAATTCAATGGCCATAACAACGATAATTTTCATGAAAACTGAAATTAATGAAGTTGAAGATGTCATAGAAATTCAACGTAAAAATTTTATTTTTGCTCATCTAAAAAAAAAAAGTATAAAAACTTAAATGAAAGAAATGCGAGAGGTTTTCAAAAATACCACATTAAGTGTTTTTATTTCGAAAATTAAAAAAATTACATCAAATATAAAAGCAATGTTGAAACGTTTTAAAACTTTCTCCATTTAATTCACTTTCTACCTTTTAAAATAACGGAGAGAGTACAGCCACAACTTGGGACTCACTGTATATACCAATGGATCTTGTACACTCACATTTCTTTTGAAATCAAATACTATTATTACAATACAATTGATTACTTTTTAATTATTTGCTTTCATCATGATTAGAGAATATTAGTTAGGTATTAAGCAAATCACAACTTACACACTTTTTTATTTATTATGAAATTACCTACTGTATATTGTTGCACTAATCTGGGCACGTTAATACACTAGTTAGGTAAATACTTTAGAACACTCATTATTGGAGAACCAATCAAAACAACTACACTTCTAGCTAATACTGACGAAGTATTGAATTACACGATAAGATTCCTAGCATTTTAATGCAAAAAAAATATATTGAAAATACTTAAATAATTTATTTAAATTCAGTCATTAGTCATTAACAATTTTTTATTTAATATGAAGTTAACTACTTTCTGTATATTGGTTCCTTAATCTGGTCACGATATTATACTACTTAGTAAAACATTTTATAACAGTCACCATTGGAGAACCAATCAAACAACCACTCTTCTAGCTAATACCGACGAAGTACTGAATTACATGATAGGATTCCTAGCATTTTAAGGAAAAAATGTATTGAAAATAATTAATCATTTATTGAAATTCAGCCATTCAGGACAATTATTGAACGTTACATTCTATTTCAACTCTAGAAATGTTATAGAAGTTTTTCGAACTCGTTCTCATCAGTAGATTAGGACAACAATATACAGAAAGTAGGTAATTTCATAATAAATAAAAAAGTGTATAAATTGTGATTTGCTTAATACTTAAATAATATTCTCTAATCAAATACTATTATATCGATTTAGAACATTGCTATTTTAACGAATACGGAATATAATGTAATTTGATTTTGATACATCAAGTGGCAATAAATTGTTAGTAAACCATTAATATAAATGATCAAGCGTAGTAACTATTAATTTTGCGCCGCAGTGAGTCATGATTTCATGAAACATATCAGGGAAAAGGAATCAAATACAATTACATACAATTAAATAAAGGCTTTACCATATGGGATTACTGATCAATGTAAATAACGACCAGAATGTGGCCCAATATAGAACCTAGGGGGACACCCATTTTATTATCAAATAAGTTGACCTGTTGGAGATTTTCCTATTTTGTTCTAAACTATTTATTTTTATCATTGGTTCTGTTCACTTGATGGAAGAATCTCATCACATAACATGAATTATTATTGAATAAATTAAACGTTTCAGTGATAATTCATGTTGCAATGAAACTCTAGAAATATATTTTCCAGTAGGAGTTTTAAGTCTGAATTGATAAGTTACAACTGGCATTGCTGAAGTACAACTTATTACACTTTACGTTTTGACATATCATGATATTAATATAATTTTGTTACCTGTACATAGACATTATTAATAAGAAGAAGTACAAATATAAATATTTGTCGACATTATTTGCTATTAAATAATTCGACATTATCAGTAACTGGCAGATTGTTTGGCTTTTGTTAAAATTAATTTACATAAGACGAATTATAAACCTAATTAATTTACTGTCTTTTCTGTTTTACTGAGACAAATATTTACAAAAAAGCTAAATAATGCCTACAAAATAATGTCTGTCAAAAAACTGGATTTTATATAAATAACTTGTTTACTTGTTTATAAAAATCAAAGTGATGGAACGAAATGAAAGCCTGTTAATTAAAAATATGCTCTACAAAGAGCCTTTTACGGAGTTAACTAATTTTTTATTTGGTAACAGTCAGTCTGGTAAACTTGAAATTTATATTAAAATGTTAATTGAAACATATTAGACTGTACGTAAAATTTCCAAGGCAACTATAAAATGAACTATACACTATTTCATTTAATTAATTTAACAATTATAAGACTTATAGCATTATATCAAAAGATACCCAATCTGAATAGGAAATTGTTATTTCTGCAATAAGTGCGTAAAGTGATACTTTCTTCACGAATGGGAATTTTGTCGCACAAGCCGTAGGCGAGTTCGACAATCAAATGAATAAGGAAAGGGAACTTTATACACGAATCATATTCAATATTTTTTCTAATACCGAAATGGTTGACAAAAAATATATTTATATATTAAAATATGATCAATCTACTTTTCGCCCTAGTGCAATGCGTAAAGTGAAACAATAAAATAGCAAGATAGTAGTAAAATCGCAATATCGTCATGGCCAAACTAATTTTAAATGTGACACACTAATCAAAATTTCAAGAGTATAAATGAAACCTCAACTCTGAAACGATAAAGGATGGGTAACAAATGCGTTAATCGAAGAGGGTAACAGTGTTCGCAAAATTTATTATGATATAAAAAATTCCAACTGTCCGGAAAAAAAACTGTTTTATAAAGAAATCAAGAACAGGTATAGGAAAAACTTATAAATTGCTAAACTTGAATACTACAACAATAAAATAATAAATTTTGACAATAAAACCAAAGAAACCTGGAATGTAGTTAATAACAAACTGGGAAGGACAAGGGCCAGTTTCTGTCATATAAGCCTTAATATCCAGAGCAAATCTTCACATGGAAATCAAGTGTCAAATTGCTTTGCTTTATATTTTTCCAGTGTTGTCCCTGACAATATTAAAGAACATTTTGGATATAATTTATCTCTACCGTGTACATTATCGCAATATATCCCAAATTCAATATTGTTTTATCCTGTTGCCGAAAAACAACTATCAAACGTCATATGATGTAACCTCAAAAATAAGAAATTACTTGGTATGGACGGCCTTACTGCACACATAATAAAAAAATATATGTGACAATAAACTACTATCACTTTTGTACCTCATAAATATGTCACTGGTTAGCGGAGAATTTCCTGACTTTCTTAAAATCGCGTCCATTTTTAAAAAGAGCTGTAAAAATAATGTTGAAAATTACCGGCTTTCTCTTTTAAGTGTGTTCTCGAAAATATTAGAAAGAATTATTTACGACCGTATGTCATTTTTCGAACAAAATAAAATACTGACCGAGTATCAACATGGATTCAGACCAAGAAAATCAATTGAAAAGGCATCGGCATCGGCATATTTCTTTAAATATATTTATAAAGAGTTAAACGAAGATAAATATGTTGTGTCGCCATTTTTCGATTTATCGAGAGCTTTTAATTTTGTGGACAGATACATACTATCCAAAAAATTAGAAGCTACTGGTATACGAGGATGTCTTCTAAGTAGTAAATTGTATTGAATGTCAATGGAATATCCTTGATGTAACCCTGGGGGTCCCCCAAGGCTCAATATTAAGTCCTCTATTATTTTTGATTTACATTAGCGATCCGCGAAATTACATTCAACATGATGTTACCACGATGTATGCAGATGATACCACTGTCTCCCAGGAGGAAATATATCATAAAATTTATGTTTCACTAGACGATGTACACGCATGATGCCAGAGAAATAAGCTCGTTTTAAATGATGAAAAAACCGTCTTTATAAACTTTAATTTTAGAAGGGCATTAACGTCTAGTGACATAAATTTTACCGAATCAATAAAATTCCTAGACACCTACATATACAGCAGATTAACATGGGAACTGCATATAAAGCATATTTGTAAATTGTTTAATAAAGCCTACTTCGCTGTTTTACAGCTTTTAGTGAGTGTATATGGATCTTCAAACTTCAAAAAAAGCGATAAGATATACAGTGAGTGCAAATGCCAGAGAAAATTGCAAAGAATACTTTAAGAGCCTAAATATTCTAACATTACCTTGTATCTTTATAATGAGTCTATTAATCTATGCAAAAAATAATAACTTTCAGATGATAAATCACTATCATTCATATTCTACAAGAAATTCTAATTTGTTAGAGGTACATTTGTTAGAGAGTACCTTCATCGAACAGCAACATTTGACTGTAGTCTAAAGTATTCAGCTATTAAAGCATTCAATGAACTTCTCGCTGAATACAAAACTTTAAATTCAAATTTATTTAAAAATCGCGTTAAAGAATTTTTTATTATTAAATGTTATTATTCTTTATATGAATACCTTAATGATAGAATGTAAAATTTGCAGCCTACTTATTCATTAATTTGCTCTGTATGTTATTTTTATTTCAGTCATACATAGCCTGATTTTTGCTTTTTGTATTTTGTTTCAATCAATGCTAAATTTCCATATCATTTCAAATTACTATGTATATTAATTACACACACCATGTTTAATGTTCCTTATTTTAACAAATTTTGATTATATGTATGTGTGTATATATATGTCTCATGTATGTTACTTATACTCGTATGTATGTTTTTTTACTTTACAGTTTTATGACTTATCCTATATTATTTGTAATAATCTACTGTATGAATAAACATTATTATTATTATTATTATAAAGGATACAATTGCCCAGATGGGTTTCTTAAGTGTGTATTATGCATTAGCATATTCACATTTATCATCGAATATATTAGCCTGGGGCCGTTCAAGTCATATACAAGTGTTTGTTTCCCAGAAGAGATTACTAAGACTCATTTTTAACCTAAATAATAGATCCAGTTGAAATTCGGGCAGTAAATTACTGTTAGCTAGAGGAAGAACCCTATTGTTTTTGAATAAAATCGATCAGTAAATGAAAATGTTATTAATGATATAAATTTGCAAAAAAAAGTTTAATTTTTATGTTTTTGTAATTGAATAGAAATCTGGTGAAATGATATTTCATTTTAATATTAAAATATTTATATATTTTACAAATAAACATTTCATTAGTAATACACAATCGTGGAAATATTATTTTAGCTCGTCTCTATAATGTAAAAATTTGCATTTTTTTTACGTATTAGGTGGTGGTGTAGTTCTTACGCTTTTAACTCGGGATCCAAGGGTTCCGGGTTCGAAACTCAAATGGGTATGGTATAGGTTTTTTTTATTTTTACTTTATGAGTCTTTTACCAACTAAGTTCGTACTAAAAAAGTAAAAATGTCTAAAACTAAAATTATTTACAAAAAAATGCGAAGAGTATTGTATAGAATGTGTAACAATTATGTGAAAAAATCAGTGAAAGACGAAGAGTACGTTCTTAGCTTGTTTTATTTAACATAATTCCTAAAACTATTGAACTGAACTTATCTTTATTTAAAAAGAATTTTTTTTTTTAATCGCCTTAATTAAGAAAACTATTAATAGCAAATGTATTTTGTAGTGTTCACGAATTTTTAAATAGATGAAAATTGTTATTTTTATCCATTATGTTGCATTGGACTGAGTTTTATAAGAGGTTTGTTGTTTTCATACATATTTTTAAGTACTTTTATTAATGTGTATTTTTGTGTATTTGTGTATTTTATTTTGCTTCATTGGTATAACGAGACAAACAAATTGTTTATTTTAATTTTGTGTTTATTACTTAAATAAATAGTCTAAGTATTATAAATGGACTGCATAAAATTAGATAAACAATTTTTAATCTTTAAAAGTAAGATATGATTATTGTTGTCTCAGATATGCAATTTTTTGCTTTACCCCTAGGGCGTAAAGTTTAACTTTCACTGACATATAATTTATATAAGTTGATCGGTCTTCTCTACGTCAGTCATGAATAATGAAAAAATAAGTTAATCCTCTCTCTTTAAAACATAAATGGGAAGGGTTACAAGAGTACTTGCACATATCAGTGTTTTACTTTCGCCGGAGTGGCCGAGTGCGATTCTGAGTGCCCCACGCTGAGAATTTTGATAGAACTTGGATTTAGTCAGGTCACGGATAACACATTACATTCGAATTCTAGCGGCGAACATTCAACTGTTGCAGAAATACATCAGTGAAACTATATCATTCTTGATATTATTGAAATTATATGTGCCGAATTGATTTTTAATAGAGCGGCCAAATACAGAAGGCGGATTTTATTATTCATACAACGTAATATAGGAAGAAATAAATGGAAATAATTCTATTAAACGGTCAATTTTCTCCTTTTGATAACTATTATATTACTCAAAAATATGAAAGCGAGCTGAGAGGAAGGAAATAGTGTGAAGTAATTCAAAAAACCTTATTTCAAGCTTTTATTACCAGATTATACTAGATAACAATAATAAAGGATCATACCGACATCAATCTGACAAAGTGACGTATCTCATTTGTTTCTATTTTACAGGAGGGACGATTAAAGTTCAATGCAATATTTGGGTTAACAATATATAGTACTATAAACATAGTAAGTTGTTGTTATTGGTAGTAGTAGTAGTAGTAGTAGTAGTACTGCTATTTTTACTAGTCAATCAGGCCCGAATGGCCTGATTAATCTACAATTTAGTGTGGACTCCAAACCACGGTCCTCGATCACCAACTTTGACCCACCTTGGGCCATCCACCACCTTTTATGGCGGTTCAATAGCCGGGGTTTGTCTCCTGGGCCAGCCACCGCCATTATGGTGGCCCGGAGATTGTCTCTGTTGGCAGCCTACTGACTATTAGATGAGATCATGAATTGCCCATCCAAGTGCCTGACTCGCTGATCGAGTGTCGGAACTTAAATCGGTGATCATACATCATTCCCGTGGTTATTGGTATATACGATAGTACAAACAATAATTTTCTTATTTTTCATTAAAATAGTGCAATACGGATCAGCGATTTTGAGATTTAAAATTTTCGTGGCTGGATGGGCGCAGCTCAAAGCCAACTAATTTGAAAAAAAGAAAAAAAATAGATTTAAAAAAAAACAATGAAATTTTTAGTGTATGTGACATACGTCTGTTAAACCTCAGACTATGGATTAAGTTAGGTTAAGATAAAATAAGACAAATGATGGAACTAAATAAATTTTTTTATTCTAAAACAATTTATTCTCCTTTAAATATCTATTAAACATAAACATTCCTTGCTTTTTTAAACACCAATAGCATTACAGTTACAAAATAATGATTGCATCTTGACAAAGATAAATAACAAAATCAAATTCAAAGTAAAAAAAAGGAGTTACACATAATACAACTGTGTAGTTCCCTAACACAAATCTTAATGGAGTAGTGAACTATAAAAAAGTTTATGCTCCTGAAGCCTGACAACTGGAGTATCTCCAGCATACCGAGATTGCAAATCAGAGTATTTATCAGCTGGAATTTGAGTGGCATGGAGATTCAACCTTTTGGGGAATACTTCTTTAAGATCCATTTCAAGTCGTTTCAAAGACAATGACTTGTAGTCTTTTTCAAGGTGATTTGTCTTCAAAAATATTTGCTGTGGAGAATGTTTGGACACTTTGGATTCCGGAATGTCAGGCCACTTGAATGATTTTCCAATTTCTGTATTTTTTACAGTTAAGATGCGACAATGACTTAAAGTCCGAAAAGTCTGCAAACTGAAGGATAATTCCAGATACGTATCTTTGTTAGATTATAAAATCGTACATTTTGAGATAAGTCACTAACTGAAGTGGCTACTAACAAGAAACTATAACAGATTAAGTTATGTCACTTTGTGAGAAGGTAGATCTATAAAAATGAACTGCTTCTGTAGAAATATCTCAAAAACCACATATTTTGAGATACGTCACTTTGTCAGATTGACGACGATACAAGTAAAACATTACGTATGAAAATGTCTATGTATATATTATTATAAGAAGTAAAGTTAAGACACTGAAATACTAGATACTAAGTTAGAATTTTGTTTTTGTATACTAAAAGTACTAAGTTCATAAGACAAGAATAAAATGACCAATGGAAAACTGCATAAGCAGATAATATGTTTTAGAATGACATACATATACATTGCACCTCACTGGATTACCTAAACTTGTAGAACTTTCTGTTTGATTGAATATATCGGCCAACAGAAAAAAAAAGTCCGGCGGACCAGAACAGTGTATCCTTTTGTATTTTGATCCGCTCAATCGGAGTCCGAAGTCAGAATAAGCATGTCCACAAAATTTTAATTTCAATTGAAAATGATAGATTTATCGATATTATAAATTAATATAACAATAAAAAAGTATATATATTTTTATCTTGTCAGTTATTCATAATAGACTTCCTTGGATGCATATGGCTAGTGGCTGGCTAGTGTTTTACGTCAATATGTGTTAGTTAGATTTGTTAATTGAGAATATTATATAATAGTTTGGTTGTGCAGCGCAGTGTCTGGCTCTTTTAGATATTATGATATGTTTGTTTTTTATTTCTTCTGGATTGTTCTCTTATTCTGATCTTTTATTTTTTTGTATTTAATTTATTTTTTAGTTTATTTTTTTTCAATACAGATTTACAAAATAGTTTTTTTCAGGGGGTCAAAATGTAGTTGAGGGAGGGATGAGTGGGGGTTCGAGAGAATTTGGTGGTTAAGGGATTAGTGAGGATAGAGTTTGTTGAGGATACTAATGTTTTGGCAAAATTTGGGAGAAGTCCGTTGAGGATAAAGTTTTATATTGTCGGGATGCCTGATATGTCATGGAGTATTTGTATAGGAGTTAGGATGGGTAGGTTGTTGGCGACTCTTAAAAGTCTATTTTGAGTGGTTTGTAATTTTTTCTGCTGGTTGGAGGCTATTAGGGGATATCAGATAGGAGATGCATAAGTGAGAATAGGATTAACACACGATTTGTATATTAGGGTGGCCACGTTAGAGGGGAGTTTTTCAGGAGGAGATAGAGTGTTGAGGTACGCGCCCAGCACTTTCCTACTACCTTTTTTTATATGGGCATTAAAAAGTAGATTTTTTGTCTAGAGTTACTCTCAGGTATAATATTTCGTCTTTCCACTCGACAGATTGACCTTGAACTGTTATTTTGGTATCCGTTCGTAATAGAAATCACCCTACCGTAGAAAGGCTAAGAAACGTGTCCAAGGTAAAGGCTAGTAACACGTAGCGTCACCTCTTTGTAGGCACGCTGGCTTGTGTGTCTAATGCGGGCGAGATGTTTTTATTGAAAAACTAATGTAAAATTATTGATCAGCGTGCTTTAGAATCACTATACCGGTGGCTCGGCCGATAGGGACACTCTTGTAACTTTTGGATGGTCGAATGGATTTTTTTCAAATTTAGTGTAGTGATGTCGGATGAAATTTCCAATTATATGATGTAAAGAACCAAAATGGCAGACTTCCAATTTCGATGTAATTTACATGAGAATAATTTTTTTAAATGGGACAACCTGTATATTTTTGCATATCTGGATCCTGCTGGCCAAAATACATATGATCTGATACACAAATATTATTTTGATTTTCAAAAAATATTTAAAAATTTTTTTTATTATTATTATTTATTTAACTACAAAAGTACAAAAAGAAGGTAGACATTATGCATATCATTTCTTCGTAATTTAAAGGTCTAATTAAATAACAGATTGTCCCATAGGAGTCCCAAAAATAGTTTTCGTTGAAAAACCAATATCGTTGAACTTAATGGAGAACAAATCGTGTTTAAAGTTAGTACTTTCAGATTGATTTTTAACAATTTTGTCAAAATCGCGGCCTTCTATGATTAAAACTAAAAATTAAAAAATCTATATTTTCTGGAAATCAAAATAATATTTGAGGGTCAGATCATATGCATTTTGGCGAGCAGCATCTAAATATGCAAAAATATACAGGTCGTCCCGTTTGAAAACTTGATTTTCGTGTCAATTTCATCGAAACCGGAAGTCGGCCATTTGGGTTCTTTACACATATTAATTGGAAACTTCATCCCATATCACTACATCAAATTTGAAAAAAATCCATCACCCGTCCAAGAGTTATAAGAATATCCCTATCTTCTGAGCCACCCGGTATTTATATTTTTCATATAAACCTCTTACCATTGCCTAGTGTATGCTAAGTTTTTAATAGAGTCATCATGAGAAACACCTTGATGTGAAATGTGTAACTCTGTCCAATAATCCCCGATTCGTAATGCTTTGGTGTATTATTTGGTTCTCTTGAATTGAAGACGTACCCTTCGCTATGGTTGAGATAAGTCCACTTAGAATACTGCACCGATCACCCACTTTTTGTTACTGAGGATTAGAACATCCTGTATATTAAAGTTTGTAGGGCTGGGACGATTTAAACAGTCATTTTAAAAACACGGATTTAAGTTTAACAAAGTATATTACAATTAATTATTTTTTTGCTTTCATGATTAGAGAATATTATTTAGGTATTAAGCAAATCACAACTTACACACTTTGCTAATTATTTTTAAATAAAAATTGTGTAAGTTGTACTTGCTTAATACCTAAATAATATTCTCTAAAGTATAGTACAGTTTCACGTTCTCACAATAAATAACTTAACACGAAACATTAATTAGACGACGTTAATCACCGGGCGACAATATTGGACGAAACTCCAGACTCTGAGACCAGGGTATGCTTTCCCAAAGGTTTTTGGTGCGCTGAATCCGAATCCGGACTCAGAATTACTCCATCACATCAGGTTTTCGAGATATCCTAACCTAAAATTGCAAAGAACTCGGTTTTTCGCTATATTCAGGATTATATTACACTGCACAAAACTCGTTGCGGCATATAAAAGTACTACTCTTCCCGGTCGAAATGCATTTTGAACTTTTCAGATATCATATTTCATGCATATCGCACTTTTCTT
This sequence comes from Rutpela maculata, assembly GCA_936432065.2. Lineage (NCBI taxonomy): Eukaryota > Metazoa > Arthropoda > Insecta > Coleoptera > Cerambycidae > Rutpela > Rutpela maculata. The sequence continues at coordinate 101,706,547 of OW386291.2, forward strand.
TTAGAAATCTGACATCATCTCTTTCGCGAGAAATTTGAGTTTATGGCGGAGTCGCCGGTGACACACCCATAAAAAGTCGCTATCACCACCTCACACCTACGTCTTCAAACAAGGTCAATGATCTCATTTAATTGTATTGTCATCAGAATTGCATAAGTTTGCAATGTTTCAAATCGATACGACACATAGAAGTTACTTTTATTTTGTATTTGGTTGTAACGAAAACGTCAAACTAATTAATTGCAACGGACGATTTCTCCGAAAAGAACCGCTATATTGGGCTGGCCACTTCGAGTTTCCAGTTTTATTAATTTTCTTGACAGTTTAGTACATCTACTTGCAAAATTTCATGGTCTTAGCATGCCTGAAGAAGCCCAAGCAAACAGATATAGCCGTTGTATGACTTATTAACTACGTCGAGGCATCTTGCGAACTAAACAGAGTTCCCAAGGAATCAACTACTAAGGAATCACTACTTTCACATCCAGATTTTCTACCCAAGTTTCTCATAACGAAAAAATTTTGTAAGTGGAAATAATTGTTTACAGAAGTTTAATAATATAATATTTGAAATCTTCTACCCCCAAAGCCCATAAAACGATATCCCACACGGTAGTGGGGTGTGGGTGGTGATAGGGGGGTGGTAGTGGGGGTGGAAGAAGTGCAAGAATATTTTGAGGCTTTTGGTTCTTGTACACACACTAAATCACAATTTTTTTACCCCCTTTAATAACATGGTGGGGGTGGTAATGGGGGTGGCTAATGCCAAAAAATATTTTGGAACCTTAGCTTCTCTTGTATACACTAAATACCAATTTTATGGACTCTTACCTGCTTGATTTACCTATTTACCCCCAATCTACCCCCCAACCCTTCGATGGAATAAGATGAAAATATAGTCCAGTTCCACATCCCGTTAAAGTACATATGTGTACCAAATTTCAAGTCAAAATATCTTAAACGGTTCCAGAGTAAACGTGCACACAAAAAAAAATTACAGCGCGACAGACTGAAATTTTTTTTCGCTCAAATTTAAAATCTCGACGTTTCATGACATTCTAAGCCTATTTGAACAATAAAAATTATCAAAAATTTTTTTGTCGTTATTATACTTCCACTGGATGTGGAAGTAAAAGTAAATAAACTAATTACATAGAACAGAATAGAATGGAATTTATGTAATAATTTATAATTAAGCAATTTTCTGTAAATAAAACAAAACGCATTGAAATTTTTCTACCTGCGATAATTCCCTATTTACAGGTAAAGAGTACCCATATTTTATTGCTTTGGCAATATATGCATTTGAATTCGTTCAGTCCGCATGAAGCCACACTATACGTTTCCTGTGCTCATATGTATTAAAAAAGATACACACGTATGCACTCACATTCTTTTTTGTAGAAAATTTGATTCTCTACAAGTATTTATTATCAAACAGTTTCAGTTAATTTTACCTACTATTATGACCAGTAGAGAAAAAAAAATTTTTTTCCACAAATAACGTTTGTTCTGGCAATATTTTGCAGCACAAACAGAGCACAAACTTGGAAATAATGGTATTAATGTTACACAATAAATAACACAATAACACACTTCACTAAGTACGTCTATGAACTAAATAAATTGTACCCAAACTGTACCTACGTCGCCCGCACTGTTTTCCAAGGTTTTAAAAAACGTAGAAGATCGACATAGGTACTGCTTTTGTTTTTGTGGTTGGAAAATGATGAAATCTTATTAGCGATTTTTTTTATTTCAAATCTGAGTACTCCGCTGGATTCGGCAACCCCTTAAATGGGTTTGTTCCAAATTTCGTGAAAAAAAAACAATTTTTGGATTTTTCCCGAAGAAATAAAAATTATGAAATTGCCAATGAAAATCCACTTTAATTGTCAATTTGTGTTAGGTTTTAATTATTTTAATTTCTGATTGCAATAATAATTATTGCCATGCAACTTTCATTACATTTCATAATTTTCCACTCACAATAACAAACGCAGTAGGTCGACCTTTTTCGTTATATAAAATTTAATGTATCACAAGAATGAACTTTTCAGAGATCTACGTTAAAACAAGCCCTAAATCGAACCTAAAATACATGTTTTATGGTGATGATTCCAAACAAAAGGCAAACACACTGCAGAAATAAAAATATTATTTACATAAGATAAAAGCAGGTCAATCCCCCGAGAGACTGAACAAAACACTGAACTGGTGAACTGATTGATAAACTTCTTCGGCATGTGCACCCAGTATCGCGGCATTAATTGACTGAAACTTCCGAGCTGAACTTCTAGCGGCGTGACATCTTCGACATGTCCGTACCCTAAGGCTATAGAAATAAGATTCTTGCAATGGGTTAGTAGCAAGATTTTTGTAAAGACTATTACTGATTAGATCATCTGGTGTTTATTCAAATTAAAAATTTTACTAATTATTTAGTATTTAGACAAAAATAATATTTTTAAAAATGAGAAAAAATATCAATATCTGAGGATAAGTACGGGAATTATAATCCATCAGAAAATAAATTGTAATTCTAAACATGAGTAAAAATACATATTGGGAAAAGAGCTTTTCATGAAACAGAGAGAGCTTTAAAGTGAGGAGGAGTCAGATTAGTTAAAATTAATTAAATGCTGTGAAATCGATAAGTAAATGAACAATTGTAAAGTTTAAATTAAAGTAAGTGCCCCTGAGCCGATAAAACATAATAAAAAATGATCGTCATTATGAAACTAAATTGAATTCTCTAACACTTCTCTCAACTAACTTTTTTTCACGTTTACTAGACCGTTTCTTTTCTGCCTTTCATTTTAAATAACTTCGTTTGAGTAATTCGTTTCAGGCTCGTCAAATTACACTATGAAATGTTAAAATGTCAGAACCCCATATCAAACAATTCACCAAAAAAACTACCTTAAATTAAACCCTTTTAGCTTCCATTGTGACCACGAAATCTAAATAAAATATAAACGCCGACCCTATCCTCAAAGTAAAAGGTCTGGCACTAGCTTCAGGCAAATTTATTCTTTTTGTCTACTCATAACGAAATAAGAATAATTCCATTAGATCATGCTAGAAAAGATTAATTAACTGCCAAATGGAAGTTAAATTTAGGTAGATTCAAAGAAAATAATGTTACAACATAACGAAGAATAGTTGTAGTAGCGGAAGGGAAAGTTTATACTTATATTGTCTAAACGTTATACTGATGGCTCAAAAACTGATTATGGAGTGGGCTGCGTCTTTCTAACCTTGGAAGAGACTTATTCGTGGACATTATCGCCTATGGCTAGTATCTATATGGCAGAAATGTATGCTAGATGTCAGTATATGATTATTTCTAAAAGGCCATAACCGGGTAGCTATGGGGAATCGGCCTTTGCATTGATTTTATTGATTTTCACCTCAAAGGTTGTTTTTTAAGCAAAATGGTGACACGCTAAATATCAGCTTCTAATTATTGATATTTACTGAGAAAAAAATATTTTTCAAATTAAAGAAAGAATTGGGATTGAAACATATCGTAGAGTGTTAAAAGATGTACTTAAGAGATTTTTTCTATATTTTTCACTCTACAGGAAATCTGGGAAATAATAGCGAAAATATTTAAACATTTAAAAAATATCTTAAACTCGGAGGGAAATTACCATTTTTTGTCATATGTTCCTCATATATTCCCGTATAATTGTCCGATAAATATTTATAAAAGTTTTAACTAACAAGCGTTCAACTGTAATAACTATTTAATACTAAACTACTAGTCAACTATCCTAAGTTAGCAGGTAGCCGTGCAGAGAAAGAAAAAATATCGTCACTGCTGGACAGAGACAAACGAGCTTTTTAAGCTTCTTAAGCTAGTAATTTAGGATGGTTGACTAGTAACTTGAAAATGTATTCAAAAATAATACGGTACCCAAGGAACAAGTTAAAAGTCATTTGGACTTGAGGAGGTTTTAAGAAAGGTTTGTCAGGGTTAGGAAATAGTCTTGTGCTTTATTGATGTTGTAGTTAAGGCCTTTTAGGCTTCAAGTATACTTGCTCTTATATGGTAAGTTTTAAAGCATTCTGTAAGACCTAATTATAAACCTAATTTGCTTCTGGGATAATATGTATTTGTAATGGGTTTATCATACCTACATAAAATTCTCCATAAATCTAATTAGTTTTATTAACGTCTTCAATTTCATTTAGATTTAAAGAGGCTTTAAAGTATTCTTTATGGTTTTAACATATTTGCAATAAATGCATTTTAAATCCTTTTTAAAACTAGATATTTTCAATGCCTATTAGTACTTATTAAAGGCCATTACAAAACAGGACTCTTAAAAAATCCTTCACAAATATTGTGATGAAACCATTATGAATAAAAAAGGCCTCTATAAATCTAAAAGGCAAATTTTAATTCCATAAAACATTTTCTAAAACCTCAGTAAAACATTTATTATAAAAATAATAAACAATATGTCTGCCTGAAGCGTCATTGATGCATGTGTGTACACGTATATTTAGAACACATACGCCCCCGTCACACTGTCAAATTAGTTTGAGGTTAAGTTTTAAATTTTTTGTATCAAATGTCAACGCGGTTCGTCTTGGAGGCGGTGCTTTTAAATCCCAAACGTTTTATTACAGCTTTTATCAAGTCCATGTGAACTTCGCATTTGCATTTATGTAAGGAAGGGATTATTTGTGATAGTATAAAAAAAGACTAAAAGGACTTCATTTAGAGTAAATGTTCTAGGTCAGTACCATTATTAGAATATATAGTTTAATGAAAGGACTGTAAAATGACAATTAGGTTTTTAGTTGGCCGGCCATGTTTTTCTTGTTATATAAAAATATTCAAGGTCAATTTCACAATTATAATTATTAATAATTATCACTTTTTCTTAAGCAAATTAAGATAGAATTAAAAGAAACGACTAAAAATTACCGTGGGAACCGAGAAGCAGCCTACTTTTTGAAATTTGCTGATTACGCGTCTATGCAAGTTTTGTATGGATATTAAAATCATTATTATTTCTGAGGCCTCCTTATTTTTGGGCCTTTCTTTTTTAGTTTTAACGATAAACTTTTTAATTTTTTTTGTCATACCTGATGACTTTTTATTACCTTTTAAATCGGCCTTAGAGAGGTTATAGTGCCACTCTAGGCTTTATAAATTTCAATTTCCATTTTATTTTCAATAAGTCTGATGGTGTGTTTGGAAAAAATAAATGCAATAATAAAATTATTTGGATTCCTTCGTGGACATTCTTATAGCTTCTCAGTTCTAATATAAACTTATAAGAGATTTAAAAACCAGTTTTAAGGTAGCCTTCAAGGTGTTTTCTAGAAATGCAGGAAGCTAATAAAAAGCTTCCGGTAGCTTTAAAATAGGTTTTAAGTAAGGTTTTAAAACGGCCCGAACAAGGTTTTCAAGAGCGACACTATGCCTCACTAAGGAATTTTATGATTGAATTTAAAAAGGCCTTAACAACCTTCATAAGGGTAGCCCCTTTTAGTCTACAAGTCGCTTTATGATGATAGTGAGGATATTGTTACAGCAAAATAGATTTTTCAAGGCATTTTATAAATAGTTTTATAGCACCGTCATATATATTTAAGACACCAAAATTGTTCCTAGGGTATTCTTTATACTTATGTTTATTGTCACTGTCCCCTTCAATAATAACAGATGTATCATCATACTTAAATAGTTTAGTTAGAATTTCAGCTGGTATTATTATTTTTGATAAATTCTTGCATAATATAAATAATATATGATCGCTCCCAAATGGGAGCAACACCCAACTGTTCTCATCATACCATTAGGACATTCGCAATAATGTCTTAAGGTCCAGAAATACTAGAGCTATGTGGGTCATACTCCAAAAAGCATGTAATAGAAGATCCTAACGGAATGTGTAAGCTGTTGAGGCTGGGCGATATTTTTATCGTGGATCGTGGTTTTCGGAAAATAGAGGATTCAAAGTATTAATACCAGCCTTGAAAGGACAGCAAAAACAATTAACTGTCAAACAAGCGAATGCTTCCCAATTTGTAACCAATACTCGTTGGGCAGTTGAGTCTATACACGGAAGAATTAAAAAAAGTTTCAACTTCTGGATAGTATTCTAGATAATAAAATGCTGCCACATGCGAAAAGCTATTACCGGACTGCATCGTTTTTGTTGAACAAATTCGGAAAAATGTTCCCGATGGAAAAATTTCTGCAGAAATTCTTGATCGTATGATTGTACGAAGAAACGAAAAAAATACATTAGCAGCTGAAATAGAGCGAAGAAGCTGGTTGCATAAAAAACTACCTTTTCAAATACTGTCCTCAACCGAGCTATTGGATTTCCCTGAAATGACCGAAACTGAACTCCAAATATTCTTCACCAATATTGACAAGCAATATTCTATTTAGCTGAAGTGTTGAAGGAAGACGGCTCTATAGACATATACTTTGTTAAAAACAAGTCTAATATTTTAAAAGTGCAAGTTCCTTGCTTTTTGGAGTATCTCACATAGCTCTGGTGCTTCTGGAATCCTAAGATAAGATTGCGAGTGTCCTAATAGTATGAGAATAGTTGGGTGTTGCTCCAACCCCAACTAAACAATTTAAGTATGATGATACACCTGTTACTATAGAAGAGGATAGTGACAATAAACATTACCGTATTATTTGAATACATTTTCAAGTTAGTTAGTTTAGTATTAAATAATTACTACAGATGAACGTTTGTTCATTAATTCCCTGAAGGGACTTTAAAGTCCCAATGAATTCTTAGCCACTCCTATTTTAAACTAACACACTCATGGTGATTTAGTCTTGACGGGACGTAGAAGTACACGTTTGCACAGTCGCAGTAATAATTTCAAAGCGGTGGTTTCGCGCCAAATGACAAAAATGCGATATTAGTTGACTCATGTTATGGCGCTAGTGTCTCCAGTGTGTGCTTTGTGTTTGAAGGATTACCACTGATTTATATTTTGTTACAGACGTTATATTTTTACAGAAGTAGTGAAATTAGTGTTTAACAAACTATTACAAATAAAAGGTTGCGGTTAGTATTGGAAAATTTCATAACTAAGGGTCATTTTATATGGCGGACTCAGGAATCCCGTCAGGTCGAAAAAAAAGGTAATTTTTTTATAAGGTTTTTATGTGAAGAAACAATTAATTTTTATCTTTTAGTGTTTGTTGATTGTAATAATATGGCAGCATCGTGGAGAACTGTACACTTTCTAAGTGATAAGGAACTTCTCCAAGCCGCTGAATCCGCTGCTACAGAGCTCGAAGAATTGCCTTTGGTCAACAGTATGTTTACCGATGATGAACCAAGTGAGGATGAAGATGGGGATGATTTTGATTACGGCCCCCAAGATATCTTAGAAATTGATGAGACACAAGAAAGAGCAGAAGAGGTCTTTAATCCTACTGACAATCAACTAGTGGATGAAGAAAACAATTTAGAGAATGAGGAGCCCAACTCAGTTCAAACTAAGAAAAGAAAAGGCACGGGAAAGAACACTAAAAAAAAAATAGAAACAGAAATAGATCGAATGTGGCAAAAACGAGATATTGATACCATTATCCCAGAATATACTTTGGATGAAAATCCTGTTAACGAATATTACACCGAGTTTTAGGCCCAACGGTGATATCTGACATAGTTTATCAATCCAATTTATACGCCACTCAAAGAGGAAAGGTATTGAACCTCAAAGACTATGAACTTCTTGCCTTCCTTGGTATAATTACTTCCACATCCAGTGGAAGTATAGTAACGACAAAAAAATTTTTAAAAATTTTTATTGTTCAAATAGGCTTAGAATGTTACGAAACGTCGAGATTTTAAGTTTGAGAGAAAAAAAATTTTCTGTCTGTCGGTCTGTCGGTCTGTCTGTCAGTCTGTCTGTCTGTAACTTTTTTTGTGCGCACGTTTACTCTGGAACCGTTTGAGATATTGAAATATTGAAGAAATTGAAAATATTGAAATTTGGTACACGTATGTACTTTAACGAGATCTAGAACTAGATTATATTTTCATCTTGTTCCGTCGAAGGGTTGGGGGGTAAATTGGGGTAAATTTGGGGAAAATAGGTTAAATCAAGCAGGTAAGAGTCCATAAAATTGGTATTTAGTATATACAAGAGAAGCTGAGGTCTCAAAAAAAATTTTGGCATTAGCCACCCCCATTACCATCCCACCCCATTATTAAAGGGGATGAAAAATTTGTGAATTAGGGTGTGTACAAGAACCAGAAACCTCAAAATATTTTCATCCACCCCCACTACCACCCCCTATCACTACCCCCACCCCGCTACCGATGTGGGGTATCATTTTATGGGTTAAAGGATTTCAAATATTATATTATTAATGTTCCATAAACAATTATTTCCACATACAAAATTTTTTCGTTGTGAGTGACTTAAATAAAAAATCTGGTTGTGGAAGTAGTGATTCCTTGGGCAGCGGTTTTTTTTATGAGGTACCATAAATTGCCAAGTTATAAAAATTATTGGTCGACGGCCGATGACTTGAAAATCGGAGTGGTAAGCCGAACCATGACAACAGACAGATTTCAACAGATTCTTTCATATCTGCATATAAATGATAACACAACAATTCCACATGACAATAAAGATAAAATATCTAAACTCAGTCAGTTTGTAAAGGGCTTGAATGACCGCTTTGATATATTGGAAAATGGAAGTAGAGAACTTTCTGTTCTGTTTCTGTTCTGACGAAAGCATGAGCAGATTCAAAGGAAGATCAAGTATCAAGCAATACAACCCAAAGAAACCAATAAAAAGAGGATACAAATTGTGGTGTCAGATCAGAAAGGATATGTAAAAAAAAATTGACGTCTATCAGGGTAAAGACGAAACGGCAGCAGAGAAATTCAAAGATTGTGGTCTAGGAGAAAGGGTGGTCCTGAGTTTTGACAGAAAGGTATTGGGGGCATAACAGAAAAATATATTTTGATAATTACTTCACAACAGTGGGCCTTCTCGAAAAGTTAAAAACCTATAAAACTTTGGCATGTGGAACTACACAGAGGGATAGACTTGGGTTACCAAAGGACTTGATCGTCGACAAATCTCTGAAAAGAGGCGATGTAGACTACCGAGTATCTGGCATGACCCTTACATTTTTCAAGTGGAACAACAACAAGGTGGTTCATTTTTTATCAAACTTTCATGGAACAGAGATGACGACAGTTCAAAGATTGTAAAAAGATGGTACCAGAAAAACTTTCAATTGCCCTAAAATAGTTCCCACCTATAACCAGTTCATGGGGATAAAGCCGACAGGTTGAGGCAGGCCTATTGTATCGATAGACGCTCCAAAAAGCGGTGGCACAGATTATTCTTTGGTATCCTCGATATAGCATTTATCAATGCCTACGCTATTTATAAAAAGTTGCATCCCGAAGAAAAGGTACCTTTACTTGAATTTAGACGAGGCGTGAGTCTGGGCTTGATGGCTAAAAGTTCCACTGCCTCTAAAAAAACTAGATTCTCTCCTGCGTCGAGCCCTTGTTCCAGCCCTCGAAGTACTCCAAAATCGAAGACCGAAAGTGGTCCCAAACGCCGAAAATATAATTACAGCGTGTCAAACGATGTGAGGCTTGGAAATAAAGGTGTCCATTGGCCAGCTTTTACCCAAAAACGTGCAAGATGCGAGCAATGTTCTTCAATAGCTATTGAGTCTCGACCTCATTCAATGTGCATTCATTGCAATGTATATCTGTGTATTAATGAAAAAAAAATTGTTTTGCGGAATATCACAATATCGATGTAAAACGTTAAAATTATTTTTAATTAGATGAATAAATTTTCAACATTCTTCAGTTTTTATAAGCTGTTTGGCCCCATTAACGAATACAATTTTTTCACAATTTTCCGGTGTACTGACAGGTATAATATTATCATACTTACAAACATTAAAATGAGATTTATTTTTCAACCCCTCAAAAACAGCGTACATTTTTTTTATAACTTTTGCAGTTTTTTAACAACTATTTTGAGCTCATTTAGAAATTTGAAGAATTTTTCCTCTTGAAAGTTTTAAATGACCCACTGTGCATCCCGTCAAAAGCTACAATACGTGGTTTTTTTTAATATCTTCTAAGCTATTCATAGTACAAATATGTCAGTATTTTTCTTGTTGTCTCTACATTGCCATTCATAGGACTACAAAAAATATAAATGTTTGCGAATCCACTGACTATTACAATTTAAAATTTAAAATTGTTTTATTTTCTATTTCCAATGTAATCAGTTGAATAATCAGTTTCCATTCAACTTTTTGTTTTTTACTTACCTAATTGTTATTCTTATATGCTACATTATTTTTACTCCAGTTATTATATTGGGTTAAACATCAAACAGAATCAATAAGCGATGAATTTTCAATTCTGAACTATGTTGTAGTCTGGAGTTCAGAAGCACAGTTTTACTTTTAGTTCTCTGAAAACTGTTATAATAACAATTACGAGTTGGTGTTTGTTTTATTACTTGAAAACACTTACATTTTTACGGTAAAAATATTTGAAATCTGATAAGCTGGCTATAAAAACTGATGTGTAAGCTCTATCAAAACTTTTCAGCCACTCGCATACTTTCCTGTTCGCTCATTTTCCAGTTGTAGCAAAAAGTAATAGAAGTTTGGGTACAATGATATATTTAATGTTTAAAAATTTTTTATTGATCTGAAAAAATGTGCAACATGGATATTGTTTATTTCAAGAGTATGTGGGAATTAAAAAGAATTTAAAAAAATGGTTATTTTCATGTTTTTAATACTGAATGTTAGACAGTAAGTGTATGAAATAAGTTGACAAGATGTTTCGTAGGGGGAACTTCTTATTAATATACTAACGTAATTAGACTTGGATCAATAGTACATGAAAAGACCGAATAATTTCTTTGAAAGTTATCTGCTAAATACCCAAAATAATGTCTTTTTGAAAAAAAAAAAATATCTATTGATTGTACCAATGCACCGTCTAAGTAAAACATTATCTCTAATGTAGAATCAGCGGTAATCATCTGTTATTTTATTAAAGTTTTTCTTTATTACCTGCAAGTAGATGTGATCAACAGATCAGCATAAATAATAAACTGTAATTGTGTAATAACAATAAATTGTTCAATATTTATTATTTTCCTCAAAATTGCTAAGTGTTGTGTTGAACATTTTAATTATTATTATTCTTTTATCAATTGTATTATTCTTCGTTTTTTTTTATCAAGTAATTCAGTGTTGTACTCTACTCAACAACTGCCAATAAAAAAAATGTTCTTGCAAAGAAATATAAATTTTGAAAGTTTAATACACAAACTTTGTTTTTTAATCAATTTTTACTCAGATAAATTGGAAATGATAGTGTAGCTTTTCAGGAGAGCTCTCCAACGTAGAAGGAAAATCCCAAAATAAATGGGGCTGATTGATCTAATCTCTGATGCGTTAAGGGACAGACCCTCAACGCTACTACGTGATTCTCTAAATGGAAAGAGGACTAAACTAATTTTGTGTACTTACTTGTACATTCAGTATTTGACAAGCTTTAACATAATTAAAAAGCATATTCGCATCCGCAAAATACAGAATATAAAACGTATTCATTTAGGCCTCATCTCAGTTATACTACATCTTGAAACGCACCTTTGACATTTTAAAGTTCAGTTCAGTTTAGCTGTGTTGAAATGTAAGAAACGGTCGGTAGGCAAAGAGTGAAATATGGCGGGTGGTTGCAAAGGCATTACGTATGACAGGCGTAACATTTCGTTGGTTATAATTATAGCGGAGCGCAGAGCACTGCATGTCAGTTTTCTGATTAAAATCGTTGGGAGAATTAACTGCTGTGGTATAAACTGGGCGGTATACATTGGCGTAAGAGCGAGCAGAGCAAAAAAAATCTAGAACATATAAACATCGCAAAGGCAAAATTAAAGTCGATGGCAATTTACTTTGCGTTTTATTTTATAGTAACACTTTTTAACACATAAAATCGTATCCCACACAGTGTAGCTAAAGTCAGGGAAAGTTTGTAAACAGTATGTTTGGCAAGTGAATCGCAAATAGATTCCGGTTTATGGAAACGCTTTTTAAAAGATCAAATATAAAAAAAGGGCGGTTCTTCTTCTTCTTTTAGGTCGCCGCTCTCAGACCTTGTGGCCCATTGTGCTACCTCTGCGAAAAGGTGCGGTTTGTAAGGGGTGGAAAAATATTACGAAAATTTGCAGTTTTATTAACTCAGTCATGCTACTAATAGGAAAAATGTCTTTAGAAATCTGAGTTATAAAAGGTTCGTTTTATAAGAGTAGAAAAAATGATTGTTGTTATATTATTTAATAATATAATCTAAATTTAAAAAATAAACGTATCATATGTGAAAATATATTAAACAATTTATTTATTTTATTAAAAATGCAAAACTAACTAGTCTAACGACACGGTAAACATTAACCTATATTTTAAATTGTCGCAAATATACGCAAACTTTTACTAAAAATGTTTAAAAATGACAAGTCTTATTACCAAAATGAGTTAAAATGTTAGCTGCCCTGAACCTACATTAGATTTGAAAAAGGAGCTGGCGGATTGGCCTTGACCACCGCGACCTCTGTGGATCTAGTGTGGCACTCCTTGTCTAATTTTATTTAGAGCTCCTTATCCAGCTTTGTCTGGCACAGCACATGCATTGAGGTTTCCTCTTCCTCTTGACAGATTCTGCATGTTGCATCCTCTGCCACGCCCAATAGACTCATATGTCTATTAAGCCTACAATGTCCAGTCAGAAGACTCACCATTATCCTAATAGCTTTTCTATTTTGGCGTAGTAGGTCTTCCGTGAATTTGGTCGATAGTTCTTCAATGAACTTTTCGGCCTGTCTCTGTCGTGGGAAAGTCTTCCACCACTGTAGAGATTTATATTGTACCCATTTATTAATGGATGTTCGTATGCGTGGCTTAGCCACACCGCAAAAGGGTTCAGGTCCTACTAGGGCCTTAGATGCGCCTTCCCGGGCTAATTCATCAGCCTTCTCATTTCTCCTGTCTCTCTCGTGTTCTGGTATCCATGACAAGAGCACTTTGTTTTGACATCCTCGGTCCGTAAGGGCATTTATACAATCCCATACTGGTCTTGAATCGGGTGCCTTTAGCGATGCTTGGCTGTCGGAAAAAATGGCAATTGACTGGTTTCCAGTTCCTTGCCTCATTATTTCTTTGCACACCACTGTATAGCGGTCACTTCAGCCTGAAATATTGTGGCGTATATTCCTAGACTTATCGGGATTTTCGTCTTTGACCGTATCCCGTAATTTCCAGCTCCGACTCCTTGTTTTATCTTGGAGCCGTCCGTATATCAGATCGTTTGCGCCGATATTGGAGGACCGTTTTTCCAGTCCTCTCTGTCTGATATTTTGATTTGAAAATTTTTATAGAAGTTATACTTTGGAATCATAGTGTCCTTGGGCACTCCCAAAATGAGATCAGACTTCAGCTCTGAATATAACTGTTGGTGTTCTGTTCCGTGTTGGTACCTTATGGGCGTTGTGCCTTGCATTAGCCTGTGTACCATTGAACGAGCTTCCCCTTGGATAAATATGTGTAGTGGTGTCAGGTCTAAAACGACTTCAAATGCAGCCGTGGGAGCTGTCTTTATGACCCCAGTGGCGCACAGGCAAGCAAGCCTTTTTACGCCACTTAATAGCCTTATTGCTCCAAGCTGCAGTCTTGGCCCACCATACCACCGATCCATAAGTTATCATGGGTCTTACAACCCTAGTGTATAACCATAGGGTCATCTTGGTCAACCTAACTACCGTCGTAGGTATGAACGACAATTGAAATGTTATCACTTGATGTACTTGTTTAATTTCCATTGATATAAGCCTATAGGAAGGGTAGTACGGTACTAACCTGTAGGTGACGCTTTCCTGACAAAAATAATTCATAGATGGAACAAAATATAAATCATATTAACTTGAAGCATGCTCTGCGGCGACTAATCAGTTAAAGACGTAGAAGTTTCGAATGGTGTGCGGCGTACTTGTCCCGTCTTCTTTCTAATGGAATATAATGCAGAGGAATTTAAAATATAGGCTCCAAAAGAAATATGACATTATTTGCCATTTTTGATTTTTTACATTTTTGCTAACTTTACCCACAAGGTAAATGAACTTTTAATTATTTCACTTAAAACTCTAAATGATGCAGCTGAAAAAGGCATCAGGCTTATTATTGACTATAATGAGATTTTAACAGAAAACAAAGACTAAGAACAATTTGTATTCAAAGTTGTAAAGGATTATAAATCACGTTTGCCAAATGTAAGAAAAGAAACGCTGTCACAAGCTTTAGAATAGTGTAAAAAATATTATCTTTGTTTCTACAACATTTATACATTTAGCGTAGCATTTAGTACCATTTGATGATAAAAACTTGTGTAATTTTTTTCATAAAATAAGGGAAGAATGAAACGGAAGTTTTATTTTACAGATTTTTTCCTAGACTACGAATTTACAGAGATATAAGAGACATTTTCAATATTTATATGGCCTGATGAGGTGTTAATCATTTTAGAGAAAAATGTCGCTAGTTATAAAAAATGTGAATTAAACAAATTCTTAACAATAGCATGCAAACAATTAAATTTATTCCCATTATTATTTATATGATGTGTCCTGCGGTACCCCTTCCCTTTATGTTGCTTGAATAATATTTTGCAGCTATAGTTTTTTCATAAAATGGAACCATTTGCAGGGAGGAGGGGATAAAAAATTCCGAATTCGAAAAAGATAGGCCACCATAATATAGACTATCAATAACTATAATTTCTTACATTGAGTATGCTTATGATTATCATCATCAACCTAGTTATTAATGATGATTGATGACTATCTGACTAAATGCAGGTCATGACATATATCTCTTTTAAAATCAGCGTAAGACGTAAAAGTGAATAATAAATTAAATGTAATAATTCACGAAAGCTGAAAACCAGTATTCCTGCAGGTTGTAATTTAAAAGTTTGCATTTTTTGAGGTTAATTTTTTATCCCCAGATAAATTCCATTCTCCGCTCATGTGGAGAATTAACTGTTGTATTCCAAGGCGGGCGAGCATCCCAACTTAAAAGAGATGATGAATGTTTCTAAAGTTATGTGTAAAAGTCGTTAATAATACTCAAAACCGGTGCTTACCTAGGTTATAATATTTCTCCTTCGCATCTTCGGGGAGTTCAAAGTTCTTCGCGTAACGAGATAGCGAGAAATAGATACGAGGGAGAATTTGTCTTCGGCATAGAGTGCAGGCGAGGGATCACGTCTACGCGACCGCAGTATCGGTTTTAATATTTTGCGTTTCATGGAGCAAGTTTGTATTTGATTTTCGTGAGTCATCAAAAACATTTTTCCGAAAAGGTTATAATAGTGGAATCACGTTAGGCACGGTCAAGAAAGACCGATTTGTCTTTTTTATGGGTTCTAAATGACATTTAATAAAAAAATCAGTTGTCAAAAAGTGCGTTTTTATGAAAATCGAAATTGTGAATGTATTTCTTTAAATTGCACTCTAACAGTTTACTTAAACTTTTTTTTAAACAGTTAATCAAATGGCATATATTGTTCATTATAAAATAATTTATAATCTAAAAAATCTAAGTTTTTTTTGTGAAAAACGTGCTTTTATCTGAATTTGTTACAAAAAACCATCTTTAAACAAACAAAATATGACAAATTTCTTTTGCAAAATAAAGCTCATTTAACTGTATTTAAAATGGGACCAATCGCGTTCATTTAATCTAACTATAGCAACTTCTATAGCCACCTGAATCTGATTAAAATATGGAAAAAAAAATTATTGTCAAAAAAAATGTTAAGGCGTTCAAAAAAAAAGTTAATGTACGTTCTTGAAGTATTATATGTAATATATCTAAATCTATGTTTTCTCCTGTAAAACCTACTACACATACTCGTATATGTATAAGTATGTACACTACTTAACCATTGTTGCGTATTTACATTTTTTAATTATATTTTAAAAAATTTTCTCTTCAATGAATGAATAAATTTATTATTATTATTATTGCTGCAGCTAATCGATCACATTAGAAGTTTTCTTTTTACAATTCAGTTTTTCTTCTACACGTGTTTGAAAATCATTTGTTTTTAGAAAAAATTGAGTGATTTTGCATAGTTCTGAAGTTTTAGCAAATATCTTGATAAATACATATTTTGGGATAATAGGTTATTTAACCTCAATTGAAGCTGATGAAATTACCTTGAATTTGTCCCCAAAAATAGGCTATTTTTAACCATTAATATGTATATTTTTCAATCTAGATAACAAGAAAAAACGAGACAAAAATTGTGAAGGTCTTAGGTACAACATTTATCTTGAAGATGCTTTTTGGTTTGTTTCATTTGACTCAAAATCACCAGGGTAATTTGAAAAATATTGAGCGCACTTTCCGGGGCGATAAACCTCGACTCTAGTTTAACTTACGCGAACCCTCAGCAAACCAGATTAATATAAAAATGGGAGATTTGTGTAAGAAATAACTATTGCAAAACTTAAAGAATATTATTTTTTCAGTTTGTGAACAATTCTTGAACTTTAATTATAATATGTCTGTTATAAAGATATGAATTGATCTATGCATATCTAATACAATTTGTCCAAATGCAAATGATATTGTTACAAATATCCACCCCTTGGGGATAGGCAGCACTAAATACATGTACAAAATACATGTTGTATGTTATGCCATCTGTGAGACAGTAGAAACAGTAGAAACGTTCTGGAACATTAGAGAAAAGAGACTTGTAGATAACGCCGCGCCGTTTCCAGAATAATTCAGGAAGCAATCGCTAGGGGTATATAAGGCCTTATTCTCGGCCGGAAGAGTTTAGAAGTTTGGATTTGACAAGTGAGGTTAAGACTCCAAAGTGGAAACAAAGTGATAAACATTGTTATCTTTAGTCAGTAAAGTACATTTAAGTTAATAATGGTATTGTGAAGTATCCAGTAAATGATTTAATAAAGTGTGTTAGTGGACATCTCTTGTTATAATTTTTGGAACCCACGGATTTTGCAAGGGTGGTTTCCTAGGGGTGGAAACACGTCACAATATACTAATACTAATATAAATTCAAATTTCAACACATTTGACGTACATATTTTACTTATATATATATTTTACTTAGGTACAAAAGTTTCGTCAAAGCTACGACAACAAATAGTTGTGTATATTTGTCATTTTTGATATCTACAGCTGATGCAGCTACACAGCACACGAAAAGGGTATATCTGTGGGTCCAGTCATGGCTGGGAAGAAACATATTACAGCAGGAATGGCTATGGAAGTGAGACACCAACACACTTCTAACACCCATTACAATGCAAAAATATCCTGCTCCGGAAAATATCTTAAACGTAATTTTTTGCAATTGCAAGACAGGATGTGGATCTGCTTGCAGTCATAGGAAAGTCGCTTGCATTGCACTTTAGTTTGCAGTAAATGCAATGATAGCGTTAACCTAAATAGTCTTTAAAATTGAATGATAATATAGAGTGTTCACCATAAAATTGGCTACATATGGAAAAAACAGAGCTTTTTAGAAATCTCAATTTCTAAAAAACTCTGTTGGGGGTTCCTTTCTACATGCCCGACAATACATGTTATGTGGTCACTGGTTTGGAGAAAATGTAAAAAAAATAGTTGACGGTGGTTCCGAAATATGAGTCAGATTGACAAGATATTGATAAATCTTATTAAGGAAAAGTGCTTAGAATCCAACGAGGGTCTCATAGACCTGAGAGAAAATAAAAAAACACAAATTTTACCCGTATCACTATGAAAAATCATAAATTGCATAAAACAATCAATTTTAATAGAATTCATAAAAATAAATGGTTTTTAAAATTATATTCTGCATAACATGACTTTTGCAGGACTGATGAAAAAGTTCTATGGAATTTGAAGGATGACCAAACATCAGCAATCAACTTTTCGTGTTTTAATTAACTTCAACTTCGTATTAATTAAGATCTATAACAAACAGTTTCCAAGAGATGGGGGGAAAAAGAAAGAAAGAAATTTACTTCCACTTGATTTTCATAAACTGGTAAAAATACAATATTTCTAAATATCAACATTATCCTGACAGCAGAAAAAATCGAGCATATTTTGTTGTATTGTATATTAACTTAATGTTGTGTCTTATAGCAATTTGATATAAAAGGCCTATGATATTCATAGGTGTCATGTCCGTAGATCACACTGGTGGCTTCACCAAATTTTGAAAATATCATAGCAGGATAAGTATAAGGTAACCTGGCCAGCAGATCTTTGGGTCTATATTGTTACTATTAATTGTTCATAATGTTATATTAAATTATCCTAAGTTTCAATTTCGAAAATAAAGGAATAAGAACATCGACGATACAAAATTTAATATATATTTTTTTATATTACGATATTTGTTATTAATATAATATAGTTTTTAATATTTACACGGAGAACCTACCTCTAATGAGAGTATTTTATTATTTATTGGTGTTCTTGTTTGATATTATTTTGTAAAGTTTATAATATTCTTTTTAATTATATCATTACAGTGATTTGAATATTCATCTTTTATCAAACTTTTCAAAATACTTTATTATTTCTATTTGAAATTATAAAGTATTTGTAAGAGTTAATAATAACACACACTAAATTAACACCACTAAACTTTACTGACGAATATTAATTACATTAGATTTAGACTTGTCTATTCAAATTCTCTCACAATATTGATCTTTTCATTTACAAGAAGGATAGATATCTACCTATTGCATAAATACTTGATACCAAATATTAGTCATATTATAATGAGTAATTATATCAATGTCATCTAAAGGTCGTGTTGCATAAATTCTCTTAATTCCTACATATTTTTTTTAATTTTTTTTATTTTCAAACGATAATAAAGTTATCGCTTTATTCTAATTATTTCATATATTTATCATCGTCCTTTTATTTTTTAACTTTTTTTTTTATTAGGCATTATATTTCCAAAAATACCAGGATGATTTGATTCATATCGAAATGGCGATTAAAACAAACATTGGTTTTCTATAAACTCCTGGCCTATTCCTATCAAGTTAACATCTTATAATATCAAAGCAGGAATCTGCGCCTTAAGGCTGGATATTCTGAGAAATGTGATAGAAAATAGTATTGAAAGTATCGGATATTGTGTTCAAAGTTTATTTTACAAAATAAATTCTTTAAAAAGAAAAATATAACAACAAATAATGTATTTACACGGTACTGAATATTTATTTTAAAATTAATAGTGCAATAGCTAGTATTAATTCAATTTTAATATGCAAAACATTATTGGACATTCATATTCTATTAAAACGCTATCATTATTTAATTGCATATTAAATCAAATTATTTTATGAGCGATTTCTTCATAGCAAATTTTAACTGAATACACTTGTTTTGTAAATAGTTAATAACAATATTTAGAGTTATTTAAATTTGGTACCCTGGATATTAGAATAAAGAAGACGTGCTACAACTTAAAAACTTATATTTAGTATTGATTAATAATAATAATGAGTTGTTTTCAATATCAACATTTTCATTCAAGTAAACTTTCGAAAGTTGTGATATATTACACTTTTAGTCGATATATTTTTGGACTTGAATTTTATTTTTACTAAAAAATTTTAAATAAAATATGTATTATCTTAAATTTATACAAAGCTAAATAGATGTAGAATAGAAGAAATACGAGAGATAAGTATACGATAAACTTACCAGTACATCTTTATCAGTATATGCAGATTTCAACAAACTTACCTGAAAATAAAAAATATAAATTAAACAGGGATTAAATTATACGCAGTTATAACATAAGGTGTATTTTAGAATAAGTTAATAATAATAATAATAATAATAGAGAGAGTGCAGAGAGCAAGCTGCAGTTAGCTGTTGCCGACTGCTAATAGCTAATTAATTTTTATGTAGTGCGACTGAGATTCAGTTCATGGCCAATATTTTTTTTTATTGTTCAATAAGGTATTTGCCGTTGGCAACCCACTACCGCAATTTCCACTTGTTTCATAATGACCTTATTAAAAATACCTTACTAATATTTTAGAAAATAAAATTTATATATTATCTAAACTACGTTCATTCAAATCAGAGAAAAAGATGGATGTTGCCCATTTTCAAGAATCGCATGGTAGAATACTCCCCACCTTGCTATTTTACATACATACCAAATTTGAAATAAATTATAATTACCTATTGAGCTCGAAAAAAATGTATTCATTATTGGAAATGCAATGTCAAAACTATTTTATGTTAATTATGGATTCTATTCCAGCAAACAAACTACCTCTCACCTCTCCCAAAAAATTTATAAAATTAAATTTATATGATAAACAGGTTTAGGTAATCAGAAAATGTTAGATATTGGATTAAAAACTATACTTCAACTGTAGAGCTTCTTATCTTCATCTCAGGGTGTTCTCATATTTGTATAATTAGGATTGAACGTCTTTACAGGTAAGTAATAGTCCCCAATTTCAGATCATTATTTCAGTTATGACAACACAGACGAAATATTAGAAATAAAAATCGAATAGAGCGTAGCTCTGTCTTGATTATAACCGTTCACAATAAAAAAAAGTTAAACATCGGATAGTATTTGGATGGGTGGCAACACAGCAGTCTCGTTCTACTTTTAGGAACTTGTATATCAGCTTAAAAGTAATGTCAGCCCAGGATTGCGCAGTAGATAAACTGTTTTTCGGAGAATATATAAAACAGTCCATCTCTTGTCTATTAGATGTTAGGCAAGTAACAAGAATCTCTACTTTTCTACAGTGACAAGGTTCGGTAAAATTTACAGGTTGGACGTAGCTCGTCTCCTGGCGTGTATTGTGATTGACTTTAGTCGCAGAAATAGACCGACATCAAATAAACTAAAACTAGAAGCGAAATTATAAAAATGAACACTATCATACGTGCACTACATGCACACATCTTAGACACTACAAAATTAGGCAACACCCACATTCAAGAAGCTGGATCTGTTTGGAGTTACACTTGAAAGAAGAAACGGGCTTTAGACATAATATCCTACCTACATTTCCATCTGCCCAAAAGTGAGGCTAGAATCAAAATTATAACAGACAGTGATTAATCGTTTTTGTCATACAATATACTATAAGTAACTGAGCTACCGCGAGTGATAACGAACAGTAAAAAAAATTGCAGCAGTCCAGAAAGATAATTAATATTTTGATACAATTTATTATCCGAAATTCAAAATGGCTGTAGTTTATTGAAGACAAACTTTTTAGCTATTCAGCTAATCAAGCTGAGAGCAGGCAATGAAGGGACAAGCCGTGAGAGAGAATTAATTTTCTATTATAACAAACATATTTATATCAACATTTCTTATAATCTTGATTCAAATTTAAATATTTTCATTTTAGTTGGACAATGTTTTATCAATGTTACATTTAACCAGGATGATTTTCTCTGTAGCACAGCAATAGCCTGTGTTGGAATAAATTTCCAAGATGCACAGAGTTAGAACGTAATTAGAAACGGGAACGCTTGGAATCCCTTTTAATGGTAAAAAAATCGGTTTAATATCACTAAGCCATGACCTTACATTGTGAGCATTCTTAGAAGGTGCATAATCTTCAGATCTCACTATTACTGAACATGTGAAATGTACTGGGAAGAGCAGTTAGAGCAAGAAGCAATAGTCCCTTGAGGTAAACGAAATTTAACTTATTTAATGTCAATCAATTTGGCTTTCGTGAGGGACTATCAACATCGAACTGTGTAAATAAGTTCTTAAATATATTGCACGATAAATTAGACAATCACCATCAAGGCATTGGTATATTTCTTGATTTGAGTAAAGCGTTTGACTTAGTAAACCATGATATACTCTTAAATAAAATGAATAAATAGATACGGTGTTAGAGGACAGGCATTAAAGTGGTTTCAAAGTTATTTGAAAAATCGGTCTCATTGTGTCAATATTGGTCATGTAAACTCCGAATCCCTTATCACACAATACCTCAGGGATCCGTTTTAGGGCCTTTATTATTTATTATTTATATTAACGACCTCAATGCAGATAACATTTTAATGTTCGCAGATGATACGTCGATTATTATTGATAACAAAGACCTTAAAACCAGTGTAGGTTACTGTAATAAACAATTGCAAGATATTTACACTTGGCTTATTGATAATAAGCTAATACTAAACACTAATAAATCAGTTTTCATCAGATTTAACTATTCTTCTGTAAACTATGATCGAAGTTTATAAATAAGCACTTCAAAAGGTACTTTAAAACAAGTACAGTCCACGAAATTTTTGGATATTTATATATCTGAAGACTGTAAATGGACTACACATATCGATATGATTTGTAGAAGAATAGCTCCTGTGTGTTATTGTTTAAAACAGTTAAGACTTACAGTGGATACAGATGTTCTAAAAATATATTACTTTGCCCATTTTCATTCAATCATTTCGTATGGCATTACTGCATGGGGTTCTTCTAGTGAATGTACACTGATCTTCAGACTTCAAAAAAAAGCGATCAGATATATAGTGGGTGCAAATGCCAGAGAAAATTGCAAAGAATATTTTAAGAGCCTAAATATTCTAACATTACCTTGTATCTTTATAATGAGTCTAGTAATCTATGCAAAAAATAATAACTTTCAGATGATAAACCACTATCATTCATACTCTACAAGAAATTCTAATTTGTTAGAGGTACCACTTCATCGAACAGCAACATTTGAGCGTAGTCCAAAGTTTTTAGCTATTAAAGCATTTAATAAACTTCCCGCTGAATACAAAACTTTAAATTTAAATTTATTTAAAAAACGCGTTAAAGAATTTTTAGTTACCAAATGTTATTATTCTTTAAATGAATACCTTTATGATAGAATATAAAATTTGCAGTCTACTTATTCATTGACTTGCTCTGTATGTTATTTTTATTTCAGTCATCCATAGCTTGATTTTTGCTTTTTGTATTTTGTTTCAATCAATACTAAATTTCCATATCACTTCTAATTACTATGTATATTAATTACACACACCATGTTTAATGTTCCTTATTTTAACAAATTTTGATTGTATGTATGTATGTGTATATATGTGTGTATTTATGTTTATATGAGTATGTGTGTATATATATATGTAATATATATTTTTTATGTCACATGTATGTTACTTATACTCGTATGTTTTTTTTAATTATTTTACAGTTTTATGACTTATCTTATATTATTTGTAATAATCTACTAGATGAATAAACATTATTATTATTATTATTATTATTAAACCAGAAAAAGGCAAAAAGCCCAAAAGTTCTGCGACCGGACCCCAAGACATCTTCCCCCCGTTTTCGGGAGCGGGGAACACGATGATGACAATATTTTCCGACGTACCCTCCAACTACTAGGCCTAAACCGGAAAAATCACCCCTTTTTTCCGATTTTCCGGTGCTAGGCATTTTTTTATCGGAAAATTTTATTAACGAAAGTTGTTCAGAATTGTTCGCCCTGATCGAAAGAACGTATCCTTTTTTTTTTGTCAGCCTGCGTTATTTTTTGTTTAAAAAGAAAATCTTTTATAAAGATCCAGACTTACAATGATTTTTCTATTAATTTATTAACTTTGAAAATATATACACACATGCTGGTACAATTTGCTTAAGAGGATTTTGTATTTGAAATCCATAACCCTAATGTTAAAATCAATACAGAATATTCTGTAAATATTCAAAGAACCAAATTATCAAAATAATAATAAAGCGTAAACTTAATTAGAACCTCAGTAAAGGTTGGTAAAGCTTCCGCTTAATACAGTGAACAAAAGTTCTATCATATAAA
Organism: Rutpela maculata; assembly: GCA_936432065.2. Lineage (NCBI taxonomy): Eukaryota > Metazoa > Arthropoda > Insecta > Coleoptera > Cerambycidae > Rutpela > Rutpela maculata. The sequence continues at coordinate 101,730,502 of OW386291.2, forward strand.
ATACACATAATGTAGTTATAAACTCACGAAGTGCTGTTAAATTATACCTTTAATGTTAAGGACTACGGTCCTGGTTGTGTGTATGAGGGGCATCCAACTGGCAAATATGCCCCTCGTACAAACTCATCTCGCTCAAAGTTTAAGCAAATCGAGTCATTGGCGTGCCAAAAATATTTGCGATGAGAGACAAAAATTGAAAATTTATGTAAAAATTTATACTAATTAGACTACACAATAAAGTTAATCACAAACTATATTTTGGAATAGATTATTATCTGTTCTATAGATCTGAGAACACTTCAATAATCGAAATGAAATTAAGTTACTGAAATTTTTTTAACCGATACTAAAATAGTGAACCCCGCTAAAAAAAATGGACACTAAAAATTACGAAGTAAAGTTTCAATCAATTAATTGGACCTAATATCGATATTCAAGTTCATTTTTACACCGCCTCAATATTGACATTAGATAATAAGGTTCAATTAAACCAAGAACCGTAAACGCTAAGGATAGCCAGATCAAGCAATTCTGTCCGCACGGTGTCGCCATTACTATGACGTAGCCGCGCGCCCTATGCCAACGCGCTGCCGTTTAAAATGCATTGTGTGGGGCATATTCTTTTAATAATTTTAACGCACACACACAATTTATTGAAATAATTAACCATTAAAACCATTAAAATTCGTTTATTGAATATTCACATTTTAACATGTAATGTATACATCATTCATCTCATATATAATATATACAATGTTATATAAAATCGAGCGTATCAAGCATCCGAGGACGCGAAACATTCAACCTGCCGATGTTAGGCCGAAGAGAATTTTATAGCATGAATTTATTTTTAGATTGATCGCACTCCTAGAAAAAGATTATGCGATTTATATTTTTGAAAATACAAAAGTTTAAAATAATAAATAATAATTATCTTGCCAGGAAAAATTGCAGATTAATATAAAATATACAGTAAAATATTAAAGAAAAAACCTGTTTAACGAAACGTTGTCATTAAATAAAAATGTGGCTTCGAGGGAAAATAAAAGTTTCTGTGTGAAACGCGATGTTAAATGGTTAAATAATTTAAGTTAATATCCTCTCGCTGGATTCCTCAGGGGGGGGATTTGGGGGAAGGATGTTGGAGGGTATGTCAGTATGCGTTGGTTAATGGAAAGGTTGGGATGTTTTCTGTGGTAAGTTTGGTCATGTACGTCTCGTACGATAAATGTCAAGTTGTTGGTGTAGTAGTCCGTGAGTATGTTGCGTATTGTTGGAATGTCTTACGTAAGCTAAATCTCTGGTCAGGACAGAGGTGGAAGAATTTTTGGGCTGTCTCTGACATAGTCCATAACTCTCTGCAACCCGCATATTCTGTGCAGCTCCTCAGTCGTCACATATCTGTGAGAGTTGGTAATAAGGCGGAGCAACTTATTCTGCGTGATCTGAATTCTATTAATCTGTGTATTAGAGGCAGCGTTCCAGACCACGCAGCCATAAGTAACTATGGGTCTTAAGATTACTTTATATAATGTGAGTTAATTTGCTCCGCCTATGCACCAACGGATACAACCGGCTAAGGGCCGCATAAGTTTTATTAATGGCCGCAGTGATATGTGGGCCAAAGCATAGCCCTTTGTCAAGAGAGACACCCAAATACTTAATAGTATTTTTCTCTGTTATGTCCTGACCTTCGATTCTGATTTTGCTGAACGTTTTAATGTTGGTTAATTTGCGGTGGAATGTAATAGTCTCAGTCTTGTTAGGGTTTATTTTTATTTTCCAGACCGCGTAAAACTCAAGGATTTTATTTATGTGGTATTTAACTTTCTGAGTCGCGGTCTGGGCATAAAAGCTGTGCGCGTAAATTGGCAAGTCGTCCGCGTATAGTAGTGTACTTGTGTTAGGATATGTAAGTAGGTCCGCTGTAAACAAATTATACAAAATTGGGGAGAAAATAGACCTCTGGGGAACTCTTGCGGAGAGCCTAGTTTTAGTCGAAAACATGCTATTTATTCGTACGAGGATAAATCTGTCTGAGAGATAGGATGCCAAGAATGCAGTAAAGTATTTTGGAGAACTAGGACTTGGTCCAATTTAAAATAAGGCCGTTTCTCCACGTGGAGTCAAAAGCTTTAGCAATATCGACAAGCAACACAATTGTGCACTGTTTTTTGTTTTACCCATTCAGGACATCCTGCACCAGCTTGCACTGGGTATGGGTGGTACTATGTCCAGCCCTGAACCCAAACTGGTGCATGGGGATGAGTTCTTCTTCCCCACGAACCGGTTTATTATCTGTAAAATAACTTTTTCAGTTATCTTAGCCATAGTATTCAATAGTGAAATAACTACCCGGTTCGTGGGGTGGTTTAACCACTTTCAGAATGGGCACAACAATAGCTGTTTTCCATTTATCAGGAAAATATTGGAACTCAAGGATGGAGTTGACAAGATATATGAGTTGGACTGAAGCTTTTTGGAGAAGGTGTTTAAATTCAATATTATTATTGAAATAATTGAGGCATACAACATTTTCATTTTCCTATGTCGTGAACCAAATGTTTGTGGAAAGTTTCAAGAATGTAGCAATTTCTTCCTTTTCCACTCAATGTCAAATTATAATATATTGTTGACTATTCAGTTTGTTATTTTACTTAATTTTCAATTTTTTTTTCTGCTTGAATTAGAGTCTGTATTTTTCCTTCATTGTCTTAACCTGATTAGCTTTTAAATTTCTGAAATTCATACGAATTACAGTGCAAGCAGGCAAAGCATGGAAGTTTCCGACAAAAATTGACAAAACTATGCCAAACGTATTCAAACCAAATCACGGAAATGAAATACCTGGTAAGGAAACATATATTTTTGCTTTTCTATACGGCGGATATTGAGCCTTGATTCGCTAAAAAATCTGATAAAAAAATTATCTTATCTACAGTGGATTCTGATTCATTTCTCAGAAAAATCTGATAAAAATGATCTAAACAAAATATTAAATTATCAAAAATATTTATTGTAAAAATTGACATTCGGAATAACAAAACATCTCGGAAAAGTAGGTATACATGTATAATAAAAAAAAAACAGAAAAATCTGACAAAAATGATCTAAACAAAATATTAAATTATGAAAAATTAACACCCAGTATAACAAAACTTCTCAGAAATACACATATAATAAAAAAAAATATATATATATTAAGAAAAACCTATTTTGCCTAGTAATTCACTTTGCAAGTTTCGTTCATAGTCGGTCTGCAAAAAATGAACCGAACAAATCCTAGTTTTATCTGGGTTAAATTTATCCTGCCTTTTACACCTGTTTATCCATTCACCTCTTATGGTTTCGGACACCAGATCTTTTGGTTTTGGAAAATAATATTTTGACCATTTTGTACAATACGTGTTATTAGAGTCATGTAAACCTTGTTGCCTGAATTTTTCTTCACTTCTCTCTGAATAATAACAATATGTACTAATACATCAAATTAAGCTTCTTGTACCTTCTATAACATACACAAAATCACCATAGAACATTAATAATAATAATTGTCTTTTAAATCCTATAAAGGTCCAAAATAGTGCAAGCAATAGTATGTCCTGTTTCTGCTCACAATTTCACTAATCAAGAATGTTTTTATAACTCAAGAAAACGTATAAAATACACACGAAGATGTACATATGAGATTTGCAAAGAAAAACCAGTAAATAAATAGACAAAACTAGACCACACACCACTAAACAGAGAGACAATGCCGTCAGAAACGTAAACAACAGAATTCGGACTCGCCGTGAAACTGGCTATCCACCCTCTGCTTACGGTTCCTGCAATGAAACGGTGGACTAGATGAAATTTTATTTATTTTTTTTTTAGTTATTTTTTTTTAAGGTAGTACAATTTTATTATACAAAAATTTGTTCACCCTTTTTGGATACCTCTTATTTAGTACTTCTATATGGAAAGAGGATATTGTGGTTTTAGCATCTTGATTCCCAAATGCTTCGGTAAACGAGACAGAAATCCATACATTAGTTTACAATACCGAAGAATGTAAATATCCAGTATTAGAAATTAATTATATTATAATTATTACTCTGTAGTATTACAAGCCAGTGTGTAAATTCTGCCACATTTAAGGGTACAGTAGGGCATATTAATATTATAATATTTTTTCTCGCTACGTAGAAGCTGAATAAGAAGCTATTAAGAAGGGTGGAAAAAAAGTAAGTAGGAATTAACTGGTTTATCGTTCGTGCAAATGTAGCAGCAGGGTGTTTTAAAAAATGTTATAGTCTAGAAACTTCAGTGACTTTTGCTTTATAAATTGCATCATGTCCGAGACACTGGTATAAATATGGCGAACATGATTGATATTGCTAATACACATTTTCATAAAACTTAAAATTACTAAACTACCAACTGCGCCAGTTTCTAAAATTCGATGTAATAACATGACGAATACATTGTCCTAGTGATGATCCAAACATGGTCTGCTCATTACCCTTAAATACCATGACATCACAGAAAAGCTGGTTTAGTGGGGAGATTTGCATATCACAGATATCACACGAATAGGCCTTTGCCCTTCCTCAGTATTTACAAAACTGAGATAAAGTGGCAAGGGTGTGATTCCCACGTTAAAGGATACTATCCTTTGACAGTTTGTATTACTGAACTCTCTTATAATAGACTTCAGTGGTTTACGCTTAATTCACAATTTTCCTGAAATAATTTGAAAAGATATCATATAAGTATATTTTAATAACTTACAGCAGGTCGGTAGCATTTTGTATTCTGAAAGTGAGAAATGTTTCAAGTCAGCATCGTCGCTTTAGAGAAGCGATACCTAAATGCGAATGCGTACTTGAACCAAACATAGCAAACAGCAGCTCGATGAAGATTTATTTAATTGATTCTAGTACCCTAAAATATAATGCATTTGGATGACGAAGTCAAGCGAAGCAAAGTGTGGTGAGAAAAGGGAAGTGGAATATTTTATATTTCCTTGATTCTGATGATTCTAAAGACTGACGCATATTTGGGCAACATGAAGTGAAGCAGGTAGAGGTGAAGTCAGTGGAAGAAATAATTCACGGTATCCACTACCTCCTCTCGCTATTTACATATTAAATGCATCTTTTCCTCCTTTTTCGATTTTATTCGACCTCACATGATTGACGACCTCAGTTGATTGCACCTTGACTACTATTTACAAACTTCGAAAATGAAACCGCACTATGGGGCGATAGTGAGCATTTTTTCGCCCTTTGTTTCACTCTACTGTACATCGGTCTTAACGGAAGTTGTAGGCTAGTAGTTTTCAAACGGTATGTTAATAAAAAATTAAAAAATAATATCTCACAATACTGACCCTTTATTGAGTTTTGGTTAATCGATACATTTGGCTGTAAACTATTGCCCATTTAATATAATACCATGAGTTTGTAAACACGCTGTATATGCAAATGATTTAAATATATTAACCTTTAGAATTTTCTGCATATATTTATAATCAAGGTTAATTATGTTTCTCAATTCAAGTTTTGTATTCTCTAGTGGTAGCTTTTGCTGATATTGATGAAGATGGTATTTCTTTTGAATTTGCAATAAAACGTTCACTAATGCCGAACAACTGCTAAGAATATATGGCACTAAACTTCCTTTTATCGCCATTTCACCTGATCTCTATAAGTATGCATCATAAAATAGACTAAACAATAAATCTCCGAAGGTGAGAATTTGATAAATATTCCCAGACTATGCAGAACTCAAAACACTCACAACGTTTTTTATATTAACGTCGTCTGGATATAAAGAAATACGGCATTTTCTCTTATCACCACGGATGTGTGTTCTTCCATGAAATATAAAAGACATAAAAACAAAATATAGGTTGACTAATAATTTCAGGTTGCGGCAAATTCGACACTGTCGCGCGGAGACAAATCTGCGACCGTGCAATTTCTGATATACTCCTATATTACGGCAGGTATAATAAATGGGCCGTTAGGAGTTGGCCGTTTGTCAGGACCAACTTTGGGATGCTTCCATGACAGCGGAAGGTGAATAAAGCTCGAGATACCACTATTCACTGGCGTAACATAACTTCATTATTATGTTCAAGTCTGATTCTGTTTATTAAATTGTCAAATTGGTAATGTGATACACACTTCAGGAGGAAAAACTTTTTTGTCATTTTACCCAAAAAATTATTTTTAAAAACACCCTAATTATTCTTACTTTAAATTAAATTTACACATACAGAATGATCACTGTTACCAAATATGTAAAATGGGACAATTTTTTTCCTAAAACTTTTGTAAAAAAAAAATAAATGAGTTTGTAATGACAGCGTGCAGTTATATTCAATTTGAGTGCCATTATCTTGATAATAATAATAATAATAATAATAATAATAATAATAATAATAATAATAATAATAATAATAATAATCACCATAAGGCCAACATCATTAGACTGACATTACCCAGAGACGAAGGAGGCAGAGGAATTATAGATTTAAAGAACCTCCACAACAATCAAATAAAACTCCTGAGAGCGTACTTTCATCAAAGGCAGGATTCCCAGCTACACCTAGCTATTTGCTCTTCTGACGATAAATACTCCCATTTAAATCTAAATGATCACATGCCACAACACAATGAGCAGGTTACGTCTGTAAGGGAAAAGATCGACCAATGGAAAGGAATGGCACTACATGGGAAACACCCACATGATCTGAGCAATGTAGAAGTCGACAAAATAGCGTCGAACGCTTGGCTCAGGAATGGAGGTTTCTTCCCAGAAACAGAAGGTTTTCTGACTGTCATCCAGGACCAAGTGATTAACACCAGGAACTACCAAAAGCATGTTATTAAAAACGGCCTTATCGAAGATGACAGGTGCAGAAGATGTGGTGAAAAGGCGGAAACTATACAACATATTACTGGTGCATGTAGCCATCTAGCACAAAATGATTATCTCCACCGACACAATCAGGCTACAAATATAATACACCAGAACCTAGCCATCAAGCATAACCTGATTGAAAACAGCTTACCTTATTACAAATACAAACCTGAGCCTGTGCTAGAGTCTGATAGGTTCAAACTCTACTACGACAGATCTATCATTACGGACCGAACCATCCACAATAACAGACCTGATATAGTCCTTCAAGACAAAACAGAAAAAATCGCCTACTTAATAGATATCGCTGTCCCAAACACTAACAACGTCCAAAAAACAATAGCAGCAAAACATCAAAAGTACAACGAATTGGTGGAAGAGATGAAACGGATGTGGGGTATGGAAAACGTATATATAGTACCCATTGTACTGTCAACCACCGCACAGTGGTGAGAAATGCCAGTGTTCCACCCAAATTACTCTAGAGGTCGTAAATTTTAAGCTATTGAGACATTCTTTTTTTTTAAATGTTCGTCTTGAACTTACCTATCGATCCCTCTAGCCGGATTTTGAAATTTCATTTTTCATTTTTTTTTAATTTTTAATAGAAAATCATATTTTTACAAAAAAATACTGTTTTTTCTATTAAATTTATTCTAACGGGCCGTAAATTTGAGTTTTCGTAACAATTTTTTTTTTAAATCTTCGTCTTTTAATCGGCTATTGATCTGTCTAGATGAATTGTTGCTTTAGTTGTTCACAACTGTCAAAATTACTGTCAAATATAAAAAAATACGATTTTTAGATAAATAATTCATACAATAACAGGTTGGTGTTCAGAAAAATATATATAGTGTTTTCAATGTACCTGGTTACGAAGTTGACAGGAAAATATGTATTTCTAAATTTGGCAGCTGCCATAATTGTTGTCAAATTTCCAAAGATAGATGTAAGAGCTTATTAATTTTAAAAATACCCTGTAAATGTATAGGAAAATAGATATATATGTTGTATTTGATCCGTTTGATTCAATAATTGACAGGGGAATATGAGTTTTAAATTTGGCAGCTGTCATAATTGCTCTCAATTTTCAAAATGTGGAGGTAACACCTTATTAATTTTAAAAATGCACTATAAATGTATAGAAAACTAGATTTGGCAGCTACCATAATTTCTGTCAAATTTCAAAAAATAGAAGTTAGAGCTTATTAACTTTAAAAATACCCTGTGAATATATAGCAAAACGGATACAAATTGTTTTTAATGTACCTGGTTCGGAAGTTGACAGGAAAATATGATTTCTAAATTTGGCAGCTGTCATAATTGCTGTCTCATTTCAAAATTTTAAAAACATCTTATAAATGTATAGAAAAATAGATATATATTATTTCTGGTCTGTCTGATTTCGTAACTAATAGGAAAATATAATTTTTAAATTTGGCAGCTGGCATAATTGCTGTCAAATTTCAAAACATGGAGGTAAGAGCTTATTAACTTTAAAAATACCTTGTAAATGTATAGAAAAATTGATGTATATTATTTTTGATCTATCTGATTACGTAAGTAATAGGAAGATATAATTTTTAAATTTGGCAGCTGCCATAATTGCTGTCAAGTTTTAAGGTGTGCAGATTACAAGTTATTAATTTCAAAAATACCCTTTGAATGTATAGACAAATAGATATATATTATTTTTTATCTTCCTGATTTATGAAGTGACAGGAAAATATTATTTTTAAATTTGGCAGCTACCAAATTTAGAAATCACATTTTCCTGTCTCAACTTCGGAAACAGGTACATTAAAAACAATTTGTATCCGTCTTGCTATATATTCACAGGGTATTTATTCATAGTGCATTTTTAAAATTAATAAGCACTGTATTTTGAAAATTGACAGCAATTATGAGAGCTGCCAAATTTAAAACTCATATTTTCCTGTCAATTACTAAATAAAACAGATCAAAAAAAATATATATCTATTTTTCTATACATTTTCAGAGTATTTTTAAAATTAATAAGCTCTTCCATCTATCTTTGTAAATTTGACAACAATTATGGCAGCTGCTAAATTTAGAAATACATATTTTCCTGTCAACTTCGGAACCAGGTACATTGAAAACACTATATATATTTTTCTGAACACCAACCTGTTATTGTATGAATTATTTATCTAAAAATCGTATTTTTTTATATTTGACAGTAATTTTGACAGTTGTCAATAACTAAATCAAAAATTCATCTAGACAGATCAATAGTTGATTAAAGGATGCAGATTTAAAAAAAATTTGTTACGAAAACTCAAATTTACGGCCCGTTAGAATAAATTTAATAGAAAAAACAGTATTTTTATGTAAAAATATGATTTTCTATTAAAAATTAAAAGAAATGAAAAATGAAATTTCAAAATCCGGCTAGAGGGATCGATAGGTAAATTCAAGACGAACATTTAAAAAAAAAGAATGTCTCAATAACTTAAAATTTACGACCTCTAGAGTAATTTGGGTGGAACACCGGCATTTCTCTCCACTGTGCACCGGCGTCATCCTTATGAGTTTACACGAAAATATTAAAAAAATTACACAAGAATATTTACATAACCTTACAAAAAGCTGTGATTCTAGGAACAACAAGAATAGTTCGTAAGTTCTTGAATCAAGCATGAGAGTGCTTGGCTTAGCCCGTACCTCATGAAAAATTGCCAGCATAGAAAGAGCTGAGAACAACAGAGAAATAATAATAATAATAATAATAATAATAATAATAAGGCCTGGATCGACTACCGCAAGGCATTCGACATGACATCGCACGAGCTTATTGTACACTTGCTCCGATGTCTTGCGGTACCTGGTCCCGTAGTGAGAGGCATCGAAGAACTGATGCCGCTCTGGAGGACTCGCTTTACCATTACATCGGGTAATGATAGAGTCCAGACGGAGTCGGTAACATTCAGAAGGGGAGTATTTCAGGGAGACTCCCTCAGCCCCCTTCTATTTTGCATCTCATTACTGCCATTATCCGTTTCGCTCCGGAAAACCCGTGGATACAACTGCGGTACCCTTGGCGATAGGAGGCATAAGGTCACCCATCTGTTTTATATGGATGACCTTAAACTTTATGCCTCCGGAGAGAGGGACCTACACCAGTCCCTCAGGGTGGTACAGGAGTACACGCAGGCTGTCGGCATGGAGTTCGGATTAGACAAATGTGCACTGGTCCATCTCAAGAGAGGACGATGCGGGAACTACGGAGAGGACGCGCAGCTCGTGGACGGAAGCATCTTACATCATCTAGATGCCGGAGAGTCGTACACTTACTTGGGTGTCGAGCAACGCTCCACCCAAGAAGTGAGTGTAGTGAAAAACGCTCTCCGCGGCAAGTATCAGCACCGACTCCGACAGATCTGGTCTTCAGAGCTATCGGGGAAGAACAAGGTGTCTGCTACCAACATGCTTGCCGTTCCGATCCTTCTCTACTCCTTTGGAGTAGTGAAATTGACTCAAGAAGAGTTGCGTCAACTCGACGTAGGAACCCGCAAGAAGATGCATCTCAATAGGAGTTTGCATCCTAAATCGTCTGTTCCACCGCTATACCTCCCACGACATCGGGGAGGCCGTGGACTCTTGAGTTTGGAGAGCCTCCATAATAGGATGGTTCTGGATGGAGCCTGTAAGGTCATCAGGAGTTCGGATCCCCTCCTCTGCATGGTCCGAGACCATGAAAATGCAGGGGTAGGAGCCTTTCTGTTTAAGGCAGCACAGAGAGCAGCCGATGAACTTGGTCTCTCCTTCGACGTCGAGCGGGTAAATCGCGACTCTGTCACCGAGTTGGAACCTGCTCGGCGAAAAGCCCAAATTAAAGCTGTAGAACACAACAACTTTCTGCAGCTTCACAAGGATAAGCCAATGCATGGAGTTTTCTATAAAAATATAGAAAACCTTGGCTTATCCGAAAGGCTGACCTTTGCCTTCTTAAGGTCAGCCGGGCTGAAGTCTGAGACCGTGGGATTCATAATGGCTTGCCAGGATGGTGTATTTAACACCCTCGCCTATCGTAGTCGTGTCATGGGTATAGAGGTCCCTGATGTCAGCTGCAGGGCCTGCCGCAGGGCGCCAGAGACTCTTATGCACTTGCTGTCGGCTTGCCCGACATATGCAGTCTCGGCCTATATCCAAAGACACGACGGAGCATTACGAGTGCTTTACTACCATTTAAGGCACTCGTATGGGATAGACGAAACACCAGTGCTGCCTTACGCTACGGGGGATATTGAGTCCGTTGTGGGAAATGGGAAGTGTCTAATTTATTGGAACTACTCTTTTCCCACCGTCAGGCAAATACAAGCCAACAAGCCTGACGTAGTACTCCTCGACCATCAACTCAAGACAATGTTCGTCGTGGAGTTCTCGGCTCCCGCGGAGAACAACATTGTCTTGAAGGAGGAGGAAAAACGGACAAAATATCGAGATCTGCTCTTCGAACTCTGCAGACTGTATCCAGACCATACTGTTAAGATAGTGGTACTGATTATAGGAGCCCTCGGTGGAACGAGACACACACTGCTTTCGGAACTTAAGATCATACCGGCATGCCGAAACTCGGCAGAGGTCTTAGCCGGCAGAATGCAGAAGGCCGTCATTCTCGGTTCTTTACGTCTGCTCAGGGCACACGATTCCCGGACCCAGTAGTCACTCACCCCACGGGCGTGGGGAGTGGCTACCGGTACTACCAGCTCCCCTCTGTGAGGGTAAGAGCCACAGAGAAGGGTGACTGGTTTTTAGCTAGCTAAAAAAAAAAATAATAATAATAATAATAATAATATTAATATTAATAATGGTATGGAGTTCGGGTTGGACAAATGTGCACTAGTTCATCTTAAGAGAGGACGATAGGGGACTACGGAGAGGACCCGCAGCTCGTAGACGGAAGCATCTTACATCATCTAGATGGCGGAGAGTCGTACACTTACTTAAGTGTCGAGCAACTCTCCACCCAAGAAGTGAATGTGAAAAACGCTCTCCACGGCAAGTATCACCGCGGACTCCGACAGATCTGGTCTTTAGAACCGTCGGGGAAGAACAAGCTATCTGCTACCAACATGCTTGCCGTTCCGATCCTACTCTACTCCTTTGCAGTAGTGAAATGGAGTCGAGAGGAGTTGCGTCAACTCGACATAGGAACCCGCAAGAAGGTACATCTCAATAGGAATTTGCATCCTAAATCGTACGTTCCACGGCTATACCTCCCACGACATCCGGGAGGCTGTGGACTCTTGAGGTTGGAGAGTCTCCATAATAAGAGATGGTTCTGGATGGAGCCTGTAAGGCCACCAGGAGTTCCGATCCCCTCCTCTGCATGGTCTGGGATCATGGAAATGCAGGGGTAGGAGCCTTTTTATTTAAGGCAGTACAAAGAGCAGCCGATGAACTTGGTTTCTCCTTCGACGTTGAGCGGGTAAATCGCGACTTCGTCACCGAGTTGGAACCTGATCGGCGCAAATCACAAATTAAAGAAGAAGAACAGAACGTCTTTCTGCAGCTTCACATGGATAAGCCAATGCATGAAGTTTTATATAAAAATATAGAAAACCTTGGCTTATCCAAAAGGCTGAACTTTGCCTACTTAAAGTCAGCCGGGCTAAAGTTACCATTTAAGGTAATCGTATGAGATAGCCAGTAGCAGTTTATGATTTAGAGTGTCAAAAGCATTATTAACATCTAGCAGTAATAAAATAGTGCACTTGCTGTCGGCTTGCCCGACATATGCAGTCTCGGCCTATATCCAAAGACACGACGGAGCATTACGAGTGCTTTACTACCATTTAAGGCACTCGTATGGGATAGACGAAACACCAGTGCTGCCTTACGCTACGGGGGATATTGAGTCCGTTGTGGGAAATGGGAAGTGTCTAATTTATTGGAACTACTCTTTTCCCACCGTCAGGCAAATACAAGCCAACAAGCCTGACGTAGTACTCCTCGACCATCAACTCAAGACAATGTTCGTCGTGGAGTTCTCGGCTCCCGCGGAGAACAACATTGTCTTGAAGGAGGAGGAAAAACGGACAAAATATCGAGATCTGCTCTTCGAACTCTGCAGACTGTATCCAGACCATACTGTTAAGATAGTGGTACTGATTATAGGAGCCCTCGGTGGAACGAGACACACACTGCTTTCGGAACTTAAGATCATACCGGCATGCCGAAACTCGGCAGAGGAAACTCGGCAGAGGTCTTAGCCGGCAGAATGCAGAAGGCCGTCATTCTCGGTTCTTTACGTCTGCTCAGGGCACACGATTCCCGGACCCAGTAGTCACTCACCCCACGGGCGTGGGGAGTGGCTACCGGTACTACCAGCTCCCCTCTGTGAGGGTAAGAGCCACAGAGAAGGGTGACTGGTTTTTAGCTAGCTAAAAAAAAAAAAAAATAATAATAATAATAATAATATTAATATTAATAATGGTATGGAGTTCGGGTTGGACAAATGTGCACTAGTTCATCTTAAGAGAGGACGATAGGGGACTACGGAGAGGACCCGCAGCTCGTAGACGGAAGCATCTTACATCATCTAGATGGCGGAGAGTCGTACACTTACTTAAGTGTCGAGCAACTCTCCACCCAAGAAGTGAATGTGAAAAACGCTCTCCACGGCAAGTATCACCGCGGACTCCGACAGATCTGGTCTTTAGAACCGTCGGAAGAACAAGCTATCTGCTACCAACATGCTTGCCGTTCCGATCCTACTCTACTCCTTTGCAGTAGTGAAATGGAGTCGAGAGGAGTTGCGTCAACTCGACATAGGAACCCGCAAGAAGGTACATCTCAATAGGAATTTGCATCCTAAATCGTACGTTCCACGGCTATACCTCCCACGACATCCGGGAGGCTGTGGACTCTTGAGGTTGGAGAGTCTCCATAATAAGAGATGGTTCTGGATGGAGCCTGTAAGGCCACCAGGAGTTCCGATCCCCTCCTCTGCATGGTCTGGGATCATGGAAATGCAGGGGTAGGAGCCTTTTTATTTAAGGCAGTACAAAGAGCAGCCGATGAACTTGGTTTCTCCTTCGACGTTGAGCGGGTAAATCGCGACTTCGTCACCGAGTTGGAACCTGATCGGCGCAAATCACAAATTAAAGAAGAAGAACAGAACGTCTTTCTGCAGCTTCACATGGATAAGCCAATGCATGAAGTTTTATATAAAAATATAGAAAACCTTGGCTTATCCAAAAGGCTGAACTTTGCCTACTTAAAGTCAGCCGGGCTAAAGTTACCATTTAAGGTAATCGTATGAGATAGCCAGTAGCAGTTTATGATTTAGAGTGTCAAAAGCATTATTAACATCTAGCAGTAATAAAATAGTGCATTTACCTTGATCAGTGGCCTCAACAATATTATCAATTATATGTATTAAGGCTGAGCAACTATAACTAGCTCGAAAATCTGATTGGGTGGTTGGTAGTATGCTCAAAAAGTCTACGTGTTCCTTAAGTTGAATCTCAATTATCTTTTCTGTTAACTTAGATAATCCTGTGAGAATACTAATAGGTCACAGATCCGGATGTAGAATTTCTTAAGTTACAAAGAACTCTTTAAAGAAAATCGTGAATCTTTTTGTGCCAGTAGATTATAACAATATTTTCTCCATTGTATATAGTTACGATAACATCCTTTGAGGATGGCGTCCTGTTCTTGCCAAGTATTAAATTTATTAGCTAGATGGGCTATTAACACATTCTGTTATTGTATACATAACTTTTTTATTTAGAATAAATGGTATTATTGAAGTCTTGAATATTCTTGGTTTGAATGACAATCGCGAAGGTTAATGGGAGATGTTTTATAAAAGTGAAAAATTAAGAAATGTTTAGAGTTTAAGTAGTGTTTCACATCAATAAAAGAGGCTCCTCAGAAGGCAGCTGGAGAGAAGTAAGCAATCAGTTGGTAGGTATAATAACTGTTTCTTATCTCGTCCATTATCTTTGGCGTCTTACAGAAACTCAAAAGAACCCCTCTGAGCGTGGATAAACCATCTTGCGTAGAGAAGGAGCGACTTGTCACCGGTAAAGTAAAATAAATTTAGTCAATCCTTCAGACGAGTTTTAAAAGGTTCATCTGTAGTATCACAGAAATTTAGGCTATTACGTCAGGCGGAAATTTCTTAACTGCGATTTTTGGAAGCGTCCGTGTAATGGCTTTTTCAGAAAACCCATATGTTTATCCTTAACCCTTTCAGGCTTAGTGGTCACCCTGTGGAACCACCTTATGTACGCAAAAATGAACTTTGACAAATAATGAATTAATTAAATTATGTGAATTTTGTGACCAAAAATATTTATCATCTTTTTCATTATCTGAAATACTGTTGAGAATCGTTTGCCAAGAGTTGTTTGATTTTGTGTATTCAGTATAACAACGATGTCTCAGGGTCCCACGTGTAGAGGTACGCAGTACTGAAGATCCACTAGTAAGAGATATTTAAATCGCGAACTGTCCATTGGAAAAAAAATTGATAACGATATTAGTAGAACTAGTAGACAATACATTCACCACGAAAATTTCAGATAAGAAATCTCAAAGTTTCTAAGAGTAGACATCCTTACGTATATTGATGATAATAATAAGGTTCATAAGAGCTCTAATTGTATCTCTTGTCATTTTTTATCTGTCCTGAAAGGGTTAAATCATCTTTTAGATAATTACTCTTTCATAACGTTCAATTAATAATTTGTTAAATTGATATTAAATATAGACCATTATTAGATATTAATGAATTTTGTAGTGAAATTCATGCAGAATTTTGTGGCTTAAATTGTTGTACAATAAAAACAATTGTTACAGCTTTGTGTAGATCTTGCCTAGGTGAATTTAATATATTTTTAAATAAGTTCGAGGAATTATTAAATACCGTTTCTGAAAAGTACAAAAAAATCATCATATTAGGAGATTTTAATGTACATTTTACTGGGTACTCTAATAATTTAACAGAACTTGTTTGTTTAACAAAATCATATGGGCTCGAAATAACAATTTTAGAAACCTCCAGGGCTAGTGAAACCTGCTCTGGTTGTATAGACAATGTGTTGACAAACATAGAAGGTAATTATTTTGAGACGGTCATTACCGAACCATGCCTATCTAACCATTATGGTCAATATATTTTGGGAAAGGTAACAACTGCGCAACCTCAAAGATGGTATGGAAAAGCAAAATCACGTCCGCAGGAATCGCGAAAAGTTAAAACTTTCTCTGGCAAAAATAAATTGGAACATATTTAATGATCCCAGTTACGATCTAAATTTTCTATCGAGTTTCTTGATAAATAAATATAAGGCTTTAATACATAAACATTTTCCATTGAAAAAATGTTTTTCCGGAGAGAAGGCACTAGGTCAATGGTTTAACAACGATCCACGTAATATGAGAGATACACTCACAGCCATTAAACAGGTCCATTGTACAACAAGGAATCCTAATGACAAAGCTGCATATATCACTTATAAAAATTTATATAAAAATGAAATAATCAGAGCCAAAATAACCGGTTACGATTTATTTATAAATAACTCTAATAATAAATCCAGGGATAGCTAGAAATTAATACATTTTGAAAGTAAGAGTGGCCGGAAAAGTAATAACACTGATATTAGTGTTGATCCTAATAGCTTCGTTAATTTTTTTTCAACGGTAGCAGACAAAATCATAAATAGTCTACCTTTGAATAACGTAAATGCTTCAAACTTTTGGACCACGTTCCGACGTCCAATATTTATTTTTTTTTAACCTGTCACCACTTTAGAGGCTATGGATACAATACGTTCGCTGAAAAATTCAAACAGTTTAGATATTTACGATTTAAATAGTAAAATTGTTAAAGAAACAATAGATTTTCTAGTTCGAGTTTTAGTGAGGGTTACTTTCCTGATATCTTTAAAATAGCTCTAATTGTGCTTATTTTTAAGAAAGGTGACTCAAACTATCGACCAATTCCGATTATCCCTGTGTTTGGTAAGATAATTGAAACTATTTTAAAAAATTGCTTGTCGAAATATTTCGAAAAATATTCTTTATTGCATGCTTGCCAATATGGTTTTAGGCATAAACGTTCCACAATAGATGCACTCTGTAAGACTGTGGGTGACATAACTGAAGGCCTTGAAGAAGGTAAACATACTGCAATTACGCTGTGTGATCTCAGCAAGACCTTCGACTGCGTCTCTCATACTCTCATCATCGAAAAACTCAGTTTTTATGGAATCGGGTATATCGTTATCTCTGTTAAAGTCATATCTGGACAATAGGCAACAATGCGTCCCACAAAACAACATGACATCTTATTTTAAATCAGTAAAACATGGAGTGCCTCAGGGATCTGTGCTGGGATCTCTACTGTTTATAATTTATGTAAGCGATTTATTTTATTACTTATTTCCTAGCAGTATTGTTATGTTTGCTGATGGAGCAACTCTTACAGCTAGTTCCAAGAATATTAACAGTTTACAAAATATCATTGATGAAATAGAAGTCGAGTGGAACTTTGGTATAATGCTAATGCACTCAAACTAAATCGTGACAAAACATAAAAACTATTTTTTTCCACCAGATATGACGTAACGAAGGGAGAAAGTGACAACTTACTCGGTATAGTTCTTGATGATACTTTAAGTTGGAGCAATCATATTCAGCAACTCAGCAATAAGCTATCAAGCTATTTATTTCTTTTATGAAGACTAAGAACTGTTCTACAACTACACACTTTACTGTCAGTGTACTATTCATTAAACTACTTCCAAATAAGCTACGGGGATATACTCTGGTGAAACTCGAGCAGCGTTGTAAAAATATTTCGACAGCAGAAAGAGTATAAGAATTGTAACAAGAGCAGGTTTCAGAGAACACTGTCAACTATTATTTATTAAATATGGTATAAAGCCCATTCCAAGCCTATATATTCAATAGAGATTTATAAAAATAAGAATGTGTATATAACTCCATTTGAGTTACAAAACTACAACACGAGGTCGGCCAATTTGTTAAAACCTCCTAAATACCGCTTAACAAAATCAATTAAAAACTCATTAAACTTGAACTTATATAATAAATTACTTGAAAATATAAAACAACAAAATTTTCACAAAAGAACTGTCATTAGAAACCATATCTTGAAATTTTGTTTCTATACAACTGACGTATGTTTTAAGGCAGTTTTTTATTTATTATATTATCCTTCGTTTTTACATTTTATGTCTGTTTTATAAACTTGTATTATATTTTACACTTCATTTTTATATTATATATATACTATCTATAGATAATAACAAAGTAATGACTTGCTACAAATTTATTTGTATATGTAAAGTAGTCAAATAAACATTTATCTATCTATCTACTTTAAATAACAGCATCTTTTTTTTCTCATCGATTTCAATAAATCTAACATTTGGTGGCACTGAAATCATTTGGAATTAGTTGCAAAGTAAATATCGAAAGTAAATTATGGAATATTTGTAAATAATTATATTTTAATGGAGTATATGTCGTGCAAGCTTTCTCGGTTAAATCTTGGATTACACCGGCAAAATTCTTAGACGGCAGCCACAAAAATTCAATTAAATTTAATTTAACATAAAATAAAGCCAACACAAATACAAAATAGAAGCGCAAAAGTAATTAAAATTCCCAAGGAGGATGTTGAACAGTGTTGGATAAAATTAAACTCTGACAGAGAAATAAATACTGGATTCGAATTAAGGGGGTGGGCAGGTGAAAGTACGTTTCGGAGCGGTTTAAACAAATGAAGTACGAGCATACTCACTAAGTGAAATGAAATTTATCTTTATAAAAAGTTGATGGGTATATAATCAAACAAATCAAAACTTGATGTCTGGTATACAAACTGTTTACCAGAATATCTAATTATAGCCCAGACGACAGAGAACATTCTATACTTAAACCTACAAAAACTTGCAAAATGAATAATTTTTTTAAATGAGTTCGTGAAAGTGTATGGAATAATATCCTGAAAAGTTTACGTTCCTCTCGGGGTCAGAACATAAAAAAAAGTGAAAAAAAAATTTTTTTCATCCATGTTTTCAAAATATTGAAATTAAGTCAGAGTAGAAGAAAATAAAAAATACAGGTGGATAGACGGGTCAAGTTCTCGGCAGCATCAGAAAGCTACAATTTTCATCTTTAAAATGAACCAATATTCAATATTCAAAGTCGAAAACTTGTGTTTTTTATCGGGGCTTTGACTTAAGCAACATATATCAAAATTATTACTACTCCTCCTTTTGCGGGGCAATATCCCCGACTGATTGGACTATTTCACTACTTTTACGTTTTTTTTGAGTAAATTGGGAATATTTCTGAAAATCAGTAACGTACACGTCAGCCAGTGTTTTTCTCTATTTATGAATATAAAAACTAACAAATTAAAATCAATGCGAAGTACAATAAAAAGAATTAGCTTTTTTCAAGTTAATAATTAGTTTCATAGAAAAATCAGAGGCATGGACTTCAGCCAACCATTTTTTTATTTATATTTTTGATAAATGAACAATTTTATAGCAACGGCTGAAACAATAAAATAATTAAGGAGCATTTTTTGTTTGCAAATTTGAAATTCATTTATTTAAAAAATCAACAGCAACCAAGCTCAGTAGCTGCTCTAATCGATCAGTTATATCAATATCTTCATTCCATATTATTGTTAACTTCAATGAAATCATATACCCGTATTGCCACCAGCTCCCTAGCTATAAGATATGGTTGGGGATTGTGCAACTGACAATTATTGAATGGGGTGGGATACTCATTTTGCAAAAGAGAGCAATAAAAGTGCGTTGAATAGACTCTTGCAACCACTATTTGTTGCTCAGCTGATATTAACAGCAGTATAAAACTGTTGTGTACAAAGGTGAAAAATAATAGTAACACTCGGTAAACATTTTAAATGGAGGAATCCTGAAATACGATCGCAAATTTGCAGAGAGGTTTTATAATTAGGACAGCATTAACTACACTATGCTGCAAAACAATTTTAGGTGGGATTTAATTAATTGCAATGCGCTGCATAGCCTAGTTATCAAACTTAACACTAATGAATTAATAAATACTTGTTGCAGTCTATAGCAAATGAATTTAAAGCACTTAAAACATGTAGAGATAAGCGGCTTTGCACGCTTGGCTAAAACCCAACGCAATTATGGCTAATCAGGGCAACGCGATAATCGTACTGAAAATATTATTCTAAATCCTACAAAGGCTTTTCGTCGGATTTATTATAAGTAGGATTGTAGATTTGATTTACAGGTCGCTGTAAATTCATGTAATCTGCATCCATGTTTTAATAATAACGCAACTACTTAATGCTTTGAATGGATAATATACAGTATGGATTATACTTACGAAATTTTGACGAAAATCAATGAAAATGTCTAACCGTACTTAGATGGTGAAATTGTCCCCAATAAGAACCTATGACGTTGTCTTTTTACAAAGCTTGTGATTTTCCTATGTCTTCAGGCGTTAGTTCCACCTTTTCTAGATACTTTAGTCTATTGCAGACTAGCATCTTGCATTCGCAAAGAATATGTTCCGCAGTTTCTATTGCAGTATCGCAGTATCTGCACGTGTCGTTGTGTGTTTTGTCCATGTTCTTAAGATGAAATAGCCTGTTAAAAGGCCTGTCATCTGCCTTAAGTCTGACTTTTCGAGTTCGAGAAGCCTTGTGGCATTCTTTGACGAATAAGTGTTGAACTTTTTCCTTTACTCATTTTAGGACCTCCTCCGTTATGTGTCCCTTAGATAAGCCACAAAACGGTTCGGGCCCAAAGACTGGGGCTTCAGCACCTTCTTTGCAAGAACGTCAGCTAATTCGTTCCCTCATGCTCCGGCACCCACATCAAGGTAACCTTGTTGTTTCTTGCCAGTTGCTTCAGAAATTGTCTGCATTCCCAGGTAATCTTAGACTCAAAGGGTAGGACCTGAGTGCTTTTAACGCTGCCTGGCTGTCTGAGAGTATATTTTATTTTATTTATGCATTCCTGGGCACATAGGTCTATAGCATAGATTTCTGCTCGAAAGATGGTTGGGGTCTTGCCTAGGGCTCTGCATAGCCTGCAGTTAGGCCCCGCTACGCCCGCACCAATCCCTTCAGCAATCTTCGATCCATCTGTGTACCAGATGAGTGACGCTTTCTCCAACTGCAGGACTTCAGCTTTGCTGTCTGGTGGCTCTCGATAAGCACATCAAACGGGCAGTCAAAATCCCGCTTAATTGACATAGAGTCAGTGGGTTTGGTCATGGATTCTAGTTCAATTATCCCTAGAATCCTTAGATGACCAACGAGGTCTCCTGGTTTGAAACAGAGTACCTGCTGCAGCCTTAGAGCACTAAGTGCTGCCTCCCTCCGTACATGCAGATATAAAGAGCACATTGCTCCTGTAATCTCTAAGCAGGCAAGGCGTTGCAACTTCTGCAGCTTTCCTTGTGTTAATTTTCAGTTTTTGGCCACATGTAGAGGAGGTTACTAAAGCTAAGTATTTATATTTACCCATTTATACTAATGATTATCGCTATCCTCATCAATAACAACATGGACATTATTTACTTAAAAAATATTTAGTTAATATTTCTGTTACATGCACTATGTCAGATTTATACTTTGCGTTTGACAAATAATATAATATTGCAGCCACATGGAAATAGCACTTGACTGCACGATTGTCGTTGGCACGCCGAATATCTTCATAGCTATGACCGTTAGAATTGTGGTCAATGGAACATCTGTAAGTTTTACTATTAATATGCCAATATATTTATATTTAAAAAGGGTTTCCAATTCGACCCGTATGTATGTTTTTTTGACATAAAGTGTACCTGAAGATCATTTTCTTTTTTTCATGATTTCACCTAAATAGGAAATTGCTTATGCGAGTTTGTAAGTACTAGTGATCAGTACTTTTAGTTCTTCTTCCGGCATCTCCGGAAGGTCAGAAACATAAATAGGTACTTTATTTGGCTATTTGTGTAATCCGTTCATAGAATAAAATCATCTCGATCACTGAAACCAATTTAATTTATGTTAACGTAGCGGTCATCGGGACTCGAAATCTACGCGGTGGAAAATTTTTTAAATTGAAAATTCGGTTCCAGCACACAAAAACACAAAGGCAGATTTTTTTTATTGACCTGTGTAATTTTAAAAACTATGGATTACCAACAGGTAAAAAAAGAAGCACAGGTAACGATAACGTTCTTATTTACACTATAGACGTTACGAGTTTGCTAGAAAATCCCCAGAATTATCTATTCGAAAATAGGCTTCCCATCTAGAGAGTAGGTCTAAGATACCCAGAACTTTGCAAACTTTGAAACTTAAATTGTTAATGTGAGGTTCAAAAATTGTTGATTTTAAAAAACTAACCGTCATTGGACAGCTTAAGAACGTAGCCTTCAAAAACTTGAAAATATACAAATATATAAATACTGAAAAAAAATATTTTCAAAAGACGCCATTTCGTTTCAGATTTTTTTTAGGTTTTTAGATTTTCAGAACTGCGAAAAAAGTTGAAAGTAGACTGAAAAAAC
The DNA here is from genome assembly GCA_936432065.2 of Rutpela maculata. Classification (NCBI taxonomy): domain Eukaryota; kingdom Metazoa; phylum Arthropoda; class Insecta; order Coleoptera; family Cerambycidae; genus Rutpela; species Rutpela maculata. The sequence continues at coordinate 101,753,002 of OW386291.2, forward strand.
TTGTCATCATTTAAAATAGTCTAGTGAAAACCGCACATTCTTATCTCAAACAGTGTAAAAGATAATAAAAATATGTCTTCTTTGTAGGTATCATATCATGAGACACGCGGTATACATTAAGGGATGAATGAATCTTGGAAGTAAGAAAAGCAGTAAAAATATATTACAAAATCTGTCAGTTTGAGAAGAGGTAACTCAGTTAACCCCATCTATTACACATTGTCCGAAAAAAATTTTTCACTTATAATCTCCCTAGTGCTTGAATTATTACAGGAAATTTTCGGGTGCACGAATTTTCTTAAAAAATTCGTACATGAGAAAAATTTACGGTAATTAATTCAAGCACGTGGGGGATTCGGTAGGAAAATTCGCCGGCTCAGTGGTGCAGTGCTTAAGATGTTAGGCTTGTGAATTAAATGCCATACCTAATGAATTGTAAACTTATAAAAACAAATAAAGATTTTTAAATGGAAATGGAAATGTTAGGCTTGCGACCACGGTGTCCCGGGTTCGAATCCTTGCTAGGGTATGGATGTATAGTGGCGTTTTTCATGTGTTTCCAATACGGTAGCAGTAGGCTAGACTGCGGTTGTGTGAGAGACAACACGGCTAGTCGCTATCCTCTCCTGAGTTCGAGTCGCAGCTGCGGTAGGGTGCAATGTCGCAGGGAATGGATGTTGTGATGTTGTCTATGTTGGTCTGTGTCCTGTTGACTGACAAGAAATTTAGAAAATAACTAAATTTTATCTGACATTAAAATTATTTTGAGACTTAAAAACGCAAGACTAGTAGGCGATGAGTGGTTATTGTTATATCAAAGATTATACTCATACTATGTCAAATTTCATTGTCATTTTATAATTCAATTTTTTTTTTTGCGTTACTATATTTCCACTGGATGTGGAAGTAAAATCGTGTGTAAAAGTACAAGTAGTGTTAATTGAAATTACCTCATTTTGGAAAAGAAAACAAAGAGTATATTAGAAGAAAATTTAATAAAAATGTGTGAAAACATTCTTATTTTTACATTAAAAAGCAAAATGTCAGCCATTATCATGTGTCAATATTTTGACAGAAAAATTTCCACTTATTAATTTCGCCCAGAGTGCCTTGGAGGATAAAAATGTTTATGGTTGCCTTGGTAACGATACAACATTAAAACTTGAGATTGGTTGTAAAATATAAGTGTGAAATTTTCATTAAAATAATTTTACATCAACGTCTAACATTGCTAGATTTTAAAAAATATCTTTCCTGCTTTTACAAATTCAAGGCGGAGCATATCGTGAAACTTTTAATTTATACGTAACTTCGCAGAAAAAAAATCAGAGATTCGAGTGGGATAGGTCGGAGTGAACGGTTGTGCATTTGAAACGCTGCCATTTGAAATACAAAATACCGGGTAAAATTGCGATAAATTTGATTAAGCTCAGGTGAATTGTAGCTCAAAAAATTCCGCGTAATATGATGTATCTTAACAAAAGAACAAAGTTGAAATATAATTAATAATTGAAAATAAGTAATACAGAGTATTTAATGGCAATCAGTGGGGTGCATAAAGAAACGAACTTAAGGAAATGAGAATATAAACAAACGATCCGGATCCAGGCGCAATAAATAATAGGAATAAGAGATAAGTACCTTTTCATTTCAGAGTTAGTATTTATGTCTTAATGACGTACAAGTGTCTGCCATTGAAGTGTTTAGGTCCAAACCCTTAAAAAGTCGACATCTGTCGACAAATTTATGGAAAGCGACGAATTGTTGAAATATGGCCGCAATATCCCTATGTAAACCTCCAAGTAAGTTATTTGTTTATCATTATAAAAATATTCAAATGAATTTAATTTAAATTATACCCGAAATAATCAATAACGAATTGTTCGTAAAGTATGGTCATATACATTTCTTAAGTTAACCCTCAATTAATTCTTTTTTGATAATTATTAAAAATACTCAAATGAATATAATTGAAATTAAACCCGTAATAATCAAAGGCATTACTCTTAAAGTATGGTCATAACTCTTTCTTAAAAATTTCCAAGTGAGGCTTTCCATAATTATTAAAAGTATTCAAACGAATTTAATTTAAATTGAACCTGACATAATCAATGAGGCATTGTTGATATACTGCGTCAAAACAGAATTCTCACAGCACATCAGCGGAGGTAATGCGTGGTGCGGGTTTCTTTTCGGAAAAAATGGAATTTTCTAAGAAAACACACAAATACGTCGATGATCTCCTAATCGCCGCAGGGCACATCTGGACTGAAAACAAACCTCAAGAAAAGTTTAATAATGGAGCGACAAAAGAGAGTTGGACCAGTGGAGAGGAACACAAAATAGATGAATACTCCCTAAGAACAACGGTCAAATTGAAGCACCTAGGAACAGACCTGACGAACTAACTGCAATGGAGAGAAACGATAAAACAGAGAATAAAAACGGTATACAGGGTCACAAGTGCAATCATACCACTGAGGAAAATAAATTATCATGGGACCTTACCAAATGTATGTACATAGCCGTCAAATGTGAAACGATGGCATACGGAGTCAGAAAAGAAAAAAAACGCGGCAACAACAAAATTCAACAGAAGAAAGAAATTTTTGAAAAGAGCAGGAAAGGACATCGTCCAACTACTCACAATTAAAAAAAAGGATAGAAATATTCGCACTGAAGTACTGGGAACATACCCAAGGAAGAGACACAACACATCCACTGAAGAAAGCGCTAGCACCTAACAACAACAAACTAAAAATAGGAAGACCATGCTACAACGGAGAACAACAATTGAGAGGATCAGGATAAAAAAATGAACACCTCAAAGAAATCGCAATGATATATACTCTACCACAGTCGAAAACCGAAGAATCAGAAGATTCAGAAAAAGAAGATTCAAAGAAACAGAAACACAAAAACAGGAGCATAAACACTTCGTATTACGACACAACGTGGCAACATTTCACAAAAAGACTCAGAAGAGGCAGAAGTTCAGAACCAAAAACACAAAAAAGGGAGCTTAAACGCTTCTTCACGACACAATGCGGTAACGCATCTCACAAATACCTACACCTCCCATCCCACATTCCTTTGTCATGCGCCATCTGGCTCTCGCTGCTGGCAATAAGCATCTTTGTCCAAACCAGCGTGGACATAGCAGGCCCAGCTGTATAACTCTGGGAGTGGTAGCAATGCCTACCGCACACTGGTAAATCAATCAATCAACTTCGCAGAAAAAAAACAGTTCAAAAATCCAACGTAGATGTGGTGACCTAATTGACCATTAAACAAAACCTGTCCTCAAATGTATCTATTTGGGATAGTTTAATTTAAATAATGATGGCGAATAGGTAAGAAAAATTGGACTAGTCCTATGCTCTGTAACCATATCTCATTGTTCGGTACATCTGTATTAAATTCATCAAAGAACCAAGGCCGGTACAAGAAATCTGGATACTTTTTATAATGTGTGAAAATCAGGTCTGAAGTTATTTATTATGATGCAATTATAGTTTAATAGTCTTAGTTTTGCAGTAATTTAATAATAATAATAATAATAATAATAATAAAGCTTTATTTTCATGAGACTCGCTTACACAAGTATAGAATATTGTCAATAGAAACACATATAAAATCGCTTTATCAGCAGTAAAGGACTTAAAATATACAAAAATAAAATAACCACACTACAAGTGAGTAAAATACATGTTAAAAATTAATTATTAAAATCAGCAGTAAGATATTCAGTGACAGAGTAGAAACTAAACCTTATTAATAAATTCCTTACAGCGGCCTTAAATTCATTTAATCTTTCAAGATTTTTAATATTAGCAGGGAGCTTATTAAAAAGTTTTATACCCATTAGAGTGGGGCCATTAGCAACCAGAGACAATCGATGATGCGGAATACTTATGTTAAAATTCATCCAAAGCCCATAACGAGAACTTCCATCTCGAGCTTGTATGAAATTATCTGGATTAGATTTCACAAAAACTAATGAGTTAAATATATATAGGGAAGATACGGTTAGTATATTTAATTGCTTAAATAGTCCTCTACAAGATGCAGTGATAGGTCTAAATAACATCGTGCGAATAATTTTTTTCTGCATTATCAAGATTTCATTAACTCTAGAGCAATTTCCCCAGCATATAATACCATAGTTAATAGACGAGTGTATATGTGCAAAATAATATGACTTCAAAATGTCTAGGTTAACTTTACTTCTCACTTGCCATAATACGAAGCAATGTGTAGCTAATTTTTTCAACGAAAAATCAATTTGAATGTTCCAGGTCAAATGGGCGTCAAGATGTAATCCTAAAAACTTAACAGAGTTATTTTGCTGAATGCTTATATTATCAGTTTTTACAAGAAGACTTTGGTTGATTTCTTTAGCGGAAATCAACAATAATTCGGTTTTTGAATTATTTAATGATAAACCATTGTTAGAACAAAATGTTATATTATTTACAGCAACATTTGCATATAAGCTTAGTTCAGCCATACTTGGTGCAGAGACAGCAGTAGATGTTAGAGTTAAGTGTTTCATCTGAATCTCTTATGCTCAAATTTTTCGTCAGATAAGAAAGCGTAATTATTTTGTAAAAGTACCAAGTGACTTTTTCAGAATCCATTGCAACTCCATGATATCTGTGTATCCATAGGTCTGTCCATATATGCGTTCGATTAAAGTGTGAAAAATGTAACTTTTAATTTTTGACATCATTGAAACACAGACAAGTAATATCGAAACTACGACGTTTTCTTGTTTTAAATTTCCATATAAAATACCCTGACAACCTTTACTATGCAATAAATGTACAGAAAGCTCTGTGCAGAACGCCGACTTTGGTAGGATCATAAAGTGCAGTCGGTGTACACACTTGAAGACATATTATATTTGCTTCCAGTTCTAAAAATATTAATGTAAAATTCATGAAAACGTCAGTTTCAAGTTGTTTGAAGTTTTAAACATTAAAAAGTGTTTCGTTAATGCCGTTATTGTTTGAAGGAAATTCCTTGGAATTTTGATAAAAAGAAACTCTGAAATTACTCGGTTGCTCTTGAATTGGGCGACGTCTTCGCTATCGAATTACGTAGTAGCTCTTTACTCTCTTTCACACGTATTCCAGATCATTTTCGGACCTTCTTGCTTTCTAGGTTAAATTTAATTGCATAAGTCTACATTCTCTCCAAACTCTGTCGGGACAGGGAATACATTGTTATGAAAGAATTTCTTTTCTCTGAATTTTTATTTTACTTAGACAGGATCAATATAAGTTTGTGAATATCGAAAGCATTCCACTCATGCAAAATCATGCGGTCTATCAAAGTTTCATTTTAAAAGGAATTTTGATCCATAAAGGAATTCTCTATCTTGGCAGAATCTATTACATGCCAATATGCTCGAGGAAAACTTCAGATTCATTTACTTAAAATGCCTAGAGACAGCACTTTAAATTTATTATGTTTACCAAACAATAACAGAGTCGAGAAATCCTCATGGAAATATAAATATTTATTTCATGTTTTTATACATTAAGACTTCATAAATATATTTTTGAAGCACTGGACAGCTATTGGTAATTTGAAATTTTAATTAGAAAAGCATCTAACTACACTTAATTTACCGAATCACTGAGTATAATGTGAACACTACTTTGAAAACAAATTACGTTGCTTCAGTACCGATGAAGACAGAACGAAAATGAAGAAAATTATAATTAAAGAGTACTAAAATTTATCAAAGGTAGGTATAGTAATAACTAATTTTCTAAGAGGTGGAGAGGCGTCTTGAAATGATAGGTGTAATTTTTTATAGTTGCTTTAAAGTTGTTTATCTACTCTTATTAGGTTATATACTAATTAATGAACTGCTTTTGAATAATTAATAATATCCATAAACAAATAGCGTGAGTTATAATGAGTGAGTTATTATAAGTCACTAGGTACAGAGCCAATCACCTTTATGTTCATGGCTAGCTTGTCCAATCGACGTAATGCGCGACACGAAGATGGCTATCTCTGTCCGAGAAAAATTCTTTTCCGATACGGTGAAATAGAACGGTCCATTATTATTGAGGGGAGGAAGATGATTTATCATGTTTGAATAGTTTCGACGTTTTCAAATCAAGTGAGGTAATAATTGTGCCAAAAATGATGAATTCGGTTAGTGAAGATGAACTAATATGTACACCACCAGAATGAAGACAAGTAGCTAATGATACAATACATAATTTATTATCCGAAAAATCGCAGAACAAATATAAAAGTGTGTAGAAGAATTAAATTTTACAGTTAATTTTATTAACACATTGACTGCCATCTCGGTCTATATGACTGAGGTTTTTATTGTCTATGAGGCCAATTTGGTCCATAAGACCGAGTACTTGTATTTGCCCTGTGGGCCGACTGTTTTTGGGATGTTTTTGGGATCTCTGGATCTTCTAGATCTTTTCAGGATCCCGGAATCTCCCAGCGACTCGGTCCAGCACACTTCTGTCGCTATAAATAGACCGGGATGGCGTAGTAAAGGATCGAGACCTTTTTTTATGTTTTTTTCGGCAGTTTTTTTTTTCAAAATATTGTGTGTCAATTCATAGTGTATATAATAGTATAGTCAATATCATCGGCTAGATGATATTCATGGCCTGGGGGATATTTTATTTGGTTAAACCGTTGATACCGGTTGGCGCCTTATGAGAAATTTGTCATAACCCGTATGGCAGTCAACGTGTTAATAAACAAACAGAGCAATTTAAACGAAATTTTGTCAATTTAATACTTGTTATAATCGTAGGTAAAGTATAGTATTCAACTTGCGGTAATGGTAATAACTCATTTGATGAATTATAACACTCGCCTGCGGCTCGTGCTGTAAACTTCATCTACGTGACTTATTACCTTCATTACCGCTAGTTGAATAATATACTATAATTACACAGGTCAACATTTAGTTTGCAAAAAAAAACACCAGACCCTACCTAGGTACCCAGGAGTTTTGGAGTCACTGATTCCGATGCCGAGGTCGGTTAAGCTCTATCACATCACGTCAGGTTCAAGGTCATTTGAAGGTCGAACTAAGAAAAGGTGGTTGAAAAAATCTGAAAAAATTCACACAGGTTTTTGGGGGTCGCTGCAGCTTTAGCTGCACATGAAGATTCTTCGGCTATCTCAGTGCAAATATATTTAACTCAATGAATCACCTACTTATTTTTTTCTGTGAAAGTTGACGAGCTTATATTCACCACATAAATCCTGTGGAACGCAAAGACTGGTCTTTAGGTATAGTTGCAAAAGCAGAGCGAACATGAAAGTAGAGAGTACCTTGAGTATTCGATAGATGGCGCATGCCCACCGCAAGTGAGTTGGGACAGAAGAGGAATATAAGTTCAGCGCGAATCACGGGCGTTGGCTTCACTCACTTGGAGCTCAATCATGTCAGGATCAGAGTAATTTAATGGTTTTTTGAGTCAGGGTTTTTAAATGTAAGTACTTTTAGCATAAAGTTTTGGAAATTTCAACACATGTCAACAGCAAATTACCGTATGATTGCACACAGGGTACCTCCACGTGCTTAGAGAAGCGATTAATTTGTTGAAGGCTTTCAAGTTTTTTTTCTAATCTAGTTTTTGTACAATCACGCAAAACCGAGAGCAAATGGTAGGCAGAAATGCAAGAAGACAAACTGACAAGGAGGCAGACAGACTGTCAGTGGACATTTAGATGGAGTGTGGCAGAAAAACAAACAGATAGAAACATTTAGTCATTTAGTCAGACAGGAAGATAGACAGAATTACCGACAGAAAGGCAGGATGTCAGATAGATGGACAGAGAGAAAATGCAGGCGGACGATAAATACAGACTAACAAGCAAACAAACAAATGTACAGGTATAAAGACAGACAGATAAACAGACAATAAGTAGGCAGGTGAGCATTCGTATAAATTTTTTCCAATTTTTTTCACCTCCTGTTCTTTCTTTAATCTTCAAATGACCTTGAACATGAGGCGATAGAGGTCAACCGACATCGGATTCGGACTCAGCGACCCCAAAAACCTATGTGTGAATTTTTTCAGATTTCTTCAACCACCTTTTCATAGTTTGACCCTCAAATGACCTTGAAACTGACGTGATAGAGCTTAACCGACCTCGGCATCGGAATCAGCGACCCCAAAAACTCCTGGGTACCTAGGTAGAGTCTGGTTTTTTTTCAAACTAAATGTTAACCTGTGTTATATGTCATAATTTGGTTTATGGTAATTTCCTAGATTACTTTCGACGTATACAGAACGAAAATAGTACAATTCTGAAAAAATCAGATTTAGTGGGTGACAAAAATTATTTCAGTATTTCATTTCCTTCAGTTTGTCGCGTCTGTCATCTCTGACTGTTTGCGTCATAACTAAAAGCCTACTTGGCGAATAAAAATATTATTTGACAGGTATACGCTATTGCCAATGGAGAATATTAGGTTTCTTCCTTTTAATGAAAAATAGACAGTTAAGATTAAAAATATCATCAATAAGAAATACGTCTTGATAATATTTTGTACATAGTTAATACGGAGAAGAAACCTGCTGTATTTTTAGAGGTTACCAGAAAAAATAAAACGACGAAGGAAAATAATATTTGAAATGTGGTTGACACTGATGCCAAAGAAGAAAACCTGATTCACTTTTGGTGAAAAAAGAAATTACACGCTGGTCACCGGAAAGAAAAAATAAAATTAGCAATTAAAAGTTGTCAAAGATAGAGGAATGTTTTTTGCAAATTTTACAGATTCTTTACATCCCTCGCTTACTGAATCATAGTGAATTGTCTGGTCAGGGAAGTTTTTTTTGTTATAACGTGTTCAGGGTGTCAACGTAAGTTCACAGGTCAGTTTTGCAGTTTCTGCGAGGTTGGCGTATTGTTTATTTAAACAATTTTCTTTTTTGGACCCTACTTTCCATCGGTTTTCTTCGAATATCTAGAAATTTATAGGTCCTATGGATACCAAGAAAAGAAAATAAGATGTTCATTGTCAGCTGTATAATAAAAGTGCATAAACTGTAATTAATTTTAATTATTATTATTATTAAAATGAACATTACAAAATTACGCGCATTTAAACAAATCCCTATTAACTTAAAATTTAAAATCACAATTGTTGCGAAAACTTTGGATCCTTGTGAAATTCTGTCATCAAAACCGAGAAATGTGTACGATGGCTCAAATTAAAGCTTTTTGTAAGTACTTTAAGAACACGGGAATTTTTTTTTTTAATTTAAACTCTTTTTATTGCAGTTGTTTACAATTTTCGAAATTGCAGTTATAAACAAATTCAAATAACTCTCTGGATTTTGTGAAATCAAAAACGGTAAACGTGTTACTATAATAGATTAAAAAATCCAATTTTCAAACAAATAATATTCTACTTACACTTGGAGCTGAGATACGTCTTGTTGACATAAATATAAAAATCGATATTTCTTATTGAAATTTGAACGGGTTTTTCTCAAATGCTTATTATTTTGTCTCTACTATTTGAAAGTAATCCAAAGCTACAACTATTAAAAAACCGCTGCCCAAGGAATCACTACTTCCACATCCAGATTCTCTATCCAAGTCACTCACAACGAAAAAACTTTGTATGTGAAAATAATTGTTTATGGAACTTTAATAATATAATATTTGAAATCTTCTACCCCAAAAACCCATAAAACGATACCCCACATCGGTAGTGGGGTGGGGGTGGTGATAGGGGGGTGGTAGTGGGGGGTGGACGAAGTAAAAAAATATTTTGAGGTTTCTGGTTCCTGTACATACATTAAATCACAATTTCTTTTCATCTCCTTTAATAAGGGGGTGGGGGTGGTGATGGGGGTGGCTAATGCCATTTATTTTTGAGACCTAAGCTTCTCTTGTATATACTAAATATCAATTTCGTGGACTCTTACCTGCTTGATTTACCCATCTACCCCAAATTTACCCCCATTTACACCCCAACCCTTCGACGGAACAAGATGAAAATATAATCTAGTTCTAGATCTCGTTAAAGTACATATGTGTACCAAATTTCAAGTCAATATCTTAAACGGTTCCAGAGTAAACGTGCGCACAAAAAAAGTTACAGACAGACAGACCGACAGACAGACCGACAGACAGACCGACAGACAGACCGACAGACAGACCGACAGACAGACCGACAGACAGACCGACAGACAGACCGACAGACAGATCGACAGACAGACCGACCGACAGACAGACCGACAGACCGACAGACAGACATAAATTTTTTTTTCGCTCAAACTTAAAATTTCGACGTTTCATGACATTTTAAGCCTATTTGGACAATAAAAATTTTTAAAAATTTTTTTGTCGTTACTATACTTCCACTGGGCGTGGAAGTAATACACTATATAGGGGCCCGAAAGTGGCCTTTAGCGAATATGTTAGAGATCCGAAAATCGACAAATATGTCTAAATGTTTTATTATGTTTTTACTTTTGGGCTTCCTATACCACAACACAGATCTTATTTCTCTACTTTTGATCTTTCTCACAATTCTACTGTCTAACCTTTGCTATTCTATTTCTATTTGTTTAAATATTCTTGTTTTTATCTTTTTGTTCTTTTTTCTCTAAATCTCTAAATTCCCTCCAGACCGAAAAATCTCAAAAAATTAAAACATTTTTGAATATTATCCTTCATTTTCGACATTATTTTCCTGGCGGCAGAAAGACCACCAGGGTACGGCAATTACTTCAATTGGGCTTTTTCGTTGAGCTTTTTCCGTGTCAGCAACCCACATTTTTTAGTGCGCTTGACTAGTGAAAGTTCAGTGTTAATTTTAATTATTTTTGAGCATTTCTATGCGTTATTTTAAAACATATGATTAGTCATAAGTTCGCCAGCGGCGACCAGGAATTCTGATTTTTTTATGCACCTGTTATCATTCAAGCCAAACCGGACCTGGCCCGCTCACCTACATTCACCATGGCGCTGTGCACCGTGATTGTCTGGCTGGCTCCGGGCCAGGTTGCGGCGAGGCACACGTTCAAGTTCAAGTTCAATTATTATTATAGTATTGTTGACTTTTAACTAGCGCTTTTTATTCAGGATGTGGACATCTCGGGTTCAAATCCTGATTGACAATTTTGTTTTATTGTATCACGAGATTTATATTTTGAATACGGTTTGGTCTCAGATTCTTATTAATCTGTGGTTTGGTTTAAAATCCGTGAAATTTGTATGGCTTTCGAATGTATGGGGCCATTTTGAAAGATGCGTATCATAAATCAATTTCCTAGTGTTGCGATGGTCTTAAGATTTTTTCCCTTATTTCCCTAAAACATTAATTATTATGTTCTCGCACGAAATATTAAAGTATATAAAAGATAATTAAAATTATTCAAGCAAACATGACGTTTTAATTTTATGAGGCGTAAATTTAACAGTAATTTAATCAAATTATGAAACAAAATCTGTTTCGAGGTGGCTGTCATATCAAGACGCCTAAAGCTGCTTCATTTAACCCCCATTATGTTTTTCTATAGAAGTATATAAATTTGGTAATTTCAAGCATAATTGAACACTAATGGTTGTTTATGTCTGCAAATATGAAGTGTAAAGGAAATTGCATGCGCCCAGAGTATGTTCTGTCGGGGGTCTAAAGGCGAGACTCATAGGCGGGGATATGAGAAATACTAGAAGATATATGACTCTGCGTACTCTATATACAAAGAGGCTAAACATAGTAAAATAATACTTATATGTTTATTCACTTTAAATGTAAGGCCAGAAAAATGTTTTGTTTGTTTCACTTATTCGCCAAAATTGTACTTTTATAATTAATATACACTTCAAAGGCAATAAATTAAAAGTTCCATAGATGTGCAACAATACTGCGTAATATTTGATGTTGTGTATTATTATAATACAATCTATCAAGGGGGTTAATATTACTAACGTATAAACGAAATTGTACGAAAAGCCTATTTCTTCTGTACTAGTTTGTGCCTTCTGATGATAGATACTAATGTATACCGTGCGTGTAATTTCCCATTAGGCATGTACATTCACGTAGCGCGAGAGATTTGACAACACCGGCAGCCGTAAATTCGTCCGTCGGTGGAGCATTCCAACTCTGTTATTTCATTTCAGCCAGCTGGCACGCGCGATGTTGTAATTCTTCTCCCCATGCCTAGCCCGCGACTACACACGTATTAACACCGTAGCCACCACACTAGATTAGATTAGATTAAATTAGATTAGATTAGATTAGATTAGATTAGATTAGATTAGATTGAAGGGAGCAGCTGGCCGCTTGGCCTTGGCCACCACGACCCTTTGGATCTATTGTGGCGCTCCTAATCTAATTCATTTAGAGTTCCTTATCCAGCTTTATCCTTTGTACTATAGCCTTGATAGGGTCTCGTTGGTATAGCTATCTGCCCTTGGCTTTTCCTCATCAAGTAGTTGGAATCTCAGTCTGGCTAGGCCTTCGAAGTGGCACAACACATGTACTGAGGTTTTCTCTTCCTCTTGATAGAATCTGTATGTTGCATCTTCTAGACTCATATGCTTATTGAGCCTACAATGTCCACTACTATTATCCTAATGGCCTTTCTATTTTGACATAGTAGATCTTCCGTGAATTTGGCCGATCGTTCTTTAATGAACTCTTTGGCCTGTCTCTGTCGCGGAAAACTCTTCCACCATTCTAGAGATTTGTCCTGTACCTGTTTATTAATGGATGATCGTTTGCATGGCTTAGCCACACCACAAAAGGGTTCGGAGTTTGTATGGCCCCGTCGCGTACAGGCAAGCTGCTGCAGTGTTTTGGTCCACCATACCACCGATCCATAGGTTATCATGGGTCTAACGACCCTAGTATATAACAAGAGTTATTTTCCTCAGTTATTTCCACACATCTGCCTGCACCTTCCCAGGGCAATCGTTGCTTTTTTTGTGAATTTTTGGATGTGGGTATTCCATGTCAGTTTTGGTCAAAAATGACTCCTAGGTATTTTTAGCCTCAGTGGCAAGTCGAATTTCCAATCCATTGAGCTTTGAGTTTTTTCATTGTGTTCTGTTTTCCCGTGGCAGTAATCAAAATTTTTCAGTGATCTGTGCGCGCACAGTGCGACAACTTCAGGTGTAATTTTAATTAGTTTTAGGCCCTTGTGGGCAGTATAGTTAAGGACATTGTTGTTTTTAAATTCGCCCCAGGCGAATGGGAATTCCAACATATCACTCCATTATCGTTCTTAGCCAAACCGGCCCTGTCCCGTCCAACCTTACTCACCACGACGTTACGCGCCGGCTAGGCGCATGTATATTTTTACATTAAATAAAATCTTTTTGAATTGAATTGTCAACAATGTTGATGGCTCTTTACAACCGCTCTTATATGGTGTTCGCAAACCGCCCCTTGACTACTATTGCTAGGTCGTCAGCGTATCCTAGGCAATAAAAGCCTTCTGCGGAAATTTTTAGAAGTTCGTCGACAAGGGTTGCCCACAGCAGTGGAGATAGGACTCCTTCTTGAGGACAGCCTGTACTCGAAAACCACTAAGCTTCTGAAGAAACAACCAACGCACAAACCCCCAAGGCTCTTGACACTCGTACATTACGGCAGTATGAGACTGAGGTTTAGGTACTACATCTTTTCTCAAACAATAAAACATTGCTATGATGTCGCAAGGAAGTAAAGTTTATTAGGCAATATAAAATCACAGTCAAACATTCTTTAGCACATTTTGGAACACTAATTTAATGAGCTGATCTATGCCATTTCAGTTAGGTTGTTTCTGTTCAATGTATCTGGTCAGGTTTCAAGCACTCTTTGTACTTTTAGTTATCTCTGTTTTGGAAGATCGTCCAGATTGAATGCTTCGAGATCCACAAGAAAATCCTTTGTAATGTTTTCTTCTGTTCGTTGGGCTTTAATTTTTTTGTTTTTCTTTTAATGGTGGCAAGCAAGGTCTTTACGGAGGACCATTTTTGCCAAGTTAGAATATGTTTGAGAAATAATTTAATCTGTGCGGGTTTCGATTGACTATTTTCTCACCCAGTCATCACAATCCAATGCATGAAAATTTTGTTCCCAACCCCACACTGTATTTGCTGTTATTTACAACTAGATTTACCCGCAACTAGTTAAATTTACCCTACTCAAATTGGTTCAGTAGTTTCTGCATGATGCGAAGACAAGAATTCCAAAAACTATCTTAATGTACTCTATTGCTCATCTTACATCCCCAGATAAGTTTTCTGTAGTGTATTCAATATACAGTCAACTTTACAGATTTATTATGTATAGATTGTAAATAGCATTACCTTGTATAAAGATTCAATCCGCTTAAATAATTCATTAACACTTTGTTCATACTTCTCAATTTTCAGTTTTTTTCAAAGTACACATATGTAAAAAAATACACTCACTAACTAATTTATAACTTAAGAATAAGAACAAATGGCAACACATAGCACACACTTACCGATTGCATCATCCACGACATATGCGAGTGTCAAGATCCTTGAGGGTTTGTGCGCCGGTTGTTCCTTCAAAAGTTTAGTGGTTTCAACATTCCGGTATCAACATACATTAGTATCTGTAAATATGCGAACCGGTCGTAACATGTGCCATGGTGTAGTTCATCGGCCACGACAATTAAATAAATATCCATTTTGGAATGAAAATTCTTCAGCCTCATATCAAGTACTTGAACTTGTCTAGGAAGATGTACTATTATTATTAGTATTAGTATTATTAGGAATGCGAGATGATTCTAAGATTCGCAGTACTCAAGCCCGTCAGCCCATTGTATATTCTCATCATATAGAATCGCCTAAAAAAAAAACAGTGCTCTCTATGGAGAACAACGGTTCATGTCAGGGTAGATCCTATAGTTCCTATTCGGCTATAAGAATTACCTTTGGAAATACCCTGTCTTGATATTCCTGCAATTCCACATAAATTATGGTTTCAACCTCCACTCCACACATCCAACAAATAGTATCGTCCTTTAACCTCATTGTATATAGATGCCTTTTCAGAAGATAGTGTCCAGGCCTACCATCGTTCTGACTCTTGTTCTATCAAGTCAAAGCAACCACTTTACGGTAGTCCATTGAAGGCCACCTTACATGTATCTTTGACCGCCTCACTGCAAGGACCTGAATCCAATAGTTTCTGAACTATACCGTATCCCAGTCATGCAACTTTGAATAAGTCAGACCCCTTCGCAAACCCAAAGCTAACTCAGGACCAGAGAAAGGAGTTTTTGCTCTTTCTCCAGCTAAAAAGCCTGCTCCTTCATTGCCTTCCACACTACTATGTCCGAGCACTCATATAAGTTTGATTGAGTTGTGTTTACACAGCCACAGTAACATGGCATATACGTCTGCATTGAAACACTGTGGTACCTACCGAGTACCCTACATATACGAGCCCTTGGTTTGCATCCGATTCCCTCCTAAGCTTTCGATCCGTCTCATTTCATACCTCCGGTATTCAAATATGCTTTTTTATCGCGTTGCCAGTCGACTCGAGTAGGGAACATGACTATAAAGGTGTAATGCAACTTACTCGAAACATTTTAACTATACAAGCACCTTTAAATAAGAAGTCGACTTCTTAAAAAAAAATTAATAAAAGTCCAACACAGAAAAAGATACAAATTGTTAAATTTACAAATGAATGGAAATGTTAAAATAACCTACTATTTAAAATTAAAAATTTTAATTTAGTTTTTTTTATATTTTTTTTCTTTTTTTACGTACTTTTTTTTTAATACAAGAGTTCAATAAATTACCATTTTCATCAATTTGTAACTTTAACAATGTGTATCTTTTTCTGTGTTGGACTTTTATCAATTTTTTTTAAGAAGTCGACTTCTTACTTAAAGGTGCATGTATGGTTAAAATTTTTCGGGTAAGTTGCGTTGCACCCTGTATATGGAATATTGTACCTATAGACGCGGAGACGTCGATCATTTTCTGACCGAGTGATGACTTGATCCCTAGGTAGGGCTACAGCCTTAGGGCCAGTTGTACGAACTAAGTTGAGCCAAGTTCAGCTTGAACCAAGATCAAAAGCCAAGGTTATGATTGTTACAATAATCGTAACCATGGCTTTTAATCTTGGTTCAAGCTGAACTTGGCTCAACTTAGATCGTACAAATGGCCCTTAGTGTTCCTAGCCCTTGGCATTCCGTATTCCATATTCCATTTTTGAACAGTCAGTTTACTGCTTTCGTGGCTTTCTGTTCTACTTCAAAACGCAGGGAAGTGAGTCTAAGAATGGCATGCATAGTAGCTGTTGAAGTGGTCGTGATTGCTCGTGTTATTCCTAGGCTGGGTAACTTTTGAACTTGACATAGCCGAGCCATAAAGCGCCACCACACCAGGATGGCGATGTTATGAGAGGTTTTACCGTAACAGTATACATCTGAAGAATGGTCTTTGGACTTATTTTCCACTTAGGACCGAAGATGTGTTTACACATCCATAGAAATGCGTAGGCAATAGTCAGCAACAGTAACTGCAGTTGTAAGCCTATTGTCACCGTTCTGTTCCACTAACAGATCAAATCAATGCTATATCTCAAAAATTTGATTAAGAATATATAGAAAACATTAAAAACAGTATGATATATTAAATAATGATCTATTGAAGATATTTGTTTATTATGGGTTCATCAAGAGAAACATTTCGATCAATGCAATGTAGTAATCTTTCAGTATGAATAACAACAAATTGATCCGAAGATTTGTGGCCTGATTTGTGGTCTTCCTCTGTGTTGAATACGAATTTTTGACGTTTCAACTTTTTTGTCATGGTTTTTCTTTGAAGGGAATTGAACTTTTTGATTCGTACGTATCATTAGGAGGCATTACAGCTTATTGATTATGCGGAACGTCGATTTTTATATCATTGGTAGGTGTAGTTCTGTATCAAGATTGAAGTTACTCGAGTGATTGTGTATTTCGTATTTCTCTGTGTTTACTTGGCCAATAGCTCCTGCTGTTTAGCAATTTCCTTATCTTTTCGAATTTTATCAAACAGACGGCAACCGCTGAATAGGTCGATTTTCTTGTTTTGTTTGTTCCTAAAATGTTCTTTGAGCCTGGTGTTTATATATTATTTAGTCTCCCTAATGTAAACACCGAGATATTCACTACTACTGTTTATATTAGGACTCAAGTAACATGATCTCTCCTCAAGTGTATCTACACACTGAATCAAAAGGGAGGGATTTCCACACCAAAATCTATGACATATCAACTACAGATTTTGATTACCCACAAAAAAGTGGTGTGTCCGGTGGACCAGACCAGTGTATCCTGATGTATTCGCACCCGCTGAAACCGAATCCGAAGTCAGAATTGTCAGGTTGGCTCGTTTTTCACCCCCCAACCACAAAAAAACACCCTCCAAAAAAATGGTCTGTCCGGTGGACCAGACCAGCATATCCTCATATATTTGGACTCGCTGAACCTGAATTTGAAATCATAATTGACTCGTTTTTCATCCCTAACCCCAAAAGACACCCCCAAAACAAAACAAAAAGTAGTCTGTCCGGGGGATCATATCAGTGTATTTTTATGTATTTTAACCCGCTGAATCCGAATCCGAAGTTAGAATTATCAAATTGTTTCGTTTTTCACCCTTAATTCCAGAAAAACACGCCCTCTCCTAAAAAATGGTCTGTCCGGCGGACCATACCAGTGTGTTCGTATGTACTTGGGCTTGCTGAAACCGAATCCGAAGTCAGAATTATAAAATTGGCTCGTTTTTCTCCAAAGAACACCCCCAAAACAAAAAGAAGTAGTCTGTCCGGCGGACCACTCCAGTGTATCCTTACCAAATACATAAGGATACACTGGTATAGTCCGCCGGGCAGACCATTTGGGGGAATGTTTTTCGGGGTCAGGGGTGAAAACGAGCCAGTCTGACAATTTTAACTTCGGATTCGGTTTCAGCGGGTCCAAATATATAAGGATACGCTGGTATGGTCCGTCGGACAGACCACTTTTTTTGCTTTGGGGGGTGTTTTTTGGGGTTAGGTGTGAAAAACGAGGCAATATTACAAGTTTGACTTCGAATTCGGATTCAGCAGGTCAAAATACATAAGGACACTCTGGTATAGCCCGCCGGATAGACCACTTTTTTTTTGTTTTGGGGTTGTTTTTTGGGGTCAGAGGTGAAAAACGAGCCAATCTGACAACTCTGACTTCGGATTCGGTTTCAGCGGATCTGAATACATAAGGATACACTGATATGGTCCACCGGACAGATCATTTTTGTGGGGGGGGGGGGTGTGTTTTGTGGAGTTAGAGGTGAAAAATGAGCCAATATGTCAATTCTAACTTCGAATTCGGATTCAGCAGGTCAAAATATATAATGTAGCGCCTATCGGACAGTCTCGTACGAGGCAGTGCTGGTGGTAGCAGGATCCCTCCAGTGGATTTACTGGTCAAGGAAAGGGTAGAAGTGTACGAAGGAGTCGAGAGAGGAACCGCCAGGGAAAGACGGTTCGAAAGATGGCAGAACAGATGGGAGAACGCCCATAAAGGAAGATGGACTCACCGTATGATCCCTACAGTCAAAGAGTGGGTGGAAAGGAAACACGGAGAAGTAGGGTATCATCTCACGCAGGCCCTGACAGGTCACGGCTGTTTTGCCGACTACCTGTTGAGAATAGGAAAGCTGGACTCTCCAGAGTGCGCATATTGTGACGAAATAGACGATGCAGAGCACACAGTCTTCCACTGCAACAGATGGGTGGAGGAGAGATGAGGCATAAATCGTCTAGGGCTGGATGAGCTTGTGGAATTCATGCTGCAATCTGAAGACAATTGGGCAAAGGCCGAAACAGCTATTACACGGATCGTCGTGCATAAAGGAGAAGATGAGAGGAATCCCGACCTATATCCTTTGCACAACTAGAAGGAATACAGGGAACAAAGACACGGAAAAAAAAACATCTATACATTGAATAACGATTGACGTGTATCCTGAAGAGAAGCGAGAGCGGTTCCAGGATACATCATACACAGAAGAGGGGTGGTTTTAGTGGGTATGCCCAGAGGTGAGTCCCACACTACCGTTCAGGTGTCCATAAAGGATTTCCATCCCGGAAAAAAAAAAGGTCAAAATATATAAGAATACACTGGTATAGTCCGCCGAACAGATCATTTTCTTTTTGTTTTGGGGGTATTTTTTGGGGTTAAGGGTAAAAAATGAACCAATCTGAAAATTCTGACATCGGATTCGGTCTCGGCGAGTCCAAATACATACAGATACACTGGTCTGCTCTGCCGGACAGACCAATTTTTTTTGTTTTGTGGGTCTGTGTTATCGCTTTCCTCTTTTGTGTTCTTCATTTTAATTATTATATACTATGTTTTGAATTTTCTTATATCTCCTTTCGTATGGAAGCTTTTTTAAAAATATTTTTGTGATCTACGCAATTCTCCACGAGAATATCAATAGCCGTACGGATTTTTTTTATTTTCTTGTGTCTTTACATACTAAATTTCACCAAATTTGGTCCACCGGGTATGTTTTTTAGTATTTCAAATTTACTCTAACCAAATAAAGGGTGCGCTAGAAGAAAAAACAATATAACTAAATTTGACAAAATGCGAGGCGGCAATGTTTTGCAGTGTTTGAGTATTTAACGTAAGCGGTCATAACTTTTAATTCTTATTTTTTATTTACATTACAAACTCTATATCCAACGAAAATCGGCGCTTCTGGCAAAGCTAAATTTGCTCCGTTCTCTTATACGGGTACTACGTACACCTTTACAGATTGAGCACTAGGGGGTATAACTTGCTTACGACAGATCTCATATTACATGCTATAAAGGCACTATCGTATGTTTTACACCTATTCTCTTTGATATGTGTGAAACGAACGACTTTTTGTGATTTCATATTTCAAATGGATTATTATTTTCTTTTTCCATGTAAATATTCCATCGTGTAAACATATAACCCTGGGTTTGGTATACACAGATTGGATATCTATTCCAATTAACTGGGAATAGATATATTCAAAGAAAATTTCGTATAAAGAACTAATATCTTATGTTACATACATCTCAATCAAATAAATATTTTTCAATCACTATTTTTCACTTTCTAGATACAATTTAAGAGTTTTGGACTTTTTATTTTAATTACTTAGTTATTTAATTTAAGTCTTTGGCTCACCGAAAAGTTGGTTTTCATTTTCGGATAGAGATATTTTCAGCTTTAGATACATAAGTAGATACCCAGCAAACAAAACTTATTGATATTATATAACCTGGTAGTAATGGGTTACGTTAACAGTATTTATTAATGTTATGTTAATATTATGACATTTGTTATAAAATAATAACATAATCATGTTACAATATGTTGTTATGTTTTAGTAATATAATAATTTTGTAACATTTAAAGTTCAGCCAATATAACAAAGTTATATAACAATGTATGGTTTAATAATATTTTTATTACATAAAAACTTTTATGATGAGTATATAACTTAAATAGTAAAAATTGTATAACTATTATGTTGAAGTTTGGTAAATTTATATTTAAAAGCGTTTGTGGTAGGGCGGCAAACTCGGGCATTCGGCAGAGGCCATTTTGTTCTTTGTTCGTATTTTCAATGTTTTCATTAAGCTAAGCCTAAAGAAGCTCAACATCCCAGCATCGTTGTGTAGAAACTGCAGTTGTCTTGTGCTCTTTGATTCAAATTTAGTTAATATTGGTGTAAAGTGTGCATTGAAGATAAGCAGGTATATATGTCTATCAAATACAAATATGACTTTTTCAATTCTAACCTCAAAATCAAAATATGGAAAGAAAAGATATTTAACAAAATAATTGTTGAAAAATTAAAAAAGGTAAAGTCACTTAGTCATTTATCCTGTCACGAATCATCAGTGTGTAGAAATTTAATTGAAAATGTAGATAACACAGCCCCACAAAAAAAAAAAAAAGAGTTCAGACCAGCGAACCAGACCCATGTATCCCTATGTATTTTCGGTCGCTGAATCCGAATTCGAGGTCAAAAAAATTCGTGCACCCCCAAAATCTTGAGCTAGAGCCAAAAACACCCCTGGACTGGGGTAAACAGAATATTAAGCTACGAGAATAGTTGTTACATCCTAATCTTTCGAATTATACAAATTAAACAGCAGCGTACATACAACAGATATGAAACACACCCCCAGGGAGGGGTGAGAAATCGATCGAAAACATCAATGAGTACTGAAAAAGCTCGAAATGTCTAAATTTTGTTAAAGTGATAACAAACTTCATCAGGTCCAACGTAATCTTCATAAACTGTACCTATAGGGTTGAGAACAACCACCTTCAAGTTTAAAGGACACGAGAAAAACAAGAAAAAACGTAAAATCCAACAGGATTTCTATTTTCAAGAATGCTATGGTTGGCTGAAATTGCGTAGTACTCTAAAATAGAACTAGAAACTTACGTATCATTAACGCCCTACAGTGTCAACCCTCAGAGGGTGTGAAAACTACCCCCTAAACTAAAAAGTTACAGTATAAAAATGTAGTGTAAAAATTCGAAACACCTACGTTGTGTAGAAGTGAGACTATGTTCGACGCTGTGCTTGAAAACCACCCCCACGGGGTTGCGAAATGCCATCCCTATATCCGTAGGATGCTGGAAAAACAAAGAGAAACTAACCGGATTTACATTTTTATGCTATGATTAGCAAAAATCGTAATGCACACTTCCAGTGGGTCATTCCATGCCAAATCAACCAATAAAAATACAATTTTGAAACTTGACTTCTACGATTTTGATAATTTTTGGTGAAAATGTTGTACCTGCCAACAACATGAAAATTTCAATTTTTTAATTTTTTTTGATTATTGGTTCTTGAGTAATAAGTCTTTGAAAATTGAAAGAAAGTCAGTAATTTTGGAAAATAGGGATTTTTAAATCACAATATCTCCAAAACGGTAAGAGATTTATAGGTGGGGCAAACGTCAATTTATGGTGTTTAAGCAATATTTTTCTATTTGAAGTTAAAAAATGTTGTAACCTGAAATTTAAAGGTCAAGGTCACAGGTATAAAAGTAATTTTTCTCAAAAAGTATATTTTTGCAAATTATTTAAAAAATTGTATTTGTCCCTAATGGTCATATCTACCATTGCATACAATTTCAAAGTGGGGCAACAACGGGAACATTGTGCAAAAAATATTATTTTAGGACAATGTGTACTTTCAAGACACTAATCGCAAAGTTTAGTATTTTATTTTGCAATTTATAATTTTCAAAAGAGTTGTTATTATTAGTCTTGGAAATAGG
This sequence comes from Rutpela maculata, assembly GCA_936432065.2. Taxonomy (NCBI): domain Eukaryota; kingdom Metazoa; phylum Arthropoda; class Insecta; order Coleoptera; family Cerambycidae; genus Rutpela; species Rutpela maculata. The sequence continues at coordinate 101,775,338 of OW386291.2, forward strand.
TTTGTGTAACCACCCCCACCCCACGTTTCCCTGCCACAACCACTTTTGTCATACATGATAACACGATTGCGATAATAAGCATAATTAAATACTAAATGGGTAATATAGAATGAAATATGTTGTACGCAAAAAAACATTTATTGCTGGTACCCATGGGCGCAGCCAGGGGGGGAGCTATGGGGCCCGGACCCCCCCCCAAGCCGTCTTCCATGAGCCAAAAAATAAAGAAGCAGTACAAAGCAGTATCTAAGTTATCCCTTGAAATAAATATTTTGTAATTAATGCCAATATTATCTAATAGAGGAATCTACATACACATCCGTTTTCAACCATTTTCTGAAAAATTTTCCTCATCCTCTGGGGAGGCTGGTTCTATTCTTTTAACAATTTCCACCAAAGGTTAGCTTTTGGATATGAAAAGTATATATTTTCTGGGGGGTTCGAACCCCGCTGACCCCCCCTAGGTACGGCCAGCAGAAATCATCATACATGGCAGTGACAAAGCCAGAAATTTCCTCAAATTCAATATTAGGTAAACCATCTCCAAGGTTAAATTCAGTACTCTTACTGCTATTTAAATAGAGTTTTCCTCTCAAAACCATATCTTTCTTAGGTATGAAACAATGGTATTGTTGAATTCCATGAACAGGTTTCACTTTGTCAAATCTGCTTTCAAGAGATAAAGTATAAAGTATTCTGCTGATGGTCATCATCTGTGCAATAAATAATATTAAAATTTTTTATGCTCTCAGTCACAAAGTTGTATAGCTGTCGAGGTGTTAAAATTTGATCAGAGTAAGGTCGTTATAGACTTGCTTTCGCCGCAAGTCGTTTTACCTAGTCCATCACATACATTTTTGCCATGACTGGTAGCAAAAAAATGTCATTCTGCTTTTACGTTATAATAATCAGACTCTCGAAAACATATATTTAACATATTTTGTCGGTTTTTATCCATTGCTCTATTGATAATATTAAGTAATATAATTTAATTTGATTTAAAATGTTCAAAACCTGATAAATATACACCTAATTATGCACTATCCGCGGCAAACGACGGGTCTAGGCTAGTCGCGCGCCAGGTCTAAGCTACGCAGTTAGGCGATATTTTATGCAGCGCATGTACCAACACTTTTATTATTTATTTACTTACTTATTTGTCGTCGCCCCACTTTCAATATTGGCACAGAGGTACAGGAAAGTTCAGTTAATATTACTTAATTTTTTGAGTTGAAAAAAAAAATTACTTTTTGAGATAATACCATTTGAGTATTTATGATCTTGAGAGTGACCTTGAGACAAAGAAATTATGTCCATTTTTTTAAATAGAAATAAACTTTAGTTCATAAGCTACAAAACGAGTGCTTACACAAAAAATTTCTTCTTCAGCATCCTGAGATAATAATTATTAAAAATACCCCTGTTGTAATAAAATGTGTTAATTTTTTATTCTTTTGAGTCCTATAGAAAAAAAACTACTTGTCAGAAATTCTGGATTTTTAATACTTTGGAAGGGTTAAACATGTGTACCAAAATTCGTTAAAATCTGAGTGGTAATTTTTTTTTGCTTGGTTGATTTGATATGGAATGACCCCAGTGTCCTACGGATATAGGGGTAGCATCTCGCAACCCCATGGTGGTGGTTTTCAAGCACAGCGCCGAACATAGTCTAGTTTCTTCTCACTTCCACACAACGTAGGTGTTTCGAATTTTTATAGAAGTCACTGTAACTTTTTATAGATAAATCTTACATAGAGGGTAGTTTTCACACCATCTGAGCGTTGACACTGTAGGGCGTTGATGGTACGTAAGTTTCTAGTTCTATTTTAGAGTACTACGCAAAATAGAAATCCTGTCGGATTTTACATTTTCTCTTGTTTTGTGTCCTTTAAACTTAAGGGTGGTTGTTCTCAACCCTATACGGGTAGTTTATGAAGATTACGTCGGATCTGATGTACTTTAACAAAACTTAGACCTTTCGAGCTTTTTCATCAGTCACTGCTGTTTTGGATCGATTTTTTTATAAATGGGGGCTAGTTTTCACCCCTCACTGGGGGTGTGTTTCATATCTATTGTATGTACGCTGCCGTTTAACCTTAATTTGTATAATTCGATAGATTAGGATGTAACAACTACTCTCGTAGCTTAATATTCTTTTTACCCCAGTCCAGGGGTGTTTTTTGGCTCTAGCTAAAGATTTTGGAGGTGTACGAATTTTTTTGACCTCGGATTCGGATTCAGCGACCGAAAATACATAGGGATACATGGTTCGCTGGACTGAACTTTTTTTTTTGTGGGGCTGTGTAATTAATGTCAATCATAATTTTCCTGAAAATGATATTTTTACCATTAAAAGCAGTTTTTCTCTAAAGTATTCCATATTCAGTTAATAAACGACATATTAAATTAGGTACTTTTGAAGTAACCATCACCATTTTCATTTTCAATGTTCTTATGTAATATAACTGAAGTTTTCTGAACTAAACTACCTACCTATATTTGACCGTATTGTATTTTAAAAAATATACATTATTATTATATTGATTCCAGAAAGAGTGGAAAGAAGCAGTTCTTGAGATAATATTCTCAGGATACTAATTTATTTACTAACGAATGTGCCACGAAATGCTCAGGAAGGGCTATTGGAATAATTTAAAGCGTTGACCTGGAAGTGATCGTGGCAAAGAAAGGTGAGGAACTTTAACCAATAACTATATGAATATCTTATTAATATTGCTATCATTGTTTCAGAAGTTTTTGTTGCAAGTTTTTCATATGTGATGCAACACACAATAGAGCAGATAACATCAGAATGGTTTTGCTTAGCAAAACAGAGACATAAGAGGGAAAAGAACCACAAGGCATCTTTTGAGTGCAGAGGAATAACAACATTTGACACCTAGAGTCTGTAGCTGTAGGTTTCTGGAAAGCCAGTGTGTGCGTCTAGTTTGACTGGAAATTTGTTATACAGGTTTTTGCATAAGTATTCTTAGAAGCGACAAAGAATAGAACTTACCAATTAAATAAGAAAATCTAAATAAATCTTTGTTAGAAACTAAGTAATTTCCAGCACATATTAAGCAGATAAATGAAAAATAATCTCAATTTATTTTTTTTTAATATTGTTCAGCTTTGTATAGAAGTAATACAACTATTGCAAGTTTTATCCATTTTTACGCCACTGAACACTATTTACAATTTTGTTCTACGTGAGTAATTATATTTCCATGGTATTTACCTACATATAGCAAATTTAAAGTTTCGAAAAAAATTACAAATATGTTCTTTTAAATTTTGTGAATCTTGTGCCGAGTCGAAGTTTCTCGACACATTTATAAAATGTCCTACCGTCTGGACTGCTTTGTATTGACAATGCTATCTTGATCTTGATTTTTTTTTTTTTTTTGTCATAAATAGAATGTTATGCCACCACAGATAGCATATTTTGTGTTACAGAGATTGGATGAATATTTAAAAATTTCGTTTTGTATATTTTACACGGTATATCTAAATTCATATCATTAATTTCGTAGTTTTATGCCCAAAGACATTTTTAAAAAGTTTATATAGACAAGAATTTGAAATGCTTCCAAAGGAAGCTGCGGCCTGGGATGTCCGGATGAAACGTAGGTCAATCGTGTCTCAGTACTGAAGTATGGGACCTAAATAATAATTTAAGGCATGACTATGTTGACCAAATTAAGAAGTTTTTTAGAAAAATTTGCGATTTAAATTTGGGACAAATAATTTAAAAAAAAATGAGCTGCCTCCCATAATCTATCTTTTTGTGAAAATACTACTACTAAAATAATTTAAAAATCAATATTTTTTTCAGAACAAGGGCATATCTGCAGATTAAAATTTTGTTGACAAATTTTAATTTTTTATTTATAAAATTTCAATAGGGTGTAATTTCGTAAAAAAATCAACATTTTTTGACAAGATGTGAAATCCTTTGATGAATAATGTTCGCTCTTATTCTGAAAATTAATACCTATTTTATAGTAGCTATGTCTTGAGTCCCATACTTCAGTACTGAGATATGGATAACTTAATTACACGAATTTAGATAAACTGAATATTATTTAGTACATTATTTTTGTATGAAGTGAAGTGAATAATAAATCCTTTCCACCATTGTGTAGCAGATGATCTTTATTTTATTTATTTTTTTATAGTTTTGTTAACATGTGAATTTCTTCCAAATATAGATTTATAACTCTCACTACTTTTTTAATAATTATTACTGTTGAATCCATTTCCTGGTAAATGGGAAGTTTGACATGTTCAAAAATACATTTTTTTAGCGGTACAAATAAATGCAAAGACAATAGCAAATGTTTTTTTTGCCATAAGTAGATCCTAATTTGTCCTCTATTTGAGTAAAACTTGGTTCAAATCGGGAAGAAAGAAGTTATAAAGGTGTTACACTCTTAAGTGCAGCACACTGTATATTTGGTAACAGAAGTATATAACATTTTGATAAAATCATTGTTTTCGTTGTATAATAATATTACAAAATCTTAAATATTATACTGCCATAACATAACTGTTATTATAACTAGTTATATTAATGTTATATAATGTCTCAGTTAGTCTGAGTGGGAAAGAGTAACATTAGCGTTATACCATTATTTTGTAGGTGTTACATAACTCGTTACATTTAAAGTTGGTAGGGTTATATAACAAAAATATTTTAAATATATAACGATGTTTGCTGGGTATGAACTTACAGTAGAGTACCTAGAGGTCAAAAATATGTAAAATTTCAGAATAATCTCAAATGTAATATAATTTTCCTTTACGGGTTATTATTGTAGTGAAAGATATCGTCTTCAGTTTCTATACGGACGGGATACTTGCTCTTGCCCTCAAGGGGGTAAAAACCACTCCAAAATTTAAATACTCTTAGGATATCTATGTTTTTGGGATCCCTGATTGCGAATTTAAGTCAAAATAAAAAAATTGATAATGGTGGCTCCAGTATGGCAGATGGAAATTTTTTCTAAAATATGTGTCTTAAATAGGCAAAAAAAATTGAGGATCTAGGTGATGCTATATATTAACGCAAAACAGAATTTTTGAAAAAAATAATTAATTTCCGGACAATAACCAAATAGCGACGTTTGTTAAAAAAAATATGCGTTTATTGTTTCGGCCATAACTTCTTTATTTTCTATGATGCAGAAAAAAAGAGCAAAATAATTCTGGAAATTAATTAAACACCTTTAATTTTGTTCCTTAGAATATTTTGTGGGATTGCCACATTTTCTAAGATCTTCAACATTTAAAGTAAATACTTATTACTATAAACGTTTGGATGCCATCTACAAACTTAAAATTCTCCGAAACTATCAATCCTACATATATAAAAAAAACAAATTAATTCTTAGTTCATAAGCTTTATTTTTGACGCCGCTAAAACTAATATTAGCACAGTAAATGTAGCAGCTTATAAGAGGTTAACCTAGAACAAATTAGAGACAAGCTAGTTTTGGTTAAAATCGATACATATTGACTTGTACTATAACATACTAAAAGTCCCATTCAGTAGCAATTAAATATGGAGAGTAAGAAAAAAATGGCCACCATCTTGAATTTTTCAGTTTTTTGTTAATATGTCAGTACTTGAATTGAATTTCTATGAAAAACATGTAGAAACCTTTTTTGTTAAGGAGTGAAAAATACATATTTTCCTTCTAAAAGTTTTTTTTATATCTTGTAAATATAGGGGTAAATTTATATACGAATTTTACAAATTTTAGCCATAGTAAGTTAATTAAAATGTTATCTTATTGTAATTTGCTAATAAGTTATACATATAAAGCGATTTCGTCTACACCACTCTGTTAATACGGTACCTAGACAACGAAGCGCGAGATTAAACACGTCGCGACGAGTGCATTATTTGGATTGCATTGGTTGATTGTTTCTTTTACTGTCCTGTAATTGACCACTAGTGAGAGAAAAGACGCGTCTATTCTTTATTGTGGTGTTACTGAGGGTGTTGTTTTGTATGTGTTTCTGTTGTAATGGAGGTAACCAAATGTGCTATATGCAGTGAAGAAGGTACTTCCACAACTTTAGTAGTGGTAGACAAAAAAGGTTTCCCAACTCTTGTAAACGTCAGCAAACTTCGAAATGACGATAAATGGCAAACATTTGAATCTGTGAGTTCTTTAACAGTTCATAGAGATTGTAGAAAAAAATATATACTCATCCATCAAACCTTAAAAAATTGCAAAAAATGTGTGGCAATAAAACTAATGCTCCACAGTTCTCAAAATCGGTATTGAGATCCGCTTTAAACCAGTCTTTTAATTTTAAGTGTCACTGTTTCTTTTGTTCTGAGGTTTTAAAGGTGAAGCAAGATAGTTTTCACGTAGTTTCTACAATTGATTTAAAAACTTCTGTAACAGAGCAAGTTAGGGAGAGAAATGACGATTGAGGAAGAGAAGTTTGTAAGCGAATATGCACAGAAATTGATGTTGTTGCAGCTAAAGCATGGTACCACGTGTCTTGCTACTGGAGATTTAAAAAACCGTCATCAAACCAAAAACCCGGGAGACCAAAAAATGATATCATGCAGACAGCATTCGAAAACATTTGTTTAGATATTGAAAACGATTTTGAAAACTGCCAATTTTCTATTAAGTAAATTTACGAAAAGTTAATTAATTCCTTACCTCCAGAAATAGAGCCTTGATCTGAGAAATATTTAAACAATAAATTAGTTAAAAAATGTGGAAATAATGTAATCATTTCAGAATTACCCGATAAACACAGCGTATTTTGTTCTCGTGACAACTGCGAAAAATTGCTTAATGATGAATGGTACAAACAAAAAAGCTTCATCCCAAGAAGAACGGGCAAGAATTTTAAAAACTGCAGTACAAATTTTGAGACAAGAAAATTATACAATGCCAAAAATACTTCTAGTTTGAACGAACTTCGGGACTTCATGTATCACAGAATCACTTCAAGGCAGGTATTGTCAGGTCAATTTCATTTACTCCTACAGAAAAATCTCTAGACCAACATTTACTAAGAGTATATTATCAGATAAATTAATAAAATGCATTTAAAAATTAATTTCGTTCATTTTATGGTTCAAGAATGGTTGGGTAATCACCTGGATCCTGCTTCATGGGGCTGGATAAAAAGTGACAATGGTGACTTAACTCCCATCGAGACAAAACAAGAAATAGTACCCTCCAATTTATTGAAAAGTTTTTTGTAACTGTAAAGAAGTGCGTGTGGACGAAATTGTTATTGTAAAAAGTTGGGCATTAGGTGTTCTCTAAAGCGTGGGCGCAGTGTTATGGAATTACTTGTACTAATGTGTTTGAAGTACAAGATGAAGAAGAAATAACTGACGTTTTATAAATTTGTGTAACTGATAAAATAAGTTTACGAGGATTTCTCGGTAGAAGAAAACTGCAATATTGGACTAACTTCTTTATTAGAACAGCTTACAACACTTTCTGATGGCTGCGAGTTTGGTACGGATATTTATATGTCCGGTTTATCAAACTTGTGGCCATTTGATAATATTTATAACTATATTTATTAGACGTTTAATAATCAAAATAAAATAATGGGTAAACAAGTGATAGCGTAAAACTATCAATAATATTTATAACTATATTTATTATGACATTTACTAGTATCGTTATCAAAAATAAAAATAACGAGTAAACAAGTGATAACGTATAACTCCTCCCTTCTTAAAATGGATTCATATCCTTTACATGAAGGTTTGAATCTTGGAGTTCAATAGGTTCATTGGGCGGTTTGCCTTTATTTATAATTTTTATGTTAAATGGCTTTGTCTTGAAATATTTAAAGGAAACGTAAATTAAAATTACAAAGATAATCAAAAAAATAAGAAAGTAGAGAATCCAAGTGTGATGAGTAGGAGTCTTGAAGTCTTCAATTTCTAGTGGTTGGAGTTGCTTCAGTGATTCAGACATTCTGCTTAAGTCTGCGGGAAATTCCTCTAAGTGAAGGTCTGGTAGTTGGGACATAGTATATCTTTCGATTTTCGGTAGATAGAATGGACGTCCTTCAAGTCTAGTACTATCTATCGAGTAGGTAGTGTTTTTAATAATAATGCTACAGTTGCGTTCGAGTGTAACTTCGCTGAGGGTATTTAGTTGGATTATTTCTTGTTCTGGGCATGAGCTTTTAATAACAACTTCTTCTCGAGGGAAGCAAATAATTTTATCTTTGGAAATCCTTAATAGAAGATCGGTATTTACTTTGATCTTTTGTAGGACACAGTCGTTAGGTTGTTTTCCTTCTAACAAGTTAAGGAAGCAATTGGAAGTCCAAGGTAGAGGTTCTCCATCACAAATATGGTATTTGTTGATCGTTTGGCAGGCAGTGTCTTTCCATAAATGGGCAGAATGATCAATACTCAGTACTAGGTAGGGTTTTGGTGGTATGAGGATAGTGTTATTTAAGGGAATAGGAATTAACTGGACTAATTGAAAGTCTCTAATGTCAAAGAGTGGGACAGTTAATTGAACATAAATCAAATTCTTGTTAACTTTAGTCTGAATGTGAAATAATCTGTAATATTCATCAGTGTCTATTTTTAAGAGGTTTCTAGAGTTATAAAGAGTTACTAAAGTCTTCAAAATATGTATTAAGTCTGAGTGAGACATGAAGAAATGATGTATAATTCCTGAATAGGAGTTTACTAGTGCATTTTCTAAAGTTTCTAAGTGATTTAAAATGAGTAGAAAGTTCTGTGATATTTGGTTTGCTAAGCTTTGGCAATATACGTTTTTTCCTAAATTATTAAGTTGGTTTATTGTCGTGTTCAAGTGAAACATGATTGATTTTTCATTTGTTTCAATGACCCCTAAAGTTTTGTTTATTCTATCCATTAGTTGCGTATACAGAGAGGTTCTTAGGTTTAGTTGAGCCGTTAAAGAATGTTGATTCCTCATAAGAGTATTTAACTTTGAATTTATGTCTTCTAAGTCATCTGCGTCAGGAGTACCGTATAAGAATTTATTAATTTTTCCAATAGCATTAACTAGTCCTCGTTTTTTTCGATTCATGGGTTGAAAGTTTAGGAATTTTGAATATACTAGTTTCGAGAGTTGGGTTAAACGCGTGTTTGAATAATTAGTACATATATTCGGGAAATCTAACATATTTTCGGTAGTCTGTTGGATTTGATTTTCGACTATGTTTAAGTCGATGATGTAAGAGAATGAGTGATAGTTATTAATAAGTCGGGTTGGTTGGTAAGTCATTAGGTAGATGGGGTTATGAATGGACTTGATTTTTAGGCAATATGTCCTCAAAATCAACAGTAGTACTAATAGGAGTGGTGACATGTTTGTTGATCTTGTCCTGGATTAGTCTCTGTTTCACCTGAAACAAGGGTTCATCGTCAGAATCATTGTCTGGGGTTTGTTCGAGTGTGTTGTCACGTACTTGATTTTTTGTAAATCGTCCTCTATTAGTAATGATAACGGGTCCTTCGTCTTTTATTACTGTTGCTGATATAAATTTAGGGAGATTCTTTGCGCGTGTAGCTTGGGAATTTCTAATATAAACTATATCGTTCGGATTATAAATTTTTGGTTCTTTGCGATTTTTATTGATTTTTGCTATTATGTTTTCTTTGTCTAGAACTTGGTTTATTCTGAGCTGTTCGTATAGCTCTTGAGTAAGGTTTTTGTGTTCCTGTATATAGTCTGAGGTGATAATTTCGTCTGAGATTTCAAACGGAGAGGGTTTGTCTAAATGTCCAAAAAGAACTTCGAAAGGGGTGTGTTTAGTAAGGGAGTGTATCGACTCGTTGTATCCGATAGTAGCCAATTTCATTAGGTAGTAGTTGGGGAAATTAGGATTTTCTGAGGTTAGGCATCGCATGCTATCTATTAATGAACTATGGAAGCGTTCAACAGGACTGTTGGATGTATGACTATCGGTACTGGTAAAATGTAAAGATATTTTATGCAGGTCACAGTAGTCGATGATCATGGTGTTATTGAATTCTTTTCCTTTGTCACAAATTATTTTGTAAGGTTTTCCGTAGTGTTAAATAAAGGTTAAGAGGTTTTGTTGTACTTCCATTCCTGTTTTAGACTTTAAGGGATAGCTTTGTCCGATTTTCGAGAAAGGGTCGAAGATAGTAAGGTAACATTCATTTGAAAAGTGAAAAAGGTCTATGTGAATAACATCTAGAGGTTTCTTGGGTATTGGTGTATTTTGGAATTTAATTTTCTGTGGGTGCCTGTCGTATTTACAAGTGTTACACGTGTGACAATTTTTTATATATTGGGCAACTTGATAGTTGATATTAGGCCAATAGTATTTTCTCATTATTAAACTAGTTGTGACTTTGGTTCCGCGGTGTACAGTTTTTCCTTCGTGCATATATTTTATTATTTGATTCTGTTTATCTTCTTGAGAGATATCTTCAAGAACTTTATTTGAAATTATACAACTCATTGAGTCGTTGGAGTTTAAGAACCTTTGAAATATTCTAATTATTTTGTGTTTGATAGATTCGTCGTTGAAATTAAAACAATTTTGAGTATTTTGAGTGGAACGTAAGAACTGTTTTACAAATTTAAATACCTCCTCATCGGATGTCCGTGATTTTAGTACAATTCTGTGTCTCTTGTATCCGGGGAAAGGTGTTTCTAAGATATGGGTGTTAGTGACTGCATTGTCGCTTTCTTTTATAAAAATCTGGTTTTTATAAATATTGATGGCTGATTTTGAGTAAGGCATTGTGAATGTGGAACTTGAAAGGGCTGTATGTACAGTGTTGTTGTCGAAAGTACGTTCGTCAATGTCTTTTATTAAATTTTCCGCGATTTCTGGGTCTACTTCGGGTAATTCATCTAGAATTGATTGTAGATCTGGAGAATTTACAATCATCGAATTAGTGTCACCATTGTTGATGGCATTAAGTTCTTGTATAGGGGGTCGTGAGAGACAATCTGCGTTTACGTTGAGTTTTGCCTGGTTAGCGAAAGAAGGTTTGTCGTCAGGAAAGTAAAGTATGTTGGGATGTTTCTCTAGGTTGGAATTTTTCTGAAACGAGTGCATTTTTCTTCGAAATTTAAATGATCTGTGCGGATAGTTTTTATTTAGATCGATTTTTTGTTTAGAGTTTTCTAGGGGACGTATGAAAGTTTCGAAATCTGGATATGGTGGAACATCGAAAGGCTGGTCGAAGGTAGCTTGTGTAAAGAATTCCTTCATGTTATGAAGTTCTACTGTAGCTAACCCATTTTTTGCAGTGGTTAGGGTTTCAGGGATAGTAACTGTGCCGTTTGAGAATGATGGAACTAGAACTTCTCCACTGTTAATATCTACAGGTGTCTGTTTTACAAGCACGTCATGTGAATTTAAATCATAGGTGCGTGATGTGTCGTTAGGAGTTCTCAATAATGGTATGCAAACATCGTGGTTAAAGAGGGCGTTATTCTTGAAATCTAACAGAAATTTAAATTTAGCTAAGTCTTCAAAACCTATTAAACCGTCGTAAAATTCGTGAAAGTTATATACTAATACGTCGAGAGTGTTGTCTGAATTAAATTCGTCGAAGGCGGGGATTTCAGCATGAAATTGTATGTCTGTCTCTCCGTGACATGTTTTAATTTTTGTAGAGTTAGTGTACATACGATCAGAATAGAAGTTTTCGATTATGTGGGGTCTAATGATAGTTTTGGAGCAACCTGTATCTATGAGAAGTTTCATTGGGGGGTTTTGAATATGTATATATGGTAAACTACAAGGGGCGAGTACTGAATTCAATTCGACGATTGATCGTTCCGAGGCTCTTTGAGAAAATTTACGTTCTCATTGTATTTTTCATTTTGATTTTGGAACTCGTCTGGCTCTTCTGGAATGAGATCGATGTTTTCGGAAATGTTTAAGTCTGCAAGTCGAGGATTAGGAATCTCAGAATATTCTTCTGGATAATAGTAGTATCCTACTGTTGGATCAAGTTCAGCTGTGTGTAGTTCTTGGGCTACGAAGTTTTGGGGACTCGATTGTTTGAACCATGGGAATTGTCGTTTAATTTGGGAGTTCGTGTGTGGTCGAAATTGGGGCGAAAAATTCTGTTTGCTCGTTGAAGGGTTGGCAAAATTTTGTCTAGGTTGGACAGAAACACCAGACATTGGAGTGGGCTTATATGACTGAGTGTTTTGGGGTCTTGGTTTAAAGACGTTTTGATTTTGATTTGTATTCTGTCTTCCGAATACTTGTTGGTTAGTAGGGAAATGTGTTTGAATAGTTTGACGTGGGGGTAAATTCATTGGTTGAGATGGAAATTGAGGTTTAAAGCTATGATTTTGGTTCATATGGAAGTTATTTTTTATGAAATTTTGCGACGATGTCTGTCTTGATGTTTTGTTGAATTGTTCTTCTCGGGCTATCAAATTTATAGCTTCCTCTAGTTTTGTGAAGGGGCTTAAACGTATCATAACCTGGTAGTTTTGTGGTAAGGAATGGGTGTATGTATCAAGCGTTAGTTTTTCGTATATTTTGGTATAAGCTGTTTTTTCTGCAGCTCCGTCGTTTGATTGCGAAAGTTTTGCTAATAGTAAACTTTGTAAATTTTGCAATCTTAACCCAAAGTCATGTAGTGATTCATTATTGTGTCGGGTCGTTTGTCTTAGGTCGTGTTCAAGATTTGCAATTGATCTTGGGTCTGAGAAATGGTCTATTAACGTTTTGCGGATGTCCATCCAAGAATTTAGGTCAAAGCGGCAACCGACTATGGTGAGAGCTTGCCCGTGTAATTTTGATTTAATTGATTGAAGTAAAAAGTTGTTTAAATTGATGTTATCAGGAGTATCGTTTGGTTTCGCGTAGTTAACTTCGAGTGCGTTACAGGCTGTGACAAAGTCATTGAGGGCGAAAACATTGCCGTCAAATGGTCTTATGGCATCAACATACATTTTTAATAATTGATAATTAACTTGAGCCATCTCTGTATTTTGAGTACTAACAGAAAGAATAGGATTTAATTTACTGGGTCTTAATCTTGCTTGGATATGTGTATAAGTATTATTTTCTGGTTCGTTACTTGTGCCAGGAGATGCAATAGCTTCCTCTAGGCTTTCAAGTAAATCAGTGAATGACATACGAGTGGTTTACTTAATTATAGGGTCGAGGATCTGACTCTTCCCCGTCTGTAAATTACAGAATGTAATAAACAGCAACTTAATTCTTTAGTTGTCTACGATAGACTGACTTAGCAACTAATATTTTTTTTCCAAATATCACACAAATTCTATTAAGAGATAGTAAGTGAATTTAGAAAAATTTAATTTCAAGACCGAAAGAATCACAAGAGTTTGAAAATTAAACAATTAAGTGACTTTCAATTTGAATTTGAGAAAGGGAAGCGTTCTAAGGAGCTGAGTATTGACTTACGTTTTTCTTCTCCTCCACGTAGGTTGTTTGGATAGGCCTCAACAATAAAGATTGACTTCTGGCGTCGTACCTCTGGGACTTCTTGCTCGATGCAGGATTTTTCTCAGGGGGTGACTCGATGCACTGAACAACTTGCCAAAAGGGCACTATCCTACCGACTGCGCCAAATAAGTTTACGAGGATTTCTCGGTAGAAGAAAACTGCAATATTGGACTAACTTCTTTATTAGAACAGCTTACAACACTTTCTGATGGCTGCGAGTTTGGTACGGATATTTATATGTCCGGTTTATCAAACTTGTGGCCATTTGATAATATTTATAACTATATTTATTAGACGTTTAATAATCAAAATAAAATAATGGGTAAACAAGTGATAGCGTAAAACTATCAATAATATTTATAACTATATTTATTATGACATTTACTAGTATCGTTATCAAAAATAAAAATAACGAGTAAACAAGTGATAACGTATAACTGATATGTTAAATTTGTTTTTAAAAATCAAAATATGCTAGTTAAATCACCTTCAATTCAAAACTTTGTTTTTTTAAAATACAATTATTTTAAAAATCTGTAACTTTTTTATTTTTAAAAGTAGAAAAAAAATTCTAACAAAAGATGCGCCTCGTTAAGTTCTAAAAACTTAATGTTTACAAAATTTTTGTTAAAAAAAAAGGAAAATCAAGATGGCAGCCCATTTTTTTTTAATTTGCCAAAGTAGGATTGAAAGGGACTTTTAGTATATTAAAGAGAATACTTTTGCCTACACATTCCAAAAAAAAATAGCTTGTCTCTAATTTGTTTTACCCTAATTTCCATATTGCCTGTACTATATTTATTGAGATATTTGCAAACAAATAAAAATGTTATTTTTTCTAAAATCCCTTTATAGTCTTTTCTTCTAAAGCAAGCGATGTAAACGGACTGAAGGTAGTATACGAGAATATATTTGTTTTATTACTGAGTATATTTACATTAAAAAGTGCAACGTTTTTATTAAGGAAATGCGAAGAAGCACATTGGTTCTGTCATAACTTTTTTGTTTATTATGCTATAGAAAGAGTCAAAAAATCATTTAAAAGCCTAATTAATAGTCTCATTTTGCTTATTAGCATTTTTAACGTGACTTTTAAACTAAATACTACATCTTATAAACGTTCGGTCACTTATACTTCTACATGTCCGAAACCATTAATTGTACAGAAATTAGATAAAAACGAAATTTATCCACGATTTATTAGCTTTTTTATTTGTCTCTAGCATGTTTTCGTTAAATGTAATACCTTTCGAGTTATTTGACGAAAATCGTTTCCAAACACCTCTTTTTCAAGTTAAAATTCTAATTTTCGCAAAGTCGCTATAACTTAAAGGCTATCAATTTATATTGCACAGAACCTTTCCTCCTCAAAATTTGATTATCTTTCAGCTCCAATGTTTTTGTTTTTTTTCCTTTAGGTGCCACCCCCTAAAAAGGGGTGGCATCTACCTCCTATAAATTAACAAACCCCCGCTTAATATAGAAATTTTTCTTTGATACATTTGCTGTTAAGTTTAATGAAATCTAATTCAAGTGACATTATTTTAAATTTAAAATCTCTAGTCGACGTACTATTAGTGAAAACTTAAATGCGAATTACAATAGAAAATTCGCTATAGTTTTCCTTACATTTTCTTATTTTCGCTGACATCTTAGATTCTTTTCAGACTTTTTGACCCATGCCGTCGAAAATAAAGAGGAAAATAGTGAAAAGGAAGATCTTTAATTTACATGTTAAGAAAAAAACTTAAACTCTATTTTCAGAATTTTAAACAACACCTACCTACCTTCATGTTCCTAGCTCGTAGGCTCTTACGCATTTTGTAGCATAATTAACACGAAGTACGCAAAAGTGTTTCAACGCTATTTGACTACATCAATATTAGTGCTTTTCTTCTTAACATTTCTGATTTCAAACAACAACAAAGGTATATTTCTTTGTGTAATTATGCTCTGTTAAATTCGCAATTTTCGACATTTATATCTCATAATTTCATTGGCAACGTTTCCTCCTCGCCAGGTAAATCAAATTGAAACTCGTTCATCCAAAATGTAATATAAGATGAATTGGCGTTTTTTGACACAGCTAGAAGGCAAGTGAAATCAGGTGCCCGTGGGTGCGTGACAACTTGCCACCCCACTCATATTAGCCAAGAAGCTTGCTTTATCGTGCATCCATTTAGAAAATGCTTTATTCTATCTCAGTCAAATAAATGTCAATTTCAAATCGTCCTCCGCTCGCGGACGAATATGATACCCTTTATATGACAGTCATATTTATTTGTCAAGTATTACAAAAGATGAAATTTCTCTAGCATCCTTGATGCCTCTATATTGATTTTACACTCAACATTTTATATTTTTATTATGTTAAAATGACGGAGTAATGGAAACTGCGTATTATTAAAAAAGCCTCGCAATAGTCAAGTTAGTCTCACCAACAAGTAAATATTTTCTTTGAAGACGTTATTTGTTGACTTGTGTATTATATAACACGCGAATTAATTTTTGCACACAGAAATATATATTACCTAATAAAATATTAGAACAGAGCCACATGTGTTTAATTTACATTACAAAGTTCGCGAAATTTCGCCGTCCAACATTAGCATTAGCCCTTTAAAATTGGGACTTAAAATTTTCATATATTCATCTCTCACAACTTTTTTCATAGTATGAAGAGTTATCATATCATGTGTATTGGCAAAGTAGGTGCAAATTATCACAAGTGCTTCTCTACGATTGTCGTAAACGCAATAACAAAAGTCTAGTCGTATTGAAATTTAGACAGCAAATTCATGATAGCTGTGTGTTTGTTAATAAAGTTAGCAACTAGTTACTGGCTATGATGTTGGAAGGACTTTACATAAGGGAATGTGTTTACGTTTTTGCGATCTGTCAACGATGGACTGATCTGGAAAAAGTTTTTATGTCTTGTCAGCGATAGACTGATCCGGAAAAATAAAACACCGGTTCCACTGGTACATATTATAAAAGTTTAGGCGTTCCAACATATCATTGCCCAAGATAGTATCACTACTTCTATGTTGAATGATAAGAGTTATAAACTTTGGTGGGTAAACAATAGAGTTGTAGCTCTGTTAATTGAATAGTTATTGTGGACCTAGCCCTGCTGGTTGAGGGCTCTAGTCATGTAGGTAAGGGAGCCGTAGAGCTGTTGCTTGAATGATGAGGTATGTGTCTCTAAAGTCGATGACTGAACGTAACGGAGAGTTCCTACTACGTACGTCCCTTTCCGTTAAGAAAAGAGCGTGTATCGCACCGATATCAATCGGCAACAGCTATTGTTTGCGTCGTTATGTCGTGCCGTACGTGTGTCATAGAATAACAACAAATCGACGACGACGACGGCTACGATAATAACGGGGTCTCGTATTACCGATAAGACGAATCCTCAAGCTAGGGGCTGAAGTCTCAACAGATCGCAGCATGGAAACTGCTCTACTGAGCACAACACCCTGCTAGGTACGTAAATCATCTACAGACAATTCCAAGTTCTAACATCGAAAAGTTTGTACGACCCATGATCGGCCATCAACAAGTTAGATCAGGTTGGACACGGCAAGGATCGATCGAGGTCGCGTCGATCTCGACGGTGCCAGTGCGTCGATCTCGACGGCGCTAGTGCGACGATCGCAGCGAACCGCGACCGCCTAGTAAAGTCACATTGTTTTGAGCCTCTCGACTTTCGGAACTCCAAGAGATATCGTAACCACCTTTGACTAGAAAGGATACGGCCTCAGAGGTGTTTAGGCATAATCCTACAGATGGTAGCTTCTCATCCGCCCGCTCAAGCGAGTGCGTAAACCAAACCTGAGTCCTGAGACCTGAGTCCAAACCTGTCGTTTCTCTTATACTGAGCAGGATTACTATCGCAACGACGAGTCATCAATAGGGTAAAACTAACCTGTCTCGCGACGGTCTAAACCCCCATTAGCGGAGGTTCGAGTTTAGTGAAAGATTATAACCACAATAATTATTTTGTTTGCTTCAGTTAATGAATAAATTGATGATTCAGGAGACTCACTAGATCCAGGATACCCAAATGTAATTGCATCATACATTTATAGTACAGAAACTAGAGGTTTTAATTTTGGTATAATGTCATAAGATTTAAATTTAGTCTTTTATATAATTTAATAACGAATGCATTAAAGTAACGTTTTTATATTTTGCGGAGGCATGTCAATTTATAGTGGGCGACTTACTATAATGCAGTGTAAACTTCCTTCGTTCAAAGTCACTAAATTCAATTTTGTACTTAAATAAAATACTATAAATAATTTCGTTGGATCCTTGTTTAATTTTGAGTAAGGCCCCTCACTGATATGAAAGTTATGACGTTGATCAATGATGGACCTTACTCAAAATTAAACGAGGATCAAACAAAATAAATCGAAGGCAATAATTATAGTACTCAATTTAAGTACAAAAATGAATTTAGTGACTTTGGACGTCATAATTTGCAAAGTTCTTACTTAATATTATTAATCGATATCTGGAAAGAGGGACTCGTGTATTAAAAATAGCAGACATCATATAGAAAAGATTTATGAAAACAATATTCATGATACACACTTGATGATTAGTTTTGATGGAGTTAGCCTCTTTAGTAATGTCACACTAGATAAAACTTTAAAAATAATCAAGGACAAATTGTTGAGCGATAATAATTTGGAAGCTAGAATAAAAGTGTAAATAGCATAATGGAACTTTTAATAATGTGTATAAAAACACCTTTTTTCAATTGGAAGGCGGTTTCTATCAACAGGATTTTGATATGGCAATGGGGTCTCCATTGTCACCAATTATAAGTAGTATATTTATGTAGGACATTGAGACTAGACATGTTCAAAATTATATATACAAACCGGTTACTTGGCGGAGAAACGTTGGCGACATTTTTGCAAATTGGTCTCATAGAGTCGATTTGCTCGATCATTTTCTTAAAAAATATAAATAATAAGGAAACTTCTATTAAAATTACATTAGGAGTAGAAAGTAGAAACGAATTTTTAGATGTTTTAATTAAAAAAGTAAACACGCTAAAAACGTACTCTTCGCCAATTTACTGAGCTTTTTATATATAATTGTTACACATTCTATAGGATACTCTTCGCAGTTTTCGTGTGAATAATGTTAGTTTTTGGACATCCTAAATTTTGTGATACCATCTTTATTGTGAAAAAAATTGTATGAAAAAAAAATAAAAAAAATATCCAACCTGTGGGATTCGAACACGGGACCTTTGGATTGCAAGCAAGCAAGCAAATAAAATTTATTGACATTTATAGATACATATGCGCCTCCCCGAAACCTGGCCTGGAGCCAGCCAGGCAACCACAGCGCGTAGCGCCGTGGTGATTGTAGGGCTGGGCGGGTCAGGTTCGGTTCGGCTTGACGACAATGGTAAAAAGAACAATTAAAATTCCTACCCACCTAGCGTGGGTTTAAAATTAATAATACCTTTGAAAATAATGCTGCCCACAAAGGCCAAAAACTAATACATATAAAACTTAGAACCAGTAACTGGTTATAACACTAAATAAATTTTGGCTGCTGACTCGGGTGAAAAGCTAAACGAAAAAACCCGTACGAGAACTGCCGACCTGGTGGTCTCCCTGACGCCAGGAAAATGTGGTTGAAAAAGGATAGGGTTTAAAAATGTTTGAATTTTTTACAGATTTATGGGCCAAAATGGAATTTTTGATGACAAAAAGAACAAACAGAATAAAAAAAAAGGAACAAAAATAGAACATACAGAAAGAGAATAGAAATGATTGGAAAGATAAAGTTGAGGAAAGATCAAATATGTGGAAATGGTAGGTTGTGGTATAGGAAAGTATGGCTAGGGAAGAGGTTGCCGGAAGATAGGCAACGCTTGGTATGATAGGGGGTGTTTGATCTGGAATGGGGCATTAAGACATTCTGATTTGAGTTATGTTGCTGGTTAGCGAACTATCGCTCAGTTTGAAGGTGTAAAATTTATGAGAAATTTCTTGAACATAGTCCGCCAGTGGGGTTATGTCGTGACAACGTGCGTATAGATCTCTGAGGGAGGTGTACCTGCCAGAATCAGAAATGAGGCGCATATATTTGTGTTCAAGAACTTTGAGTTTTTGCATTGTCGTAACCGGAATGCTGCACCACACCGGCGCCGCGTATGTGATGGCCGACCTGATAACCATCGTGTACAACAGTTTCTTATTTGTCCTGTTGAGTCCGCTACCCCTGGCCAGGAGCGGATACAGACTCCTGGACATGGAGTAGACCTTGCGTATTGTTTCGTTAATATGTATGTTAAACGTCAGCCGTTTGTCTAAGTTAACTCCCAGATACTTCACGCACCGTTTGATTGGAATTTGCTGCCCCCTATCGAAATTGGCGTCAATATGCGGTTCTCTGTGAACCGGCGCGTGAAGAGGATCGACTCGGACTTCTCGGCGTTGATCCGAATCTTCCACTTGTCGTAATACGCCGTGGCATGGGCCATGTGCGCTTTCAGCAGCATATTAGCAGCTTGAGCGTTGTGTGAATGCGCGTACATGGCCGTGTCGTCGGCGTACTTGGCAAGGTTGGTATTCGGGAACTCCGGAAAGTCGGAAACGTATAAGTTGTACAGCTTTGGTGACAGGCACGACCCCTGGGGGACGCCCGCGCGAATGTCCCACCGTGTTGATAGTTTGTTATTCACCCTGACCTGCAGTGATCTACCTGTCAAGAAAGAGTGAATAAGTTTCGTTATGTGCATGGGGAAGTCCAGTGCGTTCATTTTGTGAAGGAGCCCCGGGATCCATACGATATCGAAGGCCTTCTCAACATCGAGGAGCACCATGACAGTACTCTTCCCGAGGTTGCATTGCACCTTGACGTCATTCACGATCCTGACGACCTGCTGCACAGTACCCCTGCTCCGCCTGAAGCCGAACTGGCACTCGTCGTTGATGTGGAGTTCATCCTGAGCAGAGTCTAATCTGATCAGGATGACCTTCTCTATCAACTTGGAGATCGCCGACAATAACGAGATTGGTCGATAACTGCCGACGAGCGCCGCGTTCTTATTCGGCTTGAGAATTGGCACGACCACTGCGCATTTCCACTGGCTGGGCCAATATTGCAGTCGCAGAATCGCGTTGACAATGTACGTCAACTGTACAATACCTTTCCTTGGGAGATATTTGAGTAGTCTATATTCGATACCGTCTTTCCCCGGAGCTTTGTTGTTCGGTAAAGTCCGGACAATACCCGCAATTTCCGAGGGCTTGGCCATGACCTTTAAAAATTCTCGTCTTGTCAATTGGACATCATGGATTGCAACGCAAAGCTTTAGCCGCTGCGCCACCACCTATTGCTACAAAAATTGATTGTCTGTGATATATATCTTTCGTCATTCATACATATATTTCACTTCTATGAAATATATATTAGTAAACTTCATAAACAAAAAAAAATTATTATGGAAATAATATCTCGCAAGATTGCCATTTTAGTACAAGCGACAAAAATTAAGAGATTTTTTTTTTCTTTTAATTAAATAATTAATAACTGTTTTATTTACTGATCGATTTTCTTCAAAAACAATGGGGTTCTTCCTCTAGCTAACACTGACTTACTTTCTAAATTTCAATACAATCGGACTTTTCTTTCTTAAGTTATCGTGCTTACAAGAAACGTGACGGACGGACGGACGGACGGACGGACGGATGGACGGACAGACGGACAGACGGACGGACGGACAGACGGACGGACATTTTGAAAGTTGTTCAGAATTCGTTCACTAACACAATGATATGAAAATTTTTTCTCTACGAGCGATATTTACGATTTTAGAAATGTGCCGATCAAATACAATGTACTCTTCGTTTTTGCGAAGAGTATAATAATACAGTTGAAACAAGCGTTTATAGAAAACCAACCCATACTAATGTTTGAATTTTAACTCAACTCAGTCGATGCATGTTAAAAAGAGTGTAATAAAATGATTGTGTGGGAAGGCCAAAATAATTGCTTCTAATGATGAAACACTAGACAATGAAAAATGGTTTATAAAATAGGTTCTTAAAAACAACCATTATCCTGAAGCTTTTGTTGAAAACTTCCGTATATATAGAAACAATTGGGTACGACAAAAACCTGAATAACGATAAACAACGTTAATTCCTTATGTAAAAGAATCATCTGAAGAGCTACGCCATATAGGCGATATATTTCATATTGGGACGATATTTCAAACGGCCAATACTTTGAGATCTATTTTAACAAAAACAAAACAACCAAATCATGAGGAAAATTAAAAAAACTGCATTTATAGTATTCCGTGCGAGTGTACTAAATTATTTGGGTCATCCAGACCATTTAGTGTAAAATTGGGTGAGCACAAGGGTTACATTAGAAAGAATGAGATTCAGAAATTGAAGATTTGCGAACACTAGGGAGAACGAAAATGGGATAGACTGTGACTAGGCAAAAGTTTTAACAAAGGAGACAGACAGCAAGAAAAGAAAAACTAAAGAATCGTCAAGCTGGATATCAATGTTAAAAGAAGAACTTAACAAAAACCGAAACCGAAAAATGCAAATCCAGTTTCTTTGATTGTGTATGAAACTGGATGTGGACGTAGTGATTGCTTAGGCAGCGATTTTTTACCTCTACGCATTGCAGTATTATACATAATAATTTAATTGTTTCTACAACATTATATTTGAAAGGAATCTTACGACTGAGTTAGTCATAATGTGACCATTGTAATAACATATTATTATATGCATGTACGTAAAAAATATATATAGACAGGTGTATTCTATAAAAAGGAAATTTTAAAAATGTAAAAATGTAAAAATTTTGAATATGCTGGATAATACTGGAAAGGGATGTTAAATAAAAGCACACTGTATCCCTTTAACTAATGTGACCATTATAATAACATATTATATGCATGTACATAAATAATATATTGACAGGTGTATTCTATAAAAAGGAAATTTTAAAAATGTAAAAATGTAAAAATTTTGAATATGCTGGATAATACTGGAAAGGGCTGTTAAATAAAAGCACACTGTATCCCTTTAACTGGATTTTAAGAAATTACCTTTCTAGCTTTTCAGATAATTCTAAAGCTTTGTCATGTAATAATTTGGAATGATAATGTAATAAATTTTTGAGTTTCACAAACAAAATGTAATTTTCACAGATATCGTTTGTCTTTAACAAGTAATGAGGTAAATTCGAAACGTAATAAAAAAACATGTTTGTAGTTATAATGGCGGTGAGATTTTTGTGAGTTTCATTTAGGAATTTATATACCAAAATAAATAAATGTTTAAGTACATAAATGTTTCAATACAAAAATTTATTGAAAAAGTAATTTATTGCTTATAAGTAAACTGTCGGAGGCAAAGAGAATTAACTGAATGAGTGAAACGTTTCAAAGAAAATTTTAGTTCCATTTTGTTGCTGTCGGTTTTGTGGATTATCGAGAACGACGAAGGTTTATCACAAATAATATTATATCACATAAAATCTGTCGAACGTTTAACAATATTTTCACAATGAATTATGCACGAGGTCAAATTTAAATTCATATATCGAATTACATTTTAATTAAACAGAATATATGCATACACACATAGGGATTCACATCACATGATCGATCTATGACCAAATTAGTTGGCGTTGCATCAATGTGATGATATTCATATACCAAGCGTGAGCTGAATGATTAAAACTCATGCGAAATAAGCAATATTTCATCATAATGAACTGGTTCATAACATCCTATATAGTGTTTTTAAATCTGCGTTTCGTGACTATAATTTCAAATTCGTAACAATGTATCTATGGATATGTATCCGTCCGTATTTCCATGTTGTAGGATTGCGAGACAAAGTTAATAATATTCGAACCAAACATGCATTTTGTATCGGATATGTTTAACTAATAGCCATACAGGTTTTGTTTAACTTTTATTTCCCTGACATTTTTTTGATTATAATTAATATTTTATCCGATATATGAAACTATATATCATTTGTACATACGTATTCGACTAAACTAATAAAAATTCAATTGACATTGAAACAAGAAGGCACGGTTGTGATACAATAATTATAAAATAACTAATTAACACTAGAATGGGACTTCCTTCTTAACACTACCGATGACAATAAAGGATACGATCAATTTTATCCAAGCTTTGAGGAAATTGGAATTATCTACTAGTTTGTTCCCAAGATTGTAGTAACTAATAGAAAATATTATTCTGGATTTAACACTAACATAATTAAATGTCCTAAACTTAAGTATAAGTCATAGAATGACTATAAACCTTTCAATCATGCACTTGGATTTAAAAAAAATTACTCTTTTAATAATGTATCACAAATCAGAGATTGACGTAAATTAATAGTAACAAAATGTGGTCGAATTAATGAAAATAATATTAATAGTACACTAAGTGACGCTTTTAAATCCCAGCCCGAAAACGATAGAATGAACTTCCATATTTTCTTCTTCATAAAATATGTACATAAGAATCTATATCTATATTAGAGGTGGCTCCCACCTCTTCTTGGGGGTTGTCGCAAAAAATACAAAAAGAAAAAAACACATAATCTGATAAAGAACCAAATTATAAGAAAGAAAGATCATATACACTTTTTTGCTAAAACGCATATTTTTCAAGATATTGCAAACAGAAAATTGCAATTTTCCTAAAATCCGTACCTATTCCTAAACGTATTTTTTAAATTACTCTAAAAATATGGACCTTAACAAAAAAATGCCAGGGTACAGAGTTAAAGCTTTTAGGAAAACAAATCGAAGGGTTTTTTCTTTTTTTTTTTCTCCGATGTTTAGCTTTGGAAGTATGGTATTTTCAAAATGGTGCCGAAACGTTCAGAAAAAATATACGACCGTAAAATCTAAAATCACTCAGAAACTACAACTGGGAGAAAAATGTTTGTTCTTGTAAAATGTATTTTCTAATGAAAACTAAAAAAGTTACAAACAATTAAAAATTTTGGCGTCATTTTTTTTTAGTTTTATTGCTCTAATTTCTTATTAATTCAAAATTTTTAAAAATCCTTCTAGACATTGTTAATGCATTTAACATGCTCAATTTTTTTTAGAATTTTTAAAATAATTATTTTTCACTTTGTATGCATTTTAAATAATGAAAATTTTCATAATTTTTTTTTTAAATCGGTTTTTTTGGAAATTGCTCAGAAAATATTTTTTTATAAAAAAATGATAAGAACACAAAAATGAAGCTTATACAAAATTGAAGAGTTGGGGTTTCCTTTTATTTTCCTACGACAACTGTTCCAGAGATATAAAGGTTACAAGATGGCGCTTGAGCACATACACAAGAAAATCACGTGTTTAAAATTGAAATATCTCAAAAACTATAAGATTGATAAAAACACAATGTAAGAATAAAATGAAGCTTATAAAAAGACGAAGAGCTTGAGTTTTATTTTTTCTCCTACGACAAACTGTTCCAGAGATATGAGAGTTTGAAATATTGTTGAAACTTTTCAGTTCGTACGCGTATTTTAAATGTCTATTATAGTAGGTAGAGAAACAAGGAATAGCCGTCTGTTTTTCGAAGAATACGCAGATAATTTTTACCTGACTACCTGAAACGTCATTTTGTATGAATTATAGAATACAGCTATGGGGGACCACCGTTCTTATTTGTGTATTTTATATGTAAAACTTGAAATTCTCATTTCTCCATCAAGGCCAACTACGGAATTTTGGAGCGTTAGTTTGTGAATTTGTGAAAGAAAATCAAATTTAAATACAAATTTTTGAAGCTGGAATCGCTTGTACTATTGCACTTTATGGCGGGTCAAAGAAAACGGTATCCTTACAAGCATTACGATATAGCTCATTTATTAAAGCTACTATACGTCTAAAAATACATCGGTGCAGCCAGCCTCGCTAGTTTCAATATCTGACGCACTATCAGAACATATTAGGAGGGTCTATTTAAAGATACAATTATGGATGGGGAATAATCTACCACCGGAGGATTGGGGTTGGAAATGTTCTTCTGGCTCCTTGGTACCAAAGACCATGAATGAAGATTAAAAATGTTACTTAATTATTTAACTTAATTGTATTAATTTGATTTATTTATAACATTCTGTATTTTTACTGAAATTATACATATTACTATACTCTTTTGTGACCATTTTTGGTCCACCATTTTTTTTTATAAATTTAGATCTCATAATCATATTCAGCGACCTAAAAATTGACGGATTTTCGTGAATTTATTCGCAAAATTAGAAGAATTTTTAATTTTTCATTATTTGAGGGTGGTCTCAACTCTTTATGTTTTCATCCAAGGAGGTTAAATAAATAAGGAGTCGCCATAAGAAGCAGAATGTGGCAGCACATTCCTCATTTTAGTATGATGGTAACGTCAACAAAACGCGACATGTATCTTGGTTTAATATTATTATAAAATAAATGTTTTTGTTAGAAAATAGTGTTTTTCGTCATAACATATGATTTCGTGTCCGCCAAGTAGCTGTAGAAATCAAAGTAGTAACGATAAGAAGAAATGTTTTGGAATCATTTTTCATAGGTTAAAACAGGTCTGTACTCAAAAGATACGTTGAAACTATTTTCAACTATTAGCAACAATCTATTTTAGATTGTATTTTAGATTATATTATATTATATTTGCTTGAAATGTGAAATTGTCATCTCATTCATTATTCTACTGACTTGATATATGGTAGTGTCAATGTGAAAGTCATCTAACATGTATCTCCTCAAATGCTGTATAAACTTTTTTTTAAATCAGGACCTGGCGAGCCGTTCATGACAGTATGATCACAAGCCACGCCTTCTGCGGCCGTTTCTCATTGTAGGATATAAGCTTTATGGCTACTCCTTACTTATATTCTACCTCCATGGTTTTCATCTCATACATTTTAACCTCATAGTCACATTCAGCGATCTCAAGAGTATAAGTCTCTAGACTTTCGTTAATTTATTCACAAAATTAGAAGACCTATTAATTTCTCAGTATTTAAGGATGGTTTCCACCCTTAAAAATGGAAAGCAGGTAATGCGACAATATAGATGTACGTGTTTTATATAGCATATTGCAAAAAAAACAAGTAAATTCCTTCAATCGTTTTCGGGCCGGGAATTTTAGAATTTCTATTGCTTCGCTTACTGTACTATAAGAGCAATCGAAAAATATGCCGGGAGTTTTTTAATAATTAAATTAGTGGAAGCATTATACTCTTCGCCGATTTACTGAGCTTTTTATATATTTGTTACACATTCTATAGGATACTCTTCGCATTTTTCTTGTAAATAATGTTAGTTTTTGGACATTCTAAATTTTGTGATACCAACTTTGTTGTGAAAAAAAAAATATATGAAAAAAAAATCGCCATGTGAGGGATCGAACACGAGAACTTTGGATTGAAAGGCAAATGCAAAAAAAAATCAATCAAACAATACTTTATTTAAATTAAATTATAAATGTGTCTCCCCGGAAACTGCCCCGAAGCCAGCCAGACATACACGGCGCGCAGCGCCGTGGTGAGTGTAAGGCGGGGCGTCGCAGGTCCGGTTTGACTAAACAATAGTTAGTGAGGGGGTTAGAGCTCCTGTTTAAAAGGTATAAACTTAAAACTAACAATAACTTTTAAAAAACATGATATATGAAAATATCTAAAAATAACTAAAATAGCACAATAAAATTATCGATTTCGCGCACAACACGAGCGCGAACACTTTGAAATTTTGGTTGCTGGCACGGGAAAACATGTAGTATAGGTTTTGCATTTTTCCAGCGGATCATCGAAATCCGAAAAAAACGTCGGATCGAAATGAAAGTCATATCTATCGACTCGAGAGCGAATTTAGAAAATTCCGTCCGTCGGTCTGTCTGTCGGTCTGTCGGTCTGTCGGTCTGTCGGTCTGTCGGTCTGTCGGTCTATCGGTCTATCGGTCTGTCGGTCTGTCACGCTCAGCCCCCCTAATCCGTTTTCGGATTTCGATGAAACTTGGGTGGTTAATAGGAGGCCTTTAGCGCTGGAAGCTCGGCTCCGTTCGAAAACCGGAAGTACTCGATATAGACGTTTCAAGTTTTTCGGGAAAAATTGAATAACTTGGTAACAGGCAGTCGGATCGAGATATTTCAAAAAAGAGATGGTGCCGCTAGCAACAATCTACAGATAAGTATACGGGAGACAATGTCGAAAAACAAATGTAAATTGATTTTTTTTGCAAAAAACTGGTTTTCTCGAAATCGGGCTAGGAAGCACGATACTGTCCAGGATATCGATCGATTTCGATGAGACTTGGTGGGATCAAAGATACACTGCCACAAATGAAGCCTATTGCTGGCGGCCCGAATCCGTTGACCGCAAGTATTTTTTCCAAGGCCGAGTATGATTTTCCAAAGAAATTGATAACTTCCGAACCGAAGGTCCGATTTTGATTTTCAAAAATGGCGATTGTAGGGCTCGATTAAGTCTATTAGATGACCTTTGTAAGAAATTTGACAAAACAAAAGCAAATCTACAAATCCTGAAAAACTTGATGTTTAAGATAAATTCTACAAATACCGAACAGTTGCCTAATAGAAATTGAAAATTAAGCATTCGTTCACTAACATAATGATATGAAAATTTTTTCTCTACGAGCGATATTTACTGATTTAGATGTGCCGATCAAATACAATATACTCTTCGTTTTTGCGAAGAGCATAATAACAGATCGCTAAGAATTATTAAATATAACTTCGCAAAAAGTGTTAATGTCATGGCAAGTTATGGTTTTTCAGGAAAGTTTATGAGAAACATACAGCCACCTAGACGCTCAACTATTTTAAAAAAACTTCTGTGATTTGTGCTGCTTCGAACGGTAAAAATTGTCTCCGTAATAAAATTGTGAGACAAAAGAACATAGTTTAAGGAGTCAGTGTTAACTCTCCCAATTTATGAGTCTGTTACACAAACAAAACAAGGTTTACATTACTAATAATTTTATTATCATCCAGGTTTGTATCTTTTTACTATAGACAAGATCTTTAGCATATCCCCAAATGTGGTAGTTCAATGGTATTATATCTGGAGACCTAGCAAGTCATGGCATGGATCCACCTCTACTGATCCAGCTATCGGGAAAAATGTCGTTTAAATAATCCCCAACAATAAGACGAAATGCTGGACAATCGTAGGGTTGCCATAAATGTCCGGAAACTATATCGGAACGCTATGTATTTCCCTAAGAAAAATATATCATTGTCTTTTTAACAAAATTAAAACTGCTCCTTATTTTAAGATATTTCATTGTTTTTATCGTGACGTCAAGACACAGAGGTCAATAACGGTGACTGTCCCGACGACCGTCCCGATATATCGGGACAGTTGGCAACCCTAGACAATCGTCATGTTGGAAAATGGTAAAAGCAGCCAATTAACTCAAAACTATGTGAAGTTTCAACTTGATACGGTGGAAACAAGGCTTGTTTCAGTTCTGACAAGAACGATTCTCGAACAGTTCCCATCATGCGCAAAAACAAAAAGCCATGTGCAGTGTATTAATATGATGAATTTATTAAACTGAATAAGACGTTCTAGAACTCTGAAAATTTAGAAACAAAATAAATCTACAAATTTGAAAACCTTGAACATATAAACAAATGCGCATGCAACCAAAAGTCGACTAGCGGTGGAGCAAGCGAAAAAGCTGCTGACGGACTTGGACAAGATCTTGTCAACTGAAAGGCGTTTTGCGGCAATGTAAAAATTATATGAGGCTATTCTTTTGTGAAAACGTTCAAAGGCCATATAACCTGATAAGGATAGAGTTCCCTGGATTCGCTCCCAAACTACCCCCATGGAGTTATCCGCATAAGTACTTTTATGGGCTAATCGGCATTTTCCATTAATTCGCTAAAATTAAGTTTGCCTTCCGGAATTAAACTATGTTTTTCAGATAGTCCTCTAGTGCTCTTGGTCCGTGGTCTATTTGTCGGATGGAAATGTTTTGTCTTTATGCTAACGGCAATTGTAGCTTTTTGTCTAAAAATTTAATATTGACGGTACACACACACACACACGTCTTTTGTACTTTCTTCTTTTCTTCTTTTCTTAATGTTTTGCTAACTTTAAACATTGTAAGTCTATATTATGGTACTTTCCAATTCTATGATTACGTCGTGACACGACTTGATAATATTTCCAATTTCGGCATGCTTCCGAAATGTGTGCTTAGGGCGTTGAACGCCGTCGTGTGACAGTCAAATTTTGGACCACTTTCAAAATTTATGCTATCGCGTTGAACGCGTGAAAAATTTTCAAAATTCGGCTTAGTTTCCAATTATTTTCTGCTAGTTTCACACGTCGCCGGGAGCGTGAAAAAAAATGTCTTTGCTATTATGCATTACCTGTTCGCATAATTTAAGCACACCTTTACAATGTAAATACTTATAAAGTAGAAAATCTTTGTATAGTATTAGTATGTATTTAACACAGCTTTCGAAAATAAGACAAAATATAAAATTCATGATAAATTAACTCCTATATAAAAAACTCTATTTGACAGTCACATTTTTGTCACTTTGACAGCGATAAAAAAAGGTTCATCTCTTTTTATCACGGATAAAAATGCCTGTTCCTCAAAAGCAGAGTACATTTTGTAGTCGCACGTCACTTTAAAATCTGTACTGTCAGCTATAATTTACGAATATTCGACATGTGTGGAAACTGGAGAAGAGAACATTGAAATCATTACACCAAACCAAACAATTTATAACAACTGTGTTTTTAATACCTAACTGTTCCTTCAAATAATATAAATAAAGATAATAATTGTTGTTGTTCGTTCACATATTCTGTCGTTAATTTATCTTGCCAAAAAACACTCGAGCTTTTCTTTTATGGATAAATTTCTCTTTAACTCAAAATTTTGCCAATCAGTAGTTTTGCTCGAAAAACTGACATTTGATAAAATCGCTCGATCTCCGGTCTCGCGATTTTTTATTATCAGTTTTTCTTATAAAATCACTGATTGGCAAAATTATTTCGTTACAAAGAGAAATTTATCCGATAAAAAAAAGCTCTTGTGATTTTACTGTTGATAAAAATAAATACAAATTCTAACAAATTGTAGAATTCCTATTATGATAATAAAAATCAAAATTTCAAATCTTATAAACAGGGAAAATAAATGGTATTCATTGGTCTTTGACCATGTTAAAACCTATCGTCTGTCGTTTCAAAGTGGTAACATTGACTTATATTACAGTAAAAATAGCACTTTAAGTATGAAAAAAATTGCCCCACTTTGAAGTTTGAATGGTTAATGAGCAATTACGTGTTTGGTAGCCATCATGGAACACAAAAAAATAACATACCACCTATCCCCATGCAATGGAGTGGACAAAACGGTTTTCCGTAATTAACTAAAAATGTGTAACATCAGCTGTAAAAAAATGTTTTATAAGTTGTGGTAACAGATATTTTGGTTTTTTACCCATCTCCCAACGATAAAATCTCTCCGAGATATAAATCGAAGTAAGAGTTCAAGTTTGTATTTGAACGAAAAGGAAAGCACATTAAATGTGTCCGTGCCTTCTAGGTAATCGGGTCCTTATTTTCTTAATATTTTACTTAAATTACCACTTCTTAAATCTAGAAATCACGCATTCAAAAAACTCTAGTGTGGAACTTTGTCAGACTAATAAAAAATAATACGTATCATTGCAACTGATATATTTTTTATGAAATTATGTGTTTTAAAATTTGTGTCTTCTTTTATCTGTTGAGTTATGACGTATACGCTTCCCTTGAAATTTAATTTATTATTAAATAAGCCATAAATAATTAAACTTGACTTTCTAATACAGCACTGACAAGAGGGTAATGTGTTATATTCAGGCTTCTATGTTATGTGTGAGAAGATATTGTTGACAGAGTCTGATTCAGTGCGTGATAGCGTGATAGGTATTATTAAACATGCATGTAGTTTACCGCACATATTATTGTGGATTGTTCGCAAACAACCTTCCAGCTAACCAGCTTCTTCATATTCAGAGGCGTCACGAAACAATAATATGTCACATAATATTATGGTAAACTCATAGTTATAAAGGTACAAATAATTATTTAAAATGTATTTTTTCGTAGTACCTATTCTACAAGTATGTAGAATAAAATTTACAGTTTTATATGACCAAACAAACAATTAAAAATTTTTTTTTGTTAAAAATTAAGAGTGCATAATTCGGTTTTCAATTATTTGAATAAATATACGTTTGTTCGTTTAATGAAACTAAAGTTTTTTGGATTATTGCGATATTTTAATGCCGTAGGCACAGTTCTGTTTATTTTAAAGCAGAAGTATTTTTGTATATGCTTTTACTTGAGTGGGGCATACAATAATCACATTTATTTTTCAAAGTAGCCAATTATTTAGTGGAGCTCATAATGCAGAATATCGAATTTTTCTTATCATTTTATTTTATGTAGAATGTTCAAACATCATTGTTATAGGTAGATGATGCTAATAATATGTTATGGAAACTAATCGATCAAATCATTATGCTTCGTCACCATGATACAAAGAATTAAAGGTATGATATTGCGCATGTGGGCGGAGCCAAATCGACAGTTGCTTCGTCACGCGGTGATAATTTTCGATCCACTTCCTTCGTAAAAGTGAGTTTTCCGACGTCTGCGGAAGTTGTTTTTTGGATTATTTTAGTGTTCTTGCAATAACCTTTAGTTATAAAAATGCGTTGTGCATTGTAAAAGTGACAATATGTTTAAAACGTATTTATGCGGAGATAAAGCTCATAAAGAACGATGCTTACTAAGAACACTAAGAATCTCTATTTATTCAAAATTCCAATGAGTTCAAGCAAATCCATGATACAAATTCTTTGTATCATGAGGCAAATCCTATGTAATTTAAAATCCCGCTATCACCGCATGACGTCTTGCGCCAACTGGACCGAATTTGGCGCACTATCTATCATACCTTGTATTCTTTGTATCATGCTTCGTCACCAGATCACGGTTATGCGTTACCTGCGGCAACAGCACGTAAGTGAAAGAGTCTACTGTTAACAATATTTTCTCTCATCTTCTCTCATCATATAAAGCGAAAGCAACATGGGCATAGGCATCTTACAGTGCGCACCAACGAGGTCGTCCGCACCCCAACTTTACATTGACATTACCAAGAAATTGACCCTGTAGGACGCATATATTCTAACCACAAGTTATATTGTTTAGCCAAGGTGGGTCTGGACTTAATTTTAATCTATCAAGAATAAATAAAAAATCACTAGGAGAAATAATCAGTAATCACCCAGGTAAGCAACTACTACATAAAGGCGAGTAGCTTCACAATTTTTTGATATAATATAGTTATTAGTTATTTTTTGATCTAACATAAGTCGCTACTCCTTTGCGCTGTAGGTACAATTGTAACTAATAAGTCGCAAAATTTGCATTTTTCTATAGCAGTTGACGGAAAGAGTCAACTTTGAGCATTATTTTTGAAGTGATGAATTTTTATTTTCTTTTTAAATATATATCCTGCAGATTAAAAAAACATAACGGAACGAAAATTTAAAATTGTTGATTTTATGTTTAGTGAGGCAGTTTTTGCTAGCTTATCGACACCTCTCCTTTTTTGAATTATGTATGTTACCATTTCCTCAGAGGGAAAGAATTTAATGCGAATCTGTAATTAAGATAAATATTGAGTCCGGTATACACGCCGAACATGATTATTTTTGTTGAAATATAGTTTTATAGCACTATATTCACTAAAATTCCAATTCTATGCACTAAAAGGGCAAGTAAACTGTCACGGCTTTATGGCTAAACTTACTATCCATCGATATATCTGACCAAGCAGAGGATAGAACGAAAAAATTATGATATATAGTATGTTTTGTTTGTGTTTTTACTTTGAAAGTTATAAATGTTTCAAATCGGCATTATCTTTTAAGAATGACGATGACCTAACGAGAAATGAGAAAATGTATAGTGATAACCATTTAACACATTCGCGGACAGTAACTGCTATAGCAGTAAATTTCAGATGATGTTATGGGACACTACTGCTATAGCAGTGCATATTTGAAAGACCAGAAAACACACTACTGTTGTGGCAGTACATTTTTAGGTAAGAATAAGTGAAGTTGCCTATTTACTGTCCCACAGCAGCATTATACAATTTTGGGCACTGTCCTCTTAGGTCTTGTAAATGCCTCATTGGTAACAAGTCATTTTCGAACTACGTGGGTATTCGCAGGACAGCTACTGCATATGCAGTAATATTGCCATTGTGATCTATACAAGTGTAGCGGGTAGTGTTCCCTCGTTTGTAATCACTTTATTTTTTATGCTTATAATTTATTCAAATTTGCTAAGCTAACGTAGTTGAGATAGTATGGAGTTTTTGTAAACTAATGCTAATAAAACTGTATTGAATAACTTGAAATATTGTACATTATTTATATTTAGCCAGGACCGTTCCCAGATGTTTGTGCAAAATGATGTGAACAAACTTTCATAAAAATCGCACCAGTACTTACTTCAAAAGTGTGTTTTTGAGTTCCTCCGCAATTCATCTTAATCTGAAATACTACGTAGGACGGGCGGCTCAGTTACTTTGCATTCATTCGACTGAATCATTTTGATATAATCCGTTGCATCAAAGTTAAGCTTCGGAAGTATAAACTGTCTCACTTAACTTAATAATAGGAAGTTGTTCAATGAACAACTTCCTATTATTGATTTTCAAGCAATTGCAACAATTCCTGAACTTGATAATTTCAATGTGGATAATCTAAGCTCAGATCAAAAATATTTATTACAAATATGTAATGCAATTAATTCTGGTTCTTGCTCAGAAGATCTTTCGCATAGAGATCCTGGATAATTCTCACACAGTAGATGGGTAACAGCTACCAACAGAATTTTGCGTCTTTACGTTGCTACAGAGAACCCTTCTGCGAAACATAAAATTCTCGCAGAATTCGTAGTGAAAGTGCCAGGGTATGGTTTTAAATTAAAAGTCCTCTTGCACAAACGGAGCAGTACATCTATGGAAAATGATTCACTATTCCAGATATCTTCCAAAAGAGATCAGAGATATTATTGAAACAGTTATTCAGCGAAACGCGTTTTTTGCCCATCCTGAAAATTAGAAGAAGACATGATTGCCGATGATCGTAAACATATAAAAGAGCTGGGACTGAGACGTGTTATTAAATTAAGAAAAGAAAGGACTGATTAAGTGAAATAGTTTATAATTCCGAAACTTAACTTTGATGCAACGGATTACCGAAATGATTCAATGGAATGAATGCAAAGTAACTGAGCCGCCCATCCTACGTAGTATTTCAGATGAGGCTTTATACTTGTGTATTTTAGGGAATGCAAAAATTGATACACCGGAATTTGCTTGCCATACACAGGGTGTGGAAAGATGTGATAAGATTGTTACGGAAGCTGCTGCTTCAGTTTTTGGAACCGAAAATCGAGATGGTTTCATTAGAAGCAGATAGCACTCTAGAGCAATAATGCCCAAGTTTGAGCACAAAGCAAACAAATATTCTCTAAAGGTGTCCCAAAGGTAAGGGAGGTTGAGAGGGCACGGGTGGAGCTCGAGGGGCAGCCATTTCCTCGTGGTGGGCCCTGGATTGCCTTGAAAAACTTCAATGTAAACCAAAAGCTGCGCAGTTACTAATTCAATCGTTAAACATATTTAGACAACTTTTTTAAATTTCAACAGCAAATGATTTGATTTTTTCGAAACTTAAGTAATATTTGGAAACACATTGTTAAGGACCCAATATATTTTTGAATATTAAATATCGATTTTGAAAAGAAAAAAAAAATTAAATTTTTAAGTGCTCTGTGGAACCTCAAGACTTAATTTAATTTTTGTGAAATTTTGCAGTAATAATACTAAGCATCAAATGCAAGTTTTCCGCACTATTAATTTTCGATTTGAACAATTTCTATTTTTTCGGCCCGCCCTAATATAGAGCCTTGTCGTCTGATCATTTATTGTAAATTCATAATTTGTTGTCTAGTAATGCGTTTTTCAGCAAATCCTTGTTCGGGATCTATAGATGATGCTAGAAGTCTGGATTGATGAATATAAGGTATTATTTTACTTTGTGTAATATTCGTGCCATCACTCTATAATCATCACAGACATGTCATTCCTTTTTTATGTGGTGGTACGAACATGTTAGAAATCTTAATAAGAAACCTATTGGTTAATTATTTTAAAAACTGTTATGATTCTCGATTTGGTATCCAAATCTACGCAAGATGCACTAACGTATCTTACATTTAAGCCATACAAGGCATGCCATTGAGGTAAAACTGCACTTTGTATCTTCTTAGATCTTGCTGAAGTATTTTACATTGTGGGGCATGATATGCTGTTGCATACCCTTCAAGACCTGGGAGTTTGTGAAAACAGCTTGCATCCTTAAAAAATTATTGCGATCTTCTTACGACTGCAATTATTTACAGATGTCTTGTAGACAAAAATTTGTATCTCTTCGACAAAGAGTCTAAATTCTTCGCTCTAATCCGTTACACTTTTCTGATTCCTAAAATTTTCAAGTTTCTCTTGATTTTTATTTCAGTTAGAGATTAGGCTGTTGTTATTCAGAATTATTTCGCAGTCATGCGTGCGTTATGCTTTTGTTCCCATTGCCGATTGTATCTCATTCCCACAAGTCATTAAGGCATTCATCATTTTGTGAGGCTTCACATTTATTATCACAATTGTGTGATTATTAAATACTTATTAAAAAATTAGATAATAACACTTCTCCGACGCGCGGTTGGGGGTGGTTTGAAGGAGTAAATAAAAAAAATTGGAAATTTTGGCGAATGTTTCATGCTGCATAGAATTGCCTGCGCCATGTTGTTTTTGAAAAGAAAAATCCAAATGGAACAATTTCTGCCAAGTTTGGTCAACGACTCGCTAATTTTTTTTGCACTATTTTAACTTCCCGCGTTTGTGCGCCACAGGCCTGAGGTGTCTTCAAATTACTTTTTCATTATGTAAAATACGTATAGTAAGTGCTACAGAGCATTTTGATCGAGAGTTCGTTAAAAAAATTTGCCCTCTGCGGCCTCTGCATTACCTCATGACCCTCTACCCGGAGGGCTAAGGGCCTAATAAATTAATGCCAGTTCTTAGACTATAAAGGAAGTTGTTTATTTAATTTTCTATGTCTACCCTTAAATTTAACAGATATTAAAACAGGCTGTTCTAGAATTATTTAAATTTTGGCGTTAGGGTCCCAAAAAGGTCTCGAAAGGAAATCTCGACACGGAATTTTTATTGAAAGTAGATCATATTTTAATACAAAAGTTGTATTCGTTAGATGCATGATTTTGGGCCTCAACTACTACTATTAATGGTCGGTTCGACATTGATCCTTATGGAGATTATCGTATCACACTGTCAATGATCCGAGGATTGATTGAAAGAAGTAGCTCATTGGTTCCAGAAAAGCTTACTGTTGTAGATTTAAATTATTCGGTAATGCCTGTTACTTTGATGTTTGATTTTCTAAGCCTTTTCTCTGACAGATTTAGCTCGCTTGGGAATTGTTCGAATTTCGAATTAGAATATTTCCCGTTAACCCCATTGACGCCACTGTATCGACGATCATCGCAGTGCCTCCGGTAATGTGCAGTAGATAACTTTGCCAATATTGAGTTAACATTGCGTATTCTCAATTACTTCCATATTCAAATCAAAGTAAACTTTATACAAGGGAGCGATACCAGCCTCGTTTTGGGTTTCAATCGATATTGCTTATGAAAATTTAATATGTCAGAGTTTTAATTATTCATTAAACTCTTCCTCTGTAGCCTGAGTTTTCATGAACAACTATTATTTTATTAATATTTACAATGAACATAACATAACATCAATGGGAGTTTTTTTTATAATAATAATAATAAAATAATAATTTTATTAGTCGAAAAGAAATTACACCGTGGTGCGTTGACATGTCAAATAGAAAAATATATACTAATACAAATAAAAAGACTAACAAATAATAGGATAGAGTTCTAATATAGTCAAAGACTTAGATAGTACAAAACAAATAAATATAAATATATACATACATAATCACAAGTATATAACAAACATTGAATGTGGCCAGAATATAGTCAGCACTATAACATATACATATTACATATAAACATGAATTTACAAATAATTAAAATTTGATAGATCATAATAAGCATTGGCCAAAAGGTGCAGTTTTAATTTTGTTTTTAATTTTCTGATGGGCAATTCCTTAATACTATTTGGAAGTGAATTAAATAAATCAATTCCAAAGTTGATTCTCTTTGTAAAAGCCAATCTCTGGCGTGGTGTCTGTATTTAATCCCTATTGCGAATGTTGTATTCGTGAGTTTCACCATTCTTGCTATATTCGCTCAGACGTACCTTTATGTGAATTAAGTGACAGTAGATTATTTCTGATGGTAAAGTCATTATATTAAATTTAATGAACCATGGTTTACAACTCTCAAGTTGATTCACACCCGCTAAAGTTCCTATGGCTCTTTTTTGCACAACGAAAACATCTGAAATTCGATTCAAACCATATACCATAGCACTGTGGAATAGTGCATGATATGCAATAAATGCAGCGTCTAGGTTTGCTTTGTTTTTAATCTGTCTAATTGCATATATCTTCTTAGACAATTTTGCAGTTAAATTATTGATATGTGAATGCCCATTCAATTTACCATCCAAGGTCAGGCCTAGAAATTTCACGGTCTCCGGGGTATTATTCTTCGTAGATAAAAGTAGTGTGTTTGTTTTATTTGTATTTAAGCATAACTTGTTTGCATTGAACGAGTCAGATGCTCTAATTATAATATTATTTGTAATGTCAGTAACATTACTGCCAGTATCTTTTAACTGTCTCGCAAAAGTAGTATCGTCCGCAAAAAGGACAGTAAAAATTGACATAACGTCAATTAAATCATTTATATATGTTAAAAATAATAGCGGTCCCAATACACTACCTTGCGGAACACCGTGTTATACTGGCAGCAAGTTACTGAGTTTGTCCTTACAATACACACACTGGTATCTATCCGATAAGTAAGATTTAATAAGATTAAATGCTACACCTTCAAAACCATTAAATTCTAGCTTATTAAGTAAAATCTCTTTGGAAACCCAATCAAATGCTTTACTCAAATCTAGAAAAAGCGTCAGCGTGGAGTTTCCATTTTCAAAGCCCTCACTAATAAAATCGACTAGTTCCAGCACTGCCATTGACGTATTTTTACCCTTCCTGAACCCAAATTGCCTGTAAACATATTGCAAGATTCCAAATAACTGATTATTCTTATAGCTATAATTTTTTCATAAATTTTAGCTAAAATAGGAAGTAGTGCTGTGCTATTGGCCTATAATTGGATAAATACTCAGGATCTCCTGATTTTAACAAGGGAATAATTTTTGCTATTTTTAACTTGTTTGGAAATATACCTGTTTCAAGCATAAGGTTAATAATATGGGTCAGTGGAGCAGACAAAGATACTAAGTTGTCTTCGTATATATCAATTGAGTGATTGTACAGGTCAGTAGCTTTAAAATTTTTTAGAGACCTTAACACACTTTGTATTTCTAATTCCTCAGTGGGATAAAGAAAAATTGGCAAGTCACTTGTTTTTCTATTATTGTGTAAGTATTCCATGTATGTTGAATTTGATTTAGGTGGGTACTTGACTTATTAGTTTGACTGCTGTTTGGGTAAAAAAGATACTGAATCCATCAGGAGATATTGATAATGCTTCCTTTTTATTATTGTTTTTACCGGTACTTTTGTTGATAATATTCCAAATAGTTTTTTGTTTGTTATCTGAATCTAATATTTCCTTATTTACTTGGTCTTAATAAGTTGTTCATATTCATATTTTTGTTTGTTTTATTTCTGCTCTTATTTTTTCACAATTGGGAAAAAGTTTTTTTTATATTACTGAGGCAATTAATGTCTTCTTTGTTTGATATTACTTCTGGATTTGAAAAAACTGCATTTTTAGTGGAATTTGATTTGATTTTAATGGAAATTTGAGGGAAGGATAAAACATGATAATGATTTATTATATTATAAAAGATATCAATAGCTTTATCTCGTGTACTTTGATCACGTAGTTCTGTTCAGTCTTCAGAAATTAAATGTGAAAGCAATTGTTAGTAATAGTTGTGTTACGGTCAAACCAATGTTTTTCAAATCAAATCAATAATATAACTTAATTTTATGTTGATATTTACAAACGAACTCTTTAGGTATTAAGCAATGTAAGATGCTTGGACTGGATATTTTTCGCATTGTGCTTTGTCAAAATGGTAAGGGAGAAAAGTATACGTTGATTTAAAGTTTTATTTCTGAGATGGAAACAGTGACCACAAGTATGCGGAGAGAGTAGTGAATATTGTATCAGTATGGTTCTAAAAATGAGACTTATTTTTAGTTCCTTGAGGTGAACCAGAAAAATTGTCATGAAGTTTTTAAACAAACAGACCCATTTAAATTATATTTTCGGACTTGGACAATATTTTAAACAAAATTTCAATATTTTTGATGAAATTCTGAATATTGAGTTTTTGGACAATTCTGAACAACTGTCATTAATGAAATTTTCCGATGAAAAATGCCTAGCACCGGAAAATCGGAAACGGGGGTGGATTTTTTGGTTTAGTGGTAATGGTTGGAGGGTAGGTCGAAAAATATTGCCACCATCGTGTTCCCCGCCCTCAAAAACGGGGGGTACATGTCTTGCGGTCCAGTCGCAGAACTTTTGAGGTAAAAGCTTTACCTCAAGAGACTATTTGTTGAGTATTCGAGCATTAAACGATAAAAGAGATACGTGTATGGTAAAACTTAAATTATTATCGTATGTAATATCACTAGTGCTTAAAATTTTATCGAAAATTTTTTCGAAAGCGTGTTGCCTGGTAATATAAAGAGTGCAAATTGGCAGTTTATTATCTGATTAAATCCCGACCGCTTTAGCGGGAGGGATTTAATCTTTGATAATAAACTGCCAATTTGCACGAGTTATATTAACTAGGGGCGACTTAGCTTGAGAAAAAATCTTTAGATAAAATTTAAAGCACGAGTGGTATTTGTGGAGAATATTTCACGAATAAATAATTCATTAAGTACATCTTCAATATTATGTTTTCTCATTAATTGCCTTCAGACGTTTTCTTGTCACTTTTTGGAGTTTACTGACCTTTATTTTCAATTTCATCATTAATTTGATATACAGAAATATTTCCAAACCGACTCATATTGTCAAAACAGCAAATCTGAAACAAACGCAGTAGAAACAACGGAGATTCGCTATATTTTAAAATAATCTAGTGACATTTCCATGGCAACTAGTAAATAAAACGAGTTGAAACCTTAGATATTATAATATATAGACTGGCTTAACACCTTTGAGGCGTTTCTGAGGTGCAATACGACGAGGAACGATAGAGAGAGCACTACTTTAGTACCGATGTCTCGCCCAAATAAAATGTACACCCATGGTTCCGAGATTGACATAGAGAGCGCCATCTAGCGCTACAAGTTATATTCCATAATAAATAAATGTTCATCGACTCATATTTACGTATTTAATCCTTACTTTTAACTTACGAAGTTTATGAATTATGTTGAGGTTTGCTTTGTTAAGCAAAGAGAATTTTAAATACAACAAATTATAATGTTTGATGCACAGCTTTGATTCAACGAGTTACTTTTTGGTAGATTACCATATGTTGTGCTTGACTTGTTCCTGTATTATGAGCTATATTAAGTACAATCTTTGTGTGTAATTGTTACCTGATTGAACACTAGGAAAACTGACATAGTTACAGATAGGCAAAAGTTACAGCCTATATATTTCAGACAAGATTCGCTTTGGAATTGAGGTGTGTTTTTGTTTGCTACTACATAATACAATATTACAATTTACAAGGTAAGTACGTTAACAATTACTTAGTAATAAGCTAGAGAAGATATTTATAGATAAAACTTAAAAGCTCCACAAAAAACGTCAAAAAATTTTCGCATATTTGCCGCTGCAGCGACCTAAAAAATTAGAGCGATAAATTTTGCATGTTGGTCCTGTCAAAAGCCGATCTAGCTTGAATTACCACTAATAATGACGTTTGATTGGTGCAATGTTTTGAAAAAACGGGCTCTCATTGGCTATAGCGTTAATGAGTGAAATAATCGACTATTAAGCCTATTTTTTTTATTTTTTTTATAACCTTCAAAGGGATATACAAGTAAGTGCACATTGGATGTAATTAAGTTTTTTAAATTTTTTGGCGAGAAACACATTACTGTACATTTATCTGAGTTAAGTTTGAGATTATTGTTTTTTGAGCAGTCTGATAGCTTGTAGATCAGCATTCAGTTCCGTAAAGACAACGACAATATCAGTTGAACAAAAAGAATAGGATAACTGCGTATCGTCCAAGTATTACAATACTTTTGAGTATTTAACATGACTGAGAATGTTGGCAGTGTAAATTAAAAATAGTATTGGGCCCAGTACGGAGTTCTGCGGAACACCTGATGTGATGAAAGACACATTTGAATTTATTTCCTCCAAAAGGACTACTTGATTACGGTTATATAAATAAGATCTTTTTATGATGTCTGATTTATCTTCCAAACGTGTGGGCCTTATCCAGGTCCACATATTTAATGAAAATCGTCAGTTTGATAATCTTGTATTATATTTCCCATTATAATGGGAATTTCGAGGTTTGTAGACTGGAAGTTTTTCCATCGCTAAATATGACAAAATATCTCAGGTTGGTATTTGTCCACTCAAACCAAACATTTCGATTTTTTATTAACATTGCCGTGGGACGCAATGATATTTGCACCATTTCCCGAAGCGAACACTTACTGATAATTCAGATAGGGCCGCATTCATGCTATAAATTCATGATTTTAAACTGATTTCCTCCAAATATTGAAGTATCAGTTTAAAGCCAGATTTACATTATGAACATTTTGGTGGTTAATTTTATATGGCCGACAGTATACGTGTATATTTGTAATTTCGGTACGAGGAGATGTTGTGGTTGGTATTTGTACTTGTATTGTACTTATACTTTCTGAAGTTGTTTTCTACTAATAATTCTACAATGGTAAGAGTATCACTTATTTATCAATTTTTTGAAAATCGGAGGTACAAAAAACCAATGTAGGTATCATACGGCGTTATAAGCAAAATCGCATGCTCTGTAACGGTCAACTTTTTAAGTATTCGTAAATTTATATTAAAATCCGTTAAATTACAATATGTTATACCTTCATCACAAAAATTACCTAATTTGTTATTTTTATCAAACATATTTAACGCCGGCCCTGTTTGACGGTTTGTTGTTTACGATTTGGCAATCTAGCATAGCATGGAAATGAGCGGGTAAAGTAGCCGCATGAAAACTATTCCTCCAATGGCAAGTACCCACACAGCACAATCGGGTTATGGGATGACAAATTGACGTACCTGGATATCCCAGTACGTAAAATAAATAGAGAAACGGATGTACCTTTTAGGATATCCTATTTTGGGACGTCCTCAAGACAGCCCATTTTAGTATGTCCCAAGATATCCTTTTATGAATGTCAATGGGCTATCCTGAATAAGTTCCATTTTGGCATTAACTATGTCGACTAACATCGGGATTAAGAACGGACATCCGATGAAGAGCCCTAAATCTCCTTAAAATGTACTCTAATATTAGATCTCTAATATATTTAAATAAAGCGCCATTTTGATTTCCGGCCGGCCAAACGGGCCAGGTCAAAGAAACTAGAAAATACCCCAAACACACAGCAACCATGCTTTATTAGTTTTTATTTTCTCAAATATTTAAATAATAATTATTGTTAGTGACTGTATGAAATGTTTTAAAGTTGTATCTTTGTGTTTTATCTATTTAGTTCAGCTTTACTTGAGTGTCTTCATTCCAGACTATAAAAAGTGAGTATAAATGTATAAAAATATAACATAACCTATTAAACTTCATGTTAAAAATTGAATATTTAATTAGTTATTTATATCGTGTTCGAAATCACGAAAATTTAATACGATTTTTCATACTTTCAGGATGCCAAAGGAAGCTAAAAAAATGAGGATTTATACACATTCCCGTATTTTACAATCACAAAATAAAATATTAATTTGGCTCAAGAATTGAATACTAAAATCATAGCTTGGAGAGAAAATGTGAATCACGTCAAAGTATTATCAAATTTGGCAATAAACCTGATGAAATTGAATTTGAGAATGACGACAAATAATGTGCCTACTTAGTTAATAATTTTAAAACCAACTAGCAACTAATTGTGGACGGAAATCAGTAAGTAAATATTGTGCTTTAAGATAATTATTTGAAACATTTATTACGCTTTTAAAGGAAAGATATGATATGATATAGAGGTGGAAAGACTGCATGAAAATACAGAGACCTACTACAATCTTTTATCTTGAAATTCTATTTGCCAGAGTGTACTTTATGGATTTTAATTTATAATTCGGTAAATTATTATTCACTGAGTGCTGTAGGTCATACCTATATCCTTCAATAATTTCTATTATTTTTATCTTGCCCATTTTTCATATATTTTTTTAATAATAGTGGTTTTATTTTAGCTGCACCTATGAATGAGTATATTATGAAAAACGAAGCAGAGAAGCTGTTAAAAGATTATCCGAGGAGTGTAAAAGAGAAGAGCGAGGTGGCAAAGAAAAGAATAGAAAAGTAGAAGTGTGCTACATCCTAAAAATTCATGTTCGGCTATTACTAAATTTGCAAAAGTAATATAGGTATTTATTTTACATTTTTCTAAGAAGTCAGCTTTTTAACATTACAAATGTTTTTAAATATTGAATGTGTTTAGCTTATTTCTATTATTAAAATATTATTATCATTTAAGTAGCACTTAATTTCATACAAAATATTTATGTTTTTTTATAAAATTGTAGTGTCTTTGACGATGGTTAATAAACCAAACCGTAGGAAAATAATATTTTATTTTTTAACTAACCATAAACCCAAAAAATTATATGTAAGTTATAATATAAGGAAAAATAGGTAAGTGCAAATATTTAAAAAATGTGCATATTTGACAAAAATTCTAAAAACTTTTACAACTCAATTTTTTTTTAAATGTAAATATAACATTATCGTCTAACTGTTGGTTGTGGCATGTCTTAATTTTTATGTTTCTTGGTG
Organism: Rutpela maculata; assembly: GCA_936432065.2. Taxonomy (NCBI): domain Eukaryota; kingdom Metazoa; phylum Arthropoda; class Insecta; order Coleoptera; family Cerambycidae; genus Rutpela; species Rutpela maculata. The sequence continues at coordinate 101,820,143 of OW386291.2, forward strand.
GGATCCTTTGCCACATCTTTTCTTCTAAGGCAATGTCTGTAAAATCTTCAAAATAATGCAATTATCCAGTATTTTACTCGAAAATAACCTCTACGCTCCTATAACGTAAAAGTCACAGGCGTAGAGCTTATTTTCTAGTAAGATGGATAATTGTATTATTTAGTTGATTTTATGGACATTGTTTTAGAAGAAAACACATGGCAGAAGATCCCACCAAGAAACAGAAAAATTGAGTTGCCCGTGGATATCTATTTGCAGTCCGTAGGATATCCTGGGACATTTCAGTATGTAGCTTGTACAGCCTATTCGTAATACTTAGGACATCCCGAAATATCCCAGGATGTCCTGGTACGTCTTTAGTACAAACGTCGGTATATCCTTCAGGACGTCCCTCGTACTACTTTTATCTAATACCGAGTTGTGACATTGGGATGACCAAAAGAGTGCCGAAAAGCATATGAGGATGTCCATAGGCAAGCCCAAATACTAAATGGGATTTGCCATAGTACGTCCCTCGGACAGCCTTGTGTTGTGTGGGTATGGATATGACATAATGCCTGCGTTGCCCTTGGTTACAGATCCATTAAAACAGTGGGCTAGGTGCGCGTTAAAACCGCAAATGAGTGTGATATATTCACTTTCCAAGCGGCCTTTGGGCTCACCAAGTCGTCAACATTATGGCTGGAATTTGAGCCATTTAAGTTTTTGAAATTTAAATTCTTTGGTGAATTGTACCGAGTAGTTGAGAAGTTAACATCAAAATCTGTTTAGTACAGACGTTTTGAATTAAAGTAGCATTTAATCAGTATAATGCTAGCTGTTTTAATTGAGTTAAAAGGAAAATTACAGTTTAGAGTCAGTGTTACTATACTTATGGTATAGTTTTGTATAGTCTGTGAGGTTACAACTGGTACCGACTTATAAATTTGAGTAACTACAACACTGCCTTCGTTACTTTTGGTGCAGTTTTGTAAGTACATTTATATTTCTATCTTGTGTTTACTGGCAACTGGTAACGGCTCCTGGCGAAGTTCTCGCAACTTTCCTTTACATCGTGATCAAAGACGCCAATTTGGTGCAACTTTCAGTGTTATGTGCGAGTATTGCGTTGTTTGATTAAATAAACAAGCTACATCCTTTTCGCGAGTGCTCGTACCGTCTCTTAAAGACTGTTAATAAAACTTTTTATTTAATAAGTGTAAATCATTTTTTGTGCAGAGCACATTTCGTTTTTGTGTGTATCTTGTAGTTTAAAATGCTACTATGTATCCCATTGCCTATGTTATTACCTTTATTTACGCTAAAGATTTGTTTACGTCATTTAGTAATAACTACGTTGGTCAACTAATAATTTAGTTATCTTTTTTGAGTATTTACAGTAGTTTTTGTGTATTGTGGCCTTCTGCCAGTAATTTTGGATTTACCTTTTTGTATGTTATAAATCTGTCTGTCTCTCTGTACCTACATCTTTCATTCTGTTTGATTTTTATAAACGTAATCCAAGCACATATTTTTTTTGCCCACCCCTGATTTGTCAGCTGCTCTACCATACCTTTTAACTTTACAATAAATTTTGCTATTTTTAATTAGTTATTTTTTATTTCAAAAGTCGACGACGACTTATAAATTGTTATAGGAACAGGGCAAGGAAGAAAACATGTTTTTTTAGGTCTACAGCGCAAGAATTGGATTAGATGTAAAGAATTTTATAATAAGCGAAAGATAAATATTTTAACTTCACTGTATTTCGATGTTAAATTAATTTTGTTAAATTAAATCGCGTCCCCGCTTCCACCAGAGATAACAAAATTCTTGATTTATTAAATAACTTTTTCAACTAACAAAGAATTCGAAAACAATTCGTCACGCCAGATCTTCGAAATGAATGCAGTTAATTTAGTTCTTTCCCGAAAAATATGTCTCAACTATGAACACAACATGTTTCATTGATCTTTTAGATAGTAGCTCAAAGTTAATTACATGGAAATTTCTGAGTTTATTAGATGCAAGTATGTGAGAGAGAATTTCCAATTCAAACGAAGTAATGCGCGTTGGCACAGCGAACGCATTCCTTGATCGTTCCCCTTATTTCCGAGCTTCAATATCAGAACTCGAGCAAAATTCATTATTAGGAAACAAGTTATTCAATATTCTGCTCTCCTTTGATGTTTAATGTTGGCTAACACAGCTTTTAGCTTCAATTTTCAATGTTTCAAGAATGTCGCGACATTCACTTATAAAGGAATTATTTTTAATGTTACTTTTTACAGTCTCACTTCGTCTTGGGAGGCGAACTCAGCACGACTCACCTTGGAAAAAGTAAAGTGAAAGTATCCATATTACGTATTCTAGCAAAAAATCCTGAGATCTTGTTTTATTGAAATGTCTCGTAGGTTCTTAACACGGTTTTACATTTCATTTTGAACTACTTGGAATATACATAAATAATCTATTCTTGGTTAGTTAAAGAGACAGGGGACGTGTTAACTATCACTTTGTCAGTTTTGTTCTTTTTTGAAATTTTATAGAAATAAAATACAAAGAATCTATAAAATTACAAAATTATCCAGTATATTCTGGCAAATAAGCCCTCCACGCGTATTTTTTGCATTAAAAAGGCATCTAAATAATGTTTTTTTCACATATAATATATATAAAAGTAAAACTAATATTTTATTTTGCTGGTATCCGCAGACGCAATATGTTTCCTTTTTAGCTGGTAATTTGTCTTTGGCTGTCATTAAGGTTCTACCTGTTAAAACATTAATAAAAACATTAGCTACATCAACGCAAACATCAGGTGAGTATTATGAACATCGTTTTAAGAAATTTTCTGTTTACTATTTTCAACTGACTTTTTTTTAGATCTTTTTATTTAACGCCAGCCTATTTCCGCTACCAGGGCCTATCACCGACGCCAGGAGACGAGCTACCCCCAACCTGGAAATTTTGCCGAACCTCTTCTCGTAAGAAAAGTAGGGATCTTTTACTTACCTAATATTTAATGGACAAGGGACCGCCTGCTTTACATCCCCTCCGAAGGATGGTATATCCACGACGGCGACGTAATCCTCGTCTCGAAATGACATAGCTTCCGCGTATACGCTGATATACAAGCCGCTAGAAGGTGGGACGAGATCGCTGTGTTTCCCAAGATGAATTTCACCCATCCAAGTACTAACCGCGCTGCACGTTGCTTCACTGGAGTATCGAAATACAATCACAGTCAAGACGCATCTACGCTCGCCCCCTCAACCGACTTTAAAAAATTTAAGAAAGGTGGAAGTTCTCAGTTCGATGTTTTCTCTATATACCGAGATATGGTTTACCCTTTTTATTCGTTTGTTTCTTAACTTAGATAAATGAAATTTTCTTAGGTCAATGCACCAATAAAAGGCTGATGTCAAAAAAAGTTGAAGCATTTGGCGCTTGTACAATGTATACACACAAAATCACAATTTTATTTTTTACCCCATTTAATACTGGGGTGGGGTTAGTAATGGTAGTGATAAATGCCAAAATTTTTTTATGTCATTACTACCGCATTATTAGCACTTACCCGCATCCTCACTACTGATGTGGCATATCGTTTTATAAGTATTCAGGGTAAACGATTTCAAATATTAAATTATTAAAGTTCTATGGACAATTATTTCCACATAGTGGCGTGCAAACACAGCATCAACATTTTTTCGTTGAATAGGAAATCTGGATGTGGACATAGTGATTCCATAAGTAGCTGTTTTTATACCCGAGTCGGTATTTTCAGATAACGCACTAACAACTTTTAGCAAGGATTTCTCCAAATTATGTTACAGAGAATTAATGGAAGTAATAAGTGGCCTTAAAAAGAATATTTTACTTATTTGTCTTTGGCAAGCCATAAAAATGAGGAAGCTTACTATGATGTGGTGTAAGTTTCCATTGAGTATGGTTTCTGAGTTATTAATAAGTGGCATGACTTTTGTATGATATATATTTTTGCTTATATCTTACTTTGCTCTTTTAATGTATAATGATTTTTTACTCTTTCTTTGCTAGTGGCTAAGTATTTGCTATTGTTGTTGATTAGTTGTTTATTATATTATGATTTTATTAGTTATTGTATTTGTATGTTTATATTTCCATGTTTTTTGTTATAATTTTTGATTTACCAAAAACTTTTTGTAACTTGGTTAAATAAACTTTCTTTCTTTTTTTCTTTCTTTCTTTCTTTCTTTCTTTCTTTCTTTCTTTCTTCCTTTCTTTTTTCTTTCTTTCTATTACCTTTTCCGCTTGAAAAATTTTAACATTTTTATCTCGTTTTTAGAGGGTTATCGATTGCTTTCTTCTAAAGTTAATAGTTATCTTTAAATTGACATTGCTTCTCTAAAGCCATTTTTGTCACCATTTTGTTTTACGTTGAAATCCTTGAAACTTTTCTGCTCCTAATAACCTACTTCTGTAAGAACTTTCACATAAGGATTTTTCCACAATTTTTGGCGTTATTTCTTCTCTAGGGACTTGGTTATTATGCATTACTCAATATTCATATTTTAGTTGGTTATAAATGCGTTTGGATACGTGTAAGATTTATTTTTACACTTCAATATCAGAATACATTATACTCCTTAAAATTTAAAACTTTGAGGTACGTTTAAATTCCAGATCTAGGACCATACTAGGGTTCTATACTCGATGTTTTAACATAACTTAGGTATGTTTCAGACCGATATTTGGATACAACGGAGACTCATTTGAAGCCATATGCTTGTTGAGCCCCATATTGTATCAGAAGAAAACTGTTCAAAAATATATAATTGAATTTTTTTCCTCTAAAAGGAGATAACTGCTTATTGGTTTGGTATTTAGTAAATATTCTAGGTATTGTAGAAATACGTCTTCATTTATATGTCATACTACCTACCGCTACTGACTTACCTCTCAGATTTTTCTTTATTGTCTTATCCACTTTTGTAAATGTTTGAGACTTGGGCTATTTCTAATCAGGTATTTATGGATTTGGATATACATAGGCTTATTAGAGACTCCAAACGATGTACTTACCTGAAACAAATAAGAAATATTTTAATACACAGAACAATTTCTATACATTTACAAATTACAAGTAGTTATTAGAAAAACGAATCAAAATGTTTTAAAATAACGGCACATTTTTCTAAAGATTTTTTAAAACATATGAATTTTTACTTAAGTTATCGTCAATTGTTTAAAAATTGTCAATCTCGATTGGTTCATTATTTGCAATTTAAATTGACGAAAGAGGTTCGGACAGGTTTAGTTGTTTTCGCAATTTCATAACGAAAAATCCGGTTTTTTTTTCTGTTGTGATACGAGCTATATACCTATTTTGAACATTGCTTTGTTTAAATAAATGTCTTCTGGGATACATTTATTTCAGAACTCCTTGTAATATTTACAAGTTTCAGCAAAAAAATGTAAACAATCGTTTTCTATATAAACTGTTTACAGTGTATCTCGCAGATTTGAACGAATTTTGCGTAGCTGATAAGTCTATTTTAATTTAAAATTTTATTATTGCATTTTTAATAAAGCTATTATGAAACGAATGAAAGTTGCGATAGGACGTTGCCTACTACGCAAAATATTGACTGTGTACTTAACCTCATCAATGGTACAATGTAAAAATACTTTTTTCCGCGTTAGAGAAAAATGTCAATCAAAAAGTTATTAGCAATCAATCTACTCATTTTACACATGTACCAAATTAAAAAATAAAAATAAGTGTAACAAGAATTATACCACCTAATTTATGGACTCTTACCTGCTTCATTTATGTGTTTACCCCCGTTTACCTCAATTTGCCCCCCATTTGCCCCTTCAGCGGAATAAGATGAAAATTTAATCTACTTCCAGATCACGTTAAAATACATACGTGTACCTAATTTCAAGTCAACACCTTAAACGGTTCCAGCGTAATCGTGCGCACAAAAGAAGTTACAGACAGACAGACAGACAGACAAATATTTTTTTTTCACTCAAACTTAAAATCTCGACGTTTCATGACATTCCAAGCCTATTTTTCTGTCGTTATTATACTTCCACTGGATGTGGAAGTAATTTTACTTTTTGTAACTGGTTACGAAAAGTTGGACGTTTTGACACTTACGTCAGTTTTGAAAAGTGAGTCATTTTATATGTCAAAATTAGAAAAAAAAAATTACCTGATTATGATATACACATGATTAAATAAATTAAGTAAAAATCGGTGTAAAAGATATTAATATTATCAAATTTTGGTTGTAATAATGGAGATGTCATTTGTAAATTTCCGAAAATTGTTTACGTACAAGCATTTAATTGGTGCATTTTGATAAAAATTATTTAACTATACATCGGTCACGAAAAACTGTAGACAGATTTTATTAAAATCATTTATAATGTCTTTTCAGAAATAAAGAACTAATTTGGCAGGTCATTAGTGATTCGAATATACGAAATAAAAGTCAGTAATGAGTTTCCACCTTTTGAATAGATGTATTACGTTTCCGTCTGGAAAATCGCTTTTCTGGTTTCCACGTCCTCTGGTAGCACTTCAAGTTGCTCATGTTTACGCAAACAAATCGATATTCAATCACATAAATGCATTCTATTTTGTCAGCTTTCCCAATACATGCAGGTAATCAAATAACGACAACATCAAACTCTTTATTTACTTTTCTCTCTCACTTGCGCTCTCTCTTATTGTGGTACAATAATATATATGCATTATTATATTTTTGGGTATAGTCTAGCGTGGCTAGCAGTTCACTTGTGAGTCCGTGGTTAAGTAATGTTTCGGTAGTATTACATCTACCTTCTTCAGATTTTCGTTAATAGCTACTTACTACTGCGGCTGTTACTCGAAGAAAACTCAACAACTGACCTAAAAATATAAACGGAATAGCAGTGGACACTGTCCGTCAACATGTTTACTTCAAGTTGAAATGAAACTTTTGCAGCTGCCAACGAAATTTGATTATATTTTTATTAAATATGAATGTAAGCATATGCACCGATGAATAGGAGTTTTCGTTTAAAACGTCGAGGATTACACACTTATTCTTAAAAATTCACGATGTTGTGCGAGATTAACAAAGTACAAAGACATACAGTGCGTTGACAAACTTTGTTAAAGCAACCGTGACAAAAAAATTATAAGAAAATACGTAATACAAATGTGTTATTTATATTCAAAACTTGCAGACAGACTATTGCTGAAATTAACATCAAGAAACAAAAACATAATAAGAAATCAATCCAAATAAGGGAGAATAGAAATCACTGCTAATCAGAGCTGGGCAGAGTACCGCAATAAAGTACTCACGAGTACTTCACAACAAGTTACTCGTGAAAACTTGAGTACGAGTACTTGTTTTTGTAGTATTCTAAAAAATGAGTACTTTTACACAATTCGGAGAGTACTCTTCTAAAAATGAGTAACGAGTACGAGTACTTCAAAAGATACCAAACTGAAATAGGTAATAGACAAATAATTAGAATACCACTTATAATAGTACAATATCTAGAGGTAAAAAATATGCAAAATTTCGGAATAATTTCATATGTAATGATAATTTTTCTTTATGGGTTATTATTAAAGTAAAAGATATCATCTTCAGAGTCTATATGGACTAGATACTTACTCTTATCCTCAAGGGGTGAAAGCCACCCCCAAATTTAAATATTTATTATTTGAAAAAGTATTAATAATTTATTTTTGAAACGTAGGATAGTTATGTTTTTGAGATCACTGATTATGAATCTGAAGTCAAAATTAAAAAATTCAAAATTGCGGCTCTAATATGGCGGGTGAAATTTTTTTCTAAAACAAGTGTTTTAAACAGACAATAGAAATTGAGCATCTATATATGAACAAAAAACAGCATTTTTGAGGAAAAAATTAATTACTGAGCAGTTACAACAACAAAATTGCGACATTTTGTTAAAAAAAAATGTGAAAACGCACATTGAATCGGTTATAACTTCTTTATTTTTTGTGATGTAGAAACAGACAAAAAATCGTTTTAAAGGTTAATTATTTTTAATTTTGTTCCTTGCAATTTTTAATGGAAGTGTCATAATTTCTGAGATATTCAACATTAAACCAAATAGTTCATCCTAAAAACGGTCGAATGTCATCTATAAAATTAAATATCTTCGAAACTGTCAACCCTATACTAGTATATAGTGGACTAAAAACAAGGGAAAAAGTCGCTTCCTTCTCGAAAAAAATTTTTTTAAGGTATAACCAAATGAAACCCAAACAGGATAATTGGTTAGGTCCTTGTGCATGTGAAATGACTAATTACGACATCTTTCGGGGGGTCAGATATTTTTTATCCCGAAAAATGTCAATAATTTGTCAAAATGTTATAATTATGTTTTTTTACACATACCACGCGATAACTTCGAAACTAATTAACTTATAAACATGAGTTTTTTTTTAATCGATTGAGTACATATAGGCGGTCATAACTGTGCTAATTTAAGTCCCCTGGTTAGCGTGTTTTTTCTTGGAGAATGGAGTAAACTCGAAATTTTACTTTTATTGCTGCATGATTTTCGGTAAGAGAGAAACTTTTTTATTTCAAGGAATTTTGCCATAGTGTAAGCATATGAATTAAAGAAAAAATATTGAAAAAGTTTCTACAACAAAAATCAACCTTCTGTTACAAATAGTTTTCTAGTTATCGCCATTTAAAATTGTAATTATTCGGGCGCCCGCGCGTCTGCGTCCCTATTCGCGCAGATGGCTGTTGCGCGAAACATTGCCACATTGTTTTACCAGCATTTTTATGTATTTTCTGTTGGTTCATGCATGCAATTACTCGCCTTGAATTCTTCAAATTGTGTTTAATTAATTTAATATTTAAATAATTGTACGTTGTTTGATTATGGAGTGTTCAATTTGTGGTACTTGTGCACTATTTAAAATAACGAGCGCCATATATTTCAAAAAGATGTTTAGATTTCTATGGCGCAATGATTTTGTGTTTTTTTATATTTTGGAAGTGATTTAAAAAAAAAGAATTAAAAGTATTGATATCACGCTTAATTTTGAAGATACACTCCATTCTCCGATTAAACAATTAATCCACGTTATCTTTTTGACTATTTCATTTATTTAAAAAATGCGTATGAGCATTTACATTGGCAATTTAATTTTCTATAAAACTTATCCAACGACTTTTTTGGTTCTCTCACTTGATTCTCGAGATGTAAGCTGAAGTAGAAAAAAAAAACGATTTAATTTTTTCGGACTGAAATTTTATAATGGATCATTCAATGTGCAAAATCTTCTAAACTATATATTTTATTGAAAAATGCTCACAATTTTTTACATACAAATTTATTTATTTTTAAACAAAAAATTTCCAATGACTATTGTATTTCGCTTAGTTAATATACATATATTCGAGGGGGCAACCGCTGGCGAAATTTTGTACACCTAATACCTATTCTAGAGAAATACCCTTTATTTCCCCTTTAATTCCTTGTAATTCCCCTAATTCCTCAAATACCTTTATTTCCTCCTAATACCTTAATATTTTCTAGATTATCTCGGGAACGGTGCACTTTTTGATAAAAATACGTATATACAAAATTGTTCCTTATAAAATTCTCTATCAAAGATGTTTCTACACTTTTTTCCTAAAATTAATAGTACAGTGGGAAATAGGGCCCACACATAAGGGTTGGTTCCGGTCAACACAATAAATTGTAATCTTTACTATAATCTACTTTAAAGTTCAATACTTAACGCTAAAGCAGTAGCTACTAAAGTCCGCCTAAAATTATAATAAATTCCTCTCACCCCTATAAAATAACGCGATTTTTGATGAAGCGAGAATATTGTATACCGGGTCGCTCAGCCGATAGGGACACTGTTGTAACTTTTGAATGGGAGAATGTTTTTTTTTTTTCAAATTTGGTGTACTGATATGGGATATATTTTCCAATTATATAATGTAAAGAACCAAAATGGCCGACTTCCGGTTTCAATTTTACCCGAAAGTGGGTTTGAAATACCCGGTTTTTGCGTAAAATCCCGCACATTGGCAGCCCTGAACAGTAACAGCGTTTACAGCAAGCTCTAAAATAATGCGGTGACCTTGGGTCATCTGAGATGTAATGGGAGAAATTAAATTTTTTTACATTGTGGTGGTGTATAGATATTTATACTTTCTTCGCGTAAAGACAGCTTTGGAAATAGCCATACGGATATTCAGCGAATTATATGACCTGCGCTGATTACATTTGCGTCTCATTTACCAAAGTACTATTAATTTTCGGAAAAAAGTTTAGAGAAGTTTTTTATAGATAATTTTATAAGGAATAATTCTGTATATATAGGTTTTCTTATGGAAAAAATACACCGTTCCAGAAATAATCTAGAAAACCTCAAAATGGGGGTGGAAACGACGTCCTCTAGGGGATGAAGCACGCAATTTTTGAAACTTTATGAATTTTGTCCAATATATTACAATTTTAACTGTTATATTACTGAAGTATTACAAGACATCGTGCAAAGTTTTAATAATGAAAAAGCTAGTCATGTAGAAATTGTAGACGTAGGAGAGCGATTTGTTCTAGCTTTATACAACTCTACCTCCGCAAAAAAAAGTCTAGATGTATACAGATTCATGACTTTTAACAAACTTGTTGGTAAAGCGAACAATACTGTAATATTATCAAAACTACCAACAACTTCTGCTGCTGCTCGGCAGCACTCATATCGTGTTTTTTACCGAATTCAAACATGGAAAAACGTTGCGCTAGAAGCTACTGATTGGGGATGGAAAAAAGTTGGCGGTATATTAACCCGAACTATGACAACAAAAGAACCGGCTCCCGAATCTGTTATAACACTAATTTCTTGTTCATGCAAATTAAGGTGCGAAAACAGGTGCAGTTGCAGAAGAGTAGGCTTACGTTGCTCCACAATGTGTTACCATTACCACGGACAAACATGCATGAATGTCGAGTCTATGGAAGACGATGAAGATTAATTAACGTAGGTAACCTTTTGATAATTATTGAATTCGGCCTACAGAGGACACCACACGCCAAGTACTAGGGTGGCGTGGAAACAAGTACACTATACAATATTCTCGCTTCTTTAAAAATCGCGTTATTTTATAGAGGTGAGAGGGTGGAAGTGGTACATTTATTATAATTTTAGGTGGAGTTTAGTAAAGATTACAATTTATTGTGTTGACCAACCAAATTTTAGGAAAAAAGAGTAGAGACGTTTTTATAGAGAATTTTATAAGGAATAATTGATCAAAAAGTGATCCGATCCCGAGATAATTTAGAAAACCTCAAAATGGGGGGTGGAAATGGCGTCCTAGGGGATGAAGCACACTATTTAGGGGTGGGAACTTTTCGGTTTAGTAATTCTTATGCTATCCTTAACATTTCTACCAATTTTCAAAACTTTATGAATTTTGTCCGATATAAATCGTTATATTACTGAACTAGAAGTCCATAGTATCATCGGTAGTTTAATTAAATTAAATATTCTTTCTTTACTAGATATTTTTAGTGCTAATCTCGGCGCTAATGTTTTTACAACACTGACGTCCTTTATATAAGAATTGATATGTAATTCTTCAAGATAAACATTCTATTTCAATATTTTTACGCTCTAATTCCCTCCTAATACCTTTTATTTCCTCTTAATTCCCTTCTAATACCTCGTAATAATATTTATTTCCTCAAAATTCCCCTGTAATTCCCTTAATACCTAATAATTCCTTCCGAAATACCTTCAATTCCTTTCTAATTCCTCCGATTTGTACACTATTTCCCCTCAGCGGTTGCCCCCTCGCATATATTAATATTTTTTAATACCTATATTTTAATTATAAATTTCGAAGTCCGAAAAAATTATATCGTTTTTTTTATACTTCAGCTTACATCTCGAGAATCAAGTGAGATAACAAAAAGTCATTGAATATCTTATAGAAAATTAAATTGCCAACGTAAATGCTCATATGCATTTTTTGAATAAATGAAATAGTTAAAAAGATATCGTGGATTAATTGTATAATCGGAGAATGGAGTGTATCTTCAAAATTAAGCGTGATATCAATACGTTTTATTCTTTTTTTTTTGTTTAAAATCACTTCCAAAATATAAAAAAACACACAAAATCATAGAAAAACTATTAACATGAGAAAAACTAGACAACAGACAATGCTAAAAAAGGGAAAAGTCGCGTATGAGCCTAACAAGGACGAAAACCAAAAAGAAAAGAAACATGAACAGTTAAAAAAAATGAACGCAACAGATAAACCAATGTATACGACACTAAAAGAAGAATTGACAAGAAAAGAGAGGTACAGAGAAGCCATGACGAAGAAAATTCTTCGAAAACATGTGGAAACACTTCCAGTAGAATAACGATGAAACCAAACCTTCACAAGAAACAAAAATATGCACACGAGAAAATATATGTCGGGTGGCTCAGCAGCTCTTGTAACTTTTGAATGGGCGAATGGATTTTCTTCAAATCTGGTGTAGTGATATGGGACGAAATTTCCAATTATATGATCTAAAAAACCAAAATGGTTGAATTTCGGTTTCGATGCAGTTCACATCAAAATAAATTTTTTAAATGGGACAACCTGCATATTTTTGCATATTTGGATCCTGGTCGCCAAAATTTTATGAACTGACCCTCAAATATTATGTTGATATTCAAAAAAATTTAGGTTTTTTTAATTTTTAGATTATTATCGTAAACAATCGATTATATCAAAGTATTTCTTTTTTTTTATTATAAAAGTACAAAAAGAAGGTAGACATTACAGTGCAAGAAAAATAAGCCTAAAAGTATGTGAACCTTGAAAAAATTAGTACAAGCAAGAAATTTGGTGGAGATGTTGCAGTTATCATCTTATTGAATATACTAAAAGTCCCCTAAAATCTAAATTGTGCTACGTCCGCCATATTGAAAAATGGTGGCCCATTTTCAGATTTTTGTATATAAATCCTTTACCGTTGCAGATAGGAAAAAAGTTTCAAATAAAAAATGTAGGCAATAATAAAACAAACAATTTTTGATATTAACATTTTTTTCTCTAAATCGAACGGTTTCTGCGAGATCATAATTCGAAGAAATAGCATAGTATTATTGCTATGAACACACAACAGTTATTCAACCGAATTGTGTGTGTAGTTAAAGGAACAAAGGAGCTAAAAAATGTTTCAAATATGAACTCGAACCTTCTCCTACTTCTCTTTTCAATGAGGTTGGTATGAGGAAAGGCAAGAAATCATCACTTTACGTCCTAGATGAGGGACATATTTTTCACAGTATTGTCTGGCTCACGCCCGCAATTTATCAAGACATCATTAACAATTACACCTCACACATCATAGCCGGTATGGTGGTAATTGTATTGTGGTATTTGATGGTTATCCTGTATACCAAACAACGAAGGGGAACGAACAAGAAAGAAGAGCGGCAGCAGATATAAACATAAGTGAGAATACTTTGAATACTATCACCACAACTACGCAAAGGGGATTTCTTGCAAACAATGCAAATAAAAAACTTCTTATAAAATATCTACGGAGATGCTGTATCCCAAGATCACATTGCAGCTGCAGGGGAAAAATTTCTGCTTGCCTTTTATGGGGCAATAAAGTCCCAGGCGCTTGATGAGTTTAGATATTTTTCATATAATCGTCTGATCAGTAAGCAGCAATTATATTCCAAATTTAACTTGGCAGTGTTGCCTCCTACAAGTGCAGCAGCTGCCAATCACTCATATCGCACATACCTCCAAGTCCAGCAGTGGATGGGTAATAATAATTTAAAGCTGACTGCTTGGGATTGGCAGTTAAGCCATGGTGCTTTGGAATCAGTTTTAACATGTTTAAATCTAGCCCCTCGCAATTTACTGAAGCTCATATTCCGTGGTTGCAAATCGGGATGCACAAAACATTATAAGTGCTCATCAGCAGGGTTAAATTGTTCTGCCATTTGTGGATATTGCCAGGGATTATCTTGCAGCAACTCATACGATTTGTTACCTGACGACGACATTGATAATGACGAACTAATGTTATAATGTATTTTCGTATTTTATTCTATTTGTTATAGGCTTCAAAATTACAGTAGATTTTTCTTCTGTAATGGTAATATACCTAAAAAATGTTTTACTTACAACCTATAAACACACATTTTACAGTGTATTTTGTACACAATTGGGATTTTTGAAAATTCAGTAACATTCTGCACCTCCAAATTTAAAAATCCGTTCGATTTAGAGAAAAATGTTAATACCAAAAATTGTTTGTTTTATTATTGCCTACATTTTCTGTTTGAAACTTTTTTTCCTATCTGCAACGGTAAAGGATTTATATACAAAAATCTGAAAATGAGCCGCCATTTTTTAATAGGGCGGGCGAAGCACAACTTCGATTTTAGGGGACTTTTAGTATATTCATTAGAATGGCAAGTGGAACATCTCCACCAAATTCCTTGCTGGTACTAATTTTTTCGAGGTCAAAATTTATTTTGCACTATTATGCATATCGTTTTTTTCGTAATTTAAAGATCTAATTTGTGTGGTTGTGTAATTTAATAAAACTGCTAATATGATATGCATGACAGTTTAGTAGCTATTTGCATATTAAGAGCGGAAAGTCCTTCCACAATGGCACATTGTGCTCGAATTACACACATGATTTTATCTACAATCATTTGAAAATAGCAAAATGAAAATAATAATTAAGTTGAATTTAGGCTGGAGATAATAATTTGCATATGTGATTAAAATAAATAGACGAACAAACCACAATCTCTGTAAATTTATTTCAGTTTTATTAATTATTACAAAGTTCGTATTTTCTTACAAATAAATTAGATAATTAATTGTAACTCTTACTTAACAACAGTTTTAGAGCATTATTCTTTCATAAAAATACATTGTCAATTTTCCGACCAAACTTGTGTAAGGACAGATGCACACGAGCAAGCGTTAAAGTACTTGGAAGACGAGCGATAAAGCGATACTATTCATAACTCCTCGGTAAATGTCAACTTTACGTTTTTAAATGTAAATAAGGAAGCCCACATTATATGTCGACTCTAGATGAAATAATTTATTTCTAATTTAAAAAAAAAATGAAATTTTTCTTGCAGCAGAATAAAAACTTAATTGCATCCTAATAAAGCCAAATTAACGCTAAATCTCCAAATCCATTCTGTTGGTAAAATTAGTTCAATCACTAATCTTTGTTGGCTTTAGGCGCATTTAATCATTAAACGATGTAAATGGTTGTGCAATTTGTAAGGTCAAAATGTTTAACGGTGGTGGCTGAAAGACAATGTGTGGCTACCACGTGACCCCAACGCATGTATTGTCTATTGTTGCCATGCAATCAGCCTGAGTGGCGGTCAGGTCCGGGTTGGCGGCCAACCTGGTACACCACAAAGAAGGATATTCTCTACACTGCTATTGTTTGACCGCCTCCTTGCACACGTCCTCGACTGTTCTTTCCAACTAATGGAAAGATGGAGTTGTAAGTTTACCTTTTAGTTAATTAATTTTCCTGATTAATTTAAGTTGATTGATTTCGGGTGCGCCCGATTTGAAACACTTGGAAAATTGGGGGAAGTTGAAACTTTAGACGACTGAAACTGTATAAACACCGAGAAAAGATCTAAAGTAATCCATATTATCAGAAGTTTTAATTGGGGCCATAGGCGGCACCGGAAGCTAGAAGCAGACTTGCAAATAATAATATAAACATCCAAATACCTATTATTTGTAAAGAGCATACTAAAAATTGAATAATAGTTAGGATTTAGAATATTCTGCATTTCAAAAATATCTTTTATTTCTGCTTACACAATTATGAAAAAATATTATTTTGGGTATTCAGCAAATAACTTTCAAAAGAAAAACATCCGTTCTTTCCTCATTCTTACAATAGGAACAATTTCATGTCCCTAAGTTGCAATGTCAAACCGCGTGCCTTTTATTATACTAGCGCGTTACTGAGAATTTTTTCTTCATAAAACATATAAGAATAATATTGGGCTTATTTGATAATCTGTACTGAATACATAGGATAGCATAGTTTCATTTAACTACATAAATCCATTTAATTTCAAAGCAAAAGAGTGACCGCAAAATTCGCCTATTTTTGCATAGTGGATAACGAGCCAAGGGAAAGAGCAAAATAAATCCTATAGGGCGCAAATCAAACTTTGAGCATATTTTTTAATTTTTTTGAAAAAATGCAAAAATCACCCCTATTCAAGGGTAGAAAAATATTTAAAAAAGGCAGTATATAATGAATATTTAAAAAAATAAAACAACTGATATTACTCAGATTTTATATTATATGAATTACTTACGGATTATATATAATTCTGTGGTGTATTTGTAAGAGTTTAGGAAATTGTCCTACAACCCTCCAACCCTTTGTAATAATTAAAATACCAACCCCAGAAAATGAAAAAATTTATGTCCTACCCACATGATACAATCGTCATGGGATTTTCACTAAAATTATTGTTATGGGAAATTGAGCTACCACCCTCCTACCCCTTGTAATAATAAGAAAACCACCCCCCGAAAATCGATATGATATAATCTGTAAATAATTCATACAATATAAAATCCGAGTAATAACAGTTGTTTTATTTTTAAAAATATTCATTATAGCCTTTTTAAAATGTTTTCTACCCTTAAATAGGGGAGATTTTTTTTTTCAAAAAAGTAAAAAATATGCTCACCTTAAAATTTCTCAAAGTTTAATTTGAGCTCTATAGGATTTATTTTGCTCTTCCCCTTGGCCCACTATCTACTATGCAAAAACAGGCGAATTTTAGGCCTTTTTTGCGGTCACTCTTTGAAGTTTACTTCATCGTTAGCGTGGATATTTTTAGATTAGCGTGGATTCTTTTGTCAACAACGCTAATGATACAATATACACGCCAACGGTATTTAACGTTTATTTTAGAATTACACATTTTCTATATGCTCAAGCAAGAGCCAAATTCTGAAGAAGTTGCCGAAATAGAAATGATGTTGTTTATTTTTGTATTAGTACTTGAATATGTTTTTACTTTGAATATAAATACTTAAAACAGTACACTTGTCAGTTAATCATTAGCATGTTATTTTGGTCATTGGCGTGAATATGAATTTTTAAAATACTCAAAAATAAAATGTTTAGCTCTACAAATCATCACATCCTACTCTACGACCTTTATAGAGAATAACCCATATACTGTTGATGCAAGTCTGATCAAGTAGATGCAAGTCTGGTACCAACAAGAAATACCCCATTTCGAGACATCTTATCAACTTCTTTCATACAGATAATACACAATATTTTGTTTTTTACAAAAGACCTGTTAATTAAGGACAATAAAACAAATTGTGTTTTAGACGAAAAATGTCCATAGTCACTTAAATTTCAGACGACATGAAGATTTCATCAGGAATACGCATTATTAGGAACCGTCGTTGGTAAAGTACCTGTACGAGCCTAACGCATTTTCCCTGGCCGCACCATAACAAAGAACAATGTTTGTAAAATTTGTCATTACTACAAGCGTAAAAAACAATTATTACAGTTACTACTACGTACTCTTAACGACCAGTACGTATTTCAACAGCTGTAAACGATACACCTGCTGTTACAATATCTGTTGGATTTCTTCTGGCGATTTGACACCGGTGCGGAGACGCGATGAGAATATACTTCAAGGTCACGGTTAAACGAGGAAAAATCGTATTATCAGTGTATTCGGTATTTGCTTGCAATATTTAAAATTTATTTTCTCAATTATTTTTGGGCATTTTGAAAAATAAATATTTTTGCATATATCAGAAAGATGTGAGTATTCACAGATCTGAATATATAGATGTATTTAAAAAACATCCTGTATATAAACACCTAATATTTTATGGATTATCTAGTATGAAACGAGTGGCGCGGCGCGCAAGCTTGATTCGCCTTGACCGTTGTTTTTTTTTCGACACCGGTTCAACCCTTCTTAAATAATAATTTTCAAAATAAAGATGTCTAAGCCAAAAAAGTAGTCGGTTCTTGTTTCGTGACTTTATCTGGATTTTGGGTTTATTCAGATAACAAGTCACTCATTAGACTTCGTATATAACCTCCTTCCAGTCAATTTAGCAGCAGGAACACAACAAAATTCAGCTCTTGAAAAACTATATTGCTAATGAACTTATTATTTATAAAGTTATCATGATATGAATTTCAGTATACATACACTTGGCATCCCCACTTTCTTCAAAAGAAACAGTCAGTATCTAATACTTTAAAAGTTTCAAATGATATTCCAAATTAATTTATTTCCTACTTCTCCGTTTGATTGAAAAAATCTTCAAATAATAAAATTCAGCATAGTATTGCACCTTTATGTACGAGAAAAACATTTAATTGATTTAATTAATTCAAAACCACGGCTTCCTACATTAACTCTGTCGAAATATCGATTCTTATTTACTTCAAGTTTGTTTATTTTCCATAAAATGTTGGTTATTATGATATAATTCCAGTTTATTTAATAAAGCGTCATTTAGTTGGCTACACAAGTACCCACTTAACACACGAAACGTGGTTTCATGTCGAAACAAATGTTTAGTAATTATGTTTTTAGCGTCGACGACAAAACGATTTGTAGATGTTGATCCGCACTCCGATATGAACGAGCACGGTTGTTAAATTACAAGAGCACGCGATTCGTTTGTATAGTATTTATTAAATATGAATTTTATTAATAACGCTGTTTCGTATCAGATGACAACAATAAACTCTCTTGAAACTCTGTCAGGGTAAATACGGATTGAGTTGGTCGATTCTACAGAATTTCCTCGCGTATTTCGTTCGAAATTTATGTAAATTCTTGCAGGATTTTTAGTACTGCAGACACCAGTCGTTAATTCTATTATCTAACCCAACAACTATAGTTTATTAAAACATCTATTAACAAATTTCTAGAACAACCAACTGCGACTTACTAATTGTCTTTACAACTCCCACTAAAAATTCCACGTTTATGATTTTATATTGTATTTGATTTACATGCTCCGATCACGTCGCCGTGGCTAACTGATACTCTGAGAACCATGATGAAATTACGCGACAGGGCCCTAATTAAATACAAAGCTACAAGAAATCTACAACATTGGAATTACTATAAAAATCTCCGCAATGAGGTTAATTATGTGATCCAACCTTCTCAGGACCTTATTGGGTAACTTAGGAAAATATTAGGAGACAATATTTTTATAGGTTATTATAGATTTCATACACGATTTTATAAATAATTTTACATTAAATAGCTATATGTAGAACGCCTCCTTTCTGAAAAACAATTTGCTGAAGGAGGTTGAATACAACTATATTTCTACTAAACCGTGTAATATGTCTATCAGTTTTAGTGTATGACATTAGAAATTCCAAATATAGAAAATATAGATTTGCTAAAATTCTAGTTAATTTTAACGTAGCCAATGATCAAATTTTCCAAATTAGGTACATATTCCTTTCATTTTATCTTTCTTTGATTTCATTATACGCAACTCAATAAACCAAAATCTATTTACAGAATGTACATGAAAATTGTTTAAGGGGTCGCTTGTCTTTAAGTTGGCCTCTCTTCACCTCGACCTAAAAGGTATTTTGTGAATTACCCTACAACTAGTTGTTGCCCATGGATTCCAAGACTTTTTGCAAAGCTTGTGATTTTCCTGGGAGTTAATTTCCCTACCTTTTCAGGTGTTAATTCCGCCTGTTCTAGGTACTTTAGCCTAATGCTGATTAGTTATCTTGCATTCACAAAGTATATGTTGCCCAGTCTCAGTTGCAGCTTCACAATATCTGCATTTGTCATCTTCTGCCATGCCCATGTTCTTGAGATGATATCTCAAGGGGCAATGGCCATTTAGAAGGCCTGTGATTAGCCTTAGGCCGGACTTTTCAAGTTCGAGAAGCCTTTAGCCCCTTTTCTTGCGATGCTGTCAGCTAATTCGTTGCCTTCTATTCCCTCATGAAATGGTATCCAGATTGCCAGTTGCTTCAGGGATTGTCTGCATTCCCAGGCAATTTTATACTCGAAGGTATAGGACCTGAGACCCTTTAGTGCTGCCTGGCTATCTGAAAGTATATAGACCTTTGCCCTTCGAGTGCTTCTATTTAGGAATTCCTGGGCACACAAATCTATAGCATAGATTTCTGCCTGGAAGATGGTTGGGGTATTACCATAGCCTGCATTTAGACACCCCCATGCTTCCACCAACCTCTTCATCCAACTTGGATCCATCTGAGTAAGACATGTGTGACTCTTTCTCCAACTGTAGTACTTTGACCCTGCTCGCCTGACGGCTTTCAATCAGCACATCAAACGGGCAGTCAAAGTCATGCTTGATTGGCATTGAGTCAGTGGGTTTGGTCATGGATTCAAATTGGATTAGCTTCAAGTGACCGACTAGGTCGCCAGGTCTGAATTTAAGTGCCTGATGCAGCCTTAAGGCACTAAGTGCTGCTTCCTTCCTTACATGCAAGTGCAGAGGAAGTAAGTCCAATACTGTCTCCATAGCTGCTGTGAGACAGGAGCGCATTTCTCCTGTAGTCCCTTAACAGTCAAGGCGTTGCAGTTTCTGCAACTTTCCTTGTGCTATTTTCTCTTCTGTATTTGGCCACCATACACATGATGAGTAGGTCACCATGGGTCTGACAACCGAAAGGTAGGACTAATGTATAATTTTTGGCTTCAGACCCTAAGTCTTTCCAAACAGCCTACGGCACACGTCCAAATAGCTGTCGTTGCTTTGGTAAGTGTCCTTTCTAAGTGCGAGTTCCAGGTAAATTTTTGGTCTAGGATTACTTCTAGATACTTCACTGGAAAAATTCAGTACTATTCCATTTAACATAGGAGCTCTCAAATTTAGTTTTCTCCTCTGACGAGCACCAATTAGATACTATGTTTAAGGCCATTTGCATGTGGTTTGAGATCATAACCTCATGCCTGTCTCTCACAGTAACAACTAGGTCATCAGTGTAGCCCAGAACGTTGAAGCCATAATTACTCAGCTTATGGAGGAAATCATCGACCACCATTGACCACAGCAAGGGCGATAAGACTCCATCTTGTGGACAACCAACTGTTGTCACGGTGGCCGACTCGTTCCCCATATTTGTGGTAATTATTCTGCTTCTTAGCATGGATTGTATCCATTTGATTGTCGGGGACTGTATTCCCCTTTTTTCCGCGGCTCTTTTTACGGATTCATAGGCGGTGTTGTCAAAAGCACCCTCTATTCTATGAAAGCACACAAAGCCAGTCGCTTTGCTGTAAATGTCTTTTTCTACGATTGCTTTCGAAAACCACAAATAACGCACAGTAGCCATGACTCGAAACTCTCATTTTTCACACGATGTGTGCAAAAATCCAAAAAACATAGTCCTGCCATGTTTTTCACACAATCCTGTCAAAAACAGACTGACACCTTTTATTTGCATTTTTTGAAGGCTATTTAGCCTATTCAGTTTCATGGCAACCGACTTATTTAACGACTAAACATCAGTTTTGGAGTCTTCAAACCACACCACTTTATTAAAAATAGTTGATTCTGCAGCCGTAGAAAAAGTATTGTAAACAACACGTTTGAAAACATCTTTTCACACTCATTCGACTTATGGAACTCGCCTTCGGCTTGTTCCACCAAACTGTCTCACTCGTGTGAAAAGATTGGTTTTCGAAACTTGTTTAAAATACTATTTCGATGCCTTTGATCAGGCCATGTAGAGCATTTATTGTTGATTTGCCAGGTTGATAGGCAAATTGTTTCGAGTGAAGCGGTTTCTCTGTAATGATTTAGCTTCTAATCTGTTGATTGTGTATTTTGTCCATTGTTTTAAGGAGAAAAAAGGTTAAGCTTATGGGGCGATAAGAGTTAGGCTCGTCTGGTGGACGCCTGCCTATTTTTGCTACCTTAACTTCCATCCAAGCTTAGGGAATATACCCAAGAGTATAGATTGCTATGAATATGTTTCTCAGGCATGGGAAAAGTTCCTCAACTCCATGTTGAAGCAGGGCAGGAAAAATACCGTCCCTGTCCAGTGATTTAAAGGTTGATACCGCCCATTTAGTTCTGCTAAGGGTGTATATTTTTCCAGATAGCCTTTTCTCTTTCCTGGTAGGACGATGTACATCCTCTTTCAGGTAGATCTGTAGAAATTCACCTTCGATTACATGGAAGCCAGGGAAGTGAGTACTTAAAAGTACTCTTATGTTTGGGTGGCTGAGATCCTTATTCCACCAAGGCATGTCTCTTTGGACTGCCTCTTGTTTGACAGGGCAACTTTTTTCATAATACGAGGTCATTAGGTTTTGTAATTGATATGAGGTTATACCTAATTCCTCTATTGTGTCGATGGGGTGTGTGATACCTTCGACCTCCGCTTTTAAGTGTTCCTTGTAAACAATCCAGTCAGTTAGTCAGTCAGGTATTCTACACTCCTTGAAGCTTGTTACAGATGCCTGAAGTTGAAACGAATATGTCTATTACAGGATAGGCACAATACAGGATTAACATGCTCATTCAAATAAGACCAAAAAATAAACGACCAAAGGTTGTTGAGAATTTTCTTCTTTTATCGAAAAATATTAAAAAACGTCATGATGATAAGATAATAGGAGTTACACATCTAGTGGCAAATATTTGAAAATGCTTGTATGCGGAGTAGGCAATTAAAAGCACTGTTTCTGACTGGATACGAATCGGAAAAATGAAGATAAAAATTACTAACTAACTAATCCAATGCAGTTGTGTATCCCACATTTTTACTTACAAAGTATTCGCAGCCTTTTTGTGATCCGTGCACTGTTCTGGTTGCTTTCATTTTGCTGTATATAGTTTGAACGGCGCCGCCGCGGCATTGGCTACATCTCTTACTACGTGTTTTTTTCTTTGAACTATTCAATATTCTGTATTGTCTTCTCCTCCGCTAATGTGGCCAAAAATGAAAGGATGCGAGAGAATATGAGGCCGGAGTGTCGTTTTGGAAGCGTATTTCATGCAGAACAGAGCTGTATATGCAATGGGCATATAGGCTTAGAATGTTATGAAACGCCGAGATTTTACAATTGAGTAAAAAAAATTCTCTCTGTCAGCTGTCTATTTGTCTATCTCTCTCTCTCTCTCTCTCTCTCTCTCTCTCTCTCTCTCTGTCTGTCTTTCTGTAACTTTCTTGTGCGCACGATTACCCTGGAACCGTTTAAGATATTAACTTGAAATTTGGTACACGTATGTATTTTAATGAGATTAAATTTTGATCTTATTCCGCTGAAGGTTTGAAGTGTAAATAGGTAAATCAAGCAAGTAAGAGTCCATAAAATTGGTATTTAGTATTATAAGAGAAGCCAGGATTTCAAAAAAAAAAAAATTGGCATTACCTCCCACACCCCATTATTAAAAGAGGTGAAAAAATAAAATTGTGATTTAGTGTATAAGAACTATAGACTTCAACAATTTTTTTACTTCATTTACCTCCAGTACCACCTCACCTACACCAACTACCGATGTGGCCCATCGTTTAATGGTTTTTTTGGAGACGACGATTTCAAATATTATATTATAAACAATTATTTCCACCCAGCGGAGTGCAAATACAGTTTCACATTGTTTTTCGTTGTGAGAGAATTGGATAGAATAGCTGGTCATTCTACATAATTTGGAGATACTGTATTTATCCATTATAAAATGTTATCGCTCCTCAGATTTTTTCATAACTATATCAATTTTCCATATTTAATAAAATATCCACGCTTCTGCTGTTTTTGTAGGATTTGTTGTATTGAAAATTAAGCCTATTAATTTTAAAACTCAGTTTCCATAAATATTATTCAATACCTATATCATATTAATATCCACAATAACAATTTTTTTTACTCCGACAATTCAGTTTTGTAATGCGGCGTCATTAAAATTTGTTTTTTTCCTCTAATTACTTAGAAATACGTTGATCTACAACCACCCATACAAGAATTATGCTTTGTCAGAGAAGAAAGTCACTTGAGTTTTTTTATGGTTTCGCATTTGCTCATATTTTTCTATATAAAATATGATGCCTGTGTTAGATAACAAACAATCTTTTGAAGTATTGCACAGAGTATTCCTTATTTGTTGGATGCCTTTTCAAATTGAACATAATGTAACAAAATACACGTGTCTTGAATTACGACCGTGTGGGCAAATAAATAAAAATTATTTTATACATTTAGAAACATGAGAAACTCCTTGTTAGAAGTATTACGGGGATGAGGATTTTCCACCTGCATTGAAATGCATTTTTCAATATGTACGTGTGGCAATCACCATCGATTTTCTTTACATTTCTGTAACAAGCGCTTAAATAAAGAAAAGTTGACAAGGCAAACAATCCCTAAAGAGAAAATTGTAAAAGAACTCTTTGTGTTCGGAAGTCGCCCAATGAAATACGTCTACAGCACGATAATTGCTGAAATTACAACAAAAATTTTGCTGCATATATTTATATATAAATTCTGAATATGTTATGTTGTCGTATACTTACCAATTAAATCAAAATAAGTAATTTTCATTCATTTAAAAAACGTTAGAGAAATAGAAATAGGAATTATCTACTCTTGATGTTAAATCAAATGGAAACATTGTTGTGGCTACGTAGGTTTTATCCCATTCCCATTCTTTAAAATATATCTAAACTATTTTAAATAATTTTCTATCGGTATATAGGGTGATTTATTTTGGGCGTCTATTAGAGGAGGAACAAAAATAATATCTTAATATCTCTTATTTTAATATTTGGCTATAGTCCTAACTCGGTAGAATCTACTCCACAAAAATATTTTCAGAACAGTGACATTTCCGGTTACACAGGAAGTTAACATAAAATTTCATATTTTTAAATTTAAATTTTCAATTTTGGATATAGGAACATGATCCAATCCCTTTCTCTATTTTGTTGTGGTGATAAATTTAATAAAAATTCATTAAAAATTGCAGTTGTTACGTGTTGGTTACTATGACTTTATATGTCAATAGTCCGTAATAACACAGCCACACAAAACAAAGTGGTCTGGCCTGCGGACCACACCAGTGTATCCTAATGTATTTGGACTCTCTTAAACCGAGTTCGAGGTCAGAATTGTCAGATTCGCTCGTTTTTTCCCAAAAAACACCCCCAAAGCAAAAAGTGGTCGGGCCTGCGGACCAGATTTGACAATCTGACAATCCTGACTTCGGATTCGGCTTCAGCGGGTCCAAATACATAAGCATATTTTGATCTGGTCCACAGGTCAGACCACTTTTTTTGTGTGGCAGTGTAATGAAAATTTGACAAAGTACAAAAGTTCTTGTGAGTACTTAAGTACTCCTCCAGAAATTACAGATATGGCAAAAATGTCGTATTAAATTTACTGCCGGATAAGTCTCTGGATAAATATGAATGAAATCATAAACGATGACGACCAATCATTTTGCTGTTTAGGCAGGAAAAGTGACACTTTACTGATTGACATTAGTTAGCAAAATCAGTATTTCGCTGTCAATCAGCGAAAAAATATATTATTTTTATATTTTCATTCTTATTCATATCATTTATCAAAAACACCCTCTAACTGTTTCTTTGACGTAGAATTCACAGGCGTAGGTTATTTTCCAGTAATGTCCGGAATAATTGTATTTTTTGTAGTTTCCATGGACATTATTTTTACAAGAAAATATTTAAGTAGCAGAAAATTCCAATAAGAAAAACAAAAAAAGCATCAAGTGATTTTTCCTTGTCGCATTGTTAATGAGTAGTTTATAAAGGGGGGAAATGGATACTTAAAAATAGTTCACATAAATATATACAGTTAACTTCTTTTTATTTAGTACCTACATTGCGAGTATTCGATGTTCATTCATATGTTGTCTCTTTAAAATAGAATAGAAATAGAATAGAATGTTTATTGATTCAATAAGAGCATTACATACATGCTAGGGGTCAAGTCAGTACATACAAGTATATAAAAGAAACATTAAAACACATAAATATATACATGTAAGTACCTAGGTATAAAGTAAAACATATAATTATTAAGAATTATTATTATTATTATATAAATGATCATAAAAGTATGTACAAAATTCACAGAAATATTCAAAATCGTAATGTTATTTTTTTTTAAACATTGATATCATTTTCAAGATATTCTTGAACATAACAAGTACAAATTTTTAAAAGATATTTTTTGACATTCTTCTTAAAAATTATAACGTTCTTTAAATTTTTGTATATTGAAGGTAAGCGGTTATAAAATTTCAGGCCTAAGATAGTGTGGGCTCTTGACGACGTATTTAAATGTTTGATGAATACGAAATGTCATATAATTTGTTTTTAAAGCATTGAAGAACAGCAAATTGTTACTAAACCAGCTACATAAACGATCAGCAGTAGTGTCAATTTTACGTTGGAGCGAATCATGAGACATATCAGAAAAAAGGAGGGTGGCATCGTCAGCATGCAATGAAATGAAGGGCTCAGTCAGAATATCGGGTAGCTCATTAATATAAATAATGAACATAACAGGTCCTAATACAGAGCCTTACTATCTAATTTTGTTGATGTGTAGGAGGTTTTCCTATTTTGATCAAAGTTTTTACCATTTAGTGCCTTTCACTAAGATAGGAGACAAACCAATCATATGGTTTGCCTCTTACCCCATACCTATCTAATTTAGTTAATAATAAGGCATGTTGAACACAGTCAAATGCCCGACTCAGATCACAGAAGACTCCAGTCGGGCTCTCACCCTTCTCTAGCGCCTCCGATATTTTTTCATGAAATGAGTGAACCGCTGTGATTGTTGAATAACCAGAACGGAAGCCATGTTGGTTGTTATTTAAGATCAGAGCTGGGCAGAGTACCGCACTAAAGTACTCAAGAGTACTTCACAACAAGTACCTTTAAAAAGTACTCTTGAAAACTTGAGTACGAGTACTTGTTTTTGAAGTACTCTAAAAAATTAGTACTTTTGCAAAATTTGAAGAGTACTCTTCTAAAAATGAGCAACGAGTACGAGTACTTCGAAAGATACCGAATTGAAATAGGTAATAGACAAAAAATTAGAATACCACTTACACCATTACCAGTAAATAACCAACAAACTTTGAAAACTCCCGCTTTTCCCGTCTAAAATATCGATTTTGTATTAATTAAATCAATACAGTTGTACATAAAATTTTAGTATCTAATAAAAACAAAATTAAAAGAGAATATAGGTTTATTTTGATGTATTTAACTAAACTTTATTTAGATATTTTGGCGCTAAAAACAATATATTATAACATTTTAATCAATGAACAATATTAAAATAAACAATATTAAAGTTTCAATAAAAATACCTGTTTAAAATAAATAATTTTAGTTTCAGCCCCAATATTACTACATACCTAAAGGCCATCATGCAATAGCGAAGTAGGTATAAAAAATGCTATGTTTATCTATACCATCCATGATTGGTTGAAATCCCTATAATACTTCTATGACATGGCATTATGCTGACGTGTATGTGATGGTCTTAACAGGTGTACTAAAATTCAGTGAACGAGGACAAGCCGTGTTTACAATGTCCGCTATAATAATAAACTTGTTGGACAATTAGGACAATGTTAAACTTATTCCAGACATCAATTGTCAAATTTTAATACATACATTAAATAATACATGTCGGAAAATTCCTAAATTTCCCACAGAAAATATTTTCCCGCAAAATTTCCCATATTACTCTAAAATTCCCGGTTTCCATGAAAAACCCCGTCCACTGGCAGCATTGCAGTGACTGCTCTCCACACTTGTATGGAAAAAGAAGCTAAGACTGTGTTGTACATCGGTACTCGTACTCGTTACTCTTCAGTTGTGGTCGCCAAAAGTACTCGAGTACCTAATAATGTAAAGTACTTAATGTAAAGTGTAGAGTAATTGGGTACTCAGTACAATTATGAGTACAATTTACTCGAGTACTGCTCAGCTCTGTTGTATGGGACGATAGTTGTTCATATCTTTGTCGTCGCTTTATTTGAAAATTGGAAAAATCAGGAAATTTTTAGTCTAGGAGAAAATACTCCTTCGGTAAAAGATATATTTATTATACCAGTCAAACGTTTAACAATGTATTCAGTTATCCGTTTAATTAAATTGCCTGAAATATTATCAATAGTTTATTTTTTTATTTATGTTTAATGATAAATAAATAAATAAAACCGCTGCCCAAGGAATCACTACTTCCACATCCAGATTCTCTATCCAAGTCACTCACAACGAAAAAACTTTGTATGTGAAAATAATGGTTTATGGAACTTTAATAATATAATATTTGAAATCCTCTACCCCAAAAACCCATAAAACGATACCCCACATCGGTAGTGGGGTGGGGGTTGGTGATAGGGGGGTGGTAGTGGAGGGTGGATGAAGTAAAAAAATATTTTGAGGTTTCTGGTTCCTGTACATACACTAAATCACAATTTTTTTTCATCCCCTTTAATAAGGAGGTGGGGGTGGTAATGGGGGTGGCTAATGCCAAAAATTTTTTTGAGACCTTAGCTTCTCTTGTATATACTAAATACCAATTTCATGGACTCTTACCTGCTTGATTTACCCATTTACCCCAAATTTACCCCAATTTACCCCCCAACCCTTCGACGGAACAAGATGAAAATATAATCTAGTTCTAGATCTCGCTAAAGTACTTATGTGTACCAAATTTCATGTCAATATCTTTAACGGTTCCAGAGTAAACGTGCGCACAAAAAAAAGTTAGACAGACAGAATTTTTTTTTTTCGCTCAAACTTAAAATCTCGACGTTTCATGACATTTTAAGCCTATTTGGACAATAAAAATTTTGAAAAAATTTTTTGTCGTTACTATACTTCCACTGGACGTGGAAGTAAAATGGTATCAAATATTAAAAGTTACATGCCTCAACTATAATTTAAGATTTTTTTTTTCTATTACATTATCCCGAGTTTATTGTCCAGTGTTTTGTTTGCTCAGACTATAGCAGCAGATATAAAAAAGCACAGTGTTCTTACCCTGATAATAATTTAGATTAATCTTTTGAGAACAAGCTTATTTATATGTATTAGTTTTCTAGGAGAACATTTACATACGAATTTTTGACACCATAGGTATAAAATAGTCAATAAACTAACTAGGTCAGTAGATTCCTTGAACAATTTGTCTCCTGCAGCGATCCGCCTGCTACCGACCATTGGTTATTATTCATCCAATCACGAAATGCAGTATCCATAATACCATCAACAGATGGTAGTACTTTCTCAATGTCACATAAGAGCGTTAGAATACGTTGCCGATTTGATAAAACCCGTGTTCATTGCTGTTCGTAAAATTTGAAAAGGAAAACGCAGATATATGGAAATATGGAAAACCACAGAAAGTTACATTTACTTCTTTATGTTCATCGAGTAAATGTATCCTTTACTCCTCAAATAAAAAAAATGTCAGTTAATATTCTCATGAAATTGAAAAGGATCTTGTTAGATAAGCATCACAGTTAACTTCAGCTTGAATTTAATTTAAACATTTTTTAATAATTTGTTGAATATTTATTTACTTTTATGATTTTAGCTGTTATAATATAGTAGTAGGAAATAATATAACACTAAATTTATTTAATCCCGAAACAGTGCATTTATCTAACGCCATTGAGAAAAATAGACAAACAGTCATGAATGAAAAATATTTACTCTATTATTTAGCAATTTTAACAATTTTTCTCCGAAATAAATTGCCGGATGCTTTAATGTTTCTATTAAGAAAATATATTTTGCATCTGTAATAGAGTTCTCGCAGTATGACTTAATTCAATAGCGCGGGACATATAAATGTATTCTCTCAAGTAATTATTACAAATCCTTGACTCTCCATTGATTTGCTCAAAAATCTCATTCATTTTTTGACACTGCAAGAAAATCTGAATTCGATTTCATTAAACAACACTCTAACGAACACGTTTTTTGCAACAATCTCTGTGTTACTTCATCCGCGAGGGCGTTCCGTAAACTTAATTGCAAATTTCTCGAAAGCCGCCAATCTTGGAAAAAAAAGTTTTAAATAAAAAAGTTACCTCCATCCAATATCTTTATTTCTTTACGGTATACTTGTATCTATTTCGAAAGATAAAAATATTTCTAGGTTGTTATATTCGCGCCTGTAAATTTTCACAGTTTATGGGCACTTATCAAAATTTGACTTTCATATTAACACATTTTGTTAACAAATATGTAGTGATAACTCGGTAATAAAAGGGCAGCAGAAATCAATACATACCACAAAATCCTATACGGAAAATTGGATATAAAAGAAGAAAAAAGAAGTCAAGAAAATAACAAAACACCACACAGTACCTGGAATAGTTATCTACTACAGCACGAAGACTTTCAGAAGAAATACGGTGAAGAAATAGAAAACCAACTGACAGGATAAAAATTAGACTGGACATCAATGGGCGCAAAAATAAAAATTGCAGCAAGAAAAACGTTAAAAAGAGACAGATCACCTATGAACCCGACAAGAAAAAAAAAAAAAAATAAGTACGAACAGCTAAAAAAAATGAAGGCCACAGGCAAACAACGATCGACGGGGAACTTAAACGAAAAGCTAAAAGAATCACTGAAGGAAAAAGAGATGCGGAGAGAAATCACAATGAGGAAAAACGCAGATCATTCTTCGAAAACATAGAAACACTCCCAACAGGACAACGACTAAACCAAATCTTCAGATATCTGAAAAAATATATAAGAAACAACAGTACCCACAAGAGAAAATACATACCAATGCAACATTGGACCAAGAAGCTGGAGAAAGAAGAGAAGGCAACTAAAGAACGAAAAAAACTAATAAAAGAAACGGACCATTGGCCCTTGGATAAGCCACCATCAAAAGATCAATTGCTAAAAATAATCGCCAGAGCTAGAAGAAACATCGCACCTGGAGTAGACAAAATAAACAACGAGCTAATACACTGCAGTACGGAAAGGCTAAAGGAGCAAACCCTAGAAATCATCACCAGAGTATGGACAGAAACCATACCTCTGCCTACAGAATGGACCACGACTATACAAAAACCAACTCGCCACAGAATATAGATGACCACAGAAGAATAACACTCTGCAGCATAGGATACAAATACTAAGCACAATTCCTGTTCGAGCAACCAAAGAAGTACATTGGAAGACCGCCAGACTACCAGACAGCATTCATCAAAGGCAGATCAACGGACAACCACATGTACACCACCAGAAGGATACTGGAAGAAAAATGAAGAGAAGGGACAAAACTGCACATAGTCGCTATAGATCTCCAAAAGGCATTCGACACCATCAGTCACGAGGCCATAGTCAACACCCTATATAACAAAGGAGTGCCGCACTATCTAATAAACAAGATAATGAGGGTTTGTCTTCATGAAACCACTGCCATACAATGATTCGGACAAATGACGGAAACCAAACAAAAGGACAGAGTCAAACAAGGATGCCCCCCATCCCCCCGACTATTCACCACGGTCCTAGATCAAGTAATACAAAACACAATAAGGGAAACACCAAATTTCAATGAAGACACGGACACACTGAGAACCCCAATCGTACTAGCATACGCCGATGACATCCTAATTGTCGCAGAAGAAGAGCAAATTCTTAACATCCTAGAAAACATGAAACCGCATCCGGACACATCTGGGCTGACAATAAACTTCAAGAAAAGTCTAATAATGGAGCGAGACCCATCAACAAGAGAGAGTCGGATCAGTGGAGAAGAATACAGAATAGGTGACTACTCCCTAAGAACAACGAACAAACTGAAATACTTAGGAACATATCTGACGAATAAAACTGAAAAGGAGAGAAACAGTAAAGGAGAGAATAAAAACAGCATACAGAGTCACAAGGGCAATTATACCGTTCATCGAGAAAAACAAACTATCATGGGGCCTGACCAAACGGCTGTAAATAGCCATCATACCGCCAACTATGACATATGGAGTTAAAAACGTAGCAACAACAAAAGCCAACAGAAGAGGTTTGAGAAGAGCTGAAAGAGACATCATCCAACTACTCAGAAACACAACAGAACAAAAACAGTGACATAAAACATCAACACTACTAGAAGGGAAGACAATCACAAAAAGGATAGAAATATACGCAATGAAGTACTGAAGACACGTCCAAAAAAGGGAACCAACACATCTACTGAAGAAAGCACTAACACTGAACAGCAGCAAACTAAAAATAGGGAGACCATATTACACGTGGAAAACAACAATCGAGAGGATCATGAACAAATTGGGAAAGAAAAACGAGGGGAAAAATGAATTCCACAAATAAATCGGAGCGATATACTCTACCAGAATTAGAAACGGAGGAATCAGAAGGCTCAGAAGAAGAAGAAGATTTATAGAAGCAGAAAAACAAAAATAGGAGCACAAACAGCAGCGACACAACGCGGCAACATATATCACAAGAAGACCCAGAAGAGACAGAAGTCCAGAACCAAAAATACAAAAAAGGGGAGCTTAAACGCTCTCTCACGACACAATGCGGTAACGCATCTCACAAATACCTACACCTCCCATCCCACATTCCTTTACTATGCGCCATGTGGTATTCGCTGCTGGCAACAAGCATGACCTTAGTCCAACCCAGTGTGGACGTAACAGGCCCAGCTGTATAATCCTTGGGAATGGCAGAAATGCCTACCGCACGCTGGTAAATCAATCAATCAATTCGTTGCTTCGTTTATGACAAAAATGATCCATTATTTTAAAATTTTTTCACATTTTTGGCTCTATCTTTTGTCTCGACCAACTAAAAGAGTCGTCCTTTTTCATTTAATCAAAGGATAAGCCTCTAAATACTACGGTTAAGATGATTTCAGTTTATATTTAAAAAAAAACCGCTGCACAAGGAATCACTACTTCCACATCCAGATTTCTATCTAAGTCTCTCACAAAGAAAAAAAATCATAAAAAACAAGAATTTTAAGAATTTTGTGAATATCAGCGTGGCGTAAAAAAATGCGGATGAAATAAAAAAAATGGAGGCCTTTGGTTCTTGTACAGATACTAAATCACAATCATAATGGGGTGGGGGTGGTAATGGAGGTGGCTAATGCCAAAAAAATTTTTAAAGAGCTTCTCCTATATGTACTAAATACCAATTTTATGGATTCTTTCTTGCTTTCTTTACCTATTCACCCCACTTTACCCCAATGTAACCCCCAACCCTTCAACGAAATAAAATCAAAATATAATCCAGTTCCAGATCTTGTTAAAATACATACGTGTACCAAACATGTCAATATCTTAAACGATTCCAGAGTAATCGTGCGCACAAGAAAAAGTTACAGACCGACAGATAGAAATTTTTTTTGCTCCATTTCGACGTTTCATGACATTCTAAGCCTATTTGAATAATAAAACTTTTTAATTTTTTTTTTGCGCTACTTCCACTGGATGTGGAAGTAAAATGTTCACTTACTAGTTGGAAGTGAACTAACAGCAGAGACTGCGGTAAGGGAAATTCTCTGTGAGAGCGTATTTCTAATTCATAGTATCATGATGTAATATAGATCTTAATATTTTAACATTTACTTGAAAAGTAAATTTTCATCATAATCCGATCATTTGATGTTATATGCTGTTTAAATAACTAAACGTTAGTGTATTGATCTTAGGTTAAGCGCTTTATCTCCCAGTAATGTTTGTAGAGCAATTTAGTGTCCAAAGTCATTGGAGCCTGGCAGGTGGGTATAGGTCATTCTGGGGTGTGAATGTGTGGTAACCACGTCTGTTTTCGACATGAGTGTGGCAGCCAGATGAAATAGACCTGCTCCAATCCCGCACTGTCGGGTCACAAAAGCTTTGTGGTGACGGCGTCCATAGCAACGGCCACACAAAGGGACGACATCCATCCGCAGCCGCGCCCGTTACTATTACCTTTGACGTTACAAGTATCAACTCTACATGTTTACTGCATGTCAAACTGCCTCTCTGTTCGAACGCTTGTTACTAAATATAAAAGGATCGATACTGATTGCCGACACATGTAGGTGTAACTTTAAAAATCCGCCTCGTTGCATTCCCGTACGAATGTAAATGGAAGAACAAAAGTTGAACGGACTTTTTATTAGGTACCGGGGGAAATAGATTACAAAATCTGTGCGTAGTTAAGGGGTAAAACGATATTTAAGGTTTAATTTAATTACAAATTTAACACAATAATTAGTTTCATCACTGACTATCTGACAATAATATAACAAGTGATTAAACTAAACTGCTTAATTTTCATAGACTAAAAAAAACACAGGGTGTCCCGTAAGTAATGGTACATTGAGCAATGGCGGATTCCTTACGTAAAAAGATTACGATTTAACCAGACTTACCTTAGTCCAAAAGTTGATATTAACAGAGATACAGGGTGTTAAAATTAAATTTTTGTATTGTTTTTTTTAACTAATTTCTTTAAACATTGAAATATTTTAACAAAATTTGGTGATTTGGGATTTTTTGGGGTGAGGGATTCAAATCTATTTATGCTTTTGCTGTTATTTGTAGAAGGCGTCATCTACGATAGTTTGCGTGTCGTTTATATGTCATATATTTTTGGCAATTTTTTAAACTAATTTTTAAAATAAAAATTCCCGTTTTGCTGTCTCTTTTACGTAAATGGTATACCTTCTAAATGTCGCTA
Organism: Rutpela maculata; assembly: GCA_936432065.2. Lineage (NCBI taxonomy): Eukaryota > Metazoa > Arthropoda > Insecta > Coleoptera > Cerambycidae > Rutpela > Rutpela maculata. The sequence continues at coordinate 101,854,943 of OW386291.2, forward strand.
CGAGTAACCGTTTTCGAGATATTTGGTTTTAAATTATTCAATCCAACTAATTTAAATTGTGATTTAGGGGTGTACAATTTTCAAATTAGGCAAAAACAAGAGACGCATCTGTCAAACCTACTTATTTTTTGTCAACGTTTTGTGTATTGTTAAAAAATATCTAACAAAATTAAGTTTAAAATGCCAAGGCATAATTTATTTTCAAACGAAGCTATAAGCGATATGGTTTGCGTATACGCGCAAGAAAAATATAATGGAGCTCATCTTCGATATTTTAAAATGTATCCAAATAGGAGGCAGCCGTATTTTAAATTGTATCACAATATTTATAGTAGATTGGGGAACACTGGTTCCTTTTATCCCAAACGAGATACCGTGGGACGCCCAAAAGGTATTACTGTAGAACAGAAGGAGGAAATCTTGGTCCGTACTGCAGAAAACTCAAAAATAAGTATGAGGCGTATGGCTGCTGCTACTCGAATAAGTAAGTCATCGATTCCAAGGATTTTTCGTCAAGAAAAGCTTTATCCGTACCATTTTACGCCTGTTCAAAATCTGCTGAAGGCAGATCTTCTAGCCAGGTTACAGTGTGCTCGTTTCTGTCATGCACAGTAAAACAGAGATCCAACGTTTTTAAATAAAGTGTTGTTTACGGACGAAGCCACCTTTACACGCAGATGTGTATTTAACTTGAGAAACAAACGTGCGTGGTACATGGAAAATCCGCATTTAGTAGTCGAACGCCACTTTCAACATGAATTTAAAATAAATATTTGGTGTGGAATTTTAGATAATCATTTTTTTGGACCGTGTATTAGTTACCACCTAATTTAAACAGTGCATTATACTTAAATTTTCTACAACCTCAGCTAGGCCAGTTCTTGGATGATAACACTATATTTAAGACAAAATATGTTTTTATGCAAGATGGAGCTCCACAGCATTTTTATATACCGGTGAGAAACTACCTAAACACAAATTTTACTGGTCACTGGATGGGTCGTGGGGGCAAAAATTAAAAAAAATTCACCAAAAATATATGACATATAAAAGACACGCAAACTACCGTAGGTGGCGCCCACTACAAATAGCAGCAAAAGTATAAATAGATTTCCCTCGCCTCAAAAAATCCCCAATCATCAAATTTTGTAAAAAAATTTAAATTTTAAAGAAATTGTTTAAAAAACCAAAACAAAAATTTATCTTTGACACCCTGTATCTCTGTTAATATCAACTTTTGGACTAAGGTAAGTTTGGTTAAATCGTATTAATTTTTACATAAGGAATCAGCCATTATTCCATTGTATGTACCATTATTTATATATTCCATTGTATGTACCTGTATATCATTTATAAAAAACAAACTAAAAACATACTTTTCGTCGATTTGTTAAATTTTTTGTATAGTTGTTGCACATTCTATGAGATACTCTTCGCGGTGTTTTTGTAAATAATATCAGTTTTAGACAGTTTTAACCAACCTAGTTGGAGAAACATTTGTCAATGCAAAATAAAATTAAAAAAAAAAGTTATAATTTCTTTTTTAATGTTACAACCTTATGCGTGCTTCGAACCCGCGATCCTTAGATTTGTTATGTAGAAACAAACAAAGATCAGTTTAAAGATTGACTAGTTATCTTTAATTTTGTTCCCTAGAATTGTTGATGGAAATGTCACAGTTTCTAAGAAATTCAACATTTTATACTAAATACTTCATCCTAAAAACGGTTGGATGTCATCTATAAAATTAAATATCTCTGAAACTATCAACCCTACACGAATATTAAAGAAAAAAAACAAATTCATTCTCAGTTTATAAACTTCATTTTTGATGTCCAGCATATTTTCTCTAAAACTAACATTTATGGAGATATTTGCAGAGAAACAAAAATGTTACGTTTTTCTAAAATCCTTTTACAGTTTAAAATGCAATTTTTTGTTCTAAAGCACGCACTGTAAGCGGACAAAAAAATTTGACCGTCTAGATGATATTATATATATTAACGAAAAATAGTATATGGAAATATATTTTTTTAATTACTGATTACTTACATTAACAAAACGGCGCCGTTTTTATTAAGAAAGTGTGAAAAAGTACATTGTTTCTGTCATAACTTCTTTGTTTTTTTGTGCTATAGAAATTAAAAAAAATCATTTGAAAGCCTAATTAATCTTTCATTTTGGTTTTTGACGTAGGCACCATAGTTTCTGAGATATTTAACTTCATTTTATTTATAAACGTTCGGACGCCACCTTTATACTTCTAGATCTCCGAAACCATTAACTCTACAGAAATTAGAAAAAAAATAAATTCATCCTCAATTTAGTAGCTTTCTTATTTGTCTCTAGCATGTTTTCGTTCAATGTAATAACCTTTCGAGTTATTTGACAAAACCTGTTTCAAGCTAAAATCACAATTTTCTAGTGGTTATAACTTAAAGACTATCGATTTACATGAAAAGTTACATAGAACATTTTCTTCTTAAAATCTGAATCTCTTTCAGCTCCAACGTTTTTGCTTTTTTTTTTTTTTAGTCGCCACCCCCTGAAAAGGGATGGAATCCACCTCCTATAAATTAGCAAGCCACCGCATAATATAGAAACTTTTCCTTGATGCGTTTACTATTAAGTTGCCAAAAATGAACGAAATCCGTTTCATATGACATTATTCTGAAGTTAAAACCTCTGGTAATGTACTAATTCTGGTCTACGTATTTTCATTACTTCCACATCTAGTGGAAGTATAGTAACGACAAAAAAATTTTTTTAAATTTTTGTTGTTCAAATAGGCTTAAAATGCCATGAAACGTCGAGATTTTAGTTTGAGCGAAAAAAAAAATTCTGTCTGTCTGTCGGTCGGTCTGTCTGTCGGTCTGTCTGTAACTTTTTTTTGTGCGCACGTTTACTCTGGAACCGTTTAAGATATTGACTTGAAATTTGGTACACGTATGTACTTTAACGAGATCTGGAACTAGATTATATTTTCATGTTGTTCCGTTGGGGGGTGAATTGGGGTAAATTTGGGGTAAATGGATAAATCAAGCAGGTAAGAGTCGATAAAATTGGTATTTAGTATATACAAGAAAAACTAGGGTTTCAAAAAAATTGTTGGCATTAGCCACCCACATTACCACCCCCACCCCCTTATTAAAGGGGATAAAAAAAAATTGTGATTTAGTGTATGTACAAGAACCAGAAACCTCAAAATATTTTTTTACTTCATCCACCCCCCACTACCACCCCCCTATCACCAACCCCACCCCACTACCGATCTGGGGTATCATTTTATGAGTTTTTGAGGTAGAGGATTTCAAATATTATATTATTAAAGTTCCATAAACAATTATTTCCACACACAAAGTTTTTTCGTTGTGAGTGACTTGGATAGAGAATCTGGATGTGGAAGTAGTGATTCCTTGGGCAGCGGTTTTTTATTTACATGTCGCTTATGAATCTTTTTGGCAATACCAATTCAAAAGTAGTAAAATATTCTTCTTTCTTTATTAAAATAGAAATGTCAAGAAATGACAAATTGATATTTTAAATGTGGGGCCACCTGTCAACATATTATTTTAATATTGGTAAATAACGTAAATATATTTTGCTTATAATGAAAAACTTTTTATTCACAAGTGATTAAAATAGTAATATATGCAACAAGTGCATAAAGTGTTAGCTTTTTCACGAAGTTTGATGTACGAGGTAGGCATGGGCGCAGCCAGGGGGGGGGAGCCATACCCCCCAAGCCGTCTTCCATGAGCCAAAAAATAAAGAAGCAGTACAAAGCAGTATCTAAATTATCCCTTGAAATTGTAATTAATGCCAATATTATCTAATAGAGGAATCTACATACACATCCGTTTTCAACCATTTTCTGAAAAATTTTCCTCATCCTCTGAGGAGGTCGGTTCTATTGCCCCCCCAGATGCATTTTCTGGCTGCGCCACTGGAGGTAGGTGAGTGCGGCAATTGAAAAAAAATGCAGTTTATAGTCTATCTAATATACAATGCAACATACAATATTTTATCTACGACTATCCGTAATATTCATATTTAAATAAAGAAATTTCAAAATTAAGTTAAACTTCAAAACACTAATCCACAACTACAATTGTTTTCAATGCACCCTTAGATCCGACTATACACAAGTGTGAAGTTATGTTACTTTTTTACACTTTTTGCTTCTTTTCACTGTTACCATAAACATATGTTTTACGCACAAAAAAAAATAATGAAAAAAGTAGTACAGTTTTTTTGAAAGTCGTAGAAAAAAGAAATTATCCATCTGTATTTACCGACACGGTAGCTCAGTCAGCTAAGATGTATTGTGGGAATATGCTGGGCGCACTGTCTATCGCGTACTGAGTTCGATCCCCAACCCCAGCACTGACAATGTCTGTGGGTATGGATGTATGTCTGCGTTTTTCTAAATGTGTAACCCTTCCGTGCAGTCTTAGAGATTTGTGGTGTATTTATGTGTTGTATTAATAAAAAGTGTTGCTCTAGAAAGAAATGTCCATTATTATATGGTGCCTTTATATGTAGGTATTGGAAAAATTTATTTATTACGTTAAAACTAATGAGATAACCGTTCTGATTTTTGCAGTGTTTGGTAACTGGAAATATGTCTTCGTTCTTCTTTGGAGACGCGCTGGAATATAGTTATCAACATGTATCCACTGCAAGCTTGCAATTATGATTTTAGTAAATGTTGACATAAAAACAATACAACGTATATCACGTAGACATTATATGCACTGTCTGCATGCAACTTTTAATGAAAGCTGTATTAATTTACGTCGCCTACGTGAAGCTTATTATGTGCGATATTACTTTTTGCGAAATGATACGTAATTAAAATAAATTAACTACCTTAATTTAAAATTATTAATATGTATTCCATGCCCATGCAAATCAGAACACAGTTATAAATAAATACAAATAAATATTTTGCAATTATAATTTTAATAGGCACATGTTATATTTTCCTTCATCGATATTAAAGTATATTAAAGGGTCAAAAGTAATACGAGTTTGTGTTATTATTGCTCTCAATTCCAATTTTATATTACATTACTACTTAATTTGTTACTGATGGATTGTAATTTAATAAAAATCATTATTGTGCCATTATATTAACAATTTCTATACTTTGCTTCAGTTGTACTATGGTCAAAAAAATGTTTAATTTCTATTCTATTTACAAACGTTCATGCTGTTAACTATTTCTTGAATAAATAATTTTTAGAATCGATCTAAAGTATTTCAAGAATCACAACGTACAATATATAAGTTCTCTTAGTTAGAGTAGTTATAATAGACTAGAATTTCGTTCGGGTGGAACTTCGTCTGCGTGGAATTAAGAACATTGGGATACTAACCCAATGCACATTCATTGCATTTAAGGAAGCCGTCTTCCCATAGAAAAAAATAATTATTTTAATCGACAATAAAGCACATGGGTGGTATTTGTCAAATTTCATGCTCAAAAACATCCTTTTCCCTGTTCACCCGCTCGGGGGTGGGGTCTCTTTTTAAAAATCGTCGAATACCTACGTCTATCCTCATTTCCTCAAAAAATCCGGTCACTTCAATATCACGTTTCTGACGCGATTTCAGAGATACGGATACCTCAGCACATGTGGAGTAATTGCCGCCCTCACTGTTATGGGACATAATTAAAAATTCGTTTCAATTGTCTAATACAAAGTTGACTATTTGTTTACGAACCTCCTCTTGTGAGCCGTTAAGAATGAAAGGGAACGGAATAAACAGGCTCCGTCACCTACAATTGGGACAACATACGTACAACTTCTCCATTAATACTTAGATTTTCTTTAGCTATTTCGTTAAAAAAAGGAAAAATTCACACATTTCCCAATCCTTGCAACCATTGGAGACATTGGAAATGATAACACCATATATGAAACATAATATTAATATTAAGTCAAAATGACTTAATTATAGAAATCATTTTCAGTATCAAAATGATATACTTTATCAGACTGACGGCCGTTTGCACTGCATGTGTTTAAACCATCTACCACCCCTGTATTGACCCCCTTCAAAAAGCGAAAATCGAAATTTTGTCTTACACGTATCTAATAGATTTCAACAAATAATATTTCTGCCAAATTTCAGGCATCTAGATCGTTTCTGAAAAAGCCTAAATTTTCAACCCCCTTTTTCACCCTTTGAGGTGTCCAATTTCGAAAAATCCCTTCTTAGTGGATGCCTACGTTATTCGAGGAACTTCTATGCAAAATTTGAAGTTTCTAGACCCAGCGGTTTGAGCTGAGCGTTGATAGATCAGTGTCCGCGTAGAATTAAGAACATTGAGATACTGACCCACCCTCCATTGCATTTAAGGAAACCCACTTCCCATCCACTGCACAAGAGGAAATGCACTGTGCATCCATAGTCCTCGAGAAAACCCACTGCGTATCCATAGTGCCCGAGAAAACCCACTGCTCATCCATGGTGCTTGGGGAAACCCGCTGCGCATTAATAGTACTCAAGGAAACCCACTGCGCATCCTTAGTACTCGGAGAAACTCACTGCGCATCGCAATTTGTCTATTTTTGTGTTAGAACGAGTTAAACAAAAAAATTATTATTTTAATCGACAACAGAACACATGGGCGGGTATGTGTCAAATTTCATGCTTAAAAACATTCCTCTCCCTGTCCACCCATTCGGGGAAGGGGGAGGGGGGTCTCTTTTTGAAAACCGTCGAATACGTGACTCCTTATTTTCTCAGAAGAGCCCGTCACTGGAATGACACGTTTCTGACGTACGCGATTTCAGAGATACGGATACCCTTTAGATCATCTACCACCCCGGTCTTACCCCTTCAAAAAGTGAAAATCGAAATTTCGTCTCACTCGTGTCTAATAGATTCCAATAAAGAGTATTTCACCCAAATTTCACGCTTCTAGGTCTAACCGTTTCCGAAAAGTTTAAAAACCACCCCCTCCCCGTTTACCCTTTCGGGGGTCTCTTTTTGAAAATCGTCCAATACGTGTCTTCTTATTTCCTCAGAAGAGTTTATCGCTCGAATAATCACGTTTCTGACTTACGCAATTTCAAAAATACGGGTGCGCTTTAAACCATCTACTACCCCTGTTTTGACCCCTTCAGAAAGTGAAAATCGAAATTTCGTCTTACACGTATCTAATAGAATTTAACAAAAAATATCTCTCCCAAATTTCACGCATCTAGATCTAACAGTTTCCGAAAAAGCCTGAAATTTCAACCTCCTTTTTTACCCCCTAGGGGGTCGAATTTCGAAAAATCCCTTCTTAGTGGATGCTTACGCCATTAGAGGAAACTGAAGTTTCTAGACTCATCAGTTTGAGCTGTGCGGTGATAGATAAGTCAGTCAGGGTATCCTTTTGATATATAGATTTGTCGAATATATTATGCCAATATATTATGTATATCTATAAATAAGTCTATATAATGATATATCAGATTCGTCATTTAACATACCATCTGAATCGTGCAGTGACGAATTTGCTCAACATTACATGCCTACAACAGAGGCGTCCGATCTTATTCTTCCTGTACTATACACACTTGAATAGCTAATAGCACAGACCTACAACATGGATTTTAAAATTCATGCCTCACAGGTATACGTTTTTAAAAGAAAACTTTCAAACGATGAATTGGAGCAAATGGCTGATGCTTAAAACAATTTTTTAGGCCTTTGTTTCCTATACTCATACTATATTAGAATCTTATTTTTTACCGCGTTTAATCGAGTAGGGGATAGTAATGGAGTTGGTAGTGGAGATGCTGATGTCAAATAGTATATTATGCAATAAGCACAAAATGAGGCTCATTTGCCATTGCCATTTTGTGCGAGTTGCATACTATACTTTTTCTACGACAACCTACTATTCACTTTCAATATTCTAATAAACATTAAGGCTAGGATTTTGCAGAGTGAGAGGGAAATATGAGTTTATTTTCGGTTTATTATAAATATTTAAAAAACATAAATTATATAATCTTTAAAATAATTTCAGATACTTCCCATTGCTCTAAGGAATAAAACCGTATATAGTCTTTATCATTAATTTTGTATATAGTCAAATGCCATACTTTAATAATGAAATTAGGGACTATTTTCAATATATGTAATATATGTTATATGTAAATATAACAGAAATTTATAATAAAAAAACATATAGTTGTATTCGTTAGAACAATAGCAAGTATCTAGAGCAGTTTTAAGATTATACTGTGTGTAGTTTTTTAAATATTTACAATAAATCAAAAATAAACGAATATTTCCCTCTCACTCCGCAAAATCCTAGCCTTAATACAAAGAAATATGCAAATATCCGTAATGTAACTATAAAAATGTTGACAGAAATACTGATGACATATTCAAGAATCCCGTGGCTAGTCATATTCTCAAAGCAGCCGTCGCTCTAGTCGCCGCACTAGCCACAACGAACCATCCTCAATTTTCACACGTAACACATGATGGTTCATAATGAAACAGTTGTTAGGCAAGTTGCTAGGCAAGAAATGCAGTGTGAATCATAACGTGTTTATGTAGTTAAGTAATATGATATTCTGTGCAAAATGTAGCAGTTTATGATTTTTACGATCATTTACAGCCATTTGCACCGATTTCATTTTAAGCGACGAATAAGTAATCGAGGTTTAATTTTTAAACCAGATTTAAGTTAAAGGCGGATCTAGAAATTTCAATAATTTTTTTCTCGTCTGTGACGCATGGGACCTGGGACCCATACGAAATATGGATAGGGACTCCCGTTTAAAATTATTCTTTTTTATCATAGACATTTTACTTTTCATCAAAATGCAACAATAGGTTTTGGAGTTTATGAAAATATTTTCATTATTAACTAAAATACAATGAACTGAAATTTTGTAATTTACAATTTAACAAACAAAATTTCAATTCGTTGTATCTCAGTTAGTAATGAAAACATCTTGCAGATTTGGGTTCTAAAGTACTGTTCGTTTTATTGATAGTTTTAAGGGAGATATTTATAACCATTATAAAAGGTCTTTTTTTGTTTTATGCCGGGTTTACTGTAGCTTTTAAGAGGTTATCTAGTATAAACAGTTTTACGATTAGTTTTATTATATAAACTTAATAACCTCTTGTAGATTGTGATAAAACTTAAATTGTTACTTGAGCAGTTATTGGCAATAGGATGCATAATCTATATTCAAACTAAGTCTCCAGAAATATATACAGTTCATTTTAAGTTCACAAATGTATTTGTAATTGTACGATTCACTCTGCTAAATTAGTTAGTATTCTGGCCGCTTGTATCTTGAATAATGCCGAGTTCGGACCAGTCCTTTTCACTACGTGTCTGATATTCTCCTCTATTGATTAATTTTCAAGATAACGCAGCTGTCACCTCTCAGCTGATAAACCACTGTGCGTCGTGTGCACCCTTACTTTCGTATAGGTCATTCATTTCGCAAGGTTCACTTTTCATTTCGGCGCGATTGAGCAAAGGGAGCGAGTGAAATCTTGAAAATGCGGAAGACCGGGAAATCTGCCCGAGTGCATTCGCGTTGCACTTAATATGTTAATTTTCACGATTGGGTGCATAATATCCAATGACCGATAGCGGGCGGTTCTTTCCTTCAGACAGATATTTCGTTGGGTACGAGAAGTGACCCAGTTAGTTATTGACCTGTTGGCATTGCGAGGCGGAGCTCACGATTCTCCAAGCCAACTTGATGTTGTTGCACTTGTCGTTTGCTAGCTGAACTGACACTTGTTTGATTAATTTATTGCATCAATTTTACTTTACAAGCATATTACTTGGTTATGAACAAAATTAACGATTTATTGAGAGAAACTTTAAAGATTTATTGCGAAACTATCCGCACACATTTTACGTCAGCAAGTTGACTACTATTTATGATCACGCAGATGAACTTTAATTCAGAATGTGTTTCAAATCATAGTCGAGGAATAAAGACGGAAAACACGAAAAATGTCAGCCTTTTCCATTAATTACCTTTACAGACAGACATTATAAATATATAAATATCTATTACAAATACCTTCGTAAAAATAAATTTACGTAAAGAGGCAAAAGTAGGTAAAAGCTAACGTGCCTACATGAATTCAAAAACAAAATATCTGACGTTACTGATGTTTATGAAATTGGTTGATAATGTAAATAACCGAATATTTCTTATATTAAATTAGGCAACATTGAATTAAGCTACCTCTTCTTGCCTTGGTATATACAGATTCGGCAAATGTAGTTTTACATATCCTGTGATAAACGAGAGTAAGAAAGAAAACAAAGAAATTAAGAAAAGAAAGTCGGATGTACTGCTCCCAGCACGTTCCACACTTCGTGAAATCTCATTTTTCTACACCTATTTATTATATGACAATTATTATCATTTTCTTGGTGAAAAATCGTACCTATAATTCACTGTAGTGAATTATAGATTCATAATTCACTCATCCGGCCAATCACAAATACAAATTCAAAAATAACTGTTTCGTTGATTCAATAATATTTTAAATCGACCGCGATCAACTCTTGCTGCTGCGGCTGACAATCAACTCGCGTGACAGTGACAAGTGTACCGCCATATTGTTGTTTACGTTTTCGACTTCTTACGAATAGGTACCGCTTCCCGATAAATATTTATATATGCAATGCATGTTCTTTTCATGTTTCTTGTGCACTTGAATGATATACATTGCCTGTGTTAAGCATATGCTTTTCACATGGAATTTAAATGCAAAGTGACCGGTCCACACATGTTAATGTCATATACATTGCACTATCCGTTTATATATGCAATGCATGGTCTTTTCATGTTCCCATATCCGTTAATCATATTCTATGCACATGTAATCTACACTGTAAAAAATGATGTAAATTTACCATCGTTGCGTGTAAAATTCCCATGTATTTTTACCCGCAAAGAGACAGGAAAATTTCCATTTAACAGGGAGATTTACCCCAAAATATAAGAGAAATAAAAATTTTCCACTCTCTTTGCGGGTAAAATTCCATTACTATTGGGGGTAAATTTGCTATGGAAAAAAATCCGGTCTGGATAAGGGGCAATTTTATTACCCCTTATCCAGGCAGGATGATTTGCGGCACTCGCCTACGGCTCGTGGGCTCAAACATCATCTTCGTGAATAATGGCTATCATAATCTCTCATATAATAATATACTATTTTATCACATTTTCGTGTGTCAACGCTTTTAACCGCCTATGAATTGTAGTGGGAATAGACACGTCTTTTCCTAATTTTTCTCTTTTCTTTCTTGCGCTCGTTTATCTCAAGGCATAAGTATAAAACTACATTTGCCGAATGTGTAAGTGAGAAAAATTTAGATACCTGCTCATAATCACACAAGTACGCAGATATGCTTTTTTGCTCTAGTAGAGCAATATACTTATATTCATGTGCAATATGGGTCAAGATAGCGCCATCCAACGCCTATTATAGTGTGGTGATCCAAGGCGCTTCACGTCCTCGATGTTACATGTTGTTTGCTTTGCAGAACCAGCCAGTTACAGATCATAGTCATCCTTGTACAATTTAAGTGTTGCTCTCAAAATTATATTAATCTGTTAAAATTACGAGTTACCGAGTAGAGGAGAAGGTACAAATAATTAAATGGTACTGCCATGGGCGTTCAATGCGCGATACAATGGAATATAGGATTTTCCTATGCCTCAATCTTGGATCCCCGTACTGCATGTATATTTGTATATAAGAGTACAGATAACAGGAAGAACAAATAAGCGAACAAAAATAATAAGGTATGGATGGACAATCAGACATTATTGGAAAAATGGTCTTAATGTATTCAAGGAAAGCCAAAATACATTTATTATTTAAAATGTTATAGTCAAACAAACCTTTATTCAAATTTTCTTACGTCCGTATTTAAACAAAAGGTGATTAATTTGTGTTCTGATGTTCTTTGTGTCTGTTAGCGACTTCTGTTGAACCAATTTTCTCTTTTATTTATTTTTATATTTGGATTTTTCTTTTTTTCTTTAGATAAATGGAATATCGTTTGAGAAGTTTAAATGTAAGAATTCGAGAATTATGATTCTCAAAACATTTATTAAATATCTTCATTTTCGCTATGCCCCCCTCCCCCCAATAAATATCAGGAACAATGAGGAAATTTAAGAGAAATTACAGGGCACTTTCTATTGTTATTAATATTTAAGTTATTAATCAAAGTTCACACAATCAATTTAATGGTTCAAAAATAAGCAGCTAGGGCTAGTGGCTCCTCCCTATATTTATTTTTTAACTTATCCATTTGAAATTTGGGGTACATAAACTACCTGTAGAAATGGATTTTTGGACATAAAAATGGCATGAGACCATTTCCGATTTACCTGGAGATAACCGCAACTTTCGATTTGTAAATGGAACCCCCTGTATATTTTTACATATTTGGATTCAAGACAATATTCCGAGTATACCATGAAATCTTCGCGAATTTTTAAGTCGACGTTCAGTTTTTTAAGCATTTTAAGGCATTTGTCTAGAATGCTTTGGAATATCAAAATTTGTTCTACGGCAGGTAGAGTCCAAGGGAAAAATATAATTTTTCGTTTAATTTCATTAATAACTATTTACGAAGCCTCCAAAATTGAACAAATCACTTTTTTATCGAAAACTTTATTTTTCAAATGGGAAGGTGGTGGTTTCTAGTGTTCAATAAATTATAGATTTTTTTCTGAATTCATTCATTCAATCTTTTTTTTTTTTTTGTAGACCTGTGTTATTTTTTTAAAGTTATTTATGTCTTGTCATCAAGTTTCAAGTACCTGTTACCTGTCTGTCTGTCTTTTTTTTGTATGTTAAACCACTCGCAATGTATGTAAATTGCTAAGGGATATTTTTTATTTTTATTTACCTGTTACTGTTTTAAAAGTGAAAATTTGATTTGCACGAAAATTTAAATTTTAAGTTTTTTCATTGTTAAAACATGTAGGTATGTTGTACGTAGTGCAGAACTTACTGTTCGTGTTTTTTTTTTGACTTATTTCTAGTTTATTTGTTCCTTATACGGGTTTTGTAGTTCTTATTTTTTTTATTTGCCTAATTAACATTTGCAACATATATTTTGTTTCTGTTTATCTCTTTTGTTGCTTTATGTAGATATAGGATTTTAGTGTCTAATAAAAATATATTCATGTTATTTTCATTCAGTTTTTTTATTGTATTGTAACCAATTTTAAATAAAAGCTCCTAATTTATAGATACGTTCTAAGCATCTTTTATCGCAATTGACGTAGCTAAAATAGCTTTTTCTGTTTGGCGGCACCAAAAAAGTTATCCTGGACGCCGGGGAAAATCGAGCCAGTCCGACTCTGAATGTTGAGTACAAATATGTCTATTTATCTCAGACTTTCATGATTACGCCGCAGGACAACGCATTTACTGAAATAAATATTTCCTGGACGAACTTGAGCCAGAATATACAGCCTCATTATTGAGGAAAATAGATATCTGTTCACATATCCATGGCATTTTCCCGGCAATTCATTTTTCATAACGGTGTTACATATTACCGAAACTGTCATATCGGTCGGGTGGACAATTTGTCCGAAATACTGTTCTATTACAGTCCACTAAATGCTTGTTCTCGTGTCCGGTAGCATTTCGATTGTTATGTGGGAGGACGTGTGTGGGTGGTGTGGTGGCGGATTTAGGGTTATTTAGGGTGGTCAGCGAGCGGAAGAATGCAGCCGGTGTTTGCGGCGCGTGCGGTGTGCGTGCGAGCGTTAATTGCGCCACATTGTGGTTAAATTTAGGACTGGAACCACACGTTAATCGTTTAGGCGTGCTATTGTTATTATTTACAAGGAAAGTTGACGGGGACTCTAAAATATACTTGAAATAATTCTTGTCTAGATTCCATTATAATGCGGGAAATTTCGGTTCGGGGAACAACGGAAAGTGTTAACTGTTTCATGGAATACAAATATTCAAAGCGAAATACATTAAATATTTTTCAGATTTAATTTATTGCAGTGCGCCAGATGCTGAAAAATGTAGAACAGGGCAGTTAAAATGTTTAAAGTTGTGAACGCAAACTATACATCTTTATTGCAAAATATAATACGATGAGGTGGTTATGGAGGTACCGATAGTTTTCATGTGAAATATAGTTGTTTAACTTTATGAAATAGTAGAACAGGAGCCCGTATCACAAAAAAAGTGTATACTCATCTGTATACTCGTATTCATCTATAATGGCGACCTGTGTGTTCCTCAGGGATCAGTCTTGGGACCGCTACTATTTGTATGTGAATTATCTACCAGATATCCTTCCAGAACTTACTGTGCTTATGCCGATGATAATTCTGCAATATTGTCGGCTAAATCTATTGTTGAACTGAAGAACATTATAAATTAATCAATTATAAAACTTAACAAGTGGTATGATAAAAATATGCTCCATATAATCCATCCGGTTTCAACTTGTTTCAACATACCCGACATTAACTTGAAAAAGTTAAGAAAAACGCGTCATAAAAAAAACGATTCATACCAGGCTGTCAAAGACATAAAACATTTTTCAAGTCACAACAATGAAAAACAAGCATCAGCTGATTTGCTTTGTACATGACATCTATTTTTTTTTAATGTGTAGGTACACTTTTCGTTACATAAAAAAGGGTACTTATGTGCTGACCATCAGTATAATATTATTTATTATCAAAATCAATTTTCCTAACTATTCTATCTCTTGATATATTTTCAAAAAATGCTTAATATACGAGGTATATTGCAAATAAAGCGAAAAATGGCAAAACGATTTTTGAATTTTAAAGTATGTTGTCCCACCTGTCATGCGTGCGGATAGTTGACATATGTTTCTCTACATCCAAAACTATACTTTAAGAAAAGAAAATTGCGGGTAATTAACATTTCGCACAAAAAAGCTATTCCGACTGGCCTATCATTGCATCGTCCTTACATAAAAATAACTCCGCCATTTCTTAGAATGCAACGTCTGAGTGAATACACTATCCGATTAATAAATTATAGTTTAAAAAACTAAAAAACCCACTTTTTGGTACTATATTATTGTATTGTCACCAGAATTGCATAAGTTTATAAAGTTTCAAATAGATACAACAATTAGAACTGGATGACAAGTGAGTTGTAAGATTTGCTTACAATGTTAGGAAGTTTTCAGTGTTAGCAACTTACAGTGTTAGAAAGTCAAGCTAATAGAAACGTGTCAAAAATAACATATTTTACTTCCACATCCACGTTGCTGAGTGTAAGTATAGCAACGCATTTTTTTGCTCAAATAAGGTTTAGAATGTCATGAAATGTCGAAATTATAAGTTTGAGCAAAAAAAATCTGTCGCGTCGGTCTGTCAGTCTGTCTGTCTGATATTGACTTGAAATTTGGTACACTATGTATTATAACGAGATCTGCAACTAGATTATAGTTTGATCTTATTCCGTTGAAGTGTTCGGAGGTAAATGGTGGTAAATGAGGGTAAATAGATGAAGCAAGCAAGTAGGAGTCAATAAAATTGGGATTTAGGGTATGTACGAGAAGCCAAGGTCTCAAAAAATGTTTGGCATCAGCAACCCGCCCTATCACCCCTCATTACCACCCCCACACTATTATTAAAGGGGGTAAAATAAAACTGTGATTTAATGCGTATACAAGAACTAAGGTCCTCAAAAATGATTTTGGTATTAGCGCCCACCTCAATTTAAAAGAGGTAAAAAAATTAGAATTGTGATGCAGTACCTGTACAAGAATAAAGAGTATCAAAAAATTATTTGTAATTGGCCACCTCCATCCCATTATTAAAGGGGGTAAAAAATACAATCGTGATTTAGTGTGTATACAAGAACCACCCAACTAGCGATTTGGTATTTTATAAAAGCTGCAGAAATGTTTCCGATACAAATTTTATAAAACAACATTACTCTCAGAAATACTTTAAAAACGTTATTACGACAGCTATAAATGTAAAATCGGCACCGTCTTATAAAATAATTCAGTTGCTGTTGATATTTCTTCAAGCCTATTGCAACCATTACAAAATAACTGTATAAACATTTCCGCAGACTCTTAGAAAATTCGGTACCGCCCCTATAAAACAGTTATATTGAAGCTTCATTTAATTGCGTTATAAAGCACATATTTCACTGTTTGTTATTATTGCTATAAAACACCAATAAAATAAACTATTTCTTAAATGTATTCAAAAAGTCGCATACATACACTTACAAATATATAATATGCTGATCTCTATATATACCAAGGTTTCAGTGATTTTACTGGATAGTGGCTAAGAACTTACTTAATAATTACACAGCCCCACAAAAAAAAAGTTTTTGATCTGGATGACTGACCATAGTATTTCTATGTATTTTTCGACGCTGAATCCGAATCCGAGGTCGAAAAAAATCGTATACCCCCAAACTTTTGCGCTACAGCCAAAAACAACCCAGAAAATGGGGTAAAACCGTCCCATACATCAGGAGTCAATGAATGGATGTATATGAATGGTGAAAAACATGGGAAGGGAAAATGTTTTATATTCAGTAGTCACTTACTTGAATATTGATTGGAAAACTACCCTTATAATATGCTGAAAACTCCCCCTGTACAAGCATAGAGTATACAAATGCCAATAAATCGCGAGAAATGTTAATGTTTTTATAGTTTGGAATACAGTACATGAATCTTACGCGTATCTCAAAACCACCCATATAACAGGGAGGAAACCACCCTTATACAAAAATAGGCTGCGTGAATAGCAACGGATTGTGGGAAATGGAGAAGTTTTCGATGTTTTAATTCCAGAATAGAATCTTGGGTGACCCTGTTCTACCTTATTCTTAGTCGGTAGAAAAACTACCCCTATAATAGAGTGGAAACCATCCTCATTACAGAATAAAGCACAAATGCCAATAAATCACGGGAAATAACTTTTTTATAGTTTAAGTACAGAACATGAATCTGGAGTGACTCCCAGGGCGCCTCGCTTACTCGTTACCCAAAATCTCTTCTATAAAGGGTGGTAACCACCCTTATATAAGAATAAATTGCATGAATACCAATAAATCGTGGGAAATGTTGGAGTTTTCATTGTTTCAGTTCCAGAATAGATTCTTGAGTGACGTTGATCTACCCTATTCTCACTTGGTACCCAAAATCATTCCTAAAAAACCACTCCTACATAATAAAATGTACATATGCCAGTTTTTCAATTTTTCTTCTAAGAATACCTTTCTTCTCATTTTCAAATGATCTCCTCACTGGCTCCCTTTTATGTTCTTCGTGCGTGTCTCTTTTCATAGACCAACAGTAGTCGGCCATCATGTGGACATCCTACCATCCTTGATACCGATTCTCCATCTTCGAAATATCCTGGTAAAAGCGTTCGCCTTACTCTTCATTGTATTCACCCAAATTGTCTGGATGGCGGACAACTGTTGGTCCATAAAAAGAGACACACACGAAGAACACAATAAGGAGCTAATGAAAAGATTATTTGAAAATTAAAAAAAAGGTATTCTAGGAAAAAAAGATTAAAAAAATGTTCATATTCTTCAGTCAAGCTGCATTTATTGCACGAAAAGATTAATGCAGCTTGACTGAAGAATATGAATATTTTTTTAATCTTGTTTTCCTAGAATACCTTTTTTCTTATTTTCAAATGATCTTCTCTTTGGCTCCCTATTGTGTTCTTCGTGTGTGTCTCTTTTTATGGACCAACAGTTGTCCGCCATCCAGACAATTTGGGTGAATACAATGAAGAGTAAGGCGAACGCTTTTACCAGGATATTTCGAAGATGGAGAATCGGTATCAAGGATGGTAGGATGTCCACATGATGGCCGACTACTGTTGGTCTATGAAAAGAGACACGCACGAAGAACATAAAAGAGAGCCAGTGAGGAGATCATTTGAAAATGAAAAGAAAAGGTATTCTGAGAAGAAAAATTGAAAAACTGGCACATGTACATTTTATTATGTAGGGGTGATTTTTTAGGAATGATTTTGGGTACCAAGTAAGAATAAGGTAGATCAACGTCACTCAAGAATCTATTCTGGAACTGAAACAATGAAAACTCCAACATTTCCCACGATTTATAGGTATTCATGCAATTTATTTTGATATAAGGGTGGCTACCACCCTTTATAGAAGAGATTTTGGGTCACGACTAAGCGAGGTGCCCTGGGAGTCACTCCAGATTCATGTTCTGTACTTAAACTATAAAAAAAGTTATTTCCCGTGATTTATTGGCATTTGTGCTTTATTCTGTAATAAGGATGGTTTCCACCCTATTATAGAGGTAGTTTTTGTACTGACTAAGAATAAGGTAGAACAGGGTCACCAAAGATTCTATTCTGGAATTAAAACATCGAACACTCCTCCATTTCCCAGCATCTACTGGTATTCACGCAGTCTATTTTTATATAAGGGTGGTTTCCACCCTGTTATATGGGTGGTTTTGAGACACGCGTAAGATTCATGCACTGTATTCCAAACTATAAAAACTTTAACATTTCTCCCGATTTATTGGCATTTATATACTCTATGCTTGTACAGGGAGAGTTTTCAGCATATTATAAGGGTAGTTTTCCAGTCAATAATCAAGTAAGTGACTGCTGTATAATAAACATTTTCCCTTTCCATGTTTTTCACCATTCATTTTACATCCATTCGTTGAATCCTGATGTATGGGACGGTTTTACCCCATTTTCGGGGTTGTTTTTGGCTGTAGCGCAAAAGTTTGGGGGTATACGAATTTTTTTGACCTCGGATTCGGATTCAGCGTCAAAAAATACATAGGAATACTATGGTCAGTCATCCAGATCAAAAACTTTTTTTTTTTTTTGTGGGGCTGTGTTATTATTGTAGAGACATGCAGCGTGCAATTTTTAATGCGAAGGAAATTTTACTCTGAATTATGTATCTTTGATGAATTTTAAATGCCCCTCATGTTTACTGACGGTTTCTAATAATTATTGGAATTTTATAAAAATTAATTTCACATTTTAATATTTTTTTATAATGAAATTTAATGCCAATTTGTTTTAATCACCATAACTTTATAATTAGCACATATTAACTGCCACAGATATTAATAAAAATGTAATTTTTAAACTTTTTATGTCTTGTTATATTTACGATCTCGAACGCTGGTCTCATACAGTGGCTTCCCTCTATAAAATTATTTTGTGTTAATAACAAGCACTTTAAGATAATTAAACTATAGGCGATTCCTACAAAACATCTATAAAATAATGTGCTTGTGGCAGGGCCGTATCTTAAATGAGCCAATATAACAATTTTCTTTTTTAAAAAGAGTTATTTTATATTTTTGTTATACCTAACTTATAAGTGAAGAAAAATAACTGTAGCCAAAATCACAAACATTTTGATAAAAACTATAAATTATTGCAGTTAAATTGCATGTTCAGATTTCATTTTAACATCCTTCCTTATTTTATGAAAATTTTCACTAGTAATCTCCCTAGTGCTTGAAAAATGTCCGGTAATTAATTAAAGCACGCAGGGATACGGTAAGAAAATTTCACTCCTAAATTAAATGAAAAAATAAATATAAGAATGACAGCTAGATTAGGTTAGGTTATGTTAATTAGTAGGCTGTGTACTACATAGAAAGGTTGGGTTGATCTATTAGGATTAGCCGTATAAGAAAGCAAATCTCGAGGACATAAAGAAAATGTAAGCTGGATTTAAATAAAGTTCGTTTATGGAATTAAAATTATTTCATTATTTTTAAAATTGTGTTAATTTATTTATTTATATTAGTTATTTAGTCGATATTTTTGTGTCGGTATTTTTTTTTTTAAATTTGTAATTTAATTTTATTATGTTTAAATTCTGACGATGTAACAAGTTTTCTTTATTTTCAAAATTATTATATTGTTGTTTTCGTGCCCACCCGGTACATGCAACATATAGGAAAATCCTCCAGAACCACCTTTGATCCTCACGGTCTCCAGAATACAATTTCGTGAATTATTATTCTTGCAAACATTTTTAAGACATAGTTTACAATGACCCGATTCCAAATATTGCAGAAATGAAAAATCAGAGTTGCATCATGCTATCCAATCCGGAATACTCCAGGGGTCTTTGAGAGTATGTGGCAATCAATGATAAGGAGAATGGACATGTATCATAGCTGCGGGGTAGTAATTTTCAAAAAATAAGTATTTAAATAGCTATTTTTTTCCATTTTATTGAGATTTTTTTTCATTAAAAAATAAATTTTAATTTTGTAGGATTGATTGGATGATTAAAAAAAATTAAAGTTTCCAACCCAAATTAAAATAATTGCATATCTACGATGTTCATTCAAATTTAAGAGATTTGCATCTAATATTAGAAGATTTGCATCTAACTTTAGAAAATTTGCATCTAACTTTAAAACCCTGGAAAGAAATGAAGTGTAAGCGTGGCTTGCTGCAAAATGGCCGTGCCAAATCTAAGTTACAAAAAAAATTATTTCTTTATAAATTACTTACGGATTAAACCGGTGAAAAACAATTAGGCCTGCTTCATGTTAAAGAAGAGGGACTATCAACCCTTTCGATGTTGAAGTCGTAACGGAGAAAAATCGTTCTGACCTTCCTTTTCTCGTAGTATGTAAACCGTGTCACCTCTTTACCCTTTCCACTCTTAAAGCTAAGTTAGAATACCCAGCTATCTTGAGTACAGCTTAGACGTAACTCTGTTGCATACCGTTGTGTTTGTTTTATGAAGTAAATTTGAAAAAGAATATTCGAAACTTTCGCGGTTTTTCACGCTTGAGTTAAATTATGTTATAATTTATGAAGCAGCAATATGCATGCTACAATGTGTTTTTATTTTGGAAGGTGTATTATGCACTTTTATAGTTTTTCGTTTTATTAGGCCAACCTGTAACTAACTATCTATCTATCATCATGCAACTTGGTAATTGTGTGTAACTCTGATGACAATAAAATATAGTATACTCAATATTATATGTTCAAAATGGTCGCCGCCCCAAGATGGCGAATTATCTTTTTCTTTACAACCCCCTTGATATGGGTATCAAAAGACTTGATAATATATAAGTATAAAAGCGTGGGGCGCTTTTCATTTAATCTAATGATGTCTTCAGCATTTTAATTATCGAACCTGTTCGAAACAGCGTTCGAAAAACGCCCCACGCTATTATATTCAAATAGTAACGTTATACGAGGAAAATATTTAAAAAGGACGAATAATTTTATCATTCGTATCAAGTTAACATTGCCAGTTCATAATTGTGTCTACGAGAAAATATATAATAATATATGTTTTTACGACTGTGTATTGTTTTATGGTGCAACAATGGAAAATTTAATCTTTTTTTTAGATTTGTACTGTTTAAGAGGTGCTCTCATAAACAACAACTTTTTTCTAGTTTACATAATTTGTTCAACCCTTACTCACACCATTGCGTCTCTAACCACTGAAATTTATGAACACAATTTTTATTAATAGTACATTTTTAAAAAACGAGTATAAGGGCACAAAACCCTTTAGAGGAATCTGAAGCCTTGACAGTTTTCTTTAACAAAAGTTGAACTTGAATATCTATAAGTTCGCCACTGCTGTCGCAAGAAAATTTTAAACCTAACTAAATTATGTCTTCCTTAATATTATGCATATCAAACTCAGAAAAACATCTTGAGTGTTCGAGATTTTTGAAAAACCTATACCCTTTTTAAAAAGCAACACCTTGTATCTATAAAAATAGGTCATTTAAATATAGGTTTGCATGAACTTTTTGTCTCAGAATGAGTAAAAAAATCACCCATTAAATATTTTGCAACCATTTAGAGCCACTCTGAATAAATCTTTAACAACTCAGTCATTACCTCGTTGAGCTACTTCCTAGTAAAATAATTATTGTAAGATTTACTACGAGCACCTCAGCGAATAATTGGTTACTTAAGACGTACACGTACAATCCTGAGAGTATTTGTTAATGTCACAGAATCGTCTAAACCCTCTACTTGAACGTCATATTTCTTTGGGTGTGGACATATTAACATCATTAATAGTCACAATTTCAAGCAAGCACATCCCTAAGACATTAATATAAACCTAGTTTAATCTGTTTAATGTACTCCACTACATGTGAAGTGTTGTGTTGTCCGCCGTCCCCATTTCACATCGTAAGTTATGATGAGATGATGTACTCGGTGCCCAAATGCAGTGTGATAATTAAGTGTCAGTAGGTGATAATAAATGAGGGTCTACAAGTGTACGGTAGGTTTAAGTGACGCGTCGCCACCGCCATCTGATTAATGACCTTAACTTCATGTTGAACACGTTGGGTTTTGTTACCTAAACACCAAAACAACGACTGTGACACGAGGTGTCTTATTAGGTGACAGTTGATGCTTACACGAGCTACTAAGAGGGTCATTAGTTGTCTTTCCTATCGCGACATAACACCAACCGTAAACAGTTAAGCGCCAGAATATTCAACATTCTGCGACACAATTTCAGAAAGTTATATGTGTGGGTCGCAGGGCATGGTTTAGTCCTCGACTCTAAAATGGGGTCTATTCATTGCTTAAAGTTGTCGTGGCTGTTTACTCTACAGAGGACTGATACAATCAGATCAAAGTAAAACTTTATATTGAGACCGCAGCGCCGCCCCAAATATGTGCTTTCTTTTCGTGTATGTAAAATTCATGAGGACAATATTTGAGTAGGTATTTATTCTGTCCTGTATAAATTGAAACACAAAGTAGGAATTATGTCTGCACAAAAGTTTAATTTGACTTAACTATACAGATAAATCATATTCTGATAAACTATGGGCGAGCAATACTGACATTACATGAAAAAAATATAAAAAAAATATGTCCTAAAATTAGTTCAATTTTTCTCTCCAAAGAAGGTTATTTATAGATTAATGCGAGACGTCATAATTTACATAATTACGTTGTGATACGGGTCCAAGGATCTTTAGATCCTTTTTATAATAACATATTAGTGTACAGAGTCATTTCTGGGCATTAACAATATCCCAATGCCCAATATCTTTTTTTAGGGACAATCTTCTCCTGGCTTTTCCATACTATTAAAAATCTATATGAACCGATTTATACCGAATTTTCAAACCATTCTGGTAAAGAAAATCTATAATAGTTATTTTCCTGACAAGTGCGGACAAGCAACTCTTAGGAACAACATTTTCTCTACGAGTGTGATGAAAATAAAAAACACATGAACATTTATTCTGTTGAAAAAGAAACGTACATCACCTAATAGTACAGTACCTAGAGGTAAAAAATACGAAAAATTTCGGAATAACCTCATATGTAGATAATACTATATTTTAACGTAAAACAGTATTTTTGGAAAAAAAAAAATTACTGAGCAATTACAATAACAAAATGGCGACATTTTGTTAAAGAAAATGTGAAACCGGACATTGAATTGGCCATAACTTATTTATTTACTTCCACATCCAGTGGAAGTATAGTAACGACAAAAAAATTTTTTAAAAATTTGTATTGTTCAAATAGGCTTAGAATGTCATGAAACGTCGAGATTTCAAGTTTGAGCGAAAAAAAATGTCTGTCTGTCTGTCGGTCTGTAACTTTTTTTGTGTGCACGTTTACTCTGGAACCGTTTGAGATATTGACTTGAAGTTTGGTACACATATGTACTTTAACGAGATCTATATTTTCATCATGTTCCGTTTTACTTTATCCACCCCCACTACCACCCCCCATCACCACCTCCACCCCACTACCGATGTGGGTTTTATGGGTTTTTGAGGATTTCAAATATATTATTAAAGTTCCATAAACAATTATTTCCACATACAAAATTTTTTCGTTGTGAGTGACTTGGATAGAAAATCTGGATGTGGAAGTAGTGATTCCTTGGGCAGCGGTTTTTCATTAATAAACAAACTGAGTAATTTGAACAAAATTTTCTCAATTTAATATTTATTGTTATAATCGTATATAGCATTCAACTTGCGGTAATGGTAATAACTCACTTGATGAATTATATCTGCGTGAGTTATTATCTACATTACTGCTCGTTGAATAATATACTATTAAAATTTCTTTTAATATATTGAATGAAAATTATAGAAAGTAAAAAAAAATAATTAAACCGGTAAAATAATAGAAATATTTCAAACAAATAAATAAAGCTGCCTCAAGTATTATATAAATACAGTGCTTCAATTGGGTTGGTGCTTCATTGTCGACATTGGTAACTTTGTCATCTGAAACGAGTGTAACCAGTGAAGTTAGAGTACTGAATTTTTTAATTTAGAAACCCAATGGTATTTATAGGAAGATGATAGATTTCTTCGATGCACACTGCACATCCAGTAAATTGTTGTTTCTATAATCTTTTGGTAGAAGTTCGTAACATGAATCCTACCAAGAAGTAACTTTGCAAGTGGAAGGTTTTAGGTTTCGTACTAATATTGTAGGAGCATTAAACTCCAGTGGGGTCAGTAAGCATTCTGGAAAGATTTAGTAAATTCATGTAGTACGGTTACAGGACTTGTCATTATACAGAGTGCATCACGGTTACTGGCCTATTAGAAATTTCAGAAAAACTACAAATAATTTGAAGCTGAAAATTTAGGAGGACTTTTCAGGAGTGCTCCATTTAATGAAAATAACGTGTCTGACACTTCCGGTTATACAGGAAGTTGACATCAGCTTCTTTACTTTAAATGGCATGCTATATTTCTTATGCCGGATTCGAACATCTATTCATTATTTCAAGATAACTTTAGATATCATTCTCTATCTAAAAAATCAATAGTTTTGAGATATTTCGATTTTAATGAAATCTCATACGAAAACTTACCCATAGTTGGAAATTAAGAACCGTCGCTACGGTAAATGTCGTTAACCAAGTTTCCTCCCATAGGTCTATGAGAGATGGAGTTTATATGGGCTCAAGTTACAAATGCCCCAAAATATACAGGGTTCCCAGAAAATGAGGTCCAACTTCGACAACTTCGACCTCCATTAAATTGCCTATTTCAAAAGGAACATACTGTATTTTATAATCATATTGGCTTCCCTTTTTTTATTACCTTTCAACCTATATATGAATTCGCTATAGCTAAAATGTACGGTTATTGGGTTATTTAAAGTTATTTAGAAAAATGGTTAAAGCCACATCAACATCGACAATAGTTCTCGGAATTCGGTTATGCCCCTGATCAATAATGCTCAGTATACTTGATATATTCACTGTTTCTAAATAAGTAGCCCCCCAATCACACAGATACTTTGAAACGAAGGAAGTCGCATTATATGTGGCGTTTAAATTTTAAATTTAAAATAAACCTAATATGAGCAAAAAATTAAAAAGAAATTATTTGAGGGCCTGCACTCTCTTAGAGAAGCATATTCCATTTAGTTATATTTAGCTAAATTATATATTATAAGGGCATAGCAGGATAAGCATGTGTTAGCTGCCCCCTCACCAATCGGGTCGAGATTTTGAGCACAAGTTGACAGTAGTGTTAGATGAAATTTCCCAAAATATTATTTTTGGAAAATCATTTTTACGGGAGTTATGGGGTGAAAAGAAAAATGGAAAACAAAATTTTTCTCAAGAACGCATAAACCGATTTTCATGAAAAAAAATGTATGTTGTGGCTTTTGATGGCACAAACGTAGGAAAAATTATTGAGTCCGTTTGTCGGAAGTGGTGAACAAATTTTTTCAAAATTATTTTTTTTTTTTTTAGGGGATATTCTCGAGGCACACCCATCATTTCCTTACAAATAAATGCTTATATACCTCTTTAAAACATATCCAATTTTCAAAGCGATCGGTACAACGTATTCAAAATTGATAATCACTGGCGTACTGCGGGCGTACATTGGGGATTTTCGTAGTTAGTAGTCCCAAAAACGCCTAGAGCCTATCAAAGTTGACCAATACAAATATTTTTTTTTTTTATTTCTAAACGATCCCTCACGAGCTTTTTTGATAAAAATGACTCTGCATTAATAGAAGTTGGTTTATAGTCCTCTAATTTGAGTGCTAATGAATGGATTTTGATGAAACCTTGTTCAATATGCTTATAATGACGTTAATAAAAAAGTTGAAAAAAGATTAGAGTAGGAAATGACCGGAAGAGGTAAAAAACACCCCCTTTATCACGGGTTTCGTAACTTGTAGAGTTAGGTCAAAAATAAAAAAAAACATTTCCAAAAATAATATTTTGGGAAATTTCATCTAACACTACTGTCAACTTGTGCTCAAAATCTCGACCCGATTGGTGCGGGGCCAGCTAACACATGCTTATCCTGCTATGCCCATTTAAGATAAATTATATTAGTTGCTCTAAATTTTTGTAATATTTAATTATGCCCTGAATTTGTGTATGGAAATTGTACACAGACTTGAATATATACATGCATACTTAGTTTCGACTAGAAGAACTATTACACCCACCAGAAATAAGGCACTTTAGTAAAAGCTAATTAGGAGTGTAGAGTAGTAGCCTTAATGGTAACATATTAATTACGCGTTATCAACGTTAAACTGCTGTCATCAAGTAGGCCTCTGTGGAGGACGGTAGTATCTATGGCGCTAACAAAGTCATAATGTTGCAGTAATCAGAGCAGCCCATGGGACCGCTCACATATCTTGGTCGACCGTGGCTGGCTTCCGCTAGGGGACTTTTGTGTAATTAAAAATCTCCATTCAAAGTCGACCCTCCTCACAAATACTGGAAGTACTGAACAAAACAGGCTTTCACACGCAGAGGCCACAATGAACTCGGAAAACTTCGAATGCAGATAATCAATAGTATTTATTCACATCGAAATATTCGCAGATTTTTAGATATTTTGAAAGAATATACGAGTTCTTGGTTCTAATGACAAATAATACTGAAAAGAACTGAAATGTATGAAGTTAACGTTTAATAATAATGATAATAATAATAAGAATAAGGTTGAGGGCCTAGTGTTTTGTATTGGCGTATCTGAATGGAGTAATAAATGTCCAAATATACCGGAGTTTTATTCTATAGGCAAATATCCAAACTACATGTGGTTCACATCCTTACATACTTTCGGCATGCCCCGTTCATGCAGTGTCTTCCTATATCACCGGGCACAATGTAGCTGTTACCACCATAAAGGCAGGAAATAAATGCAGACTAGCTGCTATATCAAGATTTTGTAATTAAATTGATGGTTTTATTACTCGGCAGCTTTGGAGGTATCATGCCGTCTTTTCTTAATGAATTAAATACCATTCCTGTCTGTAGATCGGCCTCCACGCCACAGGTGTCCAAAATGCAAAAGACAACTCCTAGGTTATTTCTCACTGTGAAATCATAAGAGGCTGCGTATTAGGAGGTGCCAATACCGCGCTGACCCACAGTCTCACATTGCGAATGCTTGGGATGAGATTGGAAGGTTTAAATGCCCTACTACTCCGGACGGATTATCCTTCTGACGATAAATGAGAAAAATAATACGAATAATTGCTACCATTATTCATTGGCCAAACCCATGGATAGGAGTATGAACCACCTATAACCACCGGAGATACTCACACTCATTTATTTTATGTGGGTGCCCCGAAACTTCATGCTTTCGGAAAGCGTGAAGTACAAAATGTTCTGAAAGTGGTTCAGGAGTACGCGGGGTCAATTGGAAAGAAGTTCGGATTAGACAAGCGCTCAGTCGTTCATCTCAAGGAAAGGCGATCCGGGGAATTCTTTTCGGGGATCCAGGGAAGACACGCAGCTGCTAACTGGAAGCAAGATGAGATATTTGAATGTTGACTTATATGTGGGTGTGCAATATCATCACATCCAGAATGTAAAACAAACAAGCTAAAAACGTAGGTACTCTTCGCCAATTTACTGAGCTTTTTATATAATTGTTGCATATTCTATAGGATACTCTTCGCAGTTTCTTGTAAATAATGTTAGTTTTTGGACATCCTAAATTTTGTGATACCAACTTTGTTGTGAAAAAAATATATAAAAAAAATTGAAAAAAAAACATCCAACCTGCATGGGATTCGAACACACGATCTTTGAATTACAACAACAACAACAACAAACAAAATTTATTAAATATTATATGGTACAAGAATGTGTCTCATCGGATCCCATTCCGGAGCCAGTCCGACAACCACGGCGGTTCGGCTTAACGATACTTAAGTTATTATTAGTAACACCTGTCTGCCGTAGGTAGGCTTAAAAACTAAATTAATATTAGGAAATGTACCCACATGGGTCTAAAGACTAGTTGAAACACTATAAGAAAAAACCCGTTCGAGCAAATGACGTCCTTGTGGTCTGACCGTCGTCAAGGAAGATAGGGTAGTTAAAAGGATATGATTCAAAAGTTTGGATTTATAAGATGTTATCGGCCTAGAAGGAATTTAGAAAGACAAGAAGAGGACAAAAGAACAAACAGGATAAAAGAACAAACTTGTACAAACATAAAGAGGGTGGAGAAAGGGATTGGAAAGATAAAGGGTAGAGTAGATGTAAGTTTTCGTAGAAGGAAAGCAAGGCAAAACTTTAGTCACTGGACCACCACCTATTGCTACGAAAATTAAATGTTTCATTTTCTTGTTTTCTATGTTTTTCAGGAATTTGAGGTCTAAAAAGACTTAGGAGCAATTCCTTCTTTGTTGCCCTATCAAAATATAAAATATGTGTTGATTGTGGGTGTTAATAACAAATTCGATACAAAAAGAAACATACCTCAGAAATAAGATGCAATTATGTTTTACAACAAATAATTCTCCCTTTATTTAATAATTTAATATTAAACTTTCTTCTGCAAGGAATTAAAAAGTTATTTTTAATTTCTTACCGAAGAAAGTTAGGACATAATTCAGCCATGTTTTTTGAGAGTGATCCTCATTCAAATTATGGATGCGAGACACTCTTGAATAGTACGAGCTGTTTTTTTTTTCAGATTACGTCTTAATCTTGTTAAGCTAACAAAGTTTAAAAGTAAACGTTTATATTATTATTTTTTAACTACTAAAAATCGTTTAATCGTTACGGGACTACAAACTAATCATACGAGAATGTCTGAAAATGTAACTTCTGACAGTGAAGACTCCGAAGAAGATTAAATGTTGATTTTGACGTTTCGTTGTTTACAGTTTTTACAATAAGAATTTTAAAAAAATAATAATAAAATAAAAATTACAAAAAAAAGTAGGTAATTGAATTATAAAAAAATATAAAATAAAAAAGGGATGATCAAGTCTTTCCATCCTAAAAAAATACAGAATATTAAGTTTATGTTCATTTAATTTTTTTAAAACCTAACTTGTTTTGAGCTAGCAGGACCTTTTAACAAATGTTTGTAAAAGGCCATTCAACTTGCTCACGCATACCACTTTTAAGGATATGGTATTATTCGTATTCTTAAAGCCTAACTTGATTATACAACAAAACTAGGTATTAGTTTTTTTGCTTCAAAAACTAATTTATTCTCCGAATCAGCTGCCCTCAAGTAAATTAGCAACAGTTAAAGATTACGTCCTAGACTACTTTTAACCCCAAATACTAATTCACAGACCTTAAAAACATATAAAACGACGTGTCACACACCCATATCATGAAATATTTGGAAAAACCTGTTTTTTCACTCTCGTTTAGAGCTACTGGAGTCTCTTAAACTTTAAAAATTCACATATTACTAAAGCACCTGAAAGAATACGATCGTGGTTTGGGGCAATGGTCGGAATAAGCTGGAGAATTAGTTCATAGGGAATTCTTAAAATATTGGAAAAAATATAAGATCAATTCTCTCAAGAATGCGGCATATTCGGAGAGATTGAAAAAAGCAGTTGTAGAATTTTGCTCAAAACACATGTAATCAGTTTTCACCCAAGATTGAGTTTGAAAACATTGTAAATGACATTGTTTATTATTATACTATATTGGCATATGTGTTTCTGTGCATAAATAAGTGTACATTAGGGTGGCCCATCTCTATAGGGGGTGAATTTTTTTTGCGTCTCACCCCACGAAAATATACTATTAGACTAGGAATAATTTATGTCAAAGTTTCAGATAATTCGGTGAACGGTAACTCGTGCCGCATTCAGGTATAAATTTGTAGATAAGATTTTATTACGGTAACCCGTGCCGCATACAGGTAGAAATTTGTAGATAAGATTTTATTACGGTAATACACTTAAATTTTACTTAAAATACAAATATCTACCTCTTTTCTCATAATGTTTTATTGGTGTAATTATTTCCTAGAAATTATTTGTTTTGGGAGTTTGGAAATATAATGCACCTACGGTAGGTTTTTATGTCAGTTTGCAATTGTGTTTTACATTGGTGACATTATAAGTTCTAGCATACGTTCCTTTTTGAAAAAACATTTAACGATGGCTGATGTTAGATCCTTACGAAAGAATACTTTCATTTACTTAGTTGGACACTATTCGTCACAAATTATTGGCAATAAATTGCCGTCTAATCTTTCTCTTTTTGACATTTCTCATGCAAAAGCATTGGAGTTGATGAAAATAGATGAAGATAAGCAGTTTTTAATTAACCAAAGAAAAAAGGTCCTGGATTTATGCATGGTATTGATTACCAACTTGCTTCTCAAGAAAAATCAGCTGAGGAGAAATTACAGAAATTATTCGAACGAATGCAACGAAGTCAACAAGAAAAAGCTAGATTAGAGGAAACAGTCACCTGTCCATCATCAAGTAGTAATTCAGCCGACTCCAACGAAAATGAAGATGAAATAAGAGAGAGAAGAAATAAGAAGAGTTGTTACAAGACCAGCCTGGCCCGTCACAGCCAAAAAAGAGGAGATTGTATGGAACATGTAACATCATCACACCAAAAATAGCCGCTGCATTTGATGCTTGCAAAATAAGCGACAGGTATGGAGTCCATATTTTGACGGCAGTAGCAGAAGCACTACGACATGACACCACATCTTTGTCCATCAGCAGAACCACACTTCAGCGCTCTAGACAACGCATCCGCGAAGAAAGAGCTGAAATATTAAAAACTGCCTTCGGTAATTCTGAATTGCCGGCCCCAGTCATCCATTGGGATGGAAAACTTTTACCTTCTCTCACTGGAATGGGAAATATCGATAGACTTGCTATCTTAGTTACTAGTGGAGATATTGAACAACTACTTGGAGTACCAGCTTTGTCCAATTCAACTGGAAGAGAACAGACTGAAGCAGTTTATGATGTGCTTTGTGAATGGAATTTGGACGAAAAGGTAATAGCTTTGTGTTGTGATACAACAGCATCAAATATGGGTTATATAAATGGGGCAGCCACACTATTGCAACAAAAATTAGAAAGAGATATTCTATATTTTCCTTGTAGACATCATATTTTTGAAGTGGTTTTGAGAAGTGTGTTTGACACAAAAATGCCTTCCTCATCTGGTCCAAATGTGCCACTATTTAAACGTTTTAGGAAATTTTGGCCTAAAATAGATCAAAATAAACTAAAAACTGGATTTCAGGTATCAAAAATTAAACACATTTTACAACCAGTTAAAGCCGAAATTGTAAAGTTTCTAAATGCAGCTTTAACTTTGCAACAGCCTCGTGATGATTATAAAGAATTTTTAATGCTGTCTAAACTTTTTGTTGAAGAAGAGCCCACGCACACGACATTCTATCAACCAGGGGCATTTCATCATGCACGTTGGATGGCCAAAGCCATTTACTGTCTAAAAATATTTTTTTCCAAGATCAGTTCCAACTAACTAAAAAAGAAAAAATAGGTATTGAAGATATATGTCTCTTTATTGTAAAGGTTTATGTAAAGGCCTGGTTTACAGCGTCATTTGCTAGTAAAGCACCGCTTCATGACTTAGACTTTTGTAAAGAACTCATTAATTATCAAAATATTGACAAAGAAATATCTCAAGCCGCAAGTAGGAAAATAGTGAACCATTTGTTTAATTCAGTAAATGTTGGCTTATCTTTCTTTGATGACGATATTTCAGTTACCACTAAAAGAGAAATGGTTAAAGCTTTGAATAGGAAAGCACCAAATCAAGAGGGTATTAAACGACTTATGATTAGTAACATTACTGACGTTGAAAACAAGGAAATTCAGGACTTCATATGCGAGAACACTAAACAGTTTTTTCAAAAATTAGGTTTGTCTATGGAATTTTTGGAAAATGATCCAACAACATGGAGGGAAAATGAAAGTTATACCCGATGTTTCAATATTGTAAACAAAATTAAAGTTGTAAATGATGCCGCTGAGAGAGGAATCAAACTTATTACTGACTATAATGACATTTTAACAAAAAATGAAGACCAAAAACAGTTTTTACTCCAAGTTGTAAATGATTATAAATCACAGTTTCCAAATGTAAAAAAAGAAACCCTGTCGCATGCTTTGGCCTAGTGCAAAAAATATTGTTTTTATTACTATATGTCTTGTAGATTTAGGATAATATTTGGTACTATGTATGAAAAAAACGTTTCATAATAAAATACACAAAGATAAAACGAGAGTTTTATTTCAAAAACTTCTAGTATAGTTTTCTTAGACTACGAATTTACAGTAGTATGACACATGTCATAGTCACAACAGATAATGTCTTTGATATTTGTATGACTTGATTAGTCATTCTAAAGATAAATGTTGCTGATTAAAAAAAAAACAATGCATCAACCAAAGAATGTAAATAATTCCATTTACTTTTATTATTGCATAATAATGCATTCTGCGGCACCCCTTGCCTTCAATTTGCCTCAATAATATTTTGAGGGGACTGTCTTTTCTTCAAATAGAACCATTTGCAGAGGTGAGAAATAAAAAATTTCGATTTCGAAAAAGATGGGCCAACCTAGTAAATTGTTAATCATAATCACGATATAAAAAATTAAGTTGTAAGCTTTAATCGAATAAATTGTGAAGAATTGAAAAAACTTTATTTTGCGATTTTTCGACTATATGAACGAGTAGGATTTCAGTTAAAACGGATTTAGGTACTACTGATCAAGCCCCGAAATGGTGTAATTTTTTCCATACCTATCGTTGCTTCAAGCACACCGTGCAATATGAGAAGTGATAATTGAACATAATGATCATAGCCCGTATTTCGGATGACATTCCAGAGACGGACTCTGAATTACACGATACTATCTAATACTTTTGTAAAGTTACAATCAGAAACATCGGTCGCTAACAATAAGTATTATTGCCACACAAACCAAAAAATCTTTAAATACAAAATTTTAATTTTATAAACCTTAGTGAAAGTCCAGGCGAACGCTTATTGAGATGTTTACGTTTCTCTATAGATAAAAAGAGTACCTGACAGTCCAGACAGGTAAAAAATTATTAGTCGTATTATATGGTGTCATTACATAGTAAAGTAATTATTCTTAAATACTGCAAGTTCTAAATATTATTTTTTGGTCGATCTAGACAATATCTAGATTTTAAAGATATAAATTGGATTTTACTATTATTATATAAAACATTAGTAGTTATAGTTGTATTGAATATTGTTCAATGATATGGAGCCCGAAGTATAATAATTATGTTAATAGACTCGAAAGTACCTATTTAAAATAAATTTGTCAAATTCATTTTACATGCATAAACATTAACTCATCGGTTATAAAGCACTAAAAGTAAAGGGTAAAGGTATGAGTAGAAGTGTTGGGGCTATCAATACTGCGTGGCTCACTCGCCCGAAACCCAACGCACACTGCCAAAGCCAAACTAGAGATGAGTTGCTATTTAACAACCTGTTATTTTATAACTGTTATTTGTAAATAGCATTAACAGACTGTTATTTCTGTTCGAAAATAACAGTTGAGAAAACAACAGATAAGAAACACGACGTAGTAAAAATGTTTTTGCTAACTGCTGTTAAACTGTTATTGAGAAAACAGCAGTAGTAGGTAATGAAATCACAACGCAACCATTAATGTAGTTGAATATATTATTGAAGTTCAATATTATTGTGGGTATCTTGAGTCATCGGCTTTATGTATACACTTTTTTGTTGTTATTTTATCATAATATATCCAAATCTTTTTGATTTTCTTCTCCGTGTGTATATTTTCGATTAACGCACACCGAGTTTAAAAATGAAGGGCTGCCAGAGTTGAATATTTTTGTAGAAATTTCGAGCCATCCACTTTATGTACTGACTTTTAGCCGTTTTTTAAATCAATATGTTCAGAGCTTTTATATTTTCTTCTCCAACTGTATATTTTCGTTTACCTGCATCTCTAATATTGTCATTGCATACGCTGTGTTTGGCGTGTTTCTATGCTGGTATTTCTTTATTAATTTAACATGAAACAATAATAATTAAATTCAGTGCTTCACTACTATGCGTCGATTACCCGCTGATATACTATTTCCAGACATGGGTAAGGGAAACTTTCCAATGACTATTTCGGCAGTTTAGTATAATAATGGCGCATCTATTACCGTAATACAAATCGTGGTAATACAAATACAATCGTGGATTTGTGAAGACGCCGGGTTAACATTAAAAATGATGCAAAGCTCAAGTACCTATCAAAGGTGCAATATTACCCTGTTATGATCGCGCAAGTTTTTAATTACATGGCACGTGTCGTCTAACTAACAGGAAAATAGGAATTTATAAGTGATATTCTTAGAGAAACGGCGCGCGGCGTCCTTTTCGTGCCGAATATTTAGACTCATATTTAATTATCTATTGTTAATTACGTGGTATTAATCTGCAATGTAACAGTTTGATTTAATGTTTCCAATTGGATGAGCAGTTAACTACAAAAAGAGATAAGAATTATTATAATTTTGTACTACCCTCCCATGCCGACTCTGCATTTTACGTCAATGTCATCCAAAATACGGGCTCTGATAATGATTTCAGAAAAATCCACTTGAACCAATC
Organism: Rutpela maculata; assembly: GCA_936432065.2. NCBI lineage: Eukaryota > Metazoa > Arthropoda > Insecta > Coleoptera > Cerambycidae > Rutpela > Rutpela maculata. Next base: position 101,889,902 of record OW386291.2, read on the forward strand.
AGATGCTAAACGCTTTCAAAACATACCACTTCAATTAACTTAGTATATGGTTTAGTTTACAGCTATGAAGAAAAGAAAAATAAACTTGCTAAAAGAAGGCAGTAAAAGGAGGATCACCGTATAATGCGACGTTTTTACTAAAACTTTAATGACAACATTTTTCTCCATGTAAGTTCAAATACAGTATTCATGTATGCAAATTAATTTGAAAGTATCACATTGACAACAATATGTGCACCGTAATGAAAAACTTGATTGTATAAGTAAAAAAGAGCGTAGTTTAAGCTGATCCATACAATCTAGATACAAAAGGCACAGGCTGGTAGACGGCATGCAAGACTCTCATCTAGTTATACGAGTCCTCCGTGACTCCTTAAGATTGGCCGTCTCGCTGAACCAGTCTAATCCTATTATTGCTTCACCGAGGCCCGTTTAGCTAGTTGGCGAGCATGACCGCAGTCAACCTGGCCTCAATAGGCAAACTTTGACAACGCTCCGAGTATTTAGAGCTCAGGTGTGTTTAAGTTTAATGAAACTGTAAGAAAGGTATCGATTTTTGTCATTTATTCGTTTCATTTGAGCAACTATATTATCAAATCAGTTAATGAAATAACAACACGAGGAAAAATTAGTTAGAGAGCTTGCATCGCATTTACTTTATTTACATTAGCAGTCATAAGAATGAGTAGACAGATATAGCTATATAAGCTATAATAATAATTTCGGAATCAAATTTAAAAGATTTATTTAAATGTTAACATTTGTATTTTATAATTAATAATATAATTTTTGTTATTTTAATTTTGTTACATCCATGACAATAGTATGTAAGTGAATTCGCTACAAATACTCATACACATACACATTGCAAAAAGAGAAAGTATCAATATTAAATATGCGTTTTTAAAAAGAAAAGTCAGATTTGACGGATAGATGACAAAACAGCAAAGTGTTCAAATAATTAAAAATCATAATATGTGCGATAAAATATCTGCTATGACGTTTCCTCTATCGTGAGCAAGATATATGCCATTTGTAAATTGTGATAAAACAGCATGTATATGAGTGATGCTAAGTGAAATGAAAGCTCACAATCGTTGTTAGATTGAGCGTCTTTCAGTAATTGTAATATGATTGATACAATCGCATGTATTCGACTAATGCTAAGTGGATGAAAGTTCACAATCTATAAATTGAGCGTCTTTGGTAACTGTAAATTGATTGATAAAATAGCATACATTTGACTGACGCTAAGTGAATATAAAAGTTCACAATCGAGCGTTGAGAGCGTCGAGATTGAGCGTCTTTTGGTAATTGTAAATTGATTGACTGAATAAAAAAATCGAATATTTGAATTGATTAATGAATTGAATTGTACTGACAATGATGTTATGTCACATATAATTAGCAAATAATTGATCATTGATACCTTGATAAGATGACAATAGTGCAGGGAGTTATATAAGCAGAGCACTCACCCACACATGTGGCAAATAAATAAAAATGCACATGAAGTTGTCCAAGCTATCGGTTTGCGGTTGAGGAATCTGACGGGTTGTCCAGTCTGTCGTATTGCAGCGGGGGTTCTAGCGATGATTCCAGTGTTCATAATGATGTTGAAATCTTGCCTTCTTGTAAATTCCGTCTGTCAAATACGAATTCTTGACTCGAAGTTGCAGCATACGGCATACCTTAAAATATTTATACCTCGGTTCTCGAACATTGCATCTTATTTAGAGCTTGACATGAAAATGACTTTGACGTTGAAAATTCCATAAATTGATCGATAATTGTATTATTATTGTTTTTGTTCCTTTTTGACTCTTCGTTTTGTGGGATTGGGATACACGGTTATTTATCGCAGTTTCAACTTTAGGTAGATGTACAGTTTTAGTGCCATCAAAAGGTTCTGCGCTTTGGTCAACTTCAGAAAAGTAAGGCTGAAATTGATTAAATTCTTGTTGCTTGTGTTCATTTGGGGTCACCAAATTATAGCTATATAATACATAATAATAATTTCGGGATTAAATTTAAAAGATTTATTTAACTGTTAACATTTTTATTTTATAATTTATTAATAATATAATTTTTGTTATTGTGATTTTGTTATATCCATGACAATAGTATGTAAGTGAATATGCTACAACAGACCATTCTTAACATACTGGACACGGAGTGTCAATGAGTGTAAAAAAATGATGATAATAACATATTTCAGCAGGTCTGGCTTTTTAATATATTAAATTTAAAAAGATTTCATATACATAACAAACATTGCCAGACAAAATTCTTCACTCCAAATTGTTGCAAGACGACCATTAACTTGCACTAAAAATTGTTGCATTTTAGCTACAGTAGCAGAGCTGAATTTTTAATATGATAAAAAAGACATAAATGTTGAATTAGTTCAAAAGCCAGATAAAAATTGCAACTCGAACACCCCGATAGAGTAAAGTAAAAGTTCTAGTAAATGCAAGCAAGATAACCCCACATAGTATGTACAGGTGCGAGTGCGAAAGAGTGCATATATGGAGGTCAATAGTCACGGAATGGTTTTTACTATTTTCATAATTACTTGGGTTATTTTTGTAGACTATTTTTATTCTCTAAAGCATTTTCAACATTTGCAACTTCCATTTTTTAAAAATTCTGTTCAATGTTGTTCATTTGGAAGGTAAGTATTTTTGTGGATAGTAAATTGTTACAAAAAAAAAATCGATTTCAAAAAATTTAATTTTGTAAACGAAGTGATTTATTTACAATTATTTAAAATAAACAAGCAACATTTTTCTTAGTTATCATCATCATCATCGTCACAAGTAATTTTAGACGAAGCCACTTTTCTCAAGTAAAATGTAACTCTCATTCGCGTCACGAAAAAGAACTAACGCTAAGCAGCAACACAGATAAACTACGAATGTTCACAGAGTTTTGAGATCACGTCGAAACAATTACATTGTTGTCAAACAAAAACGTTGTTCACGTACGCTTTGTTCACAACAGCCATTTTATGCGTAAAATTATTAAAAATACAATTACATAGAAATAGTGAAAAAATACGTAAAACAAAACCCAATAACAACAGGTGGCTCGGCGTTGTGGAGCTGGGACCCGGAAGTGTTCTTAGCTCTACTGGGCCGGGGATGGAGTTGTGTCCTTGAGCTTCTGAGTCACTGTTATAACTGTTAATTGTAACAAATTTTATATTATTCTTATTATAGTCACAGTTTTGCTGGTCATTATAATAATTCTATTCAGTTTAATTTTATTTAATACTCGTAATTTATCTATAACCTCTTTTTTATATATATTTTCCTTCTTATTAATTTTCCCACTAAATGCTTATTTATACCAAGTGGGTACTTTTGTGATATTCTGTGTGTATCCCAAGTTAATAAATAAATATAATTATAAGTGTTAAAAATAATAAGTCGCAAGGAGAAAATTAACGAGACGGACCTGTGCATAATGGTAGGCGGGGTGCAACGGGGTTGCATTCAAAGAAGAGAACAGGTCAAGGGCTGAAGAGACTAGAAACGGGACTTAAGTGATAACCGTAAAGTGCATCACATGTGCAAAGACTAACGTTTAGTTGTTGTCAACTTTCTTTTTATCATTTTGCATTTTTATCAGTTGTTAAGTTATTCAATATACAAGCTTGTTACGAACCAGGGTTTCATTTTAACGATAATAACATAACGTAGTAATAACGCAGTAATTATAACGTAGCTAATTATTGTGTGTTTTTTACAATAAGAATACGTAATTATAACGTCCTTAACAATATACAATAACTAATAACTGAAATTAAACAATTCGTAAGTCGAAGAAGAAATGCAAATACGGTCTTACGCAAGTTGCATACAACTGAAATAGAAATAGTGTTTGCAACACTATACAGGGTGGACTATTAATAATAGGCCATAGTCAATAAAATAATCCAGTAGTAAGTAATACCCTTGCCGTTAGTGAAACAAAACCACAAATATACTTCTTAAGTAATAAAGAGTCATAATAATGAACAACAAGCGAGTTAAAAAATCCAATGAAAGCATAACAAATAATTACTAAATGTAAATGTATGAACGTGAACAGTTTCATACCAATTGCAATACTGAATTGTAATAATTAAAGTAATGAGTGACAAGAATTTTATGTATAATAAAAAATAACTACTACTTGAAACTTGAGTTTTTTCCTGGCGAAACCAATAAAATTTGTAATAATACGAGTAATAATATTAAAAATTCGGAGCATTAAAAAAAAACTGGAACTGCATCCCATATGATAAAATATATATAATGTGTTGTCAAACAATAAATATAATTCATAATTTCAAAATTTTTCAGACCTTTTAAATATTTATTAATTAAATTATTATAAACAACAGTTAAATTATCAGTGTCCGTTTTCTTATTGACTGTATTTTGATGTAAATGGATAAAAATCATTCCACTTATGAGTCTTTTTTGGTAATTCGTTCCATGATCTAAAATATTGGTCTCATCAAAATTGGAATTATGAGGAAAATAACGCCTTATACCCCAAAGAGGAAACACGAATGACATTATGGTCAGATGAAAAATGGTGTTGGGCTAGCATAGTTTTCTCCGTTTTTTTCCTATATTTTTCTTTACAAGAATAGTTGTATTCCCTAATTCTAGTTTGTAAGTGTTGTTTGGTCCGACCAATATAAACTTGAGTGCAATCAAGACAAGGAATTATATATACAACATGGGAATATAATCCTATAGGAACCTTGTCCTTCATTAATAGGAACAAATTCCCCACTTTCTTAGTGTGATAAAAAACTAAATTCATGTTATGTAGTAGATTTTTATTACACATAAAATTCTTGTCAATCATCACTTTAATTATTACAACTCAGTATTGCAATTGGTATGAAACTATTCACGTCCATACATTTACATTTAGTAAGTATTTGTTGTTTTCATTGGATTTTTTAACTGTCTTGTTCATTATTATGACCCTTTCTTACTTAAGAAGTATATTTGTGGTTTTGTTTCACTAAAGGTAAGGGTATTACTTACTATTAGATTATTTCATTCATTTTAATTTGTTTACTTATTAAAAAAATTTTACCTAAATTTTTAAATTCGTTGTGTTAAATTAATTGAGATTTATATTTTATTTATATATGTATTCATTCATTCCATATTTGTAATAACGTAAGTTATATTATTTGTATGTTGTATTTTAGTCCTGAGGAAGAATAAAATTTTATTCGAAACGTCGACAAGTGGAAATAACCTCGTTTATTTTCTTAGCCGATATACCGACTAATTCCAAATTGAAGTCCTAGAGAACTTCCATCAATTACATAAAACTTTACTAAACCAGCGAATAGCGTAATGTTTTCACCTAGTTAAAATATTAGTTTCCATGTGGTGTACAGATATAGAGATAAATGTACTACAATAAATAAAATGTACCCTATTATTCATATACGACAGAACATCCGCTATATCGGATTGATTTTTATCGCGATGTTGAAAATTTTACCGCATTTGTAATTCCGATTGATAGCCTGTCGAACATATATTTATATGTGAGCATAATTGAATTACATAGCTGCAGGTTTTAGAGAGCTCATACTGTTGAGTGAATATGCTATAATAAATTATAATACTTGTATAACAGTGCGGATCGTTTGATGATAGTTTCCATCGAAACTATTTGTATTTGAGCATTTGTCGAACGTAATCGATTATGGTGTTGAGAGGCTGAAATACATGAATTACACATTCCATTTGTTCCAATTTATTCAACCCATTGCGTGGACAATGTTTCTGCGAATCTCATTTCTCCAGCGAATCGCTTTTATGTGGGCGGCGCAGATTTGTGGTCTCTTGATTAATCCGGACGAAGGCCGCCATCCGGAGCGACTCCGGATGCCAAGTCCCGCCATTTCGCTTCGGGCCAGTCATGAACTCTCGCAGTTAGTATTCCGGGACGTCGTGCCAAATCCCTTTACTAAGACGCCAATAGCTTTTCAAATCTCCTGCCTGATTTATTCCAGTTAATTTCTAGACCGCGCTTCGGCTTCCACAATGGACCTTTTCCCATATATGACTGTCTGAAATGCCATTTTCCTGTTCAACCGTAAATGTAACTAATTTCTAAAATTAGGGTAAGTGCTATTCGTGTTGTAGGCTTTTTGCGACTCCTAAAGTTCCAAAGCGCGCTGCCCAATAAAAATAAATTAGGCTGGACAATCTAACACTTATATTAAGTATATCTATTTGTCTGACATGAAATGTTCTTAGGTATTAATAAACAAAGCTTTCGATTTACATAAATAACAAGCCCCCTTGGTAAGAAATAACTTTGATGTCTATTAACAATTAAACGATTTTCACTGAAGTTGTTCATTCGAATAAACTGCTTTATGTATGTGTATAACTTGTCATGCTAGTGTTACCAAAAAAAACGTAATGTTATAATGTGGAAGAACAATAAATAACGAGATAAAAGCATACCCACGACGAATAATTTAGTGGGTGGATATATCTTATACCAAATTATAGATTAATAAATCTAGTAACTTTCACAAATGTCTCTCGTCATAGTAGCAGTACTAACATGCGAGTCAAATGTATTGAGCAATTACTACGTTTTAAATGCATTGAGCTTTCCCTTTGATTGCGAACCAGACCAAAAACTAAGGAGTAGAAAATTTTGCTTCCAAAACGTATTTTTGAAATTAGTAATTTTTTTTTCACCAACTTCAAATTGATATTTGGTAATAAGGTACAGATCCTTGCTATTTTCCACTAATAGGTAGATAGGTATTTGTAGAACTGCGTGAAATTTTATTTCTTATTTTTTTTAATATTTTATTTTTTAGGATGTATTTTTTAGCTTGTATATATTTTTTTATATTTTTCTGAGGCAAAAAAAAATAGTGGGGCCTTCAGTTCTTATACATAGACTAAATCAAGTTCAAAATATTATATACGTTAGCCGTTAATAGATGCACGTGATCAATGCCTATTGGCGTTTAAATCTGGGGGGGGGAGGGGGTGTAATTCAAAATCATTTTTACAAAGGCTTATGAAATCAACGTCGCTCAATGAGGAGTGCCGCTTGACAATATTGACAGTTCAATTCATCTCTATCCTCGTTTCCCAGCTAAGCTACAGTTCCAGATCTCGTTATAATACATAGGTGCCCTAAAGTCCTAAAGTTTAAATCAATATCACAAACCGTTCCAGAGCAATCGTGCTCACAAAAAAGTTACAGATCGATAGACAGATTTTTTTTGCTCAATTTTATAATCTCGACATTTCATGACATTTTAAGCCTACTTGACCAAAAAAAAAATATTATTTCTTTACCGTTAATATATTTCCACTCCACTTCATGATATGGAACTGATATAACATTACCTAAAGGCTCTTTCTTGCAAAGAAAAATACAGTTTTTTAATTCCTGTTGCTAATAAATATTTTAGATATGAGCCTAGAGTATGTAATATTTGACAGGAGTGGTATTCTCAATGAAAAACTCCGTGTACACTTGTTTACTCTTATGATGTTTTATATTATAACCAAAATACTTCTTATAATTTACATATCGTTTTTTCCAGTTATCGTTCCCATTACGTGAAACTACGAACATGGGAGTTTCACCCTTGACAGAATATCGTCGGATATAATTCGACTTATGCAAAGAGCAGATTCATTACCTGCTTCAATAACGCTTATGCGGAAAATAAAAACGTAAGTTCTGGTGCTCGGATATTAATAATCAAGATGATGAAACTAGGCTTTCGAGTGGCTTAGACAACGTACAAGGATTATTAATTATCGATATGAACAAAACGAAATAACATCACAGAACCTAAACTAGACTATTTTGGTGTAAAAGGGGTACATAAGCGGATTGAGGGCGAATTAGAGTCGTGGGTATAAAAGCTCCGCTGCTTTGTCTGTGCAGAACATCGCTGGAATCCGCTAGAGCTTCGTCATTGGAAGATTACTTTTGATTAGCTTCTCTGTTCGTACCTTTAAAGAGATTTATTGGGTTAATAGATAACTCACAATAGTCATAATTTAGGTGGTTCTACAAAAGCTTTTACTCTAATTAAAAAATTTAAATCTTCTGTCTATGACCCTTTACACAAGTTGCCCTAATACAAATATGTCGGCATTTATAAGCCTCTTAATTAATTTTCCGTATTACACAATTTTTAATCCTTCATTCATAATGCATCAAACTTAATAATAAAGGACTCATTGTTGTTGCGAACAGATGACAACCTGGCTAATAGTACAGTAACTTGTGATCTCACTTTGGACTAATTTTACAGAAGTTTTAAATTCAAATATTTTTGGATAGTTTGATTCAAAATGGGCCAAATATGAAGTATTAAAAAGAAATAAGGATGCTTTTTCGTTGGGGTTTCGAAAAAAAAAAAAAAAGGTGATTATTGGAACGTGTAGATTGTCGAATTCTACTCCCTATAACGTTATTTTTGCTTTAATACCTGCCGAGTTACAGGAGTTTGAAAACATTCATTTTTAAACAAAAAACACTCATTTTTCAAAGGTTTTAAGCAAATTACTCAAAGAAGATCACATTCTCGAAAAAGTTCGTCACAACAAAAAAATTAGCTTATGAAATAACAAAAATAATCTACGAATAAAAATTTGTTTAAGCTCATCGTTGCCGAGATACAGTTAATGTTAGGTGCACTTGAACGTAGCCCTGAAAGATCACGCTTTTCAAACAGTCATAACTCTGGTTTAAAAAACTTTTTAACAAGTACCTTCAACCAAACTAAAGCTTATTACAGTAGCTTAAAGTTTTCTTTAGGCAAATTTTTATATCTGCAATATCAAAAATGATGGAAAGGTAAATAAAGGCAAAATGTTGATTTTTTACACAAAAAAAGTGTCCGTGTTTTGGTTTCAGTAAATTCCAAATTGAATAAAAAATTTCCAAATCGTGTTCTTTGTTAGCTATTATGTATACGCTCAAGTTTTTTTGACCGTGATGGATGCATTATCTAAAAGATTTTGCACGTAATGTATTGAGAATTTTTGAAAAAATGTTTTTTTTTTTGGCTTTAAGGTTAAATCATTTAGCAGGGAAGCATCTTAGCTGAATGTTACTCAAGACAAAAAATTATGGCAATAAACTAAGGACAAAGTTGCTTTTTTTATTTTTTTGACAAAATAATGGCATTGGTATTTTTTCAACCATAACCTTCAAAATTTTTATCTGCAACCCTAATCATTTCTGTATTTCAAAATACACCCTCAAGAAGTACTCGTTTGCAGCTTCTTCGGTTGGTGGGAGAACAGATAATTCGCATGATGTTCTTGAAGTGCATTTTTTAAAACATTTAAAACGCAGAACATGTAAAAATGCATTTTTCATTGGATCTGAACCGTACATTGCTTTTGCAACTTTTGCCAGCAGCAAATATCCTTGACTTTGTAGCTTGTCAATCGTATTCAGAAGTATATTAATATATTTTTTTACAATTCTTGAAAAGGCAGAAGTTCTGTCACATTCCCAAATGCGTGTAAAAATATTACACAGTTATTTAAATTTTGATACTTAAAACTATTTTGAGTAAAATACTTGTCGCATAGTTTGTCTATCATCGGATTGTAGAAATAAACCTTTTCTTCTGTAGTTGCAACGAGCTGTGTCAAAATAATTGGCAAATCGACATCTTCACCTACAATTATTATATTGCTATTTATAGTTGTATTAGAAATCACAGTCTGAATGATGTCTGTCTTTTGTATCACACTTGCGAAAACAGCAATACTTCATATTAGTCTGAAGCTCGAGGCAGCTGCAGCTCAAATACAAACACTATTTCATACTTCAGTTAACACATCACAAATATTAAATCTTCTTTTGAATTATTTTATTTAACATAGAAATAATTCACCAGGATTAAAATTTCCAATGCGTTTTAATTAAATGACGATTAAATAAATTATTTTACCTCACAATACATTAAAATTTGAAAATAAACACAAAAGAAAAAATCAGGTATTACAAATGCCGAAAATATAATAAAAAAATAAAGTAGTATTTTTGATGAATAAAAACTTAACAAACTATATTATGTTACATACATGAATCAAAATATATGAAAAAGATGAACAATTTAAAAAAAGTACCGATATTATAAAAATGGAGTGATATATATACCATTATTTAAATTAATTGCCTCAAGGAGCTTTAGACGATGTAACTTTAAAAATTGTTAGTTATGGTTTATTTTCAACTGACGGAGAGAGAAATCTATGCAGTTTGGAACAATCTTTCCAAATTTCATGAAAAGATATGTGTTTATTTATAATCGACTGAAACGCAAAAACTAATGTATCTCGGATGCAAGCAGGGCATCTTTTTTTTTAATATCGGTTATTTGATATACTTTCATAATCACAATTCACTTACTGTTTTTGATTAAAAAAATCCACATAGTTATTTCAAATTGTCTATACGTACAATATTCATAATTACAGTCAAATTCCAAAAAATTGGTCTAAGTTTAAAATTTTTTTTTTCTAAACATCATTGTAAAGTACATGTAAAAACCCACACTTTCAAAAAAATTGTCCTCCTACGAATCGATGCACTTAAACAAAATGTGATGGAAATTTCGAAATTATTGTTGGTTTTTAGCCGTTTGAATAAATATTTTGCGCTAAAATTTGGCACGGAGGTTTAGTTAAATAAAGAGTATAGTTCCACCAACTTTCGTTAAAATTGATGCATTATTACTATTATTATTATTACGTTATATTTCTTAAACTGCCAAAAAAAGGAAAATGTAGTAATTTTTAGGTTTTTACAAATTACCAATTAGCAAAAAGTTTTTTCATTTGCCGACTTTTATTCGAAATTTAATGGCAGTCTGGTATTTTTATTTTTACCACACGATTACTAACACCGGAGATAATAAGGAAAATGCCAGAAAATTTCAGTGTTGAAAAGCAAATTGTTAAAATTTAACAAGAAGCAATGGACGGATTTTGTACAAAATCACACATAGCACTTGTTATTTTACCTACAGCAAATTAAAACAATAAAATTGCTGTAGCTAGAAAATTCTTTATTCACTTTCACCTATTCTGATCCTTAATTTGACTCCAACAAATCACATCATTTAGCATTTTCGACGTGATTTCAATTTTTCTAGCATTACATGAATTGATTGGAATAAATCAGAGCACACTTAAACTAAAAAAAATGAATCAAGAAGAAGTTTGACATTTGAATCTTCATGTATACAGGGTGTTCCGTCTGAAAATGAAAAGTTGGTACACACTTCCGCTGAAACCGGATGTAGAAAGTAAATAATGTACGCGACAAAATATGATGTTTATCAAGCATCCAGTTTTAATAATTTATCTGCAAAAATAAAGAAAAATAATAGGGAATATACTATGTTCGTGTTACACCCGGTATAGGTAAAAATTATTGTGAAAATAAAAACTTGTAATTAAATAAGAAAAAGTTACTAATTTTCCTTGTACATAATAATTTACAAATTTGCTGAAACGGAAACATTTTACGACTTTGTTTGCCATGGAATGCCTAAAAATTAGCATTTAGAAATTATATCTTATTTCAACTTAAGAATAATTTCCCAGAAAATGTGTAAAAGGTAACGTATGACTTTTACTTCAAACACTTCCTCAAGATAATTTTCTCTTCATTTTAAAGTTATAGAGATCAAAGATACTAATATACATTTTAATATTGCGGAATATAAAATTGCTTTCTAATTCTTAATTACACAAAACTTGGATACCTTTCATACCAACATTAAATCGATTTTTACTAGCTATGTACAGGGTTATCATTATATATTGACCCCGCTTTATTTCTGTTATTATTGGAAATTAAAAAAAAGTTTCGTATAAAAGTTGTAGGGTTGTATATATACATATATACTTTTTAAATGCAATTAAAAAACAATTGCTTGCATAGGTCACGTGATATAACAATGAAGGTTGTTTTTTAAATGGAAAATCCTGTATATTTTTGCATATTTTTTAGATCTTTTTTCCTTGATATGAAATATATATGGGTTGATAGGTCTAGCTGTAATATTTTTTGACTTATCTGACATTAAATATACTCCAAACATGCATATAGGTAGTTTATGGTTATTGAAGAAAGCGCAGTAATTACTCTTACGCAGTAGGCTGTGTCTGATGATACTATGACAACATTGTTACTGTTTGACATTTCATTATTTGATCAAAATGGATAACACAGAAGCAGAAGACTTTGATATATTGTAAGAATACAAATAAAATCCTGAAATGAACAATATTTTATAACATAAAATAACAACGAAAATTTTACAACAGTGTCAGTATTAGGTTCATCAACTATTAAAATTGTTCAAAATAGCCACCATTATTCAAAATCTTTTCATATTTTCTAATTTTTGGAATACTCTGTATAATTTGTCTCGTTTGACAAATGTTTATGACTTCGTAAGACAAGCAAAACTTTTTATACAGAATGACTTTTTCTCGGCAAATCAAAAATAAGAAAGTTTACAAGAGTGCGGTACCCCATCCGGTGATATATTGTATGTTAATTATAAATTATATGATATTATTGATGAAAAATGCATTGATAAGTTAATATAAAAGACGTAAAATATAATAATATGAACGGTATATAGCTAGAAATAGCCCTTAAAATGATCAAAATATAGAATAAAAACCGCTGCCCAAGGAATCACTACTTCCACATCCAGATTTTCTATCCAAGTCACTCATAACGAAAAAACTGTGTATGTGGAAATAATTGTTTATGGAACTTTAATAATATAATATTTGAAATCCTCTACCCCAAAAACCCATAAAACGATACCCCACATCGGTAGTGCGGTGGGGGTGGTGATATGGGGGTGGTAGTGGGTAGTGGGGGTGTATGAAGTAAAAAATATTTTGAGGTTTCTGGTTCTTGTACATACACTAAATCACATTTTTTTTCATCCCCTTTAATAAGGGGGTGGGGGTGGTAATGGGGGTGGCTAATGCCAAAAATTTTTTGTGACCTCAGCTTCTCTTGTATATACTAAATACCAATTTTATGGACTCCTACCTGCTTGATTTACCCATTTACCCCAAATTTACCCCAATTTACCCCCAACCCTTCGTCGGAACAACATGAAAATATAATCTAGTTCCAGATCTCGTTAAAGTACATAAGTGTACCAAATTTCAAGTCAATATCTTAAACGGTTCCAGAGTAAACGTGCGCACAAAAAAAAGGTACAGACAGACAGACAGACCGACAGACAGAATTTTTTTTTCGCTCAAACTTAAAATCTCGACGTTTTCTGACATTTTAAGCCCATTTGAACAATAAAAATTTTTTAAAATTTTTTTGTCGTTACTATACTTCCACTGATGCATTTTTTTAATAAAATTAATAGAAAAAAGTTATTAAAAATAATAGTTTTTCATCCCCTAAATTCTCATTAATGGATTAACTATGCTAAACTTCACCAAAACTACATATAGATAAAGACAATTTATCATTTTCATAATTTTACATTTACCTTTTTTCAACCAGAACCTTAGTCCTGAGTTAATGTAGGAACCGTTAATATGATTTTGATGCTACAGTAGTTTCCACAAATACTAAACCATACATTAATTGCACATTTCGCCAACAAAATTGTCTTTACGGATTCTTTTGTATTCATGTACAATGAGCCATCTTGATTGACGAAAACATGCGTCGAGTATAGTATTCAATGTTTTTATATTTGTGGAAAGTAATACAGTATCTATTAGAAATGTAAATCATAATAATAATTTATTCAAGCGTTTCAAGTCTTGTAATAAATTAATCATAATCGTAGCCCATAAGTTATATTATTTGGAAAGTAGGAACAAATACAAAAACAAAAAATCAGTCTTACATACTTTAAATAAGCTTAGTAAACATGGCAATGTACATGTACAATGTGGTTAGCTATTAATGATCGTAAATTATATGGCGTAAATATTCGGTAACCAAATAATAAAATGTTGCTGTTCAACTTAAAAATATCGACGTTTTTCTATATACGAAAATTATATAATGCTAAGTTGCCCCAGTAAAATTGTAGTAATAATAATAATTGTAGAATATTCATGAATTATCTATTCAGACTAAACACCTGGTTGTTTTTCTTTACCATATTGTCCCGTTGAGAATGGATACTCAGGTGACCGTTTGCAAATTATATTTTACATAGTATGCACTGCACGAATTTCTAGGATTTACGGTAGAAAATAGATCTAATAATAATTCGTCTTTGAGATACAAACATCCCGTCTGTGTCTGCATTAACGGAATACCCCAGAGGAAAATGTTGTAGCTTATATGTTTATCACGTATAGGTATACAGGCTGTCCATTTTATCAAAGCACTTGACGATACCTCGCATAATATCAGTCGGACAAAAATATTATTTTTACAAAAAAATGTATCTATCGGTAATTATTAGCTACAAAATGGTTTAAAGATATTTTAAATTCATGGCCTACTTTAACGAAAATGCGAAATATTTCTCCGTAATATAACGAATTTTTTTTGTTTTTTTTGGAATATAGAGCCTTTTAATGAGGTACTATCAAAATTTTCTCAGAATCGGTGGATATTGAAATTTACTCTTCAGGTTATTAAAAAAAAAATTGAAACCAGCGGCAAATAGTGCCACTACTAATCGAGTACTTTCTCCATATTTACTAATTAAAACTAAGCTAGTGCCGCTCACACCATATCTATTGAAACCGATTTTTTCTATACACATATCGGGTGGCTCAGCTGATAGGGACACTCTTGTAGCTTTTTGATGGGCGAATGGATTTTTTTTAAAAATTGGTATAGTGATGTGGGATGAAATTTCCAATTATATGATGTAAGAATCAAAATGGCCGATTTCCTGTTTCGATGCAATTTACATGAAAATCAAATTTTTGAATGGGACAACCTGTATATGTTCGCATATTTGGACCAACTTTTTTCTAACGCAACTTTTATGAGTAATAGTGCATATAAAGTATTACAACATATACTATTTCAGTGATTATAAGTCACAGAGAACACGGAAATATTAATTATTATATTTTTTATTTATGTTTTAATGATGTGCGTAATTATTCTAAAAATTCAAAAAAAATATAAATATACTCTTTAAGGTTACCTGAAACTTCCCGTTGGTTTTACCTCTCTAGCTCAATTAGTTTTCGAGATATGTCTCTTTGAAAGATAGTCATGCATGCGCTCATTTTTTTTCCATATCTCAAGGTCAAAGCGGAGTACGGCGGCAAAACACATATAAATCGCGTTCATACATCAAGTCGATATTAAAACATAAGTTTCGATGTGGGTTGCCATTTGGGGGCCGACTCGTCATCCTTATCCGGCTAGACCCTTTTGTAAAATTTGTCATAGTCCGGGAACTTAGGGCGAAAATCTGAGATTCCGTAAAAAATATTTGAATTCATTTCACAGGCAACCTGTGAGACCGAGTAGTAAGGGATTTTGAGAAGAGAACCGTTCCGACCCGATGGCTTAAGCCGTACTCTCCGCATACATCGAGTAGTAAGTGATTTCTCGAGAACTTAACAGTGAGATTTGAAGAATTTGCCGATTCAATTAAATGTTACTTCACCATTATATTTCCGAAACGAAGTAAAATATACTGATTATTTTCCGTCCGTCTGTATCAACAAATAACCCAGGGCGTCGACAACGTTTTTTTTTAATTGTTGCTTTATTAACATCTGCTTTATATAGTTTTGCCAGGTTCTTTGCTATCTCTTACGCACGATTTGGCTATAAATAAATGCTTTCTATTGCCTGGTATTCGAGCACTGTCTGTTTTTGCTGATTATTATTGTTTTTTTCGCTTGCTGTTTTACTTCCTACTTTAATATTACTTATAGTTTTTTTTACCGCTGCAACATTCCTGTATTAATTTTTTTCTCAACTACCTGTATTAATTTTTTTCTCAACTACCTGTTTGAGGATAGCTTGCTTAGCACTGCTGGTAGTCAAACGAGAGATAGAAAATAATCCACGATCTTCCCTCGTCCGATGTAGTCAACCGTACAACTTTGTATATTGTAAAATAAAGCACTTTAAGTTTTATTAATGACAAACTCCTTATGAGCGTCTCCGATTCTGATCGCATTTTTTAAATTTTATTGCTGTTATCTATTTTATATTTTAATAAACGTTGTTATCTACCGAACTTTGTGCTTTACTGTTGGATGTAAGTGAAAATCGAAAATCTAATCTACCGTTTTGACCCTGGACATAATCGTTTCTTCACTGAGTCTGTCTCAGACCACTGCAACAGGCTGTGTTAAGAGGCTAGTGTGAGACCTTTGCCCCACGTAAAACAATTGTAAAGGTGGCACTCTAAATACACCGGAAATAAACGAAATATAGCTTAGCGCTAAAGTGACGTTTCCACTTGTTTATTTGCTAAGCAACTGGGATGAAGCACGCCACACTGATAATACTTTACGCACGTTCAATATCGAAATCATTGCCCCGTAATTATGAATTACAATGTATAGGTTTATTTAACTGTAACGGTTTAACGGTTAGAGTGTTGCTTTATGTACAATTTTTAATACTTGTACATACATACGTGTCAATGTGTCGTTAATTAAGGTTAAAGTTTGAGGTTTGTCGAGACTCCAGTATATGAAATGGTATAATTCGTGTTTCTCGCTGCAACAAAGTTCATTGCAATTATATTAAAGTAGTTCCCAAGTGAATAAAGCAAATGTTAATGCAGTCCTGATTAACAAATGTACATAAATCCATAGTTGCTAGTTTTAGTTATTTATCTTTATAGTTGACAGTGTGCTTTCCAATTTAATTTAGATACGACGACAAGTTAAATAACAACAGTGGTAACAGTTAAATCATTACTTTCGATGGCTTAAACACACTCCACTTACAGTGTGCTGCTAAGTTTTGGATTTGTTTTAGTTTTATTGAGGATTCACGAAAGTTCGTCAGTTTTAGGAGGAAGTTTAGTATGAAGCTCTTTAATGCTTAATGTAATCAAGATTAAAATTGCTTATTAGTGAGACCTCGCACTTAGTCCTCTGCCTTGTAATATATATTCAGTGTCAACAATTTACATTTTACGAATTTCCTTGCTTGTAATCAAACATTGTTCAACTTTATTGTAATTCCGTTATAATTTGAAGGGGTAGAAGTACTCGAAGCACTCCAACGGGTAATTCATTTTAACGGATACAATAAAATTATTGTTTCAAAAACCTCATAATTAATTTACTAGTCTCACAAAAAGTTGTTGTTCGAACATGTATTATTTATACAGGGTTTCTATAAAGTATCCCCATCTATAACTTCTGACTGGTTGTGAGTTAGCGTGCTCGAGTAGACTCATTGTATGTAATATATCTAGTAGTCAGAATTTTATATTATAAAAAATTATAAGAAAAGGATACAGTACAGCCACAGCTTTGGCATATGTTACTAATGACTCGACCGAAGCATGTGATAATGGCCTGGTTAGTATGCTGGTGCTGCTAGATTTCTCTAAGGGGTTCCATACAATTAACCATCAGCTACTGCGCGCTAAACTTAAATATTACGGATTTGATTCATTTTCACTTGCACTTATCACTTCATATTTACAAGACAGGTCACAAAAAATACGTATTGATAGTAAACTTTCTTCCACTATAAATATAAGGTCTGGGGTTCCACAGGGATCTATTTTAGGCCCTCTTTTATTCATAATATATACTGTCGATATTTTGCCTTCAGTAAGTTTTTGTAAAGTACAGGCATATGCCGATGACACGCAATTATATATGCATCTTAACATTAAAGAATTAGTCCAAGCATCTGACAGTATTAATGTGGAGCTGGAAAATATTAAACAGCTTTCTTATGAGCATGACTTAATATTAAATTCAAAAAAATGTAATTTATTAATTTTCGGCAATAAAGAGAAAAGGTCGTTTGTAAAAGAACATTTAAATATTAGAATGGATAATGTTCCCTTGCCTACAGTTAATCATGCAAGATATTTGATTCTGATCTACATGTTAAAATGTTGCTGTAAAAATTATACGCAAATTAATTTATGCTAATTGAGAAATATTAAATTTATTTTTTTAAAAATGTTATGCGATTTACTCGTTCTTTCTTACTTCAATTATTGTGATTTTATTTATGGGCCATGCCTCAATCATAATGAGGAATATAGTATACAAAAGGTTCAAAATGTATGCTGCAGAATGCTTTATGGAATTAGAAAATATGATCATATTTCTCACGAAATGAAAGAGTGTAAATAACTTAATATGGAGAATCGTCGTGAGCTCCATTTGGGTAATTTTTCTTATAATTACTCACCTCCTCCAACCCTCCTCTCATTAAAAGTAAGTTCGTCTCCAAGTCAACTATTCATTCGAAAAACATTAGAGAAAAAAATAAATACAATACCACACCATCGGACAGCTATGTTTAAAAGAGGTTTTGTATATAACGCAATGCATTCGTATAATTCACTTCCACAAGAATTCAAGTTTAACATTAATAAATTTAAATATAAATATAAAATTTACCTTTTCAACAAGCAGTGAGTATATATATGTTGTTACCTAGCAGATATAAATATAAAGTTTTCTTTTATAAGTTTTCTTTTTTAAAATTTAATTTTCTACGTGGGCAGTGTTTAATGTTTTGTTATCCTCTACCAGTTTCTTCCAAAATTATTTTGTAATAAAATAATACAACTGAATTACACTTATATGTATGTATAGAAAAAAAAACCATCTAGTGTCATTTAAATTATGAAATGCTGAAGAATTCACGCTCTCTATCATGGTTGAGTATGAGTAGCTTTTGTGATTTCTTCTTAATTTAACTTTTTCTTTTTTGGACTCAATTTTATATTCTTTTGTATAGAGTGAATTTATCTTACAATAAAGTCGATTTGTTATTGTTATTATTATTATTATTATTATTGGTAAAATTTTCTCGAGAGATAGTTGCCTAGGAATATAAAAAGTGTACATTGACAGTTTATTATCTGATGAAATTCCGAACGCTTTAGCATGAGGGATTTATCTTTGTTAATAAACTGTTGCTTTACAGAAATTATGTTACCTTTCGCAACTAGCTCGAGATACAAAAAAAATTAAAAGGACGAGTAGTGTTTGGGGAGAACATTTCACGAATAAATTAGTTAAATACATAAAATATATTTTTAATATTAAGCGTTGCCGTTAATTCCCTCCATGTGCTTTGTTTGCATTTTCTAGCAATTACTGACCATTCCTTTTCAATTTACTTATTTATTTACAAAGCTCTCATCTAGTAAATCACAATGTAGAAAAATCTAGATATCAATATTTAACAAACGCAACTGCACAACTTAATGTTCGCGGAATTCAACAAATTTTGAATGACCACCAAGAAACAAAATAGTATTAGAACCATAGATACTTTAATATACAGACTACACCAAAGCTGCTGTGGTGTCTTTACAGCAGAAAGTTCTCACGCACTCTTAGACCAATCACCTGGATAGAGAGTGTACTAGGATATTGACCAATGTCATGCTCACAGAAAGACATTATGTATTCAAGGTCCCGTTATCAAAAATATAAATGAAATATAGTTCTAGTAGCGCCGTCAGGTAGCACTACAAAAGTCATATTTCAGACAGTATGTAAGTCAGTGAATGATGCAAGAATAATAACGCCGGTATACAAAAAAAAAAAAAAAAAAAAAAGGTCTTGTCTTAAGGTTCTCATATAACTTTTTAGAAGTATTTTGACGCCCTGAAGCCAATTTTGGGGAAAAAAAATGTCTACCGTCTCATTTTTTCTCTACCACCCCCGTTATCCCCTATTATCCCCTAAAAAAGGCAAAAAAAGGTCTTGTCTTAAGGTTCTGATCTAACTTTTCCGAAGTATTTTGATGCACTGAAGCCAATTTTAGACAAAAAAAAATTATATCGTGTCAGTTTCCCTCTACCACCCCCTTTTATTACCTAAAATAGCCAAAAATAAGGTCTTGCTTGTCCCAAGATTCTGACCTAACTTTTTCAAAGTATTTTGACGCGCTGAAGCTATTTTTGGGCAAAAAATTTTTTTCTACCGTATCAGTTTCCCTCTACCACCCCTTATGTCTCCTAAAAAGGACAGAAAAAGGTCTTATCTGAAGGTTCTGACGTAACTTTTCTGAAGTATTTTGACGCGCTGAAGCCAATTTTGGACAAAAAATCTCTACCGGCTCAGTTTCCCTCTACCACCCCCTTCATCCCCTAATTTTTTTCTGTCCAAAATTAGTTTCAGCGAGTCAAATTACTTCAGAAAGGTTAGATGAGAACCTTAGGATAAGACTTGTTTTACTCTTTTAGGGGATGAAAATAGAGGGAAACTGAGCCGGTAGAAAAAATTTTTTTGTCCAAAATTAGCTTCAGCGCATCAAAATACTTCAGAAGATTAGAACCTTAGAACAAGACATTTTTTTGTAGACCTGTGTAATTAAAGTGTTTTTTGACATATACTTGGATATTTAATCCTTATATTTAATTGAAGAAATTTAAAAATCAACTTTTGGTTGTTTAATTAAGCAGAGGGTACTCTCTGGAATATTGAATAAGCACTGCAAATTGTAATGTACAGCGCATAGTTTTGATTCCCCATTAATTTATGGTAGATTACTTCCGTATGTCTACTTTAGATCTTCCCAAACCGAGTGTTTAATTTGTCTCTATCATTTGTGCCTACACATGTAATAACTGATTTGTTGTAGGAAAATAGGGAAATAGTTACAGACTGGCAAGGGTCAGCCTATGCTGCGTGTAATAGGATCATTTTTTAGTTTAGTTTTAAAATAAACGATAGAAATTTAAAACAACCTATATTCTTAATAAACGTTACTTTTCGACATATAAATGTTTTTTTCCACTTCCGGTTTCACTGGAAGTGACATTAATTTTTGATTTTCAGATGGAACACCCTATATATTATTGAACTTTTGAATTTTTTGTATATTTTTCTGAATCCCATGATATCACATTAGTAACATTTCAAACGTCACTATTTATTTTAATTTTTTGTTCTTCTTTTAAGTGTTGATCGTTCCGTTCCGATTTATTCTAATTGACCTGTGTAGTGCTAGAAAGCTCGAAATCCCGTCAAAAATATTAAATAATGGATTTATCAAAATGCTTTTTGGACAACACATAATTTTTTCAAATGGAACCATGTTGGGTACCGTGGTACTATTTATTACTACTATTAATTAATAAGGGATTTATTTATAAATACGATCAAAAATAAGAGAAAATACCAAAATACAATTTTGTTCCAATTATAAAGTAAGAAGTAAATAAGGTGGCTTTGAAAACAATGAAATATTCAGCTTGTCAAACATTTGTTGGTTTACTAGTGTTTTTATTGTGTCTTTAAAAACTGTTTAAAATTCTCGTTAATTTTGGTCAAAATGTCGTAAATTTATACAAGATATGAAAAACTGGACATGTTAATAATTTATGGGGTATGTAAAAAAAATGCAGTTGCGGCTAGTGACTTTTATGCAATACGATATCCTGATGGACAATATCCTGCAAGAAATTACTTTAATTGTCTTGAAAATCAATTCCGAAGGGAGCCCAATAATGATCCCGAAGAAAACTTTCTCATTGAAAAAGGAATGAAAATTAATATTTTGGCTCTAGTAGAAGTTGATAAGACTGTTTCTTTAAAACAAATTGCATTTGAATTAGAAATCAGTCACCAAACAGTAAACCGAATTTTGTATAAAAACAACTATAGATCTTTTAAATACCAATTGCACCAGAACTTATACAAAAATGATCACGAATGTAGGATGTAATATTGCAATTGGATTTTGCAGAATAACGTGCAGTCAAACAATGATTTTTTGGGAAGGATTTTATTTTCGGACGAATTTGTGTACCTAAGTACACAAATTTGGAGTTATTTAGTCGACAAAATACGAGATATATTGGTCACAAGAAAATCAAAAAAGGAGGGTAATTTTCAATAGCGGTTCGGTTTCAATGTTTGGCGTGGAATAATCGGTACTACAGTCATTGGTCTAATAACACAGGTCAACATTTAATTTGAAAAAATACACCGGACTCTACCTAGGTACACAGAAGTTTTTGGGGTCGCTGATTCTGATGCAGAGGTCGGTTAAGCTCTATCGGGTCAGGTTTAAGGTAATTGGAAGGTCAAACTAAGAAAAGGTGGTTGAAAAAATCTGAAAAAATTCACACATAGGTTTTTGGGGTCGCTGAGTCCGAATCCGGTGTTCGCTTACCCTTAAAAAGGCATCCAGAAGTCATTTCAAGGTTAATTTGAGAAAAACAGAGGGGAAGCTGTCAAAAAATCTGAAAAAATTTACGTATGGGTTTTTTGGGTCGCTGACTCTGCATCAAATGCCGGTTGACCTCTACCACGTCAGTTTCAAGGTCATTTGAAGGTCAAACCAAGAAAGGTGGTTGAAAAAAAATCTGAAAAAATTCCCACATAGGTTTTTGGGGCCGCTGAGTCCGAATCCGGTGTTCGCTTACCCTTAAAAGGTATCCGGAAGTCATTTCAAGATTAATTTGAGAAAAACAGAGGGGCAGCGGTAAAAAAATCTGAAAAAATTTATATATATATATATATATATATAGATTTTTTGGGTCGCTGAGTCTGCATCCGATGCCGGTTGACCTCTACCATGTCAGTTTCAGGTCATTTGAAGGTAGGCAGAAAAGTAAGAAGACAAACTGACAAGGAGGCAGACAGAATATCAGTGGACATTTAGATAGATAGAAACAGTTAGTCATTTAGTCAGACAGGAAGATAGACAGAATTACCGACAGGAAGGCAGATAGAAAGGCAAGATGTCAGATAGATGAACAGAGAGGAAATGCAGACGGACGATAAATACAAACTAACAAGCAAACACACAGGTGTGCAGGCATAAAGGCAGACAGTTAAACAGACAATAGATAGGCAGGTGAGCATTCGTATAAATTTTTTCCAATTTTTTCACCTCCTATTCTTATTTTAACCTTCAAACGACCTTGAATATGAGGTGCTAAAGGTCAACTGACATCGGATTCGGACTCATAGACCCAAAAACCTATGTGTGAATTTTTTCAGATTTTTTTCAACCACCTTTTCTTAGTTTGACATTCAAATGACCTTGAACCTGACGTGATAGAGCTTAACCGATCGCAGCATCGGAATCAGCGACCTCAAAAACCTAGGTAGAGTCCGGCGAATTTTTTCAAACTAAATGTTGACCTGTGTATTATTTGAAGGAGCTTCGATTGGTCCCAGATAATTGGAATTCCTGCAAAATGAGATTGAGGACATTTTAGATGAATTACCTTTGGATTTAGGACAGTAAAAGTATTTCCAAAAAGATGGCGCTCCTGCCCAAATTCAAAAGTTGTAACTAATTACCTTCAACAGAGATTCGGACAAAACGCCATTTCGATGAATAGTCCTGTTAAGTGACCTCCAAAGTCACCTGATTTGACTCACCTAGATCTTTTTGTTCTGTGTAATTAAAAAAAATATTGTCTACTCAACCGCTGTTACAACCCGTGAAAACCTGGATCAATGAGTAAGACGCCCAATTAGTATCATAACGGCTCAGCAATTGCCGAATGTTTTCCGAGATAGAGCTATGCGAGTTCAGAAGTGCATTGACGTTAATAGACAGCATTTTGAACAGCTGTACACCTAGGTAATCATAATTATATTGTATTTTCGTATTTTCTCTTAGCTGTAATTTTGATTGGATTTATCGTATATTTTAATAAGGTATATAAATAAATTCTTATTTATAGTAGTAATAAATGGTACCACGGTTCCAGTATGGTTCCAGTATGGTTCCATTGGAAAAAATTGTGATTAGTCTCAAAAACCATTTTGATGAACTTTATTTATTTGCTCACAAATCACATAATTTCTCCGATTAAAGAACTTAATATCTAGATACATAACAGGCTATATTTTCACTATATACCTTGTTTGCTCCAAACATAGTCACATGATATGTCCATTAAAAAGAATAGATGAACATCACATCCCATAGGCAACAGTGGCGTTGTGTGTATAGAAAATGTGTAGAATGGTAAATATTTTCATTAAAATGAATTATTGCAATTCCTGCATTACCGGCTCTTTATATAACGTGATGTAGGCATACGATATTACAGTAAGATAAAACAGTAAGATAAATATGTATTGAAAGGATATTAAAATTTAATTGCTATTTACTTTATAACTGTAAACTGAACTTCATCATGTTACGAATATGGAACGATCGATTTTCTTCTTTTCTAAACTGCTTTCTGCAAACGGCACAGCACTTCACTATTTATTTGCACTAAATATATTGTCACTAAACTGTGTTAATATGAATAGAGAATATTATTTAGGTATTGAGCAAATCACAACTTAAAATAAAAAGACTTCTTCACCACATTTTGATCGAAAAACACGAAAAACGCTTATTAACATTAATGGCGGATATACTGCCAAAAGTGTCAAACTGAGATTATGATAATCAAACTGAACCGATGGTGCCCGAATCGGTTGCGAACAGATCGACTAGCCAATCAAGAACTTATGGGAAGAAGTGCCTTAGATTGTGAATCTTTCGGGATCACACAAAGTAATGCCATTATGTATCTAGATGTGTTCTTTAATCGGAGCATAATTTAGTATTTTCGACGAGATTTCGATTTTTCTAGCGTTACAGGGGTCAATTAGAACAAATCATTACATGGAAAAGTAAAAATTAAATTGAAATAAATATTTTGGAAATACTACTTATGTAGTAGCATTGTATGTCAAAAATTATGCAGAATTCAAAAATGAAAATAATATACAGTGTGTTCCATTTGAAAATCAAAAGTTAGTGTCACTTGTGGTGAAACTGGAAGTGAAAAACAAATAATTTATATACCAAAAAGTACCGTTTATTAAGTATGTATGATGTTTTAAATTTCAATCGTTTATCTTTAAAACTAAAGGAAAAAAGGGGGGGTGTATCTTGATCCACATGTGGTATATTACTCTATATACTATATTACTACACGAATTATATTAATTTTGGGGATTAAGCTCCAGAAAAAATGTACAAATAAAATTTTCATGCACAAGTGGTATTTACGCAAAATATTTCAGAAATAAAACATGACATAAATGGCAACGGCTGCAACGCGTTTCACAGAGATAAAACTGTATTTGGGGGTTTTACAGTGATAGAATTGCATGCTCGTGCTCTCAAAGGCCAATTTTGTTCATTGTTACTATGTTAATGATAATCTGAGATGAATAACGATTCATTCAGGAAGAAATAGTTACGTATAATGACACCTCAGTGTCATTTAGCTTAATTTTTTAAAACAGTTGATGGCTTTGCGAGCAGCTTCATGTGAAAAATAATACAAACACCAGTGGCGCAGCCAGAAAATTCATCTGGGGGGGGGCATAGAACTGGTCTCCCCAGAGGTTGAGGAAAACTTTTCAGAAAATGGTTGACAACGGATGTGTACAGATTCCTCTACTAGATAATATTGGCATTAATTACAAAATATTAATAATCATGATTTTCACACCCCCCCCCCCCCAAGTTCTAAAAAAGGGTGGTTTTTGAGAAATATACATATTATACATATACATGAATTTTAGCGTTTTTCGTCTTTTTCTCTATTTTGAGGAAAAACTATGCATTTTGGTGAAAAATATCAAGATAGCAAAGTTGTAGAGAATAAAATTTCCTATTTTGTCTCCATCAATTTTTTTCGAATTCCGCTTGGTTTCGCCGCTGGAGGGCACGAAATAAATAAATATACATATAGACTTTTGCGCCTTTCTTTAGATTTTGTGTCAAATTTATGCATTTTTATGAAAAATTACGTGAGAACAAAGTTGTAGAACATAAAAAATATATATGTTTATGAAAAAAAAAAAACTAGAAAACACCTAAAGATAGTAAATTTTATGTTCTACAACTTTGATCTCATGTAATTTTTCATAAAAATGTATGATTTTGGCTCAAAATCTAAAAAGAGGCGGAAAATTCTATATGTATATTTATTTATTTCGCGCCCTGTAACGGCGAAACTAAGCGCAATTCGAAAAAAAGGAAACTATAGGAAATTTAACGCTCAACTACTTTTCACTCTCTTTATATTTTTCACCAAAATACATAGTTTTTCCTCAATGTAGAGAAAAGGACGAAAAAACGCTAAAATTCATATATTAAACATAACATAAACATAAACACACCACAGATAGTAGATAACCCCCAAATCCAAAGCCAAGGCTGTCCGGAAGGGGGTTACACATTCGGAAAAACGCAGACATACATCCACTCCCACCGGTGTTGTCAATACCGGGACTGGGGGTCGAACCCAGAGCGCGGTAGCGAGTCGATCAGCGTATTCACCACTCAATACGCCTTAACCGATTGAGCTACCGTGCCGGTATGTATTGTATACATATATTATATATGTATTGTATACATATATTATATATGTAATACTTAACTTTTTACAGGTCTCATAACTGTGGGAAAATTTTCTTAAATATTTCCTAACTTGAAGGGACTATTTGTACTAATAGTGATTATGCTTCTTTATTTTTTGGTTCATGGAAGACGGTTTGGGGGGGGGCATGCCCCCCCGGCTGCGCGCCTGACAAACAGACAACATAAAAAAAGTGGTCTGTTTCTGGGACTCCATTGGGTGACTCCTATGTATTTCGACGTGCTTTCGACGAATCAGGTGCCCGATTAGCTCCATCACACACCAATTTTTAGTAAATCGCGAAAACTTAAAGAACCTCATGCAAAAATTTCGAATCTAAACAGAGTTGAAACCGAAAGTGGCGGCTGGTTGTAGTGTAGTGTAGTATTATTAAATAACGATTAGGGTTTGTTATAGGAAAGCAGAACTGGAATTAAGAATAACATACTTCAAGACCATGAATTAAATATTTTATCATAACTAGTACTCAAAAGGATCAGACAGAGGCTGGTTTTTAATACTTCTGTTACAAAATGTCTCACATCTAAAAATATATAAACTGAAACAAAAATTTTAAATGATAATGACAAAAATTAAATCGAAGGGTATTAAAAGTGAAAGTTCTGGTGACGGAAAAAGGAATATTTTCCGAAACATTAACAGCCTTTGATTTAATTTTTGTCATTACCCTTAACATTTTTGTTTCAGTTTATATATTTTTAGTACTCAAGTTTTGTTAGTTTCTAAAAGACATGCTTAATTTACAGATTAATATGTTAACTGATGATAATAGCATCTAATGAAAATATTAATAATGTATCCTATCTATTTACCAATATACAACATTTGATAATACTCTCCTGCCTTACACATACAAATTCAGCAATAATTTTATCCGCAGGACTTTGTGATGCATAACGCCTTTTTAAATTTGTGTAAGGTCAAATTCTGTTTCGCCTACTATGCCTAATCTACCTGATACAGTCAAAAATGATCGTAAGTTTATGTCAGTAGGAAGAATATTCAATTAAATAAACTTACCAATAATTAATAATTGATTGATAGATTGATACGTCTACAGGATAGGATACTCACCTGAAAATAAATAAAAAAAATTAGGTTTATGTTTACTCGTATATGTAATAAAGAGGATCAGATCTATACATATAATTAATCTGTAAAGTTGGCGTACCTGTACATTGAAAATATTTGTAAAAAACTAATCTGGGGGATGTAAGATCAGTAATTGGCCTATTTCACGTTAGAAAGTTTGATAAAATGTGTCATGGTGAAATCTAGATTGATATCGCTAAAAGTCACTGCACACGTTGACAAACTCGTCCAATTTCCAAACTTTGCAAAAATGAAATACCCATAATATAATAATCATATCATTGTTTTCATTATCTTTAATGTTGAGTCTACTTTGATTGATTAGAGGTCATCTTCATTAGTTTGTTTTGTAGACTACAATATTAAAAAAAAAATCAAATTATACAATAAATCACTTAGTCAGAGCTGTCAGTTTTAAAGTTTTTAGGTTTTTTTAATGCCTTACTTATATTA
Source organism: Rutpela maculata (assembly GCA_936432065.2). Taxonomy (NCBI): domain Eukaryota; kingdom Metazoa; phylum Arthropoda; class Insecta; order Coleoptera; family Cerambycidae; genus Rutpela; species Rutpela maculata. Next base: position 101,918,061 of record OW386291.2, read on the forward strand.
ACGTCCTGGCAAAGTTTCGCTAATGCTACTCTACCACTTAACCAGGACGGCGAGATAAGATACGGTCACCCATTGAAGTGACGGACTCGCCCGGCGTGCCTTAACTTCACCGATCGAGGTCTCGCCACTGAAACCGATACCGTAACTCACCTCATTTTTACAAAGTTTGGAAATTAGACGAGCTGGTCAACATATGCAGTGAATTTTTACTAATTTTAGTGATACCAATCTAGTTTTCGCCATAACACTTTTTACCAAACTTTCTAACGTGAAATAGGTCAATAGAATACATTAAGATAGTTTTTGGAATTTTTGTCTGTTTGTTTGACCGAGCATCACGCAAAATCTACTGAACAAATTTGAACGACGCTAAATGTTAATGGGAGTTGTTTTTCAAGTTATTCTGCAGAATTCAAAGTCTACGAGGAATACTCCATCGACGGGCAAGGTTGTGTTTACAAGATAATGAATTTTTAGTACTAAAAATAGTCACGTTTGAAAGTCTCATAGGGGATACATTTATAGGGGTAACTATTTTTTATAACCTTCCTTTTAGCATATTTTAATATCTCTTTGTGGGAACACTTCATGGTATTATTTTGGCCTAATTTAGATGAATTACTCCTTATATTATGCGCTATATATCCTAAAGAAGAAACAAGGAAGCAGCTACGGGGTATAGAATTAATGTTCCTTATCAGCGTAGACTAGTTTAAAAATTTCGTGATTTTATTTTCTGTATCTATTACTTGATCCTACAATTTCCCATTTATTTGTTCTGATCGAGGCCCAAAATTGGATCCAACACACAAGAAGGTACAAGTAGAGTACCATACAGAATCGGAAATTTTTGCTTTTGGGATTGTATAGTTTCAACGACTTAACCGACCGCCCACAATAAAGGCGTCTACCAGTACCCTAGCAGAGGCAAAGTGTGACACGCCTCCTAATGTACGTCACTGCTTGCTTCGCTCTCGCTTGCTCTTATTGCCGTACCAAATCGAACACTTTCCGATACTGTATACTGTCATTTCGATTTATTTAAAAATATATAATCAGTACAATACAGTAAAATACAATATAATACAATGAAATACATCAAAATAAATTTTCATAATGTTAATAGACCCAAACTATAAGCTTCCGAACTGCTACCCATATACCTGGGACACCTTGAATACCGCTTCATTACCGGTATGAAGTATTCACAAGGCGCAACCGAACATGGTCATTTCGCTCAATGGCTCTGTTACACCAAACGCACCCTATTATTTTCAATACTATGCAGCTGAAAAACGAAATGATCGTTTGACTACTTAATATCATGATTCCAAAACCATATTTTTATTAAGAGAATATCATAATGTTTAACTTCCCTTCATCAGTGTGCTCTTGACAATTAATATATCGCTGAAAATATACTGATAACATGTTCGGAGGTATAATTTTTCACTAATGAAATATCGGAAATTGCCATGAAAGTCATAAAAATCCAAGTGAATGTAGCAGACAATATCCGGACATATAGAAGCGTCGTTCCGATCTCAATTTTCAATTCATAATTGTGTCTCGTGCTGCAAATGACACGGGTGAATTCTACTGATTTTCATTTTCATATTTTATGAACGTTTACTCATTTTATTTATATTATTAATAATAGGAAGTTGTTATTTTATATTAATTAAGAGAAATATCAGGCAGAAAAGTATTATAATTATAAGCAAATGAAATTCTCTCACACGTATTATACACAGGGTATTAACTAAACAACCCGTATCACACAAGATAGAGCCAGACTAAAGGTATTGAGCGGTATATTTCTACTAATATGAAAATGAATGCATATACTTTATTAGATATATTATTTTTAACTTATTTATTTAACGTCGGCCTATTTCCGCTACCAGGGCCTATCACCCCCAAACCTGGAAATTTTGCCTAACCTCTTCTCTGTCGAAAAGTAGGGATCTTTTACTTGCCTAACATTTAATAGACAAGGAACCGACTGATTTACATCCTTTCAGAAGGGTGGTATATCCACTACGTAATCCTCGTCTCAAATTACATAGCTTCTACGTATACACTGACACTAGAAGGTGGAGCGAGATTGGCGGGTTACCCCATCCAAGTACCTACCAACCGGGATAAACGTTGCTTCAATGTAAGTATTGAGATAGAAGAATAAGAAGGAAAAGAAGTTTATTTTAGTTAAAATACAATATGTGCTTCCCCGAATTCTGGTCCGGAACCATCCATACAACCGCGGCACGCAGCGCCATGGTGGCTGTAGGGCTGGACGGGGCAGGTCCGGTTCGGCTTAACGACAATGAAACAATAAAAAAGGTTAAAAACGTCTATCCGCCTATGACGGATTTAAAAATTAACAATTTGATTAAAAATAGTCCACAAAGAGAATAAAAAGAACTTAAAAACTATCACTAGGTACAAGCACTGAAAAACTGGGTTAGTTGACACGGGAAAAAGTTAAACGAAATAACCCGTTAGATAACTGCCTCGCCCTGGAGGTCTCCCTGCTGCCAGGAAAATATGATATTTATGAAAGTTTGTATTAAAAAAGTTTTAATGTTTAGCAATTCATCGGCCAAAAATGAATTTAGAATGACAAAAAGAACAAAAATACTAAAACAAACGATAACAGATAAAAGAAGAAAGGATGGGATTAAAGATGTAAAGTTGAGAAAGATAAAATGTAGAGTAGAAATAAGTTATGGTAGAGGAAAGTGTGGCTAAAGTGGTTGCCGGAAAATAGGCAACGCCTGATATGGTAGGTGTTTTATCAGAAATGGGGCATTATGCTGTCTGATTTGTGTTACGTTGCGAGTTAGCGGGTTATCGCTCAATTTGAAGCAATAAAAATTTTGTGATTTCTTTTTGGGGTCCGCTAGTGGGGTAATGTCGTGGCGATGTGCATATAAATCTTTGAGGGAGGCGTACCTGCTGGAATCAGAAATGAAGCGCATTTTGTATTCAAAAACTCTGAGTTTTGTCATTGTCGTGGCCGGTTTGTTGTACCATACCGGCGCACTCCTGAATATGGCGTAGACCTTTCGTATCGTCTCGTTTATGTGTGTATTAAACGTCAGTCATTTGTCCAGATACTTCACGCATTGTTTAATTGGAATTTCTCTACCACCGATCGAAATGGGGGTTAATACCTTGTTTTCGGTGAATCGGCGCATAAAGAAAAACGCCTCAAACTTCTCAGCGTTGATCCGAATCTACCACGTCGTGGCACGGGCCAGCATGTTGGTCGCTTGCGCGTTATGCGAGTGCGCGTACATGGCCGTGTCATCAGCGTACTTGGCCAGTTTTATATTCGGAAACTTCGGGAAGTCGGAGACGTAAAAGTTGTACTGCTTTCGTAACAGGCATGATCCCTGGAAGACGTCCGCGCAAATGTCCCGCTGCGTTGATAGTTTATTATTCACCCTGACCTGCAGTGATCTACCTGTCAGGAAACAGTAAATTAGTTTGATTATATGCGTTTCGAAGTCAAGCGCGTTAATTTTGTGCAGTAGGCCCGGGATCCATACGGTATCGAAGGCCTTCTCAATAACATGGTGGTGCTCTTCCCGAGGTTATGTATTGTAAAGTATCACTTTTCCAGGAATTGACACGATAAAGACAGTGGGTCCAGAGACTCAACGATAACACTAAATTAGCACTAATGTAACCACTTCTGACTACAAAGAAGGAATGACAAAATATTTCAATAATGACAAAATATGACAAAATATTTGCACTACTACAAAGCTTTGTTATCATTGATGCATTATGACTAGTGACAAATTGTTTTAAAAAATCTTTAGCTTTTTTATTTTTGTCTTATATGGGAGAAACCACTATGCAATGGTATAGAAAAAATTTTAAGGCTAAATTATTTTGTTTACTAATTTGCATTCTAGTTGAGAGCAAACTGATCGTGACTTTATCATGGATGTTACCTGTAGCTGTAAAAGCTTTAAAAGCCTACCCGCGGCCACAAATGAAGAAAATATAGTGTGGTTGCCAAACCTCATTTATTTAGCCCTAATACAGCGTATATAAAAGTTACAACTATTTACTACAGCTGCTACTTAGCTGTTTGATGAGCATAAAAACATATTGCAGCTGATCCAGAAATCCAAAGAGCAATTGTAAACATTTGGTTGTTAAATTAATAGTATTTGGAGTAAAAATATTTGGAATAAAGGGTTTTGAAATTTCAAAGCCAATCTACAGCTAAATGGTGCTTTCGTAATAAAAATGTAGGTGTGTAAACTTAATGGTCATAATGGAAACTCTTGTTCATTTAGAAACTAATTATACGCGCAAAACTAGTATGAAAAGTTGCTATCAATATGTGACGGTAAATACTTTCTAAGAGAGCTACAGTTCTCTAAGGATGATACCTAAACAGTTGCTTTTATTGATTATCTCGGAAATATTCCACTATACACCCTACGACTAGTTTATGAAACTTGGTTCATAATTTTACATTAATAAAAGGCTTATTTATTTCAGTTGTTTGAACTGTAGAAATAATGACATTAAATAGAATATCAACCAGTATTTCTTTTACATTTTTCACAAGAAAGGTAAAAGGCTATCAATTCACCAAGAGCTGTATTTTTGGCAACTGCTGATGCTGAACCTTATTCCACAGCGATGTGGAAAAATTGTTAAAACAATTTCTCGCTGTGTATTTATAAAAAGAAACATTAGCTCCATCTAGGTAATTAATCGCTCACACCTACTTCACACTGATAAAGGCAATAAACAGAGACCAGTCTGTGAATGGTGTTGTGCACTAGTCACACAAAAATTCACTACTAGTGGCTAATATAAGATTAACTACCTGTTAGTCGTGATGCAAGTTTAAATATGCAAGTGTATTTAATTTATTATTTTTATTAATAAAACATTTATATTTTTATTATCTTTTATCTTCTTAAAATTGTTATTATTGCTATGTTACGGATTGGATTGAAGTTAAGCTTGTATCGATCTAAACATGAGTAGGACAACGACACAAATATGGTCCGCTATCAAAATATTTACTCTCTTATCAATTTATTCGACGTTATTTTACCAAGAATTGGATGTTCGATATAAAATAAACATTTACATTTATTGACCAAATTGTGTTTAGACAGGTATTTTAGAAAACGTATACTTAAAGCTGCTAGCAATATTTACGTATAAACGACACGTTATACAAAAATGTTTAGAATTACGAATATAGTTCAGAATGACACAAATGTAATAGCACAAAGACATATATTTATGTTCACACAGCGTGACCGAATCGAATTAATAATAATGATTAATGATTTTAAATACAAAAATAACTAATGATATAAAAAAATTTTATAATGCTTGACAACGATCTACCAAATGTTATTGGAAATTCTGATAATGCGATGATATGTTATGCTGATTACAATAATACACAAATTAAAAGAATCTAGAGAACTCATTAAAAATTTCCAGGGAGCACAATAATTCAAAGTGATGATTTAAAAATTCTAGCAGCGTCGATATAGAATCAGGGGCTGATTTTTTTTTCTTATTAAATGTTCCGTATGAAATAGAGTAAAAATATTTTAGGTAGAAAAAAAAATTCCTTATTAAAACTTCATATTGATCTTCATATTAATATATTTTCTTAAAATGATAACATGGTAAAAGTTTGAGACCAATTCATTATTTTGTTCTTGAGTTAGAGCGAGTTAAACGAAAAAATAATTACTAATAGATGCCGAGAACCTAAAGAATAATAATAATAAATGGCCTCAAAAACTCGCTGACACTGTTAAATACGTGAAGTAAGTCTAAAGAGTCCATAAGATAGGGTATGTACGAGAAGCCAAGGTCTCAAAATTTTCTTGGCATCAGCCATCTCCCCACTGCCACACCTACCACCACCCCCACGACAGATGTGGCATATAGTTTTAAGGGTTTTTGAGGTAGATGATTTGGAATACTGTATTATTAAAGTTTTATGAACAAATATACCTCTAGGAAGTGCAAATAAATTATCTAATTTTTGTCTCATTGTAAGACACTTGGATAGAAAATCTCGATGTAGAAGTACTTAGTGATTCTTATGCAGCAGTTTTTTTCTTTTGTTGATTGTTTTTAGGCTATCCATGTTGAGGATGTCCTTCAAATGTATCACTAGCTATTAAAATTATTGATATTTTGTATAAAGGGAATTTTGTCTGCAATAAACATATAATATCTCTTTTGATCTAATTATTACCAACACGCACAAAAATAGTATTCTTATTTTGAATGTACCTATTTGTTCGGGAATTTGAAAGTTTTATTTGCACAAAAGAAGAGAATTTTCTAGGTTTGAAACAATATATTTATTTCTGAAAACTAAAGCAAAATCTCGATAAATGTCTTTAATCTGAGATGAGGATAATCAAATTAAAACATTCTCGTTCTAAATATAAAACTGTACATAATTTCAACTTAAAAATGCATTACTCTTGGAACAAATATTATATACATTCAAACAAGAAATAATTATTCTTTAAGATATATATTTATATGTTTAAAAAATTGAGAGTATTTAACTTAAATAGAGTATACCCAAGTAGAAACATCCATATTCTATATTAAAATTTAAAATGTTAAAAATGCATTAGATATATTTGAAATAAATAGTAGAATTCTTTGTTTCTTTGTATGTATTTATTGGGAGTGAATGAAGTAAAAAAAAAAAATGTCGAGGCCACTAAATCACAATTTAATTTTTTTCACCCCCTTTAATAATGGGGTGGGGGTGGATAATGCCAAAAATTTTTTTGAGACTAGCTTCTCTGATATATACTATATAACAATTTTATGGACGCTTACTTGCTTGAATTACCTATTTATCCTCATTTACTCCCCAGCCCTTCAGCGGAATAAGATTAAAATACAATCTAATTCCAGATTTCGGCAAAATACATATGTGTACCAAATTTCAAGTCAATATCTTAAACGGTTCCAGAGTAATCGTGCGCACAAAAATGTTACAGACAGAACGACCGGCAAAATCTCGACGTTTCATGACATTCTAAGCCTATTTGAATAATAAAAATCTTCAAAATCGTTTTTTGCGTCACCATACTTCCACTGTGCGTTCTGCTCGACCCTAGTCATCCGAGACCGTCATTATTGCCATAGGATATTGGCATCGTATCTGCAATCAAAATACAAATGCTTCACCGCAATATCATCACACGTTCCTGAATCATCAGGGGTTAGATGATGGACGAATAATTAAATAATTTAATTCTTGCTGTCGACATGAAGTTGATTTAGTAAAATTAATTTCAAAAGGAAATATTCGTGATTTTCAAGTTAAATAAATATTAATTTTTATTTAAAACTACAAAAGAGTATTATTATATACAAATAAATTATAATATTGATTTGAAAATAATTTTGCGTTAAATTGAGATCAGTAATTTTTTGGATTAAATAAAAGGCATAATTTCTTGGAAAGTATGATATATTTTACACATTTAAAGAATTCATTTAATTAAACGTATTTTTAAATCTTAGTTCAATTTTATTGTTGTTTAGTTTAAACAAATCAATATTTAGGTATGGTACTCTCAGGTGGTTGAAACAGATATATGATGTATATTTGATTTTTAAAAAATATATTTAAAGTGAAATTATCATATTTTTCATTTTAAACAATAATCAGATTGAACCGAAACTACAGAATATTCTACACAAATATTAAATTTAAAATTAAGTATATGTATTCTTAATTTTATTTAAATTTTATTTTCATTTAAAAAATTCAATATTATTGTTTTAAATAAGAGGTAATTTTAAATGTAACACAATTTATTTACAAAGACTTAAAACAGAATTTGAAAGGAAATATATTGCGGTGTTCATTTTAAAACGAGGAGTAGTTTTGAAACAAGGATACTAGGATTTTTCATTTTAAACAAATGAAAAGTTCAATTTAATACGACGTTCTTACCTAATTAAGAATACTCTTAAATAAATAGTACTTTTCATTTAAAATATTGATATTATTCATTATATACAAACTTATAGTTTATTTGGATTGAAATGCATTAATTCAAATCAAATATCCTTTTTTTGTGTGTAGATATTATATATTATATATATACGCTTCTTAATCTAATGATATGCATGAACAAAATTGAAACTTTACATACTCAGATAACCTGAGAAAATATATATTTCTAACATAAAAATCTGATAGATTAAATATTATACGTCTTACCATTCAATTGCAATAATTTGTAAAAATCTGAAAATTAAAATAAGTATTATATGTCTTTTATCATTTACCTGGGATAATATCTCAATGTATTCATAAATGAAGTGCTTTTATGATTATAAAATGAAATTGGAATCCTGTTGTAATATTTTTTTCTATATAATCCAGACGATTCCAGAATAAGTTTCTGTTTTAATTACCTTGTTCCCTCACAATAACCGTAATAATTAAATGCCTTGAGGCAAGATTATGGAAATTTATTCAAAATTTCCTAAATATAAAAATATCAAATTCAAATCCTCTTTTGAGCGGTATAATATTAACGAAAATGTTATAATGAATGAAAGTGTTGAAAGCAAAAAATCCACTAGCTCTAATTTATACTTCGTGGTAGGTAATGTTTTATGCATAAAAACCTGTTGTATTTCTCTACGTTTAATACAACTAGCGCCATGCTGCAGAGGGTTGCCAAACGAGCAAGCGGCGCTAGACGACGCTGTGACTATAAGCGCCTCGACCGTTAGATGGCTCCACTTGTACATTTTCGTGAGAAGATCGATACTGAAAAGAACGCCCATATTTACCACGTGCCTAAACACGTGGCGATATACATAACCTAAATATAACAGTAGCGGCAAAGAGAGATTTATTAGAAGATCTGGGGAAACAATACTACTTAATTTTTTTTTATATTTCATTCAAACCAATTTTATCTTTTAAATTAACAAAAAAAAACTATTTCAAATTAGAAGCAGTTTAACAATATTTTGAATATACATTTATGAATTTTAATTGTTTTAAGAATTTTAGAGAGAAAATTTAGAAATACTAACAATTGAATTTAATATAAATAGCTATCATAGACTAGATAATATTATTTAGGTATTATGCAAATCACAACTTACACACATCATAGACATTTTGAATTTATAAATTCAAATTCTTCAGACATTTCTTGTTTTGAAAAATATATAAGTATTTTAAGGAAAATAATTTTAGAAAATATATATATGTAAATTTTAACTTTGTTTCTTCATTGTAATATTTAGAAGACCTATGACCGTCAAAAAATGAAAATATATTAAGAAATACATAGCGAACATTATAAGCATGTTCTTGCATTGTTTGTAAACAGAAAATAGTACAAAATACGTTGAAAGAGCACATTATTTATGTTATATTTATTGTTTATAATTCTTTATTTGTGGCTTATTCACATTTACTTCCTGTTTATCAGGTATATGGACACTGTTGGGAAAATACTTAAACATTTTAATGTGCGAAATCACTGCGCCAAAAGGAACAGAGATATATTGGTTATTGTATATTTCTGATAACTTAAAAACATCTTACACCGGAAAATATATAAAGTAAAATTTGTTAAAGATATTATTATATACCTTCTTATAAATACAAAATAAAATAGTTGTAAAAAATTTCATTTTCCCTTCTCAAAACATTTAAGGCTCCTTAATGCATCAGATCTGACAGTTTAAATAATGATTTAACGGGCATTGATAATGACACGTTTAAAAGTGTTATTATAAATAAGTTATTAAATTCATTAATTTTGTCAGATTGATGGGATTTGAAGTGTACTGAAATTGAAAGAGATATAGTATAATTTTTTACAAGGATATTCTACGAGATGTTTTGGTACTTATTTTTGCAAAAGGTGGGTAATTTCGTAATAAATAAAAAAGTGTGTAAGTTGTGATTTGCGTAATACCTAAATAATATTCTCTAATCATGATGAAAGAAAATAAATAAAAAATAATTATTTATAATTATAAAATTAGTTATCTCAATTGCAGTAAAAACTTACAAATACTGATGGAATTGATACACGTAATTTACATTAAAAATCCATTGCATATTATATATATCGAATCTTATAAAGACTTTATTTCTCATAAGAATATGTTAGTGCTGAGATAGGGAATATGCATTCATTTAAAACATTATATAAACTACAAATACTAATGATTTTTTTTTTCTGTTTGCAGCCAATTGACGATTTGCACGAAAGAAAATTTGGTAAAAAGTATCTAGATTGGTATCACAGTAATTCACTGCACATGTTGACCAACTCGTCTAATTTCCAAACTTTGCAGCAATTAAGTACCTATGATATAATAATCATAACATTGTTTTCATTATCTTTAATGTTTAAACCTACTTCCATTGAATATAAATCATCTTTATTAGGTTGTTTCGTAGTCTACAATATTTAAAAAATGTCGAATTATGAATTTTGTCAATCACTGCTGCCAATTCTGCTAAACTGAGTGTTGGACACAGTGTTTGACAAATTGTATAATTCGACATTTTTTAAATATTGTAGACTACGAAACAACCTAATAAATATGATTTATATTCAATGGAATTAGGTTTAACATTAAATATAATGAAAACAATGTTATGATCAAAATATTTATAGGTATTTAATTGTTGCAAAGTTTGTAAATTAGACGAGTTGGTCAACTTGTGCAGTGAATTACAGTGATACCAATCTAGACACTTTTTACCAAACTTTCTTTCGTGCAAATCGTCAATGTCAAGTTTCCTGAAAAAAAAAAGGATGTCTTATTACCAATACTGTCTTATTCTACTTTGGGCCCTTTGTTTCTACTTTATCTGTTACATAATTCAATCATCAGGTCATCATGTTTCAACAACATAGTCATCTTCCATACTAAGTATTTCAATTGCCGTTCAGGCCATACCGTACCACTTAACTTAAAAAAAAAATTTACAGCATGCGGATTGAGTCAACACAGATGTCGCAAAACACTGGCTAAAAAAAAGAGTTTTTTTTTTAATTCAATGTCGGTCTACCTCCTCTACCAAGGCCTATCACCGACGCCAGGAGATGAGCTACTCCTGAAAATTTGGCCGAACCTCTTCTCTGTCGAAGAGTAGGTATCTTTTATTTGTCTAACGTTTAATAGACAGGGGACCGACTGCTATACATCCCTTTCGAAGGAAGTCATATCCACTACGCAATTCTCGCCTCAAATTACATAGCTTCTACGTATATGCTGATACACAAGCCGCTAGAAGGTGGGACGAGATGGCCGTATTTTTTCAGACGTGTCACAAAGTACTAACTGTGATGAACGTTGATTAGCTTTATGTATCGAAATATGTGAAGACGAAGAAGGAGGAGAAGAAGAGGAATTTTATTTTTAATTAATGCACCTTTCCAGAACATGGTCCGGAGCCAACCAAACAACCACGGCGCGCGACGTCGCGGTGAATGTATGGGGCGGAGCATATTCGGTTCGGCTAAAACAAAAATTGAGGAAAAAAAGTTAAAACATCTGTCTAAGGTGAAAAACTTAAAACTAACAACTTAGTTAAGGAATAATATACAAAAATACTTAAATATAATTAAAAATTACACTAGAAATTAGTGTAGCACACGCGCACTGAATAAATTTTGGTTGTTGACTCGGGAAAAACTAAACGAAAAAATCCGTTCGAAAACTGCCCCGCCCCCCTGGTGGTCTCCCTACATCCAAGAAAATGTGGTCGGAAAGAAAAATTAAGATTCAAAATATTTTAATTTTTGGAATTTTTGGTCTAGAGGGAATTTAGAGACTAAAAAGATAAAAGAACAAAAGAACAAAAAAGATAAACAAGAACAAATTGAACAAAAAAGAGAGAACAGAAAGATGTAAAGTTGAGGAAAGGTAAAGTTTAGGATAGTAGTAAGCTATGGTAGAGGAAAGTGTGGGTAACGGAGTTGCCGGAATATAAGCAATGCGAGATATGGTAAGGGGTGTCTGATGTCGAAAAGTATGGCATTATGCTGTCCGATTTCTTGGACGTAGTCCGCTAGTGGGGTTATGTCATGACAACGAGCATATAGATCTCTGAGGGGAGTGTATCTGCCAGAATTAGAGATGAGGCGCATAAATTTATGCCTTTTAGTTTATTCATTGTCGTGGCCGGTATGCTGCACCATACCGGCGGCGCCGCATATGTGTTTGCCGGACTGATCACCATCGTGTACAATATCTTTTTGTTATTTCTGTCAAGTCCGCTACCCCTTGTCAGGAGCATGTACAGACATATGGACATGGAGTAGACCTTTCGTATAGTCTCGTTAATATGGGTTAAACGTCATCCATTTGTCTAACCCCCAAATATCAAAGTATGTGTATTATCAAGACATTTCTACGCTCTTCCCGACAAACAAATGTACAAAATACTATACTAACAGAAAATACTGCATGTCTCGCTGGGTGTGGTCTCTGTTTTCGGTCAACGCCCAGCACTCAGTTTTGCTAAAAGAAGTAATTTTGAATGAGTTAATTCTGCAAGGGATTGATTTTAACTTTAGCAATTTGAAAAGGGAAAATTCTATTAAAAAAATTGAATCAGTTCTAAAATTGCTATTGAAATGGGTCTCCATCAGTTGTTCTGTACATACGTATGTGCTTATGGAAACACTCTACCGGTCTGCTATTAGAATAGAACTTTCACAGTGATCTGTCGAGTAGTTTAGTTAGTTTAAATAATTATTTAACACCGTCACAATTTATCTTATTGTTGGAGTCTATTAGTAATTCATTTTTTTAACTCACTCTAACTCAAGAAAGGAATGAATTTATTTCTAAGATTAAACGCGAAAAACACCTTCGCCAATGAACAGTGTAGAAAACGGTATAAAATTAGTCTCCTCGTCTACTATTAGAATAGAGAAATTCATTATCATCAACCTTGTAGATCAATTGTTGTAAGCAATTATTTAACAAAATTCACAATAAGCACACTAGCGCCGACTGAAATCAATCTGTAAAAGTAGTTTACCTGGGAATAAAAAATATACAATATAATATAAAAGACACAAGTTAAGAGTCTCTTTAATTTTAAGTTGGCGTATAAAGCTAGAAAAAGGAAAGCACGAATTATATAATGAGTAACGTTTGGATCAGTAGAGCTGAAATGAAAACGAAAAGAACTTAAAATAACATATTTATATAAAAGCGCACCGTAACAATCATAACATGGAAATCAAGGCTCGTAAAAGGACGGCTGACACTTCAAAACACAGACTGTAATGTTTTGTAAAGGTGTCTACCGCTTACAAACGTTCGAGGTACAACTTGAAAGGTCGTTATCGACACAATAATGTCTATAATGACGAAACTTATGGAGCGGTAAAGTTTAATGCGTTTTACTTTAAACGCATGAATAACAAAATCATTAGGAAGCGTCTACGACTTTTTTAACCACAGACTCTACGTAGGCATTGCCCTTCATAGTGCTGGGTGCATGTACCAGTAGAATTCTGGTGATAATTTATTTTGATGAATACAAAAGCACCCTGAATAAATTTTCAATTCAGGATACTTTCTTATAATAATAATAATCTCATCTTTACCAGAGGAAAGAAATACAGTCTCCTTAATCGAATGGATGTAGGGTAACCTAACGGATATTCTGCCACTAATGTCCTTAAAAACATAACAAGAAGAATGTTTTATCAACATAATACTTATTTAAAACTAACAAATATTATTGAAATATGTTCAGCAGACCTATATAAAAATACAATTGGTATTAATTTTGCCTTTTATCTGATGATCACCAGTGTATAGGAGGGCTACTAGTTTAAGTAAGTACATCACATTGAAAATAATAATACATTACAGATTCATTTCACTTGTATTTCATCTGAAATAAGAATTGAAGAGGCATTTTTACTTTTGGCTATGACTTTGTAAATAACTCACACACCACACACTGTGGAAAGTATTGAAGATAACCTACCTAATAGATCAAGAGCTCATAAGAATTTGAGTGTGACCCGATTAAGGTACCAATATACAGAAAGTAGATAATTTCATATTAAATAAAAAAAGACTAAATATAAATAAATGATTTAAGAATTTTCAATATTTTCTTTCTTTAAAATGCTAAGAATCCTATCATGTAATGATAGGATTCGTCAGTATTAGCTAGAAGAGTAGTTGTTTTGATTGGTTCTCCAATAATGAGTGTTTTAAAGTATTTACCTAACTAGTACATTAGCGTGCCCAGATTAGGGCAACAATATACAGAAAGTAGGTATTTTCACAATAAATAAAATAGTGAGTAAGTTGTGATTTGCATAATACCTAAATAATATTCTTTAATTACAAGAGAGGTTTATCTATATTGTATCAGAATGCATAAGAATCTATGGCAGAAAGAGAGTCTTTTGATTAAAAGCAGTCAAAACTCACTTTGAATATCCTAAGTGGTATATAAACATTCTTTTCCACTTATACGTATTAAAATCAGCAATTCGAATAATAGACAAAAAAAGGAGGTAGCAGTTTTCATATATAGGGTTTGCAAAGTGGGCAAGACTCGCATAAAAAACGGTATGTTGACTTTGGTCATCTATATCTCAGGAAAAAAGACGTTTTTCCTGAATTTTTCATATACATGGTTTGCAAAGTGGACAAGACTCGCATAAAAAACGGTATGGAAATGGAAAAAAACCTTTTGTCTTATGAAGGGTACTTAAAAATCTATCAGTTTTTGGTCTTATATGAACGATACGAAAATAAACTAGAGAAGTTTGAAAGATAAATCAATTTTCTCGCCCGTGGGCCTTCCAGGACGCTTATTCCTTTTACGTTTGCGTAAGGTGCATGGATATTTTCGTGCCCTAAAACGACTGATTTATTCCATGACATATGAATTAAGTTAGATCATGAATTTATCTATTTCAAGAGAGATTCAGAAGAAGGCTTAGAAATTTGTAGGTTATTAGGATGCAATAAAGTAGTGACAGTGTGTGGTAACTTGCGGGAATGTAGCCAGAATGTTAAGTCTACAATAAAAAATAATATAATTTAGATCTTGGATATATTCGTGATAGTAACCAAAAGACTGTTGAGGAGAACAATACGATTTAAGTGCTATGGAAACTGATTAAGTTTTATTCAATTACTCCCACATCCACATATAGTCCAGTCAATGAAAGAGTTGTAGAGAACATTTTGGAGGGGAGAACTTTTCTCTTCAGGAATGTTGGGGGTAGTCAGGAGGTAAACATACTAAAAGTCCCCGTCCCTAGCCCCGCCGCTTCAGTAGGAGAGGGGGGGTGGAAAGGTTCCTTTTTTCGATTCTCTTATAACTCGGAAACGATACGTCATACGAAAAAAGGTAATCTATGCAAAATTAAACGTAATTAAATTTTCCACAAGAATGTTTATATTCATTTTCTTCCTATGTGTTATATTTTACGAGATATTCGCCAGCGAAAATCGATAAGTAATAAAAATAAAATCAATTGTGTACCTTGAATATTTCTATCAAAGCGGTTTACCGTGGTCTGCTAATAAATCACAGTCGACGTATTTACTAACGTAATATTTTGTCGAAGTCTAGACATTTCCTTAAATATACAGTGTGACTCACTTAAAATGAAGATACCTTTATAACTTCAGAAAATCATTCACCTGCTATAAAGGCAAAGCTACCTGCGGTACCAAAATATGAGGAAAAAGATTAGAAATCACATTGATTTTTAATCTTACGAACGATGAATTTTACGTAGCTACCACAAATTGCGGAAACTGGGGAGCCCCTTTGCCAGATGAGCTTATGTATGATCAATAATCAAATCAAATTTTGGTGTATGTATGTTTGTGGCGCCGATTGGATGCATTTTTAAAATTTCTAACATTCAAAATGTTTTATTTTTTTCAGCATCTTATTGTTTTGTATTATGTTGCAGCATTCTCTGAATTATTTCGAGATAAAAACATTTATATTCAAACGGGTCATTCCAATCAGACGACTAATAAACTAAGATACATTGATATAACTTCTATATTATCGAAACTGAGGTCAGATATCTATCTGTTCTTGTTCGCCAGCTCTACATTTATTACCCGGTTGAGATACAACCAGTGCATTTTTGAAAATTGGCAAAAAAACTGCATTCAAGGTTAGCTGGAAGATAAAGGAAGATATTAGGAATTTTTTAAATTTCTATGAATCTCATCTAGGAGGTCTTCTGCGAATGTTTAGAAATTTTGTTGCGAAATTGTATAAACACGACAATGTTGAGGTTTGGATGATCTCAGAAAACTAATAACATTACAATCGTTAAAATGTCCAGTAGAACATCCTCCAACGGAAGAAGCTTTCAAGCAGCATGTGCTCAGGTTGGTTCAGTTTTATTTATTTTTTTTTTATATATTAAATGAATATTTAGATTTTCTGGTGTTTATTACAGAGCAAACTATGGTGTAGCAGTCATAAACTTAATGTTGAGGAGTTTGATATTTTTCAGCTTGTATGGGAATCACATGAAGAAGGTATCCGACCAGTTCTCTCCACAAAAGCATCAATACCGGACGAAATGAAATGTTACAATTCAAATTGAACCAATTAATGAAGAACTTGATTTTTGGACTTTTTTATTTTAAGTTTTTCATCATCAAAAATCAAATCAAGTCAAATCAAATCAAATGCTTTATTTCCTTTATTGCCTTATACATAGATACGGATGAGGTTCGTCATATACAGGTGGAAAACAACCAAGTGGAGCACTTAATTAACTGATCAATTTAGTAAAAGTAAATTATAAAAAATTTAATAGTAATTTATTAAAAGGGTAAATATATAAAAAGTGCAATAGGCCAGGCAACGAATGATTATAGAGGGAAATTTTAGGGACAGAAAATTTGACTTCGGAACTTTGTTTGGACTAGTCTGGAGATGAACATATCAAAAGTCCCCACTCCTAGGTGGTGAGCGGGGGGCACTTTAAATGTCCCGTTTTTTGGTTTATCGCTTATATCTCGGAAACTATACATCGTAGCGGCTTGAGCATTCTATACAAAATTGAAGTTGATAAAATTTGCTACGAGAATCACTACTTATATATGTTTATTCCAGGCAACGAATGCTCAAAAAAGGGTGTAGAGGGAAATGTTGGGGATAGAAAATTTGACTTCGGAACGATGCATAGTTTCTGAGATATAAGCGAAAAACCAAAAAATGGGACCTTTAAAGTGTCCCCTCCCCCCCGCTCACCACCTAGGAGTGGGGAGTTTTGATATGTTCATCTCCAGACGAGTCCAAACAATGTTCCGAAGTCAAATTTTCTGTCCCTAAAATCTCCCTCTACACCCTTTTTTGAGCATTCGTTGCTTGAATTACAAGTAACATAAAAAAACATCAAATGAGGTCAAAAATTTTGGACGTAAACAGGACAAAGATACAAAAACGATTAAATATTTTAAAATAATTCAGTCATTGGTAATTAAAATATTTCATAACAGCACGTTGGCACCATAATAATAATGCTCCATCAGTAGTGTTATTGTATTATGTCAGTCCCTCCTTTTTCAATGCGCTGGTTCAAGTATCTATCGATCTTTATCCCACTCGCAATGCACTACTTGATAGCCGGCACGGCCGTGTTCAAATATCTCTATAGCATTTATTTGTGAAACGCGACAATATGTTATATGACAGAAAATGTTCCTTAAACATCAGTGAAGAGGTTGATATAAAAAAATTTGAAATCGATCGTGAAATAAAAAGTTATGCCTGTGTGAAAGCAATACATTAGCATTTTTATCAATTATTGCAAAACATATATTGTTTTTTCAAAATGTTATAAGTCGAATTACGACACTTTTCCAATACAGAATCATTATATGGAATAAACTCTTTCAATCAAAGCTAGAATCATTCACCTAAGTGCAGTAGTTTCCGAGTAATACGTTTTTTTACTTGCAGGCGAGCGGTATAAGAAAAATTGTGATTTCTGAAATTAAATGCTCACAAATTTTGTCTCGACCGAGAGAAAATGTCTTCAATCGGGAATATAATACGTTATTTATTTCTCTATCAGATGGTCTAGATCCCATATCTTTTTACTCCGAAAAAATTTTCTCTTTAAATAAGCGTGCCACGCTCGAAATTCTGCTCCACTACTACTATACTTGAATAAGGTAATAAGGTTCACTTAACTGGGCGACGTCGGCCTATTTTGGAATACTAGATCTTCCGTAAATTTGGCTTATCGTTCTTTGATGAACTCTTTGGCCTGTCTCTGTCGCGGGCAATTCTTCCACCATTCCAGAGATTTTCCTTGAATCCATTTATTGACAGATGCTCATATGTATGCCTGGCTTAGCCAGGCTTTCTTGAAGGAGATTCGTTCGTTTTTCAATATTTTCTTCTGTTGGGAATTTGAAATTCAGGTAATTATAACATAGTTAAAACTTCGAAGATATTTTTTATTTCTTTTTTTTTAATATCATTATGCAGCCCCCGTATATCCAGTATAAATACAGGCAGTCAGTTGAAATACAACATGGTAAATTCAACATCAGTTTTATTTTGCTGCGATCGTTCCAAAAATACACTGAAGTGAAACTCACAATATCCGTTCTAGCTACTACAAGTACTTCTTTTAGTAGAAATAAAATAACGTAATTTTGTGAGTTTTATAAAGAAAACTTCCTTGAGTGAAAACTTAAGTAAATTATAACGACCTCTTTAGAAACTTTAAAAATGAACCAATTAGATTATTAAAAAATTCAACATGTGATTTAATAAGGTAAAACGGAAGCGTGTTTCAAAAGTTCAACTTTAAATACATGCATTTAATTAATTAACTGAATTTAGAGAGTTTTAAACTTAAGAATAATATTTCTTATATTTTCCCTTCTTTTTAAGGTTAATGGGTTCTAAATAATAAGGCCGTATTGAATACTTGCCATGTTTCTAAATAATGAGAAATTGGGAGATCAAAAGGTAACGTGCAAAGCATAACAGAACCTTGGGAAAATACAAGATAATAATTTCTATGGATAAAGTTATAATCCTATTGTGCCAAAAAAATATTTGCAATTGGAGTATTGAAAAAATTTAAGAATTAAATTAAATAAATTTGAAACCTCATACTCTGGGTGAATATTTTATAAAAAGTAGTTGTGACGTTATTTTATTTAGGTTCAGTACTTTCATCTATAAATAGTGGCATCTATTCCGCGGAATACATTTTATCCAGCAGATAAGCAATAAATCGATATTTTCACCTACAAACTGTGATATTCGGCAGATAAATATGCTGTATTCCTAAAATAACCTATTTGGCAGATACCTTCGAATAACTGTTTATCTGCCAGATAAGAGAGGCCACGCCTACGCAATTGAGTTGTGACTGACAAAAGTGCTATTTTATCTCCTTATCCAACTTTTTAAAAGTTTGGTTTGTTTTGTATTGTGGTTTAACTTTAAAGGACCCCGCAGAATCCTTATGGGAAATGGCCCTTTGTCCAACTCTCTGACTTCTGATACTCCTTAATGAGCAGATTAAATGTCTCCATGGGCACTAAGTCCTAAATATTCATGATTTTAGGATATAGCCTTCTGAAATTGGGCCTTTCGTGCATTCTGCGGTAGTGTTAAGCTACTGCAAGTTGGTATGTCTGCACGTATCTCACTATGCCCGTATTTATACATGTATGTACAGGGTTTTGAATAGTGATCTAGGCCGTGACCTTCAAGGTTATTCGAAGGTCAGCTTTAGAATTTCTAATGGAAACATCTATCTTCATCCCGCTATATACATGCAGGGGGTAATCGTCGAGCTTGCCCAACAAATGTTATTAAGATTATAGACTCCTAATGTAGTCCAAACTAGAGTTGAGCTACATAATCTTCACAGAAAAAATGGTCAATAGAGACGTTTAGATCAGCGTGACATTGCATACTTCCCTGTTCTTGACTTGGAGTACCTGAGGGACTTAACAGAGGGGATTTATCAAATTAATCTTACCCCATCTTACATACAAGATAAACTGATACAAGAAAATGATGAAGAGCTTCAACTTGTTGAACAAATCAAAGAACAAGGTTTTCTGAGGATCAGGATATATTGCAGGTTTTGAAATGTTACGAAACATTTATTGCTTACAATAATGTTGATGGAGATGGCATAAACGATGCTGATGATGCTAATATCGGTTATTATTCCACATGTCAATCTGGAGCCAGCATCTGTGGGAACATGCGCTCATATCATCTCTGTGTTATAGTTTTTAGGCTATGCGTGACATCAAAATAACGTTAAGTGTCCAGATGACACCCTGTTAAATACAACGCTCGATACGAGTAACAGAGCACAACAAGAAGCTGAAGAAAATATTAATATTGAAATGATATAATAAAAAATGTCTTTAGGAATTCTCGTGATATAACCAGTAAAAATCGACTCTTTTCAGGGCCACATGATGTAACAAGCCCGCTCTCGTAACCTCCCCGCGGTGCACATCGAGTCACGCTAATGAAGACGGCCATGTCTCTTTTCGGTTATATCCGAAGTTAAAATATTTCACTTTTTATTTCCGCTGTCAAAAATAGATGTTTGTATTTGAAATTATAGAGTTGACCTTCGAATAACCTTGAAGGTCACAGTTAATCACTGTTAAAAACCCTGTAGCCTTAGTAGAGATCATGTCTACATGTATAAATACGGACACAGCGACATACGTGAGGACATACCAACTTACAGCAGTTTAACGCTACTGCGGAACGCACAAAAAGCCCAACTTCATAGGGCTGTATCTTAAAACCATGAGTAATTTAGTGCCCATGGAGACTTTTGGCCTGCTCATCAAGGACTACCAGAATCCAAAGTTTCAGAGTGTTTGACAGAGAGACATTTCCCATAAAGATTCTGCGGATTCCTTTATTTAGGTATAAATAACCACATTTACTAAAAAAATATACATTAGTAAAATATCATAGACTGTAGATACACATGATTATATTGTAATATGCATACTTTAAATATTTTGTCCTAATAAAATAAGATTATTGCAGGTTACAAATCCAACTTATAAACTGGCAGTCTATTTTATTGATCAAGAATAATGAAAAATAATTTGAGTGGATTTTTAAACGTTCGCCTAGCTCCAAGTTAAAAATGCGATACAAACTTTAAAAATGGGAATGCCGTTAGTTGCAATAATTTTTATGCAAAATCCACTGAGATATTTACATTTGTTTAAGTTGAAAACTTAATTTTTTGTGTTAAAAAGTCGCAAATTAAAATTTTTTTGCAATATTCTTTTTGATTATGTAAATGTACGTCAAATACAATGTTTTTATCGAAACAGAACTGTAAAATATTAATATCATCTTTTAGTATAACAGTTTGAATTTTTTTTTTTTTATAAATTAATTGCAAAAAAAAAATTAATATTTTGCAACGGGACAAAGTGCATTTCATTAAGGGTAAAAATATGTACTATTTCGCATAATATAGTTAACATGCAGATTTTGCATTTGTTTCTACAGTACTTTAAAGTTCAACGATCGAGCAATTCAATTTTTTCAGTTTCTTCTCATAAAATGTTATTAACAATCAAACATTCGTTCTTTGCATATACACCTACCTTATAGGGGAACCTATGACGAAGAAATTGACGGGTCGAACGCTTTTCTACGACCTTTAGAAGCGAAGATATAACCAAACAAGTAAGTTGCAAAATTCATTTTGTTTACAAAAAGTTAAATAACCATTAAAGCCGCCGTTTTGAATGGTCAACACTATTTTTTTCGGATCCCCGAGGAAATTCTGTAGGGGGTAGACTAATTTTTGGCTTGTCCCAAAACTTTCCGAGAAATCGTTATTTTTGGATCTAAAATCACCGGACTAAAATGTCATAAACTGACAACAAACCACAGCAGCGGGATACTTTCTATCTCTATTTGAAGCATAAAACCTCCTTACCTTACGATATTTTAAGTTGGAAATATTTACTTTGGGAAGCATCTAAAGTCATGTCCATCGAATTGTTAACCGAGGGTATATCTTGAATGAAAGTACGGATTCAAGTTCTTCTACAGAAAGCAAGCTCTAGTTATCTTATCCACCGGATAGTTATTCGCCGGATAAAGTCTATTTATATTTAAGTGAAAGCACCGGACCGCATATACGTAATCTGCAGACGCATAAGGAATAGCTTGCCTTATATTTAAGAGTAATTGGATCAATGACAACGAAAGTTAAGTACAGACAAAATTTATCGTAACACGCCTGCGGTTTACTACAGTTACAGGTGAATGAACAATGTATTCATTTTATTTTGCTACTATTTTGCTTTTAGAGGTGAAAAGTTGAATTAAAACTTACATTTTTTATAAAATTTTGTGTTTGTTATATTGAGATAATTTGAAAAAAAACTATAAAACTGGCCAAAAATAACCATATCAATTAATTAAAAAAATGTGGTTTTGTGATAATTATCTCAATCATTTGACGTATATTTTTGATATTTTTGATTAAGGCACAGAAAACTAAGCAACATCTTATGAAAAACACATTTGAATTCATAATTACTTCCACGTCCAGTGAAAGTATAGAATTGCAAAAAACTTTTATTGTTCAAATCGGCTTAGAACGTCGAGATTTTAAGTTTGAGCAAGAAAATAATTCTGTCTGTCGATCTGTCTCTCTCTCTGATACACTTTTATATTTACTTATTTTAATAATCTCTTAATAAAACATGACATATATCAGTAACAAAGTGTTGGCACGATTGACTGATTTTCAGGGGAATTTTTCTTCCTTCATCCTTTTAATTCAAAGGATGAGTTTCCACAGCATAAAAAAATTCCACTAAAAATCAATCAATCGGGCCAACACTTTGTTGCTATGGTATGTTATGTGTTATTAAGAGATTAATAAAATATGTAAATACAAAAGTGTATCAACGCTGCGCTCATAGTTACATGACGTCGATTTCTCGTTATTACTTCCACGTCCAGTGGAAGTGGAGTAACGCATAAAACATTTTTAAACATTTTTATTGTTCAAATATGCTTAGAATGTCATGAAACGTCGAGATTTTAAGTTTGAGCAAAAAAAATTTCTGTCTGTCGGTCGGTTTGTCTAACTTTTTTTGTGTGCACGATTACTCTGAAACCGTTTAAGATATTGACTTGAAATTTGGTACACGTATGTATTTTCACGAGATCTGGAACTAGATTATATTTTGATGGTATTTTGTTGAAGGGTTGGGGGTAAATGTAGGTAAATAGGTAAATCAAGCAAGTAAGAGTCCATAAAATTTGTATTTAGTATATATAAGAGAAGCTAAGCCCTCAAATAATTTTTTGGCATTAACCAACCCCCATTAAAAAGGGTGAAAAAGTAAAATTGTGGCTTTCAGCGTGTGTGTGTACAAGGACCAGAGGCCTTAAATTTTTCTTTTACTTCATCCACCCCCACTAACACCACCACCCCACTAGGGATGTGGTATATCGTTTTATAGGTTTTTGGGGTAGGCGGTTTCAAATATTATGTTAGTAAAGTTCAATAATTACTTCCACATCCAGTGGAAGTAAAATAAGACAAAAAATATTTTGAAATTTTTTATTGTTCAAATAGGCTTAGAATGTCATATGTCGAAATTTTAAGTTTGAGCAAAAAAAATTTCTGTTTGTCGTCTGCCTGTAACTTTTTTTGTACTCTGGAACCGTTTAAAATATTGATTTGAAAGAACCCCGGAACAAAACCCATGAAAATGTTGATTTGGTGGAATCGACTGAAATTTTGGTATTTTGTAGTTCAAATCATGCTGATCAAAAGTTCTTATTACATCGAGCCAATCCTATGGACAGTTTTTGAGATACAGCTTGTCAAAGTTAGGTAATTTGCGTCATTTTAGACATTCAAGACCTTTTTACTCTTAAACTATTAATTTTAGCAAAAAGTTGCAAGGGTCGAAATATTTTTGTTCATGTTCAGTAAAGCTCAACAATTTTTTTCAGAATTTTTTTATCAATTTTTAGGTTAGGTAAAATATATATATGTCATATTCCGATATGCTTCGGTGGGATTGGCTGAAACTTTGCTATTTTGTAGTTAAAGTCATGCTGATCAAAAATTCCTATTGCACTGAGTCTATCTTATGAGTGGTTTTCGCTCCATGTCATCTCTGTGTTATGGAGTGCCTGAAGGTCTTAACAACAAGGTAACGGGTAATCTATATGTACGTGTTTATGAATGGCTTCCAGCGTGTTTGTGTACTGCGTGCATGCGTTTGTGTGTATGTACGTACCAGTGTACACTGGGTTCTCCGGAAATATCGATAACAAACTTCTGGTGCAGATTCTACATGCAAAAAAAATATGTTCGCAAATACCTTAAGCTACGGCCCCTTGAAAATGGCACCCAAAAATTGATTATTATTTTATATTTCAGAAACCTTTTGATTCACAGGGACGCTACTTTATACGCATATTGCACAATAATACAAGCTTATTTTTAAATTATTTTTTAAAAATATTTTTTATCGTAAGTGGGTGGTATTGAGGGGGGCTGTCGATATTTTGCATTAATTTCTTATGTCTTTTATTATTTTTTTTTCACTTTGGTACAAGAATGTCATTCACTAATTAAAAATAAACAAAAAATGTCCTCTTTCATTTTAGTCGTAGGACCGGAATTTATGAGAAAAATCGTTCTAATGAGTTTGAAGCGGAAACGCTGAAAACACAAGCGTATTATGGGCATGAAAATCATATAAAATATCCATCAATGATTTTTCTTCGAACGATACATAATACTGGAAACAGAGCATTTGTTCCTGAAAATCCTATGGATGTTCTCAATATCTAAAAACTAAAAATAATATTAAAAACAACAAAAAGTAGAAATAAACAGATAGAAAGCGAAACCAAAAAAATAGGATCACCCTGGTTGGCAATGAGAGCGCTCTCATAAGAAACATAGTGCCGATAAGAGCAGGTTCTTTGATAAAAATAATTACACACATACGCACGCACGTACACAAACACGCTGGAAGCCATTTATAAACACATACATATAGATTACGCGTTACCTCGTTGTTAAGACGCTCAGGCACTCCTGGAGCGAAAACCACTCATAGGATAGACTCAGTGCAATAGGAATTTTCGATTAGCATTACTTTAACTACAAAATAGCAAAGTTTCAGCCAATACCACCGAAGCATGCCGAAATATGACATATACATATATATTTTACCTAACCTAAAAATTGATAAAATAATTCTGAAAAAAATTCTTGAACTTTATTGGACTAGAACAAAAATATTTTTGCTAAAGTTAATAGTTTAGTCGTAAAAAGTTCTTGAATGTCTAAAATGACGCAAATTACCTAACTTCGACAAGCTGTATCTCAAAAACTGTCCACAGGATTGACTCGATGTGATAAGAACTTTTGATCAGCATGACTTGAACTACAAAATACCAAAATTTTAGCTGATTCCACCGAATCAACATTTTCTTGGGTTTTGTTCCGGGGTCCTTTGGTACACGTATGTATTTCAACGTGATCTGAAATTAGATAATATTTTCATCTTATTAAATTGGTATTAAGTATGTACAAAAGAAGCTGTAAGGTCTCAACCAATTTTTTGGTAGCAACCCCCATTACCACCGCCACCACATTATTAAGGGGGGTGAAAAAAAAATTGTGATTTAGTGTGTGGACAAGAACCAAAAACCTCATGATATTTTTTTACTTCGTCCACCCCCCACTACCACCACCCCCCTCTATCATCACCCCCACCCCACTACAGATGTGGGATATCGTTTTATGGGTTTTTGGGGTCGACGATTTCCAATATTATATTTTTAAAGTCCCATAAACAATTTTTTCCACATAAAAAATTTCTTGGTTGTGAGAAATTTGGATGGAAAATGTGGATGTGGAAGTAGTGTTTCCTTGGGCAGCGGCGTTTTTCGTGATTCTCGTCATGTTTTAACTATAAATACAACGTTGATATACTTTTATATTTAGATATTTTATTAATCTCTTAATAACACATAACATATATCAGTAACAAAGTGTTGGCACGTTCAGGGGAATTTTTCTTATGTTGTGGACATCTATCCTTTTTATAATTAATGATTCTTTGTTAAAAACACAGAAACAAAGAAGTTTATAAGTATAGTTAAGTCCATATGCGGACACATATACAGGGTATTTCACGAGAAAACGGACATGGCTTAGTGACAGATAGAGGGTACCGGGGGGTAATCAGAATCACCCATAGAAAAACTAATTGAGCCCTTTTGTAGCCGAAATCCAGGTTGTTTTATATGTTCTTATCAAAATTTCTTTTGGGTATTGTTTTATAAAGAAGTGGAATAGAGTTCATATTTGGCCCATGTAGAACACTAGTGATTCTGCATAAGTACATGTATGACACAAAAAATCCAGATCCAAATTTTTGTTGGCTACGAAATAAATTCCAGTAAATAACACAATAGATTTGAAAAAATAACGATAAATGATAAGTGCAAAAAATGTTTCCGCAACTAAATTATTAATTTTACCTTATATATTTCAACATTATTATATTTTAATTACCAGTTTTTATAAAGGAAATAAAATAATTAAAAAATAAATATTGGGGGTCACCGAAACAAGAATCCATTGCATTCCTCTCATTTATTAAAAACTAGTAAAACAGCGACATAACATATCTATTAACAGCAACAATAGCCGTAGCAATAAAGTTGCATACTAATAACACACATGTAACAAAATAACAACGAACTATCAACAAAATAATTGTGCGAAAAACAACAAATGCAGATATTATCATAGAAGTATTTACAAATTGGAATTATAATTAAATTTTATATTCAAAATGACCTCCTCAGCCCTAGTACATTTTCTGGTGCACTTCCCGACATGACCCATTGTACTTATCGCATCTGGCCTGTTTCCAATTTCATTGCAGCATTCAACAATTTTTTTTTTTGATCCCTGACATTAATGCCCACATTGTAGACTTCATTCTTTAGGTGATCCCATAATAATCTACAGGGTTGAAATCTGGACACCTTGCCAGTCATATAACGTAAGTTTGCAATAAAGGCGTATATTCTTAAAACTGCATGTTCATGCAGTTCTAATACTAATAATACCATTTTATTTGTGTAAAATGATCTCATTTCAGCTTTCATTACCTACCATGTTAACGAGTGAGATAATCCTGGCAAAAAAAATCATTAAGAATTGTTAATCAAACGGTGTAACGGTGTGTAATATGTATACTTTCCTGTAATTAATCGTTATATTTGCGTTGCATATAATGAATGTATCAACACTCACTGGACAATGTACTAGCAATAAAAAACGTCACTACATTGTCTAATCATAATTTTAGCTAAGAAAACCTTCGTGTATGCCACTGAAAGCAGTTACCAAACTTTTAGTACAACACTAAATTAGTACCTTGATATAGTAGGTGGTTATATAAGCGGTATAAAAAACCGATAAAAACTTTTCGCGATCCAAACTTTCAAACAAAAAAGGTTATAGTTGTGCAGATGGTAAAAGTTTTATTTGTAGAATTATTTTAAAAGTGCAACATATTGGCCGACTTGATAGTTCTCCCATTATATATTTTAAGTCGTAATAGTACATTATTCCATGTGTCATGTCAAAAACTCGAATGATCTGTCTTACCACAAAATATATCTATTTCTCCGGCGGTAAGAAATAATATAAATAAGAGGAAGCGCTGAACCTTCATTTTATTCGTGCATACTTGTCTCACCCAAAGTTTTATTCGACTTGAACTGATAGTCCGGGAGACAGTGACCATTTTTTTTTACTAATAAGTTAGTTCATACAGAACACAAAAAATTGCGCGCCGATTATTGGATATTGCTAACACTGGTAGGCAAACATGAATATAATCGACCGACATGTTTTCGTGATGTTTATAAAGCTGAAAATTTGTGTAGTAGTTATTTGCGTCACAAACGATTAAAACACTATTGCCCATTAGTTCGAAAACTATACTAGAGCCTTATGGTACGTCGAGTACATGGCTAAAAAGCCAAAAAGCTGCACTTTTTGATTGGAATGTGCCACTTCTTATGGTCATAGTCAAAACATTTCAGATAGGGAGCCACATGAAAATCCATATAGAACACCAAAATAGCGGCCATTAGTCGCACTAAATTTTTTTGTATCTCAGCTCCTAATGGTCCGATTTCAATTTTCTTTGTTTTTTTTTTTTTTGTTTGAAATCTCTTGCGAAGAGGACACTTTTTTGTCCCTATACACCTTGAGGGCTCTGCACAATTTTCAAAAAGAACAAATATGTTTTAATTTTCACGGACTTTTGGAGAATACTGTGATACGGAATTCAAAATAGAATTTTGAATGATGCTGAGAGGTTCCATGCAAACAGAATACACATTTATTGGGATACTTACTAAAAAACTTCTCTGAAGAAACGTGTGACAGATAAGAGAGGCGTTGGTTTTCGTCGCCAAGTCCCATAAGGAAATATGCTACCAAAAAATTGGAAGGACTTCCTCTGCTGCAATCAGAATAAGACAGAACTCTTCCAGGTACTTGGAGAATATGCATTTTTGAAGTTTGATTGTGTTCACATCAGTACTGAGATTGATGGCATCATTCGCTCATCTCTGCCAGATGAATGAAGATGGAGTACAATGCACAAACAGGAAGAAGCAAACGGCAGGATTTTTCTCTACGCTAAAGACAGTGTTGAACATGGAGCAAAAAAATAATTATTCTCTTTCTTTCATATTCTCAAAACTGCGGGATTTCAGAAGATGTGGATTGTCTTTGGTGCTGGGAAGAGTCAGAGATACATGAGCATCAATGCCATGTTTGAAAGTATGGGCGAACATAAAGCTATTGCATTGAGCGGATTCCATGCATTCACTGGATTAGATGTAACCTTATCATTTGCAATGAAAGGGGAACATACTGCCTGGAAAGTGTGGAAATCATTTCCTGAAGCTGCTTCCAAGCTATGTCAAGCTATTAACAGTCTGTTTTTGGCCAGACCTTTCAAGTTCTGAAGAAGTTTACTGTTTTGATTTACTACAAAGACCCAGAAGACTTCTCTCAATCAATCATGTCAAAAAGATTTCCTTTACTTCAAAAAGTCGCATTCTACAAAGTCTATCCCCAACAAAAGAAGCACTAATGCAGCTTTGCCTTCGTTCAGAATACCAGGCAGGAAAAGTCTGAGGTCGTGCGTACTCAATGATGGATAACATTCCAGGGCCAGAAGGATGGGGATGGACCATGGTTGCTGGGGTTGACGCCGGTCTGGTTTTCTCTTCTTTCTATTATGGCAGCCTGCAGAGAATTGGTTAAGTATAGTTGCTCCGGATGCCGTACACGATGCTTCCGTTCAAAGGCCAAGGTTCGATGCACGCTACTTTGCACGAACTGCGCTGGAAGTCGACAATGCAGCAATAAATACAATAAAAGGTATGATTAATTGATTAGTTTTAAATTATTCGTTTCAAAGTTTCAAGATCATAATATTGCTTTGTTGATTCAATGTCTTAATATAATAATAACACAGGCCTACAAAAATTTTTTTTTCATGAGCGAGAATTAAGACCCACTTTTCCTTATGTTTTTCGGGACGATGAACACGAATCTGAAGTCGGGATAGCATGTTTGTGGACGAATTATCGAGCTAGAGGTCAAAAGTGGATGAAAAACATGAAAAATCGGGATTTGTGATAATTCCAGGATCGAAATAAATGAATGAACGAACTTAATTAAGACTGAAAACTTCATCTTGGCAAGAACTTTAATTCGGACTATAGACGAAATTCCAGTTAGAATTCCCACTCAGTGACACTCAAAGAAGGTGAAGCAATTGGCTTTTATGAACCAGTTACGTGGATGGCAAGGTGCGAGGTGCAAATAGAGGAGAGGAGAGTTCATCTACAAATATAGAAAAGGAGGTTGTGGCCTTACTGAGTCTCTCAGTTTGAGCATTTATCCGAGGACGAGCGTAGAGAGGAAATTAAGTTCTTGAAGAAAGAAAGTACGGTATTTGCAAAAAATACAGAAGACCTTACAAAAACTGATATAGTTCAGCATCGGATAAATACTTGTTAATTAAACTGAACCGCCATCTTTCAACAGCCGAGGAGGCTCTCTCTAGAGAAACAATAAGAAGCTTCCGCCATGATGCAGAAAATGCTAAAAGATTGAGTAAATGGGAAGTCAACTACACCCTGGTCGTCGAAAGTAGTTTGGTTGCCAAGAAGGACGGAACTTCGGTATCGGTATCGGCATCGACTACAGAAAGTTGAACAAGATCACGAAGAAAGATAGCTACCCATTACCACGAACTGATGACACATTAAGCACGCTGGCAGGTTCGCGGTGGTTTTCAACCCTAGACGTTAGGAGCGGGTAATGGCAAGTGGGATTTTACCCTGATGATAAAGAAAAGATGGCTTTCTCAATAGACGGCGGTCTTTATCAGTTCTTTGTAAAGCCTTCTGGATTTTGCAATGCGCCAGCTACTTTTGAAAGATTAATGAAATTCGTATTTCGTGGATTGACCTAGAAGACTTGCCTGATTTTTCTTGATGAAGTATTGGTTATGGGTCGGGACTTTAAGGAGTATTTGCGAAACCTTCAAGAAGTACTTGGAAGAGTTAGAAACACACACCTGAAGCTGAACCCAACAACGTTCCAGAAAAAAGTCACATTCCTTACAGACGTTGTAACATCGGATGGAATATAAACAGACCCAGACAAAATTTCGGCAGTACGAGACTGGCTAAGACCATCAAATGTTCATGAGGTATGAAGCTTCCGCAGACTGTGCACTTATTATAGACACTTTATGGAAGGGTTTGCGGATATCGCGAAGCCACTACACCGGTTAACAGAGGAAAAAGTCAAGTACCAGTGGACGCCAGAATGTGAAAGTTCATGGAGAAAACTGACGGCAGCATTATGCACTAGTCCCGTGCTAGTGCACAACGAAATGGCCTTTATATCCTGGACACGGATACTAGCTATTCTTCGGTTGGATGTATACCGTATCAAATTCAAAATGGACAGGAAAAAATAATCAAGTACTTCAGCAAGGTGCTGACTAAACCCATCAGGAATTATTGTGTAAAAAGGAAAGAGCTATTGTCAGATCCATGGACCATTTTCATAAATACCTGTATGGATAACATTTGAAGATTCGGCCCAATCATGCTGCGTTAAAAAGGTTGTTAAAATTAAAAACCTCAGAATGTCAACTGGCTCGCTGGATAGAGAGGTTACAATAGTATGATTTCAAAATCGAACATCGACCTGGAAGATCTGATAAAAATGCAGGTGCCCTGTCCAGAAGACCGTGCAAGGAAGATTGCAAGCACCGCCAACGTGTAGAGAAAGTGCAGGTCATGCTAGTAGCCAACACTGTCAAGATAGATCTTCCAAACGATTGGGCAAGAGAAATTGAACGATGCAGAAATTGGGCCTACATTGAGAGCAATAGAAGGGGGAACCCTTCCAGAATGGAAAGATATTTTAGACAGCTCTTTTTTGCAAGGAAATAATCTTCAAAACCTGAAAACCGCTTAAGAGGAACTGTTTAGTACGGACATGGCTATACACTGATATATGTATATTAAAATCACACGCGCGTAGCACGCAAAAGTACATTTAATAATTTCATTCCTCACATCTGCCTGCTAAGATTTTAACATTTTCTGATGGGTATGCAATACTTTTTAAATTGTTTAAGTAGACAACTAGGGCACAAAGTTTCAGCTTTGTATACATCATGATAAGTTATCGATTCTCGTATTCGCAGTTGCCTGCCAAAGGTCTAATGACCCTCAGGATTTTTTTTGTGTTTTTTGTCAACTAAATTAT
This sequence comes from Rutpela maculata, assembly GCA_936432065.2. Classification (NCBI taxonomy): domain Eukaryota; kingdom Metazoa; phylum Arthropoda; class Insecta; order Coleoptera; family Cerambycidae; genus Rutpela; species Rutpela maculata. The sequence goes on from OW386291.2 coordinate 101,950,040, forward strand.
TATTTTAAAAAATTGACTCTTTTTGACGACTTCGAACCGCTTTAGCACGCAACCGCAACCACGCTGGGTCGATAGGCAATGTTCTATATACAATTCTCTATCAGCACACAAAATTTCAACCATGTAGCTTATGGGGTTAAAAAATTTTACCTGCATCCCGGGCTATCACAGTTGTCCCGGAAAATTTTGATAAGCGACGTGGATATCTGACAATCCTATCGGCAGACAAGGTAGAGAATATTATCAGAGGCGCAATTGGCTTTATAGTACGCTTTACGAACCTGTACGCTGTAGTACGAGGCCTCGAGGAGCCATCAATGCGCCGGAATCACTCCCTGCTTTCCTTTCACCGAACGCCACGTCATTAACCGATGCGTATTCTTTACTGTTATAGCCAGAGTTCCATAACAAAAAAGTAACTGATTATTTTAACGCTCTTCGAGGAATTACAAAAAACTTACAACTTTGGAAACTTTCAATAACAACTGCTTTTGATAGCTGCTATATATCAGCTTCCAATTTAGATAAACGGGGATTAAATTAGAATGGAAAGTTCTGTAGAGTATCGGGGGTAAACCTATGTTAAACTGCACTGGGTAAAGCCAAAGCGCATCTCATTTATTTGTTGCACTTTCATTTGGAAAGTTTGAAATGTAAATGGGAGAAAAGTGGTCTGTAAAAACAGGTTTTGTCAAGCTAGTTGAAGTAAAGACATATTTTAACGCAGTTTTATTACACTACTCACTTAACGGCTATCGACTGAAGAATTATAGATATATTTTTTTGAGAAACGTGACATACACAAATTATATGACTGTCATTTAGTTTATGTACTTACAAAACATTGACAAAATAGTTATCGAGGGTGGTCTTCACAAATATTAAAATTCTAGACTCAACGCCCATTTAGTTGATCACTTTAGGTATCACCAGATGAAGCCAGATTGGTTGACGAAACTCGAAGCGACTGTAGTGGCCAATGTTTTGGAATTTATGAAAACTACTTCTGGATCAGTGTGATATCATAATTTGAAGTATAACATATAGTATAAAAATATATATGAAACACAAAATAAAATATTGTGTGTGTATCATTTAGTTGCTTGAAAACTAACATTTTCAAAAGTAAGGTAGTGGTTAGACAGAGAAAATTATAGACATTTGTGTATTTTAAAGTTACTTAATTTTTACAATTAATTATTTTTTATTTATTTGCTTTCATTATGATTAGATAATGTTATTTAGGTATTAAGCAAATCACAACTTACACACTTTTTTATTTTGTATAAAATTACCTAGTTTCTGTACATTGTTGCCCTAATCTGATTAAGATTAAGGTACCAATATACAAAAAGAAGATAATTTCATATTAAATAAAAAAGTGTAAATGACTGAATTTAAATAAATGATGTAAGTATTTTTAATTTATTTTTTTGCATTAAAATTCTAGAGATTCTCCAATAATGAGTGTTTTATAGTATTAGCGTGCCCAGATTGGGGCAACAATATGCAGAAAGTAGGTAATTTCATAATAAATAAAAAAGTGTGGAAGTTGCGATTTGCTTAATTTTGTTTAAAAATTCATAACTCTTGTTTTGATTGTTACTATAGTTTTTTTGTAATATATGTAATAATAAACAAAATAGTTGCCCATGCAGACAAAAATTCAGGGTTTAGATTGTTTCTACAGTGTGTTTTTCTTAACATGGATACACTCAGATATGTCCGCTATGTTTTAAGCTAATAAATTCAAATACTACATAGTTGTAAAATTCGATGGGACATACAGTGTGACCCATTTCAAGTGGACACATCTACCGAAAAATCGCATAAGAAAATTTTTGTTGTCACTCCACAATGATAACATATCTTTTTAAACAGGGATAAGCTTTTTACCATCAAATTATATGACTTTTAAAACGGGAGTCGCAGTCAATCACTAGTCTAAGACTTTTAGAGCTGTCGCAATGAGGTACAAATTTGAACAGAGCTTCAGTCATTACATAATTAGTAGAATTTCCATTTCCAAACAAAAGAATGGATAATTACCCGCGGTTAATTTTTAGAAGATGATGATTGAAAATATAGAGGATATTTAAATCATTATTTTTCATGTTAAACAAAGAAATTTGTATTTATTCGCTTTATTTTATTTATTTACTCATTTATTTATGTTACTAGCATATTCTAGATTTTCAGATTAAAATAAGCAGCATAATTGCGTACCGACCGCACACAGACAATAATTACAAAATTTCAAGAATACATGAAAACGACAATTATAAATGTTGAATAAAAGTGGATTTAAAATACTACTTTGTGGCACCCCTGACCCGACTGGTGTCGTATTGCATATTTTGCTCCCAATTTTTATTTGTTATATTTTGTCAGATTCGAATGAGATCTGGAGTACAACAGAAACATACATAATACAATACTATATTTAATAAAATATAGTATATTCTTAATGTCAGATCATCTTGAAGAAAATTCGTGTACAGTATTAAGACTAATTAAACAATCTCATGGCTTGAAACAATAAGATCGGCTGCTGTATGTTAATTTCTATTGTTTGTTTCGCAACCATGAAGTTGGTATCAATAAAATAAGCTGCGATAAGCTGCTTTTCAATTAACTTATGTTTCTGTTCAAGGCAACACCACATATCATATGTAGTAACACCAGATATTTATTAGTTTCTGTTTAACTGGAGAAAATAGATATTTACTATGGCTTTCTCTATCAACAATGAGAGTCCTCTCCTATAACCTCCTGAACGCTCTAGAAATCTTATTTTGTCACTTTTGAATTTCTCGAGTCCTACATAGAGGGCATAGTAATCGATTAAATGCCTGCCGTGAGTTCCATATAGATTCACAAACAAAGTAAATATTTTTAGTTTCTGTCATTGAATCAGGTGGAGGCGCGTGGTGTTGAGAAGGTAACGTAAATATCTAAAAGTATATCACGTACTATTTAGATCATGTGTCGTATTTTTATAGAAGGTGACTCAGAGTAAAATTCAGTTTTTAAAAAAAATCATAACAAAGTTATTTAAACTGTTCAAACAATTTTATTTTAAAATTAAGATACTACAAACATGCGGATTTTATTTTTTAAACACTACGTTATTCAAATATCGGCCATCTTGTCTACAGCACTCCTCCAATATGGGCCTTAAATTTTGGAAAACTCGTCGACACATTTCACCAGGAATATTGATAATGGCCTCCTGAATGTTTTTCTTTAACTGGTTTGTATTGGCTGGAGGACTGATGTAAACAATATTCTTTAAGTGTGCCCACAAAAAAATCCTGCATCGGTGATCTTGGGGGAAGGGGAGATCACCAAATCTGGAAATAGGCAGACCTGGAAACAATTAACGTAGACTGGTCATTGATGCTGCTGCTGTGTGTGCCGTGGCACCATCTTGTTGAAACCAGTTCAATTGGGGTCGTATCCAGGAAAGTTCTGAAGAGCCGGATTAAAAAAAGTGCGAATGTTGAAATGCGTCGATGAGTCTTCCAAAATGTAAGGTTGGAGGAGTAGTGTAGGCAAGACGGTCGACATTTGGATAACGTAGTGTTTAAGAAATAAAACCGCATGTAATTTTGAAATTAAATTTTTTGAGCAGTTTAAATAATTTTTTTATGATTTTTTAAAAACTGAATTTTACTCTGAGTCACCTTGTATATCTGGAAATTGAGCGAAAAATTACACCTTTAGGGTTGTCTCTAGGAAGGATATCTAGTATAAAATAATTTTAAGATTATGTTACTTTAATATCAGCATATTTTCGTCCGATCAAGAAAATGCAACATTTTCAAATCATGAAACCGGACCAATTGTATATAGAATAATATATATAGAATAATTTATTCTACATTCTAAGGATTCATCATTTTAAATTCCATGTGTGCTCGTTCTGTTTCGGTTACTATACTGTTGGTTTATCTGTGTTACGTTTTATGTGGTTTAACAGCTTGCAAAGGAATATTATGGACTGGAGAAGGGTATACCCATATCAAAAAGGATTTTGAAAACAGAATCAGCACAAACTAGTATTTAATAATTCTAATGAATCTTATGCTCGGGTAAGCAACACCTATTTAGATTTAAAAGAAAAACATTGGATTTAAATGTTACCATAGCTTAATTTACTGGCTATCGAAAATATTAACAATTCAACTGTATGCTATTACTACAATTCTTCTTCTTTTCTTTCTTCTTCTTACTCATGAAAAACTTAGAAATGACCCAAACAATATACATTTAAAATAAGTATACAATGAATACAAAAATAGATTTAGTACTTTAACAGAAGCAGCAGGTTTTACAAATGATTCAAACTCTTTTAAAATTTGTTATAGTCTTTTGAATATTTTTATGTTTGGCTGCCTCTTTTGTGGACATCTAAAAATACTGTTTATGCGGCACTTTTGGCACAAAGTTTTGCTGTCTGTAACTTACCTATTAGATGTCATAGATGTTTAAAGAAGTCATTTAATGAGGCTGAAAAATTGCGGGAGAATGAAGAACATAAAGAACTTATACAAGGAAAGGAAAAGTTTTTAGACAAACTTGATAGAGAATATAGAATTTTGGAACAAAATTTTGTTACAGAACAAAAATTAGAAAGTGAGAAAACAATTGTTGTCGAAAAGCAAGGAGAAGTTAATAGAATAAAAAATAAACACTTACAAAATTTCCACAAATTATTTGGAGAAAATATACCAGAAGAAAATTTCAGAAGATCTGTAATGGAAATTCAGAATAAACAAGATGTAAAACATAGAACGCTTACTGATAAAATTAATAAATTGCAGAAACAAGTTACTACGCTAGAAGCAACTATATAACATCAAAGTGAACAGTTAGAAAATGCTCAGAAAGAACTAGAGAATAAAAAAGTTGCTGACATATGTGCAGGACGACCATTTATTCTTAATGAAAGCTCCAAAAAAAGAGAAAGACTGCAAAAAGACAAAGGACAGTACAGTTCAGTAAAAATAATGTATGAAGCCTTTATTAATAAATTTGAAAAAGAATGTCCCAGGTGTCCTGTGTGTCAGACCGATTTTACAAATAAAAAATCTTCTGTGAAAGAAATCATACAACAATTAAGAAATACAATTGAACAGATTCCAAACCAACTAATTCAAGTTGATAAAGATTTAAAAAATGAGGAAGCTCTATATAACAAATTACAACAACTAAAAACAGTGAATGATAATATTGAGTTGTTATCAAATGTTAAAATCCCTTTAATGGAAGAAGAACTAAATAATACAAAGAAAAAATATGATGATACATCACTAGAATTAGTGTCTGAAAAAAACAATTTGGTTACTCCACAAAACTTAATGGATATTTGTAAAGTAGTTATCACTGATGTTCCAACAATGTGTGACATTCGAACGTTTATTGTAGTTTAGTTTTTCCTATTTTTTTTTGGCAAAATTATTTTATATTATAAGAAGTGTTGTTGTTAATAGTTTTCCAAATCCTCCTCACAAATATATTAAATTTTTCGAAAATTAACCACTTTTTCTGGATATAAATATGACATATGATATATCGTTGGATAGCACAACTTAAATAAGTTGCGATCGAATAATGAAACAAGCTAAAAACGTACTCTTCGCCAATTTACTGAGCTTTTTATATAATTATTACATATTCTATAGGATACTCTTCGCAGTGTTCTTGTAAATAATGTTAGTTTTTGGACATCCTAAATTTTGTGATAGGTACCAACTTGGTTGTGAAAAAAAATATATGAAAAAAAATTGAAAAAGAAAAACATTCAACCTGTCTGAGATTCGAACACACGATCTTTGGATTGCAAGGCAAAACTTTAGCCACTGGACCATCACAGATTACTACAAAAATTGAATGTCTGTAATATACAGTGTGTCCCACTTTTCGCGGTAACACCTACGTAGTTCAGTTATTAGTCATCCAATTTCAAACAAATTTGGATCGGTATCAAAGACCAATACTATATCCTTTTTGAGTAAGACATAACTTTTTTCAGTCATTGGCGTGCATATTTTATCAAGAAAAAAAGGGTCGATTTTTCGAGAAATCATATTAGGCATTTTTGGTTGAAAAACGAATGCAATATTATTATAATAATAATAATATATAATAATAATAATGTTTATTTACCATCAATAAAAAAACAAAATCGGGTTGTACATAAGGTAAGTAGTAATTACAAATAGAGAAAAAAAATATAGTAAAAAAATATAGTATAAAAATAATATCAAAAGTTTTGTTCAAAATCAACTAAAATTGGAATTGTAAAATATGGGTACCTAATAGTAATGATTTATATATAGTGAACTTCGTAAATAAACAGGTAGAAACAACCCACAAAAGAAAATCTTGTGGTGGGTTTATTAACCTAACTTATAAATTTACAATCTTTGATATTAATATAGTTTTATTAAAGTACATATAAAATGCATTACTGATATTTAATGGTAGTTTGATACTGGGTGACTAATTTTTGGTGAGGTGGCATATATTAAGTAGTTTAGTATTTAAATTAATATTATTTTATTTATTTTATTTTTTTTTTTTTCGGAACAGTAATTTAAGGCAGTTAATATATATTTATTTATTTACATTTTTAATTTATTCATTATAATTATTTTTCATATCAATTAACTTGTGCGTAAATGTTCTAGTTTTTGATAATAACCATGATTTGATTTTAGATTTAAACATGGAAATGGAATTTAATAGTCTTAAGCTAAGTAGTACATGATTGTATACTTTCGGACCTAGAAAGTAAAAGCATCGCTGGGCTATCGTTTTTGTTACTTTTGGTATTACAGAAGAGCCTTGTCTATAGTGCGTAACACTAATTTTTGATTTAGATTTTTTTCTGTTCTAAGATTAAAGAAGAGCAGTAAAGTTGTTTGATATCTAATATTTGTGCCAAAGAGTAGAGTGAATCACTAGGATATAATAAATTTTTAGAAAATATTATTTTTAGAATCCATTTTTGAATAGTCTCTAAGTTCTTGATGTGTACAATGTAAGCTCTTCCCAGGCGATTATCCCATATCTTAGTTGGGATTCGACAAGTGCATAGTATATTGTTTTCATGTTTCAAATCTAATATTTGCCTAAACTGTTTAAATTTGGGTAGGAGACTTCTAACTTCTTGTATTAAGGTGTTTCTGTGTTTGTCCCATTTTAAGTTGTAGTCAATTACGATACCTAGATATTTGATATCTAAAGTTTGTGGAATCTCAACAGAAATATCCTCGCAGTCGATTTTAAGTGCGGGAAGATCAGGGATTTTAGTTTTATTTATGACAAATGGTAAATACTTTGTTTTATTAAAATTTATAGTAAGCAGTCGGGAGTCGAACCATTTTTTTATATTCTTAAAGTCAGCTGCCACCTTCTCCAGGAGGGTTTTCTAGGTATTATCATAATAAAAAATGGCTGTATCGTCTGCGAAGCTTATTACTTGCCCTCTGGAACTCTGCAAAAATAGATTATTAACATATATATTGAATAATATCGGGCCAAGCACCGTGCCTTGTGGAACTCCACAAAGTACAAAACTTTCATCACTTATTGTGTCATTTATAGAGACCCTCTGAGTTCTTTGGGACAAGTAATTTTTAAAAAGATGCAAGCTGTTTCCACGAATTCCCTGGTCTTCGAGAGTATCCAGCAGTATACCATGATCCACTGTATTAAATGCTTTGGCAAAATCTACGAAGATACAAAGTGTAGGTTTACCTCCATCGAGGGCCTTGTATGCATTTGACGTAAGCTGCATAAATGCATCTTACGTAGATTTGCCTTCTTGAAAACCAAATTGAGCATCTGATAAAACCTTATACTTATTAAGGTAATTAACTAATCGATTTTTTATTAATGTTTCTAATATTTTAGTAAAGTTGGAAATTAGGGAAATGGGCCGATAGTTTGAACATTCGGTTTTTTCCCCACCCTTATACAAAGGTTTAATCAAGGCTGATTTAAATACGGATGGCCATGTATCTATTCTAATAATATTATTAAACAGTAGGCAGAGAGATTTTGAGATATAATCTACAATCATTTTGACCGTTTTGGAAGATATTTTGTCATCACCTGGTGCCTTATTTAGTTTAAGATTCAAAATAATTGTCTTAATTTCACTTTCATTAATTTCGGAGAGATAAAAGGAGTTACTCGGCATACTATATTTATAATTTAACAACATTTTGATTTTTGGTTTTCGAATTACGGCCCACTTAAAATTGCCTATTTTAAACATTAAATAAATTGGTAACGAATCTTTTTTCGAAAGAAAGTCATTCTTTATTTTCTCTTTAAATTCATTTTTTCTACCACCTAATGTCATCAATAAGTTCAAATTCGGTAATTCTTATAGCCCGAATAATTTACAGGTCTGATTACCCAAAATTTTTCAATGAAAATTCGTGGCCTTCGAAATTTGAAAGTTTTGATAATATGGGATAGTGGAAAAAGTGAATTTAAAGAGAAAATGAAGATTGACATTTTTTCGAAAGAAATTTCGTTACCAATTTATTGATTATTTAATGTTTAAAATGAGTAATTTTAAGTGGATCATAATTCGAAAACCAAAAATCAAAATGTTGTTAAATTCTGGATATAGTGGTTCTACAGTATGCTGATCAGTAATATTGCATTAGTTCTTCAACAAATATCGACCATTTTTTTTTATGAAAATGCACGCCACTGACTGAAATAAGTTTTGTCTTACACAAAAAACAAATATTAAAGATCTTTGATAAAGGTCTAAATTGGATGACCAATAACTGAGCTACGTAGGTGTTAGCGTGAAAAGTGGGACACACTGTATATCTTTCGAGAAGCATATTTCAACGCATTAGATATATTTTATGAATAATATATTAGTAAAATTTATAAACAAAAAAAATATATTATAGAGATAACATTTTGCAAGATTTATATTTAAGTATAAGCGACAAAAATTAAGCATTTTTTTTTTCAAATTAAATGATTAATAATTTTCTTATCTACTGATTGATTTTATTCAAAAACAATAGGGTTCTTTCTCTAGCTAACGCTAACTTACTTTCCAAATTTCAATACAATCTGATTTTTATTTCTTAAGTTATCGTGCTTACAAGAAACGTGACGGACGGACGGACGGACAAACGGACGGACAGACGGACATTTTGAAAGTTGTTCACAATTCGTTCACTAACACAATGATATGAGTTTTTTCTCTACGAGCGATATTTACGGTTTTAGAAATGTGCCGAGCAAATGCAATATACTCTTCGTTTTTGCGAAGAGTATAATAATTTAAAGGATGTTCCATTAAAAAAAAAAAGGTATGTCTATATCTCGAAAACTGAGGCAAGCATAATTTTCTTCTTATCAGCAGCGGATTCTATTCAAGAAAGTGCCTTAAGAATGTGTTACTCGATTTTCGATTCGACACTTTGTAATTGAGATATAGAGGTCATCCAAAAGAATTAAGAATTGTAATCATATTACAATGCACAGTTGTGTACCCAGATTTTTCTGGCGGAGCTCAAAAGATGATTTAAATGGTATCAAAGTCTCTCACAAGCTATGCTTCCCGTGGGATGTCTTGTTGTTTATTAGTTCAGTTATCATTATTATACTTATTTATATACAGTTGTATTTATACACGTATGGCAAACATTATTATTATAATTTATATATTTATATACCTTTGTGCATATGTTATGGCTAATAAAATAATATTAAATATTAAAAAAATATATTAAATATGCATAATTTTCAAATCTAGCTATTAATATGATAACTTGTTTATCTACCAGGTCCGTTACTGTTTAGCTTATCTTGGATCACTTGAATTATGAATATGTTATTCACCCTGTCCATAATCTATTACTTTCCTCTTAACCTTTCCGTCAATCTTTATAAATTATTTGTTATACACTGGCGTGTTAACCGTGTTGGTAGATATCACAAACGCAGGACAGCGCAAAAGAAATCGGAAGAACTAAAAGATAAAAGATACAATTCTTTATTTGAGCCAATAGGCAGTATCAATAATTACAAGAAATCAATAACAAAGAATGCCCCAGAAAACGATTGTGTGTATTGTAAGAATTTATCATCGAACATTCATCAAAATTTAATAACCCATATTCGTGCGAAATGGAAGTGAAAAGTCAAACGAAAAGGAAATAAGAGTGGGCAGGATGGTGCAATTTCATTTAACGTAGCTTGAGGGCACGAACCATGCGTCTTCTTTAGCAAAACACCGGAAAATGATAACCTTATTGCTTCTTCCAGCGTACACTCTGTTCCCCAGGCTGCAATGCACGCCTGATTTATTTTAGCACTAGAATGGACGTTACATGAGTCCTGCTTGTCCGCGCGATCAATTTATTGAGGTCATTTCTATATACAGAATGGCATGGAAGGCCGGATGTTGAGGTGTGAGGAAGTGCCACTTGTTATCAAGATGGCGGCTATGTATCATCAAGCCGTCATGGGCTTAAACACACGCAACAAACCAAACAACACTATATCAAAGGCAACTATGTGTTACAAAATACACTGCTCCAATAAAGTCATGGGCGTTCTGTTATAATATACAGTGTGTCCCAGGATAGGTGTAACAAGAGGTGTAATGGACCAAAAAATTTGGAATTTTGGGACTTGATTTGGTGTTCTACAGGGTGTTTATAAGCAAAGTTGTAAAAATTGCCACTAATAAAGTACCTTTATTTTTCAAAATATGAAAAAATTCCACTAAGAAAAGTTATTTAGAATGCAATTGTATACCTCCATACCAAATTTCAGGAATATAAAATTATTTTTTTTAAACTTCCCATTTTTTGTGAATTGAGAGTTGAACTCATATTTAAAGTTGTGTAGGAGCAAATGTTAATCATCTCAAAAAGTAGGCTATTGGTAAATAAAAAATTGAATATACGAGATGTAAGAAGGTATAATGTTAATAGAACTAATTGTAAAACAAGAAACAATTACTAACAGAAGATTAATGAGATTTAAAAATTATAACAAGTAATAAATGTCAAAAACATAACAGATTCACAAACAAATTAATTATTGACCAATACAAAACAATGTTTACAATTTTTTTATTATTCGACGTAGCTACCACCCACATCCTCACACATTTCGATGCTTCACCTGAAGTCCTTAAAACTGTTTCGAATATGATCTAACGATATGGAGCTTACGGCATTTGTAATTCTCTGCTTCAATACTGCTACATCGTTAGGAAGTGGTTCAGCGTAAACCAACTGCTTGAGGCGACCCCATAAAAAGAAATCTAATATTGATAGGTCTGGGGATCTCGCCGGCCACTTGATCGGTCCATTCCAATTTTCTCCAAAATTTAAATTCAACCTCTGATTAACCATTCCTGTGGAGTGGCCAGGGCAACCATCATGTTGAAAATGAACTAAAGGCATATCTCTTAGAATATTTAAATGTTCTTCAGAAAATCTTTCAAGAAGCTCTAAATAATTGTGCTGGTTTAACCTTCCCTCAATGAAATAACGTCCAATAACTCCAACGTGATAAGAAACGGCACACCACACATTCACTTTTTTATAATATTGTCTTCTACAATGAATTCTAAAATTTGGATTTTCAGAAGCCCAAAACCGACAATTCTGAGATGAAACAACACCACTGGTTGTGAATGTAGATTCATCTGAGAAAATTATGAAATGATGAAAAAATCTCTCTTCCATGATTTTTTCTCCAATGGTCAAACAAAAATCCAACCTACGGCCGTCATCTCCCTCTTCAAGCATATGTTTATAATTTGCTTTATATATCCTAATTTTCTTTGCCTTGTAAATTCTTTGGAGTTCAGACTTGCTAATATTAATAAGAGCTGATCTCTCTCTTAGTGGCATCCTAGAATTTTCCATAACAGAGGCATGAGCAATAGCCCCAACATTGTCTTCATCACATGCTTTTATTTTTCTTTTCATGTTAAGAACACTACCAGTAGCCAGAAACTTTTTAATTATTCTCATAGCCTAAGTACGTGACAAAGCCGCGTTTGGAAATTTCAAATTAAATTGGCTTACCACTTCTCTTAGCGAGTTTTCACCGCCAATTCCGTAGCATTGCACAATATAAATTTTTTCACGCACTATGAGTACCATTTTCACTTAATTATTTATGCTTGGTTCGTTAATTTGAAACAGAAATTAAGGATAATATTGACTACGTTTGACAGATATGTCAATAATAAATGATAAATGTGTATCCACTGATTTTCTCATAGCCTACTTTTAGCTTCTACATAACTTTAAATATTAATTCACAAAAAATAATTTCTATGCAGTTTTAATTGAATGGTTCAAAATAAAATACTAATTTATTGAAAAAATGGGAAGCTTCAAAAAATAATTTTATGTTCCTCAAATTTGGTACAGAAGTACAAAATTGCATTCTAAATAACTTTTCTTAGTGGAATTTTTTCATATTTTGAAAAATAAAGGTACTTTATTAGTGGTGATTTTTACAACTTTGTTTATAAAACACCCTGTAGAACACCAAATCAAGTCATTTTTGGTATACTTTAGTTTTACAACAAGCAGGACTCAATCCCCAAATACCATTCCAAAATTCCAAAATTTTTGGTCCATTACACCTCTTGTTAAATCTATCCTGGGACACACTGTATAATCCTCTAAGAATATAAAAAAAGATCTTGCTGGATGTCGCTGCAAAATACAGGTAGAGTACATAATGCCCCATTGACCGATTCCACAATATTTACTAGTGCTTCGTGAGAGCGAGAACGAGAGCGAGAACGAGAGCGAGAACGAGAGCGAGAAGAGGTCGCTCGAAAAACTTTCGCTCTCTTCAATCGGAAAAGTCATGAATAATAAAATTGATTTACAGTAATGTTACTTCTTTAAAAGTATACATTTTATCTGAACTTTTCGAGTTCTTGCTGCTCGGTAAACACAATTTTTTCTTATTGTTTAAGTATGGGATTTTGCAAAGTGAGAGGGAAATATAATAATAATAATATCTTCATTTACCATAAAAATAAAATATACATGGCAAATAGGTACCATTTCATCTAGATGGTGGTCTTCCAATGACCCTAACAAAAAGGAAGTAATCTACAACTTAAACTAAGTACAATAAGATAAGAAAAGAATAGAAATGAAAAATGCCTTTATTTTCGGTTTATTATAAATATTTAAAAATTCATAAATGGTATAATATTTAAAATAGTTTCAGATACTTCCCATTGTTTTAAAAAATACAACCATATACAGTTTTTATCATAAATTTTGTATATAGTTAAATGCCACGCTCTAATAATGAAATATTCAAGTACAACAGAAATTCACAATGAAAAATCAGCAGCTATGGAAAGCGGCTGGAACCTCCCCACTCGGTGGATCTTTGAAGCCGAAAAGAGCACAAAAATATGAACGATCTCATTTAATTAAGTATATTTTTTCATTTATTTTTAAAAACCACATAATTCTTTGTGAACAGCTTCTATGCCAGCTGTGGCCGGTGAAGTGTTCATAGTGCACTGTTTCAATTTGAGCCGAAAAATATTATTTTTATCTTATGGCCTCGACCGATTTTTCACCGATCGGGGAAGGTTGTTGTCACTAATATCAGATGTCAAACTGACAGATACCAAAATGTTTTAGAAGAAGATTTTTTGACAGCTGTCAAACTGACAGCTATCAATTTTTTTGTCGCTAAACTTTGTTAGTTCTAAATCTATCAAGCTGACAGCTGTTAAAAATTCGGGTTCTTAACTTTGCTAGGGGATTTTATTTCTTGACAGTTGTCGAAAATTTTTAGGTTAGTATTGCACTTGGTTTGGTTTTTAGGTTATGTTAATGTTTTTAGGTTGTAATTGTCGGAAATTTTTCCGGCGTTGTGCCGGAAGTTTCTCACTGTCACTTTAATAGTTTTGGGCAAAAAACTTACTTTGGGTCCAGTTATTTAATTTTTTTCAAGGAAATCAAATCGATAGAGTGCAAGTGTGATATATCGTAGAAATCGGAATTGTACTGCTATTCACTGGTTTGATTACAAATTATAAGTAATCATAAAATAAACAACGTGTTGTGCCAAAGCAGCACTAAACGTAATCCAATCTCATCCAAAACCTTTCCAGATCTTCTGGAGCACTAAAGAAACCATCGTGCAAAGTTTCATCCAAATCCATTTAGTAATTTCGCCGCTATCATGCTAACATACATATGCACATACACACGCAACCATTTTTCTAAAACCGCTGTCTTGGGGTTCTGGAACCTCAAAACGTAAAGATTTGATGTTATCTCAATTTACAATTTTGGACCAATTTTAGTAACCCCCACAATTTTATTGTAGGAAGGTTGAAAATATATATAGTTGTATTCATTAGAACAATAATAAGTACCTAAAACAATTTTAAAGATTATACTATGGTTTTTGAAATATTTTTTATAAATCGAAAATAAACGCATATTTCCCTCTCACTCTCCAAAATCCTATCCTTAATACTTTACGATTTACACCCGGCCTAATATGTGAAAAATGCTTCAATGCAGATTTTTAGAATTATCTCTTCTCATTGCTCCTACGAAGTAATTAACCATTATCAATATTGCATATTAGTAAATTTCGTAAAACTTGTGTCACTTTTTCACCTTCGAGATGCTGAAATTATAAAACAAAAACTTTTTTTCGAAGACACCTTTACCTTCTAAAGTACATTTTCTTCTAAAGAATGGCTGTAAATGGTAAAAAAAAATGAGAACATCTAGATTATCTTATATGTTAACGAAAACCAATCTGAGATATTTTTTTAATTACTGGCTAATTACAGTGACAAAATGGCGATGTGTTTATTAAAACCAATTTGAAGATGCACATTGTTTTGATCATAACTTATTTGTTTCATGTATGCTACAGAAGCAGATAAAAATCATTTAAAATTTAGTAACGTTTTGTTCTGGTGGTCAGCATTTTTGATGCAACTGCCATAGTTTCTGAGATATTGAATATTTAAACTAAACGCTTAGGCTTATAAATTTTCCGACGCCATTTTTGAACTTCCATATCTCTGAAATTCTAAATTGTACAGAAATTAAAATAAAATAAAAATTTTATTCATAAAAATTTTATTCTTTCAATTTTTAACTTAGCACTTTCCGTTAAGTCTCCGTTTAATTGAAAGAAAGAGATACCTCTTCTACCATTTATTTTAAGCTCTGCCACGTGTCTGAACTACAAAATATGGTGTCATCAGCAAAACATATAATAACACACTATTCCTAGGGTAAGTGCTTGTTTATAGAAATTATAAATCAAGCGCGGATCTAGAAATTTCAATAATTTTTTTCTCGTCTGTGGCGCATGGGACCCATACGAAATATGGGAAATAACATCTCGAGAAGCACTTCTCTAACGACCCCTAAAAAATTTTGAAAAAGCAGTTTGCGAAAAATTTTTTCAATATTCGATTACCCCCTCCCCCAGGTTTAGGGACTCCTGTTCAAAATTATTTTTTTTTGTCATATGCATTTTACTTTTCATAAAAATACAGCAACACGTTCTGAAGTTTATGAAAATATTTTCATTACTAACTGAGATACAACGAATTGAAATTTTGTGATTTACAATTTAACAAATCACAAAATTTCAATTCGTTGTATCTCAGAACGTTTTGCTGTATTTTTATGAAAAGTAAAATGCATATGACAAAAAAGATAATTTAAAACAGGAGTCCCTAGACCTGGGGGGGGGTAATCGAATTTTGAAAAAATTTTTCGCAAAATTCTTTTTCAAAATTTTTTAGGGGGCGTTAGAGAAGTGCTTCTCGAAATGTTATTTCCCATATTTCGTATGGGTCCCATGCGCCACAGACGAGAAAAAAATTATTGAAATTTCTAGATCCGCGCTTGTTATAAATAAAATGAGCACTAAAAGAGTGCCTTGGTGGACATCGTACACTGTTATTTCATAACCTACAAAGAGGCGAAATTAACAATTATATGAATAACACTTGAGCAGCCAGCAAATGTGTTCATATTCGTCAAATACATTAGTATCACTTTGGAGTACAAGCGCTGATCTATCTTAACTATACCCGTATTTCGATACGAAAAGTTAAGTAACGCTAGTCGCGATTAGTACTTGGGAGGGTGACTTTCACCTTGAATATCAGCATATACGCAGAAGCTATGAAATATTAGGTGAGAATTGCATAGTGGTTATATCACCCTGCGAGGGGGACCTGAAGCATCCATGTCTTGTCTCTTAAACGTTGGGCAAGTAAAAAATTCTACACGCCAGGCAATAGTGGTTATTTTCAAGATTACGTCTCATAATTATTTGTAGCTGCTAACAATCTGGCAGACTAGATCAGTCAACGAATTATTATAGACTACATGGAAGGCAGAATTTTTGACTTCGGGGATGGGTTTGGGGTAGTTAGTAGGTAAACATACTAAAAGTCCCCGACCCTAGGGGAGGGGGCTTCCGAAAGGCCCTAAATTTCGACTTTTTTCGCTTATAACTCGATAACTATTGGTCCTTGAGAAAAAATTATTCTTACCTTTTTAAAATCTGAAAGCTGAAAAATTTCCTATATTTTTTACTTCAACAGAAAGTTTCTATCTTCACCCGTTCTCGAGTTATGCGCTTCTGAAAATCGCCGATTTCCGGAAAACGCTATTTCGGATCACATTTTTCGTCATACTCTGCTCTTAACTCCTCAAATCGTGTATGGGAACACCACGCCAGCAGAAGAGAAAAATGAATCCTCCAAAGAAACTACTATGTCATCAAATTCTCCATCCTCCTCATCCTCTTTTATAGGGACTGCATTGTGGTAGTTGCCCTGGCAGTTAAGGCAAGCTGACGAACAATTTAATGATGCCTTTTTTAGTATGTTTACCTCCTAACTACCTCAAACCCATCCCTGAAGTCAAAAATTCTGCCGCCCTCCATGTAATCTACATCTCTATATTGATAAATTTGTTGACTGGACTAGACTCTTTTGTAAGTGAAACAATTCTCATTCAACGTAATTGTTACAATTTAGCGACATTTTAAAACAGATGTTTTTTTACAATTCGTGTTTGTCAACTACAAAAACTTTTTTTTACCTGGAATGACAAAAAAAACATAAGCTCTGTGTACTTTTACTTCAGCGAACATCCACTGCCATTAGTTCAACATGTAATATAATTATCCCTGTCCTTCCATGTGTGTTTTTATCCAGCGCTTATGAACTGCGGACATAATTATTTTCTAATTTAACACGATTTGTGATATCCGTATTATGGAAATGTGTGTGGAATTGGACTCAGCTAATTGCATTTTTTGCAGCGGCGATTAGAGTCATTTCGCCGAGTTAAGTTGACTATTGTGTGGCATATATTTTTAATAAATCATAAAGTAAAGAGAATATAGTAATTTCCCTTCTTTACATGAGGCAGTAAAACTCATTTTTATTTGAACAATATATGAGCAATTTATTTTAAATTGATCGTGAAATTTTACACGACCATAGAAGCAAACATAAAATGCATGTTATATGAACGCTATAAGATCCTGGTAAATATAATAATTTTTATAACTCAATTTGAATTCCAGTTAATTATAAATTAAATTTCCATGATATTGCAAGATATTATACTTATGATTATAACAACCTTAATGAGATCCAAGCAGAGATGTGAATAATAATAATTTTACGTATATTTTAGTGATAATCAAACAATTTTTGGTCAGATTTGCGTAATGAATCCTGGGTCGGAATTTAAAATTTATATATACAATCCATGAGACTTATCAATATATTTATTATATTTTTATGTTTTATTTCAATAAACAATTTCCTTTCAAGAAGAATTATAATAAACCTAGCGGAAATAACACAAAATGGGTCAATAATGATGTAAAAATGCCAAGCATAAAACTGAAAGATTTACATAGCCTAACAAATGTATATAGTCCAGTGCAATTAGTCATTATAAATGAAAAATGACGGAACCCCGCTATAGTGAATGGATTTGAAAGATTTTTTTTTTGTTGGATTTCTAATGCCCTATACTAAAAAGTTTACCCACTGAAAATTACCATAATTTCGAAAATACGTAGCTTAAAAAAAAAAAATTAGAAATCTCAACGAAAAATACAATTATCTGCATTTTTTAATATTTCTTTTAAGAAAATAATGATTGTTATAGTTTTCGAGGTTGTTTATAAAGAATTTGCAAAAAAATGAAACTTTTAAAATTAATTTGATGATGGCAGAAGCTCCAAAAAACGAAAAAAATGAATAGTACAGTAAGTGAAGCTTTTAAATCCTAGCCCGAAAACGATGTAATGAATTTCCAAATTTTTTTCTTCAACATGCTTTTATACACTATGTACATAAGAATCTATATTGTCATTTTTACTGCTTTTTGGTTAGCGGTGGTTCCCGCCCTTTCGCAAAAAACAAAAAATACACACATAATCTGACCTCCTAAAATCAGTATTCCTAGATGTTTTTTTTATATATTACTCGAAAAATGTGGACTTTAAAAAAATGCAAGGGTACAAAATTAAAGCTTTTACGAAAACAAATCGCATGGTTTTTTCTTTTTTTTTTTTCTCCGATGTTTAGTTTTGGAAACATGGCATTTTCAAAATGGCGCCGAAACGTCCAGAAAAAATATACGACGTTAAAATCTAAAATTACTCAAGGCATTAAAATTTTATTTCGATTAAGATGTATTACGACCTTTTATACTGAAAACTAAAAAAGTTTAAGCGCATTTAGAAATTTAGACGCCATTTTTTTAGCCTTATTGCTCTAATTTCTTATTAATTAAAAAATCTTTCGATATATTGTTAATGCATATTATTGCTAACATGCTCAATTTTCTTAGAATTTTTAAAATAATTATTTTTCATTCTCATTTTCAATAATTAAAATTTTCATAATTTCTTTTAAAAAATCGGGTTTTTGAAAATTGCTTTGAAAATATTTTTTTATAAAAAATGGTAAGAGTACAAAATGAAGCTTATAAAAAAACCGCTGCCCAAGAAATCACTACCTCCACATCCAGATTTTCTATCCAAGTCTCGAAAACGAAAAAATTTTGTATGTGGAAATAATTGCTTATGGAACTTTAATCATATATGGGAAATACAGCGTTCTCGTCCCATCTTCTAGCGGCTTGTATATCAGTGTATACACGGAAGCTACGTAATTTCAAACGAGGATTACGTAGTGGATATACCATCCTTCGGAGGGGATGTAAAGCAGGCGGTCCCTTGTTTATTAAATGTTAGGCATGTAAAAGATCCCTACTCTTTTTAAGGGAAGAGGTTCGGCAAAATTTCCAGGTTGGGGGTAGCTCGTCTCCTGGCGTCGGTGATAGGCCCTGGTAGCGGAAATAGGCCGACGTTAAATAAATAGATCAAAAAAAATTACATCGTTTTCGGGCTAGGATTTAAAAGCTTCACTTACTGTACTATTCATTTATTTCGCTTTTTGGAGCTTCTGCCATCATCAAATTAATTTTAAAAGTTTCATTTTTTTGCAAATTCTTTATAAACAACCTCGAAAACTATAACAATCAGTATTTTCTTAAAAGAAATATTTAAAAATTACGATAATTTTATTTTTTGTTGAAATTTCTAAAATTTTTTTCTATTTAATTTAATTCAAAATTGTGGTAATTTTCAATGAATAAACTTTTTAGTTTATGGCATTACAAATCCAACAAAAAAAAATCATTCAAATCCATTCACTGTTCCGTGGGTATAGGGTTCCGAGGTATAAACCTAATTGCATTGGACTAATATCCCGAGTTAAACGATGAATGCAAACGTGCAAAAAAAGAACAAATAAGGCTAGTTAAGAAAACTAAAAAAAAATGCCTTTTTCAAAATTAAATAATTAATTCCACAAATCAATCAAAATCTGCATGGAACGTACTTTCTGAAATATCAAATAAAAATAACAAAAACAATAACATACAAGTTCTTTAGGAGGGGATTTTACGTAAAGATCCTAATGCAGTGGTTTCGGCTATAAATATTTTTATTATAAATGCGCTTTTACAGATCTCGCAGAATATATCTACGAAAAATGTGAATATTAATAGTCAGAATTCAACTAAAAATCAAAGTTCTATTTTCCTGGAGCCTTTTAAAGTGGACTAATTGCTGTCTTTATTAAAAATTAAGTATTCCTCTGGTCTTGATGAGGTTCCCATGTTCTTAATTCAAAAAGTTATGGGTATAGGTGTGATCATAGATTCAATTACATGTCTAGTTAATCTATCTTTCACTACTTGCAACATCCCGAAAAACTTAAAAGTAAGTAAAGTTATACCTATTCACAAAAAAATATGATCCACAAGATATGGAGAATTGGCGACCAGTCCTTCCTTCCTGCTTTTCAAAAATTCTTGAATATTCATATATTTTAAAATTTGTTGGGAAATATAATACAATTTCGGAAAATCAGCATGGATTCCTTGAAAATAAATCTGCCAGTGTTGCCGTGTACTCCTTTTATAACAAATTAATAGAACATATCGAGACAGGCGAGTGTCCAGTTGGGATCTTTTTCGGTCTCAGTAGAGCATTCGACTGTGTCGATCATGACAAGTTAATAAACAAATTATACTTATACGGTATACGAGGTCTAGCACATGACTGGTAACCTTTTGAAAAATAGAAAGCAATATGTTAGTCTGACATACACTATTACCAAAGCCGCCTTTAAATTAACTCTGAGTATACACACACACACACACACACACACACACACACACGCACATCGGTAAATACGGGTGTCCCTCAAGGGTCTCTGTTGGGACCAATACTATTTATATTATGTGAGAAATTGGACACCAAGTGCATTGTCAGTGCCATATGATAGGCAAAAAGGATGTTCCAAATGAAATATTAAAATAAATGGTTTCACATTAAAAAGTCAGGAGCAAAATAAGTTTTGGAACCATATTGGATGAGTGTCTAAACTGTGGTAATCTAATATCAAAATTAAATACAGTTTGTTATTTGCTCAGAGATATTAAGTCAATTATGACACGAGAACAATTTATAAGTATATACCACACACAGATAGGATATAGACTAAGAAATGGAGTATGTATTTGGGGTAGTTTTACGCTATTCCCAGATATTTTTCACCCAAAATTGGGATTTTACTTAAGAACTCTTAAAGCTATATTGACCAGTCTTTTGTCTTGCTCTCCCGTGTAATCCGGAAAAACTTCTAATTTCCAAACTGATCAACCTATGAGGTCTGCTTTTTATTACGTCATCATCATTTTTTTAAACTGTTGACATCTGATGTCATTCTTTTTCCTTGGTGTACTTCAGAAGACCCTAGCTCTCTCAAAAGAGATTTCCGGACTCATGTTCATAGAAAAATTTTTAAATATTTTTTGACACAATCACCCCTACCAATTAATGACTGCATACTTGAGGCACCCTGTATATAAATCATATCTTTAATATTAGTTGCCTTCGGGAACTTCGAGTCAGTCTATATATTACAATATCTATTGTTTAAATGTGCTATTTTGTTCCTGGGTTGTCACTAAATTTGAAAGATGGGGAATTTCTTAGTTTCTGCGGTTACATTTGCTAATTATTTATGCCCACATTGTTTTTTACTGATTGAGACCAATTGAAAATACACCTTTGTGTGTTATATACAATTAAATTTAAAAGAAAAAGTCGGTAAACGTCAGGAAATCCCAGGAGCATCTGGAGGTAAATAATGGCAAAATGGATAAGACTGAGTAAAAGCTGTAATATATCAAATTTTTGTTTTTTTGTATAATATACATTTATTAAACAAACCGGTATTAATTGCAATGCATTGAAATAGATGGCGATCGAGTCAAAGTACTATGCTATAATAGTGACAAGGTTAGTTTAGTTTAGATTACACAATAAAGATAAGTTTACTCACTGGTATGAAGAGGTTAGAATTTTAAACGAAATATAGAAAAATAAAGACGTAAATTCACAAATATTTATTGAAAAAATTTGAGACGTAGATAGAATAAAAAGTTAACCGCTTAACTCATAGCTTAAGGTAGATTTTAATAAAACTCAAAGCGACCTTTGTTGACCAAGTTATAGCATATTATTATATTAAAGAAATAAGTAGAACCATTGCCGAATATCAAAGTATACTGGTATAGAGTTTGTAAACTATTTCAGAAAACGTAAATATTAGTACTAATACATTACACACAGGAACCATGAGATGCATCTTTCTACTGTCTATGAACGGCATCGAAGATGTTACAAGAGAGTTAGTTGATACCACTGAATTATATTCTGATCTATTTGGTGAGGTGGCTTATTGAAATTACCGTTACCTGGCAGATAAAAGCACCAAATTTGGTGTGAAGGTACCTTAGGATATACTAATAAATGTTGGCCTAGGCCTCTGGAATTCTCATGTACAGCACTATAATCCAAAACGGCAGACAATTGCGACAAAACATCACATGTGAGTCTTTCTTTTTGAGGCACCACTACTGCAAAAACTATAAAAAGTGGGATTTGTGATGTTGAGTCGCAGATGTTGGTTATAAGATATTTCTGTCTTACCTGCCCAAAGGTTAGATGATGTTTGGGACACATACATTCCAGACAGTTTAAAGGCGTCTACCCGAGAAGAAACATGTGAGGGGGGATTAGAGGGAAAGTATCCGGCAACACCAAGCTGCCACGAAATTGGGTGGACTTTCTCCGTCACTCAATGAACAAGAAGGAATTGTTAAACTTTTTGACTTCCAAAGTTGTAGAGTTCAACTGATCACCAGGCAAAGCAGTTGCACAAATCGATTCGAACACACCCATGGAAAACTGCAATCATGAAGAGGCAGACACGAGGCTTGTGGTTCATGTACTCCAGTCACTACAGCAAGAGGCAAAGAGTATCCTTGTGCTTACTGTAGACACAGATGTGATTGTTATCCTTTCTGGTACATTTTATGATCTAATAGTGACGCAACCTTTGGCCAATATCTGGGTGGCCTTTGGCATGGGCAAGCATTACAGGTTTTACCACATCAACGCCATCTGTGCAAGCCTGGTGGAGCTAAAATCATGAGTACTACCTGTATTTCACTCATTCTCTGGTTGCAACACAACCTTCACCTTCAAAGGTAAGAGTAAGAAGTCCATTTGAGAAGCATGGTAAGCATTTCAAGCCGTCACTGATACATTTGTGTATTTGGCCACTCATCCATTCCAACTGCTGAAAGCCAACTCTGAACACTTCAAGTAGCTGGAATGACTGACTGTTGTTCTATATTATAAAACCACTCCTTTCAGCAATATCAAGCAGATGAGAAAGGAGCTTTTCTGTCGGAAGAATCGAGCAATGGACAAACTTCCACCGACTGAGGATGCGCTTCTTCAACATATCCGAAGGGCAGATTATTAAGCAGGTATTGGACAACCAGCACACAAACACAGCAAGTGATTCCTTCTCCACACTATTTTGCTTGGAATAAGGTTTCAGAGTCATGGGCACCAGTTTGGATGACAATTCCAGAGGTTTCCCGATTATGCAGGTGATTAAAAGTTCCTGCAAAAACTGAAAATGTGGGAAAGCCAATCTGGACTGCTCACCACTTTGCAAGTGCAAGTGTAATTTGCAAGTGTAATTTATTTATAATTGTTGCATACTGAATTCCATTGAATGAATAACTATAAATATTTTTTTGTTATTGGGAACTCTTATTAGCGTTTTATTTGCGTTTATATATTACTGTAATTAAAAATGATATATTTTGTTGCATTTTATTACTACTCTAAGCTAGATGTGTAGTGTACTTAGTTGGCTTAAAGCTGTAATTCAAAATTGACAGTATAATAAATTGTGTTAAGTGATATTTTGTCGCATTTGTGTGCCATTTTGGATTTTAGTGCTGTGCATGAAAATTTTTAAAAATTCCAGAGGACTCCTAGGCCAACATTTAATAGTATACCTTATGGTACCTTCACACCAAATTTGATGCTTTTATCCACCAAGTAACGGTAATCTTGAAATACAGCTCTAAGCCACCTCACTATTTAGTTCCTGACAGCAAAAAATGACTTCTTAACTCTATGATAAAAAATTTACTTTCCCAAAGTGTTAAGTTACGAATAGAGAAAGCTTACATTTTGACTAAAGACTTAGTTAAAGACGTTAAAATTCGTATGTTAAAGTCTGCGACAGCTGTAACATATGAATTACATAGGCAATACGACAAGTCAATTGGCAAGACAATTGAACGATTATTAATAATTCTAATTAGGCATTAGCTAGACAGATTTCAACAAGCACACATCTATACTTTGACCATAAAAGAAGGACATTAATGAACTGCACTACACATAACTATTTCAAAAACCAAAGAATAGCGAACTAAAAATACTAACTTTAAAATATAAAGAAAACATACTATCAAACAGATAAGCCAACAGAGTAAGTTATTTATCTATCAAATTAGACAACCCGAGGCAAGCATCATCGGTGGAAGCCCTTCGGTATTACGATGAACTGTCATGAGTGTCATGTAAGGCGTTGATCTGATAAGTTCTTGTAAAATTCATTTTGATAAATGAAAACGCTAATATTTTGTTGTAGTAAGAATAACTAGTGGAAGCATTATACTTTTCGCCGATTTACTGAGCTTTTTATATAATTGTTACACATTCTACAGGATACTCTTCGTATTTTTTTTGTAAATACACCTTCTTTAGAAATGCTTCCAGTGGTTCGTTGCGCATATTTCTACCTTTTCGTCATTTCTCTTGTTGATAATTTCTCTGGTTCCTTTGGTATTTTTGCGAGTAGTTGGATATTATCCTTTTCAGCTTTTCCTCACAGTCCTTCTGTTGGCTATTGTCGTCGCCACCTTTTGAGTCCTGTATGTTATAGTTAATAATAAACGTCACGTCGGCTGCTGAATTGGTGCAAACAAATGAATTCATCTTTTGTAGGATCTTTCCCAAAAAGAAGAAGTACTATTTAAATTAGAGTGTAGTTGGCATCTTCATTATGTACCCACTTTTTAATCAAGTCATACTGAAATAGATTTGCCACTTGTAATAATTTATACATTCTTTGTTAATTAGAAAGGAAATGAAAAACAATGCAATATTTAATACAAAAAGGAATACCATCTAGACAACAATATCAATAATTTAGAAAACAATCTCATGATTATAAGGTATAACTTCCGCGAGAAGATTACAAGCAAATGAAATTACTTAGAATGAAGTTTTCACAAAGAACGTAATTTAAAATCAGATAAAATATTCTGATTGTTCTTTAAGAGTTTCAAAGAGGAGAATAGCTCAATAGCCATTTTAATTAATATTCGATGCACGGCTTGGAAGTTTTAATTAAATGTATCATCTTAATAATGAGCAAGAAAAAGCGCGAGGTTACAGTTTAACAGATAAAATTATCGACCACTAGAAAAGATATCCATACTTCGTTATAACTTTGATTAGTGAAGTACCATATTGAAGTTTCAGAGTTATGGCGCTGTTAAGTTATGTATACGTGTTTTAGAAAAATATATTTGCACTTTTATACTTTATTGCAAAGTGCAGTCATAATTGAAGTCATCATTCGTTTGTATGCTGTTATTATAAATCAACGCCATATTATGTATGGCTTTTTATTTTACATTGTAATAGGATTTCTAATCGTAAAATTTACGATTAACTTTTAAATTTTATATTCAGGGTGCCCCATATTTATTTATATTACATATATTTTTTTATATATTATCGGATACTTTTTATACATTCTTTTATTTGCAAACTTTAAATTTACCTGTATTACTTTCCTTGCTTACGAAGAGAAGTGTTGTAATCGAGAAAAAATCACCCTCCGAGATTTCTTTCGGATTTTCGCGTTTCAGACTAGATTACGAAATATTAAAATTAAAGCCATTAAATTCCATCAGTCTATCTGTCTGTCTGTCGGTCTGGTGTCTGTCTGTTGGCGCTATAACTAAAAAACATCTTGACGGAGAAAAATTTTTGGTAGGTAGTTGACGCTACTGCCAAGGAAGAATTGGGATATACTTCCGTTAAAAAATATACAGGGTGGACCACATAGAAAATATAAATAGGAAAAAATGTGACGGAAGACAATAATATTTGGCATATAGTACATATAACTGCCAAGGAAGAAAAATGTGAAAAATGTACAGGGCGGTCACTAGAAAAATAAATTATGAAAAAATTTGAGGAGGGCAATCATGTTTCACATGTAGTTAACAGAATTGTAAAAGAAGGAAAATATGAAAAATATATACAGGGTGGTCATCCTAAAAAAGAATTATGAGAAAAATATGACGGAGGACGATGATATTTCGCATGCAGTTAACACAATTACCAAAGAAGACAAATATAAAAAACCGCTGCCCAAGGAATCACTACTTCCACATCCAGATTTTCTATCCAAGTCACTCACAACGAAAAAATTTCGTATGTGGAAATAATTGTTTATGGAACTTTAATAATATAATATTTGAAATCCTCTACCCCAAAACCCCATAAAACGATACCCCACATCGGTAGTGGAGTGGGGGTGATAGTGGGGGTGGACGAAGTAAAAAAATATTTTGAGGTTTCTGGTTCTTGTACATACACTAAATCACATTTTTTTTTTCATCCCCTTTAATAATGGGGGGGTATGGGGGTGGCTAATGCCAAAATTTTTTTTAAGACCTTAGCTTCTCATGTATATACTAAATACCAATTTTATAGACTCTTACCTCCTTGATCTACCTATTTACCCCAAATTTAACCCAATTTATCCCCCAACCATTCGACGGAACAAGATGAAAATATAATTTAGTTCTAGATCTCGTTAAAGCACATATGTGTACCAAATTTCCAGTCAATATCTCAAACGGTTCCAGAGTAAACGTGCGCACAAAAAAAAAGTTACAGACAGACAGACCGACAGACAGACAGAAATCTCGACGTTTAATGACATTCTAAGACTATTTGAACAATAAAAATTTAAAAATTTTTTTTTGTCGTTACTATAGTTCCACTGGATGTGGAAGTAAAATATACGGGGTGGTGAACTTAAAAACAAATAATGAAAAAAATGTGACGCATATATAACGCAAGAAAAATGCCTAATATCTTTTTTTGAAAAATTTGGTGCATTTTTCTTCATAACGACGAACACCACTGGTGGATTTTTAAATATTTTACCGTGACACTATTTCCTGATGGGTAAGTACCTCCGACCCAAATTTAAAAAAAAATCGAATTGTCAATAAGAGAGCTGTGATACGGGAGTCATGAAAAGTGAGACATACTGTAGAATCTCACAGAATTGGCCTAAGTCGAAGAATAAGTAAAAAACTTCAACTTAGAAAACATTTATTAAAAGACAATTTAGGTCATAACTAAAGATATTTAAGGCATCAGCGCTGAAGAATGACACAAACGGACTCATACACGTTCCCAGAAATGTAAGGCACAACGCCTGGCGCCCAATTCAAATGTATGCCAAAATTCCACTAGGTAAATATTTTGGGGGCCAGGCAAACAATTCAAAACTATGTCAAAAATTTCATTTGGTAAACATTTTTGTGGACGAGAAGAAAAATATATGTATGCATTTTTGCTTTTTAAGGAGTACCCCGAAATTTCACACAAATGAAAAAAAATTACGTCATTCGGCGACGACCATGTCCAAAAGCGTAAAATTCGACAGTGCGTCGAATATTATCTTTTCAAAACATTTTTTAACATTTATCACTTCACGAAACACAGGGAAATTGAAGATGCAACCATTGTGGATATCATTCAAGAGAACGACAATAAAATTTTGATGAGGCAACGTACTGAAAAGTAAACAATTTATAAACTGAACAATTTTTGTTTCAATCATTCTTTTGTGTAGCCCCATTATTTGCGAGTAATTAACCATGTAATCAGAAACTAAGAAATGTTAAGAATTGCTGCTTAATATGCTGAACAACTATCGTGCTGAAACCACGTGTTTATCATTTCTTGTACTGGTAAATCTTCGAGAACTTATGCAGTAAATGCACATGCACTATTGGATCGGGATTTTCATGGAAGGTGGATTGATCGAGGTGGTCCAGTACACTGGTCCGCACGATCACCTGACCAGACTTCTTTCGTGGGGATAGCTTAAAGAAAAGATTTCCAAAGATTTGTATACTTTTCCATCTTACTTATTTTCAAATTAGGGATATGTGCTGTTTATACGTTTCCATGTTCAGTGCTGAATTACTCGCAAACAATGGGGTAAAAAAAAAAGGTTGAAACAAAAGTTGTTTATCTTTTCATACAGATTACGAATCTTTAAGAAAAAGTAGGGGTTCCTATTTAAAAAAAGAATGCTGCCCTTCAAATGACCGTGAAGCCCTCCATCAAACAAAAAAATATATAGTCGCTAGATTTTGATTTTGAAATAAAAGTTTTTTCTGAAGCATTTTTCTTGATAATGCTTTATTTTCAAGTTATTCGCATTTTCCAGCTGCCAAATTCTGATATCCCACCAAATGCTACTGCTATTGTTTTATCACAATTAAGTTATAATTTTCTGAATAAGTCGACAATTTAAGTAAATGATAGCTAAAAGCGGAAATGGCTTGAATAGACTCCAGCAAATTAAAACTAAGATATATTTGTGTGTCGGCATAATAATGCTGAGAACATGACAAAAAGGAGGACGGAAAGTGGCATCTATATACGGTGAAGAAAGGAGGCCCCAAAATTGACCCTTGAGGCACGCGAGTACTGACGGTTAAAGAGATCGTTACCGTACATTACTGTATGACGCCTATACATCAGATAATGTAAAAACAAATTAGATGTTTTAAGAGTTAAAACTTTAAAATCAAATATTGAGAGCAAAATTTTGTGATTTAGAGTATTCTAATAAAATTAGTAGTGTAATTTTTCCATTGTAAATTGCAAAAAAGATACCATAAGTAATATTTAATGGAGCCGTTGTGCAGCCACGTCTCGATTTAAATTTTGTGTGTTCGAACTTTAGTAAAGTTTCTAAACATTATTTCTTCTTCCCCTTCCTTAGTAATATAATAATATATTCGCATCACATGATGTAATGACAACGAAACGTTTCTTAACATTTCTAGTTTCCTTCAGTAGTATTTCAATTGGAATTTAGAAATAAAAAGGGAAATTATAATCGATGTAGATATGTGCATGCAGAAATGTTTACTCGCCGGAGTTCCATTAATAATATTTTGTTTTTTAACTGCGGGTGAAACGTTCGATTAAGAGGCACCTCGAACCAGTTACAAAAACTACTGATTTGATTTGGTAGTCAAGTGTAAAGTGAATTAAAGTATGATTAATGACCCCGCGTTCGACATATTATGAACAGGGCAGACAAAAACTCTATTGATTAGAATTTAATTAGAGGAATACCGTCAGGATTCGTTAATTTAACAGATAAATCACGGTAATTTAGGGTAATCAAGTCACTTGAGTTTGTAATAAACGTACATGTATTAACTGAAACTGAAAAGCCATTAAAATAGGTTCCATCGCAAAACCACAACGCTAAATTAGATAGAATGGCATTATAAATTACAGGAGGCATGATTCAAGGCCCCGGAATAACCTAATCAGTTAACCACAAGGATGATTACACATTACACTTGATAAATACTGGGCCATTATAATCAGAGCTCGCGATGCAGGATGACTCTCGCAGGATCCGCTTTCTACTATTCCAGCTACTGATTACTGTTATCGGTCGACACTGGCATGGCGCCGCCGCTGGATTATCGTCCTTTTGTTTTCAAAACCTTTCTGATGGTAATAGAAAGGGTAATGGAGGATTATACAAGCCGGCCGAGGACGAACGTGCTTCTATTTTCTCGTGTAAAGGTTATCAGGGATTATGGACTTCAAGATTAAGGATTAAATTACTTTTTAAATTGTTTGCTTCTTTTGTTTTGTGTCTATTATGAAATTTCTATTACTTTTCGTCTATCGCCATTAACGCTAAACTAGATCCTGAAAAGATGGAGATTAAGTGTTCCTTAGATAAATATGTTAAGAAAGTATTTAACAGTTCGCAACAAATATTTGCCGGTTGATTTAAACTCGATAATTAATGATGTCGAATTTAGTACTGACCTATATCTCAGTCGTTAATATTGATAGGGTCGTAAACCCTGCTCTTGATAAGAACGAAAATGGACGAGCTGATATTTCCATTACGATAAAAATATTTTACCAACGATTATCCATCTTCTATTTATTATGCTTATTTGATTTAATCGAATAAGTTATTATAACCGGACAAAAATTAATAATCATCGTAGAAAAACAAATGTGTTTATAGAAATCCATTTCATAACAGGCTGAATTCAAATATCGTATAAAAAAGGCTGTGTATCTGTACGTGCGTAAGTGTGTGTGTATGTGTGCGTAGGTCGTTCCTTGTAAAAACTTCTATTTGACTTAAAAAATTCTTATTTCGAATTTGACACGTACGTAAAATGGTAAAATACTCCTTATTCAAACTGGGTTATATCTGCCATACAGAGCTATCGCCAGAGGCGTGTAAATAGTCATTTTTATATAAACAATTAATTTTGGAGCAAATTGTTATTAAAGTTTCTGACTAAGCGCACAAAAATACGAAAATGTACAAGATGTCGAAACTGCGATATACAGTGTGTCCCACTTTCCACGGTAACACCTTCGTAGCTTAGTCATTAGTGATCCAATTTTAACCAAGTTTGGATGGGTATCAAAGATCTTTAATATTTCTTTTTTGAGTAAAGCAAAACTTATTTCAGTCTGTGGCGCGCATTTTTATTAAGAAAGAAAGGGTCGATTTTTCGAAAAATCATATTAGGCATTTTTTTGTTGAAAAACGAATGCAATATTATTGATCAGCATGCTGTAGAACCGCTATCTCCAGAATTTAAGAACATTTTGATTTTTGGTTTTCGAATTACGGTCCCCTTAAAATGACCTATTTTAAACATTAAATAATCAATAAATTGGTAACGAAATTTTGTTCGAAAAAAGTCATTCTGTATTTTCTCTTTAAATTCACTTTTCTACTATACTATGTCATCGAAACTTTCAAATTTCTAAGGCCAAGAATTTTCATTGAAAAATTTCACCAGACCTGTAAATTGTTCGGGCATTAAGGATTACCGAATTTGAAAATATCGATGATAAGGGGAGGTAGCAAAAGTGAATTTAAAGAGAAAATAAAGAATGACTTTCTTTCTAAAAAAGATTCGTTACCGATTTATTGATTACTTAATGTTTAAAATAGGCAATTTTAAGTGGGCCGTAATTAGAAAACCAAAAATTAAAATATTGTCAAATTCTGGATATATGGATTCTACAGCATGCTGAGCAATAATATTGCATTCGTTTTTCAACAAAAAAATGCCTAATATGATTTCTCGAAAAATCGACCTTTTTTCATAATAAAAATGCACGCCAATGACTGAAATAAATTTTGTTTTACTGAAAAAAGATCTAATAAAGGTCTTTGATACCAATCTAAACTTGGTTGAAATTGGATGACTAATAACTGAGCTAGGGTGAAAAGTGGGACACACTGTATAATGATAGACACACAGGTTAGAACAAACTTTACGTACATTAGGAGATATGCCACTTTTAGATTAAAATGTTAATGAGGTATTTTCTAATAAGACTGCTACGAGAAGATGTAAAGTTCTAATTGGACGTGGCCGATCGCGGACAGGTATTAAATATTGAATAAGTAGACAGTGGACTGGAAGTAAACAACACCCAAAGTGGTCCGAAAGGAAAACGCAGACACATTTCCATGTCCACCGACATTGTCAGTGCTCAGGCTGGGGCTTGAACCCAGTATGCAATAGAGAGTGCGATCATCTTATTCACCACACAGTACACCATAGCCGACTGAGCCTACTGTACCGGATTAAAAGCGATAAATTCTGTTAGACTTAAATTTTTTATATCAATTTAGGGCATATATAAAATAGCATGGTTAGCATGGCTACTCCCTAATGAAATTGAGCCATATCCGTTATACAGGATAATCGTGAGAGGTGTGCAAATAGCCAGGTTTTATACAGGGTGATTCTTTTAAGACGGCCATTACAATATTTCCCACTTGCAGATGAGATAGAGATTTGAGATTTGGTACCCCACCATAGTCGACCATTGCGGGTCCGAAAATAATAATTTTAAGATGGCGGCACTTCCGGAAATACCGGGAGTCGATACCAACTTGCTTATTTTAAATAGAATACCCTATATATTTTCAACTTTACGAAATGATCATAAAATTCTGAGTCAAAACATGTAGCACACCCTATACCTAAACCGAGCAGATTCGGAGATATATGACATTTTATAAAAAATTTGACAGTTGCAACGGTTTGCAAGAACCATTATAACTTTCTTCGTGTATGAGATCCTTATTTGCTCTTTGGTACATGGAAAGAACACAAGATGAGCTACTCTTTACAAAAAATATAGATTCCAAAATAGTATACCAAGTATTTTATTTTTCTCGTTATATTTTATCAAATTCAAACCTCAAAAACTTTTTTATTTCAACACCCTGTATTTCTTTACATCATATTATGTTAAATTAAATTCCCTTTTTTCTAGTATAAGCATTGTAGGTAAATTTACAACTTTTCGAAATATTGGCGATTTTCTTAAATGTCCAAGAATTATTAGTAAAAATTGCCATCAACTTACCCATGATTAGAAACAATCATTAATGTCAGTCATTATCTTTTGTTAAAAAATGCCAGCACGTTTAAATTACACCCACAAAGACTTTTAGATTTGTTTATTATTTATGGAGAATGTGATAAAGTAATAATACCAAGAACATGTAACACATTTGCTAATCGATACCCACTTTATTGTTTCAATTATTTCATAGGCTTCTACATTTTTTTGGATAAATTATAATTTTCAACAAAAACTTGCGAAAAATTCAAAGTACATGTGTTAGATATAGGACATGCTGATATAAGTCCACCTCAAATATAATTCTACATCGATTGCCTTAAAAAAATTTAGCACGTGCCATTTGACAGAGCCAAATATTTTAAAATTATCCAATATGCGGTTTACAGTGGATGGTGGACGGTTTCTGTTCTTGTGGGCATCGAGTAGCAAATGTGTTACATGTTCTTGGTATTACTTCATCACATTCTCCATAAATAATAAACAAACCTAAAAGTCTTCGTGGGTGTAATTTAAATATGCTGGCGTTTTTTAACATAACAGAATGACTGACATTAATGATTGTTTCTTGATGTCGGTAAGT
Organism: Rutpela maculata; assembly: GCA_936432065.2. NCBI lineage: Eukaryota > Metazoa > Arthropoda > Insecta > Coleoptera > Cerambycidae > Rutpela > Rutpela maculata. Next base: position 101,983,425 of record OW386291.2, read on the forward strand.
TGATGGCAATTTTTATTAAAAATTTTTGGACATTTAAGAAAATCGCCAATATTTCGAAAAGTTGTAACTTTAACCAAAAAGGGGAATTTAATTTAACATAATTTGATGTAAATAAATACTGGGTGTTCCATTTTAAATTAAAAAATTTTTGAGGTTTGAATTTGACAAAATGCCACGTGAAAAATAAAACACTTGGTATATTATTTTAGAATCTATTTTTTTTGTAAAGAGTAGCTCATCTTGTGTTATTTCTACGTACCAAAGAGCAAATAAGGATCTCCTACACGAAGAAAGTTATAACGGTTCTTGCAAACCGTTGCACCTGTCAAATTTTTTTATAAAATATCAAATATCTCCGAAACTGCTTGGTTTAGGTATAGGGTGTCCTACATGTTTTGACTCAGAATTTTATGATCATTTCGAAAAGTCGAAAATATATAGGGTGTTCTATTTAAAATAAGCAAGTTGGTATCGACTTCCGGTATTTCCGGAAGTGCCGCCACCTTAAAATTATTATTTTCGGACCCGCAATAGTCGACTACGGTAGGGTACCAAATCTCAAATCTCTATCTCATCTGCAAGTGGAAAATATTCTAATGGCCGCCTTAAAAGAATCGCCCTGTATAGGTATACTATATTTGATTATAATTTTAGAATAAAATTTAGCTTTTACTTCCCTCACTTACCGATTGGAAGTATTGTAATCATGAAGAAAGCCACTCTTCGTGAATTACTTGACTTTCTCGTTTTAGGCTACAACGAAAATTAAGGTCTTTCAATGTCATCAATCTGTCTGTCTGTCCGTCTCTCGATCAGGTGGATTTAGGGTTTTTGAACAATTCTAAACAACTTTCGTTAATAAAATTTTCCGATAAAAAATGCCTAGCACCGGATAAACGGGAAAAGGTCGTCTTTCCGGTTTAGGAGTAGTGGGTGAAGGGTAAGTCTGAAAATATTGTCGCCGTCATGTTCCCCGCCCTCGAGAACGGAGGGAAAGATGTCTATATCCACCAGCAATATAAGAAATTAACACAATTATTCTCGTTCTAAACCTATACGTAGGTAGCACTTTGGATACTGGATTTATTTTAACTGAACTGGTAAGTGACAATTTTATATTTATTATTTTATTAACCTTTGGATTTTATTATTATATTTGAGACATATTAATAACCATCGGAAATCTTATTAATTTTGGTTATTTTACCATTCCATAACTTTATTTGACATTTTCTAAATTTGATATTTACGTCTTTTCTTATACTTTGAGGTTAATTGATAAAGCTGCCATCAACATCCACTGATAGCGACCCAATAATGACTGGCATATTACCAGAGAACTTACACCACAGAGAAGCGACAGCAAGGCTTCCCGCGTTAGCCCTTTTCGTATGCATATGTGCGATATAGGTTGTGTAGTTGTCATTATATTATATTATTATTATTAATTATACTTAATATGTGGTATAGTAACATATTATACTCAATTGCTTTCAGTGTACATCAAAGTTCTCTCAGTGTAAGTGGTTGTGTTCAACTCATATTCAATGACGTTAGAATCGGGCCATAAAATACCAAAGGAACCGCCGATATTGTCACTTCTCTGTGGGGTAAGTACTCTGATGTTACATCCATTTTTGAAATAACTTTCGAATTTGACGTAAATTTGATATTTTATGCTTACTGGATTTAACATTTTAAAATTTTAAAACCAAATAATTCTTGTATAGAGCATTTGACAGATACCTGTCGTTGCGAAGAAAGCTCTTGCTGTACATCCCTTACTTTAAAAGTTCGAATAAGATGTTATGTTTTACCACAGCTTAGATTTGCAGACCCTATCTAATTATTCTGGTTTAAATGTCCATAACATGGTTGCATTGTCATTTTTATCAATTGAAAAAGTTTTCCCGAAGCCCTAAGGTACTATGTAGGAAATATCCTTAGCTGTATAGCGTTATTTGGTGAGTACTTTACTTTCACATCTCTATCTATTATTTCACTTGTTACTCTGTAATGTGTATTCTCATTGTTTATGTATTTAAGTATCGTTAACTTAACATTTACATATTTTTCATATTTAATGTTTATAGTTTAACTCTAATCGTTTCATTTTGTCTTCTCCAGGTAACAGGATGAGATTTTAATCGATTAGAAGTTCTAAAAAATCACCCTACTAAAATGGGGAATTTACGAATCTATCGTAAACCTATATTTTATGTTATAACATTTGGTAATTATATCCTTTTCATTTTATTACATATTTTCATTTTATACCATGGTACATTTATATCGAATGACAAGTACTTATAGATAATAATAGATACATTTAAAACAATTTAATTCATTCAACATTTCTTTATTTTTCAAACCACACATTGATGTCAGGTATGCTAGCTGCACACAATGCTCAATTATTTCATGCTACTATGTTTACGTATTGATATTATGAGTAATTATGTATAAAATTGTGAATATCATAACAATAAATATAACTTATAAATTTACAGAGTGGACCTTAAAAATAATGAAAATAATATGACGAAGGAGAATAATATTTGACATGTAGCTAACATAATTGGAAAGAAAAAAGTAATCACGCGAAAAAGTAGTTAATTAAGAAAAGGACCGAGAAAAATAATATTCAGACTGTTGTTAGCAATATTGCTAAGGAAGGAAAAGTGAACAGAAAAATATACTACGGTGTCACCAAAAAAGAAAATACGATGTACAAAATATCAAAACTGTGAAATATGCACTGGGTCTGTCAGATTCGACGAATTTTTAAAGAGATCATATATTATCTTTTTTAGTTTTACTTTAAAGGGTTGTTAGAAGATATTTTTAATAAGAAACAAATGAGAGTTGTAATTGAAGTTTGTCGACTGCGAATACCTATTTGCTATTTGAACTATAAAAATACAAAATATTCTTGTGTACCTAACCTCAGTCACGCAAAGTAAAAACCAATTCAAGCAAAATGTCGTAGATCTTTGCAGTAGGTCACGCCACGCCCGACTACTACTTTTACTCGTTACTAATTGTTTTGACATAAATATCCTATTATTGTAAGATAATTATATCGTTTTATAGAGTATCCCAATTTTAATAGGCATCAGAATTAAAATATGGTATCCTACACATTATAATAAACTGTGTACTTTAAATCAATGGCGGACAACTGTATAGATAAGGCTGTAAATCTGAAAAAAAAAACGCATATAAGTCACTGTTGGAAGCAAATCGTGCAACAATTCATTCACAGGTGGTCGATTCCTATGTCTTAATCTCGTTGAATACGATTAGGGGTGTGATATTTGTGTGGATTTGTTAAATGCGGTGGAGAAGTTCTTGCATTTATTCAGGTGAGTGGCAAAGTACTGCAGGTTTCCTACCCTACAGTGGCAAATTTCAGAAAAATTTTTTAAAAAACAAAGTGACTTATAAAAGAAACCAACTACGAAAAGTGGTAGCTGTTGAGGACCGTGATGTGATGCCGAGAATTATCTCTACATATGTTGTTGATACCCTCTACATTTACACTCTATTTTGTACGAATTCCTAGCTGTGCCCGTATCTATGACAGAAATATATGAATTAATGAGATGTCTCTAATCGATGGAAGGTACCGTAACAGGAAACAATGCCTAAAATGTGAAGCACAGAAGAAGAAGAATAAGAAGAAGAAGAAGAAAAAGTGATGTCTCTAATGCAGCTGATAATATCGAACACAATGTCTTCGTAAACTCGCCATTTCGTACAGCTCTCACCTTATTATTGGCGGACAAGTCATGGTGGAAATATTGGGAAGACCTCCTCATACAAAGTTATTTGGCAACAAGACTGATAGTTCTAGGTCATTTCAAGAAATGCGAGGAAAGTCACGTTCGAGCAGGCATGGTCTTCGATCCAAAGGCTTGAGACTAATTCGCTGTTTAATAGAAGGACGACCTGTTTGTTCCTCTGCCAAAAAATTGACACGAGTTTTTGACTTTGCAGGAAAACAAGAATGATTTTATTCAATTTTTGTTCGATGAAATCTCAGCGGACCCCGGCAATGTTGAGTTTGTTCTGCCAGGAGGATTTCTTGAGAGTAGTCAAATAGTTTCATCAAAAGGGTAAAGATGTAATACATCTTCAGGCAACACACGCACACGGAAGCAGATACGCCTCTTCTTGTACTCTTCTAGCTAGGTTGTTGTGACAGCTACTGCAGACACCTTCTTTCTTCTTTTGAATTATTTAAGAAAATGATCTACAACGAAGGAAGGAAAGATGGGAAGGAAGAAGGGGCGAAGGGAGGAATTGGGGGCATAGGAGAGAAGAAAAAGCAGCTGTACCCTATTATATCCTCCCACTCCGGTATGGGAAAGTTAGTCCAAATAATACAGTACCGATTATTTAAAAATTATTCAGAGCCTAACCAAGCCATTTTAATACATTTATTTAACCCATATCTTACCTATATATTTACACCGAAGAAATTCAGAAATGTAGACTTGTATATTAGTACAATAACTAGAGGTTTTAACTTCGGAATAATGTCATATGAATTAGATATCGTTCATTTTTGGCAACTTAATAGTAAAAGCATCAAAAAAAAGTTTCTACATTATGCGGGGACTTGCTAATTTATACGGGGCGGCAATTAGAAAAAAAAAATAGAGCTGAAAGATAATCAAATTTAGAGAAGAAACGGTTCTATGCCACTTTTCATATAAATTGATTGTCTAACTTATAAAGACTAGGAAATTGGGATTTTAGCTTGAATAGGTTTTCGCCAAATAACTCGAAAGGTATTACATTGTGCGAAAACATGCTAGACGGAAATAAGAAAGCTATTAAACTGAGGATGAATTTCGTTTTTTTTTTCTAATATCTGTATAGAATGGTTTCTGTGACTTGAAAGTATAAAAGTGGTGTCTAAACATCTGTAAGATGAAGTATTTAGTTTAAATGTTAGATATATTAGAGATTATGGCACTTACATTAAAATTATTATCAATCAAAATGAAAATCCATTAATTAGGTTTTCAAATGATTTTCGGTTATTTCTATAGCATAAAAAACAAACAAGTTATGATAGAAACAGTGTATTTTTCGCATTTTTTAAATAAATATGTCGCTATTTTCTGGGCTATTTTCTTAATAAAAGTAGTCAGTAATTAAAAAAATATATTCCCATGTACTGTTTTTCGTTAATACATAGTAAGACTTAGAACGCTCACAGCGCTTGCTTGAGAAAAAAATTGAATTTCAAACTGTAAAGGGATTTTAGAAAAAACTTAACATCTTTGTTTTATTGTAAATATTTCAATAAATAGAGCTTATAAACTGATAACGAATTTATTTTTCTGTATATTGTGTAGGATTGATAGTTTCGGAGATATCTAGTTTTGTAGGTAGCATCCGAGCGTTTTTAGGATGAAGTATTTAATTTAAAAGTTGAATAGCTTAGAGACTGTGACACTTCCATCAAAAATTCTAAGGAACAAAATTAAAGATAATTAATCAATCTTTAAAATTATTTTTTGTTCATTTCTGCATCACAAAAAGTAAAGACATTATGGCCGATAAAATGTGCATTGTTACATTTTTTTTTAACAATATGTCGCCATTTTGTTATTGTAATTGCTCAATAATAAATATATTTTTTTCAAAAATGCTGTTTTTTTATTAATATATAGCATCGTGTTTATGTGTTTATGTTTACCTTGATGCTCAATTTTTTTTGACCGTTTAAAACACTTATTTTGGAAAAAAATCCATCCGCCATATTAAAGCCGCCATTTTGATTTTTTAATTTTAATTGTAAATTCGAAATCAGCGATCCCAAAAATAAATCAGTAATACTTTTTCAAATATTTGATATTTAAATTTAGGGTAAGAGGGTAAGAGCAAGTATCTGGACCAAATATAAACTGAAGACGATACCTTTTACTACAATAATAACCCATAAAGAAAAATTATCATTACATATGAAATTATTCCGAAATGATACATATTTTTTATCTCTAGGTAGGTACTGTACTAAATTAAATATTAAAAAAAAAGTGATATGGAACAAATGAATATTTTGAACTTTTGGCCTCAACGGATGGTATATTGATATGGGAGAGGGGGGTATCGCAAACAATTATTTAAGGAAATTCGAAACTGTACACACACACGGATAATTAAAATTTTATATGACATATAACGACTATAACCTTCAGATTAATTGTATATATACTGACACAAAACTGTTTGGTCAATTATTTTGCCAATCCATTTTAATCAGCAAAAACAAAAATCATGTATTTTATAAATTGAACACAAATATGAAAAAAGACAAACAGCTTTTTATGAACTTCAACAACTCTAAGACCAATTAGTCAAAGAAGCTATATTTATTTTTATCCCTTTTCGCCCTAAATTTTATATCTGTGCACTTACAAGAATTAAAACTGTTGAGTTCATTCAGGATCAAAATTTAAAAAAAAATGATTCAAAATAAGCCTAACGATATTGAGACCACTAAATTGATGTAAAAAATTTCCGAAAAACACTTTAAATAAGAACACTCCTTTTTATCATTATTATTATTATATCGTACGTCTAAAACCATAAACGTATCATGTGTAACTGGCATAAATTTATATTGGGAGTAGTGTATACCGGGTGCCACGAGGTAATGGCTCCCTCTATATTTCCTTTATTTTTTAACTTATCCATTTGAAATTTGAGGTGCATGAGCTACCTGTAAAAATGATTTTTGATTTTTAAATGGAACACCCTGTATATTTTTACATATTTGGATTTAAGACAACATTCTGAACATACTATGAGATTTTCGCGAATTTTTGAGTCGATCTTCAGTTTTTTAAAGCATTTTAAGACATTCGTCTAGAGTGCTTTGGAATACCAAAATTTGTTTTACGGCAGGTAAAGTAAAATTGAACAAAGCACTTTGTTATCGAAAACTTTTTTTTGAAATGGGAAGGTGGTGACTCATCGTGCTCAATAAATTATAGATTTTTTTCTGAATTCATTGATATCCATTTCAAATCTATGCTATTTGTTTTTCGATTTTATTGAATTTATTTAAAAATAAAAAAAATACTTTCAATATAATTGTTCTTGAACTTCAACGTAGTTGCCTTTGCAAAATGTTTCATATGTCTAGTAATGAAATGAATAACTACCTTTTTCTGAATAACAGACTTTTGGTTCTCTGTTTTATTTCTTAATGGGTATAAGTACTAGTGCAAACTAGAAGGATCAATAAAAATTATTTTGAAAGTGATTTTTTATTTTTAAATTAATTTAATAAAATAGAAAAACAAACAGGACATTTGAAATGGATATTAATGAATTCAGAAAAAAATCTATAATTTATTGAACACTATGAGCCACCACCTTCCCATTTGAAAAAAAAGTTTTCGATAAAAAAGTGATTTGTTCAATTTTGGAGGCTTCGTAAGTAGTTATTAATGAAATTAAACAAAAAATTATATTTTTACCTTGGACTTTACCTGCTGTAGAACAAATTTTGGTATTCCATAGTACTCTAGACGAATGTCTTAAAATGCTTAAAAAAACTGAACATCGACTCAAAAATTTTTTATGTCCAATAATCCATTTTTACAGGTAATTTATGCACCTCAAATTTCAAATGGATAAGTTAGAAAATACAAGAAATATAGGGGGGAGCCACTAGCCTATGGCACCCGGTATATTCGTCAAAAAAAAATTGCTATGTATGTGTCTGAATTTAACGTCATTTTTCAAAATGCATCATTTGAAAATTTTCCTCCAAATAAATATGATTTTACCTCCTTGATCACTTGTTCGTGGCATTCTGTATATAAATCATTAACGTCAGTGTTACAAAAACCATTTGACTTTCATTTTAGTTAACGAGTCTACGATTCAGCTGTTACATCCCCTTCAATTTTCCACAAATAAAGAGACATAAATGTACAATTTATAAAACTAATAGCAGATGGAAGACTCGTTGAAATTTCCGATAGTAGAGTGCTTGATTATCAATTACGTAAGCACAGATTGCGTAATTGCTCGTCTGGCAATCCTATGGGATGAAAGCAATCGATTCTACATCGTCCCCCGTAGCCCCGTTCTATCCCTTAATTAAACATGAACGTGATACGACACCTGCCACCCGCTGACCCCTTCGTACACAACACAGTACTAAGTCGCCGTGCAGAGGGATGTTGATTTAGGCGTTCTAGGACATATTACAGCATCACGTAAGTGTTATCCAAAGGTAATATCGGTGCAAAAGATGATATTTCCATCTGGCTATAATTGAATGGCTCACCTATTTCATTTATATAACACTCCCCCGGAAGTGAATTTTCACTCAATTAAGACATCAAAGAATAGAATAGAAATTTACCAACTTACGCACTGAAAATCTGTTTTATACTTTATTTAACTATCGACATTATTCTTAACTATACAGGGCGACAGAAAAACAAAGATTCCCAACTTAATAATGATTATCACAGGTCTACAATAATTTTGATATTTAGGAGCTATCAGCTATTTTTGATTTATTTTGAGGCACTGATCTCAAAAATAATCTTATTTTTATTGCATCGCGTCCAGCTTTTTTACAGCATGGCATTATGCCTAAAATGTATTGTTTCATAGGTATACTTTTGAAAGATTGCCGAATGGGAAATGTTTCGTCCTATTTTATCAGTGGATGCTTTGTGGTGACCTAAAGGTGCTTTGTATGTTGCTGGGACAACAGGAACGTTATACGAAGTTCCCCTGCTTTATTTGTGAATGGGATAGTCGTGCGCGAGATAGACACTGGACTCAAAAAGACTGGCCCTCTAGAACAAGTCTTACATCTGGTAGTAAAAACATAATGAGAAATAACTTAGTTGACCCGAGAAGAGTATTATTCTCCTCTTCATATCAAACTGGGCTTGATGAAGCAGTTCATAAAAGCTTTTGACAAAAATGAACAGTGTTGAGGTGCAATATGAATTTAAAAGTGCAGTTCTTGTTTTCGTACTTGGGCTATTTTCCAGAGAGCAGTTAGCGAAGAACAGGGTGAGGATTTCACCAATATATAAAGGAAATGGAAAGGCGATACCAAGGTAGATGGAGCGTGTCAATGACGGCAGTTGGATGTTAGAACGGGATATACCCCATAAAACACACAGCCGAAAGTCCTTTCAACGAAGTTTGCAGGCAAAACGGCGAAGATTTCATTCAAAGAAAGAGTAAATACATGTAGTATATTTTTTTCAAATTTGTATTCCACTCTTGAACTAAATATAAATGTATATATCTCTATAAAATGTTTTTTTCCTTATCATTTGTAAAAGAACCCTTACGTGATACAAAAAAATGCGTGAGGTTTTCGGAATCAGCTCACAAAAATTATAAGAAATCACTTCTCAGAACCAAAACATCTATCAAAAAGTTTTATTTTGTAGGCCTGTGTGGTCAAATAGAATCAATTAAACCGATTATTTCACTCATTAAAGCGATAGCCAATGATAGCCCGTTTTTCACAACATTGCACCAATCAAACGTCATTATTAGTGGTAAACCAACCTAGATCGGCTTTTGACAGTACCAACATGCCAAATTTATCGCTCTAATTTGTTGTGTCGCCGCGTTGACAAATATTACGAAAATTTTTTGACATATATGTCATGTTTTGTTTCGTGAAACGTTTTCAAATGAATTCACTCTTGCTTTTAAATGTTAGCTATACATTGTTCTGTAGCTTATTGCTAATTGTTAACGTTAATTGTATTATTGTATTAGATACGTAGTAATATAACATAAGGCAAGTCAATTATTTTGTGTTAAACAGAAATGTACTTACGTATGGTAATCCATAACTAATAACACTTATTTCAATTCAACTCTCAGTATAAATGCCCTCTGCTTAACTAAACAAACGTAACTTAATCTTTATCCTCCTTAAATTGAAAATAAGAATTAAATAAGTAAGTATATATCAATAAACACTTTATATAATGATTTTTGTATATTACACAGTCTCTGTATGTAGCGTTTAGCGTTACTGTTACTAGGTGGCGGTACCGAACCATATTTTATTTCTCTTTGATCAACTAAAAATAGAATATAAGGCGAGTCTTTGCATTGTTAGTGCTCTCTCTGTCTTTATGCATAATGTGATTGGTCGAAACATGCCTAAGAATTTTATAATGAGACTCTCAGAGTCTCAACAGTTTTGGGCCAGTCACCAATCTATGCATTATAATACCTGTGGTTCAAGGTATATTGGATTATTGATTGTCATTACATTGAAAATATATCAAATTCCGTGGATTTTCAAGTTTCTACGGCTGCGATTGTTAAATAATTATATCTACTTTGTTATTTATTAGATGAGTCGGTTTGGAAATAACATTATCAACTAAAAATAGAATATAAGGCGAGTCTTTGCATTGTTAGTGCTCTCTCTGACTTTATGCATAATGTGATTGGTCGAAACATGCCTAAGAATTATACAATGAGACTCTCAGAGTCTCAACAGTTTTGGGCCAGTTACCAATCTATGCATTATAATACCTGTGGTTCAAGGTATATTGGATTATTGATTGTCATTACATTGAAAATATATCAAATTCCGTGGATTTTCAAGTTTCTACGGCTGCGATTGTTAAATAATTATATCTACTTTGTTATTTATTAGATGAGTCGGTTTGGAAATGCATTATTATGTGACGTAAATAATGAAATTGAAAATAAGGGTCAGTAAACACTGAAAAATTATAAGAAAACATCTGGAGGCAGTTAATGGCAAAAATTAATATTAAAATTTTTTTATGTAGTTTATTTATTCGTGACATACTCTCCCCACTCGTGCTTTTAAATTTTATCCAAAATTTTTTCTCAAGCTAAGCTGCCAAAAGGTAATATAACTCGTATAAATTTGTAGTTTATTATCAAAGATTAAATCCCTCCCGCTAAAGCGCTCGAGATTGAATAAAATGATAAACTGTCAATTTACACTCTTTATCGTAAGTACTAGTGATATTACATACGAAACTACCTCACTTCAAAAGTGCTTCCTTCAGAATTTATGGGGCCTTAAAGACAAAAAATCATTTTGGCTATACTTCAAAAACCAAGTATATTCACATATTTAACTGAAAATTAAATTTCTCAATTATACTTGCTTCATCTGTAAAAAATCATAAAAGATTCTCAAGTGCAGTGCGGTGCTTTTTTCGACTACGTGGAAAAAGGCTGTGATAACCGTGTTATCCAAGAAACTAAATCCAGAGAAATTAAAGTATCTTCATCTATCCGTATTCTTCCCACTGTGTCAAAAATAGTTGGAAAGATAACGGTAATTCAAATTTCTGAGGTATTTCTACTAACTGTATCTCAGTCTGAATATAGAAGAGGACATAGCTGCACCACAGTACTGCTCTACGTAATAGATGATATAGTAAGAGCAACAGATCAGGGTTTATGCACATTGCACAATGTTAACCTTATTGAATTTTAGAATTTTCAAATTTTAATATAAATGTTAAGATATATGACATGCGGAAAATATAACAGTAGTTTCCAGAGTATTCTACCATGCTATTTTACATGCATGTCAAAGAAATTTTAAGCCCAAAAAAAGTTATGGTGTTTACAAGAAACGTATTTTTAACCGACTTCATTATCAAATAAAAAATGTTTGTTCATCTCTCATATAGACTTCAAGCTAAAAATGCTTTTCGTACACACACACACTCAGCTTATTATGAAACAGAATTCTGCACACTTTTCTTTTATGATGATTATGAAAAATTTTTTTCCGGTATAATAATGACAAGAGGTCTTAAATCGACTGTAAAGTTGTATAAGTATATTATTTTCCCCTGTGTATTAAACATAAATAATTTTCATTAATAATTTAATACACCATTTGCATATTTCAAGCTATTTATTACTAATGACGCTCATTTTTATTATAATTTACATCCATTTTAGAGTAATTGTTGAAAATAAGTAAAATACTGGCTATCAAAAGGCGCCACAAGTTAAGATATCGGTATTATATTTTGTTTAAAATCTGATTCACCGCATTCGGTTTAAAAGAAAGTAACAAACGTTGGTCTTCGGATATCATGTAATTTATAGCATAATATCAAAGCGTAATATTCAGATAGCTTTCGGTGATAAAAGTGGACGCAGCTTGTATTTGATTAATGTAGGTTTTAGATTTGTAGAAAGCTCAAAACTACGCTGACACAGCGACTGGTGCTGCTGTGACATTTCGGCTTGGCTGATGCAAATTGCATAAATTGTAATTGCAAACATTAATATATTGAATATCTGTCAGGAGCGCTTATGCAGCTGATTTAACATAATTCTATTAATTAAAAGGATTATCTGTAGGTTAGTGCATTTTGGTAAATAACTAGGGTAACTGCTTTGGTAAATAATAGGAAAATTTCGGTTGGATGTTGCTTGCGAATATGTATGAGAAAGTTTGGTATTTTGTAACAAATTACCACAAAAGTAATCAACCGACCGCGATAAAAAAATAGGCAGGGTCGTTAACCTTAGATGATTGCGATTTGCGAACACTATAACAGAGCGTTCGCAAAGAGTGCTAAACGTTGTCGACAGGAGGTGTAGTGAGGAAGGATTTTCCATAAATTCTCACAAAAATACACCTTTACACGAAAAAGAGACTTGGGAGGCCTAAAACGCCTAAGGCTCAATGGAGTGAAAATTCCATTGGCCAGCGAGGTTAAATACCTAGGAGTCAATTCGATCAAAAGCTGACATGGAATTCCCACATCCAAAAAGCCACACAGAAAGCAACCGTTGCCCTTGGAAGGTGCAGGCAGATATGTGGAGAAAATTGGGGGTTAAATCCTAAGATGATCCTATGGTTGTAAGATCCATGATAACCCATGGATCGGTGGTATGGTGGACCAAGACACTGCAACTGGAAACAATAAGGCTATTAATTGGCGTACAAAGGCTTGCTTGCCAGTGCGCCACTGGGGCCATAAGAACTGCTTCCACGGCTGCACTGGAAGTCCTTTTAGACCTGACACCAATACACATCTTTATCCAGGGGGAAGCCCGTTCAATGGTACACAGGGTAATTTAATTCACAACGCCCGTAAGGCAACAACAAGGAACTGCGCACCAACAGTTATACTCAGAGTTGAAGGCAGATCCCATACTGGGAATTCCCAGTGACACCATGGTCCCAAAGTATAACTTCTATAAACATTTTTAAATCAAAATACCAGACTGGAAAAACGGTCCTCCAATATTGGCACAAGCAGTCTGGTATACGGACGGCTCCAAGACAGAAAAGGGAATCGGAGCTGATGATTTACGGGATAAGGTCGAAAACGAAAATCTCGATAAGCCTAGGAATACACGCCATAGTATTTCAGACTGAAGTGGTCACTTTACAGTGGCATGCAAAGGAAATAATATGGCAAGGAACTCTTTATCGGTTCAAGACTAGTATGGGATTGTATAAATGCCAATACGGACCTAGCAAGTCAAAACAAAGTGACCGTGTCATGGGTACCAGGACACGAGGGACACAGGGGAAATGAGAAGACTAATGAACTGGCCCTGGAAGGCACGTCTAAGGCCCTAGTAGGACCCGAAACCTTTTGAGGTGTGGCTAAGCCATGCTTACGTGCATCCATTAATAAATGGGTCCTCGCCGAGGTTGTCTGGGTAGCTCCGGGCCAGGCTTCGGGGAGACGCATAGTTGTAATTTCTAATATTAATAAATCCTTGTTCAGTTCAGTTCGGAGTGGTGGAAGAGTTTCCCATGACAGGATAGCCCAAGAAGTTCTTTAAAGAACGACCGGTCAAATTCATGAAAGGCCTACTCCGCCAAAATAGAAAGGCCATTAGAATAATGGTGGGTCTTCTAATACGACACTGTAGGCTTAACACACATATTAGTCTAATGGGTCTGGCAGAGGATGCAACATGCAGATTCTGTCAAGAGGAAGAGGAAACGGCAGTACTACATTGTAACAATGCGAAGGCCTAGCCAGACTACTTGGCGAGGAGAAACCAAAGGCAGATAGCTATACCAAGGAGCCCTTATCAAAGCTACGGAGTCTGATACAAAAGACAAAGCTGGAGCTCTGGGTAAAATTAGATTAGGAGTGCTACAATAGATCCACAGGGGTTGCAGTGGTCAAGTCCAATCAGTCAGCTCCCTTTTCAAAACTACATTCTACCTTAGATGATGATAGTTTTTGCGAAAATATGAAAAAAATTCCTATATATACGCTTGTCAGGAAATACTTCCTAAGGAAACCCCTTGAAGGTGGGGTCCTCGAGGGTGATTATTTAGTATTTCAGGAACCACGCTACAGAAATGATTTCCGTATGTTATTTAGCATCAATAATAGTGGAACGGATAGAACGTCGTAGCTCATTAAAAATATTTTCGGAGTAGAAAGATATGGGACAAAAACCATCTTGTTCAGAAATGTTTAACGCATCAGAATCTCTTTTTACGAAAATTTTGGGTGGTACTGAAAAAAATATGAGCGACTGAATCTTGAAAATGTTTCGTACGGGCCTCCTCCGCAAACTGATGTTTTTTTTTTCTCCATAGCCAAGTAACGTAAATTACTAATTTTTGTTTCACTGATGTACTATTGGGTATGGAACGAGTATATATTTTTTAATGTAGAAGGCACCTTCAATTTTAGTTGTAGTTATTTTTTTCCGAGCGGAACACGACAGAATTGAGAAAGTTCCGACTTCAGTTGTGCTTAACTTTTTTTCACGATATGGATTTCAATTTTTTTACCACGTTTGGTTGAATTGAAGCAATACCAACATATGCTCTCTCATAACATATGGTCGCGTTTCAAAAATAAAGTTTTTAGAGCCATTTTTATAACGTCGTGTCTGGCGAGCTGTTCTCCTCACTAGGAGTGCGAGAGAGAGCGAATTATCGACTACGGACTAGTGATGGGATCACTCGAGTGAAAAATAACCGATTATCAGGTTATTGAAATAACCTGCATTACTCGGTTATTATCGACGAGTACTCAAGTGTATATTTCAACTCACATATTATTCGCAACCAGTGCAGTGCAGTGTCTTGACTTGATCAGTACATGCTTTGACAGGTTCAGACTCAACGAGTTCATTTTATAAAATTGGCAAGAAAACAGTATTTGACACTTTAATAAAAACACCTGAAATATTCGAAAGTTTACAATTTCTTGAAGTGCTGCCAACAAACGAAGCTGTTGACGCTGTGAGAAATTTTGTACAAAAATTGTACAATCAAAAGAGTTGCACAAGCTTGGACGAGCTTCGTTATAACATGACGATGAAAACCAAGAAATCTGCAGCAGAATTTCCTCCGCCTGAAGCAACACGTTTTAAGGTATGTACTTCTAAACGTGACCATATTATATTGCACAAATCAATCTTATAGGTGTCTACTTCAAACCAAGATTTGAAAAAACCGTCACATTCCTATCGCGGAGAAACTTGATATATTTTCGTATGGTTGGCGAAGCATGAAAATGTATTGAAACCCCTGTGGACGACGAAAGTTGCCATACCAGATGAAATTAGGGAGGTACTCAATATTTACTGTAAAGATAAGACATGCTCTACTCAGAAAAGTGACTGTTTCAAAGAGAATATTAAATGCTCTGAACTGTGCAAATGTAAAGAATGCAAAAATGCTGATATCGAGCCCCAATATGATTCAGAAGATTCAGACTTTTTGTTTTGCACTATATATTGTTTTATGTTATGTGTTATGTAAAACCTTCTTTCATCAATTTTTGTTGTGTTTACCCATCGTCCGATTTGTGTTTTCTCCGTTCAGTATTATTATTATTATTACTATTACCATACCTACTTGTACAAATATTAATAGATAATATATATAATAAATAATATTTTCAGTTCTCAAATTTCCCCTTGACATTGTGTTCAGTTGAGAATCAAAAGGTTATTTTAGTGTATATTTGCGGTTCTAATAATTATTGCACATGAGGTTTCAATTATTTCTACCCCAAAAACATTTCATTTTTAAAAATAACCCGGCCGTGAGTTCCACAATATTTATATTTATAATGCGCTCCTTTTCCAATGCGCGTCCGTAGTAGTGATGGGCATAACCGATTAATTTCAATAACCGAATACTAGGTATTCAAGTGATTTCAATAACCGGATAATCATTAGTGTTGGTCACTTGAATGCTATGCATAACTTACAAGGCTATTTAACAATTTTTGCTCAAATTCCGATTCATACAAATTTTTTTAAAAGTTCCATGGGAATATCAATCAATCAAATCATTTTTGGGAAAAATGTGTACAGGATAAAATGATTCTTTATAAAATTGCACATAGTTTGATTATTTCTTGACATAATAAATATAAATATAAATAATATAAATAATAAAGCAAATGGATACTGATTACTACATCAGTCGGTTCGAATTCACATACCTAATACTTATTTTAGAAACGTAGGCTAGTAATGAGGTTCACTCGTTTATTATACGATACGAGTTAACATTTAATTTATTTGTGAGAGAGTGATGAGTTATATGACTACTTCAATAACTGTTTAACATTCGGCTATTTTTCACTTGAGTACTCGTCAGCAATAACCGAGTAATGCAGGTTATTTCAATAACCTGATAACCGGTTATTTTTCACTCCCATCACTAGTCCGTAGTCGATAATTCGCTCTCTCTCGCACTCCCAGCGAGGAGAACAGTTCGCCAGACACGACGTTATAAAAATGGCTCTAAAAACTTTATTTTTGAAACGCGACCATATGTTATGCGAGAGCATATTTTGGTATTGTTTCAATTCAGCCAAACATGGTAAAAAAATTGAAATTCATATCGTGAAAAAAAAAGTTAAGCACTACTGAAGCCGGAACTTTCTCAATTCTGTCGTGTCCCGCTCGGAAAAAAAATAACTACAACTAAAATTGAAGGTGCTTTCTACATTAAAAAATATATACTCGTTCCATACCCAATAGTACATCAGTGAAACAAAAATTAGTAATTTACGTTACTTGGCTATGGAGAAAAAAAAACATCAGTTTGCGGAGGAGGCCCGTACGAAAATAGACATTTTCCAGATTCAATCGCTTATATTTTTTTTCAGTACCACCCAAAAATTTCGTAAAAAGATATTCTGATGCGTTAAACATTTCTGAACAAGATGGTTTTTATCCCATATCTTTCTACTCCGAAAATATTTTTAATGAGCTACGACGTTCTATCCGTTCCACTATAAGGGCTATTATTTTAAAGTATTGAACAAAATTAAAGTCAACTTGGTTTTTTCTGATTTTACTACCAGAATTTCACGATCTTTACTTTTTATTAAACTCCGTTGGATCCACCGTTTTTGATGAAAATTGGTTTAAAATAGTTGTAACTGGGTAATTCTTTGTCAAATTTCAACTTAAGTAATTTAATTAATCGAGTAATCATGTGAAATTGTACTTAATAATTTTTAGTGACTCTTTGTTTTTTGAAATTACCGGTCATTTAAAAAACATTTGTATATAATATTACTTATTATTTTTTCCACCATGATAAAAAATATGTTATGATTTTAAAATTAAAGATTAAATCAACTATTTTACAAAAAATATCTTTAGGAAACTTAACATAAATTACTTTAATGAACCCAACGTATAGGCGTGCAGATCACCCCCGTTTTAACCAACTAACCGGTTAGGTTGAGGTAACCACTTCTAACTTGGTTTTTCTTCAAGTTGACATAGAAGAGTACTTACAGTAAAAAATTAGCCAAAGTTAGTTGATCGGAACATATAAATAATTGCAAAAGAACTATAATTTTTTTATATCATGAATTTTGTCGAATTTCATCTTCAACTCGCGATATCTCAGCAAATAATGAATATTTTTAGATGAAATTTCAGCATGATATTGTTCAAGTTATTATTTAAGATATTGAGTTGGCCATTTATTTCACAGATGAATATAGTGATTTTTCAAAAAATTTCTTTTGTCAAGCCTAATTTTTTTTTCAAACACAAAAGTTTTGTGACGAATTTTTAACACGATAATTTTTGACAAACTTATATTAAAGTACAATATTTAAAGAAGTTTTCTGTAAAGTTTCACGTATTCATATTGTATATACAAAAAGTTATCGCACTTTGAAGTAGCAAGATTTTGTTTACAAACGATTAGAAAAAACTAATAAACCCACAAATTTTTATGATAGATTAAAACGCTCGAAATTAAAAACTTTTACAGATATGATAAAAAAAAGTTCTGCAAAAAGAGCAGATAATAGCACAAGTAAAGAATATGTTTCTCCAGAAAAAGTGTAACAAAGAGCTCTGATTCTATCCAAGCAAAGAGCTGATGTAAGCCTTGAAAAAGTTCTTAGTGTCCCACTGAACGAAATACCTTCTGCTCTATTTAAGGAGGATGGTAATAGGCGAATATCGTCAAAATCTGATTTGTTACATGTGATCGAAAAAAATAACATCTGTAATTACAGAATCTTGCTGAACAGAACCACATGATAGAATAATAGATATGAGGCAGATTTGCAGTGTTTAAATACGAAATATATGAAATGTTTCGAAGATGTTGGACAATATTTTTTGAAGTATTTTCGGAAACTATTTGAAACTTTTTCTGAGATTCACGTCATTTTCTATCGCTATGACGTTAGTATGAATCTTAAATCGCAAGAGAGGTCAAAAAGGTATAAACTAAATTCTAATACTTAGGAATTAATGCTAGTCGACCTATACCAGATCGGGATAAAGTTATGTCTACAGATGCAAATAAAAATGCTTTGAACCTATTTTTATGCGACTACATCGAAAAATATATTGAAATCCCTCAGACTTCTGATGAAATTATTAATAAAAAATTATATTTGGCTGGTGGATACAAAAATCATCTTGTAACTAAAGAAATCACTAATTCACTTAAACGTGAGGTTACAGATTTATTCTCGAATCATGCTGAAGCTGGCTTTCGAATAATTTGTCATCTGATCTACATTTATAAATAGTACTTAGACACTCAGGACATGATAGTGATCGTTAAGTCCCCAGATACAAATGTGTTTATTCTTTTATCGCACTTTGAAGTAGCAAGATTTTGTTTACAAACGATTAGAAAAAACTAATAAACCCACAAATTTTTATGATAGATTAAAACGCTCGAAATTAAAAACTTTTACAGATATGATAAAAAAAAGTTCTGTAAAAAGAGCAGATAATAGCACAAGTAAAGAATATGTTTCTCCAGAAAAAGTGTAACAAAGAGCTCTGATTCTATCCAAGCAAAGAGCTGATGTAAGCCTTGAAAAAGTTCTTAGTGTCCCACTGAACGAAATACCTTCTGCTCTATTTAAGGAGGATGGTAATAGGCGAATATCGTCAAAATCTGATTTGTTACATGTGATCGAAAAAAATAACATCTGTAATTACAGAATCTTGCTGAACAGAACCACATGATAGAATAATAGATATGATGGCAGATTTGCAGTGTTTAAATACGAAATATATGAAATGTTTCGAAGATGTTGGACAATATTTTTTGAAGTATTTTCGGAAACTATTTGAAACTTTTTCTGAGATTCACGTCATTTTCTATCGCTATGACGTTAGTATGAATCTTAAATCGCAAGAGAGGTCAAAAAGGTATAAACTAAATTCTAATACTTAGGAATTAATGCTAGTCGACCTATACCAGATCGGGATAAAGTTATGTATACAGATGCAAATAAAAATGCTTTGAAGCTATTTTTATGCGACTACATCGAAAAATATATTGAAATCCCCCAGACTTCTGATGAAATTATTAATAAAAAATTATATTTGGCTGGTGGATACAAAAATCATCTTGTAACTAAAGAAATCACTAATTCACTTAAACGTGAGGTTACAGATTTATTTTCGAATCATGCTGAAGCTGGCTTTCGAATAATTTGTCATCTGATCTACATTTATAAACAGTACTTAGACACTCAGGACATGATAGTGATCGTTAAGTCTCCAGATACAAATGTGTTTATTCTTTTAATCGCACATTATTTTAAAATAAATACAAAGATTCAAGTATGGTTTCAAACTGAAAAAAATAGCATCAAAACAGATTTGCGGTGCTTTATACCAATACATATTATTTGCTAAGAACTAGGAAGTAGTATTGGTTTAGCATTACCAATAATTCGTGCATTAACCGGATACGATACTACTTCCGCTTTCTATAGAATTGGTAAGAAAAAAGCTCTCAACGTAGCATAAAAAATGAGCACAGAACATTTAGTCCAGATGTCTCAAATTGAGAATAAATTAACACCTGAAATTGTTAATGCTTGGACAAAATTTGTGATTGGAATATATTACTTCAAAGGTAAACAAGACAACATTAACGACGTAAGAGTAATCTTAGCTCGAAAAAAAAAACTCCTGAAGAACTTTTACCAATATATTTTGAAGGACCAACAAGTTTGGAGCTGCTTCAAAAGTATATTTGTAATTGCAGATTAAAAAAAAACATCTTGTGATACAGAATTTTGTTCGCGCTACGCTGCTGGTATAAAATGCTGTCTCGTTTGTAACTCTACATCAAATTGCTCGTTGCAGCTCATAGATGTTGATTCAGATTAAAAATATTAAAAACAATCCAATGTATTATGTATTTTTTAATTTATCATCAATTAATTTAGTATTTCTTATTTCCACTTTACAGTAATCTGTAAAAAGGTAATATACAACAAAACATTGCATTGATATGATAGTAAACGCCTGAACTACGGCAACCACCACAATGAAACATGCCGCGCGTAAACAACATGTCTGCTGCGCGCGGAGACGCTACTTCAAAGTGCGATAACTTTTTGCATATACAATATGAATAAGTGAAACTTAAAAGAAAACTTCTTTAAATACTGTACTTTAATATAAGTTTGTCAAAAAATATCGTATTAAAAGTTCGTCACACAATTTTTGTGTTTGAATAAAAAATTAGTCTTGACAAAAGAAATTTTTTGAAAAATCACTATTTTCATCTGTGAAATAAATAAGAGTTCGGACCAATTCAGTATCTTAACGAATAACTTGAGCAATGTCGTGCTGAAATTTCATCTAAAAATATTCGTTATTTTCCGAGATAACGCGAGTTGAAGATGAAATTCAGCAAAATTCGTGATATAAGAAAATTATAGTTTTTTTCAATTATTTATATGTTCCGATCAACTAACTTTGGCTAATTTTTTACTGTAAGTACTCTTCGATGTCAGCTTGAAGAAAAATCAAGTCAGAAGTGGTTACCTCGCACAAATCGGTTACTCAGTTTCTAGAGCACTTATTGGGGGTGATCTGCACGCCTAGTAGGTTGTTAAGTTATTATTAATTACACGAAAAAATAATGATCAATTTTTAGTTTTTTGGCTTATTTGTAATATTTCACAAGGGTACGACTTTTGTTTGCAACTGAATTTCTTCAATGCATGATGAGAGAATGGCACACCAAAATTACTTTATTTAAATATCCCTAGTACTAACTATAATAGCAACGATGGCTGGAGATATGTGTTCAAAGTTGTCATCTAATATATGTTTCCTCCCAATAATAATTGTTCAGCCACTCACCAACATAAAATGTTAAGTACCCCTTCTCCTATGGGTATTTATTTAGGTCAACAATAGGAAACATTTACCAACTATCATAAGTTAACTTTCTAATAGGACTAGGTAACATTTCACTGCCTTAACCTCTTGAATAAAATACCTTTGCTTGCCTATTTTCGACTTCGAATTTACTTTGATTTCTTTCCCCACATTAGTAAATCTCTGGATAATTGAAGGTAAATTTACCCGTCACTAAGTTGGCAAATTAAATATTCTGACCGAATACCAGGTCGAATTGAAATAATTCTGACCATAAATGTTTGTTGGGACTACACCTTTCGATGTATCCTCATATGCTCTACAAATTTGGTCTCTTGTTTCCTCCGTATCTGTTATATTTTTTGAGCTACGAGCATTTTTTGAAAATATTGCGAAGATTGGCCGCCATATTAAATATCTAGTTATAAATTCGTATTTACTAGGCTTAAATAGGGAGAAAACAACGGAAAGCCAATTGTTGTTTCATGCTCCTATAATGCCCGGTATTAGAAAATGTCTCTAATCTAATATAGATGTTTTAAAATAAATTTAGAGTTTTTTGCTTTCTGGCATAGTCAAATTGTTTAGTGACAATTCAACAGACTTTTGCATTTTTGGCGAGAGATTAAATACAATAAAAATATTATTTTGTATGCCTACGAATCAGCAGCGTAGGGTCTATTGGGGCACTCTGTCCCCCCTCGCCCCCTATTATGCGGCACCCCTTACCTAGATAAAATCTATATTTATAGTGTTTTATACCGCACAGGTAATCGCCCAAGTAACAATTTAAATGCTAACAAGTATTTATCGGGTTTTATCACAGATTTGAAGGTAAATAAACCGAACTGGGTTTTATTATTTCTTTTGTGCATACCAATTTATCTGCAGATAATATGTACTTAAAAATAGGCCTTCAAGTTATCTTTAAAGCAATTTGTTAAACCCCTTTGCTCTTTAAAATCTGATGATTTTACAGCCATTTAATTGCTGGATTATTCAAAACCACAATAAACTCATTAAGTTTTATAGTGGATTTTAAATATTTTAAGTTTTGTGGTAGACATCTATAAATATTTAGGTTATGGGATTTTTAAAATATGATCTTTAAGTACTCCTTATGATCAAGCAATAAAACTAATAACTCTTAGGTAATATATGTTATCATATATACTATTTGCTTTTAACGATAATTGGTAAAGGTTCCTTAAAACCTAATAGTTTTTTGATAGCGTTATTAAGCTACGTTAAAACGTTTTGGTTTTCATAAAGCACTTATAAATCCTTTGGTTCCCCCACTTACGCCTTTAAACTTTGAGAGATGGGGCATATAATGCATAGTAAACGCCATTTTGTGATTCTAGTTTAAACAGTGCAGTGCGACACAAAAAAGCATTTTAGGTGCCTAGGTACTTAGTAAAATGTCAAATATTTTAGATAAATACTTGAGGATTAAGAAAAGTGGTCATTAAAAAAAAAAAAAAAAAAAAAAAAAGGTTAAAAGGTGATTATTTAAACAGTGTAAAAATAACGAGAAATTAATGATCGCACACTCAAAAACACACGAAATAAATAATGTTTTTTTAGGTTATGTTACCTAAGCTTAGTACACTTGGATTAGGGATTGTCAGAGACAAATCTTAAGGGTTTTGAAGAAGAGTAGTAAGGCTGGATAAAATCCTACAGGCTTTTAAAAATAGTAATAAAGTGAACAATTGGAATTTAACAAAACATTTTATTTTATAAAAATATCTCCTAAAGCCACAAACTCTTAATAGGGTATTCTATTAAAATAAATGGTTTTATTAATTTTTCAGCCATGCTTCTTTCTGTTAACTATGGCAGACATGTTTGAACAAAGTTGGGGCAACGGTGCTTAGTTATATTTTTCTTATTCTTGCTATTTACATTTAGCCTGCAACTATCTAAAATATGTTAAATGCCATATAAGCCCCTAAAAAGCCCAAAATCATACTGAGTAGGCTAAAACTAGGATTACTATTTTTTTTATTAATTGTAAATAATAATTAATAAGCTGACAAATGAAAGACGCGTGGTTTTTTTTAAGTTTTTTGATATACTTTATCAATAAAGTGGTCTGCGTTGACAATTTTTTGATACTAGGTTGTTTATTAATATCAAATTTTAAAACGTTAGCACATGCAGATATTTCAGTCGAGGCAGACATATTTTATTACTTGGCGACATTTTCTGATTTAGGCAGTTTAAGTGCAACAAGTTTTCGACAATGAATTATTAAAGACACAATTATTTATGATGTGCTCAAAGCAGGCTTAAAATTTGATTGCAATTATTAACGGTTTTAAGAAGATTTCATAAAAGGTTTTATGGTAGACTTGAAAACATCTTGCAGATTTGGATTCTAAAGTACTGTTGGTTTTATTGATAGTTTTAAGGAAGATATTTATAATCTTTATAAAAGGTCTTTTTTGGTTTTATGCCAGGTTTATTGTAACTTTTAAGAGGTTATCTAGTATAAATAGTTTTACGATCAGTTTTATTATATAGACTTGTAGATTGCGATAAAACTTACGTTGTTATTTGGCCGTTTGCCCCCTCCGCACAAAATAACTGACTACGCCACTGGTATGATTTATAAATTAATTCTAATAACAGAAAAACATCATTTATTTTATTGCGACTATATTTCCCTAATAAAGCCATCAATAATAACAGTATTCATAATATTATACCGCCTTTGAAAAACTATTCCGAACTCAGCATAGAAAAACATAGAAAAACTTGAATCGATGGAACGTAATTCAAACAAATGCTTTTTAACCGAACTCCCGCTATTTGTGTATACAAAGTGATTATAATTTCATGGAAATATTAATTTTCAAGACACGTATCAAACTAAGCATTATAAATAGCTATAGACATGGTCTGTAAAATTTTGTAAGAATTAAAATGTCTGCCTTAAACGAATCTCGCCCATTAATAAGTAAGGGGTCATCGGCGCCGCCGTCTTGGGTCTCTGAAGGGTTATTCAAATCAATAAAGGGCGTTCGGAAAGTAACTTTCTTTCGTTTACAAGGTAATTTTACACGCAAAAATTGAAAGAAAATTTTCTAGAAACGTGTGGCCTAAAGTAGTCTGTGGCTCTCTCTGAGGTTGACGGCTAAACAGTCGTTTCTGCTGATTATCTAGGAAATAATTTTTACGTTGTGATAATAATTTTATTAAACAGATTCTTTTATAAAATTTGATATTACTTGTTTCTGCTTACTGATTTAATTTATTTGCCTTAATTTTGAAGAACAGTCACTTAACAGCTATTACTAGTTTTGGTAATCTCTTATTTGTCTGCACTTTCTTTATTTTAATGATTTCACTGTGATCACATACTTTCTTTCACTTTGATTTATTTTGTTAAAAGATTTATATTTTTATTTAATTTCACTTGTTCATATTGAACAAAGACAAGAAACATTTCAATACGTTTATTTTATGACAGTTATCATGTATAATTGTAAAAATTAGATATTCGTTGATGCAACTGCCACAAAAATATTCATTAGGACAACAGTCACAATAATTTATTATAAATACAAATTAAATATTCTTTGGGCAATTGCTACATAGTACAATAATGGAAAGTATTTGTTGGGACAAATTGTCACATTTACTATTGTAGAATGATCAAGTCAGCTATACAAACAATAAAAACCAGAGTCGTGGAGAGAAAATACGGGCCCAGGGCGGATTATTTTTTTGAAAATTGATGAGCGGGGAGGGGGATATTTTATTTAGTCCAAAGATTCGGCCCCGCAAAACAAGCTCACACCCACCCACCTTCTCGACAGGGACTGATATAAACGACTAAAAAATCTGAAAAAATGCTTACATGGGTTTTTTGGGTCGCTGACCTCGAATCCGTGGTTAGCTGGACCCTATCAGATCGGATTCAAGGTCATTTGAAGGACAAACTGAGAAAAAGTGGTGTAAAAAATTTGAAAAAAATTATGTTTGTGTCTGAGGTCGCTGAATTCAAATCCGCTGTTATTTTTACCTCTCAAGAACATCTAGAGGTCATTTCAAGCCATTTTGAGGTCAAATTGAGAAAAAGCGGCTAAAAAACCTTGAATAATGCTTACATGTGTTTTTTGGGTCGCTGACCTCGAATCCGTTTTTGGCTGGACTCTATCACATTGGATTCAAGGTCATTTGAAGGTCAAACTGAGAAAAAGTTTTTGTATGTTTTTGGGGTCGCTCAATTTGAATCAGTTGTCATTTTGACATTGAAGGACACCCTAGAAGTTATTTCAAACTCATTTCGCGGTCATATGAGGTCAAATTAAGAAATGATGATTAAAAAGGAAATTATAGAAATTGGGTCCTGGCCAGGAGGCAAAACTTGCTGTCATTGCTTCTATTGCTTGGAGCTCAATTTGTTTTGTTTCAAGGTCGTATAATGTAGGCTTTTACAGACAAGAATTTATAAATGTTGCACCTGCAACCTAAATTTTGTAATCTGTAACACAGTTCAATAGCAAATAATAAGTGTGGTTGCACCCAGGGCACCTCCACGTGGTGACGGTGGGCAACGGAGTTGTCTCACTATCCGGCAAAGTCCCTGGGTCACTGCGATCATGCCGTCATGGCAACCACACGTAATAGTGTTACGAGACAGAGGTTCGGATCCTCAGAATCGGCGGCTGGTTAGGTTGGGAAAGCGGGCCCGCAGGCGTCGTCATCAAGCGACCGTAGCTCTACATCGGTGGGGAACTTGGCCTTTGTAGAGTCAAACGTTGCAAGCCAATCTTCATCCTGTATGAACATCATGAAAAATTTCTGTGTCGTTTGTGGGGAATATATATTCCCTAAGTTAAGAAGCTCGTATTTTCAGATTTGTTTAAAAAACGATATAACGATTGCAGGTAAAAAGCAGAATAGCAGTTAGACCATCAGAAAACCAGATAATTAGACATGCAAATAGATGAATGGTTGGATAGACAGTTAGGAAAATCATACGAAAGACAGATAGGTTTGCTAGCGGCTAGGAATATAGACAGACAAGAAGCTAGATAGATTGAAAAGCTTACGTAAGCGAGTAGACAACATAACTGACAGAAATGTCAATAGGTTGATGCCAGATAGCTTAATATAGATTTATACTCAATAATAAAATAAACCTATACCTAAAATTTTTCAGTTTCTTGGTTTCCAACATTCTTGTTTTAATTTGATCATAATATGGCCTTAAAAAAACTTGAAATAATGACAAAATTGAACTCAGTGATCCCAGAAACATAAACATAAATTTTTTCAAATTTTTTACACCACTTTTTCTCAGTTTGACCTTCAAATAATCTTGAATTCGATGTGATAGAGTCAAGCCATCCACGGATTCGAGGTCAACGAGCCAAAAAACCCCTGTAAGCATTTTTCCAGATTTTTTAGCCGCTTTTTCTCAATTTGACCTCAAAATGCCTTGAAATGATCCCAAAATGCCTTGAAATGACCTCTAGATGTTCTTGAAGGATAAAAATAACAGTGGATTTGAATTCAGCGACCTCAGAAACATAAACATAATTTTTTCCAGTTTGACCTTTCAAATGACCAAGAACCTGACGTGATGAAGCTTAACCAACCTCGGATTCGGAATCAGCGACCCAAAAAACCTATGTATACTCTGGTAAAGTCTGGTGATTGTTCTTAGATCAAATGTTGACCTGTGTTATTTAACGTCATTTTAAGGGCGGCCCCCTTAAACCCCCCGAAAACCAAAAATCAAAATGTTGTTAAATCCTGAAAATGGGGGTTTCTACAGCATGCTGATCAATAATATTGCATTAGTTTTTCGACAAAAAAATACCTAATATAACTTCTCGAAAAATCGACCCTTTTTTCTTAATAAAAATACACGCCAATGACTGAAATAAGTTTTGTTTTACTGAAAAAGGTCTTTGATACCAGTCCAAATTTGGTTGAAATTGATGACCAATAACTGAGTTACGAAGGTGTGTGTGTTTATTTTTTAACGGATCGAGATGAAACTATACTACGTGCAAAAGGAGTAGACAAAGGAGGAATGCGAGTTGGGTCTAACAAGAGTGTAGCGGCACGCCCGTTCGATAACAGCGCGCTGTGCCATACGCATCCTAAAGCATGTGCCATTCCACTTTTAAGGTTCCTAACTTGCATTCCTCCACTGTCTTTTTTTTGCACGTAGTATGGATAATTATCACATGTTATCAAGATCTATCTGTCAAGTTTCTGCGTCTTCCGGTTTTACCGGAAGTGACTTCTACTTTTGTTTTTTAAATGGAACACCCTGTATGTTTTTGCAATTGGCGTTTTGGTTATATGTGACTCATGCTTAAATTCATCTCAATACGTTAAAAAAAATGACGCTGGAAAGTAATCTCGTCGACACCTGGTTTAGGTATTTACAACCGGCTATTCCCAACTGTCACTTTCATTCGGTCCATAATAGTCTTTTTAAATACAAACATTTAAAGTAAAATTGATATTATAATCTAATCCATGTATAGTTTGTTTAGACCTAAGAGACATACTATAGATTAGTGTTTTGATGTTTTATATACGATATACTCATTTCAATTACACATTAAAATACGACTGTTATAAATGAAGTGACAATCAACAAAAATCTTGTTTTTTGCCAACACAAATCTCTGAAATCATGACTGTTATTAAAAATGAGTTGTGTTCAAATTTTATTGTATGAAGGTACTAAATCTTTGTCAGTTGCAAATACAAAGATGGTATTAAAGAATCATTTAACGCAGATTTCTGCAAAAGCATCACAAAATGCCAAATCTGACATCAACTGGTCACGGGTATCATAAATATGTTTGCATAAAGCTGAATAGTAATCAGATTATAACAATCACTGTAATAACATTTTAAAACAGAAAGAAAACTTTTTATTAATTAAACAAACAAAAGAGTTAAAAAATTAAATAGTGAGTTAATTTTGAATATGATTAGTTAAAACGATGAAATAAAATAATATAGTATAATTTCAAATATATTAGCTAATGAAAAAGGTATTACAGTCATTGTCGAACCGAAGATATAAATTAGGGTTTGTATATGTTTGAATAAATTTAGAAAATTCAAAATTCGTGTAATCAAGTTAATATCTTATTTATGCAGATATAGAAACAGTCAGGCGGACGAACTTAAGATATTAATCCTTTGAACTTGTGTGTTTTAAATCGTGTCACACTCCAGTTTTGATTACGAATTAAATACCGCATATAATTTATCATACTAGTTTATCTCTAACAACTTTTCATCCTGCTGAAGTTTACGCCACTGTGTGGCGATATGGGAGAATGTGCGAAAGCGGACCAGCGAGTGCTCGGCTGGCGCAGCAGTTCTCTGACCTAACACCAATTTCTGACAATTCATCACGTTGACCTCCCTTACCAAGCTCGTCATGCCGTGTGACGATCTACCCTCTCGAAGTGTGTGTTAGCTACCCCGACCGCGTAACTTGGGTTCATAGCCATCCGTCTCTGACACCTATAGCCACCCCTCGAATTCTCTCCTGCTGATACATCAAGACTTTAAGACTGTTCGCAGTAATTGCTATCAATATATTTGTCTTAATGGATCTCGCAATTATTAGGCACTATCGCTGAATTAATGACAGTAGCATAAGTCGGGCGAAGTCAGTTTTAAATAGGGTCCAATTAAGTTTCGTTATAAGGTAAGGCAGGTTTAGAGAAATGAAGATTTATAGAAATTTATTCACAGAAGTCAGACTGAAATCATTTAGGGAACCGGGACTCTGAAGAAAATTTACATATCTATCTCGATGATTTTAATGGCCCCTGAGATAATTGGTGAATTAAATGTTCAACTTTCTAGTACCTAATTTAATTATTAAAATCATTTAACGTTTGTTTCATTTACTAAAATACTGACTGTGTATTATAAGAGGGCCAGTTCAAAATATCAAGCTCAATATACGCTGTGTGCCAAAATTGTTTTCATTAAATGAAATGCGTTCTATTTTTACATGCTAGGGAAACCAAAATGGCTGATCAATAATTTTGCATTCACTTTTCAATAAAATAAAAATACCTAATTTGACTTGTAGAAAAATTTAAGTAGCCCCATAAAAAGTAATCGCAGGAGACCTTGGTCGCCATTCATGTGGACCCCCGCGACTAATTCATCTATTAGGATACTCATTATTTAAATGTTCTCTTACTTGAATGCTAAAATGTGTTGGGGCCCCATTATGCTGAAACAACATGCCTCTAATAATGATATTTTCTCACATATTCGGTAAAATGTTTTGAAGAAGATTGCAGTAAATATCACCAGTGAATCTTTCTTCAAAAAAATGTGGCCCTATCAAATGTGTATTCACAAGCCCGACCAAACATTTAAAAAAAACTGTGTTGCGAATGGCGTTGGCGTGTCTCATGTGGGTTTTCCTGTGCCCATTTATGATTATTTCTTGCGTTGTTTACTCCATCCTTCGTAAATTGTGCCTCATCCGTAAATAAGGTTCTGTAAATGACCGGGCGATGGTTAGACAACCAACGATAAAATGCCAGGCGGCGGATGTCGTCGCCTTGTTCAAGACGCTCTACCTGCTGAATATGATATGGATGATAACGTTCTCTTTTTAGGGGCAATGAGGAATACCAGTTGCCAAGCTGATTCGTCTAGTGCTAATTTTTCAGTTTTATTGAAATATGGTTAGAATATTATTTTGTTACTGCACGGTTTATTGTAAAACACGCTCCACAACTGCAGAAGTAGGAAACTTTCCTTGAATACTGGTTACTAAAGGTTTTGTGATTAGGGTGCCGATGACTAGGAAAACGCAGCCGATATTCTCTTTCCACCGACCTACCATTTCCATTACAGAAACGATAGGTAAATATTATGTCAGCATGTTTCACGTTTGTAAATTTTACTGGCATAGTTAAAATATTTTACACAAATTTTCACAGTGAAATACATTAAACTTCACAAACTAAATGCGGATTATTGACACATTGAATTAGAAACACTTAATTATTCAACTGTTTAGGAGATTTCTTTTTATTATCTGTCACTTTGAATAAACCTACTATGATTGATTAAATATTTTGTTAATTTATACCCAATTACTTATTAGGGCTACATTTTTTACCAAAATTGATCTTTAAAACGTGTCGGAATTAGGATTCACCCAGACAACCTAGCCTAAATAGAATTTTTGCAAATTTTAGTTACAAATTTATTTATTTGTAATCCATATTCTCGGACATTTAACACCGCATTTAAATAAAGAGAAAGGTGTAACAAAAAAGTGAAACAGACCATTTTGCTTATTTTTTTGTGCTCTTTACGAATATCGCATAGAAATTTCAAAAAAATATACAGCGGGACATGTTTTTTAAAGGTAAAGAAGAAACATAAATTTGGGTGACTCCGGACCTGGATTTTTTCATATCTTAAATGTACTTCGGAAGGATCGTTACTGTATTAGCTGTACCAAATATGAATCCATTATTTCGTTCCCTGCCAAAGTAATGACAAAATGTAGTTTTTGCCAAAAATTATAAAACACCCTGTAACTTCGTAGTGAAGGCCCAATGAGACATTTCCATAGCAGGTTCTGATATTCTCTACCTCCTATTAAGCTCTCATGATGAAACACCTTGTATAACAACTTGTGCCTGGCTACATGGATAACTTTCAATGGTACTCAAATTGATTGATTGATTTACTAGTGTGCGGCAGGCATTGCTGCAACTCCCAGGGCCATACAGCTGGGCCTGCTACGTCCACGCTGGGTTGGATTAGGGTCATGCTTTTGTCAGCAGCGAGAGCCACATGGCGCATGGTAAAAGAATGTGGGTTGGGTATTTGTGTAGGTATTTGTGAGATGCGTTGCGCATTGTGTCGTGAGGAAGCGTTAAGCTACCTTTTTATGTTATTGGTTCTGGACTTCTGCCTCTTCTAAGTTTTCTTGTGAAATATGTATTTTGTCGCGATGTGGAATGTTTATGCTCCTGTTTTTGTATTTCTGCTTCTTCGAATCTTCTTTTCCTGTGCCTTCTGATTCCTCGGTTTCCGATTGCTTGGTTGGATTTGGGTCATGCTTGTTGTCAGCAGCGAGAGCCACATGACGCATGGTACAGGAGTGGGGAATGGGCAGTGTAGGTGTTTGTGAATTGCGTATATATCGCTGCGATATCTTTGTGGAATTCATTATTTTCCCTTACTTTTCTTTCTTAGTATGTTTGGTCCTTTAGCAGTTTGTTCATGATCCTCTCGCCTCATTGATTATTTTGGGTTTAATTCAAATTAAATTTGTTTGAATACTTTTAATAATTATGCAAAACTTCACTTGAAAATTTAATTAAGAAAGAGTCTAGCAGGATAAGAAAGGGTCAGTGGCCCCAGGGAGGTATTTTCAAAATAACTTGTGAGACTAATAAAGTTACCATTGACACAAATTTATCCTCTGATCTTCCTGCATTCTTGAGATAATTGACCATCTATAGGCTACAGCGGGTATTATTGAAAATTATTTTATTCAAAAACTATTGCAGCTAAACTAATAAAACGAAAACTCTTTGCTAGATAATACATTATTCTATATTATATATTTTTTTGTAGAATTTTTCAACTATAATTACTATTTAAAATAGAAAATAGAGGTACACTCACAGAAAAACATATAATATAGCTTACTCTGTCTAGTATTATCACCAAAACTTGCATTTAAATAAAATGGGTACAACACTTTTTTAAAAAAATAAAAACTCGTTATGACCGCCCCGGAGTACTTACTACTTTACATCTGTCTTTAACATAAACTTGCTCATAAATGTATAAACAATTAGTGTTTGTAATTTAAATAAATAAAGTAAATGCTCTGAATTACAGTTATTATTTACGTTAAGAATAAGAAAGGTGCAGTATAGATCAAAATAAAGTCCAAGAGAATGTTATGTTAATTTATTATGATACAAATTATTAATTATTACAACAATTAATCTGCGTCGCTGTCTTCGTGAATACTTAT
The DNA here is from genome assembly GCA_936432065.2 of Rutpela maculata. Lineage (NCBI taxonomy): Eukaryota > Metazoa > Arthropoda > Insecta > Coleoptera > Cerambycidae > Rutpela > Rutpela maculata. Next base: position 102,016,120 of record OW386291.2, read on the forward strand.
GTGAATATTTTCTGATGGAAATATATTCGATAAAACTTCTGCTAGACGTAATATGCGGGAAAGATATCGGGCATGAATCAAGTAATATACGGCTGCGGCTATATGTGAACAGCATCCTACCGTTCTTATGCCATTGGGACAATCGCAGCAATATCGGCGTATGCTTTGAATTGTCGTTCCATTAGGTATATAATCAATGTAAATGTGGTAAGTTTTACTGTTGATATGCCTTGATCTTACTTCCAGTTTGAATATGTTGGGCGCGACTTTTACAAAAGTAATCTCATCTAATATTCGTTTGATATCATTGAACTTATGTTGGTTCTATTTTTAGTCTATTCCCAGAATTATTTAAAATTTTTATCAATATATCAGTTTCAACTTTCGTAATTAAATTCAAATTCAAATTCAAATTCAAATTCAAATTCAAATTCAAATTCAAATTCAAATTCAAATTCAAATTCAAATTCAAATTCAAATTCAAATTCAAATTCAAATTTAAATTCAAATTCAAATTCTGTATTCGCTTTATTGCTACAAACTACAGTTGTGGATTAGCTTCGTCATAGTAATTGTGAGGATACAATATTAAGAAGTAAATAAGTCTATGTAAAAAAAATAAATGAATAAAATTTCTTTCCTTTATAATAGAGAAAAGAGAATTAAAAAAAACTGTAAAAGAAAAACATATAATATATATGACTAAGTTGTACAGAAAGTTGACAAGAAAAAAGCATATAAGGAATAAAAAGTCTAGTTAAAAATTCGCACCTACTAATATTAGCACATATCAATATTATATATATAAAAGCTTGGAGACAAGTAAAAAGACAAGCACAACATCATTAGTATTAAGAATGTCTAACTGAGTTACAGTATTCTTCGAATTCTTTAAGGCTATAAAAGCATTTCTCTAACAACAAATTCTTTATTTTGGTTTTAAATATATTAGCCGATTTGCTGCTATCTTTAATTTAGTGTGGAAGCAAGTTATAGTACTTGTGACCGGCATAGTATGGAGATTTTTTGTAATATGTGTGGTTGAATTTATCAATGTATATATTATTTTTATTTCGTGTTGAGTACGTATGAATATTTATGTTTTTTTTATAGTTGTTAATGTTTTGATGAATATATACCATAAGTTTGAATTAATTTAATTACAACTGACTGACATCTGTATTTCCATTATTAAGTTAATTTCAATAATTTGCTATCAAAAGAACAATTTAGAAAACTAAAAAATGTCGTTTTTTTATCTAAGAGTTGTACTACTTTTTTTTGAAACCAAGTGTAGTTACAATCTCTGTCAAACAAAGCTTTTAGTCCAGATCCTGGAGATGTGTATCTTTCAGAAAAAGTACCCGACAGGCATAAAGCTGGAAAGTGTCGTATTCAATGTAAAATTTTCTGTTGAATCCCAATCCGATGGGGGTATAGAAATCGGGGATTGTCTTCAACCCTTAATCCGCGAATTTCCCCTTATTTCGGAATTCGTGAAAAATTTAATTTTTAAGATATAACCAAGTTATATCAACAGTACTATATACCGAATGGAATGACAATTCAAATCAAACGCCGATATTGCTGCGATTGTCGAAATGACATAAGAACGGTAGGATGTTGTTCACATATATCCGCAGCCGTATATTACTTGTCTCATGCCCGATATCTTTGCCGCATAGTACGTCCAGTAGAAGTTTAATCTAATATATTTACATCAGAAAATATTCACGTAGTTATTCCTGAGGACAGCGACGAAGATTAATTATATTGTAATAATTAATAATTTGTATCATAATAAATAATACTTTCTTGGACTTTATTTTTATCTACACTGCACCTTTCTTATGCTTAACGTAAATAATATCTGTAATTCAGAGTGTTTACTTTATTTATTTAAATTACAAAGACATAACTACTTCTTTATACATTTACGAGCAGGTTTATATTAAAGAGATATGTAAAGCTCTATAGTAAGCTACATTATATGTTTTTTCTGTGATTGTACCTCTGCGTGAACTATGAAAAGAAAATAAGAATTTTTTATTTTCTATTTTTTTAAATAGTAAATATAGTTGAAAAATTCTACAAAAAATATATAATATAGAACAATGTATTATCTATCAGAAGGTTTTCGCTTTATTAGTTTAGCTGCAATAGTTTTTTAATAAAATAATTGTCAATAATACCCGCTCTAGCCTATATATGGCCAATTATCTCAAGAACGTAGGAAGATCAGAGATTGAGTTTGTGTCAATGGTAACTTTATTACTCACCGATGTCATAACATAAATTATTTTGAAAATACCTCTCTGGGGCCACTGAATCTATCTTATCCTGCTAGACCCTTTATATTACGACCATACTTTGTATGCTTTTATTACTGATTATTACGGGTTTAATTTATATTATATTAGTTTGGATATTTATAATAATTATGAAAATAAAATTACTTGAAGGTTTACATAAGAAAATAATGACCATACTTACGAACAATTATTTCGGGTATAATTTAAATTAAATTCGATTGAATATTTTTATAATAATTGTAAAATAATTTAGGTGAATGTTTACACAGGAATGTTATGGCCATACTTTAATAATTTATTGCCCTCCCATAAATTTGTCGACAGCTGTCGACTTTTCAATGGTTTGATGGACCTAAACACTTAACGGTGGTTTATGCTGCTTAGAAAGTTATCTATCTGTACTAAAGTATTTCAATATAACATCTATAATGCAAACGAATATGCAATAACGCAGAATATTCTCTACATAGTACAAAATACAAATAACACGTTAAAAATTTTCAACGACACTTATCTGCAATACGTATTACTTCTTTTACTTTCCCTTTTTAGTTTGGTTTATTACATTACATGAAAAACACTGTGAAATTCTGGATCACGTGCGCAATTCAACTTCCAATACTACTAAAAAAGATAAAATTGTATATTGATGGATAATTGTTTCAGACACCAAGTACCTACAGGTGGTTAAGTTGTACCTGAAATATACATTTTATTTTATCGGAGAAATAATTTTTACTTCACTTTACCGATTCGATAACATATTTTGCGTTGAAAACAACTAAACTGAGAGTTCTCAGCCTTAGCGTATAATTTACCTTACATAATCAAGTAGAAATATTCCTTTGTCATTGGTCAAAATAAAAATATTATTTCTATTTTAGGAACCATACAATTTTATATCACAAATATATGTACAAATAATAATTGAGTTAATTAATCGGGAAACATATAATGTCATATACATTTATTTAATGTTTGGCATTTTCCAGCAAATAAATTTTGTGCTCCGTAAGGCTGTATTGATTAAAGATAAAATCCAAAATCGCCCTTTAAAAGCTTTGTCGGTGTAAAAAATAAATAGGGTCGAATCGTTGACAGGTTCTTAACGATCTGTATATGGCCCATACATGTCTCCCACTATGCTCATCCAATCCAATATCCATTCGAATTTTCATCCGCCGCCCGGAGGAATTTAAATTGCCAGTGGTCAGCATTTGGTCAAACATTCGTTCGACAGAATGTTCGCCTAGTTCTCTTTGTTCGATTTGTTGGGTCAGCTGAAGTTAATCAAGCTTGGGATACAAAAAGCTTGCATTTCGATGTTGTAAATCATTATGTAATATGGAGCATATGTCGTGTTTTTGGCTTTTCAACTTTTCAATTACCACACTTCTTGTTGTAGACACATTGTACGGTATTATACGATGCGTGCTCGATATTCCCATCGGAAATATTTTCGTGGTGAAATTTAAGTAGATTTATTGAAACAATTTAAATTATTACTTGTATAAATTGTGTACGTGTTTTGTCTGAACTAAATGGATAGGCTAACTGAATGTGTAACATGGAAAAACTGTTTATAAATTGCAAAATTATGTGAATAGAATAATTTATTGAGAAAACAGCTGAAATCATTTAATGTATAATCGACTAATGTTACTACATTAATCATTTGTAATTTTTTTATCTCGTCTGATAATTTGAATATCTGGTTAAGCTAGAATATAACAATTTATCATTCAATTTATCTACAGTTATATAAAGGTAATCAGAACACTAACATATATAAAAAAATATTATTTTAGGTATTTAGCAGATAACTTTCAAAGAAAACATTCGTTTCTTTCATACACCATTGGTGCAAGTCTGACCAAAAAAGGAAGATCAACAAGACTACCCCTACGGTGACTTGTCGACTTCTTTCATACACCTACCATATCTAAGATTCAGCATGAAAAACAATAAAACAACCACTCTTTCTATATATTGATGATTCAAGTCTGATCATCAGGAATTAATCCATCGAAAATATATGAAATACTTCAATTATTGGACATGCATGCGGTGAGCGAAATTTTATAACTATTTTATTTGTGCTTTTTAGTATTTTCTTGACTTTGAAATGTAATAAACGTTTGATTGTAATGAAGTATCCTCTAGGTAGGATATTATATATATTAGCATAATCAGACTTGAATCATCAATATATAGAAAGAGTGGTTGTTTTATTGCTTTTCATGCTGAATCTTAGATATGGTAGGTGTATGAAAAAAGTCGACAAGTCACCGTAGGGGGATTCTTGTTGATCTTCCTTTCTTGGTCAGACTTGCACCAATGGTATATGAAAGAAATGAATGTTTTCTTTGAAAGTTATCTGCTGAATACCCAAAATAATATTTTTTAACAATGATGTAAGCAGAAATAATAGGTATTTATTTATTAAACTAGACGAGTTTTGGGGCTCTAAAGGAATGTTTGTTTTTTGTTATTTTTAATATATTTGTCAAGTAAATAGATGTCTTCCTGTCAGTTTTCTGACATGAAAATATTTCATTTTTATTTTCTAATAGTAACTTTTATTTCGAATTGGATTTATATCCTTCTGACGAGTTCTAAAGAGAACGAAAAAGATTGTACAATGTTTAAAGGAATTAATCCATCGAAAATATATGAAATACTTCAATTATTGGACATGCATGCGGTGAGCGAAATTTTATAACTATTTTCTTTGTGCTTTTTAGTATTTTCTTGACTTTGAAATGTAATAAACGTTTGATTGTGATGTAGTATCCTCTAGGTAGGGCTAGAGATACTTAATATTAGCATGATCAGACTTGAATCATCAATATATATAGAAAGAGTGGTTGTTTTATTGCTTTTCATGCTGAATCTTAGATATGGTAGGTGTATGAAAGAAGTCGACAAGTCACCGTAGGGGGAGTCTTGTTGATCTTCCTTTTTTGGTCAGACTTGCACCAATGGTATATGAATGAAACGAATGTTTTCTTTGAAAGTTATCTGCTGAATACCCAAAATAATATTTTTTTAACAATGATGTAAGCAGAAATAATAGGTATTTATTTATTAAACTTCCTTTAGTCCTAAATTTTTTATTTCTTTGGTACATACAGGGTTACTGATAACTCGACGTATCGCTTTCAATTTTAAGACTATAACGAAACAAACGAAAATTGAGGTCGGGCGTTGTCGACAGCGAATACCTTTTAAAACACGATAATTTTTGTAAAACTTAAAATTCTTACTTGAAACAAACATAAGTAAAATAGTTTGGTTCAATACTCCCTTTGGGAATTGGTGATTACCCGTCATACAGGGTAATCACCAGAGGCGTGCAAACTGTCTTATTGCATATAAGATTTTTGATTTGGCACATATGAATGCGGATATTTACAAGATATCTGAAATGTAAAATACAGTATATCAACTTTGGACAAAGTATACGTAGGTTAGGTGATATATCAATTTGTATTTAAATGCTTATGTTTTATGATACTATTGTGAAATAAATTAAAGTGGCAAATGAAAGTGACAAACTGCAAATACGTATTTGAATAATAGAAATAAAAAAGATACTAACTGTGTACATTTTTTCATATATTGTGCTGAAAACAATTTTGTGTTATGCTTTCGCCCTGTAAATATCTTAAGTTAGTATTTTGAGAGTACTATTAGTAAATATTCAAATGCATGTTTAGCTTAATTTATTTTTTTAAAACTCGTAAATCCCGTAAGTTAATCTACCGATTATTAGCAAATTAATGTTTTTCTAAAATTCGTCTATTTGGACCGAATAGGTGGCAAAGTCTAATTTACACTGAACTTTGATTTTATAGATTCGTTACAGTATATTAAAAGTTATAATTTTTGTGAAGCGCTACTTGAATAGGTTCCGTTGAACTGTTATTCCAAGTGATAATGGTAAAATTCTAGTTTAAACGGTGGTTCAATTAGAAATATTTTTATGTATTTCGTCCTCTTTCGATTGGCGAAAATAAAAAAATAACTTAACGATTTTTTATTTTCCAAAACACTTTTTTTGCACTGACTTGTTAAATAAAAAAAGCTAGGGTTAAACAGGTAAATTTTTAGAAGAACTGTTTTTATCATTTTCAAGAATATTCTTCCAAAATTCACTTTTTAAAGAGTTAATTCCGAAGTAAAAATCTAATTGTACTCAGCTATAAACATTACCAATGTGCCATTACTTATTCTATTTATAATAGTGGAGTCAGTAGAGATTTTCACTTCGGAAAAACTCCGGGAAGTTATGAGAATACATCTCTGAGCACGTCAGGAACAACATAATAAAAGTTCCCAACAATAGTCCTTGAGCGTAATATGTTATTAAACAAATTAGTTAGAAAATACCAGTTTTTGTCAAATATATCTTAAAATATTCTTTTCTTTCAAAAACTAATTAGACCATTCGAAATTACGGGAAATTTCACACAAAAAATGTATATCAAATTTTCTACGATCAAAAATGTAGGCTCCAGATTGTATTGTTTAACGCACTAAAATGGAACAGGGCGACATGTAAGTACAGCGTGCCAAACGCGTGCGGCCTCGAGCGCGCTACACTAAATTTTTTGTAACTTTTGAACTAATTAATGAAATTGAACTCACAAAAACTTAAATGAAAGAAGAAACACGTTGCTATTGGATTATTATATTTTCAAATATATAAATGAATGTATATAGAAATAGTACATATATGATGTCGGGACATAAGACATAAAGAAATTTGCGATGAAATCGGTAAAAGCTCTACCATTTCTTAAATTTTCAAGATTGAAACCTGAGTCTTTCACATTATACTCTTGACATAATGTATAAAAAGATCTGATGAGTGAAAAAAATCTCAACAAATTTTTTTTGGAGATGTACAAAATTTCAAAATTTTGAGAAAGTGATAAAACTTGATATTTATATATATATATATATAAATTTAGTTATATATATATATATATATATATATATATATATATATATATATATATATATATACATATATATATATATATATATATATATATATATATATTGATATGTTTTCTGGGTACTAAAGAAAGAGAAAGAAATTTGTTAATTTAATTTTTAATTAAATATTAATCTAGAAAGCAGAAATTTTTATATTCGGCGCCACTGCTTCCTAGTTTCCCAGCAAACACACATTTATTAGCATGAGTTACCAATAGGTGTCACTCTATCTCAGTGCAGATTCTTTAGCTCAAATTAATAAAAGGCAAATCAAAATCATAGATCAAATAATAACAATTTTATTTAAGAAAAGTAGATCAGATTAATTTACAAAATTTTAATTTAGTTGAACCTTGGCCTTGGGTTTCTTATATTTAGGAAACAAAATTCTGCCCTTTTATTTTAATTACAAATACTTATTCTAAGAAAATGAAAGAAATCTTTGCTTTATTTAATATCGATAAAACAGGTACCTGTATGCGACGTGACGTCCCGATACGAATCACTGATTTGTTGCACTACACTGTTGTGATCCTGGTTACCTGCAAATTCCCTCGATTTCTCGTGCCGTGCCTTTGTGGTAATTTTGTTCCTTGTGAAATTTGTTCAATTTGATGTGCCTTGGACGACTTTGATGCTAAAATATTGGATTAATACCGTATGGCTTACTTGAAAATCCGGTAAGTCGAATTTGACAAACAGCTGACATTAAGGTTATATTTCGATGATAATTATTTTGTTTTTTAAACCTTGCAACATTGGTTCCTCTTACTTCTCAACTTATCAATGTTTGATTTACATACTTTTCTTCATCTGAATTTAAATTTTCTTTACTATTTGTAATAATTTCTGGACTCAATTTTGAAAATAACTCTCTTCTTTTTATTACAAAATCAACAACTTATAACAAACTTTTCATGGAAACGTTCCTTGTTTCTTGAAAACTTTGTTAATTAATGACTTTTTTCTGAAATTAGATAACTAGACCTGTCAAAATTTCATAAATTTTATTTGGTTATGAATTTAAATTTTTCTTTTAGACCTTCTCTGTCTGTTTTACTGTTTGAAACAGATTCCTTATTTAATTCTGATTCTTTCAGTATCCCTTTTATTTCTCTAGGCTTTATATTTAAGTAGTTCCAAAACGTTGCATGATTTTCACATAATTTCTATTTTAAACAATTTACACTAGATTTGATGCATGATATACCTTTCTTAATCTTCTTACTAACTAGCTCTCTTAATTCTAATTAACAAATTTACTTTTCAGTATGAATAAATGCTAACTCTATAACTTTTTATTTTCAGAACTCGTAGTCAATGTTTCTTCAGTCCTTGAAGTAGTGTCCTTTTACCTACCGAACTGAAAATCATTTTGAAATGTTCTTTGCAGTGTTTTCTTTCAACTGCCTGCATAATAAATAGGAAAACAATGTTTTTAACAATCTAATATTTAAATAACCAGTGACAGCACACAAATTATGGTTACTGATGGTCAACACTGAAACTTTAAACTACAATTAACATATGGAATTCAGGGATGTATGTCTCAGGTTTAATCTAAGGTAATAGTCTTTGATTTTAAATGTTTATGATTTAAACCCGAGCACTAATTTTCGAGAAATCTTAGATTTAAGTTTTATTTGTGCTCCTTTTCTTTTTAAAGAGTCTTTATGTACACTATAGAATGTTTATTCAGTTTGTTTGTGAATTTTCACTTCCTTTTATGTTTTTTGTCACCTATAATGTTTAATATTTTAGTTTTAAATTATTTTCTTGCTTTAATTTTAAGTTTTAAATTTTCAGATGTGGAAATTTACATTTCCTATTTTGTGGAAGTTTTTCCAGTTTGATGAGCTCCGGATCAACCTATGATTGTCTATTAGTCAGAAACACTCTAACGATGGATTCCTGATATGATTTTTCCACCTTTGGTTTTGTATTTAAGAAGTCTAGCTTCTGAAGATAAAGTGGGATTTTACAAATTTTAAACCTACTTATTTTAAAATTTAAGCATTTTACAATATTTATTGTTACTATTTAATCTCTGTCTTTCAATTTAAATTTGTTTACTGATAGTATGTTTACTATCGATAATTCATATTAGTTTTAAAGTTTTTACTTTGTAATCTTTGAATTCTTTGATGCAGAACTGCAAACAGTGGCGTAGATTATTTATTTTGATAATGAAACTTATTGTCTCTCTCATGAGTCAAGATATCATATCATTTTACTCCCTCCAACTAATTAAATTTAAAAATTTTAACATTTTGAAAATTCTGAAAATTTCATTAGTTTGACAAATTTGATGGGATATCTTGCACTGTTAATCTTTGTTTTTGGTTTTCAATTTATTCACTTACATAAGGATAAATCATTTCGATGTGGAATCTTCCACGAATTTCCTCATCTTCTGGATACATTAATTCGTACGTGTTTTCGTTTAATACCCTTTTCACTACGTATGGACCGTCGTAAGGATACTGTAGTTTCGCACAAATATTTTGTTCCCTGTTTGAAATTCTCATTCGTTTTATTACTACTTTGTCGCCTTTTTTAAATGTAACTTTTCTTTTAATTTTCTTGTTTTCTCGAGCCATGAATTTTTCTGCACTTCTTCTTAACCTTGTTTTTACAAGTTCATGTATTTCATTTAAATCTTTAAAGTTTTGGTTTTCCCATGGTCGGTCTGGATCTCTTCCAAACATAGTCATAATTGGCGATACTTTGGTTACCGTGTTTGGTATATTGTTCATGTAATTTTCTACCGTCTCTGTTGCTAATGACCATTCTGTATGGTTTCTCTGCACCATAATACGCAAGAATCTAATCACTTCTTGCACATACCTCTCGCTTGAATTCGATCTAGGATGTCTTATTGATGTAAACCCTAACTTAATGTTTTTGTCTCTTAAATATTTTGATAACTTGTCATTATTAAAATAAGTCGCATTGTCCGCTAATATTCGTGTTGGCTTTCCAACTGTTTTACAAAAATGTTTGATTTTATTAATAGTTGTAATGGTGTTACATCTTTTTGTGGGATAAATTTTAATGTACTTTGAAAAATTGTCCACCATAACTAAAATATTTTTGAATCCTCCTGGTGCCAAAATCAAGTTACTAATAAAATCTATGGAAACGAGCTCTAGTGGTTTTGTTGTAAGTGTGCTTTTTATTTCGTTTTTGTTAACGTGATTTTTATTCTTCCCTAAACAACATTCATGACATTTTGACAACATTTCTTTGGTTAAATTCAAATCCTTTTCCGTATAAAAAGTTTCTCTATAAATTAACCATGTTTTTCGAATTCCTATGTGCCCATATCGAAAATGTAAGTCTAAAATTATTCTTGCAGCTAAAGTTTCGTCTAGTACATACTTTTCTTCATCTAAAATAGTTTTGATTATGAAATTCTCTTTTATGCTGTACCCTCTCCATGGTGTGTCTTGTATTTTGTCTCTTAGTGTTTGTAAATATTGTTGGCTGTCCAGAACTTGCCTTGTTGTGTAGAGACCATTTTCATGTGATAATGTGTTCAATGATACTATGTACGTGTTTGATTGTTCTGTTTTAACCTGTCGATTACGTGTTAAAGCGTCTGCGGTGATATTGTTTACACCCGGACGATGTTTGATAGTGAAAGAATATTCTTGAATGAGAAGTGACCAACGATAAATACGTTTGTTTGCATATCGATTTTTCATAAGAAAACATAGAGCAGCGTGGTCCGTTTCTAATGTGAAATGAGCAGCTGTTAAATAGAAAGAAAGCTTAGAAATTGCATGTACTATACTTAACATTTCTAACTCTCCAACTGAGTAGCGGGTTTCATATGGCTTTAGTATCCTAGAGATAAAACATATTGGCGTTTCTACCCCCCCTTGGTATTGTACCAACTCAGCTGCGACTATTGACTCTGACGCATCGGTTCTTAATATAAAAGGTAAATTAAAATCAGGACTGTTTAGCAAAAGATTGTCATGAAAGTTTGTTTTTAATTTGTTGAAAGCAGTTTCTCTACGCTCATTCCATTCCCACTTTGTTTCTTTTCTTAACAATTCTATTAGAGGAACTTCTAGCTCTGATAGTCTCGGTACAAACTTTTTATAATAGTTCAATACTCCTAAGAAACCACGTAGTGTTTTTAAATTTGTAGGACGAGGATAGTCCTTTATCTCTTTTACCCGATCTTCCCCAATACTTATGCCTGTTTGAGTTATCTTGTAACCCAGGTACTTAACAGAGGTTTGATAAAATTCGCATTTTTCAATGTTGAGCTTTAAACCTGCTTTATTTAAAACGTTTAAAATTGTATCTAGATGTTCACCATGTTTTCTATTGTTTCAGAGAAAATTAGGATGTCATCTATATAATGAAAACAAAATTCTTCAAAGCGATCGAGAATACTCTGCATTGCCCGTACGAGTGCGGAACTTGCGCTTTGTAAACCAAAAGGTACCACCTTAAATTGAAAAACGTGTCCGTCGACACTAAAACCAGTATACCTGCGAGAATCCGGATGAAGTGGAATTAACCAAAAAGAATTTTTTAAATCAAGTTTAGAAAAAACTGTGTTTTTCCCTAATCTGGATAATATTGACTGTATGTTCTGTGGTGAATCGAATTGCGATTTTGTTAACGTATTTAGGACGCGTGCATCTAAACATAATCTTATTGAGTCATTTTTCTTTTTTACTATTACCAATGGATTAATGTAATTTGTTTTTGCCGATTCAATGATATCAGATTGTAACATGTTTTGTAATTCATTTTGCACTTGTTCTCTGTACTTAAAAGGAATAGGATAATTTTTGCTTTTAAATGATTTTGTTTCATCTACCTGTAGTTTGTGAATATAACCTGTTGCAACTCTTGGTTCATAGTTTATTAGTGAGATATTTTTTTGTAAAAGTTCATGAATAATTCTTTCATATTTAAGTGGACATTTTATATCAATATTTTTGGGCATAATATAATTACTATTCATAACATATGTGGGTACGCTCCCCATCATATATTCCGCATTGGCTTGATGGCCGTTTAATTCATTTCTTACCGCATTTTTATTTTTGATACAGGTGGTCATTGTGCCTCCCTCGTATCCCGCATTTTTTTCGACATGGGTGGTCACTGTGCCAACCTCATGTCCCGCATTGACTTTATCGTCATTTAATTCTTTAATTACCGCATTTTTATTCAATATAATCTCATTTTTACTATATATAGGTAACGTCTTACCTTCTAATCTAAGGAATCTTGTTCCCAAATCAATATTAGCCCTCAATTTATATAAAATATCTTCACCCAGAATAATGTCAAAATTTAATTCAGGTACTATAAATAATTCACATTTAAAATTGTAGTTTTCTACTTTAAAAGATGTTTGCAATATGCTGGTGCTTTCAGAAAATTTTCTGCCATTGGCGTTAATTAATCGTATTCTTGCAATTCTTATACATTTTTGGGCAAATTTATCCTTATTTTTGTTAAATAAACTCTCGTTAATCATTGATATTTCTGAACCGCAATCAATAAGTGCATCTAACATTAAACCTTGCATATTTAAATTAACCATTGGTAGGTGACTTTGTTTTGTTTCATATAAATTTCCGTTTTCGTTGTCCGTTGTGATAAATTCGCGGGCTTGAGAATAGTTGGTAGTTAAAATATTTCTTTTTAAAAATCCTGCTGTCGAGTATTAACTTGGGCTTGTGTCTCAATTTTATGCATTTCGATTTGATTTTGTTGTCCATTTCTCTGTTGTACGTTGGTGTTTGCTACCTGTGCGTAGGATCTTGTATCCTTTTTCTGCTCATCGTTTGCTTGTGGCCTGTTTTGTTGGTTTTGGTTTATTCTTTGCTGATTGTTGTTGTAGTACCCATTGTCGTTTGTCCTTTGCTGATTGTTGTTGTTGTAAGACCTTTGTTGATTTCCGTTGTAGTTGTTGTTTTGATTGTTATAAAAGTTTCTTGGTTGATTTCCATTGCCTTGGTTGTTATAGTTATTGTTTCTTCTTTGTTCGTAGTTTTGACCTGTGTCATAATTTTTGCTTCTATCATCATATCTCCTGTTTTCATTATTGTAGTTTTGTTGAGTGTTTCTTCTCCATCCAGTGCGATGGTCGTCTATGCTTCTTATGTATTCTATGAGACTGTCCAAAGTTGTGATTCGTTGTGTAATGATGACACTGTGTACATCATCTGGGAAATGACGTGCTAAATACCTAACCATTTCACTTTCCGTGAAAGATGGTTGTAGATGTTTGATATTATATACCTTTCGCAGTATATAATTTTCCCTGGATACTCCGATGTTCTCACTGTATTTTCCATTAAAGAGATTTAATCTAATCTTTTGTTGATTATACTCCCCCCAATATTGTTTCATTACGAGCGATTCAAATTCCTCGAAACTACTGAACCTACTCTCAACAGTGGCGTACCAAATTTCAGCTTCACCACGTAACATGTTCTGTATGACTTGTTTTATGTTTGTCCCAGGGTGTACCGTTTCTAGATGTAGTTTAAGCCTAGTAGTAAATATTTTCGGGTGTATTCTCGAGTCACCGTAGAAATAAAATTGGGATTTCTGGCATGCGTGGTTGATTGTATATCCGAGGTTAGCGTTCGCTCCTTGTTTTCCTTCTGATAACTTCGTATCCATTAATTTTATCCGTCCGTCCTGTTCTTTTAAAGTTGCCGTGATTGCTTCATTTTGTCTTTCCAGTCGACCATCTATCTCTGAAAATCCTTCAACTATGAATTTTTCCACATTAGTTTGAATTTCCTTTTCTGACTCTTTTACTCTATTGTGAATTTCCATAGCCAAGTCTTCTTTAATATTTTCTAATCTTACTTCTACCCCTTCTACTCTAAGTTTCATTTCCGTCATGTATTGATCAAATTTTCCGTTGCATTCTTCAAATTTCTTGTCCATTCTCTCGTTTATTTTCGCACTTATCTCTTGCTTGTTTTCTTCAAATTTCTTGTCCATTTTCTCGTTTATTTCTTCTTTTGTGCTATCTATTTTCTTATTCGTGTCGTCTATTTTCACACCTATACCTGTCATCATTTGCATGAGTTGGTGGAGTATGTTTGCTTCTGTCTGTTCAGTTGTTTGTATTGTGTCTCCTATTTGTGTTGGTTCCTGCTGTTGTTCGGTCTGCTCCTGTGTTGTTGTTTCTTCTTGCGTTTCTGTTTCGCCTGCTGTTTGAGACGTAGATGCCTCTTGTTCATTATTACCTTTCATCTTACCTGACCTTAATTTCATATAATTTTATAACAGTGAAAATACCACACCAATACTCTTTTCAGAATTCTCAATTATTTTTACCAAAGCCTTTTGTTTTAAATTTTATTTTAAAATTTTGTTAAATAAATTACTATGATTATTTTGCTCTTTTATTTGCCCCACGTTGGGCGCCATTTAAATGATATGTTTTCTGGGTACTAAAGAAAGAGAAAGAAATTTGTTAATTTAATTTTTAATTAAATATTAATCTAGAAAGCAGAAATTTTTATATTCGGCGCCACTGCTTCCTAGTTTCCCAGCAAACACACATTTATTAGCATGAGTTACCAATAGGTGTCACTCTATCTCAGTGCAGATTCTTTAGCTCAAATTAATAAAAGGCAAATCAAAATCATAGATCAAATAATAACAATTTTATTTAAGAAAAGTAGATCAGATTAATTTACAAAATTTTAATTTAGTTGAACCTTGGCCTTGGGTTTCTTATATTTAGGAAACAAAATTCTGCCCTTTTATTTTAATTACAAATACTTATTCTAAGAAAATGAAAGAAATCTTTGCTTTATTTAATATCGATAAAACAGGTACCTGTATGCGACGTGACGTCCCGATACGAATCACTGATTTGTTGCACTACACTGTTGTGATCCTGGTTACCTGCAAATTCCCTCGATTTCTCGTGCCGTGCCTTTGTGGTAATTTTGTTCCTTGTGAAATTTGTTCAATTTGATGTGCCTTGGACGACTTTGATGCTAAAATATTGGATTAATACCGTATGGCTTACTTGAAAATCCGGTAAGTCAAATTTGACAAACAGCTGACATTAAGGTTATATTTCGATGATAATTATTTTGTTTTTTAAACCTTGCAACATTGGTTCCTCTTACTTCTCAACTTATCAATGTTTGATTTACATACTTTTCTTCATCTGAATTTAAATTTTCTTTACTATTTGTAATAATTTCTGGACTCAATTTTGAAAATAACTCTCTTCTTTTTATTACAAAATCAACAACTTATAACAAACTTTTCATGGAAACGTTCCTTGTTTCTTGAAAACTTTGTTAATTAATGACTTTTTTCTGAAATTAGATAACTAGACCTGTCAAAATTTCATAAATTTTATTTGGTTATGAATTTAAATTTTTCTTTTAGACCTTCTCTGTCTGTTTTACTGTTTGAAACAGATTCCTTATTTAATTCTGATTCTTTCAGTATCCCTTTTATTTCTCTAGGCTTTATATTTAAGTAGTTCCAAAACGTTGCATGATTTTCACATAATTTCTATTTTAAACAATTTACACTAGATTTGATGCATGATATACCTTTCTTAATCTTCTTACTAACTAGCTCTCTTAATTCTAATTAACAAATTTACTTTTCAGTATGAATAAATGCTAACTCTATAACTTTTTATTTTCAGAACTCGTAGTCAATGTTTCTTCAGTCCTTGAAGTAGTGTCCTTTTACCTACCGAACTGAAAATCATTTTGAAATGTTCTTTGCAGTGTTTTCTTTCAACTGCCTGCATAATAAATAGGAAAACAATGTTTTTAACAATCTAATATTTAAATAACCAGTGACAGCACACAAATTATGGTTACTGATGGTCAACACTGAAACTTTAAACTACAATTAACATATGGAATTCAGGGATGTATGTCTCAGGTTTAATCTAAGGTAATAGTCTTTGATTTTAAATGTTTATGATTTAAACCCGAGCACTAATTTTCGAGAAATCTTAGATTTAAGTTTTATTTGTGCTCCTTTTCTTTTTAAAGAGTCTTTATGTACACTATAGAATGTTTATTCAGTTTGTTTGTGAATTTTCACTTCCTTTTATGTTTTTTGTCACCTATAATGTTTAATATTTTAGTTTTAAATTATTTTCTTGCTTTAATTTTAAGTTTTAAATTTTCAGATGTGGAAATTTACATTTCCTATTTTGTGGAAGTTTTTCCAGTTTGATGAGCTCCGGATCAACCTATGATTGTCTATTAGTCAGAAACACTCTAACGATGGATTCCTGATATGATTTTTCCACCTTTGGTTTTGTATTTAAGAAGTCTAGCTTCTGAAGATAAAGTGGGATTTTACAAATTTTAAACCTACTTATTTTAAAATTTAAGCATTTTACAATATTTATTGTTACTATTTAATCTCTGTCTTTCAATTTAAATTTGTTTACTGATAGTATGTTTACTATCGATAATTCATATTAGTTTTAAAGTTTTTACTTTGTAATCTTTGAATTCTTTGATGCAGAACTGCAAACAGTGGCGTAGATTATTTATTTTGATAATGAAACTTATTGTCTCTCTCATGAGTCAAGATATCATATCAATATATATATATATATATATATATATATATATATATATATATATATATATTACTAAATTTAACCACCTATTACTCTGATTTAAATCGCGTTATTAGATCTCTGTAGCTGCGATTTTTAATGTGTACTTTACCTTAAAAATTAAATTAACCCCCTTTTTTACGAAAATTAAAAAAAAAAATTCAAAAATTCGTGAAATTATGGGTAAAATAAACGTTAATAACTTTAATAAAAAAATTATTTTGCCTACCTATCCAGCCATACGTTTATAGTAGGACCTAAAAATAAGTAAATCTGATGTAAAAAAAATGTTTGGAATATACACAAACCTATATTTTCACGAAATATTGAAAAAAACCAACCAAAATTTGCAAAAATGTGCGAGGCTAAAAAATATTTGATGCTATTGATACTTTTCTAGCGCCGTAACAAGACTCTGTTGCTGTATTCACTGCTGTATGCTTATTAGCATCATATGGTGCCCTGAAAACACAAAAGATTTTAAATGAATATCGTTTCAATTGCTCTATAACAGGAACAACGAAACAAAACAAAATGAATTTAGCTACACTACCGCCATCAGAAGATGAATCTAACCTTCACTTGAAAGGAGTTTATTTTCAAGTGCAGACGTGTCTAATAATTTGCAAGCAGAAAATTGGGGCTGGAAACGAGATAATTCGGGCATGACTCCAATTACCATGACTTAAGATGCAGCCACAAGTGAATTGCTACAGATGATTTTTTGCAGATGCAAAACTAGTTGTGGCAATCAGTGTGATTGCAGGAAAGCTGGATCACATTACACCGTAGCTTGCTCTATTTGTACCGGATCTGACTGCACAAACCATTAGATATTTTTGGAACAAGAGCAGGAATAAGAGCAGGAACAAGAAGAGCAGGAACAAGAAGAGCAGGCCAAACTTCCATTAACTAAAGAAATCGATGTTTAAAAATTTTATATCGTTCAATATAATTTAAATATTTATTATGTTGTAATGAAGCATTCTTTAAATTCCTGCTCCATTACTAAGATTCCGGATTTACACACGACACCAATGTGCACACGACCCGCAAACCTACCCATCTCCCGTCTAGAGGCATGAATTTGCACACGATACTAAACTATAGGCAGTTCTACGTCACCAGTAAACGAGGATTCTCGGATATAAAAGCCGGCCACAAATCAACATAATTCAGCACAGTTCAACCAGCAGCCGAAGAGAGAACATCAATAGTGCAGTGCAGTACAGTAGTGCAGTGGTGTAGTGTTGTGTCGACGCTTCGGAGCCAGGCGAACAGTGAAGTGGCAGCCCCACAGTGAGAGTAGAGAGAGGAGACAAGGAAGTATAAGAAGAGGAGAACTATTAGATGTCCTTTTTAGGACACTAATAGAAAAAGATAAATAAAGTCCCCCGCCTGGGGACACTTTGTTTTTACCTTTTTCCCCTTCCCAACCATTTCAAATAATAACAATTTTTCTTTCAGGACTAATAATAACTTAGTGCCAGATATTAATATAAACTTTCTTTCAGATAGCCAGGAACATACCGTGGAGGACGGTATGGACCCCAGAGGGCCAACTCCAACAAACATGGAGTACGAGACCCAAGAGGGCCTGATCGCCAGCCTCAGGGCCGAAAACGCAGCCCTGCGAGCTCAGCTGACAGATGTCACGCAGAGGATGGCCCAGCTTAGAGCAGAAATGGCCAAGCAGCTGGAAGCTCAACGTACCCAGTACGAGGAGCAGAAAGCTAAAAACGAGGTCCAAGGTGCCCAGTTAACGGAACTGGTAATAGCCATGCGAGCCCTCCAGGCCTCGCAGCCCCAGGCCCAGGTCCCGTCCCAGGCCCAGGTCCAGCCCCAGGCCCAGCCCATGGTCCAGGACCAGCCCCCGACCCCGGTGGTGCAACCCGCACAAAAAGAGGCCCCCAAGCGAAAAGCTGACGCTGACACGGACAGCGACAGTGACTTCACCCTTGTCACCAGGACAAGGGCGAAAAAGCAGGCCAACCAGGAGTCCCAGGTGCAAACCAGCACCCAGGAGGCCCCAAGCACCAGCCAGGCCAACCAAAGGGCCCCCAGGCCAGAAACTACCCTGGAAAACAAGACGCCAAAGATCCCACCGGTGATCCTCCGCAAGGCGGAGACATGGTCGGCTGTCCGGCAGAGGCTGGATGAGACAGGAATCAAATTCTCCAAGGCTAGGACCGTGCGAGAGGGGATCGCCATCGAGCCCCAAACGCCCGAGGACTACAGGAGGATGACTAGGATGTTCGCGCAGGAAAAGCGCGAATATCATACCTACGCCCTGCCCGAGGACAGACTACTCCGAGTAGTGATCCGAGGAGTCCCAACTGGAGTCACCGGGGAGGAGGTCAAGGAGGACCTCCAGACCCAGGGCTTCAACCCCGTGGCCGTCCATAGGATGACGTCAAGGAGGACCAAGAAAGAGATCCCCCTGATGCTCGTCCAGGTCCCCCTCAACGAGGAGAGCATACTATCGGTGAACCGCTGCTGTTCACTGGTAGTTAGGACCGAGAGGCAGAAAGCCGCCCTGGCAATTGCGCAGTGTCACCGCTGCCAAAGGTTCGGCCATGCCCAAGGACACTGCACCGCACAGGCCAAGTGCGTGAAGTGCGCAGAGCCACACCACTCCGGGGACTGCGAGAAGCCCCGAAATGTACCGGCGAAGTGTGCCAACTGCCAGGGGGCACACCCAGCCAGTTACAGAGGGTGCCCCAAGTACCCCAAGAAGACGGCGGCGACGAAACCAGCCCCCGCAGCCAAGCCAACCCAGACCGGTGCTGCCCCTAAAAAGGCAACACCCACAACTGGAGGCCTGAGCTACGCCAGGGTAGCTCAGGGCAAGGCAGGGAAGGGACAGAACCCAGGCCCAGCCCCCAGGCAGCAGGCACCCGCTGAGGCCCAAAACCTCACCGCGGTGCTTGCACAGATGCAACAAATGTGCTCAGCAATGAGCGCATTTTTTTGCACAAATGCCAGCATTTACTAATGTATAATGTTGTTTCAGGTCAAACCAGGGTTCCTGCAGGTCGCATCGTGGAATGTCAACGGACTGCGAGAGAGAAAACTCGAGGTAGAGGAACTCCTCGCCAGGGGTGACATAGACATCATGGCACTGCAGGAAACGAAGCTGCGACCAGACCAGGCTATCAACTTCCCAGGCTACCACGTATACAGGAAGGACTGGACCGGGCCATATAGACGAGTGATGAGAGGAGTAGCCCTGCTAGTGAAGACGAGCATCGCACACCACCCGATCCTACTCCCAGAGATGGAGAACCTGCAGGCCACAGCCATAGTAGTGTCCACGGCACGAAATGGCGACATCAGAGTGGTCTCCTGCTACCAGCCGCCCAACAACATGCTGCTAGACGCAGACCTGGACTCGGTTCTTCCCCCAGGGACCCAGACGGTTGCCATCGGCGACTTCAACGCCAAGTCCCCGGAATGGCACAGTAGGATTACAAACACTCGAGGACGAGAGCTACTGCGATTCCTGGGACGACACGATGGCAACCTGCTGGTCCTTGGCCCGGAGGGACCGACCCATGACAATGGTGTTGGTAGGCCGGATGTCCTGGACATTGCGATGCTGAAGGAGATGCCCCTCGAAGCCGAAATCACTGTCATGATGGATGGTTCCACCGATCACAGCCCCATTCTCCTAGAACTAGGAGAAAAGGACGGTGAGAACACGACAACATTCATCAAAAGGAGGACGGACTGGGAAGTGTTCCGTGCAGAACTGCAGAGGAACATCGCACACATTCCCAGACTCGAAACCGAGGCAGACGTGGAGAGGGCCATCACCTCCCTGGAGAACCAGATCCAGGCGGCACTAAGGGTAAGTACCACCGAGACGGAAACAAGGCGAGCACCAGCTCCCCTGGCCAACCTCCCAGAGGAAACCAGGCAGCTGATACGGGACAGACGAAGTGCCAAGAGACGGGCCCAGAGAACCCGACTCCCGGAGGACAGGAGACACTACAACACCCTGAGCCGGAGAGTCAAGGCCGCGCTTCAGGAACACAGACAAGAAGGGTGGCAACGCCACCTGGAATCCCTGGACACACAGGACAGGAGCACCTGGACCACCCAACGGGCCCTGCGAAACCGGCGGACTCCCATGCCCCCGATCCACGGAGAGAATGGTGTTGTCTACACTCGCCAGGAAAAAGCCGAGGCTTTTGCCGACAGCTTGGAACTGCAGTGTAGGGAAAACCAACTCGATGATGAGGACGAGGACTGGGAGGACGACGTGAGGCGCAGGGTACGTAGGATGAACCGTCTGCCAGATGAAGACCACATCCCCTCGACCACCCCCGAGGAGGTCAAGGAGATCCTAAGGAGCCTAAAACCCAGGAAAGCTCCAGGATGTGATGGCATTGGGAACATCGCCCTCAAGAAGCTGCCCCGGAAAGGAGTAGCGGCGATGGTCAACATCATCAACGCAATGTTGAGGTTGAGACACTTCCCTTCCAGGTGGAAAAAGGCCGACGTCATAGTCATCCCAAAGCCAGGTAAGAACCTAATGTTTCCTTCCTCTTACAGGCCAATCAGTCTACTCCCAGCGATGAGTAAGGTAGCCGAACGAGTCATACTCAAGAGGATAGCCGAGAAGACAGAAGAGCTGGAAGTCCTCCCAGACGAGCAGTTCGCCTTCAGGACAGGGCACTCCACCGAACTCCAAGTGCTCCGCCTCACCGAGGAGGTCACGAAGGGGTTCAACCAACGACAGGTCACGGCAGCGCTGTTCCTGGACGTTGCCAAAGCCTTCGACAGGGTCTGGCACGACGGTCTCCTAGCCAAAATGATGAGTATGGGTTACCCCATTGCACTCATCAAGCTAGTGAGATCATACCTCCACAGGAGACAGATGAGGGTGAAGATCGTGGACAAGGTGTCCACGTACAGAACAATGGAGGCAGGAGTCCCCCAAGGCTCAGTGCTGTCCCCCCACTTGTTCTCCATCTTCACATCCGATCTACCCCGGACGGAGAGGACCTCCATGGCCCTCTACGCCGATGACACAGCCCTGACTGCCAGATCCTGGAGTGCCAGGCTAGTCACCAGAAACCTCCAGGAGGCGGCCACCCTCCTAGAGGACTGGTGCAACAGATGGAAGGTAGCCGTCAACGCCGAGAAGAGCAAGGCGGTACTCTTCAAGAAGGTAAGAAAACAAAACCCCACAGGTCACGTTTCCATGTTTGGGGAGGACATCCAATGGCAAGACTCCGCCAACTACCTTGGCGTGGTCATGGACAAAGGCCTAACATGGAGACTGAACACGGAGGCCATCGTCAAGAAGGCCAGGAGGACGAGAGCCCTAATCTACCCGATGACGGGTAGACAGAGCAGACTCAACCTGAGGAACAAGCTCACGCTCATCAGGTCCCTCATCCGGCCTCAGCTGACGTATGCTTCGGTAGCTTGGGGCTACCAAGCAAAGAGCTACCTCCAGCAGATCCAGAGAGTGGAGAACGTTGCCCTCAGAACGGCAGTCGACGCACCCTGGTTCATCCGCAACGAGGACATCTACAGGGACCTGGAATACACCCCGGTCACTGAGATCATCAAGCAGAGAGCCAGAAAGATGTACGCCCTTGCCGAGGAGCATGGGAACCCACTAGTCAGGGAGGCCACTGACTATGACCCAGCAGATGCTCCGAGGCACAAGCGGCCGAAGGTGCAGCTCCTGGATAACGGGTGAGTATGAGAAGCATACCACCAACCGACGATCCACCCCCACGGAAGAGACATGACGATACCCAACCACCCACCCAAGACCCTGCGGGTACCGGACAAACAATCGTCCAGTACCTGTAGTCCCCCTAGCTCTGGGCAGACCAAAAATGCTACCAAAGCAGTTAGGTCTGCCCTTCCTCGAGCTACACAGCTCATCCTTACCCTACCGATGATCCGGATGACAGGATGCCTCTTGGCATCTTGTGTACCGGCAGTCACTCCAGCCACAAACCCAAAACACCCAACAGACCGATGACTACCCCCCGGGGGGCAAACAAGCTGGCGAAGAACAGAAGACGAAGAAAGAAGAACGCCAGAAGAGGCCTTAGCCAGCAAGGTCCAACGAGCCAGGACCCAGGGAGGTGGACCGAAATCGTCTGCACCGCTCACATTTGTGAGTGGGGCCGACGTAAAGTAAGTTCGCCCGCCCTGCACGAGGCCGGTCCCCGGTCTACAGCGATGTACTGGGGTAAAGGGCAATAGTCCTGCCCGGCCCCAGACATCCGAGACCGACATCTCTAGCCAAGAATATTGGCGACATAATTCAGATAGTTCAACCGGCAGTCGACGAGTGCAGACCTCCAGTGTGCAGTTGAAGACAGTGCGAAGCGAACTAGTGAAGTGGCAGCCCCACAGAGAGTGCAAGAGGAGAAATATCAGTCGTCTTTATTAAGACGCTGGTATAAAAGATAAATAAAGTCCCCTGCCTGGAGACACTTGTGTTTTACCTTTCCAGATTCCTTTCCCTATTTTTCTTTTAGGTTAAAAGAGGACGACATGCCGAGGAAGAAGAACTCGGACAGGAGCACCGACATGGAGACGGACGACTCGTCCAGAGCGTCAACTCCAGCACCGATGATGACACCACAAGAGTGGCCCAGGGAATAATAAAACTACGTCTCGAAGAAGAAAACAGACAACTACGGGCCCAAATAGAGCAGCTCAAGGCCGAATTAGCAGACATCTCAAACTTTATGAGAACCCAGCAGGAACAAGCGGACCAGCAGCACAGGGAACTGATGCATGCCCTCCTAGGCGACAGACCCCTCCCAGAGGCCCCTATGAAGGAAACCCCGAAAAGAAAAATGTCCCGGACAGCGACGACGAGGTTCCCCCCACAGCAAACAAAAAGAGGACACCAAAGGCCGGCGAGGACAAACCATCCACCAGCCAGGTCGACAGTGCGACGGCCATGGACGCCGAGGCCCCCGAAAACCCTCGGATGCCCCCTGTCGTATTAAGAAACAAAGAGTCCTGGACAGAAGTGACCCACAAACTCCACAACGCTAGGATAGGCTTCAACAAAGCCAAGGTGGTCAGGGAGGGCATCGCCATAGAGCTCACTTCCAAGGAGGACCACACAAAGATGACCACGTTGTTGCAGCAGGAGCAACGTGAATACCACACTTACGCCGAAGAGAGGACGCTGAGAGTGGTAATCCGGGGCATCCCCACTGGCGTAAGCACCGAAGAAGTAAAAACAGACCTAGAACGACAGGGATTCTCACCCGTATCCGTCCAGAGGATGTCATCCCGGAGGACAAAACAAGAAATCCCCCTCATGCTGGTCCTGGTCCCCCCGGCCCAGGCAAACATCCTGGCAGTAAACCGCTGCTGTTACCTAGTGGTCAAGACGGAGAAACAGCGAGCCAAGCAGACCATATCGCAGTGCCACAGATGTCAGAGTTTCGGCCATGCCCAAGGAAAGTGCACTGCACGGCCGAAATGTGTCAAATGTGGAGAGGCCCACCGCTCCTCGGACTGCCAAAATACTAAGGACACGCCAGCTAAGTGTGCAAACTGCCAGGGTGCACACCCAGCCAGTTACCGAGGATGCCCCAGATGCCCCAAAAGACTGCTCAGACACCTGCCCCCCGGAAGCAACCTGCTCCCAACGCAGCCACCAGAAGGACGACCCCCGGGCTTAGCTACGCCAAGGCAGCCCAGGGACCCGCAGGGAAGTCCACCAACCCTGCCCAACCACCACAGACATCCCCAGAGGCCGGCCAACTCGCTGCTGTAATGGTCCAAATGCAGCAGATGTGTATCATGATGGGGGCCCTGTTCGCAAACCTGCCCCACCTCACCCCCCAGTGACGCCACCCGGACCACCCCGTCGATGGAGAACCTACCCGAAGAGACATGACGACACCCAACACCCCACCCACGACCCTGCGGGTACCGGACAACACACCGTCCAGTACCTGTAGTCCCCTTGGCTCCGGGCAGACTAAAAATGCTACCAATAGCATTTAGGTCTGCCCTTCATCGAGCTACAAAGCTCATCCTTACCCAACCGACAATCCGGATGACAGGATGTCTCTTGGCATCCTGTGTACCGGCAGTCTCTCTTGCCAAAACTTCCAACACACCAAACAGACCGATGACTACCCCCCGGGGGGAAACAAGCTGGCGAAGAAAAGAAAACGAAGACAGAAGAACGCCAGAAGAGGCCTTAGCCAGCAACGTCCAACGAGCCAGGACCCAGAGAGGTGGGCCGAAATCGTCTGCACCGCTCACATTTGTGAGTGGGGCCGACGCAAAGTAAGTTCGCCCGCCCTGCACGAGGCTGGTCCCCGGTCTACAGCGATGTACTGGGGTAAAGGGCAATAGTCCTGCCCGGCCCCAGACATCCGAGACCGACATATTTAGCCAAGAATATTGGCGCATAATTCAGAGGGTGAACAACTCTGACAATCTGTCTACAGCGTGTTGAGCTGGACATATTACAGTTTTGTACATCTCCCGACGCAAACACGACGGAACGAATGCAATCTGACCCTGGGAATCCTACAGCGTGTTGAGTCGTTAGTCACTCCCGGTGCCGTTTCGCCGCCAAAACCAGAGCGAATGAGCCTGACCTGGAGACAACAAACGTCGCATCGCAATCGTTACACTCTCTCTCTCTCTCTCTCTCTCTCTCTCTCTCTCTCTCTCTCTCTCTCTCTCTCTCTCTCTCTCTCTCTCTCTCTCTCTCTCTCTCTCTCTCTCTCTCTCTCCCTCCCTCTCTCTCTCAGATAATAGAAAATGTCCTAAGAACCGTAAAAGATACGGACATATACCTGTACCTGTATGTCATGTAACACTGCCACACATTAGCTATTTGGAAAAGTAAATAAATTGTTTATATTTTTATTGAGTTGTCTTATTAACTAATCTGGACCCTGATTAATCTCCGAACCAGCTACCCGACAACAAACCGTTACAATGTTTAATAAAAATCTTTTATTTTGCGTAAACTATTTTTACTTTTTGTATCGAGATATATTATTTTTTTGAGACCTCACCAATATCATATCGAATATGTTAACCCGAGCGAAATTTGTTTGAAATTTATCGAGTTACGTAATTTTTAATGAATTTTTTGTCGAAAATTAAAATTTCTCAACGCATAATATTTTGTTAAAGAAAGAAACGTTTTTTTTTTTGTTTAAATAATTTATAAATAATTTCCTGACGATTATATATTTATAACTTTTTATTTTAAGCTATGTAAAGGTAATATCAAAAGGTTTTAGGAAAATCGAAGCTTCCCGTAAATATTCCGAAATAATGCATATTTTCAGCCTCTATTGACTCCACTATAAATTTTGAATTAGATATTGCCAAACAAATAACCAACTGTCCTATTTAATTATTTTAAATCGATGAGATCAAGACCAAGATCCTCTCGCAAGTGTAACCTCCAGACCATTGTTAACAGCTCCCAGCCATTTCCACCGGCTGACAGCTGTTGGATTGCCGAAAGTTGCACAGTTGCTGTCTCTGAAGTGCACAGAGATGCACCGTACATAAAGTGCATATTCTCGGTCTCAATACGGCCATTTGATGCAGCCGTATAATGCTAGGAACATAACTTCCGTTGTGTGTGTTTTTTGTTAGTCCCAAGGAATAGTGAACTTGCATATTTTATCATATGATGGAAGATATGATCATCATTTACAAGAAACTATGAGAATTTTTGTTGAAGTATTTATGTCTTTATCCTAGCGTAAAATAATTTTAATTATTAAGAACACAGTCCATATTGTAAGATAAAATTTAAAAACTTTCACAAGACACAGACGATTATAATAAAAATATATCCAAATAAAAAATTACTGTGCTTCATGGTGTAAGAAATAATAATTAGTTGAAAATATAATATCACGTTATAAATAAATAAATAAATAAATGAATAAATAAATAAATAAATAAATAAACACTTTATTTGCCCAACAGGTACAACCCAATTACAGGGCAAAAGTTATATTCAAAGTTTAATCAACAAAAATTATCAATTAGTTTAAGTTAAAGATTTGTATGATTTTTTTTAGAGAGGAAAGTAGAACAAAATGAAACTTAAAAATAAAAGCTAATTGTAGGAAAACATATCTATATCTACACATTAATTGTATACTTAAACACACATATACTTGTAATTTCTTAGTGGAGAAAAAAAAAAAAATAAATATACTAAAAATCTGTCTTGCACAATTTATCACTTCATTTTGAGAACACGTGTTTATATCACAAAATTCACTTATTTTATTATAATAATTACACATACAGTGTACAAGTGATTTTAACATCACATTTGTATTAGCAATTTCACAATAAAACATTATATTTCGACGAGAATGCAACCTTGGAACGTAAATATTTAACTGAAAAAGAATTTCTGGGCAGTCAATTTTATTACGAATGGTTTTATATAAGAATACCAAAAAAATAACAAATTCTTCTAAATTCGAGGCTCTCAAAATTAAATGTGCTTAATAAATAATTGTTGTTCACACCTCTTTCCGGATACTGTCCTGTTGATTTGAATGTAATAAATTTTAAAAACTTTCTCTGAATTTGCTCTAAACTGTTTTTGTGAGTTTGATAATGTGGATTCCAAATTATTGCTCCATATTCAAGTTTTGATCTTACATATGAGTAGTACAATAATTTTAATGCCTCCAGATTGGTAAATGATTTGCAATTTCTCAAAATGAAACTAATTCTAATTGCTTCATCATATTTAATTCTAGTATGTTCTCCAAAACTCAGTTCCGTGTCGAAGTAAATACCCAAATCTTTAATCAATGTATCACGCTCTAATATCGTTTCATCTATAGAATAATTGTAATTAAACCAATTTTTCTTTTTCGTATATGATATAACTTTACATTTTCCGACATTCAGATCTAGTTTATTAAGAGGACACCACTGACTGACTTTGTCAAGTTCCTTTTGAAGTACTCTGCAGTCATCTTCAGATTTTATTCTTTTAAAAAGTTTTAAATCGTCTGCATATATTAGTTTGTCACATTCTAAAGTTTCGCATAGATCGTTAATAAATAATAGAAACAGCAAGGGTCCGAGGTTACTACCCTGCGGTACTCCAGATGTAGATGCATATATAGATGATTTAGAACCGTTATAGAATACAAACTGATATCTATTTTCTAGATATGATCCAAAGAACAATAATAGTTGGGTATTAAAACCAAAATTCTCCAATTTGTTTAGTAATGTTTTATGGTCAATTCTATCGAAAGCCTTAGAAGAATCTGTATACAACACATCCACTTGTCCTTGCGCATCTAAGGAATTTGCCACATATTGAGTGAAAACTACTAAATTTGTTACGGTTGATCTGTTAGTCATAAAACCATGTTGATATGGTGATATAATTGTTTTGGTAGACGAGTAGATGTCGTTATACAAAATCATCTCAAAAACCTTCGCGAAGTTATTCAGAATAGAAATTTGTCTGTAATTGTTTACATTAGCTGGATCTCCCGCTTTAAAAATTGGACAAGCCTTTGCTATTTTCCAATCTTTCGGAAATGTTGATGTTCTTAACGACAGATTAAATATTATGTACAATGGAACTGATAGCACATAAGCACAATCTTTGACCAAAAAGGAGGGTATTAGGTCCGGACCGGATGTCATTTTATTTTTTAATTTCTTTATAGCCTCTTCAATTTCTCTTAATGATATATGTGTGATATTAATGTCCTCAAAGAGGTTCTTCTTTCCAGTGTTGTTAATATTGATATTGTCATGTGGCTTTGAGAATACTGAGCTGAAGAATTTACTAAATATGTCAACAATTTCTTCAGAAGTTTCATAGGTTTTATCCATATATGTCATTTTACCTGGAATCCGTGTTTGTTTTCTCTTTGAATGTACGAACGACCAAAATTTTTTTGAGTCTGTAGATGTAGAATTCTGGATTTTAACCAGTTAGCTATCATATGCTTTGTCTATTTGTTGCTTGATTAACGATCGAAATTCTTTGAATTTATTTAAGTGATACTGGTTGTTTGTTTTTTTATAACGGCGATGATGTCTATTCTTTTCTTTAATATTACTGATAATTTCTTTTGTATACCACTCTGGATAAGATCTTTTATAATATTTGTATTCTGGGACGCAATCATCTAGTATGTTATATAATTTATCATAGAATTCCTTAGTTGCTATATCAACATTTGGAAAATTTTGCAAATAATACCAATCCGTGTTCTCTAGAGCACTGTAGAGAGCTGGATAGTTCGCCTTTTTAAAATTATATGTTATATGTTGTATGTTTTCTATCACGATATAGCCCGTAAAAAAGCAAAAACTCGCATATTTTAATCTAAAAACTAATGAAATTTTTGATAAAACATTTTTATGATTTCAAAGTATATTATTCCGAGTTCGTTTATTTCTTCAGAATAAATACTCTTTAACCGACTTCTTGTCCAATCAGTGGGAGATTTTGTCCTGCAAAGGTGGAGTAGTAATGATTTTGATATATTTCGTTTAAGTTGAGAAAGAAATTATTTTTCAAAATAATTCGACATCGATCGATCCTACGAGAAAAATGTGCAAGTCAAAGTTGAAAAGGACGAAATTTCCTACATTTTTTGAGTATACATCTTTATTGTAAGTCTAATGTTTAAAGAGAAACAGCGTTAGAGAGATGAATTTAAGAAAAAAAATTATATAATGTAGGTTTACAACATATCATATTTTATATTATTTTTTATTATTATAATATTGAAACTAAAAAAATATGAAATTTACGGGATAGTATTACAGTCGTTTACATCATACCTCGAAAATAGGAATTATTTTTAATAACAGTTATTGAGAATGATTGCCTATAAAACATGGGATAAATCAAGGGTCGTTACTTGCACTCCTTTTATTATAGATTAACGATAATTGTAATTGTTATAATAAATGTAACCTTAAATTGTCTGCAGTTGATACAATGTGAATGGGAAAGTAGAATATATTGAAATTAGATTAAATGAACATTTAAAAAACATATACCGGGTGCCACCCATTTATTTCCTTTATTTTTTAACTTATTCATTTGAAATTTGGAGTGCATAAACTACCTGTAAAAATAGATTTTTGGTCACAAAAACGGTATAAGACCATTTCCGGTTTATCCGGAAATGACCAATTTTAAATGGAATACTTTGTATATTTATACATATCTGGATTCAAGACAACATTCTGAGTATACCATGAGACTTTCGCGAATTTTTGAGTCGGTTTTCAGTTTTTTTAAGCATTTTAAGACATTCGTTTAGAGTGCTTTGGAATTCCAAAATTTGTGCTACGGCAGGTAAAGTCCAAGGGAAAAATATAATTTCTTGTTTAATTTCATTAATAACTATTTATCATACCTCCAAAATTGAACGAACCACTTTTTTATTGAAAACTTTTTTTTCAAGTGGGAAGGTGGTAGCTCATAGTGCTCAATAAATTATAAATTTTCTTCTGAATTCATTGATATCCATTTCAAATCTATGCTATTTGTTTTTCTATTTTATTTAATTTAATTAAAAATAAATAATCACTTTCAATATAATTTTTATCGAATTTTAACGTAGTTGCCTTTGCACTACAATATACAATATTATAAAACAAAAGAAAGGTGACAAATGTAATGAATTATTGTTAGCGAAAGATTTGTGTCCATTATTGATATTTCTTAACGTGAACTACACCAATAACGAAAAAAGTGACATAATATTAATTTATGGCGAATCTTGAAAAAATTCTGTGCTTACAGATCAAATGTATGCTCAGAGATTTCCTCAAAGAAAACATATATAGATAAAAGTTTTTATTCTAATAAAAAGAATAGAAGAGGTTCATTTTCCAACCCCCAGTGCTACGAAGGCTACATCCTTAGTAAATACATCGGTTTTGGGGGGACGGAAATGATCCTGATCAATTTTTTTCAAAAAAGTAAAAAAATAATTTTTATCAATGAAACCTTTTCATTTACAGGCATTTCGAATTACCAAAATCTAAAATGACGCACCACCACACACACCACATATTGACTATCAGCAGTGTTTTTGTTTCCTTTTTTACTGAATAATAAAATTACTTTACAAAAATTATTTACTATTTATTATCTAGACACTTGTGTTGCCTATTGCCACTGGGATTTAAAAATAAAAAATATATGATACATTTGAACATAAAATCCATAAGAATTAAAGAACGACGCAAACACTAGCTATAATGATTTCGGAGATAAACTGCTGAAACATAATGGAAAAATGTGGTCATTTATGATAATTTTTTTACTTTTGAGTACGGAGTACTAAAAACAATGGTAAAAAAGACAGACGTGTTGCTTTTTTTTTGCTTTGGATATTTTTCCGCATATCGCTAAAGGGTGCTTTCGATCAGTACATTAAAAAGTTCTTGTTTACTTTTATTTTAAAATTCCATGTCCTCAATGGCATTAACAGCAGTTGGTCAAGCTATAATCTTTTACGGAAGCTGCTGTCAAAATCTTTAACGGTAATAATAACCATAACTTATCTAATTAGCTAATTTATTGTTATTACTCTAGTTGAACATTTTGACAGCAATTTTCGTAATAAAATACAGCCTAACACGAGTACGTTCGAAAGTGTTAATTATATGATATGATATATTACAATTTATTTGAAACAAAACAATTTGCGAATAATGTTATTATACACATCGCTAAATCAAGTTCGGTACTCATTTATGTATATCCAATATTAACATAGTAGTCCAGTCAACGAAAGAGTTGTAGAGAACATGGAGTAGGGGAGAATTTTCCTCTTCAGGCATGTATGGGGGTAGTTAGGAGGTAAACATACTAAAAGTCCCCGCCCCTAGTCCCACCGCTTCAGGTAGGGTGGAAAGGTTCCTTTTTTCGATTCTTCGCTTATAACTCGGAAACCATGCGTCGTACGGAAAAAGATTATCTATCCAAAATTAAATGTAATTAAATTTGCTACAATGTCTATATTCATTTTCTTCCTATGTCTTATAGTTTACGAGATATTCGCCAGCCAAAATAGATAATTAATAAATAAATTAATTATGTACCTACCTTTTTGTTGAATTTATCGCAACAACAAAAATGAAGAGATTATGGGAATTGTAATACTTCAAATATTTTAAAATATATTCAAATAATCAGCAAAAAAATGATATGTTCAACTCAGTAGCAAAATAGATTGACTGCCTTGGCTGTGTGCAATTATCAGCTGCGGCAATCAATCTATTATTTTGCTGCTTAGTCGAACAAATAACTATTATTTTCATTATGATATGATTTTATATTTTTTATTTCTTATTAAATACTTGAAACATTAAATCACTTTGAAATTAGATTCTTTTTACTATTTTTAGGGAACAGTGTTAAACAAAGCATATTTTTTGAGTAAAAAATTATTTTTCAGATCATTATAGAAAATAATTCATGTAGAAAACATTACATAACTAAATAATCTTATAAAAATTATGAATGCATTTTCAGTATTGAAACAATTAGTTATTTTAATTTAGGAAGAATATTATTTGGATTAAATTTCGTTCTTTTCTGAAAGATTAATAGTAAGTGTATCAAGAAACATTTCTGTATTATGTGGGGGCTAGTTATTTGATAAGGAGTGGATGCCGTCCCTTTTCAGGGA
The DNA here is from genome assembly GCA_936432065.2 of Rutpela maculata. NCBI lineage: Eukaryota > Metazoa > Arthropoda > Insecta > Coleoptera > Cerambycidae > Rutpela > Rutpela maculata. Next base: position 102,048,750 of record OW386291.2, read on the forward strand.
ATGACGTCAAAAGAAAGATAATAATCATTGGAACTGAAAGAGAACCAAATTTTAAGAAAAAGGTTCTATACAAATTTTCATATAAATTGTTGATTTTCAAGTTACGAAGACTTGGAAATGGCGATTTTAACTTGAGGAACTAGGCAACTCAAGATAGTCAAATAACTTGAAAAGTATCACATTTAGCGAAAGAACTTCACAAATACACTTGAATGACAATACATGACAACAAATTACATGAAAATAATTTTTTATCAAGAAAATTAACAGATTAGCGGTAGTTTCAAAATAATACAAAAAAAACTAGTGAGCTAGTGACAAAATGATTTTAAGCAAGCACATTTATGAAATAATGTAAGGCAAAGCTGATTTTGTTTTCATTTTTAAGTATCCGGATCGAAGGACCAAAAATGTATATGAACAGGGTAGTAAATAAATGAAGGACCAGTCAGCCTTATGCACTGACAGAAACTGAAGGAGTGAAGGAGGTACGGTACAATGCGGGTTATATAAATTTAAATACCCTGCATATTTGCAGCACTCTTCTGGTGTTATATTTATCTTCAGTTGGGCCCGACAATCTCTAATGATAGAAGGTTCACACAGGTAGAAGTGGTATATTAGTGTGTTTTTATAACTCGACTGAACTGTCTTTAATAAATCTTGCAAGCGTTCTATTATTAATTAACTGGTTGCTAAGGTGACCAAAAACAAACTTATCAACAGAAACAAAAACGTTACAGTAGCAAACTGTGTTTTCTGGACAGAATATATGGAATCACGTACAATTTTTTGCGACTCCAAAAACAAATATACTGCGTTCATGAATTATACTTTAGCCGGAAAAGGAGGATGGTAATACATGCACATGATCAATGCCAACAGATACTATTGACATTTAAATTTGGAGGTGGTATAATTCAAAATAATTTTCACAAAGGCTTATGAAATCAACGTCGCTCAATGACATGTACCACTTAACACTATTGATAGTTCAATTCATTGCTATGCTGCTTTCCCGGCTAAGGTAGAGTAATATTTCTCTCACAATGAATTTTTCGATTTAGGGGGATGTTCAGTGTTCACCTTTGGAGGGGAAGAGCAAGTATCGGGACCGTATAGAATCTGAAGAAGATACCTCTACAACAAAAATCATCCATGAAAATAAAATAAAGTATCATTACATAAGAGCGAGTATAAGTCTCTCTCTTGGACAGCACTCTGTATTCCAGACAGAAATTCTGGCTATACTTGAGTGTGTACGCGACAATGTGAACCAGCAGATCTCAATTGCATCAGATAGTCAGGCGGCACTTAAGGCACTAGCCTCTAATAAGGTGTCGTCACAAAAGACTCAGCCAGAAGGGTAATTAAAGTCTGGGTCAAGAGTAAACACAACCATTACTGGAGAGATATTCTAGGAAATCGACATGAGAAAACACTTATTAATGGACCATGTTCAAGACAAACTGAAGAATTGCTCACAAAGAACAGGAGCCATAACATGTCTCCTGACGGAACACTTTCCCGTTAAGAAGTACCTGCATTTAATCGGAAAGTTTACTGGCGATCTCAACTGCAGACTGTGTGGTAAGGTACTAGAAACTGTAGAACATATTATATATGACTGCGAGGCGTTGGACCGCAGAAGGTATAATATCTACGGGCAAATACAAACAGACCCAGAAACCATTAAAACTCGCCCATTTTTAGACCTGTATCACCTTGTCAGTGACACCGGAATATTAAAATGGACAGTGTAAACAATGACAGGGAGAGCACAATAAGTCCAGGAGGCTGCAGTGTCCTCGGAGTATTCTTTTCAGACGAGCCCTAGGAGGAGGGGTTTTAGTTAGTTAGAGGCTGACACTCAGATCCATTCCACGTTGGGATGGGCAGCCCGTGTGAGTTTCCCCTTCTCGGAAAAAAAAAATCATTACATATAACAAGTTTTGCATCCTTTTTCCTCTATGTATTGTCCTACTTGTGCACTATTGGAACGAGCTCATTTAGCACATTATATAGAGTATAGAGTATTCTATTCCATAGAGTATCCTGGGATCACTATAGGCTTTAAAATTAATCAAGTACATCGACGCTGCGTGATGTCATTCACTCCCAGTTGGATTTTCATTCCCCACTTTTTGGCACGTATATGCTGTCTACTCTTGTGTTAAAATACTACAACAGTCTCTAAATATCCATCTCTGGCAGATTAGACAAATCTGATTTTAAATAGCCGCGGTCTAACAGCGTAAACGCAACTTCAAGATATACTTTCGGATTGAATGACGTCAGCACTTTGAGCGAGGCGATTCATACTTAAAGCAGCATATTTCTGAAATTACTTATCGGATCGATCTCAAATTTTCAGCGTTATAATTATTAGACGATTACTTCGCTTAAACGTACTGAATAGTGAAATTTGAGATTTGACTAAATGACCATTTGCCATATGCCATATTTTCAAAAAGTAGAGCGGAATAGTAGTTAGCTAGTTATTTAACCTTCAGATCCTTATTATTTTGATTAAACTACATATATATTAAAAAATGTATAAAACTTTATATTAAAAGTAATTATTAGACATTCCACAAAATAATTAACATGACTTTTATGTATACTATAAATTAAAGGAAATAAATACACAGGCCCACAAAAAAAAAGTTGTCTGCGCCGGCGTATTGACCATACCTATCTCTTGTATTTTGATCCGCTGAACACGAATCTGACCTTAGTTTTTCCCCTATACGTCAGGTTTTTTTTTAAAGCAAAGAAGTCTAATATTTATATATTTATTTGCTATTAACAGAAAAACCTGACGTGCTGGAGAAAAACTAAGATAATATTCGTGTTCAGCGGCTTAAAATACAAGGGATAGATGTAGTCAGTACCCCCGCGCAGATAATTTTTTTTGTGGGATTGTGCCACACTGAGTGTCAACCAAAAAAAGTGGTCTGCGCGGGGGTACTGACCACACCTATCCCTTGTATTTTGAGCCGCTGAACACGAATCTGACTTTATTTTTCCCCTACACGTCTGGTTTTTTTTTTAACAGCAAAAAAAAGTCTGTTGAATCGTGATATTTATATGTTTATTTGCTGTTAAAAAAAAACTTGACGTATAGGGGAAAAACTAAGGTCAGATTCGTGTTCAGCGACTCAAAATACAAGGGATAGGTATGGTCAGTACCCCGGCGCAGACAACTTTTTTTTTGTGGGCCTGTGATATTAGTATTTTTTAAACGAATGCAAAATTTGTTTGCATGCACTGTTTACCAGATATTAGATAATTCTGCATGAAAACAAGTAGATATATGATATGAGAAATTACTTTCTCATTGTCCTTTTTTAAAAACCAAATTTACATATTCTGTACAAGCTCTGACTGTTCAGATGATACAGGATCGCTCGCCCATTCCTGAAAACATCGCGCCACATCAAAGTGTGAATTTACAAGCCGTAACAAATCTGACAGTGACGGCTCTACGGTGCAAAGCGTGACTTTCCCCAGAGAAATTTCAGCTTGCACAATGCATAATCTGTAGACCTATAGTATGAAATTCGAAGAAGTACCAACATATGATGTGTTTTAATACTAATAAATATTTAATACAGCTGCATTAATGTATATATTTTAAGTATCTAAATATACAGCGTGTCTCAAGAGTTCATGTCAATAATTCTGGAATGTGTAAATGGAGTTAAAACATTCCAGCACAATATGTAAAAGGCCATGACAGGTTAAGATAAGTGTCCGTGCCTTTGCAACCTTTTTGCGTGTGGTTCCATCCAGTGGATGTGTCTTTGCGTAAGATACTACCACAAAAAGTTTTGACCTCAAAAACTTCCTAATATCTGGGAAATTTTTTTTTTTTCGAAAATCCGAAAAAAAATTATTTTCTTACTAAATGGACCCATTTGTTTACGTATATTGTAAATCTACTCGTGACAATTTATTATTGATATTTTCAGAACATCTTTTCATTGAAGAAAAAAAAAACTTGATGCTTTTGAATTTTTTGAAAAATTTAAATACGTACTTACACATTAGAGACACCCACCGTTTTTTAAATTTAATTTAATTTTAATTTAATTTAATTTTTTTAATTTTTAATTTTAATTTAAACACAATAAGCTACAATATATATTTTTCGAAGGGGTAACGTAGACAAATTGGAAAAGGTAATGACAGGAACATAAAAGGATTTTAATGCCATGGGCGTATGAAGAACTTTATGAAGCTTTTAGCTTTTATTCAGTTTCTAAGCCCTTAAAAGATATTTTGACGTTTTATTTTGTACAATTTTCCGCTCCGAATTAATTTTTTAAAATTGCACAAAAGGAATTTTGGAACTGATAATTCTAGGTTTTGCCGGAGGCGCCACGTGTAATAGAATGTCTTTAATTTTCATATTTTGAAGTACATGATATAATATCGGGCCATTCAAAAAACACGTTCGCTGTCAGAGGGGAGGGGAAAATGTGACAAAATGAACGATAGGAGGTTATATGAAAAGGTGTCACAAAAAAATGAAAAATAACTAAAATAAATAATACTTTTTACACGAATAATAAGTGTTTAAGTACAGTAACTAGAGGTTTTAACTTCGGAATAATGTCATATTGAACGGATTTCGTTCATTTTTGGCAGTATAATAGTAAATGCTTCACAGAAAAGTTTCTACATTGTGCAGGGGCTTACTAATTCATAGGGGGTGGCACTTAAAAAATATATATATTTATTGGAGCTGAAATAGAATCAAATTTTGAGAAGAAAAGGTTCTATGGAATTTTTCACATAAATTGATAGTTTTTAAGTTATAACGATTTCAAAATTGCCATTTTAGCTTAAAAAAAAGGTATTTCCAAACGGCTTTCGTCAAGTATCTCGAAAAGTATGACTTTATCGAAAAAATGTTACATACCAATTACAGAAAGTACAAACTGGGAATTAATTATATTTTTTGCTTATTTTTGTGGGATTAATAATTTCGGGGATATTTAAGTTTATATTTGGTATCCAAGTGTTTCGAAATTACCTTTAAAGCTTAAAATGCATTTTTTTCTAAAGTAATTGCTTTAAATGAACAAAAACATTTGAGCATCTAGGTAATGCTACATCTTAACGAAAAAGTGTATTTGATATAATTTTTTTAAATTACTGGCTAATTAGAGCAACAAAATGGCGACCTTTTTATATATAAAAAAGATAAATACGCACATTTTTCCGTCATAACTTCTTTATTTCTTATGCTACAGGAATAAGTAAAAAATAATTTGAAAGCCCAATTAATTGTCTTTAATTTCATTTCTTAGCATGCGTGAGTAGGTGTCACAATTTCTGAGATATTTAGCATTTAAACTGCATTTTTCGTCTTATAAACGTTCGGATGCCATTTGTAAACTTTCATATCTCCGAAACCATTAAATCTATGTAAATAAATGGACAAGCGAAATTCATTATCAGTTTATGAGCTTTATTTTTGATCTCTACCCATTTTTCAATAAAACTAATATTTATAAGAAAATTACGTTTTATCGAAAATACCTTTATAGTTTAAACTGTATTTTTTTCTAAAGCAAGTGCTGTATACAAACCAAAAAATTTGAGCATCTACGTCATGTTCTATATTGATGAGAAGCGGTGTTTGAAATCCCTTTTTTAAATTACTGGCTAATTACAGTAACAAAATAGTGACGTTGTTATTAAAAAAAATGTGTAGACGCACATTGCTTAGGTCATAACTTTTTTGTTTTTTATGCTACAGAAACAAATTTAAAAAATAATTGAAAGCTTAATTAACAACTTATTATTCTACCTATTAGCATCCTTGACATAGGTGTTACAGTTTCTGAGATATTTAACTCTCACTCTAAATAATTATCTTATGAACACTTGGATGCCAAATGTGAACTTAAATATCTCCGAAATTATTAATCGTGGGTCAATAAACAAAAAATATAATTAATTCCCAGTTGGTGCTTTCTGTAATTGGTCTGTAATATTTTTTCGATAAAGTAATACTTTTCGAGATACTCGACGAAAGCCGTTTGGAAATACCTTTTTTTAAGCTAAAGTCGTTATAACTTAAAAACTATCAATTTATGTGAAAAGTTGCATAGTGTTAGCGATTCCCCCTGTAGAAGTCCCGTCCGCCGACGTAAAGATGCTACGTCAGTGCAGTAAGCGATAAGCGACTTGCCTGTCCGGGCGCCGAGGACATTATCTTCATCGCACTGGCCTGGCTTAGACAGTCGTCAGAGTATTAATTACCTTTTTTCAAGTTATTTTTATTAATTAACATTATTTCGATAATCCTGATTTTGAGAATTATTAATTGTGCATTAAATTCAAATTAATAAATTTTATAACGTGGATAAATCGAATTAAATTTATTGTTGTGTGTTGTGCTCTAACAATAGAATCTTTTCTTCTTAACTTCTTAAAATATGATTCTACTTCAGCTCTAATAAATATATACATTTTTTAAGTGCCACCCCCTATAAATTAGCAAACCCCCGCACAATATAGAAACTTTTCTGTGAAGCATTTACTATTATACTGCCAAAAATGAACGAAATCCGTTCAATATGACATTATTCCGAAGTTTTGGATATTTTTTACCTCTAGGTACTGTACTATCAATTTAAGTATTTAAATTTTTCAAAAAAATTCAAAACCGTCAAATTTTTTTTCTTCACGAAAAGATTTTCTGAAAATATCATTAATAAATTTTTACGAGTAGATTTACATGTGAAATACAAACAAATACAAACAAATTGGTACTCTTGATTAAGAAAAAAAATAGAAATATTTTTTTTGCCCAAACTTAAAATCCCGACGTTCATGACATTCTAAGCCTATTTGAAAAATTAGAAAATATTTTTCTTGAGTTACTATACTTCCACTGGATGTGGAAGTAATTATTCCAAATAACTTTTTTTTTCACATATATGATACTCAAAAATATAACGATCTAATTCTATTCAAATTTTCTCTAGAATATTGGAATAAATTTCAAAAGGTGTTTATAACATATAAGTGGACAATTAAGCTTCTCATAATAAACACAAGCACTTAAATCCAAACTAGTGTTTAAACTGAGTTTAAACGGTTAATAGAGAAATAAACGCACACATTTGTCATTCTGTGGTTTACTTGTCTACTTTATAAAAAGACAAGGCTTCGGATATTTTGTTTGGCCGCTTTCCAATTTGTATATTGCACTATCGAAACATTTAACTGCATATAGCTATTTTAAAATGCAATGCGCATAAATATTCAACTTATGGAAATTGGGTTTAATAATATTCAGCCGGAAACCGTTTGCGATACATTGTCGTTATAACAGTTCCGCCTTTTGCAAATTTTAAATTCTTTTTTGAACAACGAAACTGAATTACGAGCATCAAATAACAATTTGATGTTTAACTGGAAATAATGGATTGCATGTTCATTTATCCTTGAGCATCTGAGGATAGTTGAAACACGGTAATAATAGTTACAACTTTCTATTTAAGTGGTTTATTTTGTTCGTATTAAATAAACAGTTGAGGATCAAGATTGGCAAACTTAAATTCAATTAATTATCCACCTTTTTAAGACCTGTCTAATGTAGATATTAAAATAATCAAATGATATACAAATGTGTTGAGATATTTGTTAATTAGAAGAGTTGAAAAATAAGAGAATATTATTTAGGTATTAAGCAAATCACAACTTACACACTTTTTTTATTTATTATGAAAATACCTACATTCTGTATACTGTTTCCCTAATCTGGTCACGTTAATATACTAGTTAGGCAAATAATTTAAAACACTCATTATTGGAGAACCAATCAAAACAGCTTCTCTTCTAGCTAATACTGACGAAGTATTGAATTACATGATATGATTCCTAACATTTTAAAGAAAAAAATATGTTGAAAATATTTAAATTGTTTATTTAAATTCAGTCATCCACACTCTTTTATTCAATATGAGATATCTACTTTCTGTATATGTTTCTATACTCTACTGATGAGAACTAACGAGTTCAAAAAATCTTGTAAAACTTTTCTAGAGTTGAAATAGAACAAAAGGTTCAATAATTGCTGTGATTGATTGATTTTCAATAAATGATTTAAGTATTGTCAATATATGTTTTTGCCTTGAAATGCTAAGAATTCTATCATGTAATTTAATACTTCGTCAGTATTAGTTAGAAGAGTAGTTGTTTTGATTGGTTCTCAAATAATGAGTGCTTTAAAGTGTTTTCCTAAGCAGTATATTAGCGGGACCAGATTAAGGTATCAATATACAGAAAGTAGATAATTTCATATTAAATAAAAAAGTGTGAATGACTGAATTTAAATAACTGATTTAAGTATTTTCAACATATTTTTTTTCTTTGAAATGCTAGGAATCATATCATGTAATTCAATACTTTATCAGTATTAGCTGGAATAGTAGTTGTTTTGATTGGTACTCCAATGATATTTTAAAATATTTATCTAACTAGTATATTAGTGTGTACAGATTAGGGCAACAATATACAGAAAGTAGGTAATTTTGTAAATTAGTACTACTAGCTACTCATTAATTTTGAGACTTAATGGTTTGATTATACATTTAGAAATTACTCAAAAAGTTCACTCAAATTATAAGAAAGAAGACAGAAAGAAAAAAATTACATTAGCCAAGAAGTAGTTGAGGAATATATGCTGCAGCATATATTAGCATCCTTACGAAGCATTTTCGTTAGCCATATAATCACCTCCTGAATTTTCTTACAAACCCTGTATATCTTGTGGAAACGTACTGCCCCAGCCAGGTGCATTGTTTTAAACTTTATACTTAAATATGTTGGGTTGGACCCATTGAGACTTTTAATTAGTATAGTTTGAAGTACAACATACTCCAGATTTATGACATTTGACTGAAACCACTTTTTACATAGATTCAGATGTGGGGTTCTTCGTGTTAGTCCTGGCGCTTAGGTCGGAAAATGAAATTTTTAAGTTTATGTTCATGGAAGCATAGTAGGTCCAATCCTACTTCTTTCTTCTGTGACCTGTATTAGTTAGGGACATGTTTTTCTTCTGTTATTTAGTTATAAGGTCAAATAAAATTCTTCAAGATTTACATTAAAAATTGTCGAAGAAGTTAACATTGGAAAAAAGAGAACAAATGTGCACCAGCAATTTTACCCAAAATGTTTATTTGGTAAAAAAAGCACTGACAAAAGTTCTTCAATGAGAATTTTAATCCATTATTTAGCCTTAAACTATTATATAGAGAGAATTACTAATACCATAAAAACATAGTTCAGGAATTATGCCAAAATAGGTGGAAAATTTTTATTTCTATAATAAAACAACCAATTTTAATATTTGGATACGATTTCGCATTTAAAGCAATTTCTTAAAACAACATTTTTCGATAACTTCAAAAGTAAAGGTCAATTACAAAAAATTTGGATGTTCCGATCTAAGCTTCAAGACTAACACAAATTTGTGTAGCCACTTTTTCGCTTGAGAACATGCACTAACCTCTATCAATAAAATTTTTCAGAAAGTAAATAACAACAGAGTTTCCCATATGGTGCAGACTATTTGGCGGACACTGTATACCCCAGTTTACCAGTGGTCCAAGTAGGATTTTAAAAGCTTAGATTTGGATTACTCATGGGTAAGGTTGTCAGGCGTTCGGCTTTAGCCGGACATGTCTGGCTTTTTACGGTTTCGTCCGACTAAAAATTAACATGTCTGGCCTATCCAGTCCGGCTTTTGTTTAGCTTTTTGCCTAAGGCTCTAAAACGTGATTTTTTTCGTTTTTAGTTGCTTTTTAATGGATATGTTTTATTGTTTTGCGATGACTTTTTCTATTTCTGTGTAACAAATATTTATTTTTAAATTAATCAAGTTTAATAGAAATATTAAAAGACTGAATTTTTTTTTTATGGCGCACAAATGCTGTTCGGCCAAATTTAAAGTCCGACTTTTCAAATTTTAGGCCACTTATGGGGGATATTTATAGCAAAAAGTATGCGCAAACGATTTCAAAGACGACGTAGATTTATTAAAGCAAAAAATTGTTCATGCTGTTACAACCATAAATGATGATGTGATATCATCTCTCCATGAAGAATTTATAAATAGATTAGAAAAATGTGTACTAGTAGCAGGTTTACATGTGGAATAGTTTTCAACTTAGTTGAATAAAATATTATTTTTTTTTGAAAATTGTCTTTCCTTATTTTGCAATTAAACTCGGCATTTAAGATTTTCTTCATAATTGAAAAAATTGTAACTTCTTCACCCCATAACCCCCCAATCTCCTAACCCTATGAATCCGATGAAAATAGTGGAGAATCTTGATTGGGGAGTTAATGAAATTTTGACCTCGGATCCTTGTGCTTGAGTGTCATATATCCACAAACTCATGACCCCATAACCTCGGCATCCCATAACCCCTCAACCTCTTAACTCTGAAGTTCCAACGGAAAAATTTAGATTCTAAGCATGGGAATTCGTGTCATTGTGACATTAGATTCTTGGATCAAGCACCTTATGGTGCCAATATATATAATATTTTATGATATATCAAGAAACAATATAATGTATTTTTATTAACACATTCGGAAAGACATTTTTGAAAATCGATTTAAACTTACGTAGGTTATTTCCTTTTGTTTTTAATATTGCAGATATTGACGTCCCGATAATTGGGGCCGACTTTTTAACGCATTTTGGTTTAATTGTTGATTTGAAACATAAATGTTTAATTGACAATATGATTAGTTTATCAACATATTTATTTTCTAACAATGGTTCGTTACATTCTCCTAAGTTATTTAGCATATCAAATGAATTCACTGCATTACTTTTAGAATTTCCAATCTTGATAAGTTCGCCAAATTACAATTTGCCCATTAAACATTCCGTAGAGCATCATATTATAACATACCTTTCTCACGACCGCGTAGGTTAGATAATGTTAAATTTAAGATAGCTCAAAACGAATTCAATGCTATGGTAGAGTTAGGTATTTGCGCACCCTCTTCTTCTTCTGTCACATATGGTGGCAAAAAATGAAAAAAACGATTGGAGACCTTGTGGAGACTATCGTCGGATCAACTCAGTTACTGTCCCTGATAGATACCCATTACCGCATCTTCACGACTTTAATTCACAATTATATGATAGTATTATCTTTTCAAAAATAGATTTGGTCCGTGCTTATCACCAGATTCCTTTCGCAAAAAGTGACATTTATAAAACAGCGCCTTTCGGTTTATTTGAATTTACGAGTATGCCTTTTGGTTTATGTAACGCCGGTCAAACATTCCAACGTTTTATGAACCAAGTTTTCATTTTCGTCTATTTAGATGGCATTCTGATTGCAAGTAAATCTAGTTCGGAACATTTAGAACACTTGAGACTTATTTTTCAGAAGTTAGAATTATACGATATAAATATTAAACCGTCAAAATGCATATTAGGTGTCAATCATTTGACGTTTTTAGGACACAATATTTCTTCAGCTGGTATTTTACCTTCTTCTGAACGTGTTGATGTCATAAATGATTTTCCCTTACCTACTACAGTTTCAGCGTTTCATTGGTATGGTTAACATTTATCATTGTTTCATACCTTCTTTTGCTGAAATCTTAATTCCTTTACATGCTCTATGTACTAGTTTACTGCATAATAAAGTTAAAATAATAAATGATTGGCCTACCGACTGTCTTGACAGTCATTACAATGATATACAAATTTTAACTGTATATAGATCTCCCAATGGGGATATTAATATATTTTTAGAAAGATTATCGCGCTCTCTGGAAATGCTTTTAAATACGAATAAAAAAATTATTGTAACTGGGGATTTTAACATTCATTTTAATACGAATGAAAAAAATACCACTTTAGTTTTAAATACTTTTATATCTTTCGGACTATATCCCATAAACAAAGAAAATACTAGGAATCATTATTGCCTAGATAATATTTTCGTTAATTTTAATTGTGATCATTTCAACTGTAGGATAGTTGACTCTAAGTTATCAGATCACTTAGGAATATTATTGGGTGTTATTGACCATAAACCTAAAACTTCATGTAGGAGAATAAAATACAGACCAATAACAGATGAAGGATTATATTGTTTAAACAATGACTTACGCGATACAGACTGGACATTCATTGATAATAACGACTTAAATGTTGAAAATAATTTCCAAAAATTTGTCAATTACATATCCACGGCCCTCGAAAAAGCATTTCCAGAAAAATCCAAACTTATAATAGAAGGTGACACAGTTAAAATTAACTGGTTTAATAACAGCTTACGTCATAAAAGGGATACACTGCATTTTTTGGAGGATGTATATAAAAGAGATCCCACAGAAAATTTAAAAAATTTGATAAAAACGCACAAAATTCAATATAAGTCAGAACTGTGTAAAGCAAAAAAAGCAGCAAATGATAAATATATTACAGATTCAAATAATACACAAAAGGCTATGTGGCAAATCATCAACAGCAGAAAAAAACAGCAAAAGGAGGTATCTGATGTTTCAGCAGACGAATTTAATTTACATTTTGCAAATGTTGCTAAAAATGTAATAAAAAATTTACCTGTCACTAATAAAACCCACAAACATTTCTTAGACAAAAAATCACAAATTCTCCAATCTCAGTTTTGCTTCAGAGAGGTTTCTTATAACGAAGTAAATGATGTTATAACCAATTTAAAAAAGACTAAGTCTACTGATGCTTATTACTTAAACATAAAAACGTTATACGCAATTAGATACTTTATATTAATTCCACTAACTAACTTAATAAATAGTTGTATACGCACAGGCGTATATCCTGATATTCTTAAAATTTCAAAAGTCATTCCATTACATAAAAAGGACTCATTAAACGATGTTGGAAACTTCAGACCCATTTCAATTTTACCTCTGTTTTCAAAAATTTTAGAAACTTTGTTAAAAATGCAATTAACTTGCTACTTTGAATCCAATAACCTGTTCAGTTCTAGTCAGTTTGGTTTTAGAGCTAAATCCTCTACAACATTAGCCATAAATAAGTTGACTGACATAATAAGTAAGGGCTTTGAAGCTGGTGAACATGTGTATGCACAGTTTCTAGACCTTTCTAAAGCTTTTGACTGTGTTTCACATCATATTTTAATTGATAAACTAGCATATTATAATTTTAATAGTAGTAGTATCAACTTAATTCAGTCATATCTGACGAATAGATCCCAGTTTGTCACATATCAAAATGCAAATTCTGATTTATTACCTATGGAACATGGAGTGCCACAAGGTTCCGTTTTGGGACCGATACTATTTTTAATTTATATCAATGATTTGACAGACATAACTTCATCACAATTCGTCCTATTTGCAGATGATACCACCATAATTCACTCACATCAAAATATTGATACTTTACGTACAAATGTGAGGGAGACATTGTCAGAAGCTCAGGAATGGTTTACAGCAAACCAACTTAGCTTAAATAAGTCTAAAACTGAGACCATGGTTTTTAGTCTGAGAAATGTAACTGGAGAAAACCACACAAACAGCGTTAAGTTTCTCGGGGTACACCTAGATAAGAAATTGTCGTGGGAACAACATGTACACTTTGTCTGTAATAAAATTTCAATTAACATTTACCTATTACGAAACCTTGTAAATGAAGTTTCTCAAGAAACATTGATTACTGCTTATCATGGTCTTATTCATTCTCAATTATCATATGCTACCCTAATTTGGGGACATTCTACTCATAGCGCCAATGTTTTTGGCTTACAAAGAAAAGCAGTACGGATTTTGTGCGGCCTAAAATACAGAGACGACTGTAGACAAGCTTTCAAAAACTTAAAAATATTAACGTTGCCTAGCGTGTACATTTTGCATTGTTTATTGTACATTAAGGTACACAAATCAAACTATACTTCTCATAACGAAGTGCACAGGTATTCCACGAGAAACAATAATAACCTATATTCTACTTTTTAAGACTTTTTAAATCTCGTAACGGAACAAATTATTATGCCATACTGTTTTTTAATCATTTGCCTTCAAAGATCAAAGAACTTGAGTACAATTTATTTAAGAGTACTGTAAAAGCTTTTTTAATAACCAATGCTTCTTACAACTTTGAGGAGTATTTTTCTTCAAATTTTAATACTATGTGTGAATGATCGCTTTTATCTATATATTGTATTGTTGTATATAGTATCTGTTTCCTGTTTTTAATTTTATATACAAACACTATTGCGTTTCGTAATATGTCCGTCTTTTTTTTTATATACTTAAATATGTTTTATATTTCTGTTTTAACTTATATGTATTGTTTTTCTGACTTGTGTAAATACTTTTGTATATTAGCACCAATAAAATTATTATTATTATTATTATTATTATTATTATTATTATTATTATTAGTTTTCCAAAGCCAAAGCTACTATAGCTAGTGCAACCTATTTAGCTCATCCTCGTTGTCATGATAGCTCATTTTTATCGCTGACCGTTGATTGTTCAAATGTCTCTATGGGGGCAGTTCTTGAGCAGCGTGACAATAAAGGTGTACTTGCTCCGTTAGCCTTTTTCTCACGAAAAATTACCTGATTAATTAAATGATTAAATTAAATTAAATGATCACACAAGAAGAACTTTCTTTATTCACAGCGATTAAGGATTTCAGGTTTTTACTTGAAGGGCGTACATTTATTTGCTTTACTGACCATAAACCTTTGGTTAAAGCATTGTTCACTAAAACTGAAAGATCACCTCGGCAAATTAGACATTTGGAGTTCACCTCTCAATTTGCATGCGATATTAGACATATCAAAGGAAAGAATAATGTTGTAGCCGACACCTTATCGCGTGAGCACGATACGTCTTCTTTACAACAATGCGTTTATCCAATTGTTACCCAAAAGTCTAATTTAGTTGATATTAATTTTGACTTAAATTTATTGAGCACGGCTCAAGAAGTTGATTCTGACCTTAAGTTTTTATTGTCAGATACTTCATCGAACACAAGAAAACTTTTCATTTAAAGAAAATTAAAATTCCATTTTCTGACAAGTTTGTTTGGTGTGACGTTTCCCGCCCTAAACTTCGTCCTTATGTTCCAATCATTTATAGACGGACAATTTTTTATATATTTCATGGTTTATCTCACCCTGGTATTAAGGCAACCAGAACGTTAGTTTCCAAAAATTATTTTTGGCCTAAAATGATTTCAGATTGTAATCTCTGGGCAAAAACTTGTATTAGCTGTCAAACTAACAAAGTGACAGACACGACATACCAAAAGTCCAATAGCTCATTTCAATATTCCTAAAGGACGCTTCGATCACATTCATATAGATTTAATAGGACCATTACCTCCTTCTAAAGGTTGTTCTTATATTCTTACTATCATCGAACGTTTTACCAGATGGCCTGAAGCTTACCCGCTTCGCGATATTACTGCAGAAACTGTAGCATGCGCGTTGTTCGAAAATTACGTTTGCCGATTCGGTGTCCCTGTTATGGTGTCAACAGATCATGGAGTTCAATTTGAATTGAAATTATTCCAAGAATGTTCAGAATTTTTTGGATTTCATAGAATTCGTACGACAGTATACCATCCTCCCTCTAACGGCATGATAGAAAGGTTTAACAAATCTCTTAAAACTGCTTTAAGAGGTAAAGCTTCCACGCCACATTGGGTAGATGAACTTCCTATCGTGCTTTTAGCTTTGAGGACAATCCCCAAGGACGATTTGCAATGTTCCTCCGCAGAACTTATGTTTGGTCAAACTTTACGACTACCTGGTGAATTTTTTATTAAATCATATACTTGTCCGGATATTCCTTATTTTATTACTAAGTTACGTACTTCATTTAATAATTTGACGTTCATTCCATCTTTTCACCATGCCAATTACAAATCATTTGTCAGTTCGGATATTTCGATTTGTAAATTTGTTTTCGTTCGGAAAGAACGTTTTAAGAAATCTTTTACTCTACTGTATGATGGACCGTTTAAAGTTTTGTCCCGTATAGATAAGTTGGTTACTTTTGTTAAAGGAACTAAACCCGTCACAGTGAATATTGATAGGATTAAATCAGCATATTTACTGTCTGACAAGTGCGATGTCACTACACCGTCGATTAAGAAAATTCGTTTTGCTATTGACGAATAAAATGACTGACTGTTCTTTTTCTTAACGGGTGAGTAGTGTGGCAATCAGTTCACTTACCTATGAATATAAGATTCAAGTAACCAAGGAATTGAAGAAAAACAAAATATAATATATATAATATTTTATGATATATCAAGAAACAACATAATGCATTTTTAATCAAATGATATTTTGAATTTTAAATCTGCTAATATATAGGTATATACATATATTTCTAAATGGATTTTTATTACTTATAGATATATAAATATCTAACAAATATATCTATAATTCACGGGGTCACCAATTATAGATGTATAAATATTTAACTAATATATCTACACCATAGCTCTTCAACGGCAATTCCTCTATCTTCATAACCCCATAACCCCGAGGATTCAATGAAAAAATATGCTGAATCATGAATCCGAAAATTTCTTAATTGTACAGAAGGTTGTACATTTCTTGAGCTAGATCTCGGAAACTAGATATAAGATCGAGTTGGGCCTATGAGAGCTTTTGATCAGAAAGTCGAAATCTACAACATATTAAAAATTCAGCCAATTTGATCGGAACCACTTTTCCATAAGATAAGTGCGGGGTCCTTTGTATGCATTAATTTTTTATGTTGGTTATATGTTATTATAAATCCTAATGGGAATCCCTCTTATCAAAACTAACTACATAATGACTACAGGAACAACAATAAAAAATTTAAAAGAGGATGAGAAAATTATTTATTAAAATATTTATAAAACGAACAATTTGTTTGAATCCCTTTATTCCCTTTGCGATAAATAAATCAAACGACGTTATTTTTATTTCAAAAAATAGTTTATCCAATGTCGCAATATAAAATATTTCGGAGCTTTCACACCGTAGTTGGTAAAAGTGCAGGGATTGTGCCCGTATTTACATTATCGAAATATTCCCAATAGTTACATAAAAATGGTGTCGCAAAAGTATAAAAACAACCGCATTGCAGTGTTACAGTCAGGGTGTCGGTGCTTATAGATTTCACATTTCCATAACGCCTCCTGTGTATTGGTTTATTATACGTAATTTCACGGCGGTTATAACATTTTCGACGCTCATGTTTTTTCTCATAATCCCTCTTTATGTGCGTTTAGTGGGCTTGAATGCACTGCGTTATGGCCAATACGAATTACTTATTGCCTGGTTGGAGGATGAATACATATGGCGATATATTCATTCTTCATCGTTAGCTCTGCAATATTTGCTGTTAAGAATATTAACTGGTAGAAGTTGCAGTTGCAATCAGGCGTGGCTAACTGCGAATACCTGTTTGATTAATATTTTGCTCGAATAGGTAACAATTCACTTTTAAAGTGTGCCGCTGAGATTAAAAACACAGTCAGCATATTTTTCAGTTTTATTCTTAATATATAGGTGTTCACAATCCCAACTTCAACTTTCAATCGTTTCGTAATAGTCTTATTAAATAGAAATATTTTAAATTGATATATCACCTAAAGTTGCAAAAAAAGGATTGAACTCCAAAAGTGCAAGGATAGCGACCAAACATGACTTCCCCTTGTTTCGAGGTTGCCAACACGATGGTGATAGTCGCCCAAAAAACCACCCCCCTTTTCCCATTTTTCGTTGTCAGGCATGTGAGGACTTGGATCGCATTTTTTTGAGGAAACTCAATATGTCCTGTAAAATTTCGCAACCAGAAATCCTAACGACTCCCGGGGGTTGAAACCACCCTCTTCCTCAATACCGAAACATGCAAAAAATATCTAAACATGCTAAAAATTATTTTCTATACGTTTTCAAGGCAGGGGAACACGATGCTGCCACTATTTAGAATTCCACCCCTAACCAAATACTTCTAAATGCATAAAACTTTTCAAAACATTTCCCCCTACAGAGGGGGCAATTAGGGAACATGTAAAGAGAGTGTATTTTCAAGTCAGGTGTGGTCACGAAATGAACCCCATTGACTGGGGTTGAACAACGGGAAATGGCTTCTTACAGCCGACATTTTTCTCCGAAAAGCTAATTCCTGACTCATTTTTCAAACAATGTTGTTGTGAAACCGGGTGTAACACAAAAATAAAATTAGGTGTAAAATGTAGTCCATTCTGTAAACATTGTAGAGGTAATGATTGCGATAATATCGAGCATGCTCAATATCCAGATCTATCAGAAGATGAGGATGGTACTATTGACGATATTCAAAAGCTGATCTCGGAAATTTTAATACAGAATGATAATGTTGGTGAATAGTAATATGCACTAGTTGTGCTTACTATAATAGTATATTATTGTTTAGTAATTTAAGTATGCTATTGTCAAATTTAATTAATTCGTATGTCAATATAATATAATAAAACATTATTATATATCCAATCAAGACTATTTCCTTATACAAATTGACCAAAGGCCCCTCAACATCCATGATGATGAGACTCACGATAGTGACGATGATGATGAATATACCCAGATGGAAGCAAGTCTCACTGACGAGTGTAATAATAGGGGAGCCCACGATGCTAAATGGGGATTTACTCGAGCGTCGTGGGGACCTATTAGATTTTGAAGATTAGATGGTAGAAAGAAAAAAAGTTATATGATGTATACTCTTTCACCGGTGGGGGGGACGTCTACAGGCTTTCAAAAATGTAAAAAAAAGAGTCACATGGAAATACTCGAGCGCATCAGATATCGATAGTGTATTATGCCCCACGTGTCTCCGATGACGGAGGTAAGTTAATCTGCCGGTTTGCATGGTGGGGGCGGCCATACGGAATGGTTAAAAATGGTGAAAAAAAAAATTTACTCGAGCGTGTCAGATATTCAGAGGGGATGTTAAGTGAACCCGAACGAAGCTCCCATTCAAAAGACTGACGATTCGGATGTGACGCAAGCTCGTGGCGGCTTTTTGAAAATGCAAAAAAAATCGCCATTTTGAAATACTCGAGCGCGTCAGATTTTCATACAGACGGTTCAGCTTGATGTCCTGGTCGTGCTGATCAATAATCTGACTATTATTTGGAAGGATTTTCTTAATCTGACCGTTTGAAAAAAATTTGTTTTCCTGATTTTTTTTTAATCAACTAAAATGCACGGAAAATAGCATGCAAATAAAAAAAATAACAATTTTTGTTGAAATTTGTAAAAAAGATTATTATTTTATTTTCTGCACACGTAAATCTGTTTCTTTTAACTATAATACATATAAACACATATATTATATATACACTTTCGGTAATCTCTTTCTATGATACAATTACAAATGATAAATACTTAAATAAGAGGTAAAAAAAATATGGCCGAGGTTAATAAAAAACGATATTTTTTAACTTTTTGATAGTTTTATTGATGGGTAATAACTTTACAGAATTCACAAAAAATTAGTAAAATAAAATAAAAATGTTAAAAATAATTTTTTTTTAATCTTCATCTTCATCCGTAGAATTATCATCATACAGCAAGCCTGGTTCGATTTGGTCATCAATTTCATCCACAGTTTGCATATCTGAGGATCGGTTTGCTCCGACGATATTCCAAAACCGTCTTGCATTTTTCTATTGTTTCCGACGTTTTAATAATCTTTTGAGATGTATTTTGTCCACAAAACATACTTCATAATATTGTCACTCATCGTCGTAGCAGATATTAAATTCACAAAATTTAATTCACAGAACTTAAAACACAAACAAGCCAGAGCGTTGTACATATAATACCAAGAGTGCTGTGATCAGCTATGATGGCGTGATGGCTGGCGTGTGGGGACGGTGCGAGAGAGTGAGAGATAGAGGAAGAGCGAAAGGGAGAGGGCGGCGCGGAGTGGGGAATATATGCTTCACTGCAGCTGCACGCGCTAAACTTTATTGACGATTTTTGTTACTTCGACTTGTGGAAATCGGCAGATTATATATTTCCCGTTATCTATGAATTATTTCCTTCAAAATAAAAAAAAAATCGACGGCGCTCGAGAATGTCGAGGTGACGTTTTTTTTGCAAGATGGGATCCTCCCACTTCCTTACGTCACGCTCAAGTCGTCAGATTATTGAAATGCACACTTTTTAGCATGTAATTAACCCATCATACCTTAATCTGACGTGCTCGAGTATTTCCAACTATCGATTTTTTTTTACTATTCTGATCGGCTGCCCTACACGCGCGGCCCTATATAGAGGGCTTACATATGGTGGAGGTACTTAACAGGGTGCAAGGTATCCCCCATATGTTAATCTGCCGCGCTTGAGTAAATCCCAAAATCCCCTATTGGGCTCCTCTATTATAATATCTATTCCGATTGGCTAGAACAATGTGATCTAATTTGTAAACGCCGAGGAATAAATTAACATTTAATAATAATCATATATGACGTATGCGTAGCATAAGAATAAAAATCATGTACATAATGTGAAAATAAATATATAATAAAAAAAGTCCAGTATCTCAAACTCCTCTTAAGTTGCAGTAAAAAAAATATTTCACTAGAATACCCGATCCAATGAGCGCTTGTAATCTCACCATAACAAAAAACGAGGGTTTTGGGCATGCAAGGGTAGTTTTTGAGGACTAACAGAGAAATAGATGATACGATCGTGTTCTCCACACTTGAAAACGGTGGATACCTTCCTTAAAACCATCTCTTTGAGGGGCACTTGAGAGAGGGGGTGGTTTCAACCCCCGGGGGTCGTTAGGATGTCTGGTTGCTAAATTTTCCACGACACATTGAGTTTCCTCAAAAAAACATCGATCCAGCAAGTCCTCGCATGCCTGTAAACGAAAAATGAGAAACGGGGGTGGTTTTAGGCATTTGGGGGTTGTTGGTTAGGGGCGGAAAGATAAATAATATCAGCATCGTGTTCCCCGCCTTTGAAAATATGTAGAAAACAATTTTCAGTTTTCAGCACGTTTGGATGTTTTTTGCATATTTTGGTATTAAGGGAGAGGGTGACTTCAACCCCCAGGGGTCGTTAGGATGTCTGGTTGCGAAACTTTACAAGGGGAGGTTTTTGCGTTTAGGGTTAGTTCGAGGGAGGTAGGCGCAACTATCACCATCGTATTCGTCGCCCTCGAAAACGAGGGGGTAGCCATGTTTGTTCGCTACCCTTGCACTTTTGGTGTTTTTGCAACTTTGGCATAAACTTTAATCTACGTAAAGCTGAAAGATGAAATAAAAAAGAAGCTTCCAGATAGAAAGAATGGTCGCGAAGTCACATTAAACAAGAAAGACAATATAACACAAAATTTGTCCTTTTATGCTTAAAACATGACAAATAATTTGGAATAATCTCCCTATGAATACAAGTTCATGAGGGTGTCGTTTGAATAATTTTAAATCACCGTTATCTTACAATTATTATTAAAATTATAGCATATCATATTAACTAACTTTTGTATTATAAATCATTTTAATACTTGAATCTGTTTTAGTTAGTAATACTAATGGAAATCTTTAAGTACATTTCCTGGACCATTTATGCCTCCATAAGTAGTCATTAAATGTAAAAAGCAGGCATCAATTTTGTTTGACAGTGATTGTAATTACTCAAATAAGTTTTTTTTTATTCACGCGACAAGCTTTTAAGACAATTAATTCAACACAACTTATTTTTTTCATTTTAGTGCACCTAATAATGTTTTTTAAAAAGTTTTATTTACATTTAATTTTATTTTTAAATTTTTAGTTATGTCTTCATTATGATGTATTCATTGCATCGTCCTTACTTAACATAATATCGGATCTTTCTAAACTAAACTAAACAATACTTGTAAAAAAGAGATAAGTATCCCACTTACGGCCTTCTTGCTACTGGTCGAGGCATAAGTCCTTAGAGTTAGAAATAATACATAAGTTTAAGCTAAGTCTAAGTAGCTGTCATAATCAATACTTAATTTCACCCTTCATTTTTATCATCAAAGAACAGGTTCCTAGTTTTTATTTTTTTTTATCGGCATAGAGTGAAACAATTTTTAGTCTTTTTCTCGAAAATAAGACTGACAAAGTTACAGCCTTTCTACCACTGGCAGCAAAGAAGTTATCGTGTTTACAAGAAATGGTCTACACACACACACACAATCATACAAACTTATAAACTTTTTTAACTTGACATTTCAGTTAAGTATATTACATAAGGTGGGGCAATAGTACAATATAGCAAAAAAGTACAAGTACTAGATAAAAAAGTCTAAAACCAGAAATTATATTCGAATATACAGGGCGAGCCAAGACGAAATTACAGGATCAAGTGCCTTTTTTTAAATATATCAGTACATTTTTTCTTTCTAGACTCTATTCATTCCTATATTATTATTGACTATCTCCCAACCGCTTGGATGTAATGAATTTTTTTGTTGAAATAATGTCATCTGCAGATGGGTGTTTCTCTACTAACGGAAAATCTGCCCATACAAGCTTGTCCGAGGACTTTTTTTTAATTAATAGGGGATAACACTGCTTTAATATAAAGGTACAGTCTAACTCTTCCTCTATTATGAAGGGCCAGTCAAGTTATCCAGCAGTATTCATTTTATTTACGATTTACTAAAATATGATTCCAGGGTACTGACACCCTTGACCATTG
Source organism: Rutpela maculata (assembly GCA_936432065.2). Taxonomy (NCBI): domain Eukaryota; kingdom Metazoa; phylum Arthropoda; class Insecta; order Coleoptera; family Cerambycidae; genus Rutpela; species Rutpela maculata. The sequence continues at coordinate 102,071,501 of OW386291.2, forward strand.
AATTGACTTTGTGGAACAAAAATTAAAGAAATTACAGTAGATTATTATATTTAAAGTTTTCTATTATTCTCTAGAGTAACATAAATTAACAAAACTCTTTTGAAACAAAAATTAAAATTCTCAAAAAAGAAAACAATTCTAAATCAAAAAGAAAATGAAAATCAACTTCTACACTTAAAATCTTATATCCGGTTCTTAAGAATTTAAGAATATCTTCAGAATATTAATTTTTGTGTCGATATTTATATAAAAACTAGGTAATTATTAATTTATTATTATTTTTTGGCAGGGGGCTGACGACAGGGTACTGACAAATTCGTTAAGAATCGATCGTTATTAAAAAAGTTACAACAATTACGCAATCCACTAGTGGCAACAGTAGTATATTTTTGTTTATAAAATGTATAATAACTGAACAACAATTCAAATCGAGAAAATTCAACCCAAAAAAGCTAACCAGAGAACTGATTTATTGAGTAGTCCAGGCACGTCTGCTTAGCACCAAAGACCGATTCACTACTAAACAAAATAGCGCCAAAACGTCATGTTTCATTTGTACAAACTTCATGTCGGATGCGTTCCGTTTAGCATAACTACGTGGTTAATCCAGACATAGATTCGCTTCCAGTAGATTTTTAAATGTGGCTGGGGACTGACGTCAAAAAGTGTAGGACAATGTTTTATGCAGTATTTTGAGATGATAATTTTCAAAAAAGATCATATAACAGTGTAGATTGCCAACAACCATTATCATAAAATAGTTTGAGTAATAATAACAATGAATAAAAAGAAAATTTAATATTTACAATAGTTGGTATCTTTGATTTCAGGTTTGGGACACACCAGGGTACTGACAATTTAACTCTATTTCCATAAAATTTGAACATTTCGGCAATTTGTAGTTATACCTTAGAATATAGGGTCGACATAACCAATCATTTACTTTAATTTTAATGAAAAAAATATTAGTATTTTATATTTTTTGACATTTAGTTTCCTCTGGACACAAATTTTTCCGTTAGTAGAGAAACGCCCAGATGCATATTGAAAAAATCATTAAAGTCACAATTATGCGTTTTAAGAGAAAGTTATGTGAACGCTAGTTACGAGATATCTAATTAATGTTTTTGAATCATTGTTACTTCCTAAAAATGTACAGGTGGCCAAACATTATTTTTCAGTTTAAATTGAATTTTCTCAATTTTTGCAAATGGAACACCGTGTATTTTTTTCGACGATGTGAAGTAGAACTAAAAAACGAACATTTTTTGTAAGTACTTCCTTATGGCTAATTGCAACCATTTTCGTCTTATTGAATTTACTCAATTTTTTCAAATGGAACACATCCCGTATATTTTTCGACGATATAATGAAGAAATGAAAAACGAACATTTTTTGTAACTACTTCCCTATGACTAATCGCAACCATTTTCGTTTTATTGAGCAATAATTACAACATCCGAGAATATACTGTAAGACTAGTGTTTTCTTCAAATAATTCATTAGAAAAAATTATAATAAGTTCTCATTTTCATCGACACACATCTCTAACCGCTTTTGAAATGAGGTTTCTACTGTTCCTAAAATTGCCGGTGTGATAGATCTAAAAGGAGTTATTATCCTTTCCTTCATATTTTGTACTGTTGATGGTGTGTCTTTATAAACAATTTCCTTCACATACCCCCATAAAAAGAAATACAGTTTTGTAAGATCTGGGGATCTAGCAGGCCATTTAGTGGGTCCATTTCTTCAGTCCATTGAAATGAGTAGTTATTATTTAAGTGGTCTCTAACTAACTGCATTTAAATAATATGGTGGAGCACCATCTTGCTGAAACCACATCCCATTTCGAATCCTTTCAGGAATATTCAACAGTAATTGTGGCAGATAGTTTTCAAGAAAATGAAGATAAATAGCTCCAGTTAATGTACCATCAAAAAAATGTGGCCCAATTACATATTCTCTAATAATTATTCCCCAAACTTTTATAGTAAAAATTCTTGTTCGGTTATAATACAATAATGATTGAATCAAATTGGTATAGTAACTATTACAAAAATATTTATGATCAGAGATTAATTGCAAAGTAGCAAATCAGTAAACACGCGGAAGCTATTAAATAAGAAATGTTGTGATATCGATTAGCTAAACAGAAAGATATTAGAAAAGGCTGCAGGAAGATTGTAACATTGAAGGGGAAATCATTTCAATACATTTGCTACCAAAAAAATAATTACAAAAATTCAGCGGCATGGCATAGCTACTTTCTTTTTAGTTTAATTGTTTACAGCAGGTGTTTTAAGCGAGTCGACTTCCTATTTCAGCAATACAAATTTTAAATCATGAGTTTTTTTTCCTGTAATTACTTCCACATCCAGTGGAAGTATAGTAATGACAGACATTTTAAAAAATTTTTCAAATAGGCTTAGAATGTCATGAAACGTCGAGATTTTAAGTTTGAACGATAAAAGTTTTTTCTGCCGGTCTGTCTGTCTGTCGGTCTGTCTGTCGGTCTGTCAAAAAATAATTACAAAAATTCAGCGGCATGGCATAGCTACTTTCTTTTTAGTTTAATTGTTTAATTTTTCTGCCGGTCTGTCTGTCTGTCGGTCTGTCTGTCGGTCTGTCAAAAAAATAATTACAAAAATTCAGCGGCATGGCATAGCTACTTTCTTTTTAGTTTAATTGTTTACAGCAGGTGTTTTAAGCGAGTCGACTTCCTATTTCAGCAATGCAAATTTTAAATAATAGTCGGGGAGCCCTCCCTAGCTGTACGTGCACCCCCCGCCCGATCCTTGGGGACAATGTTTTTCATAAAGATTGAAGCCTAAGGAACAATTTAAGACATATTCTAAAAAAAAAAAAACTGGCTGTACTTTCAAAATGGCGGCCATATGTTAAAAAAAAAACTGTTGCCAATGTGATTTTTGACATTTAACACAAAAACTAAACAAGATGGACAAAAACTTTCTTTACAAAAAACAACGTGCATAAAATTTTCTACAATTTTGTACCTATACAATATTTTGATAGGAGTTACCATTTTCCAGGTAAATGAGTCCAAAATTAAGAAAACATGGAAATTCATATATCGGTAAATCATTTAAAAGAAATAACTGTGACAATTATTGTAAGGCGTATAATATAACTTTATATTATTAACATAAAAATAAAATAAAATAAACTTAAAAAAATTAATACTAATAATAATATTATAATTTGCAGACATTTATCTCGAAAACGGTAACAATGATATCTGGAAAACGGTAACTCCTATCCAAATATTGTATAGGAACAAAATTGTAGAAAATTTCATGCTCTTTGTTTTTTGTGCAGAAAGTTTTTCTCCATCTTTTTTAGTTTTTGTGTTAAATGACAAAAACAATATTTGCATTTTTTTTTAAACGGACGCCATTTTGAAAGTACAGCCAGCTGATTTTTTTTTAGGACATGTCTTAAATTGTTCCTTAGGCTTTAATCTTTATGAAAAACATTGTCCCCAAGGATCGGGGGGGTGCACGGACAGTTAAGGTGGGCTTCCGTAGTGTTAAGTTTTATACTGAATCTTATATTTTATCTTAAGAGCTGAATCATTTATCTGGGAAATGGTAACTCCAATGCAAATATTGTATAGGAACAAAATTGTAGAAAATTTTATGCACTTTATTTTTTGTATAGAAAGTTTTTCTCCATCTTTTTTAGTTTTTGTGTTAAATGACAAAAACGATATTTGCAAATTTTTTTTTTTAACGGACGCCATTTTGAAAGTGCAGCCAATTTTTTTTTTTAGGACATGTCTTAAATTGTCCCTTAGGCTTTAATCTTTATGAAAAACATTGTCCTAAAGGATCGGGGGGGGGCGGGCACTTAGGGTGGGCTCCCGTAGTATAATGAGTTTGTTTTCCTGTAATTACTTCCACATCCAGTGGAAGTATAGTAATGACAAAGACATTTTAAAAAATTTTTCAAATAGGCTTAGAATGTCATGAAACGTCGAGATTTTAAGTTTGAACGATAAAAAATTTTTCTGCCGGTCTGTCTGTCGGTCTGTCTGTCTGTAACTTTCTTTGTGCGCACGTTTACTGTGGAACCATTTAAGATATTGACTTGAAATTAGGTACACATATGTACTTTAATGAGTTCTGGAACTAGATTATATTTCTATCTTGTTCCGTCGAAGGGTTGAGGGGTAAATTGGGGTAAATTTGGGGTGAATTGGGGTAAATTTGGGGTAAATAGGTAAATCAAGCAGGTAAGAGTCCATAAAATTGGTATTTCGTATATACAAGAGAAGCTAAAATGTCAAAAAAAAATTTTGGCATTAGCTACTCCTATTACCACCCCCACCCCATTATTAAAGGGGATGAAAAAAATTGTGATTTAGTGTGTGTACAAGAACCAGAAATCTCAAAATATTTTTTTTACTCCATCCACCCTCCACTACCACCCCCCTATCACCAGCCTCACCCCACTACCGATGTAGGGTATGGTTTTATGTGTTTTTGGGGTAGAGGATTTTAAATATTATATTATTAAAGTTCCATAAACAATTATTTCCACATACAAAATTTTTTCGTTGTGAGTGACTTGGATAGAAAATCCGGATGTGGAAGTAGTGATTCCTTGGGCAGCGGTTTTTTTAAGTTATATTTGTTTTAGTTGTTTAGTTATGTTAAGTCATAGGGCATCGACTAAGTTTCTTTCCTAATAAACCTACTAGAAAAGTAGTGGGATTATTAATCGTGATTATTTAAACTTCGCCTTGATATTATCCTCACCCAGCTCTCAATTGACGTGGCGACTTTTCAGTGGATATTCATCTGAATATGAGTACGAGTGTATAGAAGAAATATTTTACTTGTAAATGTGATGAATAATTTAACTACATTTAATATTGTAATAAAAAAATTTTGTAAGAACAGGTCACCTTCGTCGCCCAGATATTATACTCTTCGCAAATACGAAAACGGACAGGATATTACATTTGATCGGCACATTTCTAAAACCGTAAATATCGCTCGCAGACAAAAAATTTTCATATCATTGTGTTAGTGAACGAATTCTGAACGACTTTCAAAATGTCCGTCCGTCCGACCGTCACGTTTCTTGTAAGCACGATAACTCAAGAAAGAAAAATCCGATTGTACTGAAATTCGGCCAGTAAGTTAGCGTTAGCTATAAGAAAAACTCTTTTGTTCTTGAACAAAATCGATCGGTAAATAAAAATGTTATTAATGATTTAAATTTGAAAAAATTGTTTGATTCTCATATTTTTGTAATTGAATAGAAATCTGGTGAAATGATATTTCATTTTAATATCTAAATATTTATATATTTCACAAATACACATTTCATAATGTAATATACAACCGTGTACAACATAATTTTAGCTCATACCTTATAATGTAAAAATTTACATTTTTTTACGTGAAAGGTGGTGGTGTAGTTCTTACAATTTTGACTCGGAATCCAAGGGTCTCGGGTTCGAAACCCCCCCTCCAAATGGTATAGTCTTTTACCAACTAAGTTCGTACTGTAAAATTAAAAATGTCTAAAACTAACATTATTTACAAAAAACTGCGAAGAGTATCCTATAGAATGTGTAACAATTATATAAAAAGTTCAGTGAACAGGCGAAGAGTACATTTTTAGGTTGTTTAAATCTTATTACCTAATATTAATATTGAAGGCGGTTAAAAATACATCTAAATTAATTACTTGTTCATGTTTACACCGACCTCAATATTAGGTAATACGGTTAAGAAATGGGCAACGCGCAACGGTGAAATTTTAATTTAGCTAACCTTTTTGAAGGTGGTTTAATTTTTCTTTTTAAATTTTCGTCACCCTTTTTAAATTTTCGTCACCCTTATTAATGACTTCTTTATTTCGCTTCTACACAGTAAACTAACATATCCATCATTTTGAATTTTTAAGGTTTAACGTCAGGTTCGTTATCAGAGAACCCTCAAATCTCCATATATTGAATTGCATGTAAATCTGCAGAATATTGCAAATTAGGGCAGCAACTTGCTAGTTTTTGAGATTAGATTTGGTATCAACAACTCCTAAAATGCGTAACTACCCGAATATGCTGACCGTCTATCGCGTTCTGGGTTCGAGCCCCAGCCCCGGTACTGACAACACCGCACCGGTGGGTATGGATGTACGCGTCCGTTTTTCCAAATATGTAACCCCCTTTCGGACAGCTATGTCTACTATTCTGTGTTCATGTTTATATCACGCTAGCGTCTTCAGTTATATAAGGTCAAAGGTCAAGGAAATCAGTTTTTCGTAAAAATTCTGCTTACTATGATGGGTCGTATGACTTTCTTGTTTATTACAAAAAATGAAAACTAGGAAATTCTCTACAAAAAAGGTTAGAATGTCATGAAACGTCGAGATTTTAAGTTTATACAAAAGAAATCTGTCTGTCGTTCTGTCGGTCTGTCTGCAACTTTTTTTTGTGCACAACGAGGCGCACAATTACTCTGGAACCGTTTAAGATATTTACTTAAAATTTGGTACCTACACGTATGTATTTTAACGAAATTTGGAACCAGATTATATTTCGATCTTATTCCGTTGAAGGGTTGGGGGTAAATTAGGGTAAATAATGGTAAATAGTTAAATCCAGCTGAGCGACTTATTAGCAGCTGCCCCAGAGAGAAACTGGATCTGGCTTGGTGGGTTAAACGACTCAATAACAATTGATAATGTACAACAATACGTTAAACTTAAATTTCCTGGGAAGGATGTAAGCTGTTATGATTTAAAGTCAAAATTTCGCAAAAAGTGCTTTAAAGTGGGTAGCAGTGAAATGCAGTTAGAAGACTTATTAGATCCTGAAGTATGGCCAGCAAAAGTGATTTTGAGACCCTTTCAGCAAAGCTCATCAGGTAAACAGCATAAAACGACCACTATCAACCAGTGAAGTAAATATAGACTTAGATTCAAAACTAAATGTTGGACATATTAACGTACAATGCCTCAGAAATAAGTTAAACATTCTGGAAATCTTTGCTCAACAACAAAATTTACATGTCTTATGTATCACTGAACATTGGGCTGATGAATCGGAGTTAAACAGTTTAAATATGCCAAATTTCACACTGCTGAGCGCCTTCTGTAGGATGAACCGTTCACATGGCGGTGTAGCCATATATGTTAATAATAATGTTAAAGACACTCTTAAACCAAAAGATATAAAGTATGTAAAGGCCTTTACATCTGAAACAAACATTGAACTTTGTGCAGTATCACTCTGTTATGAACGGACTAAAATTAATGTAATGTCCATTTATAGACCCCCAACCGGCAGCTTTGATGTATTTTTTGATAATCTATCTCACTCGTTACAAGTTATTAATAAACAGAACCCGGTAGTTATTATTTGTGGTGATTTTAACATAGACTCTTTAAAAGCATCTGCTGAAAAAGATATATTAGATGACACATTTGATTGTTTCAATCTTACATCATGTATTAATGAGCCTACACGTATAGTAACAAATGTAAATCATGTAACGTCAAGAACAGGTATTGATTATTTAGCCACAAATTTATCTGAGGAGAGATACCTAGCTCAGGTTTTTAATCCATGTATAGCTGACCACCTGGCTCAAATAATATGTTGTAAGGATTTCAAGTTGATCGAAGAGAAAAATAACAATTTTTATCACGTCAGGCATTTCTCGGATGAAAATATCGAGAAATTTCATTACATGCTTAAAAAAATAAGCTGGGGCACGATTTTCGTTGAGAACATCGATGAGGCCTTCAACAGTTTTATTGAGCTGTTCATAAAATGTATGGACAGTTCATGTCCTCTAGTAACCCATTGTAGTAATAAATCAAAAAAAAACTGATTGCAAGAACTGGTATACCAGTGACTTAGATAAAGAAAGAAATGAGTTAAAAAACTTATATTGGCTAACTAATAATCTAGGTGATTTTAATCTAAATAAACTATACAAAGAAAAGAAAAAACAATATAGTAAAAACATAAAAAAATCAAAAAAGAATATTTTTCAAACCGAATAAATATAGCCACAAACAGTTCTAGAGAAATTTGGAGCCTCATCAATGAGCAGCTCAATAGAAGTGTTGAAAGCAAAATAATAAAAATAAATATTAATAACACACCTACAGCCAATTCTCAAATCATTGCTGAGCACTTTGGAAGTTATTTCTCGAATGTTGCCATAGAGAAAATGTCAGAACACTTCAAAAATAATATTTCGACAGAATGCACTGCCTGTCCTTCTATCGAGCATACGCTATTCTTACAACCTACAACACCCGAAGAAGTTATTGACATTATAAGGAAACTAAAAAATAAGCCTGCTACAGGTGTAGATGGTATATCAGCTACAGCCCTAAAATTTGCTTGTGAAATAATTGCAGTTCCTCTTGCATATCTAATCAACAAATGCTTTGAGCAAGGTAATTTCCCCGAAATCTTCAAAATTGCATTGGTTTTGCCAGTGTTCAAGAAGGGTGATGAACTCGACCATGAGAATTACAGACCTATCTCTATCTTATGCGTAATCTCAAAAGTTATAGAAAGGATTGTCTTCAGTAGGATTATATCATTTTTAAACAAGCATAAATTAATAACAAAATATCAACATGGCTTTCAGCTAGGTAAATTAACCGAAACAGCCACCATCCAACTCTTGCAGTTTGTGTATGGTGAAATGGACAAGAGAAACCATGTCATGGGCTTATTCTTTGATCTAAGCAAAGCATTTGACATTCTGAATGTTGATTTCATCGTGTACAAGCTGCAAAGATTAGGAATTAGAGATTTGGCATTGGATCTTATTAAATCCTTTATAACAGGTCGAAAATTACATGTAAAAATACGCGGCTATACGTCTGAAAGTTATGATGTTAACCAAGGGGATCCCCAGGGTTCAGTGCTGGGGCCATTAATTTTCCTGTTATTTGTCAACGATCTTTTTGCAATTCTCCAAGAGGGATTAGTTGTAATGTTCGCAGATGATACGTCCATGCTGCTTTCAGCACGGAATCCTGTGGACCTTCAAAATAAGACGAATAGCATATTACAAGTATATCAGAAATGGTGTCATGACAATACACTCATCTTGAATATTGGCAAAACCGAGTGTATATATTTTTCCCAACGAAGATTACCATCGGAGGATTTAATTGAAACACTACCTACCGAGAACTTCTCAGAATCTGTTAAATTTCTGGGAACAATGATAGACAGTAAGCTATGCTGGGATCACCAAATTAAACATATTTGTAAAAAAATAAACTGTGCGTACTATGCACTAAGGCAGTTGAAGAGTATATTTAACATTAAATCTCTGATAAACGTTTATTATGCACTTGCATACTCACATTTTTCTTACAATATCGTGTCTTGGGGTGCTGCCTCAAGCATAAACCGTGTGTTCATTCTGCAGAAGAGGCTCATCAGATTATTATTTGACATTGCGCCAAGAGAATCGTGTAGACCTTATTTCAAAAATAATAACATTTTGACCATTCACAGTATATATATATTAAACACTATTAAATTTGTAAAGAAGAACTTGAGTGACTTTGAAACAAACTCTGATACCCATTCATATAACACAAGACAAGGGCATTTATTAAAAATAACCAGTTACAATACTACCTTATATAAAAAATCTCCGTATCATGCTGGTATAAAAATGTACAACAAATTACCACCAGAAATAAAATCTATAAATTCTATAAATAAATTTACTTCTTGTTTGAAAAACTTTCTAGCTGTAAATTGTTTCTACTCAGTTGAAGAGTACATGAATTATGAGCCACAGTGATGCAAAACACATGTACATAATACAATCAGTGATATTAGGGTTAGGTTTACTATTGATACTATTGATATTTTATTTTCCTTTTTTTAACTTTTTACTATTGTGATTTTTTACTATTTTACTATTTATCGTAACTTTCTATATGCATATATTTTCATCTTATATTATTAAAATTTTGTATCCTAAATTTTTGTAATGTGACGTTCATATATATACCATGTATATCTAACATGTGATGAAATAAATAAATAAATAAATAAATAAATAAATAAATAAATAAATAAGAGTCCATGCAATTGGTATTTAGGATATATAAGATGGTCTCAAAATATTTTTTGGCATTAGCCACCTCCACCCCATTATTAAAGAAAGTGAAAAAAATAAAATTGCGATTTAGTGTGTACAAGAACCAAAGGCCTCATTTTTTTTTAATTCATCCACCCCCATTACCACCACCCCTTGCACCACCCCCATCCCCACTACTGATGTGGTATATAGCTTTATAGGTTTTTGGAGTAGATGATTTCATATAATATATTATTAAAGTTCCATAAACAATTATTTCCACATACAAACTTTTTTTCGTTGTGAGAAACTTGGATAGAAAATCTGGAAGTGGAAGTAGTGATTCCTTGGGCAGCGGTTTTTTTATACGCATTTTCGAAAAAAGAAAGAAACATGATTATCATATTCCTCATTGAGGCGAATTTTCGTATATTTCGTATATTTGACCTGTACTATTACACGAGTACTGGACTGTTCACTGGCTTGACAAATGATAATATAAACGTAGCTGAAAACCACTGCAACAAATTTAGCCAGGTTCTCTTTCACTTTTAGGAAACACAGATGTTCGTTTGCCTGCTCAAGTCCATACCGATACCGCCACACATACGCCATTTATGAAAACAACGCCGGCACTGCGCTGGGTTCGATCCCCGGCTTCACAACTAACAGACTGCGGTGGATAATGGATGTTTGGGGATTACCTATTATGTGTGGTGTGACTGTGCGTTTAACAACGACTAACAACATTTATAAAGAAAAATACCGTTGACTGCTGTGATACATCATAATATCGGTTTATTTTAAACTGATATAAATTTATTTAGTAGAGTACACATACAGTCTGTTAGATCATGGAGTATGGTATGTTTGGTTATAGTGTTCAAACTGGGTTCGTCTCACGGCTCCGATACTTGCAATGTCAATGAGTAATGGATTTGTGTCTGCGTTTTTTCAAAAGTACAATCTGCTTCCAAACAGCCTTAGAATATGAGGTTTTCTAATATGTATAAGTGTTTATGTTTATTATTTTGTCATTATAATTTAGGTAACATTGTTTATTTCATTTCGTATTTACAGTCGGGTACCTTCTTAATATTTATTTTCTATTTTCGGCCTTCTGTATCTATTTTGATCAGCCATTCCTGTAACTATACGTTTAAAATGAAAGTTATGGTCAATTATATCTTCACTGTCCATTAGTCACGAAAATAGGTATTAGCTATTTTCTTACGTGTGACAATTCAGTTATACGTTTCTTTGTCATTATTTTACATTTAGTAAGTAATCAGCTACCTAACAAAGACCGTGGTTGGAAAATTATCATATAACGTGACTACGCCATATTATAGAAAACATTTTATCGATGACAATACGATAGCATAATGAATTAAATTAATGTACTGAAAAACCTGAGTACCTAATTTTTAATGAGAAAATACAATTTAAATAAAATATTTTAGCATTTATTTATTAGAAAGTTTATACTTTTTCTGTAGTTTTTTGTTTTACACAGTCTAAATGTTAGTCATGTCATTTATTATATTTCACTTTCAACTAGTTAAAAAAAAAAATTAAAAAGGAAGTTCTCATGAATGGTAGGTATATTTTCTTTATGTTTGTTTTGTCATTACACTAGATTGGCTTAAGCAATTTCTATGAAATTATACATTAAAGCAACGTCCACTGCAAGGTGGGCAATAATTGGAAACATGTTAGAACCCCGATAAATAGTTATATTAAAACCGAACAATATTTTAACCACTAATTTCAATACCTTCATACACAAAGTAACAGGTCGTACTAAACTTATAGACATATTCCTACACCATTTTTATAAAGAGAATATTACAGATAACGGCAGCCAAGTACGTACACGTGCGAATTTATGGGTAACTAGGCATTTCATATTTACGGGTGCGAAGCAGATTGAATGCGCAATGACACAAAGGAATTTAAATGGTGGAGGCTCGACCTGCGGTCAGTTGCCCATTTATTTACCATGTAAACCTGGCCCGATGTACATACTTGCCTGCCGTTATTTGTGTATATCGCATATAGGCCAAGCAACGAATGATTATAGAGAGAAATTTTAGGGACAGAAAATTTGACTTCGGAACTTTGTTGGACTAGTCTGGAGATGAACATACCAAAAGTCTCCACTCCTAGGTGGTGAGCGGGGGGGGGGGGGGGGAGGTGGGGCACTTTAAAGGTCTCATTTTTGGGTTTTTCGCTTATATCTCGGAAACTATGCGTCGTATGGAAAAATGTAATCTATGGAAAATTAAACATAATTAAATTTCCAACAAGAATGTTTATATTCATTTTCTTCCTATGTATTATAGTTTACGAGATTTCGCCAGCCAAAATAGATAATTCAAAGGTAACAGTCCTGGCCATCCTGGAATCAAACTTCAGCCTCAAGTCTGTTGTTTCTCTTCGTTGTTCCCCCGATGGCTATTCTACCACTCAACCAGGGCGGACACACACATAAACAACATCACAACACCCATTGCTATCTGCCGCAGCTGAGACTCGAACTCAGGAGAGGAGAGCGACTAGACTGTGTTGTCTCTCACACAATCGCAGTCTAGCCCACTGCTACCGTCTCGGTAACACGTGAAAAACACCTACACATCCATACCCTAGCCAGGATTCGAACCCGGGACCCCGTGGTCGCAATTCTGACACCTTAAGCACTGCGCCACCGAGCCGGTGACATAAGCCATGACCTATTCTTATGGTTACATGTGGTATGGGATGTTCTTATGGCCACATGGTCACATATAGCAAATGTTGTGGTACTGGCAGTCAGTCTCGCGAAAAAACTGAATTGCGATCACCTTGCCATCGCTTTCTCTGTAGGGAAATCATTCAGGTTAGTGCGGTCGTTTTTATTTCTTATGAAGTAATAATATGTCTTTATAATTTTGGTACTTTTATTCTTGAGGTATATTAATGCAACAGTTATTGCTGATAATTTAGGAGTTGAGAAATATGAAGCCCCGATGGCATTTCATGCGCCATCAGGCTGTGACACAACGTCCTCCTTTCTGGGCAAAGGAAAACAAACAACCCGGACGACGTGGTCTAGCTTTCCCGCAGTAACAACGGCTTTGAAGGCACTTTCCCAGACGCCAGAACTGACAACAGTAAGTTCCTGTTTCTCAACTATAGAACGATTTGCGGTACTCATGTATGACAGAACAAGTTCAAAAGATTTAGTGAACGTCGCACGGCACACCATGTTTGTGCGCAAAAACCGGCAGATTGAAAGCATACCACCTACTCAGGACGTATTGCGCCAACATACCCTACATGTAGCATATCAGGCTGGGCATATATATGGGGGCAAGCTTTACTGCAAAGTCCAATTTTACCCTCACGTAGGGACTTGGGAAGGGAAAAGTCATCAGACGAAACCTCGGAAGTGAGTATACGTTATTCGTTTAGGCGCATCCAATTACAATTTAATGTACATTGCAATTTTAAAATTTATTCCCTTGATATTTAATTTACCTTATATGTCTCGTCTTTTATCAGATCAAATGGATGACACTGCCTCCAGCATCAGAAGCATGCAGAGAAGTGTTGAAGTGCGGGTGCAAGAAAGGCTGCTCATCAAGAAGCTGTAGATGTAGAAAAGCTAATTTACCCTGCAGTGAACTTTGCTTTTGTGGTGGATGCGAGCCGAACAGTTCATAAATTAATTAGACTAAGTATAAAACTGCAATGCAGTATTTGAAATATAGCTTGATTTTACACCTGAATTGTGATTTGATTTAAAATGCAGCTATCCCCATAAATAGTCAACATACTGACTAAGTGATATTTCCTTAAAGAAAATTCCACTTTTTATTGCAAAGTCGGCGTTCTTCATGTTAATTTAGTAGGATTCTGTGAAAATCTTGCATGAATACAGTTAAAACTAACGAAGATATCAAACTTTTTGCAATTACGGCGGCCATTTTGAAAAACCGCCACCACGGCAGCCATTTTGGATTTTTGAGTGGGCTCTAATCTTAAAATTGAAGTATACGCTATTATCTACAAGTGTGCCAAGTTTAATTTTTTTTGCTTGAAGTGCACGATTATTTACGACCCGGCTGGACTAATAGGGGAAATCTCAAACTTCATTTCTAAACAAACAACCAAGGAGGTGCTATGAAGTGTACTTTCATGAAAAAAAATATTTATGACAAAAGGTCTGTCAGATGTTAATTAACAAAAAATTGTCAGACAGACAAATTTTTTTAAAAATGATACATTACACAGGCCCACAAAAAAAAAAGTTGTCTTCGCCGGGGTACTGACCATACATATCCCTTGTATTTTGACCCGCTGAACACGAATCTGGCCTTAGTTTTTCCCCTATTCGTCAGGTTTTTTTTAACAGCAAATAAATTTATAAATATTACGATTCAACAGACTTTTTTTTGCTGTTAAAAAAAAACCGGACGTGTTGGGGAAAAACTAAGGTCAAATTCGTATTCAGCGGCTCAAAATACAAGGGATAGTAGTCAGTACCCCCACGCAGACCACTTTTTTTGGTTGCCACTGTGCCACACTCAGTGTGGCACAATCTCACACAAAAAAAGTCATCTGCGCGGGGGTACTGACCACACCTATCCCTTGTATTTTGAGCCGCTGAACACGAATCTGATCTTAGCACGTCAGGTTTTTCTTTTAACAGCAAATAAATGTATAAATATTAGGCTTTTTTGCTATAAAAAAAAACCTGACGTATAGGGGAAAAATTAAGGTCAGATTCGTGTTCAGCGGGTCAAAATACAAGGGATAGGTATGGTCAATACCCCGGCGCAGACAACTTTTCTTTTTTGTGGGCCTGTGTTATTTGCCACCAATTGTGTAAATTTCAAGCAGGTGCTTTGAAAAGTAAATTCATTTTTTTTATAGCAAATTTTAAAAGTTAATTAGAAATAACAATTAACACATTTGTACTAGCTCTGGCGGGTGTAAGATGTTTATTACATGTTTTCCAATCATTTTCGCCTTATAAATTTGAGGTGTTCGATGGGGTACCTTTTTGTGCCATGTGAGCTTAGACTATAACACTTTTAGCCTCTGCGTTACCATGCTGGTTTAATAAGTATAAAATAATAATAAAACAGTATTCTATTTATACCAATTTATTAGTCGTATTTTGTTGACGGAAAGAAGCACTTTGAAAAAATCATTACTTTCGAAATGAATATTCATGGAAAATTTTACAATATAAAATTTATGAACAAATATTAAAACAAAATAGTCTGTATAAAGTGCAGGTTCATGCATACAGAGTAATGTTGAGTAATACATTCATATAAACGTCAGCAAGATAAAATTGTAGTGAATAACCAGATATTCCGTCTAGTACTAGAAAATGTAGGTAGGTTTATGTACACTCCTTCCACGTGCACGGTTTCTTTCTTTTTATTATTTTATGGATTTTTAGATTAATAATTCCACACTAATACCGGGTGATTTTTTTAACCTGAAACTTTCAAATATCTCGAATAGTAAGCACTCTACGAAAAAAATGTCCATAATCAAAATTTAATCATTCCGCGGAGGAAATACATTAGTGCTAAAATTAGCCACCCTTCCCCCTTCTTGTAGGTCGGACCCTCCGTAACTTTGAAATCTTAAATAGGAACTCCTATTTTTTATTGCAGATTCTGATTCTGCGGCTAATAGCATGAAGGGTTTGGCTAAAACATTTGTTTCGATTCATGATAGATGGCGCTGTAATCGATGAAATTCAGTTTTATTCGATTTCTCCTGCTGAGAACCTATGCATACGATTCTGCAATACGTTTGCAATAAAAAAATACCACGTTTTCATTGTAAATAATAATCAAAATCCTTCGTCAAAAATGTAAATGGCTGGTGAGTAAACTGCTTTTAGCGTAACACAGGAATAATGACGTGGACTTAGTAGTTTTCTGTTCTCTTCGCTTGATTAACGTGAGTCCCCCTCGCCTCTCACCTATCAGGGTGCTTGATTTATGTGAGTCCCTTCGTCTCTCACTTATCAGAGTACTTGATTTATATGAGTCCCTTCGCCTCATCATATTTTAATTAAATGAAGTGCTCAAAAAGTTACCCGATTTTGGAAATCAACGCCATGAAGAACTTGGTATAAAGACACATGATACGGATGATATTTATAATATTTTAAAATTTTCCAAACACTGCTCTTTTGGGACAATCCGAAATCCGGGCTATTTCTCGTGTGAGGATTGAGGATTGGATTCTCAGCCACTGCAGGTAATACTGCAATTTCACTATTTTCTCCAGTGACTGTTGCTCGACGGGTTCTTTTTTTTTTATTGAACTGCAATTTCACTATTTTCTCCAGTGACTGTTGCTCGACGGGTTCTTTTTTTTTATTGAACTTTTCCGTCAGTAGTAAATTGTTTGACTGCATGATAAAATGAAGCACGTAACCGAGTTCTATCCAGAAAACGCTAAGCGTAGAGAACGACAGCATCATCAAGACTCCTGCCAGCTTCTCCATAAACCAGAACAATTTCAATTTTCTCTTGTACAGTTAAATACTCTATTCTGAAGTAGTATCAACAGCCTAACGGAAACAGGTTTTTTGTTTGCGAAATAATCTTCGAACTAAATATAACGAGTTGTTTCTTAAAGTTATTTATTTCTTTTCTACGTTTATTTACAAAAAAAAACACACATAAAAACACGAAGAGAAGAAATAACACAAACGTTAAATGTAAATATAACAAAGCATTTTTATAAAAAGTATTTTTAACATAAGAAATAGTATTTTTAAAACAAACTTCAAAAAAATACATTAATTTAAAAGCAGATTTAATCAAGCACTCCGATAAGTCATAAGCGAAGGAACAACTCGTGTTGACCAAGTATCCCAAAAAGGACGCCTTTTTCTGGGCTACGATAATAGTAGTTTCATGACAAGTCATTTTTCAGTAATTGAAAATTTGAGAAATAAAATTTCTTTTAAGACTAATTTTGATTATTTACAATAAATACGTGGTATTTTTTATTGAAAACGTATTGCAGAATCGCATGCATAGTTTCTCAGTAGGAGAAATCGAAAAAAAAATGAATTTCATTGATTACAGCGCCATCTATCATGAATCGAAAAAAATGTTTCAGAAAAATCCTACATATTTTTTAGCCGAAGAATCAGAATCTGTAATAAAAAATGGAAGTTCCATTTAAGATTTCAAAGTTGACCCGCCCGACCTACAAGGAGAGGGAAGGGTGACTAATTTTAGCACTATTGTATTTCCTCCGCGAAATGATTAAATTTTGATTATGGGCATTTTTTTCGTGTAGAGTGCTTATTGTTCGAGATATTTGAAAGTTTCAGGTTTTAGAAAATCACCCGATATAATTTGAGAAACGGACGAAACGGTGTTTTCGTTTTAATAATAATGGCAACAATCATTGCTATAAACATAAGAGCAATAATTTCGCACTTTCAAATGCAATGCAATGCAATTGATTTAAGGACAATTAATATGACATACAAGATGTCCCGTAAATGATGGATAATCCTGAATATGATAACACAGCCTCACAAAAGAAAAAAAAAGTTCTGTAGCATAGACGTGAATACATAGATTTTGTGTTTTTTATGCTGAATCCGAATCCACAGCCAAAAATATGGATTACCCAGGTAGTTTTTTAGTAAAACGTAAAAACATCCCCTAAAATAGAGTGATACGGTAAAGCTTTATTATAATGAACTGCAACAATTTTTAAATACTTTGAGAAAACATTTTAAAACTAGATTTTGAGGATTAGAAAGGAATATATGCCACCCCTACGAAGGGGTTAATTCCACCTCTAAGATCAAATAACGAATGTTATAGTGCAAAACAATGAGAAAAGCCATAGCCTCATAGTTTGTAATGTCAAATATACAAATGTAGGTTGACAGACAATATACCTAAAAAATATAATATAATCTTATTTTTAAGGCGCTTGAAACCACCTCTGCAGACCTAGGTATTTACCCCTTTGAGTCACATATTTTTCTATTCAATGGTTTGGTCTAAATTTTGTTAACATGGGTTTTTGGAGTTGCTGATTACGAATCTGAAGTCCGAATCCGAAAATTCCTGAGTAAAAGATGGCGGATGTAAAAATCGGAAAAACATTCAAAATTTGAAGATTATGGCTGAAACTTGTTACTCGGGGATTTTTGGAGTCGCTGATCACGATTCTCCGTAGACGCCTATTTGGTAAAAATTATAAAAAAAAATTTTTCGCGCCACATTTTAAATATCCTGCGGAAACATATTATATCTAGTCGACATTTTGGGCAGCTATTTCCATATACTCTAATTAAAATAATTACTTATAAATCAATTTCCGCAATAGTTACCAACTTAAATCTATCTTTACTATCTTAAATACTTTTAACAAACGATAAAATATCAGACTGACAGATGTCAAACTGACAGATGTCTCACTGACAAATGTCAAACGGGATAAACGGCACTTTGGCAGATGTCAAACTGGCAGATGTCAACCTGACAGACGTCAAACTGACAGACGTCAAACTGACAGATGTCAAACAGGATAAACGTCACTTTGACATATATCAAAGGGAAAACGTCACTTTGACAGATGTCAACCCCCCCTCTGCCTGAATACACGTGGTCATAAGATTAATAATAATAATAATGTACTATTCGCCATTCAAATCCACCCAGCTCATGTAACTCGTTAGGAAAGGGGTACTTTCAAGCTCTAAGTTATAATTTCCCACGATATTGCCACGATGATCAGTTTTATGTATTTGCCTCCAAATCGTCCCTATTACATTCGTCCTCACTTTCACATTTAAGCGAGACTGCACACTGCAAATCGAATTTATATTCCATGTTTCTCATTTTCAGACATTTGCCTATTTTTACTCAAATGCCTCAATTTTTTTAAACATTCATGACGTATTTCCTTGGGTGGTAAATACCAATTTCTATGGTACTTTTTAATTCGCCATAATGGGTCCGCCATTTTGGATTTAAGAATTTGCGAATTAAGAATCGTGATCAGCGACTCCAAAAACACCCGAGTAACAAGTTTCAGCCATAATCTTCAAATTTTGAATGCTTTTCCGATTTTTACATCCGCCATCTTTATTCAGGAATTTTCGGATTCGGACTTCAGATTCGTAATCAGCGACCCCAAAAACCCGCTGTAATTAAATTTAGACCAAATCATTGAATAGAAAAATATGTGACTCAAAGGGGTAAGAAATACCTAGGTCTGCAGAGGTGGTTCCAAGACCCTTAAAAATAAGATTTTTTTTTTTTTAACTATTTAACGTCGGCCTATTTCCGCTACCAGGGCCTATCACCGACGCCAGGAGACGAACTACCCCCAACCTGGAAATTTTGCCGAACCTCTTCCCTTAAGAACAGTAGGGATCTTTTGCTTGCCTAACATTTAATAGACAAGGGACCGTCTGCTTTACATCCCCTCCGAAGGATGGTATATCCACTACGTAATCCTCGTCTGAAATTACGTAACTTCCGAGTATACACTGATATACAAGCCTCTAGAAGGTGGGACGAGAACGCTGTATTTCCCAAGATGGGACCCCATCCAAGTACTAACCGCGCTCGACGTTGCTTCAAAGGAATATCGACTGATATTCACATTGAAGTCGCCTCTACGCTCGCCCCTAAAAATAAGATATTATATTTTTTAGGTATATTGTCTGTCAATCTACATTTATACATTTGGAATTACAAACTACGAGGCTATGGCTTTTCACATTGTTTTGCACTATAATATTCGTTATTTGATCTTAGAGGTGGAATTAACACCCTCGTAGGGTATGGATTTATTTTGCATATATTTCTTTCTAATGCTCAAAATCCTACTTTAAAATGTTTTCTCAAAGTATTTATAATTTGTTGCTTTTCATTATAAAGCTTTACCGTATCACTCTATTTTAGGGGATGTTTTTGCGTTTTACTAAAAAATTACCTGAGTAACCCATATTGTTGGCTGCGGATTCGGATTCAGCATAAAAAAATACACAAAATCTATGTATTCACGTCTCTGGTACAGACTTTTTTTTGTGGGGCTGTGTAATAGGCTAGGTCATAACTTATCATCATAATATCATAACTTGACCTTATTGGAATCCCTACGGTTTTCGAGGTATGGACACTTTTTTGAAAATTTGAAAATTTTACTCTAGGATAGTATTTTGAATGCCACTATCACAAGGTAAGAATTTTTTCATTCTGTTTTTGGTGAGTATTCTAAAACAGTTGTGCTACCAAACGTGTATAGGATTTTTTAGATAACGACGAAGGTATTCTCAAAAAAAATGTATTTCTTAAATTTTGGTTCTACCAAGATACCGTCTGCTGATTTTGACCTTTGATGGTGTAAAAAAAAGTTCCAAGCGAAACTTGCCACTTATCTTAAAAACTTGCCCACTTATTTTTATATTCTAAAATGTTAAAAAATTATGAGGTAAGAGGACGAAGAAAGATCGGATTAAAATAAAAAGTAATTTCCCCTTTATTACACATTAAACAGAAATAGTCAAACAACTTATAATAAACGTTCGAATTGCTCTCCTCCAGCCCCGATGCAGGCTCTGCTCCTTGTAATAAAGGAACGTTTTATATGGCGTGAATATTCGGATCTGCAGATTTATTCAGCGGCTACTCCGATGCGCACATGCAATTCATTTAAGGATTAAACAGGTCGGAAGTACACCTTTTTCTTCAAGTATTCCTAGCAAAAAAAACCTGAAGGATTTAGGTCTGGTGACTTGGGTGGCCACAGAATTGGAGCTAAGCGACCGATCGATCTTCCTGGATATCCATAATGTGCAGGGCATTCGTCATTCTGCAGCCACATTGTGAGCCTAAGATATAAAGGAAAATCTTCTAGTAAGACCGGTAGGTCGTTTTGGAGGAATTCCAAATAATTGTCTAACGTTAAAGTTGATGGCAGTTCGAATGGGCCTACCATTTAGGATGCCTGTCCACAAATTCACTTTAGATTAGTATTGTGACCGATCTTCCCTCATCAAGTGAGGATTTTTCCACTGCCAGCTATGCGGATTATGTAAATTTACAAAGCCATCTCTTCTGTGCGATGATTCGTCAGATCACAAAATTTTATTAAAAAAATCTGAATCCTCCGCAGCATTCGCCGGAAAAGGAGTTTGCACACGTTGTACATGGAGAGGGTGGAGTTGGCACTGTTTTAAAATTCTATGCACCGTTGTTTTACATACGCCAGTGGGTCATGATATGGTACGCACAAAAGTAAATGGATCGTCGTTAATTTCATCAAGCACTCCGTCGTCGAAATCTTGACGAGGTCTTCCTTCACTGGCATTGGCGTAGTACGCGTTATGCACTTTATGGCCGTCCGCACACGGGGCTACTCGAAAGAAACTGATTGGTGACTGTAGTTAGTAACCAATCACTCGATAGTCACTTCCTATGACGTTCTGTCGAGTGCAGCACACGGCGCTACTAGTTAGTAACTAGTTGGTAATCGGTTTGTGATCAGTTTTAAGAAACCCTGCGTGCAGTCACTTCTGTGTCTAGTTTCCGAGTTTCAGGAAGTAATTACAGAGTTTTTGTGTGTTCACAATTGTCTTTTGGATGATTTCAAGATGAGCGAGCAATTGAATGTGAATTTTGTGGCAGAGACAGTAGCTTCGTGTGCGGAGCCCGGTTACTAACTAGTTAGCGATCAGTTTATATTTCCGTCACAAACCAGTTACCGTTTCTAATGAGTAGCTCCGTATGCGGAGGGCCTAACAAACACACGATAGTGAGAATGGCGTGCGTTCGGGTACCTTTCTCGATAACGCACAGCGGATGCACTGGCGTTGCCTCGACATTCGCCGTAAATGGTATGCATATTAGCATACTCACGTTGTATATACTATATACGAGGCATTGTGGTTCTCAACAAGTTCCAATAAGTCCAGAGAAATGCCAAATCGTTACCGCCAAAAAAAAACAGAGTCTGAATCTGTCCAAGTCCAGAGCACAAAGTTTATGTAGGTACTCAATGAATTTAAATAATTTCAGAGGAATGTCAGGTCGCCACTAACACCAGACGTACAAAATGACAGGCATCACATACGAGAATATAGACGAATGCTTTGGCCAAACAATACAATTGAAAACTAGGTTTACTTATTAAAAATTTTAAATTAATAAATTTCAGTCATCCACTATTCAAACAGCTATATCTTTTTCTCTAACAGAAAAAATCAGAATTTTTGAACATTTCAGAATATAATAATAAGTGGGCAAGTTTTTAAGATAAGTGGCAAGTTTCGCTTGGCACTTTTTGTTGAAGATAGAAGTTTCCTGCTGCTTGATTGAATATACTATTGTTTTTCTTTAATAGATGGCTAATATATATATGTGAAGTTTCTGACAGATTGACAGTTAAAACTTAGATTATTCTGTGTTCCTTGTTAAATGTGTTCTATTTTACATTGTATACTCTGCAAATGTTTTAAATAAAACGTTAAAACTTAATAGGTTATGGGTCCACTGCACAAACTGTGCACAAACTGTGATATACTGTAATGTTCGTTAATTCGACGTGTTTGTCAAACGTGCGTTTGATTCCTGAACGATGGAGACAAGTGCGAAGTGGAAGATTAAACCGTTGGAAGGTTTAGCAAATTGGACAACTTGTATCATTTTGTCTTCGCTGTTCAATAAAATTTAATTTTCATCAAGTGTTTGAGAGTCTTACTGCACTTTATGTTATTTGAAGAAAAAATATTACTACCCCAGTAGCTCAGAGACTCGGCAGATGAGTCATGGGTAAGAAAATGCTTTACGAATGGTTTTACGTGTTAGGTAGATAAAGATTAATAAATGATAGATGTTTTTATAAATTTATCTTAAAGAGATGTTAATTTCACTTAGATAATGGTAAGTTTTCCAGAATAACGGGGCGCCAATCTTTCTATAATTATAATTTACACTGAAACTGAAGTTTGACTATAAGAAAGATAAACTAATCAAAATTTAGAGAAAGTACTAGTTGTATAAAAAAAAAGATGTAAATTAATAATTCAAATTTAGCACAAGTCAAGATTAGATTGATATCTCTGAATATTACTAAAGGATGTTCAATTTTTTATCAAAGATTAAATAATTAATACAGTAAGTTATATCGGAATATTTAGTTTGTAAAGTTTGGTTTGTATCAAAATACCTGAAATAAGTGGACAATGTGATTATAAAATTGATTTTATTATAAACCAATCAAACTTGGTGTGTTTTTATTATAAAACAACTAAACTGAGGCCTTAAAATTAAGTGAAATTATATACAAAAAAAATATCGACTGGACGATAAAATGTTATGCAGATATTATCTATAATATTGTCTAGAACATGAATCGACAATATGGTGATTAAAAGTCAAATTTTATTATATAACTATACCTAAATGTTTCGTAGAGATTGTGATCACAAAGTCTTTACAGAACCTTTTATATAATTTGTTTTTAATTAGACGTAGCGTCGATAATTTATACCTTAATAAAATAGTATATGTAACTGTTCATTGAAACATGTTAATAATAAAATTGAGAATAGAAATAGTTTTTAAAAAAAATAGAACATGATACTTTAAAAACTCTAAAAATGTTAAAAGGTAAAAATATGAAGTATTTACATAAAAAACGTTAGATAAAAAAACTTATTTGTGACACTTATCTGGAATTTTTCTGTGAATGAAAATGGTGACTTTAGTAGGGGATGATGTTGGTGAAATCCAACCCACAGTGATTTAATTGTTGGTTTCCAGAAGAGCTCGGGATCAGGTTTAGAAGTTTCCAATACCATATTCGACGCTTCCAAAAATTCCATAAGGACAAATCCCAACTATCCTACCATGCTATCGTCGCGATCTCCATAAAAAATTTGTTTCCAACCCAAAATTTAATATGATGTTAATAAGCAATGCATAACTACAATGTGCATCCCAAGATTGATAAAACTTGCTTCCAATTTTAGAAGATTTGCATTTTTATAAAAAAACTTGCATCTAATACAAAAATTCTTTGTCCAATACTAACATTTTTCGTCCAAAACTATATTATTTGGATTCAATAATAAAATTGTTTATCCAATAGTGAAATTTTTTTTATCCAATAGTAAAATATTTTTTTACCCCATAGTAAAACCGGATTAAACCGGTGAAGATAATTAGGCCTGCTTCATAATTAAGAAGAGGGACTATCAACCCTTTTGGTATTGAAGTCTTCAAGAAAAAATTTAATGAAAATACATCACTATTTAAAAGTTCATCGAGCAATCGAAGTTCTAACCTCGAGTAACGGAAAACGAAATCGTTCTGCTTTCTTTTTCGGTGCGTATAAATCGCATCGTTTCGTTACCCTCTCCACTCATAAAGATAAGCTGATTTTAGGCGTAACTCTGGTTGCATACCGTTGTGTTTAATTAAAAAGCAATTTTAAGAAATATATTTAAATCTACCACGGACATTCACGCTTAAGTTAAAATATTATATGATTTATGGGGCGGCAATATGCCTGCTACACTCCCTCTCTCGTAAAAAAAAAAAAATTTTTTTTTTTGTTACTCTTTTGTAAAAAAAAATTTTCTACCGAATGACTTAAACTATATTTACAAATTTCAAAAAAAGATATCCTTTATTACTTTAAAATTTAGACAAAGGGTATCTAACGTTCTATCTAGGAATGTACTATACACTATTTACAAATACTAATTTGAATAATTTAATGTTAATGTATTAAATACCAAAAGTTTATTCAAGAAAAGTACTAATTTTAGATCCGGTTATCCAACCGAGACGTCAGAATTCGAACCTAGGTAGGGCTTCAAATCTTTGACATGCCATGTACCTGCATCTGACGAATCCATATTATCTAATTGATAAATAATATTCGAAATTTTCTTTCGAACCGTGCATAAAACATATTTGGGAGCTAGTTTGGCAGAAAACTTGTTTACCGCGTCCGATAAAACTTTGTTTCTACGCCAGAGCTTATCGCCTACCGCAAATTTAACATTATCACGTTTTCTCAAATTATAAGCCTTTTTATTACGCTCATAAGCTTTCTTTAATTTCTCCTTTACCTCAGAGTATACTTCTGATAAACCTGTAAAATCGGAAACATAACCTTGTCGGTCACCCGGAAGTAAATTAATATCCTTTGTGGATTCGACTTCACCATAATAATCTCCTGACAAGGGAACATAGCGCGCAAAATTTAGAAATGATGGAGAATACCCAGTAACTTCATGTTTGGCGGTATTTATAGCCTGCTGAATCTCAGAAAGATGTTTGTCCCATTCTTTGTGTTCAGTTATATAGCTTCGGATAGCCGTACCAACTGTTCGGTTCTGTCTTTCAACGAAATTACATTGTGGGTGGTATAATGCATTAAACCATATTTTCTGGACATGATATTTATCAGCAAAAGCCTTAAAGGTTTTTCCCGCAAATTGAGAACCGTTATCACAAATGATATATTGTGGAACTCCATATACTAAAAATACATTATTTTCCATAAATTTTACTATGTTACTAGCAGTAGCAGTTCTTAAAGGATGAACTAAAGTGTACTTGGAAAACCAGTCGCCTACAACTAATAAGTGAGTAAAACCTCGTGGAGATCTAGGTAATGGACCCATAATATCCACAGCTATGACCTGCCAAGGAAAATTAACATTCTTGTCTGTACCCATTTTGCCTATTCTTGCTTCATTAGAGCTTTTTTGAGAAGCACAAATTTTACAAGAGCGTACATATTTCAATATATCTCTGCGCATCTTAGGCCAGTAATACAAATCTTGAACTCTACTAAAACTCTTATAAAAACCTAGGTGTGAACTAGTAGGTGGGTCATGACAATTTTTAATAATCTCAAGCCTTTGAGACTTAGGAACTAATAACTTCCATTCAGATATATTACTCTTAAAAGGAATTTTTGACGAAATAAATTTATAAACAATACCATCATTGACTTTCCAATCAGGATACTTTTTTGGGGTTTTGAGTATATTTTCCCTCATTTTTACATAAAATTTATCCACATTTTGGGGAGAAATATCTAATAAATCTACGGACGTAGGTATACTCCTAGACAAAGCGTCCGCTACCACGTTATATTTTCCCTTTCTATGTGTTACATCAAACGAATATTGTTGTAATTTTAAAGACCATCTAGCTAATTTTCCAGTAGGATTTTGTAAATTTTTTAACCATTGTAAAGCCGAGTGATCAGTAATTACTGTGAAATGTTGTCCTTCAATGAAATATCGAAAAAATTCTATAGAAAATATCAAACTTAATAATTCTTTTTGACAAGTAGAATAAGCTCTTTCTGTACGGGTTAAGCTTCTACTCGCAAACGCAATAACAGATTCTTTACCGTCTATGTATTGAAAAAGAAGACCGCCGATACCTACATCGCTACCATCGCATTGTATAACAAAAGGTTTACTAAAATCAGGTGCGTTTAGAATAGGTGCAGAGACAAGAGCCTGTTTTAATTGTATAAAAGAATTTTCTGCTTCCTTTGACCACAATATTGACTGTTTTTTCTTACTTTACCTTTCAAAAGGTCATTCAAAGGTGATACTAAAGTTGAAAAATGCGGTATAAACCGACGATACCACGAGGTCATACCAATAAATCTTTTAATTTCTGTGGTGTTAGTGGGCCTCGGATAATTTACCATTGCAGATATTTTATCCGGATCGGTCCTTAAGCCGCCAGAGTCCACTAAAAATCCAAGATACTTAAGAGATTTTCTAAAAAACTCACACTTTTTTAAGTTAACTGTTAGATTTGCATCCTTTAAAACATTTAATACTTCATTTAAAATTTCTATATGTTTATCAAAGGTTTCAGAAACAATAATTATATCATCAAGATATACAAAAAGATTTGGTTCAAATTTGGGGCCAAAAACAGCATCCATAAGTCTTTGTTGTGTTTGCGCACTATTTATGAGTCCGAAAGGTACTCTATTAAAATGAAATAAACCCCTTCCAGGCACAGCGAAAGCAGTTTTTTTCTTTGATTGCGGGGTAAGTGGTATTTGCCAAAAAGCTTTTTTTAAATCGATCGAACTAATATATTTAGCCCCTCGCAACATGCTTAAAATTCTATCCACTCTATTAAAAGGATATGCATCTGGTTTAGTGATTTTATTTAGATGCCTACCATCAAATGTAAAACGATATTCTCCAGTTTTTTTTTTAACTAAAAGTACAGGTGAGCTCCAAGGGCTATGTGAAGGTTCAACAACTCCTAATTTCAACATTTGGTCTAACTCTTTATTTAAAATATTCATCATAAAGGGGGACATAGGGTACTGTCGTATTTTAAACGGTTTAGAATCACCCGTATCTATATCTAACGAAATCTTGTCAGTACACCCTAAAGTATCTTCAGACGAAATACTTTTAAAAGATTCATAAATATTATCAACCTGTCTTTGTTGTTCTTTAGTAAGTTTAGTAGTTATACAAGGTGACATTTCTGATTCTGTATGCAGAGCACAAATCTCTACATCATTCAAGTTACAATTTACGGACCAAGAATTATTAAAAAAATTTAATTCTACTGAAAATATTTTACAAAAATCACTGCCTAATATTAATTTATGCTTTAAAGAAGGTACTACTAGAACTTTAAGTATTTTACATATATTGTCAATGCAAATTGGCAAATAAACACATCCTATTACACTTTGAGAATTTCCATCAGCTGTTGTTACTAACGTTTCTACACATTTATCTATTGTTAAGTTAAATTTTCCTAAAATAGCCAAATAATGACCTCCTAGGACACTTAAATTTGCTCCGGAATCTAATAAAGCTGTTATATTTTTATCAAAAATTTTTACTGTGACATAAGGTCTATTATCAAAGGGTTTTGTCAAAAAAAACGGTGCGATATTTACTTCAGAAATCTTACTATTACGATAAAAATTTGAAACCTTGGTTAACCAAGTTTTCCATTCACGATCCTGTTTAATTTTGTCAAAAGAATTTAATTGAAACTTAATTTCACTTACAGGGCTTTTTTTTAAATTTACGTTATTATAAAAAATTTTAGTTTTATTTACATTACCGTACCTGATCACCTTAGATTGGGAGTGGTACGACCTTCCAACCCTCATGCTTCGTTTTTTTGAACACGAACATGTTTTAATAGTTTCACCCTGTTTTCCACATTTAAAACAGAATTTCTTTTTAGGAGCTCTACAATCATAAAAGCTGTGATTTTCAAGACCACAGTTATAGCAAATTATTTTTTTATAAGTACTTGAACCAGAAGGTTGACTATTATTTACTGCAGAAATGTTTTGACTATTTTTAGGGTAGTGTCTTCCCTTACTTATTGGTTTTTTACCTTTAAAATTATGTTGAGACTGAGCATTGTTTTGCGAAAATGACTGAGTTGGTTGTTCTAATTTATAAGCAAGTTCAGGCTCTAATAAACAATGATTTGGAGGCGGCCGATAGCTATTTTTTAATGAGTGAGCCTCATCAATTTTTTTACATAAACTGATTAACTGAGATATTGTTTCTATTGATGTTAAAGCTAATTGACTAATATAGTGGGGTAACATGTTCTTTTTTATATATTTTAACCTAGTTTTTTCAGGTACAGATTTATTTAAACGATTAAATAATGTTTCCATTATCGCTACATAGATTGAAATCGATTCATTTCTACCTTGTGTTCTACCTCTAATTTCTGTCCACAATTGATCGTCATAATCTACCGGGAGAAATTCTCTTTTTAATAAAGCTACTAAAGCATCCCAATCAGAAACTGAATTTTTAATTGATCTAAACCAAAGTAAAGCATTGTGGCTAAATAAGTCACATGCACTATTAAATAATTCTAATTTTGAAACATTTCTTGAGGCACAAAGTTCATCAACTCGTTCTAAAAAAGATTTTACGCTACTATCTTTATCCCCACTGAATTTTAGGTCCCATTTATACACTGGTACAGTTTTACTAGATGTTGGTAAAATATTCGGAAAAAAGGTCGTCTGGTTGTGCAATACTGTTGAATTTAAATTAGCTGGTGCAATTTCGGCAGCGCTAGGTTGTTGTACCTTTTCAGAGATTAAGGCCTCCAGCTCGAGAGTAGTGGCTCTCATTTCATCCTTATAATTTGAAATATAAACAGACAAATCAGCGTCTTCACTGGTTAATGGAATTCTATTAACCCTATGTATTAGATGAATTAAATAAGTAGTTATTCGAATGTACCCGGAATCTGTCTCCGGACCTTCGAATTGTTCGATAAGAACACGAATTTCCTCTATTGTACTATTAATTGCCGCTTTTTCAACATCAAAATCAAAAAGATTATATTCATACTCTATGTGACGTAATGCCTCCTTATCTAACAGTTTTCTCAACATTTTTCTTTTAGTGCTTAATTCTTTTTTTGTTGTTTTTATGTCTCTAATTAATAATTCATAGTCAATCTGTTCTTTAGTTAAATAATTTACTCTCATATTAAAGGTCTCCATTGTACAAAAATATATAATACTCTATATGTATTAGAATTAAGTAATCGCAAACAAGTATAATAATAAAGAAATTGTGCGTTTTGTAAAAAAAATAAATGGTCTAGCTAGATTCTCTAATTAAATTACAAACACTTATTAAATTTCCCAAATATCCTGATGGTTATTTCTTGTCAAGTTTTGAAGTTGAAACAAACAACTTTTTATATGCCTATCTGCTCAAGGCAATGTAAATTAAATTCTTTTAATTTACTGGTATTATAAATACACAACTAAATGAATTTTAAATGATTCAATAAACTCAAATATTTCAGTGTCAAGCTGAAACATACAGCAAAAAATGCTAATACCTTTTTAATAAAAAGTGGTTCAACGGCGTCGACCGTCCGAAACCTATAACATTCCACAAATTAGGAAAACACAATTCTGCGTATTCCCTTAATCGTCAACTGACAATAATAAAAACAAAATCGACTCATGGGTAACTATGCCCAATATTTGTCGTATTCATATATAAATATGAATTATAGGACAAACTTCGAAGTTACAAAAATTTATTACCAAAATTGAAGTGTCCCATATAAAATTTTCCAAGTTTCATATATCATTTATGCCTTTTTACTAATCAACCAAAAGGTTTTAACTGGCAGTAAACATATACAAAAATATTATTTTTTAACGTTACTCGAAGGTTATATTAAAATCTTCAAAGTTAATTGCTGCTAAATAAATTTGTTGTTGCACTTATCAGTTATTCTGACACAAACTTTACTCTATTGTTAATTTTAATAATAAAAACTAGAATTTTACAAATTCTACTCCCTCTCTCGGAAAATTTTTCTTTTAAGAAAATAATTACTACCGAAGAAAAAATTATTACTAGTTGACTAGTGAAAAATATATACTGTATGTGTAATTTCTGAGAAAAAAAAAATCTTTTGTGAAAAATATCTATTAAAAATTTTATTTTTCTTAAAATTTTGGTGTCATTCGTAAATTAATCTACCTACACACGAATGGGCACTATTTTGTAAATTCACTACCCTAGACACGGTTGGCGTCATTTTGTAACATTACTACCCTACACACGATTAGGTGCCATTTAGTAACATTATCACCCTACACACCGTTTGGGCGCCATTTTGTAACTTTTTCACCCTACACACGTTGGGCGCCATTTTATATCATTTTTTCTTCGCTGTTCAATAAAATTTAATTTTCATCAAGTGTTTGAGAGTCTTACTGCACTTTATGTTATTTGAAGAAAAAATATTACTACCCCAGTAGCTCAGAGACTCGGCAGATGAGTCATGGGTAAGAAAATGCTTTACGAATGGTTTTACGTGTTAGGTAGATAAAGATTAATAAATGATAGATGTTTTTATAAATTTATCTTAAAGAGATGTTAATTTCACTTAGATAATGGTAAGTTTTCCAGAATAACGGGGCGCCAATCTTTCTATAATTATAATTTACACTGAAACTGAAGTTTGACTATAAGAAAGATAAACTAATCAAAATTTAGAGAAAGTACTAGTTGTATAAAAAAAAAGATGTAAATTAATAATTCAAATTTAGCACAAGTCAAGATTAGATTGATATCTCTGAATATTACTAAAGGATGTTCAATTTTTTATCAAAGATTAAATAATTAATACAGTAAGTTATATCGGAATATTTAGTTTGTAAAGTTTGGTTTGTATCAAAATACCTGAAATAAGTGGACAATGTGATTATAAAATTGATTTTATTATAAACCAATCAAACTTGGTGTGTTTTTATTATAAAACAACTAAACTGAGGCCTTAAAATTAAGTGAAATTATATACAAAAAAAATATCGACTGGACGATAAAATGTTATGCAGATATTATCTATAATATTGTCTAGAACATGAATCGACAATATGGTGATTAAAAGTCAAATTTTATTATATAACTATACCTAAATGTTTCGTAGAGATTGTGATCACAAAGTCTTTACAGAACCTTTTATATAATTTGTTTTTAATTAGACGTAGCGTCGATAATTTATACCTTAATAAAATAGTATATGTAACTGTTCATTGAAACATGTTAATAATAAAATTGAGAATAGAAATAGTTTTTAAAAAAAATAGAACATGATACTTTAAAAACTCTAAAAATGTTAAAAGGTAAAAATATGAAGTATTTACATAAAAAACGTTAGATAAAAAAACTTATTTGTGACACTTATCTGGAATTTTTCTGTGAATGAAAATGGTGACTTTAGTAGGGGATGATGTTGGTGAAATCCAACCCACAGTGATTTAATTGTTGGTTTCCAGAAGAGCTCGGGATCAGGTTTAGAAGTTTCCAATACCATATTCGACGCTTCCAAAAATTCCATAAGGACAAATCCCAACTATCCTACCATGCTATCGTCGCGATCTCCATAAAAAATTTGTTTCCAACCCAAAATTTAATATGATGTTAATAAGCAATGCATAACTACAATGTGCATCCCAAGATTGATAAAACTTGCTTCCAATTTTAGAAGATTTGCATTTTTATAAAAAAACTTGCATCTAATACAAAAATTCTTTGTCCAATACTAACATTTTTCGTCCAAAACTATATTATTTGGATTCAATAATAAAATTGTTTATCCAATAGTGAAATTTTTTTTATCCAATAGTAAAATATTTTTTTACCCCATAGTAAAACCGGATTAAACCGGTGAAGATAATTAGGCCTGCTTCATAATTAAGAAGAGGGACTATCAACCCTTTTGGTATTGAAGTCTTCAAGAAAAAATTTAATGAAAATACATCACTATTTAAAAGTTCATCGAGCAATCGAAGTTCTAACCTCGAGTAACGGAAAACGAAATCGTTCTGCTTTCTTTTTCGGTGCGTATAAATCGCATCGTTTCGTTACCCTCTCCACTCATAAAGATAAGCTGATTTTAGGCGTAACTCTGGTTGCATACCGTTGTGTTTAATTAAAAAGCAATTTTAAGAAATATATTTAAATCTACCACGGACATTCACGCTTAAGTTAAAATATTATATGATTTATGGGGCGGCAATATGCCTGCTACAAACTTGGAAGTATCGTATCATCGTATTACTTCGTATGTATGAAGGTGCACTTGAGAATCTCGAGGGTATACTCTGCAACTGTTTAAATAAAACGTTAAAACTTTATAGGTTATGGGTCCAAGCCCGCTCCACTGCACAAACTGTGATATACTGTAATTTTCGTTAATTCGACGTGTTTCTCAAACGTGCGTTTGATTCCTGAACGATGGAGACAAGTGCGAAGTGGAAGATTAAACCGTTGGAAGGTTTAGCAAATTGGACAACTTGGAAGTATCGTATCATCGTATTACTTCGTATGTAAGAAGGTGCACTTGAGAATGTCGAGGGTAAACTCACAAAACCGGCTGAGCTTACACCTTCTTCTTCCGTTGAGGACATAGCTAATCGTGAACAGAAATTTTTGAAGTTTAACGTTGGTGAAAATAATGCTCTGATGGTATTAACAAATAGTCTTTCAGAAATTGTTCTAAAGCAGGTAATACGTTTCACTACTGCTCGAGATATATGGCTATGATATATCGTTTGTTTGACGACGATGCTGAGGATAAACCTTACAATTTGTGCACGAAGTTTTTCGGATATAATACTGTATCTGAAAAGACAATTGTAACAATGATATCTGAGTTAAAAACTATATTTTGTGATCTACAAAACGAACTTTCGACGTCAACAGATCCCGTAAGATTACCCGATTTACTATTGATTTGCAAGATTTTGGACATTTTACCAGAATCGTACTTTCCATTTAAGTCTAGCTGGATGCTTCTCAACAAAACTGAACGTACCGTTGACAGTCTCACAATTCAGCTTTGTGCATACGAGAGATCTTTCGTAATACGTGAGAAATCTAGTAACGAATCGGAGGTATTGATTGTAAAAGGTACGTTACCAAAATCTGACGTTACAAATCAAAGGTCATCTAACAAAATAGTGAGAAAGTACAAATCAAACGTCACATGCAATTACTGTCTTAAAAAGGGTCATATTGTACGTTTTTGTGAAAAATGGATCAAGGATGGAAGACCTGATAAATCTAAAAATCCGAGATTCCGGTCAAATAAAATGAACGACTCGCCTACTCAATCAGGTTCATCTTTTATGTCAATCTCGTCATTAGTTTTCGAAGTTAATGACTTACAAGTTACACCAAAAGGCATGGATTGGTATGTCGACAACGGAGCTACCCATCATGTCACAAATCAACAGAGTATTATCGACAATTTTCAATATTTTAATGATTTCCACGTCATCATTGCCGCAAATGGAGATCGAGCCAAGGCTGTTGGAAAGGGTACCGTGAAAATTGAAGCTCTGGTGAAAAATTCCTGGGAACCTGCAACTCTTCATGACGTCTGGTTTGTTCCCACAATCAGTAAAAACCTATTCTCAACATTGGCGGCACAAGACAGAAATCCATCGAGTGAATTCATGTCAACTTCGCAAGAGTGCGCACTAAGCAACAAGGAAGGCAAACATGTCACCTTGAGTGGTCATCGAAAGAGAAACGGAGGTCTTTACAAGTTAGAGATTCGAGTCAAAGAACAAAATAACATTGAGATCAACATGACAACTGGTGTTGGTCAACTTCAACTTTGGCATGAGCGTTTATGTCACCAAAATAAGAAACACGTTCAAAAATTCGTCAAACATCAATATGGAATTTCGCTTCCAATAGATGGAGAAGTGTGTGAAGGGTGTGCATATGGAAAGTCTCATAGATTAAAGTTTGGATGCCGAAGTCCTTACCGTGCCACAAAACCTGGTCAATTGATTCGTGCAGACGTCTGTGGACCCTTTAATGAATCTGTTAGCGGTTCAAAGTATTTCGTGCTCCTTAAAGATGATTTTTCATCATACAGATTCGTGTCCTTTATGAAAAACAAATCGGATGTCGCAGAACGTCTACAGCAGTTTATCAATGAGACTATTACGGCTGATCACGTGATTCAGGAACTGCGTTGTGACGGAGGTGGTGAGTTTGATAATGCAGATGTACGACATATTCTCAACGAATATGGCATAAAGCAACGTATTACGATGCCGTATACACCACAACAGAACGGTTGTGCAGAACGAGAAAATCGCACGGTTGTCGAAGCAGCATGATCAATGATGCACTCTCACGGTGGTCTACCTAAGAGCATGTGGGCTGAATTGATAAATACGGCATCCTACGTACTGAATCGTACCGCTCCGTCTTCAATAAACGATAAAACATCATTTGAAATTTGGTACGGTTACATTCCGTCAACAAAACATCTTCGTGTCATTGGAACTATTTGCTATGTTCACATTCCGAAGGAACTACGTCACAAAATGGACAAGAAGTCTCAACGTTGCAAATTAATCGGATATGACAATGATGATGGTTACCGTTTTTGGTCCTTAGAAAAACACAAAGTCATACGTTCGAGAGATGTAATTTTCCAAGAGGAGCCAATTACAACGCCGCGTGTATGTTTCAGACCACCCAAGTTATCAAGTTCTAATATACAAAATGAACGGGATAACAAAAACGAATCAGACGATGATGGTAATGAACAATGTGACAAATCTGTCCATGAGGTTGACAGATTTTCAGA
Source organism: Rutpela maculata (assembly GCA_936432065.2). NCBI lineage: Eukaryota > Metazoa > Arthropoda > Insecta > Coleoptera > Cerambycidae > Rutpela > Rutpela maculata. The sequence continues at coordinate 102,106,815 of OW386291.2, forward strand.
GTCAGAGGAAGAAGAGCCTCCCCCAAGTTCATCTGAAACAAATAAGCAACAAAGACAGCTTCGAGACAGGCAAAGTTACAACCACCAGATTATTTTCGCAGTGATGATTACGTATCAATCTCTTCAAGAAAATGACACATGGTCTTTAGTTTCTCTTCCGAAAGGTAAAAAGGCATTGAACTGTAAGTGGGTTTATAAAGTGAAGACGACCTCAACCGGTGATGTGGACAAGTTCAAAGCACGACTGGTAGTGAAAGGTTTTTCACAAAAGAAAGGTTTAGATTACGACCAAACCTTTAGCCCAGTCGTAAAAGCCCCTACTATACGAAGCTTCATAGCGGTAGCAGCCAGTGAAGGACTGAAGTTGACACAATTCGACGTGTCAACAGCGTTTCTATATGGATATTTTGATGGAGACATCTATATGAATCAACCAAGTGGCTACAAGGATACGCCTGACCGAGTTTGTAAACTAAATCGAAGCCTCTACGGGTTGAAACAGGCACCGAGATGCTGGAACAAGCGTTTCTCGAGTTTCCTGCTTAAAATTGGTTTCACACAAAGCACAGCCGATCCTTGTTTGTTCACTCGGGACAACAATGGACGAAAAGTCATGTTGGTGCTGTATGTCGATGATGGGCTGGTTGCAACGTCGAATGATGAAGATGCTCAAGAATTCATCGAAAGTTTGAAAAATGAATTCATTCAAAATTACTGTTAAAAATGCAGACTATTTCTTGGGTATCGAGATTAGCTACAGCGAAGATGGTTCTATTAAGCTTAGTCAACAAGGCTACACAACGAAAATTTTGGAACGTTTTCGCATGTCAGATTGTAACTCTGTTCCTACACCTATTGTCAACAATGAATCAAGGGAAGCGTCTAGTTCGAAACAAGATCTAGAGTTTTCTTACCGATCTGCAGTAGGAGCTCTCATGTATTTAATGACTAGCACACGACCAGATATAGCGTATGCTGTTGGTTTTGTTTCAAGATCACTAGAGAAGCCAACACACGATGATTGGATGAAAGTGAAACGAATATTTCGCTATATTAAGGGTACTCAAAATTATGGTTTGGTGTACAGGCGAAATAATGATCACAATTTGGAATGCTACAGCGATGCAGATTTTGGTGGTGATAAGGAAACGGGACGGTCCACAACAGGTGTAATTAGTATTTATGGAGGAACAGCTGTCTCGTGGATAAGTCAACGACAGGCATCTGTAATGCTTGCAACGACTGATTCAGAGGTAGTCGCAGCTAGCGAGGCTGCTCGTGAAATAGTTTGGTTAAAACGTCTTTTCGAAAACATGGTGCCAAAAATAACAAAACCTGTTGTTCATATAGACAATGAAGCGGCAATTAGATTGTCTCAAAACCCAGAATATCATCGTCGAACGAAGCATATAGCCATACGTCATTTTTTCATACCAGAATGTGTTACTGATGATATTTTGGATGTCATGAAGGTTTCATCTGAGGATCAACTGGCAGACATGCTTACAAAGCCAATGCATGGTCCAAGATTGAAACAGTTATGCTCAAAGCTAGGTATCAAGCAAGTTTGAAAAAGAGGAAGTGTTCAAGATAGAAGTTTCCTGCTGCTTGATTGAATGTACTATTGTTTTTCTTTAATAGATGGCTAATATATATATGTGAAGTTTCTGTCAGATTGACAGTTAAAGCTTAGATTATTCTGTGTTCCTTGTTAAATGTGTTCTATTTTACATTGTATAATCTGCAAATGTTTTAAATAAAACGTTAAAACTTAATATTCTTTACAGCATCAAAGGTCAAAGTCAGCAGACGGAATCTTGGTGGAACCAAAATTTAAGAACTACACTTTTTTGAGAATACCGTCGTCGTTATCTAAAAACTCCAATACACGTTTGATAGCACAACTGTTCTAGAATACTCATCAAAAAACAGAATGAAAAAATCCTTACCTTGTGGCAGTGACATGCAAAATGTTATCCTAGAGTAGAAATTTTCAAAATTTCAAAAAAGTGCCCATATCTCGAAAACCGTAGGGTTTTTTAAGGTCAAGTTGTGATATTCTGGTAGGTTGTGGCCTGGTCTATTACCATTTTCAGAATTATCCATTATTTACGGCACACCCTGTATATATTTTACAATCAACAGAAAGGTGCAGTGGAAATCTGCATTGGAAATTATACCGAGTTTAAAAATATCTAACGTTCCACAATATTCTCGACGTTTTAGGTTTATTAATCTTATCATGCGTTTCTGCTTTATAAAGGTCCTATAAATATTCAGTCCTTCTCGCAATAGGTTATAGTAAGATAGCGTTATATTCACCAGGGAACAGTACGTTTATAAAGAATATTTTTCTTCGTATACTTCATGAAATTGTATAATTACGGTACTATATACAACATTGTACACAATCTGAAACCTTTATAAAAAATAGAAGTGTTTCCGCTACATGTGTCAGATAGCCTTTGGAATAATTTATAGTTGTTTAATAATAGAGTCGTGGAGAAATATTAGATATTCTGAATTTGAAACAATACGAAATACAGTATCTCTCATGAATATACCTAACTGTTGAAATATGACAATTTTTTCAGTAAATAATAAATATATGTAGTGTACTACCTGACTTAAATTGTTTGAAAAAAATTTTAATACTGTAAAATATTTTTAAAACTATATCTATATTTTTACTTCTTCTTATTCACAATGTTTTGCAGATGTTTTGTCAATTATTCTAGTTGGCCTATCTTTGCTGCATACCACGTCTGACAGCACTACACCACTTATTATAGCTGTTGCCTATTAGGCACACCCTCGCCAAAATCGTTTGCCGTCTCCTTGATGATATTATTGTTTAACCTAGGAGAATCGATCTATGTTGAAAAATCTAAAGAATCGACTTAAAAAAAATTCATCTAAAAAGACGTTATAGAACACAACTAATCAAATTTCCGGCATCAGCGCTGAAACTTTTCGACATCCACGAAGACGCGTTGTACCAACAGTAAAAGTTTCGACAGTACGCCGAAATCTGATTAAATATTAAGTGGGAAAACGAGAAAACTGACAAAAGCGCGTACCCTCTAATACTATAAGATCCGGTAGCTTATTCGTACAGATATCTATTTTTTTACAAGCTTTTATTTAACTTGCTTTGTTTATATGTATGTTAGTTAGCTTGTATATTAGTATGTTTAGTTCAAATATTGCAAGACAATTTTGAACCACTTAACGACGTTCAGTTGAACTTTTGCATACACGTGTAGTTTCGATGGCAATACAATAATAGAGTTCAAACAAGTGTGATTTTTAGTTTTTAAACTATAATATGATGTGTATTCACTCACACATTTCATTCTAAGAAGTGGCGAAGGATTTGGTTTAAACTATAATTTTTACATCGGATATTGTATTCACTCAGACGTTGAATTCTAAGTAATGACGAAGTAAAGACAACGCAATGAATATATAATAATTAAAGCGTAACTAAAAAATTAAAAGTAGAAAAGACTTTTTAAAGAAAAGCTTTTATTATTATTTAGATGTACTAAAACGAAAAAAATTGCTTATGTTGAATTAATTGTCTTTAAAGCTTGTCGCATGAATAAAAAAAAATAATGCCTGTATGAACTTCTCGCGCGCGACATACAATTAATTCAACATACCTTTTTTTTTTTCGTTTTAATACACCTAAATAGTAATAAAAGCTTCTTTTAAAAATTTTTTTTATTAATAAAATGTTATTTAAATGATAGATTAACGCATCATCCACAGTGAGAGTAGTTAATTCAATTACTGGCAACTATTTTATTTTAATTATTTATTTTTTGTTTCAATTTAGTATAAAACTGTTTGAAGAACCGCCATGATCGTAAATAATATAGGTCCAAAAAAAAAGTCTTGTCTACTTTTCTGAGGTATTTTGACACGATAAATCCAATAAATTTTTCTATCGTATCAGTTTTTCTCTATCACTTATTTTATCCCCTAAAAAGGGGCTCTAATCCAACTTTTCTGAAGTATTTTGACGCGCTGAAGCTAATTTTGGGCAAAAAAAAATTCTATCGTATCATTTCTCTCTTTATCATTTAAAATAAGATTATTTACATGGCATCATATATGCACATCTATTGCAACATACATTTTATAAGAAAGTTCCTTCTGCGTGACAGTTATTACAGATCTCAGCAAACATTTAGGTATTATTTCACGTCAAAACTACCTAAATTATGTATAATAAATTTAGTAGCAAAATTAGAATCAAAGATGTTTTGGTAACATTTACATTGACGCTACGTGGAATCGATATAAGTAGAGAATAAGATGACGTCGAAATTTAGTTTTATCGACTAAGACAGGTAAAATTTTGCATAAATCGTACTTGTACGTTTGGTTACTAATACCTGTTTAGGATAATTTTACTTAAATTCGACATCGAGTTGACTGGCTTTAGGAAGAATCTACGGACATATGTGAAATTGGAAAATGACACCATGAGGAAAAAAATAAGATTTTTTTATTCATTTGGTATTTTCCTCTATAAATAGTCGAAATATTGTTTTCAGTCACCTATAAAATTGAAGCTAACTCACGATAACGATACAAAATGAATGTGGTAACTAAAATAAATCCAGTTTATAAGTATTTGCAGTTCTCGCTTGTTGAAATCAATGTGTCGAACATTTTTTTGTGCATAGTAGCAGCTGTATTTCGTAAAATAACAACGCGCCTCTAAAATATTCATCTATAAGGAAATTCCTCTTGCCAAATAAAGAAATTATAGTAATAGTTTGAGCCGAAAGTATGCTATACTTGTTAAATATGAGTTTACAGATATAATTATGTATTCTTTTTACCTTTTCATCAGTTCGTTTCCATACATACACATTTTGCAAATTTCAATTTAGAGTTATACTTTAACTGTGCTGAGAAAATATGTCGTCTTGTACTAATTAGACTTAAAATGATCTACGTATTTTATAGGTAAAAATTATCACAGGTCAAGTTACCCTAAAATTTACGACATTTTGGTTAACTTTACCTATTGAAAGTATGATGTTAATCAAATAATTACTTGTAGGTAAATATAACCTATTTATGTTATCTTACTTTTGAATATAGTATCTATTGGTAAATTCTACCTATTAAGTGTAAATTTTAACTCGGCTAGTGTATTGTTGTGTTGACAAATGAGTGAGTCGAAAGTGTCACACATACTGCACCTGAGATTTTATACGTTTCTCTTTCCGACATTTTTACCTTTGTGTATTGACACCATGAATTATCTAACTTATCGGCTTGTTATCCATACTACGTTAATGGCTTCTATAGTAATATTTACTATAATAATAAATTTAGAATTCAATTGAAAAGATTTATTTCAAATGTGCACAGTCATGTAAAAATATAAATTAATAATATAATTTTTGTTATTGTTTTTTATCATATCCATGACGATATTTAATATGTAAGTGAATACGCTACATATCCTCTATGGTCAAAATCGTGCATTAACTGTCAAGCTGTCAAAGTCAGTCGACATACGCGAAGTGCTCTCGGGAACTTCACCATCCCGAAAATCAGATTCGACCACATCCACATAGATTTGGTAGGACCATTACCTCCATCCAAAGGTAACTCTTACATTCTTACGGTGATTGAACGATTCACTAGGTGGCCGGAAGCGTACCCTCTTCGCGACATCACAGCAGAAACAGTTGCGCGTACTTTATTTCAAAACTTTGTTTGTCGATTCGGTGTTCCCTTGTCAGTAACGACTGATCAAGGAGTACAATTCGAGTCAAGATTATTTAATGAATTTGCAAAGTTTTTAGGTTTTCATAGAATACGTACAACTGCATATCACCCCCAGGGCAACTCTTTAATTGAAAAGATTTATTTCAAATGTGCACAGTCATGTAAAAATATAAATTAATAATATAATTTTTGTTATTGTTTTTTATCATATCCATGACGATATTTAATATGTAAGTGAATACGCTACATATCCTCCCCCCCTACAACGAAGTAACCAACTTACCAGAGTATCAATAATAAAACAATGAGCTTTAAAAAAGAAAAGTCAGAAATTGCGGTTAAATGACATTAGTAAAAATGAAATAATTAGTCGATAATAATAATTTACATATTCAATTATAGATAATTAATGCATTTAATATTTAATAGTTTTCTTTGGTCACTAATTATTGTTCACCAATCATGGTGTATACAATATTCAGAAAAGATTATGGTTTTGACTTCCGGGATCACCAATTATGGCTTTAACTTCGGGGTTACCAATTTATGGAATTAATCCATTTAATAAATATATCTTCATTCATTATAATAATAATAACTAATTCAATAAAAGAATATTTTTGGGAATGAAAAGGAAAGTTCACAATCAAACGTCCTATATAGCATCAAGATTGAGAATTTTTCATTAATTAAAATTGAATATTAAAATAGCAAAAAATAATTGATACATTGATAAGATGGTTTAAAATGCAGGGAGTTATATAGCTATAGTACTCACTTACACAGGCACAAAGTAAATATCAATTTGTACGGAGTTATGTATTGTTAGTCCAAGTTTCATGGTTAGGGAATTCAATGTGTCGGCAAGGTCATCAGGATGCAGCGGGGAATCAACCAGCATCTATAACGTTTCTAAAATCATGACTTCTTGTAGGTTCCGTTTATCAAATACGAATTCATTACTTGCAGTCATGGGATCTCAGCATACGGCATATTTAAAATGTGGATACCTTGGTCCTCGGATATTGCATCTTATTTAATCATCTTTGGCATGTTAATGACTTTGACGTTGCGATTGAAAATTCCATAAATAAATTGGTACTTGAAATATTATTTAGTATTAGATTTTGTCTCTTTTTTGGGGCTCGGCATACGCGCTGCAGTTTCAGCTTTGGGTAGATCCACAATTTTAAAGCCATCAAAAAGTTCTGATCGACTTCAGAAAAACAAGGTTGAAAATAAGTTCTTGCTGCTTGTTCATTCGGGGTCACCAAAATATAGTAATATTTACAATAATAATAAATTTAGAATTTAATTGAAAAGATTTATTTCAAATGTGCACAGTCATGTAAAAATATAAATTAATAATATAATTTTTGTTATTGTTTTTTATCATATCCATGACGATATTTAATATGTAAGTGAATACGCTACAGCTTCTTTTAATGATTGCAATAATCTTCAGATAATAACTAAACCACCTACCTAATTGTTAAAATTTTATAAATAAGTTAGGTGGGGGTTAGCTTCTGAATTACTATCTATGGTCAAGGTCACTTTGGGGTTTTGCCAGGTTACTGCTATTAGTGAGTTTAAAATTTATTTCTTCAGGCTAACTTTAAGGCCAGTTTGAGGATAATTGATTTAATTTAGGTATACATTACGTAGGATTTCCAACAAAATATACCGAGTGAGATATTCGACTATTAGGAATATTTTTAGTCGCTAAAAAGGTAATTAATACCTAATTATATTACCTATTTCGGCCTTATTGGAAATGTATCCTTGAAGTCATGCTTGGTAGATTTTTTTAGTAGCTTTTCACTCGCTACTTTCATTAAATTTACTTTCAAAGAAAATTGTGTATGAGGCAGATTCAGTGGTATTATTTACGTAAACTGAAATCCAAATTAAAACCAAGACCCAAAATGTTTGCTGGGGAAGCAGTGGTGTCTGCATACATCGTGGTGGGATAGCGTCATGTTGAATATAATTTAGTGAATCGTTAATATTAATTAACAACATGAGTCCTAATATTGAGCCTTGGGTTACATCATGAACATCCGAGTGAAATTCATTACATTTCACTATTAATCTTTGATTTTTTATATAGAAATTAACGCAACTTACAAGGTATCCCCGTATGTCAATGGCTTCTATTATTTTATTTCTGTCAATAGATTCGAAAGCTGTCGATAAATCAAAAAATGTGCAATCCTCCCTTAGTATACAGATGATTTACTGTTGAAGAAATCTTTTAGAATTTTAGTAAATTTTACTACATTACAATAAAATTTCCAAACATCTGTATCAACAAATCGATTAAATATTTGCACTTTGGTCTTACCACATAAATTTAGGTCTGACGATAAACAAAGTTTCCAAAGTACGTGTGTGTTTATTCACTTGTAGAGCACATATAAAAAATAAAACGTGGAATATGAAATTCAATAACAATGATAAATATTTTTGTTCCACAAGACATATGTTATATATGAATAACTCTTCGTGTTTCATATTTCATAGAACACGTTTGTCACGTCCCTAGCTCCCAGAGATTATATTCTGACAAATAACATACATGTTCTGGACTAGAATTTGAAACCAGGTATTGGATTTGATTGAATTTATTTCAGAATTATTATGAACTTTTTCGTTTTCATCTTATATAAGCATCTCAAAATGTCGTAATAATTTTTTTTTTAAATAGTGCACTATTATAATAAGTCAATCACTTGCAACATTTAAATATAACATTTTGATAGACAGAATATCATGAGCGTTATTATAATATATTTTTAGGTTCTAAAGGTACATTAGAGAATAAACGATACCGATCAATTTTTCTAATAAAATATATTAGAAATAATGATGAAATATATTAGAAAAAATGATACCTTATTAATCTGATGTTTTTCAAACAAAATATTTTGTTAGTGCAGTTATTACCAATCTGGAAAAGGGTAACTTTTCGCAGTTTTACATATTTAAATAGTACATTAGCCTGTTTACAATCACCGTGAAACAATTTTCTCACATATCAAGGTCTTTCAACTCTGTCAGTTAGTCAGTCTGTCTGTCTGACCATCTGTTGGTGCTATATCTGAAAGACTATTTGACAGAAATATTATTTTGGAAAATTCCCAGAATCACCTTTAACAAAACCAAGCTTTAAAAAAACCATTTCAAATATGAAAAATAGAAGCAGCCCCAGTAATCAACTTTTAAACGCGCATGTGTATATGAGAACTCGAACACGTATTGTGGGAAGCGACGCGGCTTGCTTTTTTGTTTATAACTTATTGCTAACTCGATTCGGTTGATCCCAACCAGCAAATTTGTTTTATAATTTAAACGTTATACGATTATTTTGTTTTATTGTTATTTTATTAATGCTTCTAAACTGCTAATTGATTATATTACAGTTGCAGAAAACACTATTTGATTGTGTGCAACTGAACTGTTTTATAAATTTATCATTAAAGCATTTTTACACCAAAATTATAAAATATCTTATAAAGCAGTTAAGAAATTATTTTAGAAACGTTTCTGTGACTAAGCTATAAAACATTTCAGCTTATAAAACTAAATTATTTTATAGTGATTTTTTAGTAACGTTCGGCAGTATTTTCAGCACCGTTATAAATATATATTAAAATTATTTTATAGTTGTTTCCTATTTTCTTATAAAACAATTATATTAAAGCACTATTTGGGACACTTTTTCTATTGAAAGTAAATTGTTGTTCCAGAGTCTGCTACATCTTTATTATATAGCTTTGCAATCTGCTGCAATATAGCAACGGCAATAAAGTGGTTACAAAATAAAATTGTTTACGTGAACATAAAAATGCTGCTGCTAACTATGCAATAAAATATATTCAAAGCAACGCACATATGCATGAAAAGCAACAAACAGCTATTTTCTGATATGAAGTGGGCTCTAACTAAATGGGTAGAACCGTATTGGAAGATTTTACTTTACGCATATAATTTTTCAAATTTTAAATTTTGTTTTTACCTCTGTAATGTCTAACAGTAAATATCTTTGCCTGCCTAGCAGAAAGTGTGCACCACATGAGTTATCAGAAAATTCTATGCTTTATAAAAAGTTCTGTATGAAGAAAAAGTAATTCCAATACTATAAAAAACGTTACCGATTCCGCCACATTGATCAACCATTAATCAAAATTCTACATGCATTTCCGTCGATTCTTATTTGAACTGTCCTCCTTCCTTACCTCTATATTCAAAGAATCATCCCAATCTTTCTATGTAGTACACAGCCTACTAACTAACATAACCTAACCTAATCTAGCTGTCATTATTATATTATTTATTTTTTCATTTAATTTAGGAGTGAAATTTTCTTGCCGAATCTCCCACATGATTTAATTAATTACCAGAAATTTTTTAAGCACTAGAGACATCACTAGTGAAAATTTTCATAAAACGAGCGAGGGTGTTAAAATGAAAACTTAATACGCAATTTAATGGTAATAGTTACAATAAATTATAGTTTTCATCAAAATGTTTGTTCCGGTTATTTTTACAGTTATTTTTCTTCGCTTATAATAAGTTATAATAAGTTATAACAAAAATGCAAAATAAGACATTTGTGAAAAAAAATTGTTATATTTTCCATTTAACCCATCACAGACTGGCGTTGCCATAGGGCAACGCTATTCCTAGTTGATAACAAAGGTATCTACAATAAATTTCGTACAATATTTTACAGATATCTGTCTAAGGTTAGGTCACAAAATGTTACTGTTTGCACCAATCAAATGCAGAGGGCGCTGTCATCATTTAGCCTGTTGCTATTGTTTTATTTTTCAGTGAGTGATATTTTGTGAGAGTAAAATGGACATAAACTTTGTGTAAGTATTACTTGTATCAACCATTTATCATTTTGAAAGGCCATGGTTACTAGAAAATTTCAACCAACGTTCAGTCTAGACGTAACTAACATTTGTATAGTTTTAACTAAATTGATATTCCATTTATATTGTTTTTAACCTAGTTGTTGCCATATGGCAACGCTAGTCCTATAAGGCCACGTGTTTATAAAGTGTTTTTGTTTGTCACGGGGGAGGTTTGACCATTGGAGAAGCATTACAAATTGCTTATTCAGACGACCTTGATGTCCGAAACATTTATATCGAACCGCCAGATCCCAGTGAATTAACAGATGAGGACTCCGGTGATGAAGATGAGGGGGGACTAATTGACAACTTATCTAGAAATCAACTAAATGCCCCAGCTCAATTAGAGATTCTACAGAATATCACCCATGAAGATGATGACGAATTCGTTAAAAATCAGAGCGATGCTGAACTTATGGAGATGGATGCTGACGAACACAATGAAGATATCGGAAATCGTGACCATGAAGAAAGTGAAGCTGATGAAGTAGAAGAAAATATTAAAAATACACAAGCTCAAACGCAAGCAAAAAAAATTGATTACAGTAAGATGGAGTGGAAAGAATGGGACCTCGTAGCAACACCAAAAAAATTTCCAAACGCAGACTATGAGACTTTTAAAACTTTGACACCTGTAGAAATGTTTGAGATGTTCTTTGATGATGACATAGTTGAATATTTAGTATCAGAGTCGACGAAATATGCTCAGTTCAAAAATGAACAAAATCCCCAAATTACTAAAGAAGAAATGCGATGCTTTTTAGCAGTATTGATAATATCAGGCTATAACTGGTTACCTGGCAAAAAATGTTATTGGAATACTGATGGGGACATGGGTAACAACCTTGTTAGAGATGCCATAAGAAGAGATAGGTTTCTCACGATTTGGAAATATTTTCATTTGGCTGATAATAATTTTGTCATTCAGTCTGACAAGTACTATAAACTCAGGCTGCCTATCGAAAAATTGCAACAAAAATTTATGCATTACTATGTACCTGAAAGAGAACTGAATTATGATGAGTCCATGGTGAAGTATTTTGGACGACATTCTTGCAAACATTTTATAAAAGGCAAGCCCATACGCTTCGGCTACAAGGTTTGGTGTGTAAACGGGAAAAGCGGTTATCTCATAAACTTTATGGTGTACCAAGGAAATGATCCAAAATCCAATGACAATTACCGGGTAGTGTTTGGAGTATCTACTGCACCATTTGTCCCCTTGCTTGAGGAACTACCCGATGAAAAGCGAAACTTACGTTATTCCTTATTTAGTGATAACCTCTTCACTAGTTTTCATTTATTAGCCCACTTCAAGCAACTAGGGTATGAAGTCACTGGTACTATGAGAGAAAATCGCATCCCAAAGAACTGTCCAATAATTTCAAAAAAAGAAATGAAAAAGAAAAACAGGGGAGAAGTCGCATCTTTATTAGATCGTGAAAATGGCATCATTTTGGTTAGATGGGTTGACAACAATGTGGTCACCGTTGCCTCAACATCTGACGGAGTGTCCCCGATGGGTACCGTCAAACGTTATTCTCACAAAGAAAAAAGAAACATAAATGTTAAACGGCCGTCTAAAATAGGTAAATACAATTCTGCAATGGGCGGTACCGATCTCATGGATGAGAACATTTCCTCTACAGAATCGGCCTGCGATCAAAAAAAATGGTGGTGGTGTCTGTTCACATGGCTAGTAGATGTCACTGTGCAAAATGCTTGGGTTCTATATAAAAAGGCAGGAAATAAATTGACACAGTTAGAATTTAGAAGGGAAAACGTCAAAACATACTTAAAAAGATATAGGAACCCGCGTAATGTCGGGGGTAGGCCATCAAGGAGTGTATCAAGTAGGTCATGCAGCCGAGTTTCTGATGACATTAGGTACGACAATGTAGGACACTATCTGATCCCTGTACCAGATAATACAAAAAAAAAAATGCGCCGGCGAAAACTGCAAGTCTATTATGAGAAGTATGTGTATGACATGTGGCGTGGGACTGTGCTTGAACTGTAATTTGGAATTTCATACTAATTTGTAACGTTTTATAATAATTTTGTAATATTTTCATTAAAAATGCTTACATTTTAGGTGATATATATTTATTTAACCATTTGGCAATAGAGTTCTAAACCTGTCCTCTTTGGGGCCTAGCGTTGCCACATGGCAACACGAATTTTTATAAAAAATATTGAATTTTTGCTTATTTGCATGTAATATCTTGCAAAATTAGAATCAATCCAAGTATTTTTACAAAAATGGAAACTCCGTCCTTGATGGGTTAAGATACTGCCCCGTCACCTCTAGGACACATTATTTTATAGATGTTTTGTAAGAATCGCTTATAGTTTAATTATCTTAAAATGCTTGTATTTAACACAAAAGTATTTTATAGAAGGAAGCCATTATTTCATGAGTCCAGCGTTCGAGGTCGTAAATACGACAAGACATAAAAAGTTTAAAAATCACATTTTTATTAACATTTATGGCAGTTAATACATGCTATTTATAAAATTATGATGATTAAAACGAATTGGCATTAGACTTCATTACAAAAAATTTTGAAATGTGAAATCGATTTAGCTATTTTTGAGGTTATCTTGAATATATGAGCCAATCAGCCAATTCTGAGCTCGGATTCGGATTCAGGGCGCGAAAATACATTGGAATATACTAGTGTAGTACCCAGGCCAATTTTATTTTGTGGCTGTTATTTTTAATTTTTAATTTTTTAGTGTGCTACTCATAAAATCGTGGTTTTTGGTCTTTCAAATTATAATTTATTTTACTGTTTTTTAAATTAATGGTACAGTAGCACTATACATATTTAACCAATAACTTTAAGAACATGGCGAATGCACCAGGATAATGGTAGCAGAGTCCAAATATAAAATTTTAATTTAAAAAACTAAAAGACATGGTTTTTGATACCATATTATTGTATTGCTTCCAGAACTGCATAAGTTTACAAAGTTTCAAATCGATCCAACAATTAGTTGTGGGTGAAAAGTGATTTGTAAGATTGACCTACACTGTTACAGGTCAAGAAGCGTGGTAAAAATGCAAATATAGCAATTATACCTAAAAAATTAACTTATGTTCAAATAAATCCAAAAAAGAATAATATTGAACGTTGAATGGTTAAATGAAAACTGCTGAAAACTGCTGTAACCCACTACTGGATAGTTTATTTTGACATATTTATACGCGAGATCTGCCTGCACGATTTAAGAACAATATTCTTATTCATTCTCATTATCGTAATCGTTATCGTTACCATTATCTACTATTATCGTTATAATTATTATGATATTATTATGGTTATGGATAAGTTAGGGCTAGCGTTTCTGCGTTTACAGAGTAAAACGAGGATTGGTTAAGAGGAGACAACGCCCATCACAAAGTTTCATCTGTAAAGCTAAGGCTGAAGAGGGGCGAAGGGTAGGAAATGTCCCTATTATAGGTCATCTGCACGTGATGTCACAGCTAACCTCAAAAGTATGTGTTTCTTAAGATTTAAGAGTATTACGCAGCTGTTATTAAAATTTCTGCCTGGTTCTCGTATTTTCAACTAAAATTTAGTTCAGTGTAATGTTTATGAAGTTCTAAATACTTTGTCCTAATAAAATAGGACTCTTTTTGTATCAGCAATATTGAAAAATGATTTACGTGAATTTTTAAATATTTGCTTGGAGCCAGTACGGCTTCAAGCTAAAAATTCGTATACAAACATTAAAAATGAGAATAAACTTGAAAAATTTAAAAGCTAAGGTTATGTTGGTTGTAGATGCAGATGTAGTTGTTGATGCAGATGCCCTATGGGGCTCGTGCACCGTTTGACAGCTTGAAGGTCACACAGCACTTAACCTCAATCATTCTTCTTCTTCTAGTGCTGTCCCCTTAACAGAGGTTAGCGATCATTAATAAATGCAAAATTCCCAGCTGTATTTTTTTTTAAATTTTGCGTGCTATCAATTAGTAAAGTATGGGGCTCGTGCACCGTTTGACAGCCGACATTCTTGGAGGTCACACAACCTCGTTAACCTCAATAATTCTTCTTCTTCAAGTGCTGTCCCCTTAAAGGGCTCGTGGACCGTTTGACAGCCGACATTTTTGGAGGGAGGAGAAGGAGACACAACCTCAAATTTTTCGATTTCTCCATGTGCAGTTCATAGTTTTCTTGTGATTGTGACGTTGTGTCTCGTTCTCCTCCCTCCAAAAATGTCGGCTGTCAAACGGTGCACGAGCCCTTTAAAGGGACAGCACTAGAAGAAGAAGATTGATTGAAGTTAACGAGGTTGTGTGACCTCCAAGCTGTCAAACGGTACACGAGCCCCATTGTAGTGCTGTAGGTGGCACCATCTATTAAAAAGCACTATACTAAAAATCTTGACTGGGAAAAAGCAGTTTTTAGCCAAACGGCTGGCGTTATTAAACTGAAAAAAAGATATTCTTGTAAGTAAATGAATACTACACTTCTATGTAAGAATATTTTTAGCTAAAGCTTGTTTGTTAGGAAGATCTCTCTTCACAAGGGCTAATAAACAAGTTTTAGCTAAAAATGTTCTTCAATAGAAGTGTAGTATTCATTTACTTACAAGAATATCTTTTGATCTGTTTAATAACATGAGCCAGTTCGCCACAAAAATGTTTTTTGCTGGAATTTTTTTTAGTACAATGCTGTTTTAGTAGAGGGAGTCCAGAATTGCATAAGTTTACAAAGTTTTAAATCGATCCAACAATTAGTTGTGGGTGAAAAGTGAGTTGTAAGATTGACCTACAATGTTACAGGTCAAGAAGCGTGGTAAAAATGCAAATATAGCAATTATACATAAAAAAATAACTTATGTTCAAATATTTCCAAAAAAGAATAATATTGAACGTTGAATGGTTAAATGAAAACTGCTCAAAACTGCTGTAAACCACTACTGGATAGTTTATTTTGACATATTTATACGCGAGATCTGTCTGCACGATTTAAGAACAATATTCTTATTTATTATCGTCATCATAATCGTTATCGTTACCATTATCAGTATCGTTATAATTATTATGATATTATTATGGTTATGGTTATGGATAAGTTAGGGCTAGCGTTTACAGAGTAAATCAGGGATTAGTTAAGAGGAGACAACGCCAATCACAAAGTTTCATCGGTAAAGCTAAGGCTGAAGAGGGGTGAAGGGTAGGAAATGTCCCTATTATAGGTCATTTGCACGTGATGTCACAGCTAACCTCAAAAGTTGTGTTTGTTAAGATTTAAGAGTATTACGCAGCTGTTATTAAAATGTCTGCCTGGTTCTTGTATTTTCAACTAAAATTTAGTTCAGTGTAATATTTATGAAGTTCTAAATACTTTGTCCTAATAAAATAGGACTCTTTTGTAGGTTGGAAATCTAACCTGTAATCAGCAGTCTATTTTTATTAATCAACAATATTGAAAAATGATTTACGTGAATTTTTAAATATTTGCTTGGAGCCAGTACGGCTTCAAGCTAAAAATTCGTATACAAACATTAAAAATGAGAATAAACTTGAAAAATTTTAAATCTAAGGTTATGTTGGTTACATGATGCAGATGCCCTATTGTAGTGCTGTAGGTGGCACCATCTATTAAAAAGCACTGTACTAAAAATCTTGACTGGGGAAAGCAGTTTTTAGCCAAACGGCTGGCGTTATTAAACTGAAAAAAAGATATTCTTGTAAGTAAATGAATACTACACTTCTATTGAAGAATATTCGTTAGCTAAAGCTTGTTTGTTAGGAAGATCTCTCTTCACAATGGCTAATAAACAAGTTTTAGCTAAAAATGTTCTTCAATAGAAGTGTAGTATTCATTTACTTACAAGAAAATCTTTTGATCAGTTTAATAACATGTGCTCATGTTATTAAACATGAGCCAGTTCGCCAAAAAAATGCTTATTGCTGGATTTTTTTTTAGTACAATGCTGTTTTAGTAGATGGAGTCACTTCGATATAATTGAAAACGATTGCAAAAATAATTACATTTATAACCGATGCGAACTAATTTCGTGTATTTGAAGCTTGGTCTCGATGTGTTCTTGACCTTTTAGGCGTAATTTAAGTAGATAGAGCAATAGTAAAGAAAGTACGAACGCCAAAACTAGACAACCAACACAACAGCTCTCTGTACTTTATTGGCTCATTTCCGGCCAGTCCCCTCTGATTTGAACGCGTTGCTCCCTTTTAATGTGTAAAAATTATATATTTAAATTATTTTTTTTATATACCTGCCGCCATCCTGAAATAATAGTAAGGATAATTTGAGTTTGAATCATCTTACATGTTCATAGTTAGTAATTTCTTTTAAATGCCAAAAGACATGATTCCAAAGACATATAATATTAATTAACTAACAAACCAGAAAACAACAATTATTTAAATTTGTACCTAATTATCATGTTAATAACAACTGTAATTGAAGAAAACATCATCTTCCTTAAAATAAACACATCTTCATGAAAGTTCGTGCCACGTCTATGTGGTCGCGTCTGCTGCGGCTTTCGTGAATAATAACTAGATTCCCTTTTCCACAATAGAGACGGCTACGTGGATATATATCGAAGTTACTGAAACTTTGTGTTTGTATAAGGTGTAACGAAAACTTTGTCTGTGTGAAACTAATTTTCCTCGAAATGTGAATAAAATAACCGAAAGGATTTTCTTTAGAGCTTAAAAATTCCATTTCGTTGTCCGTAGTTTTTAAAATTGTTTTAAACGTTTGCATTTTAATTTTACGTTATTTTCATGCCACGCTTTAAGGGAAACTTTAAGCTAGATGTAATGGCGGCGCCATTATTTTTAAATATACAAAGAAACTCGTTTAAAGTTGGACGATGCAACAAATTAATAGTAAAATGAAGAAGTAATTAAATGACACAATACTACTCTATTATATTGTTACATAATAATTTACAACGTTGTTGTTTGACCAGTTTATCTTCAATTATGTTTTTGTCATGCAAAGAGTATGAGGTGGGTAGCAATGTAAAAAGTGCCCCCGCACCTACCGAACTAAAATGGCTTCCATAAGATGTCTCGTATGCTGACTGTCTTGTGTACAAAGTTTTAAGCTCGTGGACTCGTGCATGGGGTGGAAAAAAAAAAAACTTACCCTTGAATGTTTTATTTTTTTTCTCACCTCCCATTTGACGGATCACTTTGTAATTTGGCACAAATAATATTAGTGTTAGGATAGTTTATTTTAAAAAATGTTACTCTTCTACGATGATTTTATGCATTAAAAAAAAATTAATATATTTTTTCAATGGCCTGAAGGGTGACTACCCTGTTTGACACTATTACCATATTTTGATATAATATGTGTTTAAACTATAACTAGCACATATAAAAGTTACAGTTTTATTAATGCGGTGGAACAGGATAAAAATAAATAAAAATTATTTGAACTTGCAATGTTACGGGTATATTATTTAATATGTAGATAGGTAATCATATAATTCATTCATGTTTAGTTATTTCACTTCAGATAAGACATCGCAAAGAAAAAGAAGAACAAGAAAAGCGACGTCAAGAAGAAAAAGAAGAGCAAGAAAGAAGACGTCAAGAGGAAGAAAGGCGGCGTCAAGAAGAAAGACACGAATTGAAGGAAATAATGGAAGACCTGGAAACAAGGCATCAAGAGGAGAAAGAAGAACAAGAAAGACAACGCCAAGAAGAAAAAGAGGAACAAGAAAGACGCCAGGAAGAACTGAGGAAAATCCTGAGTGATCAAATGAAAATCCAACAAGATGCTATGAATTCAGTCACTAACGAAATCAAAGAAGATATAAACAAGGTCGAAGATTAAGTAGGTGTGGTCAAGTCAGTCAAGTCAAAGGGGAAGTAAGCGGCATCAAAGAAAATATGAGTGAGGTCGAAGGAGAAGTGGAGCGCCTTAAACGACTTGAGAGAGAAAGGAGGCCAGCTGGTAGCATCATCAGGTCCTCGTGTAAAACCTCCCTCATTTGACGGCCAAAGCTCATGGACAACGTACAAGAGACAATTTGAGGCAGCTGCAAGTGCGAATAACTGGAATAATGAGGAAAAGACTATGGCATTAGTTCTGGTGCTAAGGCGCCAAGCCTCAGAGTTACTTCAGACCATCCCGGTGGAGAACCAAAGGGACTTCAAAGTCTTGATAGCTGCATTAGACTTGACATATGGCGACCAACACTTTACCCAAGTATACCAGGCTTTGCTAAAATCAAGGACGTACAGGGATGGGGAAAGCTTACAAGAATTCGAAGCTGCGATACAGAGACTGGCACATCTGACATATCCGAGTGCACCAAGAGAATTTCAGGAATGATTAACCGTGGGAGCCTTTTTAGATGGCATCAGGCCCGAAGAGGTCAGGCGAATTCTTAGAATATCGCGGCATGAAAGTATTAGCGAGGCTTTGGTGGGAGCCCTCGAAGTAGAAGCTGCCTTTAAAGACACCCCGTGGTCAGAAGTGAGTGCTGCGACAGTTAAAGAGGCACAATATAAAATAAGTCATTTTTCAATTGGCTGCCGCACCGCTGACTACTCACGCCTCCGCTCTGCCGTAGCCGCATCTGTCTTACAAATCTGCGAAGCTACATCTCATACTGTTACGTTCTCATATATAGTATCTTATCTCCGGAATTTTAAGTGTGTGTATCGTACTCGTGGTTTTCTTATGTTGTTTGTATTGTACCTAATACTTAATTTTTCCCCTTTTTAAAAAACTTAGATAGTAGTTAGTGTTATGCACGAAATGGAAAGTTCTACAACTGATAGCAATAGTTCTGAGAGCAAAATCAGCTCACTTAATTTAAAACGCAAAAACAGTAACAATGTATAATATGTAAAAAAAATTGGAGGTATTTTAATGGAATCAACCAATAAAACTTTCTTTATTGCCACAGTTAGATGAGAAAGTGACTTGGACAAATAATTTTGTTTTTTATGAGTTATCATGTTCCTAACGGTTTATAAAATAGATGTCTTATAAATGTTCGTATGTAATAATAATAACAGCCCGTCTAATGCTCTAAGTGAATCTCATTGCGACCACAAAGCCTTCAATCCTACTCCTTTGTTTGAGACATCCTTCCATTCTGGTCGGGTTCCTTTTTCCTTTGCTCGCAATATGGGTCCAATTTCTGCATCACTTAGTTACTCTTGTCTGAATGAATTATATGATTACCTATCTAAATATTAAATAATATACTCGTAATATTGCAAGTTCAGACAATTTTTATTTATTTTTACCCTGTTACACCGCATTAATAAAACTATTACTGTTATATGTTATAGTTATAGTTTAAATACATATTATATCAAAATATGGTAATAGTGTCAAACAGGGTAGTCACCCTTCAGGCCATTGAAAAAATGTATTAATTTTTTTTAATGCATAAAATCATTGTAGAAGAGTAATATTTTTTAATATAAACCCTACTAACACTAATATTATTTGTGCCAAATTACAAGGCGATCCGTCAAATAGGAAGTGAGAAAAAAAATGAAACATTTAGGGGTAAATAATTTTTTTTCCACCCCATGCAGAGTCCACGAGCTTAAAACTTTGTACCAAGACAGTCAGCATACGAGACATCTTATGGAAGCCATTTTAGTTCGGTAGGTGCGGGGGTACTTCTTACATTGCTACCCGCTCATACTCTTTCAAATATTAAATTTGTACTTGAAAGGAAAGAGAATGATAAATATCTTTAACAAAGAGTTTGTGAAGATAATACAGAAAATGCACAATTGATTCACAGTAGCTGAAATATACAGAAAACAAAGAAAATAAAATATAATATTCTTTCTGAGTAAATAAATACCGGGTGACTGCGATATACGTACTGTAACGGTACATTTATTAATGTCCGTTACAATCAATTAATACTTAAGTATGCCTTAGAAACTCTAGTAAATTAATTATGGCTCTGGTTGAGAAATCGCAATTTTCTTCACAATTGTACCTTACGTTTCATCAATACCTTTTTTCATAGAGGTCACTGGAGTTAGTCATTTTAAAATTTGAGTAGCGCAGCGGTTACCTCGTTTCATGTGCCGGCTAACGACCTTCTCTTTTGTCTGGTAGATGTTCCAATTGAAACAATTATTTTCTTGGTATGGTTTTTAGTATGATTTTGTCTTATGTTGTAATTAATTGAGTTTTAGTGAGGTCGCATATTGAATGCATATTAGATGCAATGCATATTGGATTTGGAATAAAATTTGGAACTAATATAATGCCTGCAGTACACTCTCGCCGAGGCGTTGCGAGGGCAGGCGAGCGCGAGAGTATACTTGCTGCTCTCGCATCGCCCCGTGCGCCCTCGCCTTGTCTAGTTAATGCACTCGCCTGCCCTCGCAACGCCTCGCAACGCCTCGGCGATAGTGATGGTAAGACCCGGCTCATTTGAGTGAACCGGGTCTTACCAGGTCAATCACTCAAATGACCCGTTCATGAAGATTCGTTCATATGACCCGGTAGGTACATGGTCATGAATTACAGAGAGAAGCACCTCGCGATGAGATCTGTTTCGTCGTTCATTCCCGTGCAGCGGCTGGTCTTTTGATGTATTTTCTTTTGTATTAAGCACTTTCCCCCGAAAATAATTTAGTGTGGAGTAACGCGGAACTTTTATATATTTTTTAAATAAATCAATAAAAGGTACCGACACTATTTAAAGTCAACATTATCAATTTCCAAGTTTATAAATTATGACTGCATTTCATCTCGCTGAATTATGAAACATTTTGAAAATAATAATATATTTTCTATTACAATTCAGAGCATACATTTGTTATATTATACCTTCTTTTAAAATTTTGTTTGCGAGATGATCTGTTGGTTCTCGTTCGCCGCGCACCGCTCGTGAATATCTTAGTAGAAAATACCATCCGAAGTTCCGTGTTCGGTCAGGTCATATGAACGATAGGGTCACGGAGAGTGATCGAATCGTTCACAGGTCTTTTGGAAGACCCGTTCATTGTGAACGGGTCGTTCATGAACGACACATCACTACTCGGCGAGAGTGTACTTGCTACGCTCGCATCGCCCCGTGCGCCCTCGCTTCGCCTCGCCTCGCCTCGTTAACGCTCCGATTTGTGTCGGTTTTTTGGCCACGAGTCAAAGGGAACACAAGCCGCGAGGCCGAGGGCACCTAGTATATTCTCACTTGCTCTCGACTGGGGGAGCTGAATTTTTGCAAAAAGGGCAATTGTTAATTAAAACTTTGTTGCAACTTACCTAATTGACGAAAAAATTTGAAAATTATCGACCATAAAGATCTTCCAGATGAATTCAGAAAAAAATATTACGTCGAAACGCGACAAAACTCAAAGGCAAATTTTTACTCTAGTGTTTATCCAGTCGTTCTAATTAATCGTACTAATTAACTAATCGCTCTAATTAAGTTCTATCCAACAAAAATCAAGTATTGTGAGAACGTGAACAAAAATAAAAACTTATTTTATTTCCTCTCGTGAAAAGTGACTTTTATTTCAAACTTAACTCATATACAGGGTGTTCAAAATTCACGGAACAAAAAGTGGGTGATAGTGCAGTGTCTTCTGTGCACGAATTAATTACAGACAGACAGAAATTGATACCAAGATTCTTGTTTCGTTCATGGCCCGAAACAATAAAACTTTCTTTTGGCCCAATAAGGAAGATAGGCAGGAGCTGGAGCAAATTAAAAGATGCATCGGTTCCAATTTCATCAAAATATTTTAAAGTTTTAAATAACGATGAAATGACACACTTTTTAATCAAATATTTAATAAGTAGTACGTAGTAGATTTTGTAACTTCTTGTTTTATTTCATTTTTTTAAATAGGTATTAAACATTACAATTTTGTTCTATTTTGTTTTCATTTGATTATTTTCATATCAATTCGTAATTAGTAATTATTAGTAATTAGGTCATTCTGATGACGAGAGTCATTCTATGTCATTCCGATGATACATTGTTAACATAATTTTTGTACTACATTACACAAAAAAACGTTTGGAAACCATACTTCTTGGAGAAAAATTAAGTAAACTTAACCTGAGAAACCTAAAATCTGGTGCCCTAAAACATCATACATAGTTTAGAAGCATTTATAAAGTTAATTTGCTTATTGATTTATTAATTTTCTTTAAAAATATGGTCTGGCTGGGTTACTAGGCTACAGATGAGGGGGTTGATTACCGTTCTGCAAAGATTATCTCATAACTAACATATTCTGAGAATTTTATCGATTTGGATTTCTGGAATAATATTGTAACAAATATTTTTTTATAGTCAAGGGAATATTTTGATGTCCATTTCATGTAATTTTCTTTATGGGCATTTTTCATATGCTTAACCGGCTACACCCTTTATTAATTGAGGCATGTTTCATTGTTATGCAGTGAGGTAAATAATAATAATTAAAATCACATTTAAATTTTCAACACTCACTATTTCGATGAATTGTTTTCATCCACCATCTTCTTGGTTTCCAAGGATTTTCAATTTTATATTTTTTGTATATATGCACATAATTAAAATATGCAAACGCACAATAAGCTGCAGCAGCGGCAATTTCAGCAACGTCCATGTCATTATTAGAAAATATTATTTTCAACGTAATTTTTTTCTTTAAAATGCTAGGAATCATGTCATGTAATTCAATACTTCGTCAGTATTAGCTAGAAGAGTAGTTGTTTTGATTGATTCTCCAATAATGAGTGTTTTTAAATATTTACCTAATTAGTATATTAGCGTGCCCAGATTAGGGCAACAATATACAGAAAGTAGGTAATTTCGTAATAAATAAAAAAGTGTGTAAGTTGTGATTTGCTTAATACCTAAATAATATTTTCCAATCATGATAAAAGCAAATAAATAAAATTAATTAATTGTAAAAATATCCATGTCTTTCATTCACATTACTAAAAACAGAGACATTCGCCGAGCGGTCTCGGCGAGAGTGTACACATCGCCCTCGTGCTTCCTCACCTCTTGGTAAATGTCTCGCCGAGACATTCGCCGAGCGGTCTCGGCGAGAGTGTACTGCAGGCATAATGGTTTCAAGATACGTGTTGTAAGATTTAACGAGAAGTAAGTCTGGAATGGAAACAGAGCTGGGCAAATATCTACTTACAAATACCACATAAGTATTTAAATACTAGAAAGTATTTAAATACCAAGTATTTAAATACTTCTTGCAACAAGTATTTGTATTTATACTTGCAAATACTTTATCTGAAATATTTACTACTTAGTATTTGTGAAAATGATCCTAAAGTATTTATAAATACTTAAACTATTTAAATAACTGAGAAGTATTTAAATCCTTTTCTGACAGTATTTAAATACTTTCAGAAGTATTGGAACCTCAAAAGTATTTAAATAAATACAACAAATATAATCAAATACACCAGGGAGACAGGCAGATACTCGTCAAGAACGTCTTAATTCCCAGAAAGTTGGTTGAGAGCAGACATAGACAGTAAGTGTTAACTGTTAAGGTTAGGCTTTTGCAGAGTGAGGGAAATATGCGTTTATTTTCGGTTTATTATAAATAATTAAATAACCAAATATACTATAATCTTTAGAACTGTTTTAAATAATTGCTATTGTTCTAACGAATAGAACTATATATTTTTTTATTGTAAATTTCTGTTGTACTTGAATATCTTAGTTTGTCAATGAAAATAGTTCCTAATTTCATTATTAAAGTATGGCATTAACTATATACAAAGTTTATGATAAAAACTGTATATGGTTGTATTCCTTAGAGCAATGGGGAGTATTTGAAACTATTTTAAGGATTATACCATTTACGATTTTTTAAATATTTATAATAAACCGAAAATAAACGCATGTCTCCCTCTCACTCTGCATGTATATGTTTTGTGATTGTGACAGAGAACAGTTGAACTAGTGCCATAGTATATGTGCTATATTTGGGTATTTGCAGAAGACGCAAAGGTCTAGCTCTACGGATAAGTAAAAGTCCAGTACCCAACTAGAACTGATTAAGTATAGAGGTATTAAAATAGTGTTGTGGAAATTCATGAAAGTCATGAAACCTAAAATTTTGACACCTCAAATAGTCAAATAGTATTTAATATAATAATAAAAATGATAATGATAATATTAAGTCTCTATTTCTACAAAAATAGAAAATACAATTTGGCGAAGTTTAGCCATTAAAGGCTATTTTTATTACACTTATCTATGCTTCAAAATATTTCAGTGTTATCAAAGTGTTTAAATATTCAGAAAGTATTTAAATACTAAGTTTAAACTATTTAATTACTTTTGTTACTTATTATTTAAATACTTTTATCTATTGAAAATACTTAGTATTTAAATACTTTCAATTTTTTGAAAGTATTTAGTATTTAATATTTAAATATATTTTCAAAGTATTTGCCCAGCTCTGAATGGAAACTATTAGACAGAAAATTTCATGTCCCTGTAGTTCCTGACTGTCTAGATAATTATTTAAGTGGAGATAACATATCATCCAGATCTAGTCACGATGTCCCAAGATTCCATTAAATAATTAAATTACGGACTATCTGTTGTCGCGTAGGAATAATATTACTCGGCGCCATGCCACCCGGTACCGACCAGGAACCGTAAACAGAGGGAGGATAGCCAGTTCCCCATGCTGCAACGTTCGCCACTTACCGGCAAAGCTGTGACGTCACGGCGAGACCTAAATCTATTTACTGGTATTTACTGGTTTTTCTTTGTAAATATCATATGTACGTCTTGGTGTGTGTTTTATACATTACTTTAAGTTATAAAAACATTCTTAATTAGTGAAATTGTGTGCAGAAATAGGAGCCATGCTACTGCTTTCACTATTTTGGGCCTTTATAGGATTTAAAAGACAATTATTATTAATAGTGTTCTATGGTAATTTTATGTATATTATAGAAAGGACCAGAAACTTAATAATTCATGCACTCGACTAACATATTGTTATTATTCAGCGAAGAAAAATTCCGGGAACAAGGTGAGCCGTGTATGAAT
Organism: Rutpela maculata; assembly: GCA_936432065.2. Classification (NCBI taxonomy): domain Eukaryota; kingdom Metazoa; phylum Arthropoda; class Insecta; order Coleoptera; family Cerambycidae; genus Rutpela; species Rutpela maculata. Next base: position 102,132,521 of record OW386291.2, read on the forward strand.
GTAATAACACGTATGTTATAAAGAAATATTTTCCATGTTTTTCCAAAATCCAAAGTTCTGGTGTCTAAAATCATAAGAGGTGAATGGATAAACAGGTGCAAAAGGCATGATGCATTTAACCCAGATACAAGTTGGATTTGTTGGGTTCATTTTATGGTGACTACTGCGTTTAATCTATGCCGACGCGACTATGAACGAGACTTGCAAAATGAACTATAAGATAAAAATACGTTTTTTTTTAATTATATATGTTCCTATTTTTTCAAGATGTTTTATTATACTGGGTGTTAATTTTTATAATACTTGTTTTTCTTAACTTAATTTTTTGTTTAGATCATTTTTATCAAATTTTTCTGTTTTTTTTATTATATGTGTACCTAATTTTCCGAGATATTTTATTATACTGAGTGTTAATTTTTATAATACATATTTCTCATAATTTATTATTTTGTTTAGATCATATTTAACAGATTTTTCTGTGAATTGACTCAGAATCCACTGCAGATAAGATAATTTTTTATCAGATATTTTGTGAATATCAATATCCGCCGTATAAAAAAACAATGGTTCCTTGAAGCAAGCATTTAACTTCCATGACTTCCTTTTAAGAAATTTGACATAATTTTGTCAATTTTTGTCAGAAACTTCCACGCTTTACCTGCTTGTACTGTAATTCGCATGAATTTCAGGAATTTAAAAGATAATCAGGTTAAAGCAGATTCTAATTCAAACAGAAAAGAAAATCAAAAATTAAGTAAAATAAACTAAATAATATATTATAATTTGACATTAAGTGGAAAAGGAAAAAATTGCTACATTCTTGAAACTTTCCAGACACGTTTAGTTCACGATATTTATATACAGAAATACTGAAAATGTTGTATGCCTCAATTATTTCAATAAATTTTGCGTGTGAATTAATATTATTAAAAAATATGCTCCACACAATGCATTTTAAACGGCAGCGCGTTGGAATAGGCCGCGCGGATACATCATTGTAATGGCGACACCGTGCAGACAGATTTGCTTGATCTGGCTATCCTTGGCGTTTACAGTTCTTGGGTGGCGACCACTTCAGCAACGAACGTAATCAGCTGATCTCCAGGAAACCACTATAACCTCAAGCTCCCAACTTTGTTTTCCACCATATGCCCTGTGTTTTCACCATCGATAACTGATTTATTTTGGAAGCTAGCCACGTGGGGAGCCTTGTGCACATATATTTCAAGATAAGTATTTTTTATGCTTTATCGTACATTTCCCTACCTTGCCAAAAAAATTTTACCTACAAAATTTATAGTAAAATACTGCCTGAGTAGGATATTTTGTAATAACACTTACTTACTATTATTATGAAGTATTTGCACGTTTATATAGAAAAGTTAATACCTTTTAACTATTTCCAGCCAATATTAGCTTGGCTGTTTATAACTCTTACTCACGCTCTCGCCTCCGAAGTACTGGCTAGCCAAGGCCTAGTTTATCTTAAGTGGACCTTTTTCTGCCTATTTAATATATCCGTTTAGTTAATATTTACCTATTAGAGTTTATCATGGTTTTAGCTACCCTTAATTACCATATGCTATTCTAATTTGGTGCAATCTACTTAAAGCGCCCGTGTCTTCTTCGCCTTGGAAAGAATACCAACACGGATTTTGTGCGACCTAAAATACAGAGTCAATTGTAGAGCTTTTAAAAACTTAAAGATAATATTATCTAGCGCATATGTTTTGTATTGTGTACTGTATACCTATTAAGGAACACGAATCAAACTATATATCACATAGTATAGTGCATATATATTCTACGAAAAATAACAACAACCTCTATCTGAACTTTTTAACATTTTCTAAATCTCCCAGTGGAACAAACCAGTACGCTATATGTTTCAATTATTTGCTTAGACATGTCACCCCATATAAATTAGATTTCTTTGACATTAAAGTGACTTAGTTGTATCTTTTAGAGATATTTACTTGTAAAGTACAAGTGGCAATGTCATCGTGAGCTTGTCCAATTTTTACGTTATAATTTTGTTATCTATCAGTGATAGATTTTAACAGCTACCTAAAAAAGATTCACTTCCTATTTACACTAGTCACAGTACAAATACTTTGCACGATGATACGTTGGCCCAAATTTATTTTTTATTTTTTAGTACTAGTGCTCATGACCTAGTCGGTTTAATTTGGAGTTATCGCGCTGTTGCTGAGTGTAACTTAATTTCATATATCAGATCAGATCAAATGTTATAAACAAGGATCAGAGATTATAGGTGCTTTATTTCAATACAAGAAGAGGTTGCTATTTCCTGTTTAATGGTATTGCGAATTCAAAAGTTCTTATACAATAGAGAATAGGACATGTGGTAAGAAAATTTGCAAAATAAAGTAAATAATCTTTTGAAAAATAAACATATTCCAAAGCCAAATAATAGACATTGAAACAGAACACATATCTCAGGGAAATGAGTGGGTCAACAAGTCAAAATATGATATGATGTGAAATAATTATGGAATTAATGATATAGTAACAGTAACAGCATATTTTTTTAATGTAATTACAAATTCATTAAAGTATTTATTTTTCTATATTCTTTTAGCGTTTGATTTAAAATCTAAAGTGCTATTTTTATACAGATCTCTAAGACAACAAACAGGAGATTTTTCGCAATTCTTTACAATATTTTCGGTTTGAAATCTCTTTATAAGATCTAATTGGCTGTTCACAAAATTTGCAATATTTAGACTTAAAAATTTATCGCAATTGGACTTAAATTCATCTCGTCCAATGATAATTGAAGTTTTCCATTCATATTCATATTTTGCATCCTCAAATCTTCAAAAATCCTAAAAAAAATTATCTTAATTTTCTTCTGCGAGGAAAATTTTAGCACTGACAAAACTCTGAGTATCCACTGGCGAAGGTGGTAACACTACAATAATTTTACATGCAGGTGCTATATATGTTAATCTCTCTTGAATTAATCTATTTTTTCTGCGGAAGTTATTGTGGGAGCCCCCGTAGACTCTTTAAACAAACAACAAAGCAGCATCATAAAAATCAAAAAAGTTATAACAAGAGTGCGCGTATTCACATTTTTTAAATAGAAACATAGCCATTTTGTCACTGTAGTTGACCAGTAATTAACAAATATATCTCAAATACTATTTTTCGTTAATATATAAATGCTAAAATTTAACAGTTTATAGCATTTGTTTTAAAAAATATTGCACTTTAAACGATAAACACATTTTCAAAAAACCGTATAATATTTAATTTTTTCGACACCTCAATAAATATTAGTTTTAACAAATAACGCAAACTAAGCATAAATTGGGGATAAATTAATTTTTCTTTATTTACGTAGAATTAATAATTTCCGAGATATGGAAGTTTAAAGATGGCATCCGAACGTATATAAGACGCAGTATTTAGTTTAAATGTTGAATAACTATGACACTTTCGCAAAGAAACGAGTAAAGTTAAGATAATTAAGTAGCCTTTCAAATTATTTTTTAATTGTTTCTGTAGCAAATATATATTTTTTTGTTATTTATTATTTTAGGTTATGTTGAAAACAGATGGTTCAATAACATAAACCAAGAGTGGAGAATAAGTTTACATAGATTATATTATAATCATTAGAAATAAATCAGTTAAAGAATTCAAATTTACTTCTAAATTATCAAGCCGAAATTAACCCTTCACCACCACCTGTTTAAATTTTAATTTAAAAACTGTGAAAATCATAAAATAGTTATGTTCTATTCCGTATCAAAGTTTACAGGAATTGAAATATTTTTCTTCTAAAATGTTCCTCATAACTTTCTGATGCACTTTAGAGTGTCTTTAAATTTAATTTGCGGTACTCAGCGAATATTTCAAATACGGTTATCGATGTTCAAATGCGGTGACAGGAATTAATATATTAGGGGAAAACAAACAAGAGGTTAGCGGAGTTTTAACCAATGGCGGAGCTGGGGGTGGTGATAAAGCTGATAATATATTATTCCTTACACAATAATATTGTACTGTGATCGTGCATTGACTAAGGGTGGGGAATTCTTCACTGACACCGTTAACTTTTACCTTGGCGCTATTTAGTTGTTTTGACGTTCTTTGTGAGAACCTTTTCACAATATAATGAAATTCAAGAATTAGTTTATTAAGAATACATTTATTTTAGGTAAGCATATCTTAAATATAAAAAAGATTGTAAAACATTGTTTCGCTTCCAAAAGATCCATTAAAAATGCGTTTGGTTTTGTTATTTGTTCATTTTTACACCATCCTCAATATTTTTATGTAGGTAATAAGATCAATTAACCGGGCGAATGGGTGAAAGGCCATGGCAGGATAAGCTACTGAAAAGTGCCCCCTCACATATGGAAATGGAATGGTGTCCTAATATTGTATTTTATAACAGCGATCACTTCCACAAGATTTCATTCCTGTGTGGCTGAAGGTTTGAAATGGTTGCTTTACCATTAAACTGTCTTTCTCTATTTTTTTATCCACACTCACTGATCACGTAGAGCTTCGGACGTCTGATTATATGAGCAGCTTCTGTGGTATATCGTCATCTCCAGTCATTTATCTCCTGTAACATCCTACGTTACAATCTTGTAAGATTACGTACAATTATTATTTAAAGTTAGACTAATTCATGACACGCTATGTACAGCTGGTTGCCTAAACCATCATTCCAAGCAAATGAAAGTTATTAAACCCTTTGTGATTCTCCAGTTAAAAGCATTTTATATAACTAATACACTGAATTAAATAAAAGTGGAAATCAATAGAGCACGGGTTCACAAGCAAAGCATTGATAAATATATTGATCAAATTAATTAATCACTTTAGACACCTAGTTTTGATGCCTCGTGTAAATGATGCGTTGGTACTTTTGACATCTAAAATTTTATAAATTTATTTTAAGTACGATGTCGTTTCATATGAATTTATCCTGGTTAGTCCAACAATGATTTCCTGATAATTTTTAGGATTGATTTTCTTAAAAGAGATATATTACTTTCGAAGATAATCAACATTATAACCTATAATCTGTTTCAATTTCTTCTTCCCCTTTTGAATTTTATTTAAGTGATCAGTGGCCTGGTTAATTTAACATCTAAGATTTGCATATGCGTATGCCACCGCTATTACTTCCACGTCCAGTGGAAGTATAGTAACGACAAAAAACATTTTAAAAATTTTTATTGTTCAAATAGGCTTAGAGTTTCATGAAACGTCGAGATTTTAAGTTGAGCGAAAAAAAGATTTCTGTCTGTCGGTCTGTCGGTCTGTCTGTCGGTCTGTCTGTAACTTTTTTGTGCGCACGTTTACTCTGGAACCGTTTGAGATATTGACTTGAAATTTGGTACACATATGTACTTTAACGAGATCTGGAACTAGATTATATTTTCATCTTGTTCCGTCGAAGGGTTGGAGGGTAAATTGGGGTAAATTTGGGGTAAATAGGTAAATCAAGCAGGTAAAAATCCATAAAATTGGTATTTAGTATTTACAAGAGAAGCTAAGGGCTCAAAAAAATTTTTGGCATTAGCCACCCCCATTACCACCCCCACCCCATTTTTAAAGGGGATGAAAAGAAAATGTGATTTAGTGTGTGCACAAAAACCAGAAACCTCAAAATATTTTTTTACTTCATCCACCTCCACTACCACCTCCCTATCACCACCCCCATCCCACTAATGATTATGGGATTTTGGGATAGAGGATTTCAAATATTATATTATTAAAATTCCATAAACAATTATTTCCACTTACAAAATTTTTTCGTTGTGAGTGACTTGGATAGAAAGTCTGGATGTGGAAATAGAGATTCATTGGGCAGCGGTTTTTTTTTTTGTGGTTCACAAGCATAATTCACGTGGGGAAGCGGTGCCATTTTGTCATCCCATTTTGACGTGAAATTACATGGTAAAGCAGGATGTTTAGTTGTTTCTCTGTAAATTAGGAATTGCACCATAGGCTCTTGCTTATTTTAGAAACTAAATCGCACCCCCATAGCTCCCGTACGTGAGTAAAGTAGCATTAAATTTAAGTTATTTAATTTTTTTATGATATATGATATTTTTATATGATATTTTAAGGAATATTTATTCTTTTGATTTTTCCACCTCATACATAATTCATTTGAATTTTTACTGAGATGGGTGAACAAGAGCAAGAGTCTTACGCAAGAAATTTCAAATTTTCATTTTGTATATTTTCCTGATAAAGACATAAACCATATTAGTCACCGACGAAGATAAGTAGTTTCGAAGGATGAAATTTGCTAAGCAATATATCCAGGATCTTAGATGTTGACTGAGTTAGTCATATAACGATCGCCATTTTCCAGCCATCAAATAAATTACATCGTTGTGAATCTTTGTAAGGAAATATCACCAGGTATAATTTAATTTTACATGAAGCCAATTAAATCTAATTTTATTACAGAATCTTAAATGGAGATTATTTTTTTTTTTATCTAAATTATACTGAAATCTGATTTCTTCATTAGCATATTTTTGACTAAAAGTACAAGATTTAAATATATCAACATCTGGTTAGTTAAGATTTCTTATATTATTTTTGTATGGTCACAAAAGGTATAAAAGTGCCGTCACGAAAACTAAAAATTTTGCATCGAATTATGTCCCAAATGAATGATCCAGCTGATGTTAGTTTTTAAAAGAAATATAAGAAGGAATATCCAACTTTATTTTTAGAACCTGTTACGGAATCGGAAATTTTCAATATTATAATGAACTTAAAAAATAGTAATTCCTCCTGTGTACATGTTTAATATTGAATCAAGACTGTTGGTTTTGACAATGATATGTAAAACTAATTTAATTTTGAATTTATATACTTCTTGTCAACATATGTCAATTTAATGTAAAGTTACTGACTAAATAAATCTAGAGATAAATCTATTAAAAACCAGCGTCACATTTTCATAAAAGACATTGTTAATTTAAGTTTTAATTTATTTAAAAAATCTATAGATCTTATTGTAGCTCCTAGAACATTTTTGATAAATCTTTATTTAGCTGAAAATCGTTTTCCCTCCGTCTTAAAAAATGCAAACGTTTTTCCTTTATATAAAAAAGGTGATATTACCTACCTGAAAACTATAGACCAGTCTTATCAACCATTTCTAAAATTATATAGAGAGTTGTCTTTAACAGAATTGTCAAATTTGCAATAAGATATAAAATCTTTCGGAGTCAAAACTTGATTTTAGAAAAGGTCGTTCCACTGAAACTGCCATAATGGAGTTTTTGAACAAATTATACGATCATTTGGATAATAATGATAAATGTGTCGGTACATTCATGGATTTAAGTAAAGCCTTTGATTTAATAAATCACATATTACTTATTGAAAAGCTTGCAAGGTATGGATTAAGGGGCAAAGTGAATGACTGGTCAAATTAGAGAAATTCAAATTAAATTTTGGAGCTCCACAAGGATCAGTCCTTGGACCATTGCTTTTCTTGTTTTATGTGAATGATTTGCCTAATTTCTTTGAGGATTTTCTAATTATGTTTGCAGATGATAATTCTTATTTATGTTGCAAAAATACGTTTTCAGAGGCCTTAGTACACATACTAATATAACCAAATTTTCAAATTATTTTAAAGCAGATAAATTATTTTTAAATGTTTCTAAAACTGTTTTTATCATTTTTTCACTTAAAATCTCGACATATAACGAAAGTCACCTAGTTAGAATTGAAGGAAAATCAATGAACAATTACCATCAACTAAATTTCTTGGCGTGTACATAGGATAATGCATTTAGTTGGGAACCACATATTGATTCATTAGCAAAGAAACTTGCTCCCGTATGTTTTGCATTAATATCGGTTAACACAAATCTCTGGTAGATCACAGTTATGTCGCATTAGTAAGCACATTTTGTTTCAAGAGCATCATATGGAATTATGTTTTGGGGTTGTTAACGTCATTTTGAAAGAATATTCAAACTTCAAAAGAACGCAGTTCGTTACATAGCGGGTGTTTCTAAATATTCATCTTGTCGGAACATATTTAAAGACTTAAATGTATTAACTTTAATAAGTATTTATATTGTAGAAATAGTTCCGTATGTTAAAAAAAAACATATATTTCCGACTAATAATTTTAATCATATTCGTGAAAGAAATAACTTGAACACATCTTTCCACAATTTATCAAAATTTGAGGAGAGCCCCAATTACATGGGGATTAAATTATATAATAAAATTCCGAACTCCATTCAAAACGTGAATAATATGAAATTATTTAAAAGCCATCATTATTTGATAAATATGGGAAATATATCGTAATCCAAAACAACTTTAAGTCAAACTACTTCGTTTTTTGACATAATTGTTCAAGTGGCAGACCCATTTTGTCTCGCAGGTATGATAGCAGACAAGATTTTTCGGACATCAGGACATACATAAAAAAATGTCATCATTAATACTTTCAGTCAACGTTTTTTACATAGTTGAGATGCTTCTGTGCGTTGCGTTGTCATGCTACTCACATAGCAGACTTGCCATTCGCCAATTAGAAGTACAAATATAATACGAAAATTAACTTTACAAAGTTAATCAAATGCCATAAGCTTCATTAGTTAATAATGAAAATGGACAATAATGGCAATAGAGTAACAGGTATTGTTGTCTATAGCTTACTACTTAAATAAATACATCTTTTATAAGCTATGGTGATGAGCTGAATATTAAAAGTGTTTATTTGAATTTCTTTAATACACTTAATATTCAAAATAAAGAAAGATATATTAATTAAAGAGCCATTATCATTATAGTTTAAATTAAGTTATATAGTATAATTAGTATCGAAACTTGGTTCCTTATAACCCAGTAATGAGGTTCGCAAAATTGTGGATACCTTTTGGTTGCAATTATTTTTTTTTTAACAAATAGGTGCCTTAATATTGTATTTTGCAACTACTAATAAATAAAGACAAATTATTATTATTATTACTATCATTTAAATTTGTATATATCAATGAATTTCAACAGACTAGTAAGTACAGTTGTCACCGAGTTCCTCTTGCTTCCGCGCCACTGACTCCAGTTGAATTTTGTAGGAGCAAATTATCCTTACATTTTCCTAGTCACCAACCACACCTCGACTTCTGAACATCTTCCACAGCCCACATCATCCCTTTCAGTAAAGGCCGTGGAAACTGACGATAACAAAATTCTTTTTCATGCACTTTGCTTTGAGCTTTTCTTTAAAAGCATTTCAGAAGTACTAAAAATATTTTCTCCTCTCCAACAATCCACAAACAAACTTTATTTAGTTTTGCACTTGACAGATTTTAATATAATTTTCCGGAAATCTATTCTCGCACTGCCTATTCATTTAAGATAAAAAAATATGAATGGAGCTATTTGCAAGTGTTAAGATTTATTATTTTATAGTAATTGGTTAGAAAGATAAAAACGACTCTCAAAATATAAACTTCGTTCTTTGCTGCATGTTATGTTTTATTCACCAAAAGTAATTAAATATATTAAATGTGTTACCAACTAGGTTGAATGAATTTTAATAAACAATATTGTGTTCCCGAACTGACTGCGATAGATGAAAAACAAAATTTGTGTTATTATTCACAAATCAAAATTTTTATAGGTACACATTTTTTTAATATTCACACCTATATCTGAAAGTACTCATTTAATATTAAAAAATATATGTTGATATAAATACGGGAATTTTTAATAATCGAAGGATCAAATAGATTAATTATATACTATTTTTTCGTCGATTGTTTAAATATTTTTTTCTACTCACATGCTTTAATTCGTTTATTAGACATTCCTTACCTGTACTCTAATGACATTCATTACGATACAGATTTTCCATTACGATACAAGTTTATAACCAATAGAAACGCAAGAAACAGCAATATTCTGTTGATATCAACTATTGCCTTGAATATCTGACAGATCTCAAATTTATTAATTTTGACAAGTCATCTGTCATGTCATGCCATTTCAGAAATAAAATTTTATTTTTCTATTTCATTATGACTGGTCGTAGAAAAAATAGTATATTCAACTCACATTCAATGGCTATTAAGACACTCACATTCATTACGCATAATTCTCATGCTTGTGTCTTAATAGCTATCATTAAATAATTTGTGTATAATATACCATTTTTCTACTCCCATACTGGAATTCGTTTATTGGACATTCCCTACCTGTACTTTAATGAGATTCATTAAGATACAAATTTTCCATTAAGATACAAGTTTATAACCAATAGAAACGTGACACACAGCAATATTCTGTCAATATCAACTATTGCCTTAAACATCTGACAGATCTAAATTTTATCAATTTTGACAAGCCATACTTACTGAGTGTTCACCTAAAAAATTTTTAAACTTTGTGCTTCTTTCTATTAAAATCAATGAACACATGTGAAAGTGAAAGTAAAATTGAAATAACAATCCATAATATTTATATATAAGTTTCATTTTCATAATATTTCCTAAATTGTAAACTATAATAATTAATAAATTTTAGAAATAAAGTGTTAATTATTATGACTGGTAGAAAAAATGGTGTATGTAAGTCACATTTAATGGCTATTAAGACACTCGCATTTCGCATTCATTATGACATTCACCTACGGCTCATGTCATAATTCTCATACTCGTGTCTTAATAGCCATGATTAAATGGTCGTTGCATAATATACCATTAAAATATTTATATTATTACAATTCCCATATAGTCCATTTTCTCAACGCTAAAAATTCGCCAATGCTCTAACTTCCTTGACCTAAAACCAATTTTGATCATTTTTTTTTTTTAATTTCGAAATAAGTTTGTAGAAAAGTTCCCCATAGGTGAGAAGGTGTGCTTTTTATTTTTTTTATTGTTATTAACAAATAACTGTTTTCTTAATATACTCTTAATTAAGAAATTTATAACTCTTATATTTTTAAACAATTACCTGAAATCGGTTTTTGGAGCCGCAAATTACGAATTTAACCTCAAAATCGGTCTAAAGGCAAAATGGCGTCGAAATTCTAATTTTTTATCTCTTTTAATTTTTATTGCATGTCTGGGGGGTTTTGGGGTCGCTAATTACGAATTTGATATTAAAATTTAACCAAAACCAAAAATGGCGGATCCAAAATGGCGCAAAAGGATCAATTTTCTTTATTCAGATTTAATTTCAGATATAGGGGCTTTCAGGTGGCTGATTGAAATTGAATACGGTATCTAAAAAATGGTGGAAATGTATGATAGAAGAGTTAATGAGTATTTATAAGATATTACATTTTAATCGAAAAACCCCCAAACGTCTAGTAAAAAGAAAAAAAATTAAACGTTCGACACCATTTTGTAAACGCCCTTTTAGCTTTAGACCGATATTGAAGCCAGATTTGTAATCCGAACACCTTATGTTATCAAATGTTAGGCAATTGTTTAGAAATAAGAGAGTTTATACATTTTTTAATTAAGAGTAAGTATATAAAAAAAAGAAAACACTTATTTGTTAATAACAACTGAAAAAATAAAAAGCACACCTTCTCAGCTATGGGGAACTTTTCTATAAACTTTTTCCGAAATAAGAAAAAATTATTTTGATATAATTACGCAACTTCCTACTAAAATATTTGACGACCTAACGCTGGTTATCGTTGCTATAGTAACCGTTAGGAGGGAATAATTATATCAAAATAATTCGAAATTATAATTGATACAGGTGTGTTTTCGTTAATTTCTTATTTTAATCATGCCAGAACATACTTTACACGTGAATAATGATGTTTTATATATTAAGTAATACATTATATTTATTATTTAATATGCTGTAGAAAAATAAGGCATGCCCCGCTCTATCCTAAGGGGATTCGCGGCAAAGCTTTGTGATTTTTTACGTGTCTTATAACATTCTGGGCAACTATACCTACATATTTCACCGATAGGGACAAGTTTATCTTTATATCATTTTCAATTTTTATACTGTCCTCATCAGGAAAATTTGTTGTAAAAGGCACAATTTTTGGTTTATGCCATATTCAGTGTTCATTGGATTTAAAATAATCGAAAATACCTTTCAATTAGTCTCATAATTTTACTTGATAAGAAGAATAGGATGTTACCAAAAAGAAAACATTCATAATTGCACCTCATGCCAAGAAAAATGTGACAAAGACTCGATCTTTAAATTTCTATGTATAGACATTTAAACATCACGTATTAAAATAGTATTCATTTCTTCTACTTATTCATAAGTCATACTAGAGGTACCACATTATTAAAAAAAAATAGTCGGTTTTTAATCTAAAGCACTAGACAAACTAGACAAACTAACAAAAGAGTTGTCATGAACTGAAATTCCAGGAAGTTTTTACTTGAAAATTTAATTTTCATTCGTTACTGACGCTCTTGAAGTACATTGTTATAATACGATTACTGTGAACAAAATGAATTATATGTGGAAATAGCATAGTTAGCATTAAATGAGGGTGTTAAACTAGAAAACAAAACTGGAAAACGTGAACTCTTAAAGCTTGTTTTCTTAGACTGAAAAGTGCGATTTCTCTCAGGCGTGCATTCTCTCTCCCCGGACACTATCAATTTAAGATTTCTCTAATATATGGCTATGAAATTGTTTTCTGACAACACCCTTGAAGATTTACAGTACAATGGTTAGCGAAACTAACCAAACATATTGAAAGATTCATTTTCATAATCTAGAAAAATAATTCTAATTTGCGTTATTGCACATCCTGCTGAGTGTATGCTTTATTCTCGCACGGCGCGCTAGCACTCAATTTCGCTAATAAGAGTATTTTTATTTGGTTAATTCTACAAAAATCAGTTTTAGTTATAGCTTTATGAGAACTGAGGATTTTCTTCTAAGTTCTAAAATTGCTATGAAAAATTGGCATGTCTCCGTAAGTTAGTCTGTATATGCGGAATATTAACTGAGGTAAGGAAGCGTCAAGTTGAAAAGTGGAGTTAATGTGAAGCTGGCATCGACGTTATAAATTTATTAATAACTTTGTCAAACTAATTACCACCTCTGTTTTTTAGATATTCAGAGAGTGCTAAATAGATGCAAAATAATGGTACACATATCGCCATTAGCACCGATAGTTGTGGTGCTGTCAAGTTGTCAAAGAAATATTAATGGTAATTTACATATTCAGAGAGTGCCAAATGATGACATGCGTCCCATAATTAGCACCGATGGTGTGAAGTTGGCACCAAAATCATAAAATTTTGAGTAATTAATACACCAATTAGCACTTTTATCTTTTACATATTCTAAGGGTGTTAGATGGGTTTTATTTGATGATATAAATTTGATTATTAGGATCAATCGGCGCCATGTCAAGTTCAGACTTATTGTTGCAGTTTTAGTACGCCAATAGTTATTCAAGTTCTCAACTAGTACAGGAAAATATTGAAAAAAATCATCGTAACTCGAAAAAAAATTGTGCAGGCTTTAAACTTTGGTTATAAGTTTAAAATAGGCCAAAGTTCACGAAACAAAAAAATTTTGCTGTTTTACGAATCCGCGGTAAAAAGGGGTATTTTTAATAAAAAAAATCGACTTTTCTCTGTTTTCTCGGGAAACATGTCATTTGCAAAAGAAAAATAGTTCAAATGAAAGTTGTTTCTGGCAAGATTATCTTTAATTTAGTATTTTTAAATTAATTTTATAGCAATAATTAACCGAAATACGGCCATTTTTCGATGGGGGGGGGGGTGGAACTTTTCCTAAAGCAAGTATTTTAAAGCGTCACAACTTCTTTGTTTTTTATGCTATAAAAATAGGAAAATCATTTCAAAGACTAATTAATAGTTTTTCATTTTATAATTAAAAATACCCCTTTTCGCCCATATAGGTTCCCTAAACTATTTTATTTCGTGAACTTTGGCCTATTTTGAACCTATTACCAAGTTTAAGGTCTGCACAATTTTTTTCACGTTAAAGTAAAGTTTTCCTGTAAACTTGGAAACCAGAACTCTAAATTTCACATGAATTAGAAACAAAATTGTATATTAGGGGAAATCAATATAAAAAAATCATATAAAAACGTACTGCGGCATCATTTAAGCAATTAATACTTCACATTCAACATTGACAACTTACACAGAGCAGTAGTCCGTTTTAAATTTAACGCAATTCACTATTGAATGGCCTTTCAATAGTGTCTATTAAGCAAATAAAATTGCCAAACACTCCCTCGTTGTTTTCATTAGCAGAGCAATTGTCACGAGGCTCGCGAGCGAATAAATAAAAGGCACTTGCAGCTAACCATTTTAAATTAAAAATATCAGATAATTAGTAGAACACCGAACCTATAAAAACCCCGTCACAAATTATGCCGGAGCGAAAGGACGGCTGAACACGCGACCTGATGCTCAGGTGTTTTTAATTAAATACAGCCCCCGGCGACATGTCAATGTATAGCCGGGGTTCTTTATACCAATGAACTTTGCCACAGTCAAATTACGTCGTTTTTATAACTGCTAAAAAATATTACAAACTTAATTAGAGGGTTCATCATGGAAACATTTATAATGCCTGTCATTAGTCCAGCGGTTTTACTAACGATTCCAAATGGACCATTAAAGCGAGCAATTATTTTAGAGGTGCTTTAAAGTGGACCTTGCACCTAAAATTTGTTAACTATACGATTATTGATTTAGGTACAATTACCTACACAGATTTATTCTTGCGTTTTTTATGATATAATCAATCTATCTATACCGGGTGAAAACGATATCGTTTGCCCCTTGTTTTTCAAGACATCAAAATGAAACTCGGCATAGTTATTATGACGTAAAATTCCACATTTTGACGTATTTGAAGATTTTTCGGACTTCCGGTTTAGCCGGAAGTGACACCAATTCTTGATTTTTAAATGGAATTTTTATTTTCAGAATCCCGGGAAAATTCTCAATGGGTTTGAATTGTTTTGGTGAGTTTTTACTTGATTTTTTTAGAATCAAGTTTTGTTTCGAATTTAGATTAACTTTAAATCATCATAAATGACATAAAAAATAATGGGGAAATACAAATTTGACTTTTAATCAACAAATTTAATACCTAGGTGCATTCTAATCTTTCGAAATTAGTTTTTTGCAAGGAAGTCTTTTTTTTCAAATGGCACCACCCTGCAGCACCCCCTCAGTTAAATACAACTTTTCAAGACAAATACCACGGTACTGTCAAACCCAAAATCCATTGACTATTAAACTCAAGTAAACTCAAGTTACTTTTCCGGCTTAGGCCGGGAAAGAAACTTTCCCGGACTGTTTTCTGATAGTTGCTTATCAACGGACCAAAATACTAGAATAGCGTATTTTGGGATCTGCGCCGAGAAAGTAGACATTTTTGATAGATTTCAGAAAAAATTATTCCGTCGTCGTGGTTATATTTGTAACGGTCAATTTTTTAAGTATTCGTAAATTTCTATTAAAATTCGCTGAATTACATTATTTTATATCTACATTGCAAAAAGTTACCCAATTTGTTATTTTTGTCAAGAAATATTTAACGCCGGCCCTGTCGAACAACTTGTTGCTTACGAGCCGACATTAGATTCTCGCTGTAAATAACGAGTACAAGCACCAACGTGGGAGTTTTCTTCCAATGAAAACGCACAGATAGGATATGATGTGGACGCTTGGTTTCGAAGAAAGTGCTCGAGCGGGGAGAATGTAAAACGAAAATTTAGTGTGATGTATATCACTTTTCATCAGAATCCTGGTTAAGAAAGTCAAGTACTACTGTGTTGATTAAAAAGAACAATGGTGAATTTTAAATAGTTCAAATAAGATATTAACAATACCATTTGTCTCGTAAATACGTGCATACCTAATAAGAATCTGATAAAGTATTATGTTTGCTTTACGAGGGTTAAATTGTAAAAGGGCATTCTAGCGTAAGTGTTAATTATACTTAAAGTGGTACAATTATGCCTTTAATTGTGCATACAACTGCCACTAATCTATAACTGTGTACTGTAGTCATCTTTATAGCGTATACCTTAAGGCCCAGCAGATTTTGTAAGTACACAAACAAAATAATTATCTTCCATTTGGTCATCAACGATTCTTAGAATCGAGGGAGAATTGAGCTCGTAGTTTCCGTTGGCTGGCTTTTCAACATTTTGATCGCTAGTGTAGTGCGTTTTGTTACATTTGTGTCCCCCTAAACTTTAAGCCAGTTTTATATTCTATCTCTCTATTTTCCGAGTAAACACACAATTGTTTTCGCGAGTGCTACGCCTTAGTTGTTTAAAATTCATATTAATTTGCCTTTAAATAAAGTATGTAACATATAGACAGTGTATAAACACAAAATTTTGTACTATTTAGCTTTTGATTTATAATTCTTGTAAATATCCAATGATTAATTCTTAAAACGTTTGTTTTTGATTCTCTTTATCTTAGGTGAATGAACAGTTATTTGTCTATAAGTACCTTTATATTATTACATTCGGAATTGGCTAATCTCCCATTTCTTAAGTTTTTACGAATTAACTTGTTATTTATTATATTTGTGTCTGTCTCTTTTATAAAATATTCGTTTGTAGAATATTATTATCGTTAGCATTTTTTTCATTTGTCCACACCCTGTAGATCTCAATGCTTTACCGATTTAATTATCTTTGCAATACATTTTATTATTGTTAAATAGTTCTTTTTTTTATTTCAAAAATCCATTAATTAATTGATTTATGAATTTTGCTTTTCCAATATAGTTTTTTGTAGACTAGCCGGGCTATAATTTTTGTCCCTTTTTGAGGACTTTTATAAAAAGATAATTCCCTTTCAGAAAATAATCTCGTTATATATTATTAAATTCAAATTTAGTTACTTTTGCTCTAAAATTGACATTGACTTAATGGCCAATCAGAACGTTGCCTTTTAGCGCGTGTACAGTAGTTTTGGAGGGAATTAGTGACACTTAGAACTTTGTAAGAGACACTTGTGCCTTACCACGCATTTACATTTTGTTGAAGAAATAGTTGTTTATTAGTTATTTGTTGTCTCTTGCGACGCTCCCTTTGTTTTAAGTTGTGTTTTGACTCTGGATCTGCTGAAGACATTTTGTGAATTGATAAAACCTATATATGAAACATCATTGAAGCTGGGACCGTTGGAAACCCTTTGAAATTAGAACTATCTATTTCAACCTGAATTATACTCTAAAGGCAATATTGGCCCACAAAAACTTTGTTTTGCCTTGTTGGTGAACAAAAGCTCACCTGATCGTTTGTCATTATTTTCATATCAATTTTTTGGCGATTAACCTAAAAAGAAAAATTATAGCAAACACAACAAATATCAATTATGCAAAACATTTTAATTTTCAAACCTAATCTATATGGGAGTTCACAATAGGATTCATTGATAGTTCATTGCTTGTAACTTTTTGAGAGTTCATGCTGGGTTCACGCTCGAGTCAACCTGCTCTTGCTTTCTAACTATTTCAAGAACCGGCAGTCCATCCAAATCTCTCACAACGAAAAAAATTTTGTATGTGGAAAAGTTTGTTTATGGAACTAATAATATAGTATTTGAAATCGTCTACCTCAAAAACTCATAAAATGTTATCCCACATCGGTGGTGGAGTGAAGATGGTGATAGGGCGGTGTTAGTGGGGCTGGATGAAGTAAAAATATATTCTCAGATTTTTGGATCTTGTACACATACTAAATCACAACTTATTTTTACCCACTTCAATAATAGGGTGGGGGTGGTAATGGGGGTGCCCAATGCCAAAAAAATTTTGAGACCTTATAGCTTCTCTTGTATATACTAAATACCAATTTTATGGATTGCTTGATTTATCTCTTTACCCCCATTCACCCCAATTTGCCCCCCCGACTCCTCAACGGAATAAGATAAAAATATAAATAAATTTCAAGTAAGTATCTTAAACGATTTCAGAGTAATCGTGCGCACAAGAAAAGTTGCAGACAGACCGACAGACAAATTTTTTTTTCCTCCAAACTTAAAATTTCGATGTTTCATGACATTGTAAGCCTATTTGAACAATAAAAATTTTCAATTTTTTTTTGTCATTACTCTCGCCATTACTATTACTTCCGCTGGATATGGAAGTAAAATTAGTGGCAATGATGTTTTGCATGCAATTAATTATATTAGTTTGCAAAATATATCAATAATATATTTCAGATAGGGATTATGTTATTCCTGAAAGCATGGTGTCAAAATATGAGCAAAAAATAGATAATGGAGATTTTTTTAGAAATCTTTACATGTTTCCATATTACCGTTATATTCTTTATGATAACCTTGTATATATTAGAAAAATGTATACGTGACGCTATGCTTCATCAATCATCATCGAAAAATAATAAAATGTACAAATCACTATTTTTATACAGTTATGCATTATTATAAATTTAATCTATTATTTATGTGTTTAAATCAGATATAATACGATGTTTAAATGTTTAAATGTTTAAATTATGTGTATTACAGCTATTCAAGTTTTATGGGGATACAAAATGCATCGCACTACTTTTTCCCAATTATGTCATAAAGGGAGTCATAAATATTCACTGAAATAAAGTTTATTATCAAATTTTTCTCTTGGGCTTGGCGAAAAATATCAACGAAGAGAATTGTACTGCACACGTTTTTGCTCAAAATAATTTATACAACGCAAAAAGTAATGAAAACACATTGAAAGGAACAATTCCGATTGTCGCGACATCCGGGACGCATAACACAGACGCCAGACGCAAGTTTATGACTTACCTTCTCTTTTGATAGTCCTTTCATAACAATATTACTGTTCTCCCTCGCTAATAATATTAAATATGGATATAAAATTAGTGCATAATACTGATTCTTGTTTTATTAGAATTGGGACCTTGTTAGCTCAGGAAAACAAACTAATTATATACATTTGTAGGACAAACTAAGTGGAAAATAAAAGAAACGTATTTTCTTTGCAAACATTTCAATAAGCTTGTGCCAATATTGGACATATAATAAATATATATTATTTGGGTTACATTACTTTGTTAACAGATAAATTAATTGATGTATTCAATATTAAATACTTCGGTAAAATCGAAGGTACGTATCTGAATACGAAAATAATTGAGGTCTGCTGTAATAAATTCGTTGATAAAAGCAGCTTAGGTTATATACTTATTAACAACCAGACTAAAAAATAAAGTCATGTAAACTTTTTAAACAAGTAGAAGTTGTAGCTGAGCGTGATCGACTGCGAATTACTGATTGATTAATATTTGGTGAAATACGACACAATTCACTACTACGTGGCCCCACTGGTATTAAATACATATTCGTTATATATTGACCCCCCTATTTCTGTTATTATTGGAAATAGAAAAAAAAAGTTTCGTATAAAAGTTGTAGGGGTGTATATACCGGGTGTAAACGAACAGTGGGCCACCCCTGTAACTTCCTTGTTTTTAAAGATATCGGGATGAAATTTTGTATGTTGAGAGTAGGTAAGATTTTCAACTTTTTGAGACCTATCCGCCATATTTATCACTTCCGGTTTCACCGGAAATGGCCCCAATAGTCTTTTCTAAATGGACCACTCTGTATGTTTTTACATTTTTGAAATAAAGATCACATTTTGGATACATTTATACTATTTTGAACCATTTATACAGTGTTGCACGAAAAATAATTCGAATTATAGTTGTCAATCTAGATGGCTGTGAATATGTTAAAATTGTTTTTGTTCCAATGTAATTCATATGAAAAATACAAAAACGTCAATATGTCCAATAATACATCATACAGGGTGCTGTAAACTCATTAAAATCACATTTTTCAAAATGACTCATTTTTTTTAAATATTATGATATGGGCCACCCGGATATTCAGAAAGCTCTATATAGTAAGGATTAAACAGTACCAAAAGTTCCGTAATATGTAATTGTTACCGGCAGGAAAGACAATTTTTCTTAGGAAATTTATGATTTTATCTAACTTCAATTAAATTTTGATCAACCCTGTATATTTGTGTTAATATTTTATGATATGCAACAAGAATAAGCCAGAGGCCCATTCTGTCTCCTGCGGAGGGTGGCTTTCTTAGAATTACTCTATTTATTTTATAAATTTTAGAATGAATATGAATTTCCTCCGATGTTTTTTAATTAAATTTTCAGTAATAAATTCCGAGTTAGAAGAACTCGCATGATGTAGTTTTTAAATATTATATGGGCATGGACTCTTCATTACTTTCTTTTTATATCTTAGTAAGAAAAGTCCTTTCACCAGTATGTTTTTTATTTATTAGTCAAGCCATATCATCGCAGAAATGCAAAAACAAATAAGTTAATCAAAATAGGTCCTTGCCATGCTCATATGTTTTCTAAATTATTAGTATTTTAAGTGTTTAGCATCTAAAGTGATTTTGATCATTTTGAGTGTTTAGTATCCAAAGTGATTTTGAAAATTGAATTTCGTTACAGTCAAAGTGAGAAAGTCGACATGCTTTTAATATACGGGGAATGTAAGAACAATTCTGTTCAAGCCGCGGCGTTATACGCGAGGCGTTATTCATATAGGATTCATCCTAACCATCGCCAGTGTGCAAAGGAGGAACAGAAACTGTGAAGAGCACCTAACAATGATGATGAGAGGTTTATTATAAATTAAAATACTGAAATAGAAGTATTAGCTCATGTAGAGGTACATGCTACATCATCTACAAGGGAAATAGCCATCACGCTACAATCAGCCATCAATCGGCATGGAAAATTTAAAAAATGCATAAGTATACAAGTTTTAAATACCAGTTACATCAACACCTCTATGGAGATGACGGTGCTAGAAGAATGATTTTTTGCAATTGGGTTCTGGAAAAGTATGGGCAAGATAGAGAGTTCCACAAAAACATATTGTTCTCAGACGAATCTCGTTTCACAAATAACGGGATGTTCAATAGAAATAATTGTCAATATTGGGCCACAGAAAATCAACATTTAGTTAGAAAGGGAAATTTTCAGGAGCGTTTTGGTTTTAATGTCTGGGCGGGGATAAAGTATAACCGGATTATAGGACCTATTATTTTTGAGGGCCCACTTACCGGAGAAAGGTATTTGGAGTTTCTTCAAAACGAAATTGAAGATGGTATAGATAATTCGCCTTTAGCTCAACATGGGCAACTATACTTTCAGCAGGACGGAGCGCCTCCCCATAACTCCAGAAATGTTGCTGCTTATCTTAATAATAGATTCGGGGAGCAATGGATTGGGACCAACTGGTCAGGTTAGATGGCCCGCGAGATCTCCGGATCCGACTTGTATAGATTTCTTTTTATGGGCTCATCTAAAAAATATTGTCTACTCGACAGCTGTGTATACGAGAGTGGATTTAGAAAATCGTGTGAGGATGGAATTTGACAACATATCTCCTGTACAGTTGCAAAATGTTCAAGACAATTTTATTAAAAGAATTCGGAAGTGCAGAGATCAAAATGGAGGTCATTTTGAACAACTGTTAAATTAGAGATTGAAATAAACAATTTGTTAACCTACTGTAGTACTGTATTTATTTTTAGGGTTATTTGCAGTGAAACCGGAAGTAACAAATAGAAGATAGAATGGGCCTCTGGCTCATTCTTGTTGCATGTCATATAATATTAACACAAATATAGAGAGTTGATCAAAATTTAATTGAAGTTAGATATAAATCATAAATTTCTTAAGAAAAATTGTCATTCCTCCCCGTAACTATTATACATTACGGAACTCTTGGTACCGTTTAACTCTTACTAAATAAAGCTTTCTGAATATCCGGGTGGGCCATATCATAATATTAAAAAAAAGTCATTTTGAAAAATGTGATTTTAATGAGTTTACAGCACCCTGTATGATGTATTATTGGACATATTGACGTTTTCGTATTTTTTTATATGAGTTGCATTGGAATAAAAATAATTTTAACATATTCGCAGCCATCTAGATTGACAACTAAAATTCCAATTATTTTTCGTGCAGCACTGTTTAAATTGTTCAAAATAGTATAAATGTATCCAAAATGTGATCTTTATTTCAAAGATGTAAAAACATACGGGGTGGTGCATTTAGAAAAGACTATTGGGGCCATTTCCGGTGAAACCAGAAGTGATAAATACGGCGGATAAGTCTCAAAAAGATGGAAATCTTACCTAATTTCACCATACAAAATTTCATCCCTATATTTTTAAAAACAAGGAAGTTACAGGGGTGGCCCACTATTCGTTTACATCCGGTATATATATTTCTTAAATACAGTTAAAAAAATTAAAACAATAAAAGTTTTCTCTTATGCATACGTGAGATTTTTCGAAATGGTTTAGTAGATACGACAAACCAAACTTTCCGAAATCACTAATTTGTAATTATCTCAACTTCTTCAAATGGCAACATCTTTCAGACATCCAGTAGTTACATACTAATTTTTACAACAAATCCATTGATACCTTCAAATTGAATGTCGGTTTGATATTAACTACACAAGTTCTTGGATAATCTTGGTGGATAATAATTAAAATATCGAGAAAATACCCTTAGGTCCAGTCAACGAATGACCTAAAGGGTGGTGTAGAGTGCGTGAGCAGGTACCTAAGCGATTACATTAAAAAGTTGTTCAGGGTGTTTAGGGAGTGAACATACTGAAAGTCCTGACGTCTAGGAGGTGAGCCGGAGGGGGGGGGGGGGCACAAAGAAAGTCCCACTTTTGTTTTTTTCCTTTATATCTCTAAAATGGTGGGTCGTAGGGAAAAATTTTCTGATACAGAATGAAAGCTCATAAAATTCTCTACAACTTTCATTTTATATACTTTTTTCTAAACTGAGAGCGCAGCTAAACAGCATTCTCGGCGCACCTACCACCAAGTGCAGCAGTGGCTCGGGAATGAGCTGCCCCCTCAAGAGTGGGGGTGGAAACATGTAGGAGACACCCTGGTGCCACCGGAGGTTCTACATTTTCTTTATCACCTTTAAAATACAATTTTCTATTTTTCAGGTAAAAATCTGTTTTTCCGAAAATTTTCACTTTTCCGGAGCGTGTAGCTCAAAAACGGTTGCGAATTCGAAAAAAATATATAAAATGAAAGTTGTACAAAATTTCATTAGCTTTCATTCGGGATAAGAAAATTTTTCCCTGCGACGCACCGTTTTCGAGATGTAAGCGAAAAAACCAAAAGCGGCTCACCTCCTAGACGTCAGAACTTTCAGTATGTTTACTCCCTAAGCACCCTGAACAACTTTCTAAAGGAATCCCTTAGGTCCCTGCTCATGCCCTCTACATCTCCTTTATTGACTGGAGTACTTATGAATGTTTTGTATCTAGTTCTATTCAATTTCCATGGCATACTTACTTGATAAGCGTATTTTTTCGATATTTTAATTATTATCCACCGAAGAACTTGTGTATTTGTATGTTAATATCAAACCGATTTTCGATTTTAAAGTATTAATAGATTGTTGCGAAAATTAGTATTTAACTACTGGGTGTCTAAAAGATGTTGCCATTTGAAAAAGTTGACATAATTACAAATTAGTGATTTCGGAAATTTGGTTTGTCGTAGCTACTAAAACAATCCCTAAAATCTCACATTTACATTTTTCTCTTGTTGTTTTGGTCCATTTGATTAATGTGAGTCCATTCACTGTAGATGCAAAAATAAAAGTAGCCCTAAAGAAATCAAGTAGGCTCAATTTTTTTTAAAACTACGCAGTCGTACTTAAAATCGTCTCCGGAATCCAAAATTGTAAAAATATACAGGGTGTTCCATTTAAAATTTCAAAGTTGTGGTCAATTCTGGGGAAACCGGAAGTGATGGAAGAGTGTCAAATTACAAAAAAATGCCGTTTTTGGTATCTATTACCCTTGCCAAATTTAAGACTCATATCTTGAAAACTCTGGAAACTATGGCTTGTCAAATTATTCCGTCGACACCCGGAAAATCGTTAAATGATATATAATATTAATAATATGGAATATTTTTATATTCTGTCGTTAATTACAACAATGATAATTTTGTTTAGCTTAAGTTTTGACCGCTTGAGTCTTACCCAGAGCCCTCCCCTTCATACTGATCATTATTTTGTAACCTTCAAATATAAATGGTAAATATCATATAAATGAAGACATTATTTATTTACTTAATGCCTCGCCCACATATATGAATGTATTAAAGTAGTACGTTTTCTTGATGAATACCTTACTTTAGTAGGTAAACAATCAGCAATGTGTCAGATAACATAAGACATTCAACAAATTCGTTCTTTTGGCTTCGTGACAAATCCAGTCTGTTTTGTTTTGCTGAAGCAGAAATGCATTTAACGTTTAACTCGGACTGAAAAACGTTTCATAAAATATTACATTAATTTTACTGGAAGGCAAAGAAAGAACTTACCATTATAAGACCGATATCTCAGGTAGCCAACTTAATAAACCATCACGAGTAAGTAATAACGACCTAAGGAATTGTGCCAAGTTTTAAATTTCTACTCAGATTTAATCGCAACCAGAAATGGATAAAAGTACCTGATGTTTTATTTTGTATACGTATTCATGAAAGCGCGCAATTTCTTAAAAGCATTCAGTAAAAAGGAAAGATTTTTTTTTAATGTTATTTGTTCTTTCATACTTCAAGAGTCCGGATTTATAATTATATTTGATATAATGGCCTTCCCGCAAAAGAGGTACGATAAATTTTCCGGTGATTTCAATTATTACTAAACCGCAAAGTAATTTATATTTCACAACTTACCTAAAATCTTTATCTGTGAAACACAATTTCTGCGATAAATATATAAACAAATAAATATCATTTTTCTATGTTGTTAGAAGGCTTACACTTAACCTTAAACATACAACATATAGTAAACAATTCCCAAATCCAAAGCAAGGGCTGTCCAGAGGAGAGTTGCACATTTAGAAAGACGCCGATTAACATGAACCTTAACCTAACAAATGCATAATCTAAGAGCATAACGCGACAACACAATCATTAACGAACTCTTTATTACATAGAAGAGTCCCAACAGTGCTCTGTTAGTGGATTAAAGCTAGCCTAGAAAAGATAGTAATAGCATCCAACTTAGGTGAGTCGTTAGTTTTACAAGAAAAAGAGCTTCGAGAAGCTAAAAGCTCTTTAGCCAGCAAGGTAAAACACGTGGTAATTTTTTATCGAAAACTAAGATAAAATGCTCACATCCAAAAAATCAGAGAAAACAGTAATTGCCCTGGGAAAATGCAAGTAGATAAGTGAAAGAAATTTGGAGTTAAATCTCAAAATGGTTATACACAAGAGTCCTAAGACCTATGATCACTACCGATCAGTGGTATGGTATGGTGAACTAAGACATTATTTGGAGCAATAAGGTTAATTTAGGTGGCGTACAAATGCCTACTTGTCTGTATGCTATGGAGGTCATAAAAACCGCTCCCACAGTCGCATTGGAAGTCCTTCTAGACCTGCCACCACTACATACATTTATCCAAGGCGAAGCTCGTTAGAGGTGCTTAGGCTAATGTGAGGCTCAACGTCCATAAGGCAACAACACGGAATAGTTATACTCAGAGTTGAAGGTAGATCCCATTTTAGGAATGCCCACAAATACTAAAGCATAACCTCAACAAAATGTTCAAATTCAAATACCAGACAGAGAGGACTGGAAAAACGGTCGTCCAATATCGGGACAAATAATCTAGTATACGGACGGAATAGTGAGCTGAACCTAGGATTTACAGGATAAGGTCAAAAAAAAATCCCGAAGTGGCTCCATTACAGTGGTGTGCAAATCAGGCAAGGAAATGTAACCAGTCTATTGTCATTTTCGAATGCCAAGCAGCAGTAAAGGCTAATACAGGATTGCCTAAATACCCTTATAAACCAAGGTAGTGCAGAATACAGTGATCGTAGCGTGGGTACCAGAACACAAAGGACACATGGGAAATGGAGAAGCTGATGAACTGGCCAACGAAGGCGAATCTAAGTTCCTAGTCGTACCCAAACCCATTTGAGATGTAGCTAAGCCGCGGCTTACAGAAATATGAGTCTAATGGATTTGGCAGAGTATGCAACATGCAGATTCTGTCAAGGGAAAGAGGAAATCTCAGTGTGTTATGTCACTGTGAAGATCTAGTTAGACTGAGATTCCAACTCCTTGACAAGGAAAACCAAGGGCTGATAGCTAAGCTGAGGGGCTCTTATCATGCCTGTGAGGTCTGATACAAAGGACAAAGCTGGATAAGGAGCTCTATGGGAAACTAGAACAAGAGCTCCATAATAAATCCACAGGGGGACGTGGTGGTCAAGGAGCTAACTCCTCCATTCTAATCTAAGAACTTAATGAAAAATAGTGACAATATATTACTTTCTCCCATAAATTGAAAGGTAGGTTATGGGTGTTATCATGCAAAGGCTGGCACTCGGAACTTGGATGATATTAGGTTCAATTGTTCCTGAACTTCTTCTTCATTCCCCGAGGAATGTAGTGGTTTATTGAATACCGGTTTACCTTACTCAGTTATTTCCTATAATTAAATATAATTGATAAGGAGAGGATTTGGGAGAATATAATGATAAAAAGTTGCTTTGGGGACGTATTTTGTGGTGATTTGAGCTATTGCTGCAATGGGCCGTCCAGGCCCACATGCCTAAGCATCACTTGTCTGTCTCCCTAACGGCCAATTTTTTAGAGGCGTAAAGAAAAATGGAGTATAGGCGTTTTGGATATTTGAATCACGCCAAACTTTGCTCAACTGGCAAGTTGCCGGTCTTGCTATCTGTATCCTTTGTCCAGTTTCATATTTTTAGTGACCGGTATTGTTATTTTTACTTCAACATTCAGTGGAAGTACAGCAATGACAAAAAAAATTTTGAAATGTCATGAAACGCCGAGATTTTAAGTTTGGGCAAAAAAAAATTTCTGTCTGTCGGTTTGTCTGTAACTTTTTTTGTGCGCACGATTACTTTGGAACCGTTTGAGATATTAACTTGAAGTTTGGTACATGTATGTATTTTAACGTGAACTAGATTATATTTTCATTGTATTCCATCGAAGGGTTGGGGGATAAATTGGAATAAATGGGGGTAAATAGAGCAAGGGTAAATCAAGCAGGTAAGAGTCCATAAAATTGGTATTTACTATATACAAGAGAAGCTATAAGATCTCAAAAAAATTTTTAGTATTAGCCACCCCCACTCCATTATTAAAGGGGGTGAAAAGAAATTGCGATTTAGTATATGTATTAGAGAATATTATTTAGGTATTATGCAAATCACAACTTATACACTTTTTATTCATTATGAAAATACCTACTTTCTGTATATTGTTGCCCTAATCTGGGCACGCTAATATACTAGTTAGGTAAATACTTTAAAACACTCATTATTGGAGAATCAATCAAAACAACTACTCTTCTAGCTAATACTGACGAAGTATTGAATTACATGATAGAATTCTTAGCATTTTAAAGAGAAAAAAAATATATATTGAAAATACTTAAATCATTTATTCAAATTTAGTCATTCACACTTTTTTATTTAATATGAAATTATCTACTTTATGTATATTGGTGCCTTAATCGGGTCACGCTAATATACTACTTAGGAAAACACTTTAAAACACTCATTATTGGAAAACCAATCAAAACAACTACTCTTCTAGCTAATACTGACGAAGTATTGAATTACATGATAGGATTCCTGGTATCTTAAGGCAAAAAAAATATATTGAAAATACTTAAATTATTTATTGAAATTCAGTCATTCACAACAATTATTGAACCGTACATTCTATTTCAACTCTAGAAAAGTTGTACAAGTTTTTTCGAACTTGTTAGTTCTCATCGGTAGAGTATAGAAACATTCATTCATTATTTACAAGCCTATTCTTGATTTATTTTTACAATTAATTATCTTTTATTTATTTGCTTTTATCATGATTAGAGAATATTATTTAGGTATTATGCAAATCACAACTTACACACTTTTTATTCATTATGAAAATACCTACTTTCTGTATATTGTTGCCCTAATCTGGGCACGCTAATATACTAGTTAGGTAAATACTTTAAAACACTCATTATTGGAGAATCAATCAAAACAACTACTACTACCACCCCCATGTCACCACCCCCTCCCCTCTAACGATGTGGGATATCGTTTTATGGGCTTTCGGGGCAGACGATTTCACGTATTATATTATTAAAGTTCCATAAACAATTTTTCGACTTACAAAATTTTTTCGTTTTGAGAGACTTGGATGGAAAATCTGGATGTGGAAGTAGTGATTCCTTGGGCAGTGGTTTTTTTTTAACATCTTATATTAACCTCCTAGTGGAGTTTAGTTATAGTTATTCCACCACCCAACCAGGACACGCACACCTATATAACAAAACAACAACTATTTAATGCGACACTGCCATCTGCCGCAGGTTAGATTTAATATGAGAGGAGAACGACTAAGCATGTTCTCTCTCACGCAACCGCGATCTAGCCTACTACCACCGTCTCGGCAATACGTAGAAAATGTCACTACACATTCACACCGTAGCCAGGGTTCAATCCGAGAACCCCGTGGTCACAAGCTTAATTAGCATTAGCAAGCTTTATTAGTGTACGTTCCCACTGCACGCTATGCGATGCTATGCTATGCTATGCTATGCGCTGCGATGTGATATTACTATTTAAAGCGCTTGATATAAAACTAGATGTGTTCACAGTGCAGTTCTACCTTTGTTGCGATCGGTCATGAGTTATAAATATTTTTTGACTGAAAACTGGGCATTAAAATACATATTTTTGAAAAACAGAGCCAGAAAAAAGAAATATCTGGGTTCATAAAATTTATGAAAACAGATCAAGATTTGGGGAATGTCACCATTTATTTAACGAGCTTCGAAAACATCCACAGAAATTTCAGGAATATTTTCGAATGTCATCAGATACTTTTTACCATTTAT
This sequence comes from Rutpela maculata, assembly GCA_936432065.2. Taxonomy (NCBI): domain Eukaryota; kingdom Metazoa; phylum Arthropoda; class Insecta; order Coleoptera; family Cerambycidae; genus Rutpela; species Rutpela maculata. The sequence goes on from OW386291.2 coordinate 102,161,527, forward strand.
TATTTTTATTTATTTGCTTTTATCATGATTAGAGAATATTATTTAGGTATTATGCAAATCACAACTTACACACTTTTTTATTTATTAAGTAAGTTGTGATTTGCATAATACCTAAATAATATTCTCTAATCATGATAAATCATAATAAATAAAAAAGTGTGTAAGTTGTGATTTGCATAATACCTAAATAATATTCTCTAATAATAATAAACATAATAAATAAAAAAGTGTGTAAGTTGTGATTTGCATAATACCTAAATAATATTCTCTAATCGTCATCAGATACCTTTATGTATATACTAAATGGCATAACACCAGTATTAAAAAGAAAATACAATAAACTTTAGGAAACCAATAGGAGTTAAGGAGAGACTTGTTACATTGAGGTAAGTGAAAGTAATATAGAAAATCATGCAATTTATTCACTCGCCATGTAACAAACTTAAAAAAGATTCATATAACAATAATATTTAACATAAATCATAAAGGCATTAAAGAATTAGGTTCTTGATAATTATCTAAAGGTCCTGGATTATCCGTTGAAGTTGCATATGAAACAATTGGATTCCAAGTATTCCCAGGGTTCATGTTTTGGTAGTCTAAAGAATGTTCTGAAGTCGTTGTTGAAGGTGTAGGTGAAAAGAGCGGGCTTGGAGTGGCTCGTGAGTGAAATAGCGTTTGAGGCATTACATCGGAAACAGTGCATTTGTATAAAAGTTCTTGCATTTTCAAGCGAAACAGCATCTTAGTCGAATAGGTCATTTTCTTCATGCTTGGTAAGAAACTCATTAGAAAATGATAATCGTCATCATTAGTCGTACGTTCGTTTGTTTTCAATATTTGAAATTTTTCTTTTTCTAAATGCAAAAATTTATCCATATCGGGGTCGTGTTTTCATTTGTTAGCCCGCTTTACAGGTTCTTTAAAGTTTGATTGTCCAGAATGTACTGGAATATTTGACAGTAAAGTGTTTTTCGCTGCTACTACTTGTTGACCAATTGTAGATCTACTTTTCTCGCCTATATCATCGGAGCATTGCTCAACCGTATCTTCTCCTGTTTCTTCTTCATTGTCGTAGTCCTCTGTTTCTGCCTGAGACTGTGATTCTGGTTGAGAGTCCATGTCTGTATCGTTGTCTGTTTCAGTAGCAGGAACTGTTACCGAACCTGTAAGTCTTCTAGGTTTCATTAGATCTTTGAGAAATACCATATTGTTGAAAAAGGTCCAAGATGAAGTGAATGTAGCTGGAGTTTCATCGCCGCTTTTCGGTTTAGGTATTTTTTTAACTCTGCTCTAAATACGTCTCTCAAGGACTTCCATTTTTTTGGTGGCAGCTTCTGTGAATTAAAAACATCATATTTCTTTTATTTATATGTAATAATATAATTCTAAAGCAAACGGGTATTTTCACTATTTGCTGAATTGTTATTATTTATCCACAGATTTTTGGCTACTGGGACAAGCTACAGGGCCCTGGCATTTACATATCGTATGGGAACATCAACTGTACTAAAAATAGTACGAGAGGTTTTATCTGCCATATGGGAAGTTTTTGCTGAAACTCATTTGCCCGTTCCAACCGAAGATATGTTATCTCACGTGGCAACTCAATATTGGGAAAAATGGAATTTGCCCAACTGCGTAGGCGCAATTGACGGCAAAAGTGTCCCACGAATTCTGGGTCGATGTTCTACAATTACAAACAGTTCTATTCCATTGTTTTACAAGCTGTTGCAGATGCTGACTATCGCTTTCTTACTGTAGAAGTGGGAGCATATGGCAAACAAAGCGATGGTGATATTTTTAAATCTTCTGCAACCTACGCTCTACTACACAATAATACATTCAATTTACCACAAAAAAAGTTTCTTCCAAATAGCGGCATATATTTTCCTTTCTATCTGATTGGCGATGAAGCATATCCTTTAACTAAATATCTAATGAGACCGTATCCACGAAAAAATTTGACAACAAATCGATGTTACTTTAATAGTCGTCTTTCTCGAGCCAGACGATGCATCGAATGTGCTTTTGGCATACTTGTAGCAAAATGGCGAATATTAGGAAAGGCCATAGAAACAATGGTCCCAACAGCAGAAGCGATTGTGAAATGTACATGTCTACTCCACAATAAAATCATTGATCGTGAAGGCAAGATTCATAATCTTACTAGCAGTGAGGATGGTACTGCAGTCCACCAAAATAACCCAGTTACAAGGACATATAACAGGGCAAAAATGAAGCATATCAATTACATAATACACTTACAAACTACCTGAATAAAAATCCTATATAGACCTTCTATAGCTACTTCACCAATAAATATCAATATAATAAATAATTTATCTACTTACTTGAATTCCGATTCCGATTCCTTAGATACTTCATCCCACAATTTGTTAATAATATCTCTATTATGGTGCAGTTTTGACCGTTCATCCCATAGAGGAGCACGAGCTCGAATGGCTTCAATAAATTTTTCCACGTCCATCGCTGTAAGTGGTGGCACATATACTGACAAATTTGAGCGAGTTGTGCGATAAAATCAAACTCGTTTGATTTTCAACTCTGAGCAAATAAAAGCCGCTACTAGCAACGCATCGTATCGCTGTTTGTAGCGCGCAGTGTGAACATTTACATTAATAAGTGTGTGTTTATTTTCATCGCATCGCATCGCATAGCACAGCATAGCATCGCATAGCGTGCAGTGGGAACGTACACTTAAGCATTGCGCCACTATTTGCTCATTTTTTTTAAGTATGTACTGTTTGTTTTAAATATTAACTTTAAAAATTCTTAGCATGGCAACCTTAATTTTTTTGAAAATAGAGCAGTTAATCAACAGTTAGTAGTAACTGGTTGAATGCATTCTTAAATGTTGTCCCCAATTTTGCTTATACATCTAACACTGTAACTTTCTTAATTAAAGTAAGGTCATCGATCGGGCTGTAAAGTCCTTTACATCTCGTGGATATATGACGAATCCTTGTTCTCATATACTAGAAAATAACCGTTAAGTTTAATTTAAACTGGGATAACTAACTATTAAAATGAAGAGACAGATAACCCTACTAAGACACGGCATAATTTTAACTCCAGTCGATGTATGCAGATGCGACGCGAAATTCGGCAACGTGGCAACATTCTGGCGTCACGACGCGTGGAACATTTGCATGTTAATTACCTATGCTTGTCGAGTTGAAAGCGCAGTTGCCTCATCGCTCTTATCGGGTTTATATTTGACAGATAAAAATCTAATTAATACCACTCATGGTCGCCTGTGGCAGACGTAAATAGCTTGGCTGTGTTTAAACAACTCATAGCCGTGTGATATTAAGCACACTTATACGTGCTAAAACGAAACACCGGCTACTTTAAATAAATAAATAAATACACTGTATAATTTGTCTGAAAATAACTAATTATTTTAAAATGCTATTGATATTTTAAAAACTTTTAACACAACAAGAGTCAATGCTTGGAATGTATAAAATCGGTGTCCGTGAAGTTGGCCGCCTCAAATGCGATTTTTTATGCTTTCTCCTTACCGTCATTTAGTACCTTATTTGTAACTATTTGTAACTTATATTATATATATCGAAAGTAACTTATCCCATCAGCAGATATTAAAAATTATATTTTTGCTGTAAACTTCCCGGGAGCCGCACGACTATTAATATTTTTAGTTTACGCTTGACCTTCATTTAGTAACTAGTTTGTAACTATTTGTAATCCACAAGTTAGAATTTGTAACTACATCATCGCTGAGTAATAACTTATTAAATTATGACGTCCAATTTCACGATAGCCATACGGCCTTAAAATTTGGATTATTTTTCCTGTCTATATTTAGTAAAAGTTAGTTAAATCTGTAATTTGACACGTGAATAATTTCTACTAGAAATTTTTTCTTTGTGTAATGTAGGGAGGTTGCCTCAATCATTAATTAATGTTTTCCACAAAAATATCCTTGCGGCTATGACAATCACGATGACGGTCATACTAGGTTTTTCCCAATTGTCTCCTTTTCTGTTAACTCTACCCTAAAATTAGACATTGCCAATATTGTAGAAAATGAAAAGGGCAACAACTTTTATTTATACTATTGTTCTGTATTTCCCTTTTACGATCTACAGCCGTCATGTCACAATGGCGAAAATTCATGTATTGGTATGCAGGTTTTTGCAATTATCTCTGCCCCGTTACTCTTACGTAGTAATTAGTTATTATGCATATTGTAGATTATAAAATTTCCCGAAATTTTTGTTTAAACAATTTTCTACTATGGTCAGCTGTTTAAAAATTAGTTGCTCGAAGTTTGAAAAAGTTTCGTTAATTCCGGAGAAACGGCTGCTAGGTTGTTCCGACGATATTAATAATAATTTATTACTCGGCGATGAGCAGTTACAAATTCTAATTTAAGAGTTACAAATAGTTAGAAATTAGTTACTAAATGATGACAGGATTTAAGGCTGTATGACTACCCTGAAAGTAAACGCCATAATTTAATAATCTATTGCTGGACGATGAAGTAGTTACGAATTCTAATTTGTGAGTTTCGAATAGTTACAAAGTAGTTACCAAACTATGGCAGAATAGTTACAAATTAGTTACTAAACAGGGAGCTAATAGAGGACGTGAGCTGGGTTTAGACCATCGTGAGACAGGTTAATTTTACCCTGCTGATGACTCGTTGCGATAGTAATCCTGCTCAGTACGAGAGGAACCGCAGGTTAGGACGTTTGGTTCACGCACTCGCTCGAGCGGGCGGTGGTGCGAAACTATCATCCATGGGATTATGCCTGAATACCAAGGCCGTATCCTTTCTAGTCGAAACTAAAAATATTAATAGTTGTGCGGCTTCCAGGAAGTTTACAACAAAAGTATAATTCTTAATATCTGCTGATGGAATGAGTTACAAATTTCTGTATGTAACTTACAAATAGTTACAAAATAATTACTAAATGATGGTCAGATGTAAACTAAAAAAATTAATATTTTTGCGGCTGTCGGGAAGTTTACACCAAAAATGTTTTTTTTATTATATACTGATGGGCTGAGTTACAAATTTCGGTATATAAGTTACAAACGGTTACAAATAAGTTAGTAAATGATGATAAGGAGAAAACATAAAAAAATCTCATTTGAGGCGGCCAACTTCACGGACACAAAATCGTGGTTCATGTGACTGCAACGAGCAGCGCAAGTTAATATGTGGTAATGAGAATAACTTGTTGAAATTGTGGAATAACTGGATCACATAAATTATTGAAGTTAGCATTTGTCGCTTCTCTTATTATCAAAACTTTCACTCAAAAGAGTGATTTTAGTTAAACGTCTATTAGTAATTTTGATATATACAGTCTATTTTCACAAATAGTAAGCGGTAAACCTTTTGTTGTTTAGTCACGACAATTCACGCTCGAACATGTTCGGCGATAATGTTGGTGAAAATAATTGTTATTTGGCTCGGTACGTATGTTTCAAAGTTCTACGAGAGTAGTTGACAATTGGAACGTCTCGTTCTGCGCTTGATTCGACGAACACAAGCCGAGCGAACATACTTGTATCGGAGAGGGTGATCAGGCTTCCTTTTTGTCGTATTTTCTACTAAAGTCGTGAGTTTTGCGCATCTTATTTTCATATTTGATACACTCAATTTTTACTTTTGTCATGTTGTTCGTTCATTACTCTATACAGAAGTCAGAGGATTATTTGGGAAATGTTTATTGTCCTCTTGAAGAAAATTTTCTGCGCTCAAAGCTCACTGACTTCTACTCTTTATTACAGAGTCGCCTAAACATACGAAACCTTTCAAAATCGCTGTCATCGTTTTAAGATCTATCCTGATTTGAGGCTCGCCATCATAGTATTTAGCTGAAGTGGTCCAGTTAGGTCCCGACATGTTATGGGAATCCACGAGAATGTTCGGTTTGGAGTTGGGCTCGAGGTATTTTCTCCAGAGCCGAGCATCTTCAAATGTCCGTGGAGGTTTTAAGAATAAATCACCGAGTATACACTACTAAAAGTTTCTGATTGCGATTTTTCGAATGAGTGCTGGGATCTACATAAGATTTTAGGAAATCTGGTAACAAACTATCGTTCTCTGATATTCATGTAGTTCTTTCAGAAGGCATTGTTGAATTTTTTAAAAGTAAATACAATAGGAATTGGAAAATTTTCGCCTCTCTCTCTACGAGAAAGGAAATGATACATTGCCCCATATTAACCTATGAACAAATACGGAATGTCATAAGACATGAGATATAAGGGTAAGAACTTAATTGTAGCAATATAGCAATATTTTTTAATCCTGCGACCAAGCAGGAAACAGGTCAAAATCGTGGCTCTTTCAGGAAACACCTGCACACTATTTATAGAGGTGGCAGGTTTTGCGGGGATGAGGAAGAAACTTCTATCCCCGTCCTAACTTCCTGCCCTAGTCTTATGAGCTTGAGGCACAAGCACTTCGGCATTGGTTTTCCGATGCTGGAGGAAATAAGTAATACCCCCATAGGAAGCATTCTGGCCTTTGGATTAGCATCCAGCATGAACGGGGAAATTCCATAATTTCGTAGCGATAGCACAATGGGCCACAAGGCCTGAGTGCGGCGACGTTAGGTTGCTCCGCTAAAAGAAGAAGAAGAAGTAGCAATATAGCTATCATTGAATTCTGCTTTATATCAAAATTATTACGTTGCTATTTTTGTCAGATTGCTGCGACAAACGTAGAAGGGCCATGATATTCATATTAATTGTTCGCTCAAACATCATAATTGTATCTCGAAAGTCGTGAATATGCACCAAATAAATAATTGTAGACAATCACCTTACTAAAAAAATAAAGTTTTGAAAACGGAAATAGAACAACTTTTTCCAAAACATTAATATCTAATCATTTAATTTTTCGTTACAGAACAGAACATATTTTTAGGTGTGAATGTGTTATGTTAACCAAAAGTATTAAATAACCAATCTCTGTCTGATCCATTTGGTGTAGAGGTTTTTTTAATCAAATTTTCAAATAAGTATTTTGCAGAAATGGAAATTATCCAATAAATAGTAATAATTCATTAGTTGCTATAGTGAAAATTTATTATTTTTCATTCAGTCCCGTGAGACTTTTGTAAATATTTAATCTCTCTGATATTAAAAGATACAAATCTGCAAAAATATCACAATTATCCCAACCACATTGGATTTGCCATTTTGAAGTCCTAACTTCTTCAAAATACATATGTTTTCAAACTTGTATGTGAAATAGTTATTCTGCATTTATTTGGAACGGAAATTACATGGCTGTGCAAAAAATAGTACATGCAACTCGAAGAATGCGTTTTCATACTTCGTACGATTGGCTGATCCTACGAGAGTTGAAAATGCTTACGTCTTAGATACATAAATAACTATGTTATCTTATAAGGAGGCTAATATGAATCAGCGAATTTAAAGCTTAAGAAGTAGATGATAATAAACAGCATAATTAAGAAAATAAAGGTCCCGGTGAAGACAGTTTCTCTGGAGGAGAATAGTAGAATGAGGATAAAAAGCTAATAGGCTGGTAGTCGGAGTTGTAACATATGTGTAAATGACTTGTTGTTTCCCTATGAGTTGAATAAAGTAGTAGTGAAGATTTTAATGAACAAGATACTTTACAGTGTATATTTTAGAATTTAAGTGCAGTAATGCTACATTTGCACCCAACAAGTATTTGCAGTATGTGTGAATATATGAAGGCATATTATTTGTTTGTTGATTTAGAAAAATTATATTACAAAGTGATAGAAAATAATGAACTGATTAGGAGCATTGAGATAGACATGAATACATACCACAAATACTAGACAACCACCTAAACCAAAGCTAAGGTTGTCCGGAAGGTGATTAAACGATTGAAAAATGCAGACCACACCGACATTGTCAGTGTCGAAATTGGAGATCGAAGCCAGTATACAATAGATGATGCTTTAACCCGCTGCGCTACCGTACCACTTTCTACATATGAAGCAAATATTAAGTTAATGATGAACCAAAAAAAGAGGGCGTTACATCCCAAAATCGTAAATGCCACATAGCTATAGACACCGACAGATCGGAATTATTCAACTGCTTAGGACCATAATATGCAAGATCTTATTTGGATGCTGACATTAATTCTAAAATCACTTTATTTTAACAAAAAAATCACTCACTGAAATAAAAAAATGCAAGTAACTAGGTGAAGCTAATCAGAAATAATAATAATAATAATAATTTTCCCACCGTCAGGCAAATACAAGCCAACAAGCCTGACGTAGTCCTCCTCGACCATCAACTCAAGACAATGTTTGTCGTGGAGTTCTCGGTTCCCACGGAGAACAACATTGTCTCGAAGGAGAAGGAAAAACGGACAAAATACTGAGATTTGCTCTTCGAACTTCGCAGACTCTATCCAGACCATATTGTTAAGATAGTGGTACTGATTATAGGAACCCTCGGTGGAATGAGATACACACTGCTTTCGGAACTTAAGATCATACCGGCATCGGCATGCCGAATTCGGCAGAGGCCTTAGCCGGCAGAATGCAGAAGGCCGTCATCCTCTATTCATTACTCTACTCAGGGCACACGATTCTCGGTCCCAGTACTCACTTACCCCACGGGTGTGGGGAGTGGCTGCCAGTACTACCAGCTCCCCTCTGTGAGGGTCGGAGCCACAGAGAAGGGTGACCGGTTTTCAACAAATAATTATAATAGTAATAATAATAATACTTTATTAATCCTTTAGACCATTATACATGATATAGGATAAGTCAATTTTACAAACATATGTATTTAATACGTCAATAACGTAAGTACCAATAATACAGAGGGAAAAAAATTGAATAAATAGATAAATATAAATATAAATATACCTACACGCATTGTAAATAGTCTACATATTATGTAAAACATAAAAGTACAAGTACCAAAATAAAAAGAATAACAACAGTAAACATAAAGGACCCCGCACACCATATAGGGGATTTCTGCCTCCAGTCAAATTTAATCTAACCCACGTAAAAATGTGTTTTTGAACCCCCTGAATAAATGTTCAAATGCAGCCAGGTCCGAAAAGGTCTTCGCTTAGAGATATGGAGCCCTAAAGATCGTTCCAAATCCAAAATCGCGTGAAGCGCCCAAAGTTACTTCAATAGTAAAACAACGAAATATTAAGATTTATTTGACACTTTCTTATTTATGTTTCACTTGTCAATAATGACATTGTTTTGATTCATTGAACAGGTAACACGGCTTTCTTTCATAATCATGGCGAATAGGATAAATTATTATGTTTGTGATGAGAGACATCCACCTCGGTTCATGCCACGTCATATAAATATGAATGAAAATAGACGAGAAATCGCTGTTCGAAGAAGCAATTTTAGGCGGCCGCTAGAAGATATTCAGGAAGACGATCGGATTTGCTTTAATTGCACTATTTCAATTTTGGAAGAGATATTGCCCAAGATCCAAATTGTCCATACCCCAACGTCTTAAGGTAAGCGCGTAATCACCCTTAAATATTTTGCGGTGGCGATGATTATACCCAACTTTTATCCTTGGAATTTAGAGCAAAAATTCTTGTTTTGAAAAATATTTTTGTTCCCGATACCGCTAGAACATATGTCGCACACATTAACGATAACGGCTTCGTACCGCGATTATTATTGGATGGATTAACTTCCTTTAGTAGACCTTATAAATTCCAAGCTAATGAATTATCTGAACTTCTACAATCTTTTAGAGAATCGCTTCTACACAAGATTACAACGACAAAAATTCATTTACCGAGGAAGATTTTAAAGTTTTGTGCGGCATAACTCGAGAGCAATTCAGGGATTTGTTTACCTATTGCGATTCTGTACCCAGAACCTCTTAGAAATAAGCATCGCATCGTAAGAAAAAAGATTTGATTATGTTTCTGTGCAAACTTCGTCAAGGTTTGTCAGATGAGTTTTTGAGAGTCGTGTTTAAGTATTCTACGTGTCAAGCAGTGAGTATGTCAATTCAAAAAACACGGGAATCCTTGATAACGCGTTTTGTTTATTTAAATGTTGGTCTTACTGCATTGACTAGAGAAGAATACATTGATCGACGTGTACGTGTACCGTGACTTACCACAATAATATGCGTTGATGGGACATATGTATATCTTAACAAAACCAGCAATTTTAGAGAGTTGAAGCAAACATTTTCGGTTCACAAACATCGTCATCTTGAAAAGCCTGCTCTTCTGGTTGCTCCAACCTGTTATATATTGGATATCCATGGTCCTTATTTCAGCGACTCGAGAATTAATGATGCTGTAATACGGCAAAATGAACTTGATGCATTAAATAAATGGGCTGAAGAGGGAGATATCATTATCGCTGATCGAGATTATGACGATATAAAAGAGCAACTACGAGATCTCGGATATTCCTACAGGATTCCACCGACCCTAGGACGTAGAGAGAAACAACTTTCCACTGAAGATGCAAACGAAGCGCGGGTTACTACAAAAACTCGTTGGATCGTAGAATCGAGAAACGGACACATCAAGTCAATTTTTAAGTTTCTAGACAAAGTCATGTCGATCATTCATGCAGTAAACATACGTGACTTCTACAGAATTTCTGCAGCAATTATAAATAAATACGAGGCAAAAATATACATAGAGGGAGCAAATGCCGACCTCGCACGAGAAATTCTAACAAAAGCTTGGAATTTCTGCGAGAGTTGACGTTTGGAGTGTACCAAGTGAATCTGGCACCTGCTTATATTCAAAATAAATTACAAAGAGATGGCACAGAAGAATTTCAGTTTGATGAACTCATAGAAAAAGAAGGTTTTATGAGAGTTCGAGTATACTCGCGATTTCGACGTGATACAAAATACTAACTGTGGGTTGCTTACTCATTCAATCAAAAAAATGTTCAAGTCATTCCAGATCAAGAAAAAATCCTGGCATATTATTGCACTTGCAAAACGGGTGCGAGAACGCTTGGTATGTACGCACACGTGACTGCCGCGGCCGTGTTATGGTTCTTGGGTTATGCAAGGCATCAAAAACTGGTCAAATATCCAAATACGTTGCTTTTAGATAATATTATTGATGCTGGACCACCACAGGAACTTGAACTTCGAGTTGCATAGCAGCAATTTCGTTATAACATCATCTAGAAACATGAAACATTCTCTGTATAGTTGTAGTCATTTTTCGAATATTGTTATTGCGTCGCGAAAATAAAAAAAAAATTTACATGGTATCCTCATCGAATCTATTTTTTCAGTCATGAACCCCCCCAAAAATACAGTAAAAATCAAGGTCAAGGCCAATTCAGCACGGCACTCACAGTTTCAAAGATACAATGTATTTTAGATGGCCGATTTTTGCCCTTCTGTCAAAAATCAGAAATACATTGTATCTTTGAAAAAATGTGAACCGCGCCGAATCGCCCTCGATTTTGGCCGTATCTCGAGGGCTAGAACTAAAATAAAAACGATTTTAACAGAAGTTTTTTATTTAGAAAAAAAAAGTATCACAATTTTATTCTTGAATTGAAAAAACTGCAGCGAAGCCCGTGAAGACCCACGGTGTCATTAACACGAGTAAGAAATATGGTGTTATTTAAGAATTAATTATGCAGTTTTGAATTTCCATAAAATCAAAGCCAACTTTAGTTTAATTTTTTTCAATTTTAAAACGTATTTGGAACGATCTTTTGGGCTCCATATCTCAAAGCGAAGACCTTTTCGGTCCTGGCTGCATTTGAACATTTGTTCAGAGGGTTCAAAAGAACATTTTTAAGTGGATTAGATTAAATTTGACTGGAGGCAGAAATCCCCTATATGGTGTGCGGGGTCCTTTATCTATTAAGGAATGCATCAACGTCATAAAATGCACCGTCTGATAACATATTTTTAACTTTAAGTTTGTATGAATTAAAATTTTTGATAATTTTTAAATCAAGGGGCAAATAATTATACAATTTAATACACCAGTAGAATGGGGATTTTTCAAATAATGTAGAATTATGCGATAGTATTAAGAGGTCACTGCTTCTTGTGATATAATTATGACGAAATGAAACTTTATCAAATAGGGTAAGTTTATTTTTACGAAACATAACCATTTATAAATAAAAATTGATGGAGTTGTAAGTAATTTATTTGATTTGAAAGTATATTTACAGCTTTCCCCTGGTTTTAAGTTAAATATTAAACATATGAGTATGCGAGTATGCAAGTGAATAATAAGTATTTAGTACTGCTTTAAGACAGGGTGGACCAAACTAGATGGGATTTGGGGTTTTCTGTAAAACTATGGCAAAAAGACAAAAACCAATATAGGTATCCTGAGCTCGACTATTGAGAAACAAACAACATCGCAAACCGCGATAGTCTATCTTTTTCGACTACCGAGGGTACAGAGTGTTTTTGGAAACTTGGATGACTTCTATATCGTCTCGAATCGAAGTAACCCATTCTTAAGGCACTTTTTTGAGTAGAACCCGTTGCTAATAAGAAGAAAATTATGCATGCCTCAGTTTTCCAGATATAGACATAACTTGTGTATGTTTTAATGTTCCATTTGGAGAGCCTTATAAAGAAATCAGCAGACTACATAAAGCTATCAGTTTCTAATATGTGTCGAAAAAGCGTTCGACACAATAAACCAACAAATTGATGCTAGGAGTGTTAACTGACTTCAGAATAGACCACCCTATACTACAGTAATTAAATATGTACTTGAAAAAGTTGACCAAAAACTGCGATGGCCTGAGCCTAAATATAAGCGCGCTCACTCATTTGAGTTAGTCCTTAATAAAGTTATTTTTACCTAAGTGTAAACCTTTCACATATCATGTAGCGTATGTTAACTGTCCTTATATTATAATCTGCACGACGAATCAGCTTTCAAAGACATTGATGGCTGATGTTTCTTCATATTAATCTTGGACTCTATGACACTACTTGTCTGTAATTATTCACTAGTTATGGTTTCCTAAAATTTTAATTATATATTGAATTTTAGAACTCGTTTTATAATATGAGAGTTATAAGAGAGTGAATATATATCATATGAGTTTGAAGTTATGTCAGTTATATAATTTTACTGCCATTAACTGACTTACGTTTATCCGAGATACCAAAATGTTTCCAACAGCGATTTATAGGTATAGCAGATCCCCACAAAAATTTAACAAATAGTTATAATATTTTAACACGAATAGTTCCATTTGTATTCTCGTGTTGTAGAATCATACACAATTCATATTATCAATAAATAACAGCGTATAAAAACTGAAATTGATTCGGAAAGGGGCCACAGCCGGTCGACATTCACGATATTTTACAATTTTATTATAAGTCGGCTAACCAATACAAATGACCATCTGAAATTCAAGATCTTAGAAAATTTGATATAAATACAATATTTGATGTATAGTACATCCTTTTCTTGGAAACATCATTAATGCTTAAATATTATTTTGAAATACTAACTAAAATTAACCTTAATCATAGGCGGAGAAACAAAGAGTACGTAACTTTTATATCGAAAGGTTTTTTCTTGTTTATATTTAGTAGTTTAAGGCTTAATCATAGTTACCTGGCTAATGTTGCATTAATATGGCTCTTCTGGCTATGTATTCAGTTAGACTATGCTGGGTGACACAATGGAATCCGTGGTAACGAGGAAGCGAATGACCTAACTCGTAAAGGATCGGGAAGCATCTTGTATGGTCTGGAACCTATAGCAACGCCTAGGATTTAGTTTCCCGATTAAAAACTCTCCACTTGAACGCCACGCGGACTATTGAAGTGGTCTAAACAGCTCCAGACACAGCAGAATAACTTTGACCACACCCAGTCCTAAGCTAGGCACTGTCTCCAGATGTCCAGAAATATTCTACGTACAAAAAACAAGACACTGCAGTCTAAGCAAACACCTTCGTGCACAGATAACCTCAAGTGTGTAATCTGGAAGACGAGGCTTCCGAGCATGTGTTATGCCACTGTTCTGGTCTGTCAACAAAAAAGGATTCATACTGGAGGATTCTGACCCAGTTGGCCAGTATAGGTGACACCCTACCAGACCTCCTCCACAAGTACATCACAAGTGTTGGTTGGCTTGGGGAACGAGAGATTTTGGAGATATGCCATCTGTGGGGGTAGCACAATGGACCCACCCTTGAGGACAACCTCGCCTCCTTCAAGTGTTCTAGGATTCAGTACCCTGCTGACCATTAGACATAAAAGACAAACTGTATTCATGGAGATACGACTATTTTTGCGTCCATCCTCAGATAGTAGCTACCTCATGAAACTTCAGACGCATGTTTATCAAAACTTCCCTTACTGTTTTTATGTGTAGTCAGCTTTTAAATATAAGAGACAACTTATATATACAGGGTGATTAATAAGTAATGGTACAACACTTAACTGTAGATAGTAGGAGTCAAAATATTAAGATTTAGCCAATAATGCCTTAATGAAACGGTTATAGGTAAAAAGAGACAGTGTGTTAGAGTTAAAATTAAATTTTTTATTTTCCTTTGTAATTTAATGATTTTCTTACATTTTATCATGAAAATTGATGGGTGGGGGTTATTTGTGGTGGGAAATCATAGCACATCTTCAACTTTCGTCTAGCTCCTACAGGGCGCTACGTACGCTATGTTTAATGTGTTAAAAGGGCCGTAATTTTTTCACCCGCACATTTATCGCAAATTTCGCATAAAGTTTGTATTCCCCTATCATTTCTTGATAAAAAAAGTATACTTGATTCAAGTCTCTAAGTACAACAGGTTTAGATTAAAGTGCAAATCAAGAGTTGCATGTAAATTTTTTAAAAGCCTTTTCAAATAATAATTTTTAAAAGTAGGCGTTGTGACACAGCATTATCACAGTAAATGAAGAAACATATTTATCAAGAAGGAATAAAGACAGTACCTGTCAAACAATTAATCTTAACCATAATTAGTTGTTGCGGAGAGTTTTACTTAATTAAGTGTTGTATTTTTTATTTATTTCTAATATCGTTTTATAAAAAATGCCTCGCCATACATTTTTTCGACTTCTGAAATGAGAGACATGGTTTGTGTATACTTGCAAGTAAATTTTTGTGGTCGTGCTGCAGCTCGAAGGTACTTAGAACTGTATCCAAACAGAAGGCAGCTTGATCATAGGTTATTTAAAAACCTTTCTGATCATTTGGGAGAAACAGGTGTATTCCGCCCAAAACGTGATATTGCTGGTCTTCCAAAAAGAATATCTGTGTATCAACAAGAAGACGTTTTAGTTCGTGTGGCAGAAAATCCGCAAATAAGTACGCGGCGGTTATCGGCAGCAACTAGTTTAAGTCAGTCATTAACGCATAGATTATTAAAGAAAGAAAAACTCAAACCATATCACTTTACTCCAGTGCAAAATTTTTTACCTCGTGATCTTCCACAAAGGTCGCAATTTTCATTATTTTTGCGTAACAAACAACATAACGACCATGTGTTTATGAAACGAATATTGTTTACGGATGAGGCCACATTTACCAGGCGTGGGGTATTTAATTGGAAAAATAGTCATTCGTGGGGACATGAGAATCCCTATTTATACAAGCACAAATTTAAAATAAAAGTGTGGTGTGCTATGATTGGAGACTGCATACTAGGGCCGATTGAGTTACCACCAAACTTAAATAGTATATCCTATCTGGACTTTTTAGAAAACATTCTTTCTGAAATTTTATATGATGTTCCGATAAATTTAAGAAACAATATGTGGTACATGCAGGATGGGGCCCCAGCACATTATTCGATAGAAGTACGTAATCATTTAAATATGCACTATCCACATCACTGGATCGGTCAAGGAAGTGAATTTCCTTGGCCACCTCGTAGTCCTGACCTCAATCCTTTGGATTTTTACTTTCGGGGCTACTGTAAATATTTAGTATACAATGATAACATAAATATCCGGGAAGAATTATGGGAACAAATTTGTAAGGCTCTGGAAACTATTAGGAATAACAGAGAATCGTTATTTAAAGTTAGATATTGTCTAAAAAAACGTTTAAAAAAATGTATTGAGGTTAATGTTGGTCATGTTGAACATTTATTGCAGTAGGTGTTTTAAAGTTGTTCTTATTATTGTTCTAGTTCTTATTATTTGTGATACATTGTTTACCATTTTGAATTAAATTATTTGTCTACTAGTTAAAAGTGTATCATTATTTGTTTTGTTATAATGTCCGAAATTTTGAAGTTGCTAAACGCCGTACAAACAATTACCACACAAGTGGTATTAGCTACATAGAAAAAAATATTTACAACTAAAGAGTGTCGAATTTTGCGGCCAAAATAATTTCTCAAATTGTATAATGAATTTGCATGCAACTCTTGATTTGCACTTTTCTCAAAGCTTGTTGTACTGTCGTGAGCAAAAAAAATAGGACAACAAATTTTTTCTAATGTAAATCTGTCTCTATTTGCACACTTGCAATGAATTTTGACAAATAACTGACAATGTCACAAAAATTAAAGTTTGATGCACACAACTAGATTTTAGCAAAAATGCGTTATAAGATTTGTCCCATTTTTTTTGCGCACGACAGTACTGAGAGACTTGAAACAGGTATACCTTTTTTATTAAGAAATGATAGAGGAATACAAGCGTTATGCGAAATTTGCGAAAAATGTGCGGGTGAAAAAGTTACTGCTCTTTTAACATATTAAACATAGCGTACGTAGCGCCCTCTAGGAGCTAGAGGAAAGTTGAAGGTGTGTTATGATTTCCCACCATAAATAACCCCCATCCACCAATTTTCATTATAAAATGTTAAAAAATTATTAAATTACAAAGGAAAATAAAAAATATAATTTTAACTTTTACACCCTGTACATTTTTACCTATAAACATTTCATTAAGACATTATTGGCTACATCTTAATATCTTGACTCCTACTATCTACAGTTAAGTGTTGTACCATTACTTATGAATCTCCCTGTATATTAAAATACTAAATTGAATTAAGAATTAAATTTGAGTGGCCTCCAAAATGAAAAATAAAAAAGATAATTGAAAATAACATTCCACTAATTTTTACAAAATATATCTATCTATTTATTTTAATTTCAACAATAACTGGACATTACCTCCACTTTAGACCATTTGCTCATCTGTAAAGATACGCAGGCTATCCTCGTACTTTGGAAACTAGAGTTGCACCCAAATAGCTCAAGTCTTAAGGTGAAGTTACATTATTACTCAGAGGGATTTAGTAAGCACGCAAAAAAGTACAGAAATAATAATACATATATATTTCAGATATTATTTTACACTTTGCAGTCAAAGGTATTTACCAAAAATGAAAATAAGCTTTCAAATATAGGGTTCTAAATCTATCGATATTGTAATGGGGATCCACTAGACAAACAAAAAATCTATGATTTTTTCCTCTAGGGGCACTTTGAAAAACTGACCTAGGTCAAAAATCTGAATGTAGGAGACATTTGAGAACCACTGCTTTTCTGGGTCAATGGACGTATAGTTCCGAATCATACTTACTTTTAAAAAGTCATAAAATAATGCAAAGATTACCGACTTGTGTCCTCGACGCCGCGTGGTCTCAAAGCAAGGAGCGCGGCACTTTGATGGGACCGCTTGGCTAAACTTCCCAAAGTATACTTGGCTTTTCACTTAAATAAAATTGTTCTTAGATGAGAGATCGTAGGGTTATGAAGAAACAACAAATTCCGAAATACGAATATTTGTTTATTTAATTCGCCAGTTTGAAATGAGCAGTGCACATAGGGCTCTATGTGTCGATTGTTCCGAAGCTTTCGTTTCGAAGCTCAAAATTTAGCCCAAATAGACACGAAATTATAAGTATGGTACTGTACTTTCGACCTATTTTAAACGTTGTTCCTGGTCTATCCTATGCAATTCCTATTCTTTAAACTACGCTGTGCTGATGAGGAAAAATAATTCCGGAACAGTTCTTTAGGATATATAATGCAACTTCCTTTTCTGTAGAATTGTTTTAAATTTACTTAAATCAGATTGCCATATGGGAGTTACTCTCGAATAAGGGACATAGTATAAATTGTTTCACCTCCTTTGCCTCGACTTATCCATGACCTTAATTCTCAAATAATTTCCATCGTAATCAGAATTTGTATTTACTATTGAATAAAAATTCATCTATAGTTGCAAGCTTGACATACTAACCGATGCACTTTTAATCACAAAAGTCAGCAATAATGACGTTATGAAAATGCATAATTTTTAAACAGAAAATTAAAAGGCAATACAATTTAATTTTAGGTCAATCTAAAAGGCACATCATCCCCGTTGTACCGTTCAAATTTGACCTATTAGTTAAATGGCTGGGAATTGTGTATTAAACAAGTAAACACCGTATCAACGACCTTTTCTGCGAAATTTTCAATGGCCAAAATGCTGACTATAACAGTTAAGTGTTCAACGAAGCGATCCGTTGACATATCGGTATAGCGTCAGGCCTGGCTTTTCCTACAGAGACTCTCTCAACCTTTTAATCCATTTAAGCAGTTTTGCTGCTGAGGGTAAGACTGGATAAAACTAAACACTGTATTAAGGATTAATGGACTATCCCATGCTTCGGAGAATATTTACATCATGCAAATAATCTGAAAAAAAAAACATAAGGCGTACGTTGACGTGTATGAATTACATATAATAATAAAACTCTATGGAAATATATCGAATAAGTTAAATAAATGCAGATATAAAATATATACGTACATCCTGATATAATAAAAAAAAAAAAAATTTGAAAACCTTCAACCAATAATAATTTATTTTTTATCACAATTCTAAAAAATACAAAATATTTAGCAAATTCAATTGAAAACCTCTGGGATGTATTTAAGTTAATAAGTTTGATAGGCATGTTTTATATAATTTTATAGACTGTAGACATAGAGCTACCTACGTATACAATCTATAGAATTATGTTTGACGAAAAATGAATGACGTATATTTTTTAAATACAAATATTAACTTTAAAAATTAAAAAAAAAATCAAAAAATATCTCTAAAAAAGTAAAAAATAAAATTTCACTCAGTTTTACAAATACAAAGGTAAGGTAAAAAAAAATAAATCAAATAAATTCTTGAAATTTTTTTAAATCAATTATATTAAATCTTAAAATTAAAAACAAAAAAGATAATAAAATTAAAGAAAATCTTACTTCATAAGAAATAGTCTAGGTACTAATGGAAAGTAGCAAGGAACTGTACTTTGTTCCCAAATATCATATTGAAGTCGGTGCAAAAAAAGATTACTAATTTCAAAAATACGTTTTGCATCGACTTTAAATTGATATTGGTAATGAGGTGTAGTTCCTTGCTACTTTCCACTAATAGATAGACAGATATTTGTAAAACTACTAAAACTGAGTGAAATTTTATTTCTTACTTTTTCAGTTCGGTACGGTTCGTTTTTTTTTCGGTTTTTTTTCGTTTTTTTTTAGTAGTTTCACATATTTCAAGGCCTCTGCCTGAAGGATAAACAAGTAATACATCATAACCTCACTTTAATTCCTTATAATAATATACTTTTAGTCCACAGTACATAATATCAAATAGTCGTTTACTTTTCGACCTTTGCTATTGTAACGGGTTTCACGTAAATCTACAAAAAATTTGCTGCAATTATCGCACCTCAATTGAAAACCATCACGCAGTGAAATCGTGATCATTAACAGCATGGAAAACAACGACATGAGCGAGAGCATGCTGTATAATTTGTTTGTAAAAGCAAATTGTTCAACGGGCGCGTTTTTCAATAAAAGTCTCAGTTCATGCTGTGGTCGTAGAAAACATTCTTCGGTTGATTCGCCTCCATGCAAGGCTATCTTTCGTTGCGAAATAGTATATGACATTATAGGAAGTTATAATAATGCCCTGTTGTTTGTGAAAAATTATCATTATTTTAAATCGAGAACTAGGTTTCTAATTGATCACCGGCGATTCCGCCAAATCTTCGAATATAAAAAAATATTTTCAATTTTTGTTCACTTTACACTAGATGCACTAGATAAATTTAGTATTTAATCACCACCGGACCATACCCTACAGCATGCAGCAGGTTTTACAGAAATCGCTTGAGCTACGCCAGAGTAATCATTGAACATATATAAAAAAAACATACATACGAGTCGACTTCAGAACCTCCTCCTTTCTCAAATTTTATTAAGTCGATTAAAAAGTTATAGATACTGTGTTGCTAAAAGTCACGTAGTACTTTCACAACTAACTGTGACAGGTTGGGATCAAGGATATCACGGGGGTGCTCAAGTTGGAGAGAGTAGCATTCACAGAATATGCCAAAAATATAGGAGGCAGTTGAATCCGATCGTGGGTCCTCTGCATTTCCCTACTGACCAGGACCTTTTAAACCAAACTACGAGGCTAAGATACGATACATTCTAAAGCAGATTTTTAGCATCATATTCATCCACATTCTATATCGTTTTTGGCCACATCAACCGGAATGGAAAACATAAAACGGTTAGTGGTTCATGTAAATGGTAAAAGAAACTTAACCGACTCAAAGGTTTAGTGCCTACGTGTTAGCATTGAGACCTTAGACTTCCGAATTCGAGGATTTCTGTTTGGACTTTGGATGTTTAGTGGCATTTTTAGCATGTTAAAGAGACGGTAGCAATGGTCTATACCGCGGTTTAGTGAGACAACGCTATTAATCGTTGTTTTATCTACCTAGTTCCAGGCTCAGCTGCAGCAAATGGCAACATCGTAGGGAATGGTTGTTGCTAAAAAACGACTAACGAAAAAGAGGTTTGTTGAGATCATACGCCTATCAGATAACCGCGTTGTTATAAGACGGAAGCTAATTCAATTAATCCTTCGGAGAAAAAACGTCTACCAAGGCATTGTGAATGAGAACATGAGTGTTCTGGTGACCAGTGACTAGAAAAGACCAGTGCTCTCCACGAAGGAAAGCAGCCCTTTCCAGGGTAGATCCCGTAGTTCCTCCGGCTGTAGAAACTGACTTCCGGAATACCTATACATTGACACTCCTATTGGTGCACAATGGCATAGGATATGAGTCATGGTTTCATCCTCCACTCCACACATCCTACAAGTAGGACCATCTTTCAGCTGCATTGTATGCAGGTGCTTTTTCAGAGAACAGTGTCCTGTTATCAGATCTGTTTCAATCGCTATCTATCGAGCTCAATCAGCCACTTTACGATAAAGTCAATCGAGGGCCCCTTTAAATGGAGCCTCGACTGTCTCATTCCGGGGGCCTGAGCCCAATAGGTGTTAAACTGTGCCGCACACCAGTCTTGCAGCTCTGGTTGCATCAAACTTCTTGGCAGACCGAAGGTTAGCTCGGGGCCAGGGAAAGGAGTTTTTAATCCTTCACCTGCCAAACGGTCTGCTTCTTCGTTGCCCTCGACTCCACTGTGTCCGGGAACCCATACAAGTTTAACTAAGTTGCGTTCACACAGCTCAGTCAGATTGTTTCGACAGTTCAGCACCAGCTTAAAGGTCACCTTGTTTGATGCAAGAGCCCTCAAAGCTGCCTGACTGTCGCTACATATATAAATATGCTTATTAACGAAACCTCTTTTGAGGTTTTCGCTTGCAGATAGTAAAATGGCATATATCTCAACCTGACATACACGAGGATACTTACCAAGTGGCGCTGATATACGAGCTCTAGAGTACTATTAAATTTACGATAAAAATTAAAAAAACAAGACTATAAATGGAAATTTTCTTTCGATTCACAGGTCTACAAAAAAAAATTCTACTCCAAGGATTAAACCTATCATGCATTAAGTATTTTTGTGTGCTGAATTGGAATTTTCAATTTAAAACATTTTCTACCGCGTAGATTTCGAGTAAATCCTCCCGGTTTTTATTGTCAAAAAACCGTATTTTGACGATAAAAACCGGGATTTTCTCGAAATTTTTAAACTCTCATTTATAATATCCTAATCATTCAGTTATTATTTCCAATACAATCGATTAAAATTAGGACAACTTCAACTTTATAAATATGTGAGTACTTCATCCAATGGAAGATCTATTTTTCCAATATTTGTCTATAAAAAAACCGCTGCCCAAGGAATCACTACTTCCACATCCAGATTTTCTATCCAAGTCTCTCACAACGAAAAAATTTTGTATTTGGAAATAATTGTTTATGGAACTTTAATAATATAATATTTGAAATCCTCTACCCCAAAAACCCATGAAACGATACCTCACATCGGTAGTGGGGTGGGGGTGGTGATAGGGAGTAGTGGGATGAAGTAAAAAAATATTTTGAGGTTTTGGTTCTTGTACACAGTACACACAATCACAATACATCACAATATTTTCTCATCCCCTTTAATAATGGGTGGTAATGGGGGTGGCTAATGCCAAAAAATTTTTTGAGACCTTAGCTTCTCTTGTATATACTAAATACCATTTTATTGACTTTTACCTGCTTCATTTTCCTATTTACCCCCATTTACCCGAATTTACCCCCCGACGGAACAAGATGAAAATATAATCTAGTTCCAGATCTCGTTAAAATACATACGTGTACCAAATTTCAAGTCAATATCTTAAACGGTTCCACAGTAAACGTGCGCATAAAAAAAGTTACAGACCGACAGACAGACAGAATTTTTTTTCACTCAAACATAAAATCTCGACGTTTCATGACATTCTAAGCCTATTTGAACAATAAAAATTAAAAAAAAAATTTGTCGTTACTATACCTACTTCCAGTGGACGTGGAAGTATTAAAGCTTATAATCCAGTCAATGAGTGCTCAAAAGAGAGGTGTAGAGTACATGGAATATGCGAGACTTTTTGACTTCAGGACTTCATTAGGAGTAGTTAGTAGGTAAACATACTAAAAGTCCCCGCCCCTGGGAGGTGACCTTACGGTGGGAGGAGGGGGGGAGGTCCCATTTTTGGGTTTTTCAGTTATATCTCGGAAACGGTGGACTCTAGAAAAAACATGTTCTACATAAAAATAAAAGCTAATTAAATTTCCTACAAAATTGTTTCCATACATATTTGTCGAATTTCCAACGGTTTTCCGAGATATACGATATTGAAAATCGATAATTTTCGAAAAAATCATTTTTACCTAACTCTTTTTGTCAAACATTTGTGTCTAGTGCCTCCCACGATCGTTTCTCAGAAAAATTGTCAGAAACGAAGTTGCAGAGCATTAAATTTTCTTCAATTTGATATACACTTAAAAAATTATTTTTTCGAAAATTATCGATTTTCAATAACGCATATCTCGAAAACCGTTGGAAATTCGACAAATATGTATGGAAACAATTTTATAGGAAATTTAATCAGCTTTCATTTTTATTTAGAACATATTTTTTCTAGAGTCCACCGTTTCCGAGATATAATAGAAAAATTCAAAAATGGTACCTCCCCCCCTTCCACCGTAAGCTCACCTCCCAGGGGCGGGGACTTTTTGTATGTTTACCTACTAACTACTCCTAACAAAGTCCTGAAGTCAAAAAGTCACGCATATTCCATGCATTCTACAATATATTCATTGACTGGACTATTATATGAGAAATAACTTATTAATTCATTTAAGCGCGGCTTAAGTAACTTCCCCGTAACTGATTCTCGATGTTTTTCTCCCAAAATTGAACTATTGCAGAACGCTTTTGATATGTTCAGGAAAACTTTTCATTTTGAGGGTCCTAAAAGAGCCCTTATTGTGCGCTTATGAAACGGAGTTGGAAACTCTATCTTGGGGGTGTTACCAACTGTGGTATAGGAAGTAATTTCAGCCTAGTGACATACTTCCTTCATTAAAACGACCATGGCATGACAACAGCCACCGTACTATTGCACCGAATGCAGCAGACAGGCAGGACACCAAGAACCACATAACTCAGAAGGCAATACAGCAGACAGCGAGAGCTGTTTCGAATTGAAGCGGATCAGTAGTGCTGGTTCATAGCTTCATTCGAAAAAACAAGCCCTAAGCTTGTCTGTGGTTCAGAGATGTCAAGTTATTGGG
This sequence comes from Rutpela maculata, assembly GCA_936432065.2. NCBI lineage: Eukaryota > Metazoa > Arthropoda > Insecta > Coleoptera > Cerambycidae > Rutpela > Rutpela maculata. The sequence continues at coordinate 102,185,597 of OW386291.2, forward strand.
TTTCTATAAAGATGGACTCGATAAAAACAGACTATTGATCTGCTGCGGTATGAGGGTGTCAAATAATTCGGATTTTTGGGGTTAATTCATGGCTGTACCAGTTACGAACAGGCCTTTGGCCTGTCTGTGGTTCGAAGATGTCGAGTTATTGAGTTTTATGAAGGTGGACTCACCTCATTCGATAAAAACATGCCTTCTGACTGTCTGCTGCTTAAAGATGTCGAATTATTATGGTTTTTGGGGGTTAATTCATGGCTTATCCGGTTGCAAACAGGCCTTCGGCTTGGCTGCGGCTTTCATCTACAGATTTTAATTTAAAAAAAATCCTGACGTGATGCGGCAAAATAAGTTTCGGATTCGGTTTCAGCGACCCCAAAAACCTATGTTACACTTGGTCTGGTCCGGCACACCTCGAAAAAATACTTTTTGTAGACAGATATTTGTAAAACCGAGTGAAATTTTCTATCTTACTATTTAGAGATATTTTTTGAATATATTTTTGATTTAAAAAATAATAATTTCCACCTTTTTAGCAGCTTCTTTTATTTATTTAACTTCTACATAGTAAAGGAAACTATTGTGAAATTCTGTTTAGGTTAGTACAGTACAGTGAATGTTAGTACAAAAAACCGCTGCCCAAGGAATCACTACTTCCACATCCGGATTTTCTATCCAAGTCACACAACGAAAAAATTTTGTATCTGGAAATAATTGTTTATGGAATTTTAATAATATAATATTTGAAATCCTCTACCCCAAAAACCCATAAAACGATACCCCACATCGGTAGTGGGGTGGGGGTGGTGACAGGTGGTGGGAGTTCGGGGGGGGGATAAAGTAAAAAAATATTTTGAGGTTTCTGGTTCTTGTATACACACTAAATCACATTTCTTTTTCATCCCCTTTAATAATGGGGTGGGGGTGGTCAATGCCAATTTTTTTTTTGAGACCTTAGCTTCTCTTGTATATACTAAATACCAATTTTATGGACTCTTACCTGCTTGATCCACCTATTTTCCCCAAATTTACCCCAATTTACCCCCCAACTCTTCGACGGAACAAGATGAAAATATAATCTAGTTCTAGATCTCGTTAAAGTACATATGTGTATCAAATTTCAAGTCAATATCTCAAACGGTTCCAGAGTAAACGTGCGCACAAAAAAAGTTACAGACCGACAGACCGACAGATAGACCGACAGACCGACAGACAGACCGACAGACAGAAATTTTTTTTTCGCTCGAACTTGAAATCTCGACGTTCCATGACATTCTAAGCCTATTTGAACAATAAAAAATTTTTTAAATTTTTTTGTCGTTACTATACTTCCACTGGATGTGGAAGTAATAATACATTGTTCGTGAGTTTGTGAGTTAATTGGTATTACCTGCGACCCCGCCAAATCTTCGAATATTCTCGTAATATGAAGTCGGTTAAACAAAAATGTTCTTAATTTAAAAAAAAAATCCTGTTGTAATGGAGCAAAATGAGTTTCAGATTCTGCTTCAGTGACCTCAAAAACATACGCTACACTGGGTCGGGTCCGGCGCACCTCGCAAAAATATTTTGTGATCCTGTGTAACTAAAAAAAGAAAACAAAATGAAATATTTCTATAATGCTGTATCCAAGTTGCACGACGGGAAAATTACAGAATTCAAATCAGCCATATGATTCATTATCATAAATTGCAATATGTACAAAAAAGACATCCAGGTAGGGTTCCTAATCTGTTTTCAGTTGTGAGCAGAACTGAGCCTTGAACGTGTCATCACATCTTATGATCATCTGTCTTCATTACGGTTACAATGGAAGGTTTTGCAGTTGTCTGTTCTCGCAGATGATGCTGCCAGTACAACTTTCCCTCGTCCTTTTGTTACCGAGCGATGGATCGTATAAAACGTTGATCGGCGCATTGTTCTGCTACTCGACAAAACTAATTCAGACTATTTAAAGTTGAATTGCTTCAATGTTGTGCGCTGGTCTCTATGAAACGGGTAAATTGGAGCTATCACAGTTATTGGCAAATGCAGCGAATGGTTTCTTTCCTTCCTCCTATTTTTTTCCTTTTTCATGTACGGTGTTTCTATATACAGTGTAGGCTTTAGTTTGTGTCAATAAATATGTGGTGTATAATTCTTTTATTCGTTAGAGATATACGAGGAATAACAAAGAAGTGTATAATTTATTCAAGAGATTTTAGTTTTGTGTTTGTTTTATTTGCCATTTGATAAATAAAAGTTGTTTTAAGTAGGTCAAGCAATGACTATTTCAACTAATTAAGGGATTAATTAAAACAGTAAGAATAAATTTGAAATGCGATCCTAAATGACAAAAAATGCGACACATATATTGATTGTGTGATATAAACAGTAGTGGTAAACTGAGTCCCAAACAAGGGCATTTGGGGCCTCCCTGTTAAATATCCGAGAAAGTGTTCGACATTCGACAAAAAGTTATAAAAGCAATGTTATAGAGAGACATTCACGGCGCGCAGCTCGATGACGGTTGAATGACAGGACGGAGCGGAGTCTGGTCAACTTCAAGAAATAAAACTCTGACCCGAGCTCCTTTCACCAGAGGGCAAATTGAAAAAGGTATTAACAGACAAATTTCCAAAGAATGGATAGTAAAACTTAATATTAAGCGCACCGTTTTAAATTATGATATACTAATACGGGAAAAAGAACGAAACTAAAAAAACCCGCTTGAGAAAACGGTGGTTACTGAACGAAGCGGATGCCAAGCCACTTAATGTATAGTTTAAAATGTTATCAAATGTGGAAGTTAAAATAAAATAAAGATTATATTTCGGACGAATAATTTAGGACAATAGGATAAAGAAACGAAAAGAGGATAGAATAGAAAATAAGGAATGAATGTTATCATTAATGAAGTATTGGAGATAGAATGTAGGGTTAGATAGGTTGCCTAAAGATAGGCAACGCTTGGTATGGCAAGGTGTGTTTTATTCCAAAGGAGGTATTATACTGTCTGATCTGGGTAATGTTGTACCAGAAGCACTTTAGTTCAAAAGAGCCGTTTATTTGCATTTCTTAGGGTTTCTTACTCAATAGTGACAACGAAACCCTATAGTCCCGTAGAATTAGTAAAAAAAAGACTGAAATTTATTGTAATTCGTTTCAGGATGCCACGTGGATTAAACGATAGTTTTATTGATTACGAACATGCCCCTGAATTTGGTCCACTTTTTGACCGCCGGAACATTGTTTATTTAACGATTTATTGTTGAAAAATTCAAAAAAATCGACTTTTTTAAAGATCCTATCGTCAAAGACCTTTGACGATAGGTTTTTCAATTTGTAGATACTGTTAGAACTTTGAAAGACGGTTAATTTGAGGGATGTCTCGTTTGAAATACTTGAAAATTTGTTTAAACAATTGCAAAAAACCGAGAAAATTTTAGCAATTTGCAAATATTTTTCATTCTGTAACAAAAGCACTTTAGTGATTTCTTAGTTTGTTGGATATTTTGCCACTGTAAAAATATTTAAAAATTTTGATGAAATAAACCTCTGCGCCAAAAGGATCAGACAGAGTCTGGTTTTTATACTTCTATTACAAAATGTCTCACACCTAAAAATATATAAACTGAAACAAAATTGTTAAATGAAACTTTGAAGAAATATGTCTTTTACTACCCCAAAGTTATCCCTAAAATTTCATCAAAAAATTTTAATTGGTTTAAGAGATATTCAATTTGTTTATTAAAAACATAAATAATGTAAAATGCAAATTCACCCAGTTCCCGTTATCGTGGAGGGTTTATCTGGACATAATTTTTTTTGTTGAGACTTAAACTTTATGTTTTCATTAATGGCAAATCAAATTTCCATTATTTTCAACTTCAAAATTGCGTTTGAAGAAGTATCAAATTTTGAGGTTAGGTTTTTTGCTAATAACTTAAAAAAAATGAAGATTTTGCAATATCGTTCTCATATCTTTCAAAATAAAAAAATGACTCTGTAGCCTTATTAGAAGCCGACATGATTTTTTTAAATAAATTTGTAAAAAAATTTTTTAACAAAAAATAATTGTTTATAACAAATTATTGTCTAATTAGGAAAAAATCGACATTAAAATTTTATCGCGCTACCCCAAAATAAAAAAAAGTCAAAATTGGAGAAACGGTAAATTTTTGGTTGACGGATTTGAACTCATCTCGATCATTTTATGAACGTGTTACAGATATGACTCATGCTTCTCACTCCTGTTCTGACGCTGATTTAAAATTAATTTCTGTTATCGTTGCAAATTGAATTTTTTTCCCCCAAACTCAGCTCTATTACAAAGATAGACTATTAAACTAGTTGTTCGCCAAGTTTCAGCTGTTAATGGTTATTAATAAACAAATTAAGAATTTATTTAAAAAAAAAATCATCTCGGCTTCTAGTAAGGCTACAGAGTCATTTTATTTTTGAAAATGTGTAAAAAACCCCAGCAACAAAGATGTCAGAACGATATTGCAAAACCTTCATTCGTTTAAAAGTTATTAGCAAAAAACCTAACCTCAAAATGTGACATTTTTTCAAAACACCATTTTGAAGTTGAAAGTAATACAAATTTGATTTACCATTAATGAAAACATAAAGTTTAAGTCTCAACAAAAAAAATGATGTCCAGATCAATCCTCTACGACAACGGGAACTGGGTGAATTTGCATTTTACATTATTCATGTTTTTAATAAACAAATTGAATATCTCTTAAACTAATTAAAATTTGTTGATGAAATTTTAGAGGTAACTTTGGGGTGATAAAAGACATATCTTGTCAAAGTTTCAAGCACTAAAGTGCTTTTGTTAAAGAATGAAAAATATTTGCAAATTGCGAAAATTTTCGCGGTTTTTTGAAATTATTTAAACAAATTTTCAAGCGTTTTAAACGAAACACCTCTCAAATTAACCATTTTTCAAAGTTCTAACAGTATCTACAAATTGAAAAACTTATCGTCAAAGGTCTTTGAGTTATCTTTAAAAAAGTCGATTTTTTTGAATTTTTCAACAATAAATCGTTAAATAAACAATGTTCCGGCGGTCAAAAAGTGGACCAAATTCAGGGTCATGTTCGTAATCGATAAAACTATCGTTTAATCTACGTGGTATCCTGAAACGAATTACAATATGCATATTTTTGCTAATTCCACTGGCCTACTAATACTATGACTCTTCATCACAATAGTTTATCTCCGAAATATTGTAACCAAAACCATAACACTTTACAAGGATGTTTTAGAAATACATCCATACCCATAAGATATATGAATACTTATATCTTCTGAACCATTAGAAAAATTAAACGGACATTAAAATAATTATTTCCATTGAAGCCTTTTTTCCACCAAAATTTTAGCCATAACTAATTAATTACTTCCACATCCAGTGGAAATAGTAACAACAAATTTTTAAAAATCTTTATTATTCAAATAGGCTTAGAATGTCATGAAATGTCGAGAGTTTAAGTTTGAGCAAAAAGAAATTCTGTCGGTATGTCTGTAACTTTTTTGTGCGCACGATTGCTCTGGAACCGTTTAAGATATTGACTTCAAATTTGGTATACATATGTATTTTAACGATATCTGGAACTAGATTATATTTTCATCTTATTCTGTAGAAGGGTTGGGGGATAAATTGGGGTAAATGAGGGTAAATAGGTAAATCAAGCAGGTAAGAGTTCATAAAATTGATATTTAGTATATACAAGAAAAGCTAATGTCTCAAATTTTTTTTCTGCATTAGCCACCCCCATTCAAAAATGCTAATTTCGACGGACTAGGTAGCAAATCTGGATGTGGAATTAGTGACTCCTTGGGCAGTGGTTTTTTAAATGTTCTAAAAAATCGTTAAGAACAGTTCAGTCCTATGGAGCGAAAATTATTTTTCACCAGCAACTCTCAAGTACAAAAATTCGATGTAAACGAGCAAGAGATAGAAACAATATAACACTAGGATATATAGAAAGACACATACAACAACAAAATAGGTAGAGGATTTTAACGTCATAGAGTTTTTTCATATTTATTTCAATTTGGTGAAAAGAATAGATTAAAATAAGATATTAGTTTTCACCGCGAAACATATTTGACTGCCACTTGATATTAAAATCGTGATATTAAATAAATAATATGTATTTGTCTTTAAATAAATATCATTTCCTTGACACTTTTGTACGTTTTAGATTTTTGTTGTAAATTCAATTGGATAACCTTAAATAAAAGAAACATATACAGTGTGTCTCCGGATGAGGTACCATACTCTTGTAAACATTCTAATTTCTGATATGCCGAGAAAAAGTCATTCTTTATAAAAAATTTTTGCTTATCTTAGGAAGTCATAAATAGTTGTCAAACTCTTAAGTTATAATTTGTACAGGGTATTCCACAAATTAGAAAATATGAAATCGACTTTAAGCAAACTACCTTTTTTACATTTTTGTTGAAAATTTTATTTAATAGTTTTTCAATTATGAAGAAAGGTTTAAATACTAAATTGAAAAATATTTCACATGTAAACCTCCTACTAGTACACATTTTCTAATCTTCATTTATCGTATGTAATATCACTAATGCTTGAAATTTCATCGGTAAAATTTTTTCGAAAGGGTTGTTGCCTGGTAATAAAGAGTGCAAATTGATAGTTTATTATCTGATTAAATCCCGACCGCTTTAGCGGGAGGGATTTAATCTTTGATAATAAACTGTCAATTTGCACGAGTTATATTAACTTTATGGCAACTTAGCTTGAGAAAAAATTTATAGATAAAATTTAAAAGCACGAGTGGTATTTGTGGAGAATATTTCACGAATAAATAATTCATTAAGTACATCTTCAATATTATGTTCAGTAATTAATTGCCTTCAGACGTTTCCTTGTTACTTTTTAGAGAATACTCACCTTTATGTTCAATTTCATCATTTACGTCACATAAAAATGCATTTCCAAAGCGACTCATCTAATAAAAAACAAAGTAGGTTTAAATTATGACAATCAAGAAAAACAATATACGTTAAACCATAGGTACTGTAACTTATAAGACTAGTCATCCCAACAAAGCACGCTTCGACCAATCACATTACGGGATAAACGAGACAAATTGCACATTACCAATCTATCGCTTTTACGTTCTAAGGCTGCCGACTCAGATGGTATGGTGCCGCCATCTAGTAACGCTAGCTTAACTTAACTGCTGGCCTAAACAGTGAATTGAATTATTATATTAAAGTGTTTATTAATATATATTTATGTATTTAATCCTTGTTTCTAATTTGAGAAGTTTAATAGTTAAGTTAAGGTTTGCTTGTTTAAGTAGAGAGACTTTAAGTACAAAGAATTATAATATATATAGTGATACTGCAGAGTTTTGATTTTCCGAATAAGTGTTAGCTGCTTTGTGATGATTGATGAATTACCATACGTGAGTACCTACATTTGTGTATTTATCATGAAATAACTGATTTGTCTGCTTCGTGGATATTTATATTTAATTTTAGTTGTGAAAATTATTTTGTAATTACGTTAGTTATTAAGCCATTGAAAGCTGTGTATAACTTGTCCCCAACCTATATGAATTCCACAGAGCATTGGCTTTTTAGGTTATTAATACAATACTACAATTTACGTTAACAATTAGTAATAAGCTAGAGAAGATATTTATAGATAACATTTAAAAGCACGATTTGTCCTATTTGCCGAAAACATTTGACGACACAAAACGTCAAAAAATTTTCGCAATATTTAACGCTGCAGCGACCTAAAAAATTAGAGCGATAAATTTTGCATGTTGGTACTATCAAAAGCCGATCGAGCTCGAATTATCACTAATAATGACGTTTGATTGGTGCAATGTTGTGGAAAAACGGGCTCTCATTGGCTATAGCGTTAATGAGTGAAATAATCGTTGTAACAGCACCCACAATTTTTTACTTTAATAAATCTACGTCGTCTTCTAAATTATAGAACAAATTCCAGTCAAAACTTCCCTTTAAATAAAATGTTTAGAACTTACAACTCAAATTCTTCTGAAATATCATCAAGAAGTTTTAAAACTGCTATAAAAACACTAAATTTACCTGAATGTTTTTTTTCTCTGTGATTACTCTGTGGTGTATTGTATACACAAATTTTAGTTTATAATTCAGTTTAGTTGTTAGGTTAGATTTACTGGACCCTTGTTTGGGCTGTCTAATCTGTATGTGTCCCTTTCTCTATAATAAATAAACAAATCCTTTGCTTATACTTTTTGCTTGAAATACCCCCAAGAAGTAATCCAGCGGGATTAGATCTGGCGAATGGGCTAGCCATGTTGTTGATCCATAGCGGCCATTCGGCCAATTCTGAAACCATTTTCTAACTAAAATTGTAGAAAGTGATGGGCATCCGCCTTGCTGAAAAATTATTTTTCTTCTAAATTCTAAATTTTCGTTGTCCAGTTCTCCCAAAACAAAATTATTCAAAATTTCTCTAGGACCTAGGTACCTACTGTCCTGCGACACTATCTGAATTCCGCAAATGTCCTAACTTCCACATCTCTTCTTTCACGTCTCTTCCAATTTAGCGTGCGGTCAAGTTTAACTCCCAGGTACTTGACCTCACTTGCTAAATGAAGTTAAGTGCCCGATAATTTGATAATTTTCATATTAGGGAGTTTCCTTTTCCTGATGAATAATACTGGCTCAGTGATCTGTAGGTTAACCAAAGCGTTACTTGGGCTTTAGTTTTAGAATTTTCGAGTAGTGATTGCAGTCAATAGTGTTCACCCTGTCTAGAGGATAATTTGCACTATCCTTAATTCCCCGTTAATAAAATTACACTAATAGTCCATTATTAGTATTCACATAAAAACATAAATTCATTAATGACAGATACCATTTGTAAATATCTTTAAAACTTAATACTATCCTGTAAGCAATGAAAAGAGATTGCGTTATTCTATGTTCTATTCTCAATCTTCAATCCTCTCTCCTCAATCCGCTATCCTCTAATCTTTTATATTCTTTGCTATCCTGTTCTATCGTATCCTATTCAATCATATCATATAAATAAACAAAACCAACAGCGTAACAAACAGCGTTATATGCTGGTCTCACAATGCACTTTATCCCGTTCCTTAATCCATGCGTTGACAATCTGTATAACTGCATATAATACCAAAAACAGCAAGTTTCCATTAACTGCGGACTCTGGAATTTCAATGTGCCTATTTTTACCGGACTACTTGATTATTGCAGAATATATCGCACTGTTGTGAGGATTTTTGGAGAGGCAATATTTTATTCTCATAAAGCCGATCAATACTATAGCTTATTTATTTAAAAAAAAGTTGTACACAAGTGTATTTTCTGAACTGAAGAAAAAGTACAATACAATAAATCATTTATTTCTATCACCTTCCCTCAAATACAGAGCAATCGGGTATTGGAGAAAATGATATATGTAGGCAATTTATCAGTATTAAATAAATCTTGACACACGATCCCGATCAATATGATTTTTTCTAATATTTGCGTATTTTATAATTAAAAAGGCATTTTATGTTTGTGAAAAAATTTATTTCTTGTTAAGTGTAAAATTTGCATTGTTCTGTAAGGGACTTATACCTAGTGTGATTACGGCAGAGAAGGAAGACGAAGTTTAACCTATTTTAGTGTTTAAATTGATAAAATTTGATGTCAGATCAATTTTTTAAAAGCAATGTGTAAACAGCCATATCACAGTATTTAGTCGAAACTTTCGCTAGTTAAGTTCTTATTAGTTTGTATCCAAAGTGTGTTAAATAAATTATCTTAAAAATCAATTTCCTAATTTTTTAAACAGTCAATTACCTCACTATGATCCTTGAGTTGTGCGCCCAAAATGAATTTTAGATTCATGTCCTACAATTCAAAAATATAATATCCTGAAAAAAACAAATTGAAACTTATATCAGACAAAATGATCACCCAAGATGTCTTTAATGTCTAGAAGAAAATCGTTGGTGAAATTAAAAGTTCACACTTCACAAGTTACTTTACCCAAATACCCCTGAGTCCCACAAGAAACTATTTAATTTTATTTCGCTAGTCGATCAAACCAAGTAAATAAATAAAATATTTATTTTCATTTTTCACCAAGGTGCTGATGGTAAAGGTGAGGCCATGCACCTAATAGGCAAGACAGATGACGTAATTCTATCAGAGGTGATATACAGCAAACAGAGACCAATTAGATCATGGATTACAAAATGTCTGCTAAAGAAATTGGTAAAAAGTTGGGAATAAATTTACTATGAAAAACAAACTATTAAAGAATTAACAATAAATTGCAGCAAAAGATTTCTATTGTTATTGTTTACTTGAAATTTTTCTTCACGAATTCAATTATAATAATAGTTCTATTGATTGAAAACTATTCGCAGGAAAACTAATTTTACAGATTGTCGTATGTCAGCGCTAAGCCTTCCCAAGAAAATCTCACACATTCAAGGGAATCTGTAGCATTCTGATTGAAATCCTGTAAATTCCCTCCCAATAAAAAAATTGTGCTCAAGCCGCCATCTTAGAAAATGGCTGTCAAAATTCGATTTATGACTTCATATCATAAGTACATGGTTTACCAGATTGTCTCACCATAATTTTGACTTAAATTTTGGTCAGTAAACCATAATGTGAGTTTATTTCTGTTAATAAAGAACTTATTTTACTTAATACTTGAAACTTTGTTTTCTACAATCTTGTTACTTAAATAACTACTCTCTTATTATTATGAACAAGGCCTTCTCATTTTTTTATCAATATTGTTTAAATAACTCACCAGTCACAATGGCGAGGTTTATAACGACATACATGTGGGAGAAACGTGCATTGCCATTTTTTACTTCCAGGGTTGGTCCAAGGAAAAAATGGTAACATAAGTCGTAATTACTTGCTTTTAGCAATTTTTATTTTAACTACTTTTTCGTAAAATGGACGTTTTTGAGTCAAGAGCCGTATTTTTCCAGCCATTTTTCAAGATGACTACTTGTACACAACTTTTTTTTGGTAAATTTTCTTATTTTTGTGAGATTTTTTTCTTGAAATATGTATAATAATTAAACTAAATGTATATGCTTAGCCAACTTCGAGCTCCGTGTTGATAACTAATTAAATTTCTATCTGTCTGAAAAAGATAGATATTATAGAACGGGAGCTCTTCTTTACGTATATTTCATATCGATTTCTTGTGAAATATAAGCAGGAAAGCTAATATTATCAAGGCACCATGGCTATAGTGCGCTGAGTGACAGTAGATACATATCGGCCTATACATTGCGTAGTGTGTGGTGCGCAATACAGCAAGAATATCGCATCCAGTTCAAAGCAACTAAATACTTAATCTGTATTTCAATGCACTTTACAGCAATTGGAACATGCACTGGACTACACAAAGTGAAGCAGAAAAGGAACATTACCAGCACTATTTCATCCTTTGTATCGCCTGCTTACAGACGGTTAAAGCTTCTTTCAACCTATCAAACATTTCTTTCAACAAATCAAATCTTGTCGAGACAAGGAGAGAATAGTGCACGCAAGTTTCTCTTTCTGCTTCAGTGGTATCGCATACCTAGAGCATCGAGTGCGCGTTCCAGTTTGTTATTAATTTAGATGATTAAGATATATAAATATTAAATAACGTTATCTACTGAATCCCCATAATAATATTTTTCATTGATTGTTTAAGCAGAAAAGAAAGATATTATTTTTAAATCACGGACCAAAACCGAAATTAATTTCGGTTATACCATTTCAGTTTTCATAGCAGCGGGAATTTGGTTTCTGTTAGAAAAAATTAGTAATTACGGTGCGGTTTTCGGTTACGGTTTCGATCCCTGGCTTTTTACTTGACTTTTACCTTATATAATCTTTTTAATGGACGAATCGATTTAGTTATGGTTTTAACCATACAATTTGGTATTTCTACATCACGGTTTAAAGATTTGAATCTTTAATTTCAACCATATTTTTTGAATTTTAAATTCGTAATTACGGTGCGGTTTTCGGTTACGGTTTCGGTCCCTGTTGTAAATACAATGGCGAATAATAAAACAGCTAAAATTATAAAAGTTCAATCTTCATACACAGAAAAAAAATGCATAATTAAATTAATGTAACTCCTATTTACAGTATTATTACTTACTAAAAATATTACTGTTACTATAAATTAATTAGTTTTTAACTTATCTAGTAGGTACGCAAATAATAATTAAACATTTTCCAACACCTGAAAACTGAAAAAAACTAATCACAGTTAAATACAAAAACAATGTAACTAAATGTAAAAGTTGTAGGAGAAAGCCCTGCAAAACAAGACATAAACAAATTCTTAGCTAATCTTTGAAAGCTCTGTAGCACTTCACACTATAATAGTTATCAATTCAGTAACACACTCATCTTTATATAGTTCAAGAAATGTTGCTCTCCATACTTACGATACAAGAACTCGACTACCATTATGATATAAATGATATAATGATAAATGACATTTATCAGTAAACATAAATGGTCTCATGCAGGGTTGCGCACGAAATGTCATAACATTTCTTTTATTTTTTGATGATTGGTACCGAACTGGTATATAATTCATCTAAAAAAATCTCTTTAATGGATAAGCTGCTTTAACTCGAGATACACCATTACGAGAAGACTTTTCAATACAAATATTCAAATAACTTAGGTACAGCACTGAGTTGTTTTACATTTTTTAGTTTCTCTGGAAGAAGTCTTATGAATCAAAGTCGGAACGTGGGGTAACCACGCCGCCTTTGTGACGTTTGGGAAAATGATTTCACTTTACATGAATGTGAAATATTTTGTGCAGCAGAAAGGAGAACGATGTGGCGGTGTAGGCACGTGTCCCGTTCTATATGGATATACCACTTTATCTGAATTGGCATGTCTGTTGTCAAAAGTTCGGAGATGAACAAGACCATGAAAATTCACTGTCATGATGGCACTGGAGATAAATGAGCAGACTACTCCATGGCTCGAAATTGCACACACACTAACTTTTCATCCATAATTTTCTTTGTCTGCATTATTCAAGAATGTTCCGCTGCCTATAATCGAATATTTTGCTTGTTTACAAGACGATTCATATAAAAATATGTTTCGAAAACCGCATCTTGTGGTACAAGTTTCTTCCCCGTTTGCCCAAGGTGTAAACTACAAACCCCGTTGCTTATCTAACGCCGTACCTTTGTCAACGTGTAAGGAATCAAGGGGAGATCCAATTCGAGAATTCATTGAAGAGATCGACGTGAAATTCTCAACTGAGTACTGACTCTTGTTAATTTGCCCGATGTGTCAAAGCCACTAGAATGAATGCTATGTCGTCTAGTATATGAACACTAGCCGCACGCGGTCATTTTTCCTTTACCACAGAACAGTAGGTTAAAATTCTTGGGTTAGCCTCCATATTGTATATTTGCATAGATTTTACCAAATACCAAATTGATCACGGAAATGCCCCAGAGTACCTCCCACATTCTTTGTCTCTGAGAAAAATAATACAACATTCACCCTCCCTTCTCGCTCATCCGTTTCTTGGGTAAATTCTATTACCTACAGCATTTGCTTACCTATTAGGAACATAGATGTTGATCCTCCGTTAGCACAGTGGTAATAAGATAATAAAATGCTTTGAGATTTCGTGCGCCACCGTGTAGTATCAAGCCATAGAGATAGTCGCTCCATAGATTACCTTCATGAAATTTATTTCAAATGGTTTTATACGAAATGGCATTTTTGTGATTTAAGGTAGTGATTCTTAAGGCTAGGATTTTGTAGAGTGAGAGGGAAATATGCGTTTATTTTCGATTTATTGTAAATATTTAAAAAACTACACCTAGTATAATCTTAAAACTGCCTTAGATACTTGCTATTGTTCTAACGAATACAACTATATATATTTTTTATTATAAATTTCTGTTATATTTAAATATCGTAGTTTGTCAATGAAAATAGTTCCTAATTTCATTATTAAAGTATGGCATTTGACTATATACAAAATTAATGATAAAAACTATATATGGTTGTATTCCTTAGAGCAATGGGAAGTATCTGAAATTATTTGAAAGATTATACCATTTATGGTTTTTTAAATATTTATAATAAACCGAAAATAAACGCATATTTCCCTCTCACTCCGCAAAATCCTAGCCTTAAGGGCTTTAATGATAAAATTTCAACTAAACAAAATCATAGATGATCTTTACGATGGTTGAATGTCCTTCTTCGTTGTGGATCCTACGATCTTCTTAACAAACGGTCAATAGAGATACCGGATTAAGTTCTGATTGCAGAATTAATTACGTTCCCTAACCCCAATGGATTAGGAAACGTGGCTATTTCTAGGTTCTTCAAAGTTGTACAATCTTCACTCATAATTAATATCTTCAACGGCTCGTGGTGTCGGTGGCTGTTTCAAAATTTATTTACCTCTACACATGTTTCGGCCTCTTAGGCTTTTGACAATAGTAGGCCTAAAAAACCGAAACATGTATACAGTTAAATGTATTTTAATTCGTTTAAAACCCAAACTTCTTGACGAATTTCAAATATTTACATACAATTTATAATAATTTTACAACTAACATTTACAAGAATATAAGCGTACTCACTGTTTAAAAACAGATAACAATAAATTCAATTTTCAACACATTTTAAACTTCAAACCATATTTCATTTCTTTGAGTATACTAGAGGCTTATTTAATAAACTTTAAGTAATAAAAGCTCTGCCACCAAAACAATGAAATAAATTCTTAATAAAAGGCAAGCACTCGAGATAAATTTAATTTGTCGATGTAATTTTATAAGAGAAATGCTAGGTTTATCATCATTATCAATGTAAGATTTAATAGCTTTGACTCATTGGTCTTTTTAAGAAAGCAAATAATTAAAAGAGAAACTTTCAACAAACATGTTTCTACCACATGTCTGTTGTCATGTTTGGTTGTAATGTTTTTAAAATGTGTACTTATTCCTGAATTACAATGAAAATTATGCAATGAAAAATATTACAAAACAAAAAAATGGTACATATTTAAAATAATACTAATAAATACTATGACCCATTAGCCTAAGGTATAATATTCCTATATCTAAAACTAGGCACACGTGAGTGCCAGATAATTTTTAATATTATCAAACACGCACGAAAATAATAATAATAAAACCGGCCCACAAAAAAAGTGGTCTGTGCTGGGGTACTGACCATAACTTGTATTTTGAGTCATTGAACACGACCTTGGTTTTTCCTCAGCACGTCAGGTTTTTTTTAACACTAAGAAAGTTTGTCGGATAATATTGCTATAGTAATATTGCTACCCAGCTCATTTAAATCAAACTCCAAACGTGATTCAACTTTAAAACTTTAACATAATAACATTGTGGTACTTCAGTATTGACCATATAACTCAAAGGAAACCATAAAACCACATAACTCCATAACCCCATAACCCTCAACCTCATAATCCTAGGAATCCGATGAAAACAGTGGAGAATCTTGATGGGGAGTTAATGAGATTGTGACCTCGGATCCTCGTGCTTGAGTATCATACATCCACAACCTCATGATCCCATAACCTCAGCATCCCATAACTCTGAAGATCCAACGGAAAATATGGTGATTCTAAGAGGGTGATTCGTGCCATTTCAAATCGAGTAGCCCGTGACCTCTTAGCTCTTGAACAGCAAAACTTTTAGCCCTTTAACCCCGTGATTCTGGGTATTCAATAAAAGCAAATTAGGGAATCTTAATTGCGGATTCGGTGAGGATGTAACTTTGGAAGTGGAATATCTTTTCAGATGATTTCTGTTTAGGTAACTCCATTTGATACTTGCTTCTGCGAACTATTTTATCTTTGAACGACCTATGCAACGGATTTCTTTTACGCTTCTAGCTCTTCATCACATGTTCCCACTACAACATCCAACAAAATGCTGCCATCATGCGCTCATCCCACCTTCCTTGATATCGTAAGATAAAAAAATTGCAAGAGCAAGAGATCAAATGAAGTCACCTAAACAGAAATCACCTGAAAAGATATAGGCCAGGAAATGAAGACATTAATTCGAAAATAAATAGTGCTCAACGGATTATTGCTTTAAGTTGTAGGGTTGACCGTTAGGAGTAACATACCAAAAGTCCCCAGCCATGGGCCTCATGCGTTAGGCGGGAGGGGGTGGAAAGGGTCGGTTTGTAGGTTTTTCGTTATTATCTCGAAAACTAAGCATACTAGCGAAAAGGCTATTCTATACAAAATGAAAGTAAATTAAATTGTCTACAAAAAAGATCCTATTCATTTTTCCACTAGGGGCAGTAGTTAAGGGTGTACGTGAGTTTGAAAATGCAAATAGCTGGAAAAACTGTGTATTGTGGGAGGTAATACTTAACAAGTAGAAAATTTTATAATATTACAAGTAGTTACAAGGCCATATTAAGTAATTGGTCGAGTTCATCGTCAAGATCATCATCATCATCGTCGTCGTCGCTGTTGATGCTGACGATTGGAGGGCCGTTGGTACCCGAAGCGCGGCAACTGCTGCACACAAGTAGTATCAAAACTACTAAACGAATGGAGCCATTTGCGAAGACCATTCTGTTGGTCCATTCGTTCAGCGGTTGTGATACTACCTCCGTTACTTACAACAAGAGCAAGGGAGGTGTGGTGAAAGTATTTTTGAAGGTCGAGAAGTAGGTCACAGATATCTACAAAGTCTTCTGTGATCCCTCAGCAATACAGGACATGGTAGCTGATGCAGGAGAACAGCTTTTTTTTGCCATTGTACCAGGCCCCACAAGGAGCAGACATCTTTTTTGTAGATAATTTAATTTACTTTCATTTAATAATAACGAAAAACCTACAAACCGACCCTTTCCTCCCCCCTCCCGCCTAACGCATAAGGCCCACGGCTGGGGACTTTTGTTATGTTACTCCTAACGGTCAACCCTACAACTTAAAACAATAATCCGTTAAGCACTATTTATTTCCGAATTGGGGGATCTTTCGGTTTTCGTTTCCTGTACTAATACTCCACTTCCAAAGTTACATTCTCATTGATTCCTCAATTAATCACGGGATTATACGGTCAAAAAGTTTTGCTCTTCAAGAGCTAAGGGATCACGGGCTACTCAATTTAAAGATCCCGGGAACACAATCTCATGAATTCCCCTGTTCAGATTCTTCACATTCTTCTATTATATTCCCAGAGTTATACAGTTCTAGGTGTACGGGATTACTGGGTAATGTAGGAGAAGGGTTTGCTGCTGGAGCGCTATAAGCTTACTTGGTAAAAAGGTAACGAAGTTCTGAGTGCGCAATCTAATTTATTTCCCAATAGAAAGAGTTCAGAGAGCCTCCTATTTTTTTCATTGAATCCTCAGGGTTATGGGGTTATGAGGATAGAGAGATTGCAGTTGAAGAGCTATGGCACTATAGTGTGCTTGATTCCAATATTTTAATGTCACAATGATACGAATTCCCCTACTTAGATTCTCCATTTCTTTCCTTTGGATCTTCAGAGTTTTGGAATATGATTTAAATTAACTGGGTAAGCAATATTACGATCTACTTTTTTGGTGTACCCCAGCACAGACCATTTTTTTCTGGGCCTGTGTAATTGTTTGCAATAAGCCTGCAGTAGAAACGAGTGTGGACTGGTTTCTGACTATTTAGGCCAGGCTAGATAAGGGTTGAACAACAAAATAATTCGTTACAGCAAACTGATAGCAGAATATTTTAGAACATATCACAACTAAAGAAGAAAAAATAATCCGAACCACCTGCGGTTATCTGGGGTGAAATGGGGTGGGTTTTTAGGGGTGAAAAACGGTTTTTTGCGATTTCTGGGTTAATTACGCATCCTATCGAAAAAAGTTGATTACAAAAGTTGTAGGTAATAAAGAGATCTACAACTTGTGTGGAAAGCATTTTTATCCTAACCTCAAAATTTTTCAAGATACACGCAAAAAACCCCCTTTTCGGTTTTTTATTTTTTTCTTCCCCAAAAATAACTCGACTTAGCTCAAACTTGATGAGAGTATACCTTTTGATGTCTCACATAAGCTTCATTTTTTTTAAAGCAAAATATTTAACGGTTGTTGTTTAATTCAATTAAAAAAAAAAAAGTGAAATTTTCAACTGCGATTCCTCTTAAAATTACTTGTCCGATAGAGTTCGGACAGGGCTCATTTTTTTTGTTTTTATGTCTACTTTCAATAAATAAAAAAAGTATATATATAGTGCAATGGAAAAAATTGCCGGAAAATCGAAAATTCCGAAAAAATGCCTTTTTTCGTTGTATGTTTTTTAACTATTGTCAAAAATTTGTTACTATTTATTACAATTAATATAATTTTGTAATATCAATGTATGCTACAAACAATAAGTAAAATAATTAATAATTAATTTCATTCCTCAACCACGTTTGAATTATTAAACCAACAAAAAAGTATGATCTTGATTTCTATGCCTTCTATTGTAACGGTATTGGTACGGCATATAAATGACCGCATTTTTATTTATTTAATAATCTAAATATATTTACTTTTAATTTTGATTGTTAATAACTTTTAAATTGCAAAAATTGACAAAAATTGCTTTGTTAATTTTAATTATTAAACATAATATAAATATTTTTTTGTAAAAATAATAAATGTACTTTTTAATACATGATTCTAATATATTTACATTTTGTAGTAAACATACAATTAATAATAATAATAATAATAATAATAAAATGGCTTTATTTATAATTAAATTTGCAGCATATTTCTAAACTAAGGCGAAGTCTAGCTATAGCTACTCAACTTAACCTTTTACATTATAATAATTTATGTGCGTAGAGTTTATGTCAATTAATAAATGTGTATCTTATTAAAAAAAAAATTAAAATTAACAAAGTCCTAACAATATCAATTATGGTAAAGTTCAATGTTATGCCGATGATACTCAATTGTTTTATAAATTTTCTTCCGAAAACACAATAAATATTCGTAATTTAATTAATTCGGACTTAGACTCTATTCATAATTATGCTAATCAAAACAGTATTAAACTAAATGCCACCAATTTACTTTTAATAAAACACAGGAATACACGAAGGCAAATTTAAAGATCGCTATCAATGGGCAATACTTGCCCATTCTAAATGAAGCAAAAAATTTAGGTCTCATTTTTGACTATGAGATGCGTTTCACGGAGCACGTGGCAGTTTTATTAAAAAAAGCATATTACTCATTGAAAATGTTATATTTTAATATAAGTATTTTAAATTTTAAAGTAAGAAAAAAATTGTGGGAAAATCTTGTGCCCATTTTAAATTATTGCATGTCTTGATAAGATTACGCAATATCGTTTGCAAAATATGCAAAGTAGCTGTTGCAGATTTGTATCTAAACTCAAAAGGTACAGTCATTTGTATATAACGCAATCTCGATCTACAATAATATAGATGACCAACTGAAAACAACTTCTGTAAATAAATTTCGCAAAACGATAAAATCTCGTTTCCTCTCTCTCCAAATTTTATAAGATAGCAATTGGTTTTATATGTGCAGATGTATGTATATGTGGATATATATACACATATTTACCTTTTCTGAGTCTTTAGTTTTAAAAAGTACATTTATTATTTTTACAAAAAAATATTTATATTATGTTTAATAATAAAAATTAACAAAGCAATTTTTATCAATTTTTACAATTTAAAAGTTATTAACAATCAAAATTAAAGATAAATATATGTAGATTATCAAATAAATAAAAATGCGGTCATTTATACGCCATACCAATACCGTTACAATAGAAGGCATAGAAATCAAGATCATACTTTTTTGTTTGTTTAATAATTCAAACGTGGTTGAGGAATGTAATTAATTATTAATTATTTTACTTATTGTTTGTAGCATACATTGATATTACAAAATTATATTAATTGTAATAAATAACAACAAATTTTTGACAATAATTAAAAAGCATACAACGAAAAAGGGCATTTTTTCGGAATTTTCGATTTTCCGGCAATTTTTTCCATTACACTATATACATTTTTTTATTTATTGAAAGTAGACATGAAAACAAAAAAAATGAGCCCCGTCCGAACTCTATCGGAAAAGTACTTTTATGAGGAATCGCAGTTGAAAATTTCAGTTTTTTTTTCTTAAATTGAATTAAACAACAACCGTTAAATATTTTGCTCCAAAAATAGTAGTGCTTATGTGGGACACCAAAAGGTATACTTTCACCAAGTTTGAGCTAAATCGAATTATTTTTGTGGAAGAAAAAAATAAAAAACCGAAAAGGGGGTTTTTTGCATGTATCTCGAAAAATTTTGAGGTTAGGATAAAAATGCTCTCCACACAAATTATAGACCTCTTTATTTCCTACAACTTTTATATTTAACTTTTTTTGATAGGATGCGTAGTTAAGCCATAAATCGCAAAAAACCGTTTTCCACCCCTAAAAACCCACCCCATTTCACCCCAGATAACCGCAGGTGGTTCGGATTATTTTTCCTTCTTTAGTTGTGATCTGTTCTAAAATATTCTGCTATCAGCTTGCTGTAACGAATTATTTTTTTTTTTTTTTTAATTCTGGCACTTATCTAGCCTGGCCTAATTAGACTTCGACACAAAACAGGTAAATGTACACTGGCGGCTTACTGCCGATCAAAGGATAGCAAATTCAGACTGAACAAATATACTGAAGTACAAAAATTCAGAAATATGGGATTATGATTATTTACCCCCGAGATTTTTATAACTATAAAAAATTATCTAGCGCTTACGTGACTACTTCTGAAAGTGGGGGTGTTATATGTGTTATATTTGGGTTTTAATATATACAGTTTATAAAGTTCTTAGATGTACAACGTATAAAAATATTTTGTAATCCATTTTCGCCACATACGTTAGCTGATATCTACCTTATTTGGATTCACTAAGAACGTAAAAAATTCGACATTGTGAATTTCTCATGTATTCAAATAAATCTTGGCTCATAATTTCACTAAAATAGCAGTTGAAACTAGCTTTTACTGTTGATTAAGTACTCGATTTGAGACGCAATAAAGTCATTAACGACCTTTACTTCAATTGAAACAAATACGACAATATCTTTCACTGACACATACTCACGGCTTTTTGATATTGTCTGATATTTTGTAATACTAATATTTCTTTTAAATCTGTCACAACGTATTAAATTAAGATAAATGTATTGCTAACGTTTCAAAAAGACATGGCATTGCCTACTAAAAGGAATTTCCCAGTGACTTGATACATTTTTAAAACAAGTAGTGCGATCTTTAAGCTGCCTTGTTAAACACATTAAATAATTTTAACTACAAAAAAGGAAAACTGAGTCATATCCCCTAAGAAAAAACAACGAAGCTTTTAGTGATACGAAGCAACTTAGCTGATGAGGAACAATAATTCTGAAACAGGTACGAAACAGATATGGATCGATTCTTTTTTGTATCATTTAACCATACGATATCCTATCTATAATAATTTTAAGGTTTGTGTGTCAACAATACAAATCATAATATAAAAGCATAATAAATGTACACTCTTCTTATTCTGTATAGTTGAGCATATAAGAACATCACAGGTGGGATGACTTTTTTAGTAAGTGTATAAATGTCATCAAGAAAATTGGTAAGGTCAAAAAAATCACAGAATTAACAGTAGACACTAAGGACACACAACTTACTCTCACTGTCATTCTCGCTATATAAATTATCTTAATTTGTGATACTATTTGATTACAGTATACAATTACACCTATTTGATTTAACCAAATTCCATTCCCGCCACCATCATACTGCTACAAGATTGAAAATGGTATAACGAAGACTTTTCTTATACTTTTTTTTTATCTGCAGAAATATATAACTTTGCGCCCGTTGTACTCCCTCTACTAACGCCCAAAGCAACAAAAATGCGAACAAAGATAGTTAAGCTCTAAGTTCTGAAAAAATCAGACAAAAGTACATATAATATAAGCTCCAAATCAACATGAAAAAACAAAAAAATTCGTCCCTAAACCTCTCTACACAACAGAATGGTCTGGGTAAGAGGGTGTTGGGGGAGGGGTATAAGAGGAATTGGCATTTTATTAATAATGTAAATAAATAGTCCTTTTAAAACTATTTTATATCTGGTAGCAGCATAAATGTTTATGTTGTGTGAGGAGAGGGTGCTTGTCATTGGAGGTTGGGGGTGTCGGGGGTGTTGGGGTATTGTATAGTAGTAGAGGGAACTTAGGGTGCAATTTATTCAAAGGAAATATGATTTTCAAGTTAAAAAATATCTAAGCATTTGTGTTAAGGTAAACTGGTTCTATAATAATTTAATCTTGCAACGCATGTAAAATATCATCGTAGAAAAATCTGTGTTGAAATTGGGCATACAGGGTGATAGTAAAGAGGATATTAATGGTCACATTTTATATAAACAGATTTATTATAATTTTAGGTCATAATGTTACTAAGATTTTTGATTAAGTATTCTAAAATACAAAGTTATCGAAATGCATAACATGCAATGTGTTTCTCAGGATCGAACATACCTTACGAAAGTTAGATAATGTACCAATTATTCTCAAAATATTCTTAAGATATCTTTAATAAGATTATGAATTAATGTTGCAGTCAAGCGTTGTAGATTGCAAATATAAAAAATATTGGCTGGATATTTCATTCCAGTGGAAATATGTAAACCTGCAAATGTTAATCATTAGATATTAGCAGTCGGCTAGGACTGACTAAATAAATAAATTAAAAAATGTGTTTAGGAATAAGAATAACATGTAACCAATTATTATTAATAATGTCTAATTTGCCTGTCTCTTGCATATATATTTGGAATAAACTATTATTGAACCCTTCGTGATCGTGATACGTAAAGAATCTATACTATCATAAATAAATTTGTTCAGCACGGATCAATCTCAACATCAAGAGCTATTCACATTTCACTTATTTCTAAGAAAATTTGAAAATAAAATGGTATAAGAATTACATATTACTTACAAATAAATAGAACTAACAAATTGCTGTTTTACATAAAAAAATCATTAAGACGAAATATTTTTTATTAAACAAGTATGTACTGTTATATAGTTTCAGATATTTGACGAAATAAACACCCCCTCTGAAACCTTAATATTTAATGACCGGGCATGCTTCACGTTGAACTTTGATCTAGACATTGGAAATAGAAATGATAGGTCTGTCAACATCGTAAACGGTTTCAGAATGATCGTGCGCACAGAAAAAGATACAGACGGACCGACAGAACGACAAACAGAAATTTGTTTTTTACTGAAATTTAAAATCTCGACGTTTCATGAATTTGAACAATAAAATTTTTCATTTTTTTTGCGTTACTATTTACTAGCTTCTTTTTTTTTAGATTTAGCACATACTTAATAGAGGTATACCTAGATTTGCTTCAAATTTTATCGCCATTTTCTGTTTTTGCAATACAACTAATACAATCGAAAATATTTGCAAACAACCCATGATGCTATGAAAGAGAAGTACGCTCTCGCGAAGAAATTCCCCTATTGCAGTCTCCACTGTTACGTCACTTACTGGTCAACTAGTTCAGCGGTCAATTTTTCTTAGATGTAAACTAAAATTACCTAAATGAAAGTGTTTAGAAGCTTATCCTTGGATGAAATAAAAATATACGACTCTTTTGGCTTGGTCAAGAGAAAAGAGAGAACCAAAAATGTGGGAAAATTGTAAATAAAAAATTATTTATTCGTTTAACTCGCTCTAACTCAAAAACGGAACAACGAATTAATCTTAATTAATTTCACATCCAGTGGAAGTATAGTCACGCAAAAAAAAAATTGAATATTTTTATTGTTCAAATAGGCTTAGAATGTCATGAAACGTCAAAATTTTAAGTTTAAACAAAAAAATTATGTCTGTCGATCTGTGTGTTGGTCTGTCTGTAAATTTTTTTTGTGCGTACGATTACTCTGGAACCGTTTAAGATATTGACTTAAAATTTGATCACTCCATATTTGTTAACAAAATGTGTTATTATGAAGGTCAAATTTAATTGATTTTTTTTTTCAGCGACAACATTCCACTAGAAATTTTATTTTTTATTCTTATGTATTATGTTACGAAAAAAATATTTGCGTCAAAAGATTCTTGGTGCGTCAAAAGTTATATGACCTTTTTGACACGGTTCATGGATTTTATACTATCTGCTTAATATATCTTGTACTAGTAATCGAATGGAATTTTTAAAATACTGGCTTATTTGAAATAATATTTTTAAAAAATATAGACCTGTCCGATATGCAAAGTTCAATCCGCCATCTTGGAAAAAAATAGATAATACCAAAAATGGCCGAAAAAATCAAAATAATCGAAATATATTTTCGATAAGAAAGAGTAATTTCATCAAAGTTGGCAAAAAGAAAACTCATCTATCGTCAAATATAATGCACCAAACCCAGAAGCTGTAAGTCAATTAGAAGTATGTAGGTTTTATCATCATCATGGCGCTAGTCAGGACATTGTGAAACACCTTTGTATCAAATGTCCTTTAAATAGATCAGAGGTAATTATTTTATGTAAAGTCAAAGTTGCAAGTAACGTCATTTCATAAAAGCTAAGTAGTCCTTGGAAAAGGACAATGGAATGTGGAAAGAGAAAAATTCTCTATTTTGAGTAAGAACGAGGGGAAAAAGTAGTTACTTTCTTATTTTTATGAAAACCCTTTTGAAACTGATTGGCTTTCTTAGCAATAAACGTATTTTTCCACCAAAGTGTATACAAAAATAATGACTTCATTAGTTTTTATTATTCAAAATAAAGTATATTTCCCCGTTCACGTTCTGTTACATTTTTCCAAGACCTACTTAACTTTTCATTAGAAAATTAAACGGCACCAATTGTAACGTCCAATAAAATGAATGAGGCATTTCAATGGAATTTGGTACAAAGATGTTTTCGAATGTCCTGATTAACACTATGATGTCAGATAATAATGTATAAAAAAAAATCTCTAATATAATTTCTCGAATTTTGGGGGCATAAAAAATAGTAGTAGTAACATAGCAATATGACCCAAAAATGCTGCATTCCGTGCTCCAAATCACAAAAGAAAGTTAATTCGATTAGCTCAAAAAATAAAGGTTTTATGGGCTTGTGTCCACATGAAGTGGGACACACTATATGTTAAAACAATATTAAAGTTCTGATTATGCTTACTGAGAGGAGCAGTAAAAAAAAATTTAAAATCACTGCGATGAAATGAGATTCATTATTTTCTGGATGGTCCAAGAATTCAGCAGTTTCAGTACAATCGAATCAATAGTTTTGGAGTTATTATGTAAAACATGAATTCTCTATGAGGCTTCTGAAAATCTACAGCTCTGGTAGAATGTATCGCCTATGCCACTTACAAGTGAAAATGTTTTACATACTGAAAGACCAAAACGTCTACAACTATTTAACGTAAGAAAATTTGATTGTGAAGCCATATCCACTAGAAAACGTAAGTTTTGTTTTTTACCATTGCTGTCTATAACATTTATAACTGCGGTAGACAACAAAACGGTGTATTGTTTATGACTTCTTTTCAAGTCCGTACTATTGGACACTGAAAAAAGACTATGAGTATGGTTTTCGACTAGGGGGTCGCTATTTGTTGCTACTGTTGGGCTATTTTTTTTTTAACTATTTAACGTCGGCCTATTTCCGCTACCAGGGCCTATCACCGACGCCAGGAGACGAGCTACCCCCAACCTGCCGAACCTCTTCCCTTAAGAAGAGTAGAGATCTTTTACTTGCCTAACATTTAATAGACAAGGGACCGCCTGCTTTACATCCCCTCTGAAGGATGGTATATCCACTACGTAATCCTCGTCTGAAATTACGTAACTTCCGCGTATACACTGATATACAAGCCGCTAGAAGGTGGGACGAGAACGCTATATTTCCCAAGATGGGTCACCCATCCAAGTACTAACCACGCTCGACGTTGCTTCAACGGAATATCGACTGACATTCACATTGAAGTCGCCTCTACACTTGTCCCCTTTTTGTTGGGCTATTGTTATGGTTAAAATCGTTTTGATTATTACTACCAGAAGAAGTACTAGCACTAGCGCTATTGAAATTTGTTACTGTTCGAGCAGCAGAGCTGTTGTTGGCTGCTGAATATGCTGTTAAAGTTTGACGTTGGAAATTTGGCTCACTCTATATAATTTACCACAAAAAATAATTATAATAATTTTGCCATTGATTATTTTATAAAACAGTATGTATTTTATCCACATGGATACACCCCTTAGGGATGCCGCTGATGGCAGCATCTCAAAAACACGGTGTGACAGGTTCTGGATGGGGTCGATGAAAGCGCGTGACAAGACGTGCTACGAATCCAACACCACATATTAAGTCTAAACGACACAATCGGTAATAGAGGACGTCTGTAAGATCAGGGTCGGCGCGGCCTTCAAACTCCCATATTTTAAGGTAACTTCAGAAGAAGTGAAGTCCTGTGCACAATTTAACGACCCTTTTATCATTCATTATAGTTTTATCTCTATATTTATGGGCTACTTTACCGACTGCATATTTTATCATATTTAAATTTACCACGGGTATTTTTATCTGCCCCTAACCATAGATTATGCTAAAGTGGAGTTAACTTTTCGCTTAAGTTACATTAGTTTTAAGCTTCGAACATTTTTATTACTACCAGTTGTGTAAATTAAATTTATTGATATAATCAAGTATCAATTCATTACATAAAATCAACTTAGAAGCAACTAGGTTTTAGTCTACCCAAAGACATAAATTGATACCTACTTAGTACTAACACTGACAACAAATCCAGCGAGTGGTTCAAATAGACCCGTATTGTGTAAATAAAATTTCAAAAAACGTTTATTTTAAAATTACAGTAGTAATTGGTAATCGCTTAACAATAGAATTTTGTTGCCATTTTATAGTCAATCTAGCAATAGCACTATATTATATCTATGAATAGAATATTCGCTATGTCTGAAAATTATAGAACGAAATGTACTTCTTGGAATAACTAAA
Source organism: Rutpela maculata (assembly GCA_936432065.2). Lineage (NCBI taxonomy): Eukaryota > Metazoa > Arthropoda > Insecta > Coleoptera > Cerambycidae > Rutpela > Rutpela maculata. The sequence continues at coordinate 102,212,710 of OW386291.2, forward strand.
ACAAGAATTTTGCCTTAGGCTGTTTGGTAAGACTGAAGCCAAAAATGATACATTGGTCCTACCTTTCGGTTGTTAGACCCATGGTTACCTACGCATCATATGTATGGTGGCCAAAGACAGAAGAGAAAATAACACAAGGAAAGTTGCAGAAATTGCAACGCCTTGCCTGTTTAGGGACTACAGGAGCAATGCACTCCTGTCCTACAGCAACTATGGAGGCAATGCTGGACCTACTTTCTCTGCAGTTGCATGTAAGGAAGGAGGCAGCACTTAGTGCCTTAATGCTGCATCGGGCACTTAAATTTAGACCAGGCGACCTGGTTGGTCACTTAAAGATTCTGAAGCTAATCCAATTCGAATCCATGACCAAACCCACTGACTCAATGCCATTCAAGCATGACTTTGACTGTCCGTTTGATGTGCTGATTGAAAGCCGTTAGGCGAAATACTGCGGTTGGAGAAAGAGTCACACATCTCGTACACAGATGGATCCAAGATGGACTAAGGGGTTGGTGTAAGCGCAGCACGGCCTAAATACAGGCTATCTAAAGCCCTTGGTAACACCCCAACCATCTTTCAGGCAGAAATCTATGCTACAGATCAGTGTGCCCAGGAATGCCTAAATAGAGGCAATCGAAGGGCAAAGATCTATAAACTTTCAGATAGCCTGGCAGCACTAAATCTCTCAGGTCCTATACCTTCGAGTCTAAACTGGCAAAAAACAACAAGATTACCTTGATGTGGGTGCCAGGGCATAAAGGAATAGAAGGCAACGAATTAGCTGATAGCCTCGCAAGAAAAGCGGCTGAAGCCCCTTTTTTTGTACCCGAACTGTTATGTGGCTTATTTAAGGGACACATAACGGAGGAGGTCCAAACATGGGAAAAGGAACAAAAGAAGTCCTACTGGAGGAATACTCCAGGCCAAAGACAAGCGAAAAGGTTTATAACCTATTTACCAAAGAATGCCACAAGGCTTCTCGAACTTGAAAAGTCCGACATAAGGCTGATCACAGGCCTTCTAACTGGCCACTGTCCCTTGAGATATCATCTCAAGAACATGGGCATGGCCGGAAGATGACAAATGCAGATACTGTGAAGCTGCAACTGAGACTGCGGAACATGTACTTTGTGAATGCAAGGTACTAATCCGCATTAGGCTAAAGTACCTAGAACAGGAGGAATTAATGCCTGAAGACATAGGGAAATTAGCTCCCAGGAAAATCACAAGCTTTGCAAAAAGTCTTGGAATCCTGGGGAACAAGTAGTTGTAGGGTAATTCATAAAAGACCTTTTAGGTCGAAGTGATTAGCGCTTAGCTTAGCTTAGTCTACTGCAACTCCATTTTAAACAAAATGCAATTCCACTTTTAAAAATTATAGCAATTAGCAATTGTTTATCTCGTTGCAAAAAATGCCGCTATACTTTTGTTCTACACCAGAATTTAAGAGCATTTAAAAAAATACATCATATCACCTCCCAAGTTTCGTTTTAGAAATGGAACATCTACAGTTGATGCCATGTACAGTTTAACACAAGAGGTTACTAACGCATTAAACATGACAAAGTATACTTTTACATTTTAAGATCTCGAAAACTTATGACTCTGTCACATGGTAAACTTTTAGTTTTAGATTCACTAAATAAATACGATAGGTTGACCATATGTACGGAATTTCGCTGTATTGTCCGGAATTTTAATGGCAAGTACATGCTTGAATGTACAGCAAAACGTACAGCATTACGTTTTGGTTGGATTTTTTTTCATTTCTCCCCCCCCGCTCATCAATTTTCAAAAAAAATTCCCTCTCCTGGGCCCGTATTTTCTCTCTACGACTCTCTCTGTCCAAGTGTACAGCATTAAAACTGCAAACATCTGGTCACCCCAAAATACGGTATTAGATGTACATGTGGTGCCCCAGTCGAAGACTATTTAACAAACAGAACACAAATTGTAACCGCTGATAATGAAAAAAGAAGGATAATCAAATATGGTAATCCACAGAGAACTGTACTTGGTCCGATCTCTGGAAAGATCATGGCTTATGCTGATGAACTGTACTGTTGTGCTGCATGGGAAGGCGTAAAAATAAAAACAGAAATGGTCTACATTTGTAAAAAAAACCCGGTTAAAGCGAGAACTATAGAACTAAATATATAGACTTTTCTTTATCCATTACTGGGGTACATTTAAATGTGACCGCACATAGCGAGAATGCTGTACCCTAAGGTAAAATGTGAGAACTCATAATATGCCAATTGTATTCCGTCCATTTAAAATTACCCCGCATTGGCTAAAAAATATCATGTTATATATGTAATATAATGTAATGTGAAAACATTAATATTTATGAATCTAATTAGATTATTTAATATTTATAAATGTGTTAGTAATATTTTCTGCATCATTTTTAACCTCCAATAGATATAAACATTTGTGAATATACATAAAAAAGGAAATAAAAGATACCAAACGTCGGTAAGCAACTTCATTTGGATATTTCAGTTATGAATTTTGACTAATTTCCCATGCTTTTATTCCGGTTATCATGATTATATCCAGCACGGCGTAAATATAAACACATGGATGAATTGAACAGCTACACATCATTTGGAAAATAAATACACTAAATGTTTGTTAACATAGCTAATTATGTATTATAGATGAAATCATTAATTTATTAATAAATGTACAAACGGTGACTAATTGCATTTAGTTTTACTACTTCTTCGTTATGTTACTAATTTTAAATTTGTAAGAAGTATGTTGTAGTATATACTTCATTTAGTTCCTTGAATAGAGAAAAGAAAATAAACATACTTACAGTAAGCCGTTAATAATATTCACTCACCTGGAAAAGAAAAAAAATTGTTAAAGGACTTATAAAAATATAAATACATAAACAATAACACACCGATTTACCAGAAACATCAATATGTAATTAGAAAAGAATAACAGCATGCAAATACATTTAGTTTATTTATTCATCAGATACTCGTGTGGGGAATGTCTTTATTTGTGTGCCCAAAAAAGATTTTTAATTCTGTGTTTGTGAATTCTTCATCGGGAACTGAGAATTTATTTTGAAAAAAGTAAATAAAAATTGTAAAATAAAATTTTTTCAATTCAATTTTTTAGTTGACTCTTTACTTAGCTTCTACATAGTGAAAGAAAATATTGTGAGCTAATACTATGAAATAGGTTTCATCATAATCGAGTACATACATACACATTTCTAATGCCAGGGAAAGGTTGAGAATCCTTAGTATACCCGGTGTAAAACGAACATGGTATACTCCAATTTTTTTCTTTATTTTTGCAGATACATTTTTGAAACTTCGTACATCATCTTTTCAGCGGAAGTTGTCCAATTTTTGATTTTCAAATGAAGCACCCTATATATTACTATATTTTTGGATTCTACATGATTTTCTGAATACAATGATACTACATAAAATGACATTTCACATCACTGTCTTTTTTTAATTCAATATTTATTTTTTAATTTATAAACTGGATTTCACAAAAAAAAACCAATTTGAAGATTTTTGTTTACTATTATATTCTTTTGCTATCAGCAAACTAAATATATCTTCAGTGTACGCCATCTCTTACTAAGTTTTATTATTCCTTTTGGATATTTAAACATTACAACTTTTTTTCAGTCGCCCTCCGACGGAAGGAGCTTTGGTGTTATTTCTCTAATTTTATTACGTTGATCCAGCCTCCATCCCGTTCAGCCTATTACATAAATATTAATAAACCTCTGTCGAATGGGCACATTTAGCATACTTCTTCTGTTGCGTTTTCCAAAAGATGGCCGGGTTTTAACAAAGTAAACGTACCATCGAGACAGACTTTCGGATTCAATGATGTCAGCACTTTGAGCGCGACGGTTCATGTTTAAAGCAGCATATTTCTGAAACTACTCATCGGATCGACTTTAAATTTTCAGTGTTCTAATTATTCGACGATTACTTCGCATAAACATACTGAGAAGTAATGCAGTCAATTTGTACTCAAAAGTGCCTCTAGCGGGAAAGTTGTGGGGTAGTTTTGATTAATTCGATTCTATATGTTTTTTAGGGTGCTGAATCCGAATCTGAGGTTAGCTAACAAAATTTCGTGACGCCACATTGAAAAACATGCAAGAAAATGTAGGGAATCTCATTTTTTGCGGTTTTTTGCTTATAACTCGAAAACTACCAACTTTTCGTAAATAACCTCTCTATTCAAAATGAAAGTACATACAATTTCCTAAAAATCTCATTATTTATGTTTTTTTCTCCAACGAACCTCGAGCTCAAGCGCTAGTTGAAAATTGGCGTATTTCGGCTGTCTCCGCAAAAACCCACTTTTTCCACTCCGAAACTCCAATTTGCTCTGGTGTGCATGAGGGTCTCTGAAAGCATCAATGACTGGTTGCAAGTCATTGTTCTTCTGCAAGACTTTGAGAAATTTCAGTTTTCCCTGATTAAACAAAGCAGACGTGGTGTCACAACTACTCATCAATATATGGTCTGATAGTGTTTTGTCAGCGGTAAGATGAGGATTGTAGAGGGTTTGAGACATCTTTCCTTTTCCTGGTTTCAAAAAGAAGACATTCTTTATATCAAGGCTACACCGGCCAACCAAAATCACCAAAAGGTCGATATCCTCCCCCACCACTGTCACACATTTGACGGGGCCAACATAAGAGCTGTTGTGATAATAAGGATATCAGCGTCCTGCACAGCTTGCTGTGGGTCAATTTTTACATCATCAAATTTTTTCATTAGTGTAGATAGAGGGCTTTTAAACCAGACAGGCAGTTATAAAATCATTTTGGGAGGCCGGGAGAGAGTCTAATAATAAATTGGAGTTTCGGAGTGGAAAAAGTGGGTTTATGCGGAGACATCCGAAATACGCCAATTTTCAACTAGCGCTTGACCTCGAACGGTTCGTCGGAGAAAAAACATAAATAATGAAATTTGTAGGAAATTTTATGTTCTTTCATTTCGAAACGAGGGTTATTTAAGAAAAGTTGATATTTTTCGGGTTATAAGCAAAAAACCGCAAAAAAATGAGATTTTTTTACTCTTTTTTGCATTTTTTTCAATGTTGCGTCATGAAATTTTGTTAGGAAACCTCGGATTCGGATTCAGCACCCCAAAAAAACATGTAGAATGGAAGAAATCAAAACTACCCCATAACTTTCCTGGTAAAAACACAATTTGACTGGAGTAAAGTGAAATATGAAGACTGACTAAATGACCGAATTGTTTACTCATAAATCACATAATTTGGTATATTCGACGTGATTTATATTTTTATAGCATTACAGAGGCTGATTGAAATAAATCGGAATAGTCATAGCACACTTAAACTAAAAAATAAAAATTGAATAAAAAAAGTTTGATATTTGAAATGTCACTTATGTGGTACCGTTGTATTCAGAAAATCACTTTTTAGTTTGTTTTAGCGTAGTGAACTTTATCAAGAATTTTTTTTCTTTGTTGGCTTTGGATGTCTCCATTCCACGATGTTTTTTATAATAATAAAGACAACACCTTTTATTGAAGCTTTAACCACTAACCTAACTAAATATTAGTCTACCCTACGAATTAAAATCTAACCTAACACGAAGAACCAGATAATATGAAACTCAAGGATTATTGGTGCCCTCATCATTTCACGTCAAGATGCCCTCATCAAAATCTATGCTCTGACACGACATAACCTAATAAATTCCCAGAATATATATTAAAATTTGTCATTCGCGATTACTTTATACAATAGTGAGGTAGTATCCATAGGCGACGCGTCACCATTCTTCACAATTTTTTTTGGCCAGGAAATTTACAGCGATTGAATTAAAATTACATTGAAACAACCAGTGGTTGATGCCCCCAATATTTTCGTTACAGTCACAGAATAGATTATCAACAATTTTCATTTTATATCATAATGATCCAAAGGCACCGTGGTCAAAAAGGCAATGGATATATGTTACGAATATCTGTCTGTTGTACAGAAATTCGTTTGGAAGGTAGGCGGCTACATATGCGACAGTACTTATAATTTTGTATTTGCCTTACGCGGATCCATTCTTCTTCCTATTTTTTTCGCATATCCATTCTGGCATTGGAAATTAGGTCATGATAGGGTAAATATTCAATTCCAAACTATTAATATTTTCGGCTATTAAGTCTGCCACTCCATTGCCAATTATTCCGGAGTGCCCCTTCACCCAAATAAAGACAACTTCCATGTTCAAAGCTCTCAGCTTTGTAACTTTGCCCAAAATATCAGTTATTATTTTACATTTCATAATGTCTTTTCTTGGGACTGAAATTGCAGTTAAGATAGATTGAAAGTCTGATATGATCAAAATTGTTACAAAGGGGTTGTGATTTTCGATTGCCCACTCTAGACCTTCATCAATAGCTAGGGATTCTGCCGTAAATATTGAACAATGTTCATTTAGCTGGTATTCAAAAGATACTCCACTGTTTGTAGTAAAGAAGCCACTGCCAACGTCATTTCTAGATTTGGATGCGTCAGTGAATAATTGATGAAAACTGGAGTATTTGGATGTTATTTCCAAAACTATTTGAATGTGGCAATATCATATTTGGGAAAGATAACTTTGGCTTTCAAGTACGAAATATTATGGGCGGACTGAAAGATTGGCAAGGTCTCATCTTCCCTTATGGAGCTATGATTTGTGATGCTGGTGAATACTTCGGCCAAGATAGGGTTTTTTTAATTTTGCCAGTATAGTCAAACTAAAGGAAGCAAGGGTAGCTAATTTTACGCAAATACTGTTGTTGGAAATATTTAAAACTAAAACTAAGGCATTGCAAACAAAATGTTAAGAGATAATTTAATTTCTTACAATCTAATTTTTAGTATAACGCTTTGCGATAAAAGTTGGCCAAGTTATGGCCATTTGCTGCGAAAAAAATGCGTCTTTATGAAAATCGAAATTGCGAATTTATTCCTTTAAAATGCATTCTAACAAAAAAGTTAATTTAAACTTTTTCCCAATTTTATAAACAATGAATCAAATATTATTTTCCTTAAAAATAATTTATGTAAAAAATACACATTTTTTGTAAAAAAAAAACATTTTTTTATCAGCAAAATGTTACTAATTTTTTATGCAAAGTAAAGCTTATTCAACTTTCTTTGAAATTGGGCCAACCGCGTTCCTTTACTCTAATTATATCATCTTCTGCAGTCACTAGAATCTGATAAAAAAACCGCTGCCCAAGGAATCACTACTTCCACATCCAGATTCTCTATCCAAGTCACTCACAACGAAGAAACTTTGTATACGAAAATAATTGTTTATGGAACTTTACTAATATAATATTTAAAATCCTCTACCCCAAAAACCCATAAAACGATACCCCACATCGGTAGTGGGGTGGAGGTGGTGATAGGGGTGGAGGTGGTGGGGGGTGGATGAAGTAAACAAATATTTTGAGGTTTGTGGTTCCTGTACATACACTAAATCACATTTTTTTTTCATCCCCTTTAATAAGGAGGTGGGGGTGGTAATGGGAGTGGCTAATGCCAAAAATTTTTTTGAGACCTTATCTTCTCTTGTATATACTAAATACCAATTTCATGGACTCTTACCTGCTTGATTTACCCATTTACCCCAAATTTACGCCAATTTACCCCCCAACCCTTCGACGGAACAAGATGAAAATATAATCTAGTTCTAGATCTCGTTAAAGTACATATGTGTACCAAATTTCAAGTCAATATCTTAAACGGTTCCAGAGTAAACGTGCGCACAAAAAAAAGTTACAGACAGACAGACCGACAGACAGACCGACAGACAGACAGAAAATTAATTTTTTTTCGCTCAAACTTAAAATCTCGGCTTCATGACATTTTAAGCCTATTTGGACAATAAAAATTTTTAAAAAATTTTTTGTCGTTACTATACTTCCACTGGACGTGGAAGTAATTATGGAAAAAAATAACAAAAGTTTAAAATGATTGCCAAACAATAATAATTTAAGGAGTTCAAAAAATAAGTTAATGTAGGTTTTGAAGTGCATGCCACACGAAGGAATTTTCTTTTCTGTAAAAATTTGGGTGGTTTTGCAAAATGCTGAATTTTTCGCAAATATCTTGATAAATAAATATTTTAGGAATATAAGTTATTTTACCTCAATCAGAGCTGACTAAATCTTCTTGAATTTGCTTCTTTGTACGTATTGATCGGATGTTTCTAGACAAAATTGCAGCTATTTAAAGTTGGACAAAAAGCGGAATTTTTCCCTTCCAAAAAGGCCTTAGTTTTTCAGATATAGTCCCCAAAACGCGGCGTCTTAAATTGCATGGGACTTGTCAAATTTTTTTCAAGATAATGGCAAAACACCGTTTCTTTAAATACTTCTCATTCTCATTTTTAACATTTTTCAAATTTTATTAACAATAATTTGTTAAAACAAAAAGCACGCTTTTTTAGTAGTTAAACATTTTTATAAATGTCCTTTAGAACCCATGAAAAAAGGTTTAACCAAAACCTTGGTTAACCGTTTCCAAGATATAAAAAGAACGTGACTCGACTATATGACTCTGATAATTTATAACCCACCAGTGGCGTCATATATATTTTATAATATATTATAATCAGAGACAATAAAGTCCTCAATTGGTAATTCCTTGTTGAAAATACATTTATTTTATATTGCCTCCGCACTATAAAGACCAAACACATAAAAGCATTAACTGCTCCACACAAAATAAATAACTCTCTTTATCAACCGTAATAAAAATTGTTTTACTGAGCTGACAACATCTGTAGGTTCGCTCTGGATGCTTTGAGCATTTTTAGCGCTTTTCATTTTTCTATAAAAATCTCAGCTAACATGAGACTTTTTTAATTAAGATCTCCAGCTTCCACCAAGTTCTGTGTAAAAATAAACACATTTGGAACTAAAGCAAGTTTAATTTAATTTTCAACCTTTTTGGGGCAAATAATATAACACAAAATAAATCGTGTTCGGCGGATGTAATAATATATTTATTTGCATTTCTATAGCATTTTACATAAAGCATACAATTCGAAAAAATGTATAGATATGAATAATTTATAGTCAGGAAAAGGTTTTATGAGAACTCTCCCATCACTGAACATTATTAGCGCCAGTATATAAAAAACAGTGCGCATATATAGTTTATTTAAAGGCTAAACATTAAAATTTTGTGACGGTTGAACGATTAGATTTATGTCAAAATTTAATAATAATAAAAACGGCTGCTTAAAGAATCACTACTTTTATATCACACTGTGGAGAATAATTTGATGATGGTGCGCGAGGGGTGAGAGGGAATGTCCGTGGTGGTGGTCGATGACAAAAAATTTTGAGACCTTTGCTTTTCTCGTACACACACTAAATCAGTTTTTTCACCCCTAACAATGGAGTGGGAATGGCTGATGCCAACATTTTCTTAAAGACCTTTGGTTCTTGTACAGTGTACAGACACTAAATCATAATTTTATTTTTTTTACCCCCTTTAATAATGCGCTAGGGGTGGTAATGGGGTTGGTAGTGACGATATCAAATGCCAAAATACACTAAATCCCATTTTTCTTGACTTTTACTTGCTTGCTATTTTACCTCCCAACCCTTCAACAGAATATGTTCGAAATATAATTTAGATCCAGTTCTCGTGATAATACATATGTGTACTAAATTTTAAACCGTTCTAGAGTAATCGTGCGCACACAAAAAAAGTTACAGATAGACCGACAAAACGATAGACAGATCTTTTTTTGCTCAGACTGTTTGCTCGACGCTTCATTTCTAAGCAAAAAAATATTCAAAATTTTTTTACCATTTCTATACTTCTCTACGTATAGCTAGGAAGCTATACGGATATATACGATTTAAGTACGGATATATATGATTTCATTGTAACTAACGATAATATGGAATCAAGAGATTGATATAACAGTTCGATTAGAGCAGCTATCGAGCTTGGTTGCTGATGATTTTTTAAATAAAGGAATTTTAAATTTGCAAAAAAAAAAAAACGCTCCTACCTATGTCAATTTATTGTTTCAGCTACCGCTATAAAATTGTTCATTTATCAAGAACATAAATAAAAAAATGGTTGAGTCAAGTCCATGTTTTTGATTTTTTTATAAAACTAATTATTAATTTGCAAAAAAAGCGCTATTAAGTCTATTCATTTTACTTCGCATTGGTTTTAATTCGTTAGTTTTACTTCCACATCCAGTGGAAGTATAGTAACGACAAAAAAATTTTTATTGTTCAAATAGGCTTAGAATGTCATGAAACGTCGAGATTTAAAGTTTGAGCGAAAAAAAATGTTCTGTCTGTCTGTCTGTCTGTAACTTTTTTTTGTGCGCACGTTTACTCAGGAACCGTTTGAGATATTGACTTGAAATTTGGTACACATATGTACTTTAACGAGATTTAGAACTAGATTATATTTTCATCTGGTTCCATCGAAGGGTTGGGGATAAATTGGGGTAAATTTGGGGTAAATAGGTAAATCAAGCAGGTAAGAGTCCATAAAATTGGTATTTAGTATATATAAGGGAAGCTAAGGTCTCAAAAAAAATTTTGACATTAGCCACCTCCATTACTACCCCCACCCCATTATTAAAGGGGGTGAAAAAAAAATAAAATTGTAATTTAGCGTGTATACAACAACCTATGGCCTCAATTTTTTTTACTTAATCCACCCCCACCCCCAACCCTCTACCACCACCCCAATCCCCACTATCGATGTGACATATCGTTTTATAGGTTTTTGGGGTAGGCGATTTCAAATACCATGTTATAAAGTTACTTCGAGTAATATGGATGCGCAGTAGGTTTCCCCGAGTATTATGGATGCCCAGTAGCTTTCCTCGAGTACCATCGATGCGCAGTAGGTTACCTCTAGTAGTATGGATGCGCAGTAGGTTTCTTCGAGTATTTAGGATGCGCAGAGGCTTTTCTAGAGTACTGTAGATGCGCAGTAGGTTACCTCAAGTAGTATGGATGCGCAGTAGGTTTCCCCGAGTATTATGGATGCGCAGTGGCTTTCCTTGAATACCATTGATGCGCAGTAGGTTACCTCAAGTGGTATGGATGCGCAGTGGGTTTTCTCGAGTAAAATAGATGCGCAGTGGGTTTCTTCAAGAAGCATGAATGCGTAGTGGCTTTCCTCTAGTAAATTGGATAAACAGTGGGTTACTTCGGGTAGTATGGATGCGTAGTAGGTTTTATTGAGGAAAATGCTTGAAGTAGAGTCTCTACTTCTATCGTGTAGTCCACGGCACAGAATGATTTTTTATATCTTTGGCATGCTATTTTCTGCGTATTAGTTCTACATCCAGTTGAAGTATACTAACGCAAGAAAAATTTTTGAAAACTTTCATTGTACGAATAGGCTTAGAATGTCATGAAACCTCAATATTTTAAGTTTGAATAAAATAAATTTGTCTATCGCGTCGGCCTGTCTGTTAGTCTTGTATCTTTTTGATGCTCACGATTACTCTGGAACCGTTTAAGATACTTAAAAATATGGCCCACGTATGTATTTTAACGAGATCTGGCACTAGATTACATATCGATCTTATTCCGTTGCAGGGTTGAAGGTAGATGGGGGTAAATAGGCAAATAGGAAAATCAAGCAATTAGGAGTGCATGAAATTGGTATTTAGTAAATATAAGAGGAGCTAAGGTCTCAAAAACATTTTTGGCAATAGTGACCTCTATCACAACCCCCACCCCATTATTGAAGGGGGTGAAAAAAATATTGTGATTTAGTGTGTATACAGGAACCAGTCATCAAGAATCACCACCTCTACTACTGATGGGGCATATCATTTTATGGGTTTTTGGGGTACACGATTTCAAATATTACACTATTAAAGTTCCATAAACAATTATTTCCACTTAGTGGAGTACAAATATAGTATTTTCGTTGTAAGAGACTTAGATAGGAAGTCTTGATGTGGAAGTAGTTTTTCCATAGGCAGCGGTTTTTATATCCATAACTAGAGAAAAACATTGGCTAACGTGTAAGTTGCTGATTTTTTAAAAATATTTTCAATCAAAAAATTTCAAAGTAAGAGAAATGAATTATCGTATTGAAATTTGTCAAACAAGTTGTTACTTATTTTTTATTATTAAAAAAAAAACCATTTTTGATTTTACAATTTCTTGAATGTAAGTTTCATTATTGATTGCGTTGCTGATTTTTTCAAATATTGAATTTCTTTTCCAAAAAACGTGTAAGGAAAAGAAGTGAGTTTTAAATAAAAACAGCATTTTATTACCGATACTTCGATAAAAAAATATGTTCGATTATGTACAGGGTGTTTTAATGGTACATGAATACATTCAGATCTGTGAATACTCACATCTTCTTAATATACGCAAAAATATTTGTTTATCAAAATGCCCAAAAAGAACCGAGAAAATAAATATTGAAAATTCTAAACAATTTTTATGTATCTTAATGAACCGTACAGTTATAGATTTTACGAGACCTTGTCCCAGCATTTCGACGTTCATCTCAGCTGTGAAATATTTCATTCAAGCGAGGCATCAAGCTAAGGGGGATAAGGTGGGTCCAAATTTATATTTTTTTTTGTTGAAATTTTTAAATTTAAAAAGTGGTATTGTTTTTCACTTTACATAAGGACTCGCTTATTAAAAGAGTTGCATGTGTATTTAAAAGACCCTGTATAGTTTCCAACGTCACTCCCATTATTAAGGCACTTTGGTCATTTTAAATAAAAATATTCCAATTCAATCAAAAGTAATAATATAGAGTAAAAAAAAGAGAAAATAAACATAATGAATTAACCTATGAGAATATAATAATATAATTGATAAATTCATTTTTGTTCTTTAAATAAAAAAATATGATTATATATTAGGGATTGCAATTTACCGGAAGTTTTAATAACCGGTAAATCGGTAAATAAAAATGTAAATAACCGGTTAACCGGTATTTACCGGTAAATTTTAAAATGATTAGGGTGGCGAAAATGGCAATTGTCTTTTTCAATGTACAAAATTATCTAAATTTAACAAAAAACATTTTTATATACCTATATTTGATATAATGAACAAACAAAAGGTTTTTTATCAACAGTAAAATTACAAGAGCTTTTTTTTATCGGATAAATTTCTCTTTGTAATGAAATAATTTTGCCAATCTGTGATTTTATAAGAAAAACTGAAATGAAAAAATCGCGTGACCGGAGGTCGAGCGATTTTGTCAAATGTTAGTTTTTCGAGCAAAATTACTGATTGGCAAAATTTTGAGTTAAAAAGAAATTTATCCATAAAAGAAAAGCTCGAGTGTTTTTTGGCAAGATAAATTAACGACAGAATATGAATGTGAACGAACAACAACAATAATTTATTAAAAATAATTATAATTTTCCCAAAACGACTCATATCGTACAGTATAGTTTCCACAATACAATACCTAAAAATTATAGCTGACAGTACAGATTTCATAGTGACGTGCGACTACCAGGCTTTTGAGGAACAGGCATTTTTATCGGTGATAAAAAACGATGCACCTTTTTTATCGCTGTCAAAGTGACAAAAATGTGACTGTCAAATAGACTTTTGTATATAGGAGTTAATTTATCAAAAGGAAAAAATATAAATGAAATAATTATTCTGCAAATAACAAAAATATCCCTTTAAATAACAAAAATTATAAACATAAACTCAAATAGGGCATTTACTGAATACCTAATCTAAAAATACAATATTTCTTAAAAATAGCCTGTTAAAAGGGTTAGTTTTTCAAAGCTATATCTGTTAGTCGTCTGATATTTGTGCATAGAATACCACCAGCTGAAGATGTTGTTCCTCAATCGATATTGGTGGGTCGATAAGTTAATAAGAATTGATAATAACATACTTCTAAATGTATTCCACGGATATTTGCGGCAGTGAAATATTCAATTTTCTGTCGTAAGATATTGTCAATGTCTCTCTTGTATTTCTTAGGGCTTGGTGTTTGGAGTTTACTTTTTATAATATTATTTATTTATTGTTAAAAGTGCTCGGTGTTGGGACAGTCACTATGTATTTAGTGAATACTAGTCAGTGACTTAAATAGAAACGTTGAATACGTGACATATCATAAGTTCAGAATTTACCGAAATAACCGGTAAAAAATTAAAATAACCGGTAATTATCGCCATGTGTTTTTTGTCCTAATAACCGGTTAACCGGTTAACCGGTTAACCGGTAATGCAATCCCTATTATATATATTAACTAATATTTTTAATTTACTCCAAAGCAAGAGGAAAGTATTATGAAAAACAACAAACAACAATTTCTTATTCATTGTTTTTCTTATTATATTTTTTATAAATATATTTAAAATAATATTTTTTATTCATTATATGTATATACACTTTAAAGTTATACACATAAGCAAAGGAAAAGAAAATAATTGTAAAAAACCTTAGAATATTTCTTGGGACTATCTAGATAGCGATAAAAGCTTTATAAAAATAATTGTTAAGAAATGTCGGCCAATGAAAAATCAGAATAGCAGATTTCAACCACAATTTTTTTTTAATATTTTTTTACAAATAAACAAAGTGGCTGACACGGTAAAATGATATAGAAGCATTTTTTTACCCCATATTTGAAAATTCACCCTCTTTAAACGCAGCAGAATACTGACTGAAGTTTGTTATGGCTTCTTATCACTTTGCGAAACTTTTGATATAGTACACCGACAATAAGTTCACTTAATTTTTAGTATATCAAAAATTAATTAAAAAAAAAATTAAATTGCAAAAAAACGCAGGCACACAGATTTCAGCGGAGTGCATTTATATCAACGTCATATTGACAAGCAACATTTAAAACAAGTGGCTGACACAATAAAATTATATAGGAGCGTTCTTTTATCGCATTTTTAATTAACTGTTAATTAAAACTCAGCAACGCTGTAATGACTGCAATGGTTTTTCATGCTTTTTATTACGTTGGAGCTAAATCTAAAAAACTATTCGATGGAGAAAAATAAATATTTGGCAATTAGTTGACATTATCGCCAAAGAAGAAACCTGACAATATACTTTTATTGAAAAATAGGGTGGTTAGAAAAAAATTATTAAAAAATATGACATCGAAGAATAATACTCGTATGTAGTTAACACAATTACCAGAAAAGAAACTTTTTAATAAAATATATGTAGTGGAAACCCTAAAAAATAATTAATAAAACAAGAGCACACAAAAATATCTATTGCATACTATTGCACAGGAAAATACAAAACCTGATACACTTTTATTAAAAAAAATATGCAGAGTGGTCGCTCTAGAAAATTTCGGAAGAAAATATGTGCCGTAGTAGTTGACATTATTACCGATGAAGAAACCTAATTTTTAATGAAATGCATACAGGATGGTCACTTAAAAAAACCGTTGCCCAAGGAATCACCACTTCCATATCTAGATTTTCTATCCTAGTCTCCCAAACGGAAAAATTTTGTATGTGGAAATAATTGCTTATGGAACTTTAATAATGTAATATTTGAAATCATCTACCCCAAAAACCCATAAAACGATATCCCACATCGGTAGTGGGGTGGGGGTGGTGATTGGGGGGTGATAGTGGGGGTGGATGAAGTAAAAAAATATTTTGAAGTTTCTGGTTCTTGTACACACACTAAATCACAATTTGTTTCCATTCCCTTAAATAATGGGGTGGGGGTGGTAATGGGGGTGGCTAAAGTCAAGAAATTTTTTGAGACCTTAGCTTCCCTTGTTTATACTAAATGCCAGTTTTATGGACCGTTACCTGCTTGATTTACCTATTTACCCACAAATTACCCCAATTTACCCCCATCCCTTTGACGGAATAAGATGAAAATATAATTTAGTTCCAGATTCCGTTAAAGTACATACGTGTACCAAATTTTAAATCAATATCTTCAACGGTTCCAGAGTAATCGTGCGCACAAAAAAGTTACAGACAGACAGAAATTTTTTTTTCGCTTAAACTTAAAATCTCGATATTTCATGACATTCGAAAAAATTTTGTGTGTGGAAATAATTGTTTATGGAACATTAATGATATAATATTGGAAATCGTCTACCCCAAAAAAACCATAGAATGATATCCCACGTCGGTAGTGGGGTGGGGGTGATGATGAGGGGGTGGTAGTGGGGTGGATGAAGTAAAAAAATATGTGGAAGTTTTTGGTTCTTGTACACACACTAAATCACAATTTTCTTTCATCCCCTTTAATAATGGGGTGGGGGTGGTAATGGAGGTGACTAATGCCAAAAAGCTTTTTGAGACCTTAGCTTCTCTTGTATACAGTGTGTCCCACTTTTCACGGTAACACCTTTGTAGCCAGCTTTGTAATCAGTGGCGTGCATTTCTATTAAGAAAAGAAGGGTCGATTTTTCGAGAAATCATATTAGGCATTTTTTTATTGAAAAACTAATGCAATATTATTGATCAGCATGCTGCAGAATCCCTATATTCAGAATTTAACAACATTTTGATTTTTGGTTTTCAAATTATGGCCCACTTAAAATTGCCTATTTTAAACATTAAATAATCAATAAATTGGTAACGAATCTTTTATCGCAAGAGAGTCATTCTTTATTTTCTCTTTAGATTCATTTTTTCTACCACCTCATATCATGGATACTTTCAAATCCGGTAATCCTTAATGACCAAAATTTTTCAATGAAAATTCTTGGCCTTCGAAATTTGAAAGTTTCGATGATATGGGATAGTAGAAAAAGTGAATTTAAAGAGAAAATGAAGAATGACTTTTTTTCGAAAAAAATTTCGTTACCAATTTATTGATTATTTAATGTTTAAAATAGGTAATTTTAAGGGGACCGTAATTCGAAAACCAAAAATCAAAATGTTTTTAAATTCTGGATATAGTGGTTCTACAGCACCACGCTGATCAATAATATTGCATTCGTTTTTCAACAAAAAAATGCCTAATATGATTTCTCGAAAAATCAACCCTTTTGTTCTTAATAAAAATGCACACCAATGGCTGAAATAAATTTTGTTTTACTCAAAAAAGATATAATAAAGGTCTTTGATACCGGTCTAAACTAGATTGTAATTGGATGAATAATAACTGAGCTACGAAGGTGTTACCGTGAAATGTGGGACACGCTGTATACTAAATACCAATTCTATGGACTCGTGATTTACCGACTTACCGATTTACCCCCCATTTACTTCAATTTATCCCCCAACCCTTCGACGGAATAAGATGAAAATATAATCTAGTTCCAGATCCCGTTAAAGTACCTACGTACGTGTACCAAATTTCAAGTCAATATCTTAAACGCTTCCAAAGTAATTGTGTGCACAAAAAAGTTACAGACAGATAGACCGACAAACAGACAGACATAATTTGTTTTTGCTCAAACTTAAAATCTTTCCTTTCATGACATTCTAAGCCTATTTGAACAATGAAAATTTTCAGAAATTTTGTCGTTACTATACTTCCCCTGGATGTGGAAGTAATTAGGAAATTCAAAATGGCGGTTTCAATATGGCGGCCTAAATTTCTGACAATTTGTGATTTGCAATGAACTCCGTAGCGGAGCACGGGCACTTTGCTAGTAGGTATTAGCCGTAATAATTGTTTCTTTTAGTTCGATTTTCCATTTCGTAGTCGGGTTTTTTGGTTCTCTTATATTATATTTTGTTACAACATTGCAGTTTGACTAAAATGGAAATACTGAGATGCAAAAATTATACATCTATTTTTATAGCACAACAGTCTTCAGAGAAATGTTACAGTTCAACTAGCAATTGTTCTAAAACTACATTAAACATGTATAGACAATTTCTGTGAATACGCTTCTCTTAGATTTTCCACTTTTACGAACTTTTCCATTAACAAATCAACTTTTATTTATAAAATCATAGCAAAGTAAATATAAGTGAGGTTTATATTTCTATTTCAAGTTCGCTTGAATCACGTTGTATACATCGGAACATATATAAAAATTTGATTCGGTGTGATTGAATCACATCTGCTGAAATAATATCCCAGCGGATTTTTTTTATCGCCGCTTTCATTCGAGTGTCACATCATAAATTGTTTTGGCTGATAAAATTTTAATTCACGTTGACTCAGCTGGAAAGTGGGTTACCACATCAATAGTTAAACCACGTGATTTTCTTTGTAGATCATTTACAGTAAAAAGTTGTAAAGGGAACTGTCGGAAACTCAGAAAATAACGTCTTTTACACGATTTACTTCTTATGAAATAAACCCATTTTGTGAACTTTTAAATTTTTAATTATTATAAAAGTAAATGGATCACCAGTCGATGGAGCTGAAATAAGTCGAACGGCTTCGACGAAAATCAAAATTTTAAAATCTCATCTTAGCTAATGACGGTAATGACTTTTCGGTCTCATCTTGATAGATATTTTCGGTCACATAATAATATAAAATTTACCAGTTCATTCCAATTTTATGTTTCTTATGTCAAAATATAAATAATTTACATTCCTATTCCTTAATCGCTTAACATTAAGAAAAAAAAAGAAACTTCTGAAGTTTCCACTGAAAACACTGAATTACATTAGTGTGAAATTGACAAAATTTAACAAGGATACTAACTAAAAAAGATGTAAGGTTCGACACAAATCAGCAACATTATCCTAAAATACGCGTAGTAACAGATAAAACAATTAAGAACCAAGTTTTCGAGGTGCGCTATATTAGCTGCCATCTTGTTATAAAGTGGGGAATATCAGTTTTTTGGAATAACTAGTTTTTTTGTTGCTTCTTCGGAAAAGATACTTGTTATAAACTGTGTAGAAGATAAAATTGTTTGTACGATTAGTAGTTTAAAAGTTATAGGTCGCCAAAGTTTAACATACTTTTATTCGCCTACTACATTTTTATAAACTCATCTTGTTATACTGCCACACTGTTTTTTGTTTATAAACGCAATCAATGAAATTCTAAAAAAAAATTGACGAATGATGGGAAGAATTGCTTCATTACAATGCCAAAGAAACGTAATAGGCAGAAATAATCATACGGTTTAAAAACTCATTTAAGTTAAAATATTTCAAAAGAAATACATGCTTTATTTCCAAAGATATGCAACTACGTGTTGACGAGTACATGAAAACTCTCTAAAATACATGTTAAAGGTACATAAAATAAAAATCTTATTTTACAAATTGGCTTCAGCTACTATACTCGAGTTCCTGATAAACTTCGCGTGGAATTTGAATTTTTATACCAGGTCTTATAAATATTCGAGTTGGGGGGATTCAATCAGTGAATGTGTTTGCATGGTAAAACAAAATATACATATAAATTTATTTTCGCATATATCCACATTGATGCGAGGGTTTTCCGATAGGCTGCCAGCAAAGCGGACCTCTAGCTCGACTCGAATCGCTACAACAACCTTTGGGCGGAGATGCGTGATAGCTTCTCCCAAAGGGCGAGCACCAAGGGATCAGTGGAGCAGTCAAAGGAGGCTTTAAGGTTTCAATCGACTAATGACTATAAACAATCAAATACAGTCGTAATTATTTCAAGAGCTGCTGGGATAACGTGCGATCAAAGATAACATCGGTTAATGCAGCAACGTGTAGCAGTTCAAGAAAGAATTTCAGCGCTCTCGATATTTCTGTATTTCATCTAATACGTATTTAAATAAAATAGAAAACCTATTAAAATGAAGATAATTTCATAGTACATGTCTATACAAGGATAGAGAGAGAGAAAGATAGCCATAGAATGTTATATGTTGTTATAACAGTCTATAAAAGTATAAAACATTGTAAAATATTTCTTTATAAACCGACTATTTCAACGAAATAAGATCAAAATATAATCTAATTCCAGATCTCGTTAAAATACCAAATGTGTACCAAATTCCAAGCCAATATACGGTTCCAGAGTGAACATGCACAGAATTTTTTTTTTGTTCAAACTCAAAATCTCGACGTTTCATGAAATATTTTTAAAAAAATTTGCGTGACTACTTCCACTGGATGTGGAATTAAAATAATTTTTAATATTTTACATAGGAATTTTTATCAAAAAATGATTTAAGCAAAAAAAAGGATTTTTAACGTGTTTGAGCAAAAAAACACGCTGTCGCTCTATCTGTAACTTTTTTGTGCGCACGATTATCCTGGATCCGTTTAAGATATTGACTTGAAATTTGATACACGTATTTTAACGAGATTTGGAACTAGATTATATTTTGAACTCATTATGTTGAAGGGATGGGGGGTAAATTGTGGTAAATCAAGCAAGTCCATAAAATTGGTTTATTTAGTACATATAAGAGAAGCTAAGGTCTCAAAAAATTTATTGGCGTTAGTCAAACTCCAACCCATTATTAAAGCAACTACAAAATCAAAAACGAACTTTGCCCGGAAACACACTTTCTGGACGTACATTCAAGTGCAAACGGGGCTTGGAAACTTGGAGGATGGACCGGGGCAAATTTTGGGAAAAGCTGCACCCGACTTTCTAAAATTAATAGACTTTAAATGTAAAGGAAACTGCGGAACAGCTTATGGTTGCCGAAAAGCTGGAAGGAAATGCTCCGTTATATGTCAAAACTGAAGCGGTAAAATTTTCTACAACAAAAATCTGTGTAGCCCAGTCGATGAAAGTATTTACCCACAAAACTGCGCAAGCTGAATAATTTTTTTTTTTTAATGAGTTCGTGAAAGTGTATAGAATAATATCCTGAAAAATTTACACTTTGCTTGGATGTAGAACATAAAAAAAAGTGAAAAAAAAATATTTTTCTTCCGTTTTTTAAAAATTTTGAAATTAAATCAAGCTAGACAAAAATAAAAAATACATCAAAATACGTATTTATGAACAAAAAATGTCCTAACATAATTTATCGTTAAAGTCACAGTTTTCCCGAAAAAAAAAAAAAAAATAGTCAAGGCTAACGTTATAACTCGGAGCGAGATCCATGCGTGCGCGCGCTTGAATACGCATGACTGTGACACCGACACACTGATTTACATGTCACTAAATTAGAATTTATTCAATCTATGAGTGTTGGTTCATTTAAAATATGGAAATTGTAGCTTTCTGACGCTTTTTTGTTTTAAACAATGCAAGCAAAGGATGGATGGGGAAAATATACTTGTATACAGGGTGATTCTTTTAAGGCGGCCATTAGAATATTTCCCAATTGCAGATGAGATAGAGATTTGAGATTTGGTACCCTACCATAGTCGACCATTGCGGGTCCGAAAATAATAATTTCAAGGTGGGGGCACTTCTGGAAATACCGGAAGTCGATACCAACTTGCTTATTTTAAATGGAACACCCTATACCTAAACTGAGCAGTTTCGGAGATATTTGATATTTTATAAAAAATTTGACGGTGCAACGGTTTGCAAGAACCGTTATAACTTCCTTCATGTAGGAGATCCTTATTTGCTCTTTGGTACGTAGAAAGAACACAAGATGAGCTAAGATTCCAAAATAGTATACCAAGTGTTTTATTTTTCACGTTACATTTTGTCAAATTCAAACCTCAAAAACTTTTTTATTTCAAATTATGTTAAATTAAATTTCTTTTTTTTCTAGTATAAGCATTGTAGGGGTTAAAGTTACAACTTTTCGAAATATTGGCGATTTTCTTAAATGTCCAAAAACTTTTAATAAAAATTGCCATCAACTACTCATGATTAGAAACAATCATTAATGTCAGTCATTATTTTATGTTAACACCAGCACGTTTAAATTACACTCACGAAAACTTTTAGGTTTGTTTATTATTTATGGAGAATGTGATAAAGTAATACCAAGAACATGTAACACATTTGCTTCTCGATACCCACAAGAACAGAAACCATCCACCATCCACTGTAAACGACATATTGGATAATTTTAAAATATTTGGCTCTGTCAAATAGCACGTGCTAATTTTTTTTTATGGCAATAGATGTAGAAGTTTTTGTTGAAAATTATAATTCATCCAAAAAAACGTAGAAGCCTATGAAACAATTGAAACAATAAAGTGGGTATCGATTAGCAAATGTGTTACATATTCTTGGTATTATTACTTTATCACATTTTCCATAAATAATAAACAAATCTAAAAGTCTTCGTGGGTGTAATTTAAACGTGCTGGAATCTTTTAACAAAAGAGAATGACTGACATTAATGATTGTTTCTAATCATGGGTAAAAGGGAATTTACTTTAACATAATTTGATGTAAAAGAATACAGGGTGTTCCATTTGAAATAAAAAAGTTTTTGAGGTTTGAATTTGACAAACTTTAATAATATAATATTTGAAATCTTCTACCCCAAAAACCCATAAAACGATATCCCATGGGGGTGGTGATAGGGGGGTGGTAGTGGGGGTGTATGAAGTAAAAAAATATTTTGAGGCTTTTGGTTCTTGTACATACACTAAATCTCAATTTTTTTTTTCATCACCTTTGGTAATGGGGGTGGCTAATGCCAAAAATTTTTTTAAAACTTTAGCTTCTCTTGTAGACACTAAATACCAATTTTATGAACTCTTACCTGCTTGATTTACCAATTTACCCCCATTTACCCCCCATTCGATGGAATAAGATGAAAATATAATCTAGTTCCAGATCCCGTTAAAGTATATACGTGTACCAAATTTCAAGTCAATATCTTAAACGGTTCTAGAGTAAACGTGCGCACAAAAAAGTTACAGACCGACAGACAGACAGAAATTTTCTTTTTGCTCAAATTTAAAATCTCGACGTTTCATGACATTCTAAGCCTATATGAACAATATTCAAAAAATATTTTGTCGTTACTCTACTTCCACTGGATGTGGAAGTAAAATGGATAAAAAAAAAATTGTTTTCACTTTTTTTTTACGTTCTGCATCCGAGTGAAATGTAAACTTTTCAGGATATTATTCTATACACTCTCACGAATCCATTAAAAAAAAATTATTCAGTTTGCAAGTTTTTGTGGGTTTCACTATAAAATTGTTCTCTGTCGTCTGGGCTAGTGAGCAAAACGGCATCAACAACGAATCCGGCGAAGAGAACGAATAAACTTATATCGATCGACAATGACAATGGATTAAGCCGAGAAGTAATGCGCGGGTGGTTCCGAAGTGTCCTGTGAAGAGCAGGAGTGGTTTTCGTGAGTAAAAATCTCACACTACCCTGCCGCACAACATCTAGGCGGGTGTTTTTTGAAGATTTCCCCTCATCCACAAAAAAATTACATGGCGACTTTTGCGGCGCACTGTATTGCAAACTATTGTTCGAAAATAAAAATGAATTTGTAGGTTTTTTCCTGTTCTACAAATTTCACGTGGAATAATTTTCTCGAGGAACATACGAGAAACCACGAGCCACGTCCACATTTCAAACTTTCTTTCGCAATAAACAAAAATCTACCAATCTATCCATATAAAACATGGGAAATTTTAAGCCCTTCAATACGCCTTATTTGTTTTTTATGTAGCCTCAACAGAAACCGAAATATTTGAAAAAACCGTTTTTAACCATTTTTTCAAGATGACGGAAAACCCCCGGTCACGTAACGTACCGAGTATTCATCAATACACTCACCAATGAGCTCCCAACCAAGCCCAAAAGATCTCTGACGTCGCATGAATGTCGACCTCCCCCTTAGTGATTCCTTTTATAATGACTGGGCTGTTACATTTAAAAATAGCAGCGGTGTAATTGCTCTACTATATGGGCTTTAAAGGCTCTTGTGGAAAACCGCAAGTCTTACATATACAGTAGCACGGAAACAGGATATACAAGCAAGCACTTAAATTAAAACAATATTAAAAATATTTTTTGAAAGCATTATAATGGTAAAATCTAAAATTCGCAATTTTGCATTAAAAAACTATTGCCTGCAGAAATATTTCAATTTTTCAAGCAACTGTTTTCGGTTCATTTTAGAAGACTTCAAAAAAAAGGGAAAAAGGATCTCAATATCACTTGTATGTTCGTGTCTTTGTATTTTTAACAGCGCACAACTCGAAAATAGCTGATCCGATTTTTATTAATCTTTTAAGAAACGATTTATAATTCTCACACTCAGGTATTACATATGTCTATTTTATCTGAATTGGTATGGTTAATGGTATAAATAAGTAATTTTCTCTGTGACTATTGAATAATTCATTCCCAAGTAACACACATGTACCAAATCCTTTCGGTTTCGGTTTTGCTACGAAGCCTTAGTTCCTGGTACTAATATTGCTACTTTATTGGGTAAGGCTACTTTATATGGTTCTTTTAAAGTAACTGTTACCACACCGATACCATTTATAGGAACTTTAAACACCCAAAGTCAAAGTAACATTTGGGTAGTTACTGGAACTAGGCAGTATCATTTTATTGTTACTCTATAGTGGCAAAAACTATATAGTACCAGTGAATCTGTTACAGCCACCCACCAGTGCCACTAAGATGCCTAAATAAAGTAACTGGGTACATAAAGAGGCAATCTAGGTTCCAGTATAGTTCCAGTGACTATCACTTGGAACTTTAAAGTATCGTGGCATTTTAGTGGCAACATGGGTAGCGAAATAGTTCCTGGTGGTGCTTTATAGTTCCAAAATAGAATCAGTTACTATAGAGTCACATCAGGATAGTTGCTATTGGGTCACCAAAGTCACAGATCTTTTAGAGGTAAAATGGGGTAGTCCCCTATACTTTATGGTGGAGGGCCTAACTTTGTAGTACCTTTGTTAAAATCGGCCATTATTAGTTGTTGTTAAAATTTTTAGAAAAGAAAAATTGGTTTTAATCAAAAATAGACAATGGTTATGTTAATATCTTAATATCTATCATAAACTTTTACTAAAAATGATTTTGAAAGTATTCCAAATGTTTCCCTAATAAATATTTCAATTTTTTAATCGCCTTTTTAAATAATTTTTTTAAAAAATTACAAGAAAAGGTTATTTTGAGAGCGCATTGAAATTTTATCATTTAATATGTCAACTTATATCAAAAAAGTAACTTGCGTTTGAAAAAATGGCTAAAGGAGTACTTTAAACACGCGCCTAAAGTACATATCTTTTGGGTATAATATTATCTTACTGCGCCATTATTATAAAAGAAAAAAAAACAAAGAGATCGTTAAAAGATAAACACCATTTTAAAAAGTGATAGTGGCAGTTACTAGGCAGCCACGTGGCGGTTATTAGGCCGCCGAGTCGCGGAGTAGTACCCATCATAGTCACATCTATAAAGGCCGGGACTACCCGAAACACTACCCGGCGACTAAAAATTTTTCCCCATTTTAATGGCGGCTACATAGCTGCCACGTAGCAGGGACGTGGCAGCCTCTGGTAGCGATCCACTTTATCGTGGCTTTTATAGTCGCCGATACGTTCCCGCGACTTTATGTGTTACTTGGGTTTATAATAGATACGTTTCTGAACATATAATAAGGCTCAATACTCACAGCCGTGGATAATGATTAATCACTCAACAGGCTAGGACCAATCACAAGAGTTGATTTAAAGTTCAAAGACATCGCGTGTGCAATAACTCAATTCAATCTGTCATAACAAGTAGGTCATCGATTTCGTCGAAAGTAAAAAAATGTCACTTTTCGTACGCTCCTGTAGGCTCCAATTAGCGATTTCGCCGGTGCGATTCAGGATGTGCATCACATGCAATTCTTCTTCTTTTCATAATAAGATAGTATGGGCCTTCAATTCATATATTAAAAAGGATCTGAACGTATAAATAATGCGTATTTCGCCTTCTTTGAGGATTGTGAAAACGAGCGCTTCAACACGGTTTTTGTTGAATAAATCGAAAAGTATCACTCCTAGCAAAAAAAAACAAGAATCTCCAAGATAAAGATCATAAACCGAAGAACAATTTGCTGTTTTTAAAATACCCGTAACTTTTTGTTTGTTCGAAGATATGGAGGTTTAAAAATGGCGCCTAACGTTTTTAAGTCAAAATACCTCTTTAAAAGTTAAGTATCTAAGAAACTATGGCACTTGAGCCAAAAATTTTAAGAAACCAAATTAATGATGGTCTATTAAGCTAATTTGTTTTTTTAAATTTCTTGCTCCTGCTTAAAAAATAAAGAAGTTACGACCGATACAATGTGCATCTTCGCATTTTTCCCTAATAATCTCGCCACTTGCCACAATTCTTATTTTCGGCAAATTTACTTCGAAGTGCAACTTGCACAAGTGCACAAGTGCAACCTATTGGATAGTAGAATAAGTATAGTATTCTGGTCGCGTATAATAGCTATTACTCACTCGGATGAATTACAACACTCGCATTCGGCTCGTGCCATAAACGTCAACCTCTTGAGAAGGGTTGGCATGTTTAAAACAAAATGTTTTAAAAACATTTTTTAAAACATCGTATCATGTTTTAAACAAATGTTTAAAACATACTTAATACACAATGTGATGTTTTAAGCAACTGATTAAAACACAGTTTAGAATATACCACTTAAAACACTGTTTTAGACAAAAAGAAACTATTTAAAACAAAAAAAAAACAGTTTTTTTTCAACCCTGCTTGAGTAGCTATCATTACACGCACGTTGAATAATACACTATTAATTGATCATGCGCTAATGCATGTATGATGGATGCGCTAGAATATACTAGCGCATGAATCAACTTTTAGAAAAATGAGCGATTCAAAAAATATAAATATTCCACGTTTAAAAAATATGTCAGTAATATTTTTTCAAATATTAAATATATAAATTTAGAGGTGGTTTTCACCTCTTGAGGGTAAGAGCAAGTGTCCGAACTATATAAAAACTGAAGATGATACCTTTTACTACACTAAGTACTCATAAAGAAAAATTATCGTTACAGATGAGGCTATTCCTAAATTTTACATATTTTTACTTCTAGGTACGGTACTAATGTGCAAATTATTTAAAAAAAAAACCGATAGTAATCTTAAAATTTGATAAAATCTACATGTGGATGACATTCTGACATTTGCGTGACATATTGAATTGATGTTATGTCTTTTATTTCATACTGTTCGGTAAATGACTATTTCCCGAACTCATTTGCTGCCGGTAAATTGAACATTACAGTATCTGATACCGTAATGTGTTACCTGCATGTGTTACCTGCATTAAGGTGGTCCTTAAAAACTAACTTTTAAAATTTACCCGAGGCAAAATTACAGTAACTCATTTTAATAAAGTAGATCAAAATGGCAGGGTGCCCCAAAAAAAAATTACGAAAAAATTTTTTACCCTAATTTAAGGACCACCCTAACCTGCATGTGTTACCTAGCATAATGTGTTATCTAGCATAATACAAAACAATGCAAAAATTATGGTTTTATTTATTTGATAGTGACAAGCTAAAAACAATCATAATTAGCTATGGAAAACAATGGCTATAACATCGTTTAAGGTGATGCGATTGTTAGATTACGAACTAATATTTTTTAAATTTCAGTAATTATAACTTATTATTCATTTTAAAAAGGATTATAAAGACAGTATGAAATAAAATATTATACGATACACGTCCGTTAGGTCTCATTACAGTACTCCTTTATATTCCGTACTGTAATAAGTCACCTACCGGACTTATAACGTAGATTACTATTGTGATTGCTCCACAAAAACTGATAGTTAATAAATATGAACTCTTGTTATTGCTCCTATCCCATTGAGTAATGAATTATTACTCAAGGCCGCAAGTAATGGGCCCAATGATTTGTTCATACCGTATCTATTATAAATGAATTATTAACAAGTAAAATTAAAATAAAACAAATTCGTAATACACGCTTTGCACTCACATATATAATATATCTCATAAAAAAGTTTACTTCTATGCATGATTAACATTGTTAATAACGATGTCAGAATAGTACTGAAATTATTTCGCATCATCAAATTTTACTTTTCTCGCACAGATGCCCTTGTCTGCGCCGCTGGTTTGGCTTCATGCCAAATTTACAGCAACGAAGGCCCTATCAAGATATTGATATTTGTCACATATCTCTCTATAACATCTAAATGTATTCCCATTATATTATACCGTGTTTTCATTTCAAAGCTAGCCACCTAGAATAACTCGGAAGTAGATACGACTTTGAGAAAAAACACATTGATTTAGTTTTCGAGGGAAGTTCGAAACCATTCTCAATTGAATTTTTTGTGCTAGTCTTTTAGACCCAGCCACCTCAACTTTTTAATTTCAAGCGGCTTCCGCCATCTTCTACCACATTATTTTAAACAATATAAAAAGTCCTATACTTTTAACAAAACATACTGAATTCGGTTCATTCGCTCCTGAAGTAGAGCCTGAAAGTTAACAATATTATCTACGTTTAAGTGTACAGAAAAGTATTTCAATAAATGTTCAAAATATGACACTTCTTAGACAGAAAATACAATATTTATCGTTTAGAAAATATTTAAAAAAATTGAACTGCCTTCAAAAAAAGATTGATATTGAAGTAGAGTAAAAATATATTTGATTTTATTCATTGTTATTTTTTTTCTGAAGGCGGTTCAATTTAAAAGAACACAGTCATTTAAAATTTAACTCTAAAATGATATCCTTTATCAGAGAGTTCTGAAATCATGAATCGAATTTCAAATTAACCTTCAATTTCTTTTTATAGTGGCCTTATTAGATCCGCTAACTTTTGACATTTGATTCTATATCAGCTGCCTAACTACCAATTTTAATGAAATTTCGGCGAAATTCAACTTTTGTCGAGTTTTTAAAAGTAAGGCCCGTTGTGCACTGGACGTAGCTCAGATAAAAAACTACAATGGGACTACCACCTGGCGATAATATCCTATAATTTGCAATAAACTATTATTATTATACATCGCTTTTAATTATCACTAGCGCATTTGCCAAAGGGTCTAGCAGGATAAGATAGGGACAGTGGCCCCAGAGAGGTATTTTCAAAATAAATTGTGTTATGACATAGGTGAGTAATAAAGTTTGACACAAATTCAGCCTCTGATCTTCCTGCATTCTTGAGATAATTGACCATATATAGGCTAGAGCGGGTATTATTGAAAATTATTTTATTCAAAAACTATTGCACCTAGACTAATAAAACGAAAACTATTTATTAGATAAACATTGTTCTATACTATATATCTTCTTGTAGAATTTTTCAACTTAATTTAAATTTCAATTTAAAGAATTTTTTTCTTTTCAATTTAAAAAAATTAAAAATAAAAAATTCTTACTTCTTTTTCATAGTTCACACAGAGGTACAATCACAGAAAAAACATATAATGTAGCCTACTATGTCTAGTATTATCACCAAAAAGTACATTCAAATAAAATGGGTGCAAAAAATAAAAACTCGTTACGACTGCCCTGGAGTACTTACTACTTTACATTTCCCTTACACATAAACTTGCCCATAAATGTATAAACAAGTAGTAATGTGTTTGTAGTTTAAATAAATAAAGTAAATGCTCTGAATTACAGTTATTATTTACGTTAAGAATAATAGATAAATATAAAATCTAAGAAAATATTATTTATTATGATACAAATTATTAATTATTACAATCGCTGTCCTCATGAATAACTACGTAGACATTTTCAGATGTATATTAGATAAAGCTTCTGCTAGACGTACTATGTGGGAAAGATATCAGGCTTGAGACGAGTAATATACGAATGCGGCTATATGTGAACAACATCCTACCGTTCTTATGCCATTGGAGCAGTCGCAGAAATATTGGCATATGCTTTGAACTGTCGTTCCATTAGGTATATAATCAATGTAAATGTGGTAAGTTTTACTGTTGATATGCCTTGATCTTACTTCCAGTTTTAATATGTCGGGCGCGGCTTTTCTATAAATATTCGATGTGTTTTAATTACACTGTTGCAGTAAATACACTGTGAGCTACAATTAAAAAAAATAATGGATTTATAGCTTATCTTTTGTGGGAGAAAACGCAATTTATATCTTAAAAATTAAATATTTCACGGAATTCCGAAATAAGGGGAAATTCGCGGATTGAAGGCAATACCCGATTTTTAGTCGGCATGAATTTTTACAATAGGAAAAAAGTGATCATCATTTCGATATAAAAGTCAATAATGTGACGATAGAAATATCATGTTCTAATAAGTTTTTAGGTACTTATATTGATGCTGACTTAAGTTATACATGTCACACTGATCATGTCTGTAAAAAAATTAATAGTAGTTACTATGCTATATTACATCTAAAAAATTCTGTCGACACAAAAAGTCTGATTAATATTTACCACGCACTTGTTAACTCGGTGCTTTTATATAATGTTGTCTTGTGGGGAAATATCACTGTTGGCAATTGTAATAGAATATTTATTACCCAAAAAAGAATTATCAGGCTTATTTTCTCATTAAAACCAACAGATTCGTGCCAACCAGTTTTCCGGGAACACAAAATATTAACTTTTCCGTCCCTTTATATTTATAATTGTATTTTATATGTAAAAAAAAATATCGATACGTTTCAAGCTAATGCCGCCCATCATAATTATAGCACGAGACATGGTTCTCTCCTCGAGTTACCCAGACATCGTTCTTGTTTATTTGAAAAGACTCCATCGTATTCTGGAAGAAAATTATATAATAATTTGCCTGAAGATATCAAGTTAACAATCCGCCTGCACCACTTCAAAAAAAAAACTAAAATCATTTTTGATTAATAAATCTTATTATACCGTGATTACCTGGATGATGCGTGATCAGCAGTTTTTTAGATAATTCAGTTTTACTAATATATTTACATGTTAGTATAGTTCTGGGTAAAATTTTGTTTATTGTGTAAGATTGTCATTCGTATATTAATATTTTAAATAATGGATGTTTTTAAAAATTACTAATTTAATACCTATTTAATTGTGCATTTAATGTAATGTATTTCTTTGACCTGTCCAATATCATGTATATTGATCGAACGGACCAATAAATTATTATTATTATTATTATTATTATTATTATTATTATACGTCCGCCGCATTCGGATTCGGCAGAAAATTTTACATCGAATACGACACTTTCCACTTTTATGCCTGACGGGGACTTTTATCGACTGAAAGATAAACGTCTCCAGAATCTGGACTATTAATTTTGTTTGGCAGAGATTGTAAGTACACTTGATTAAAGAAAAAAGAAGTACAACTCTTAGATAAGAAAATGGCCATTTTTGGTTGTCTAAGTTGTTCTTTTGCTAGTAAATTATTGAAATTAACTTAATAATGGATATATAGATGTCAGTCAGTTGTAATTACGTAAGTTGATACTGATATGTTGATACAAATTTTAAAAAATTCTGTGAATAGACTAAAAATAGAACCAATATAAGTTCAATATCAAGTGGACCTTGGAGAAGATTACTTTTGTTAAATCTGGAAGTAATATCAAGGCATATCAACAGTAAAACTTACCATATTTACATTGATTATATACCTAGTGGAACGACAGTTCAGAGCATATGCCGATATTGCTGCGACTGTCCCAATAAGAACGGTAGGATCTTGTTCACATATAGCCGCAGTCGTATATTACTTATCTCATGCCTGATATCTTTCCCACATAGTACGTCCAGCAGAAGTTTTATCTAATATATTTACATCTGAAAATATTCAAGTAGTTATTCATGAGGACAACGAAGAAGATTAATTATATTGTAATAATTAATAATTTGTATCATAATAAATAATATTTTCTTGGATTTAATTTTTATTTATACTGCACGTTTCTTATTCTCAACGTAAATTATAACTGTAATTCAGAAAATTTACGTTATTTATTTAAATTACAAACACATTACTACTTGTTTATACATTTATGAGCAAGTTTATATTAAAGAGAGATGTAAAGTAGTAAGTACTCCAAGGTGGTCATAAAGAGTTTATATTTTTTAAAGAAATGTTGCACTTTTGAATGAACTTTTTGATGATAATACTAGACATAGTAGGCTAAATTATATGTTTTTTCTGTGATTCTACCTTTGTGTGAACTATGAAAGAAAAAATATGAATTTTTTTTTTAATAGTAAATATAGTTAAAAAATTCTACAAAAAATATACAATATAGAACAATGTATTATCTAACAAAGAATTTTCATTTTATTAGTCTAGCTGCAATAGTTTTTGAATAAAATAATTTTCAATAATACTCGCTCTAGCTTATACAGTGTGTCCCTGGATAGATGTAACAAGAGGTGTAATGGACCAAAAATTTTGGAATTTAGGAATGGGATTTGAGGATTGAGTCCTGCTTGTTGTAAAACTAAAGAATACCAAAAATGACTTGATTTGGTGTTCTACAGGGTGTTTTATAAGCAAAGTTGTAAAAAACACCACTAATAAAGTACCTTTATTTTTCAAAATATGAAAAAATTTCACTAAGAAAAGTTATTTAGAATGCAATTTTATACCTCTATACCAAACTTCAGGAATATAAAATTATTTTTTTTAAACTTCCCATTTTTTGGGAATTAAGTTGAATTCATATTTAAAGTTGTGTAGGAGCAAATGTTAATCATCTCAAAAAGTAGGCTATTGGTAAATAAAAATTGAATATACGAGATGTAAGAAGGTATAATGTTAATCGAACTAATAATTGTAAAACAAGAAACAATTACTAACAGAAGATTAACGAGGTTTAAAAATTATAACAAGTAATAAATGTTAAAAACATAACAGATTCACAAACAAATTAATTATTGACCAATACAAAACAATGTTTATAATTTTTTTATTATTCGACGTAGCTACCACCCACATCCACACACATTTCGATCCTTCGCCTGGAGTCCTTAAAACTGTTTCGAATATGATCTAACGATATGGAGTTTACGGCATTTGTAATTCTCTGCTTCAATACTGCTACATCGTTAGGAAGTGGTTCAGCGTAAACCAACTGCTTGAGCGACCCCATAAAAAGAAATCCAATATTGATAGGTCTGGGGATCTCGCCGGCCACTTGATCGGTCCATTCCTGGCAATCCAATTTTCTCCAACATTTAAGTTCAACCACCGATTAACCATTTCTGTGGAGTGGCCAGGGCAACCATCATGTTGAAAATGAACTAAAGGCATATCTCTTAAAATATGTAAATGTTCTTCAGAAAATCTTTCAAGAAGCTGTAAATAAGTGTGCTGGTTTAACCTTTCCTCAATGAAATAAGGTCCAATAAATCCAACGTGATCAAAAACACACATTCACTTTTTTATAATATTGTCTTCTACAATGAATTCTAAAATTTGGATTTTCAGAAGCCCAAAATCGACGATTCTGAGATGAAGAAACACCTTTGGTTGTGAATGCGGATTCATCTGAGAAAATTATGAAATGATGAAAAAATCTCTCTTCCATGATTTTTTCTCCAATGGTCAAACAAAAATCCAACCTACGGCCGTCATCTCCCTCTTCAAGCATATGCTTATAATTTGCTTTATATGCCCTAATTTTCTTTGACTTGTAAATTCTTTGGAGTTCAGACTTGCTAATATTAATAAGAGCTGATCTCTCTCTTAGTGGCATCCTAGGATTTCCTATAACAGAGGCATGAGCTCCAACATTGTCTTCATCATATGCTTTTATAAATGATAAATGTGTATCCACTGCTTTTCTCATGGCCTACTTTTAGCTTCTACATAACTTTAAATATTAATTCACAAAAAATAATTTCTATGCAGTTTTAATTGAATGGTTCAAAATAAAATACTAATTTATTGAAAAAATGGAAAGTTTCAAAAAAATAATTTTATATTCCTGAAATTTGGTATAGAGGTATGAAATTGCATTCTAAATAACTTTTCTTAGTGGAATTTTTTCATATTTTGAAAAATAAAGGTACTTTATTAGTGGTGATTTTTACAACTTTGCTTATAAAACACCCTGTAGAACACCAAATCAAGTCATTTTTGGTATACTTTAGTTTTACAACAAACAGGACTCAATCCCCAAATACCATTTCAAAATTTTTGGTCCATTACACCTCTTGTTACATCTATCCTGGGACACACTGTATATGGTCAATTATCTCAAGAACGCAGGAAGGTCAGAGGCTCGATTTACGTCAATGGTAACTTTATTACTCACCGATATCATAATACAAGTTATTTTGAAAATAGCTCTCTGGGGCCACTAACCCTATCTTATCCTGCTAGACTCTTTGTAAGCAGTTTCCCAATACTATAATTAATACTCAACGATTAAAAGACATGGTCTAAGAAACTATGTTAATTTAATTTTGACAATTAAAAATATACGGCCCTAAATACCTCAATGCCAGCTGAGCAACATTTGGCATGACAGAAATGTCACAAGATGCACAAAAATCAGGCTTACTAATGCCCTAATTTTCTACATCTTTATTTACGCCTTTGAGACATGGGCCGTTAGTAGAGCAGACAGACGGCATATAGACGCTTTCGAGATGTAAGTCTGAAAATGTCTGTTATGAATTCGTCTTCAAAACCGAACTATTTAGCATCATATCCTCTTGAATCCTTTCATGTTTTGATCACATCGACCGGAGAGAGGACAATATAAAAGGTTGATACTACATCGAAAACCAGATGGCAAAGAGGTGAAAACTTCCAAAACGTTGGCTTGATGGCACCAAAGAGTTGATGTAGTGAAGTTATGCGCCTAACTGGCAACCGTGGCAGATGGCGTCATGCCACCAGACGTGTTACACAGTAAGTGAAGGCTAATTAGAATAATTCATGAATCACAAACCGTCTTGCATTACGTTGTAAATAAGAAGAAGAAGAAATAACTCAAGAGAATTTTGCAAGCAGTCGAATATTTCTACGTAGTAAAAGTATTTAACATCGTTCTGAATTGAAATATTGATGTGAAATTAATGTTTCAAATTTAAAGCTAATAGAAATTATTTTTCTCTTTATACATTGATAAGAAACTACCGTAGCTCTACCTAAATGATTGATCCCAACGATTTTTATTTTCGATTAATCAAAATACATTTTTGCAATATAGCTTTACCTATTTTACCCCTGCATAAAATTACAGTTCACAACACGATTAAAAACCAATTCCTCATATTGATAAATGACGCGAAGCATTTCCTCCAAAAAATAAAATTGAAATACATTTCCAGCAAATGCGAGAGCAGGTTTGAAAGGTCACGTCATCTAAAAATGTGTTGTTAATAATGGCACTTGAAAAGCGCATTGAACCTGTTATATTCGATACTGCATTTCACTGTTTGTTTTTTAAGTTTCACCCACTATTGAGTAATTAGAATTAGTGAACAAGGAAAATGCAACATATCAAATAGATAAAAGCAAATAGCTCCTGACATTTTGTAACGGTGGGGTTGCCGGATCAAAGGAAAGTTATGTTTACATTATTTGAACAAGATAACATATGAGCTGGAATGTATTTTGCATTTGCTTTGATCCTGCCACAAAAATTTAAAAACGTATTACCACCAATCTAGAGTAAGCGTAATCGCAAAAAATCAATTGTGTGGGAATGATTACAAGGGATAAATTTTATATAGTTGAAAGACAATTATTACTAGTGGAAAATTCACTTATGCAGCTTACTGGTGATTTATTTCATAAATACATTTATAGTAAATACTGAAATTGAATATGATCATCTGCGGTGGTCACCAGTTATCAAAACCAGATACTAATTTGTACTGTTTTCTTCGTCTATATCTTTTCTTTATGAAGATATTAATAATAAGATAAGACACTGTACGCGAAGAAAATGGCAGGAATGAAAACAAAATTATGTTCTGATTTCGTTTTAACCTACTTGACCTAGTATTATCCCGTTCAGCTCTTCAATTGCCACGGCATCTTGCATCGTGCATATCTGAATGGTTTCGGGCATAGATGCCAGAAAAGCCTTGTTGTACCAATCTCTTGAATAGAAGGACAAAGGTAGATAAGCTATATATTTTCGCCCACTAATTTCATAAAAATAAAAAGTTCTTCTTATAATCATTAAACGTTATTTGTTTATAGTTGAACATATGATCTTTATGTTTCTATATGTTTTACATTTGAAAAACAACAGTAGGTCGTAATAATAACATTTCAAGGTAAGCATATTCGCAGTTTCCTTGTAATTTTTTACGTTTTTCCGAACTTTTAATGTATATTTCAGTTAGATGCACTCCATGAACCAAGAAAATCTACCTCATTTCATTGTTGAGTATTTAAGCTTTTAAATAATGGTCATCATCAAGCGCTTCAATGCATAAAAAACAAAATCGTTTCCACGGGAGTCGTAATGATGTCGACGTTGCCTGCGAATTTAAATATGCCACCGCTCAAAACCACATATTGATGTGTATTGAATAAAAATTTTTTTTTCTGAAATCGGTCAAGAATGTCTACTTTCTCGGCCAATTTTAGATCCCAAAATACAATATTCTAGTATTTTAGTCCATTGCTAAGCAACTATCAGAAAATAGTCCGGGAAAGTTACTTTCCCTGCCTAAGCCGGGAATAGTATATTGTGTATTTAGGTGTGAAAGCAATACATTCCCGGACGACGATGCAAATTGTTGGCCGAGGCGCTAGCCGAGGCCAACAAGCATCGAAGTCCGGGATTGTGCTTTCACACCGAAGTACACATATTATTTTTTCTGAAATCACAATCAATGTTATTATAAATTAAAGAATTTGTATTAATGCATAACATTTTTTCATTACAATCTAACTGCTTACTAATAAATGCAATTTTAATGTGAGTTGGTTTGTCTGCGTGTATTTATTTACTGTCTAAAATATATATAAAAAACCGTACGGGAATGTTACTTTCCCGGCCTAGGCCGGGAAAGTAACATTCCCGTACGATTTTGTAGATCGTTGCTTGGCAACGGATCTTTTCCAGTCTGCTTTCTGAAAGTCTCAGCAACGGACTAAAATACTGGAATTGTGCATTTTTCGATCTGAAATCGCGCCGAAAATGTGGACATTGCCGATCGATTTCAGAAAAAATAATTTTCCTGGACTCTTTATTATAATATATAAAAGTTACTTTCCCAGCCTAGGCCGGCGAAGTAACTTTCCCAGACTGTTTTTTATGGATATTTTAGACAGTAATTGATAAGCACCGAATCTCTGACTTTTATCACAACAATAAGAATCCTTAATTTATAGCAATATTGATTGTGATTTTAGAAAAAAAAAACAGTATATGTAACTCGTAGTAAAAGCACATTCCCGGACTTCAATGTTTGTTCAGTTTACATCGTCGTTCGGGAATGTATTGCTTTTACTACTAGATACACAATGACTATTTCTTAAATCGTTCAAGAATATTTTCTCGGCGCAATTTCAGATCCCAAAATACGCTATTATAGTATTTTAGTCCGTTGCTAAGCAACTATGAGAAGTCAGTCCGGGAAAGTTACTGTATTTTATTTATATATTGGATGGTAAATAATAAGCACTGAATCTTTGACTTTTCTTTTCTTTTGTACATTAATAAAAATTCCTTAATTTATATTAATATTGATTGCGATTTCATAAAAAATAGTATGTGTACCTCGTAGTAAAAGCAGATTCCTCGGCTTAACGTCTCGGCCAACAATTTACATTGTCGTCCGGGAATATATTTCCTTTACTACTAGATGTGTTATTACTTATCAAGACATATACTTCTCGGAAAACATAATGACATATGACATGGCCGATGAGCGGAAAAAGGCCCTTATCTACCCTTGACCTTTAATTGAAATTGATTTCATTCTTGCATTCGGGAACATTTCATCATTTCTAAAAGAATCATTTCATTTTGATTTCCATCATTTCATATTAATTTTTAAAAGAAAAATAAAGAAAAAAGAACAAAACAGAATAAAATGCATTAAGAACGAAAACGCGAGAACGAAACTATGAGAACGACATAGGGGAAAAAATAAGAACAAAAGTGGAAAGATGGCATATGTTCTTTGGAAGAGCCCATTAAGTAGACCTCCGGCTATTGGCGTCACTGCTAAAGACTTTTCGCAGCAGCAGCGTATGAAAAAAACATAGTCCATAGAAAAAACAAAGAAGGTTGCTTATAAGACAAAAATATAGTGACTTATAGAAAAGCAGGCCCATTAGGACTCTCCAATTTAGGAAAAAACATAGTGGAGCATTGCCTTAAGCTTCGACTGAGGCTTCGACACAAGTAGCGACTAAATACAAGTCTCACTTCGCACATAGTAGTTCACTGATTGAGGCACATCTATCTACCATTGTTAGGTGTAATTGGTAATTCTGTTGAAATATCGTGTGGCAATGATTGTGATTTGTAAGCAGGTGCAATGGTAAAATGATGTATTATTTAGGTATTATGCAAATCATAACTTACACACTTTTTATTTATTATGAAAATACCTACTTTCTGTATATTGTTGCCCTAATCTGGGCACGCTAATATACTAGTCAGGTAAATACTTTAAAACACTCATTATTGGAGAACCAATCAAAACAACTACTCTTCTAGCTAATACTGACGAAGTATTGAATTACATGATAGGATTCTTAGCATTTTAATAATGAGTGTTTTAAAGTATTTACCTGACTAGTATATTAGCGTGCCCAGATTAGGGCAACAATATACAGAAAGTAGGTATTTTCATAATAAATAAAAAGTGTGTAAGTTGTGATTTGCATAATACCTAAATAATATTCTCTAATCATGCTAAAAGCAAATAAATAAAAAATATTAATTGTAAAAAGTAAAATGATGTATCATTAATAACAACACTGGCAGAAAATTTAGTACTTATCCAACAAACTAAGTGAGATAGCAACTTAGTGACTATAATCAGCTATTTAAAATATTTAAAAACATCCCTAATCTTACTGTTTCTTTGTAACTACCTCATGGAGTTATATTCTCAAAGACACTAACTACATGAGAAGTACATTCTCATGATCGTACCAATCAGAAGTTGCCATTTTAGGCATCACTTGCATCGAGTCTTCAAAACAAACATATTTGATTCTTTCCTATAGTCTAGGCGTGAATCCTGAGTCGAAGCTTCACTATAAATGAGCACATTTCCCTACGTGTATTTTTTTTTAGTAGAACAGTCACTACTTGAATCGAGGCTTCAGTAGAGAATATGGAAAAAATAAATGCAAAAAAATCTTTCCTGACAGAAATAATTGTTTATGGAACTTCAATAACATAATATTTGAAATTGTCTACTCCAAAAACCCATAAAACGATATCCCACTTCGGTAGTGGAGTGGGGGTGAATGAAGTAAAAAAGTATTTTGAGGCCTTTAGTTCTTGTACACATACTAAATTACATTTTTTTTTTCAATCCCTTTAATAATGGGATGGAGGTGGTAATATGAGTGGCTAATGCCTAAAAATTGTTCGAGATCTTAGCTTCTCTTGTATGAACTAAATACCAATTTTATGGACTAATAAATAAATACCTATTATTTCTGCTTACATCATTGTTAAAAAATATTATTTTGGGTATTCAGCAGATAACTTTCAAAGAAAACATTCGTTTATTTCATATACCATTGGTGCAAGTCTGACCAAAAAAGGAAGATCGACAAGACTCCCCCTACGGTGACTTGTCGACTTCTTTCATACACCTACCATATCTAAGATTCAGCATGAAAAGCAATAAAACAACCACTCTTTCTATATATTGGTGATTCAAGTCTGATTATGCTAATATATATAATATTAAGCATCTCTAGCCCTACCTAGAGGATACTATATCACAATCAAACGTTTATTACATTTAAAAGTCAAGAAAATACTAAAAAGCACAAAGAAAATAGTTATAAAATTTCGCTCACCGCATGCATGTCCAATAATTGAAGTATATCATATTTTCGATGGATTAATTCCTTTAAACATTGTACAATCTTTTTCGTTCTCTTTAGAACTCGTCAGAAGGATATAGAAAGAGTGGTTGTTTTACTGCTTTTCATGCTGAATCTTAGATATGGTAGGTGTATGAAAGAAGTCGACAAGTCACCATAGGGGGGAGTCTTGTCGATCTTCCTTTTTTGGTCAGACTTGCATCAATGGTATATGAAAGTAACGAATGTTTTCTTTGAAAGTTATCTGCTGAATACCCAAAATAATATTTTTTAACAATGATGTAAGCAGAAATAATAGGTATTTATTTATTAAACTAGACGAGTTTTGGGGCTCTAAAGGAATGTTTGTTTTTTGTTATTTTTAATATATTTGTCAAGTAAATAGATGTCTTCCTGTCGGTTTTTTGACATGAAAATAATTCATTTTTATTTTCTAATAGTAACTTTTATTTCGAATTGGATTTATATCCTTCTGACGAGTTCTAAAGATATATATTAGCATGATCAGACTTGAATCATCAATATATAGAAAGGTGTATGAAAGAAGTCGACAAGTCACCAAAGGGGGAGTCTTGTCGATCTTCCTTTTTTGGTCAGACTTGCACCAATGGTATATGAAAGAAACGAATGTTTTCTTTGAAAGTTATCTGCTGAATACCCAAAATAATATTATTTATGGACTCTTACTTGCTTGATTTGCCTATTTACCCCCATTTACCCCAATTTCCCTTCAAGGGAATAAGATCAAAATATAATATAGTTCCAGATCTATCTGTACCAAATTTCAAGCCAATATCTTAAATGGCTCCAAAGTAATCGTGTGCAAAAAAAAGTTACAGACAGATTTTTTTTTGCTCAAACTAATACGTCGAGATTTTCGACGTTTTATGGCATTCTAAGCCTATTTGAACAATAAAATTTTCTTTGCGCTACCATACTTCTACTGGATGTGGAAGTAAAAAGTCCAAAGTAAGTCAAAAACAAAGAACTTACTAGTAACGTCATACCCCAACAAAAACCAAAAAGTCTCGAGAACAGTCGGCAACATCGAACAGTTACTTGAAACATTTACACACGCCTTTGGTTATCATTAATCGTCCTCTATCGAAAAAATAATTAGACCTGATAACCATTATTTTAAGGTGCCATAACGTGGTGAAGCGACTGCAGAAACTTAAACATGACTGTTACAACCAAAAACCAACCATAATTCTAAAGTAGTTTCAGGTAGCAAAAAAAAAGAAAGTAGAAATACAGAATGCAATGAGTTTTATATAATTAAAAAACTGATAATAGGAAAGAAGTCATACAAACAAAAAGCCAACATAACTTTTTTCTCTAGGGGAATGTTGGAAAAAAAAGATAACTTAGGGTAAAAATTTAAACATTTGCATCAGAAAATTTCATAATCTCTTCCTTCTGTGGGTCAATGGACGTACAGTTAGAAGGAAGATATTTATTTGGCGTTTTTTACATTGCATTACATTCATTTCTTATTGTCGATGCCATGAATATTGAAAAATAGGAGACGTAGGTAGCAACTTTAACTTGTTCACTTCATTAGCCGGTACTGACTCTATAGATACTATCTAGCCAGAAATTTGTTTTTATTTTTTCTCTCCAAAAGTAAGGTTACATAAGGTTTTTTGTTAGTCTCGTTTTGCTTCTAAGTTCCTTTTTAATTGAGTTTCTCGTATTTACGCTTTTCTCTCATTTTGTTCTAACTTTTGTTTTGGTCTCTATTTTGTTATCAAGAACAGAAAGGCAAATTTGGAGGTAAATTGGGTAAATAGATAAATCAAGCAGATAAGAGTCCATAAAATTGGTATTTAGTATATACAAGAGAAGCTATAAGGTGTCAAAAAAACATTTTGTCATTAGCCACCTCCATTACCACCCACCCCATTATTAAAGAGGGTGAAAAAAATTGTGATTTAGTGTGTGTACAAGAACCAAAAACCTCAAAATATTTTTTTATTTCATCCACCACCACTCCACTACCGATGTGGAATATCGTTTTATGGGTTTTTGGGGTAGACGATTTTAAATATTATATTATTAAAGTTTCATAAATAATTTTTTTTACAAACAAAATTTTTTCTTTGTGCGAGAATTTGATGGAAAATCTGGATGTGGAAATAGTGATTCCTTGGCCAGTGATTTTTTAAATCGTTTAAAATTGAAAAAATAAAGTTAGTTCACAGTAAAACTTTGTTTGACGTTTTAGAAATCAAACAGGAAAACATAGACTCTCCCTTGAAAATAATGGAGTCGTTCGTTGGTTATGAAAATTTCTAGTTCCCGATTGGTCAAAGGTGTGTTATAATGAGTTTATGTTCATTATACGCTAGGTTGAAATTATGACTATCATTCTTCGTCAATTGTTAAATGTATTATGCAAGGATGATACGATAGTCTTTGTTCAAAATTTATATATACCTTATTTAAAGAACGGTATTAAATTCAAAATAATGTGAACGGAAATGGATATTGTTCTTAGTGGAAGTAAATGATAAAATCTTTATTTTATTAGTTGGTGGTAGTTTTCTTGATATGATCACAGTTTGGCACGATAGGACATTTCATTTCAACGTTGAAAATTTTATCCTGATTAAATAACAATTAATCAGTTAGTTCTTGCATACTCTATTATTTTCAACAACGGGATTCATAATTTTGACTATCCATCAAATCAGTAGCTATTCATCGCTATATATTTATAAGAAAATGAAAACCAAGAATAAAATATAACACATTAGTTCTTGCCCTATATCAAAATTTTTGTTTTTAAATAAATGACAAATGTAAAGTTTTTCACTTTTTCCGAAATCGAGCAAGATATTGATTCTAATCCTCCTTAATAATTTATCAAAATTGAGTGTAAACACAAAGAAAATTGTTCTTATGCAATTCAATTCATCAGAAAGGCCTATATTATTTCTCATCGCCTTATGGCAGGCGTTAATTATTTACTTATCTGTCCGATAAAAAATCTTGCGGGGGAATCGTTTTGTAACAATTCTTATTTTAATACAGTACGTGTAAAGTAGTTAAAAAAGCTAGAATATTCTAGAGCAGCGCTGGTTGCATAACCACGAGAGTCAAAGCATTCAGTTTTTCATCAAATAGAATTCAAATTTAAAGAGGTTTATTAATAAAGAAGAGGTTAATTAAAAGAACGTCAAGAAAAAAATTGATCGAATTAATTAAAGAAAATAAGAAAAAAAATTATTCCAACTCTTCTTCCTTTTGCTTCGTTATTTCGCTTGACGTTATAACTAATTTAAATTCGGAGATATGAAAGTGGTTGAATATATCTCTAAATCTCGAGCTAAGATGGCACCCTGCACAACATTCTATTGTATTATATCTATTAATAATTAAGAACCGTTATAACTATTTCAAACTCGAACCACGACCTTGCTCACCATAACCCATAGCTGCCGTTCTGCCGTTGTGTACGCCTTTTTGATAAAAAGCGATTTTTAATCACAGGTGCTACAGTTTCTAATTACGCCACAGGCTATTTGTTCTCATAACTAATCATTCAGCTTTCCGGAATAAGTAAGAAGAATGACGATAAGTGCTCTGTGACACTGTCTAAGTGAAAATAGCTGTAACGGAAACACAAAATGAGATAAGTAAAAATGTGAACCAATCTGGATAACTGCAGAAACTCCATCTGAAGTACAAGCCAAGAAAAATCTCAAAGATCAATTTGTCAACGGTATCTTGGAATTGGAGTTCTAACAGACTGGCGATAATTCAGATTATTTGTCGAAGAAACAGAATTCTTATCTTCAAGATGTCCGTGAAAAACTAGAGTCACACACTGAGCACAATAATAGCAAGGATTTTTTCGAACAGAAAGAAAGTACATTTAAACATTGATGACATTGACATGGTCAACTAAGGACCCCACTGATACTCCAAGAACTGACAGGGATGAGCTAATTGAGGTTTGGCTTCAATGTTGCGAAAAGCTTTTCGAAACTGACCATCCGGAAGAAGAAGATAATTGGCACCAGACCAACGAACACGACTCTTCAATATTGAAATCATAAATGGAAGCAACCATACAAAAACTAGAAACTGGCAAAGCAGTTGGGTTGACAATATCATAGCAAAGTCGCTTCAGTTAGTTGGTGGACATGAAATAAAAACTCTTCACAGAATATGACGAAAGATATGGAAGATAGGAACGACAGGTGTCCGTGATATCTACAGTAAAATAATACCGTACATTATTCTATCCAGATTTCAGCATTTTCTGTTTTAGGAAATACCTGGGCAAAAGCCTAAGCAAGCGGGTTTTGTTAAAAACTGAGGAACTAGAGATCAAATACTGAATTTACGGCAACTTATCGAGAAAGCAAAGAAATGTTACTTGTCAATACGTAATTGTTTCGTAAACTACCGCAAGGCCGAGCGCCCATCCGTCAGACAACAAGATACAGACGTGACAAATGCGCGACACAGACATGAAATAGACAAGGAGAAAATATTGGATCGTATATCAAAGCACAAATCGCAAAGCAGACATTTTACTTTTGTCAGTAATAACCATGTCATCGGCGGAAGTTGAAGATGCGCTTGCTTTGTTACAAGTCGTGAATATTAATAACAGAACTAGAAAGTATTGGGTACACCTTATGTGGAAACGAAGCCGCAAAAACGGAGATACTTTTTAAATAATGAAGGAATTAGAAATCTACCCTCATTAAGCTCCAAGTCATCTTATCGGATGGTCAAAAGAACGTTTTCCTTCCGCTTATAGATCAAATTAGACCTTACATTTCATCCACAAAACGGTCCGAATGCATTTAAATGCAAAATTTAACTGATCTGTATCTATGCACCTTTTAACTCGAGAGATTTACAACAGACACAGTCATGTTTGATTCTGTGTCGCACTAGTATGCGCGGCCTAATTTAAAATGAATGCAAGTCACTGCACAGATTTGTCGGGGTCTTTGTCGGGTGTATGTCTTATTGTCTGACAGATGGGTCCTATGCCTAAGGGCTTTTGACAATGTGGACTGGAACAAACTATGGGCTGTATTATCGAAGATCTGGTCTTTAATATTCACCGACT
Organism: Rutpela maculata; assembly: GCA_936432065.2. NCBI lineage: Eukaryota > Metazoa > Arthropoda > Insecta > Coleoptera > Cerambycidae > Rutpela > Rutpela maculata. The sequence goes on from OW386291.2 coordinate 102,257,630, forward strand.
GTATGGCGAAAAAATTCTGCTTTGGTGAAAGTAGACAATACCAAAATTTCTAACTCGCGATTTGCAAATTCTACCACCTTAGTTGGAGCAAAAGAAATTATAATTGTAGACCGAGTAAATGATAAGCACCCAGACATGTTAAGTATAGATGACTGGGATAGTAAAATTGATGACTTTGGAGTCCTCGAGGTCAATATTGGCAACTGCGAATATGGGGATCGGCAAAGGATACATATGGCATCTTACCACTTGACCAAAATTTGGCCTCACAGAAACATCACGGAACACTAAAAGATCAAGCATGCTAACGCCATATTTTTTTTTTCATGTTTATTTATGCCTCTGAGACATGGATCATTAGGGAACCAGACATATGCTTTCAAAATTTGGATCTGAAGTCATTTTCATGGGTTCCTTGGATGGCCCATCGTACTAATAGTTCGATTGTTCATGCATCTTCAGAAGCGACTTTTTTGCATCGCATTCTCCCGAATTCTCTCATTTCTTGGTCATATCTATGAAGAGAAAAAGAAGAGGAGACAATATAGAACAATTGATCGTGCAGGGAAAACAGGAGTTAATGGGAAAAACATTTGGTAGTAATTGTGACAGATGGTGTGATGTCGTCGGATGTGGTATAGAGCAAACGTATGAAAACTATGCTAATGCATGAATCACAAGACGTCTGGTAATTTGTTGTGAATAAGATGAAAAAACTTAGGTCAATGAGAGATTGCTTTGTGACGCTTCAATATTTTAGAAACATTGGCACGCTTTCAGCGACTTGGGCATGATGAATAGATTTAATAACCCCTTATATGCGACATACAAGATGTAGTATTTTCAGAAGCGATAAAGTACTCTGAAATAAAATACAAAAATACACAAAAAGTGACTGTTGTTGACATGACAAAGTTGTATCGTCTCTGAGAGAACCAACAGAATATGTTTTTGAGAGTACCAAAGAGTAATAAAATTTTGGATTACATTTTAGTACAAGAAAACCATATTGAATTTGAATTTAATAAGTGTAGTCATAGATTATATTCAAAATAATCTCATTTTGATACATCCCCCAAAATTGTTTTCTTCTGATAGCCTTTTCATTACCGTGAATATTGGATACGAAACGCCCCCCCCCCCCTCCCCTTTGATAGGAACTGTTTTTATTCTTTATTTATTTGTACCGTGCATTTTTTCATCGAGTAATATACTTGTGTCACATACAGGGTATTTTTGAAATACCCTGTATGTGACACAAGTATATTACTCGATGATGTTCGTAGCAGTTTTCTACAATAATTTAATAAAAATGCCTCAGTGCGAAATTCAAAAAATTGTTCTGTTCTATACATTGTAGCTCGTAGCTATAAGAAGATAAGATATTACAAATTGTAATAAAAGTGATAGGAGAGGATATACGGCCACCGTAATTTAACTTGAAGCAAGCCATTGTTATCATGCAAACAATTCCATTACCTATTCGTATACATTTTATGCTGGTTGCAGATATCCCGAGTGGCAAATAAGCCTGTTAGAGACCACCATGGGGAGCGGCTAAGACAACAAACCTGCTGTCCCTATTTGATTAGAGAGTTGCCCACCCGATCCCCAATCCCTCACGTCGTTAGGTTTGCACCCAGTCGTCCCTTCGGACTAGGATAAGCTCTTCTCAAGCTCTAATACTTTTGGCTACGGGCCCGACGTTAGCCCTCAAGGCACCAAAGTCCACCATTATATAGGGAAAACAAGGGTGGCATTGAACTCTGTCAATATTACTTCTATATAATACGTATACGGGGTGGATATGTTATCATTCCAGAGTGGATAGCTTTTAAGCTGTACACAATAGAGAGTAGTATCAGAAAAAAAATTGAGACTTTTTAATCTTATATTATTCTAAGAAAATAGAAATTCATCATAAATAATAAAAAACTGGTTCGGGTATAATCATCAAAATTAATATTGTGAGTGACAATGTTTTTCAGATTCGAATTCTTCCACATCTCTTACTTTTCTGTCAGACATACACAGAGGGGACATATAGCTGACATAAGTTGCAAAATTGTCAAAGACTAATGATGTACTTTTACCTACACATTATTAATAATAACTGGCTACTGATATGTGTTTTCCTACATCATTTGATACATTTGAAATTTAAAATAGGACTAAAAAATATGCATATTATTTAGTACTTGCTTTTGTAAAAAGATATTATAAAATTTAAATACAAAATATTTAAAAAAAATATGTGTATTTGAGGTATTTTCGGGTTCCATGAAAAATCTTTTTCCCATTTTTAATTATACTATCAGCTTTAGATAATGTATATTATTTTATGATTGCAGCAGACGACAATTTTACTACAAAATAATTTTGATGACCTGAAAAACATTCCTCGTAGATGGCTATGCACTAATAGAAAGATTATATTTAACTGACTTTCTTGTAAAATAAGAGACGCATTATACATAAATGAGGAACGTAAATTAAATACTGTATATATGAAATACAAAAACTAAATGATACCAAAATATGTGCTATATATCTGTTGAAATATCTGAACAAAATGTCTATTAATTCTTATCTCAAGGTAAGTTCTAAAATTTGGTAATTTATTATCAATTAACAAAGTCTTTATTTTGAAATATTTTCAGTAAAGTTGATTCGAAGAACTGGAAGATTGCGATTAAACATTTAATTTGTTTTTTACTTGACTTAAATAATTAAAATCAAGTTACAAACTGTTAAGAATTCTGACAAAGTAATATAAAAAACCACTGCCCAAGGAATCACCACTTCCACATCCAGATTTTCTATCGTCTTTCATAAGGAAAAAAATTTTGTATGTGGAAATCATTGTTTATGGAACTTTAATAATATAATACTTGAAATCGCCTACCCCAAAAAAACCATAAAAGGATATGCCACATCGGTAGTGGGGATGGTAGTGGTGATGGATGAAGTAAAAAAAAAATTGAGGACTTTGATTCTTGTATATATAGTAAATTTCAATTTTATTTTTTTCACCTCATTATTAAAGGGGGTGAAAAAAGTAAAATTGTGATTTAGTGTGTATACAAGAACCAAAGGCATCAAGTGGTAATGGGAGTGGCTAATGTCAAAAACATTTTTGAGACATTAGCTTTTCTTATATACCGGGTATAACAGGATCATGGTACCCCCCCCCCCCCGTTTCTCCTTTAGTTTTGAAGATAACTGATTGAAATTTGGGATATCCATAATAAACGGCACTTTTTGACATGTGGCTAAAAACATCATAGAATGGAAAGTTCTCGTCAGTAGTGAGATATAGCGGACCTCCGATCGGCTTCAATTGTTCGCAATTATGGACACTAGTCTTCACGACGCTGCTAAAATCTTTCTCTTTAGAGATTTTACTAATCAAATTATCAGCAGTAAATTGCCATCTAGCAGACAAGTTTTAAGTGAGTTTATTTCAATTTCAGCGAAGTTAAAATGACAATTTGTAAATGCGTTTTGCATATTATTTGCGAAATATTAATATTTTGGCAAAAAGTCTGGACATTAACGTGTAATAAACAACATTGTACAGAGTAGATCTTATATTCGAGATGTCTATAAAAAACAGTGAAAGTTGAAAGTTGAAAGTACAGCTAAAAAAGAAGAGAACTTTTGATGAAAATTATATAAACTCTCATTTTTTGGTCACGTCAACCGAAGAGTGGACAATATAAAACAGTTGATATTTGAGGAAAACTCGTTTGAGTCTATCGTATTGAATAACTAATATATTATTATACTAAAATACTATTTACGGATAATGACGTTTATTTTAAAAATAGCTTGAAAATATAACATTGACCTATTATATAAACGTAAAAAATACTCACGAAGCACTATTTAGCGTGCTTGTTTGTGATTGTATAGAAACAAACACTAATATGTAAATAGTATTACATTATAAAGCAATCATTCATTTTATTCCTAATTGTTATTGGAGAAAAAGTTTTAAATCACGATTCATGTATTTTTACTTAATTATTATTAATACTCTTTTAACCTACTTATGTAAATATATAACTATGAATAATGTTAAAAACTATTTTTTTTTTTGTTAGATCTTGTAGTAATACATAAATATACGAAACGAACCTATTTCTTTCATAAGACAATGTTTGAAACAATTATAATCGCTAAATCATAATCCTTATGTCAAAATTATAAGAAAAAGGTCCTATGACGACTTGTCTTATAACGCTCTTCTCCAAGGTACAGGGTAACGATGGATGAATTTAAAAAATACTTGATTCTACAGCAAAAATTACGTAAAGAAAGGTTACAGTGGATGCGTTTAGGGAATGCAACGGTTGACAACAGTTGCAGCAGCGGTTCCCTAAACGACAACGCTGAAAATGTGCTAATTGTCAACTGTTGGATATTTTAGTCTTTTAGTCAGCGGCAAAATTTACGCTGAGTGCAGTCAGCGGTGAAACTTAACCTCACTTTCTTTCATCAAGCAAATCAAATTCGTATTCCAAAGAGTATTTCAACATAAATAATTCAATCATAATCGCATGCACCAAACATTAATGTATTTAACCATTTTAACATTATGACGTTCACTAGATAACATAAAGATTTTCTTTGGCATAACCTCAAATGTAGTGACATTTATCAACATTCTTTACATCGTTTAGAGAACTCACAACATTTTGATACGATGTCACAATTTTTTTTTTAAGTTATGGCTTTAGGAATACCTCCATACAGTCAATCAGAATGGATATGGATAGGAAAAATGAAAGTTAAATATAGAGCCACAAATCCCTCTCGCCCAGGAGCTCGTCAAGGCATTTTATGTCACTATTATTTCACATTTATTTATTCATCTTTAAGCTAGTGCATAAATCAAACGACGTAATTGAGGTCTATTCATTTTTGAAAATAAATAATAACAAAATTGCACATCCCGTCTAAACAATGTAAAAGACCGTTTTTACATAATTTTCGCTATTGGATTAAAATCCCTTGTTCTTTATTTTAAAGCCTGGTGGTATTACTATAGTGTTGTCTATTACGAGACATCCGTAATGTACCCATAATACATGGGGACGGAAATATTATTAGATGCTTTTTCATTTCAGATATATTTTACGAAATCGGTCTATTAAAATCAACGACACTTCAGAAAGTCAAGGAAAGGTAAAACTTCTTGTTGGAAGATTTTTGACGAATATGATGAGAATACGCCACTAGTTCCCCAGAAAGTATTGAAAGCTAAAAAATTTAATGACGAAATGGCTAGTATGATGGAGAAATTATTTTGTAAGTTGTACATTCCTAACAATAATTGATATAGGCGAAGTAAACTAAGTGCTCATACTGCTCATCAAACAAAATCCATTGCAAGGAGAACACCATCCTCCAACTGGAGAAACTTTTAAACCTCCTCTGTTTAGGACCCATTTGCTGCGTATGGAATGCAGCCGAGAAAGATAACCACATCCAATTCGCCAGAAACTTCGAATTACGACAGGAAATGTGTCGTAAACATTTATGTTCCACTAATGCACTTTTTACCATGCTCCAAATAGACCATTAAAACCAAACCAAACTCATTGTCCATGCATCCAAGAGAATGTCTCTCTCCTGGTAAACGTTCTATAGATGGTATACAACGTGTCCAGCCGGGAGCTTACACGATCCATACCTCGAAAACTACTGAACAAATGTTTGTAAAATTAGGTATGTATAGTAAAGAGCTTATGATCTTTCTAACTGGAATATTTTGACAGTTCTATCATTTCCGGTTATACCGGAAGTAGATGTCAACTTTGTTATTTTAAATGGAACACCCATATTTTTATTATCGGAATTGATAGATAACAAAATTCACTTTGCATAACAAACCGTGTACTTAAAATTTATAGTTTTCGAGATTTTAATTTTTTTACCAAAATATTGACACCTGCAGACCCCTAAAAAAATTTTTCCTGTGAATAACCCATACAAGAATCTGAATATCTTTTACTGTGGAAGTAATCAGCATAGTAGTAGATTATTTAAAAAAAATTGAAAACATTTAAATATTGTACAGGGTGAGTACAAAAGTGGTCATAACTTTTCATTCAGAAACATCAAACATCTTCAATTTTTTAAATGGAAACCCCCATTTTTTTTATTTTATCAAATTCTACGACTAAAAATATGGATAGTTTTTATTTACTTCCCTATACCTTTTTAAGGTATAGGGTTTTTAAGATATTCATGAAAGTTCAGAAAAACCAATTATTTTGTAAGAATTCTTTATTTAACCTTGTAACATTTTATTTTTTTTAATTTTAGATATTGTGATAAACCCCACCATCACGTAATACATTAAACAGCTTGACTGAAAATTGCAAAAAAAATTGTTGTTTTAAACCTAAACAAGAGATAATTCAAGACAAATAGCAATGGCAATTATTTTGCAACAGTTAACAACAAAATAAAAATAAATTAAAGTAATTGTTCAAATACACCACCGTTGGCGTCTAAACATTCTTCGGGCCTGCGAAGTACTGCGTTTGTGGCCGCTTTTTGAATCATATCTGGCGGTAAGGACTGAAAAGCAGTGCGCACTCGTTCTTGGGATTCGTCTTTTGTAGTTATTGCAGTTGCAAACACTTCGTTTTTTATGTGGCCCCATATAAAAAAATCAAGTATTGTTAGGTCTGGAGACCTTGGTGGCCAAAGAAATAGATCTCTGTTAGCAATCCACTGGTCTTCAAAATTTTCGGTCAAAAAATCATTTACGATCATTCGTCCGTGAGGTCCAACAACTAATTGGACAGCTCTGATGCTATTTCTTCTGACAACAATTGTTTACATGCCCCTCTTAGAGTTAGTTAAATAAAGAATTCTTACAAAATAATTGGTTTTTCTGAACTTTCGTGAATATCTTAAAAACCGTCATAGTTAGGTATAGGGAAGTAAATGTAAACTATCCATATTTTTAGTCGTAGAATTTGATAAAACAAAAGAAAATTGGGGGTTTCTATTAAAAAAAAATTAAGATATTTGATGTTTCTGAATGGAAAGTTGTGACCACTTTTGTACTCACCCTGTACAATATTTAAATGTTTTCATTTTTTTAAATAATCTACGACTATGCTGATTACTTCCACAGTAAAAGATATTTAGATTCTTGTATGGGTTATTCACAGGAATAATTTTTTTAGGGGTCTGCAGGTGTCAATTTTTTAGTAAGAAAATTAATATCTCGAAAACTATAACTTTTAGGTACAAGGTTTGTTATACAAAGTGACCTTAAAATTTTGTAATCTATCAATTCCCATAATAAAAATATGGGTGTTCCATTTAAAATAACAAAGTTTACATCTACTTCCGGTATAATCGGAAGCGATAGAAGTGTCAAAATATTTTAGTTAGAAAGATCATAAGCTCTTTACTATACATACGTAATTTTATAAAAATTTGTTCAGTAGTTTTCGAGATATGGATCGTGTAAGCTCCCGGCTGGACACACTGTATATTGCACAGAAACTCGTAAATGCAAGAGAGAAGATAAAAATTGTGATACTACAATAATAGAAACCTTAGTAGAATGTGGTATTTACTATGATAATTTTGAAACTGAAGAGCAGTATTATTATTCTAATTTAATTCATTTCCGTAATTTCTGTAATTTTTGTTAATTTTTTTTTAGTTTTATTTTGGTTTTTTATTTGTTCATTATACGAATTATTGATTCCTTACTTGTGATTTCATTTTTGTTGTATTTCTGAATGCCACGAATTGAGTGAAAAGTCATGAAAAAATGCAATTTAATTATCTGATTTATTTCAGTAATTTTTTATTCCATCTAATTTTCTCAACGAAATTGAAAAATTTCATGTTTATCCTTCATGTGGAACTATTTAAATATCCACAGCAGTATTACTACATACCTGTCAAATAAAAGTAAAAATACGCAAAACATGTTGCATTACGGAGCGTATGGCATGACATAGGCGCTCATACTATACAGAGTGATTTACCGCAACATACGGAAAAAAAATGGTGTACTAGTCTTCTATGCGAGAAAGCCCCTGCAATATTTTAGAGTGATCCGAGATAATTTAGCATATTTCGTTGCATTAAAACTTGCGAAGATACGCTATTGTTATTTGTCTGGGTCAGTCCAAAAGACAATAAACTACGCATCTGGAACGGATTCGTCCTTCAAATAAAAGTATGGCAAATCGAATTTGGCCAACCCGCAATCGTGACTGGTATCTGTCTCTTTCTCTCTTATTACGAACTTCAACTATCGGGTCCGTTACAGGTACATAGTATAAGAGTTTACCAACATAGAGGTAGTGTATTTATTGTCTTCTCGACTTCCAGTTAGAGCATATCGTTAAATTTTAAATTGTATTATATATATCGATACCATTCAATATACCATTCTGCGCTTAGAACAGTGTATTGCATGTAATGCATTCGATTATTTTCTTTGACTTTTCATTTACTTTTAAGTTATGTGCTGTGCTGAGTTCTACAAAAATGGTTTTCATTTTTGCTATTTTTGTAGTGGGATTAAATCCAAAAAGTCACTTCTAACCCCGCCAGCTTTGCTGTCAGTCCCAAGTCTGATAAAGTGGGAGGGGAAGTTGGTCATATTTTTTAAATTTTCATTTTTAACTCCTTTCGGTGGGGACAACTTACCGATAAATTTTCTACATGTTATGGTAAATCACCCTGTATAGAGTTATATTAATCTGCCATTAAATACGAAGGCGTATAAAGGCCAGGATGCTTTTTATTTTACAATTTACACTTTAAAATGAGCCTTAACTGTAATTTAAAGTTTAGACTGGGAATCATGAATCACTTTGAAGTGGGAATTATACGTATTTTACAGTTTATAATTTTAAGTTGAAATAGGAAATTGTGCATAATTTACAATTTAAAGTGTAAATTATACCAATTTGAACTGAAAATTATAATTAATTCCCAGTTTAGCCCCTTCCGCTCCATTGTATCCACATATGGATATTTTTAGATGTATATAAATTGACCACAATATCCATATGTGGATATTCGTATCTTTCTCAAAATGTATTTTCCATAAAACTTTTATTCTGATATAGGACCTCGTACCTCGAAAAACCAAATGGAGAGGAAAAGGTTAAAGTGTAAATTATAGAATAAAGGGCACCGTGGCCTTTCTACGCCTCCGTAATTAAAAGACTCCATATAAACTTTTTAGAGCTTTGAATATTATTTAATAGAATTTTAGTTTTTCAGTCAAAGAGTGTACTCTTATTTATTATGGATTGAAAGTAGAAGCACTAAATAAAATTGTCTAATCTGAAATGTGCTAATACCCTTAAAACTTTTACAAACAAATATTCTTAAAATATATCTATTAATAACAAACCAACAACGTATGGTCAGCTATTTAATTAAGCACATCTGCACTCGAAAATGGGCCGACAAAAAAAAAGTTGCTTGTGTACTGACCATACGTATCCCTTGTATTTTGAGCCGCTGAACACGAATCTGACCATAGTTTTTCTCCAGCACGTCAGGTTTTTTTAACACTAAAAAAGTCTGTTGGATCGTAATATTGCTTACCCAGCTCATTTAAATCCGACTCCAAAAGTAATTCAACTTAAAAACGTTAAGCTAATAATATTGTGGTACTTTAGTATTGACCACATAACTCAAATGAAATCGTAATCCCAAAACCGTTCAACCCCGTAACTCTTGGAATCCGATGAAAAGAGTGGGGAAACTTTAGGAGGAGTTAAGGAGACTATGACCTCGAATCCTTGTGCTTGAGTATAATACATCCACAACCTCATAATCCCATAACCTCAGCATCCCATATCCCTCAACTCTGAAGATCCAACGAAAAAAATAGAGATTCTAAGTAGTGTGATTCGTCCATTGTGACATTAGAATCTTAGAAACAAGCACCCTATGATGCCCTAGCGCTTCAATGGCAATCCCTCTATCCTCATAACCCCAAAGTCCTGAAGATTCAATGAAAAAATAGGATTGGAGAATCAATTAGATTGTGCCCTCGGAACCTTATACTACATAACACAGTAATCTCGTAAACCCATAACTGCGGAATATAATAGAATGTGAAGAATCTGAAGGAATTCATGAGATTGTGTTCTCGGAATCTTGAAATCGAGTAGCCCGTGGCGACCCTTTAGCTTTTGAACAGCAAAATCTTTGGCCGTTTAACCCCCGCGATTCTAGAGATTCAATAAAAGCAAATTAGGGTATCTTAATTGAGAATTCAGTGAGAATGTAACTTTGGACGTGAAGTATCTTCTCAGGTGATTTCTGTTTATGTGACTTCATTTAATCTCTTGCTTTTGCGAACTTCTTTATCTTCAAACGACCTATGTAACGAATTTCTTTTACGCCTCTTGCTCTGCATCACCTGTTGCGTCTTCAACATGCAACAAAACCCTGCAATTATATGCTCATCTCACCTTCCTCGATAAGATAAAAGATTCTCAAAAGCAAGAGATCAAATGAAGTCACCTAAACAGAAATCATCTGGAAAGATACTCCACTTCCAAAGTTACATTCAAATTATATCCTCAATTAAAATTCCCTGATTTGCTTTTATTGAATACCTAGAATAAAAAAGTCTTGAGGTTCAAGAGCTAAGGCTACTCAATTTCATGATTCCGAGAACACAATCTCCTGTTAAGATTCTTCACATTCTTCTATTATATTCCCAGAGTTATGCAGTTATGGGTTTACGGGATTACTAGGTTATGTAGTAGAAGGGTTCTCTGCTGGAGCGCTATAGGCTTACTTGGTAACGAGGTAACAAGTTTCTGAGGGCACAATCTAATTGATTCTCCAATCGAGAGCCTGCAATTTTTTTCATTGAATCCTTAGGTATATAGGATTATGAGGACACAGGGATTGCCATTGGAGAGCCTTGGCACCATAGGGTGCTTGAATCCTAATGTCACAGTGACACGAATTTCCCTACTTAGAATCTCATTTTTTTCTGTTGGATCTACAGAGTTGAGGAGTTATGGGATGCTGAGATTATGGAATCATGAGCTTGTGGATGTATGATGGATATATGACACTCAAGCACAAGGATCCGAGGTCACAATCTCATTAAACCAATCAAGATTCCTCACTATTTTCATCGGATTTCCAGGGTTATGGGGTTGAGGAGTTAAGGAGTTATGGGGTATTAGGGTTTCTTTAAGTTATGAGATCAATACTGAAGTACCACAATGTTATTAGGGTGAAGTTTTAAAGTTAAATAAGTTTTAAATGAGGTGGGTAAGCAATATTACAATTCACCTGTTTGCTGTTAAAAAAGCCTGACGTGCTAGATAAAAACTAAGGTCAAATTCGTGTTCAGCGGCTCAAAATACAAGGGATAGGTATGCACAGACCAATTTTTTTTTGCGGGCCTGTGTAATTTACGATGGCATCATGTGAAATGCTTGTTACGTAATTCATGAAAATTACACAATTAACACCAAGCTGCATTACTGTAATAGTAATCACGAAACAGTTAAGTAAAAATGCTTGAACAGAGAACAGCTATTCATCTAAATACTAAAAGAAAAATGTAAAGAAAATCAACACAAGCTGAAAAAACATGCAAACCCTAAACACTGGTTTTAATGGTACAATTCTACGTTATCATAACACCAGGTCAACTTCTCTGGTTGAAAATCAACATCCTAAGCTCTGAAAAATATAAAAATGGTGAATACGTTGTCAGTGCAGATTACAGCTAATTACATAGAAAATACAACAACTATCGAACTGATTCCATCACATGAATGTTCAGTATAGTTCTTGTTTGCAGTTCATCATGTATTCAGAAATATAATTTTGGTTTCGGTAAGAAATGTTCGTCATAATAAACTTTTTTAATTTAAAAAAAATGCTAATTGTGGAACCTCTTTCAGCAGGATCAACTGTTCACTTATTATTTTGTTAAACTAAACAAGTGTTTCATTAAATATTAGTAGCTACAAATATTTGGAAAAAGATCTTAATGATACTATCCCCAAGTCTCAAATTCCAGGACAGAAATTAATGAGGTTGGTTTAAATTTCTTTTAGATTCTACACTGTATTTTTTTTGACAAATGAAATTTATCGAACAATAACTAATCTGAGCTAATAACAATTAAATTATCACATCGTATGATCACTCCCATCATTAAAACAATTAATACTCCAGCAAATAAGTAATTTTCGAAACAAGTTTTGCGGGAGTTTTGTAAATCGGTGAGATTAATAGGTTTTGGGGCTATTTCTTAGTTCTCATTTTACGACTAAAATCTGCTGGTATTTTGAAAAAAATCTCAAACATATGCAAGAAATTTATTTTTTACAAATATCTCCACCTCAGTGCACTTTTCGAAAAAAATATGTTTATAATAAATCAGATAAGAACAAATTTTCTACAATTTGACTCTCGTAGTTTTTTTTTGTAGGACGAACAGTTTCGGCACTACAGCGCCGCAAAGTTACGTTAATTTTTCGAATTCGTGAAAAATGTACTTTTCGCCACAAAAATACTACTACAACTTCAGTTCTGCTATTTTCGCGTTTGCCGTAAAATTAACACACATCATGTTATAACTTAAACTTCAAATCTATTTCTCTTTCTGTATAGATTGATTCTAAAAACGTTTGTTGAACATGCGCATGCTAATTCATGAAAAATATACTCCTCGGCACTCGTGAAGTATACGGTGCATTGTTTTTTCATGGTGTCCGCAGTAAGCCTAATCTACACCTTTTTATTTGTTGTTATTTTATTCACCTTTTTATTACCGAAGATGAAGATTCAGCATCGATTTTGTGGAAGTCAGACTGGTTGATAATATTCTCCTCAATATCTATTTCCTCCGATATCTCATACATTGGCATCGCTTCTGTTTTCATTTACTTTCAAATTGTTGAATTCGTTCCCCATTTCATCTTCTTGCCATTGTCGAGACCTCCCAAACCACCTTGTTGGTTAATACAAGCATCATTCCAGTTTGGCCAAATAATGGAGCATTTAAGGTCGGCCTCTCTACATCGACATGCTCCCGACATCCCTTTTTGTACTTGCAAAGGAAACTATCGCGAGTAGTGGCTGGAGGGTGGGAACTTTGCTTCTCTTCCATCCGCATTCTTGTAGATTTTTCGAGGTCCCATAGCAGATCTAAACCTGGCGGTACGTCCAGATTCTAGTGCTTCAGTTCGTGATAGAGAAATTATGTTGATTTTACAAAGTAACGATGTTTATAATAGTAAACTGTAATCACATAAGTCTCTGGGCCACTCTTTAAATATTTTGATGATCCCGCTTAATTGTTGGCTTTTGCAAAATTTCATTTTACCTTGGTTAAAGAATATTGATGTGGTTCATACTAATGTTAGAATTTTGCTGAGTTGTTTTGCCCTTTCCAAGTTTGAGGAGGTACATGTTGTTACATGTTGTTACATTTTGTTAAGGCTGTTAAGAGAACGAGGAAATCTTCGTCGATAATTACAATGGAACAAATTCAGGAGACATGCTGATTGCCGTGCTGATTACACAGGTCTACAAAGAAAAGGTATTGTCCTAAGGTTCTCATCTAACTTTTCTGAAGTATATAGAAGCAACTGACACGATAGAAAAAAAATTGTGTCCAAAATTAGTTTCAGCGCATCAGTTTGATTAGAAACTTAGGATAAGACCTTTTTGTGGTCTTTTTAGGGGATAAAAGTGGGCGGTAGAGGGAAACTGATACGATAAAAAAATTTTTGAGTCCAAAATTGGCTTCAACGCGTCAAAATACTTCGGAAAAAATGAAGAGAAGTTAGATCGAAACGTTAGAACAAGACTTTCTTTTGTAAACCTGTGTTATTAATGTGGCGGCATCTTCCATAGGTTGTTTAAATAAAGAGTTTTCAGCTTCAAACTTCATCTTCAATAGTTCTATAAGGGATGTGAGAGAAGCGAACCTTTTAGTGCCTGCATTATAAATTCTTAACCATCCTGTGACTTCTTACTCTGCTAAAATATACAATTGTGAATATTACTGTGCAACTCATTTGTGCTCAAGTTTACACCATATTATTTCATTTAAGCGACAAAAAGATCATTAAAAATAATTGTATATTACGGAAAAAATAGCAGAATTAATGTTATTGTAATATTTTTTCATTAATTTTATGACGAAAAGTAAATTTTTCATGAATCAGAGAATTTTGTGGCGCTCTAGCAGCCAACCCGTTTATCCTACAAAAAAAAACTTATGAGAGGTAAATTGTAGAGGATGTATCCTTATTTAATGTAGTATAGAAATATTGTTTTCGAAAAGTGCATTGGAACGGAGATATTTCCAAAAGCTTTTTGTGTTATTTTTAGGTTTTGGAAAAAAATTTTAGTTGCAAAACATGTCATCGGAAATAGCACTTCAAGACCTGCTAATTTCACCAAAGTTTCCACAAAACTTTCTACAAGACCACTGTTTTGAACTCCTACTTCCTGGGCTATAAACTGGTCAGATGAACATTAATTTCTTTAGTTATAGCTTTCTGTTTAGTTATTTTAATTATCAAATACAAAGCTGTAGCCTGCACTATGATTATCGTCGGCAAGAATTGAAATTGTTCACATAAAATAGCAGTAATAACAACAGTGCTGTGATGCAGACAACATTTAGGGTGACAACATCAACGTGACCAGTGAAGAACATCAACAGTGACTAGTAAACATTAAGAAATAAAACACAGTGAGTTGCGGAGTGGCTCTCGGCCAACGTACCACAAAACCACCATTTGTGAAGCGAACAGGACCGTCCCGAGTCGCCAGCGAGATGGCGCTGCGGTCAGTCCCTGCAACAGACAAAACCAGTCAGTCGATGCTTGTCGCCTGCAAGACAGGAAAGTTTTTAATAAATACATACAAATATCATCAATTGGGTCTTATTACACAATATTACATCACACATTTAATACAGTTTGCAGAAAGAAAAAACGAGGTGTACACGTGAATAATTCATACAAGAAATTATTTATTTGTATAAGGTATGTAATAATTATTAATTAATGTTTTCCATAAAAATAGCTTTTCTCCTACAGCCGCAATTCTGAAAAAATAATGTATTCCATAAAAATATCATTGCCGCTACAGCCGCCATGTTGACGAAATGACGGTCAAAATAATTTTTTCTCAATTACTTCCTTCCCTGTTAGTACTACCCTAAAATTAGGTATTACCAATATTATAAAAAATGAATAATGCTACAACTTTTATTTGAACAATTTATTTATATTATTAATATTTTATGATTTGCAGCTGTCTTTGTAAAAATTTGTGGTTCACTGCAGATTTTTGCAATTATCCCTATCCGTTGTTCCTATGTAGTAATTAGCTATTACTAGTATTTTACACTATAAAATCTCCCAAAACTTATATCTAAACAATTTGAAGAAAAAGTAAAATTTTCGAGCCGTTGTAATGTTTAAACAATTGATAGTGGAAAAAAATTGTTCAAGGAAAAGTTTTAGGAAATTTTATAATCTACAATATTTATAATAACTAATTGCGTAGGAGCAATGGTAACAGACATAATTGCGAAAATCTGCTGTAAAGCATAAATTTTCACATCTTTGGACAAGTGTAAATCGTAAAATATTAGCAATAGAGAAAAATAATTTTGTTGACAGATCAGTGAAACTTCGAAAAATTCGGATAAAATGCATTATCTTAATGAAATAATACTACTGTAAGTTAATATTATTGATTATGCAAAATAATATAACGTCGGAACAACGGGGTAGACATTTTTCCCGAATTCAAGAAAGTCTTTCAAATTTCAAGATGCTGTAATTTTTAACTTAGAAGAAAAATATCTAAAATTGTTTTGGGAAATTTTATAATTTACAATATTAATAATAACTAATTACAACATTTACTAGGCTTATCATTCTGATGGCTGTAAATCGTAAAATTTAACAGTAGATAAAAATAGTTTAAAAAGTTCATTGTAGGAATTATTCACGAATTATTCAATGACAGATTGACTGGACTAATTAACTTTATAAAAAATACAAGAATAAAATATTTTGTCGAGCAAAATAGTAAGTCGACTCGGATTGTTTTTTTTTTCTTTTCTATATGGTTTAGGAGCTTGTGGAATTTTGCATGGTTATTTTTACAAAATTACGTTTTCCCATATTTCATATCGTTTTACCGTTAGTACTGGGGAAAAATAGTAACAAATTGAGGTTAGTTGAATTAAAGAAAATGAGTACCAATCGAATAAATTCGCTGCAATATATTTATTTATATTTTCATTTTACTGTTATCTGAAATTTTATAATTTAATTTAATAGAGGTCGATTAGTTTAATGCAATTATCAATTCGGTGCCAACTGATGGGCATTTTTTACTCTAATATAATAAATGTGAATTATTTATAATTATTTGAATTAATATGACCAAAAATGTGATCAAACGCATTGGTACTAAGGAAATCAAATTAAAATTAGATTAAAATAGAAACAATTTGTTGAAATTGTATAAAAATCACGTAAGTGTTTATGAAAAGAATAGTTATATGCAGGTTTGCTTTAAAACGAATTTTATCTATCTTTCTTGGCTTAAAAAAATGAACCTGATAAAGTATATTTATTTGTAATGACAGGATAACAACTTTTTGTCGCTTTTCAAATTTGTAATTTAAATGTACAATATATCTTGACCCTCTACGCTTCTCTTTTCTCTTTCAAATTAGTTTTTCGTTTCGCATCCGATATTTTTTGTCTGTACCCTTCATATTTTCTAATTCTCCATATTTATTTATTTTGTTGGGCTCATTGTTGACTTCTCCGTTAATAACGTTTTCCATGCTGCAATTTTTATTTTTGAGACCATCCATGCCCACTCTACTTCTACTTCTATTAGTTCTTTTCCTATTTCATCACGGTATTTACTCTGATATTCTTTCTGCTTCAGTACGGAAATGTTCCAGGTATTGGTTGACATTTTGTTATTTCTTCACATCTTTCTCCTTGTGTTCCAGTTTCCCACAGTATTTTGAGGTCTGTATTGACTTCTATTGTCCCTTTTTGCTTCAATGTTTTTGACCAGTCTCTTATATTCTGGCCCGCCAGGATATGATCAGGTCATGTTTTCCTATGTGTACATTAAAATCTTCTAACATTATGGTAGGCATTTTCCTTCTCTAGTTTCTTCTGGTTTCTGGAGTTAGCTGCCTGAATACCCTAATTATGCGAAATGATTTGATCGTATCTCCTATATTAACTGCAAATGGAGTTCTCGGAAAGTACTTTCTATATAATTTGATTTGCTAGATTTTACTGTTACAAGCATTTCCTATTTGAAATTATTAATTTTAAAGTTAAAATAAATAATTTAAGTTGTTGAATTCTAGTAGATTGTTTATTAAATTGACCAGTTTGTATCAGTTAAACAGTAAAGCAAGATGGAATACAAAACCGTTTATGATATTTAGCCATTTCGGGTTAAATATTTCCTCTTTTTGCGATAGTTTATATTAATTATTATTTGTTAGCTAATAAAATGTTTTAAAAACACTTCCTTCATTCCTGCTTCAATTTGAGCATTTGAAATATAAATTATAATCTAAAGTATTCTATTTGTAAATATTTCTGAAGATATACAGGCGGGCTATTTTTGATTTAATATTTCAAACACAAGACATTTTCATCTCATTAATTTGTATCTGACATGAATAAATAACACTGCTTGTTTTTCTTGTATTTCAAATAGTGACACTAATATAACACAGTCACACAAAAGAAAAAAAGTGCTGTGAAAGCGACCAATATATAGTATTCCTATGTATTTTGGGCCGCTGAATATGAATTCGATGTCGAAATTCCCCCAGAAAATCACCAGAATTTTCTAACCTCAAGAAATCGCTTAATATCGTCAATACTGCGAAAAAAAGAAAAGAAACACTTATGCAAATGACTAAAATATTATATTCTTATGAATCTTGAAGCCCTGAATATGAAATCAATGTTGGAATTCCCCAAGAAAATTACCGCAATTTTCTAACCTCAAAAAATAGCGTAAAATCTGCAATATTGTAAAAAAAAAAGAAAATAAATACCCATGAAAACGTCTAGAATATTGTATACCCATGTAATTTGAGACGCTGAATACGACTGTGATGTCAAATTTCCTCCAGCAAATCACCAGAATTTTCTAACCTCAAAATAAATCTACAATATTGTCAAAAAAATGGAAGAAGTCCTATACAAACTATTCAACACTTAAAGTAGTAATTCAAGATACCTTTTAAAGTTTTTAAAAGCATTGAGAGAGTTTGGGTGTCAAAGGGTTAAAGATCTTATTCCTTTTCGTGATATCGAACTCTTTTACTATCAAAAGTTCTATGCAGTGTGTAGCGTTCACTTTAACTTGAACACTACATGGCTTTAAATTCTCCATTTATGGGTAGCTTAGAGGGTCTTAAACCCGCCAATGTTATATTAATTGCTTCAATTATGCGCCGAGAATCGGTTGCAGTTTAATTATGCGATGACAGCACATTTAGAATGTTTTTACTCAACCATCTAGTGGGTAAACCCACCTTTAATTGTGTTTACAATTTACAGATTCCATCCACCTTCTTCCATTCACTCAGTCACAGCCTGCAGAGTTCTTCTATTATATGCATACATAAAATATTAAGTTATACACCGGGCGACATCTATTGTTTCACTAGTTAGGTACTTCGTGATGTCTGTGAAGCCGTGTAGAAACCGGAAATGTAACAAGTTTCAACGTCATTAATATTGACCCAATATTTTCGACTAATACCAACGTTATTAGGGTTACGGGGAGTTTAAAGTTCATACATTAAGCCAATTCATGTTTATTGAGTAATTATCCGTTTTGATTGAACGGTTGGTAATAATGCGTGCAAAACTGCCAGAGAGGACAGCACTGTGTTAAACCAGCACTTGCGGCGATCGTTGGTCAACTTTCGTAAATGCCTGTTGCTTTTGTTTTGTCGCAAAAGACCTGTTAAACTTCATCCTGGGATAAATAGGTATGAAGTTTTACCCCTGAGACTTTTCCCCTGAGGGTTTTCACCTGAGGCTTTTGCCCTGAAGTTTTCCCGTGGGAATTTTCCCTTGGAACTTGTTACTTGGAATCTTTACCCCAGAATTTTGGTTCGTGAAGTTTAAATATGGAGTTTTAACCCCGAAGTTACCCCAGAGCTTTAACCTGGAGGGATTTGTTTGTTAGCAGCACTCGCAGGAGGTCATTGACCAGCTTAATATAGTCGTCTGAGAAGCAGCTGACATCCTTTCATGGAGTTTAGTTCACCCCTGAAGTCACGTACCGTCAAGAAAATGGGAGACGAGTGAAATGGAAGGAAGTGGTTTGGTTGGTGAGAGTATATTATCCTTGAGTATATCATCACTGTGATTATTGTAATATCAACACTCAAATTTCACCTATACTTGTATGTTTAATTTTAGCCTTCAGCACCATTTTACTAATTTTTTCTAACCTTCAGCTTTTTACATCTGATCACTTTTCACAATCGACGAATTTCATAGAGTGCTTTCAGCACATGTACCAAATGTAAGTTACTGTAAAGAAAATAGCTGTTTTCTATGTTCTACGTGTTCATATGCAATATTTAATTATTACCAGTTAGGTCTGGCTACGATTACGTTAAAGAGTTTATTATACACTTACTATCTTGTTTGTCATGTACACTAATATACATTTTATATTGTAGAATATTTTGTTTGATTGTGGTAGTGAATTTAAGGTAACGTATGTATTGTTGAGAACACTGAATAGCCACGGTCAGTACATTGAGTAATGACAAGTACCACATAGTTACCTTGTAGTTTGGCTATTGGCGCCCTGAGTAATCTTTTGCTGTTATTAATAATAGTTTCGAACCACGACCCAGCCTCCAATAAATTCACGAGAACCGGGTAGAGCTACTTAACCTCATTAGGGGGATAAGTACTCGGAGCAAGTGGATTTCGCGCTGGTTTGACTTCTTTTTTTTACTTGTCGTTTTAACGTCCAACAAAAATCTACCATCATATTTATATCCCATCTTTCTTGATAACGCCGCTCCATTTCCATAATTTCCTGATGGAAATCTTTCTCCCTGTTCTTCATTATAATTCCCAAGGTTTTCAGGAAGTTATCAATATGAGAATCTAAGAAGTGGAGCCTCAGACTTATATTGCAACCTAGCTTACGATAGTTTTCCACCAGATAAGCGACAATTTCTCTGTAGTTATGACTTTTTTGATTCTCAAGAAAATTTTTAGTAACTTCGTTAACTAAACCAAGCTGATTTTTCTGTATCATTCATTTTTGTTACAAAAATTTCATCTCTGAGCATTGTACGTATTTGAGGTCCATCAAATATTCCTTCCTTTAATTTTGCATATGAAACATTTGGATATTTCTGTCCTATGTATTTGAATCTTTATTCTTCCTTATTTAAAGCTTCCACAAACTCTTTCGTAAGACCAAGTTTGAAGTGAAGTTGTGGAAGTAATACGTTCTCTGGATCAACTGATCTACAATATTGCTGTCTCAGCAATCCTCAAGTTTTCTTGTTTTAAATATCTGTGGGATACCGTAGACCGCGAAAATCATTATAAGAAAAAGGTATGGACAAGTAGATCGTCCCTTGATCCTGGCTCATATAACATTATTTAGTTCACCCAAAAAAAGTAATACTTCCACCACATCACATCAAACTGGCCTCTCTGGGATGAAGTCAACAAAACTATTTCATAAAAATAGCTACAACCAAAAATCTATGTAATAAATATTATGCTCGCTTGAATATTGTTTTATTGGAAATTGCATCCTATACGATATTTCTATTTAATATTTTACTTGTTCCTATTAATTTAAATTGCGTTTTATCGTACTTTGTATATTTGTACACTTTTATTCAATTTATCAATGTCCTTTAGCTTTAACGGGCACATATTTAATTAAATTATTATGTGGGTTTCCCCATCTCGCATTATTGTTCAGACGTATCCATTGTCATTTAGTTGACCTAAGTCCAATAGAGATTATCATTAATGCTACTATTATATCGAGCAAGTTCTGAATTATTGAAACGGTAATCGCACCTGTAATTTACCTTGAAGCTCTCGACGTGGACCGAACGCTAGCAAAGTGTGAGTAATTAATTTAATTCTAACCCAGGTAGTAACTAATTTTAATTTAAATTAACTTGTCTTGTTTAATGTTATTATTGTACCTACCGAGTAATTTATGAGGAACATAAATGTTTCTCCGTTTCAGCTGTAAGAAATTACTGTTTCTAGTATACGAAATTGGGCGATAATTCCTAGAGAGGATAAAAATTAAAATTGAAGAATGGAAATAAAATAGATATATAGATATATTAATAATAGTAAAATAATATGATTGAAATATACTTATTTTTTTAGCTTATATGGGAATGATAAAAAGGTCAATTTTAGGGATGGGAAAAAGAAATATGTTGTGGAAAAATAACATAGGTAAAAAACTTTTCGTGAGTGCGAATTTAGACCCACTTTTCTTTATGTTTTCGGTACGCTGAATACGAATCTGAAGTCAGAATAGCATGCTTGTGGACGAATTTTAGAGCTAGAGGTAAAAATTGGACGAAAATCGTGAAAACCCGGGACTTGTGATATTTGCAGGTTCGAAATGAATAGAAAAAATTTGAGAGAAATTGAAATGTCATTTTTGAGAGAAAATACAGTATTTTCCAATACATTCCATTAGTTGATAAAACCTCAGGTGCGGTGAGCTCACTTTGGACCGCACTATTATACAAAATTTCCGAAGATATTGCACCTAAAACATATTCATGCAGATTCATTTGGGATTGTACTTGTGTTCGCGGTGCTGAGTAGAACTGCACACAATGAAGGAGGCGATAGAAGTGATGGAAATAGCTCTGGAGATGATGATTACACAGGCAGAACTCAGTGACTTAGTACGTGATCTCGGACTACCAAAAGGTGCCTCGGAATGATTGGCTTTCAGATTGCGAGCGAAAAATATCTTGGATAAAAGTACTCAGGTTTCCTTTTATCGAGACAGAGATAAAGCCTTGTTGAAACCAAATATACAGTGTGTCCCATCTCAAGTGGAGACACCTTCGTAGGTCAGTTATTGGTCATCCAATTTTAACCAAATTTGGATCAGTATCAAAGATCTTTAATATTTCTCTTTTGGGTAAAACAAAACTTATTTCAGTCAGTGGCGTGCATTTTTATTAAGAAAAAAAGGGTCGATTTTTCGAGAAATCATATTAGGCATTTTTTTGTTGAAAAACTAATGCGATATTATTGATCAGCATGCTGTAGAACCGCTATATCCAGAATTTATCAACATTTTGATTTTTGGTTTTCGAATTACGGTCCCCTTAAGATTACTTATTTTAAACATTAAATAATCAATAAATTGGTAACGAAAATTTTTTCGAACAAAAGCCATTCTTCATTTTCTTTTTAAATTCACTTTTTCTACTATACCATATCATCGAAACTTTCAAATTTCGAAGGCCAAGAATTGTCATTGAAAAATTTTGGGTCATCAGACCTGTAAATTATTCGGGCATTAAGGATTACCGAATTTGAAAGTATCGATGAAACAGGGTGGTAGAAAAAATGAATTTAAAGAGAAAATAAAGAATGGCTTTCTTTCGAAAAAAGATTCGTTACCAATTTATTGATTATTTAATGTTTGAAGTAGGCAATTTTAAGTGGGCTGTAATTCTAAAACCAAAAGTCAAAATTTTGTTAAATTCTAAATATAGGGGTCTATAGCATGCTGATCAATAAAATTGCATTAGTTTTTCAACAAAAAAATGCATAATATGATTTCTCGAAAAATCGACCCCTAATAAAAATGCACGCCACTGACTGAAATAAATTTTGTTTTGCCCAAAAGAGAAGTATTAAAGATCTTTGATACCGATCCAAATTTGGTTAAAATTGACCAATAACTGAGCTACGAAAGAGTGTCCACTTGAGATGGGTCACACTGTATACAAAGCAGACGAGTGGCGATTGTTCAAAGAGAAATCTCAAAGGAGTATTATTGCATAATACAAATAAATATGCCGCTATACCCATAGCACATTCGACAGTGTTGGAAGAAAAATACACCAATTTAGAGATGACATTAAAAAAAATAAAATATGAAGAACATAAGTGGCAAAGTGGTGATCTTAAAATTACTTCCAAGATTTTAGGTCAACAGTCAGGATTTACAAAATATCCTTGCTTCCTTTGTGCTTCCTACAAAAAAAAGACCTGGCTCACGCGATCGTTCTATTACCGGCTGATAAGAATATAATAGAGCAACCACTGGTTGAACCGTCGAAAATCCTCCTTCCACCCCCTGCATATAAAATTAGGCTTGATGAGGCAGTTTGTAAAAGTGCTTGATAAACAGGGTGACTGATTAGAATATTTGAGTCGAACATTCAGTCAGTTGTCGGAAGTTAAACTTAAAGAAGGAATATTTTATGGACCCCAGGTTCGAAAGATTTTGAAGGATGATATGTCCATTGCAACGATGACTCCAAAAGAGAAAACCGCATGGGAAGGCTTAAAGGCAGTAATCCATCAATTCCTAGGGAATCATAGAAGTGATGACTATGAAAGCATTACAGCTGAAATGATCAAGAATTACCAAAAATTAGGTTGTTTAATGAATTTACAATTGCATTTCCTTTACTCGGATCTAAGTTATTTTCCTGACAATCTAGGTGACTTCAGTGAAGAGCAAGGCGAGCGATTCCATCAATATATCAAGGAAATGGAGAAACGGTATCAAGGAAGATGGGATATCAATTTGATGGCAGACTTTTATTGGTCATTAAAGAGTGAAACAGTCCAAGAGGCACATGAACGAAAAATAAATCCATTCCGTAGCTCATTCGATGATAAGAGAGTCAGGAAACGAGCAAAAAATAACTGATTTCCAAAAGAGTAATGCGGCTGAGTGTTCCATACAATCTCGAGATATAATTCCCGTCTCTTCTCATTGTTCTTTCCGAGGGTGCAGTTCTACTAAACACCGCGAACACAAGTACAATCCCGAATCAATCTACATGAATATGTTTATAAACCACTGTTGGGAGCAATATTCTCGGAAATTCTGTATAATAGTGCGGTCCAAAGTGAACTCACCGTACATAAGGCTCTATCAAGTAATGCAATACATTGGAAAATACGGCATTTTCTCCCAAAAATGATATTTCCATGTCTCCCAAATTTTTTCTATTCATTTCGAACCTGGAAATATCACAAATCAAGATTTTTCATGATTTTCGTCAAATTTTGACCTCTAGTTCGAAAATTCGTCCACAAACATGCTATTTCGACATCAGATTCGTACTCAGCGCCCCGAGAAACATAAAGAAAAATAGGTCTTACTTCTCGCTCACGATTTTTCTTTTTTGTGGGCCTGTATAATTGTCCGTTGTATTAAAGGTAACCAGATTTTTACTATAATCGTATTTGGAATTTCTAACAACGAAACTAAAACTGACAAAATGATTCAGAAGGTATTTAAATATTTAAATAAATACGATTCGGTATACTTTAAACACTCTATATATTAGAAACTGAAGTATTATTTATAAAAGCACTTGAATTATAGTCGAATAAAACTAAGCTTTAAAAGTATGAATTCAACGATTTTGTTTTTCAGTTCTTTTTTGGAAATAATAGTAATAATAATAATAGAAATAATAATAAAAAGAACTACCGGCCGATAACCTGCTTAAACGCATGCTACAAGGTGTTTACACGCATTTTGTACATGCGGGTGCTTCACGCAGTTGAACTGGTTTATGAGCGGATATATGAGCAACGAGGGTCAAAGGGAGGTGTCACTGGCTGCAAGGAGAACCTGCTTATTGACAGATATGTCACGCAGGACTCCGTGCAGTATAAGCTCTCCATGACCTGGGTCGACTACCGCAAAGCATTTGACATGACATCTCATGAGCTTATTTTACACTTGCTCCAATATCTTGCGGTGCCCGGTCCCGTAGTGAAGATGTATTGAAGAACTGATGCCGCTCTGGAGGACTCGCTTTACCATAACATCGGGTAACGATAGATAGAGTCCAGACGGAGCCGGTATCGTTCAGAAAGGGAGACTCCCTCAGCCCCCTTCTGTTTTGCATCTCACTACTGCCATTATCCGTTTCGCTCCGGAAAACCCGTGGCTACAACTGTGGTACCACCGGAGATAGGAGGCATAAAGGTCACCCTTCTGTTCTATATGGATGACCTTAAACTTTATGCCTCCGGAGAGAGAGACCTACACCAGTCCCTCAGGGTGGTACATGAGTACACGCAGGCTGTCGGTATGGAGTTCGGATTAGACAAATGTGCACTGGTCCATCTCAAGAGAGGACGATGCGGGGACTACGGAGAGGACGCGCAGCTCGTAGATGGAAGCATCTTACATCATCTAGATGCCGGAGAGTCGTACACTTACTTGAGTGTCGAGCAACGCTCCACCCAAGAAGTGAGTGTAGTGAAAAACGCTCTCCACGGCAAGTATCAGCACCGACTCCGACAGATCTGGTCTTCAAAACTGTCGGGGAAGAACAAGGTGTCTGCTACCAATATGCTTGCCGTTCCGATCCTTCTCTACTCCTTTGGGGTAGTGAAATGGAGTCGAGAAGAGTTGCGTCAACTCGACGTAGGAACCCGCAAGAAGATGCATCTCAATAGGAGTTTGCATCCTAAATCGCCCGTTCCACGGCTATACCTCCCGCGACATCGGGGAGGCCGTGGACTCTTGAGCTTGGAGAGTCTCTATAATAGGATGGTTCTGGATGGAGCCTGTAAGGTCATCAGGAGTTCGCATCCCCTGCATGGTCCGGGACCATGAAAATGCAGGGGTAGGAGCCTTTCTGTTAAAGGCAGCACAGAGAGCAGCCGATGAACTTGGTCTCTCCTTCGACGTCGAGCGGGTAAATCGCGACTCTGTCACCGCGTTGGAATCTGCTCGGCGAAAATCCCAAATTAAAGCTGCAGAAGACAACATCTTTCTGCAGCTTCACATAGATAACCCAATGCATGGAGTTTTCTATAAAAATATAGAAAACCTTGGCTTATCCGAAAGGCTGACCTTTGCCTTCTTAAGGTCAGCCGGGCTGAAGTCTGAGACCGAGGGATTCATAATGGCTTGCCAGGATGGTGTATTTAATACCCTCGTCTATCGTAGTCATGTCATGGGTATAGAATAGAGGTCTCTGATGTCAGCAGCAGGACCTGCCGCAGAGCGCCAGAGACTCTGATGCACTTGTTGTCGGCGTGTCCGACATATGCAGTCTCGGCCTATATCCAGAGGCACGACGGAGCATTACGAGTGCTTTATTATCACTTAAGGCACTCGTATGGGATAGATGAGACACCAGTGCTGCCTTACGCTCCGGGGGATATTGAGTCCGTTGTGGGAAATGAGAAGTGTCTAATTTATTGGAACTACTCGTTTCTCGCCGTCAGGCAAATACAAGCCAACAAGCCTGACGTAGTCCTCCTCGATCATCAACTCAAGACAATGTTCGTAGTGGAGTTCTCGGCTCCCGCAGAAAACAACATTGTCTTGAAGGAGGAGGAAAAACGGACAAAATACCGAGATTTGCTCTTCGAACTCCGCAGACTCTATCCAGACCATATTGTTAAGATAGTGGTACTGATTATAGGAGCCCTCGGTGGAACGAGACACACACTGCTTTCGGAACTGAAGATGATACCGGCATGTCGAAATTCGGCAGAGGTCTTAGCCGGCAGAATGCAGAAGGCCTTCATCCTCGGTTCATTACGTCTGCTCAGGGCACACGATTCTCGGACCCAGTAGTCACTTACCCCACGGGCGTGGGGAGTGGTTACCGGTACTACCAGCTCCCCTCTGTGAGGATCGGAGCCACAGAGTAGGGTGACTGGCTTTTATTAAATTAAAAATAATAATAATAATAATAAATTGTCTTTATTCAAGTATTATATATAAATACAATACCTAGGGCGAAGTCTAGCCGAAGCTACTCTACTTAACCCTAACCGAACATAAATATTAACACTAAGTAATAGAGATAAAAATATTATTTTTAAAACTAAAGACATTTTTTATTTTGCAAAATAAAATATTAAATGTAAACTGTATGTTATCAGGAAGGTACAGTCAAATTTGGTCTAATTTTGGAGGTGAGCGTTTTTTCTAAATTGAGTTTTAATTTTGAAAAATGTGTTTCTGCCTCGTTTTTTTTTTTAATATTAAAATATCAATATTAAAAATCAAAATGTTTGGAAACAAATGATGAACAAAACCGCATAGGTCTAAATCCTACCAGCCATTTTGTTTTTTGAGAAAAAATTTTAAATTATAACGAAAATCTCTATTTTGTTTAATTTTTTGAATCGACATATGGGTACAGTCAAGGCAAATCTGCGTTGGCCTTTAGAAATACCAATAATAGGATTATAATACGTAACGTGAATGCCAATTTTGCCAGAGAATTTACGGCATTCAATGAAGAAGAGGAAGACGTCATTTACATACGTTTATGAGGGACTTAATTCTTTAGCTGACGTCGATGACTAAAATTATGTACACATATACAATTGTAGCTGTTTACGCAAAATTAATGAACGAATCTAAACTATTTCGAATTTAAAATTATCATTAAATAGCAAATGCGCCTAGCCAGATTAAATTTCAAATGAATATTTTATGCATTGTTCATCAATAGTATCAGTAATAAGGCATAAAATGTTATTTGCACGCGAACAGACCGACCACACCAGTCGTGTAACCTTATTACGTGAATTACTTTGATAACGAATATTCATTACGGCTATGATGATTTTTATAGCCAGGTTATTGTGGTATTTCTGCATAAAATTAGTTTAATCCTCTGACATAAAATGCTGGGCTGGACCAATAAAAATGGAATTCAAACTATACACATACAGTAAGCCAGTAACATATCCGACAGCCGAATTTATTTTATAAAAATACATATTTTTATATCAATTCAATTTCCGGCTATTAATTGTTTCCGAGTAATGATATCATCTACATTTTTTTTTAAATAGAAAGCCTTTATTTTAACAATAGAAATGTTTAAGGAATCGGTAGTGTAAAGATGTTAGGAAAATATGTAGAACCTAATCTAATCTAGGGGAACTGTAGAAGCCATATACGGTGTAGGCTATACACTAGTGACAGCTAAAAATCTTGGGTCGATCTCTATAATAAGATAGAGTGAAATATAAATAGCAAAATAATGTACGTGAAAGAAAGCGATATATTAACATCGATGCCAGGCACTTCAGAATGTTAAGAGTTCCGCCCTCTATCCCCTCTTATTGTCCCTCCTACGGCTTGAGACGTTTATGATGAAAACGAAGTTTCCAAAAAATTGATTATCTAGTATATTTCAAGATAAGGTGGGGTGTACTAACTACTCTTGTCAAGAATAATGCTACGCGTTTTGTAATGCTCAAATAACTAAACATACTATTTTATTTTTGGACATTTTTAGCTATGTGGCGTGGAAAATTAAACTAGTATTCCGGACATAAATAACACAAATCTGATACTAAATACTATGAAAATTCTTTAAATAAATACATAATATGAGTATTCTTCAAATAAATAAAATAAGAACACTATGAAAAATCAAAATGGAGATTAGCAGTGATGGGATAATGTGGGGTAAATAAGAAAATGAGAAATCAGATGAAATCCAATTATTGATTAATATGACTTTATTTGTAATTAGTTTGTTGTTAAAATAACTTAATTAAGAGTAGTTTATATAAACATTATGTTTTATTAAATTTATTTAGATTTATACTGCATATTTTAACAAATTTAGGTTACCCCAATCTCCTCCAATGTCAAATTTAGGCCTGCTTTGCCGGCAATAGGTCAGAAGCCCCTCCCACAGTCTACACGTGCGCGCCTCCCGCTCGTATGTGTAAATTTAACAGGCAGGGAAATATGGGGGTGCCGTTCATCCATGTCATCAAAACATAATATTTGTCTAATTATGAAAAAATTACAGAAACAGAATGAGCTGACGCAAACGTATCGTAAAGAAAATTCAGTATAAGAGGAAGGAATATTTAGGCGACTAAAAGTAGCTAAAGAGAAGATTGGCAACAGCGTAGGTTAAACCTGTTTCTTTTCAACATATTATTTGTTCATTTCTCTTCTCTTCTCTTCTACCTTACATTAGTATGGACTCAATATTTGAAAATGCCACTACCGTATGAGTCCTGTGCATAGTGGGGTACAAACGTTTAACGTACAATGAATATTAGGTCGCCAACGTTGGGCGCAGAGGGAGGGTAGGCGATTGGAGTACTTTTGGTATCTTTCCACGATTATGGTGGTGGTAATGGGGGAGGAAAACATCTACATTTACATCTACATTTTGTCTATTTTTATAAGATGTTAAAATGCGCTGTACGTGAACTTAGCGTGAGAACTAAGTTTTCCGAAACACCTAGGGAGAGGGGTAATTTCTTGTGTAGTTGTGGGTAGTATGGTTCAAAGGCAAGAAAAAAAGAAAATATGTAATAATGATTTGATAAATGATATCGAGTGTTGTTAACATATAAATAGCGGATGTTCGGTTGGGCGGTTTTCGGAGTTCTTTGGTAATTTGAGGGTATGGAACGTTCAACTGTCCTTATTAGTAGTCAAATTGATTTAATCCAATTTCTTTCAGCGACAACATTTCACTACAAATTTTATTATTGATTCTTATATATTATGACCTCCATTACGAAAAAAATATTTGCGTCCAAAAATTCCTCGTTTGTCAAAAGCTATCTGCACTTTTTGACGGACTTTCACGGATTTTCTACTTATCTGCTTCAAATATCTTTTATCAGCAATTGAATGGGTATTTAAAAACCACTGGCTTATTTGAAATAAAATTCTTATATATGTATAGGTCAATCCGCCATCTGGGAAAAATGGAAAACACAAAAATTAGCCGAAAACATCAAAATTGAATGTCTTTTCGATAAAAAGGAGTAATTTCACCAAAGTTGGCAAAAATAAAACTCATTTATGGACAAATACAGTCAAAGATGGCGGACAAATTTTTTTTTTAATTCTTCGCAAAGTATCAAGGAGGCATTGTGCGTTACTTTTTCTTTTTTCTATTGCAGGTTTTTTCAGGCACTTTAAGGGTATAGTCCAATCCTTTTTATTTTAAAAAAAGTGCATTTCTTACAATTTTCAAAAATGCATTTTGTTTACTCTCATACTTCACCCAATTTTCATTGAAACAAAATGAAATATACCATGGAAAGTCTGGTATAACTTTAAAAATTTAATACAAAATGAAACTAAATTAATTTGAATTTGAAAAGGAAAATGATTAAGCATGTGCATAGTAATAATAATAATATATGAATATATGATCAGTATTCAGGGTAAAAAAAAAAAATGAATTTTTGAAAATGTAAAAAATGAACTTTTCTTGAAAATAAAAGTAAGTGAACTTTATCCCCTTAAAGAACCTAAAAGAACCTACAACCGAAAAAACGAAAAAGTGATGCACAATGTCTCTTCAATACTTGGCGAAGGATTTAAAAAATTTATTTCGGCCACCATCTTTGACCATTCTATTTGACTTACAGCGTCCGGGTTTAGTGCTATATTTAACCATAAATGAGTCATTATTTTTGCCAACTTTGGTGAAATTACTCCTTCTTATCGAAAAGATATTAAATTTTGATTTTTTCTGCCACATTTGGTGTTTTCCATTTTTTTCCAAGATGGCGGATTGACCTATACATATCGGAGATATCAAAATTTTTTAAAAATTTTATTTCAAATCAGCCAGTATTTTTAAAATACCCATTCCATTACGAGTACAAGATATATTAAGCAGATAAGTAGAAAATCCGTAAGATGTACATATAACTTTTGATGCACCAAGAATTCTTGGGCGCAAATATTTTTTTTGTAATCAAGATAATACATAAGAATCAATAATAAAATTTCTAGTGGAATGTTGTCGCCGAAAATAATCATTTCTACTGCACATCTACGTCTGTGTTCAATAAATCAATTTATCTATAGTCTGTTTTTAAACCAGGAGGACTGAATATAGAAGTCTCATTCACACCATAGAAGTAACCAGAAAATACACTAGAACCTTTTTGGCGTTTTGAGCAACCAATGATACACCACTATAGTATATTTGTCTGCATTTAATTACATTATATAATGCATCGACCTCCATTTGACCTCTATGTATTTGATACATCATCCATACCATTTACACAATATAAAGGCACCAAGTAATTAGCCACTTTTACCTTCAGGTTTATACAGAGGGGATTAAAACTGATGTATAATGTGCAAACGATAAAATAGAAATTAAAACAAAATAATTTATGATATGAAATTAAAATTTATTATATGTCAAAATTTACGGTTATTGCCCTGTGTAAAACTGGCGAAGGCAGATCCAATCACAGATGTATGATTTAGCGCGGTAAATTGGAAACCGCCCTCCTGGTTTAAAAACAGACTATAGCAGTGATGTGGTGTTTTATTTTCTTCACGATAACTACGTTCATTTCCAATGTGTCAGAAGTGTGCTTGGTGGCGAATTCTATAATTTTTAATTTTTTTTATTTTGATAAATTCTTTAATTGTCAAAAATTACAGTGTTAAAATGTTGACTCCTTACATAAGAACCTTTTCGATCATAAAATAATTGAAAATTAGAAAATATAAATTTTAATATTGACAGAAATTAAAATAAAAACTGTGTTGCTAAACAAATAGAATAATTACATAAAAAATATAATAATAAAAAAAACTCATAATTTAGATTATTTTAGTGATTTACTAAAAATTGGTGGGTGATGGAGCTAAACTGGTTCGTATTCGGCACGTCGAAATATTTGGGAGTTGAACAATGGAGTCCCAGAAACAGGCCTTTTTTTGTGTGTGCCTGCGTAATATGTGAATGTCACCGGCTCCTCCGCCACTTTCTAGATAACCGAGTATGCAAATAGATTACACAGACACAAAAATTAAGTGAAAAGTGGAAAAAATAAAAGAGACAACTTGTAGATAATTTAATTCTCTACAACTTTCACATTGCCGTCATACCCAAGCAGCACAATTAGTTTATTTTACCAGTTTAAAGCCACAATAACCTAATATAGTTGATATAACGTAATTGCAATCATTGCTTTTAACTTTGAAGGCAAATGGACTTAATAGTAATTTTGTAAGCAATATTTAGGTAATATTTTCTTAAGAAATGCCTGATAAAGCCACATTGACTTTAGTGTAATTTACAAGAAATATTTACGTTACTGTTCCTTAAAATTTAACTCTAAAGTTAAAGTGCATATTGAGGTCTATGTGTCGGAAAATATTACATAATTTTAGACTAAATTATTAACTTTGGAGTCGCTGTCTTTTGTCTGGATAAAAACAGGGAAATTTTACCAATTTTTTACGTAAGTATAACCTGAGTTTTGTCTTGTCTTTGTAGTCAGATTTAGGTTAAAACTTTAACCTCATGATCACAACTAGTTCCAATTTAGGTAAAATTTGCCCTAATTTTACTTCCCCACTAACTTAGCATATGTGTTTAACCTAAAGGCAAATATTACTTCATAAAATGTCCTGAAAGTTATTTTTACTTAACAATATAATTAGGTCCCATTGCTGGAAGGCAAAATTACGTTTTCATTGTCTAAATTACTTCAAAGGACTATAATGATGTTTTATGTTGATGCCCTTTTCAGTGTCAACTGTACTTTATTAGTGGGATAGCGTCCTAATTTGTAGCCTTATTGTTAGCAGCAATTTATTTTGTTGTTGTTTGGGTTTTCTGTTTTTGTGTTTTTAAAAATAAAAATGGAGGTGTTTTGTTTTAAATGCAAGAAAGTATTCTACAGCCAGTCGGCATAAGCAAATAGGACATAATTATATCGAATATGCGGTGCACTAAAGATACTTTCAATTGTATTCCAACTTTTCTATTACCGACTTGTTTGCATTCGAAGTAATGACTACGTTATATCAGGTAAAAAAGTTGTTAATCTTTCAGAGAGTTTAGTACAATATAACTATTATTTTTTCTCTAGATTTCAGTGCTTAGTTTGCAGAATGAAAAGCAAAGTAAAGTTCAGTAGTGTTAGTAGTGTAACTGAGCGACTTTATTTGGATTGTATTCAGTGTTCTTGAATGTACTCACTGAAAAGAAGTTGTAAAAATGGTTTACGGCCCACCTAGGAGGTTTAAACCTATACCTATGAACAAATTTAAGTTGATAGATGGGGAAGTAGTAATATGGAATTAAAAAACATGTTTCATATGATGTGTTTTCTGTTAATAAGTTTATTCAAATAAAAAATAAAGTATTAAACTAACCAACTAACAAAAGATTCATTATTTTACCTGAAATATTTTTAAATTCCAAATTCACCGAATCCGTGATGTGATCATGTTTTTCTGTAAATGGTCCGTATATTTGATATAATTACGTCGGATTTGTTTATTTATGAACAATTCTGTTTTGCCGATTTAACGCTGACTGGCAGGAGAATACTTTTTCACATTCAAAACAAAACAGATCCATTTTTTATTAATAAAATACAAGAGAAAATTGAACGAATAGGAATAAACCACAAACTCACAAAACAAATTGCAGTCAAAGAAGTTTGAGATTAGTAACAGAAGTGACGTAACGGCACGAGATGCTCTAACCTTCTCTAACCTAATCTGGGAAATACGACCAATTTAGTTCTGCATGAACTTTAAAAACTTTACAATTTTGAAGACTACAAAATTATTTTAACCTATATTGATCCCATTTAACTTTAAAGTAAATAATATAAGTTTTAACACTTCGTCTCAAGGAAAAAGGTTACAGAGGTCTAAAATATTGGAAGAGTACTTCGAAGTCGCGTGGCACTATGTTCGCCATATTTTTCAACCAGCTGTAAGAGGCCATTTTACAATGAAATTTTGATGAGTAATTAATTGAAAAAATCATTAATATAAGATTATTTAACAGATATAAAGTACAGTATTATCGTATTTTATGCTCCAGGAAAGTCCTGCAGGGCAATTGTATAGGCTTTTACAAATATTTTTAAAATACATTTAAGCTAAAAAAAATTTTCTTCTTTAAAAACGTAAAATACTTGAGGCCCCTTTAATAATCCGAGGTAGAATGGATATAATTACAATGAAAATTGCTTGGCAGTATAAAACACACACAGAGGGGAAGTGGACACATTATTTCACAACTACATATGACATCATATGATATACTCCTACTCCGTCATTATAATAGAGATGCCTGATAGTTTCTAGTTATGTCTTTGCTGCTTATGCCTCGTGACTTATAAGTAAATCATTATTGTTGTGAATAAAACCTTATTAGTTATTTCTGAGAAAGAAAGAGTGCAGTTGAAAGAGGATAACTGGTTGGGTAGATATTACCTATTAACGACCACAATTAAACAAAATTTTTACGATTAAATTACCTGTTCAGGAAAATATGTTCTATAACCGATAGGTCATTATAACTGAGCAGCCTTATTTAAGAGGTATTCATGACGTCGTCTCATTCCCCAGTTACTTATATTTTACGTAAATTTTAAGTCAATTAGGTTAGGTTAAACGGGAAAACTGGACCAAAACGAGGGCTACATTACGTAATTCTGACTTAAGGTGCTACTTGGGTGGGCATCTGATGCATAGGACGCGAGATATTTGCAAAAGACTTTGTCCTTCAACATCTTGGATAGCCGTGTTGTGAACGTCTGTGCAAAAATTCAGATTTTTACTAATTTTGTCTAGGTTTCCTCGTTTTTTTGACTAATTTCTGTGGGCTAATAGGCGTCACCCAATGGAATTCCAGAAACAGACCACTTTTTTATTTTGTGAACCTGTGTTATTATTTTTCACTGGAAATATATCCCATTTCTTCATTGGCAATGGGCAATAGGCAATTACGCACCAAATATTATTCATCTCCACCAAATAAATTTGTTTTGTAGCGCCAACAAATAGATTGAGACACCAGACAGGCAGACAGATAGATAGATAGACTGACCACCGACGCGATGGATGGAATTGAAATACCTTAATAATTTTCGTATTCTACAATATCTGACATATAAAAATCCGGGGAATGATTTTTTCGCGATTACAATACGGTAAGCGAGGGAAGCAAAAAAATGTTTGTGAATTTTAATGAATTTGATCTTTACTTTAGCTCTCACTGTATTTCAGTTCGGTTTTCCGCTGGAAGTAAATATATTGATATAAAAGGGCTGAAAATTGATAAATATATACTTTATGCCTTGTGGACATTTGATGCAGCATGTAATGAACAGTGATATTATTGCTATGCCTGCATGTTTGTGATCATAATTAGAGGTTGATTTATGTGCAGAGCGCTACATTACTCACAATTACCATAACGAACCACACCTCTTATTTGTACGTGACCTATTGCGACCAATGGTTCGCTATCATGGCCCTTATGTATTGACATTGGTCACTGTTACTGTGTTATTGCACGTCTGTACCTGTTTTTAAATAATTAATTTTAACGTGATGTACTATTTTAACAGCGCTAAATTAATTACTTTGAAAATTAGGAAATTGTCCAGTGCTAATGAGTCATTGTTGATTAGATAATTAGTTTGCTCTTAGGCGCAAGTGATCTGAACTAATTTCGAATATTTATCTATCTTTTATCATACGGTGTACACTGTACATGGAGTAGAACATAAATAGATAATCTCTCTCTTCAATAATATCAGTTAATTTGACATGCAACATATGCTACTTTTATATACCAGAGTATATGCATCGGACTTGCTCAATGTGTAAACTGAACGCTAAAGCAGTGTTTCGTGCATAATTAATCATATCACAATCATTGTTACTTTCGTCATAACGTAACATATCATCTTCAAGACCTACTCTAAAACAAGTGGTAAGCTATTAGGCGAGCAGATCACTCCCAATAAGTGCTCTAGAAACTGAGTAACCGATTTGGTCGAGGTAACCACTTCTAACTCGGTTTTTCTTAAAGTTAACATCGAAGAGTAGAAAATTAGCCAAAGTTAGTTGATCGGAACATGTAAATAATTGCAAAAAACTATAATTTTTTTATATCACGAATTTTGTCGAATTTCATCTTCAACTCGCGATATCTCGGCAAATAATGAATATTTTTAGATGAAATTTCAACACGACATAGTTCAAGTTATTCTTTAAGATATTGAATTGGTCCGAACCCTTGTTATTTCACAGATTTTCAAAAAATTTCTTTTTCAACCCTATTTTTTTTTTTTCAAATACAAAAGTTGTGTGACGAACTTTTAATACGATAATTATTGACAAACTTATATTAACGTACAGTATTTAAATAAGTTTTCTGTAAAGTTTTACGTATTCATATTGTATATATAAAAAGTTATCGCACTTTGAAGTAGCGTCTCCGCGCGCAGCATCAGACATGTTGTGTACGCGCGGCATGTTTCATTGTGGTGGTTGCCGTAGTTCAGGCGTTTACTATCATATCAATGCGATGTTTTGTTACATATTCCCTTTTTACAGGTTACTGTAAAGTGGAAATAAGGAATACTAAATTTGTTGATAAATTAAATAATACATAATACATTGGGTTGCTTTTAATATTTTTAATCTGACTCAACATCTATGGGCTGCAACGAGCAATTTGATGTATAGTTACAAATGAGACAGCATTTTATCCCTTTCAGGGCAGATAAAAAATGACAAGAGATACGATTAGAGTCCTTATGAACCTTATTATTATCATCAATATACGTAAGGATGTCTACTCTTAGAAACTTTGAGACTTCTTATCCGAGTTGTAAAAAATTTTCGTGGTGAAGGTATTGTCTACCAGTTCTACTACTCTCGTTATCAATATTTTTTCCAGTTTTCCAGTGGACAATTCGCGATTTAAATATGTCTTACTAGTGAATCTTCAGTACTGCATACCTTTACACGTGGGACCCTGAGATATCGTTGTTCTGTCGAATACACAAAATCAAACAACTCTTGGCAAACGATTCTCAACGTCATTTCAGATAATAAAAAAGAAGATAAATATTTTTGGTCAGAAAATTCACATAATTTAATTAAATTCATTATTTGTTAAAGTTCATTTTTGCGTACATAAGGTGGTTCCATAGGTTGACCACTAAGCTTGAAAGGGTTAAATCAGCAGCGTAGCACGAACAAAATTCATTATCACAAGATGTTTTTTTTTTTTGATCTACAATTACAAATATACTTTTGACGCAGCTCCAAACTTGTTGGTCCTTCAAAATATATTGGCAAAAGTTCTTTATTTCCAAACCAGTCAAAATCAGTGTGATTGAGTGCTTCAAAAATGGGTATGTGAGCATTATACCATACGTGCACTTGCCAAAAACGGCGTTTCACGTGTTGAAGGAGAGCTGGGTATGATGGAGGTAATTTTTCAACGGAGGAGTTTTTTTTTTCAAGCTAAGATTACTCTAACGTCATTAATATTGTCTATTGTCTACTTTTTAAGTCATAAATTCCAGTCACAAATTTTGTCCAGGAATTATCAATTTCAGGTGTTAATTTATTCTAAATTTGAGACATCTATACTAAGTGTTCTGTGCTCATTTTTTGTGCTACGTTGAGAGATTTTTTCTTACCAATTCTGTAGAAAGCGGAAGTCATATCGCATCCGATTAATGCATGAATTATTGATAATGCTAAACAAATATTACGTCCTAGTTCTTACCATATAATATGTATTAGCATAAAACGCCGCAAATCCGTTTTGATGCTATTTTTTCCAGTTTGAAACCA
Organism: Rutpela maculata; assembly: GCA_936432065.2. Classification (NCBI taxonomy): domain Eukaryota; kingdom Metazoa; phylum Arthropoda; class Insecta; order Coleoptera; family Cerambycidae; genus Rutpela; species Rutpela maculata. The sequence continues at coordinate 102,295,568 of OW386291.2, forward strand.
TACTTGAATCTTTGTATTTATTTTAAAATAATTTGCGATTAAAAGAATAAACACATCTGTATCTGGGGATTTAACGATCACTATCATGTCCTGAGTGTCTAAGTATTGTTTAGAAATGTAGATCAGATGACAAATTATTCGAGAGACAACTTCAGCATGATTCGAAAATAAATCTGCAACCTCACCATTAAGTGAATTTTAGTGATTTCTTTAGTTACAAGATGATTTTTGTATCCACCAGCCAAATATAAATTAATAATTCTATCAGAAGTTTGAGGGATTTCAATATTTTTTTCGATGTAGTCGCATAAAAATAGGTTCAAAGCATTTTTATTTGCATCTGTAGATATAACTTTATCCCAATCTGGTATAGGTCGACTAGCATTAATATCGTAAGTATTAGAATTTAGTTTATACCTTTTTGATCTCTCTTGTGATATAGGATTCATACTAACGTCATAGCGATCAAAAATGACCTGAATCTTAGAAAAACTTTCAAATAGTTTCCGAAAATACTTCAAAAATATTGTCCAACATATAATATGAATACGTGTAACTTTACAGAAAACTTCTTTAAATATTGTACTTTAATATAAGTTTGTCAAAAATTATCGTATTAAAAGTTTGTCACACAACTTTTGTGTTTGAAAAAAAAAAAATTAGGCTTGACAAATGAAATTTTTTGAAAAATGACTATTTTCATCTGTGAAATAAATAAGGGTTCGGACCAATTCAACATCATATGTTCCGATCAACTAACTTTGGCTAATTTCTCTTCGATGTCAACTTGAAGAAAAACCAAGTTAGAAGTGATTACCTCAACCTAACCAGTTAGTTGGTTAAAACGGGGGTCATGTGCACGCCTATATACAGGTAGGCTCATAAAAATTGAAACACTGCTTAGCAATAGGTTTTTTGCCATGAGATGATTTAATCCAAAAGTCAGGTCCAAGTTTTCGTTTTCTACATGCAGGGCGTTATTTCAAAATTATTGTTTATTTTTTGTCTCTACTTCAGTAACTGTGGCATGTATCAGATTTGGTAAAGGTAGATTTTCGAATTCTACGATTACAACATGGATATTGCTAATGTCATTTTCTCTAAAGTGTGCTAGTTATAATACTTTTCTCTAATATTTTAAACTATATATTTTTCGAACTTGTTTTAGGCATTGATTTCGCAGGCCCACAAAGGCCCACAAAGAAAAAGTGCTAGGATACTGACCATACCTATACCTTTCTTGTATTTTGAGTAGGTGAACACGAATCTGAACTTAGTTTTTCCCCAGCATGTCAGGTTTTTTTAACACACAAAAGAGTGTATCGTAATATTGCTTATCCAGCTCATTTAAATCAGACTCCAAAAGTGATTCAACTTTAAAACTTCACCCCAATAACATTATGGTGCTTCATATTGACCTCATAACTCAAAAAAACCGTAAAACCTCATAATTCCTTCACCCCATAACCCCCCAACCCCATAACCTTAGGAATCCGATGAAAATAGTCAGGAATCTTAATTGGGGAGTTAATGAGATTGTGACATCGGATCCTTGTGCATGAGTGTCATACGTCCACAACCTCATGATCCCATAACCCTTAACTTTGAAGATCCAACAGAAAAAATGGAAATTCTAAGAAGGCGAATTCGTGTCATTGTAACATTAGACTCTTGGAATCAAGCATCCTATGGTCTCATAGCTCTCTAACGGCAATTCCTTTATCCTCATAACCCCATAACTCTCATAACTCTGAGAATTCAAGAAAAAAAATAAGAGACTCTCGATTGCAGAACCTTGTTACCTTGTTACCAAGTAAACCTATAGCGCTCCAGCAGCAAACCCTTCTACTACATAACCCAGTAACCCCGTAAACCCATAACTGTATAACTCTGGGAATATAATAAAATAATGTGAAAAAATATGGGGGAATTCATGAGATTGAGGAATCTTGAAGTCGAGTTAGTCCGTGATCCCTTAGCTCTTGAACAGCAAAACTTTTAGCCGTATAACTCCGTGATTGTGGGTATTCAATAAAAGCAAATTAGGGAATCTTAACTGGATATTCAGTAAGAATGTAACTTTGGAAGTTTTGATTTTGATATCTTGCTTTTGCGAACTCTTTTATTTTCGAAAGATCTATGCAATGAATTTCTTTTACGGTTAATATACTTTCATTCATCAAAAATGGCATTTCGCAATCTAGCATCAAAAATAACTAGTGTCGTCCAATATCACCACAACCAAATTACCCTCTTTGATGGGATGTGGAAGTAGTGATTCCTTAGCCAGCGATTTTTTTTACTATCTATGGAGAAATCTGTTTTTCTAATGTGTTGTGCAGACATTTATTTTCCTATTATAGCTATAAATGTCAAAATATGTGCTTCATAAAACATAGTTTGCTCATTTTCTATTATTGTATAAAGAAATGGTTTTTACAACTTTAGAACTGCAGTACTCTATTTCGGGGGTCGAACTTTTTAATGTATGGCAATGAAACCCGAATATTTCGAAAAATGCCCGTATATACATTTACGTATTATATAAATGTAACCTGAGTGACGTTCTAACAATAACCAAGAACCATTTTAGAAAGAAAATAAAGCTCATGTCCTTGAACACTGCTTCAAAATGGAAATCATATGGACAAAGATCAGAGCGTTTCCCTACCAAATACGAAAAATGGCTTAATGGCGAAGATATCGTTTCACAATCAGATGTAGATGACAATTACTATCTGGAAGAATTCAGAAAAACCAAAAAAAGAGAGAATAAGGCATTGTCGAAGAAAGGAACATGAAACAAATAGTACTAGCTGACGAAGCTGTTTTCAGGAAAAGTTTGGACAAAGAGATAACCATCCCTTCGCCAAAAAGAGCAAGAAGGGTAAAGAAATTTCTGCTAGGGTACATACGGTATGGGGTGCATGTGGCGAAAATAGAGGAAAAAGCTAAGCGAGTGGCAACGGCCATAACACCAGCGGGCCGAAGGGCAGCAAGAGGAGGGTGATGTGCAGCCTGGTGTACTCCTTTCTCCTGTGCGCGGCCCTGGAATGGGTAAGTGCGAAGGCAGTGGAAATAACGCGAAGAAGACTGGCCAGGTTACAGTACTGAGAGTCTGCAATGCCTACAGGACGGTCTCCTACGAGGCAGTGCTAATAGTGGCAGGAATCCCCTCGTTGACCTTTTAGCAAAAGACAGGTGGCAGATTTACTAGGGAATTAGCAGGAAGGAGGCCAACGATAAACTTTATCAGAGGTGATAGGAGAGATAGAATATCTCGAGTAAGGGAAGATGGACGAGGAGACTTATTTCAAATATTAAAAGACACGGGGAGGTTGGGTAGTACCTTACATAGGTCCTAATAGGGCTCGGATGCTTTACAGAGTACGTCTATGACATCGGGAAGATCGAAGATCGAGAATGCATGTACTGTGGGGAGACAGACGATGCGGAGCATATCGTGATCCAGTGTAGCATGTGGAGAGTCTAGGCAGCCCAATTACACCCAATGACATGGTGTGGTGGATGCTAGAATTATGGGAAAACTGGCAACACTTGAAGGACATGATAACATCATTTCTGAAAATTAGGGAAGTAATCGAAAGAAACTTGAACCTCTAATCATTTCAACGAAGTAGGAGGCAGATCATTTTTAACACCTAACACTAAGATTGACCTGATATTCTCACGGTAAGCAAGAGCGGTTCCAGGATATGAAATAACACTGAAGACAGGGAGGGGGGCACTATTTCGGATGGGGTTTTATCTCGATAAGAGTCCGGCACTACCTAGATAGATCGAAGGCGCTGGGGTACGTCTTTTATTCTAATTAATAAATGGGAATGAGACGGAGGCTCCGACTGTCAGTACAAACAAAAATTTAAAAAACACGGTCTTAAGTTTTTATTTTTAAAATCATTCGTTCCTCTAAAATCAGTCAGTAAAGATGAAAATTATACTATAATTTGACAAAATCTGAGGCCATTGAAACACTGTCTGACGCACCAGGAAAACGTAAATTGCGGCACACAGCTTACTTTAACAAAGTTAATATTTTTGGGTACACGGTGTCTATTGAACGGCACACTGTGCGCAGCAGTCATAGTACGTCATTACGCATATTTCTTTCAGCAACCTGTTAATGAACAAAATAAGCAATTTTGAAGCCTATCGAATGGTGTACATTTCATCTTCCTTAAAATTATCCAGATCTGAAATTTTCAACTGGAATGGTCTATAATCTCATTTTAATTGTAAACCTGAAAACTGACATATGTAACAACGTAAGATAACCGATAGCATTATAACTTAGCAAGGGAGATGTAAATTTCCTCAAATTCAAGCAGAAAGCGTGTAAACGTCATGTACATTGTACATACACTATATCTACGACAGTAGTTACTTATGACTAATGTTTGATTAACTGCATTTGCAGATGTGTGTTAAATGCAAGGACAATCTCTGAGTATTAATTACAGTCTCATGCAAATGTATCTTGCAACGGTCGTATTCACAACAATCGCCACACTCTAATAATTAATAGTCGTGTCTTGTACTTCATTTTTAGATTTTCAACTTTGTACACAATAGAATTTACTATTAATAATTATTTCAGTTTTGATTGATTTCATAGTTTAATACAAAGTTTCACACATGTGTATTTTGAAAGGAAATTAAATTAGTTTAGACTATATAAGGTTTACATTACTTAATGTCATATTTTATGTTGGATAATAATCATAATCCATGATTTCTTTATTTTTCCTCAATGTCGTTATTATAGTGCTGTTGAATTGATTTCTTTCGACGACAACATTCCACCTGAAACTGTATTGTTGATCTTATGTGTTATGACATCCTGATTATGAAAAAATATTTGCGTCCAAAAAAAGTTATATGCACTTTTTGACTCGCTTTCGCGGATTTTCAACTTGTCTAATTAATATATCTTGTACTAGTAATCGGATAGAAATTTTAAAAATACTGGCTTATTTGAAATAAAGTTCTTAAAAAATATAGACTTATTCGATATGTATTGGAAAAAAATAGATAACACCAAAAATGGCCGAAACAATCAAAATTGAATATCTTTTCTATAAGAAGGAGTAATTTCACCAAAGTTGTCAAAAATAAAACTCATTTATGGTCAAATACAATACACCGATTTCGGATGCCGTATGTCAAATAGAACGGTCAAAAATGGCGGACGAATACAATTTTTAATTCTTCGTCAATTTTCACTTTTTTCGATTGCACATTATTTTATGTACCTTTAGGGGATAGAGTTCATCTCTGTATATAAAAAGTATTGAAAACATTCAGCGAAGTTTTTAAGTGTTTGTGTTTTATTGTAGATGGCGATTATCCCAAAATTGGTTATTCGCAAAGCCTCTTGCTAGAAAGATTTAATATGTCGAGACTAGAAAATAGGAGAATAGCACACTCTGTAATTTTTCTATATGAAATTATTTACAATATGTTTGATTGACCCTCTATTTCGGAGCAACTGTGTTTTCGTGTACCTCGTATAGAGAGCAGAATTCGCGAAACATTTTATCTGGCTACCCCCGAACAAATTTACTTGATATATTTAATTGTAGTCGTGACTCAATAAACAGATTACTATCCATATACAACAAATATTCGTACAATCCCATTTCTCTTATTACCATTTATATGTTTTTAACATAATGTGATATGTATTTGTGTGTATATATATTTTAAGTCAGCTTTTCTTAGTACGATATTTGTATTTTGTTTCTTTTAAAGAACCAGAAAGATTATCTGTGAAAAAGTCTAGGAAATACAATAATGCACTTATTTATGATTTTTTTTCTTATAAAGAATCTAGTAATTCTTGCAATAAACAGTTTAACGATGTTATCAATACTTAACTGTAATATTTTTGTTCCAATTTCTTTCAACGCATTGGAATCGTCGCTGCAAAACAATTGTAAGTGTTTATGATGGGACTCCCAAAGTATCATTATATAATTCTCCTCTCCGTCAACGACTAAAATATTTACTTGTTACTTAGTCCTGATGAATTAATGAAAGGATTTTTTAAGTTAAAAGTTATAATTCCCCGCTGCCCGTTAATCTAAGGCCGGAAGAGTGTTTTACTACAAGACGAGTAGGCTCTCTCCATTTGCTAGTAAAGTTTCGTACCATAGGGAATTACCCAACCATCAAGTCTTTAAAATATTCACATTAAGAAATTTTACTTGCGAGCCTTGTAAATAATAATTCGTTCCCTATCAAGACAGAAACACCAAATAAATCTTTCGAGACTGTATATTTCTTGACATTGGCTGTTCCTCCTTATTAGGGCCATTTTGCAAGTTTCATTTTTTTTAAATATATAATAGTTACTAAATTTTTTTACAGGTTTATGTCATGTTTAACAAAAGAAATTGTGAATATATGTTCTAATTTTTTTCTAGCATCATCAGCTGTTTGTAATACTAGATCTGTATTAATACATTTATTTATTTCATAATAAACTCAACAGGTAAAGCCGTATCATAGAGAGATAAAATATTATATATTATGTTCTGATATGCTCTATGCTAAAGAAAAATTATTTTTTAAAAAATTTTATTTTGAAAGATTTAAATTTATTATACTGTACCTTCTATCCTTCTATATATAGAATAATCCGGGACGTCAGTAACTTTCAGTATTCCTAATTATAGAGCACGAGATAACCGAGCATTGTATGAAAACAGTTACTCGTAAAGGTAGAGGCTAATACAAAAAAAAAAATTTTGAGGTCCAGTTTTTAAGCGGGTGGTAATGAGGGTGATAGCGGGGTGGATTTTTGTCAAAAAAAAATGAGTCTTGGCTTCTCGTACATACCCTAAATTTCAATTTTATGAACTTCTACTTGCTAGCTTGACCTATTTACACTCATTTACCCCCCAGAACCCTCCAACGGAATTAGATCAAAATATAATTTAGTTCCAGATCTCGTTATAATACATAAGTGTACCAAATTTCAAGTCAATACCATAAATGTTTCCAGAGTAATCATGCGCACAAAAAAAAGTTAAAAAATAGACACACCGACCGACAGACATACATTTATTTGCTTAAAATTAAAATCTCGACATTTCATGACATTCTAAGATTATTTGTACAAAAAAATAAATTTCATGTGGAAGTAACTGGTTTTATAGATTGACGCTCATCGGCGCTAGTACGTTGAGTGCGAGTTTTATTAAACAATTACTTATAACAATTAAACTACAGACTAATAATAAGGGATTTCAAAAGAGTTCTAATCTGACAATAAACGAAGTTAATAAAAAACCGCTGCCCAAGGAATCACTACTTCCGCATCCAGATTTTCTATCCAAGTCTCTCACAACGAAAAAAAAAATGATAAAACAAATCTTCTAAGAATTTATATGAATATTAGCGGTGGCAGCTTATCCCGCAAGACCAAGTGAATGTAGCATTACAAACATTATATGTAAACATGTTTATCCTTTTATAGTACGACATCAAATATTAATAAGTAGTAGGTTATCCCCATCTATCCATATTTTGATCTTCTTTTATCCCCTACCTCATCCCACCTTTTCTCACCTTATTCCACCTTCTCCTAATTACCTTTTATTAACATTACCCACTAATTATCCTCCATCAATTTATTTATTTATTTATTTTACATACACTATCCAACGGGATTATATCCCAGTTACAGGATAGGGAACAACACAACAACAATATGATGTTAAAAACTGGATACATATTAAAACAAACAGAAAAATGCAAAGTAGAAAAGTCTTGCACTGTGGAATAATTACGGTACATCACGTATAAAGCAAAGTAATACAATGTATTAGTTTCGCAGCTTTTTATATAAAAGTTTCGCAGCGACGCGCGACACCTTGTATTTGTGAGTACATGGAAATTGATTTACTTAATATTTCACTTGCATCATGAACAAAATTTACCATATTAAACCGGAACATTACAGAATGCATGTTACGACGAACCAATAAGGATTTATAGTTGTATGTTTCAAGTAACAAACCATGTGGGTAACCTATAGGAGGATGTAATACATTTAATACTTGATTTATTTCAAATGAATAAATACTCAAAATTGTGAAATACACGTTACGCAAACGCCCTAAACTCTTTTTTGTATCTGAAACCTTTTCCATTAACTTTCGTTAAATATTCAATACAGCAACCGTTCATTTCGAACCTCTATTGTTTAACTTTTACAAACTTGCATTCCAGTTTGCAGTTCAGTTCCTGAAAATGTGGCATGAAAACATTATTAGTTTTCAGAATTTCATAGTGGAGCAATATGTAACATAACTTAACACAATAGTGCAGGCACAATGGTTGGAAAAATGTAATGCATCCTTTCTCCTAACAATAGATCGTTACCTTTGAATAAACTTTTGGTATTTTCCTAAATTTTATAGTTTGTACACTGGATATTTTATATTCTATAAGGAGCTATTTTTAGAAAAATGGGTAATAATGATAGATAAATGGAATATTTTTTGTTAATATTATACCTTTTTTTATGCATTGATTAATGCAGATCGTCAATTCGGTGCATATTCATTTTTTAAAAGCTTTTGTTTAACCTTCTTGTGTGTTAATTGGTTAGTATATTGTTTACAATTCATTATTTGTGTATATTCATGATTTCTTATGTTTGTTGGGTATTTTGCCACTGTAAAAATATTTAATAATTTTGATGAAATAAACATCTGCGCCAAAAGGATCAGACAGAGGCTGGTTTTCATAATTGTAATAGAAATTGCAAAATATCTAAAAAATATATAAACTGAAACAAAAATGTTAAATGATAATGACAAAAATTAAATCGAAGGCAGCTCGGCTGCTCCATGCCAAAACACAGTATCTGACAATTTTTTCAAAAATGAGTTTTATTAGGTACATACTGTGTTTGGGCGCATCTTTAGAGCTGATCTATTTATCATTTCCTTCAATGGGTTAGGAGATATGACATGTTGAAAACACAGTATCTACACCATTCGTACCTTTTTCCTTGTCTAAAACAAAGCATGTGCTTTAGTCAACATCAAAACACAGCATGTACCAGATACTGTGTTTTGGGAGTAATGAGATTTTAAAATTTTTTGCGATAATACACAGTATCTACAAGATCATATCATGTTAGTTGATGTAAGTGTTAAGACCGAAGTCTCCGTTCAAGAATTATTGCCCACAATATTGTCGATGATATTTTCAGAGTTTTCCAGGAAGAGCGAGACGTAAAAGAGTTTATTATTTGGGCAGATAATTGTACGGGGTAAAATAAAAATTGGATTTTGTACACATCTGATTTATTTAGTAAATCAAGAAAGTGGGCCAGATTGTGTAACTTTACTTTATCTAACCAAGGGACACACACTCATATGAGTGCCGATGACATTCACGAAAACATCGAGAAGAGAATAGCACAGATTCGTAATATATATGATTACAACGATCTTTAGGAGGCAGTAAGCTCTTCAGGAAACTGGAATTGAAGATCTGGATGTAACTGTGTTTCATAAATGGCGGAAAAAAAAGAGGCAAGTCCAAAAAAATAGCAAGGAGAACTCTTTAAATGGTTTTTTGCTAAGTCGTGTGGTTGAGGTACGGTTCAAGAAACCAACCAGATGCTTGGAATACAAAACTGATTTTAGCCAGACGGAATATATCTTACTAGATTTTTTTACAGAAGAAATTCAACTTTAAAAATATGCCTGAATTTTTATCAAAACGTGGGGTATTGAAGTACAAAAATGAAGAAATAATTAAAGTTCTAGGGCATTTATGCCTAAAAATAGGTTGAATTTCTTTAGAAACCTTACAGAAAGCGATACTGTTCCGGACTTAGTCGAAAACTATGTTGAAAATGTGCAAAATAGTACTTAGTATTTTTTATTGACAACTAAATAAATAAAAATAATACCTACTGTGTAAATATACACATATATTTACTGCGTTCTGTTATTTAAAGAATTTTTGTCTGAAATATTTTAATTTCACTGTCGCAGTTCATTTATTGTTGCAGATACTATGTTTTGCATTAACAAAATACTTGCACACTCTACGTCAGAACCAAGTATGTGTCATATCAAAGGTTAAAGCTTAAAATTAATAAATTTAAATTATGGGGAAAAAATCGTATAATCAACTATATTCATTACCCAAAATATATTTTATATATAAATACTTTTGAAAGGCAAAGCAGAAACACTAAAATATACATACACACATACTGGGTTTTGCCATGAGCAGCCGAGTTAACGTTTCGGAAAATATTTCTTTTTCCGTTATCAAAACTTTCACTTTTAATCATGTCAAACATGACAGTTTATTGTTTATGTATTTCTAGCTGGTTGCCGATCCTCAGAGACGAAGTAAGTAAAAATAAAATAATAGTATATTATACAACGATGCTATAATGAAGGCTATTATTATTGAGGATGGAGATTACAATTCGAGCGAGCGCAGCGAGCGAGTGTTGTAACCATTCGAGGTAAAAATAGCCATTATAGCGAGTGTATACTATACTTTATCTACGACTAATTTTTAGAAATAAAAAATGATACAATTTTTTTACTTTGCAGCAAAATGTATATTAATGTTCTAGAATTGATAAATTGAACAGATGATGGAATGTTAATGGGTAGGCCATTATGTGTCAAAAGAACAGCTTGTCATATTAAATTTAAACGTCAACGTTATTTACAATCATTTTACATATTACTCAAAAAGAATAATATGTTAATTCATTAATTAATAACGAACTTAAATAACGACAAAATAGACTTCTGGCATATGTCAGCCCGTCGAGTTGGCCATGGTTCAAGATATAAAAATCAGTGAAATTATATCATCGTTACAAAGCCAATTTTTTTTGTGTGTACACATTTTATGTTTAGAATGAATAAAATAAGATCGCCAGAAAGTGTGGGCCATCAGGGGCGCAACCAGAAAGGTCAAAGAGGTAAAAAACGGAGTTATATAACATCATCGTTACAAACTTTTTTAAGGTTGAGCATGGTTATTTAAATGTTTTGAACACAGAAAAAAATTCCCAGAAAGAAACTCCCATCAGTAAGGCTAGCCAGAAAGAAAATGTTTGGGATTTTTGAAGAAAATTGGATTTTTTTTCGCATATTTCATCTCAGAACTCTAAACTCATCGTTACAAGTTCTGGCTCCTTTTTAAAACGTAAATATAAGCTCCTTCAACAATAGAATAGCCTCCAGGTAAAGTTCTGAGTGTCAACAAAAGTACCATAGGCTCTTAAATATACAGGAATTTAACACTTTCGGCTAACTTGACTCCGTACCGTGCCTCAGATGTATTGTATCATTATTACCTTTCTGGCTGCGCCTCCTGACGGCCCACACTTTCTGGCGATCTTATTTTATTCATTCTAAACATAAAAGGTGTACACACAGACAAAAAAAAAGCCTTGTAACGATGACATGATTTCACTGATTTTTAAACAGTGTTCGTGACGCTCCTGACAGGAGGTGCCCCGCCAGAAGTCGATTTTATGAATCGTTATCATCCATTAAACCATAAAAATATCTCATAAAACGATGAGCTGCCGAAAAAGCCACCTAGCTCCCGCTCTAGAAAGGGAATAATGATATTCCCTCATCATTAATCCCTGCGGGAATAATGTATGGTATTATATAGCAAAATTGACACATACAAAATATATATTATACAGGGTGATTCACGTAGGCCGTTCGTTAAAATTTTTTCAACTTCCAGTTGGATTATAAACTTAAAACGTGGTATGCAGTCATAATCGATAATGCCTAAAATATTTTCAGTGCTCCAGCTATACAGGGTGCGCCAAAAATCGGTACCAATTTTCTTATTACTTCCACGTCCAGTGGAAGTATAGTAAGGACAAAAAATTTTTTAAAAATTTTTATTGTCCAAATAGGCTTAAAATGTCATGAAACGTCGAGATTTTAAGTTTGAGCGAAAAAAAATTTTCTGTCTGTCGGTCTGTCTGTCGGTCTGTCTGTCGGTCTGTCTGTCGGTCTGTCTGTCGGTCTGTCTGTCTGTAACTTTTTTTTTGTGCGCACGTTTACTCTGGAACCGTTTAAGATATTGACTTGAAATTTGGTACACGTATGTACTTTAACGAGATCTAGAACTAGATTATATTTTCATCTTGTTCCGTCGAAGGGTTGGGGTGTAAATTGGGGTAAATTTGGGGTAAATGGGTAAATCAAGCAGGTAAGAGTCCACGAAATTGGTATTTAGTATATACAAGAGAAGCTAAGGTCTTAAAAAAAAATTGGCATTAGCCACCCCCATTACCACCCCCACCCCCTTATTAAAGGGGATGAAAAAAAATTGTGATTAAGTGTATGTACAGGCACCAGAAACCTCAAAATATTTTTTTACTTCATCCACCCACCACTACCACCCCCCTATCACCACCCCCACCCCACTACCGATGCGGGGTATCGTTTTATGGGTTTTTGGGGTAGAGGATTTTAAATATTATATTATTAAAGTTCCATAAACAATTATTTTCACATACAAAGTTTTTTCGTTGTGAGTGAATTGGATAGAGAATCTGGATGTGGAAGTAGTGATTCCTTGGGCAGCGGTTTTTTAAATGGAAACCTACAATTTTTTTTACATGATTTGAATGGCCTTCCAATTCTGAGTTTAGACAACCTAAGTTACGTTAACTTATCTGTTACAGGTTTTGATACCTGTCAATTTTTTTGAAAAAAATTGCTGCTGTAGTAGTTTACTAACAAATTTGTATCTCGCAAACCGTTCAAAATGATGAAAGCAAATTGATGAAGCAGTTAGCTGGAAATCTAGGCTAACACCTAATGTCCCATCGGTGGTCCCATCTTGTACCATATCATATGGGCGCAGGCGATTTTCAAATGTCGCAATAAAAAATTGTCAAAAAGCGATTTTTTTCAAATGGCACCTACTGTTTTTTTTTGACAACATTCGAAAGAAAATTTAATTTTAGGGTGAGTTACTTAAGCATTCCCTATACCTAACTTTACCCCCCCATCTAGTTATTCAATAAAAATCAAGAAACCTCTTATCTTGCCGAGATATTGCTTAGTTTTTCAAGTATGCCATGGAAACAAAAGACAATTCTAACAATTTACTTAACAATATGTATGCATATCTTCAGTCGTTTTTGAGTTATTGGCATTTTTTGAAAGAAATATTAGTTTTTTCCTCAAGGATAGTAGGCTTTGGAAATAATAGTTTAATTTGAATTTGTTTTCAAAAATCGTATTACAACAACAGATAGTAACAACAAAATAACAACGAATGAAGAGATTTAAATAATTTATTTCAATACAAATGCTCAACTTGTGCACCGTTTTCATTGAGTCAGTCTACAATAGCTTCTGAACAGACTGCGTTGCCCTCCGGATTTCGAAAGGTTCCAAACGATCAAAAGCTCCAACTATCCGCGCGGCATATTCTGTCAACTATTCTGTTATTTTCACCCTAAATTACAAACAAATCAAAGACAACATCATTCGGATAATGTTCCATGATGAAAATTGCACGAATTAATTGAAACAATAAGTTAAAAATGACACAATAGTGGCTAGGTTTGACATTTGGCAATTTTTCCAAAGCCTACTACAAAAATGCCAATAACTCAAAAACGATATGCATACATATTTTTAAGTAAATTGTTAGAATTGTTTTTTGTTTCCATGACATACTTGAAAAACCAAGCAATATCTGGGCAAGATAAGGTATTTCTTGATTTTTATTGAATAACTCGATAGGGGGTGAAGTTAGGTATAGGGAATGCTTAAGTAACTCACCCTAAAATTAAATTTTCTTTCGAATGTCGTTAAAAAAACAGTAGGTGCCGTTCGAAAAAAATCGCTTTTTGACGATTTTTTATTGCGACATTTGAAAATCGCCTGCGCCCATATGGTACAAGATGGGATCACCGATGGGACATTAGGTGTTAGCCTAGACTTCCAGCTAATTGCTTCATCAATTTGCTTTCATAATTTTGAACGGTTTACGAGATACAAATTTGTTCGTAAACTAATACAGCGGCAATTTTTTTCAAAAAAATTGACTTGTATCAAAATCTCTAATGGGTAAGTTAACATAACTTGGGTTGTCTAAACTCAGAATTCGAAGGCCAATCAAATTATGTAATAAAAATTGCAGGTTTCCATTTAAAATAAGAAAGTTGGTACCGACTTTTGGCACACACTGTATAGCTGGAGGTCTGAAAATATTTTAGGTAGAACGGGCATGATCGATAATGGCTGTATACCAAGTTTCAAGTTTGTAATCCAACTGTAAGTTGAAAAATTTCTAACGGACGGCCTACGTGAATCACCCTGTATATTAGTAACATAAACAACAAACTGTCATGTCTGACATGATTAAAAGTGAAAGTTTTGATAACAGAAAAAGAAATATTTTCCTTCGAATTAATTTGGGTCATTATCATTTAACATCTTTTTCTTCGGTTTATATATTTTAGGTGTGAGATTGATTACAAGCTTTTATTTAACTTGCCTTGTTCTTGTGGGTCAAATCTTGCAACTGAATTTTAAAATAGTTATCCCCAACCGATTGAGCTGAAATTTTGCATACACGTTTAGTTTGGATGACAATGCATGGTTAGCTAAATCCAATATGGCAGACACCCAACGATGGCGGACCAGTTATTTTTTATGCATCCTCATGATATGGGTATCAAATGAAAGAGTTTGCTGAGAAGAATACGAAAATAAAATGACGTCACACTAAATTCAATATGGTGGACGCAACTGAATTTTAAAATAGTTATTCCCAACCGATTGAGCTGAAATTTTGCATACCCGTTTAGTTTGGATGACAATGCATGGTTAGTCATTCCAAATCCAATATGGTGGACTCCCAAAGATGGCGGACCAGTTATTTTTTATGCACCCCTATGATATGGGTATCAAATGAAAGGTTTTGCTGAGAAGAATACGAAAATAAAATGACGTCACACTAAATTCAATATGGCGGACGCAACTGAATTTTAAAACAGTTATCTCCAATCGATTGAGCTTAAATTTTGCATAAACGTTTAGTTTGGATGACAATGCATGTGACGTCATTCCAAATCCAATATGGCGGACCAGTTATTTTTTATGAACCCCCATGATATGGGTATCCAATGAAATGGTTTGCTGAAAATATGAAAATAAAATGATGTCACACCAAATTCAAAATGGCGGACGCCCCAATATGGCGGACGCCCCAATATGGCGGACAAAATTTTTTAGTTTTAACACTATAATTTGATCGTATAGAGTATTCGCTCATAAGTTGTATTCTAAGAAATGATGAAGGATAAAATTTGTTAGTATATATTCATGCGTATAAGAAAGCAAATCTCGAGGACATAAAGAAAATGTAAGCTGGATTTAAATAAATCATAACAGTTCGTATATGGAATCAAAATTATTTCATAATTTTTAAAATTGTGTTAATTTATTTTTTCATATTAGTTATTTAGTCGATATTTTTATGTTGGGGGTATTTTTAAATTTGTAATTTAATTTTTCTAATAGAAGTATTGAAACCGCCTCTGTCTGATCCTTTTGCCGCAGAGATTTATTTCATCAAAATTTTTAAACAATCTTACAGTGGCAAAACACCCAACAAACATAGGAAATTAGTTAGTATGTTTAGGTCAAATTCTGCAAGTCAATTTAGAACCGATTAACGACGTCCAATTGAGTTGAAATTTTGCATACACGTGTAGTTCTGATTACAATATAATAATATGGTACCAAAAAGTGTGTTTTTTAGTTTTTTAAACTATAATTTGGTCGGATAGTGTATTCACTCAGACGTTAGATTCTAAAAAATGGCGGAGGATACGGTACTTTTAAGTGAAGACGATGCAATGAATATAAAACTAACTAGAGGAAGCATTATACTCTTCGCCGATTTACTGGACTTTGTGTATAATTGTTACACATTCTATAGAATACTCATTTTTAAAGTTTTTTGTAAATGTTAGTATTAGACATTTTAAATTTTATCATACCAACTTAGTTGGTGGAGCAGTCAGTATGAAATAAAATTAAAAGAAGAACTACATCCAAAACCTAGTGGGTTCCGAGTCAAAAACGTAAGAACTACATCATCACGTGTCATGTGAAAAAATGCAAATTTTTACGATATATGCGATGAGTTGAAGTCATATTTCCACGGTTGGATATTATATTATGAAATATTTATTAGTAAAATATATAAATATATATTAAAATCATTCAAAATATCATTTCATCACATTTCTATTCAATTACAAAAACACAAAAATCAAAAAATATACATATTTTTTTTTTAATTAAAAACTTTTTTATTTACTGATCGATTTTCTTCAAAAATAGTATAGTTCTTCCTCTAGCTAACATTAACTAACTGCTCAGTTTTCAATATAATTGGACTTTTCTTTCTTAAGTTACTGTGCTTAAAAGAAACGAGACGGACGGACAGACGGACATTTTCAAAGTTGTTCAGAATTCGTTTACTAATACAATAATATGAACATTTTTTGCCTACGAGCCATATTTTCAGTTTTAGGAATGTGCCTATCAATATGCAATATGCACTTCCCTTTCGTATTTACGAAGAATGTAATAATTAAGACGTGACTAAAAATTTAAAAATGAAATTATATGTAAAAAAAACTTTTTAAAAACAAGCTTTTACTATTATTTAGGTGTACTAAAACGAAAAAAAATTTAATTGTCTTAAAAGCTTGTTACGTGAATAAAAACAAATACTTACTTAGGTAGTTACAATTTCTGACAAACAAAATCAATGCGTGTATGAACTTCTCGCGCGCGATAAGCTTTTAAGACAATTAATTTTATTTTTTTCGTTTTAGTACTAAATAGTAATAAAAACTTGTTCTTAAAAAGTTCTTTTTCCATATATTATAATTTTATTTTTCTATCATTTTTTTATCTTTAAAGTTCTTTTAAAATGAAAAACCATTTAAAATATCACCACCAAAATGTAATGTAATGTAATGTGAATTATTTAGCAATGTCTTCTAGTTTGATGCGAATTGTTTGTAAAAACTGACGTGTTCACGAATCAGAAAGAAGACAAAATTCGAAGTATCAAAAATAGTCAAAAAGTGCAAAAAACATTTTTTTTTGGAAGAGAGACCAGTTCGTACGCCAGAAAATGATTTCAGATTTATCCCAGAGTTAGTAATAAATTTTGTTTCACAGAAATTCGAGTTTCGAAATTAAAAAATTATCTAATTTTTCATAGGCAGATAATAATTTTAAACAATTAACTGTCTTTTTTACTTCCCTCGCTTACCGTATTGTAAAAGTGAAAAATCACTCTCAGACTATGTAAATTTCTAATATTTCAATTCCGTCTGTCTGTCTCTATGTGTGTCTGTCGGCCTGACGTCTGTCTTCTTGTTGACGCTATATCTAAGAAACTATTTGATGGTGAAAAATAAAACTTAGTAGGTAGTTGACGTTATTGCCAACGAAGAAATGGGATATCCTTTTAGTGAATCAATAAAAAAAATCGCTGCCTAAGGAATCACTACTTCCACAACCAGATTTCCTATTCAAGTCTCTTAGAACGAAAAAGCTGGATTGCTATATTTGCACAAGTAGAGCATAATTTATATATATTATTATAAAAAAATATGAAACATATATAGTTATACGATTTTTAAAGGTTCAATATAATTTTTAAAAAAGATTCAAGAGACAAAAAATATTTAGAAGGCCTTAATACATACATACGTCTGAATTTTTTCAAATTTTTAAATTACATATTTTTAAAGTACTACAATTTCAAAGGAAGAGGTAGTTTTTCATGTTTTTCAGAAAAAACTCGGTGAAAACGCACTTTACAGAAAAGTTGTAAATAAAAAAAGTCTTGTATTTCGATGATACATTCACTTGAATTTTTCTGATTTTTTTTTAAACTTTTACATTTCCCCTCCCCCACTTTTAGGAACTTTAGAGTGGCCATATCTCGAAAAATATGCATTTTTCGAAGAAATTCACAAAAGTAAAAACATCTTATTTTGGGCCAAAAAGGTTACGTATATTGTTTATTTTTTTCATTTTTGACTTAATTCCGCAAGTTACGGGCCCCGTGATAAAAGAGGTGTTTTCTGCCACTTCCAATCATTTCCTACACTAATCTTTTTTTTCAACTTTTTTATTAACGTCATTACAAACACATTAGAGATTTTGACCAATTTAGCGCTTCGTTGACTGGACTATATTTATGCATTGACTTAGTGTAGGAAAGATATTTAGTAAATGTGTTCATAAAGTATTTTCCTGTACTAAATTAAAAATGTATGTAAATCAGGCAAAACTGTAGTATATTTTCAAAACTGTTACTTGGCAACGTAATTCTGCGGAGAATGTCCTAAGTGGAGCTTCTCCTCTGCAGTGCACTTCCTGTTTACCACAATTAATAAGCATAATGTATGTTATGTATAATTACAAACTTCAGACGCTGTTACTTATCAATTTATCATGCCCAAGAATTGTTTCACTCTAGTATAGCTTTTCTAAAATATGAATATCGTAAATATTAAACTTAAAGTTAGTTTTTCAGGGAAACAAATTCGAAATTATGTAATAGGAGTTTGTAAGAAAAAGCTTTGTTTTATAAATTAACAACAAAATACAGAAAATTTTTAATACGTAATTCATCATCTCAGGTGTTATGTGGTGGTAACTGTATCTTAGATATATTAATAATTAGAAAAGTTGGAAAAACATTAGCACTCTAAGGCATATTTCGAACGATTCATACCATTTGCCGCGAGCCAAAAACCAAAACCAAAACCAAAACACAAAAGAAAAAAATAATTATTAGAAAGGTGATCAGAGCTGTGCCGAGTACCAAAAAAAAGTACTTGCAAAAATTCGAGTACCAGTACCCGATTCATTTTACTTATGAGTACAATACTCGTAAGTATTTTATTAATAAGAAAGTATAAGTACGAGTAATACTGGCAAAATCATCATAAATTCGAGTAACGAGTACGAGTACCCATAACCATTAAAATAAGTTAATATTTTCTCTTCATAGTCTTTAGATAGAACTTTTTAACTATATAGATAAGAACAGATAGACACTCAGTCAAGTTTAAAATAAAATAAAACCTTTTATTTAATAGAACAAATTTAACGAAATAGCCATTATGTATTATGGTTCACAGAAAATAAAAACATTATTATTTATAACATAGGCATAGGACATCTCACTTTTTATTAGCAGAACTTCATAGAAGACCTCATTTTGAAATAAAAGTCTCTTCAAACGTTGCTCCTTATTATCATTTTTGTAAATAATCGCTCATAAAAAGATTGTGATATTGCTGCGAATGACTTAGTATTTCGTAGCAAATAATTCAATACTGAAAATCATCACCTATCTATTATATTATGTCTAGTGGCGAAAATAGCGAGGTATTTATGATTTATTTTAATAATAAAAAATGATCGCCGAATTGAAATTTTCCACACATTTTCAAAAAATATGAAATGGCATTCAATGTTATCCCGAAAGTAAATAAAATAAAATAAAATAAAATAGTAAATAAGACAATGTAAAATCATGATTTGGCTTCTAATCAGTATTGTTGCTTTTTCTTGAAAATTTCAATTCGGCGATCATTTTTTCTTAAGTTTGATGAATAGTAAATATCTCTAAATCTTTGTATCTTCTCAATTGGTAATAATAGGCAATCAATGGTTTTCAGTATTGAATTATTTGCTCTCAAAGAAGTCATTCGCAGCAATATCACGAATTTTTTTGCGAGCAGTTATTTTAAAAAATAATAATAATAAAAACGTATTTACAAATACAATGCCCTGTGTCACACAAACGAAGCATCTTAGGATCGATGATTATGGACACTTTTATTCTCAAAGGTCTTTTACCTAATGAAGTCATGCTAATAAAAGGTGAGACACCCTGTATAATATCAAATATATATAATGTACACTGCTGAGCTGACGACAGATGACAATTGACTAGTAAGTGCCTGAGCCCAGAGTGGTAAACTAATGACTGCACATTAAAGTAAACTAAATCTCTGAGACTACTGTACCAGGAATAGAGGGGGTTGAGTACTCGTGAAAAGTAACAATTTTTGACGAATACTTTGTACGAATAATTTTTAATGTGCTGCAAATACGAGTATTAAGTCCTCTAAACCGAAAAGTACTTACGAATAATTAAAAAAGAGTACTTTTAGTACTCGAGTACAAAATACGAGTAAAGTATCCGTGTACTCGCCCAGCTCTGAAGGTGATATCGTTTGAGTCGCAGAGGCTTGTAACATGTGTGCTAAGGGCCTAACTCAGCTCTAGTTGGTGATTAGGATAGGTTTAAAGTTTATACTACCAAAAAAATTAACATAGTACCAGGCATTCAAATATTTGTATAGAGAGGCGCCACTAGCAGAAAAAAACCTGCAACCTAGCTAAAAGGCTCCCAAAATTATCAAGGGACCCAAACACTATCTCTCCATAAACTACTTGTTTCAAAATGTACCAATGAAGTTTTAAGTATGTTGGTATGTTTTATGTTGTATGTTTTACCAGGGCGAATTTAAGAAAACACTATTCTTCAATTAAATTATGAACAATAAATTTATTCATTCAATTGGTGAAATATATAAGTGATAGCTAGAGTATGTATACAAATTTATCTCATATATATAATTTTAATAATAAATGTTAAGTTCGCGTCTGTCAAATAGACAGCTATTAAGTAGCTATTACCTATTGAAATAAAAGATAATAATTATAAAGTAATTAAAAAATCCACAAAACAGCCCGGATTTAACACCTTTACTTGCATTTTCGTGGAAGTATTTAAAAGACAAAATGAATTATAACCATAAAATAGTTATAAAATATTGCTAATCTCAGAATTTTATTTTTCTTCTTATAATGTGTCAAACTTTTAATGTCCGATATGTTAAGAAATATTACAGCTAGGACTATCATCCCTTATGTATTTGAAAAAAAAATCTAAAAGAATATGTAAAAATATACAGCGTTTTACATTTAAAAAACAACCTTCATTGTTATATGTTTATGTTTTATATCACGTGACCTATGCAAGCAATTGTTTTTTTTTTAATTGCATTTAAAAAATAAATAATACAACTCTACAACTTTTATACGAAACTTTTTTTATTTACAATCATAACAGAAATAAAAAGAGTCAATATATAATGAATAACACTGTACATGATTGTTATTGGTCCTCACTTTTTTGAGGGAAATGTGAATGAAGCAGTCTTCTTGGATTTTAGGCAAAATACGTTTCCACAAATGATCGAGGATATTCCTGATTATATTACAAATAGTATGTGGTAACAACTTGATGGTGCACCACCAGATTTTATTAGAAATGTTTGTCAGACCATTAGTAACCAGTTTATTGAAAGGCGGATAGGAAGAGGAGGTCTGATATTTTAATAAACTGTTAAGTTATATCTAATTTATTTTTTTATGAAATTATGTTAGGTTCCATTGCATGGCCGCCTAGGTCACCCGCCCTGACTCATATGGATTTTTTCTTTGGGAATTTGTCAGACGTTTATAAACGACTCTAGAAGATATAATGGAAAGAATTCGTCAGTGTTTGATATGTTATACAATATAAGGCGTTAATTTATCAAGAGACTTCAATGTTGGGTGAATCAAAATGGTGGACATTTTGACCAATTGTTAGGCTAGTTTAAACATCGTGAAAAAAATATTTCCCAAAAACCGTTCAAGAGAAAGTGTATGATATAAAAATGTGAGAAATTGCATGTGTTATTCATCCAAAATTATTGGCATTCCATTTAAAAAAATTGAAAAAAAATGTAAAACAAAAGACTATACTAGATTTTAATGCTAAAATAAAGAGCACCTTAATTTACGCAAAAATTATTTGAAATAATCATATCTCAAAAACCGTTTGGTATAAAAAAGAAACGCTGCCCAAGGAATCACTACTTCCACATCCAGATTTTCTATCCAAGGCTCTCACAACGAAAAAATTTTGTATATGGAAATAATTGTTTATGGAACTTTAATAATATAATATTTGAAATCGTCTACCCAAAAAACCCATGAAACGATATCCCACATCGGTAATGGGATATCGTGGTGGTGATAGGGGGGTGCTAGTGGGGGTCGATGAATTAAAAAAATATTTTGAGGTTTTTAGTTCTTGTACACACACTAAATCACATTTTTTTTCATCCTCTTCAATAATGGGGTGGGGGTGGTAATGGGGGTGGCTAATGCCAACAAATTTTTTGAGACCTTAGCTTCTCTTGTATGTATTAAATACCAATTTTATTATACTTAAAATCTCTACATTTTATGATATTCTAAGCTCATTTGAACAATAAAAATTTTCAAAAATTTTTTGTCGTTACTATACTTCCACTGGATGTGGAAGTAATATAGTGTATGGTATTAAAATGAGAAAAATAATAATTAAATATCAAGAAATGTAAACAAATATTTTGGATACCCGGTAAAACAATAATATATTTCAAAAATGTTTTTCAGTAAATATATCATTATCAAATAACATCTTACATTTTTAGAAAAAAAGATTAATAAACCGCGGAGATATGGCAGGCAAAATAATGTTTGTAAATTGCCAAAAACAAAAACAGGTAACTTAACTTGACAACGCTGTATTCAATTGGCAAAATATTTTAGAGTGTAGTACAGGACCTTTGGAGGCTTGACTGGTGCCAAAAAATATAGGATGTTCCATTTAAAAAAATTATACATTCTTGTGAAAATCGTACTTTGTATAACTGAAAATAATTTTGCGATGTAGTAAAGATGTAACATTTTTATAAAGTAAACAAGTTTTTAAACAAGTTTTATTATAAAGTTAACCGTTTTTGCACAATCTTCCGAGGGAGCACTAACTGGACACCTTATGTATTAAAGGTTCCACATTTTGGATTGAGCATCATATAACGTATCTCCTACCTCAACTATCTGGGAGCAGTTGTATAAATAACTGGTCAACAGTTCGTGTATTTTACCTTTAACACTCCTTGTTCCAGAGTTTTTCTAGTCAGGTTTTGTGACGTTCGTGCCGAACGTCTTAGCAAGATCAGTAAAAACACAAACGCAAGGCAAAGTTTGATCAACGTGCCATGTATTTTTCCAACTAATTTTGAAATTTCGCCGTCAGTTGAAGATCTCTCATGAAAACCAAATTATTTGTTTGACAATAATTTAATTTTTTTTTACGAATTATTCCAATTTTTCTCTGATTACGCCGAGGATTTTTGAAATATGCGTCGACAGAGAAATCGGTTTATAATTTACTACTTCTTGTTCATCTACACTTTTACAGACATCTTATAATCGCTGTTTTTATCAAACGTATTATTAATTATATGACCATTTGGTGGAGCTCTTACATAAATAAATAAATAAACTCATATTTATTTCCAACAGGTATAAATACCCAATTACAGGAAACATAGTGTATATGAATTAAAAAAGAAACAATAATACGAATTACAAAACTACAATACAAATATATAAATAAAAGAAATACAAAAGTGTAAAGAAAAGAAAGAAAAAGCATAGTATGATGGAATATATTATTAAGTTACATAATTTTACAGAGTTCATGGGAGGAACCAGAAAACAAAGCTTATTAACAAGGGACGAACAGTCAATTATTTGCAATATTGTACACCAAAGAAAGAGCAATGCAATTCCTTTTACTTCTACATCCAATGCAAGTATATTAACGACAAAAAAATTTTTGAAAATTTTTATTGTTCAAATAGGCTTAGAATATCATGAAACGTTGTGATTTTAGGTTTGAGCGACAAAAAAATTTCTGTCTGTCTGTCTATCTGTCGGTCTGTCTGTCTGTAACTTTTTTTTGTGCGCACGTTTACTCTGGAATCGTTTAAGATATTGACTTGAAATTTGGTACACGTATGTACTTTAACGGGATCTAGAATTAGATTATATTTTCATCTTATTCCGTCGAAGGGTTGGGGGGTAAAATGGGGTAAATAGGGGGGTAAATAGGTAAATCAAGCAGATAAGAGTCCATAAAATTGGTATTTGGTGTATACAAATTTTTGGCATCAGCCACCCCCATTACCACCCCTATCCCATTATTAAAAAAAATTGTGATTTAGTGTGTGTATAAGAATCAAAAGCCTCAAAATATTTTTTTACTTCATCCACCCCCACCCCACTACCGTGTGGGGTATCGTTTTATGGGTTTTTGGGGTAGGCGAATTCAAATATTATATTATTAAAGTTCTATAAACAATTATTTCCTCACACAAAATTTTTTCGTTATGAGACTTGGATAAAAAATCTGGATGTGGAAGTAGTGATTCCTTGGGCAGCGTTTTTTTGCTTAGTGAAATTATATGAAACATATCTAATAAAAGTGCATTGTCGGTGCCTCGTGGAGGACAAAAATCATTTAATTTAAAAAACACAAATTTAAGAAATTTCCTTTGTATAAATTCAATTAATAAAATGGAGTTTTGGTATATCGGAAACCATATGAGTGCCGTGTGTTCTAGTTTTGATCGAATATATGTAAAATATAATAATTTTAAGCTTTCATCATTTGAGAAACAGCTCCAATTTCTAACAAAGAACCCGAATAACTTAGATGCTGATTTGGTCATTTGATTAATATGGTTAGAAAAACTTAGCTGACAGTCAAATATAACACCGAGATCCTTAAATTCGAGGGGAAAATTATTAATACGATAATCAAATTTTATGGAGTTTTGCCTACGAGTAAATGTCATTATCTTTTCTTTATTTAGTAATATTTAGCTTAATGAAATTGTTGGAACACCATACAGAAACGTTATTTCAGTCAGTTTGTAAATTAGCACAGTCGTGATAATTCTTTACGCTTCCATAGATTCTGCAAAAAGTAGCTGGCGGCAATTGATTGTTGACGTTATAATCATTTATAAAAATTAAAAACATCAAAGGTCCCAGGTTTGAGCCCTGTGGAACACCTGACGTAGCTAAGTAATTTCGAGACCTGCGACCACCGTGTTCTACCAACTCTTCCCTAAAAAACAAGTAGGACGTAAAAAGCAAGATCAAGGTATCTGAGAATCCGAAGGCTTTTAACTTAGACACATATACCTACATACAAAACACCCTGTATAGAGTTAAGGAAACGTCCTATTAAAACTGGTATCAAAATTTCAACTAAATTCGTACAGTAATCGTTCTATTTAAATTATTATCTATTAAAGTAGAATTCTGGCATTAAAATATGTAAATTATCACTCTAAAGGAAATTACAAAAATGCAAATTTCAGAAGAGTATTTTTCTGTCTGCTATCTGACAAACAGTTATTTCTCCATTGATTAATGTTCGTGGTTATAAAATAAACTTCAGGCGGAATAAATGTACAAATTATGGGCCGTGTTGGTGTTAATCTGATTAAACCAACGAATTTTAGACGGTGGTAATGTTGCTCGCCTTTATTCGCGACTTGATAGATGGAGATGGAATCAAGCAATGCGTGTCTACAAATTTATTTCCGTTTGGCATATATCTTCGAAATCAAGAATAACGAATAACATTTAGAAGTCAGCCAGACTTAATGCACTTTAGATTTTAACACATTGTTGTACTTTGATTGTATTCTTTTTTGGTCGTGCTGCTTTGAACACTGTTAGCATCACTCTTTTGGTGACAAGTTCTTCAAGTTCTAGTAAATAACTATACCCAAACAGCAAAATATATACATACTAGCTCTAAATCTGGGAAATTGGAAAGGTTAGAAGGAAAACTCAAATGAATATTGTCGTAAAGTTCAGGAAAAGACTAACTCTCATTATTCTCTCTCTTCTCTCATTTCTCATGATAGCCTAATAGTTTACCAGTTAATCCGAGTAAACTGTTTTAAAAAAGCTAAAAATTTATAGATTGATGATTCACTACTAGTTAAATAGGTAGTCAATGATCCGACTGCCATGTACTTCTAACCAAAAAAAATCGCCTGGCAATTTTGTTTTGTATTTCAGTGTATTTCAAATGAAGCATGTTAAAATTTTAAGTTTGTTACTGCACCTTAGTTACAATTTTTGTAGTTAATTTATTTAACGTCAGCCTCTTTCCGCTACCAAGGCGATACACATTGGGGTTTTTCGTAGTTAGTAGTCCCAAAAACGCCTAGAGCCTATCAAAGTTGTTCAATACAAATATATTTTTTTTAATTTTCCTTAGAAAATTTCTAAATGATCCCTACACTCTGCATTAATAGAAGTTGGTTTATATTTTGATATAAGCAATAAGAAATCAAAATAATTTTAATTCAATTATTTATTATTAACAATTTCCTGGCTAATTTCTGTGTAGGTATATCATAGAAAAAATAAAAATAAATGAGAAATGTAAAAAA
Source organism: Rutpela maculata (assembly GCA_936432065.2). Lineage (NCBI taxonomy): Eukaryota > Metazoa > Arthropoda > Insecta > Coleoptera > Cerambycidae > Rutpela > Rutpela maculata. Next base: position 102,322,053 of record OW386291.2, read on the forward strand.
CACATGGACTGTTATTCATAGGCATACCGCTCACAAAGTGTGATTTTCTCAAAAAGTGGAATTATCACATTTGTCACAAATTTTAACTTATACTATTTTTTGGACGGCTAACGATGTAAAAAATTGCTTTATATAAATTAGATGCGATTGACCTTTCTGAATAAAATTTATTAATTAATTTATTTATTATTAATTCATTTTATTTTGATTTCTTATTGCTTATATCAAAATGTAAACCAACTTCTATTAATGCACAGTAATTTTTATCAAAAAAGCTCGTGACGGATCGTTTAGAAATTTTCTAAGAAAAAAAAATATTTGTATTGGTCAGTGGTCATTGATAGGTTCTAGGCGTTTTTGGGACTACTTATTACGAAAAGCCCCAATATTCGATAGACCGATGCATTGTGGTCCGAAAAGAGTGACAGTTATCAGCAAAAATCCTGTTTTTTTTTTTCGTGTAAAATCAGCTGTACCCAAGGGCGGATCCAGAAAGGTTACTGGGGGAGGGGGCACTAACATTTTATGTTAAACTAACAATTTTTTTGTATTGTAGAAAATTGTATTTCAGTTTTTAAATTCAGTTATTTATTTTGGTTATCAATCAATATGGATAAGATAAAACCGCCGTGAATCAGTGGTTTTTTATTATTTTTTTTATGTCTTACAAGAACATTTTAAAGACTTTCAGACTAAAATCAGGTTTTTGTCCGTTTTTTTTTATTTTCGGACCACCGTGCTATGCCAGGATGCCAGATACCCCCCGCCTGAAAATTTTGCCGAACGTTTTCTCTGTCGAAGAGTAGGGATTTTTTATTTGCCTAACATTTAATAGATAAGGGACCAACTACTTTACATTCTCTCCGAGGGGTGGTATATCCACTACGTAATCCTCGCCTCAAATTACATAGCTTCTACGTATACGCTGATCATGTGGCTGAAAGGTGAAAGCTGAAAGGTCGAGATTGCTGTGTTTCCCCAGAACTACTAACCGCGCTGAACGTTGCTTCACTGTAAGTATCGAAATACATTTACAGTCAAGGCGACTCTACGCTCGCCCCAAAATTATTTTTAAAACTTTAATAATTTAAGGGGAGTAGGCCCACTAGGCCGCTGATTTTTCATGATAATATTAAATCATCTATCTACAAATCTTTAGCATTTTTAATACACCTTAATCGGATTTTTTTGTATTTTTTTTTTAAATAAAAAAAATAGTTAAGTTGATTAATTTTCTGGAAAAAACTAGATTTATCATAATTTTCTTTTAGAGAAAAAAATAATTAATGGACTTAATGTTAAATTGAGCCCATGAACCAATTGCTTCAAGGCAGAAAATAATATTGAAAATTTTACAATGATTTATTGGTTAAAGGTATGTCAGAGGTATAATATTAATAACATAATGAGATCAAAATATAATCTAATTCCAGAGCTCGTTATAATAGTATGTCTACCAAATTAAAAAAAAAAGAATTAATGGCGGCGAACAATAGTATTTGATATGTGCATAATATAATTTTTAAGGAATAGACCTGCTTCACGTGTAGTAAGAAATATACAGTCTGGAGACACCCTAAAAAGTAATAAATGAAAAAATGTGTAGGAGAACAATAATATTTGACATGCATTTAACACGGTCAAGGAAAAGAACCTGCTGCCTTTTTAGTGGAAATTATACGTGGCTGTGTCTGTACAATAATAGTTAATTAAGAAGCGGTGGGAAACAATATTAGGAATGTAAATAACATTATTGTCGATGTGGAAATCTGCTGCAAATAATTCAAATCTGGTTTTCCATAAGTATTCTCCTCGAGAGCAGGTTTGAAGAACACAACTCCTGGATAGTCTTACCTGACTTGAAAGTGAATAATTTTTGATATTAAGAAGTCTCTAGAATTTTTAATGTCAAGAATTTTTTTCTGAAGTGTCACAGAGCACGAGAAAGGTTGAGATTCTGAGTTGATCCTTTTATTATTGCGCACTTGACATGGCGCGTAATTTAAAATTTCCAAAGGCAGATGATGTTATGAGGACTTACCATTGTTACGCACTAATCTAATCATGAACTATACAATACTGAGCTATTGTTAAAACGATTATTATCAGTAGGAAACTTCTGATAGATCAGGGTATTTTTTAACATAAAAATTGGACAATATTTATGTATATTGTGAATGCTTATTGCAAATGTTTTTAATTAAATGTTGGCGCCTTTTATCAAAAATGCACCTATACTGTGAGGCAAACCATTCAACGTCGACAGAATTAACTTGCACGTACTTATACAAGGAGATTGAGAAAGACTGAACGTGCCGCTCCCTAAAGATTGTTTTTGTGCCGCCTACATACTGCATACATATGTACTATTTTCTGGTACTTTCAACATTTTCACGTTGGCGACAGTAACCTTAAATATAGTCAATTACAGTATTTACACAAAATGCGAGTTTCTTTATTAACTTGCCACACAAGTGACAGTGAACTGATTGCGTTGAAAAACACTGATTTATTAGTCAGAAAGGGAAATAAATGATAAATCAAACACAAACTAATAATAATGACATTCACGAAAATGACAGACGTCAGATTGGTAACAGTGACTAGCAACATAGGATATTAGTTTTAATAATGTATGTAGAATAGAAATCAATTTTGATAATTTTAGTGACTTCCGTGTGACGTCACGTTTAGTCTTTCTCGATCTCTCGGTAGTTTGTGAACTTTTACAGTAACATCACATTTTGTCTTGTGTAGAAACGTCTACTTCTTTGCAGTTGAAAAGGTTCATTATTCTGCGACTGTCCATAAAACGCATTTCGCATATAGTGTGCAGGGGTTAATCAAGGCGTCAGAACATGTAACATAGTGAGGAGGAGTTCATTTCATACTTCACGTGAGAAATATGTTTCCAATTTAATTGCTATCGGAACGCTGTGTGGCATTTCAATATAAATGAAGATTGTCCTACAGCAATTTTATATAGTTTTAATCATAAAAAAAAATACGAAAATCATCATATTTAAGCTAAAAATCTGGGCATTAAGGAGGGAGGTTCATAATGTACGTGGTTAAAGTGAATCTCATAAAAAAAAATTAAAATGAGATATTATTATTATTATTATTGTTATTATTATTATTATTTACCAACAAATTCATTTCATTTGAATACGGCTTTGCGAGATTACCTAGAGTAGGCAACAATTTCATGAAAGACAAGGATAAAGTGAAAATTTCTTATGGTATTTTTCACTACATTCTACCTATTACGGTTTATTATTTTTTTATAACAAACGAACAAAATTTAATTTATATTTATTTTTATTCATCACAAAAATTTCGATGTTATCATACATTTGGAGAGCACTTTATGTATCTGAACTCGATTTAAAATTAAATGAATAAACAAAACTTTAATTACCATCGGCCGGGTATTTTACAAATAACAGTTTGATTACTTAATTTCGTTGTTTCCTGTAGTGTTTTAATTAATATGGATTTAAATTTTATATATTTATACTCATTTTATATACTAAACTAGTCAAATTCGCTTTTTTGTACCGTATGGAAACAGCACCTTCAAATTAGGCTTTGCGATACCAGTTAGCTGGTTATTCGGATAATGGAAAAACACGTCATGATAATTACCGGTTATTTTATCTTTTTACCCGTTATTTCGGTAAATTCTGGACTTATATGTGACGTATTCAACGTTTCTGTTCATATAAGTCCCAGAATATCATTTTAATGGGTGAATGTGACAATTTTGTTTGAAATAAAACGTAAATTGTCAAGAAGTTGTCAAGTAATTTGTAATTTCTTTTTTGATTTCTACGTGTTCCGTATATTTTCTGCAAAATTCAATGTTTTGTAATTTTGATGAATCTTCTTTGTTTTTTATGCTACACAAACAAACAAGAAATCATTTGAAAGTTTAATTAATTATTTTTAACTTTTGTCTTTACCATTTTTGACGCAAGTGTCACTTCATCAGTTTCTACATTAATTAGATAAAAAATAATTCATCATCAGTTTTAAGTTCTATTTTTGGTCGCTGCTATTTTTTTCTACAATATTTATTGAAATATTTGCAAGAAAAACAAACCTTTTACGTTTTATCGAAAATACATATACAGGATGTTCCACTTAATACCCCCGGTGCCATTTTCTCGATAAATAAAAGAGATATTTGAATTATGTAAAAGGTTCACTAGAATATATAAATGATACAAGTTTTAAGTAAAAACGGTCATTTTACAAATTGAAGTATAAATGGCGTTGCGACGCAAAGAAATTATTTGATCCTAGGAACGTTGAAATGATGTGCAAGTGATGATACATTACATTCTGAGCAACTTTTATAATACGAGCAATTTTCGAAAAATCACTGGTTCTCGAGATATTCGATCTTCAATATAATTTTTCTTAAATATAGAAATAGTCATAATATTTTTAACATGTATTTTAGACGATAAGTCCTTTGGGACATTTTTCATAGTAAATCAAGCTGATTTAGATGGTAATGCAACATAATTATTTCAATACACAAAATAACTTTTTTTTCAAGTTATTTGGAAATTAAAAATGTTGCCATTTCTGTTTATTGTGTATTGTCTAATTTTTACGTCATGTTTATGTTATATGTTCGATTAAATTTTACACTGTAAACTGCAGATATATGAAAAAAAAATGCGATTTTGGTTTCTTGAAAAATTATATTGAAGTTCAAATATCTCGAAAACCAGTGATTTTTCGAAAATTGTTCATATAATTCTTCATCTAATACACCTCGTTTTATCGGTCCTAGGATCAAACAATTTCTTTGCATCGCAACGCTATCCATACCTCAATGTGTAAAATAACCATTCTGACTCAAAACCGAAGTCACTTATTCTAGTGGATACCTCCTACAGAATTCAAATATCGCTTTTTGTTATCGAGAAAATGGCGCCTGGAGTTTTAAGTGGAACACCCTGTATAGTTTAAAGTGCATTTTTTTTTTCTAAAACAAGTGCTGTAAATCATTGAGAAATTTTGAGCATCTAGGTCATGCTATATATCATCTAAAAACAGCATTTGAAATTCTTTAATTTAAATTACTGGCTAATTACAGTAAGAATATGGCGACGCCTTTATTAAAAGAGGAGGCAATTTTTTTTTGCCCCAACGAATTTGCGTTTTATGCCACAACAACAGGCAAAAAATCTTTTGAAAGCTACATTAATAATCTTTTGTTTTGGTCACTGGCATTTGTGACGTAAGTTTCTGAGATATTTAACAAAAAATTGTCCTCAGTTTATAAACTTTTTAATTGCTCTTTAGCATTTTTTCTCTAAATATGGTACTTTTTGAGTTATTGAACGAAAACTGTTTTGAGATAACTTTCTTTCAAGCTAAAATCGCAATTTACATGTCATTATAACATCAAGGCTATCAAATTATTTGAGAAATTGCTTAGAACCTTTTTTTGATTTGATTCTCTTTGAGTTCCAATGGTTATTTTTTTTGTTCCGTTTTCTATTTAATTGTAAAAAAAACAGAATTAATTCATATGACACTATTTCTAAATTAAAACGTCTAGTTATTGTACTATACGTTTTTCAAAAAGAATTAATAAAACCGCTGCCCAAGGAATCACTACTTCCACATCCAGATTTGCTATCCAAATCTCTCACAACGAAAAAATTTTATATGTGGAAATAATTTTTTATGGAACTTTAATAATATAATGTTTGAAATCGTCTACCCCAAAAACCCATAAAACGCAATCTCACATCGGTAGTGGGGTGGGGCTAGTGATATGGGGGTGGCAGTGGGGATGGATGAAGTAAAAAAAATATTTTGAGGCTTTTGGTTCTTGTACTCACACTAAATCACATTTTTTTCACCCCCTTTTACAATGGGATGAGGGTAGAAATTGTGGAAATTTTTTTTTAGACATTAGCTTCCCTTGTATATACTAAATACCAATTTTATGGACTCTTACCTGCTTGATTAATCTGTTCACTCCCATTTACCACAATTTACCCCCAAACCCTTCAATAAGATGATAATATGGTCTAGTTCCAGACCTCGTTAAAATACATAAGTGTACCAAGTCAATATCTTAAACGGTGCCAGAGAAACCGTGCACACAGAAAAGTTACAGGCAGACAGTTAGACAGACATTTTTTTCATTTGCTCAAACTTAAAATTTCAACGTTTCATGACATTCCAATCCTATTTGAATAATAAAAGTTTTTAAATTTTTTTTGTCGTTACTATACTTCCAGTGGATGTGGAAGTAAAAATGGCGTTGTGTGTGGTTATAAAATAACAAAGAATTTGATGAAGTAACTAATTAACTACCCCGTTCGTAAAGTTGAAAAACAATGTAATTTTTTTGAAGCTGTAAACAGTACTTTTTGTATTGTTTAGATAACATCTAAATGTTTTCAGACTGATTAGGTTAATTTAGACACTTTAAGTAATTGGTTACGTGAGATTATTGTGGCTATAACAAAGCCAATCTTTATTTAATATTGTCTAAATATTAGTTGGGGCCTCGGTTGGGGCATTATCTTAGTTTATATTTTTCCTGCTGGGTTTTTAAAAGGTAATAATTTTTACTTGAAGCAATTTTTTAAGGTATAAATTAGTTTAAATTTTAATACATTAGCTGACTTACTCCATATTATCTTCATTATTATAATCAATTTATAAAAATTTTAATCTAAATACTACGGAGCCCACCCTAAGTGTCCGGGCAGCCCCCCCCCCCATCCTTGGGGACAATGTTGTTCATAAAAATTAAAGAATAAGGAACAATTTTGGTCATGTCCCTAAAAAAAGATTGGGTGAACTTTCAAAATGGCGTCCGTTTAAAAAAAATTGCAAATATTGTTTTTGTCATTTAACACAAACACTAAAGTTATATTATACGCCTTACAATAATTGTCACAGTTATTTCCGCTAAGTGATTTACCAATATATAAATTCCCATGTTTTCCTAATTTTTTACTCATTTATCTGGAAAATGGTAACTTCTATCAAAATATTGTATAGGAACAAAATTTTAGAAAATTTTAAGCACGTTGTTTCTGTGAAAGAAGTTTTTGTTCATCTTTTTTAATTTTTGTGTTAAAGTTTTTTTAACATATGGCCGCCATTTCGAAAGTACAGCCAGTTTTTTTTAGGTCATGTCTTAAATTGTTCCTTAGGCTTTAATCTTTATGAAAAACATTGTCCCCAAGGATCGGGGGGAGGGGGGGGGGGGGTGTACACGTACAGCTAGGAGGACTCCCCGACTAAAACCTCACTTAAATTATTATATTTTCAAAATCAGCTTCTGTTACTTATCTAAAACAAGTATGCTATGAAGCTGCCTTATAAAAACAACATTATCATTTACAAAACAAAATATTAAAAAACACAACTATTAGTTAACAGCAAATTATCGATCCACAACGGACAACAATAAATACTGTTCTTTGTTTTAATACTCATATTCAATAGTACCTATATAAGAAATTTGGTTAGGTAAAACGAATAATGACCGTTTTCAAAAGAGGGTTAGAATCTAACAAACGTTTGCATTGTGTATAGTAAAATTTAACACACTTACCAGTGCGGCAACCATGTTTTAAATAACTTCTACAGAACCCGACCAGGCACAATAATTTACCAAATTCACACAAAATTATTCCAGAATTATTGAATATTAACGAAAATATTAATCACAAATACATCACAAACCCGCAATCATTATAAGTTGACTGACTACCCGTCATTTGTTTCTATTTCATGCGAGCATTATTGACTAGCCTACTAAGTTTTTGCTCACAGAGGTAATCTTATTTTCGTTGAATGAAAACATCATAATGTTACCTAAAAAGCGTCTTTATCTCTCTTTCGCCGTGTTTTCTATTTATTATAATAAACATAAATGCGGTGCAATATCGTGTGAATATTTGAACTATACTAGAGTATGTAAATTATTTTACAGTATAGCTAGGAGACTGGAAATTGGAGAATTGGTACAGCTTTCGGTAAAACGCCTTAAGCAAAGCAAAAATTTGAAAATATGACAGATTTTGTTCCTGAATAAGAAATAAGAGCAGAAATCATATAATATACATATTTTTAATATGTTCCACAAAAATTCAAGACGTACCAAGTAGGGAATAATAATGAATTTTGATAAAACTAAACAACTGAATTTAGAACATTCACGTTATTAGCGGCAACATAAGAATAAAAACAAAACTTAATGAATCTTGCATCAGGGGTGAAAAATAAAAGTAAAAACTCTACACTCAATTTAATTGGGGTTAGAAGTCCAAATATTCCCTAAAAAATAATTTGTAAATTGAAGAATAGCAGTAGAAGAAACATATTTCCAAAAACCTTTGGTTTAGAACCATTATAGGCATTTCTTTAAAAACTATCCCCTGCATATTTTATAGTTAGAAGTCTGGTTATTTAATTAGATATTCAATTAAGGCCACCAAAGGAAACAAATAGAGGTGAATATCAAACTTACCTGTAAAAGCTACACGTTACGTATTTTACTTAGAGTGGAAATAACGAAAGAACAAAAGTGTTTTTTTTTTTCAGATAGGCTTAGAATGTCATGAAACGTCGAGATTTTAAGTTTGACCAAAAAAAAATTTCTGTCTGTGTCTGTCGGTCTTTGTCTGTCACTTTTCTTGTGCTCGCGATTACTTTGCAACCGTTTATGACACTGACTTGAAATATGGCACTCCTGTGTATTATACTGAGATCTACTTAGAACTAGATTTTGATCATATTATGTTGAAGGGTTGCGGGGTAAATTTGATGTAAATAGATAAAGCAAGCTAGAATCCATAAAATTGGCGTATATGGCGTATAGGGTGTGTACGGAAGCAAAAGCCTTAAACAAGAAAATCAGCCACCCCCACTATCACCCCCTTTACTACCCCCACCCCATTATCTAAGGGGGTAAAAAAATAAAATTGTGATTTACTATGTGTACAAGGGCCTCAATTTTTTTTCAGAATCAGTTACTTCCACTATCCTCCCCCTAACACCTTCACCACCATTACCTATGTGGCATATCATTTTAATGGGTTTTTGAGATAGATAATTTCAGGTATTATATTATAAAAGTTCTGTGAACAATTATTTTCACCTAGTGGAATACAAAAAATTGAGTATAAAAATTTTTTTCGTTGTAAGAGACTTGCAGTGGAAATCTGGACGGGAAGTAGTGATACCCTCGGCCGCGGTTTTTTGAGAAGAAATCTGCCTGCCTAATTGAATTTTCAAGTAAAGAGACAAGTAAAGAATGAATACAACTGCCCTAAAAACTACCTCTATAGCTTGGACGACAAATCTAAGAAAAATAAGAAACTACTTCTTGCATATTTTTGACGAAAAACTTTCGTATCTAATTGGATAATCAAATAAAAAATGAGGCAGAAAATGAATTTCTACCTTTAACAACCACTTCTTGAACATGTTTTAAACAAAAATTTAACTGCCTAAATGGATTTTCAATTAACGTAAAAGATGAACATGAAAAATGATTATTGTTAAAAACTACCCCCTAGAGAAATGAAGCTGAAAATACACTTCTGTGTATAAGAACCACCCCTTCAATTTTTTTTTAAGAACAATCGGCAAATTCCAATTAAGGCAGAATTAAGGTTACACGAGCGAAAAATCCCTACTCCTAAAAACTAAAAAGTGTCTACATTAATAAAACAAATGACCAGATTTTCGTCTTTATTATTCCTCTTATTTAAAAAAATAGAAAATAAAGATTTAAATGCAAATAAAATTTATTTAAAAAATAATTCTCTAAGAAATTTAATGTATTCACATCCAGCTAGAAAGTTTATCTTCAATTTTAATTTTCAATCGGTTTAAAAAAATTACAAAGAATGGAAAGTATTGCTGTTATAAGAGATTATTTTTATATTTATTAACTTAATGCTCTTAACCCTCCTAAGTTCGAATTTCAATTGCGGCAGATGGTAGTGTCGTAGGGAATGGTTGTTGTATTATAATCATCGTGTGCGTGTCGTGGTTGAGTGGTGGAATAGCTACGGCTAAACTCTGCCAGGATGTTAATATAAATAAGGCGATAAGATAAAAATAAAATAAATAAATAAATTGCGACGAAAAAGAGGGTAAATCTTTTGTCTCTTTGAAAAAGAGAGGTCTATGTGTTTATGTGTCTCTGGCTTCGTAACACGAAAATAGCTTTACCTACGATCATTACTGTAAATAGTAAAAAACACACTACCAGCCATCTATGTAAGTTGAATTTTATGTATTGTAAACAAAACGCACTGTAAACAAATCGCACGGTAAACAAAACGCACGGGACACGCAATTATAGGTGGCTTATATTGCTGACGCGGGGTTTAAAAGAACAAATGCGCCTACTTAATTTTCAAACGCTGTCAAAACTGACATAATATTTGTTGAATAATATTGTTGACTAGTAAACTAAATCTAGATTTTACTAAATAACTAAATAAATATGATCGTAGGTAAAGTATAGTACATAATTCGAGTTGTAAGGCAATTACGCACTCATGGAAATACGCACTCGCCACTACGCGGCATCGTGCGCAACTTTTCCATTCGTGCGTAATTTGCTTCTTACATCACTCATTACGTAATATACTATTACCGATTTTAATACAGTTGTCTTAAGTGAATTGTTTAAAATCAGTTTATTGGGTTCTTAGCCTTGTAGTATGACGGTATCTTTTTAATGAGCTGATAGTCCAGTCAACGGGGTATTTCACCTCTAACTTGAGTGCTAATGAATAGATTTTGATGAAACCTTGTGCGATGTGTTTGTAATGACGATAGTAAAATAATTAAAAAATGATTAGAGTAGGAAATGATCGGAAGGGGTAGAAAACACCTCTTTTATCACGGGTTCCGTAAAGTACGATTTAGGTCAAAAATGGAAAGTGTTTTTACCTTTTTTGGCCCAAAATAAGATGCTTTTAACCTTGTGAATTTTTTCGAAAAATGCATACTTTTCGAGATGTGGCCACTCGAAAATTCCTAAAAGTGGGGGAGGGAAAATGTAAAAGTTGAAAAAAAATCTGAAAAAATTCAGGTGAATGTATAATCGAAATACAAGACTTTTTTTATTTGCAACTTTTCTGTAAAGTGCGTTTTCACCAAGTTTTTCCGGAAAAACATGAAAAACTACCTCTAGTCTAGTTATTGAAGGTAAAATATGGCGATACTGTATAATTTTGTCAAACAGCACCGATTTGCACAAAAATTTGGATTTAGGTTCTACTTACCCTCTACTTCAAAGCTGACCCTATGCCGGGGGTTGCTTTTTATTTTTTAGGTGTGAAAACTACCCCTATTCGAAAATAATTTTAGAATTGTAGATTCGAGCGTGTAATCGATTGAAATCATCTTTAAATAAGTTGAATGAACGTCAAATTACATTAAGGAACCTAATTTATGATTTATTAAACAGGTTCGTCCTTAAAAGTCACCCCCTAGAATAGTTATAATTAAAAAAAATATCTTCAAAATGTTCTTTAGCAACTTGGAATGATGAAATATTACCTATTTGCATGAAAATAAAAATTTTGTTTTTATATGGATTTTAATTTTTTTTATTTTTATTACATTTTCTTTTTATTACAAAAAACATATATATAATCAAAAATCCTCTTCACTATCTTCTTCCTTTACCTCTTCATCCTCATTCCTTTCCACGTCCGCCTCATCCTCGTCTTCCTCCTCGTCCTCCTCTTGGTCCATAATTGGAGCAATATTATGACATGCATGTTATACATGTCGAACTGCAGAAAAGTCCTGGTCTCCGGCAACCGTACACTGACTTTTTTACAGCTACAAAAAATCATTTTCAACAGCTCTTCAGGTGCAGGTTGATTCGTAGTTTTGATTGGATTTAATACTCCTTCAATATTAACCCAACCCCAATTAAATGGATTAATATTTTTATTTCCCAGCCATAACTGGGTTTGCAAGTAAACCCTTCTTATGTGCTCATTTAAAGTACCAATTGCAAAAATATGTGATTGGTTTTTTACCCATAACTCGCTTAGTTTTTAAGCTGTCAAGTCCTTCAAAAAACCATTTTATAGGTTTTTTTTCAAGAGCTATAAGCTCATATAAATTTAATTTTCTTTCAGCCTTTATTTTTTAAAGTGTTTGAGCTGAAAGGGCTTGAACAAGTTACTATTTACGAACATATGAAAACTTTAAACGGCCATCTTACTCAAGTTTTATCCAAAAAAAAGGAAAACTTCCAGAAAAGCAAAACCTACAATTTTGTACTCTACAAAATTTTGCGTATCATTAATAGTTTTTGAGTTATTTTGAAGAAAAGGCAATTTTTTGCAAAATTACAAAAATGCTCTTTTCACTTCAAGCTCAAATTGTTTCAAAACTAAGCACTTTAAACCGGTCACTTCTATAGCATCTTACAAATACATAAATAAAGTCAATTTTAAAGTGGTAACGATTATTTTCGTCATAACTCGCTTAGTTTTGATGCTAGAGACTTTTATAAAAAATAAAAATAAAGATTTTTTCAAGCACTTCAAAAAAAAGGTTACATGAGTTTGCCCGAAAAGTGCATTGTTTTTTGGCAACTTCACGTTGAAACTTTCAATTTTGGCTTTTGAGGAATAAGAACCAACCTTCAACAAGCTATTACTCCGTTTGTATTGGGACTACAGACACCATTCTTTTTGTATTTTTATAAGCTACATTTTTACTAAGAATGATTTTTTCGATAAAATACTTACTTTTTGAGTTATTCGCGAGAAACCGTCTGAAAACGTGGGTTTATTTGTTGAAAAATTGACATTTTCACTCGCGAATACGTCGAAAAGTATTGACATTCAGAAAAAATTTTATAGAACAAAAGTTGCTTAGAATTAGTCAATCTATCCATTCCCGGACTCATTTTCAATGAAACATTTTTCACCCCCGAGAGAAGGGGTGGCATCCACCCCCACGGTAAAAGCAACCCCCGGCACAGGGTCAACTTTGGAGTAGAGGATAAGTAGAACGTAAATCCAAGTTTTTATGAAAATCGGTGCTGTTTGGCAAAATTTTACGGGAAAAAGGTCATTGACTGGACTACTCTTTCTTTGAAATTATAGCGCTTTAAAAATATGCAATTTAAAAATTTGAGAAAATTCGTTAGGCCTTCTAAAAATTTTTTTCCTTTTGGAATTTTTTTGTAACTTGCTAATTTTCCGAGTTATAGGCAGTTTTTTACGATAAATAATGTGACAAAAAATGTTTAGAAGGCCTCAATGCATACGTCTGAATTTTCTCAAATTTTTAAATTGCGTATTTTTAAAGCGCTACAATTTCAAAGAAAGGGGCAGTTTCTCATGCTTTTCCGGAAAAACTCGGTGAAAATACACTTTACAGAAAAGTTGCAAATAAAAAAAGTGATGTATTTCGATGATACATTCACCTGAATTTTGTCAGAACTTTTACATTTCCCCTTCCTCACTTGTAGGAATTTTCGAGTGGCCATATCTCGAAAAATATGCATTTTTCGAAAAAATTCACAACATTAAAAACAACTTATTTTGGACCAGAAACGGTAAATAACATTGTTTCTGTCCATTTTTGACCTAATTCTACAAGTTACGGAACCCATGATTTTCTACCCCATCCGATCATTTCTTACTCTAATCTTTTTTAACATTTTTATTAACGTCATTAGAAACACATTGCACAAGGTTTCATCAAAATCCATTCATTAGCACTCAAGTTAAAGATTTTGGTCATTTTAGCGCTCCGTTGGCTGGACTATGAGTAATAATCATTAATGTGGCGTGGTTGCGGTTGACCAGAGGTAAAACACCTTCCCTGTTAGTCCGGTGATATTAGGAAAATGTCTCGGAAAGTTTTGGGACAAGCCAAAAATTGGTCTACCCCCTACAGAATTTCCTCAGGAATCCGAAAAAAATAGTGTTGACCACTCAAAATGGCGGCTTTAATTGTTATTCAACTTTTTGTAAACATAATGAATTTTGCAACTTACTTGCTTGCTTATATCTTCGCTTCTAAAGGTTATATAAAAACGTTCGACCCGTCAATTTCTTCGCCATGGGTTCCCCTATAAGGTAGGTATATGCAAAGAACTAATTTGTTAATTGTTAATAACATTTTATGGCAAAAAACTGAAAAAATTGGATTTTTCGATCTTCGAAATTTGAAGTACTGTAGAAACAAATATAAAATCTGCATATTAACGATATTATGAGAAATAGTACATATTTTTACCCTTAATGAAATGCACTTTGTTCCGTTGCAAAATATTAATTATTTTTTTGCAATTAATTTATAAAAAAAGAAAAATTTAAACTGTTATACTAAAAGATGATATTAATATTTTACAGTTCTGTTTCGGTAAAAACATTGTATTTGACGTACATTTACATAATCAATAAGAATATTGCAAAAAAACTTTAATTTGCGACTTTTTTACGCAAAAAATCAATTTTGCAACTTAAACAAATGTAAATATCTCAGTGGATTTTGCATAAAATTTATTGCAACTAACGGCATTTTAATTGTCATAAAAAACACGAATATAAGAAAAAAAAATTTTTGCTCCGATGCTTTGGAACTGAGATATGGAGATTTCACTTTTTTGTGAACGGCGAAATTTAAAAATATTTTTACTTGAAAATTTAACTGAATATACCTCAGAGTGTGTGTTATCACTTAAATAAAGTGCCATGTCTATATATCTAGATGGGCCATGGAAAAAAAATCGAGAAAATTGCATCCTTGGCGCTCGCGCTCACACTAGAAGCCAGATCCCCCTCCTCCTTTACTGCTAGTGGCGTACTTGGACAGTTTTACCGCGGCGGCAGCTTCATTTCTCTTTTTCTCTGCTTCAGGAGTGGCTAGATGGACGATTTTTTTTAATTCAACTTATTCTTTTTTTCTCAGCTATCCGATTATTCGATTATTTTTCAATCATTCAATTACGTTGCTTCATAAAATAAATATGTAAAGATTACATACAATTTATTTGATAAGACATTGATGAATGACTAGTTTTTACTCTTATTGTGGATAAAAAAGGTATATATTTTGTATTTAAAAATTAATTTATTGAACGTACAAACTAAAGCTTATTTTTCTGTCCTCGTTTTTTTTTAGGGTGATTTCCTGTGTCGGACTCGCTGTCCGTTTCGTCTCGCATTTCTGCGTACAGACAATCATTGTCATCATCGTCATTATTTATATCAACATTTCCAATAACTTCCTCATTTTCTTGCATTTCATTTAATTTAAACTGACAGACATCAATATTGATTTAATTTGTTTTAAACAGCGAAATAAACATCTAATTCATAACAGAACAATAATGCGTGTTTGCTTAAATTATAGAATGTTTGTAAAATTGTAAAAAAACGCTGCCCAAGGAATCACTACTTCCACATCCAGATTTTCTATCCAAGTCTCTCACAACGAAAAAAAAACAATAAAACGATATGTCACATCGGAAGTGGGGGTAGGAACGGTGGTAGTGGGGGTGGATGAATTAAAAAACAAAATTGAGGCCATTGCTTCCTGTATACACACTAAATCACAATTTTATTTATATCACCCTCTTTAATAATGGGGTGGGAGTGGTAACGGGGGTGGCTAATACCAAAACATTTTTTGGTATTTATACTAAATACCAATTTTATGGACTCTTACTTGCTTAATTTACCCATTTACACCCATTTCCCCCAACCCTTCAACGGAATAAGATCAAAATATAATCTTCCACATCTCGTTAAAATACATACATGTAGCAAATTTCAAGTCAATATATTAAACGGTTCCAGAGTAATCGTGCGCACAAAAAAGTTACAGACGGACCGACCGACAGAGCGACAGACTTTTTTGCTCAAACTTAAAATCTCGACATTTCATAACATTCTAAGCCTATTAAAAAAATAAAAATTTTTACAATTTTGGTTTTGCGTTACTATACTTCCACTGGATGTGGAAATAATTATAAACTACTGAAATTATTTTAACTATAATAATAAAATAATAAAGCCGCTGTATTACAAATTCTTTTTGCGGAGCAACGTAATTGAATAATTGAAAAATAATCGAATAATCGGAAAGCTGAGAAAAAAATAAGTTGAATTTAAAAAAAAACGTCCATCTAGCCACTCTTGAAGCCGAGAAAAAGAGAAATAAAGCTGCCGCCGGGGTAAAACTGTCCAAGTGCGCCATTAGCAGTGAAGGGGGAGGGGAATCTGGCGTCTAGCGTGAACGCGAGTGTCAAGGATGCAATTTTCCCGATTTTTTTTCCATGGCCCATCTAGATATATAGACATGGCACTTTTTGTAAGTGATAACACACACTCTGAGGTATATTCAGTTAAATTTTCAAGTAAGAATATTTTCAAATTTCGCCGTAATCACAAAAAACGTGAAATTTTCATATCTCGGCTCCAAAGCATCGGAGCAAAAATATTTTTATCTCAAATTCGTGTTTTTTTATGACAATTAAAATGTCGTTATTTGCAATAAGTTTTATGCAAAATCCACTGAGATATTTACATTTGTTTAAGTTGCAAAATTGATTTTTTGCGTAAAAAAGTTGCAAATTAACATTTTTTTGAAATATTCTTTTTGATTATGTAAATGTACGTCAAATATAATGTTTCTACCGAAACAGAACTGTAAAATATTAATATGATCTTTTAGTATAACAGTTTGAATTTTTTTTTTATAAATTAATTGCAAAAAAAATAATTAATATTTTGCAACGGGACAAAGTGCATTTCATTAAGGGTAAAAATATGTACTACTCTCATAATATCGTTAACATGCAGATTTTATATTTGTTTCTACAGTACTTCAAAGTTCGAGGATCGAGAAATTCAATTTTTTTAGTTTCTTGTCATAAAATGTTATTAACAATCAAAAATTCGTTCTTTGCATATACATTCCTTATAGGGGAACCCGTAACGAAAAAATTGACGTGTCGAACGTTTTTCTACGACCTTTAGAAGCGAAGATATAAGCAAACAAGTAAGTTGCAAAATTCATTTTGTTTACAAAAAGTTGAATAACAATTAAAGCCGCCATTTTGAGTGGTCAACATTATTTTTTTCGGATTCCTGAGGAAATTCTGTAGGGGGTAGGCTAATTTTTGACTTGTCCCAAAACTTTCCGAGAAATCGTTATTTTTGAATCTAAAATCACCGGACTATGTAGCTCTGTTATGAATTATTCGATTTCGATACGATTTTTTAATGAAGGTTATATAAACTTAATTTATCCCATGCTAAGTTCGTAACTTTAGTCGCCATCTTGAATCTGCTACATTGAACATCATCGAGATTTTTTTTACTGAAGTAAAATTGATGTCATATGGGATCCGCTCTCATGGCTCGGCCATATTGGATTTGTTTTATAAGGATTATGTCACATTTTACTTAAAAATTTTGTCGCCATATAAGATTTTCCTCGGGATTTTCCTAGAATTTATCCAATCGAAATAATTCTTTTTTTTTAATTATTTAACGTCGGCCTATTCCCTCGACTGAAACCAATCACTGACACTAGAAGACGAGCTACCGCTAACTCAAAATGTTCCAAACTCCTTATCTATTGAAGAGCAGGACTTTTTAATTTGCCTAACATTTATTACACAAGGAAGCGACTACTTTACATCCCCTCCAAAGGATGAATTATCCACTACGCAATCCTCGCCTAATAGTGCATAGCTCCTGCCTATACGTTGATATTCGAGCTGCTAGAATGTGACACGAGGTCGCTGTATTTTCTTACACGCCACCAGTTCAGGTGCTAATCGCAACTGCCATTGCCTCATTTTTGGTATTTAAATACGTCCATAGTCAGGACGGATCTGATTAGAAAGACCTTTAATAACACTATGCGTCTATCAAGCAACCGTAGCAGGTGATATAGTCTTGCCAGATGTGCTATATAGTAAAGGAAAGCCAACTAGAATAATGCATGGACGAAAAAACTTCTGCCAAGACTATATAAAACATAAATATTTGTATTTTTACTTTAATAAATTGTTCTTGAACTGCTGCCATATGATATATTTAATAGACACTATTTAGTGAACAAATGGTTGTTAGAATCAAGTGGCAAATGAACGGTGGGAATATATAAGACAAGAAGTAATAAACCAACTCTCAAAAATATTCTTTGAACGATAATGCTAATATTGTCTCAAGAAAATTTGTTATTCATGAATATTGTGAGAGCTAAAATTAATTAACCAAGGAAAGCAATTCAACTGCTCACAAAAAGAATTGAAAATTAATTTTCCGAGGTGACAGAGAAAGTTAATACATTAATTTTTTAAATGGAAAATCGATAATCCATCCGCCTGGAAATAAAAGCTTTATTTTTGTTTGTAAATTGACTTCTGAAAATTTGTAACACAAGTTATATTATTTTCATGAAAGATTTGTTTGAAAAAAATATATTTTAATAACTCAATGGCGGAATTAAATACACAGATATGCATTACATTTAATGGAAATGATTTTCTACATGTCCACCATCTGCCTTGATACCTTGATGTAAACATGTAAGAAAATTGTATGTTACAGCGCGTAGGAGCATATTTTTATAAATATTTTCTGCAATGCGATTTACTTAGTAATAATAATAAAAATAATTTATTTCAGTATCGTGATATAGGTACATGTTATAAAGATCGGGGTGAAGTCTAGACGAGGCTTCTCTAATTAAGTGGAAACAATTACACAGGTCTACAAAAAAAAAAAAAGGTCTTGTCCTAAGGTTCTCATCTTCTAACTTTTCTGAAGTATTTTGACGCGCTGAAACCAATTTTGAACAAAAAAAAATTCTGTTATGTCAATTTCCTTCTACCACCCCATTTTATCTCCTAGAGGTAGCAGAAAAGTTAGATCAGAACATTAGGACAAGACTTTTTCTGACCTTTTCAGAGGAAAAAAGAGGTGGCAAAGAAAAACTGACACGATAGAAAATATATTTTGTTCAAAATTGGCTTCAGCGCGTCAAAATACTACAGAAAATTTAGATTAGAATCTCAAGACAAACAAGGCCGTTTTGCCCTTTTTAGGGGATGTTGGATGAAAACTGACACGATAGAAAAAAATGTTTAGTCCAAAATTAGCTTCAACGCGTCAAAACTCTTCAGAAATGTTAGGTGATAAACTTAGGACAAGATCTCTTATTGTAGACCTGCGTGATTAATCCAAGAATATTGAAATATAACGTAAAATCTAAGAACAGATGCCTGACTATGTGACAAATGAAAACATGGAAAATAACAACTTATGAACAATTATAAGTAAGTGTATAATTTGACAATATTTAAAATATATAGATTAATCAACTGTAAACCAAATATAGTTTAATTAATCCTGGGTAAGAAAATTTTATTTTGTTTTCAACACGAAAACTATTGAGAGAAAACATTTTTATTCCTTTATCAATGTTATTATATATTCCAAATACATTATATGTGAAAGATCTAGTGATGGAGATTAAACAAAAATGAGGCATTGATAACTGACTAGAATTTCTAATATTAATATCGTGAATATCACATCTAAAAACTAAATTTTCACGCAAGTATGTAGGTAGTGAAGAAGAAATGCTAGGAAACACAAAGTCAGCCAATTTGTATTTATATAAATGATTACAATTAATTATTTTTTATTTATTTGCTTTCATCTTGATTCGAAAATATTATTTAAGTATTAAGCAAATCACTCAATCAGAAAGTAGATAATTTCAAATTAAATAAATAAGTGTGAACGACTGAATTTAAATAAATGATTTAAGTATTCTCAATATATTTTTTTGCTTTAAAATGCTAGTAATCCTATCATGTAATTCAATACTTCGTCAATATTAGTTAGAAGAGTAGTTGTTTTGATTGGTTCTCAAACAATGAGTGTTTTAAGTAGTATATTAGCGTGACCAGATTGAGGCACCAATATAGAAAAAGTAGGTAACTTCATATTAAATAAAAAAGTGTGTAAATTGTGATTTGCTTAATACTTAAATAATATTTTCTAATCATGTATTTATATAAGTTTTTCATTTTTAGCCAATCTCGTTGTTTAATTTTTAGTCACTTTATCCATTTTTTAAGCCCAAAAACAAAACGTCAATAACAATTTTGTTTATGCTGAAGTATATTTCTATGTAATTCTGTCTAGACAGGGATAGTATAAAGTAGTGCCATAATATAGTTTTGACAAAACCAGGATTTCGGTTAATTTCTTCCGCAATTTGAAATTTAAAATGCTACCAACATTACAATAGAACGGTTTCAGTGCCAATTATGATTTTTTTATCAGAAGAGAGACGTATTCTTTAAATCTTAATTTGCAGTCAAAGATGATCAAGATTTTTTCCGCATTTGACTAAGGGCCGGTTTTTCAATGCAAAGTTAAGCACTTTAGCTTACAGATAAACTAACTGGAAGTTTAGAATGTGCTTCTATTAAACATTTTAATATTGGAATTTCACATTTTAAATTTCTAGTTAGTTTATCTGTAGGCTAAAGTGCTTAACCTTGCATTGAAAAACCGGCCCTAAGTCCAAAGTTTGATTATTGATAAACAGTTTCATGTTTCTGACAAAAAATAAAAACGTTACATTTGGTAACATTAAGCTATGTCGGACATAATATTCATGAGTTGAGTTTAGATCTTCACTTATACACTTACAGGCTGAGTTAACCTAATTTGGATCTAATAAAAGGTATTTCTTTGTAACATCTGCAAACGCCTGAACAGTTGAATATTCTATTACTTCAAAAAGGTTGGCTGTATATGTAAAGAACAATAAAGGCCCTAATATTGATCCTTGTGGCACGCCACCCATTACTAAGATGAGAAAAAACGACTCTACGGCTGTATCCTTGAATTCAAAGTAAACTAGCTTTGCACATAGCAATAGTGTCGAAGGCCTCCGAGAAATCAAGGAGGACAAGTGCTGTAGCAAATCCGCTATTAAGTAACCTAACTACTTATATGATCAATAACATTTGTAAGTAGCGTTATCGTGCTGTAACCTCTCCTGGATCCTCATACCTAATGGAGATAATATAATATAAGTAACGGCGTAGGTAGTCGAATATTTGTGAATTGATAAAAGTTTTCAATATTTTTGAACGAGTATATTGGACTTTAAGTCAAGTATTATACTTTTAATTTGCCTAAACGATAATGATATGTCATTGTTGTTGTTAGATTTTTTATATTATGTAGTTTCAGGGCAGTCTTTAACTGGATAATGAATACTAAAGAAAATAATTGTGTTTTAGTTACATTACATCTTTTAATTTGCGTGGGAATATCAGTAGATGATTGTGTTGAGATTTTTATTTTATCCACAATTTTTTTTATTCAGATTATTAAACGAAAAGATATGTAGCCGGCTTTTTCTCCTTTTAAGTACTTGGTATAAGATTACTAAGTTCTTTACAATATCTGCAATCATTTAGTCCCTGGAGTGTTTATTATATTTACAAAGGGCTTTATTTCTGATATCAGTTGTAATCCATAGTGCATACGTTTTAGTTACTTTTCTAAGGGACATGTTTAGCGAATATTAAAATATCGCTGTTACGAAAATTTGTATCGTCAATAACATTTACATAAAAGACGACATCCCAGGATACCTTAATTAAGTCTACATTAAAATCATTAGTAAAAAAGATTTTAAAGCCTTTATAGGTAACAAAAGGGTTTAGACTAGATACTGGATACGATAATTTAAAAAAAAATTGCATGACGATCAGAAATTTTGTGATTCCAAATTTTGTTATTACATTTTGACCGTTGGTAAAAAATTTGTCGCGTTGGTTGGTTCTGATATTAATTGTTAATTAATTAATTAATTAATTAAAATTTAAGTTCCTCTATCATATGTGGCCTATTTTCGTATACTCTATCTTTGAGATGACCCCAGACCCTTAGAAATTAGTCGCATGGATTTGTATCAGGGTCAGGTAAGTATGGTGGCCAAGACCACCCGGTATCAAATCAGGTTAGGAAGCCGCTGGAGATAATGTTATTATATTGAGAAAGTAAAAATATAAAATATCTCAAATTGATTCTTCAGACAATTAATATATAATGTAACAAACTTAAATACTAAAATTGCCCTTGCATACTCTGTTCAATCCTTTGAAGATTCTAAGTTTAACTGCTCAAAAGATCAAAATAGGGGAGTCTTTTAACGCGCTCTATATAATTTTATATTCCAACATTGACCCAATAATTTGTTAACGTCCAAAACTAAACTCCAAACAAAATTTGTATTCCAACTTGTCTAGCGGAATGGAATTTGAATACATTTAAAATAGTTGCCGAAGTATAAAGCACAAATATAAATATCACTGTCCCATGAATGTTCGCACGTAGATATATAAAATACCTCGCATACATTTTAAATTTTGCAACACTCTAAACAGTTATATGCCGGAAATATACAAGCCATTGTAACGAGCCATAACGTCATAAGTAATTGTAATAACTGTTTTACATAGCTTGTAAAGCAACTTAACCGCCCTATTTAAATATTATATGGCTAAGAACCGTACGGAATGCTAACTAATGAAAGTTAGCGATCACCCTCTCTAATGCCACAATTTACGTCACATTAATCTATGTATCTGGTGCAGCAAATGGTAAGGGTCATTAGTGACATAACTACCAAAAATTCACATTATGAATATTTTGAAATTGAGGGCAATTAGCTGTAAATGTTAGTACAGAATGGAAGTTTAGAAATAAATAATAAATAAATAATTGAGAATAATACACGGTGTTTCAGGTATGCAGTCATTACATTTTAGGGGTGATTCTATGTCAAAAAGATATTTATAAAATTTCCTATAAACATGGGTCCAAAAATGTTTGTTAAGAGAGCTAGGGCCTTTTGAAGTAAACCTAGATAATAGATAATGACACGGGAGAGTGAGTCATCTTTATTTTATGTTTTAGAAGCCTGAGGATACATAAGTTTCTTTAGGTTCATATTTCTCGAATATTGTTGGTCCTAAGGTGCCACAAGATAAGCTTTCTTCTGTATTTTGGGCCCAAGAATCATATTCCGATAAAAAAATCACAAAAAATACGCATAAAAAGTTTGGAAGGGGAGAAGGAACCCCCCTTCCTATTTTGCGCTCCCATGATTGAATTAACTATTGATGGATAACACAGAATATCGACCTTCATTAATGTCAGATCACATACAAAAATTGGTCAATGAGCTCAATGGCTTCTTGAACTATAAGTAAAATCACAACTTTGGATGCATACATCAGAAGGCCTCAGCTCCAGCAATAGGGATTTCCAAACCCATGTTGATAGGAATTTTTAAAAATACCTTCACATTTCGACATAGAATCACCCGTAAAAGCTAACAACTACATACCTGAAACATCAGCTAAATTTTGAGTATGGAGCGCTTATTTAAGGAGCATTTTTTTTCGGGTATTAATACACAAGAGGTCGATTTTTTACCGGGTAAATTTTTTTTGGACAAAAACCTGTTTTCCCATGAAAATTATTCGAGAATTAAGGGCATGGAAAAATCGCGACACGAAGTGGAGCGATTTTTCCTATGTCCCTTAATTCGAGCATAATTTTCATGGAAAACAGGTTTGAGTCACTCAAAAAAAAAATTACCCAAGTAGAAAATCAACCTCGTGTGTATTACAGAAGATTAATATATGATTAAAAAATATTATCTAAAATAATTATTAAAACAACAAAACTGTTTATTTAATGTTTTAAAAATAACGATTTATAATAAAAAATAAAAACATTTTCTAATGTTTTTTATCATGTTATAACCCCAGTCAGTCAAAATATTTGTAAGTTCATCATAGTAGCCCGTATCTTTTTCGAGGGAATATTGCTCTTTGCAAAAACCTTTAAATTGTTTCCATGTAGAATTTTTAGTGGGGGGCGAGCGTAGAGGCGACTTCAATGTGAATATCAGTCGATATTCCGTTGAAGCAACGTCGAGCGCGGTTAGTACTTGGATGGGTGACCCACCTATCTTGGGAAATACAGCGTTCTCGTCCCACCTTCTAGCGGCTTGTATATCAGTGTATACGCGGAAGTTACGTAATTTCAGACGAGTATTCCGTAGTGGATATACCATCCTTCGGAGGGGATGTAAAGCAGGCGGTCCCTTGTCTATTAAATGTTAGGCAAGTAAAAGATCTCTACTCTTCTTAAGGGAAGAGGTTCGGCAAAATTTTCAGGTTGGGGGTAGCTCGTCTCCTGGCGTCGGTGATAGGCCCTGGTAGTGGAAATAGGCCGACGTTAAATAGTTAAAAAAAAAAATTTAGTGTTTCTCGTTTTAACTGGGACACTTTCATTCATAGCTTCGAGCTTCGTTAATATTTTCTTGTGAAACATCACCAAATCGCTTCTTCTCATTCATTTTGTGTACAGAAATCAAGATAAAAACGTGAAATGTCAGATTTTAATAATTTCAATGACTTTTTTAGTTTGACACATGCCTACTACGAAGAAAGTAACATACATTTTTCTCGATTTTTTCCACTTATCGATAACCGTTTTTCTCACTTTAAACAAATCCTATTGGTCGATTTTTTTGAAAATGTACCTTTTGATTGGTTAATAAAGTAAGAATATATTAATCGAAGCAAAAAGATCGGACCATTTTGTAGAATAATAAATAATTTTTTATATTCCCAGTTGATGACACTCTTTCCTTTGGTCGTGACCAAAGTTATGAGAATTTAATTATAGAAATCATTATTTTTATTCACAGCGCCAACAAATAAAAAAAATGTATTTATTATTCGTATACTACTACACCTTTGGTGAGTGACTCTCTGTACATTCGGAAAATTACTTGTTCAGCATATTATATTTAGAACCTAAACAGGAATAAATGACAAAACTTGTGTTGAATTACATTCATACAGGCACAACTTTTTATATCACGATATGGATTTCAAATGTTTTTATTCCAAACTATTGCGTGGGGTTTAAGAAATATTATTTTTAATATAATATTTTGTCGGCTTCATAAATATAGGCTCTAGAGAAGTTTCAACGTGCGGGTGTCGCATTAGTCAAATAACGTACATTGAGTGAGATAGAGTGGAGTAGTGCATTTTTAGTGATTATGACAGTTGATACATTTCTGAATCCAATTTTAATTCAATTAATGAATCTTCTTCTTCTTCCTCTTATTCACAACGTCTTCCCAGACTCAGATTCATGAGAATTATTCTAGTTGGCCACCGCTTGCTGTATAGATCGTCTGGTGGCATCATACCACCTATCGTGATCGCCTGTTAGGCGCACAGCCTCTCTAAAGCTCTTTCCTATCAGCTCTTTGGTGACAAACGGCGTCCTCTTCTTCGGTTTTCCCTGAAATATCAACCGTTCTATACTGTTCTCCCTTCTGTTGATGTGGTTAAAAAATGAGAGGACTCGAGATAATTCGATGCTGGAGAGTCTGTTTTGGAGACGTATTTCTTAAAGAATCGAGGTATTAGTGTGAAGCGCTGTCCAGGAAATTCGTAACAAACTCTCCAGACCCACATCTCGAAAGTACTAAGATGCCATCTGTCTACTTCCTAATGGTCCATGCCTCAGAGGCGAAATGAAACATGTAGGAAACAAGTCTGATATTTGGGCGTCTTGTGATATGAATGAAGAGATGGTCGGATATTTCCGGGACGGGGCGGATTAAAAAACTGCTTTAACTGTCATCGCTTATCAACTCAAATTTTGTTTTATCACATAGAACTTGGTAGCCCGAGTATGAAAATACTGAGGTTGGCGGGCTAAAACCGGTAGAAACCCTTGCCAACCCTATATAAGAAGGGTTCCAAAAGGGTTCGAATGCGCAGATGTTTCACGGCCATAGCACAATGATAAAAGTGAGAATTCTCATGAGGAAAATCCAATAAAATGTTTTAAATTTTTTGTTTTTAAATATTAATAATAAACAAGAAAGAGCAAAAAGGTTTAAATACAGCGCACATTAAAATTGTGTATTTTGTTTATGAAAATAGCGAATAATACATACCAGGTGCACAGATATAGGGAATTTTATTAATAATATCAAACCGTACCGAATTCTATAGATATTTTGGAAGACCTCTAATTTTCATAAAAATTCGTTAAGCAGAAATGTACAAAATATTTTACAGGGTAGAAGACATTTTAAGAAACATACTATTTTTTCTTCAAACATCGATTGAACAGGTCTACAAAAAAAAATCTGCTCCAAGGACTAAACCTATCATGCCTTAATTATTTTTGTGTGCTAAATCCGAATTTTCAATTTAGAAAATTTTCTACCGCGTAGATTTCGAGTAAATCCCGAATTTTATTGTCAAAAAACCATATTGTGACTAATTTTTGTCGTGGGAGCAACATGCCTTGACCTGCGCGGAGTCCCGATTTTAATCCGTTGGATATTTGCGTATGGGGGCACATGAAATCTCTTGTGTATCAAGATATAATAAATAATCGAGAAGAATAATTGCAGAGAATTAGAAATGCAATCGAATAATTTCAAAACGAACACTTTATTTTAAATAAGGCGGTCGTTTAATAAACGCATCTTCAAGTGTATTGAAGTAAACGGAAGTCACTTCGAACATTTGTTACCGAACACAGATCTCTTTTTTTTTATTAATTATTGTTATTTATTTATTTTTTAAATTAAATTTGTATTTAAATAAAAACTATTTCTCAAATTTTAAGTTTATTTAGTTGAAAGTAATTGTTCTTCGTACTTTTTTGCTAGTGTTGGAATGTAATAAATTTTAAAAAATATGAAAAAAGAGAATTTAATTTTATATTGTTCGCTCCACTATCATTACTATCAATTATTCTGTAAATCAAGCAATAATATGATATTTCATTTAATTTAAATTGGTTGCATTGAATACTTTAAAATCAAATATCTCGAAAACGGTTACTCGTGGCGACATTCAGAAGGTATACCTTTTTTACGTAAAAAGGACAGGAAAATATAAAATTTTTAAATTAAAACATTTTTTAAAAATCGTCAAAAATATATGACATGAAAATAAATTGCCGTAGATGGTGCCCTCACAAATAACAGCAAAATTATGAATATATTTGAATTCCTCACCTCAAAAAATTCCCAATCACCGAATATTGTTAAAATATTTCAGTTTTTAAGTGAATTATTTAAAAAAAAACCAAAACAAAAATTTAATTTTGACACCCTCTATCTCTGTTAATATCAACTTTTGGACTAATGTAAGTTTCGTAATATTTTTACATGAGGAATCTGGCACTGCTCTATGTACCATTACTTATGGGACACCCTGTATAAGAGTGAAATAACGTCACTTATTTTCACGCTTTTTATTTATTTTTTTTTTCACATTACCATAAACATATGTTTTACGCACTAAAAATAATGAAAAAAAGTACAGTTTTTTTTAAAAGTAGTAGAAAAAATTTATTAAACCACAATGGTAGGTACTTATTCAAAACAAACTAGTTTTTTTTTAAATTATTTAGAACATAATACAATATACTATTTATATAATCAAATCGCATGTTATACGGATCATTATCTTTAATAAATTTAATGCCTTCCGTTAATAAAGTCAAATTACACATTTTACCATTACCGTATACAAGAGTATTTGTGGGTATTACTTAACTCGTATAACTTTAACCCTCATGGCCACATTTATCCTAATAATACGGCAATTAGACTAGTGTCGGATATAGAAGATTTTATTTTAATTAGAATTTCTAATTTTCCGGCAAGTTAAACAGTAGTCGTGCTGAGATTTTGATGCATAGTCTGCAGTTTTTGTCAAATCTCGGCTGCGAGTGCGGACACAGCGGATTTCAGCAACTTGAGCCTCAAGTTTCAGTTTACACAGCACAATTTAAGAAATTCAGGAGCTTTATTCAAATGTTCCTGGAGAAATACCAGCACTTGTTCTAATTAAAAATATATTGTATGTGCTTATCGCGGCTTAAAAGCTATGCCCTTATGTTTTTATACGGGAATTTATTTTATTTGTCTTTTGTAGGATATATTTCAAAGGATTCTTTTCCTTTATTAACTTTAATTATATAGACTTTTTATTATACAGCGTGGTAGACAACTGAGACGACAATAACAGGAAAGATGCCCTAAATATACATATTTTGATTTAATTCCATGGATTTATCTCATAGTAGTATGAGTAGACAAACACTAACAGTATTTCTAGAATATTTCATTTCTTTTGTTTAATAGGTTATATTTGATAATTGTCTGTTTAATAGTGAAAAATAACAATATATTATAAGAGCTATTTATACAAATAGTAAGGAAATGAAAGTCATTTTCTTACAAATGTTAAATTTACAGAACGAGAAATAACCGAGTTTTGCAATGGCAAGAGTAAGGTACTTTTAATTGCTTTTAATAATGTCAAAATTGCATACTTTTTCACTGATGAAAAATATACTTCATTTCACTCAATACGTTTTTCTACGACTGTTAAAAAAACTATACTTTTTTCATTATTATCTGTGCGTAAAACATATGTTTATGGAAATCGTATTGTGTATATATGGCTTTGGCTACACCCAGTCGTCGTAAGCTTGACAAGCACTGTCCCCAATAACCTACGTATTTCTGTGGCATTACTAACAGGATACTGCAGACTAAGTAAGCACCTTCATACATTGGGACTTATAGATAAACCCAAGTGCAGAAGGTGCAATCTGTTAGACGAGACTGCCGAGAATGTATTGTGTCATTTTTCTCCTCCTTCAATGAAAAAAAAGATATATACTGGGCACTTCTGGCCTAGTATGTAACGAGCGTTGGTTAGCCTGAAGAATAAGGGGCTTGGCGGGTATGCTGCCACCTACGCTACGGTGGTAGCGCAAAGGATCCACCAATGAGGTCTAAGTGCACGTGGACATAACCTCACACCCTCTCCAAAGAATCCAGACTCCATACAGTATGTACTGACGAATCGAGTCACGCATGATAATCCAAACCAAAGCACAACAAATTGTCAAAGTTAGACAGAGATGTGTAGTGCAAATCTTAACAGATTGCTGCATACTAAAAGACCTCAAGAAATCAAAACTGTGGGACAATCCTGATTGCAGGATGTGTGGTGAAGAAGAAGAAACCAATCATCACATCTTATGCTAATGCTCAACCCTAGTGGCTTGCACACTTGCATACTTTGGGAATCAATGTGTAAAGAATAAGCGAAATAGTTATTCAAAGTATAGTATCCAATCTACGCGAGGCTACAATTGAGGCAAAGGTGAGTAGAGGCTGCCTTCAAAGAAGAGTACGAGCTCCACTGCTGTGGGCAACCCTTGTTGACGAACTCCGAAAAATTTTCGCAGAATGCTTTTACTGCCTAGGATATGCTACGATCTAACGATTGGAGTCAAACGGCGATTTGCGAACACGATATCAGAGCGTTCGCAAAGAGCCCTAAACATTGTCGATATGTGATGTAGTGAGGAAGGACTTTCCATAAATCCTCACAAAACTACAGTCGTCACCTTTACACGAGAATGAGCCTTGGGGAGCTTAATACCCTTTGGGCCCAATGGAGAGAAATTAATTTACTAGCGAGGTTAAGTAGGAATTATATTCGACCAAAAGCTGACATGGAATTATTACATCCAAGAAGTCACACAGAAGGCAACCATTGCCCTGGGAAGATGCAGGCAGATGTGTGGGAAAAGCTTGAGGTTAAACCCCAAGATGATCGTATGGTTATACACTTGGGTTGTAAGACCCATGATAACCTATGGGTCGCCGATCGGTGGTATGTTGGACCAAGAGACTGCAACTGGGGGCAATAAGGCTATTAAGTGGCGTATAAAGGCTTGCTTGCCTGTGCGCCACTAGGGCTATAAAGACTGCTCTTATGGCTGCATTGAAAGTCCTTTTATATCTGACACCACTACACATATTTATCCAAGTGGAATCTCGTTCAGTGGTACATAAGCTAATGCAAGGCACAACGTCCGTTAGGCAACAACACGGAACAGATCATCAAAAGTTATACTCAGAGCTAAAGGCAGACCTGGGAATTCTGGGAATGCCCAAGGATATTATGGTCCCAAAGTATAACTTCTATAAGAAATTTCAAATCAAAATACTTACCAGACAGAGAGGACTGGAGAAACGTTCCTTCAATATCGGTACAAAGGGTCTGGTATACGGACGGCTCCAAGACAGAACAGGGAGTCGGAGCTAGAATTTACGGGATAAGGTCGAAAACGAAAATCTCGTTAAGTCTAGGAATTCACGCCACAGTATTTCACGTCGAAGTGATCACCTTACAGTGGTATGAAAAGGAAATGATGAAGCAAGGAACTGTTAACCAGTCAATTGCCATTTTTTCTGACAGCCAAGCAGCGCTAAAGGCATTCGACTCCATGCAGGTCGATTCATGACTAGTAAGGAATTGTATGAATGCCCTTATAGATCTAGGAAGTCAGGACAAAGAGACCGTGGAATGGGTACCAGGACACGAGGGACACAGGCGAGGACACAGGGGAAATGAGAAGGCAGGAAGGCACGTCTAAGGCCCTAGTAGGACCCGAACCTTTTTGCGGTGTGGCTAAGCCATGCATACGAATATCCATTAATGAATGGATACAAAATAAATCTCTAGAATGGTGGAAGAATTTCCCATGACAGAGACAGGCCAAAAAGTTCATTAAAGAACGATCGGTCAAATTCACGGAAGACCTACTACGCCAAAATAGAAAGGCCAATAGGATAATTGTGAGTCTTCCGACTGGACACTGCAGTCTTAATAGACATATGAGTCTAATGGGCTGAGTAGAGCATGCAACATGTAGATTCTGTCAAGAGGAAGATGAAGCCTCAGTACATGTGCTATGCCATTGTGAAGGCCTAGCCAGACTGAGATGCCAAATACTTGGCGAAGGAAAACCAACGACAGATAGCGATACCAAGGAGCCATTATCAAGGCTATGGAGTCAAAATACAAAGCTGGATAAGGAGCTCTAAGTGAAATTAGATTAGGAGTGCCGTAATAGATCCACAAGGGTCGCGGTGGTCAAGGTTAATCAGTCAGCTCCATTTTTCAAATCTACAATTCACTCAAGGCTTCTATAGACTGTCCACTCGTGAGAGAAACGCGTCAAACAGAATATTGAGAACATAGGATAAGCTTAAACTTCAGTACAGCGAGTGTACAGCACTGAAACTCTTAAAAAAGTAAAGCTAACACCGTTTTCTTTTGTCAGGTGTAACAGCATTTCTTCAGTAAAATTAATGCTTTTCAAATATTATGTAAATCATATCTTAGATCTTTATGAAGCTTGAAGTGTTTACTTCCTTGTCACGTTTTTTTGCTCTATATTTATTCAACAAAGAGTAGTTTGTTATTTATTAATTCGGGTCTGTTCTCTGTGAATTCCACATGGATGTTTTCTTCCATCTCTGATTTGTAATTCTCAATAATATTTTTAACGATTTAGGCGATAATCACGTAAATAATCGAAGTATGTGTATTGTAGTTTTGTTTTGTTTTGAAAAATAGGTCTATTTTTCCATAGAACCTCATATCTAATGCGGGAAATTTAGAGAAATAATGCACACTTTGATCTTGAAGCACTAAGGAGAACAAGACTCAGACAAAATATTTCCATAAGTCTGTTGGACAAGGTATAGAGGAAGTTTAATAAAGGAACACTCAAGTAGCAATTTCAACATTTCCATTCCCACTTTTCAATTTTCATTATGAAGATAGTACTTATATTCGTAGTACCGCATAAAAATTAAGTTTTAACAGATTTAGATTTAGATTAACTAGGTAGTAATAAAAGAATATTTTTTAGCACAATTTTTCTATTAATAAAAATATTATAAATAAACTAGTGATCAAAATCAGTTAATAATAAGTTCCCAACACTTTCTTTTAATTCATTTTTGGATAATAATTATCTCGTCACTTTGTATCGCACATGATCTTCGAAAATATAATTAATTTAAAGTGGGCGATTCCTCAAGCACATGTGGTAGAGTGGCTGATTTATTTTACATGTCTAAGAAAATATTTAAGAAAATTTTTCTCCCACTTTACCGAATGTGGTGGGGAGGTTAAACACTTCCATTTGTGTACATTATGTACGACAACAAGACAACAAATCCAATTCTACTGCAATATTGATATACCTGAATAATGTTACGCCGTTATATAAGCTAATAAATATTGCATTAGTCAGTCGTAAGAATTCAAGATTATCTCAAATATAACTAAAAGTCTGTTTTTGTAGGCATTAATTTGAATTGTTTACCAAAATATACTTATATAAACTTATTTAATGTTAAAGATGATGTGAAATGTTACAGTGCAACTTCTTATACCGTTTCACACTATCTGGTAAGTTGCTCAACTTGACTCGGAAGTAATTAGTTAAGTTTGATGTATTCATTAATGTTCTCACCATCATGTTAGAGAATTAATAGGGTTATGTTTCAATATTCTTCAGATAGATATCTGAACTGTCTACAGAGCAGTTTATAATTAGAAAACTTAAATTTGAAGTTTTCTGATTATAGGAAAATATGATAGTTCTTAGGAATTTTCTAATGTAGAGAGAAGGTTCAATTATCTAAACAGAAATAGCAGCATCACCATTTAGGTAATCGTCCAGTATTGAAGACTGATAGTTCTTAGGAATTTTCTAATTTAGAGAGAAGGTTCAATTATCTAGACAGAAATAGCAGCATCACCATTTAGGTAATCGTCCAGTATTGAAGACTTAACGAATTGACTTAAAAAACTTTCTATTCTGAACTCGCTAAGCATCAAATGTAAATGAAAATAAATCTGAATATGGATGAAAAATAGAACTTGATTATTATGAATGCCACCTGATTATTTATCGAGCCCTTATTGCTGAAGATTTTTGAATAAAAACAAAATAAATAGCTTTTCTTATTTTTCATTGCTTACAACTAAGAAAGATATCTACAAATTGATGTTAAAGGACTTACATATATTCAAATTAATCAATTAAATGGCAATCCATATTGAGTTCTGAGCATAATGTACAGGATGTTTCTAATATAGGGTTCCAAACTTCTACAGTGTGTAGTATTCATTAAAACAAGTTTCTTTAAAACATCTAGCATAAAATGTGCCTCTAGTTACAGACCCTTGGAAGAATTCAGATGATTTTTTAATTATTATTTGGAGAAAGGTAAAAGATAAATAGACGAAATTTTTCATATTCACTTAGTTTCCCATTCTGAATAAGATGACCTACTTAATTTTTGATTATTAAGACCATGAGAGACAAAGGTGTTTCACCCTGTAACTTTTTTTGTTCAATTTTTACTAAGGTATTTTGAATATTTTTACGTAAAAAGATATTTGTTCAAATCAATATGCTGCCCTGCTAAGCAAGAAGGTCGTAACTGACATTTTGTTGATTTTGAAATAATCGCATTTTTCGATTATTTACTATGCCCATCCACATTTTCAATCGAAAAATCATAATTTTCTGAGTGAGCGCTTTTTTTATCAGAACAATTTTTTTAGGTAAGTTTCTCTTTGAAATATTATATGTTTTTCAAAAAAACGCAGATACGACATTTTATAAGAAAAAAATTTATTATTATTTAAGTATATTAAAACGAAAAAAATAAAAAAATAAAGTTAACTATCTTAAAAGCTTTTATTTTTTTCATTCACGCGACAAGCTTTTAAGGCAATTCATTTAATTTTTTTTATATTTTTTTCGTTTTAATACAAATAAATAATAATAAAATCATGTTTTTAATTATTTCTTTTTGCATTTAATTTAATTTTTAAATTTTTAGTTACGCCTTAATTATTATACTCTTCACAAAAACGAAGAGTATATTGTATTTGATCGGCACATTTCTAAAATCGTAAATATAGCTCGTAGAGAAAAAATTTTCATATCATTGTGTTAGTGAACGAATTCTGAACAACTTTCAAAATGTCCGTCTGTCCGTCCGTCTGTCCGTCCGTCCGTCCGAAATCTGATGAAATATCATTTCACCAGATAATTTTAGCTCGTCTCTTATAATGTAAAAATTTACGTTTTTTTACGTGTTAAGTGGTGGAGTAGTTCTTAAACTTTTGAATCGGAATCCAAGGGTCTCGGGTTCGAAACCCAAATGGGGTATGGTACAGTTTTTTTTATTTTCACTTTATTTTACACTGAGTCTTTTACCAACTAAGTTCGTACTATAAAATTAAAAATTTCTAAAACTAACATTATTTACAAACAACTGCGAAGAGTATCCTATAGAATGTGTAACAATTATATTCAGTTCAGTGAACAGGCGAAGCTTTTTTTATTTTATATTCATACTTAATGAAATAATACCCAAACCTTCGCAGTAAATAAGATAAGAATAAAAAAAAAACAAAAATTATATTGTTAAAACTGAAAAACACACATTTTGGGTACCATATTATTGTACTGTCACCAGAACTACATGTGTATGCAAAATTTCAGCTTAATTGGACGTAGATAAGTGGTTCGAAATTGACTTGCAAGATTTGACCCTGAAGATTTGGACTCAACATCCTAACATATATACATACAAAGGAGGTTAAACAAAAGCTTGTAAAAGTGAACTAGAATATCTTATCCAACATGAGAAACTAAGAGAATTTCCAAAAATTGCGTCTAATTGTCTTTTACCCCTCTTCAAATAATAGAAGAAAACAAAATTTAGCTGAATCCATTTAAGGATTATTGTGCCAGATATTTATTAGAACTTTTTGACTTAGTTTAATGAATACTATACTCTGTAGAAGTTTGGAGCCCTGTTTTAGATACACTCTGTATGTAATTGTGTTTAGCACCCATAAATTCTTGTTACCACATACTCCCGCTTCCCTTTTAATTTAGTATTTTATTTAACATGTTAGTCAAAACAAACATAGTTTGCCATATATCATACTTATAAAAGAGAAGACTGCATCTAATAAAACATAAATGATGAGTTCGTTCAATATTTACATAATAGCATACAAAATATATTAACTAGTAAATTATGATTAATAAATATTTAGTGCTACTTACGGTGAAATTAAGAACCGGACTCATATTACTGATACTCACCTGAAACAAAACAAAATAATTAGTAATGGAACAAACATAAACACACCACATATAGTAGACAACTCCCATATCCAAAGCCAAGGCTGTGCAGATGGGGGTTTCACATTTGGAAAAACGCAGACATACATCCATACCCACCGGCATTGTCAGTGCCGGGGCTGGGACTCGAACCCAGAAAGCGATTCTCAGTCGATCAGCATATTCGCCACGCAATACGCATAGATTCAATCAATCAAAACAAATGTATAAAGAATTTATAATTTTACATTTGTCTCAAAGGAACACCTATGTTCGGAGCCAGACTGATATCTACCGTGCAAAGCGTCGCCACGCCGTAACAATTGAAAGGCTGGACGGAGTGAGGCCGGGAAAGATTGCCGGGAAAGATTATTGGAACAATAGTAAACAAGTGACCAACTCATTTTACAAAAAGTAAATTAAAAGGCAATTAAAATAAAATCTTATCTAACGATGTAAATTTAAAATAATTTGTATAAATGTATATGTAATGTAATTAAAGTGCATAAAAAATATACAAAACTAGTTTTTCGGTAAAATTATTAACCAAAAAACCCATTTTAGGAAATTCAGCAGTGCGAGCAGCTCTGTTAAATCACTGAATTTGTTGTTTACGGTTTATTAAATATTATGATTATATTCAAAAATTTAGTTAGAAAGTACAAAATTTCCTAAAAAAAGGACAAAAATTACAAAAAGAAAAGAGGAAATAAATATGAAAGAAAGAGGACTGAATTGTGTCAGCTAGCAATTGAAGTGGAGGAAAAAGAATTTTGGCTATAATTGTTGCCGAAAGATGGGCAACGCTTGGTAAGGTAATTTATGTTTAATGCGAAAAGGCTCTAATTTGTGTGATGTTGTTTGTAAGCGGACCATCACCAAGCTTGAATTGATAACATTTCTGCGATGTAGCTTTGATGTAGTCTAACAGTGGTGTTGCAACGTTCATGTAAATCTCTGATGGAGGTGTATCTAGAAAAATTTGAGATGAGGCGTAAAAAGGGCATAGCAGGATAAGCATGTGTTAGGTGCCCCCGCACCAATCGGGTCGAAATTTTTAGCACAAGTTGATAGTAGTGTTAGATGAAATTTCCCAAAATATTATTTTTGGAAAATCATTTTTACGGGAGTTATGGGGGTAAAAAGAAAAATGAAAAAAAAATTTTTTCTCGAGAACGGGTAAACCGATTTTCATGAAAAAAATATATGTTATGGCTTTTGATGGTGCAAATATGGGAAAAAATTATTGGACCCATTCGTCAAAAAAAAGTGGTGAAGAAATTTTTTCAAAATAAAAAAAAAAATTTTTTTAGGGGATGTTCCAGAGGCACACCCACCATTTTCTTCCAAATAAATGCTTATATGCCCCTTTAAAACATATCCAATTTTCAAAGCGATCGGAAGGGTACAACATACTCAAAATTGATAATCATTGGCAGACTGCGGGCGGCGTGTAGTCTATGTAATGAAGCATTATAAGACGACTCTTTTGTAAATATTTCGTGCAAAGACGAGATTACCTCCCCCCCCTTCGTTTTCGATGCAGGTGGTGGGAGAAGTTTTTGACCGCCGCAACCCCCTGAAACGGCCATCCCTCTTATGGATCCCTTTATGTTTTCATATATAAACGGATTTGGGGAGTGATTTATCAACGGGTTATACTTGAAATAACATGGAAGATGATTATAGAGTAAGTTGAGTCCAGACAGCAGGTCTAAGGGGTTAATTAAACCCTTCCGAGGAGTGGAAAATCATTTTTTATCAAATAATTCGGGTTCAAACGCGTTTCCCCCGTTTTTGGGCTGATCATGGGAAAAATATTTATTTTTAGCTCCAACCCCCTCAAACGGGCAGAAATCACCTCTCACTCACCGTTTGAGAGATGAAGAGGGGTTGGAACTAAAAATGAATATTTTTCCCATGATCAGCCCAAAAACGGGGGAAACGCGTTTGAACCCGAATTATTTGATAAAAAATGATTTTCCACTCCTCGGACGGGTTTAATTAACTCCCTAGACCTGCTGTCTGGACTCAACTTACTCTATAATCATCTTCCATGTTATTTCAAGTATAACCCGTTGATAAATGACTCTCCAGACCCGTATAGAAAACAAAGAGATCCATAAGGAGGTTTTCGGCGGTCAAAAACTTCTCCCACCACCTGCATCGTGTTCAACACCCTCGAAAACGGACGGAGGAAGGTAATTTCGTCTTTGCAAGAAATATTTACACTATTTCTGCCTTTATTACATAGACTAGCGGTTCATTACTACATCTTACTATATCTTACTACAACGGTCACTAGCGGCCATTACAACCCTACCATTTAAATCAGTATCATTTAAATCAGTATCAAACTTCAAGAAGTGTGGTGCAAAAATTCTCTGACGTCAACTGTGGGGTCAAACAAAATCTAGTTTGAAAATCTGAAGATTTTGCAAGGATGACGTCCGCAGTCAGCCTACGAAAGAACTAGGAGGTTACAGTGCCTTTCACTAGTGAAGGTGCCTGTTTATTGTGAGTCCTCTTGCCTCTCATGAGTCGGGGTGTTTATTTATCGTGAGTCTCCTTGCCTCTAAATAATCGTTTGTTTATTGTAAGTTCCCCTGCCCCTCATTAGTCGAGGTGCTTGGTTATTATGAGTCCCCTTGCCTCTCACAATTCGGGTTGACTTTTTTGCGTGAGTCCTCCTGCCTCTCACGAATCAGGTTACTCTATATTGATGAGACTTTTCTTAGTCTTCATTCTTCAAGAACATCCCATAAAAAAAATTTTATTTTGAAAAAATTTTTCAAAAAAGTTGCAGGGGGTTGCGGCGGTCAAAAGCTTCTCCCACCACTTGCATCGTGTTCAGCACCCTCGAAAATGAGGGGGAGAAGGTAATCTCGTCTTTTCACGAAATATTTACAAAAAAGTCGTGCTTCATTACATAGACTGCGCGCCGCCGCAGTCTGCCAATGATGATCAATTTTGAGTATGTTGTACCCTTCCGACCGCCTTGAAAATTGGATATGTTTTAAAGGGGCATATAAGCATTTATTTGGAAGAAAATGGTGGGTGTGCCTCTGGAACATCCTCTAAAAAAATTTTTTTTTTTTTTTGAAAAAATTTTTTTAGCACTTTTTTTCGACAAATGGGTTCAATAATTTTTTCCCACATTTGCACCATCAAAAGCCATAACATATATTTTTTTCATGAAAATCGGTTTATCCGTTCTCGAGAAAAAAATTTTTTTTCATTTTTCTTTTTACCCCCATAACTCCCGTAAAAATGATTTTCCAAAAATAATATTTTGGGAAATTTCATCTAACACTACTATCAACTTGTGCTTAAAATTTCGACCCGATTGGTGCGGGGGCACCTAACACATGCTTATCCTGCTATGCCCTTTGTTCTCTAAAACAGAAAGTTTTTTTTAATATATAATTACTCACATTTAAACAGGTTAATTTTGGTTGTATCTTGTACACTTTAAGGACAAATACACCCTTGAAACTGAAGCAAGTATCACAAAAAAAAATGTAATAAAATTCGAATGGCACGGCACGTGCGTGAAAAAATATTGAAATTATGGAAGTATTATTGAACAAAACCTAATTGGGCGTGTAGTTAGCTGGGGTTCTTGTTTAAACTAGCAGGGTCCCCTTATAAAAATAGTTGTTTGATTTAACTTTTTTACAAGTGTTATCATTTTTTTAATTTCTTTAGGGAAAGATATAACCCTCACTTGCCGGTAGAGCGTGACAGGTAATATGGAGGAAAGGATAATGACTGCTTTTAGATTTATCCCATCGGCAATTTTAGAAAGAGTAGAAACCTTATTTGAAAAGCTCATAAAGATATATGTCAATCAAAATGTGCAACATGTGGAGCCTTATTAAGGTACGTACGCACTTGTAACAGAACTTCGTTGCGAACCTCGTCGTGTAACCGTGTGGATGGGACCCTGTAACCTCGTTGCGTAACGTCAGAGCGAACATGGGTGTTCGCGCCGAGGTTCGCAGCTTTCCCATCACTTGTCGGTATTCCTAAGTCACTTCAAAGGATGTTACTGTACGTGGTTACGCGAAGTCTGGACGTGTCCGAGCTTCTTCGTGTATCGTCTTATGAGGTGTTTAAATGTTTTCATATTCTTTACGTGTAGAATAGATAGTCGCGTTGTAAATATGGAGTGGACGAAAGAAAATTCGATTCTTTTTTGTATAGGCCGCTGATATGTTGAAACTTTAAATCAACGTACAACCACTATACTCCATTTCTAGAACACAAACGTGTCTACCACCATGTTTTCGGCTTTTTCTTTTTGTCGCACAATGAATATGAATATATGCCGCAGTCACAATTTGCAGTTTATTATTGTCCATGGTTTCGATAAACGTCTATCTTCCCATCTTTTCCAAACACAAAGTAACTGACAGGACTGCGAACAACATGGAAAACGGAATGTTCGCGACGCAACGGAGTTTTGTTCGGGGATAATTTTTCCGTCACATGTTAACACGTATCATGACCTAGCTTTGACCCTGTTCGCGACGAAGTTACGCATCGAGGTTTTGTTACAAGTACGTACGTACCTTTATATTTTTTTCTGTCGAATTACTAGAAACCTCTATTTGTTCTATTCTATTTATTTTTAAGTTTATTCTTGAATTTTATACTTATTGCTCAATAAACCAAAAATGGTCACGAATAGCTGTAGGCATGTGCATACATTTTTTATTTTTAAAAATTTCAATATATAACAGTCTAGTGGTTCATGGTGATCGGACGTGTTTTACGCAGTGCTTGTAGGGCCCAAACAACTCTTGGGACTTTCCCAATTATAAATGATAATATAACGGATACCCCGCAAAGTGCAAGACCGTGTAATTTGCTATCTGAGTTGTATAGCAGTTATTATTAATAAAAATGGCACCTGATACCAAAGGACAATTAGAAAAACGTCAAATGGATGAAATAATTACATTTTGTAATAGTGAGGTTTTTAAATGCATAATTAGTGAAACAGTGCAAGGTAAAACGAAGCATCGACATGAAGAAATTGTCCAGCTAAAAACTGAAGTTAAAAACTTAATTGATTCAAATAAAGATTTAATTAAGGTACTAACAAATCATCAATCTGTAACTAACGACAAATTTTACGAAATGATGTCCGATTTTACGAAGGTTGTTACCGAAAAAGTTTCCGAAATTGCCCAACCCACCTCTCTTGCACCCGCCATACCTACTGTCTCATATGCTGATAAATTACGCCCTGGTAATTAGCAAAAAATTGTCGTTAAACCGAAAAATCCCAATCAAGTCAATGCACCAACCAAATCAGACATATTAAATTCAGATAATCCAATTAACTTGAACATAAAAATTGAAAATGTAAAACATATAAAAAATGGAGGGATTGTATTGGGATGCAGCATCTCGGAGGAAGCTACCAAGTTTAAGAAGTTAGCAGAAGAAAAACTCCCTTCACCCTATGAAGTTCATGAATTAAAAAGTTTCCATCCACAAATCAAAATCGTAGGGATCACCCATAACATTGAAGAAGAAATTCTACTCCAGTACATTAGAAAGAAAAAAGACGCTATCTTCGATGTTAATTCTGAGTGCAAACGAATACGACTTTGGCCTACGAAAAAGAATAGAAACATTTATCAGGCTGCATTGCAGGTGGATAGTTCGACATAGGTACTTAATCAAGATCATATACTTATGGGGCTGGATGGACGTACTGTGTATGATGCAATTTCTGTGCCACGCTGTTTTTCTTGTAATGGCTATTTTCATAGTAAGAAGTCATGTAAAAATAATATGTCATGTCCCATATGTTCGAAAGACCATGATTTAAAAGACTGTCCGAAAGACAGTAAACAATGTTGTATTAACTGCCATAATATTAAACTACAATAAAAAACAGATATCAAAATAGGTCATACAGTCTGGGACTATGAAAACTGTTTTGCATATAAAAAAACGCTGGAAAAATTGAAAAGTGATCTATTTGGGGCACCCATATAGCAAATATTGACACCTTCTTCCTTCAGTCAATTAGTAACTGATAATAGTCCCTCTTTAAATGTTTCTTCTAAAAATGTTAACCGCGTGCCTAAATTGTCAGTATATTATCAGAACACGCGTGGAGTAAATAGCAAAACCACTCGCCTATTTAATGCTGCGAATTCAAGCGAATATTCTGTCATTGCAGTCACAGAAAGCTGGTTAGAATCAGGAGTAAATAGCTCAGAGTTACTCGATCTTAATAAGCATTGTGTATATCGGTGTGATCGCGATTTTATTGATACTAAATGCACAAGAGGCGGAGGGGTCATGCTTGCTATTGATGCCTCTCTCTACTCTGCAGATCTAAAATTAAAAGCAACCACACATTTCAAAGAATTACACTTTATTGACATTCTTGGGGTTCAGATTAAGGTAGATTTTTATTGCCACTATATAATTTTAATTTATATACCACCCAATACGACCCTTGAATGTTACGACTCGGTATTTGAAATTATTGCCTCACTGGAATTTATTCATAATAATAATGTTTTATTTCTAGGTGACTTTAATTTTAATGAATATTCCAATTACTCACTTTCGTTAACGCCTACAAGTCGTATTACTTCTCTAATAAATTTTAGTAATTTTCTAAATCTTGAACATTACAATCATATAAAAACAGGAACGATAACATTTTAGACTTAGTCTTATCACATATCAATTGTACAGTAGACAATGCTCCCGACATTTTAGTTAATGAAGATATTCATCATCCAGCGCTCCTAATATTATTTAATGTATATAAAAAATATAAAAATAATAAGAACGTTGTTAATCTGACGTACTATAACTACCGCAAAGCTAATCTGGTTGACCTCTATCCAAAATTTAGTAGACATTGATTGGCATTTTCTATTCAATATTCCGGATGTAAATTATGCCTTCGAACAATTTTATGAAAAAATATATGCTGTTCTTGACTACTGTTCCAAAAACTGTAATCATCAAAGGCAAGAGTTACCCACCTTGGTATAACTCCAATATAATTAAAAATATTAAACTGAAACATAGAGCATGGCGTGATTACAAAAACCTTGATGATCCTCTTGCACTCGAGGAGTTTAAATTATTAAGAACTTATGTCAAAACTCAGGTTGATATTGAATATAAAAAATATTGTAGTGACATTGAAAAAAATATTAAAACCAATCCCAACAAGTTTTGGCAGTTTATAGACAATAAAAAAGCTAGTAATAATTTACCGGCAGATATGTACTACAAAGATAGACATTATGTTAGCAACAATGAGCTGGTAAATGGTTTTGCTGAATACTTTTGTATTTGCTTTATGTTTGTTTACTTTTATGTCTATTTTACTGCATTTTATTTTACAATAAGAACACTGCATAACCTGTTCGTTTTATTCCCAAAATAAAAAACAGTCTAAGAAACTTATAAACTATGGTATTAGCCTCATATCATAAGAACGTACATCAACGGCG
Source organism: Rutpela maculata (assembly GCA_936432065.2). NCBI lineage: Eukaryota > Metazoa > Arthropoda > Insecta > Coleoptera > Cerambycidae > Rutpela > Rutpela maculata. Next base: position 102,364,750 of record OW386291.2, read on the forward strand.
TCAGTTTCTAAGAAAGAAATTGGAAGCGTAAAACTACGACGCGCTGCTGGGAACTGTGAGAGAGGAGTCATACAGTACGATTACTCGTCATCAGAAGTATATTTTTAGTTAAAGTCGTTTGGCGACGGGTTTAACAAAGTATGACCCCAACGTAAAAGTAGTAGGGCCTGCAATTTGCGAAACGAAAACTGTATTTATATGGCTGCCGTTCTGAACGGGTTAATATATTCTATTTTATTTTTGTTCTTCTATTTCTCCTGTTCTGGCGTTATAGCCTTGGATGATTTTAAGCTACTGCATCGTCATGTCTTCATTAAGCTCTATCGTGTGCCCTTGTTCTGCAAATTCATTACTTACATCCCTTTTAGATCATGTCTTAATCTCCACTTTCTAGTTTTTCCAACTACGTTTTCCTAGAGGTTTCCACTTCTCTACTTTTTTGTTCACCTTTTCCTTCAACTTTCACTACATGTGGCAATCATCATATTCATTGAACCTTAACAAAATGTGACTATATCTATTTCGTCGATCGGTCTATATAAGTTATCGGTTTTTCACAATTAATTAGCAATATTCCTTTTGTACTTGACTCGATACAGTCCAACTTTCTTTACATTTGAATATCCAGAGTAGTTTTCATCACCTCTTGTCAAGCTGCCGGAATCTATAAATGTGGCAACAGGCCTTATGATGGTGTCGTTAGGTATATTTTCTATCTCAGATTTCCTGTTCTCTCATTTGCAGTTTGCAAAAGATTGTTATACTATTTGCTAGTAATTTAAGCCTCTTCATTATCAAAGTTGTTGTTATTTTCGTCAATAAGTGATTTCACGTATGTGACGATTTCAGCTGGTCTAAACTGATATTCCACGATACAGAATCTTTGCTTACGGTTGCAAATTATCTTCTTGCAGTGCGCATATTCCAGATTTATGTACATGGAGCATTTTTGAATTGATTAAATATGGTAAAAGTATGTTGCAATGAGCTAGAACTGCATCATCGTTAGCACTGAGACACATTCTGATAGTCAACTTTATCACTAATTGCAAAATGAGCGTCAATACAAAAATACGTGCTGGATCGTAGAAGTATTTCTTTGCCGAGAAGAGACACAAAGCGACAGACAAACATAGCATTGAAAATAATGATCAAAATGATATAAGTGAAATAAAAACAAACAGTTAAAATTTTCAAAATTATGAGCATTATTAAATATTACTATTTAAAACATAAGGTACTTGCATGGCTAGTTATCATTTGTTTGCAAATTTTTGTTTCAATTTCCATTAGGCATATATTAAAGTACAGTGTGAAACGGGTTTCATAAGTCCTGTTAATATGAGAAAATCCCTTCTGCTGCGGACTGAGCCATGTGAAGACAGCAGCAGGTGGACGTTCCAGCGGTCTATTGGCGATATTTTATATGAATATTAGATACCCTTAAACGTGAACCCTTGGAGAAATTTGTTACTCTTAAATAAAATACTTTTATGGTTCCAGAATTTTATATTTATATTCGGAAAATGCCGTACTTATCAGTTACTTACGTACTAAAAAGAAGGGTGAAATGTCGTAAATTGTTTACTATGTGTTTAGTTACAAACTTGTATGGCTAGAGAGTAAATATACCATTACAAAAATGCACAATAATTACAAACGTCAATAACCCTTATTTTTGGCAGCCCGTTTTCCCTCGCACTATTATACGATGCCGGAATATAAAGTAGCACACTGCTGTTCATCCCTGTTAATATTACATACTGTAAGAAAACGTGGTGTGCTGATGCGCAGATGTAACGTCATTGTGCGAAAATTTTGGTTATTTTCATAATTTTCAGAAAAATATGACAATGATTTTACAAATTTTATTAAATAAATTAATAAACATTATTCTCTTCGCCTATTAGTTGAACTTTTTATATAATTGGTGCACATTTTATAGGATACCAATGCATTGTTTTTGTAAATAAAGTTAATTTTTTGGACATTTTAAATTTTATTACACCTATTTAGTTAAAAAAAAACGTAAAAAAACTTCATCTAACCCGTCTGCGTTTCGAATTCGCAACTTTTGAATTTCAAGACAAAACTGAAACCATTAGACCACAATTCACCACTCTGAAAATTGTTAATATGTCTAATATATCTTCATTTGAGCAATCATGTTTCAACATTTGGATATTATATTGTAAAGAAATGTATATTGGTAAAATATATACATAAAAGGTTTCAGGCTTATTCTAAAAGCTTGTTTATTGAGGCTACATAAAAATATTGACGACATGTAACAATTCTAACCTAGCATTCGGTTTCAGCACCCCAAAATACATATAGAAACATGGGTAAACTCGTTTAACAATTCAATTTACTTTTCACCCGGTTTCAGGCTTGTTCTAAGCTGTTTATTGAACTTACATAAAAAATATTGACGACATGTGACAATTCTGACCTCGGATTCGTTTTGAGCGCCCAAAAATACATATAATAGATATGATAGTCGGTAAAAAAGTAGATGACACTTTGTATTTTTTGTGTGCCTGTGTAATGTATCCCGTTCTGTAGAAAGAGCCTATTTAGAAATATTAGAAATATTTCACATTTTTTTTACTAGTATAAAAATAAAATAATGTATCATGCAACGAACTAAAGATCCATGTATGACTTGTCATAAACTGTCAGTTTAAAATTTGACGTCGGGTTTTCTACCAAAAAAAATCTGCTCCAAGGACTAAACCTATCATGCCTTAAGTATTTTTGTGAGCTGTATCTGAATTTTTATTTAAAAAAATTTTCTACCATGTAGATTTCGAGTAAATCCCGGTTTTTATTGTCAAAAAACTGTATTTTGACGAAAAAACTGGGATTTACTCGAAATCTATGTGGTAAAAAATTTTTTAAATTGAAAGGTCGGATTCACCACGCAAAAATACATACAGTACAGTAAGCAAAGCAGTAGAAATGATAAAATTCCCGACCCGAAACGATAAAAGGAATTTCCTTAATTTTTTTCGTAATATGGTTTATAAAATATGTACATCAAAATCTATATTGTAGCATTACTTGCTTTTTATTCTCGAGGGTGAAACCACTCCTGACAACTAAAAATTAATAACTCTTCTAATTTTACGAATAAAATAACGAAAATCCATATACTTATGTTTTTGAGGTCGCTGAATATGACTGGGTCAAAACTTATGAGACGAAAGTATTAAGGGTTGAAGTCACCCTTTAATACTGAAAAATCAATGTCTTATAATTTTACGAATAGAATCACGAAAATCCATAGACTTATGTTTTTGAGGTCGCCGAATATGATTATGAGGTCAAAACATAGGAAAGACGAAAATATTAAGGGTTGAAATTACCCTTAAATACTGAAAAATTAATAATTTTTCTAATGTTACAAATATATTCACGAAAATCCATATATTTATTATATACTTATGCTTATTTTTAGGTCACTGACTACGATTATGAGGTCTAGATTTATAAAAAAAATGGTGGATTAAAAATGGCCACAAAAGAGTATAGTAATATGTCTAATTTTATTAGAAATACAGATTGTTATAAATAAATCAAATTAATACAATTATAATAATATAATAATAATAATGTTTATTTACCAAGAAAATAATTACAAAGAGATAGACAGTACATAAGCAAATAGATACGGTAAATATACAAAAGAGATTATCACTGAAGTAGATATATACATAATCTACTTGTCCGTGATTAAAGGGGGTAGGGGGGGAGAACAATTTGTATAATCATAATTTGAAAAATTGTTTGAATATTAATTTGAATATGTAATAATAGTTTGAATATATAATATATAATAATACATAGTTTGAGTATATAATAATACACAATTTAAATACATAATTTGAATAATGGGAATAATTTGTATAAACAAAAGAAACTTATGAATAAAGATACACTTCTAAAGTGAACTATGGATCAATATAGATGGATAAAATCATTTTGTCTATAATGAGTTAAATATGTCAACAGTAAGGTGTCAAGTCAAGAGAGTAAATCATAAAAATGCTTAAGTTCCATGAGAAGTAGAGCTTATATAAGAATTTTTTGATTCATGATATCATGAAAAATATGCCGGGGTGTGTGTGTTATCCATTGTTTTAATTTTGTCTTGATCAAATTTAAACTCTTTATATGTTTAATATTCAATGGAAGAAGGTCGAACAGTCTGGGGCTGAGGTATAAATAAGTTTTCCGTCCTACGGTTTTTTCACTTCTTGGCTTGTGGCAGCTATTCATTCTGTTTGTGTCGTGTTTCATAATTATGTGTTATTGGTATTATGTTGGTTTTATTTTTGAATGTATTTACTATAATATTTAAACAGAATAGTTGCCTCATGTCCAAGATGTTAGTTTCCGCAAACAAAGTGTCACTAGAGTAGCGAATATTTTTACCAAATATTATTTTGATTATCACTTTTGCAGCACATTTAGGTTCTCTAGGTAGTGATTATTTACTCCTCCTCAACCCAAGATGCCATATGAGAGCTATGACTGAACTAGCGCATAGTAGAGTATTTTCAGATGTTTTATGTCTAAGATGTCTTTGAGGTATTTAAACCTTGGAAGTATACCTCTAATTTTTTTAATTATATTTTTGATTTGTAGGTCTCATATTAAATGTCTGTCAAATATAATGCCTAGGTATTTAATTGAGGTAGCTTCAGGTATACTGGTGTCATGATCAATATTTAGTGGTCCCATATTTGGCAAATTAATGGCGTAGGATGTAAATGGTAAATAATATATTTTATTACAATTTAAAGTAAGTGTGTTACTCTAAAACCAAGATTTGATGTATTTAAAATCATTTCCTGCCATATGCTTAAGTTCCCGCCATGAATTTGCTTTATATAGGATTTAAGTAAACTAATTAAATAATATTTTTAATCTGCACTCTAAACATGCTAAAGTGCAATGTAACCTTCTTTTTCTGCATATTCTTCGAAAAAATAGACGGCTATTGCTCGTTTCTCTACCTACTATAAACGTTTAAAATGCGCGTACAAACTGAAAAGTTCCAACATTATTTCAAAATGTCATATCTCTGGAACAGTTTGCCGTAGGAAAAAAAATAAGAACCCAAACTCGTTTATTTTATAAGCTTCATTTTGGTCTTATATCATTTTTTTATCAATCTTATAGTTTTTGAAACATTTCAATTTTAAATACATAATTTTCTTGCGTAAGTGCTCAAACGGCATTTTTAAACCTTTATATCTCTGGAACAGTTTGAAGTAGAAAAATAGAAAAAAAAACAAACTATTCGTTTATTTATAAGCTTCATTTTTATACCCTTACCATTTTTGATAAAAAAATATTTTCTGAGCAATAGGCCCGTTCAGCATTTTTTTCTATTTCAGGAATCGAAAATAAAACACTTTTTAAGGCAATTTCCAAATTTTTAGGTTTTTATTAGAATATTTAAATAAATTACCAAAGTTGGACCGCGCGAAAATGGGGCAGAGCTTCGCGTGACGTCACTTTGCGGATGCTGATCAGACGACAGTCGAGATTTAATGTCACATCACAGCTAACCTCAAAAATATATGTTTCTTAAGATTTACAAGTATTACATAGCTATTATTAAAATGTCTGCCTGGTTCCTGTACTCTCAACCAAAATCTAGTTGAATATAGTGAAGTTTTAAATAGTTTGTCACAATAAAATAAGAAACTTTTTGCTGGTTAGGAATCAAACCTATTGTTAGCAGTCTATTTGTATCAATCAACAATATTGAAAAATTATATGCGTGAATTTTTAAATATTTGCTTGGAGCCAGTTTGGCTCCAGGCTAAAAATGAGTATACAAACATTAAAAATGAGAATAAACCTAGAAAATATAACAATTGAGGTTATGTTAGTTATATGATGCACATATCCTAAGCGTGTGGCGGGTATTATTGTGTTTCTCTATGGAAACGGCGTTTGATTGTTAAATTATATCTGTTTTATCTTTTTGCTGGTTTAAAATGAATAATGAGGTGGGAGTAGTGTTTATGCAGAATGACGTCACGAGCCGGCGAAGCGCTTTTTACTGGAACTCAATCTTTAACATTGAATATCTAATGATTGGATATACTTATGAAGCTGAAATTTGAACAGCTTATCTAGATGATCGAATTCTATTGAATGTCATTAAAAAATTACGAAAAAATAATTATCGGCAACAGGCATTTCCAAAAATCCGATTTTTTCAAAAAATTATGAAAATTTTCATAACTGAAAATGGGTACAAAATGAAAAATAATGATTTTAAAAATTCCAAATTGAGCATTTTAGTAATAATATGCATTAACAATATCCAGAAGGATTTAAAAAAAATTGAATTAACAAGAAATTAGAACAATAAGACTAAAAAAAAAAATGGCGCCTAAATTTTTAAATTCGCTACTTTTTGTTTGTAACTTTTTTAGTTTTCATTATAAAAGGTCGTAATGCATCTCAATCGAAAGAAAATTTAGATACCTTTAATTTTTACAAGAATAAAAATTTTTCTCATAGTTGCAGATTTTGTGTAATTTTAGATTTTAACGTCGTATATTTTTTCTGAACGTTTCGGAGCCATTTGGAAATGCCATATTTCCAAAACTAAACATCGGAGAGAAAAAAAGAAAAACCATTCGATTTATTTCCATAAAAGCTTTAATTTTATACCCTTGCATTTTTTTTATTAAAGTCCATATTTTTCGAGTAATTTTTAATAAAACGTCTAGGAACACTGATTTTATGGGGTGAAAATTGCAATTTTCAGTTCGCAATATCTCGAAAAATATGCACTTTAGCAAAAAAGTGTATAAGATCTTTCCTTCTTATAATTTGGTTCTCTATCAGATTATATGTATTTTTTGTTTTTTTTGCTAAGAAGGGTGGGAACAACCGTAACCGAAAAGCAGGAAAAATGACAACATAGATTCTTATGTACATACTTTATGAAGAATGTTAAAGAAAAAAAATTGGAAATTCATTACATCGTTTTCGGTCTGGGATTTAAAAGCTTCACTTACTGTACTAATAAAGAATGATAGGTTTAGTCCTTGGAACAGAATTTTTTTTTGTAGACCTGTGTACAAAGTGCACCTGTGCAAAGATCTACAAAAAAAATGTTCTGGTCCAAGGAGTAAACCTATCATTCCTTATGTATTTTTGTGTGCTGAATCCGAATTTTCAATTTAAGAAAGTTTTTGCCGCGTAGATTTCGAGTAAATCCCGATTTTTATCATCAAAATACGTTTTTTTGACAATTTTTGACGTTTACTCGGAATCTGCGCGTTAGAAAATTTTTTTAATTGAAAATTCGGGTTCAGCACATAAAAATACTTAAGACATCATAGGTTTAGTCCTTGGAGCAGAATTTTTTTTTTGTAGACCTGTGTAATGATAGAATTGTAAACAATAAAACTGACAACTTTATTAAAAGTAATGTATTCAACAACGACAGATCTGTGAACCTTGAAACAAAAACAACCAGCAGTGCTTTAAACGTAAAACAACTGTACTATACAGAATTGCACATTTAATATTCATGTTAATAAATAACGTTTGTGAATAATCCTAGTTATTTAGATTTTGATGTTTAAGTACTAAAAATTTTATAATTTTAGTTCCATTTAAAAAAAATATTACTTATGTTTAATTCGTAAATAATGTGGTCAGTACTGTCATGTTTAATTAATATATAAAATGGTTAGAATTACCTATATTTTATTTTTTTGCTAAGATTTAACATATTTGATCTGACGTCATTTTTCAAACTTAAAGTCGCCATTTTTTTATTTTGACGCTTGAAGAAAAAATAGTATACCGAGTGGCTCAGCCGATAGGGACATTCTTGTAACTTTTGGATGGACGAATGGATTTTTTTCAAATTTAGTGTAGTGATATGGGACGAAATTTATAATTATATGATGTAAAGAACCAAAATGGACTTCCGGTTTTGATACAGTGTACATGAACATCAAATTTTTAAATGCGACAACGTGTTTATTTTTTTGCATATTTGGATCCTGCTGAGTAGAAAGCCTATTATATGTTTCGCCCAGTTTGCTCAGCCAATTAGCAGGTCCGGTAAATTATATTCAATCACGCGTTACATTAGAAACTCCAACGACTTCAATACAGAGTTTTTCCTATTTTCAATAAGCAGTTGTTAATTACTTTTAAGGGGTGTAGATTACTAGGGATTTGGGATTTGGTTTTTTTTGTTTTTTTTTTGGGATAACTACCAAAAAGTGGTTTTGTATTACGATGAACGTTGTCATTGAAGTATTATTTTTATTATTGGAAATGCGAGTTGATTCTAAGATTCGCAGTACTTAGACCTGTCGACTCATCATACACTTGACATATATAGTACCACCTAGAAAGGACCAGTGCTCTTCAGGATGGATAAAAGTTTCTACCAGGGTAGATTCCATAGTTACACAGTATCTAAAAATTGCCTTTCAAGATGCCTTGAATATCAGTGATAATTTCATTCTCCAATCTACACATCCTACAAGTCCTTCAATCTCACAGTATGTTACTGCTTGCTTAGACGATAGCGTTCTGTCATCAAGCCTACCATCCATCTCATTCTTTCTCTCTTGAGCCCAAGCAACCTCTTTACGGGGGAGTCAGTTGAAAGGCCCCTTCACAGAGCCTTGACCACCTCTGTTCTGATGGTTGGGTCCAATAGTGTTGAACTGTGCTATGACTCAGTCTGGTAGCTCTATTTGAATAAAACTTCTTGATAAACCAAAGGTTGGCTCGGTGGGAAGGAAATTAGTTTTTGCTTCCTCCCAAACGTTCTGCTCCTTCACAACACTGTGCCCTGTCGCCCATATGAGTTTGTATTCGCACAGTTCAGTCAAAATATCCTGACCGTTCAGCACCAGTTTAGAGTTTGTTTGCTAGTTTGTTTGATATAATAATCCCCAAACCCACATGGCTGTCTCTGCATATAAATATACTTGTCTACGAAACCTCTTTTGAGATTTTCGCTTGCGTACAGTAAGATTGCATCTGCAATCTGCATCTGCTTGGAATACGCTAGAGTATTTGTCAAGTGACATCGACATAGAAGCTCTTGATTTTCATCCATATACGTCAGCACCGATTCCCTCGTGAGACTTCGATTCGTCTAAGTACCCTCCCAGAACTCTGGGACTCAAAAGATACTTTTTATCTCGCTCCCAGTCACCTCGCCTAGGAAACACGACGGGTATATTTTTTTTTTTTATTTTAAATGCCTTATTTATATGGAATGAGTTTTTGCTTCCTCTTTTGCCAAACGGTCTGCTCCCTCACACCACTGTGTCCTGGCGCCCATATGAGTTTGACTAGTTGTGTTCACACAGCTCAGTCAAAATATCCTGACGGCTCAGCGCCAGCTTAGAGGTCACTTTGTTTTATACAATAGTCCCCAAAAGCCGCATGGCTGCCGCTGCATATAAATACGCATGACTACAGTGCCTCTTCTGAGATTTTCGCTTGCTTGGAATACGTTAGGATACTCGCCAAATGAAATCGAAATCTTTGGTTTACATCCATGTACGTCACCACAGATTCCCTCCTGAGACTTCGATCCGTTTGAGTACCCTTCCAACTTTGTAACTCAAAAGATGCCTTTCATGGCGTTCCCAGTCAACTCAACTAGGGAACATGACTATATGTGGAATTAGTGAACCTCTAGATGAAAGACACCGATCATTCTCTGATTGAGTCATGACTTGGTCCCTACAGTTAGAGCTCTAGCTCTATCTGTCGAGCCTTGGTGTGCTCCAGCCTTCAGCGCAACACGGTCATGTAGTAATTAAGGACCGTTGTGCTCGCTCTGTACTGCACTGTGCGGAAAATGGCTTTACACAGATTAATCGTGTATAAAATCGAAGGAACTTGTTAAATATCATAAATTTTCTGTTACAGGTTTACACTTCGATAAATATCCAGAAAAGAGGTATCTGCAGCAATGAACCATAATAAATTTTCACATACGAATATAAACCAAGCAACAGTAACCGTTAAGCAGAAAATACAGCGTTAATGGAAAATTCATGTGTATTTGTTTCTTATAAGCAATTAAGGTATATTGCCGTTGTTAAATCCCAAGACGCAGTAAAAACGTTGTCTGGCATATCGACTGCAGCTTTTAGTGAATTATTATCAACAGAGTTAATTACGCAAGGAGCTTCGTTCCAAATGCGCAATTAACTAAAAACTAATTAATATAATGGTTTAGCTTTTATGAACGTCGTTTTAGTAATATTTACTTTCATCGAATATGCCGATATAAACAGAAGATGTCAGAGAAAAGTACCTCAGAATGGCAGTTAAGACCTACATCAGAATCTTGAGAATTAGCCTAATCTAATTTGGCGGAAAAATTCATCCCGCGCTAAGTAAGGGTCCAGTCCAGTGGAATTTCTTGTACAGTGCAATATAAGAAAAAGTCCGCGAAACATGAGATTCGCAGTACTGAAAATTGTCAACGGCATTTTCTTCAATAAGTAATATCTAGAGGTTATAGTAGTTCTATTATTTAAGTGTTCGAGAAGTCAATTTTTAAAATTTCTGTACTTCATCTTTGACTAGAAAATCGATCCGAAATGAAATTTTATTGCAAAAACTGTTATATAGGGTCATATAAATACATAGAAAATAGGTGATCAAAATCGGCAATCAGCTGAAGTTGTGGGAAGGGGAGAAGGGATTAAAAATGATTTTTGCAAATAACTTGAATAAGTACTACAAATTTCATCAAAAGTGTTAAATAAGACTAGATGTGATTTTTTTCAAAGTTTACTGTTTTTTCACTCTTTTCTAATAGTTAAAATTCAACTCGCGTTTTTCGTAATTAATACAAAACTAAGTGTCTACAAAAAGAATGTTCGTTACAAAGTTGAAAGGTAATTCTAACAATTTGATTGTTAGTACGATTCCCTAAGAAAAAAAAATGCCAATTTATAGTTATTTTTGTAAAAACAGTACCTATATTTTCATAAATGAAAATCAAATTTGAAAATGTATTCCTTTAAATTGCCTTTTGACAAAAAAATTCATTTAACCTTTTTTGTAGCTTTGTAAATAATAAATCAAATGTCATATATTGTTCTCTTTAAAAATTACTTACAAACTAGAAAAATCTAAATTTACTGAATAAAAACATCTTTTTTTACAATAAATTTAGATTTTTTTAGATTGTAAGAAATTTTTAAAGAAAGCAATACATGACACAAATTTGTTATAAACAATCAAAATTTAGATTTAGCCCTGTCAATGAACGTACAATAAGGAGGCCTAGAGGGAAATGCCGAGATCACAATTTTTGACTTGGGGGCTATGTTTGGACTATTTAGGAGGTAAACATACCAAAAGTCCCCGAACATAGGAGGTGCGGGGGTGCGGGGGCGCGAAGAAGGTCCCGGTTTTTGGATTTTCGCTCATATCTCGAAAGCCACAATCAAAAAGTGGCTATTTGCAAAATTAAAGCTTACTAGATTTTATACAATAATGTTTCTATTAATTTTTGCTGTGTCTATAAAAAGTAAAAATTCACAGATTTCCCAATCCTTGCAACCAGTGCAAACAAAATTTCGATTTTCACTTTTTGAAGGGGTGAAAACGGGGGTGGTAGTTGGTCTAAAGGGTACCCGTATCTCTGAAATAGCGTAAGTCAGAAACGTGATGTTTCAGCGACGGGCTCTTCTGAGGAAATAAGGAGACACGTATTCGATGGTTTTCAAAAAGAGACCCCCCAAACGGGTGAACGGGCAGGGGAAGGTTTTTAAGCTTTTCAGAAACGGTTAGACCTAGAAGCATGAGATTTGCCAGAAATACTCTTATTTTAATATATTAGATACGAGCAAGACGAAATTTCGATTTTCACTTTTTGAAGGGGTGAAAACGGGGTTGATAGATGGTCTAAAGGGTACCCGTATCTATCTATCTATGAAAACGTGATATTCCAGTGATGGGCTCTTCTGGTGAAATAAGGACACGTATTCGACGGTTTTCAAAAAGAGATTCCCCCGCCCCCGAACAGGCGAACAGGAGAGGGATGTTTTTAAGCATGAAATTTGACACATACCAGCCCATGTGCTCTCTTGTCGATTAAAATAATATTTCTTTTCGTTTAACTCGCTCTAACACAAAAATAGACAAATTGCGATGCGCAGCGGGTTTCCTCGAGTACTAAAGATGCACAGTAGGTTTCCTCGAGTACTATGGATATACAGTGGGCTTTCTCGAGTACTATGGATGCGCAGTGGGTTTCCCCGAGCACTATGGATGCGCAGTGGGTTTCCTCGAGTACCATGGATGCGCAGTGGGTTTCCCCAAGTACTAAGGATACGCAGTGGGTTTTCTCGAGCACTATGGATGCGTAGTGGGTTTCCTTAAGTGCAATGAATGTGCAGTGGTTAGTATGTCAATGTTCCTAATTAGACGTGGATGAAGTTTCACGCGGACGAAGTCGCGGGCATCAGCTAGTTACAACATATAAGGGTAAAGAAACATTGGAAATAATTTGACACATAGTAACATCACATAGGTACTCAGCAAATGAATAGTATGCTCCATTCACCAAAATTTGTTTAATTTTATAGTGTTACCTGTTGTCCAGCAACATCCTGATATTGATATTTCAAAACAAGTATATTGATGGTCTACATATGTTTCAGCCTATTAAGCCTTTCTCAAGAGTAAATACATATATTTACTTTTGAGAAAGGCCTAATAAACTGAAACATATGTAGGGTATCGATATACTTATTTTGAAACATTAAAAAGCAGTTTTTTCTTGTAAATAGAATTATTTATAAGATGTTTCACAGGGAACCGACCACCAATTCAGTTCAATGTATCCTGATGATGAGTGGCAACTTGTTAAAAAAAATTTGACCGTAGTCATTTGTTGGATTTAGACTTTTTCTAACCTAGTAAAATCTAAGCGAACCTCATTTCTCTAGCTAGTATTGTGTTTATAAATTTCGCTAGGTGAAATATAATCATTTAATTTTTCTTTAACATGCATAAGAGGTGTAACCCAACACTAATTTCACACCACGTCTTTGTACAGTAATAGTTTACTTTTTTAAACAAATTTGGAGTTTTAAATCGACATAAATAAATGAACTTGATGGCGTACTTCAGACTCTATCAGGAATACATCAATATTTACATACCGACATCAGAAGTCGGCAGATAAAATCTGGCAATATAAGTCGAAGGCAATTGCATATACATACGTTTTGATTATCATCGGAGATATCTCTACAACAGTGGTATTTCTTGATTATATAGTTATTTATGACCGGTGGAACATTTCGTATGTAAATCATAAATTTCATATTTTATGTATATAGATAAATAATTCATTTTAGTACTTTTATGGTAATGATATTGTTTGTCGTCGGGTATATCTTTATTATAATTTTGACAGAAATAGATATGTGGAAGAATATTATTTTCAACAAAAAATTTGTAGGGTTGACTTGATAGATATATTTGATTACCTCTGATAGTTACATTTTTATAGAAGGTCGGGGGTACATGAATAATAATTAAGTTAACGCGGGCGCGAGCTAAGGCATACTGTGAGGTAAATATGCTGAATGTACAGTCTATCGCGTGCTAGGTTCGAGCCCCAGCTCTGGCACTGGCAATGTCGGTGGGTTTTTCCAAATCAGTAAACCTCTTTCGGACAGCCCTGGCCTTGGATATGGGAGTTATCTGCTATATGTGGTGTGTCTATGTGTTTATGTTTATTTTCACTCTAAGGCAGACAACACACCAATACGGATATGGTAGACGTGACTATTAACGCTCCGTATTAAATATTTATTTGTATTAACATGAGGCGTGGCACTGATCTTGAAACAGATATCAGTAAATCGCAAAACGGTGTAAGTTTTAAATTAGATCAAGTGAAAAATAATTATCCAACAATCTATACAAGAGCATATTCTGCTAATTGAAATAAAATCATTAAGAATGCGTTTGCATGCCACAGTAAATTGTTAAATAGAAATAGCCAACTAATGGAATTACATCGTCCTGCCGACACAATAGAAACCACACTACTAACCACTAGATTTGACTCAGCTGTGCCTGTAGTACAATGTACCCTGCCAGACAGCAAGTGAAACAATTATTCAGTTATACCTTTAATGACAAGATCATGATTTAACATCAATATGGACAATTAAATCAGTAAAAGTTCCTTTAAGCGCTATTTCAATAAATCCGCTCACCGAACAGATCATTTTGGGGGGGGGGGGGTGTTTTCCGGTGTTGGGGGTGAAAAACGAGCCAATCTGTCAATTCTAACTTCGAATCCGGATTCAGTAGGTCAAAATACATTAGGATACACTGGTATAGTCCGCCGGACAGACCACTTTCTTTTTGTATTGGGGGTGTTTTTTGGGGTTGGGGGTGAAAAACGCTCTACTCTGACAATTCTGAGTTCAGATTCAGTTTCAGTAGGTCCAAATACATAAGGATACACTGATCTGGTCCGCCGGACAGACCATTTTTTTTTTAGGTGTTTTTTGGGGTTAAGGGTGAAAAACGAGCCAATCTGACAATTCTGATTTCGGATAGACTGGTCTAGTCCGCCGGCCAGACCACTTTTTTTTTGTGGGGCTGTGTAATTAATTTATAAATTATACAGATCAACATTTAGTTTGAAAAAATACACCGGACTCTACCCAGGTACCCGGGGGTTTTGGGGTCGCTGATTCCGATGCCGAGGTCGGTTAAGCTCTATCACGTCAGGTTCAAGGTCATAGGAAGGTCAAACTAAGGAAAGGTGGTTGAGAAAATGTGAAAAAATTCACACATAGGTTTTTGGGGTCGTTGAGTCCAAATCCGATGTCGGTTGACCTCTATCACCTCATATTTAGGGTCGTTTGAAGGTTAAAGTAAGAATAGGAGGTGAAAAAAATGGAAAAAATTTGGACGAATGCTCACCTGCCTACTATTGTCTGTTTATCTGTCTGCCTTTATACCTACACAACTGTTTGTTTGCTTGTTAGTCTGTATTTTTGTCCACTTGCATTTTCTCTCTGCTCATCTAGCTGTCATCCTACCTTTCTACCTGCCTTTCTGTCGGCAATTCTGTCTATCTTCCTGTCTGACTAAATGACTAAATGTTTCTATCTGTCTGTTTTTCTGCCACCCTCCGTCTAAATATTCACTGACAGTCTGTCTGCCTCCTTGTCAGTTTGTCTTCTTACCTTTCTGCCTACCATTCCTTTTCGGTTTTGCGTGATTGTACAAAAACTAGATTAAAAAAAACTTTTGAAAGCCTTCAACAAATCAATTCGCTTCTCTCAGCGTAAGTGTATTAATCAAAATTCGGGCGAGAACGTTTACGTTGTTCCTGGAATGATCTACTTTGCTGTTGACATGTGTTGAAATTTCCAAAACTTTATGTTAAAAGTACTTACATTTAAAAACCCTGACTCAAAAAACCATTAAATTACTTTGATCCTGACATGATTGAGCTCCAAATGAGTGAAGCGAACGCCCGTGATTCTTGCCGAACTTATATCCCTCTTCTGCCCCAACTCACTTGCGGTGGGCATGCGTCATCTATCGAATACTCAAGGTACTCTCTACTTTCATGTTCGCTCTGCTCTGCAACTATACCTAAAGGCCAGTCTTTGAGTCTTGTTCCACAGGATTTATGTAGTGAATATAAGCTCGTCAACTTTCACAGAAAAAAATAAGTAGGTGATTCATTGAGTTAAATATATTTGCACTGAGATAGCCGAAGAATATTTATGTGCAGCTAAAGCTGGCGGACCACAGAAACCCATGTGCGAACATTTTCAGATTTCTTCAACCACCTTTTCTTAGTTTGACCTTCAAATGACCTTGAAACTTATATGGTAGAGGTCAACCGGCATCGAATGCGGACTCAGCGACCCAAAAAATCTATACATAAATTTTTTCAGATTTTTGACAGCTTCCCCTCTGTTTTTCTGAAATTAACCTTGAAATGACCTCTGGATGCCTTTTTCTGGGTAAGCGAACACCGGATTCGGACTCAGCGACCCCAAAAACCTATGTGTGAATTTTTTCAGATTTCTCGACCACCTTTTCTAAGGTTGACCTTCAAATGACCTTGAAACTGACATCAGATGCAGACTCAGCGACCCAAAAAACCTATATATAAATTTTTTCAGATTTTTGACAACTTCCCCTCTGTTTTTCTGAAATTAACCTTGAAATGACCTCTGGATGCCTTTGTCTGGGTAACCGAACACCGGATTCGGACTTAGCGACCCCAAAAACCTACGTCTGAATTTTTTCAGATTTTTTCAACCACCTTTTCTTAGTTTGACCTTTAAATGACCTTGAATCTGATGTTAGCTTAACCGACCTCGGCATCGGAATCAGCGACCTCAAAAACCCCTGGTTGTCTAGGTAGAGTCCGGTGTATTTTTTCAAACTAAATGTTGACCTGTGAAGCAATAGTGAAAACAAATTCAACATAACAGTTTTATAGAATTAATATTCCCGACAATCATTATAAAACGGGTCAAATTAGTTCCCATAAAAGTATAATAAATACAACACCTAATCTACACAAAGTTCGTTCGAACCTATTGCAATTTTTTATCTGGTACATCTTTATATTTTTGTATGTCTAATCAAAAACCTAATATTTTGTTCTAATACTAAATACAAAGCATAACACACCTCTGAATATCACCCTGTATGACGCATATAGCTAAATTTTAATAGGAAATATTCTACTCTGCTATTTTACATATTCTCCAAAGAAATAAAAATATTAGATCTGACATAAGTTATCGTGTATACGAGAAACTATCTACAGACATATAGTGGATTGTGTGAGTCGGGAAAATACCCGAGAAACTCGGCTATTGTCCGATGCAACCGTTTTCTACGATGCTAAACACTGTGGTGGTGACAGTATTTCTCGTTGGGGTGACACACCTCCGCAAACAGCCAAAAATCACCTCCAAACGGGGTCAAACGCGTGATAATATATCACGGAATCTAACTTATTGATCCGTTTTCGAGCACGCCAATTATGGGAAGGTCGCTGGGACGCGTACCATATACCCACCCATCCCCTCAACGGCCAATAATTACCCTCCAAAGGAATGAGAGAGTGCTCTCATCGTACCACTGGACAAAAAGGTTTCCCCCATTTTCGAGAATGCCGAACACGGAGAGGATCATGAATCGAGTGCTTGACACCATTTTTTTGCCATTGAGGGGGTGAACCCCCCTCAATGGCAAAAAAATACCCTATCAGTAAAAATATTTTATATAATATATTATAATTACACAAATCAGATGTTTCAGTTATTATATAAACTATTTTCCCCAAAAAATATGTACAAAAAATATACATTCATCTTTTTTCAACTCCACAGTAAATGAAGATGACTACTTTGTTGACGAGACGAGGTGACATCTTAATGATTTTTTCCTGTGTAGCATCCTCATAAACGGAGGGGGGCGGGAGTTTTGCCCGGGGGTATGCTGAGAACGCACTCTCACCCTTATGGAGGATTGTCATTAGCCATTTACGGGGAGCAATTCCACCATCACCACGGTGTTGAACATCTTCGAAAACGGGGTAAAAAGTAAGAGTCCCTCAAACAATTATAGGTATATAATAATAATAATAATATAGCTATAAACGTAAGTACCATATTTTTTCCTTATTTATGAGTTAATACCGGGTGGGGCATTTCAGTTGGCAACGCAAATAACTTGAACGTAGAGAATTTTCGAGAAAATGTTCCAGACAAAAGTTTCATCATTTCAAAGGAGGTATCTAATGGCAATAATTCTTTTTAGTTTGATCTGTTACTTCACGGTTATGTGAAGATCAGTTTTGATTTTTAAACGGAAATCCCAACTTTTATTTCCACATCCACGAAGTGGAGTGAAAATATAGTCCCTAACTGATTTTTTTTTTGTTCAAATAGGCTTAGATTGTCATGAAAGATCGAAATTTTATGTTTGAATTATTTTTGTCGGTCTATCTGTAACTTTTTTGTGCACACGATTACTTTAAAACTGTGTCTAGTACACTAGTCTACACGATCTCCTGACTTGACTTGGCCAGGTTCTTTTGTAAGGATATCTTAAAGGAAAGGATTGCAAAGATTTGGACATTCTTCCATCAAGTTCCTGTTTTATAATTGCAGTGCAATGCCTAATTAGTCGCAAACAATGGGCGAAAAGAGGAAAAATGGTTGAAACAAAAGTTGTTTATTGTTTCAGGCAGAATACGAATTAGTAAGAAAAAAATTAAAGGTCTCCATTTAAAAAAACAATGTTAATCTTCAAATAACTGTAAAGTCGTCTATCAAACTAACAAAAGATTATAGGCGTTAGATCCCAATTTTGAATTGATGAAAGTTTTGTCCTGAAACATTTTTCTCGAAAATGCTTTATTTTCAAGTTTTCCACGTTTGCCAACTTAAATGTTCCACCCGACATATCTAGGACTAATCTGGATTTTTTTCTCGAACGTTTATTTTGCGATGTGCATTTAAAGGATCTGGATATAATATAAATATTTCAATAAATTAACAGATTTCTCTGGTTTTCTTACTGAAATTCTGTGCCACAGGTATTTTCTTCTAAAAAGAGTGTTCGTGAAATCTACAAATAAATACAATTATCCAGTATTTTATTGAAAAATATAACCTTTGCGCCTGTGACTCCTACGGACATTGTTTTTAGAAGGTAACACATGTGGTAGAAAAAAACAAAAAAATTAGGAAAATGCCGCAACCAGCATTTAGACAAATGAAATAGATATTATGTTAAATGGCATTTTTATTGGAAACCCTCGCTAGTTGGCTTCCTACTCAACATTCACGAAATTAGTATAAAACTGTTTTAAAGTAATTTAGAAAAGCAAAATAGTTACGAAAATATTCCCATGTGTATAATTTTCATATAGTCTAATGAAAATAAAAACAAGAAATTAGTTCTTATAGGTGCATTATCTAAAACTTCACCCAAGTTTAATAGTCTAATGCGCTTAGAACAACTAGCAAAATTACAATACATTATGCCTAGCTGTGGAAAGTCCACAAACTTTTAATAAGTATAATCGTTTGCCTAATTAGCTCATCAAGGTGGTTGAATACGATGTTCGCTTAACCCGTAACTTCTGGCCTTACTACCACAAACCGAAGTAATGGGCCGGCGTAACTCCCTTTTCCTATCTGATCTAGTGGCGGCGATTGAGAAAGGATAGTAGAGATTTAACAAGGGATAATAATAACCATGTAAGTGGGTATTTCAATTTACAGGATTCTTCAGTGAAAACATAAGATTTTATAGTGTTAAATTCAGTATTATCTGGCGTTCCGGTACAGATTTTGGTCATTCTTACCGTTAAAAAAATCTGAATAATCTGTTAGTAATCTTTAAAGATCTTTATTAAAAACCTTGTCGGGTTCCTCTGTGTCTTATATTAAAAATAGCAAATATTTTTTGGATAAACTATCTGAAAGTTATTTTAATAAGAATCATCTAATGGTATGTTTTGATGTGGTAAGTCTTTTTATAAATAATCTGGTAGAGGAAACATTAACAATAATTAAAAAGAAGTTACATAATGGGCATCTGGCATATATCATTTGTGGTGTATTTGACAAATTTCAGCAGGCTGTAATAATAATAATAATTTTATTCATCCAAAGGATCATTTACATGATATAGGACAAATCGCCTTGCCTGTCTAGGGACTACAGGAGCAATGCGCTCGTGTCCCACAGCGACTATGGAGGCAATGTTGGACTTGCTTCCTCTGCATTTGCATGTAAGGAAGGAGGTAGCACTTAGTGCCTTAAGGCTGCATCAGGCACTTAAATTCAGACCAGGCGACCTGGTTGGTCACTTGAGGATTCTGGAGCTAATCCAATTCGAATCCATGACCAAACCCAGTGACTCAATGCCAATGAAGCATGACTTTGACTGCCCGTTTGTGTGCTGATTGAAAGCCGTCAGTCGAGCAGGGTCGAAGTACTGCGGTTGGAGAGTCGTCACACATCTGGTACACAGATGAATCCAAGATGGATGAAGGGGTTGGTGTGGGTGTAGCAGGGCCTAAATTCAGGCTATTTAAAGCCCTTGGTAACACTCCAACCATCTTTCAGGCAGCAATCTATGCTATAGATCAATGTGCCCTGGAATGCCTAAATAGAGGCACTTGAAAGGCAAAGATGTATATAATTTGAGATAGCCAAACAGCATTAAAGGCTCTCAGGTCCTATATCATCGAGTCAAAAATTGCCTGGGAACGCACACAATCCTTTCAAGCAACTGGCAAAAACAACAAGGTTACCATGAGGGAATAGAAGGCAACGAATTGGCTGATAGCCCCATTTGTTGGACTCGAACCTTTCTGTGGCTTATCAGAGGGACACATAACGAGGGAGATCCCAAAATGGGAAAAGATGGAATATTCCAGACCAAAGACAAGCGAAAAGATTTATAACCTATTCAACAAAGAATGCCATAAGGCTTCTCAAAGTTGAAAAGTCCGACCTAAGGCTGATCACAGGCCTTTTAACTGGCCATTGCCCCTTGAGATATCATCTCAAGAACATGGGCATGGTAGAAGATGACAAATGCAGATACTGTGAAGCTGCAACTGAAACTGCGGAATATATACTTTGTGAATGCAAGGTACTAATACGCATTAGGCTAAAATACCTAGAACAGGAGGAATTAACGCCTGAAGGCATAGGGAAATTAGCTCCCAGGAAAATCGCAAGCTTGGCAAAAATTTTTGGGATCCTGGGCAACAACTAGTTGCAGGGTAATTTACAAAAGACCTTTTGGGTCGGGGTGAAGAAAGGCCAACCCAGGGCCAAGCGACCCCTTAAACAATCTACAAACAATCTACAATCTAAGATAAATCGAGATACTATCTGAAACAATATAATAATATAACAATGAATCAGAATAAATAGTCACATAATATAAACAAAATATGACAAATGTAGACTAGGACAAACAATATAAAATTATAAAGAACAAATAGATTTTAAAATGATTTATTCTTCCTTAGAAGCAGTTTAAGTCATTCGTATATGTGTTTCACTTGAGTAAAATGGGAAATGGAAATGAATACAAAGGAACAGGGAAGCAGCCAACACGCTGTTATATCTAATATATAAAAATCTCGTGTCACAGTGTTTGTTATCGAACTCCTCCGAAACGGCTTGACCGATTTTTATGAAATTTTTAGTGTATATTTGGTAGGTCTGAGAATAGGTCGTAGGCTATTTTTTATACCCCCAGGCAGAGCTGGAGTACTTCAAATAAAAGTAATTGAAAAAAGTATTTCAAATACTTTCAGTATTTGAAGTACTTTGCTTCAAATCCTTTCGATTCTTAGTACTTGGTACTTGGTATTTGAAATACTTTTCTTCGAGTATTTGGATTTGGGATTTGGTTTTCATAAATACTGGTATTTGAATTACTTTGCTTGGTATTTCAAATACTCTCCGGTATTTCAAGTACTGTCCCGGTATTTGAAGTACTAGACTTAACAATTTATAGTATTTGAAATATGTTTTTTGATATTTAAATTAGTTAAAAGTATTTGAAGTCCTTGTAGTTCCATGTTTTAGATATCTTAAAAAACAAATTTCACTAAAAAATTGTTACGGCATAGCTGTTTTTATTCAGTCATCAGTGTTAATATTATGTGGGCAGTGGGGGATTTATGGGGTTGGCTATAGAGGCTATAGCCCAGGGCGGCAAAATCCAGGGACGGCAAGCTTTTTGAAAAATAGGCACATAAAAACACAAAAATATTATTATTAGTATGTACTAAGTATTAGAACATTAATTTATTTAAGAATGTGTTTTTATTTTAACTAGACTAAAGTTCCTTATTATAGTCAACTGTAAGCGAACGTTAGAACCTCATTTAACTTCGTTATTTTTGGAGTTACGTAAAAACGTTTAAAAATAAAAGTTATGAGAAATCACGTTTATTTTCCAAAAATCATTTCAGAAAAACAATTAAAAGTCAAATTTCTGAGATACGAGCTTTACTTTGGTTTTTTTTAAATGGAATACCCCATATATTTTTACACCATTAGAAAGGCCATAGAAAAACCTTTTTCAATGATGTATGACGTATAGAATTTTTCTTAAAAGCTATAGTAGATATTATAAGTTTTATATTTTCTTACATTAAGTCATGGTAGTCCGAAATAGTAGTTTGTACAACAAGAGTGGATTTGATATCCATATCGCACGATAAAGAAGTTTGAGCACGACGCCGTAGGTGGAGTGCTCAAATCTTTTGAGTGTGATATGGATAATCCACTCGAGTTTTATGTACAGCATACTTTTTCTACGACCAGCTTAAAAAACTACAATATTTATTAAACATTAATATATTACACAAATACACACTGACAGTTACTTTGACAGCTTACGCACTAATTTGATTTTAAAATGAATAGTTGCATATGTACTTAATACACGAACTGTGATTGGTCCGTTTCATTTCATGTCCATCCTAGAACTGATATGAAATATATCCGTTCAGTTACCTGGAATTGCCTGCTTATCCATTCTACAGACTGTACAGAAAACAGTAAATTTACATAAGGGAGTAGAAAAAATATATATCAATTATTGAAATTCTCCATTTTATTTAAAATAAAGTGAAATTAGATACTAACATGTATCTTGACAGAACTAATATAGTTTATTTTAATTTACATACTTTTGTTTTCCATGGATTTGATAAATTGTAAATTTATAGTAAATTAGAAAAAATTTTTTTAAGATAAATACCATGTATATAATTAAAAAGCTTTTTTTATGGCTTTTCAATGGTGCAAATATATATTTGACATTATTTTAATCAAAATGTATACATTTTTTAATTTTTATTACATTTTGGACTTACGGTTTTTGGACAATTCTGAACAAGTTTCATTAACAAAATTTTTCGATAAAAATATGCCTAATATGATTTTTTATTTTCCCCGCATATATTGGTACTGTAGGTGGCTTTGCATTTGTAGGAGGCGAATGCTTTTCTGGTCATAAGTAGATCCTAATTGGTTCCATACTTAAGTAAAATTTGATTCAAATCGGAAAAAAATAAAAAGTTATTGGGCTGTTACCATTTCAAGTGAGACACACTGTATAAAAGTCAGTGATAAAAAAGAATTTAATTAAAAATTTTTCAATACTTAAATGACTCTGACACCCAACTTGCTTCTCAGTAAAAACAGTTTTTATCGGTTTAATACATGCCTTGCATCATCAGCTGTAGAAAGACTCTTTTCATTTACTGAAATTATAAATGCCCCTAGAAGAAATGCATTAACTAATGAAAATTTCGAAAATTGGGTGCTATTGAAAGCTAATGGAAATATATAGATCTCAATTTTATTATTTGTACTTGTACTTACTTAAAATTATTACTATGTTTTATTTACAGTATCGGAAAGCCCTGGCTTAGGTGTTGCATAGTTTCAACGACTTAACCGACCGCCCACAATAAAGGCGTCTACCAGAGCTCTAGCATAGGATTGTCAAATAGTGACACGAATCATCAAGCATCAAGGCGGAAACAAATTGAAATTCCACAGACAGGCTGCCCACGCACATGTGGTGGGGAAAGCAGGTGGCACGATTGTAGGATGTGTTATATGATAAAAAATAATAGAATAGTTGCTTTACTCTCGCTTGCTCTTATTGCCCATACCAAAGCGAACATTTTCCGATAGTGTATAAGTTGATTTTCTTTATTACTTTCCTGACATTTGAAGGGAAATCGATCGCAGCAATATTTATTTTTGTTGGTTTTTATATTTATATAATAATAAATTATTTTTTCTATTGTTTTTGAATGACGCTGAGTTAAAGAAAGATAGAAAATATTATTTAGGTATTATGCAAATCACAACTTACACACATTTTTATTTATTATGAAAATACCTACTTTCTGTATATTGTTACCCTAATCTGTTAATAAATAATAATAATAACAAATTATTAAGAGAAAAACTTAATAAATAAAATTTTTTATGGGTATTGGATGAACTGTGAAAAATATGAATATGTTGAAGTACTTGAAATACTTGAGTATTTGAAATACTTTAGAGTAATTGAACTACTTTGAGATTTGAAGTACCTAGTGAAGTACTTCAAATAATCTGAAATATTTGAAATACGGTACTTGCGATTTACTTGAAGTACTTTCGAGAAGTATTTGGTATTTGAATTACTTTGCTTCAGGTCATAGTACTTGGGAATTGGAGCAGCAAGTACTTTGTCAGGTACTTGGTATTTGGTACTTCAAGTACTTTCATTGGGTACTTTCAACAGCTCTGCCCAGGTGATAAGGGTGGCCCTATCCAGAAATTTTCTTTTTTTTTGGACAAAAATTTATAATTTATATGGCAAAACAACGTTTGCTGGGTCAGCTAGTTATAAATAATATTTAACACTATTTAATCGTTGATAAATAAATATGCGTTAAATGAGTTATTACAGCAAGTTTAATTCTCTGTGACTACTATTCAACACTATTGTCTAGTAAAAAATATGAAGTTTTTTGCGACAAAAACTTTCGATTAAGGGAATACTTAATATATATAGTGTGTTTAAATTAGTAACATAATAAGTTAGGAAAACAATATAAACAGCCAAAGCAGAACTAAATTAAAAATATAAACTAGATTGGAATACCTTACTTTTTAGAAAGCATGTCTTAAAAATTAACAAAATTATAGGAATACCGTCTTGTGCATAGACGAGGTCAAGGGTCAAATTTTTCAAGGTCACTCAAAAAGAGGTCATGCCACAAACCCTATATTGGGTTATAGACCAGGGAAATTAGATCTTTGCCCGGAATAACTAAATTTTGAAATACAGCTCGGATCGAGATGCGGTTTTCGGGAAAATTTTAGGAAAAAAGTCTGCATATAATGAATAAGCCGGTCGAAGAAAATTGGGTGCTTAAAATGCATCTAAAGTGCATAATTTTTTGAAAAATTCTAGAAATTGATAGACAGCCGTGAAAATCTCATGGGAATCGCTTTCCGGAGGCTTTCGGGGTTGCTGAGTCCAAATCTGACATCGAAACTTGCCAGGGATGCTCGGGAGTGGCTCTTCGGGGAATGGGAGAAGGTGAAATCGAGTGAAAAATTTAAAGTACCCAAAAATCACGAGGGAATCGTTTCCGGGGGGCTTTCGAGGTCGCTGAGTCCAAATCTGACACCGAAACTTGCCAGGGATGCTCGGGGGGTGGTTCTTCGGGGGTGACATCGAGTGAAAAATTCAAAGTGCCCAAATATCACGGGAAAATCGCTTCCCGGGTGCTTTTGAGGTCGCTGAGTCCAAATTTGGCATCGAAACTTGGTTGCTGTTCGGGGGTGAAATCGAGTGAAAAATTCAAAGTGCCCAAAAATCACGGGGAAATCGCTTCCCGGGTGCTTTCGAGGTCGCTGAGTCCAAATCTGACATCGAAATTTACCAAGGATGCTCGGGGGTCGTCGCAAAGAAAATAGTCTCGCACGTTTTCGATCATCATGCACCCGTGCACTAGTATAGATATACATTGAAAAATTCCTTTCGTTTCGGAAAGATGCGAATATTATCGTCGACAAATCAGAGAGCCTCGATACCGATCGGACTAAGCTGTACAGTTGTTTGCGAAAACTGTATTGGAAGTAATTTTTCCAATCCAGCCAGCCCCGATCTAAGAGACGATAGTGAAGAAGAATATGACGATTGACTGAATTAAATGGTCTGCATATTAACTGACTGATTGTAATTTGTAATTATTAAGATGGATATTTGTTGTAAATAACTAAGAAAATGTGGAATAATCATGCATGTAGGTACTATTAAAGCAATTTTTTTCATTTATTCGATATTGTTTTCCAGATAATTAATAAGCGTTTTAGGTCCCTCCGTTATCATTTAGATGATTTTATGATCAATTGACTTATATATACGTTATATCATGAATACTCTCTGACAATGATGTATTATGTCTATAAATATCATATCAAATAATTTGTTTGAGAATAACAAAGCATTATCAATCAATCAATCAAAACAGATTTATTAAATATTTAACACCCGAGTCGGATCCCGGTTCAGAGCCGACCGCACAACCACGTCGCGCAGGGTCGTGGTGAATGTACGGTCGGATGAAGCGGAATCGATTCAGGTTGGAACAACAGGTGGAATGTGGAGTTAGGACTCCTGTCCAGGGGAAGGGACTTAAACCTAACAATTTTATTACTATAACTAGAATAGTTTTAAAAACACTTAAAGATTAAGAAAATGAGTTTTTGTTAGCACGCGCGCACTGTCGCACACGCGCACTGTTTTAGGAGATCTGATTGCTGATACGGGAAAAACTCAACGAAAAAAACCCGTTCGGGCCAATTGCAACGTTCTTCCGATGGTCTGCCTGCCTTCGGAATGGTAGGATGAAGGGGAAGTTATGGTTGAAAAAGTTTTGATTTACAAGAAGTTATTGGTCGAGAGGGAATTTTGAAAAGAGACAAAAAAAGGACAAAAGAACAAAAATTAACAAAATTAACAAAAATGAGACTAATAGAGAGAATAGAGAAATGAATAGAGAAATAGAGAATGAGAGTAAATGGTGGTGAAGGTAAAAAGGTGGTGAAATGGAAATTTGGGTATAGGAAAGATTTGGCTAGGGAGGTTGCCGAAAGATAGGCAACGCCTGGTATGGTAATGGGTGTTTTATGTTGAAAAGTATGGCATTATGCTGTCTGATTCGTGGAATGTCTCGGGTTAGCGGACTGTCGCCCAATTTGAATTGATAGAATTTTTGCGATGTATTTTGGACAAAGTCCGCTAGTGGGGTTATGTCGTGGCAACGTGCATAGAGGTCTCTGAGGGAGGTGTACCTATCAGAGGCTGAAATGAGGCGCATAAATTTGTGTTCTAGTACTTTTAGTTTTCGCATTGTCGTGGCCGGGATGCTGCACCACACCGGCGCCGCGTATGTGATAACCGGCCTGATCACCATCGTATACAGCAATTTCTTATTGGTCCTCTTTAGTCCGCTACCCCGCGCCAGGAGCGGATACAAGCATTACGTGTAATAGTAATATGTGAAGTATTCAAAAAAATATATTTTTATCACTTTAAATTTTTCACTCAAATTCACCCCCTCACACCCTCGTACAGTCACCCCCGAGCATCACTGGTAACTTTCGATGTCAGATTTGGACTCAGCGACCTCGAAAGCCTCCGGGAAGCGATTCTCACGTGATTTTTGGGCACTCTAAATTTTTCACTAGATTTCACACCCTCTCACCCCCGAACAGCCACCCCCGAACATCCCTGGTAAGTTACGATGTCAAATTTGGACTCAACGACCTTGAAGGCCCCCGGGAAGCGATTCCCACGAGATTTTCACGGCTTTCCATCAATTTCTAGAATTTTTCAAAAAATTATGCACTTTAGATGCATTTTATGAAATTTTCTTCCAACGGCTTATTCACTATATGTAGACTTTTTCCTAATATTTTTCCGAAAACGATGCTGAAAACCGCATTTCGATCTGAGCTGTATTCAGTGGTCAATTACACGCCGTCAGTACATCGCACAGTGGTGCCTTTTGTAAAAATTAGACGTCAAAAATCTGTCACCACGTCAATTTTTTATGAAAATTAACAAAATTTGGTACAATGAAAGTTTTGGGTATTAGCCCACAGAAATTAATCAAAAAAACGAGGAAACCTAGACAAAATTAGTAAAAATCTGAATTTTTATACAGACGTTCTTTGATGTGTCCCAAACTCAAATCCACAAAAATCACAAAAATCACAACATGGCTACCCAAAATATTGAAGGTCAAAGTCTTTTGCAACTATCTCGCGTCCTATGCATTGGATGCCCATGAGGTCAATGTGAAAGTTGTAGAGAATTAAATTATCTACAAGTTGGGTATATATGCTGAATTAAGTTTTGCTGCCTAAATTTTGTTTTTCAAATTGGCGGGTTCAAAATTTCGGACAAAATAAGGAAAAAAGGTGAATAATTCAATAAAATCATTGTCTAAGTTTGGAATTCAGTAAAAATTATGTCCGATTTGTCTTAAAATATTGTGTTTGGATGTATATATTCATATATAAGTAATTTTAGTACAGATATTTTCTAAATTTAAAATAGCATAATCAATATGGTACCCAATGTGGCCAAAGGATTACAAATCACTCTGAGAACTATTTTTTGTGCTATTGCCCTAATTTTTTTAAATACTTGAAAATAAGTCCGTATATATGTTTTTGAAATCTCTCAATTCTAATCTCATGGTAAACTGACAATTTTGACAGTTGACAGCTGCCAACCAGCTGTCATGTCAACATTAACAATTCAAAAACTTCAAATAATCTATAATGGTCTTGAAAAATGCTGTTATATTTTCCTGGTTGCTGTATTTAAATTTGATGTCAGATTAAGAATTTCTACACTTGACAGCTGTCAAAACTGTCAAATTACCATTAATTATCGATAACTTGAAATAATTTTATAACGTTATGGTTTTGAGGTCGTTGAATTCAAATTTTAAGTTAGATTAACGAATAACAACTAGCTGTCAAATGAAAACTGAGCAAAGGCACCTGCTTTCTCAATTTAATAAAACTACTAATAGTTTTGGCAGGTATTAAGTACTTAAATAAGTTGTTTCTTTTACTAGACTGTAAGTCAAATTTTATTATCTTTGACCAGAAGTCCTAGCAAAAAGTCTTTAAAAATATTTACTTTAAGTACCAGTACCAGTTCCAGTACCACAAACTAATGGAAAACTATAATTATTTGAGTAAGATTTCATATTTGCTAAGCAAATAGTAAAGGTAGCGGTGCTTTGAATATCCATGGCAACCGTCAATAAAATAGATATAGGACGCGGATTTATTCAAATGACAAGATAAATTTAATC
The DNA here is from genome assembly GCA_936432065.2 of Rutpela maculata. Lineage (NCBI taxonomy): Eukaryota > Metazoa > Arthropoda > Insecta > Coleoptera > Cerambycidae > Rutpela > Rutpela maculata. The sequence continues at coordinate 102,393,752 of OW386291.2, forward strand.
ATATTCTTCTGAACATTTTTGAAAATAATGTCGGATGGAAAACATATAGCAAGTAAGGCTTGTCTGGATTTACTTCCAAAAAAGTCTCAAAAGTGATACGAAGATACATATAAATTATTACAAATTTACTTTATTTCCCTAGGTGCGTTATGAAAAATAACGATCCGTTGCCAATGGCAACAAGTATTTGATGCATAATGCGTCATTTATGATTGTCAAAACATTGGAATTAGAGTATACTTTCGAGGAAGGTATGACGAAAAGTACCTTTTCAATCGTCGTCAAGCTAAGGACGAGCTGTAAAGTGACATTACTCTTAGGTCCTCGGAAAACGTCAACTTTGGGCTGTCATATGTGAGCTACTGCTCTGAAACTATTGGTCTGAGGAAAATCTTTTCTATGGAGAGTTTGATTGTCTTTAACTTTGTAAACCACCATTTGCAGCGTAAGATCTATGGAAAACGAGTTATTGCACATAAACCTGATTTTGGTACCTTATTTGCATAATTAAATATAGTACCGTACCTTTGCAGTGTTCACATTTTTTATATGTTTTTCCTGACCTCGAAACAAAACTGTTAAAAAAAGAAACCACTGCCGCCTCAATTTGTCAAAAAAATACTTACCACCTGGACTATAATATAGATATAGAGTTCGGTGTAAAATGACCAAATAACAAAACCAAACATAGTTCTAATTGCAGACATGAACCAGGTAAACAGACAGATGGTACATTGATGCTTCCGAAATATGGGTCTATAGATGTTTACTACGAATATCCTGGACCTCATCGCAATAATATCTCGATTCTTCAAGAAATACGTCTCCCAAAACGACTCACCAACACCATATTTCCCCCAAGCCCCTGGTGAGGATGTGTGCCTAACAGGCAACAGTGACAGATGGCGTGATAGTGTTAGACGTGTTATACAGTAAACATAGGTAAACTAGAATAATGCATGAATCGCAAAACGTCCGACAAAACGTAAATAGTGAGAAGGCGAAAATTCATTTTAATAATTTTTCGTCATACCTCCCTCGTAATTATACTTTAATTCAATTTTTTGGTCGATCGTAAGTGACACTTTATGTACTAAATACTTGTTGCCATTGACAACGGGTCGTTATTTTTCATAACGTCCCTAGGGAGATAAAGTAAATTTGGGAACATTTTCTCTTTTATAATATAATAATATAATTGTAGTATAATTGATAATTGTAACATTTTAGTAACATTTCAAAATCTAAAGTTATTCCCGGGTATTACTAAGAGACTGCACCATTATCTTGCTTTGCCGCTAACTACCATCTTTAATCTAGCTCTTCAAACAGAAACATTTCGTAACAGGTGTAGGTCAAAAATTTGTCCTATATTCAAAAAAGTAACCTCCTCAGTAACTTTGGCAAACTCTTTGAGGTTATTTTAAACGATATCTTATCATTTCATACGAAATCGCAAACATCAGTTGATCAGCTTGGTTTCTTAGTTGGTAGATTATCTTGCTACATCACTTGATCGAGGTGGTCAGATATATGTAATTTATACAGACCTCTCCAAAGCTTTTGATAGGTTAGGTCATGGTATCTTGCAGAAAAAATGATCAACCTTTGGACTAACCACGCACTTTATCAACTTTTTCTGTTCATATCTATCTATTAGGCTATTAAATGTACATTGTTGTTTTTTCACATCTATTCAAATCTCGGCAATATCGGGAGTACCGCAGGGCTCAGTTCTTGGACCGTTACTCTTCATATTATTCATTAACGACATTTGTCAGGACATTGAGATATCTGATGCTCTCCTATATGCCGATGATCTCAAGCTATTTACTTCTTTGGGTCATTAAGTGATTGTGATAAATTACAGCAAGATCTCACAAAAATTAATAATTGGTGTAATACTAATACGTTAGCATTAAATATATCGACACGTAATGCCATGTCCTTCACAAGGAAAACTAATTCAATGACTTTTTCGTATAATATAGCCATTACCAGATGTTCCGAATTTAAGGATTTGGATGTTCACTTTGATTCTACACTAACTTTTATTCCTCATATTAATTACATTATGACTAATTCCAATAAGAATCTGGGTTTCATTATGGAAAATTCAAGGCACTTTAGAGATGCTTCAACAATTACTTTACTGTTTAATGCCTTTGTCAGGTCTAAATTAGAATATGCTTCAGTTGTCTGGAGCCCAAACTATGAAACTCATATTTCTAACTTAGAAAAAGTAAAAAATACCTTTCTTATAAGTCTGATGGTGTTTATTCAGCTATTGGCATACTGCAGTCTGAATTGTTGGCTAGATTTAACTTAAATGAACTAGCGTTACGACGAGTATACTTTGCTGTACTCTTTTTACATAAACTTTTAACCGACAAAACTGACTGTCCTGAACTATTGATTTAAATTTACTTCAATGTAGCCTCTTTTCAAACTCAATCGTATTCTTTATTTTATTTACCGACTCCACGTACTAATTTATTAAAATTCTCACCTATTTACTCTATGTGCTCACAGATTACCCAGTATCAGGCCTACTTAGATCTTTTTAACTATAATATTTGTAATATTAGGAAATGCATTTTAGGTAATTAAGTTATATAATAGGAATTCATTTGAGATTGTCCTTCTATAGAGGTATATTGTTGTTTTTATTTGTATCTTCCTGCTCTTTAATTTGATTTTTTCTGTAAGAGCAGTTATACCTTTAAATAATAATAGTATGTAAATAAATAAATACCCTGTATAATATCCATATACATATACAACAGCCAACAATAATCATAATGGGTGATGGAAATTAATGATTCAGTTCTGCAGTGAAAAAGATATTATTTTCTAAAGTATTATAATTTTCAAATAAAATGCCCATTTTTCCTGGTTAATGTTAACGTCATAAATACATTTCCTTGGGGAATAATTTTTTACTGGATATGAAAATATGATTAATCTCATATCTGCGCTTTTATGCTGAATGGTAATGCTTTTATTTTTATGTTAATGTAGCTGCTGGTGACCATTTTGATAGAAAGTGATATATTTATACCCTTGACAACGATAAGTTTTATATTTATAGGGGTGAGACATTGGCGGTTAGAGGAAGTTTAAAGCCACGCCTGACGCCATTGACATGGATTTTCTCTTCATACAAACATTATTTCATATTATCCCAAGTATACTATTTATTCTCACGAGAAACATCTCTTTCGACATAAACCAATTTTAGAGTAGCAGGAAAAACAGTTTAGGAAAAATATGGGTCATATAGGGTAAGATATTTAATACTAAGGATTCCAAAAATTATTTAAGAAGTTTCGCTTTTTTGAATATTTCTCCTTTGGTCGTATTTGTATATAACCGCTTCAGTGCCTCAGTCCAAACATTATTTCGTTATAAATTAAAGATAAATAAAAGTTTGGAATATTATAGTTATTTATGTACCAAGTACTAAGGGTCGTAAGTGCACCTTTTGTCGAGAATACTGCCGAGGCCCGTAGGGCCGAGGCTTGCAAGTATTCGAGACCAAAAAATCGCACTGTACAACCCACGGTGCATATTATATTTTTCGTCATACACATGAATCTAGATAAAAATTAGTGGAAAACTATAATTATTTGAGTCAGGTTTCATATGTGCTAAGCAAAGAGTAAAGATAGCGATGCTTGGAATATCCACGGCAACCGTCAATAAAATAAATTTAGGATGTGGCTTCTATTCAAATGATAACTACTGTTAAGATAAATAAAATCATATTATTATAACACCTTTAAACCTTTTTGAAAATAACATCTGATATAGAAGATACCCAGTAAGACTTACTTCTAAAAAAGTTAAAACATTTATTATTTTTATTTTATTTTTTTTTTATTATTTATTATTGTAACATGTTAAAATGTTACAATAAAAACTTAAGCCAACAGTTGCCCAAAAATGCTTCTAGAGAGAGCCACGATAGTTTAAAGATACCACCCATTGGTCCTACTTCTTATTTTAAAAACTATTTTGCAAATAATGAAATTTATTACAATAACCATGCATACCATACGCAATAAAAAATACCGTGACATTGACATTAGATTACTTGGACAAAATTAGTACTCCTGATAGAAAACAGTAGCCAGAAGCATGTATCGTTCATGAGATAAACCTTGTCTATTGATTCTTGTACACACACTATGCCATATGGTTTTCCCTGAACTGTCAACCGTTCTATAGTTCAGTGGGGGACACTTACTGGTTTGCTTTATCGATCTACCTCCGTTTACCTCCTAACCCTTTAACGGAATGAGATCAAAATATAATCTAGTTCCAGATCTCGCTATAATACATATGTGTAACAAATTTCAATTCAATATCATAATCCATTCCAGAGTAATCGTATGCGCAAAGAAGTTACAGTTACAGACAGATAGACACACAGACCGGCATACCGACAGAAACAATTTTTCCTTGTTTAAATTTAAAACTCGACGATTTATGGCATTCTAAGCCTATCTGAAAAAAAAAAATTACGATTACTACACTTCCACGACTTGGATATAAAAGTTATTGCATTGAAAAAGTTTTTCATTTTTCAAATAAAGCAAAGTACTTGCTAGAGATTTTGTATGCCTTTCAAAGTTCCTGATCTGATTTTGTCCGAGATGTATTTATTACGAAATATTAAATAGCAGTTTTGTAGAGCACTTTACAATGTATGTCACAGATGTCATTTTATAGGACTAACAGTTCAGAAGATACAATCTACAAAATCTTTAAAATCGTCTCACATGGTACAATCTCTTTTCATATTAAATCGTAAGTTTTCCATTGTCAATGGGTTAATAATGGGCAGATCTACAACTAATTTCGAAATTTCGTAAGTGTTACCCATTTTACTGCGAATATATAATGAATCGTGGTGGTCAAGTAGATGTAATTTATACAGACTTGTCAAAAGCATTTGGCAGACTCGATCATGGGTTTCTACCGCAAAAATTGTAAAAATTTATTTACGATTTTATGTCTTATTCAATCCTATCTTGATAACCGAAAATTAAATGAAAGTATTACGGTTTTACTTCCACATCCAGTGGAAGAAACGACAAAAAATATTTGAAAATTTTTATTATTCAAATAGGCTTAGAATGTCATGAAACGTCGAGTGAAACGTCGAAATTCTAAGTTTGGGCGAAAAAAAATTTTCTATCTGTCGGTCTGTCTGTCGATCTGTCTGTAACTTTTTTGTGAGCACGATTACTCTGGATCCGTTTAAGATATTGACTTGAAATTTGATTAACGGGATCTGAAACTAGATTATATTTTCACCTTATTCCGTTGAAAGGTTGGGGCGTAAATAGGGGACTACCTGCTTGGTTTACCCATTTACCCCCAAATGGGTAAACCAAGCAGGTATAGTCCATAAAACTGGTATTTAGTGTATATAAAAGTTAAGGTCTCAAAAAAAATTTTTGGCATTAGCCACCCCAATTAACACCCCCACCCCATTATTAAAGGGGGTGAAAAAAATAAAATTGTAATTTAGCGTGAATATAAGAACCTAAGGCCTCAAAAAATTTTTTTACTTCATCCACCCCCACTACCTCTACCACCACCCCGAGTATTATGGATGCGCAGTGGCTTTCCTCGAGTACAATGGATGCGCAGTAGCTTTCTTCGAGTACCATTGGTGCGCAGTAGGTTTCCTCGAGTATTTTGGATGCGCAGAGGTTTTTCTCGAGTACTATAGATGCGCAGTAGGTTACCTCAAGTAGTATGGTTGCGCAGTGTCTTTCCTCGAAGAAAATGCTTGAAGTAGAGGCTTTACTTCGATCGTGTAGTCCATGGCACACAATGATTTTTTATATTTTTGTCAGGCCATTTTCTGCGTATTACTCCCACATCCAGTGGAAGTATACTAACGATAAAACATTTTTTGAAAATTTTCATTGTTCAAATAGGCTTAGAATGTCATGAAATGTCAAGATTTTAACTTTGAGCAAATAAAATTCCTATCGCGTCGGTCTATTACCACCCATACCCCATTACTAAAGGGGGTGAAGAAATATTGTGATTTAGTGTGTGTACAAGAACGAAAGTCATCAAGAATTTTTTTCACTTCATTCAACCCCACCACCACCGATGTGGCATATCATTTTGTGGGTTTTTGAGGTACACTATTTCAAGAATTATATTATTAAAGTTCCATAAACAATTATTTCCACAAAGTGGAGTAGTATTTTCGTTATAAGAGACTTGGATAGGAAGTCTGGATGTGGAAGTAGTGAATCCTTAGGCAGCGGCTTTTCATAATGTGATGTGTTTGAGACATCAGTAATTCCACAGGATTTCATCTTGGGGCTACTATTACTTATTATTATTACCAACAATATTTGTAGAAATGTTCTTCTACGTGATGATAATCTCAAACTGTTTGCATCTATTAACTCTGATGAACATTGTCGTTATTTATACGACCTCTTAAAAATTAATTTATGGTATAGAGCTAATGGATTATAACAAAGGTGACCCAAGCCTAGATTTACACAGAAAGTTTAATTATCTTTTTAGAGTCCAAACAAACAAAAGAACAAAATATCAAACATATTATGCTGTTATAGTTATACGGAGAAAAAGAATCATACAAAACATATAATGGAATGGTTAATAGATGCAGTCAATTTAAATCTCTCAGTTATTTTTTATTTAAAATTAACTTTTGTTGCCCATATAAATAACATTACTGCTAATGTCTACAAAAATCTAAACTCTATTACGAGAAACTCAAGGCATTTAAGGAATATTTATATTTTCTGTTTAATGCTTTTGTGAGGCCAAAATTAGAATTTGCGTGTATTATTTGAAATCCACAATATAATGTTCATATTTTTAATTTCTAAGGAAGTCAGACAAGGCATGTTAAATACCCTTTCCTTAAAGCTGGCTGATTTGTTTGCCAGATTTGACTTAAACAACTTAATATCACGGCGAGTCTATTTTGCTGTATTATTTTTACATAAACTTCTAATAAATCAGACCGACTGCCCGGATATTCTCAATTCTATGTATTTTAATGTTCCGTCTTTTCGAACTATGTGCCTTATTTTATTTAGCTTCTCCAAGAACGAATTTATTAAAATTTTCAACTATTTATTATAGTATTTGTTTGAATTATGTAGATTATGTCATGCCCTGATATTTTTAATTGTATTGTTAATAATATAAATAAATGTATTTTGAGTCACCTTTGATACATATTTAGTAGTACATAAAATTCAGTTTATTTAATATTCTCTCATTTTCGTTTCTGGAAAATTGTTATTTTTGGATTACCTCTATATCTCAATTACCAAGTGTCGAATCGAAAATCGAGTAACACATTCTTGAGGCACTTTTTCAAGTAAAATCCGTTGCTGATAAGAAGAAAGTTATGCATGTCTCAGTTTTCGAAATATAGACATAACTCGTATTTTTTTTAAGGAACACCCTGTAAATTATTTCATAATTCGATCACAACTTAAATTAGCTATCCAACGATATATCATGTCATATTTATCTATAGAAAAAGTGGTTAACTTTCGAAAATTTTAATGTATTTGTGAGGAGGTCATAGAAGACTATTAACAACAACAACACTTCTTATAATATAAAATAATTTTAACAAAAATAGGAAAAAATAAACTACAATAAATATTCGATTTGCCTTCCATTGACATTTATGCATTTTTGACACCTCCTTACAGCATTTGTTGCATTTCCAATCATGACAAGAGTTTTTGTCCGCAACGCAGCTAATGCTTTGTTTTCCAATTTTTCTACCTTATTAGAATGTTCTCTATATATAATATTTTTTTAAATAACCCCAAAGCCAAAAGTCGGCAGGGGTTATATGGGGAGATCTAGCTGGCCACAAATTAGGACCATTATTTCCTAAAAATTAAACAATATCTAAAATACTTTGTTGTTTATTAATGTCCAGTTAGCGATATTAATTGTTAGTTATCAATTTAGTTAACTTAGCTAACTAGACATTGATAAACTAGTCCTGAGTGATATGTAGATACCTATCCAATCCTCACTAAATTGAGCATTTAAATAATTTCGCGTTTCATTTGTAGGGTTTGAATGTATTTTTTTTAAGCAACGCAACGCAGTAGTTTTTGGGATTCCTAAATTTTCCTGTATTTCGCGAGACGATATATTAGGATTTTCTCTTACAGTTTCTAAAACAATATGTTCTACCGCTTCTCTACCTCCTTTATTATATATTTTTGCCCGAGGTTTTACAGACAGAATAGAATAGAATGAAGTTTATTTACGAACAGATAATAATAATTACAACTACAAATAATTATACAATGGTGTAAATAAACTTAATACTTCAAAGAAGTGCCATGCAGGCACTGTACATGAAGAACACAAACAGGTATAGACATATTAACTTAAAAACTATAATGTAAAAACTATAAATACCTAAATATATAAATAAAAATATAACGCATCTACTCATATAATATGACACCCATTATATGAATAAGAACATACAGTGCTGAGACTTTGACAGTAATGAATATACAAAATAAACATTTAGATGCACTGGAGGACCATAATATTATTATTAATTTAAAATAATGTATTGAGGTACGGTTTGGGATTTACAACGTAATGAATTTCTTCTCTAGGGACTTCTAAAATGTATTTTTTTATTTCAGTTTTTGCTCTATTAAAAACAGTAGTAAGCTTAATCTTATTAGGTATTTTATTATATGCCCGTGTACTAAGGTATGTGAAGCATCGTTGACCACAAGTACTGTTTGTTTTTGGTTTCTGGTTTGTGGTTTCTTCGATTTTCTCTTGCTTGTTGCTGTTGTTGCGTGTCTTCGTTTATTTGCGCATTAGATTGCCATTGATATATTGCACACTTTAAGAAGAAAAGTAATCTAATATCCATTACCTTGGCCTCTTTGAATAATTCATTTAAGGGGTACGTTTGTTCTTTATTGAGAATAATTTTCAATATTCTCTTTTGCAAAGAGTCTAGATGTTTCAAATGATGATCAAGATGATCCAAACTCTTATGAATTTTGTTGTAGCCTTTTGAATATTTTTATGTCTGGCTATCTCATTTCTGAATGTATAAAAATATTGTTTAGGCAGCACTTTTGGCACAAAGTTTTGCTGTCTATAACTCACATATTAAACTAAAGCTCGGAAGCTAAACAAATTGAATCTCATCCTCTTTCTATATGTAGTCCAGTCAACGGGGAGTTTCACCTCCAACTTGAGTGCTAATGAATGGATCTTGATGAAACCTTGTGCAATGTGTTTGTAATGACGTTAGTAAAAAAGTAAAATAAAGATTGGATTAGGAAATGATCGGAAAACGGTTCCATATCTTGTAGAATTTGGTCAAAAATGAAAACAAAAAACAATGCATTTACCTTTTTTTGGCCCAAAATAAGATGTATTTCCTCTTGAGAATTTTTTCGTAAAATGCATATTTTTCAAGATATGGCCACTCGAAAATTCCTAAAAATGGGGGAGGCGAAATGTCTCGGGAAATGTAAAAGTTGAAAAAAAATCTGAAAAGATTCAGGTGAGTATATCATCGTAATACAAGACTTTTTTTTATTTGCAACTTTTCTGTAAAGTGCGTTTTCACGAAAAAACATGAAAAACTACCCACAATATGATATATATGGACAGCTAATTTAAGTTGTGATCGAATAATGAAATAATTTACATTTAAAAACACAAGTTATGTCTATACCTCGAAAACTGAGGCATGCATAATTTTCTTCTTATCAGCAACGGATTCTATCCAAAAAAGTGCCTAGAATGTATTACTCAATTTTCGATTCGACACTTGATAATTGAGATATAGAGGTCATAAAAAATGCCAATTTTCCAAAAACGCTCTGTAGCTCGGTAGTCGAAAAATTAAGACGATCGCGGTTTGCGCCTTTGTCTATTTCTCGAAAATCGAGCTTAGGACACATATATTGGTTTTTGTCTATCTGCCATAGTTTTAGAGAAAATCCCAAATCCCATCTAATTTAGTCCACCATTTACTATCACCACTTTACGATTATATTTTAAACAATTTTAAAACCAAAAACAAAAGCTGCTTGTTTATTTTTTAGGTTAACACGTACGTTTGACGCGGTTGACCACATGTTATTTCTGGATAAAATTATAAATTATGAAACTCAGCCTTAACTTGGATAGAATACTATTTAAGGGAAAGAACATAATCCGTCGTGTTAAAAGATGCCGGTAAAGTCGTTACGTCTATGCTCAAGGTTTCCACGGGTGTTCCGCAAAGAAACATTCTAGGGCCCCTATTATTTATCCTATCTATGAACAATATCGAGCACGACGTAGAACATGCCTTTACAATCGCATTTTGCCGATGATTTCAGTATTGCGGTTAATTCTAATGACATAAATGAGCTCAACCTTAAAGCTAGTAACACCATTAGATCAATGGAAAACTACTGCGAAAATACCGGTCGTGCACTTAATAATATAAAACATATGTATTACATGGAGAGGAAGCCTGGACCCTGAACAAAGGTTTGAGAAACAAAATCAACGCTACGGAAATAATGTACTGGAGAAGATGCTGCAAAACAACAATTTTAGATAGAATAAGAAATAACGAAATTAGAAACAGAATGGGTGTCGGTACTACACTTACGGACAGCATCGAAAAGAGACAACTAATGTGGTATGGGCATACGAGAAGACTAGGACAAGAAAGATTACCACAGAAAATTTGGAGGTGGAAACCTGAGAACAAGAGGAAAAGGGGAAGTCCAAGAAGGACCTGGAACCAGGAAATTAAAGAAACCATGGAGAAGAGACAATTAGAGGAAGAAATGTATTTAGATAGAGAGGCGCGGAGACTGGGATGCGGTAGACGGCCAAGAAGGCTGTCGACAAGCCGTTTATATATATATATTATATATATATTACATTTTACTTCTAAGAAACCAGATTACAACATATTAGTTAAAATTGATAACTGTACTGTAAAACAAAACAATAGCGTTAATGGAGTTTATAAATTAGAGACCTCACGCAGATTTTTTAGGTAATAAGTTATTTACCCACTGCTTCATCATATGGGAACTACGCTCGTTTGTTAACGTACACATTTTCAAAGTGTACTCTTTGACTCATATCCAGTTCCGTTTAAATTATTGTTATCATCTGCTGGGGCAACTATTCTCGATTTAACGGAGGGTTTACGCTTACGTACCTTTCAAACCTCTTCGTCACTCACACCACTGCTCAGAAAATGGAAAAATTTAACTGCTAAACTTCTATATATTTCAAGCTGTATAACTCGCATAAAAGAATATTTTGAATAGTTCAATAGCAGAAATTACACTAATCACAATCTACAATATAATTATAATTTGAACATACCAGTCGTCAGGTAAATTAACATCGTTTTAAATGGTACAAAAGATTTCACTATTGAAACCAGTTTATATACTAACTTTTCCCCCTCGCCCGCCCCCCTGAACCCCCAAATCTTGGGGGAATATCGCTTAAAAACCATTTTTTTGCCAATAGCTCGATTCTGAAAGATGCTACAAAAAGAAAGATGGTTATCAAATTTAAAGATAAGTAAATGGCTCTATCGAAATGCTTGGGACACATTTTTACGTAGCATTAATATTCTTGGAGTTATTGGCGGGAGAAATCAAGCATCCTACCGCATCTACGCTGTATATCTACAAAATGGTCCCTGCTTCAATAAAACTGCGAGTGTCGATTTCATTATCGTCTGCATCGTCTTTGTCAGATTCAGCCTCCTCGTGTTTATCGTGTTCCTATCTTCGGTTCCTTCGGCTTGATCTGAGTCGTCTACATATATTTCGACATTTCCACATGATTGTCCTTGACATCGAGAACAAATAACGAAATATAGTCCAGCTTTTCTACAAGTACTTACGCAGCTTTGCAGCCTTTTGTACACTTGCAGCTTATTGTTTTTAATAGTTCTTGCGGAGTAGCTTCGTTTTTGGTATCAATAGGAAACAAACCATTTTTTTTATCCAACCCCAATCTTGAGGACTTTTGGTATTTCCATAGCACTGCTGAATTTGATAGTACGTTCTAAAAGAGTGTTGGCGTGTAGCAGATTCAGTAGGAGGTAACGATGCAAGGTTACATGTACTTTTTGACACTGACTTAATGAAGCATTTTTGTACCGGAATTCATTCAAAGAATGGTGATCGGGTTCTTCCCCATAAAGGGCTAAGATAACTTTTTGACCTGCTATATCTATAATATCAGGGTGAGAATTAGGGTCTTTAAAACATTCCACGTTTTTTTATAATCCTGCAGATTTTTGTAATAATTTAACAAATTTTGCTTTGCCTTGCCTAAAAAATGCAGTTAATGCAATATGTTATCTGCAACTTCCTTTGGAGTATTTAAAAGAGTTCGATGAATAAAATCGTCCGTCCGTCCGTCCGTCCGTTTTCCCCTTGCTTAGTTTCATAAAATATACGTTAGAACAATGTGCGGATAATCCTGTCACAAGGAAAAACAAAAATGTTTCAATTTTTCAATGAAAATTCTTGTCCTGTGAAATTTGAGTGTATCGATGACACTATGCAGTAGAAAAAGTGAATTTAAATAGAAAATGAAGAATTACTTATCTTCGAAATAGAATGAGTTTTCAAGTTATTAATTAATCAATATTTTAAAAAGGTAATTTTTAGGGGGCCGTAGAAAACTTTGAATTAAATTTTGAATGGGGTTCTAAAGCCTGCTGTTCAATAATATTGCATTAGTTTTTAAAAAATTTTCTAATATGACTTCTCGAAAAATCGACCCTCTTGTTTCATAATAAATATGTACGCCAATAACTGAAAAATATTGCATTTACGGCAGCCATATTGAATTCACCGTCTTAAGTTCTTAATTTTTGAGATCAGATTCGGTATCAACTACTAAAATACGTAGTACCTAATGCAATTCGGATTAAATTTTATGTGGCGCCTTCGCCAAATTATATACTAAACATAAAATTGTATGTAGATTATAAAACATAATTGCCTTTCACTAAATAATCTTATCGATATCTACGTGACAAATGCTATACTGTAAAATGTCGAATGAAATTATAGCAGATAGAAAGGGTGGAAGTATAGGAAAGTGTCGATATACAGCGCAGAAGCGATACGATGTTTGACTTCTCCCGCCCCTAAGAATATTAATACCACGTAAAAATGTGTCTCAAGCATCTCGATAGAGAATTTACTTATCTTTAAATTTGATAACCATCTTTTTTTTGGTAGGATCGCTCAGAATCGAAATATTGGCAAAGAAATGATTTTTAAGCGATATTCCCCCAAAATGGGGCGGTTCTGGTGGGCAAGCGTGGGGGAAAAATTAGTAAGTCTAAAAGAGGCATATAATGAACTGGTTCCAACAGCAAAATCTTTTATACGATTTAAAACGGTATTCACGCATCCTGAACTCCCTGACGACTGGCCTACTTGTCTATCATTGATCTTTTTAAAAAAGAAGTGACTTTTATGTAAATATTCATTTTATTAAGTTGATAAGTACTTAGACACTATTTTTATCGATACCAAGTGTTCAAGGAAACAATATTTCTAGTTTTCTTTTTCGCTGTTTGGAAAGTTTACACTTTGAGATCTAATGGTCTGCTAGTCTTTGCATTGTTTGTTTTTTACCTAATTTTATAATTGATTTACATTTTTTCTATTTGTATTGTTTTATGCAATTTCACCAAATTGACTATTCGCTTGTGAAATTCTGGGACAATAAAGTTTATTATTTTTATTAATCCGTAAATCATTTATCAACCCCTTTCAATACATTTAAAATGATATGAAACGCTACTGTACTCCCATTACACAGGTACGCATACTTGGTTGTGTGTTGGTAGTAATGATCATAGTTCAGCAGCATTAAGCACCGAGAAAGTTAGAATTAATCAGACCCACATCAGAAAGCCACAGCCTTTATGGCATTCATATATTTAAGTAGAAGTGTTATTTGTTTCATTCCGGTAGAACGGCTAGAAAAATAGTTTCTTTGAAAAGTTGGGAAATGCACTTTGCTGGAACAATTAATCTTGTACCTCGCAATAAATTAAATTATCGATGGAGAAATAAATTTTCCTCGTTGCTCATACATATTGATGAGGTGAAGGTCAAGGAAAATAAAAATTACGGCGGGTAATTTTAAAGATTTGTGTAGGATGCGATAAGGACAAACGTATCCACTTTAGTACAGTACCTAGGGGTAAAAATATGTAAAATTTATAAATATGTAACGATATTTTTTTGTCATCTTAATGAAATGTATCATCTTCAGTTTCTATATTGTCCAAACGAAAATCACCCCTAAATTTAGATATTTAATATTTGAGAAAATATTGCTGATTTAGTTTTAAAACGTAAGATAAGTTTCTTGGATCACTGTTACGAATATGAAGTAAAAATTCAAAATGGCGGCTCCAGTATGGCGGATGGAAAGTTTTTACTAAAGCATGTATTTTAAAAGGCAAAAAGAAATAATTGAGAATCTAGGTGATGTTATATATTAACGAAAAACAGTATTTGAGAATATTGTTGAATTATTGGACAATTACAGTAACAAAATGACATTTTTGTTAAAAGAAAAGTGTCAATTTTTTATGACACAAAAATCAACAAAGAATCATTTTAAAGTTTGATTAGTTATCCTTAATTCTGCTCCTTAAAATTTTTAACGCTCATCATAGTTTTTAGGATTTTCAACACTTAATCTAAGTACTTCATCCTATAAACGTTGGGATGTCGTCTTTAAACTTAAATATCTCCGAAACTATTAATCCTACATACATATTTAAAAAATAATAATTCTTAATGTATATAGGGTGTCCCATAAGTATGGATAAAACGAAGGGGGATGATAGATGAGGCCATTTTCCTTACTTCAGTAAAATAGAATTAAAGGACCAAACCCAGAACAAATTTGTAACAAGCTAATTTCTTCGGGATTGTATTCTATGGCTATCCAGGAGTCTGAATGAAAATCCCAAAAAATCCGCCGTGCAGAAATAAAGAAAAAATGCGCCGCCATGTTGAAATTAGGCACTTTTTTAAATTTAATCGGAATAGCCCACACGGATGACATTTTAGGAAAAAAAAAGTAGAGGCAAAATTTTGAGAGACAGAGCTAAGCTTCAATATGGTATAAATCGGTTAAATATTAACGAAGTTGTGATTGTCAAAATGAGAGATTCTTATGAAAAAGGGTATTTTTTATATTTTACCACCGTAAGAATGTACCAATAGTCAACAAAAACTTTTGTTGGTAATACTAAATAAACATGTTTTATTTTAGATAATAATATCTAAATGTCAAGTTGACAGGTAGTATGAAATATTGACATTTGTTATAAATTGACGGTACATGCACCTACAAAACTGATTGATCGCGTTCTTTACAACTAGTTTACCAAACATCCCCTACAATAAGAAACTAATGTTATTAAACAAATCTTCATTTGGGAACGATAGGGTAAAATTAATCCCATTTACAAATAGGACAATTAATTATTATATAAAAAAAAGCATCAGTAATCGTTAATCCTGCACAAACTTCCAATAGGATTACTTGTATTGCTCGAGATCAAAATGAGTTAAAGGAGTGTTTTAAATATGAATTAAATCATATATCGGTTAGTATATTTAACGATATTTCATTTCGAAAAACAACAGAATCATCTATTTTTTCTTATTTTGATAAAATACTTACACAAAGTCCAACTTTGCCTGAACGTGCTAAACAATTTGTGGTAGTAGTAGTATTCGCAATATTGGCTTTGATTTATTAATAAATCATTAGCTCAGCGCCAAAAACAATTTGTAATACAAATAGTAATAGAAAAGTTGTGTGGCAACGCCCGGCTCAATATAAAGATATTGTTCATCAGTATGTTTCATTTGTTCGTTATCATTATGGTTTAAATTGTATTATGATTTTCGATGGCTATTCTAATGAAAGCACTTCCGTTAAATCTACAAGACATCAAAGAAAAGCTAAAAGTGCATTTCACAAAGAAATTAAAATATTGACCCACAAAAAAACAGTAGAGATATCTCAAAACGAATTTTTAGCATCAGCGTCAAATAAAGATCAGCTAATTAAACTTCTAACATCAAATTTTCCCAAAATAATATCACAGTCAAATGTGCGAATGCCGATGCTGATTATTTAATTGTAAAAGCTGCTATTGATTGCTCAGCTGATATATGTAGTTATAGTTGTTGGTCAAGATACACTTAATAACGTTACTCATTGAGCATTGCAAAACAAAAAAATTGTATACATGATGAGACCCCATGATGGAGGTAAATCTGATAAAACAAAGAATATCTGTAAGTTAAGTTTAGAACTAAGTGAAAATGTAGTAAAAAATATTCTATTTGCACATGCCATACGATACCACCTCTGCATTCTATAAAAAGGGCAAAAAGCAGTATTTTCAGTTTTAGAAAATAATACTGAACTAAGTAACAGCCTATTCATTTTCAAAAGTAAATTTGCTGAAGCAAATCAGCTTGCAGTAATTGGGGAAGAATTTATTTCAAGAGGGTATGGCAGTAAAAAAACTAATATTTAAATGATTACAGGTATAATCAGATTACTGCTAGACAAAATATTTTCCAACATTTCGATCTAGCAATTTTTCCGCCAACATCCGATGCCACTAAATATCATATTTATAGAGTGTATTCAAGTCTGGTTAGGCGACAATCTTAATTCAGAGAACTGGGGTTGGAAAAACAGCAGTTATTTAGAACCTATAAAAACAGTACAAAAGTGTGCCACTGATTTAATTTTAAATATTTTATTCTGTGGTTGCAAGAAAAATTGCAAACAGTGTTGTAAAAAATAACCTTAAGTGCAGTACTAGCTGTGTAAATTGCATATTACAGGACTGTGACAATGCATGCGTCAGAGGTGTTACTTTCTGAGAATGAGGCTAGTTTTTAGTTAAAGCTCGTATTTGAGGGATTTTTATGTTTATTTAATTTATTCATGCTATTTAAAGGGTTTATAGCTTATTTTTTCACTATTTATGAGTTCTGCTATTGTGTTTGTTAGTATTTTTAGAATGGATTTTATTTTACGAATGTATTATTTTAATTATTAATAATAATGGTATTTCTTACACATTAAATTGGCACACACTGAAATCATTCAGCCCATAACACACATTATCAAATTAATCTTTAAAACGAGACATGTACCTAAATATTTTAAACAATCTATGGTGACACCTATTTTTAAAGAGGGCTCAAAAAATAAAATTCAAAACTATCGCCCAGTTAGTTTGATAAATAATTTTGCAAAAATTCTAGAGAAATGTCTTAAAGAAAGACTAATCCATTTTTTCAAGAATAATAACATCCTAGATACAAATCAATTTGGATTTACTGAAAATGTAGGCACAGCCGACGCCATGTACTTTCTCACCTCTGAGATTACAAATAGCCTAAACAATGGTAAAAAAAGCATTGCAGTTTTCATTGACCTGGCAAAGGCATTTGATACGGTACCACACCAAAAACTTCTTGATGTTTTATCACATTATGGAGTTCGAGGTACGGTACTAGATATATTCAAAAACTATTTAAGTGATCGTGACCAAGTTCTAAAATTAAACAATACTCTTAGCAATCCTCAAAAAATAAAAGTCGGTGTACCCCAAGGTACTATATTAGGACCAATACTATTTATTAAATATATAAACTCATTGTTGAGTATAAAAGTTAAAGGCAAAATTATATCATACGCAGATGACACTGCACTCATTTTCATGGGTAATACTTGGGAAGAAACCAAAGAGAAAGTCATAGAAGGCTGCAAAATAGTAAAAAACTGGCTAGACTCTTTCAAACTATCCCTTAATGTTAAAAAAACCAAATATATTGCATTCTCTTTAACAAAAGTAAATAGACCAGACTATAATAGTATAGCAATAAATGATAATAATAAAAGTGACGAAATCAAAGAAGTAGAGAATATAAAATACTTAGGAATCATTATAGATAAACTCCTAAAATGGTCAGAACATATTGACTAGAGAATGTTATTTAGGTATTATGCAAATCACAAACACACTTTTTTATTTATTATGAAAATACCTACTTTCTGTATATTGTTGCCCTAATCTGGGCAAGCTAATATACTAGTTAGGTAAATACTTTAAAACACTCATTATTGGAGAACCAATCAAAACAACTACTCTTCTAGCTAATACTGACGAAGTATTGGATTACATGATAGGATTCTTAGCATTTTAAAGAAAAAAATATATTGAAAATACTTCTCTAATCATGATAAAAGCAAATAAATAAATATTGACTATTTAACAAAAAAAATACGAAAAAATTCTTAAATATTAAATTACTCATACTAGTGTAAAAATCCTTAGTAGAATCTCTTATAAGATATGGAACAATTGCATGGGACGGGACATATGAAAAGAAACTACAACCACTGACTGTTATACAAAATATAATTGTAAAAATAATTTGCAATAGAAATAAATTATACCCCACGAGCATGCTTTTTAATGAGGACATTTGTAATATAAACACACAATATATACAGTCAGTTTGCTCATACATTCATAACAGAAAAACTCCAAAACTATGTCAGCCATCAGTATCTGACTAGAGCTAATGAAAATAGGCAAATAATTATACCAAATAATCGAAGGGCTATAAACCTAAAATTTATAGATTATTTGGCCCCAAAGTTTTACAACTTATTACCAACGGATATAAAACAAATAAGAAAAATTTCAACAAAAAAAGTAAAGCATACATTATAAAAAACTATGAAAAGTTTCTCAGGATTATGACATAATGTAGGAATGACATGAATATACAGGTATAAGTATTATATTCTCAATTTCGAAGATTTCAATTTTCTATGTGAATAATGTACTATTTTCCATACAAAATTAATATAAATAAATAATATACCCACTAGGAAATTTATAAGGGCACATACAGATGTTCCAACATCTAGGTGCCCACCAAATCATTCGTTTATTGTAAATTATATTATCGAAATTATAACCTTTGTACCTTTTTATAAATTGTATATAAATAAATAAATAAAATAAAAAAATACAACCTATCGATGTGACAAAAGACTTTCTTCGATTATTTGGTAAACTGATTGTAGCACACTATAAATCAGTTTTTTTTTGTATGTATGTCTTATTTATTAAAAAAGTCAATATTTTGTAAAACCTGCCAACTTGACATTCAAAAGTGCAATTTCTAAAATAAACCATATTTAATTAGTATTATCAATAATAATTGTTGTTTGCCTTTTATGGTATTAAAATACAAAAAGTAATCTTCGTTTATACAAATCTGTCATTTTGAAAACCGTAATTTTGTTAATATTTAACCGATTGCAAATAACTTTATATCACATTAAAACTTAGCTCTTTCTCTCAAAATATTACCTCTTTGCCCCACAAATTTGTTCCGGGTCAACTATTAATTTAACTGTACTATTAGTTATTTTTGGTTTCATCGAAAAGGATAGTTTAAATTATAAAATTACATTATTATGACAATCATTCTGTACTAATAAGCATATTGTGTTCCTTATAATACAATATTCATTGGGTCATATCGTCAAGAAGATAGTTGCTTAGAAGATATATTGTGTATACCTACTTATCTGGTAAAAGTTGAATTAATTACCAGGATTTTCTGGTAAAATACTTATTTTATTTTCCTTAACACAGTTCGACACGCCGGTATGTTACGATCTTTAATTTCTTGTCTTTCCTGTTAAGTTCCAAGTATTGAATTGTATATAATTTAAGACACATTAATCTTCCAGCTATAAGTAATGTTTCCTTTTGTATTTACCATGGTGAGGGAAATAAAAAATAAACATGTTTTCTAGCAGCTGCACAATAGGATTCTTTATAAATGTTGATAACTTTTATATAAAGAAACGGCGATATATTATAAGAAAACGAAAAGAGGAGAAAATAAATTGCCGTACTCATTTCATATTACAAAAGATTTGAAAAACGGCGAAAGCATAAAATATTGACCACATTTATCACATTTTTGTCTCTGTATGTGCGCAAAATGTTATATAAAAGACTTGGATAATTAGCTTGAATCAGTTATCCTGTAAAAAAGTTTAATTTAATTACAGCTCTTTTTATAATAAAATTCCTTAAACATTTTGTGTTTTATTGTTGCTGAAAATAAAATGTATGCAATGATAATTAACGTTTGTTTATGCAATAATTTTAATTAAAATGTACTCGTTTTATATTATATAAAAAATTACATAATTTCAAATATGCTATTCGGAATGGTCCTTATAGTATTTTTATATAGGTAATTTTGTGTTCGTTAGGTGAAAGTTGTATAGAATTGTTTTAGCTATTGACAATAGTAAAACATAAATTTCGTGGGCTGAGTACCAGAGAGGATTCCAAACTACATTATTAACCAACATCAATAAACTTAAAAAAGTAGAAGGTTTCAAGTTGATCCGTATGTATGTTGTATTATGTTTGTACAACTGTTATTCTGGATTGGCTTAAGCAATTCCTATGAGATAATTTTTCTCAAATGCAAGGTATGAACCGGCGCACAGTGGTCAATTTGCCATATTTAGGAGGAAAATATTATTAACACTTCATTTCTAGCTATATTTTTGCTTAGAAGTATATTTTTGTTTAAATATGTTAAATTTATGATACGATGCATAAAAAAATACATACATAAATATATACAGGGCGAGTCAGTAGCATGGGGACAGTCAATATCTCCTCAACCGTTTGAAATTAGAAAAAATGTCTCAGATAAATATTGTGGGAGATGAAGAGTGTAATATTCAAAAATTAGTTTCAAATCTACAGGGTGTTTTACAAAGTGGTAGCAAGCTAATGTCAGAATCTTTTAAATGGAACACCCAATAGTAAAATCTGCAAAAGACGCATTTTCGTAAATTTGAGCGTCATTTCATTTTGAATGTTAGTCGAGACCATGTACTAATTTACAGGACTCTCAGAGTTGAAAACAATTCTACAGGGTGTTCTCCACGATGATTTAAATTTTTACATATTTAAACTGTCATAATTCAATTTTTTCAAACCAAACACCTTGTATATTTTTATTTAATATGCCTCTGCAATTAATCACCTATATGCTGATATTTTATAGTGACAACTTTTTTTCGACGATTTCAAGAAAAAAAAGTCATTTATTGCTGTATGCAAACTTATATTTCGGAACTTTCTCCCGGTATACTGTACGCGGAGAGCTCCTTCCAAATTTTTTATTACGCAAGCCACATTACGTTTACAACTTGCATGATATGTGGCTTGAGTTGCTAAGCTTAACTCTTCTGGAGCATGTTCCAATAATGGTTGCACTTTTTTTCTTTTCGACTTTTGTCCACTACTACTAAAACTCTGACGGTTGACCTACTTTCGACCTAGAAGGCTCACATATATTTTCTTTATTAGTTTCATATTTTAATTCTCCATTTAACAAACCAGAATGTTTTTTTTTAAATGAAGCCACATTAAATTTACAAGACCGCCAGCGTTTAAGTAAATTACATGCCTAAGAATAGCTTAATAATTTGAATAAGTTCTTCATTTTCTCCTAACAACCCGCGCTAGTCTTCATTCTCTTGTTCAATATTTTCAATTATTCTGTGGACTATCCTTATGGATACTCCATCACCTAACAATTTTTCATTCAGCAGCAATTCAAACAGGTAATTTTCTCTTCACGAAAATGACAACATCTGCAGTAAAATTAAATATCTTCTAATAAAAGTACAAGAAAGTAAACTCTCAGTATATGTTTCAAAGTACAGAGATTGACCTACGATATACAACAGAAATTTCGGTGAAACTTTGTGAAACTTTTTTTAAAACTCAAATATAAGAGCGCAAATGCAGGCTTCCGCGAAATAAATCGGTAATATGGTTTTGCCCAAGAGGACACATACCTCGTGACATTTTTTCGATAGTTAAAGGCATGTATTAACAGCACACGACAAAAGTTTTATAATATTGCATACAATAAACAACTTGCTTGGACGAATATTAGCGGTAAATTATTTGCCGCGGAACCACCCAATTACTATTTGAAGTCACCACCTTGAACACGTGCGGTATAAACAAAATATTTTTTTGGTTTCTGATGGTCCGGTTATTCAGGTATCGACATATATATTAATTTTAATTTTTGGATAAATTTTATTTTTGTAATACTTTCCTCCTAATATTGGCAAATTGACCATAGTGCGGCGGTGGTCCCATCCAGCTACATCTAGTGTAAGGTGAGCAAAAATACAGGGTGATTTACCACGACATGAGGAAAATTTATCAATAGGTTGTCCCAACTGAAAGGAAATAAAAAATGAAAAATTAAAAAATGTGACCAAAAAATTACCTTATTTTTTTGGTAGGCCGTCTCTGACTTTAACTAATCTGACGTAGCTCAATGCAACCATATCACTTCTCCTCCCTCTTTATTAGACTTGGGACTAACAGCAAAGCTGCAGAGGGTAGAAGTGACTTTTTGGTTTTAATCACACTACAAAAATGGCAAAAATTAAAATAATTATTGTAGAATACAGCACAGCACAAAATGAAAAGTGATGAAAAGTAATGAAAAGTCAAAGAAAATGTTACATTAAATGCACTATTCTAAGCGCCGAATGGCGTATTGAATATCGATCTACGAATACAGTTTAAAATTTAATTTTACTAGGGTCTTTCGACATATTGACCCTATGCCAGTGAATTCTACAATATTCTACTCTACGATATTTACTTAAACCCGTCAATAACAAAAAATACCAAACTTCGGCCGTACTTTGTACCTGTCGCGACGTTCGACTGGAAGCGGAAAATGTGGCACTTTGAGGACGCGCCAGCTTAACCTTATATGCCAATTAAGGAAATGTAAACATCTCCTATATATTCTTTCCAAACTAAGGACACTGACCACAGACAAATAACACTAGCATATCCTTGCAAGTTTTAATGTAACAAAAATGACTAAATTACCTAGGACCACTCTAAAATTTTGCATGAACTTTCCCACATATAAGACTAGAACCCCATTTTATTTTCCGCATGTTGTGATAAATCACCCTGTATAATAAGTTTTTTTTTAGTCGCAGATATGGCGAAGCGGTGGTGGAAAAAATTTAATAGGGTCAGAACTGCATTAAAATTGGTAGTTAGATATATTAGGAGTAGGTGATACAGAATCTGATGTCAAAAGATACGAATCCAAAATGGCGAATCCAATATGGCTGTCATAATTGCAATATTTTTGCAGACTTACATGGAAACCTCAGAATTCTCTGATAACGAACCTGATGTTAAAGCTTAAAAATTCAAAACTTACTTTCTTTCACTGTGTAGAAGCCAATTAAAGAGTGGTGACTATTTAGTTTAGGATGAAAAAAAAATTGAAAAAAAAAATGAATCAACTTCAGAAATGGTAGTTAAAAATGATAGAATGAAATTCCACTTTCGTCCAGTACCTTGGTACCTAATATCTATATTGTCGTTGGTGTAAAAATGAGTAAATAACCAATTCAAACATATTTTTAACCGACCTCACTAAAAATCAAATAACTGGACGACGTGAAATTTTAGTTGTAGTTTTTAGCGACCTTTTTGAAGACAGTTGCATTTTTGCTTTTTTTTTAATAGCGTTTATTGCGTAAATCAAATTTAAAGAGAATTCTGCACCACTTGCTCAACATTACTACAAAAGGTGGCGCCACAAACTGAAGTATAAAATAGTTTTAAATCACAATTAGATTCAAATTTAAGAATCAAGTACTGTTTTTCTGTGAAACAGTTTGGTTGTGATTGTGATTGTGATTTCCCGTTTTTGAGTCGATATATCTCGGTAACGGTTAGAGATATCGAGCTATGGTTTATGTCATTCGATTCCTCGTTCGATTTTCTATACTAGACAGGGTTGAATATTTCTCATCCATCCTTGTTTATAACAAATTCAATACACTTACTTTAGATGATCAGAGAGTAGTATCAGGAATAATACAATTGATGCGAATGACTGTCATTTTCATGGCTATCTGTATGTTTTTTTATCCTTAAATGTAGATAGGAACCTTATTAATATTACCTGTTGGCGTTTACCTTTTAAAAATACTTTTATTGTTACGAAGGATATCGTGAAGAAATAATTAATGGCGAAAAAAAAAATTAAAGTCTATGAATCATTATTTCTGATTCACAAAGGAAAATAGCACGGTTCCATTAAGAAATTTTCCATAGGACCCCTGCGGAAATGACAATGAAAATTTAATTCTGTCTTTTAAGAAAAACCTAAAAATAGTCGTATTTATCAGTAATTCAAATAACTATTTTGTTCTTTTCAGACAAGTCTATAACCTTACTAATAATTTCCATAGCCTACTTTTATTTTCTTACGTCGCGTTCATCTGAAGCGGCCATTTTCAAAAAAAATTTAAATTTAAAATTGTTCGTATCTCACTTATTTTTTGGAATTTTTTAAATCTGAAAAAACTGTTGTACCTAGAATTTTATGGTAAATGAAAAACCGTAAAAAATATAGTTATTTTATTTAAGAAAAAAAGTTGATGTCACTTCCGGAAGTGATATTTTCGTTCCTGTCGGTTTAAAAGTAGCTCACTTGTCTAATTTATGTGTATCGAATACAAAATTTTTAAATTCAAAAACAATAAAAAAAATTGGTCGTCATCCGATATACGCCAATTAGAGTTCTTAAGTGTACCTTGTTTAATTCTAATATTTTTTTAGTTGTTGATCTCAAAAGCTATGTAATAAACTCCTTTGAATGAACTATTTCTGGTAGTTCTTGCCAGTACTGAAGTATTTTCCTCTCAGTTTAGGCCAAGGCCGTTGATTCCTAGTTCTTGACGTTATGCCAAGCTACTGTTGTGCTCAGATAAATCTGCGCCTTCCATGGCTAAGAAATCTTTTTACTTATCAACATTTGATTTAGGCACGATTAGCTAAATCTGAATATTTTGACTCCTACTATGTACAGTTAAGTATTGTACTATTACTTATGAATCACCCTGTATATTATGGTATATTACAAGACTGAAGGGAGATTTAACTCGAAAACTGGTAATTTTTTTAAGGTTGTGCTCATTGGGGCATTTAATCCAAACGTCAATATCTACAACATACTATAATTTCAGCCAATTGTGGACCCTGTGGAACCGCCTTATAGTCTAGGAGATAGCTACATACATTGTGTCCCACTTCGTACTAAGCCATTCCTATAACTTGGCTATTTGTATTTGGATTTGTATATATTTTTTATAGCACATAATACCCATAATGAACTACCTTTGGAAGGTAGAACTGTTACTCAATCTCTATTTCAAAGCCAACTGTCATGTTTTTAAGATGGGAATTTTGCAAAAGTAACATTAGCGATTGAGATAGAGGAAAAATGTATTTGGAAAAGTCGTTCAGAAAAATTAAGTAAGTTCAAATATGAATTTTCATTTAAAAATATTGATTTTTTTTTTAAATATTGCAAGTCAGAAAAATTTGAGTTTTGGGTTAGTTTAGAGCATCCAGATTGCTATGAGTTCCAGAAAATAGTTGGAAATTTTTAATTTAATAAACCATTTTACATAATGTTGATAATTTATTTAATTAAAAGAAAAAATTTTTCTGACTTGCAATATTTTTCCAAAAAAAAAAAATCAATATTTTTAAATGAAAATTCATATTTGAACTTACTTAATTTTACTGAACAACTTTTCCAAATACATTTTTCCTCTATCTCAATCGTTAATGTTACTTTCGCTAATCAAAATAAATGAAAAAAATAATACAATACTTGAAAAATAGTATTAAGTTCTAAATTTACAAAAATCAAAATTAGCAACAAAAAATAGAATTTTCGAAAAAGCTACTAAACTATTAAATCAAGAACCTCTTCGACTGGTTCGCATACATTGCTAATGTTTTCAGGTTCCTCTGTGGAAGCTTCATTTGAGATATAATGGTATTTTTCCAAAACTTCAGCGTAATACTTTCACCCCAGTATTTCTCTAGTAAGATATTTTTACGTCATTTAGTTTTAATCCATTTGGAATTACACCACTGGAAATTTAAAGTTCCATGATACTACTTACTGACTTGCCTTTCTTAAATACCGACTTGTATTCTCCAAGATTTGACCTATAAAACTGTTCACCTCGAACTGTTACCGTTTTATTTTTTCCTTTTTTGAGAAATAACCTTTTACTCATGTCGAATCGGAGGTGCCATTATGCAATTATATTTTGAGAGCCCTCCTTCCAGTCATAGACCTCCACATCACGACTAAGAATAAAAAGAGTTCCATGGTCCTTAAATATCTCGACAAACTCCTCTGGAGGAACGATGGTATCTTTTTTTTTTTAATTACTTTCTCGATACGAGCAAAGACCCTGTCTGGGGGATATATGAATGTCCATTCACGGAGAATATAAGTTCCAAGCTTTTAACATTTGAAGGAGCATCTACACTAAGCCATTTGGTGCACATTGTGATTATTTTATTCTGTTCCCCACAACCGTTGGCAATGAGACGAACAGTATCTATCGCATCTAGCTTGGTGTTGTACAATTTGTGAAAAATTGCACTAGCAGTTTCATTGGCTTCTTTGAGTTATTGATCTTCAGTCCAAGAGTATAGAAACACATTTTCCTTCTATAAAGGTGAATGTGATGACCCAGTCACAGCAGCAAAATTATAAGTATAGAGCTATCATATTTAATAAACTGACTGATCAGGGTCCTTTGGCATTGGTTGGTTTTTTTTGACAATCAAAGGATATTGTAAGGCATTCCCTTTTTTCTCTAAGTAAATCAAAAAGGCTTTAGTGTGTAATTTATGAACGCGGCGCTCTGTCATAAGTGTCTTTTTCCGTTGTTCATTTTTTCTACTTTAATATTTTCCATTAGCTGAAGACGAGCAAACGTCTGTTCCAGGAGAACCAAAACCAATATTGTAGCATGTGTTAAAAATCTGCAACACGACATAACAAATCCCACTTTTTATGGTTTTTGCAGTAGTAGTACTTCGAAAAGAAAGACTCACATATGATATTTTGTCGTATTTGTCGACCATTTTGGATTTTAGTGTTGTATATGAAAATTTTAAGAAATTCCAGAGGGCTCCTAGGCTAACATTTATTAGTATGCCTTAAGGTACCTTCATGCCAAATTTGGTGCTTTTATCCGCCAGGTGGCGGTAATTTCACCACGAAACATTTTTCCAATCTAGATAAGAATTCTCTCAGAATAGACATCATCATAAGGTTCATAAAGGCTATAATCGTACCCACTGTCGGTTTTTATCAGTCCACAAAAGGTTAAATGAAACTCGATACAAAGACATCTCAAAATGTCTTGAATACTATGACGTGGCAGGTTTTGAATAAAAAACCCTAATATGATTCTCGAATTTTGGAAGTGTAAAAAAAATCGTAGTAGGCCATGCACCTCCAATATCTGGATCATGGCGATATAAAACAAAATTGTCATTCGATTATTTCGAAAAATAAAATATATAATAGGGAACTTGCCCAAAAAATAAAATTGAATTAAAATACTCAAAATCGTAAACTAACATCATTAAAAACTCCATAGACAACAAAAAATAATTAAAAAAAAAATGTATCCAGAAATATAAGCGATTCAAATCTGCCGGACTTTACCCACTCCTGAAACGTGATGTCAGTGGGTGAAAGTCAGATGACGGCATCAAGCGACACCGATTCTGCTTTCGCATGCTCATTTGTCAGAAACAACTAGCAGTGGACACAACCTAACCTAAAATTCGTTGGAAAAACATCTTCAATATTCTGAAATGTCACAAAATGCTACTTTCGATTCGTTCGTGCCGAGTCGAATTTTCGAATTTCGCCGTGCAATTTACGATCAGGTTTATCTGGAAGACTTCCTCTTTACGTCACGACATCGTACGGCCGTCCCAATGGTGTTTTTCGAAAAATATGAACGTGTCAAGATTGCATGTTTTTGCAATTTTTTCGGCTCCGAAATGTAAGCTGTTTTTTGCTATTTTTCGCAGATATCTCCAAAACGGTGGGAATTAGCTCGAAATAAAAAATAAGGTCAAAGAGTATTTTCCACGACGAATCTTTTGCAATCACCAGACTTTTGATTTTTTTTTCGTTTCGGAGATAACTACAGAAATGTCGGCCATGTACGGCAAAAAATCGCAAATTTTGAGCTTCTACAGTTGGAAACTTTTTAATCTTTGCTCCTACGCCAAAACACTACTCTAGCTAATTGAATTATAATTAAATTTGCTAAAACTTTTTTTTTAATTTTTTGAATTCCGACAAAAATTAAGGAATAGAGGGGGCGGGATTTGGGGCTTTTTTTTTTCGGTAAAATTTCTCCATTTTGTCACCGTAATTAATCGATAATTAACTGAAATCGATCTCATTTACGATGTTCACTTAATATCATGTACTGTTTTGACGCTCCGTTAATCTCGGCCCTTCGAAACAAAGGTTTCTGAGAAAAATTATTTTTTTAAGATTTACATATATTCTATAGGAAAACGTGTAATTTCCTATAGTTCCTCGAATATCTCGATAATAATTGTTTTTTTCGAAAAATTTGTATGACCGAATATGCGGACGTCTCAAAGCTAACCGACGCCCAGTCTATTAATTAGGGTAAATGGCTAAAGCACGCCATCTGTTGGACACCACGCGGGACCAGTTTTCACCCGGTGACGTCACAGTGCTTTTCGTGAGGAGTGGCGAGGATTTCATTTATTTATTGCAAAGTAAGTACTGCGATTTAAGAGCTGATATTCGCTGTGGCGTGTTTTTATACATAAATACACACTTTAATGGAATAAAAATAAAATGGGCAAGTTCCCCATTCGCTGATATTTCATAACATTTCTTACTGAATACAGTTTTGACTGTACCTTTATTTTAGCGCAGAAAATGCCGCCATTCTGAATAAAATTTTAATGTATCCTCAGCATTTAAAATGTTAAAATATATTTTTGTCTAGTGTCACTGGAGTGAATATTAAAACGTCTAGATTTGAACTAAAACTGTATATATGTTCGGATGAACGTGCCTTTGAAAAGGGTTAAAATCCGCCGACGACCATACATGTTTAATAACTTGTTCAGCGCAAATTCACATTCATTAAAGCCTCTGTATCCACTTTTAATGAAGGCCAGTAACATTGGATTACGCTGAAAATCAATTATTTTAGAATTTCATGTGCATGTTTCAGACGTAATTTATCACAAATAAAATTAATACGTGAAATAAAATTGATGTAACATAAAATGAATAACGATACTGGTTAAATGCAAAATTATAAATGATTAATAATTGTTGAAATAAATAATTATATATTATTGTACAACTGTACACTTTTAGAGTTGCAGTTCTATTCTATGAATTTGTAAAGAATTTACGCCACCGAAAATATATTATTTAAATTCAATTTACTCATTTAAATATCGTTTAAAATATAGATCAAACAATGTAAAATGCAATGCAATTTTACACCACTGCAAATAGAATATTTTGCGGCATGATGATTTCGGTTATTTAATAACATGTACTAATAATAATGGATGCATTTATGTACGCCCTAGTTATGTATAAAATATAAAATACAATTTCCAGCAGCACAAGGTTCAATATACCTCTCTTACTAAGCGAGGCATATCTCGCACCAGCTTCTCTTCTCATTCACACGTTTTTAGAAAAATATCACGTTTGCGTTGTTCCATATATACTAAGGCGGTCCTTATTTTTCGACTTTATGTTTTTTTGCGGGCCACCCCCTGGATTGGTTTCAATACTTAAAAAAGTGTTCTGTGCAAAATCTTAACTCAATCGGATGACGAGAAAACATGCCACCCAACCCTTGATTCTGGGAGATTCAAATAAATTCTAATAAATTTCGATATTTATTTTGTCAAAGCTTGCTACTGAAAATCGAGTTAGTAGTGACCGAAAATAAATAATATACATACTTAAAATCATTTTATTTATAAAAAGTCGTTAATTTGATTATAATTTTTGGGATAAGGTCTCCTTTTTAAAATCGGGAAATCGTGTTCTGTAATTTTTTACAACTTGCAAGACGAATTGTTTTTGTTCCTCATCTTTTGTTATTACATTATTGTTAATCTGTCATGAACTTAACACCCCGCTCTGCTATATCATTAGCAACTTTGATTTTTTTAACAATATCCAACCCTTTGTTAAAACTATCGTTTTTAGACCAAGTTGAAGTTGAAGGGTGCCAAGAAAGTCATCATTTATATGAAATCGTTTGAAAAACTTTCGGGTTTCGGTAGAAACAAAGTTTTCAGTAAATGTTTTCTCCACAAACTTTGGAATTTCATTTTCCCCTATCTCTATTGCTTGATACTTTTAGTATATGATTATTCTTCTTCTACATCTAATGGCTTTTCTTCCACATCCGATGATTCTTCTTCCACATCCAATGTTTCTTCTTCCAGATCCTCTTTCTCACCTAGGGCTTCAACCATTTTCACTTTGGATTCCTCTGACAATTTCGAATCGAAGAATGTGAAGGCAACTGCTCCTGGACTTAGGTACCATAAATGCCTATGAAATTTTTTCAACGCAACACTGGATATCTCGGGATCGACGGCCTTATAGTCGTAAAGCTTCTTTAAAAAGCAGATAAGGCGCTTCGGTGGCAAGTGGCGTGCAAAACCAGGCTTCAATATAAACGTTCACGACAAAAATACATATATCTGAAAGACCTCTTCTCTCTTCATCTGTTAATGGGAATTCAGCGCGGAACAAGAAAATCTTTAGGCAATAAATAGCTTTTGCCATCCATCTCGCGTGGTGAACGGCCCCAGGAACCCGAAAAGATATTCCACGAGGAGGAATTTCACCCAAGAATATTAAGGGCAACTCCAAAATTTCTCTATATTCTTCTCGAGGCTGCTTTTGCGGATTTTCCAGAGCAGATGTCACAAATGTGACTACCTCTTTTGTGTCATCTAAAAATGGAAGAACATATCCGTCTTCAAATTCGGACTTAAAATAATGTTTGTTAATCTTAGCCCAATACTGTTGAAAGCGTTTAAAGATTTGGACAGTCAAACTAGGGATTGCATTACCGGTTAACCGGTTAACCGGTTAACCGGTAAACAGGACAAAAAACACCTGACGATAATTATCGGTTATTTAATTTTTTTACCGGTTATTTCGGTAAATTCTGAACTTACGATGTGTCACGTATTCAACGTTTCTATTTATGTCAGTGACTAGTATTCACTAAATATAGAGTGACTGTCCCAACACTGAGCACTTTTAACAATAAATAAATAATATTATAAAAAGTAAAACCCAAGCACCAAGCCCTAAGAAATACAAGTAAGAGAGACATTGATAATATCTTGCGACAGGAAATTGAATATTTCACTGCCTCAAATATCCGTGGAAAACATTTAGAAGAATGTTATTACCAATTCTTATTAACTTAACGACCTACCAATATCGATAGAGGAAGGGCATTTTCAGTTGGTGGTATTCTATGTACAAATATCAGACGACTAACAGATACAGCTTTGAAAAACTAGCCCTTTTAATGGGCTATTTTTAAAAATATTGTATTTTTAGATTAGGTATTCAGTAAATGCCCTATTTGAGTTTATGTTTGTAATTTTTGTTATTTACAGAATAATTATTTATTTAAATTTATTTCATTTATATTTTTTCCTTTTGATAAAAAAACCTTTTGTTTGTTTACAATAATAATAATAATAATAATAATAATAATAATGCATGGCAGAGTAGCGCTGAGTATGGCACGTAACATCCTCAGGAGCTCGGATCCGCTCCTGCTATTAGTGAGAGATCACGAAATCGCAGGGGTGGGCGCAGGATTGTTCAAGGCAGCAAAAAGAGCCGCAGATTAACTTGGTCTCGTATTCGACGTCAGACGAGGTGGCCGGCGCGGTGCTGATCCAGAGTCAGTCACCGAGCTTCAGCCAAATCGTCTGAAAGCCCAAATAAAAGCTGCCGAACAGGAGAATCTGTTCAGGCAGCATGTCGACAAACCCATGCACGGTGTGTACTATAAGAATAAAGAAACACTGGGTTTATCGACTAGGCTGACATTCGCCTTTTTAAGGTCAGTTGGGCTTAAGTCGGAGACCGAGGGATTCATTGTGGCCTGTCAGGATGGTGTAATAAACACCTTGGTCTACCGAAGCCGCGTAATGGGTGTAGAGGTCCCTGATATCAACTGCAGGACCTGCCGTCAGGCGCCGGAATCGCTGATGCATTTCCTTTCAGAATGCCCGATATACGCGATTTCGGCCTACATCCACCGCCATAACGCGGCTTTACGAGTGCTATACTACCATCTAAGGCACTCGTACGGGGTAGATCAAACACCAGTGCTGCCTTACATCCCCGGAGATATTGAGTCCGTTGTCGAGAACGAGAGGTGCCGAATTTATTGGAACTACTCGTTCCCGACCGTCAGGCTAATTCAAGCCAACAAGCCTGACATAGTCCTCCTCGATCATCAGAACAAAGTGATATTTGTCATCGAATTCTCAGCACCTGCTGAGACAAACATCGCTTTGAAGGAGGGGGAAAAACGGACCAAATATCGTGATCTCCGGTATGAGCTCCAAGTGCTGTACCCAGACTACTCGGTCAAGATGGTCGTCCTAATAATCGGCGTACTCGGAGGGATGAAGCCTTCGCTGCTCTCAGAATTAAAGATCATACCGGCCTGTCAGAATTCGGCAGAATGGTTGGCAGGTCAGATGCAGAAGGCGGTTATCTTGGGGTCCCTTCGTCTGCTTAGGGCACATGATTCAGGTGTTTACAGTCACTAACTCCACAGGTCGTGGAGAGTGGCTGTAATTAATTAGCCGGCGCGGCTACTGTGTGGTGTCGGAGGCCACGGAAGCCCTGTCCGGCAACGGGAAACCGAAAAAAAAAAAAATAAAAAATAATAATAATAATAATAATAATACATTTATTTTTCTCAAAGTAAAAATGGTACAAATTGAACTGTAGAGCTCTTCTTTCATTTGCCCAAATACAAATAACCTAAATCTAAGATTATAAAAAAATATTAATACATATAAATCTAAAATTTCATGAAAAAAATAATAATTATTTTATTTGTTAATATTCAGTAATGAATTGTAATAATCTAACAAATGTTATATTTTATAATAATAATAACAATAATAACAACAGTAGCACTCAGACATGCGAGCAGACAAGGGGAACGGGCAGACCTCACGAAGCGAAACAAAAAGGTTAAAAGTAAATAAAATTATATCGGAAAAAGAAAAAGAAATATACGCGCATCCACAACGCAGCATCAAGTCTCCTGCTTCTGATCAGCCAAAATGTAATTTTTGACAACTTTAATAAAAACATTTTTTGATTTATATTGTTTATATTCATTTGGAAGTTCATTCCAAAGATGAGATGCAAAATACGTAAATGATCTTTGAAAAATCGCAGTTTCATGCTGAGGTACCAAAAAATTTTGTATGTATCTTGTATTATGCAAGTGATCTCGTGAAATTAAATTATTTCTTAAGTACTGAGGTTCGTCATTATGAATTATTCGCCAAATAAGTGTGAGCATGTGTAAACGTCTGCGGTTTTTCATGTTTAATATGCTATGTTTATTTAGATGTGGTGATATATGTTGTCTATATGGGATACTGTAAATATAACGCATACATGAATTTTGAAGTTTTTGAATTTTCTTTTTTGCTGTCGCCGATAATAACTTTCCATATACAACATCACCATAATCAACTAAAGATAATACGAGTGAATCACAAAATTTTGATTTACACTCTCTAGATATGTCTTTCGCAAAACTGTATAATTTTTTTAATCGACTGTAAGCGAATTTCAATTTGGAAAAAATATGTTTCACAAAGCCTAATTATATTAATTATACGTATATAAAAATGTTTTTTGTTAAATTTAGATAATTTTGTACATGGAAAAAGATAATTGCCATTTTCGCCACCCTAATCATTCATTCTAAAAATTACCGGTAAATACCGGTTAACCGGTTATTTACATTTTTATTTACCGATTTACCGGTTATTAAAATTTCCGGTAAATTGCAATCCCTAAGTCAAACCCTGTGGTTTCACCCATTTTTTCTCCGAAGGCTCCTCTGAGAACTAGCTCGTAGATATGGTGTCTACAAGGAAGGTACAAAAGTTCCCTATCCATAAGCTGCTCCAAGAAAATGCAGGTTGCTTTTAATCGTCCATCCCAATGGACCACAACCGCTTGTAATTCAGATTGTTTGAATTGGGTTTTAAGAATTCCAGCCTGCTTTTTACGCAGTTTTTCTCTACAGCGCCGAATAGAGGATTCGTTTATTACTAAATTTTGCACATCTTGCCCAAAGGCCTCTTGCAATGGCCCAGCTACTCCAGGTTCAGGTTCCGATTGCGTCATATATTTTGAAGCATCATCTTGAGTTTCTTGTGTTGAATTCGAAGCACGAGGACTTTCACTGCTGCTTGAAGATGTCGTCATTTGGACGGTTTGCTCTAAGATGAAATAAATACATTAAACTCATATAACGTTAAAATAATAATCACAAAAAACCCTAAGCAGTTTTATGAAATAATATGTATACTATTAATTTTGGTACTTACTTGCTTCTTCAAGTTCTCGTATCTTGCGTTTTCTTCTTTCTGAAGCATCGCGTGCTCGTTTTCAGCTCTACTTTCTCTGCCTTCTAATTCGTAATCAATACCGTGCATAGATCCTGGTCGGCCTTTTTCTCGTTGTCGAACTAAAAATTGACTATTTTCCTCGATAGTCATCGTCTCAAGCGCGTTTTCGTGGGCTATGTCGAAGAGGTCAAGAGGTTTACTACAAAATTTGCCTCTTTGTGTTTTTGAAAGTTCGTCTGCTTCTTACACCTTTTTTGAAGCGTCCTCCATTCTTCATGCAAAGATACTAGCTTAGCAATGCAGTGATTTTGTTTTCTAGTGGGAATTCTTGCCTTTTCCCAGAAAATCACAACTTCTTGTATTACAAGTCTGGCACTTTCACGTAAATTCAGCTTCACTTCTCTTAAGTTAAAAAAAAGGACACTCAAAACTTGTTTATTAGAAGGCAGTTTACTTCCAGTAATCTCGTTTGAAAAAATTACCGAGCAAATAAATACTATCACGACCATGCAACTTAATTTGGCGGGACATTGTGCTGCGTGCTGCTCTTTTCACTGATAATGAGGTACTGAAATGCTTTGACACACTTATTGCCATACGGGTCGGTTAAAATTACAGTGGGGATTAAGGTTTATGAGGTTCAGGTAGAAACTCAACCCTACTGCAGAGACAAAATCGAGGAAACAGATCGTAAAATTAGGTCCTTTCGGGCGACCACCTATTAAGGAATTTTAATGTCAATATTTTCAAGGGTAGTGTTTGGAATTCGCTTTCCGTTGTACTTTGGATCCATCTCATTACAATAAACACATTGATACTCGACAATTACTTGTTTGCAAAATAAATGTAAGTTGGTGATATTTTTGTGTCCAAATACTAAATGGACTTCCCATAATTTAAATTGATTTCAATTAAATAAAAATCGGCATTAAATAAAATAAATAGCAATTTAACTCGATAATGAAAGATTTATTTCGACAGCAAAAAGGCTTCGGCAGCAAACCTCCGTGTTAGGAAAGAGAGGAAAAACACTTATTAGCACAAGTTTGTAAGATAAACGTTAAGTCGCTAAATACCTGGTAGAGAAATCAATTATATAGATATAATTACCTTAATCTTATGTGATATACTATGTAAATTCAGATAACTACCAAGGTGATATGGTATGTGTCTATTGAATTTGAGTGTGACTTTACTATGCTGCTGCAGACATCGAAATGATTATTTTTGAGGCTGCAATGGCAGAATCAACTGCAATTTTCACTTGATATATTTTTAAAACCAGTCCCGGTATTCTTTAATCAAATGTCTTTGTCTTGTTAACGACCTTGCATACCGCCTCATGACCCTCTGAAGTCTAGGTATCGGAAGTAAAATATTGACAATTAATGTTAAAATAACAGAATGTAAATACAGACTAGTTAATATTATAAGAACAAATTATTTGTATAAGTGAATGTCCATCGATTTGGACGGATTCGATATAGGACTTTTCTATTTAGCGATTTACAAAAAAGCCTGTTCATAATAAATTCTGCTTGTCTTCAAAAATGTAAATACTGATTCCAATTTTACTTTGTGTACCGGTTGTCCACAGGAGAAATAAAGAAAATATATATTTTTTGAATATTTACAAATAGTGTTATTGAAATATTGGTACACTTATATTGGCAAAATATATTGTTTTTACAATACTGCAATGGTCTATATTGATCTATATTGCGAAGACACACTACTGATGTGATGTCTTTTCCAAATCGTATCGTTTCTCGAGTATTCAACTAGACACCCTGTAGATCCTATATTTTTACTCTGGTTCAATATGCCGATACTGATCCAATATTAAATCAGGTTGCAGTCAATATAATGTTCTACCTATACGCGGCAACGGATCGATTTTTTTTTTAAATTACCTTTAAATTCAAGCCTAATAATTTATTATTTTGTTTCATACAAAGCAAAGTAGCATTGAGAGAAAAATAGAAGCCCGTAGAATTTATTTCATGTCAACTAGTAACGAGTGTTAAATAGTCATTATATTTCTATAAATTATTCTTAGTTAAGCTGTAATAAATTGAAGAAAAAAATGAGTCCAACTAACACCAGTTATTTTAGAATAGTTATAACAATTGTATAAAAACATTGCATAAGTAAGGTTTGAGAACGTTCTCTCAATATCTATACAACCACTATATACCCAGTATAGGTGCAGGCTTATAAAGCCATTATACCCTTTAAATGCCGTAAAACAATAATTATAAACTATTTAGCACTCCTTAGTAACATTCCCACAGCATCTACAATGTACCTTAAGAAGCTCTTATAGAGAAGCAAAAAGTGGAACATAAGTTTATTCACACCTCTCTATAAAGGGTGATTTACCACAACATGCGGAAAATAAAATGGTGTACTAGTCTTCTACGTGGGAGAGCCCCTGAAAAATTTTAGAGTGATTCGAGGTAATTTAGTATATTTTCTTGCACTAAAACTTGCAAAGGTACGCTACTGTTATTTGTCTGTGGTCAGTGTAAGGCCAATGAACTACGTACCTGGAACAGATCCGTCCTTCAAATAAAAGTAAGGCAAACCGAATTTGGCCAACACGTAATCGTGACTGGTATCTATCTCTTTCTATATTATTATGAACAATGGCGTCCGTTGAAGGTGTGTAGCAAATATTAGAGAATTAATTCTCTAATCTTTGTGCGTAGTATAAGAGTTCACTGGCACAGTGTTTTTATTGTCTTCCCGACTTGCAGTTAGAGCGTACCGTTAAATTTTAAATTGTATTCTTAGATCGATACCGTTCAACATGCCATTCTGCGCTTAGAACAGTGCATTGAATTTAATGCATTCGAACATTTTCTTTGAGTCTCTATTACTTTTAAATTTTGTGCTGTGCCTGTGTTCTACAAAAAATATTTTAATTTTTGCTATTTTTGTAGTGTGATTAAATTCATATGTAAAAAATGTAGTACAATATTTTTCATGAAAAATTGCCTGTAACTCGGAAAATTAGTAAGTCATAAAAAAATTCCAAGAGACAAAAAATGTTTAGAAGGCCTCAATGCATACGTCTGAATATTTTCAAATTTTTAAATTACGTATTTTTAAAGCACACACAATTTCAAAGAAAGGTTTTTTATGTTTTTCCGGAAAAACTTGGTGAAAACGCACTTTACAGAAAAGTTGCAAATAAAAGAAGTCTTGTATTTCAATGATACATTCACTTGAGTTTTTCAGATTTTCTTCTCAACTTTCATATTTCCCCTTCCCCACTTTTAGAGTGGTCATATCTCGAAAAATATGCATTTTTCGAAAAAATTCACAAAAGTAAAAACATCTTATTTTGGGCCAGAAAAGGTAAATATATTTTTGACCTAATTCTACAAGTTACGGAACTCGTGATAAAAGGGGTGTTTTCTACCCCTTCCGATCATTTCCTACTTCAATCTTTTTTTCAACTTTTTTGTTAACGTCATTACAAATACATTGCACAAGGTTTCGTCAAAATCCATTCATTAGCTCTCAAATTAGAGCTGAAACTACTGGACAGGGTCAGAAACTATGAGCATACCGGCACGGTAGCTCAATCGGTTAAGGCGTATTGAGTGGCGAATACGCTGATCGACTCGCTACCGCGCTCTGGGTTCGACCCCCAGCCCCGGTATTGACAACACCGGGGGGTGTGGATGTATGTCTGCGTTTTTCCGAATGTGTAACCCCCTTCCGGACAGCCTTGGCTTTGGATTTGGGGGTTGTCTACTATCTGTGGTGTGTTTATGTTTATGTTTTATGTTAATATCACTGCAAATTACTTAACATTTTCACAATTTCTATTAGACTTAATATTTTCAAGTAACATTCAACATATTCATATTTTATATTGTATATCCGTATTTCCAAGAATCTTTATTCACAGTTAAATTAAAACTTATCTTTGTTACTCAATTTGTCAGAATATTTTTATTGCAGGCAATACATTATCCATGTGCGACAAAATGTTTAGTCAAGTTGTGCAAATGATGAAACAATAAAAAATGAGTGATAGACTTTCCTAGTCTAATTTATGGCGGAGGCGCGGGGCAAAACATATTGCTGATGATTAATATGTCCACATTTCTTTAAGTTAATAATAGCATATAGACTTTATCAATTTAGTACACATATATTAGATAACCTCCAAAATCTAAAGCAAGGCTGTTCGGAATGGGGGGAAGGATATTGATTGGGAATTTATATGTACTGTGATTTTATACGTTAATTAAGCATTGTTCCCATCGCATCCAATAAATGAAATTGGTTCTCTTGGATAGTGCAAGATAAAGCAGAACAAGATTCGATATTGTTGGAAAAACCAGTTAAAAGGTTGTTTGAAATTTAATATGTTTAACTCTAGATATAAAATAAAAATAAACCCAGGTATTCTGTTTTTACTTTATATAAATATTCAAGTGGGTGCACCTATTTTATACTTCTTTGAGATTTGGGAAACTATGAAAAAAGTTATGCTATTTTATGTTTCTCAAATAAAAATAGACTTGCCTCAACAAGTTCAGAATAATAAACAATTTCATTAAGGCAATTCCTTTAATTGCTTCGTAGTGGATCAATCGCCTTATCATTTAGTTCATTGATATAGAATAAATTTTTTTATTTGCTTCTGTTATGAAGTGATTTATACAATATATTATTCCATGATAGAATACATACACTTTAAAATCAATACCTTCAATATACATACATGATAACTATTAGTATCATCAGAGTCGTAACTAAATGCTTTGGCGCCCAGGGCAAGCATTTAATTTTGCGTCCTCAGATAAATACCTAAGTACTAATTTTTGCGGGATGGGGGGAACGCTGCGGCATAACTAAATAATACCGGCTACCGGCACGGTAGCTTAATAGGTTAGGGCGTATTGAGTGGAGAATACGCTGACCGACTGTCTATCGCGTTCTAAGTTCGAGCCCCAGCCCCGGTGCTGACAACACCAGTGGGTATGGATGTATGTCTGCGTTTTTACAAATCTTTAACCCCCTTCCGTACGCCTTGCCTTGGCTTTAAATTTGGGGGTTGTCTACTATATTTGGTGTGTTTATACGTTTATATATATAAAATATTATGGCGCGGGCTCCTATTGTCCTGCCATAGTTACGACGCTTAGTGTCATGATACACATAGGTATTGTAAGGCATGCCAAACATAATACTGAATACAATTAAAACGATTTAAATTCATGTAATGCTACATATTCATAAAAATTTAAAACTTAAAAATTCTCTTATAGTGAAAAATCTATTTCTTATTAAAAAGTTCCTTATTACTTGTTTATATCTCACCTCTGGGAAATTATTTACCCAGTTATGGAGTTTATTAAAAATAATTGATACCACAATCACTTGACTTCAGTCTATTATAATCAGTTATAATATTTAGTTGAGATTAGAGCCGTAGCTTAACGCTAACCTATAAACGTCTATAAATGTTCTTATATTTCCACAATTTCTATTAAAACTAATACTTTCAAGTGAAATTCAACATATTAATATTTTATATCCGTATTCCCAAGAATCTTTATTCGCAGTTAAATTGGAGTTTATCTTTGAAACTCAATTTGTTAGAATATTTTTATCGCAGGCAATAATTATCCGTGGTCGGCAAAATGTTTAGTCAAGTATTGCCAGTGATGTTAAACAATAAAAAATGAGACGTAGAATTTGCTACTCTAATTTATGGCGAAGGCGCGGGGTAAAACATATTGCAGATTACTAATTTATGTCCACATTTCTTTGAGTTAATAATGGCATACAGACTTTATCATCACAACACACCATATATATTAGATTACCCCCAAAATCTAAAGCAAGAGCTGTCCAGAAGGGGATTACACAATTGAAAAAGGCAGGCAATATTTTTACAAATAATTTATTTTTTATTTATGCTTTCAACATGATTACAAAATATTATTCAAGTATTAAGTAAATCACAACTCACACACTTTTTTATTTAATATGATATTTCCTACTTTCTATATATTGGTGCCTCAATCTGGTTATGGTACCAGTTAGGTAAACACTTCGTTATTGGAGAACCAATCAAAACAATTACTATTCTATCATCTAACGATGAGTTTCCAAAAAAAGCCACCTAGCCTCCACGCTATATATTATATATGTACTTGAAATATTCTTTGTCATCGACTCACATCGACTAAGATAAAAGTCAAAATAATTTTGATATATTTGCCTATAAAATAAAGAATTTTCAATAAACTATTAATATTAATACATCGCTACTATTCTTTGTATTTAATATATTATAAATAATTTGTAACATGTAACGAAAAATACTGCATGTAATAAGTATATTTATTGAGAATTTGTATGTACTGCAATTTATACGTTAATTAAGTATTGTTCCCATCGCATTCAATAAATGAAATTGGTTCTCTTGGACAGCGCGAGATAAAATAAAACAAGCTTTGATATTGTTGGACAAACCGGAGCATATATCTAAATATCTGTTAAAAGCGTGTTTGAAATTTGATATGCTTAATTCTAGATATAAAATAAAAATAAACCTTGGTAATCTGTTTTTACTTGATATAAGTATTCAAGTACCTAAATCGTGCAGTTAATAAGTCTAATTATAGTATAAAGGTTATAACATTGATTTTAAGCACACTTTGTAAAATATAAAGTGCTACTTTAAATTGTAATAATTAAAAGTAAGTGTTTTAGGGTTCTAATTTACCTCACTATTCAAGCCAATACTTATTCACTCCTTTAATGATTCAGCGTCACGAAGCTTCATAAATAAATCAACAATCAGCTGCACTCGCGATGCTTGAATAAAAACGAGGTACCAAATTAATGTTTGCGTTTTAAAGTGAACCTGTATAATCATGTTGTAAAAACTGTAAGAGTTTTGATATTCTTGATATTCACGGAAGTGTAGGTGTGAAAAGAAGAGAGTTTAATAAAACAAATATTTTGAAAATACTCTTTTTCGAAAATGATTGAATGAAACTTATTTGTCGAAAGAAATATTGGAATTATAATTTACTGTGTTAATTTGCTCAAATATATAGAGTTCTTAATTACTTGGATTAGCTTCAAGGATTTTGGAGCTAATCCAAGAAACTTAACGCCAATCAAGCATGACTTTGGCTGCCCGCTTGATGTGCTAATTGAGAGACGTCAGGCCAGTAGGGTTGTGGTTGGGGAAAGAGTCACTCATCTGGTACAGATATGGATCTAAGATGGATGAAGGGGTTGGTGTGGGTTGGTAGCGGGCCTAAATGCAGGCTATCTAAAGACCTTGGCAACAGCTCATCCATCTTTCAGGCAGCAATCTATGCTACAGATCTTTGTACCCAGGAATGCCTTAATAGAGGCACTCGAAGGGCAAAGATCTATATACTTTCAGATAACCAGGCAGGACTAACGGCTCTCAGGTCCTACACCTTGTCTAAAATTGCCTGGGAATGCAGACAGTCCCTAGCAAAAAAACTAAGGTTACTAGCTTATCTAAGGGACACATAACGAAGGAGATCCAAAAATGGGAAAAGGGACAAAATAAGTCCTACTAAAT
Source organism: Rutpela maculata (assembly GCA_936432065.2). Taxonomy (NCBI): domain Eukaryota; kingdom Metazoa; phylum Arthropoda; class Insecta; order Coleoptera; family Cerambycidae; genus Rutpela; species Rutpela maculata. Next base: position 102,436,174 of record OW386291.2, read on the forward strand.
GAATACTCCAAGCCAAAGATAAGCGAAAAGATTTATAACCTATTTAACCAAAGAATGCCACAAAGCTTCTTGAACTCGAAAAGTCCGACCTAAGGCTGATCATAGGCCTTCTAACTGGTCATTGCCCCTTGAGATATCATCTCAAGAGCATGGGCATGGCAGAAAATGAGAAATGCAGATATTGCGAAACTGCAACTGAGACTGCGGGACAAGGTACGAATCCGCATTAAGCTAAAGCACCTAGAACTGGCGGAATTAACCCCTGAATACATAGGGAAATTGACTCCCAGGAAAATCACAAGCTTTGCAAGAAGTCTTGGAATCCTGGGCATCAACTAGTTGTACTGTAATTCACAAAAGATCTTTTAGGTCGAGGCGAAGAAAGGCCAACTTAGGGCCAAGTGACGTCTTAAACAATTTACAATTTACGTCCACAATGTGGAAGTATGGTAATCGTAAAAAAATTATTTTTTCATGAAACGTCGAGATTTTAAGTTTGATACAAAAAACAGATTCTCTGTCAGTCTGTAACTGTATTTTGTGCGCACGATTACTCTGGAACGATGTTTGTTCTTGACTTGAAATATGGTACACCTACGCATTATGGTGCAGGAACTAGGTTATATTTTTGTTTTATTTATTTTTTTTTAACAAGGGTTAGAGGGAGGGGGGTAAATAGGTAAAAGAACAAGTAAAATTCCATAAAATTAGGATATAGAGTATATAAGAGAGGCCAGTCTCAACATTTTTTTGGCATCAACTACCCCCATCATCACACCTTAATAACTCCACCCCATTATTAAAGTCAATAAAAAAATAAAATTTCGATATAGTGTGTGTACAAGAATCAAAGGCTTTAATTTTTTTTAGCTTCAGCCACCACCACGACACAACCGATGTGGCATATAGTTTTTTAGGTTTTTGGGGCAGACTCTATCAAATATTATATTATTAAAGTTCTATTAACATAGCGGAGTGCAAAAAATCTGGATGTGGAAGTAGCGATTCATCAGACAACGGGTTTTTCTCTATGAGTTTATAGGCTAATCATTTAGTGGTCGAGATCGGTTCTACCTTTTTTGTTCTTGAATGTTTTTCGGGGTGCTGATTACGAATTTCCACTTTGCCACCTCAAAAAAATTCGGTAAATATCAAAAAAAGCAAACAAAAAAAAATGCATCTTTTTGTTTTTTTTTTTGAAAACTATACATTTATTTTTTGAAAAAAAGTACTATGAAGAAAATCAATAAGCAAAATTACTTACTATTTACCCCCTCCCCCACATTTTACTCGCCCCCTCTCCCTGTTCCCTTTTATAACTTCTAAAACAGATTCAACAGGTGTAGATCCACATGTCGGCCGTCTGTCGTTGAGATTTTTTCTATCACGCACTATACACTCAACGCTGTTACTGTTTAATTGTGTCAAACTTCGTCGCCGCAGTAATGTCTTTTTGGGTGTTTTGTTTGTGATAGTGCATTAGAAGATTGATATTACAGTGAGGCAGTCGCCGATACGGGTAAACGTTTCCTTGTTGCATTGTATGGGTTCGGTGATAATGTAAAAGAAAACACTACCGGGCGACAAATTGACGCGACACCAATTTATTTATTAAGGGGCGCCAGTCGCGTTCTGTCCCGTTCTTCCACTCCCAGACGGGTTCGAGATAAGATGCACTTCGATAGACATGTAATGGATCAAGGCTGCACTACCTTAGATCATTAACGACGCTCTCTCAATACGTAATTCCTATTTTTCATTGTTGATTAGGGCTTTGACGCCTTCTGATTATTTAGATTTAGGCATAAAAAAATCCCTATCGAAGATTTCTCTCCGATGGTATTGAGTTTTGACGTGATTTTGTTCTGTTTATGTGATAATAAATAGTCTCACGCCTTTTGGTTTCTAATATTTTTGCATAAAAAAATCCCTATCGAAGATTTCTCTCCGACGGGATTGAATTCGGACGTGGACTTTATACTCTAATATTTCTCAAAAAAATTGTATAAAAAATCATTATCAAGCTCCCGTAAGGCGACCAGAATACTCAGTCAATCAATCTTAAGGAATCATGAGATTCAGATTACTCAGTTGTTTAGGTGTTTCAAACGATAACTCCAGGGATTGAGGACTAACTACAAGTCTTAAGATCAATTAAGTGTAACACTAGTTCAAAGAATACCATTTATTTATGGATATTAAAATAATGCATATGAAAGAATCACGCCTCTCCAACTAAGGCAAATGACTTTTAAACCATACAAGTGAGAGCGTGCGTTTCAAGAAGTTATATGACTTTGGTAATTATGGTAATTACGGCTGACTGAAAATAACGTAAAAATGTTTTACTAAAAGAATTTAGTTTCGCTAGAGACTACTTAGCTTTAAAATTCTCGTAACGTGAGAATTCGCCTACTAAAACACATTCAAGAGGACTTACTTACTACATAAGTTCGATAGCGTTCGGTCAGTCCACAACTTACTTGTCCTTGATGTAGGTGTTCAATATAGTAAAAATGACAGCGACCCACCTCCGATCGACTTATGGGCAAAATTGAATTTTTGCTCTTTTATACACAAGGCGTTTTTCTCTATAACTTTTTTATCTGTAAAGCCTGTTACTGGCTTTTCTACCATCGCTTTGTATTGACCACCCAACGTACTCGACCAAACTGCGATTCACTGAGTGAATCTAAACTCGTTTTATGCGAGAAACCGGCCCTGTGCTTTTTCATTGATTTTGGGAAATTTTTGCTTATAGGCGCTCCCGCCGTCTTTGCCACTTTTGCGGGTTTTGACCTTTTGATATTTCTTTTAGTTATAATTTTATATCTGTTCTCTTGAATGATATATTTAGTGCCTGCCTCCCCATGGTCAATGTCTTCAGCGGAAGAATTAAAATTTAAAAAAACGAAATTTTTTGCTAAGTCGAAATTTTCATTTTGGCTTCAACTTATGTCGATTCTGGGAGGTTCTGCAACAATAAAAAGGCAGCCTCACTGGAAAAATTGAGGTACAGGCACTACATAACGTCTGCATACACGAAGTTATTAAAGACCAAGATCAAGATCAAGAACTTGAAGCAGAACAGTCAGAAGGTATTTTGAATACTAATTTTACGAACACAAATTTGCATTCTTCAATATTGTACTTCCGATTGATTTATACCTTAGTCACACCTTGATAGAAATACATTGAATTTAAAAAACTGTTTTATATATTTTCTTCTTTTCTAGATGGACGATTCTGACATCCAAGAAATTCAAGAACAGTGCCGAGAACTTCATCAGGCGAAATAACATTACATTTTTTTATGTATTTTCTAGGAGAAATTAATTCTTTGGATGAAGACAATAAGGATATCGAACAGCCCGAACCTTCTGCGAAAAAGCGGCCAAGACGATTCTAATATCTGTTTAATTATTACATAGTACGTATTTATCTTCTATAATTATTAATAGTAATGTTCTCTACTTACTCTCTGTATTTTATTTTTGCTGGTACTAATTTTTCTCGAAAAGTACATAAGTTTTCATGTCATAAGGAAAAAATCAAAAAAGGAACTTTTTGTGTTTTTTTTTGCGATTTCTTTTATATTTATCGAAAATTGTCGAGTTGGCAAAGTACAAATTCGTTATCAACACCCCGAAAAACATAAAATAACCAATAATCAGAACTTTAAAAAAGATTTTCAAAAGAATAAAAACAAAAAAGGATATTTTTTTGTTTTTTTTTTTGCTTTATTTGACATTTCCCGAAATTGTTCGAGGTGGCAATCAGCACCTCAAAAAACAAAACAACCAAAAATCAGAACTTCTCCAAAACTTTCCAGGTAAAAACTACCAAATGATTAGATTATTACGTTTTAAGTAGCTATCTTAATAGGGTGAAAATAAAAGGCCAACTTCAAACCCTATAGTAGAAACTTTACTATGGACTTTATCTACATGATGTGTTTCAAGAGTAAATTATCACAATTGATAGTTTAATGTATATACACATCTAAAAACTAGAAATAGACAGTTCTCAAATATGTACATCAGTTTTTTTACATAAAAATAAGACAACTTTATATTACCTGACGCATATTTTGTACGAATTTAGTATTTATTGAACACTTAAATCCCACTGAAATCTGTAACCTGTTGAGATTCCCATTATTAGTATTTTAACGTAAATCTGCACGCTTGTAAGATTTGTCGGATCCATATTTAATTAATATGTAAATATTTTCTAGTGGGTATTTTAATTTATTTAGTTGCACTTGATAAATGGTAAAGCGGTTTAATGAACGTTGCATTTTATTTAAATCACAAAGTTTTGTAATTTTTCCGTCGCTGATTTGTATGTAAATGTATTCTGGTTTCATTGTTGAACTTTTTTCGTTCAGCTCGAATAAAACCATCTACTTCATTTCTAATTAGTTCGTTTAAATATATATAGAACCTTTTTGCATTACAAATTATGCCAAAAAAATAAATTGAAATTCAGCAGCATAGGTCCTTTTAAAAAACAAAACAATTAGTGCTTAGAGTTTTTTAAGTGCCCTCCTATATTGTAAATTGCCCCCTAGACTTTTTCTCACAGACCAAGTTCATAATTCATTCATCCCAGTTTGTAAGATAATACACATATAGGAACTAAACTACCTATATTTTTATTATTTTTCATCGAACTCATTATTTCCGGTTTAGGCCATACTAAAGTAATATTAGTTCTTCCGAAATTCAACTGACAGACTTTATTAACAGTTGACTGCCCCACTAAATTCAGTCATTGGGTCATCAGGGTCATGAGTATTTTTTGTTAGATATGTATAAACTAGATTGTGTATTCTAATACATACACGTGGCATCTTGGACCCACCTAATGTGTATTCAGTTGAATACTCATGGCAGTTAACGTGTTAAAACATTTTAAAAAGGAGGAAGTTCTCAGTTCGACCCATATGCATGTTTTTTTTATGCACGTTATGCCAACGGAATCATTAGACAAGATAGAGTTTCCAGAATTTTCAAGGCAAAAGATTCACTTGGCAGGGGTAATATATACCGAAAATGGCAAATTTTTCATGATTTGACACTCTTCTATCACTTCCGGCTTCCCCAGAAATGACCTCAACTTTGAAATTTTAAATGGGACATCTTTTAAATTTTTACATTTCTTGATTCCGGAGACGATTTTAAAAAAGTTGAGATTATTTGATTTTTTTAGGGCCATTTTAATTTTTGAATGTGAATGCACTCAGATCAATCCTCCGATTAAAGAACTTATATCTAGATACATAATTGTACTGATTTATATGTTGCTGAAATAGTTACAATCTAAGGCACTTCTTACCATAAGTTCTTGATTGGCTAGTCGATCTTTTCGCGACCGATTCTGGCACAATCGGTTCAGTTCGATTATCATAATCTCAGTTTGACACTTTTGACAGTATCCGCCATTAATGTTAATAAGTGTTTTTCGATCAAAATGTGGTGAAGAAGTCTTTTTATTTCAGGTTGTGATTTGCTTAATACCTAAATAATATTCTCTATTCATATTTACACAGTTAGTGACAATATATTTAGTGCAAAGTGCTGTGGCGTTTGCAGAAAGCAGTTTAGAAAAGAAGAAAATCGATCGTTCCATAGTCGTAACATGATGAAGTTCAGTTTACAGTGAATACCAATTAAATTTTAATATCCTTTCAATACATATTTATCTTACTGCATTATCTTACCGTAATATCGTATGCCTACATCACGTTGTATAAAGAGCCGGTAATGCAGGAATTGCAATAATTCATTTTAATGAAAATATTTACCATTCTACACATTTTCTACACACACAACGCCACTGTTGCCTATGGGATGTGATGTTCATCTATCCATTTTAATGGACATATAATGTGACTATGTTAGGAGCAAACAAGGTATATAGTAAAAAGATAGCCTGTTATGTATCTGGATATAAGTTCTTTAATCGGAGAATCAATCTAATGGGCCAAGAGACTAAGAAAAACATGTAAATGTGAGATTTTTCGTTCAGTACCTACGACGAATCAAAATTTTCGAAATCACTAATTTGTAATTAAGTCAACTTTTTCAAATGGCAATACCTTTTAGACACCCAATAGTTAAATACTGTCTTTCACGACAAATCCGTTGATATGATATAACTTCAAATCGAAAATCGGTTTGTGGTATTAACCCAAATTATTTTCAAGTTCTTTGGTGAATAATAATTAAAATAAAAAGAACTGTACGAATACATGAAATAACTAAAAAATAATAATGTCACTGGATTTGACGGAATGATATTAGAAATTCTAAAAGAAACAATTCATATAATAACACCATTATAGTCAGTCTCATACAATTTTTTTTTAGTCCGGAATATGTCCATCTCACTTCAAAATTGCCATAATTACACCCTTCTACAAAATATACAGGGTGTCCAAAAAATGATATCCGACTTCGACAAATTCGACCTAAATTAAATCGCTTCTTTCAAATGGAATACACTGTATTTTGTAATCCTATTCGCTTTCCTCTTTTATTACCTTTCAACGTATATGTGCATTTGCTATAGCTGTATTGTACGATAGTTGGTAGTTGGGTTATTTAAAGTTACTTAGAAAAATAATTAAATTAACATCAATATCATCCAGATCTTATTCCACTTGATTTCTATCTTTGTGGAAAGATGAAAAGCAAAATGTATGATACACCTATAAATACACGAGAAGAATTGGAAATAAGAATAAAAAAGACGTTAATGGACAGCTTATCGAGCAGTTACTAGTTTAGCGGATGTGTTTGTTAGTTTTTCTTGTTTTCTTAAATATTCAATGAATAATTAATAATATTTTTATTTTTATAAACGTTTTTGTTTTAAATATTAAAATTTATGCATATTTCATACTGCCTTTTTTATACGGCTTTCAATAGCTCACTTAGACAGATAAATGCTTGACATTCTTCTCTCTAGTTGGTTTTGGATCATCAGAGTGAATGTTATGGAATCATCTGCTTCTCCCAGTAGGGAATGATTTTTAAAATCCCTGAAGAACTTTAAGCAATTTTAGTGAATCTACTGTGATTCTTTTGCAAAATCATTGTAAATTACTGTACTTCTGAGTGAAGGTTACGGAATCATCTCTTCCTCTCCCAGTAGGACATGTTCTAACATCCCTGAAGAACTTTAAGCAACTTTAATGAATTGTGTGATTCTTTTACAAAATTATTGTAAATTACTGTTTTCTCCACGGCACATTATTGTTGATATTGATGTTAATTTAACCTAAATGGTAGACCCTCCACTTGCTGTATAACACGTCTGACGGCATCACTCAATCAAATGTGTTATACAGCAAACGGAGACCAACTAGAACTAGAACAATTTATGGACTAAAAAGAAGTAAAAGAAGAAGACGAAGTGGACCCTACAACAAAATTGCACAAAAAAACCTCTAATGTAAACAAAGTTGCACCAAAACAGCGACTAGCTTTCCTCTGCATGACTTAACAGTTAGGGTTTACTTTAGGAAAAGGAATTAGGAATTGCACATTTCGACATAATGAATAAATATTTTGTATTAATTAGCAGTTTCGCCAAGGTTTGTAAGTTCCCAAAAATACTCCAAAGTGACAGGTTTTTAACAGTAGTCCAGTTAAATTAGATTTTGTTTGGATAAAAATTTGCACCCAGATGAAGTTTTGCATGAAACATGTTTTCAATATTTGAAATAAAACGTCAAAAGTCCGTATATATACCACTGAAGATTTAAAAGTTACAAGAGGTCAAATGTCAAAATATCCTGTTTTTTCCAAATATCTCAGAAACTATTAGCATTATGACAAGAACACTTGTTATCAAAACTATAACATACAAAATTTAGAACAAAAAAACTCTCTACCTTTTATGCCTAAAAGTAACACTTTACAAGAAAAATGGCTGATAAAAAAATATGCGTCGATATCTTCCAAAAATTCTGTATTATTGTCTTTGTCCTGCTTCTTTCAGTTAATTTCCTCAATGTTCATGGCTTCTTTTACGAAATCCGTAGGATCATCTACGTCTTCTGTCATGTTGTCTTGCTCTTCCATATGACTTACAGAATTTTGACAAGATTGGCCTTGGCAGTTATTACAAACAATAAATTGCACCAATTTTCCTGCAGCTGCATTTGATCAGCCTTTTAAGTAATTGCAGAAAATGCTATTTAATAAAATATCCGGAGCAGGTGGTAACAACGTCTGAAATGGCTCCAAAATACCATTTACCATCATTCAACCACAATTTTCTTGATAAGGTGCGTTGCCGAGAAAGGTTTGTACTTGGTAGTACACTCGAAACAAATGTTGCTGATCTGCATTGGATGTTGGTGGAAGTGATGCCAAGTTCACAGCATTATTGTTTTGCGTAGATTTAGCAAATAAAATATCTCTCAAGGTATCTATGGAATTCTCACTCTAAGGAGCGCCGTACATTGCCAAAAGCATTCGAACCTCATTATTAAAAATTAATCCAGATGAATATTCTAACATTTTAAAAAGCCAGAATTTTTCTCCAATAAGTTTAATGCTTTAGATGTACCATTATTAAACAGAGATATCCTATCCGGTAATTGTGTGCAAAAATAAAATTACTTACTTTATGAGAATCAAAACTTTTGAAGGGTAAACTCTTGTTTCTATTTTTGCTATCCCAGATTTCAGATAATAAATCTCTATCTGAAGAATTTCGTACAACCAACAGTACTAATAAATCAACATCCGCATTTACAGCTATGCTAAAATATCGGATCGGACTCCTCGAGTGCAGTTTCAATAATGAACACGTCAGTATCACTTTATGCTTGTTTTACATTGATGTTAGCAGCTTCAAACTGTCTAGAGAACATTCAAAATGAATCGACTTTTATTATTTTTTTTATTAGAAAGAAATTCTTCTTTGTTTACTGGAACTTTAATTGATGCATCAAATGAAATTTCTTTCAATTTAAACATGTATCAAAGATCGACGAATTTCTTCAGCAGTTTTTGTATTTTGACAAATATCATCATAACCAACGAATACAATAATTGCATTGAACTGTTATGCATTCGGATATAATCACAATATGTATCAAAGATGGATCCAAATGTAACTTGACGGTCCCATTTAACACGATGTACAAGAGAACCTGATTTCCTGATTTTCTGCATTCCTACATCATGAAAAAGTAGGGGTAGCGCTAATTCATATAGTAGGTATTTCTAGAGTTCGTTTTTAAACTTTTTTTTATACTATATGTAACTCCTCCTTACTCCTCAATTGATTTTTTGGAGTATATTCCCTATACCAACTACATTCTAAAATATGCAGTAAATTTAGTCACAGGTTTTCTTTTATTAATATATGTCGATGAACATATACATCAATAGTTTTAAATAGTTTCATCATATAATATGTATATAGGCACATATATATCATTTTAAATTCGCACAATCCTATCTCTGAAACGATTACTCCTACCAGAAGAAGTAATAGAACATTTTATGTAACAAATCTGATACTGACTATTTTTTCGTAAAGGTAATAGTTTCCGAAATATTTGCAAACAACAGGTTTTTTTTGCCTTTGACCTCTTGTAACATTTAAAGCACCAGTGGTATTTATGAGGACTTTTGACATTTTGATTAAAATATCGATTATTCAAAATATCGTTTGTTTAAAATATCGAAAACATGCTTCATGCAAAAATTCAGCAGAGTGGAAATTTTCATTCAGATTGGGCATTTCTTAATCTAATCTGACTGGATTATAGGGTATAGGGTTTACGTTATTATAAACATTATTAGCTTTTTCTGGTAAAAAGCGACACTTCTACAAATATTCTACCTTATGTAAATGAATGCTTAAACGATATACGTAATTCTGTGACGCCAATAAAATTAAAATTAATTTCGGCAAAACATATTGTATAAACTTTAATCAAAGACAACTAGCGAATATCACAACTGCAAACTTTAATGTCAAATTTACTAATGAAATAAATTCGCTTGGTTTTACTGTAGACAGGCAGATGAATTGGAAGAGCAGCATTAAATAAATAATTAAATAGCCTATGTTTTTGTTTGAGGGCCATTGCAAACAGGGAATTGAAAAAGAATATTCTGGATATCTTTTATCACACAGTCTTTGGTACTTTTATTTCACATGGTATACCTTTTCTGGGGTATCTCCACCGACCGGATAACAACTTTTACCAGACAAAAATATTCGACATTAAAAAATAGCCGTGAATCTTGTAAGTCACATTTTACTAGCCTAAATATTTTAACATTACTGTTGCGTTCACCTGAGAACTTTACGCATTTTTTATTAAATTCCTATATATCACACCTAATATTTAAGAAATACTGTACAAGTATTTACCATCTTTTAGTTATCAATGCCGAGATATATTATTGCCCTAGACAATGTGTTTAGATTTAAGGTTGTTACCTTTTTGTATACTTTTATTTAAACCATTATTTGCTATCTATGTTACAGTTTTTGCCAGCCACTCATTAACACCTGGGCTATAAAAGCGAAAAGAATTTATTCACATTTAATTATTTCTTTGCATACTGAGTTTATCTTACACACAATACAATAGGTAGTGTAGTAGGTTGCCTAGAGCAATGTATTCCCTAGATTTGAAAAATCTAGTTATTTGAAATCTAGAAGTTTTTGATGAATATGATATGGCAGTAGTTGCTCTATTGGAGAGGAGGCCACTTTAGTAGCTCGCGCAGAAAGAGATTAATTTTATTTCAAGTTCTGCCGCAGCAATATTCAGTCACTCCAAAGTTCGCGATAATTAATTAAGCATACATTTTGCTACTTCTGATATTATCGGGTTTTACTTTAGTGCAACAAACAGTAAAAGGTAATTAAAATCATTTATTAATTTTATCTCTTCAATATTTGAAGGCTCTAAGCCATATTTTCTAATCTAATTTGTGTAAAGATAACCTCAGTTTCGCAAACACGTGTTAACAAAATATTTTTCTCTTTTTCCCGAAACGTAGGAATTTTGCTGTTAACTTAATTTTGCTGTTAAATTAAATCAATGATTTTGCTGTTTATTCAATTTTGCTATTGAATTAGCTTTGCTGTTGGAGTGTTTAATTAATTTTAAATATTTAACTATTTAAACTACCACGTGGATTATCTAATTAATCCAGTACATCACTTTGAATCCAGTCAGACACGTTTCCCACGTGTTCAAGCAATCAGATAAGAATACAACAGTTAGAGTAAATCATCCAGTTTAGTTGGGATGGTCAAATAATTGTTATATGTCATAAATCCATAGTCCAGTCACTTTAGTTCAGTTTTGAGGTCAAGATCTAGTCAAGTCAAATAAATTCACTTTAGTCATTCATATCAGCAAAACTCCAGCGTATCTAGATTATCCAGACATCAGAGTACACCTAGAACCGCTCGTGTTAATGAGGTCATTGATAGAAACTGCTGGTATCAGGATGCACCTTCTAGTATCCATTTCTCCAGAGATCGGTGAGAAAGTGTATATTTCATTTTTCTTGTTAAGTTGTTAACTTGTTGTATAAAGACATTTTTACCATCGATGAATTTTCACCAAGTGATAATATATTTGTCAATTTTAATGTGATTTAACATTAATATTTTTATTGCACTTAACTATTTATTTAAGATTTAAATAACGTTTGTCATTATTTTTAGTAAAATAATCTTAATAGTAATTAACAAAAATATTTAATGATCTGAACTTTGATCATTTCTATTTTAAATTGTAAAATTCATCAATTTTAAAGTTTGCTAAAATAAATTGTGATTTTTTATCTTAAATTTATTTTCATATTTTTCTTGTTTGTGTCTGTTTCAAAAATACGATCGGGTATTTCCACAGCGATTTTTTTTTGTGGATGGCGCCCTTTAACTAATATCTTTATTTATACTACCCCCAAGTGTTGAGGCAAACTGGCTTGGCAAGGTACCGAGAAAAAATTGATTTATTCTCTTACTCACCTAAAAAAGAAAATCGAATCCACGACTCATCCCCGCATGAAATCAGCTAGCCGTACGCACACACCACTTGCGTTTTATCTGGATCTCTTTCAGACCTTATCTTAATCGGTATTTCTGATTGAGATTTTTGTAAAGCCAGTGGTGATGTACATTACCTTCCTTGTATATATTAAAAACACTATTATTTGTATACAAAAATAAATCAACATACACCTACAGTAACTCACATATGCGTCAAAACCATAACTTAACAATATTACCACGTCATAGAATTTTTTTATATGAAAAACATTACTACAGAGGAGCCATCCTGTGCAATAAACTACCAAGAGAGACTAAAATATTGTCAGTAAAAAGACTTTGAAAAGCAAATAAAAAACATGCTGCCAAAAAATTTTACTATTCGGTAGATAATTTTATGCAGGATAATATATGACACTATCAAAGTACACATAATGGAATCATATGAATTCTTGTATAAGTAAGAAAATATATATATACATTTCACTAAATTTTAATTACCGAAAAAATTGTAATGTTATAAACCTATAGTTTTATCACATTTTGTGAAGTGTGTGTTCACTCCGAAATTAAATTATTTATTGTATGTGGCACTGTACCACACATCCCACACATTTCCACACATGTAATCATGTTCTTGAAATAATAAATGTATTCTATTCACTCAGTATAATATTAGCCATTAATTTTTTGTGATTTGTGGCCTCCAGATCCTACACACATAGCTTGCCGTGCTGCATAATCTTCAAAATGTAGCACTCTTATAAATGCCCCGACAGCAACTATTATTTCCTGTGATGTTAATATTTCAACAACTAGTTAACGATATCTAAAAAGCACTAGACGTTCTCCCCAAAGTGAGTCCAGATTTTTATGGACATCCTGTACATAAAATATTAACAGTAATTGTAACGGCGCGTCTTTATGTTGCATTATATATCTTTTTATTTCTACTATATCATGTTTCATTTACACGCGGCTCGGATAGCTTTGGAATTAGATAATAATTAATCGACTGATAATTCCATATAATTCTTTCTGCAATTAATATTAAATAAATAATGGGCCAATTCGCTGAATTATTAAAGTATGTGTACTAATGTACACATTAATATGTTACGTATATTATAATTAAATTTTATAAATTTAAATAACGCAACCCGCAATTACATTATTAGCCGTTTCTGTAAATTGTTCGCGTGAACAGAAAATATTATATTAGATGAGTCATGAATCCTGTCGTATTTATTCAAGTTTTTTTTATTGTCCATTTACTGTAAATTATGTTATCTAAAATCTAACTATAAATATTATGTATAGCACTAAAATAAACATAAATTTTGATTAATTGACCTAACAATTACCACTCGCACCTATGGAACAGTATAAATTACACACGTAATGAACAAAATAAATAGTAAAAGAAATATAAAAAACTACCTATTTGAATAGGTATATTTTAACCGGATAAACAATTTTAATGATTATTGTACACAAATTTTTTGTACTGAAATTCGTTTCATAATGTCATATTCAAATATCAAAAAAGTCTGTGTGTATGTATGTGTGGGAGTGCGAAGGTTTTCCAATGACTGTGTGGACAGCACAGGATATCTATACAGTGTCCATTTTTTGTCCATATCGCATTCGCATGTCCAAGGACATGATGTGAATGTCCTATGGATGTCCGTTTTATATCCACAAAGGCATATACACTAGATGTTCATTTCTTATCCATTTACTAATATAATATTCATATTCTTCGCCCATTAAGGGATATACTTATTCTATGCTATATTTTGTTCTAATAAAAATTTATATTTTCCTGTCTTTTTTACGTAAAAAAAGGTATACTTTCTAAATGTCGCTACGAGTAACTGTTTTCGAGATAAGTATTTGGCTTTAAAGTATTCAGTGCAACTAATTAAAATTATGATTTAGGGATGTACAATTTTTCATAGTAGGCTTCGATTAAAACAAAAACAATAAGGGGCGCTTTCAAAAGTAATATCTGTCAAACCCACTTGTTGTTTGTCAACATTTTGTGTGTTGCTAAAAAATATTTAACAAAATTGAGTTTAAAATGCCAAGGCATAATTTATTTTCAAACGAAGCTATAAGCGATATGGTTTGCGTATACACGCAAGAAAAATTTAATGGACGCAGAGCTCATCGTCGATATTTTAAAATGTATCCAAATAGGAGGCAGCCGGATTTTAAATTGTTTCACAATATTTATAGTAGATTGGGGGACACTGGTTCCTTTTGTCCCAAATGAGATACCGTGGGTCGCCCAAAAGGTATTACTGTAGAACAGAAGGAGGAAATCTTGGTCCGTACTGCAGAAAACTCAAAAATATGGCTGCTGCTACTGAAGTAAATAAGTCATCGATTTCAAGGATTTTTCATCAAGAAAAGCTTTATTCGTACCATTTTACGCCTGTTCAAAATCTGCTGGAGGCCGATCTTCCAGCCAGGTTACAGTTTGCTCATTTCTGTCGTGTCCAGCAAAACAGAGATCCAATGTTTTTAAATAAAGTGTTGTTTACGGACGAAGCGACCTTTACACGTAGAGGTGTATTTAAATTTAGAAACAAACATGCGTGGGACATAGAAAATCCGCATTTAGTAGCCGAATATCAATTTCAACATGAATTTAAAACAAACATTTGTTGTGGAATTTAAGATAATTATTTTTTTGGATCGTTTTAGTTACCACCTAATTTAAACGGTACTTAAATTTTCTACACACTCAGCTAGGCGAGTTCTTGATGATGTACCACTATATTTAAGACAATATATGCGAGATGGAGCTCCACGCATTTTCTTATACCGGTCAGAAACTACCTAAATACAAACATTCCTGGTTTCTGGATAGGTCGTGGGAGCAATATGCCTTGGTCTGCACGGAGTCCCGATTTTAATCCGTTGAATTTTGCGTATGGGGTACATGAAATCTCTTGTGTATTAAGATGCAATAGATAATCGAGAATAATTATTGCAGAGAATTAGAAATGCGATCGAATTATTTCAAAATGAACACTTGTATTTAAAATAAGGCGGTCATTTAATAAACGCATCGTCAAATGTATTGAAGTATACGGAAGTCACTTCGAACATCTGTTATCGAACACAGATCTCGTTTTTTATCAATTATTGTTATTTATTTATTTTTTTAAATAAAATTTGTATTTAAATAAAAAGTGTTTCTCAAATGTCAAGTTTATTTATTTAAATGTCATTGTTGTACTTTTTTTGCTAGTGTTGGAATATAGTAAATTTAAAAAATTTAAAAAAAGATAATGTAATTTTATACTGCTCGCTTCACTTTCAATTATTTTGTAAATCAAACAATAATATGATATTTTATTTAATTTAAATTGGTTGCATTGAATACTTTAAAACCAAATACGTCGAAAACCGTTACTGGTAGCGACATTTAGAAAGTATGCCTTTTTTACATAAAAACGATAAGAATTTTTATTTTAAGAAAATTAAAAAGAAATCCCCAAAAACATAGGACATATAAACGACACCTCTACAAATAATATCAAAGTATCAATAGATTTGAATCCCTCGCCTTAAAAAATCCCCAATCAACAAATTTTGGTAAAATATTTCAATTTCTAAAGAAATTATTTAAAAAACTAAAACAAAAATTTAACTCTGACACCCTGTATCTCAACTTTTGGACCAAGGTAAGTTTCATTAAATCGTAATATTTTTACGTAAGGAATCTGCCATTACTCTATGTACCATTACTTATGAAGCACCCTGTATAATTTCGTTATTAACGATTTTGTCTGAAGAACCAGCCGTTAAAAGCTACGTTTGACAGTTTCTTGGCTACGCGCTCAAAACTACCCTTAACTTTGACAGTTATTTGCAAGGGTTTGATTGAGATTATCTAAATAGTCGGGTAGCCCTCCCTAGCTGTACGTGCACCCCCCCGCCCGATCCTTGTGGACAATGTTTTTCATAAAGATTGAAGCCTAAGGAACAATTTAAGGCATATTCTAAAAAAAAAAAACTGGCTGTACTTTCAAAATGGCGGCCATATATTAAAAAAAAACTGTTGCCAATGTTGTTTTTGTCATTTAACACAAAAACTAAAAAAGATGGACAAAAACTTTCTTCACAAAAAACAACATGCATAAAATTTTCTACAATTCTGTACCTACAATATTTTGATAGGAGTTACCATTTTCGAGATAAATGAGTCCAAAATTAAGAAAACATGGAAATTCATATATCGGTAAATCACTTAGAGGAAATAACTGTGATAATTATTGTAAGGCGTATAATATAACTTTATATTATTAACATAAAAATTAAATAAAACAAACTGAAAAAAATTAATAATAATAGTAATATTATAATTTGCAGACATTTATCTCGAAAACGGTAACAGTGGTATCTGGAAAACGGTAACTCCTATCCAAATATTGTATAGGAACAAAATTGTAGAAAATTTTATGCATTTTGTTTTTTGTACAGAAAGTTTTTCTCCGTCTTTTTTAGTTTTTGTGTTAAATGACCAAAAACAATATTTGCATTTTTTTTAAACGGACGCCATTTTGAAAGTACAGCCAGCTTTTTTTTTTTTTAGGACATGTCTTAAATTGTTCCTTAGGCTTTAATCTTTATGAAAAACATTGTCCCCAAGGATCGGGAGGGTGCACGGACAGTTAGGGTGGGCTTCCGTAGTGTTACGTTTTATATTGAATTTTATATTTTATTTTAAGAGATTAATCATTTATCTGGAAAATGGTAACTCCAATGCAAATATTGTATAGGAACAAAATTGTAGAAAATTTTATGTACTTTATTTTTTGTACAGAAAGTTTTTCTCCATCTTTTTTAGTTTTTGTGTTAAATGACAAAAACCATATTTGGAAATTTTGTTTTTTTTAACGGACGCCATTTTGAAAGTGCAGCCAATTTTTTTTTTAGGACATGTCTCAAATTGTTCCTTAGGCTTTACTCTTTATGAAAAACTTTGTCCTAAAGGATAGGAGTGGGGTGCACGGACACTTAGGGTGGGCTCCCGTAGTAAAAAGGTCAATAGAAGATTTCTTGTGTAGAATTTAATATGCGTCCGAGCGGCGGTGGTTAGTAAGAAGATTGGAAAAAACCAGCATGAAGTCATCGTTGGAGATAATTTTTCGCAAAATAAAATATGTTTCATCCACCGCTCAGGTGGGAACACTTCGAATCTGTATTCATGCTCCTATTGAGAATCCATACCCAAAATATAAACATTTTATAATTATTTATCTAAAACGTCTAATTTACGTGCACTAGTAACTTAAATTTTACCTACCACAAAACGCATTGTGACTTTAGCTTCAAAAATAACGATTTTTCGGAAAGTTTTGAGAATAACCAAAAATTAGACTATCCCCCACAGAATTTCCTCAGGAATACGAAAAAAATAGTGCTGACCACTCAAAACGACAGCTTTAATTGTTATTTAACTTTTTGTAAACAAAATAAATTTTGCAACTTAGTTTTTTACTTATATCTTCGCTTCTAAGGGTCGTAGAAGAACGATCGACCCACCAATTTCTTCGCCATGAGCTCCTCTATAAGGTAGGTATACGCAAAGAACGAATCTTTGATTGTTAATAACATTTTATGGCAAAAAACTGGAAAAATTGAATTTTTAGATCCTCGAAATTTGAAGTATTGTCGAAACAATTATAAAATCTATGTGTTAACGATATTATGAGAAATAATAAAATGCACTTTGTTCCGTTGCAAAATATTAATTATTTTTTTTTGCAATTAATTTATAAAAAAAAATCAGACTTTTCTTATACCCAATAATAAGAGTAAAAACTATTCACTCATCAATGTATTATCAAATAAATTGTATGTAATCTTTAAATATTTATTGTATGAAGCAACGTAATTGAATGATTGAAAAATAATCGAAGAAACCACCGAGGTAAAACTGCCCAAGTACGCCGCTCGCAGTGAAGTGGGGAGGGGGATCTGGCGTCTAGCGTCAGCGCGAGCGCTAAAGATGCAGTTTTCTCGTTTTTTTTCCATTGCCCATTTATATATATATAGACATGGCATGGTAAGTGATAACACATACTCTGAGGAATATTCAATTAAATTTTCAAGTAAAAATATTTTAAAATTTCGCCGTAATCGCAAAAAACGTGAATTTTTCATATCTCGGCTCCAAAGCATCGTAGCACAATTTTTTTTTTATTCGTGTTTTTTATGACAATTGAAATGCCGTTGGTAATAAATATAATGCAAAATCCATTAAGATATTTACATTTGTTTAAGTTGCAAAATTGCAATTGCTTCACTTTTTAATAATTTCTTTCTACAAGCCCCAGAGAATATAGTCAAGCAAATCCCGAAGCTAATTAATAATGTGCATATCCCTACTCTAGCTAATTTGTCTCAGTCGTTGTTCTTAAAACCGTTTACTACTGATGAAATGTTACATTTATTAACAAACAAATTCAAGGCCAAAAAATCATCTGGTCCTGATGATATTCCCTGTTTTCTAATAAAAAAAGTGGTAAATTTTATCCTTCGACCACTCACTTATATAATCAATTTATCATTCGAATCAGGGACATTTCCAAATAGTTTGAAAACTGGAAAAGTGGTACCCGTTTTTAAGAAGAAGGATAGAGACATTTTGGAAAATTATAGGCCTGTAACTGTGCCTTTTGGTCTCTCTAAAATATTTGAATACTGTTATTTGGATAGATTATTAAATTTCTTAGAGACTTACAAAATAATTACAGAGAATCAACATGGCTTTACTAGTGGTATGTCAACCAATACGGCTATACATTCATTTTTATATAAAATATTAGAATTTGTCGACGCAGGAGAATCCCCTGTTGGGATATTTTGTGATCTAAGCAGGGCATTCGACTGTGTTAATCATGATTTACTAAAATCTAAACTGTTTGCCTATGGAATAAGGGGCTTGCATTAAGTTTTGTTAGCACATTTCTGGAAGGACGAAATCAGTATGTTAGTTTACGACATAAAACGCAAAATTCAGTTTACAGAGTTGATTCTGAATATTTAGAACTAAATATGGGTGTTCCACAGGGATCCATATTGGGCCCTGTTTTGTTTTTATTATATATTAACGATATAGACTCTTTGGCGTCAAATGCTCATTTTACAATGTATACAGACGATATATCTATTATAATATCTAATCCTAGGGACAATCTTTTGGAAGATAATTCTAATAATTTATTGACTAATTTGAATAATTGGTTTTCTAAAAATTCTCTATATTTCAATGCAGACCCTAATTAGATTTCACACCAGGAAAAAGAAATGTAATAGTTTAAATATTGATAAAAATGGTATCAAAATCGAGAATGAGGAAAGTATAAAGTTTTTAGGCATACACCTGGATGAAACCTTAAACTGGAAACATCACTGTGGAGTCCTGATATCTAAAATATCATCAATAACTTATTTGTTCAGAAATATCAGATCGTTTCTCAGTAAAGAACAATTAATTAATTTATATTATGCCCAAGTTGATACACGCTTGAGGTATGGTGTCTGTTTCTGGGGACAATCCACCCTAGCAGCAAATCTTTTTATTGCGCAAAAACGTATTTTGCGATGTATCGCCGGCGTACCGGCCACTCACACTTGTAAAGGTATTTTTAAAGAATTTGGAATTTTTAGCTTGCCATGTTTGTATATTTTCGAAATTTGTATGTTATGTTTTTAAAAATAGGAATAAGTTTGTTTTAAACAGTGAATACCACAATGTCGATACTAGACAGAAAAATGAGTTCCATGTGCCTTATGCCAGACTTAAAATTACTTGTGAATCTCCCAGGTCAATGGGACCTAAAATATTCAACCGCTTATCGGACGAAATAAAGTTTAGCGAGACAATGTATGCATTTAGAGGGAAATTAAAAATGTCTTATTAGATAAGTGTTACTATTCAGTAGCAGAATTCTTTCGATCTTAATGTATATTTTATACCATATGTATACATAAGATTTATGTGACTATTCCTATACGATATTCTGTATTGTCAAAAAGGAAAAAAAATAAATTATTATTAAAATTAATTTTTTGCGTAAAAAAGTCGCAAATTAAAATTGTTTTGCAATATTTTTTTTGATTATGTAAATGTACGTTAAATACAATATATTTACAGAAACAGAACTGTAAAATATTAATTTGATCTTTTAATATACTAACAGTTTGATTTTTTTTTTTTCGTAAATTAATTGCAAAAAAATAATTAATATTTTGCAACGGGACAAAGTGTCTTTTATTAATGGTAAAATTTCTCATAATATTGTTAACATACAGGTTTTATATTTTTTTCTGCAGTACTTCAAAATTCGAGGAACGAAAAATTCAATTCTTTCAGTTTATAGAACTCATGACGAAGAAATTGTCGAACGTTTTTCTACAACCTTCAGAATATATAAGCAAAAAACTAAGTTGCAAAATTCATTTTGTTTACAAAAAGTTAAATAACAATTACTTAAAGCCGCCGTTTTGAGTGATCAACACTATTTTTTTCGGATTCCTGAGGAAATTCTGTAGGGAGCAGATTAATTTTTGGCTAGTCCCAAAACTGTCCAAAACATTTTCCTAATATCACAGGACTAATAGGAATACATCAAACTTTGAAAAAGAAAATTTCTACCGTATTCAATCGAACGCCATAGCACACCGGTCCACCTAATATTACTATTTACATATAAATGGTATAACGCTAGCTATAAACGTTTACACGGCACGCAAATTAGGCTCACGTGAGATACAATCTGCGGCGTTGGCAGGTCTGAATATAATACATGTGCATGGTACAAATTGTCCGCGCCCACATCAATCTGAAATCTGGAACATGTGTACCAATCTACGAAAACAAAATGATTGCATGTTGCTCATTGGAACGGGTGTTCTACATACATCTGTGAATTAGTTACTATAATCATAAATTAATAACTCTCATTGCAAACATGAATAATAGGCTCTAATAAATTACACTATGATGATAGTGATGTTTGTAATAGATTTCAATAAATCTGATATTTAATATGAGACAATTACGCACTTGAAAATATTTTCTGCAACACACAATTTGTTGGAAACGCAAAATTAATTAAACAAAAAAGGCAATTTCGCTTTCTATACAGTATGAGTCTTAAATAAGTTGTTATATTTAAATGACTGATTCTTGAAAACTGCAGAAAATCATTGATATTGACATTCTACACGTGTACACATTAAAGAAATTGGACGAAGAAGGTTCATCGGTACCTCCACCTTTGTTAAGTGGAATAACACCAGAAGTTTTTAGTAGAGAAGGTAATGGTAACTCTGGCACTTTTTGAAAAGCTTTTGCCAGTATTGATATGATATCGTGTGCAATTAATGTATGTATAAACATGTCTTTTGAAGTATTTCTAAGAGCCCTAACTGTGCAAAAGTGTATTCACCGGGTCTTAGAATTGTACATTGATCTTTCAAAACACTATCCTACGTTAGGTTAATGCCTAGATATTGGTGTCATAAATAAGATGAGTTTTTTTTTGTGGGAGAGGAAGTCATCATGGACACCCTTCGCTTAGAGTCTATCGCGGACGGGTAGTGCCGGACTCCAATCAGCTAAAACCCCTCCCTCTCTTCGGTGTTTCCTGTTGTCCTGGGGCTGCTTTCGCTTTTCATCGGACCCACAGTTCATTTAAGTTTGTCGGTGTTAATTGGCGTTTCTCTATGGTTCAAACCCATCTGTAGCAGCTCACTTACCCCCAAATTAAGATTCTGTTAAGTTACTCAAGACTAAGTAACCATGGATATTATTAAAAACAAAAAATAACAAGATAATTATTATTAAAAATACAAATTATATATATTTACAAAATGGAATGAAGTTTTAATATACTTGATAAATTCCTTTAAATCCATTTATTTAATAAATAGAAATTCTAGTTGTTTCAACTATAAATTGGTGCCCCCGACTTGCAAGAATTTCGGTCGACATGATATCCTACTAGCAACATATAACTTTGAATTTGGTTTGAATTTAATAATGCAGCGGAAGCAGACGCCCTTTAAACATTAAATAAATTTTGAACAACCATACCTTGAATTTTTTAAACAATTGGTTTAGAAGAAGATCGTCCGAAGACCAAAAATCATCGAAGATAATCCCAGAATGCCTTTTTGAATTTGTCTTCTTTTCTGCAGCAAGTGAGTTGTTATTCCGTATTTCCTTTGTTGATATAGAAAACAATCAATATATTAGTAATGGCACAACCAACAGATGATATTTTAATCGATCCCATACCAAATCATTACATCATGTCTGTCAAGCTGCCCCCACTTTAGGTTACAAAACCAGAGATTTGATTTGCTCAAGTCGAATTGCAGTTTGCAATATCTAGAATTATCAGTGATAGGAGAAAGTAGGACCAGGTACTAGCTTCCTTAACGTATATGATATAATTGACGATTTGCTTTCAGGTTCGCAAATGGGAGACCTCAAACCATCGGATTTTTACCGATCGATGTTGAGTGTTGATGGAGGCTCCCATATGGTAAGCCAAGAGCTATAAGTTAAATTATTGAAGAGATGCTTACCTCAAACTATCTATATGCTATTACAGCCTCAGGTAAGACCGTCATAAAAGATATTACTGACATTGATCGAATTTGGGAGTCATGTCAAAGCTCAACGTTAGCATCTGTACATTCCTAAAATTCAGTACAAGTTTCATCAGTTTCTCCATTTAACGCGGAATCTGTACCTTCTATATCTAATTTGGTAACTACATTTAGAAATTTTACAACCGATTTTCAAAGTTCTTTAAGCCAAGGTTAGCAACGCCAAGAAGTTTTCGGTTCTAAACTTCATTCAATACAATCTCAAATTGCTTTAAGAAGTACTGATCCTCCTGCCTCCACATCAGTTTGTAACAATTGTAAAGCTCGAGACAGTTCTAGACCTAGAACTCGTTCTTCAAATCGCAGTAATACTCGTAATAGATTTGATCCTACAAATAATACAATTTGTTACTCGCACCAACTTTATAAGGATAAGGCTTTCCGATGTGGAGGCACCTGGTGTATTTACAATAAAGATTTTAAAAATCCGAAATGACTAGAAGTTAATAATTTTTTGACGTCTGACGTTAATATTTCTGACAGTAATCGTCGTCTTTTTATTTATGATCGATCCAATAATTTACGATTTCTCATTGATACTGGAGCTGGTTTGTCAGTTATACCACATATTATTTAAATAGAAATCAGACACAGTTTTAACTGCAACTAATGGTTTTACTATATATACATAAAAAAATTAATAAGGGTCAATTTAAACTTACGAAGAATTTTTCCTTTTCAACTCCAATCATTGGAGCTGATTTTTTTATCTCATTTTGGGTTAGTAGTCGATTTAAAAAAGGCGCGCTTAATTGATAATGTTACTAATTTATCAATAAATTGTTTTATTAGAAATAGTCCTATAGACTCCCTTAAATTATTTCCTTTAATGAATGAGTTCAATGGATTACTTTTCAAATTTCCTAACTTAATAAGTTCACCAAATTACAATTTTCCTGTCAAACATTCGGTTGTACATTATATCGTCACAGAAGGACATTTACCTTTTCTCGTCCGCGCAGATTAGAAAATATGAAATTTAAAATAACTCAAAATGAATTTAATAATATGGCTGAGTGAGGTCTTCTTCCGTCTCTTCGCCGCTTCATATGATAGCTAAACAAGAGCCCAATGACTGGCGTCCTTGCGGAGATTATAGACAATTGAATACAGTATCGGTCCCAGACAGATATCCATTACCTTATCTAGATGATTTCAACTCCCAATTATATGGTTGTACTATTTTCTCGAAGATTGATTTAGTTCGAGCTTATCACCAAATACCAGCCGCAGAGAGTGACATTTTTAAGACAGCTATTACTACTACTTTCGGTTTTTTAGACTTTTCAAAGATTTATGAACTAGGTACTTACAGGTTTACCTTTCGTTTTTGTCTATTTAGACGATATTTTAATTGCAAGTAAAACAATTTCGCAACATTTAGATCATTTAAAAGTTGTTTTTGAAAGGTTAGATATATACGGTATAAATATTAAACCATCTGTGTCTTAGGAGTTGATACTTTGACCTTTTTAGGACAGCATATTTCTTCACAGGGTATATTACTTTCTTTTGAAAGAGTTGATGTCATGAATAGTTTTCCATTACTAACAACTCTTAAACAACTTCAACGTTTTATAGGTATGGTAAACTTTTATCACCGGTTCGTACCTAACTTCGCTGAGATCTTAGTTCCTTTACAATCCTTCTGTACTAATGTATCGCATAATAAAATTTCTATTAACTGTATGAATAGTTTCTTAAAAGCCAAAAGCGCTATAGTCGATGCAGTTATTTTAGCTCATCCTTGTTGTAGTGATAATACATTCTTATCACTTACAGTTGATTGTTCTAATGTCTCTATGGGAGCGGTTTTGGAGCAACGAGATAACAAAGAAGTACTTACGTACTTAGCTTTCTTTTCGCGTAAACTCACCATGACTGGAACAAAATACTAAACTTTCGATAAAGAGCTTTTATCCTTATACTCTGCTATTAAGCATTTTAAATATTTACTAGAAGGTCGTAAATTATTTGTTTTACTCACCATAAACCTTTGATCAATGCTTTATTCACAAAAACTGAAAGATCTCCAAGACGAATACGTCATTTGGAATATATTCTCAATTTTCATGCGAAACTAAACACACTAAAGGAAAAGATAATGTCATAGCAGAGAATTTATCACGTGTATATGATACATCTTCTTTAGAGTAATGTATTTCACCAATTCAAACAGAAAAATCTCCTTTAATATCAATTTTGACTTAAAATTATTAGCTAAGCTCAAGAGAAAGATTCTGATCTTAAACATTTATAGTCAAACCAATCATCAGATTCTAAGAATACTTTCAATTTAAAAAGAATTAAAATTCCAAATTTGGATGACTTTATTTGGTGCGATGTTTCTGGTCCAAAACTACGACCTTATGTCCCAATTATTTACAGAAGACCAATATTTGATATATTTTATGGTCTACCTTATACTGGAATTGAAGCTACTAGGACTATTTCTGGCCCAAAATTAATACTGACTGCAATGTATGGTATAAAACTTGCGTTAGCTGTCAGACTGTTAAAGTCAAACGTCACACTAGAAGCCCACTAGGAAATTTAGAAATACCTAAATGCAGATTCAATCATATACATATAAATTTAGTAGGACCATTACCTCCATCCAAAGGTTGTTTCTCGTTTTCAAAGAACTCTCAAAACTGCCATTACTGCTAGAGCTAACACGTCACTCCCTATAATTTTGCTAGCCTTTAGGACGATTCCCAAAGAAGATTTGCAATGTTCTTCTGTCGAACTAATTTATGGTCAAACTCTACGATTACCTGTAGAATTTTTCATTAAGTCAGATGATACTCTACCTCTTTCTATCTACAAGTTACGCAATTATTTTAACAATTTAAAATTTATTTCTCCAGCTTCTCATGTTAATTATAAACCGTTTGTCAATCCTGACGTTTTCAGATGTGATTTATATTTGTTCGTAAAGAACGTTTTAAACGTACCTTTTCTCCTTTGTACGAGGGTCCATTTAAAGTTTTATCCCGTACAAACAAATTAATTACTTTTAATAAAAGAAATAAAGTTGTAACTGTCAATATTGACAGAGTCAAACCTGCTTTTTTATTGGTTGACAGATGTGATGTTCCGCCAACTCATGTTAAGAAGGTACGTTTTGCCATCGATGAATTATTAATTGATTGTTCTTTTTATCAACGGGGGAATATATGTAGCAGCTCACTTACCCCCCAAATTAAGATTCTGTTAAGTTACTTAAGACTAAGTAACCACGGATATTATTAAATACAAAAAATAATAAGATAATTATTTTAAAAAATACAAATTATATATATTTACAAAATTCAATTAAATTTTAATACACATATTTAATATATTCCTTTAAATCCTGACTTACCCATTCATTTAATAAATAGAAATTATAATTGTTTCAACTAGGGTAAACCGCACAGTCATCGGCCACTAGATAGTGATTGGCATACATGGAAAATATTGCCAATATTAGTATTACTGTAGCTTTTCAAGTTTCTCTGTTTGTCGCAAATTGAGGTGGCAACACTGTATGTTGTATGTAATAAGTTACACAGCCATATTTCTTAACCTAGAAAAATACATCACATGTGTGCAACTCGGTGTCACCAGGTGTAGTGTTTTGTGCAGAAAGTAATAAGAATCGTTAAGGGCGACTAGTTGAAGAGCTGATATAACGTCCAAGGTATGTTGATATTTAACAGTATATGTAACTATTCTACAAATATAAGGTTTCTTCCACGTTTTTTTATGGCGGGAATGTAATTTTAGGTTAATATTGTATTTAATGAGCTATGGCCAATCACTGTCAAGAAATTTCAGCATAAAACAGTTATTGGCCATGTGGCCAATAACTGCAGTATAAAATTATTTTCAATATTTCGATTTTTTACTTTCTTGCGGTAGAAAAATACACACAAATCATTTAAATTCATTAATAAAAACATAAATCTTATCCCAGACAGTACTTGGCCACATGCCAATAACTGTAATATTCCACTGGCCAATGACTGTCATTTTCTATTACGCAGATGCCGAAGGTTGAACAGGGAGTAATCTACAATAAAAAATACACAGAAGAAAAGGTTTCATTAGCTCTAGAAGCAATTAAAAAGGGAATGTCACAGAGGAAAGCAGCCGTTACATTTGGTGTGCCCCGACAAACTTTGCAATTTAGGCAAAGTGATAAATTTCACAACAAAACAAGCCTAGGACCAAATCCTGTCCTCACACTGGAAGAAGAGAGTATACTGGAGGAATGGATACTTAGTAGTTACCAAAAGGGATTTCCTGTACGAAAATTGGACATACAAGCATCTGTCAAAGAATTTTTAGATGCTAAACCAAGAGAGAATCCATTTAAAGATAATTTTCCCGGAGAGGGCTGGTACAAGTCATTTCTCAAACGTCATTCTAAGCTCACCCATCGAACGGCAGAACCTGTGACAGCTGCAAGTTCAACAGTTCCGGAACAAGACATTCGTAAATGGTTCTCTTCTGTAAAAGCATATCTGACAACAAAAGGATTAGAAGATATATTATTGGATCCCACCAGAATTTTTAACGGTGATGAAACCTGCTTCTTTCTGTGCCCAAAAAATAGTAAAGTTATTGCTCCGAAAGGAACGTTTACGAAGTAGATTCCAGCCCAGCAAAAACAAATTTAACTGTGATGTTTACCTTTTCAGCTTCTGGACAGGTCACAGAACCTATGATTATATACCCATATAAGAGGCTTCCATTTACCATCGTAAACTCAGTACCCAGTACTTGGGGAATTGCTCATAGCGACAATGGATGGATGAAGACCGAGATCTTCTATGAATACATTGGAAATGTGTTACATCCCTGCCTTAAAAAATATGGGATAAAATTTCCCGTATTACTTTTTGTAGATGGGCATTCTACTCACCAAACATATAAACTAAGCCAACTTTGCACTGATTTACAAATAGTTCTGGTTGCACTTTATCCAAACGCCACGAGGATAATGCAGCCAGCTGATGTGGCGGCCTTTAAGCCACTCAAAAATGGTTGGAAGAAAGCTGTACTGGAATATCGGAGAAAACATCCCCATGAAATGTTAACTAAAGAAAAATTTGCACCAGTGCTGAAAACTGTTGTAGACCAATGCACGAAAATTGATACGCTAAAAAGCGGGTTTCGAGCCAGTGGTTTATTTCCATGGAACCCATCCGCCATTGATTTTTCTAAATGCTTAGGAATTAATACAAAGAAAATCTTTCCCGAAGAATGTGAAGTGCCTGATGATAACCACATTTCCTTTTATCAATTCAAAGATATTGTAGGGGAAAAAAATATTGAATTATTTAAACAGGTAAAGGATAACGAACATTCTCAAAACACTGAGGAGTTTACTTTGTTGTACAGATTGTATCAAGAATTCAAAGGAGAAACAACCATATCTGATGAAGGTTTCAAAACTCCAATACCACATAAAGACAGTAACACTTTATCTAATATATCTACCAAAGATCCAGTAGGTACTTCGGAAGTAGAATTCGACATACAAAATCTTGATATTATTTTTACTGATGAAATTGTATCACCTGCTGAAAATGCTGAAAATTTAACATCTAATATCGTAATTGAATTATGTGACTCAGTAACACAGGAACCACCTAATTTAGAAAACAACACAAATATAAAGAATCCTGAAAATTATGTTCTTGTTATGACAGGTGGAGAAAACAATTTGTTAAACAAGAATGAACATGATGAGATTAACAAAATTAAAGAAGTAGATTTGAATAAAGACGGCGATAATTTGGTAAGCAATGATCAAAATAAAATATACAGTGAATATGAGGATGACATTAACATGCATGCTACAGGGAATTTGTTAAATCAAGACCAAAATGAAGTCACCGAAGGAGAAAATAATTTATTAAGTAATGACCAGAGTGGCAATAGAGAAAATTATGGAAATTTATTAAATACTAGTCTTCGAGATTACATAGTTTGGCCGAAAACTCCCGAAAGGACAGGGAAAAAAGAAAGTGAGAAATTGCCATTCGAACTAACAAGTTCCACTTGGAAGAAAATTCAGATAGAGAAAATGGAAGCTAAAAAAGAAAAGGAAGACAAGAAAAACAAACGGAAAGCAGAAAGATCCCTGAAGAAAGCTCAGAAAGAAAAGGATACATTAGCAAAAGCAGCATTGGGTAAGAAAAGGAAATCAACAAATAATAACCTGCAAGGAGAAAAAAAGAAAACTACTGCTAAGAAAATTAAAAGTATTCCTAAAGAAGAGGACGAAAAAATAAATCAGCAAATGGAGGAAGGAACAAGTAGTAAAAATATGGAGGAAAGAGATATTACGACCGAACAAAGCACATGTAAAAAGTCCAATATTAAAATAATATCTTGCATTACAATACCTGATACAAAGCATATTAGAAATTTATTTGCTGATGAAGAGGACGTTCCCCAAGAAACTGTACATTTCACAAATGAATTTGTAACAAACAAACTCTGTTACGTTTGTTGTAATAAAATAAACACCTTAATGAAAGGTATTAAATGTCAAGATTGTGCACGAACCTATCACATTTTGTGCATTTTTAAAATTAGGCCTGCGATTGATACCTCTAGTGGAATTTTTTGTTGCCCGACTTGTATCAAGAGAAAATCACAAAATTAATTTATGTCTACCTGTGTATACCTACCTATATATAGACTAAATAAATATAAACTTTTTAAAACAATTTCCTTGTTTTTCTTCTAAGTATGTTAGCCGTGAATGTGTATGCCAATAACTGTCATTCTTGATGGCCAATGTCTATAAGGACCTGGCCAATAACTATGTTTCATTCACACTGTTAAAATTATATATCGTTTCTTTTTCAACATAGGCTTTAAGTATATGTTAAATGTATAACATTATTTAATAACACATATGTAAGAGCTACAACCATTTTTTATGGTTACAACTTTTAATTTGTCAAAAAAATAACATGTGAATTGGAATAAAATTCTTATGTGGCCAATAACTGTATGGTTTACCCTATACCATCTCTCTTTCTTCATTTGATAATACGGGTTATTACCTCCTCCGTCCTTCTCCAGTTCTCCTTCGTTTCTAGCATCCTCTCTACCATATTTTTCTGAAACTATAACGACGCCCCACCATCTCGTCTCTCTACTCCCCATCTGTTGCGTGCGAACACGGTGTGAAGAACCCATGTCCGCTCAGGGCTTGAATGAGGTAATAGCCTACCTCACCATGCCTGCTTTACATCCATGCTCTGATGTTCGGGATGAGGCGTCTCGTCCACCTTCCCCTGTTTGCAGTGTCCCACCGCCTCTGCCATCTTTCAAACAGCCTGTCCCTGGCTTCTGCCCTCCCGGCTCCTTCAAAGATTTCCAGGCGTTCTTTGATCATCAGATCCAAAGAGGAGATCCCCGCCACTACCAACGTCGCTTCGTACGAAATAGTTTTATATGCACTGCACACCTTTAGTGTAGTACGTTCTGGATCCTAGCCATCCTCCCCCTCGTCCTATCCAACTTCATCACACTTTCTCGAGAGGATAGAGTGCACAGCAGTCTTCTCTTGCTCGCTTTCGGTCCGGGCATATTGGCCATAAGCCTCCCAATGGCTGTGGCTGCCTTTCCCGCCTTCTCGGCCGTCTTTGTGGCATGGACACCGAAGTTCAGCTTGTAGTCCAGTCAAACCCTTAGGTATTTCAGGTGGTTCCCTGGGAATATCTCCCCGCCTAACTTTCATGGGTTGAAGATTTCTTTTCCTGGTGACAACCAAGATAAGATGAGTTACAAAGTAATGAACTTTCTGCCAGCAAAACTATCTGATCTTTCACCAATCGAACATGTACAGCATCAGACGGGAAGATTGGTTAGGTCGATTACCGGTGCCACCAATGAACTTTCAAGTTCAGATAACTTGGAACACAGTGTATGTGGAAGAAAACGACCATATAATAATACGAAGCATGTGTCGCAAAGTTGTCAAAAAAGTGAAAGAACTTAATAATAATGATTGTTTAATCATGACTGATCAATTTTTAATAAAGTTTTCAACATGACTGATTACCAAAAACCATTTAAATATATTTAATGATTACTATGTGTTCACCTTCTATGTCACATGGTATAGTATGCTGCTAATACTTTTTAGGAGAACCAGAATTTTGGAATAAGTAAGTAGTAATACAAGGCATTAGACCGGATTTATCTCAGCTTGAACGATAATAGATTCAGCAGTTACTGTTAATAATGACCAATTTTAGAAAAACATGTTCCATTTTGTTCTCGGCTCCCTTAGTTGAATTATCAATGTATGTAACTGAATGTGTCTCTTCAATCGAAAAATCTAGCGATCGACACAGCGAGGAATTCTCGCAAAATCCATCGGGGAGATGTAACCGACAATAAAGAGAGAAAAAACAAACTAGTTTTATCTGCCAATTGATCATTGATTAGTTATAAGGGTGTGCCAGATAACGCGTCTGTTGGCTGAATGTTTACGAGCGCGCTGTTAAAACGGCGTCATAGCGCCTCAACGGTAAAACTGACCGTTAAAATTCCAAGTAATAAAACTTGTCACTTTTATCTATACTATTTTAAACTGTTCTTTGAAAGCCGTCATAAATATCGGCCGTTTGGAATGATAACAATCACTGGAAAAATCTTTTGTCGACTAGCGTAAAATTTACGATCAATTATGAATTAACAGGAAAACAGAAATTCCATTTCCATCGTGAATACGACCCCATATAGAAATATGACGGATATTTTGTATCCGACAGAAATCGAATAAAGTAATAAACCAACAATCTAATGCAACAGGCTTATGAGTTAATAATATTTAGATTTTCATAATAAAATGAGGAGTTATTATAACATTTTTCAGTCAGAGGTGCTTTATTAAATAATAACTGGTAATTTACTGCTTCACACCTATTATAAAACCTCAATTTTTTATTTAAAAACAAAATTAAAAGCACTTTTTAAAGAACATTATTTAGACCAACTTTTGTTTCTTTTGTTTCCATAAAATCAATAGAAAAATATTTATTTAAAGAAAACTGATTTTTTATCCTTAAAAGAGAGGTGGGAGAAGAAAGCACAGGGGTGGACACAGTATGTTGATGGATATTCAATTTGATCCAAATTAATATCATTTTATGTTGAGAGACCACTCTCCTAATTACTGTTTATTGAAATTATCAGTTCCAGTAACCTAAAAGTGGTGAAATGATGGAGGGAATTACACATTTGAGCTATCGCCTCTTCATTATTGAATCGAAGTGCATTTCATACATTTTTCTTATAAGTTAGATATAAAAAGAAACATTTTGAAAAAAAATTTGAACAGCCTTCAATAAGGGTTGCAAAAAATTATTAAATAAAATTTCACAAGATTGTGATATAGTGTGTGTACAAGAACCAAAGGCTTCAATTTTTGTTTACCTCAACACTTCGACTATTCCTACTACCACCCCCACTATCGATGTGGCATATCGCTTCATAGGTTTTTGGGGTAGATGCTTTCAAGTATTATATTATTAAAATTCTATGAACAATTATTATTTTCATACATAGTGATATGCAAATATAGCCTCTAAATTTTTTTCATCGCAAGAGACTTGGAAGTAATGATTCCTTAGGCAACGGTTTTTATGATAGTAGTAGTTTCAAATGTTTTAAACTTTAATAAATCCCCTGAAATAAAGATCATAATGTTGATTAATCCATTAATTTATTAAGGAAGACAATGCAGTTGTTTTTTAAGTGCGCTTCACCAAAATAAAGAACTATATTCGTTCATTTGTTTAATAATAATAATAATAATAATCAAATCAATCACGTGTGAGGATCGGTGAATAATTTCTAACTACGGCTGGGAGAAAACGTATAAAATGTTAAATATAGTCTGTTCGCTGATAGAATCTCGGTCGTATAGTGTAAATATCGTCCGGAGCACTATCCTTCAAACAATAGTTTCAATATCCCCCCTACCCTTCTGAAACTACCACTACCTCTTGATTTATCCATACTACGCTTGTGAGAGCTTGACAAGCGTCGTACGGAGAAATCGGAACGGGGTAGTTTTTTCATTTAGGGGTAGTTCCAGAAGAGTGGGAGGAAAGTATTGCAATTTTTGAGCCACTCGCCCTCGAAAACTATAGGAAACCGTTCTTCAGCCCTTTCGCAGTATTTTCAGATTATTTTGTCATTCAGAGAGGGGGTGGTTTCAACCTCCAGGAGTTGTTTTGACGTCTCCTGATCAAAAGATATTCGATTTATCAATATGCCCTGTAATAACCCCTGTTTGTCAAGCCCTCACAAGCGTAGTACGGAAAAATCAGAACAAGATAGTTTTTTTCATTTGGGGGTAGTTCCGGAAATGTGGGGAAAAGTATTGCAATTATCGTGTTTTTTTTTTTCGAAAAGAGGAAACCCACACAGGCTGCCCATCCCAACTTGGAATGGATCTGAGTGTCAGCCTCTAACTGACTAAAACCCCTCCTCCTAGGGGTCGTCTGTAAAGAATATTCCGACGGCACTGTAGCCTCCTGGGCTTATTGTACTCTCCCTGTCTTGCTGCTTAAATTGCACTGTCCATTTTAATACTCCTGTATCACTGTCAAGGTGATACAGGTCTGAAAATGGGCGAGTTATGGTGGTCTCCGGGGGTCTGGTTGTGATTGCCCGTAGATATTATAACTCACTCTAACCATTTTTCCTGTGCCGTTGGCTGCAGGTCTGAGAAAATTGGCAGAGTGGTAGTTAATTGGCAGAGTGGCAGGTCCATTATCTTTCTCCGTTGATATTATATCCTCTAGTCCAGACCCTGCAGTCGTATAATATGCCTTGTCAGCAACGGCTTCGCTATGCGGCGTTCCTCGCTGGACATCACCCCAGTCAAGTCCTCGTCGCGCGCGACGTCGCTCTACTTCGGTGCTCTGTTCAGCGACAGCCTCGCCACGCGGTGTCCCTTGATGGCCCGTAACCCCGTCAAGTCAAGGGAGGATCTGGACCTTGAGCTTGGGGGGGGTAACACTGAACCCAAAATTTTTTGATGAGCGGGGGGGGGGGAGAAATCTGAAAAAAAATTTCCGCCCTAAAATTTTTTTGAAGAGCGGGGAGGAGAAATCCAAAAAACTATTTTCCATTCCAAAATTTTTTGAAGAGCGGGGGGGGAGGGAGAAATCCGAAAATAAATTTTCCGTCTCAAAATTTTTTTGAACAGCAGAAAAAAAATTTTTTCATCCTAAAAAATTTAAAATGAAAATTTCTTGGGGGGTAATTATTAAAATTTTTTTTCTTCCCAAAATTAACAAAATCATACCATTTTAAAACAAAAATTAATGATTTGCAGAATATTGGGGGGGGTAATTACCCCGTTACCCCCCCCCATAAATCCGCGCCTGCGTCAAGTCCACACCGCTAGCGACGTTGCTTCACTTCGCACCCCTGCATCACTTTAGTGAGGACCGCTGTAGCCTCCTCATTGTGATGCAGTTTATCGTGTTACCTGCCCTCGAAAACTGTAGGAAACCGTTCTTCAGCTCTTTCGCAGTATTTTCGGAATGTTTTGCCATTCAAGGAGGAGGTGGTTCCAACCTCCGAGGGTTGTTTTGGCATCTCCTGGTCAAGAGACACTCAACTTATTAATATTCCTTGTAATAACCTCGATCTGACAAGCCCTCACAAGCGTATTATGGAAAAATCAGAACAAAGGGTAGTAGTAATTTTTTTGAGGGGAAAAGTACACCACCATCATTTCCGTGGTACGATAGAACGTTGGTAGTATGTGACAAGGGCCATTTTAAAGGATTCAGAAGCTTCATTTCAACACGTGTCGATCTATTAGATTTAATAGCCATTTAACCCCGAATTTAGGGATGAAATGTCAATTTACGAAAAACTGAGCAGTGAAACATATATTTTTGACGTGATATTAGGAATCAGCGGCCCAAAAAACATAAGGACAGATGTCTTTCACCTTTGGATTTTTTTTTGTGGCTGGGCTATCAATTCTAACATTCACATCATGTATATCTGTTCTTAATATTAATAAATCTGTAAGATATTGTGGTTGTTTATTTTTAACAAAATTGTACAAAAACATAATATAAAGGTAATTAGTACGCTGCTTAATATTAAATTCACCTAAATTTTGCAAGTATGGTGTCACATGAGCACCATATGGTATTTGGCATATACGCCTCTAAATATATTACTAGTAAGGTGATCAAAGCTAAGATTCTCGTCTATTGTTGCTTTATTTACCCACTCTATTTTAGTGTTATTTGCTATGATATCAAAAATTATCCAGATGGAGCTTAGATCCTAATCTTTCATTTGCGATACAAAGTGCTTCGTTTTTTTTGCAATTTCCATTTTTGTTGCACCGTGTACAAATACGATTTAAATCTTCATTGTTAAATATCCTATAAAATGTATTTTTTTTTTAATGTAGGTGCAATATTAAAACTGACATACACATTAAAATATTATATAATGTTTACTATGGATGGAAAACGCAATAAAAAAAAATCTAATTCCTCACTTAAAGAAACCTGAATATGTCGCATAAGGGATTAATTAATATGTATGTTGTTTTTATTCGAATGGACAACATGAAATAAAGCTAATTTATGTTTCTGTAGATCAGTTGTTGGGATAATTAAATTATATGAATATTAATTAAATCAATAACGACACATCAACCAAAAGCAACCACAAATATACATGTACAGAAGTAATATGTTGTGTTTTAATGTATGTTGTTGGGTTAAATAAAGACACAAAAAAATTAACATAAAGTAATTGACAATAAAAGAAGCAATTTAAGGCTGAAACGAAATGACCATGTTTCTGGAATTTTCTTACAACATAATTAGAAATAATGTGTTTTCACTTTAAGTTCTAATTCATGGTCTGCAAAATAATGCAATGATGATTTAATCTAAAAATCAATAGCGTAGAAGGTAACTTGTAATATATTAAATAAATTAAAGCAGATACGATGAGACCAGGTAGCATACCAACATCCCTTGTTTGTTATTATGTTACCGAACAAATCTTTCGTATATTATATACATGATAGAAAGCTTTGAAGGGTGATAAAGAGGGGGATTTAGAACCTATTTGATCATATGTGCACCATTGTACAACGTGTCTCAGATTTTGATATATCATCTTTTTAGAGATTGTGGCCAGCGAGATTTCCAGAATTGGCACCTCTCCACTTTCACATCTGGGATGAATGAACTTGTTTATGAAGTTGAAATAACTTCACCTCATTAGGAGAAATAATGAAGCAGATACAAAAATGAAGAAATAAGATTAAGCGTCACCAACACTGAAATGAGATGAAGAGCAAGTGGATGCATTAGAAACGGTGATTCACATTTTGAACAACAAACGTGTCCAAGTGTTCTTTATTGTATCTTTGTTTGATTAATTTTAAACATCATAATAGACTTAAATCCAAACTCTGAGCTTTGCATTCTACTGAATAATATTTTACTGTCTATAGGAATACGTGTTTTTACTGAATGTACTAGCATTCCATCATAACTTAATACACCATTGAAAAGGGTATAAAACAAAGAAGTTTTTAAAGTTATTGGAATGTGTTTCATGTGTGCTATTTTTGAGAAAATGTTTAAATTTCAAATTTAATTTTACAGAAAAGTACTCATACATTTTAATTTGAATACATAATTTTTTGTAATCACATTTCGAAAAGTTTTTTGTATTGTTTTGAGGAGATATCCGTTGAAGATTAGGAAAAAAATTAACGTGTACAGATAAAACCTTTCAAGAGCGTAATGATATTGTTTATAAACAGAAATTCCAATAATAAACGAAAATATCTAAAATAAAATTAAATGTAAAAAGAACTTTTCAATTAGTATTCAGGTGTAGTATAACGAAAAAAATAAAATTAATTTTCTTAAAAGCTTGTCGTACTTTTTTTCTATTCACTTTTTTTCAATTTTTATCAACAAAATCGTAATCCGTGCCCCAAAAACCTCCATATATCGATTTTCTGTCGTATTGGGTCATAAATAAAAAAAATGGTCCGCCGACTTGGCGCCGCCATTTTGATTTTTCAATTTTTATGAAAAATCGTAATCCGCATCCCCGAAAACCCCCAGATATCGAATTTCAGTAGTGTCGGACAATAAATGAAGAAAAATGGTCCACCATCTTGACACCGCCATTTTGATTATTCAATTTTTCTCAGTAACATT
The DNA here is from genome assembly GCA_936432065.2 of Rutpela maculata. Taxonomy (NCBI): domain Eukaryota; kingdom Metazoa; phylum Arthropoda; class Insecta; order Coleoptera; family Cerambycidae; genus Rutpela; species Rutpela maculata. The sequence goes on from OW386291.2 coordinate 102,473,178, forward strand.
GCATTGTCAAAGAACTTAGTGTGCAAAATTTTAGCTTGATAGGATAATAGGAAGTGTGATAAAATTCCATCACGAATTTTGAACCGGAAATAGTCGAAGGCAAAGAGAAAATTCGCCTTAGATAAAAAATTCATTTAAGGACATTTTCAATCATAACATACAAGTCTTAAAGGCTTCAGAGCCACAAACTAGCACAAAAGAACCGATATGAGTTTGTTAAGACATGAGGCACAACCAGGTGAAAATTCGAAGAAACACCGAATTTTTACGAAATAATTTTTAAGTTTTTAATTCCTCTATGAAAGACAATGGCCATGAAGATACAGTCATTATGGAGATCATTCAATAGAATGGATATAATAGTTAGGCGGATTTCAGTAAAAAAACAGAACAATTGTGCTATTAATGAAGAAAACATGAAACTTTCATCTTTTTAAATTATGATTTCTTCGAAAAAAAGAAAAATTTTCAGTATATTATCTAGTTTTACTAGTTCACTGTTAAACTTATTTAGTACTTTTCTGCTGACGGCAGAATAAGTATTTTTTGTTTAAATACCCAAAAGCAATGATTGCACGTTCTAACATGTCGCCGCGCCAAAACCGTCCCCACTTACAATTAGGCAACGCATCTATCTGTTTTGTTACTTTTACACAACCCGATTTTGCGTGACTGTGCTTCCATTACAACTAATTATAATTATATAACTACATAAAATTAAATACCTCTAGGTAACAAATTTTAGTTATACATAATTTTTAAACATATGATTTTATGATTTGTTTATTTATTTTTAGATCAACGAGTTTCTTGTGTTACAAAAAATAGCAGAATATATTTAAAAGTAGGCAATAAAGGTAAGACAACCCAACTTAAACAAATATGCAGGGTGTTAGTAGTATATTTTAGCAAATTGTTAATATATTTTTTCATTTCTCTAACTGTTACCAAGTAGCTACACTAGGGACATTTGGTCGTTGTACCTGTTACAAAAATAAATAACTAATTATAAAATATTTTAAAAAATCTGCAAAACTGCTAAGTGTCAAAATTCGTTTTACATCTCCTTTATTGCATCTTCTTTTAAGATATTGTAAAACATATCTAATCTTTTATAGTGATAACCCTTCAAAGACTGATGTTGCATTATTTTTTCTCGAAAATACCGTTTGATTTTAGGGCCCTATTGTACAAAATGTTCTTGTTCTTTATAATTCTTATAATATATCACCTGTTAATATAATAGCACCCACACTCCCAACATTCTGTAATTTAGTTAACGTATGATGTGATGGAGACCTATACCATTAATATGAAGGTTATAAATTGGCAAAATACCCTTTGTCAATGTACTTCAACTGAATATTTGATAGACTCTATGAAAAGTAGAGCTGTGACGCCTGAAGACTGTTACGGGCTAATAGCAACTGTTATTACTAACTTTCAGGTCCTGGGGTCTGTCCTTATAAAAGTAAATCCTAAGTTGTTAGACGAAGGCATGGGTATTAAGGCAACACTCGTAGAGAATCACGCGTAGCCTCCATCACTTGCCGAATGCGGGCACCTTCGAATATCGAAAAAAAGTGAACTGGCGGTTTCAAGAAGATGACCAACCAGAAATATTGGACACAGTATTGCTTGATGGGGCTGTACTTGTAAATATCATTGGACTGACCGACTCTATGAAAAACTGCGGATTTCGCAGAACATGTCAAAACATATTTTAGACGTATTTCCCAGGCTAGAAGTTATTTGAGATATTTGCCGCCCTGATTCATTAAAAACAATGGCTCGTCAGAAACGGGAAACCGATACTCGAACTCGTGTCACATCGAAAATATCCTTGCCAAAGAAATGGGCCGAATGCAAGTGGATGACAATAAGGTTTAAGTTCCTCGGAATGTATGTGAAAAATATAACTCCTGATGTTGGAACTACCATAACAACAATGGGGGAGGATGTAGTAAGTAATACAGACATCTGTCTTACACTAGTATGCCGGGGTACTCACGAAGAGGCGGACACCAGGTTTATCCCTGGGCACTTGGGCAGGGATGCTCTCGAATACTTTTAAGAACCGTTGATTCTGACATACTAGTATTGAGCATTGCTGCTTTCGTTAGTCAATATCCAGGTGTAAAATTGTGGACTGAATTAAGGACAGGGAAGAATTTATACGAATAATTTCTGAACATGAGGTTGCTGTAGCGATGGGATTTGAAAAAGCATCTACCAGGAACTACCAGGCTTTCATGGCTTAACTGGATGCGATACAGTGTCTTTATTCGCTTCACGTAGGAAAAAAATGGACTGGATGGCATGGGAAAAATACCCGCAGGTTATGGCATCCTTCAGTTCTATATCACAACCATCCGAAGAGGTAGAGTCAGATGTTTTCGACAAAGTTCAACGCTTTGTAATTATAATGTACGATCAAACATGTTCAGAAACTGATGTTAGTGTTGCTAGACGGTACCTTTTTACACAAAAAAATCGTACACTTTAAGGAATACCCCCTACACGAGATGCATTTCTATTGCATATTAAGAGGGCAGCCTATCAGGCCGGTCATGTTTGGGGCCAAGCAAACATTAAACAGCCAGTGATACCCTCACCTACAGAATGGGGATGGGAGGCTGATACAATAGGTTGGGAACTAATATCGATGACACTGCCAGAGGCTTTAAAATCCAACAAAAAAATCATCGCTTTTCGCTGTACACATAAAATATGTACAGGGCATTGCAATTGCGTGAGTTCTCATGTTCAGTGTACATCAATGTGTAAGTGTGAGGGCAATTGTGAAAACTAACTCTGTCACGCGTATAACTTTTTTACCGAAAATAATTATTTACATTAAAAAGTATAATTTTATTTTTGGTCTAAATAAAACTGATACTGAAATATTATAAGTTATCACTACGTTGCATTACCAAATGTCTAACAACTGTATTGTAGCCAATATCACTGCAACTTTTTTTTTAACAGCTGAAAGATACTAAAATTATACATATCTTGTTTTAAACTTTTTTTTCTAGCAGTTTAACAGTGAATTGATAAAAACTATAACAGATTTTAGATTTTTCTATTTTTCTGGATTTATCTATCAAACTTGTTAACTTAGGAAGAAAGTTCTAATAACTAAAAATAAAGTTCCATAGAAGAGCTACCATAATTTAAAAACATTAAAATCGGTAAAATAGGAGCTAAGATAGACGGAGTATTACACCAGCGAGCAGGCGCCAATTTTAAATGGCAGCCATTTTGTTATTTTGTGACGTATTAAAGGGCTCCTTATTTTTAAATACTTAGAATACAGAACAATCCCTGAAAGTTTCATGCTTTCTTCATTAATAGCACAATTTTTACTGAAATCCGCCTAACTATAAAATTTTTAACTTTGTTACGTATCAAAAAGGGTGAAATCGACAAATGTGGTGTGAAGGCGCGTAGCGCACATCTTCATTACACAGGCACACAAAAGAAATAATTTCCAAAAGTGAAAAGCACCTATCCTAATGTTTGAATCCTGCTGATTTCAAATATCAGGTCAAAAATATGTGTTTCACTGCTCAATTTTTCGCAAATTGACATTTTATCCCTAAATTCGGGGTTAAATGGCTATTAAATCTAATATAATATAATAGAACGACACGCGGTGAAATGAAACTTCTGAATCGTTTAAAATGGCTCCGGTCACATACTCCCAACGTTCTATCGTATCACGGACATGATGGTGCGGTGTACATTTCCCCCAAAAAAACTACTACTACCACTCGTTCTGATTTTTCCATACTACGCTTGTGAGGACTTGACAGATAAGGGTTATTACAGGGAATATTGATAAAAGTACCTCTTGACCAGGAGACGCCAGAACAACCCCCCTGAATGACAAAACATGACAAAACATTCCAAAAATACTACCAGCAGAGAGCTAAAGAACGGCTTCCCTACGTTTTTAAGGGCGAGAAATGCAATACTTTTCCCTCCCACCCTTCTGAAACTACCCTTAAACGAAAAAAACTACTCCTTGTTCTGATTTTTCCGTACTACGCTTGTGAGGTCTTGACAGATCGAGGTTATTACAGAGAATATTGAGAAGTCGAGTATCTTTTGACCAGGAGACGCCAAAACAACTCCCGGGGGTTGGAACCACCCACTCACTGAATGACAAAACATTCCAAGAATACTGCGAGAGGGCTGAAGAACAATTTCCCCACGTTTTCGAGGGTGAGGAACACGATGGTGACCATGTTTTCTCTTCTGCTCTCCCCATAGATTGAGAAAATCACTCCTTTTTTCGATTCAAGCATTTCTCACGTGAAAACTATCAACTTTCGAGTAAATATGCATGTGTGTATGTATGTGTGTATGTCTTAGTAAAGTTGAGTGGAATACCTGCGCCCCGAAACTCCACTAGGAAATAGATTTAAATAAGGTGTTAAAAAGAGCTAAATATTCGCTTATTTGATATACAATTTCTAACACGTGCCAAACTGGCCTAGCAATGAAAAATATATTTTGGTGTTCTTTTTGATCAAAAAATAACATTTCTAAATTACATTAACTCAATGTCTTTAAAACGTTTAAAAGATTTAGTACAGTACCTAGAATTTTTAACTTCGGAATAATGTCATATGAATTAGATTTATGCAAATTTTCCGCTATAATATCCCAAGGACGTTGATAATACGAAATAATTTTATCACAGTTTCCGAAAGCACTTGCTTGGTAATATCCCGACGGCCGTAGGCGGAGGGATATTACCTAAAAGCAACGTGCTTGAGGAAGTTGTGATAAAATTATGAGCTATTTATCAACGTTCGAGTGGTATTCGCATAGAAAATTTTTTGCAATTTATTTTATTTATTTGTTCAAAACTATTTATTAAAAACATAATTATTAAAAGAGCAATTTATTAAATTAAATGTAGATTATGTATTATGTATTATTTGGTGTGTTTTCCTCTATTATTATATTCATTAAATCGTTATTTGCAGTTCCAAATCGACATTGTCAAAAAATAAATTTTAAATTATTGAACTGTCATTACTGTCAAACTGGATGACATAAGTGAAAAGATCCCTTAGGGATCTTTTCAGTGTAATTTTGTTCTTATTGGCTGTTTCAGCACACGTGATTAGAAATGGGCGAAAGTAATAGGATTGCTATTTGAGCTAAAAACTTTCATATAAATTCTTTAGGTTGTAACTACTTGAAAATCACGATTTTAGCTCGCAGGTGAAAGGTATTTCGAAACAGTTTTCGTCAAATAACTTTTACTTAATTTCTGTAGAATAATGGTCTTGGAGATCTGGAAGTATCAAGGTGGCATCCGCACGTTTAGTTTTTAAATATCTTAAAATATATGGCACTTAGTCAAAAATGCACAACCAAAATTTAAGGATATTAATTAAGCTTTCAAATAATTTGACTATCTCGATAGCATAAAAGACAAAGATGCTATGACAGAAGGAATATATTTCTTTCATTTTTTTTTTCATTAAAACGTCTTCACTTTGCTACTGCAAGTACTCAGTAATTAAAAAAATATAACTCTCAAACACTGTTTTTCGTTAACATATAGCATTATTAAGACGCTTAAATATTTTCGTTCGTTTACAGCATTTGCTTTAAAAAAAAATGCATTCTAAACTATAAGGAATTTTCGAGAAAAACGTGAAATTTTTGTTTTTTTGCAAATATCTCAATAAACAGTAGTTTCAGCGAAAACACGACGAAGATAAAAAATAATTATTATAAACTGAGGATAAATCTTATATTTTTATTTATTTATATAGAAATAACAGTTTTGTGGAGATTTAAGTATAAAGACGGCGTCCGAACGTTTATAGGAACAAATATTTACTTATGTCGAATATCTTAGAAACTACACTTACTTCAAAAAATCTAAGCACCAGAATTAAAGATAAATAATCAGACCTCTAAAGTATTCTTTGTTTGTCTCTCTATCATAAAAAAATAAAGAAGTTATGGCCGAAACACTGAGCGTCTTCATATTTTTGTTAATAAAATACTACCAAGTTGTTACTGTAATTATCCAGTAATAAAAGAAGTCTCAAAACTATTGTTTTTTTTTAATATAATATAGCGAAGAGCTAGATGCTCAATTGTTTGCTTTGAAAAAAAAATCATTCGCCATATTGGAACCGTCATTTTGAATCTTTTAATTTTGACTTCAGATTCATAATTAGCGATTCCAAAAAACATAAATGCTTAACTTTTCAAAAATAAATCGGCAATACTTGTTCAAATATTAAATATCTAAATTTAGGGTTTTCACCCCTTGGGGGTAAGGGTAAGTGTCGAGACCATATTATAGAAACTGATACTGATACTACAACAACAGTTACCTATAAAAAAATTCCCTCGATTATCTGGAAATAAATTAATAATTGCCACATTACAGCAATACAAAACATTCAACTGCGCTGCTTAGACAATTTTCACATTAAAATATTTCGTAGCTTTTTTGTTCATCATGTGTTATATAGAAAAACCAACAAGCGAAAGGTTAGGGCTTTCTTTAGCGCTGTTACGTTGTTTATTAGTTTAATTAATTAAGCATGAATATGTTACATGTGCCTCTAATTGAAACAGTTATCTAACACGGATGTACAATATTAATTTTGTTAAATATTTTGACGATAGCGCATAAATATTGTATCAATATATGAAAAATAGTAATTTATTTTTTGTTTTTATTTAAATAAAGGAGATATCAATTATTACGTGGTTAATATATCTAGACATATTATTCTTATGTAAAAAAATTCTACAATAGAAAAAACCGCTTTGGAGAAACTGCATCTCCTATAAAATTGCATAAGTATATGACCTGTTGAACACTACAGAAAGAGCTCATAATTTAATTTGCGCGCGCGGTAAAGTGATTATTAACTCCTCCCAACAAGGTTTCAAGAGAACAACCCAATTAGGAATCACAAAACAGAAAGTAATGTAGCTTTTATTTAAAAATTGTGCATAATAAAGCGAAAGGCACCAAGTCATTTTGTATCGAATCATGAATCATCTGAATCACAGTACAGGACTGAATCAATTTGAGAGTCGTTTCCAATATCGATTATACTTTTTGATTATAACGGATTCAGTTTTTGTAATAAGAATAATTAAAATTTGGAAGGTAACTTTTTCTAATACGGAATGAAACAAAACATTTCCAGGTATTTTATCTTTTACATATACTGCAGTTATATTTAAATATACAGGAGAAGTGCGTAATTTCGTCCGAATTCTGTTCAGTTCGAGCAGTGGGCAGTAGGGTGGGTGGAAAAAAAAAATCAACTTTTATAATATACAGGGTGTTTCATTAATAATTGGACATACGCTAACTGGAGAATCGTTAGTCCAAAATATGAAGATTTAACCTGAAACTACCTCTTGACCGATCTTTTCCCAATTTGGTAAGAAAACATTTTTTAGGCTAAGAAACAGTAACTTATGTATTACATCACGCGAGCTCGTTCTTAGCTTAAAAAATGTTTCCTTACCAAACTGGTAAAAGATCGGTCAATAGTTGAGATATTGCAAAAAAAGAATTTAAAAAAATTATAACTTTGACACCCTGTATCTCAGTAAGGAGGCACATTTTATCTAAGTGTTCAGGTTAAATCTTCATATTTTGGACTAAGGATTCTCCAGTTAGCGTATGTCCAATTATTAATGAAACACACTGTGTATCAAACCTTTGACTTGAAAATCAAAATCAACCATATCTAAGTTAAATGTTTAGTACACTGAGTAACGTTATCTATTTTTAACAACCGCAATGATAACCCTTGCATAATTTTAATATATATCGCTGGTTTTCTGTATTATTTCCATCTCAGACTTCTGTCAAGAGCAATTCTTCGCCTGTTTATTATCAAACAACTCAGAACTTACCACGGGGGGGGGGTCACTACTCGATAAGTTCTTTCTCTACCAGCCTTCAACCCTCCAGTCCTAATAGAAAGCCTACTGTTTGAAATTCTTTTTGTTTCAATCCTTGGCGTCACCTTGTGTGATTCAAAATTGGTTTTAATAAATCCATCGTTTTGCAGGACCAATAACTGCTAAAGAAGCATCAATTATTATCTTGACGCATCTCTCGACTGCTTGGGTGTAACAAGAAAAAGCAGTTTTGTCTTATCCCATTAGATGCGCTGATTTGTATTTCCAGTGTTTCTAAGCTAAGAAGTATTAGAGGTGGGGATGTTTCACATTTTTAGTAGTCAATCAGATCTATGTAGTCTTTAACATGAAAATTTAATTCTGATAAACTAAAAGCTTGATCTTATGTACTATCCATTATTTTCGCATTGAGAATATGTCAAAGGGCAAGTTATTTTATACATATGTACCCGAGTATGTATCCTACTATCACTTAGCAAAGACATTAACAAATTTTTAGGGTGTGGAAAATAAGTATTTCGCTGAATGGCGGGATCTATAACGTTCTTCAGTTCCTGTGGCAAATACATCTTGACAGCTTGATTGTTTGCCACACAGGGTTTATGCCAATTTTACACGATGCGATGGGTGGAATTTATCCAAAACCGCATTGACACATACACATAAACTCGGTCACAATAAGGCCTTGACCAGGTTTTCCCTTCCTATATCTATTATAGACGCGCAGAATATAGTAAGCCGTTTAGAATGTGCTAATTTTCCAGAATCACTATTTGATTAACCAGTTGAACAGTTTCCTCTAGATGTTGCACAACAAATTTCAAAGAAATTCTTTTGATTGGTACTTAATTCATAGAAACTAATTTTGGTAAATCATATTTGTGACAGGTTTGAATTTGATAAGTGGAAGATTTTCATGCTTTTCTATTTATTTTCCTAGGGACAAGAATATCCATGAGCCCCCCCTTGTATATCCGTCGATATATTGGAACAGATGCCTCAAGGGTGGTTCATTCGTATGAAGCTGGTATATGAATCTTCGTAATGGCCGTTTTATCTTTAACTCTTGATTAACTAACACACCGTTTCTAGATCCTGTCTTGATCATCTTTCCATCACATCCCACAACTACAAGGTTATCTCAACTATAATTTATCAGTCTCTAAGAAGGTGAAAGTAGATACAAACATATGTTTTATATCAATGAAGTATGCTCTTTAACGAGATTTAGTATTAATTTTCTCCATCACAAGAATTTTGTCTTTTCTACTATTGAAGTAGATGGCTTTCAATGACAAGTTCTTTGCAATTGGAGGTTCTCTTTAGTTCTTCTCCTAGCCCTTCTTGTCTTACTTCTATCAATTGTCTTAACTGTATCATTTTCTGTGATAATTTCAATATCTTTTAAGATGCTGCAGATCTGTCAGGTAACCGAAATCTACAACAAATTAATGGAAAGATAGGGCCCTAACGAAAATATGAATAATGAAAACAACGCAATTTGAATTTATCCATAATTTATTAATTTGCTTTCTTTGTTAAGAAGTAATGTTTTATTACATACAGAGAACTTTGATGTTTCTGTAAACTTATGACATTTTTTTGTATAATTAACGCAAAAAACCTTTCCATGGTAATATATTTTATTGTCTATTTTATATCACCTTCAAGAGGTGGTAGAGGGAAGTATATATTAGGATATCCCAAAACAGTATTAATATATTATTTTTGGGGCATTAGTAGACAACTTTTGGCAACTATTATATTCTGAAATTTTGAAAACAGAAAAATATGGCTTTTTTGACCCGCTCTAGCAGGTAGCTATAAGTGAGAACCTGAAGATGGCAGAAACGTCGTTTAGACAACCTACTAAGAGCTTACCAATCAATCAACACGGGAATGCCATTCAGAAATATGCATTCCATCTTCCATATTCAGGTTCTCAGTGACAGCTCCTACTGCTACTTCTCGTTATTTGAACTGAACTGACTGCTAGTTCAGTTCTAGCAACAGCGTTTCATCGGAATCACATTTGCCATATTCAGGTTTCATTTTCTACCTTTATTATACCAACTTTTGTTTATTTGCGGTATTACTTACGTTTCTTGCAAAATAAACTTTATAGAAGCTTTTTCTGATGTGTACCCAAGTAGCACCTTAAGTCAGAATTACGTAATGTAGCCCTCGTTTTGGTCCCGTTTTCCCGTTTAACCTAACCTAATTGACTTAAAATTTACGTAAAATATAGGTAAATGGGGAATGAGATGACGTCATGAATACCTCTTAAATAAGGCTGCTCAGTTATAATGACCTATTGGTTATAGAACATATTTCCCTGAACAGGTAAGTTAAACGTAAAAATTTTGTTTAATTGTGGTCGTTGATAGGTAATATTTACCAAACCAGTTATCCTCTTTCAACTTCAATCCTTCTTTCTCAGAAATAACTAATAAGATTTTATTTACAACAATAATGATTTACTTATAAGTCGCGAGGCATAACCAGCAAAGACATAACTAGAAACCATCAGACATCTCTATTATAATGATGGAGTAGGAGTGCATCATATAATGTCATACGTAGTTCTGAAATAATGTGTCCGCACTTTCCCTCTGAGTGTGTTTTTTACTGCCAATCAATTTTCATTGTAAATATATCCATTCTACCTCGGAATATTCAAGGGGCCTCAAGTATTTTATGTTTTTAAAGAAAAAAAAAATTTTTTTAGCTTAAATGTATTTTAAAAATATTTGTAAAAGCCTATTCAATTGCCCGGCAGGACTTTCCTGGGGCATAAAATATTATAATATTGTACTTTGTATCTGTTAAATAACCTTATATTAATGATGTTTTTCAATTAAATACTCATCAAAATTTCATTGTAAAATGGCCTCTTACAGCTGGTTGAAAAATATGGCGAACATAGTGCCATGCGACTTCGAAGTATTCTCTCCCAATATTATAGGCCTCATTGACGTTTTTCCTTGAGACGAAGTGTTAAAACTTATATTATTTACTTTAAAGTTAAATGGGACCAATATAGGTTAAAATAATTTTGTAGTCTTCAAAATTGTAAAGTCTTTAAAGTTCATGCAGAACTAAATTGGTCATATTTCCCAAATTAGGTTAGAGAAGGCGGTAAATTGAGTGACGTCACTTCTGTTTCTAACCTCAAACTTCTTTGGCTGCAATTGTTGTTTTGAGTTTCTGGTTTATTCCTTCAATTTTCTCTTATATTTTGTCAATAAAAATGGATGTGTTTTGCTTTGAATGTGAGAAAGTATTCTCCAGCCAGTCAGCGTTAAATCGGCACAACAGAATTGTGTATAAATAAACAAATCCGACGTATTTATACCAAATCTACAGTGCCCAAAAGATACCTGTGCTTAGAGTGCAAATTGTGTTTTAACTATAATAACGACTTGCGTTTGCATTTGATAGAAAAACATGATCACATCACGGATTCGGTGAATTTGGAATTTGAAAATATTTCAGGTAAAATAATTAATCTTTTGTTGGTTAGTTTAATACTTTATTTTTTATTTGAATAAATGTATTAACAGAAAACACATCATATGAAACTTGTTTTTTAATTCTTAATTACTACTTCCCCATCTATCAACTTGAATTTGTTCATAGGTATAGGTTTAAACCTTCTATAGGGCCATAAACCATTTTTACAACTTCTCTTCAGTGAGTACATTCAGGAACACTGAATACAATCCTAATAAAGTCACTCAGTTACACTACTAACACTACTGAAGTTCACTTAGCTTTTCATTCTGCAAACTAAGTACTGAAATCTAGAGAAAAAAAATAGTTATATTGTACTAAACTCTCTGAAAGATTAACAACTGTCTTACCTGATATAATGTAGTCATTACTTCGAATGCAAAAAAGTCGGTAATAGAAAAGTTGAAATACAATTACAAGTATCTTTAAGTACACCGTATATTCGATATAATTATATTTATAATTATGTCCTATGCGCTTATGCTCTTTTCAGCTGTGCCGACTAAAGATTGACTGGCTGTAGAATACTTTTTCGCATTTAAAACAAAACACCTCCAATTTTATTTTTAAAAACACGAAAACAGAAAACCCAAACAACAACAAAATAAATTGCTACAAATTAGGACATTATCCCTCTAATAAAGTACAGTTGACACTGGGAAGAGCATCAACATAAAACAATCATTATAGTCCTTTGAAGTAATTTAGACAATGAAAATTTTGCTTTCCAGGGAAGGGACCCAATTCTATTTTTTAAGTAAAAATAACTTTCAGGACATTTTATGAAGTAATATTTGCCTTTAGGTTAAACACATATGCTAGGTTAGTGGAGAAGTAAACTTAGGGCAAATTTTACCTAAAATTGGAACTAGTGAACTAGTGACCATGAGGTTAAAGTTATAACCTAAATCTGACTACAAGGACAAGACAAAACTCAGATTATACTTACATAAAAAATTGGTAAAATTTCCCTGTTTTTATTCAGACAAAAGACAGCGACTCCAAAGTTAATAATTTAGTCTAAAATTAGATAATATTTTCTTACACATAGACCTCAATATGCACTTTAACTTTAGAGTTAAATTTTAAGGAACAGTAACGTAAATATTTCTTGTAAATTACACTAAAGTCAATGTGACTTTATCAGGCATTTCATAAGAAAATATTACCTAAATATTGCTTACTAAATTACTATTAAGTCCATATAGTAATTTAGTAAGCAATATTTAGGTAATATTTTCTTATGAAATGACAAAGCAGTGGTTGCAATTACGTTATATCAACTATCTTAGGTTAATGTGGCTTTAAACTGGTAATATAAACTAATTGTGCTGCTTGGGTAGTTTCTCTTTCAAAGCGCTTCAAAATTTCTACATAACCGCAACTTGGCGTGTGGTACTGTAAATATATTCACTTGATGGTAGTAGAAAAATAGAGTCATTTTTAAAATATTGATGGCATTCTTGGTGATTAAAGTGAGATAGACTGATATATCTATTTGTGTGTGTGTGTGTGTGTGAGTGAGGTTAATTCTTGATAGACGGGTACATCGATCTATCTAATATAAATACATAGTGACTGATTGTGTTCATGTGCCATTTGTAATTGCAATTTAAATTAAACAAACATACATCACGTTCGTACTATTAAACGAGCCAATTGGTAAATCAGCATAATTACATTTTTCCATTAATGGACAATTTCCTACATCACAAATTGTATGCGGTCGTCTATTTTAATCAGCAAATTTTAACTGTTGAAGTTTTATTACACATCGAAAACTGGTGTCTAGTACGTTTTTAATATCATTTACAAAAAATTTTCGGTGAATTAAAACATACGTTATATATCAATTATATTCACTGTCTGTCGATACAAAGTGTTTATCTTTAGTAGAATAGAAGAGAATCTTTATTGATCCAATAAGAGCATTACATACATGCTATGGGGCAAGTCAGTACTTACAAGTACATAAAAGAAATATTAAAACATAAATATATACATGTACCTAGGTATAGAAGTAAAATATATATAAAAGATCATAAAAGTATATACAAAATCCACAGAAATATTCAAAATCGTATTTTTAATTTTTTTAAACATTGATATCACTATCAAGATATTCTTGAACAGAATAAGCATAAATTTTTAAAAGATATTTTTTGACATTCTTAAAAATAAAAACATTCTTTAAATTTTTGTAGATTGAAGGTAAGTGGTTATACAATTTCAGGCCTAAGATATTGTGGGTTCTTGACGACATATTTAAATGTTTGAATGGAACGTGAAAATTGCATTTATCGCTCGTAGTGCAAGAATGTTTGGATTCATTTTTATCAAAATTATTAATTTTATAAACATGTGTTAGTAATTCTAGAATGTGTATACTTGGTAAAGGGAGAATTTTATACTGTTGGAAACGAATTAATTTGAAGTACTTCCACCATACACCGCCTAATGCACTTTTGTGCAACAAAAACGTGCAACAAAACTTCCCCATAGAGTGATACCATAAGATAATCTAGAATGAATTTCTTCAAAATAAAACAGCAATAGACCAGACATATCCAAGACTGCTTTCAATGTTCTAATCTGGAAACAAATAGAGTGTAAGGTACTAGTAAGTCTGCTGCTGAGATTACTGAATGTCAACGAATTATCGAAATCTATGCCAAGAAATGTCGTACAGCCACCTGTTTGTTAGTGCATGAATTCTGAACAACTTTCAAAATGTCCGTCTGTCCGTCCGTCTGTCTGTCTGTCCGTCACGTTTTTTGTAAGCACGATAACTCAAGAAAGAAAATTCCGATTGTACTGAAATTTGGACAGTAAATTAGTGTTAGCTAGAGAAAGAACCCTATTGTTTTTGAACAAAATCGATCGGTAAATAAAAATGTTATTAATGATTTAAATTTGAAAAATTTTTTTTTCATTTTTATGTTTTTGTAATTGAATAGAAATCTGGTTAAATGATATTTCATTTTAATATCTACATATTTATATGTTTTACAAATATACATTTCATAATGTAATATACAACCGTGAAAATATGATTTTAGCTCGTGTCTTATAATGTGACACTTCTTTTGGGCCAACATGTCATCCTCCAAAATATTTGTACGTATACAGCAGACACTCTGTATTTTATAAGATCATTTAAACAACAACTGTTATGTTACGAGAAATATTTTTAACTTATTCAGCTAAAACCAGTCACACGATAATACATCAAAAATGAAAATTTGCAGAAATTTGAAAAAAATCTACTTCATAACTGATGAAACACTATATAAATTATTATTATTATATAGAGGAGAGTAAACAAACTTTAATTTGACTTTGCATTTCTATGAGAGCTTACGATAAAGTAACTTTCTTGTATCCCGATACTACTAATTTTGCATCATAAAGACGATTATGATAATTTTCTTTTAAATTTCGAAAAAAACAAGCTAAAAACGTACTCTTCGCCGGTGTACTAAATTTTTTATATAATTGTTACACATTCTATAGGATACTCTTCGCAGGTTTTTGTAAATAATGTTAGTTTTAAACATTTTTAATATTATAGTACGAACTTAGTTGGTGAAAGACTCAGTGTAAAATAAAGTAAAAATAAAAAAAACCACCCCATGTGGGTTTCGAACCCGGGTCCCTTGGATTCCGAGTCAAAAGCGTAAGAACCACCTAACACGTAGGAAAATGTAAAAAATGTAAATGTTTACAAAAACATAAAAATCGAAAAAAAAAAATTCTCAAATTTAAATCATTAATAACATTTTTATTTACTGATCGATTTTGTTCAAAAACAATAGGGTTCTTCTCCTAGCTAACACTAACTTAGTGTCCAAATTTCAGTACAATAGGATTTTTCTTTCTTAAGTTATCGTGCTTACAAGAAACGTGACGGACGGACGGACGGACGGACGGACGGACGGACGGACGGACGGACGGACATATTGAAAGTTGTTCAGAATTCGTTCACTAACACAATGATATGAAAATTTTTTCTCTACGAGCGATATTTACGATTTTAGAAATGTGCCGATCAAATACAATATACTCTTCGTTTTTGCGAAGAGTATAATAACCCGTAAAAAACATCGCTATTTATGTCATTCCTTCCTGAATTAACATAAAGAATAATTTTATATCCTACTTCTACTGTTTTTTATCTATTGATCTAAATAATATGTAGCAGAATAATAATTTAGCCGTCTGCTAAAAATTAAATTGATTGGTTTAAAAGGTGAAGAAGTTACTGTGGTACACTCATGAAAAGTGACACACGCTGTACAAAGAAGATAAAGCTTAAAAATGGCTAAATAATATCAGAGATATTCGAAATGTTAACGACAACCGACCTTTTTCGAATTTACATGTCTTCCGTTTTTTCACCAATAAATAATCTTATATTTGACAATATATATGAAAACTGGGGTACTATATACTGGTTAAAAGTTTTCCGCCGTATAGCGGATAAGCGAGCTTCAGACAGATATATGAGTTAAGTCGGTGCTAGGGACTCCATATCGCATATTCACCCTGAAAATTTTCCTGAAAATACTGCCATGAAGTAATAAACTGTAAGCGACACTGTCACGTGCTTAAAATTTATACCGCGTTAAGAGATTACTATGGATTCTATTTATTCCCAGTGGACTGGCTATAAAAATTATAAACACGACTTTTTAATCATTATTTTATAAAGTTTCTGTTGGTCAGTTTTTTTAATTAAAAATGATTAATAAAGAAAACGCATTTCTCCCTCGAGTGTTAGGACTGTAACTAAACGCCAAACACTGTTTTTAATTAAAATTGTACAACAATCATGTGAATGAGTGAACTATAAAGATTCTGAACTTTCAGCTAAGATAAAAAGAAATCATGCCTAGTATAACGGAGCACATTTGTATTAATTTATAATACAAAAAATTCTTGACAAAAAATTCAACCGCCTGCAAAAAAGGATACCTAAAAATTATGAGATAAAAGGACTAGGCACATATTGTAACGCCACCTAGTGTCATTACAGTCTAATACCAAATATTTTGGGGTATTTATTTACCGGGATTCAAAGAAATAAAAGCGTTAGTACGGCTTCCGTTTAGTAGAGGGCGTGAAAGGGTAATAATTCGATACACGAATCGATAAACGCGATAAGAAAGGCGTGTTCTTCTCTTTTTAGTTTGAACGTTGACAATATAAGACGTGTACCGCCCAACTTGCCTAAATGATTGTTTCAATCGCCTTAATTGGACCAAGCCATTCAGATTGATACAACCATTTAGCCGGTGCCAGCGTTTGTTAAATACAACCATTTAACCAATACCAGCATTTATCAAATACAACCATTTAATTAATACAAGCATTTATTGAACACAAGCATTTAATCAATATACATAATATCCAGTATGTACAGACTGTAAATTGTAACCGTAAAAGTACCGTCGTCAAGTTTTGTTATGGGTAGATGGTATAAATTTCAAGGCGTGATTTTAAGATTTTAAAAATGGCTACTTATGGTACCTTACTGAACAGTAAATCGAATTGAAGTATTATTGCACGGCTACGGCATATCCTTCTGTTATTCAAGACCCTGGAAATTAATTTTGACAAACCTTATCGACCGTTTTGATGCAACTGAATTTCCGGTAGAAAGATAAAGTTTGGGATTTTAATTTGGGAAGCCATTTTCCGGTAACGTTGGTGCAGTGATGGAAGCATGGTAACGAGGTCACGTGGTTAGCTGCGGGGATTTTGTTTATGTCGTATTGTCGACAGCCCAGACGAGAAGCTATAACCTAACTTTGCGAAAGTGCCAACTTCACTGTCGATCCAACTTGTAGCAGTTCAATATTGAATAATCATCACGTGCCGTTATCTTGGAGTACCTCCTGGTTAGGACAACTGCAAGTTTTAATTTCAAGATAAGTGTATTTATGTTATTACCTTTACCCCTCTAACCAACTACTTAGACTTTCATAGCAACTACTGCCTCTGCAGGAATTATTTTATTAAGTCAGCAAAATTGTGCTATATATTCTTACATTCAAACTAGAAAGCGTTTAGCGATTAATTTCGTACGATTTTACTGTTTATATCTTTCGTTAAGTACGGATTTAAGGCCATAAGCCGAGGAAACAGTATTATTATTAGCAAATTTTCACTGATTATTTTATATTTTAGTGGTTTATGTATGGTACTGCCATAAAGCTACGTGGGGAGATTGGCTCTCAGCTACTACCTCCTACAATTTTGCATATTGTTTGGTTAACCCGAATTTTGAATTTTACACCTTATTATTGACCTTGTGGTCACATGTTGAAGTGCAGCTGTACTTGAACGTTCATTTGGCTATATAATTTTCTCTGTGTGAGCCCTATTGCTCAACATAATTGTCTGTGCTTAGAGCCTTATCGTGTATATACTTGGGTACAGTTTGTCCCAAGTTTTTGTTAATTTTAATAGGTGAATTGTAGATATAAGGTTACCACGAGTAAATTTTGAGATTTTTTAAATGTTATAGCTAACGCTATATTCATGGTTTCACGTCCTAGGTTAGTTGGTATTATAGTTTAGTAACAGAATTTTTCTGAGGGTTGAGATTATACTATAGAGTATATGGTGCTTAGTGTTAAACAATTTGAAATTATATATAGCTACTAGGTTGTTACTTTCATAGTAGTGTTTTTACTTTGTACTGTACATTTTGCAGTGTAACTCTGTGCTCTAGTAAAGTTAACCGTAAGGTAGGGTAGTAACCCTACCTTACGGTTAACTTTTGCCTAAATTTTAATTTAATTTGAAAATTTAAAGCTGAATTACTAGTAAGTAATTCAGCTTTCAATTTTCAAATTAAATTAAAATTTAGGCATCAAAATTTACAGTGTGTGCAGTATCTCTAGCAAAATATATCGGTAGGAAGTTTGCTTCCGTTGGTCTATCCTGTCGAGAAATTGTTTTATTTTACCTCGACTATTTTGTTTTGCTATAAATATTCGATATCTGCATTCAAGATTTTAGCCTTCAAGTTACTATCTCATGTCATACCGAGTGACAGTTCTAAATGATTTTTTTAAGGACTAGCCAAAAGTTTTTTTAACAACTGTAATTTAAATCCTGTCCTTTCTGTCGCACGACGCGACGCTCGAACAGCTGAAATTATAAGTTTCGAATCGCGTGATTTAGCTGGATACTCTTTTGAATTAATTGTTGCCAGGCTTAACTTTACTGGGGTTTGTTTATTATAGTCCAGTTAAAATTGGGAAATTTTTTATGGTCTCCCTTGTGTAGAAAATTGTTTAGCGCTAGAGTCATCGATTGTTACTGAGTTTAATGATAAGTGGTACTAACTTTTTAGCTTTATCGTGTATGTTATAGATTTAATTGGTTTCAACATTAATCATATTGTCGTTACTAACCTAACTAAATTTTAAATTCCCTATTAAATTATTGTTATTTTATTTCCTTGTTTCTCTGGTATGTGTGCTGTATCTTATCTTCCTTTCTGACCTTTTTACAAGGTCTGGCGCCCAAAGCTTGAAATTTTGCAAACTAAAAACTCAAAATTTTTACAAAAAAAAGTTTTTTATTTTTTGATAAAAAAAATTTTTTGATTTTTTTAAATTTTTTTGAGAAACCTCGACTAATTCACTCTTGGCCGCCTTAGCGTTATTGTCGTTTACGCTTACCCATGGCCCTTGGCCTCCTAAAAAAACTGGCTAGCCGAGCCTAATTTGTTTTGGGTTATAGAGTATTACCTTTGTGTGTTCGAACACTTTAAGTCACCAGACAAATTAGTTTGTGTCGTACGGAGAATATACTTGTCTTATACTATGAATTGATTTGTAAGTGATAATGTCAGTTTGGGCGTATCCCATTTAATTTTATAGTAAAACTTCATAGCCAAGAACTCAACCACTTAAAAATATATTAAAATATTCCCCAGCCGACTAGGAAACATTATAATATATACAGGGTGGGGCAAGAGTGCGCCGGAATTCGAGATCTCGGGTTCTACGATAGCTAGAATTAAAAAAAAATACAAGTAAACTAGATAAAGAAGTCGAAATTATTTTCGAATATAAAGGGCGAGCAAAGACGAAATTACAGGATCAAGTGCCTTTTTTAAATGGAATGTTATGTATATCAGTACATTTTTGAAGCCTCTTTCTAGACTCTATCCATTCCTATATTATTATTGACTATCTCCCAGTCACTTGGATGTAATGAATTTTTTTTTGAAATGATGCCATCTGCAGATGCATATTTAAAAAATCACCAAAGTCACAATTATGGGTTTTAAGAGAAACTTATGTAAATGCTAGTTACGAGACATTTAATTAATGTTTTTGAATCACTTTTACTTCCTAAAAATGTACAGGGTGGTCAAAAATTATTTTTCAATGAAGAATTTTTTTAAATTGAATTTTCTCAATTTTTTCAAAGATGTGAAGTAGAACTAAAAACGAACATTTTTTTTATTCTTCCCTATGGCTAATTGCATCCATTTTCGTCTTATTGAGCAATGAGTGCAAAATTCAAGAATAAACAAAAAATAATTCATTAGAAAAAATTATAATAAGTGCTCCACATGTTGCCCATTTTAATTGACACGTCTTTATGCAATTTTGAAATGAGGTCATTTAATGGGACCATTTCTTCCAATCCATTGAAGTGGATAAATAGTATTGCACTGGTTCCTTACTGTAATGTTTTTTTTGTATTTTTTTTTGCTCAATTTGGTATAAATTGTCTTGTACAAATGAACATTTATCGCAATTATTAATCGTCAGTTATCATTTTACTCCAGTCAATAAAGGAGGTGTACAGTGCGTGAGCGATTACTTTAGAAAGTGGTTCAGGGTGTTTAGGGAGTGAACATACCGAAAGTTCTGACGTCTAGGAGGTGAGTCGGAGGAGGGGGGAGGGCCAAAGAAAGTCCCACTTTTGGTTTTTTCGCTTACATCTCTAAAATGGTGTGTCAGAGGGAAAAATCTTTTTTCTTATGCAAAATAAAAGCTCATAAAATTCTCTACAACTTTTATCTTATATACTTTTTTCAAATTCGCAACCGTTTTTGAGCTACACGCTCCGGAAAAGTGAAAATTTTCGAATAACAGATTTTTATCTGAAAAATAGAAAATTGTATTTCAAAGATGATAAAAAAAAGTAGGAACTCCGGTGCTTGTAATTGGCACCAGGGTGTCTCCTACATGTTTCCACCCCCACTCTTGAGGGGGCAGCTTATTCCCGAGGCACTGCTGCACTTGGTGGTAGGTGCGCCGGGAATGCTGTTTAGCTGCACTCTCAGTTGGTGGGAGGGAGTTGATGTCAGGCTTAATATTGCCACTGACCCCTCATTAACAACTGGAAGTGGTACTGGTTGAGGAATGTCTGTCTTGCTGGTGCCCCATACCATTTGAGGAAGCAAATCTTCCCAGCCTCTTCAATCTCGCCTTGAGTGGGGGAGGGGTTGTAAAAGATCACTGCCACTTCCTTGATGTTTTCTGACTTAAGTACAATTTTGAAAAGTCCACCTTGCTTTTCCTTAAAGTTGAAGAGGTAAAAAATCTTTTTTTCGAAAATTTTCACTTTCGAAGCGTGTAGCTCGAAAACGGTTGCGAATTCAAAAAAAGTATATAGAATGAAAGTTGTAGAGAATTTAATGAGCTTTCATTTTGTATAAGAAAATTTTTCCCTCCGATGCACCATTTTAGAGATCTAAGCGAAAAAACCAAAAGTGGGACTTTCTTTGGCCCCTCCTCCGGCTCACCTCCTAGACGTCAGGACTTTCAGTATGTTCACTCCCTAAACACCCTGAAGAACTTTCTAAAGTAATCGCTTAGGTCCCTGCTCACGCACTCTACACCACCCTTTAGGTCACTTGTTGACTGGACTATTTGTATTAAATTTAAAATATTTCGAGTTTTACAAAATGAATTTTAATAAAGCGAAACTGGTAGACATGGCTTTTGTTTTGGGGGAGTCGGACAAAAATAGTTTACTTGTCAGTAGAATTTATAAGTAAAAGGTATCCTGAAAGAAGGATTACTGATGTTGGCAGCTTCCAAAATCTTCTCGATAGATTTGTGGAAACTGGAAATGTCGAATATAAAAAAAGTGAAAGAATAAAACGTGTTGTGAATGAAGAAAATGCGTTTTCTGTGGCGCTGGCAACGGTTGAAAATCCTCATATTACTAAGAGAGGAGTGTGCTCATTAGTAGGAATATCAAATTCAAATGCACTGTAACATGTATAATGCTCCTTTTTTAAAAAATATATTTAGGAATATGTTGACCCACATTTTCTAATAAATCAAATATTTTTTTTGTTAGAATAAAACTAAAATTACAAATGAAATTTTGTTTAATAGTTCCATCATTTTAAATTTCTATAAAGAGCAAAACACCAATACGCTAACGTGTATAGCTAGTCATCTACGTAACAGGTTTACTTGTTAACATATTTATTTACTCAAACACACATATGATCATAAATAAATAAACAACAATCTTCTAAGTAGATTACTTAATAATCTAATAAATTAAAGTATTGGTATATTTAACATTAATAATTGTAACAATTTATCGCTTGAATAAATTAAATACACGGAATGTTTTGTCGTTCTCTTGAACATAATTTCCGGTAGAAGGTTACTTCCTCCCTGCTGGCGATTTGCTAGTCACTTGCTTCGAGTCTAAGTCCAGTGTAAGGTGCGTTGACCTTTCGTCTTCACCTTAGTACCTTTTTATTTTACCAATAAAGATCGGTAATTCATCTGATTATTAATGTGAGGAAAACTCCTTTCATCTTATTCCTGTTTGTCTACATTTATGGTCGAGCCAAAGAAACGTTTCGTTAATTATTAACCTCATGGTTATAAATTTCAAGATGGCCGGAAATATTTCCGTAAGTACTTTAAAAATTATCCTTTTGTATCAAGGTTTCATTCGTAAAATATTGTTTATTATATTGTTTTTTTCGACTTGTAGGATCCTCCTAATTCTGGAGTATCTTCTTATTTTTGGATTATGATTTAATTTCACATCACATTCAACGTCTTAAAATTAATTAAAAATTTCACTTTGTCAATGGTTTATGGTTGAAGCTAAACTTTACTTAATACTCATATCTACTCAATGGTCATTACATGATTTACCCACAACTTTAATAGAAGTTCTACCTTTTTCTGGAATGGAGATGTACGTTCGCCATCTTATTTAGCAGCCCGTTTTTTTTTAACTTGATGTTTCTAGCTGCAATCGTTTCCTGTTTGGATAAGAACCAAGCCTAATATTCTCGTCATCGTTTGTACCTATATTCTTCAAAGAAAACTATGGATCTTCCAAGTTAAGTGTTTAATTTAAGTAAAATTCTTGCAATCTAACTATTATTTTTTTTTGCACAGAACAATTGAAATTTTACAATTTTTATCATTACGGATAAAATATTACATAACATATTGAAATGACATTTGTTTTTCTTAAATAAGAGAGTTTCCGAACTTCACACGTTCGTGTAATAATTGAATAACTTTTCTTAGGGGTTTTATAATTAAATATAAATTATTAAGGTACAACTGTACAAGGTTTGGTGATCACCAAATTTTATTACCGCTTCGCTTTAATATACATGTTGTGATACACCGGGGTAAATTATTGATATAGATGGTATAACTTGTAAAATCTAGTTTGAACAACTTCTAATAAAAGAAGAATTTCTTGTTAAATATTTTCAGATAAATTTTGGGTAGACTAACTACTATAATTTTATATAAACAATTTTTTTTAAATATAGCTTATAAATATTTTCCATATTTGTATGTACATTTTAATCTAGATGTTATTTTGTTATCAATACATTCCACTCTGATAATATTTTTTATTAATATCCTATAGGTAAATAGTCAACATTCAATAAAAAAAATAAAATTATTGATAATCGGCCAAGGTAGTGCTACAGCACCAGGAATTATCTAATAACGATGTCCAAAGGCGTCTACAGTTTTGTAATGGGGCCAGGGAAAAAATGCAAGATGTCACATTCTTTCGTAATGTTTTAAATATTCATATAAATTATATTTATATGTGAGGCAACTTTTCATAAAAATGGATTTGTTAATAGGCACACTTTCCATTATTTTGCTTCGGAAAATCCTCACTTTTTTAGGCAAGTTGATAAGCAGCACAGGTGATCTATAAACGTTTGGGGAGGAATTATTAGAGAACATGTAACAGGGCCACATTTTTTTAATGGTACATTAACTGGAGCTATTTTTTTTCATTTTCTTAAAAATTATCTGCTACAATTATTGGTGAATCTTCCTGAAAGGATACGAAATGGGGTATGGTTTCAGCAAGATGGTTCTCCACCACATTATTTAAATGCAGTTAGAGGCCACTTAAATAATACCTACCCTCTTCAATGGATTGGAAAAAATGGACCCAATAAATGGCCTGCTTGATCCCCACATCTTACAAAAATGGATTTCTTCTTATAGGGATATGTGAAGGAAATTGTTTATAAAGACACACCAACAACAGTACAAAATATGAAGGAAAGGATAATAACTCCTTTTAGATCTATCACACCGGCAATTTTAGGAAGAGTAGAAACCTCATTTCAAACGCGCATAGAGATGTGTGTCGATCAAAATGGGCAAAATGAGCACTTATTATAATTTTTTCTAATGAATTATTTGAAGAAAACTCTATTCTTAAAGTTAATTCTCGGATGTTGTACTTATTGCTCAATAAAACGAAAATGGTGGCAATTAGCCATAGGGAAGTATTTACAGAAAATGTTCGCTTTTCATTTCCTCATCACATCGTCGAAAAATACGCAGGGTGTTCCATTTGAAAAAATTGAGAAAATTCAATTCAAAAAGTTCTTAATTGAAAAATCATTTTTGGCCACCCTGTACATTTTTAGGAAGTAAAAATGATTCAAAAACATTAATTAGATGTCATAACTAGCATTCACATAAGTTTCTCTTAAAACCCATAATTGTTACTTTGGTGCATTTCAATATGCATCTGCAGATGGTATTATTCCACCAAAAAAATTCATTACATCCAAGTGGTTGGGAGATAGTCAATAATAATACAGGAATGAATAGAGTCTAGAAAGAGGCTTCAAAAAGGTACTGATATACATAACATTCAATTAAAAAAAAAGGTACTTGATCCTGTATTTTTTTGTTTTAATTTCTAACTATCGTAGAACCCGAGATATCGAAGTCCAGCGCACTATTGCCTCACCCTGATAAGTGGGTTTCTAGGCATTGATGGAAATTTTAGTTTGCTATACTCAATGTATATTAGATTAATAATTGCATTCTATGCGACCACAATACCAATTACTTATTTGATATACCTGGTGAAATAGAAACTTCCTATTTTTCCTTATGTAATAAACGATTTTAATATAATTTGTTCAATGTTTATATTGCCCATAAAAACAATTGAATATATCAATTAAAACATTTTTATCGCTTCCGGTTCGACTGAAAATAAAATGAAATCAGCCGGGTATATCTTTACATTTTTTCAATCTATATACAGTGTGTATAGTGGCGGGCTGGGCATAGGGAGTTAGAATTGCAACATCGCGTGTGCCAGCTGGCTGAAATGAAATAACTGAGAACGGGGATGCTTCAGTGGTCTAGCGCCGACTCTTTAATCTATGCCGCCGACGGGCGAGTGGTTGTCATATCTCTCGCGCTACGTGGAAGTACATGCCCAGTCCGCAATTACACGCAGTGTATAAAAAAGCACCGGAACATTAAGTTTGAATTTTCAACAATTCTTAATATTAAACATCATTAGCTTCTACACAGTAAAATACTCGTGACTTTTAAACTTTAACAATAGGCTCGTTATCAGATAATCCTGAAATGACTATGTATCAAATTTCATGTAAATAATAATATTCGTAAAATTTAAAGGATCGGATTCACGGAAATACAACACTATTTTAATTATTTTATGTGTCGTAAAAAATTGTGGGTACAACGGACCACCGCACAATGGTACGAATCGTAATTTTACCGTTCAAAATTGTCTAGAGCACTTGTTTCGAAACCGAATGGGATTTTTTTTTTTTAATACTCATTAATACATTTCCAAAAAACGTAAGAGAGCCGATTTTTGAATTATGGTAAACAAAATTATTGAGCTTAGCCAAAATGGCCATTTTTTATTTAAATCTTAATAAAAATTACAAAAAAAATAAATATTAATATAATCTACTTAAGGTTATGTTCAAAATTAATGAAGGACTGAATCGCATATTTGTGATATGAATCCACGATCTTCAATTTCTTCCTGGAACTTAAAATTTTGTTTATTTTAACTTAAAAGTACTTATCAGAAATATTCAAAACTTCTCGGCACAAACTTTAACAAAAATATTTCATCTTTCATCATTTTTAGCATTTTATAGCCGTCATTGATTCCTCAATCTTGTAGGTTGGTTTATGACAATTTGGATATCAGATTTGTAATCAGCAACCTCAAAACCCTCCGAGTAACAAGATTTATGCAAACTGGAAAGGAAATTATGATTCGCCATATTGGATCTGCCATCTTGAATTTCTTCCTGGAACTTAAAATTTAATATATTTTAGCTTAAAAATTTATCAGAAGTATTCAACAAAACTTCTCGGCATAAACTTTAACAAAAATATTTCATTTTTCATCATTTTTTAGCATTTTATAGCCGCCATTGATTCCGTCATCTTGCAGGTTGATTGATAGATATCAGATTCGTAATCAGCGACCTCAAAATCCCCCGAGTAACAAGATTTATGTAAATTGGATAAGAAATTGAGATTCGCCATATTGGATCCGCCACCTTGAATTTCTTCCTGGAACTTAAAATTGAATCTATTTTAACTTAGAAGTACTTATTAGAAATATTTAAAACTTCTCGGCATAAACTTTAACAAAAATATTTAATTTTTCTTCATTTTTTAGCGTTTTATAGCCGCCATCGATCCCGTCATCTTGTAGATTGGTTTATGACAATTTGGGTATCAGATTCGTAATCAACGACCGCAAAAATCCTCGAGTAACAAGATTTATGTATATTTGATGAGAAAAAAGTTTTTTTTGTAAGTTCTATTAAGATTTAAATAAAAAATGGCCATTTTGGCTAAACTCAATAATCTTGCAGGTTGATTGATGACAATTTGGATATCAGATTCGTAATCAGCGACCTCAAAATCCCCCAAGTAACAAGATTTATGTAAATTGGATAAGAAATTAAGATTCGCCATATTGGATCCGCCACCTTGAATTTCTTCCTGGAACTTAAAATTTAATCTATTTTAACTTAGAAGTACTTATTAGAAATATTTAAAACTTCTCGGCATAAACTTTAACAAAAATATTTAATTTTTCTTCATTTTTTAGCGTTTTATAGCCGCCATCGATCCCGTCGTCTTGCAGATTGGTTTATGACAATTTGGGTACCAGATTCGTAATCAGCGACCGCAAAAATCCTCTAGTAACAAGATTTATGTAAATTTGATAAGAAAAAATTTTTTTTTTGTAAGTTCTATTAAGATATAAATAAAAAATGGCTATTTTGGCTAAGCTCAATAATTTTGGTTAGCATAATTCAAAAATCGGCTCTCTTACCTTTTTGTAAAAATAACGAGTATATATATATAAAAAAAAAATATCCCAATCGATTGCGAAACAAGTGCTCTAGATAATTTTGAACGAAAAAATCAAGATTCGTACCACTGTGCACCGGGGACTTTGCAGACGTTATTTAAAACAACGAAATTAAAACATTAACGTATTCTAAAAGCACTGGACTACTAGTGAAGTTTATCAAGAATATTAGAAATTGCCTGAAGCCAGATTTTCAAAAATGCTGAAATACGCAACTTTCCTTGTGGGTTTTTAAATATGTAAACAATTATATTCTAAGGCGTTAATTTTACATCATGCGCAGCTAATGTGCCTCGTTTCCGCAAAATTACCTTTCTCTTAAGTAAACTTGAATTTTTTTCCTGCGAAATGTATTTACATCATAAAATATTTTTAAGCAAATTACGCCTCGCTGAGTTTCTGTGCACAACAGACTTCCCTAGTGACCTTTAAATAGAAAGGATTCGAGTTTTTCTCCACCAAAGCCCATCCGCTAGTTAATCACTTCCATGCTTAATATTCTTTTGTACCTGTACTTATATTTTTATATTTATATTTTATATATCTAATTCCATATTCAAGTAAATATATTGGATATTTTATATTTTGACTCCTCGTGTTAGAGTATCAGGCAATTCCATGCATTTTACTTTACAAATTCAGTCAGAAATTCACAGTCTTAATTACACCCGAGAAATTTCGATATCCCTAACTTGGCGAATAATATTAAGAAATTAAATTCTGCCGGATCCTGATGATATTATTTCGAACCTCAGTAAAGTAAATGTAGAACAGTCAGTCTGTTATTTGACCCACGAATAATTCCTGTAAGAGACTTTCTTTTTTTATACTATATCATTAATTTATTTTTCTCTGTTTCTCTGTTTCTCTGTTTCTCATTGGGATGCTCTGCCACATGTATTTTCTTCTAAACAATGTTGTGAAATCTACAAAATAATACAATTAACCAGTATTTTACTGGAAAATCACCTCTACGCCTGTAACTTTTACGTCAAAGGATCAATTGGATGGTGTTTTTTGACAAATAATGAATAAGAACAAAAATATAAAAATGACGTATTTTGCTGACGTTTCATTAATTGATGTTTTCCGAAAAAATATCATGTCCGCTGTGAACTCCATGTTGAAAAAATGACAATCAAAGTAGGTTTTCTCAATTATATCATTTTCTCTTAGTTCTACCTAAAATTCTAAGCTAAAATTAGATGAGCAAAAATTGGAAAAAATATTTTTTTAGTA
This sequence comes from Rutpela maculata, assembly GCA_936432065.2. NCBI lineage: Eukaryota > Metazoa > Arthropoda > Insecta > Coleoptera > Cerambycidae > Rutpela > Rutpela maculata. The sequence goes on from OW386291.2 coordinate 102,501,552, forward strand.
AAAAATATTTGAGAATATGTCGAAGTAGCAGTCATAACTTAATTACGTGAAAAAAAAAATTCAAATTCCATCGGAATTGCATTAAAATTGGTAGTTAGGGGTTTTAAAAGTAGCTGATAACGAATCTGACGTAAAAAGTAAAGAATTCAATATCCAATCACTGTCCTCATTTATTGTAACACTCATATCTTCTGAGAATAATTCAGACAGTTTTACTGATGGTTTCGGAATATCGTCAAGAAACCTTGTACATGATAAATACATGTATAAGTAACAGAAAACTAACTAACTTAGTTCTCTGTTACTTATACATGAATTTATTTATCATATGCAAGGTTTTTTGACGATATTCCGAAACCATCAGTAAAACTGTTTGCATTACTCGCAGAAGATATGAGTGTTACAGTAAATGAGGACAGTGATGAAGACGACTAATATTATCCTATATCACCAGCATAACATGTCTTTTATTATGTATTCTTATTAATAAACACATAATTTTTGTATGTATTACCATTTCGATGGGGTCTTGTAGAACATATAAATGTATTGTGAAAAATGCATCTCGTTATTTCAAAAAAATACGTAGACTGCTCCAAAAAATTTTCAGTACGTGTAATCCAAGCAGTTGTAGTTTATTTAAATATTTATTAATATACCGAGCTTCTAAACAATTTATACTCTTTATCTTTATTTGTTGTAATTAGTACGAAAGTTAATACATTATTATTTAGTGTTTCCCTGGTGTTATAATTTCTGAACCCACGATACAGGGTGTTTAATAAGGGGGGTATAAATACGTAACATTATCTTTGCCAATTTGACTACGATATGTTATAGCTTATTGTACGGTGCATAATTAATAAAAAGATGGTGGTGGTCGCTAACGTCTAAGTACGTATTTAAATTTTTCAAAAAATTCAAAAGCATCAATTTTTTTTTCTTCATGAAAAGATTTCCTGAAAATATCATTAATAAATTGTCTTGAGTAGATTTACAATATATGTGAAATACAAACAAATTGGTTCACTTCATTAAGAAAAAAAGAAATTTTTCGGATTTTCGAAAAAAAAATGTCTCCCAAATATGAAGTTTTTGAGGTCAAAACTTTTTGTGGTAGTACCTTACGCAAAGATATATCACTGGAAGGAACTACACGCAAAAAGTTTGGAAAGACACTTATCTTAACCTGCCATGGCCTTTGATACATAGTGATTTCAGGATTCTCTGATGAAAAGCTTAATGCCAAAGATTAGAAAGTCTTAATGTACTTAATGACTGATATTTTAATTCTTCTGCATTCAATTCTTTTTGGAGGTGGTTGATTTTTTTTCAAAATTTTTTTATTTGAATTATTTCTCCATTATTAATATCTCATGATTTTCAGCCTTCAGATTTATGCTTTAGCCTTTATAGATTCATGACTGCCTTTTCAAGGTATTTGTCAAGCCTTCAATAAAACTCTCTAGGTAGTAGTACCTTACGCAAAGATACATCACTGGAAGGAGCTACACGCAAAAAGGTTGGAAAGACACTTAGCTTAACCTGCCATGGCTTTTGATACACAGTGATTTCAGGATTCTCTGACGAAAAGCTTAATGCTAAAGATTAGAAAGTCTTAATGTATTTAATGACTGAGATTTTAATTCTTCTGCATTCAATTCTTTTTGAAGGCGGTTGAATTTTTTTTTCAAAATTTTGTTATTTGAACTATTTCTCTATTATTAATATCTCACGATCTTCAACCTTCAGATTTATGCTTTAGCCTTTATAGATTTATGACTGCCTTTTCAAGGTATTTGTCAAGCCTTCAATAAAACTCTCTAGTTGTAAATTCCAACTTAAGAGCATCGAGTTTTATTGAAGAATTTAGGAAATGCTGTGGTTCTATAATCGCTTTATAAAAATACCGTGGTGTAATTTTTAATGCACTTAGGCCTGCACTTCCTCGAGCTACACAGCTCATCCCTAACTCACCGACAATCTGGATGGCAAGATATCAATTGACATTCTGTGTACCGGCAGCCAGTCCCAACTAAAAATACCCCAAAGTTTCCGAACAGACAGATGACTACCCCCGGGGATGACAAACTGGCGAAGAAAGAAGGTCAAGACAGAAGAGCGCCAGAAGAGGCTTTAGCCAGCAAGGTCCATCTGCTAGGACTAGGAGAGGTGGGCCGAAATCCTCATCATCGCTCACATTTATGAGTGAGGTTGTTGAAAATTAAGCTCGCCCACCAATCCAGGTCTGCTGCGATGCATAAGGGTAAAGAGCAACGGACCTGGTCATACGAGATCGTCATCATTGCCAGAGTATATTGGCGGCAGTAAATTGTATAGAACAGTGTCACGACCACCCGTTCTGATAGTGGCAACAAGGTACCACTTGGTTTTTGGGGAGGTTTTAGGTTGTCAAGGAAATTATTCAAGTCAAATAAAAATAGTTTCATTTAATAACAATTCACTTTGGGTAGTAAGTGGGCAAAAATCCATGAAACAAAACCATAAAATATAAAAGATCTTACCTATGCACATCATATAGGAGAGGTGTCAACTCAACACCGACCAAAGAGCGATGTTGTCTACTACCAATGAAATTTATACTGGACTCCCAACTAGACTCCGGACTAGACTCCCCCTTACAATGGACTGCCGAATATTTATATTCTTAATAAATGCCTTTTTTTATCTATTTATTCAAAGTCTGCCTATTTCCGCTACTAGGGCCTATCACCGACGCCAGGAGACGAGCTACCTCCAACGGAAATTTTGCCGAACCTCTTCTCTTTCAAAGAGTAGGGATATTTTACTTGCCTAACATTTAATAGACAAGGAACCGCCTGCTTTACATCCCCTATATGTTTAAAATTGTAAACGTAACATAAAATAAACGAAAAACCAGACAGGAAAAGAATTTAAGTCATTTAGTTATTAATAACATGTTAAAGTGAACTTATAGTTTAAACATTCTAGAAATGCACTTTTAAAGTTAACATGTGAAAGAACCTCTCATATATTACATTTAGTCGACTATTTAAGCAATATATTTTACAAAAAACTGCACTTTTTGCGAAGAACACCAAACTTGCTATGCATCATATCCAGCCTATTGTCAAAGTTTAGGAAGGGGAGCCACCTGAAACCTATCCCCATAACAAAATGGCGATCATGTTTTCCAAAATGGCCCCCATAAAATTTAATTTTTTAAAATTATTTTTATATAATATATAGATATGTTCAATTATACGTTCTTAGGGACGCTGAATTAAAAGAAAAGGCTCTGAAACGTTCTCAGAAGTCCATAGGACGAAATATCCAACATAGCGACCAAAGTGGCCGTCACAAAATTTAAGCTTTATATTTTAGTAACCCTTGAATACTAACCGTCGTAAATTTGACAAATACAATTTTGAAAAATGGCGGTAGTCTTAAAATGATTATATCAACTAGGCCGTGGCTAACTGCTGTTCCTACCTCACCCAAAACTAACCAATAGAAATTGCCAATTGATGCTAGATTTCTCCTGACGTACTTTATAAGCAAATACTATTTTGATTCCTCCAACTAACGTCGTCATTTTGATCAATGATAAGTAGTAAGCGTCAACTTTTATCTGTCAGTTTGATAAATGATTAATCGTAAGAATCTTTTTTTTAAGTCTGTATGACCAATGGTTATAACGTGTAGTATGTTTATTTGTTTAATTTCTCTAAACCTTTATACATTATTTCTAAAACTGCGATATTCACTGTGTCTATAATTTTAGATACTTCACATTTTTTCTTTATTTCGACGTTTGCCGAAAGGGAAAAGCACTAGGCAGACTCTGCAGAGTGACGTACACCTCTTTCAGTGATGTCTTACTGTTGTATGAATAGAAAACATGACAGGCAAAGTTCCTTCAAGTATGAAAACAGTCCCTATCCTCCAAGTCTATCTTCTGCTGGTCACATTTAACATGCAATTTGAAAGGCAGATTTACTTGATCCTCTCGAAGACATGGTGAATGAAGATGATCGTAGATTTCTAGTTACATGTGATGCCATGCTGCTCTCATTCAATCAATTCAGCCACGTGGGTCGCGTACCTTTGGAGAGTACTGCGTTTGAGAATTCCATCAGAGCATTATGGTACGTATCCAGAGCGTCTCTGCTACAAGGCTTGATATGGTTTGTGACATATTCAGTCCGGAAAGCCTAAAAACAGTTTACGTAATGCTAGAGTTGAAGTTTGGTCAGAAACAGAGAGACATTCCTGCTCACACCATTGCCCTGGCGCTTCAGAACTGGTTCAGAGAAATCAGTCGCTCCGAGGGGCTTCCACACGTTCATAGAATGTGAATATTTCAGTATTTGTTTACCATGGAAACTCAGTGCCTGGAACACATGAGAGTACTACGATGAAGCTATTTCTGCTTTTAGTGCAATTTCAAGTCCATTTCCAGAACTGCAAAAGGATGTGCTCCATTGGCTAGAACAAATTGTAGTTTGCAAGTACCACAAAAAACCTTTTGGCATGGCACAGGATAAGGCGAGACATATTCTTTTCCGAGAAGAAAACTATTCGATAGAATCTTGCAACATTAGAAACACTCCGACAGCATATTTGCGAGCTGTTTATCAGGGCGGCCATATTTAAGGTCAGTGGATGAATCCACGACATTCCCTGTCCAGATAATTGAGGATGGACGAAAGATGATTGAAATTGGCTAGTGAAGTGGACATCTCTTCCCACGATATGGTAGGGCTATCGTGATCTTGTAAAGTGCAGATATAAAGCAGAGTGCTCATCAAGTTCAAACTGTAGCTGTAGACGCTCCCTATAGAATGTGTACCTCTCATGTATGTCAATTGCTCCAATAAAGCGGTGCGTGAAGTATTTGGGCAGGAGACTGACATTCAATACGCACGTAAACGAGACGATACGAAAGGTCTACTCCATGTCCAGGAGTCTGTATCCGCTCCTGGCACGGGGTAGTGGACTAAACAGGACCAATAAGAAATTGTTGTATGCGTTGGTGGTGATCAGGCCGTCTACCACATACGCGGCGCCGGTGTGGTTCAGCATCCCGGCCACGACAATGCGAAAACTAAAAGTACTAGAATGCAATTTTATGCGCCTCATTTCAGCCTCTGATAGTACACCTCCCTCAGACATCTCTATGCACGTTGCCACGACATAACTCCACTAGCGGACTTCGTCCAAGAAACATCGCAAAAATTCTATCAATTCAAACTGGGCGACAGTCCGCTAACCCGAGACATTACACGAATCAGACAGCATAATGCCATACTTTTCAACTTGAAACACCCATACCAGGCGTTGCCTATCTTTCGGCAACCTCCCTAGCCAAATCTTTCCTATACCAAAATTTCTATTTCACCATATTTTACCTATCACCACCTTTTACTCTCAAACCCCTTCTCTATTCCCTTTATTAGTCACCTTTTTGTTAATTTTGTTAATTTCTGTTCTTTTGTCCCTTTTTGTTCTCTTTCAAAATCCCCTCTCGACCAATAACTTCTTGTAAATCAAACTTTTTAAATCACAACTTCCTCTCAACCCTATCTTTCCGAAGGCAGGCAGACCATCTAAGAATACTGCCATTGGCTCGAACGGATTTTTTCATTAAGTCTTTTCCCGTATCAATAATCCAATTTTTAAAACTGTGCGCGTGTGCTGTGCAAACTAAAACCTTAGTGTAATTTTTAAGTGTTTTTAAAACTCATTTTAGTTATAGTTCGCCAAATTGTTAGATTTAAGTTTTTTGTTCCAAAGAACAAGAGTTCTAACCTTATACTTCTTCATTTATCGTTTAAGCTGGAGTTAAACCCGTTTCACCCGCCTACCCATCCACCACGACGTTGCGCGCCGTGGTGGTGTGGTCGGCTCTGAATCGGAATTTGATTTGCACTTTGTATAATTAATTATAATAAAACCTTTTTGAATTTAATTGAAATTGTATGTCAATTGCAAACAATTCACCAACATGATTACGTAGGTTCTTCATTTTCGATCTGAAACAAATCATTGTATTTTCAAAATTTTTGTAGCGTTTCTTAAAAAAACATTTATCTTTCATTTACTACATCCTCTGATTGGGAGTCAACTATTACCTTCATCAAGCAAGTTAAAATTTTTAGAAAAACACTAAATAATATTTATCAGGCGAAAAAAAAAAGAACACAATCATATTACAATTTTTACACTGTTTCCATGGTGGCCGCCATGCGGGATATTTCGTCCCATGGTATTAAGCTAGCATCAATGTTCGAACAGCTAATACACGTACCTACTTATTTACTGAGATAGTGAATTTTTATAATGCTAGTAATATATATGATTATTAAATTGAAGTAAACGAGTGTTGTGCATTCGAAAAAACGTGATTTGACGGGAGTTCAGGCACATCAATCTAAGTCCAAATAATGGTAAGTAGTCTGGTTATTCATTTTCGGCAGTTATCATTTCAATAACTGCGGTAGTTTTGAGAAATCGTGGAATAGTATCGAGGGGTAGATCCAGTTTTCGGAGCCATCTATCGGAGAAACTGTCCATAATTTGAAGTTTTGCCAAAGGAACTTATTGTTCAGAATCGGTTGAACTACAACATATCAAAAATTCATCAAATTTGACAGGCCACCAATTTTCTTATAAAACGTGCGGTGTCCTTTGAAATGGTTTTTGAAATGTCTTAAAAAATTTTCATTTTTTCAAATTAATTAAAAGACCAAAGAAGATAGGTACATAAAAAATGCTACAGTACAAATATTTAGGTTTTTATTACTGAAAATTTTGGTTTTCTTTTTATTTCTCTAGGATAAAAATTAATTAAGATATCACCGTTATAAGTTCGCATTTGAGTGCGTTGACCACCTTCCCCGAGACCTTTAAACTCAAAAATCACAAAAATGAAAGGTTCAAGGAAGTTCAACTTTACAAGCCTTGTATCACTTAAAGTTCCCTGTAAAATGATTTTTTGAGCGATTGAATAGCTTAAAAATTAAGAAAGGAAGGAAGCAAGTTAAACCAATCATAGCGCATCTGCTCGAGAAACGCTGATAAGTTTTCGACACGGCTCAATTTTATTAACTGTATCTCTATAGCAGCTCCGTACAATAATATTGTGCAGTACCTACCGGCTTCTAAAATTTGTACTGTAGAATTTTTTACGTATCTTCTTTAGTCTTTGAATTATTTTGGAAAAATTTTTAAGAAATTTAAAAAATCATCTCAAATTTGAATCAAACTATTTTTTAAATATAGGCATCCTAAACCGGTCAAACTTCTAGAACATATTGTTAGTACTTAAATAAAGCAAATTGTAAATGGATTACGTTCAATTTCAATTCTTGCGTTGAAGCCATCGGTTTCATTGCTGATTTTTTCTCCGAAAAAAACTGACATTCATTTTATTTTCATCATAACTTCGTTAGTTTTCATGCTGACGACTTTTACCAAAGTTCATTTTAAAGGTCTTTTCAAGTACACGTCTCATATACTTTTCTCCAAAAAATTTTCAAACAAAATTTTCAAACAATCGATTTGTTATTTCATAGGCTTTATTTTTGCTTATAATAATTCTTTTGGGAAAACGTAAAGTTTTCGAGATAAATCAACATATTCAATCAAGAATAAATCAAAAAGTATTGACTCATCGAAAAAATTTCATCGAACATTTATTGCTTAGCATTCATTCCTCTATCGATTTCTGTAGTTACTTTGACCATATAATTTCCATCCCCGAGAAGGGGTGGCATCCAACCCCAGGGTAAAAGCACACATCAGCACTATATAACTTTTGTTTATTGAGCCACTCCCTGTCCAAATTTCACGTCAATCAGTTCTATCCGAAATAATTCTGAGCGAAAAACCTTCAAACACTGAACTAAATTAACTTTTTCATGAATATCTGGAAAAAACTAAAAAAATAGATTTTTTATGTAAAAGTTGTTCTTATTGTTTAAACAACATAAATAATTATCAATTCCGACGGTGAGAAACATTTTTTAACTTAAATTTTCAATAAAAACAACTCAATGTTTTATAAATATTACGAAAAAAATTTTTTTTAATATATTTTTTTGTAAATATTGATATTATTGTTTAAACAATATAAATAATTATTTGCGCCACTTGAGATGTTTCTGATTTTGATTAGTATTAAAAAAACACACATTTAAAAAAATTGATCAAATTCGGAGCTGTCGCTGAGAATTAAGAGGTTTTGACAATTTTTAGGCTTCATTGACTCGACTATGTAGAAGATCTCGATAAACTTTTAAATAAAAAAAAACGTCAATTTCTAATCAATAAACATTTTAGTATTGGGTTTTAGCAACACAATGCAAAAAGTTTCATTAAAGTTGATTCAGAGGAACCGGATTCCTAGGTATAAATCTAACGGCACTCCACTATTGTTAGGGGGATAGGTTTTAGGTGGCTCCCCTTCCTAAACGTTGGTAATGCGTCTGGACATAATGCATGGCAAGTATGGTGTTCTCCGCAAAAAGTGCAGTTTTTCTTTCTTACTCGACCGACTAATTCCACATACTGTAAAGAGTAGTTTAAAATCATAAATTGATAATTAACCCTGAATAGGTGAAATTAGAATAGACTTTCGTCCAAGAAATCAATAGACAAATATGTTAGAATCACGCTTACGTAAATGGTAAACAGTGCAATATGCATTCGTTCAAAGTAATAGTGCAATTTCCCTCACGAAACCTCTTTATCCCGAGCTTAATTTCATAATATTTAGGTCAAAACTCTGACAAACAATGTTACGTGAATACAAAGTATATGCATATACGGAATAGGACTTGGAAGATATGAAGAATACATGACCTGGATGCCTTAAACTTGATACAACATCATGCTGCTATCAGTGCAATAAGAAATCTACATTCTCATAAAAAGTTAATTTATTTGGAAGTATACATATAGTTCCCGAGTGATCAACAGAAAACAGTCACGGGGGACTTTGATTAAATCACTATACTATCAGGCGCTGTTAAACTTTTAGTTGACTGGCAACCAATTTTTTAACCGCGTTCAAAAAATAGCTCTCATTTTAGACGTATGCTTGTCTGTATATATGTCTGTCTCTATTTTGTGATCATGATGATATATAGACTACGGTTCTGAATGATAATAATTCAAAATTTAGATGTTTAACTTATATTGGAGACTGACAACATTACGTCGTTTTTAAAGAAACAGGGTCTGAATATAGCTTATAAGACTAATAATACCTTAAGTACATACAGTATAGGCAAGTCCTGGATTAGGTATGTATAGTTTCAACGACTTAACCGACCGCATGAAACAATTACTTTTCCGCATAACTAATTTTTTTTTCTAAGGCTATGTCGAAATTCCAACCGTGAAGGAGTTACACTTTTAGAGATTGAAGTGGGAATACATGCAAAACCTATTTAATGATAACACTTGGTGTCTATTTTGAAAAGATAAAAAAGTTTCCCTCATGTTACATTTGAGAATGCAAATTTTCGACATAGCCTTAGAAAAAAAATAATGCTTTCTACACTTATTAAAATTTGACCTACATATTAACACATTATGTTAACAAATATATAGTGATAACACGATGAAAATTTGAGAGTAATCCATTGTGCCGTTTTCGAGTTAGAGAGAGTTAAGCAGAAAAATAATTGTTTTATGCGGTCGGTTAAGTCGTTGAAACTATACATATCTAATCCAGGACTTCCGATAGATAGAAAGAAGAAAGAAGATTTTTCAGGACCACATTTTTGTAAAATACAGAATTACTTACAATTTCGTAGAATTCGTCTTTCAAGCTCACTTACCTGAAAAAAGAAAAAAATAATTAATTTTATCAAATTAAACAAAATAGACTTACAAATATAGAGCTGTGGAAATGACCTTACAAACTTTAAAAGTGAGGTTTAATGGTACACTGAAAAAAGTATTTGTGTTTACGTGCTTCTTCATGTAGTTCTGTAGCCAGTGATAATGACTAGAATGTTACAGACTGAATGTAAAATTCCACCACTGTTGTAAAAATACATGCGCAATGTGTTGTGATTTTACGTATACTCTTATCATAGATTAAAGACTTTTATATTATAGTATTTCTTCAAACTGTAAACATTACGTCGCCTTTTTGATACAGGCGGGATTGGTACAGGCGGGAATTTTAAACAATTTTCAAACAAATTGCTTAGGCCATCATTAAACTAGAAAAATTCTTTGACAAAGATCTTTTATAAAAGATATTTTATGAGATAAAATATCTATGAAATTACTCATAAAGTATCTTTTATAAAAGATCTTTGTCAAATAACTTTTATAGCCTGGTGGATTTAAAATTAAATAAGTCATTTCGAGACTAGAAACTGATCATTTATTAACTCAACGGAAAATCATTACAATAAATGCATTAACATTTAAAAATACATTTAAAAAGTAACTAACGTAAGTAAAATTATTACAAAAGTATTAAGATGTTGAAGCTGCGTTGAAATATGTAAAGTGTTAAAGTAAATAATGTATCAAAATACCTGTAACACAATTAAATGATATACATTTTCACGTCCTTATTAAAATTTCTAGAAGTAGAAACACAACACGTAGAATCTATCAGTCTTTAAAATTCAATAATACCAGTCGTTTTTAGTCAGTTTCTTGGGAGCCACGTTCTTTACAAATCAATATGCATTTTCACGTCCTTGATAGAATTTTTGGAAGTAGCAACACAACACGTACACTTCTGTGCAATGAAATCCCGTTCACTTGAGAAATCAAGCAATCCAGTTTTCACTAATATTAAGTGGTGTGAATCAATCTTTTTGGAATTTAGATTTTTTATTATCATATAGGTTATAAAAAACTGACATTGATTGTGAAACGTCATAAGTAATGTATTTGAATAATGCTAATCGAGAAGAAAAACATATGTATTTTCGTTCTTTTTTACTTTTTTACACCTTTCTATGGGAATGATTTTGATTTATAACAAATGCAAAAATTGACGTTGAAAAATTCACAGATATGACTGCACATAACTGCGATTGTATTTATTGTGTAAATAATGTAACCTAATATTTTGTGCATATGTCCGTCATTACAAGACTGAAAAACTTTTTCATCGGTAAACACAACATTGTTCCAAAACTCCAACGCGAGGCGATAGACACAATTTAAACAAAACATAATGCCTCTATTAATATAGTCTTCTTGGCACTTGTACAGTTTTTCCTATCCTTCCTATCCAGTTTTCCTATCCTTCGGCTAGCTGTTGAACTCGATGCCGAAAAATTTGTCATGAACACAGTGTCTCCTACTGTTTTAAACGGATGTCGGATTTTCCTTCAAATAGCCAAGGAGTGCTTCATCTTGAACAAGATTTGAACTTCAGGATCAGCTTGAACCATCTTTTCTCTTTACGCTACCTTCCTTCTCCCACTTATTTTCTTCACACTCAACAGTACTTTTATTCAATTGATACTGGTTAGCAACTGCTCTGATAGACCATCTCTCTTCAATTTTAGAGAGAAATAAAATTTTTTCATTTTCAGTTAATTTTGGCATTGCGAAAATATGACACCGACGCTGACAAATAAATAAAAAATGATTTAATCAAGCGAAAAATGGGTGTACCGGATTTCATTGCACAGAAGTGTACAACCCATCAGTCTTTCGTTTTTAGTCAATTTCTTGGGACTCTTACGAGGGAGAGTTGGGACAAATACATGACACTAGAAAATATTTTTTGATACCGCTATTTACCACGTAAATTTAACTAATATTTGCAAGAAGTGGTCCTATATATGAAGGTATATTACTGTGTTTTTAATTTTTTAAAATTTCCAAAAATAAAAATTTTAAAAATTAATTTATGAAAATTGTCCCAACTCTCCTACATCTCCCGTACACCTTGTAGTTAGTAAATGTGCCAAATATTAGATTTTTTTTCAACTCCTCCGCCAAAATAAATAATGAATACGTAAACACTGATACATGCCTATGTTCTGTGTAGTTACGTACACCGTTTATGTAGAGCATGGACAAAAATGGATTTAACATTAGCTCCCGAGGAACCCAAAATGTAACATCAAATATTTCTTTATACTTTTTCAATGTTTATACAATGTTTATACCTCGGTTTATACCTTTATCATTTTGAAATTTAAAAATAAAAATACTTCCACATCCAGATTTTCTATCCAAGTCTCTAATAACGAAAAAAATTATATGTGGGAATAATTGTTTATGGAACTTTAGTAATATAATATTTGAAATCGTCTACTCCAAAAACTCATGAAACGATATGCCACATCGGTAGTGGGAGTAAAGATGGGAAAAGGGGGTAGTGGTGGTGGATGAAATAAAAAAAATTGAGGTCTTTGATTCTTGTACACACACTAAATCACAATTAAATTTTTTTCATCCCTTTCAATAAATGATGGGGGGTGATAATGGGGGGAGCTAATGCCAAACATTTTTTTGAGACCTCATAGTTTCTCTTGTATATACTATATACCAATTTTATGGACTGTTACCTGCTTTATTTATCCATTTACTCTCATTTACCCCCAACCCTTCAACGGAATAAGATGAAAATATAATCTAGTTCCAAATCACGTTAAAATACATACGTGTACCAAATTTCAAGTCAATATCTTAAACTGTTGCAGAGTAATCGTGGGCACAAAAAAGTTACAGACAGACAGACCGACAGACAGACCGACAGACAGACCGACAGACAGACCGACAGACAGACCGACAGACAGACCGACAGACAGACCAACAGACAGACAGCAAATTTTGTTTCGCTCAAACTTAATATCTCGACGTTTCATGACATTCTAAGCCTATTTGAATAATAAAAATTTTCAAAAAATTTTTTGTCGTTACTATACTTCCACTGCACGTAGAATCTTTTAAAATATGTTCAATATAAATAACTGTTGATGAATTAATATGTTGGCAACTCCACTGGTTTATGTTTTCTGTAACCAAAGTGAAAAAATATTAACCAGATTCAGGTGCTTAAAAATATTTCCATGCCTTTGCTAATCTCTCACATAACCCATTAAAATACTTATTGATTCTATAAGAAAAACTACAATTTAATATAAAATATATCGCGAGAAAATTTCATAATATTAATGACCTTAATACGCGCTCATCCAGGCAACAGCTTTATGGTCTGGTAGTTGCTCAACATGTGAAAATTCCCAAAGGATCTGACACAATCCTGGTATCGCGAACGTACGTTACATCTTCTCCCTAATAGCCTTGCGTTCCATTAAATTATCAATTATTAAATAGCTTTATTCGAAATGTCACATAGAATTCTATTTAATGTGCCGTTGAATCTTGCTTGCTAACGCGGCATGATTTGGAAGATCGATGCACTTAAACAACAGATAATATTATGTAAACATTTAGACAATATTAAGAAAATATATTTGTAGATGTAAAATTTATTAAAAAAATAATTTTAAAGAAATCCTTCAAAATGAATACTTGCTTTTAATACGTGATTTGTTTCTAATATTAACATACAACGATTAGATGAGCGTTTTAAATAATATTGTATTTGTAATGAATACGACATTAATTACTTCCCATACACGTAGTGAAATGGAAGTACAGTAAAATTAAATAAATATAAGTAAGAAATCAAACAAATTAAAGCCATGGATCACTATAGGGTTGATAAAATCTATTAATAACAGAAATAAACTAAATAAAGAATGGTGTAAAAACAAAAATGATATTGGGTTAGAAAATAGATGCAAAGTATATAGAAATTTAACTAACAGATTTATTAGAAAAAATTAAATTTGATTATTGTTAAAAAAAAGTTGGAGAAGCAGGTAAGAATATTAGAACAATATGGGAAATAGTTAAGGACATAGGAGATACAAATGAAGAAAGAAGGGAGATTAGTATTAGAAATGGCGATGGTATTATACTCAAAGAACATAAAAAAATAGCAGCAAACGATTTTTACACAAATATATTGGTGCGCAAATGACAAGTAAAATGAACTCAAATTAGTTAAAAAGTATGATAAAAATCAAGAAAATAGTATGTACTTCAATGTTTCTAAGAAAAGTGCTCTTCAGGAAAAGATGGAATATCAACAAATGTACTCAAATATATACATAAGTATGCTTACATTATAAATAATAGTTTCACTACAGGAATTGTTCCAGAAGCTTTTAAAGAATATACAAAGACGGCGATCTGCTTGAAATTGCAAATTATAGATCAATTTCTCTCATTTCTAACATAGCAAAGATATTTGAAAAATGCTTAAAAATAGATTACTTCAATATCTAGAAAAATTTGAACTACTGTCACCAAATCAGTATGGTTTTAGGAATAACAGAAATACAGAATTAGCAATTTACGACCTTGTAAGTAGTATAAATTAATCTTTAGATAGAAGTGAGAAATGCTTAGCTGTATTTCTAGACTTGGCCAAGACCTTTGATACCATTTCTCATAAGATATTATTAAATAGGATAGAACAAATGCGAATAAGAGGTATTGTATTGGAATTTTAAAAAACTATCTGGAAGACAAAACACAATATGTAAAAATTAATGACATCTTGAGTGAACCAAAAATTATACAAACAGGTGCACCACAGGGCACGGTGCTCGGTGCAATATTGTTTCTAATATACATCGATGAAATAACTAGAATAAATATAAACAACAAAATTATATCTTATACAGATGATACCATAATTTTTGCTCATAAACAGAAAATCAAATTTCGTGAAATTCCTCACATAAGTATATCATGAAATAATGCACACAAAAACTTAGTATGTCACATCGGTAGTGGGGGTAGCAGAGGCAAAAATAAATTGAGGAGTTTGGTCTTTGTACACACACCAAATCACTATTTTATTTTTTTTAGTCCGTTTAATAATGGGACGAGTGTGGCAATGTAGGTGACAGTGGAGGTGGTTGATACCAAAAAAAAATGTTACACCTTGCTTTTCATACATACATTAAATCCCAATTTTATGGGCTCTTACTTGCTTGCTTTACCTATCAATCCCCATTTACCCCCAACTCTTCAACGGAATGAGATTAAAATATAATCTAGTTCCAGGTATCAGCATGATACATAGGTGTATCAAATTTCAAATCAATATCATAAATGGTTTCATAGTAATCGTGCGCATAAGAAAAGTTATAGACAAACGGACTTTTTTCCACTCATACTTAGAATCTTGACATTCTAAACCTATTTACTTCTAGCTGTTATTTTGAATTACTTTCAAAATAACCATGGAGCATCGATAAGAGAAGCTTCAATGGAGTTAAAATTAATAAATTTCATGGTTATCAAATTCATAATTTGCAAGAGTCAGGGGTTATCAAACAGAAAGAATATTCATATAAGAACAGTGGCTTATTTTATTTGACATGTGTGGCTTCAGCTAGACGGTGTTTCTTGCAATAATGTCATTATTGTTCGAAATTATTTGAATACTGAATATGATAAAAAAAAATGGAGAGGAATTTCTGGTCCATTACAGTTTCCTCTTAAGTCTCTAGACTTAACACCTATGGATTTTTCTTGTGGAATATTTCCAAAAGCAGAATTTACGAAACAAAGTACAATTATGCAAAGGAATTAAAACAAAAAATTGTCGGTGCTTGTGCAAAAACTGTTAGTGATTACTTTTTCTACCCCAATTTCGAGTGGCAGGAAGTAGGAATATAACACTTTGTACAAAATATAATTTTTTTGAATAGTTCACGAAAAAAAACGCATTTTTCTTGATAAAAGAATTACCCTGTGGAAGAATCAATCAAAGTCCCCCAGAGTCCGTAAGCGCCGCGTATGGCACGCTTGCTTTTTAACTTACTTAAACTTGCACAAAAAATTTAAATTAAATTTTTTGAATGTCCAGAGCAGAGTAAACACCAATAATTGGAAACACGACTTCAGTTACTAATAAGCATTACTAACTGACAAATGACAAGCAATAACTGAAAACAATGTAGGGAGGATTGCGAAAAAATTCTTCGTGCATTTTCTTCTTCAATTTGTGTATCGTAATTTAAATATTAAAAAGTTAATGAGTTAGATATTTCAGCCATCGTTAATTTAATTTGGTTGGATTGTAAAAATTTAATGTCATCCCGCTTCATAAGTAACTGGAGATTTTAACTGACAAACCAATATAAATTGAGGTTATTTTATAAAATAATGGCATTGTTTCGAATTGTCACATTTCTACAATTAATAATAAACCAAAAACTTGTAATTTTGTATTTATAATATACATAAAAACAATAATATTACGAAAAGATCAATTAGTCGTTATTTGGCAGTTAAAGAATTTCGGTTTGTTTTTCCTAAGGTCTGAGATCTGTGACGTCACGCGCACGCGACCCATTTAGTTTAAATGTTAAATATTTTAGAAACTATGGCACTTACGTTAAAAATTCTTACAACCAAAATAAAAGAATATTAATTAAATTTTCGCATGATTTTTTGACACTTTCTATGGCATGAAAACAAAGAAATGTAAACATAAGGAAACGGAAAGGTAATATTATATGGACACACAAAAAAAGCTTAGTTCTTATTAGGTTGGGTTTGTTATCATAATGGATTTTAAATGAACACCTAAAGGACACATTCCTTTTCACCCAGAAATATCAAAAATCTCTCCAGCTTTTTTGTATTTTTGAAAATAAAAAAGGCCGATCATTAAAATCCCTAACTTAAATTTTGGCATTATTTGTCAACCAAAATCAAAATAAATCTGAATAACATTTTTACGAATTTAATTTATTATATATTTATTACACCTCATAATACCCAGGTAACCTATTAGTCCTTTTTTTAATTAATTACTTGATGATGTGATTACAACATATTTTATAGGAAGCAATATAAATAAGGTGTCAATGGAAATAACATTTAATATTATGCCAAAGATGGAGTTGCAAGATATATCCAGACATAGTGGGCTTGACAAATTGTGAGGCAAGTGTGTTTGGACTACCGCTACTGTGCCGAGGCCTGTACGCTGCATGTCAGTGAAACTAAGTAAAAATAACTTTGTTTTTCTATTCACATGCTTTAATTCGTTTATTATACATTCTCTACCTGTGCTCTAATGATATTCATTACAATACAAGTTTATAACCAATAGAAGCGCGACAAACAGAAATATTCTGTAAATATCAACTATTGCCTTGAACATCTGACATCTAAAATTTATAAATTTCATCAAGTCATCTGTTATGTCATGTTTACCACAGTTTCAGAAATAAAATTTTAATTTTCTATTTTATTATGACTGGTCGTAGAAAAATGCAACTCACATTTAATGGTAATTAAGACACTTACATTCATTATGATATTCACCTACACCTACAGCTCGCGTCATAATCTCATGCTCGTGTCTTAATAGCTATCATTAAATGATCTTTGCATAATATACTATTACATGCTGTATCCTTATTAAATAGTACATTACATACCGAGGTCGAAAGTGTTTCATTGTTGTCGAGAAATGAGATAGTTGAAGGAGGCGCGAAGCGGCGAGGTCAACTAATTCAGTCAACTCAGCAATAAATCTTTCCAATAAAACTTTCCCCCAATGTTTGTATAATATTTTATTAACAGTCATCTCCCTTAAATAACAAAAAGCCAAAAAAACCATTTACCAAATTTTTAAATAGCATTGTATGTTTTCATTAAACAGGCAATGGACAAAAAATTCTTGTCAGACGACATATGTCAAAGTAGCGTCGCGTCGTTTGTCGTTGGAAATCGAATTCCGTAGCTTATTTTTTCAGCTATTTCTAGAATTAATTGCTCTGTATCGAGGTTTCTGTTAAAATAAATAAACATACTCTCTATGTCTGTCTTATAATTTTTATTTCCTACAACTAAAAGAAAACCAGTAAAAACACAGGTTGGAAAATGCTCACTTTTCAACCCAAAAAACTGGTAAGAAAGTGGCTACTTTCTGAAATGTCACTTTCCAACCTAAAATGGCACATTTTACTTTCCAACTTTTGACATGTAAGACAATTATTAGTTCTGTATGATTGTGAATAAATATATTTACTTTCTTATTATGTTTTTAATTGTATATTTTGAACTATTACAGGGGACAAAGGCAAGTACCGGGACCATATAGAAACAAAAGATGATACCTTTTACTACAATATTTACCTATAAAGAAGACTGTAACAAAAATTGTAAGGTATATTGATCAGACTATATAAATTAATTCAGACATAAAAATACAAAAAACTCTTACGGAAATTATCATTTACTATCTATGAGACAGACATCACTATAATTTCTGGAATGAAACATCTAAACTGAATGTGAGTACTTGACTTGACATTTATTTTGTTGTAGATGCGGTACTACGGGCGATTGGACCATATTTTCTTTAGCTGTCAGAATCATCAAATGGCTACTAAAGTTAAGTTAAAAAACTTAATCGACGTGAACATTTATCTTCCAACTATTGCTATCCATCTATTGCTCCTTAAAAATATGCAAATCTACAACATATTAGTTAATTTTCTGAACACTATTGTTCCAACTGTCACCGATTAGTCTATCTTTAATTAGGTCCACTTCATATTCCTTCTTTTAGCTGTATAATGTTATAAAAAAAAAGGTCCTGATATGCCCCTCGACGAGAAGAATGTCCTTGTAAAATATCCTGATATTTTCTATGTTTATGATAGGTTAATTAGGGAATTAATTAGGCAATAAATACACATTATACAATTGGCTCTTGGAGAAAATCAACGTCTTAAAAAAGGCGTAAGAAAGAGGATAGGAAAGTTATAGTTTGCACTACATATTTAAAACACGTATTAAAACCTTTTTAACCAACTGCCAAACATTCAAAATTTGAATGTAGTATCTATGCAAGTTATAACAGCTTTATATTATAAATTAAATGAGAAAAAGAGTGTTAGAAACTGCACCCTGTATATTATTTATTTTTGTCACAAAATCAGAAAGACAAGACAAAATGTCAGATATCATTCAACAATAATAAAAAGTATTATAAACATGCTGAAAATTTAGATTCCTCAACTATTTATAGCACAAATATCTTACAGAATATGTATCTCTATATTGAGTGACATGCTTGAAAATGATTAAAGGCATTAACACCATGTTCAAAGCCTTTGAACATTTCGTATTGCCAGCCAGGATGAAATGTTTGAGAAACGATCTCTCGTATTGTCATCCCTTGTTGAATTAGGTCATTAAGCATATTTCTTTGATGAAATGAAAATACTGCGAAACTTGTCAGGTATTATGTTCTACAATGTTTTCTGACAGATGTAATCTTTAATTATTTCAACACTGGAATGCGGGAATACCGTATGTACAGAACATTATTCTTTCAATGCATCTTTATTAATAGACATGTAATGGAAACGTGTGAGTCAGATGTATATCCTAACATTTACTGTGTTTCGTGAAGAATAAATTATACAGTAATTTAATTAGCATTAGTAGTCCGTCAGCAAGAGCACTCTGTAAGATTTTTAATGATACAAGTATGAATTAGTATCAATACCTTCGTAAGGAAACGTAGATTGCGAATTAACGTGTTGACAAGCTTAGAAAAAAATGCGTGGCTTATGTTTTCTGGTAGCAACAACATGTTTGTTAGATATCAATATATCTGACTACACATACAGGACTTCTAAGACTCGTCACCAGTAGTGCAGTAGTGTAGGCAGAGAGAACGGGTGACAGGGTCGCAGAAAAGTGGAAAATTGTTATTAGACTGTGATAGTTTAGTAAAAACCACTGTCCAAGGAATCACTACTTCCACATCCAGATTTGCTACCTACATCTCTCACAACGAAAAAATTTTGTATGTGGAAATAATTGTTTATGGAACTTTAATAATACAATATTTGAAATCGTCTACCCCAAAAACACGCTGGTCAATTTTAGATCGTGATATAATCACATATTAAGGTATCCTATCAAAGTGTATCGCGAGAAAAATTTTGTTTAAATAGCTGCACTGATAATGACGGTATAAGGATAATTCTATATTTTTTTTTGGAAATTTCAACAGCTATCTTCAAAATGAAGAATTTTGGGCACCCGTTTGTATGAACTTGTCTTCTTAAAAGTAGGTAAGGAATAATAGCTGAAATATTATAAATTTAAGTACACCCTTTATATCGTATTTGGCGTAAATCTTGCATTCCAATATTCCTTCTCCTATGTCGCTTGCCACTTTCATTAAAAAAATAAATGTCTTCTTCTAGATTCGTAAAAATTTTAAGAAATCATAATTTTTATAACTCTCTACCTTAAAACAGAATTCTTGACAACTGTATCAAATAAAGTTTATTCAAAATCAAATAATCCAAGAATAATTTTTAATTATTATTACCTTAATTATCATTTACTTCGTAACTTAAAATTATTGCAAATGTCAGTACGCAGCCCACTACCAAGAGCAAAGATAATTCCAGCGTTTCTCATCAGTTCTGGGAGAGCTGAAAAGAAAAGTTCAGGGTGACGTAATGTTTTACCTGTCTTAAAGGGTTCAAATCGAGCTTTGAACATGTAAAGAAAAACCGGTCATCTCGGTCTTTACAGCGAGGCAGTTTCTTTTGTCTTGTTGTCGAGGGAAGTAAATATGATGAGAAAAAATTGAGAACTGCCCTTTTAACTGATACGCCGAGTTACGAAATAATGACAAATAGCCACCTGTCAAAATTCTGATCAAGTCATCGCGGCGAGGCAGTTCTTCACTTCACGCTATTCCAAATATCATTAAGAAGACGAAAAAAAAAATGAACTGAACTTTTTCTCAGATCACATTTGATAAAAATGATTTTCGCAGCGACAAAGAAAAAGCACATTAAGGCTGTTTGTAAGCACAAGCTCTCAGAGAATTTGTTTAAATCGAATTGGAATTGAATTTTAAGGTTCCGGACATGCAGTAATGATAGAAGAAGGATTAAAATTGTCAGGTTTATTATTATAGTTTCAAACATTTAATTCATCGCCATCTGACGAGCCAATGAAAAGTGGCAGTTCTCGATGAATTCATATCTTTCGTCATTTTTAACGAGAATTAATCGAGAACTGCCACGCCACGATATAAAAATTACGACATTTTTTTCGACAGACGGAAAGTCATTTGCCAGCCGCCCGTATCGTTTTTCGAACTTTTGTCGTATGAAAAAGTGTCTTAGAATTTCATAATCTTCCCTGCGATAAAGCTCACTGTTTTGATGGGGGTTTTTGGTAATGGGCTACCGTACTTTTACACTCATCACTGTAATCGCACATTTTGGTATCATTTCACTTTATTTGCTAGACAGAAACGTAGCTGCTAACATCTTCCTTGCACATCTGTGTATTGGCACAATTTCAAAATTGCTGTAGGCGCACAGGGTAATGTATAGAATGCGGGTTCGAAGTTATCATTAAGTTGTTCCAACCAAGATCTGTTGGTGGTGGTATTTTAGGATACTGCCTTTTTTTGCTGCCACTGGATTAATTGTCAATTTTACCTTTGTATAACAAAATACAATAAACTGTTTATTAGATTAAGGCTTTCATCCTTAGCTTGTTTTATTGTAAACACCAACTACCTCACCTTACCAATGTCTGTCATTTTCGTCTTTGTAATGTACACTTAAAACCATATTTTTCTAATGCAATCAAATTTTCATTTGAATACGCAGATAGTCTTTGTCTTCTAGCACATTCATATCAGGACATGGAACAACAACTTGAGCTACTAATTAACGAAGCAGAAAAAGTGGGACTGTATATTAATGTTGAGAAGACAAAAATCAATGAGAATTACGACACTCAACATCAAAACGTTCGACATCCACAACATCCCTGTCGAGGATATTCAACAATTTAATTATCTTTGTAGCATTATGACACCATCAGGAGGAATGAATATGGATATATAAAATCGTATTAAACAGACCTCTGGCATGCTGTACCCAGTTTGTAGATCCAGAGCATACTCAATCAGAACAAAAATGTGCTTCTTTAAGTCGTTAGTAAAAACTGCACTACTTTATGGTTGCCAGACCTGGACGATAAATCAACAATTAACCCATCGTTTACAAACATTTATTAATAAATGCCTTTGAATAATATCACGCATCTTCTGACCAGGTACAATATCAAACCAAGATCTCTGGAGCTTGGCTGACCAACGACCAATCTATACTGAACGAAAGTTGAGGAAACGGAAATGGATAGAACATATATTGCGACGAAACCACGCTAGGCAGGCTTTAGACTGGAATTCTCAAGGATCCCGCAGACCTGGCAGACCAGCTAACACCTGGCGCAGGACCGTAGATACTGAAGCCAGTTGAATGGGGAAAACATAGAGCCATGTAAAAGCCACGGCTGAAAACAGAACACGATAGAGAGTCTTTACGGAGGCCCTATACTCCAATTAGGAGTTCAGGCCATATGAATCAAACTTTCATTAGAAAGGTGAGGCGCCTAATTCGCTTAATGATAAAAGAATGTCACCATTTACCGAACCGAGAGCTTTTCACTATAACAGCTTTCCATAACTAACTGCCTTGGCACGAATATATAGTTTTATCTGGGTAGTGTATGACGGATTTCGCAGATTTGGGCCTTTAATTACTTACACCAAATGTTCATTGTATTTTCCAAATCCATCATACCCTGTTTTGTGAGCGATGGATTTATACCAAAAAGCCGCTACCTAACGAATCACTACTTCAACATCTAAATTTCCTATCCAAGTTTCTTCCTATCCAAGTTCTTCACTACCATCCCCTTATTAAAGAGATGGCAGTGGGGGTGGCTGATGACAAAAAATGTTGAGGCATTTGGTTCTTGTACACGCACTAAATCACAATATTATTTTTCACCTTTTTAATAATAAGGTGGTAGTGGGTAATGAGGATGATAGTTGGATGGCCGATGCCAAAAAAATTTAGGGACCTTGGCTTCTCGTAGAAACATACACTAAATCCTAATTTTATGGGCTTGCTTAATCTAGTTACGTCCATTTAACATCCAACTCGTCAACGGAATAAGATCAAAATATAATCTAGTTCCAAATATCATTATAATAATACATGTACCAAATAAGTCAATATCATAAACCAGCTCCGAAGTAGTTGTGACGTAAAAACCAGAATAGGCTTTAGGAAATATGGATAATATGACCATTTTCATGCACTTATAATTTTATTAATAAATGCCGTAATATTTAAAGGCAAATGGCTCCGAAAGGTTCTAGACATACTGTGATGCACTTATTGTTGGATGCACAAACACAATAACTTAATAACTATGCCTTATTAGAATAATAAAAATATATTTGCAATTGTTCTAAATAGTCCGAAATTAAACTCCAGAGCCTGTCACTAAATATCTACTTGTACTGTGAAAAGGATAGTTCGTCCACCGATGTAATCGGAGCTATTTAAAATAATTAAAGTTTCTTATAGATGGCAGATTTATATCCGGCCTTGAACAGTCCACTTTTTTGCCACTTAATAGGTCTATTACATACCAAAATGTTGAGAAACCGAGGTTGTTCCTTAATACTGTATCCAGTTTGAGTTTTACTGTCTCAGCAACATCCCTGATTTCTAAAAATATATTGACGTAGATCAAATATAATGTTCATAGTCATGTTCCCCACCGAGTTACAACAGTCTTTGGAGGTAATGGTGTCTTTGGCAACATTTCGTGAAATGCCTTTGTGCTTTTAGAAACACTTTTTTTTACACTGGATGTCCCTTTATTATAGTAAATTATCATATTATATTAAATTTTCATCTTCATCTTCAATTCAAGAAAGTACTGTATCTCTTAATGGAAAGCCATTCGATGCCATAATAATTCATGACACATTTACTTCTATCAAAAGCAGAAAATATACTGACACATTTCTGTAATCTGTATTGTTACTCCATAATGCGTATGAAGAATTCATACATGCTATTGTTCGCTGTGTAATAAAATAGTAATAGTTGTTCGACCTTTCTTATTTCAAGTGCTTTCATATGTCTTCTGCAAAATATAAAACGCATTTGCTGTTTATTTTATTTTTACTACTGTTTACCGAATACTATCTGCTATCATAAAAAAAGTACAAAGAGAGCGACAAGTGTGCCGCTGTCTTTGTGGTGCCGAAAATTCTCCTTACATTTTTCAAAAGTCCTTACGTTATAGTGCCTTATATACAGATCCAGTAAATGTACATATTCCGAATCTGTATGTGCAGAGATAAAAATAATTTTTCAAATTAAGAATTGTTTAATACCAAATAAATAATTTTTCCAAGTTTGTAATAAATAATTTATTTACATTATGATTCTTAAGTCATACTTTTTATTTCTTACCACAAAGGTATTTATTTCATATGCATAATGCATTTATTTGCTTATATGAATCATAAGAACATTATATTTATCTGTGTGTGTACGCTGTCTCTGGCGTAACTATCTGGAGCCGGGGTTTGAATCCATTTTACACTAATCGTGCGCACAAAAAGTTACAGGCAGACCGACAGACAGATTTTTTTTAGCTCAAACTTAAAATCTTAACATTTCATGTCAGTCTAAGCCTATTTGAACAATAAAAAATTCAACATTTTATATATCGTTACTTTACCCTCCACTACATGGATGTGGAAGTAATATGATGTTGTTGCTGCAGATTTTGTGTACAAAATGCTACAGGGAAACTTTTTTTATCATAGTGCACTTTTGTTCTCCAAATTTTGCACATTTTTAAAAAATTTTCTGATGAATTCAATACAAAAGTTGAATTATAGCCATTTTGCTAGTTTACATAAATCATGAGAGTTTACACGCCTCTGGCGATCGTTCCGTATAACGGAACAAGTTTACGCAGGTTCAAAATTAAAAAAAAATGTTTTACTGAATTTTTAAAGAAGAGGTTATAATTTAATTTTCACTAAGTAATATAATTTTTCAATAAGATCGACTGAATTCCTGCTCTTTGCTTCATTGGTGAAGAGTATATGGTCTAATTCTGATGCTGATGCTTCGCGTGAAAGACTTCTTGCGTGTGGAATTAAGAACATTGGTACACTAACTTATGCCTATAAAGAAGTACTATATACTCACTGAGTACTTCTATAATACTCAGGAAGTACACTTGAGGGAACCCACTGCGCATAGTACCCGGGAAAACTCACTGCGCCTTCATCGCACTCAAGGAAAACTTCTGCGCATCCATAATACTAGGGGAAACCCACTGCGCATCCGTTGAACTCGAGAAAACCCATTGCGCATCCATACTACTTGGGCAAACCTACTGCGCATCCATTGTACTCGGGGAAACCCACTGCCCATCCATTGTACTCGAGGAAACCCACTTCGCATCTATAGTACTCGAGGAAACCCACTGCATATCCACGGTACTCGAGGAAACCCACTGCGCATGCATTGTACTGAATTCTTGGATAGAATACCGTAATAATGCAATCAAACTTTGAGGTCCCAAAAAATATATATACTTGATTTATTAGGGTTTCATCAGAATATTGCAGAATATCTGATTCTAAACAAAGCCAAAATAAATAGAGGTAGACCTAGTCTAGCAGATCACACAAATGCACCACAACAAAAAAACGAAGTAAAACCAGTTATAGAAATGAGGTTAGATGGCTATGATCATTATCCTGAAGTTGAAAATAAAAAATGAAACACAAGGTGCAAGTTGGAGTCATGCAAAGGAAAAACACATGAATATTGTACTAAGTGCAACGTACATTTATGCCTTTTGAAAGTCCGTAACTGCTTCTTGAAGTTTCACAAACAATAATATTGTGACTTTTTTTAATCTTTTGTTAATACTTGTTTAAGATTTTGAACATTGTAACTGCAATAAATTTCCTTTATTTCATGATTTCTTATTGAATCCTACAAATCCTATAAAAGATTCATGAAGTCACTATGTCCCTTGTCAGGGACATCCTTTAAAGGCGAAATGGAAGGACCTAGACTTATTCCTGTGCCACTAAAATTATTAAAAAATTGTATTAAAATGAACCCCAAGTTTCAGATTTTTCTGGAAATTATTTTTGGTTCGTTACTGAAAGCATTAATATACCTATTAGTTATTGGATTAAACCAAGTTTTTATTTATTACTTCTTTATTTATAAGTAAAATAGATGTAATAGTCGTCAATTATAGAAACTGCTAAATTAATGGTTGTAAATTTAATCATATTTATATACATGTTATTGCATTCTGATGATAAGTTTATAATCAGAGACGCAAGTAGTGAGTAGTTTGTATCACTTTTTCTTAAAATTTGTATTGAACATTGCGTAGCCATAATATATATTTTCCAACTATATAACAGCCCTGGTATATACGACATCTGCACGTACAAAAAGTTCCCCTTCAATGATAAATGTGTCTCCCGCGGACAAAATACATTTGATTAAATTATAATGTGGAAATATGACAGGTCATCATCAAGTTCCGCCGCGATTATTGCCATCGACATGGCGTTGGCAGTCCTTTCAATCCTTTAAAGTTCCGACTGTAGACGTCGAGGGAACGACGGCACCAAAGAAATGACAAAGAACTGCACAGTTTTTTTCTGTATACAGAAAGAAAACTTTTAATCGAACATTTACTCTTCGACTGAAGCGGCTAGGATTACGACGTGTTTTGTTTTCCAGCGTTATCATATTCTCTTGGGATATCAAGTTTCCAGTTCACAGAAACACTTTCATAAATTACTTTTAGTATTATGCCTGCTTTATATTGACCATTTTCGGATTCTGGTGGAAACCACAACCGCGATGTCTCTCCATTGTTTTTAGTTTATCTTAATGTGGCAGAGACAAGTTTGCTTGTATTTTTCAGTGCTTTTTCCAGTTTAAATGGTAATGAGGTATACAGGCACTAAGGAGTTTCATTTTCTGGTATGATGACTGATTTCATAATAAAATAACACATTCTTACTTATTTTGTTAACTCAAGGGAAGAACTGTGAACGTGAAAAAATCACTCCCTGAGATCTCTTCGAAGTTTCACGTTTCGGACTGTTAAGATAAAGAAAATTAAGTTATACCGGGTGACAACGAGATTAGTCCCGTTCCAATTTCTAGGTTAATTTTAGGAATACAATTTTGAAATTTTGGCATATCATTTATGACACAAAAAGCCACATTTTGCACTTCAGTGAAAAATATCACTCCGGTCCAACCGGAAGTAGCAACAATTTTTGATTTTTAAATGGCAACCTATATATTTTTGCACAATTAGATTCCACATGAAATTCTCGTTACAACGCTGTATCACAACTAGGTAATTTTTTTCTAAATAGCGTCATAAATTCGAAAAAGTGAAAAAGCTAAGTTGGCAGCTGCAAGACTGTGTTCTCAAAAAATTTACCCAGTAGGCCTTGAATCTGACGCATCACCTTAATTTTTATTGTCGCATTTCGATAAAAGTTTATTTCGTGCCAAAATCACTATTTTGCCTTGAAAAACAATTTTTTGAAAAAACGTAAAAAGCAAATGAATTTTATTCAATTTTTTTAAATGGTAACCATATTTTTTTACTTGCACCAGCAAAGCCCAAAACATTAACCTTATATTTGATGTATAATCCATCTAGTTTCGGTGCTAATTTACTTTGAAATTGTTTGATTTCTGTAGATGCTACATTTACCAATTGGTATTGTTAAGAAAATACAGGGATTAAATATATAAAATTTACAGAATTTATTAATAATTATTTATAAGGTAGAGGAAAATATAATTATAGCAATTGTTCAAAACGCATTTCTTCACTACATTTTTGAGCCCTTCTGATGGTTTCCCTTACCACCCGTTCTAACATTTGCGCAATTATTGTTGCAAAAACTTGGCGAACTTTGATTTTCAACTCCTGGAGTTTTCTTGAAGATGATGAATAAACTCGTTCTTTGACGTAGCCCCTCAGGAAAAAATCCATAGGGGTTAGATCAGGTGATCTGGTGGTCCATCTTGTGTGCTCGTATGTCGAAATGACTCTATTTTGAAATCTGTTTTCTAAATAATTAGAGATATCTCGAAGGTTATGTGGTGGAGCCCCATCTTGCTGGTAATAAATGCTTCTTTTCAAATTCATAAGTAATTCTCCTAAAAAGCTCTCAAGTTCATTTTCCAAACAGTTCAGGTACCTGTTTGTACATATTCCGTTTAAAGTACTCTGAAATAAAATAGGTCCTATGATCCTAGTACCCACAATTCCTGCCCATACATTTACCCCAAACACTTCTTGGTGATTTCCTTCTCTAAATTAATGTAAATTTTCCTGAGACCAGTAACGCCAATTATTTCGGTTACACATGGAATTGTTAGTGAACCGACTTTCATCTGCGAACAGAATTCTGGGAACAATGTTTCTATTTTCTAGTAACTAATTGCAGTAATGAACTCCCCTACCTGTAGCAGCTTCATATAAATGCTAACGAAGTTTATATTTATATGACTTATAAGGCCATGTTTTCTCAATATTTTTCTAACAGATCCTCGGCTAATATCAAGAGCACTTCCAATCTCACTTGTACTTGCATTTTTTTTAATTTCAACGCATGCTAAAACATTGATCTCTATGGCCTCGTCAATAATAAACGTATTTTGTTCGTTTTCATTTGGCTGGGCCCTAAATTTTTTTTTTAAAATCTTAATATTTTCTACAAAGTTGATGCATTCCAGGATACCGCTCTGCATATAACCTTTCAGCTTAAGATGCATTTATTTTAGATTCCCCATATTTATTTATTTAAGTAACATGTCCACCTTTTCATTTTGGGTAAATACCGCCATTTTGTGTCTTTTTAAAACTTTTAAATAGTTATATTAGCAAATGAATCACAAGCAAATTAAAAAAGCACTACATAAACTTTATTAAATAATAACTAATAAAAAATGTTTGAAAAGAAATGTCATTTTGTCATGGTACCCTTGTAAAATTTAATACATAGATACATTAGTACATACGGTTTCATTAAATAACTGAAGAATCGCATCTACAGAAATCCAATAGTTTAAGTGTAAATTAGCACTGAAACTAAACGTATTATACATCAAATAAAAGGTTAATGTTTTGGGCTTTGTTGGTGCAAGTAAAAAAATATGATTAGAGAATATTATTAAGGTATTATGCAAATCACAACTTACACACTTTTTTTATTTATCATGAAAATACCTACTTTCTGTATATTGTTGCCCTAATCTGGGCACGCTAATATACTAGTTAGGTAAATACTTTAAAACACTTATTATTGGAGAACCAATCAAAACAACTACTCTCCTAGCTAATACTGACGAAGTATTGAATTACATGATAGGATTCTTAGCGTTTTAAAGAAAAAAATATTGAAAATATTTAAATTATTTATTTACATTTAGTCATTCACACTTTTTTATTTAATATGAAATTATCTACTTTCTGTATATTGGTACCTTAACCGGGTCAAGGTACCAATATACAGAATGCAGATAATTTCATATTAAATAAAAAAGTGTGAATGACTAAATGTAAATAAATAATTTAAATATTTTCAATATTTTTTTCTATGTATGTTGCTAATGTCTACGACCCAATCTATCCTTACTTACTTACACAAGAATGCAAGAGAATCTTCTCCAGGAAGGTGGAAATAGACAGCAACAGGGTGAAGAGATAAGAAAGATCTCGCCTCATGGATGAGTGGCAACGACGCTGGAACGCCGAATCCAGGGGAAGGTGGACGGCTAGATTAATGGGGCGGATAAGTACATGGTTAAGCCGCGGACAGGGTGAAGCGAACTACCACTTAACGTAGTTCCTGACTAGACATGGTTTTTTCCGATCTTATCTGTATAAGATGGGAAGAACGGAAAACCCAGAATGCGTCTACTGTGAGATGGAACCCGAAGACCACACGTTCTTCGAATATAACAAATGGATTCGGGAAAGGACCGGTTTGGAAGTAGACAGTGGAAGTGACAGTGCCCAACTGATACCCGACAACATCGTGGATAATATGTTGCGCAGCAATCATTGCTGGGAAGCAGTTTCAAAATTCGTAGAGACGGTGTTACGACAAAAGAAACAAGAGGAGCAATAAATGTGACACACGTCACGCACAAGGCATCGAGACCTCACTCCTGAACCCCCAATCACAGCAGTGGACGGGGGATGTAGGGAAATGGTGAGGATGGCAGATGGCGTCACAACAAGGACGGCACGGATCAGACTGAAGTAATGCGAAAGCTGTTCCAGTCTGATCTTTCCTCGAGGATTTCAGAAGGACCTCTTATTCCGTTAGCTAACGCACCGGCAACGCTCTCCTAAAAGAACGACACTCTCCTTTGTGGAGAGCACTGGTCCTTTCTAGAGAATTCTAAATGCCGCGAATATACAATGGATTAATGGGCTTGAGTACTGACGATCTTCGGATGTGCTCGCGTTTCAAATAATAATAATAATAATGTCACCACATCTTAAGTGAATACCAACTCTTGGTGACTAGAAGGATTACACACTTCGGCTGACCATTCGCTAGACCGGAAAAGATAGCTGAAGCTCCCATATGATACCAGTAATGACCTTCACCATTGTGTCCAGCACAATACACAAAATACAAAATACTAATTTTCTAGTACATTGTCTATTAAGATTCTCTCACAATGGAGCGGGATTTAAAAATATAAATCTTTAATTGATGATACCCAAGAGAAACGCACTTTATGTGAATTTATTTCATAAAATGATTAGTAAATGAAGATTTAAAGTTATTCAAAATTCACATCAATTCAGTATGAACCCAGGCTTGCTAGTGGTCTTAATAGCATTTTCTAAAGCATAGTAAGATAGCTTTCAATCAATTCTTTAGGCAACTGAATGGGCAAAACCGAAGTAAATAAATGATCCAGGATTTATGAAATTAGCATTAAGAGTTGTAATTTAAAGTATGTTAGATAAATGAAATGTTCAATTATAACTATCATCTGATTCATACCAAATAGAGAAAAAACAAATAGGTTTCGCTTTGTCCAGCGCGAGAGGAGAATCATAGAATAAAGTCTGTTCCATGATAAGTTCCTGATCGTATAGTTTAAGGAATATCATCCGGAGCTCTATCCTTCCTTGTCTATATTGAAATATTGTTTGTAGCCTAATCTGTAACGTAATTTTTAATCGTTATGGTCAAGTTATGACCGACGTACGGCATTTCTATTGTTCGACAGCAAACCAATTTGCGTAATGCGTGTCGTCGTCGAATGCGGCTGGCGATTTCAGAGGCGGGCCGATTTTCTCGGAAGTCGGGTATAGCAGGTGTAATGCACTTATTTCAGTTAGTACCTAAGCGGGCAATTTTAGTCTTGTTCTATTGTTAAAATAGTAAACATGCATCCTGGTGAATTTTTAAACCCGCAATCACAGCAGTTAGTTTTGAATTAGTTGGAATATTTTCAAAAGGAAAATGAAAATGGTGGACCTTTATTGTCAATAAAAGCTGTTCAAAGGCGAGTGGGTGAGGCTTTAAAAATCGATGAAAAGCCTATAAGAAAAATAGTTAAAAACGACAAAGAAAATGTGCTTTGGTTAAACGAAATCGTAAAAAGTCCAAAACCGTTACACGATACTGTAAAATATGAAATAAAAAATGGTATTTACGTTATGGTGTCTGATCATAAACATATTTCCTTGGCTATTCTTTTAGAAGAGCTAAAATCTAGAGCAATAGTTGATATTGGCCGTACCAGTTTGTATAAAGTGATTAAAAAATTAGGCTTTTCCTTAAAAAAAGATGACGATAGAAAAGTACTGTGTGAAAGACCACAAATGTATCTAAAACGACTAGAGTTTTTATGCAAATACATAAAAAAAATTGAAAAGTAATGACCCCAAAAATGTAGTGTTCTTAGGCGAAACTTGGATCTTTAGCAGAGGAGTATTAAAACGTTCTTGGCAAGATGATTCCAGTAAATCGAAAAGGCGTCGTACAGCTACAGAAGATTTATAGATGTACATGCAGGATCTATTCATGGCTTTGCTGAAAATGCGAGTTTAGTTTTATTCACCAAGAATAAGTCAGCAAATTACCATGACAACATGAACTCTAAAAATTTTAAAAAGTGGCTGACAGAGAGACTTTTGCCGGGGTTACAAAATCCAAGCATCATTGTTTTAGATAATACTAAGTACCACTCTCGGGTTGAAGAAAAACAACCAACCCGATCTTGGCCGAAAGAAAAAATACAAACCTGGTTAAAGACCAAAAACATAGATTTCAGTAATACCGCATTTAAGGCTGAATTGCTCCAGTTTTGCATTTTACTGCCATATTTGTTTTATATAAGCTTCGGCATAATTAGTATTAAGTGTGTAGTTTATTTTGAGATTACATATACTTATTTGACAAAATTCTATTAAAATATAAAACAAAGCGACGCCACTGTGCATTAGAAAACACCAACGAGCTACGGCATCTTAGTTCAGACGTTCGTGACGTCACACCGGGACTCTATCAGCGAACAGACTTTAGATATTATTAAATTAAGGTTAACTGAAATAGAAACAAGCAAAAAATAGTTGTTTATTATATGTTTCATAAACATATGTTTTTGAGAGCTCAAAAGTTACTAAATGTAACAATTGTACGAGTACGACAAATGGCCCTCTTTATTGGTTAGTACGTAGATAGCACAGATCAATTAGTTAAATTGTGTTGTGGGAGTTGTAATAATTTAGTACAATATAAGATTCATTTTTAAATTCAATCTAATTTTATTTATTTCTAGATGATGCCAACTTGTAGACAAAACGCACGATTTGAGTGTTTTAGCGTTTGTGGAAACTATTTCACTATCTATAGTGTCTTTAATTTATTTGTAGTTACGCTTAGACAGCTAATATTTTTATAATTTCAATATACGTAATTCTCCTCTATGAAAATTGCACAAATATCAGAAATGAATTTGAATATTTCTTTAACAATCTATTTGTTTTCGATCAACGAAAACCACAACTTATTGGAATATTATTAATTTTAAATATCCCGATTAGTTTTAATTGGTCCCTTTAAGTTCTTCTGCTATAAAACAATGCTCGTTGTTATATAAATAATAATTTAATTTTTCTCCGATTTAAAACTTTCTATAAACTATGTTAAATAACCATTGTTTCCTTCACATTGATGTTTAAATTTTATCTTAATTATGTTCACAAAAGAAGCTTATACCGGTAACTTTTCTTTTCATCCCATAAATATGAAGAAAATTAAACTCAAACGATGAAGTTTCCGATAGTTAATTACAGTTTGAGAATCTTTTAAGGGCTCCACTTAATGAAAACAAAGCAATTTATGTTTGTTGAAAATATTATACTTAAAACATTGTTTGCGCTATGCCGTGAAAATTTGATGTAATCAAAAAATAATTTATGAAGCTATCGGAAAACTCTCAATGAGATTTTTATATTGCATTAATAATATATTGCCTTAACGATAAAGATGTTGCATTAATTATCTGGTGTACTTCTTAATCTTTAATGAAGTATATATAACTACTGCGTATACAAAAATATTATGCTGCAAAATATTTTTGTGTGGAATTTTGTATCTCTCTAGGTGTAAATTAATATTTCAGTATCAAAAATAAGACATTATAGAGAGTGCTATTTTCTAGGAACAATTTAAAACTATTTTTATTCTGGGTAAGGCTTTGATATTTTATTAAAATTCCAAGCATTTGATGGTGAATGACTACTGTAACCAAAATACAAAATTTTATTGCATTTCGTTTAAGCATTACAGATAGATGGCGAAAAAAAAAATTCTTCCAAAATATATAAAACATCCTGTATTTCGAAAACGGGACCGCTTTAGTCATTACTGTATGGGGGTTTAAGATCACCTCAATGTTGTCTATCCTTTGGTAAAGTACGACCTACGAATCACCCTGTATAATGCAACTTTCATATGTGTTATGCATAATTTACAATAATAATGAGCGATATAAACAAATATTGAGAAATATATGGAGAGAATGTAAAAGAAAATGTAAAGTAAACAATATACATTCTTAGATTTCCAAAACACAATAACAGAATTTTTATTTTTATATGCAACTTGCAACATGTAACTGTCAGATAATAATTGTCTTAATTATATAGTTTCCGATGCGATGGCATTTCTGGAAGCATTTCTGCTTCAATTGTCGTTCACTACTGCTGTAGTCTTACCTCTGTCTAATATCACTTATCTTTTTCAGACGTTCGCATATACTCTGATGTTCATGCATACTTTGTCAGATAGAATACTCTGTATAGTTATAATTTATTTGATATACTTATCGTTAGTTTAGTGTCTAATGTAAAGCTTTAAAATGCGGTTTTGTAACGGTTCAAAATTGAGAGCCCTTTATTTTATAATTTAGTATTCCCCGAAACCCCCTTAAGCCGGCCCCGAGTCAAACTCCGTATTAAGAAATAAATCCGCACGAAAAATAACGGTGGTAATAGCTCGAGTCCTATTCCCATATAAGGAAATAGCGAAAATCTCGGCCTACGATTGGCCTAATTTAGTCAATACGTGATATCCAAGCGTCGTTCCCCACTCTGGCATATATAACTAGAGAATACCTTCTACGCGGACTCGAGAGTCGAGGTCCAGCCAGGATAGGGCGTTTGTGGTCGGCGTGGCGCCGGCCACATGAATTTGAGGCATCAAAAAATTTGGCAGATTCCTGGAGATTTGAGTTAAAAGAAATGCAAAGTATGCTTTAGTGAGTAAACTTAGGAGAATTTTTTCTATGTTTGGGATACTGTGGCTGCTGTACTTAATACCAATTAACGAATAGCTATCTACTTGTTTCAATTTGATTTGTTAATTAGAGTATGGTGTAAAGTGCTTCGTATCTACGATCCGGCTTCTATAAGTACATTTTAAATTTTCATTCCTTGGCCAGAGACCTGTTACATCATTTTTCAACAAATCACGTTATATCTAGCCGTGCTATTAGTGTACTGTTCGTGTAATGATTTAGTTACCGATTGTTTTGAGTAAAATAAATTTAACTTTTATCGATTTCCAGACTACATCAAATACTGTATTGGTGTTTATGCTCGCAGATTTTGTCGATACGCAGATGATGTCTGCAGATTTTGTATTTAACTATTAAAGTTTTTGGATTTATTGTTTATTATATAAACCTTTCTAATATATTGTTTATTTCTTCTAGTGGTTTACTGAGTGAGTAAATTAAATTAATATTTATAAAAGTAACTTCAGGTCGGCCGGCTCTTATTAATGTTTTTACTTCCACATCCAGTGGAAGTATAGTAACGACAAAAAAATTTGTAAAAATTTTTATTGTTCAAATAGGCTTAAAATGTCATGAAACGTCGAGATTTTAAGTTTGAGCGAAAAAAAATTTCTGTCTGTCTGTCGGTCTGTCTGTCGGTCTGTCTGTAACTTTTTTTTGTGCGCACGTTTACTTTGGAACTGTTTAAGATATTGACTTGAAATTTGGTACACATATGTACTTTAACGAGATCTAGAACCAGATTATATTTTCATCTTGTTCCGTCGAAGGGTTGGGGGGTAAATTGGGGTAAATTTCGGGTAAATGGGTAAATCAAGCAAGTAAGAGTCCATAAAATGGGTATTTAGTATACAAAAGAGAAGCTAATGTCTAAAAAAAATTTTTGACATTAGCCACCCCCATTACCACCCCCACCCCCTTATTAAATGGGTTGAAAAAAAAATTGTGATTTAGTGTGTGTACAAGAACCAAAAGCTTCAAAATATTTTTTACTTCATCCACCCCCACTACCAACCCTCTACCACCACCCCCACCCCCACTACCGATGTAGCATATCGTTTTGGATACTTAGTGACTTTCTTCGAGTATTATAGTAGGTTACCTCAAGTAGTATGGATGCGCAGTGGGTTATTTTAAGTAGTATGGATGCGCAGTGGGTTATTTTAAGTAGTATGGATGCGCAGTGGCTTTCCTCGAGTACAATGGATGCGCAGTAGGTTATCACGAGTAGTGTGGATGCGCAGTGGCTTTTCTCGAGTGCCATGGATGCGCAGTAGGTTACCTCAAGTGATATGGATGCGCAGTGGGTTTCCTCGAGTAAAATGGATGCGAGTGGGTTACTTCAAGAAGTATGGATGCGCAGTGGCTTTACTCGAGTAAATTGGATGCACAGTGGGTTACCTTGAGTAGTATGGATGCGTAGTAGGTTTCCTCGAAGAAAATGCTTGTAGTAGAGGCTTTACTTCTATCGTGTAGTTTACGGCACACAACGATTTTTTATATCTTTGTCTTGCCATTTTCTGCGTATTGGTTCGACATTCAGTTGAAGTATATTAACGCAAAAAAAATGTTTGGAATTTTCATTGTTTAAATAGGCTTATAATATCAAGAAACGTCAATATTTTAAGTCTGAGCAAAATAAATTTGTCTGTTGCGTCGGTGGGTATGTTAGTCTTGTATCGTTATGGTGCTCACGATTACTCTGGAACCGTTTAAGATATTCACTTAAAATATGACGCACGTATGTTTTTTAACGAGATCTGGAACTAGATTATATTTTCATCTTATTCCGTTGCAGAGTTGAAGGGTAAATTGAGGTAAATGGGGGTAAATAGGTAAATCAAGCAAGTAAGAGTCCATGAAATTGGTATTTAGTAAATATAAGAGGAGCTAAGGCCTCAAAAATAATGGCATTAGCCATCTCTATTACCGCCCCCATCCTATTATTAAAGGTGGTGAAAAAATAGTGTGATTTAGTGTGTGTACAAGAGTCAAAGTCATCAAGAATTTTTTTCACTTCATTCACCCCACCTCTATTACAGATGTGGCATATAATTTTATGGGGTTTTGGGGTACATGATTTCAAATATTATACCATTAAAGTTCCATAAACGATTATTTCCACATAGTGGAGTGCAAATATAGTATTTTGTTGTAAGAGACTTAGATGTGAAAGTAGTGATTCCTTGGGCAGCGGTTTTTTATTGTGCACTATGCTTATATATATTGTGTATATTTGATTCTTTATTGTAAAAGCGAGATTTTCATTTTCACTCACACCCTATAAAGTCTTGTGCTCTTTGTAATGTTTAGTGATATAGTTTGTTATTGATTAATCTGGTTTGTTATTTCTAAAGCCTTAAAATAGTATTTTAGTAAAAGTATAAAATAAACTACGAGCTAGTTGGGGCAATATTTTGTATTTTAAATTTTATTTAAATAACGTAGATGCAAAAAAGTAAGCGCTACAGTTTTAAATGAATTTTGGTCATTATGAGAGAAAATTAAATTTAAAAAAATGATCCCATTTATCCAACGTCTTAAAGGAAGCGCGCATGTCCTTAATGCGTCTGCTGAAAATTTGTATGAAAATTTCATTTCGAAAAATTTATGTAAATAAACACTCCCTTACTAGTAAATTACGTATTTCTTCCTTAGAGATACAGAAGGTAGAGGTTATCAAACTTTTTGTTCACGTTATTGATCTAGGTCAGTTTTTCAAAATATTCCTAAAGGAAAAGGTTACATAGGTTTTTAGTGTGCACTCCCTATAAGGTAAAAGGACAATTTAAAATCAGTTTTTTAACTCCTTAATTTGACTTTAATTTTGAGTTCTTGAGGCAGCGCATTAAAAAGTTCCAATATAATGGTAATTATTGTGTCTTATAGTAAGTTATGTGCTTTTTTAACTTTAGATCATGCGTACTAGAATTTGCTAATAAGTTTCTTGTTAAACAGGCAAGTACCTTGAATACACTCGGCTGCTGCGCCGATATCCTTCAATTTACAAGAATAATGTATAGAACATAATTTGTAGCTAATTTAGTCCTCGTTAGATTTCATAATTACTATTTTACTAGCAGGAAGTATTGTAGACTAGGTATTTTGAGAAAATCATTTTTGTCGCCATCTTGCCAATATGGCGGTGCGAGCGGCGAAGGGTGAAAATTCGGTATGTATTAAAGACACTAAAATCTACAAAGCCAAATCTGAAAATTTCTTGACTTATTCGGATGAAAACCTGCCAGGCGTGTAGCCTAGTACACACAATTTTAAAGGCTGCAATATTGACTGTCATTTAGTAATATAATAGACACATCACAGATAATCCTTTATCTTGAAGTGACTTTGCGAAGGAGAGAACTACACTTTTGGAGGCAAGAAACGCACACCCAGTAAACGAGTTTATTCGGATTAATTCGAATGCTACAACCGGGAATCCAACTCGGGACTTCAGAGTGAGAGCCAAGTGTGCTCGCCTCTCAACCACGCATTATATGTGAAAACACTTTATTTCACCTGAATTATGTTTATCGATTGACTCGATTGTTCCTTTATTTTGAATTCAAATATTTTTGTTAATACACAAACTGTAGTTTTTATGCACTTGATATAAAAGCTGATTAAAATCGATACCATAAACTAAAATGTTACTTAAATTGTCGTTAACGTAATATGTAGTTAAACCATATTTTATATTTACAAATGGTTCATGGTTAACTGAACTTTGCTGACGTTTCTTAATAAATGATAAATATTGGAAGGATTACCATTTACTACATCATATTGTCAGTGAAATGTATGTAAACTTTAGAAAATTACATTTGTATAAAATGAGTTTCTTTTTCTATCGCCAAACACACTTTGCTTTGTTCAACAAACGAAAATGTAACGGATCATATCTAACAAAGTTGACCTATATAAAATTGCATACAAAATATACTTCCCAGATCCCAGCTCTAATACTATTAATGCTCTTTATCATATTGGAGAGGCGCACACAGGAGCAAGATTTCCTCTGGGATACAAAGTATGTCTCAAAGTAGCTATTGAACAGTTTGATCCTGCCCAACTGGAAGGCATACGTTGTGCAGATGTAGACAAACTTAAGTATGCAGGACCGACGCTTAAATGGCCTTAATGGATTTTCCTAGATACTCCTGCACCTGCACTTCCCCTTCGATAATGGTTTTGACCACCTGAGCTTCCTTAACGCACATGAGAGAAATGGTAAATACACTCATAAATATGTCGCCTTTTAGGTTTAGCTCACTGTGATCCGTAGAGAAACTCTCTAGAGATGCAGATGTAATTTATATGAATTTTGTGGACACTTTCGTTCGACACGACAACGATATGAAAAACTGTCACTAAAAAAAGTTGTTTCGAATTAAAATTTTTGTCAGAATTCCAGTTTGGGGATAAATCTACCTATTTAGACTTTTTTAAAACATTTTCATATTTTCATTTTTTTCTTTTAATTTTTTTATACGAGTATAATTAGCTATCTTATTTAATAATTTTTGTTAGAATAAATATCGTAAGTTTTACCGCATGATACTACTTGATACTAATAATTTTTTTTTTAAGTCGAATTAGGTAGATTTATCCACAAATTGGAATTCTGACATAAATTTTAATTCTAAACAATTTTTCTTAATAATTTTTCACACAGTTAAAACTGAATGTGGTTTACACTTACATAATTGGAAAGAAAGAATAACTCAGTTTGGGACGAGTCGCCAACTCAGATGCTTGGGGCGGTTCCCAGCTTATCAATTTGTAGTGTGAGATTATTAAATAAGAGCAAGAATTTGTCTCCTTGTTTTAAGTTTTGATAATTGCCGATAGAATTTGATCAGAAATAGACAGTCTGGGAACTACTGATAGAATCTGATTACGTAGTTACAACTTAGTGAGTGTATTTGAATTAGCAGCACAAGCTTTTGACGATCAAATACATTATTACGGCTACTGTATTTAGTTTGCCTAAAAATGATATAAAGAATGCTGAATCGCTACAAAACTGATACCGACCTATGAAATTTATTTCTGTAACTATCATATAGTGAATACATAGAATTACTGTAAGTAAATAAGTATTTATCTTATTCCATTGTGGCCAACGGCGAGTTGCAGTCGTAAGTTCTAGACTCCCTTGATTTTCTTCATACAGTTGTTTGACGACGTCTCAGCGTTTTTCACCTGTTGTGTAGTGCATTCTTCGTTTTTGAGTCCCATTTGTCTGTGGGCTTGTTATAACTTTTACAACTGCCTCCCGCTTAATCAGGTAAACACATTTCTTTCGTGAGTGCGTCGTTTTTTTTTTTCACCTAAAAAACTTATGTAGCTATTTTCTTGTTTAGTACGTGTAAAATGTTATAATGTGTTCAAGCACATTATTTTTGTGTACGTAAAGTTTAGTTAAACGTGCTACTATGTATTTAATTTTATCTGTAAATACCTTTACTTACTTATAAAGATTTGTTTATTGATTTAAAGTAAGAACAACATATTGTTTGTTAGTAATATTTTGTTTAATGTGTTCTTTGAGTAATACTAAAGTTGGCCAAATAATGATCCATTTTTTGGTAAGATTATGGTTTGCAGTTTTTATGTATTACGGCCTTTTGCAAAATATTATCGCATTACATTTTTAGATTACCTTGTACAATTACTTTTTATGTATGTCTATTTCTCGTAGTGTACTATGCATTTTGATAAATTGTTTCTCTGAAATATAATATAGTAAGTCCCACACACTAAGATATATTGTTCCTCTACCAATGTATTTATCTCTATAATAAATTTTGTTATTGTTAAATAGTTATTTTTTATTTCAAAGGTCTCTTAGTTTATTTACGAATTTTACCTTTAGATATCCCGGACAGGGGATTTATTCTCTTTCTTTTAAATAATAAGCTGGGTTTTGATTTAAATAATAATTTAACTTTTGCTTTTAAAAATTATGCTTTCTTTTGTCTCTCGATTAAGAAAAGCTTAGTTTCAGCAGAGACACGTTTGTTGTGAGCAATTCCAAATTTCATGTATTTTTCGAATCCCTACCGCATGAAGAAGGAAAAGGAAAATCATATCATCAAACGCAGATATCACCTTTGTGTTTAATTTTAGGATATTTTTCTTCAAAGTATAATAATAATGTAATGTTATCTTACTCTTTAATTATTTCCGTTTTTATTTATTAAGTAATATAAATAAAAATTTTCTAATAGAAACGTCTGCATTTTTCAAGAATACGTAAGTATTTTTAATGCTACTTTTTCCAAAATACTCATCTTTTAAACAACGTATCACAAATAACGAAAGTTTCTTAAATCATTGAGTCCTTTCACCCTATATAGATGTTCTTAGAAACTTTAATAATCACAGACCTATTTCCAAGAAATTATAGTATTGCTTCTCTTAACACAGTTGTATCAATTTGAATACCACAGTATTTCGTTTTCTTGCTCTACACTGTAAAAAGTTCAGGGTAAATTCACAATACATTTACATTAAACATTGATGTACATTTGACGGACATTTTTACATAAAATCCGTAAATATAATTAATAATTTTGGAAAACATAGTGTAAAAACACTGGAATGTGTATTTTTACATACGTATTACAGAAATAAATGTGATTATACCATGAAAATACTATAAAATTTACATAATTCCTAAAATTGACAGCTAATTTTAAATTAAATAATCATGCTATTTTACAGTACCTACTTCTCCACTTCACTTGTAACTTTACAACCTATATTGCTGGCAAAAAGTAACCTATTTTAACTACCGGAATTTTGTAGTATTACTTTTTACAGTGTACTTCAACAGATCAACAGATTAGAAGCGAAATCATTACAGTGAAACCGCTTCACTCGTAACAATTTGCCTATCAACCTGGCAAATCAATGATAAATGCTCTGGTCAAGGGCATCGAAAAGACATTTACAGCAAACAAACTGGCTCTGTGTGCTTTCATAGATGTAGAGGGTGCTTCTGACAACACCTCCTTTGAATCCATACAAAGAGCCGTGGAAAAAAGGGGAATGCAGTCCCCAACAATCAGATGGATACAATCCATGCTAAGAAGCAGAATAATTACCACAAATGTGGGGAACGAGTCGGTCACCATGACCGCAGTTAGAGGTTGTTTACAAGGTGGAGTCTTATCGCCCTTACTGTGGTCAATGGTGGTCGACGATCTTCTCCATAAGCTGAGTAATTATGGCTTCAACGTTCAGGGCTATGCTGATGACCTGGTCGTTACTGTGAGAGGCAGGCATGAGGTTATGACCTCAAACCACATGCAAATTGCCTTAAACATAATATCTAAATGGTGCTCGTCAGAGGGTCTTAGTGTCAATCCAAGCAAAACAGTTATTGTTCCATTGACCAAAAGGAGAAAACTCAATTTTAAATGTTAAATGGAACAGTACTGAATTTTTCCAGTGAAGTCAAGTATCTAGAAGTAATCCTAGACCAAAAACTTACCTGGAACTCACACTTAGAACGTTGCGCAACGATGGCTATTTGGACGTGGCGTAGGCTGTTTGGTAAGACTTGGGATCTGAAGCCGAAAATGATACATTGATCCTACCTATCGGTTGTGAGATATATGGTTACCTATGCATCATGCATATGGTGGCCAAATACAGAAGAAAAAGTAGCACAAGGAAAGTTGCAGAAATTGCAACGCCTTGCCTGTCTAGGGACTACAGGAGCAATGCGCTCGTGTCCCACAACAGCTATGGAGGCAATGCTGGACTTACTTCCTCTGCATTTGCATGTGAGGGAGGAGGCAGCACTTAGTGCCTTAAGGCTGCATCAGGCACTTAAATTCAGATCAGTCGACCTGGTTGGTCACTTAAGTATTCTGGAGTTAATCCAATTCGAATCAATGACCAAACCCACTGATTTAATGCTAATCAAGCATGACTCTGATTGCCCGTTTGATGTGCTGATTGAAAGCCGCCAAGCGGGCAGGGTCGGAGCACTGCGGTTGGAGAAAGAGTCACACATCTGGTACACAGATGGATCCAAAATGGATGAAGGGGTTGGTGTGGGCGTAGCAAGACCTAAATGCAGGCTATCTAAAGCCCTTGGTAACACCAACCATCTTCCAAGCAGAAATTTATGCTATAGATCTATGTGCCTAAATAGAGGCACTCGAAGGGCAAAGATCTATATACTTTCAGATAGTCAGGCAGCATTAAAGAGGTCATATACCTTCGAGTCAAAAATTGCCTGGGAATGCAGACAATCCCTGAAGCAACTGGCAAAAAACAACAAAGTTACCTTGATGTGGGTGCCAGGGCATGAGGGGATAGAAGGCAACGAATTGGCTGATAGCCTCGCAAGAAAAGGGGCTGAAGCCCCGTTTTTTGGGACCCGAACCGTTCTGTGGCCTATCCAAGGGACACATAATGGAGGAGGTCCTAAAACGGGGAAATGAACAAAAAGAGTCCTACTGAAAGAACACTCCAGGCCAAAGACAAGCAAAAAGGTTTATAACCTATTCAACAAAGAATGCCATAAGGCTTCACGAACTTGAAAAGTCCGACCTAAAGCTGATCACAGGCCTTCTAACTGGCCATTGCACCTTGAGATATCATCTCAAGAACATGGGCGTGGTAGAAGACGACAAATGCAGATACCCTTTTAGGTCGAGGCGAAGAAAGGCCAACCCAGGGCCAAGCGACCCCTTAAACAATCTACAATCTTCAGTG
The DNA here is from genome assembly GCA_936432065.2 of Rutpela maculata. Classification (NCBI taxonomy): domain Eukaryota; kingdom Metazoa; phylum Arthropoda; class Insecta; order Coleoptera; family Cerambycidae; genus Rutpela; species Rutpela maculata. The sequence continues at coordinate 102,545,150 of OW386291.2, forward strand.
TACTTGAAAACTATGCATTTTCAGTTACGAATTTACGTCTGCTGAGAGGTGATTTGTTTCAAATTGTAATCTGAAAAATTACTCATTTTATTTCAGGTAGGAATACATCAAATCGTACAAACATGTATCAAAAGGTGAAAAAAGCGCCTTAAACCTCAACGACACGTATAATCTCTTATACGTTACAGCATTACCAAATTGTACTTTTTCTCCCTCTATTTCTCCATAATCGAGTTCAACAATACCAAAGTAAATTAAAAAAAGAAAACTTTTGAAATGTAAATTGTGTAAAGTAATATATTATGTAAATTCATTGTTGATTGTGTTTGTGTAACAGTTAAACTTTTAAAGTAGGCGATAAATAGTTGACTGTCGCGAACAGTTTACCCTGCCTTTGACGCACTCGCTTCATTTGTTTCAAAATGACTGACACATTCTGCGAGATGTAATCATTTGTTTTCAAACTTACTGTGAAACAAACTGTATAGCTATTTTGTACATCATCCGTGTTCACGTTCATGTTGTAAGGATATTATCATCCAGTTAGATTGATTAATTTGATATAAAACTTACATAATATTGCTATTTCAATTAAACCTCGCGTGACGCAGTAATTTTTAAAAGATTAGCCCTATTAGAACGTTCTCGTTTTAATTAGCCCATTACACATGAAACAATTTCTTATTAATCTATAATATATAAACGTAAAAACCCTTACTCATTCACTCGATAGACAGACAGACGTTTATTTGACTACTTTACATATACACATGCATTTGTAGCAAGTCATTACTTTGTTATTATCTATAGATAATATACAGATAATATTAAAAATGAAGTGTAAAAAATACAAGTTTATAAAACAAACATAAGATGTAGAAAACAAGGATAACACAGCCACACAAAAAAAAAGTTCTGCGCAGCTGACCAAATTATATGGATATGGTGTATTTTTCGACGCTGAATCCGAATCCGTGGTCAAAAAAAAAATCTATCGTGCCAATTTTGTTTTTTAGTCAAAAACATCCCTTAAAAAAGGTGTAAAATCATAGAAATAATATAACAACTTAATGGAAGTGTAAAAAATGGTAGATATTTTGTAGTCGAGAGTAGAGAATATAAATTCGAGCCACAGTAAGCTATTTCTATAAATTAAACCGAAATCCGCCCTTATGGGGGAGTGAAAACTACCGCTAAATCTCAAAAGACGCAGATGAGTGTAAATAACATGTACAAATGACAAATTTTTGTATCTCTTAATGCAAAATATTTGACTCTGGTGCGACAACCAGCCATTGCTCTTAAAGGGTAGAGAATCAACCCCATGGAGGGTTAAAACTACCTCCACCCCTCATAGGTTTCAAAACGGGAAAAAAAATTTAAGCAGGCCACCCGCTCGGTGGCGCAATGCTTAAGGTGTTAGGCGTGCCCCTCCCCCAATCATCTTAAATTACCTATCTCTGGGGAATCCTGTACTAGAAACGCATAAAATGTAGGAGGTAAATAAAACGCTCCTGCTAATTTATTCACATTCGGAATACCATATACATATTTGCCTGACTAATTTTTTGTTCGTTTTATATAGCTGACTAATTTTAAAGCAGGTTTTTATTTTACGTTTTCCTGCATAAACGATAAAACGTTATCCATTTTATAACCTATATTCTTTTATTATCTTAAGCTAATATAAAAAGTTGTGCATTTATTCTTGGGCCACCATCAACCCGTTTGCGGACGCATCACGTCCCCGCGACTGTAAGCGTTCGCAAATTATACTGTATTTATACATGAACTAAATAACATAAATGCTATACTTAATGAAATGTGAACTTACGAAATAAATAAAGATTTTGAATTGGAATTAGAATTGTTAGGCGTGCGACCATGGAGTCCCGGGTTCGAATCCTGGCTAGGGTATGGATGTGTAGTGGCGTTTCTCACGTGTTGCCGAGACGATAGCAGTGGACTAGACTGCGGTTGTGTGAGAGACAACACGGTCTAGTCGCTCTCCTCTCCTGAGTTCGAGTCTCAGCTGCGGCAGATGGCAATGTCGCAGGGAATGGGTGTTGTAATGTTGTCTATGTGTGTCCATCCGTGCTGGTTGAGTGGTAGAATAGCCTATGGATAAACTCCGCCAGGACATTAATATAAATAAGGCGATAAAAAAAATATATGGAGTGAATTCGTTCCAACCACCGACACATGACTAGAATCTACCCCATGCTCAAATGATGCATTTAGGTGCTATTGAAATTCGGAAGGGATCAAATACTTGTAGCTCATCGTGTCAAATATACGTATCTGGTACCACAACCACCCGATCTTAATAAGGTTGAAAATTACCCCCTATTGGGGGGAGGGGTTTCATTACTTCTAATATCCTGGAACAAAAATTCAGGCATTTGCAGTTTTAGGCAGGGTAGATAAAAATGGAGTAAACTCATACATTAAGCATTGACCAGTTGTGTTTCATTTATTATACCATATCTCTGCTTATTCAACTGTTTATCTTAACATTTATCAACTTATCTATCTTTTAATCTGTGTAAGGTTATTCTTTTTCCTGTCTATATCATACTTTGGACCATCAACCCAAATACTTCCTTTTCTTGTGATTTTTCACTCTTATCTTCAAAATATCTTTTCCGTGGTTTTCTTTTCCTATTTTTTTTAGTCACAGATATAGGATGTTATCTCACCATTTTTTTCTATCTAAGCTATATACCTAAATTAACTAAATTTCCGTCTATCTATTTCCGTCCGTATGTGGGGGTAGTTTTTACCCCCCGCCTTAATAGGGGTGATTTTCAACCTTATTGAAAAGATTTGGTGGTTATCGTACCAGATTTATATATTTGGCACAATGAGCTACAAGCATTTGACCCTTTCCGAATTTTAATAGCACCTTATGTAACATTTGAGCATGGGGGTAGCTCTTACTACCCTTAGTCTGAGTAGTCTCTATTCATGTATTGGTGGTTGGAATGAATTTACTCCATATTGGTTCACCCTGCCTAAATTTTTTTTCCCGTTTTGAAACCTATGAGGGGTGGGGGTAGTTTTAACCTTCCATAGGATTGAGTCTCTACCCTTTGAGAGTAATGGCTGGTTGCCATACCAGAGTCAAATATTTTGCACTAAGAGATACAAAAATTTGTCCTTTGTACATGTTATTTACACTCACCTGCGTCTTTTGAGTTTTAGCGGGTTTTCACTCCCCCATAAGGGCGGATTTCAGTTTAATTTATAGAAATAGCTTACTGTGGCTCGAATTTATATTCTCTACTCTCGACTACAAAACGTTTACCATTTTTCACACTTCATTAAGTTATTACATTATTTCTACGATTTTACACCATTTTAAGGGATGTTTTTGACTAAAAAACAAAATTGACACGATAGATTTTTTTTCGACCACGGATTCGGATTCAGCGTCGAAAAATACATATATACATATATCCATATAATTTGGTCCGCTGCCCAGCAATTTTTTTTTGTGTGTGTGGCTGTGTAATACAATAAACAAAAAACTGCCTTACAACATACGTCAGTCACACAATATATTACATAACAGTCATGGAGGTAGTCATAAAATCTTCAGTTGTATAGAAACAAAATTTCAAGATATGGCTTCTAATGACAGTTTTTTTGTAAAAATTTTGTTGTTTAATATTTACAGGTAATTTATTATATAAGTTCAAGTTTAATGAGTTTTTAATTGATTTTGTTAAGCGATATTTAGGTTTTAACAAATTGCCCGACCTCGTGTTGTAGTTATGTAGCTCAGATGGAGTTACATACACATTCTTATTTTTATGAATCTCTAAAAGAGAGTAGTAAATATATAGGCTAGGAATGGGCACTATACCATATTTAATAAATAATGGTTGACAGTGTTCTCCGAAACCTTCTCTTGTTATAATTCTTAGACTCTTTCTGTTGTCGAAATATTTTTACAGCGCTGCTCGTGTTCCCCCCTGAGTATAACCCCGTAGCTTATTTGGGAGTGGATTAATGAATAGTGCACTGACAGCAAAGTATGTAGCTGTAGAATAGTTCTTAATCTTTGTAAAAGAAATAAATGGCTTGAGTTGCTCAATATGATTGCTCGAACTTAAGGTACCATCAAGAACTATACCGAGTAAAGTGACACTTTCTCCCTTCGTTACGTCATATCTGTTAGAAAAAATAGTTTTTGTGTTTTATCACAATTTAGTTCGTGTGCATTAGCATTATATCAAAGTTCCGCTCTACTTTCAGTTTCATCAATGATATTTTGTAAACTGTTAATATTTTTGCCACTAGCTGTAAGAGTTACGTCATCAGTAAACATAACAATACTGCTAGGAAATAAGTAATAAAATAAATTGTTTACATAAATTATAAACAGTCCCACCACAGCTCCCTGAGGCACTCCATGTTTTACTGATCTAAAATAAGATATCATATTGTTCTGTGAGACGTATTGTTTCCTATTCTCCAGATATGACTTTAACAGAGACAACTCATAAAGACTAAGTTTTTCGATGATGAGAGTATGAGAGACACAGTCGAAAGCCTTTCTAAGATCACACAGCGTAATTGCAGTATGTTTACCTTCTTCAAGGCCTTCAACTATGTCACCCACAATCTTATGATTGCATCTATTGTGCAACATTTTTGCCTAAAACTATATTGACAAGCATGCAATAAAGCATATTTTTCGAAATATTTCGACAAACGATTTTTTAAAATAATTTGAATTATCTTACCAAACACGGGGATAATAGAAATTGGTGGACAGTTCCGGGTTATTTGAGTCACCTTCCTTAAAAATAGGTACAATTCAAGCTACCTTAAAGATATCAGGAAAGTAACCCTCATTAAAACATTCATTTATTATTTGCGTTAGTGGGAGAACTAGTAAATCTATTATTTCTTTAACAATTCAACTATTTAAATCGTAAATATCTAAACTGTTTTAATTTGTCAGCGAATGTATTGCGTCTATAACCTCTAAAATGGTGACAGGTTCAAGAAAAGAAGAAATATTAGGCATCGGAACATATTCTAAAAAGTTTGAAGCATTTACGTTATTTAAAGTTAGACTATTTATGATTTTATCTGCTACCGCTGAAAAAATCAACAAAGCTGTTAGGACCAACACTAGTATCAGTATTATTACTTTTCCGGCCACTATTACTTTTAAAATATATTAGTTCCCAGTTATTCCTGGATTTATTATCAGTTATTTATAAATAAATCGCAAGCGGTTTCTTTTTCTCTGATTATTATACTCTTCGCAAAAACGAAGAGTATATTGTATTTGATCGGCACATTTCTAAAATCGTAAATATCGCTCGTAGAGAAAAAATTTTCCTATCATTGTGTTAGTGAACGAATTCTGAACAACTTTCAAAATGTCCGTCTGTCTGTCTGTCCGTCTGTCCGTCTGTCTGTCCGTCTGTCCGTCCGTCTGTCCGTGTGTCCGTCACGTTTCTTGTAAGCACGATAACTTAAGAAAGAAAAATCCGATTGTATTGAAATTTAGAAAGTAAGTTACTGTTAGCTAGAGGAAGAACCCTATTGTTTTTGAAGAAAATCGATCAGTAAATAAAAAAGTTATTAATTATTTAATTCAAAAAAAATATATTCTCTTAATTTTTGTCGCTTGTACTAAAATGGAAATCTCGCGAAATATTATTTCCATAATATATTTTTTTTTATGAATTTTACTAATATATGTATGATTGTCGAAAGATATATATCACAGACAATCAATTTTTGTAGCAATAGTTGGTGGCGCAGCGGCTAAAGCTTTGCGTTGCAATCCAAAGGTCCCGTGTTCGAATCTCACACAGGTTGGATATTTTTTTTTCATTTTTTTTTCATATAATTTTTTTCACAACAAAAATGGTATCACAAAATTTAGGATGTCCAAAAACTAACATTATTTACAAGAAAACTGCGAAGAGTATCCTATAGAATGTGTAACAATTATATATAAAAAGCTCAGTAAATTGGCGAAGAGTACGTTTTTAGCTTGTTTTTTTTATATAATTACTTCCACGTCCAGTGGAAGTATAGTAACGACAAAAAAATTTTTAAAAAATTTTATTGTCCAAATAGGCTTAAAATGTCATGAAACGTCGAGATTTTAAGTTTGAGCGAAAAAAAAATTTCTGTCTGTCTGTCGGTCTGTCGGTCTGTCTGTAACTTTTTTTTGTGCGCACGTTTACTCTGGAACCGTTTAAGATATTAACTTGAAATTTGGTACACATATGTACTTTAACGAGATCTAGAACTAGATTATATTTTCATCTTGTTCCGTCGAAGGGTTGGGGGGAAAATTGGGGTAAATTTGGGGTAAATAGGTCAATCAAGCAGGTAACAGTCCATAAAATTGGTATTTAGTATATACAAGAGAAGCTAAGGTCTCAAAAAAATTTTTGGCATTACCACCCCCACCCCCTTATTAAAGGGGATGAAAAAAAATTGTGATTTAGTGTATGTACAGGAAACAGAAACCTCAAAATATTTTTTTACTTCATCCACCCCCCACCCCACTACCGATGTGGGGTATCGTTTTATGGGTTTTTGGGGTAGAGGATTTCAAATATTATATTATTAAAGTTCCATAAACAATTATTTTCACATATAAAGTTTTTTCGTTGTGAGTGACTTGGATAGAGAATCTGGATGTGGAAGTAGTGATTCCTTGGGCAGCGGTTTTTTTTATGGTTTCTTCAATTTTCATTATACGTAAAAAGTCAACATTTATAAAAATAACTTCGAGGAAATTTTCAAAAATCAGAGAACTATACATTTTATGAAGTAGACCACCACCTGATGTTCACACGTATTGTTGACATGGCGATGGCAATTGTTGTCTGAAAGCTTGTTTTACAGTTCATTTAATTAATGATTTTCACAGTTGAAAATAGTTACGAATACAAATACAAAGTTTCACTTGAAATCGAAAATTTAGCTGCGGAGGCTGATTTAAAATCAATCCCTGCAAAAACCAGAGATTCTTATTATAAAAAACATGAGAGTTAGTGCTGTGAATGGGGAAGAAAGAGACCCTGAGTGTTAATGAATCGGTAATGTTAGCATATGTGATGGAAATGTCCAAGAAATATAAATATTTTACACTTTAGTGTGTTTACTAGAAACTACAAACAATGCAAGAATCAAAAATGGAATAGCTTTAGCATCCTACCATAAATTGCATGTATTTATAAAAAAAAAACAAACCAACAAAGGTCTTGAACTTAAAACGTCTTTAAAAAATCCGCGTAAGTTCTTCATTCATGTTCCAAATAATACTTGCCTATTTCTTTCAAGTTGTCGCTATTTGTGGTGTTTTTGGTTCATGAAGAGGCCTTTTAGCATGGTTTTTATCGTCAAAATACGTTTTTTTGACAATAAAAACCGGGATTTACTCGAAATCTACGCGGTACAAAAATTTTTAAAATGAAAATTCGGATTCAGCAGTTTTTTTTTAACTTCCAGAACTAGAATGTAAGTTATCGATATAATGCAAAGATTGGAAATTTTCATAGATATATATTTTTTTATTTTTCAGAAATTACTTTTTCTGCTGTTTGCGAAATCCTAGAATTTTTTTTTATTAGAAGTCCACTTTTCATCAAATGACCCCGAACTGTTTCAAATTTAGTTTTTATGTATATACCTTTACTTATAGTTATACAAATTTATAATTAAGTTAATTTGTGTATCTAATATATTTTGTTGTACATTATTCGTTATCTGATGACTATGGCCATGGACATTCGGAAAATATAAAATAACAGCCTGTCCTCTATTAATTATATCAGATTTTCGGGAAATTCAGTTCGTAAAGTTTTTGACAAATTGAAACTAAAGGAGATTTCCAATAATTCCAAGTAAACGTAAATTTCGCACGAAAAGCCACAGGCTGAAAAATAAAATCTCATTGAAAGATTTATTTACCTCTACTCAAGAACAAAGGAAGTATATTATAGCGGACCATTTTCTCAAACGTAGACTAATCTTGCAAAATAAATCTATTCATCTTAAAGAAATAAGAGGAAACGCAATTGTTATGAATTTTTTTTAAGAATCTTTGATAGCTTTAAATTATTATCTTTGTTTCAATAGATCAATGTTCTGCAAACTAGTAAAATTGTTATTAAATGGACTTCTGCAAGATCAGAACGGAGAAAAGTTCCTTTTTGATTTACTATTTTGGCCTGGCACTAATTAAATAATAAAAAAAAATATGACTAAAAAGAAAATTAATTAGACAATGCTCTGTGTGTATTAGTCGGGGAGCCCTCCCTAGCTGTATGTGCACCCCCCCTCCTCCCGATCCTTGGAGACAATGTTTTTCATAAAGATTAAAGCCTAAGGAACAATTTTAGATATGTCCTAAAAAAAAACTGGCTGTACTTTCAAAATGGCGGCCATATGTTAAAAAAACTGCCAATGTTGTTTTTGTCATTTAACACAAAAATTAAAAAAGATGGACAAAAACTTTTCTCACAAAAAACAACGTGCATAAAATTTTCTATAATTTTGTGCCTATACAATATTTGGTAGGAGTTACCATTTTCCGGATAAATGAGTCCAAAATTAAGAAAACATGGAAATTCATATGTCGGTAAATCACTTATAGGAAATAACTGTGACAATTATTGTAAGGCGTATAACTTTATATTATTAATACTACGGGAGCCCTAAGTGCCCGTGCACCCCCCCCCCGATCGTTTAGGATAATGTTTTTCATAAAGATTAAAGCCTAAGGAACAATTTAAGACATGTCCTAAAAAAAAAATTGGCTGCACTTTCAAAATGGCGTCCGTTTAAAACAAAAATTGCAAATATTGTTTTTGTCATTTAACACAAAAACTAAAAAAGATGGAGAAAAACTTTCTGTACAAAAAATAAAGTGCATAAAATTTTCTACAATTTTGTTCCTATACAATATTTGCATTGGAGTTTCCCAGATAAATGATTCAGCTCTTAAGATAAAATATAAGATTCAGTATAAAACGTAACACTACGGAAGCCCACCTTAACTGTCCGTGCACCCCCCCGATCCTTGGTGACAATGTTTTTCATAAAGATTAAAGCCTAAGAAACAATTTAAGACATGTCCTAAAAAAAAATCAGCTGGCTGTACTTTCAAATTGGCGTCCGTTTAAAAAAAAATGCAAATATTGTTTTTGTCATTTAATACAAAGACTAAAAAAGATGGAGAAAAACTTTCTGCACAAAAAACAATTTTGTGCCTATACAATATTTGGATATAGTCTGGGGTCCAACAGTACGAAATCGCTCTAAATTCCAAGTAACCTGTTCCGACATGACGTACATTTTTCAACTTCAGATTTGCAAAAAGGGTTATATAGGACACCAGAAATGACTTCGTCGGATTCTTATCAGCTCTTGCATAACTTCTTAAATGATAAGAAAAGAGACGAAATGATAATTCCCAAAAAAATGTTTTTTAATACATAACACGTCCTGTAAAAGAAACTATGAGTGCTATCCATCTAATTTTTTTATAGTATACACAAAAGAAATAAGCGCTTGGGTGAGGCTCGATGGCATTGTTTAAATATGTTTAGTTTTTTGGGAAAAAAATATGAAATCTGTAACTATAAAATATTGTAGTAAAAATTTCGGCATACGAGCAAGTACTTCAATTTTAAATTTTTTGTGTACAAACTATGCTAAAAACATACCCAATATATTGAAAATGTTTTTAAGATAAGAACTAAGTTGATATTGCATATAGTATTCGAGTTGTGAATTTTTAAAATGATGCGGCGCATGTAATAAAGGCGACAGCTCTCCCAAAATTCATAAAGCGCATGAAAACAGTTTACAGTGGAATTAGCTGGTATGTTTATGTTTACTAGGCGTATGTACTTATGTATATAGTGTGGAGTTATGTGTCTTAACATTTTAACATTATAAAAACTATTTGTGTTTGATTGATTAAATCGATTGATTATTGTTTGCGGTTCATATTTATTATATACTAGCTATGCCCGCGGTTACGTTCGCGTGGAATTTTGAAATTGACTAAAAAGCTTCTTTATAAACGACGTTTGAGGTAAAAATCACCATTCTGGAACCCACAAATGTTCTGGAATATTTCAGAGTACTCTTGAATTTTCTGGAATATTACAGAAGTTTAATCTTAAAAGTTTATGCCGTGTAAATACGCTTATTGTAGAGATCAAGCTGTATCTCCTGTTCTACTAGACCGATTTTCATAAAACTTGGCTTAGTCTAGGCCGATTTCGATGAAATAAGAACTAAATGTTACTCCAAGCTTAGATGAACCTCATTGGTTAAGTAGTTTCTGCGTGATGCGCGTTCAAACAGACAAGCAGACAAACAGAGAAAAATTCCAAAATCTGCCTTAATGTATTCCATTACTCATCTTACACCCCCCCACATCTGTTTTTTGCAAATATTTTCAATGCACATACACGTCAACTTTACAAATGTATTATATGTATACATTTGAAAATTATTAAAAGGTAAAATAATTTAATAAAAGTTATTTACGCTCCCTACAGTGTTGTGAACCGTCATTCAAGTTACCTCTTGCACAAAGTTTTGGATGCAGAATTGGAAATCAGGAGCTGGTACCGATAATGTCGACAAAAAAAGTTTATCTGAACTTAAATTAAAAAGTGCAACTGTAAAATAAAATGCGACACAAAATGTTCTTCTGAGCGGTATTCAATTGCATGCTCGTGTGCTGCTTTTCCTGAAAATTGTTTTAAGGGAAAAAGCAATATGCATCATTTTATAATGATAGTGATTCTGACTAACATGTAAGAATAGTTATACACAAAAATTACGTAATATACAACATTAATGTTTTATTTAAAATATCTCCCTTTTCTGCATTCTATTAAATATGCTAAATACCTAAAATAATATTTCTCACTAATGTTTTATTTCTTAAACAATATAAAAACGAGTAGAAGTTGTACTCGGGCATGGCCAATTGCGAATACCTATTTGATTAATTGATTAACATTTTGCTCGAACACACAATTCACTTTGTATCGATTATTATTTTTTTAAATGAGTGGCCGCAATCGGCAACGCCCGACTACTACTTTCATTCCTTTTGTTGTATTATTAACATAAAGTAATTCAAATTTGCAATTATATTGAACAATATAGTGCTTTTTACTGTTACACTGTACCAATTATCGTGTAGACTATTTTTATTTTAATGCTGCATAATTACGCGCCTCATAAAAAAAATCATAAACAAAAATCTGTATACGTTATCGACAGGATCTTTTTTAAAAGACTTTTTCAATATATGTACTATATTTGGTAAGCAATTGTATATAAGAATTTCATAAATTTAACATAGTTGTCCGCATATCGAAATTTTTAGAACGTAAATATCAACCTTTTGATTTTAATTATTATTTTTTTTTAATTTTCTTTTCAAAAATACCAATAGCTATATCTTTTGAGTATACATACCTAAAATCAGATCGGTAGGTTACATAGTTTTTTTTTAACGGAGAATAACCACTGTAAAACATAATTTTGTAATTATCAATCTGCCATCTTTTTGCGATTTCTGAAGTTGCGCAAGAGCAGAAATTAATCCGACAAGTGTTTTCTAGTGCCCCAAGTAATGCTCTCTTCATTACTTATATCAACATTTGTACGTCATGTCGGAACAGGTCATCTTGAGTTTGGAGTGCTTGGACCCCGGACTAATAGGAGTTACCGTTTTCCAGATATCATTGTTACCGTTTTCGAGATAAATGTCTACAAATTATAATATTATTATTACTATTAATTTTTTTCAGTTTATTTTATTTTATTTTTATGTTAATAATATAAAGTTATATTATACGCCTTACAATAATTGTCACAGTTATTTCTTTTAAATGATTTACCGATATATGAATTTCCATGTTTTCTTAATTTTGGACTCATTTATCTGGAAAATGGTAACTCCTATCAAAATATTGTATAGGTAAAAAATTGTAGAACATTTTATGCACGTTGTTTTTTGTGAAGAAAGTTTTTGTCCATCTTGTTTAGTTTTTGTGTTAAATGACAAAAACCACATTGGCAACAGTTTTTTTTTAACATATGGCCGCCATTTTGAAAGTACAGCCAGTTTTTTTTTTAGAATACGTCTTAAATTGTTCCTTAGGCTTCAATATTTATGAAAAACATTGTCCCCAAGGATCGGGCGGGGGGTGCACGTACAGCTAGGAAGGGCTCCCCGACTATAACATACCAAAAAATAAAATAAACTGAAAAAAATTAATAATAATAATAATAATAATAATAATAATAATAATAATAATAATAATAATAATAATAATAATACACATACCTGGGTGTGCAACAACACCACATCCAGGATGTGCAACAAATCAAGAAGTCTCTCCGCGGCAAGTACAGACGCCTACTCCGAAAGATTTGGTCGTCCGAACTTTCGGGGAAGAATAAGGCGTCTGCCACTAACATGCTTGCCGTTCCTGTTCTGCTCTACTCCTTTGGGGTAGTAAAATGGACGGTAGATGAGCTGCGCCAACTAGACAGAGATACCCGCAAGATGATGAACATCCATAGGAGTATTCATCCTAGATCGTCCGTTCCTCGTGTTTATCTCCCACGTCATCGGGGGGGACGAGGACTCTTGAGTCTGGAGTGTATGCATGACAGAGTAGCACTGAGTATGGCATGTAACATTCTCAGGAGCTCGGATCCGCTCCTGCTATTAGTGAGAGATCATGAAATGGCAGGGGTGGGCGCAGGATTGTTCAAGGCAGCAAAAAGAGCCGCAGATGAACTTGGTCTCGTATTCGACGTCAGGCGAGGTGGCCGGCGCGGTGCTGATCCAGAGTCAGTCACCGAGCTTCAGCCAAATCGTCTGAAAGCCCAAATAAAAGCTGCCGAACAGGAGAATCTGTTCAGGCAGCATGTCGATAAACCCATGCACGGTGTGTACTATAAGAACATAGAAACACTGGGTTTATCGACTAGGCTGACATTCGCCTTTTTAAGGTCAGCTGGGCTTAAGTCGGAGACCGAGGGATTCATTGTGGCCTGTCAGGATGGTGTAATAAACACCTTGGTCTACCGAAGCCGCGTAATGGGTGTAGAGGTCCCTGATATCAACTGCAGGACCTGCCGTCAGGCGCCGGAATCGCTGATGCATTTGCTTTCAGCATGCCCGATATACGCGATTTCGGCCTACATCCACCGCCATAACGCGGCTTTACGAGTGCTATACTACCACCTACGGCACTCGTACGGGGTAGATCAAACACCAGTGCTGCCTTACATCCCCGGAGATATTGAGTCCGTTGTCGAGAACGAGAAGTGCCGAATTTATTGGAACTACTCGTTCCCGACCGTCAGGCTAATTCAAGCCAACAAGCCTGACATAGTACTCCTCGACCATCAGAACAAAGTGATGTTTGTCATCGAATTCTCAGCACCTGCTGAGACAAACATCGCTTTGAAGGAGGGGGAAAAACGGACCAAATATCGTGATCTCCGGTATGAGCTCCAAGTGCTGTACCCAGACTACTCGGTCAAGATGGTCGTCCTAATAATCGGCGTACTCGGAGGGATGAAGCCTTCGCTGCTCTCAGAATTAAAGATCATACCGGCCTGTCAGAATTCGGCAGAATGGTTGGCAGGTCAGATGCAGAAGGCGGTTATCTTGGGGTCCCTTCGTCTGCTTAGGGCACATGATTCAGGTGTTTACAGTCACTAACTCCACAGGTCGTGGAGAGTGGCTGTAATGAATTAGCCGGCGCGGTTACCGTGTGGTGTCGGAGGCCACGGAAGCCCTGTCCGGCAGCGGGAAACCGAAAAAAAAAAAAAAAAAAAAAAAAAAAAAAAAAAAAAAAAAAAATAATAATAATAATAATAATATAATTTGCAGACATTTATCTCGAAAACGGTAACAATGGTATCTGGAAAATGGTAATTTCTATCCAAATATTGTATAAGAACAAAATTGTAGAAAATTTTATGCACTTTGTTTTTGTGCAGAAAGTTTTTCTCCATATTTTTAGTTTTTGTGTTAAATGACAAAAACAATATTTGCATTTTTATTTAAAAGGACGCCATTTTGAAAGTACAGCTAGTTTGTTTTTAGGACATGTCTTAAATTGTTTCTTGGGCTTTAATCTTTATGAAAAATATTGCACACCTTCTTAAATGATAAGAAAAGAGACGAAATGATAATTGCTAAAAAAATGTTTCTTGGGCTTTAATCTTTATGAAAAATATTGTGTCCAAGGATCGGGGGGTGCACGGACAGTTAGAGTGGGCTCCCGTAGTATTACGTTTAATATTAAATTTTATATTTTATTTTAAGAGCTGAATCATTTATCTGGAAAATGGTAACTCCTATCCAAATATTGTGTAGGAACAAAATTGTAGAAAATTTTATGCACTTTGTTTTTTGTGCAGAAAGTTTTTCTCCTCTTTTTTAGTTTTTGTGTTAAATGACAAAAATCATATTTGCAATTTTTTTTTCAAACGGACGCCATTTTGAAAGCGCAGCCAATTTTTTTTTTTAGGACGTCTTAAATTGTTCCTTAGGCTTTAATCTTTATGAAAAACATTGTCGGTATTGCCATCTGCTGCAGCTGAGGCTCGAACTCAGTAGAGATAACAGCGACTAACCATGTTGTTTCACTCAATCGCGGTCTAGGCCATTGCTACAGTTTCTTTAACTCGCTAAAAACGGCACTAAACATCCATACTCTAGCCAGGAATCCTCGAACCAGGAGACCCGTGGTCTCAATGCTAACACGTAAGCACTGAACCACTGAGACAGTTAAGTTTCTGATTTTCCATGAACCATTAACCGTTTTATGTTTTCCTTTTCGGTTGATGTGGCCAAAAACATCATAGGATGGAAAGTTCTCGTCAGTAAAGAGATATAGCGGACCTCCGATTGGCTTCAATTGTTCGCAATTGTGGTCACATAGTACTGAATTCACCGGTCACGAGTCTTCACGATGCTGCTAAAATCTTTCTATTTAGAGATTTTACAAATCAAATTATCGGCAGTAAGTTGCCATTTAGCAGACAAGTTTTAAGTGAGTTTATTTCAATTTTAGAGAAGTTAAAATGACAATTTGTAAAAGCGTTTTGCATATTATTTGCGAAATATTAATATTTTAGTAAAAGGTCTGGATATTAACGTGTAATAAACAACATTGTCAAGAGGGAGAATCTTATATTCAAGATAAAGATGTCTATAAAAAACATTTGAAAGTACAGCTAAAAAAGAAGAGAACTTTTAGGGAAAATTAGATAAATTCTCATTTTTTGGTCACATCAACCGAAGAGTGGATAATATAAAATAGTTGATATTTCAGGAAAACTAGATAGCAAAAAGTGAAGAGGCCGATCTGCTGAACGTTGTGCTGATATCGGCTTTGAAAAGGTTGTGCGGCACTGACAATGCCGGTGTGTTTGGATGTATGTTTGCGGATAGCCTTGTTTTGGATTTGGTTGTCTAGTTATATGTGGTGTGCGTTTATGGTGTGCGTGTTTGTACGTATTTCTTCAGAGTTAGATTTGATGAAGATCACTGAAAATAGATTTTTTTATTTCAGGCAATTCTAATTTGAGAAGATCAGTTTGAGATCGTTTGGAAACGACGTAGAAAATGAGCAAATAATGTTTAAAGCCAAAATTACACTATGAAAATTCGAGAGACCATTTTATATGGCCAGTAGTGTACAAAGTTTCGAGGAATTATTGAGAAGCCAATTCGAATAATTCATGGGACCTAAAACATCTGCTAAGACGTCAATAGCGAGAATATGAATGTTCTAGTACCTGTTTTCGCCAATCAAAACTCCGTTATTTTGAAAAGTATTAATTGCACGGGAAAAATGCAAATAAAGTTTTAGAAAATGAAAGGACCCCGGAACAAAACCCATGAAAATATTGATTCGGTGGAATCGGCTGAAATTTTGTTATGTTGTAGTTCAAGTCATGCTGATCAAAATTTCTTATCACATCGAGCCAATCCTATGGACAATTTTTGAGATACAGCTTATCAAACTTAGGTAATTTGCGTCATTTTAGACATTCAAGAACTTTTTACTCCTAAACTATTAACTTTAGCAAAAAATTGCAAGGGTCGAAATATTTTTCATCTAGTCCACATATTTCGGCATGCTTCGGTGGGATTGGCTGAAACTTTGCTATTTTGTAGTTAAAGTCATGCTGATCAAAAATTCCCATTGCACTGAGTCTATCCTATGAGTGGTTATCGCTCCAGGAGTGCCTGGAGGTCTTAACAACGAGGTAACGGGTAATCTATATGTACGTGTTTATGAATGGCTTGCAGCGTGTTTGTGTACATGCGTGCGTGTGATTATTCTTATCAAAGAACCTGCTCTTACCGGCACTACGTTTCTTATGAGAGCGTTCTCATTACCAACCAGGGTGATCCCATTTTTTTGGTTTCACTTTCTATCTGTATATCTTTACTTTTTGTTGTTTCTTAATATTTTTTTCTGAATTTTGAAAAAAATTGTTGAGCTTTATTGGACTAGAACAAAAATATTTCGACCCTTGCAATTTTTTGCTAAAGTTAATAGTTTAGCAGTACAAACTGTCCATAGGATTGGCTCGATGTGATAAGAACTTTTAATCAGCATAACTTGAACCACAAAATACCAAAATTTCAGCCGATTCCACCGAATCAACATTTTCATAGGTTTTGTTCCGGGGTCCTTTTCGTTCGATTAAAAATGTAGAAGATTTCGATATGATCAACCGGGTAACGAGGTACTTTTGGAAATAGGTGAAAATTACGTATTTTAGTGACATTTAATGGCCTTGAGGCACGGGTTAGCGTTATCCGATCGAGTTGAAATTTTGTGTAGTTCATTTTTTAAATAATCGGAACCACTTTTGGGGGTGAGATAGAAAAAATCCAATGTCACAAAATAAGGACCACACTTACTAGTATGTATATTCGAAGGTAAATGCGATAACTTCTGGCAGCATTACCATTTTTATTCCAACTTTAAAACAGATGTAGGCTTGGCAGAATACTCCCTTTATAATTGTGTTATATCTGTCATACAGGGTGATCGCCAAAGGCATATACAGTATCTTATTTTATATAAACCATATTTTATTATAATTTTAACGCAAATGCTTTTATTAAGCACATAAAAATATCAAGAAAAGAGTGAAAGTTGCCGTCGTGAGTTGTCGACTGCGAATACCTAATTGAATTATAAAAACAACAAAGATATTGACGTACTTAATCTCAATGGCACCAGATAAATAGTATGTAATAGTTAGTTATACAAATATGTAGAGAAGTTGCAGTCGGACGTGGCCGAAAAAAAATGTCTGAGTGTTTAAATCTGGACACAACTCAAAGTTTGTCTCATTCCACATTGTCAAACGCTTTACGGTAGTTCAAGAAACAAAGGTAGGTACGTAATATTCTCTTGCCTTCTCAATAGTTTGTCTTAAATTTAGTATTCATTCTCTAGTTCTGCAAACTTTAATAAAGCCTCATTTTACAGATGATATTTGCGAAGACTGATAATGATCAAGTCTGAATTGAAGAATCTACAGCATTATTTTATTGGCATGTGATTGTAGATTCTAGATTGTATTGTAGATTGTTTAAGAGATCGCTTGGCTGTTTCAGCCCTTCTTCACATCGATCTAAAAGATCGGTTGTGAATTACCCTACAACTAGTTTTTGACTAGGACTCCCAAACTTTCTACAAAGCTTGTGATTTTCCTGGGGGCTAATTTCTCTATGTCTTCAGGCGTTAATTCCACCTTTCTAGATACTTTAGCCTATTGTGAACTAGCATCTTGCATTCGCAAATAATATGTCCCGCAGTTTCTATTGCAGTATCACAGTATATGTACGTATCATTGTTTTGCCTTGACCATATTCCTAAGATGATATTTCAAATGGATATGGCATGTGAAAAGGCTTCTAATCAGTCTTAAGTCGGACTTTTCGAGTTCGTGAAGCCTTGTGTTGTCGAATAAGGGTCGAATAACTTTTTCGTTCGTCTTTGGCCTGGAGCATTCCTCTTTCTTTTCGCATTTTAGGATCTCCTTCGTTATGTGTCCCTTAGATAATCCAAAAAATGGGGGCTTCAACTCCTTTTTTCAAGAATGTCTCCTAATTAATTTCCTCCTATTCCCTCATGCTCCGGCACCCACATCTAGGTAACCTTGTTGTTTTTTGCCAGTTGCTTCAGGGATTGTCTAAATTCCCAGACAATTTTAAACTTGAAGGTAGGACCTATGAGCTTTTAACGCTGCCTGGCTATCCGAAAGTATTTTTGCCCTTCGAATGCCTTTATTTATGCATTTCTGGGCACAGAAGTCTATAGCATGGATTTCTGCTTAGTATATGGTTGGGTTCCTGCCTAGGATATTGGATAGTCTGCAATTAGGCCCCGCTACGCCCACGCCCTTCAGCCATCTTCGATCCATGTGTGTACCAGATGAGTGACCCCTTCTCCAACTGCATTAATTCGACTCTGCTGGTCTGACGGCTTCAATTAGCACATCAAATCAACAGTCAACGTTCCGCTTGAGAGGTCCCGGGTTTGGTCATGGATTCCAATTGAATTGACCTCAGATCCCTTAAGTGACTAACCAGATTGCCTTACTGGCATGTGATATTAGTGACAGCAATTTATAGTTCATAGACATTTGTCGTTTACTTCTTAAAAAAATAATGAACAAATAGAAGGTGTCAAATAGAGAAAGAAATTTTGTGTAAATACTTACAGATTTTTTATCTAGCAGTTAGAATAGATCGTATCTGTTAAAGGGCCTTCAATTTTATTGCAATGAGTTTGTACAAGCAATCGAAGTTTATTAAAAATTCTACCATTCAATATAAAGCCTATTTTTGACTGCACATTGACTGTGTATGCTAACAAGTAGAAACAAATTAAATAAAAAATGTACTTGCTTGATTATACTTAAATAGTTTCACTTATTGAATTTTATGAAATATAACTGATTCCTGTTATGCGTGGGACAAACTATACATAAACTGTGCTTCTTCAGTAACTAAGGACTAGTAAGGATTAAACGTAAAATATGGAAAGAAGCAGAAGAATATGCAAAATTATACCGAGATTTTATGGATGTAATATTTTGTAATTTTTGTAATATTTTAATGCATTTGTTATAGCTAGTGTTCTTCTTTTAGTGATCTTTATAACAGATCAAGTTTTAACGTAGGTGGTTTAAAATTTTTAGTATTAACCAAATGGACACATTAATATAAGAGTGAGTCATTGTGCCAGAAATACGAATATAGTTAATAATTTTCCCGGAATGTGATCCAGAATTACGTCGTTAACCTAACAATAAAAGCTCTACACTTTAAAATTTGCATGGCCTTTACGATTATAAACTTGAATATAAATAAAATATTGCACGTAACTAAATGACAATCCATTCATATAAAGTTGGTAATATAACTCCGGATAATATAGCTTTCCCATTGCTGTGTTTTATACTCCCTTTTATTATTGCCTGTAGTCACTCTTCAGGTTAATGTATATTTCAGATAACAGAAAACTCCAGCTTACTTACAAGATCTGAGAAATAGAGATTCATAAATCCGAAAAAGCATAAAAACGCATATAAATTTCTAGATCCCATCCCATAAAGCGAAACATTTATAAAAATATTTACATCTTTCTGGCGGTATTTGTATAATTTGTCAATCTTGAGAGGGAGGTAGATTTGAGTTCAGGACGTTAGCGTTCTTCATTGCGTGATTCTTAATACGGTTTGTTAATAATTATCAAAAATACAACAATTATAATAGTGGAGTCAAAATGATTTTTTCGTAAAAATTTTCGAAAGTAATTTTATGGTTTTAATTTGTTTTAGGTGTGACAAGTGCAATGAGAATATTTGGATTATATCTGTCAAGAGCTTCTTATATAAAATTAAAATTTTAGCTAATTTCTTCGGTCCTAGTAAGTGTGATATGAAAATAGCCAAATACTAAAGATTAATAATAGTCGTTTATCTAAGCAACATATTTTCAAAAAACTGCACTTTTTGCAGATGACACCAAACTCGCCGTGAATCATATCCACACCCATTGTCAACGTTTAGGAAGGGGAGCCACCTGAAACCTATCCCCCTAACAAAATGGCGGTGATGTTTCCCAAAATGGCCCCCATAAAAATTAAATTATTTTAATATAATAAACTTAAGCGTCTAGGGATGCTGAATGAAAACATGGCTCTAAAACGGTGTCAGAAGTCCATAGACCGAAATACTCAACATGGCGACCAAAATGGCCGCCACAAAATTTAAGTTTTATATTTCATTAAAAATTATTTTTTTTTAAATTGCTTTTCTTTTATTTCTTTTTCAAGGAGTGCATCAAGGCAATGTTGCCGTGGTTCATTCTACTAGACCATATTCACTATGCAAGATGGCTTACCGTCCATGTAGAGGACTTGGAGGAGCTTTCATTACGTTCATCAGCAGTGCATGCCGAGTTTAAGGCAGGAAATTTTGTTATACGGAAGTCGTCCAACCTCTTTTCTGCTATTGCAGTAGATCAGGCCCATGAGCAACACAAAAAGAATGTAAAAGATGACAGTGGAGCTGTCGGCATTCTTCAGGATTCAACTGCATTGCGGAAGTGGGCTATGGCAAGTGCCGAAATAGATTAGTTAATGAATTCACAAATCAAACGAAATCACGGTCCAGACACAAACCATTGCATCATGAACAGTACCTTTCTTTTCAAGAGAAGTTGTTGATTGAGATCGATAAGTTGAAGACAAGCTTCAAAAGTGCTGGTAGTCCTGAGGAAACCTCAGGAAAATCGCACTGTTTCTGAAATTAGTAGAAATGCTGAGAGATTTTGAACGAAAAGATATCATTTCTTTCTGAAAGACTTATTCAAGGATCCATAGTGAGCATCTTTGTACCTTCGAAGGCACAAAAACTGTGAATTTTTAAGCCTAAGAAAATTAACGGTACTGGGAAAAGCATTATTCAGAATCTGCGAAGTGATGTGCATCTCTTTCAGAGATGTCTTACTGTTAGTATGAACAGAAAACTTGACATACAAAGTTTCTTCAAGTATGAAAACAGTCCCTCCAAATCTGTCTTCTGCTGGTCACCTTCGCCATGCAAATAAAAAAGCAGATTTACTTGGTCCTCTCGAAGAAATGGTGAACACAAATGATCGCAAATTTCCTGGTACATGTGATGCTATTGTATATAATAGAGCTGCTCTCATTCATTCAATTCAGCCACATGTTTCGCGTAACTTTGTGGAGCACTGCGTTCGGGAATTCTATCAGAGCATTGTGGGATGTATCCAGAGCGTCTCTGCTACAAGGCTTGATATGGTATGGGACATGTACAGACCGGAAAGCGTAAAGAGCAGTCTACGTAATGCTAGAAGGAATTCGACCTCAAGTTCTGCCAAACTCACCAGTTCCTCGAAATTGGCGTAAATTTCTTAGAAACAATAAGAATAAGGAAGATATTTTTTCTCTCCTAGAAAAACATCTAGTTGATAATGTGCGAACTACCAAGGTCGTCACTAACATTGGAGATAAACAGTTGTTAAACCGTTTCAACATCTCTTGTTGGACTTGTTGGACTTATTTGCACTCCTTTTGAGGAGGCATATGGGCGGATTACAGTGCACCCAAGAGATGCAATCATCCGTGAGGTTAAAATCGTTGTCATAAGAACCACGGATACTGATGTTCTGGTTCTTGCCATATTTTTCTTGTTCTATGTATTAAGAACTTTGGGCCTTGAAGAACTATGGATTTCATTGAGCTTTGGACAGAAACAGATAAATTCTTGCTCAAGCTATTGCCCTGGCGCTTGGTTCAGAGAAATCGGTCGCTCTGAGGGGCTTCCACGTATTCACAAGATGTGACACTGTTTCAGCATTTGCATATCATGGTAAACTCAATACCTGGAATACATGGTAGTGCCACGATAAGTTACTTCCGCTTTTATTGCAATTTCAAGTCCACTTCCAGAACTGCAAGAGATGATGTAGAATTGTAGAAGAATCTGGATCTTGATTGAATGAATTTGCATACCAACCAATATTTTACAATTCTCTTTGTTTTCCAGATTTTTGTGCCGTTTCTTTAAAAATACTTGTCTTTCATTTACTACACAGTCTAATTAGAAGTCAACTATTACCTCCATCATAAAACTTAAAATTTGTAAAAAAACATTAAATAGTATTCACCAGCCGAAAAAGAAAAAAAAAATCACATTACAATTATTACACTGTGGTTATTTGTGTCGCCATGTTAGATATTTCGTCCTATGGACTTCTGATAACGTTTTAAGGCCTTTTTTTAATTCAGCATCCATAAAAACATATAATTAGGCACCTAAATTTATTATATTAAAATAATTTAAATTTTATGGAGGCCGTTTTGGGAAACATGACCGCCATTTTGTTAGAGGGGTAGGTTTCAGGTGGATCCCCTTCCTAAACGTTGACAATCGGTCTGGACAGAAGTTTGGTGTTCTCTGCAAAAAGTGCAATTTTTTTTTTTGCTTACTCGACCGACTATAATAAATTAGGTTTGATTCTAGTAGAATGGCCTTCATATATGTTTTCTTTAAGTCCACTGCTATCCTGTCGAAGTTATAGGCAGACATAGGAGTTTTAAGCGTCATGTAGTGAATAACATAGGTGGGACAATGAACTAATAAATTTTTTTGTGATTTACTAGAAGAGGATGAGGGACACAATATGTGTGAGGGAACTTTACACGATAATTAAACAATTAAACTAAAGAGCTGATGATAATGAATTTCAATAGGACTTTATTCTGATAATAGACGATGAGACTAACTTTGTATACGTAATTAGAAAATACTATTTAGGTAAGCAAATCACAACTTACAAACTTTTTTATTTAATATGAAATTACCCATTTTCTGTGTATTGGTGCCTAAATTATTTATTGAAATTCAGTCATTCACAACAATTATTGAACCTTACATTGTATTTCAACTCTAGAAAAATTGTACAAGTTTTTTCGAACTCATTAGTTCTCATGAGTAGAGTATAGAAACATGCATTCATTATTTACAAGCCTATTCTTAATTTATTTTTACAATTAGGTAATTACATATTGAATAAAAAAGAGTGTAAGTTGTGATTTGCTTAATACCTAAATAATATTTTCTAATCATGATGAAAGCAAATAAATAAAAAACAATTAATTGTACATATAACTTTGTACGTTTTCTGCATTGTTCATCCACGAGGGCATTTTTCTCGAAGACTGTTAATCCCAGAAAAAAAAAATTGAAATAGAAAAGTCTTTTATGTTTATTTCTTCTGGATATACTGGGTAACTATTTTCAAACAAAAAAAAATTGTTCGCGAAAACTCGTAACTGTGTTAAACAATTATGTATAATAATTGAACTACTCGATGAAATTGAAATTCGATACGGTTCTATTCTAATAATAGACGAAGCGACTGAAAAAAATTTAATAATAAAGTAGATCTATTAAGAATTGCGACTTTAGAGTGTTACCGTACATATATACGTACGTACAGACCAACTGATGGAGATGTATTCAGTTTTCAATAACAATTTTACAATGTAATAAAAGTTGAAATCAATCTAAAAATGGTATTATTATTTAGAGAATCTTCCATTTTCTAAAAGCTAAGACTGAATCGATTACTTGCGAAACTTGTACTGTACAGTACTGATGTGCTGATTGAGAATAGAACACCCACACACCCAGCGGTTCGCGCTTATAGTTCCCCTACTGGTAATCACGAAATGTTTATTCTTCAGCTATCTAAAGCACTCGAAATTACAACTAAAAGATTTAAATATGTTATTTTATGCGGTGACTTTAACATAGACAGTTCAAAATCACCGGAATACAGTAACTTAAATAATCTATTTGATAATTTTACCCCGATAAGAATAGCTAGTATGTACAGCAGAACAACTAGTAGTATAATAGATTACATAACCACTAACATCAGCAACCAATACCTATCTGCTGATAATTTTGAGCCAGGTTTATCAGATCACCACGCGCGTTTACCTTTAAAATAGATCTTGAGAGCGATAATAAAGTAACTAGTCAAGAACCCGTCCAAGTAAGGAATTTTTCTGACTCAGCGATAGCCGAATTTCGAAAGATTCTCAGCGAGTTCACTTTTCAAATGCATTATAGCGATATTAATGAGATGTTTACAGATTTCTGGTCTCATTTTGAATTCTCTTTAAACGCTGAATTTCCTAAGGTGGAGATAACTAAAAAACTAAAGTGCCCATTCTTGAAAAAGGTGACGTGCGGGATGTAGATAACCATAGACCAATTGCAATGTTAAGTATCTTCTCTAAAACCATTGAAATTGCAATCTCCGAAACTTACTTAATCCAACACAATGTGTTTACTAGATGTTAGTTTGGCTTCAGAAAAAAACTATTGACCGAAATTGGTCCTACCGAATTCATTCAGCACATCTTAGGTAAACTCGACGAATCTGAAAACGTAGTTGAATTATTCTTTGATCTATCTAGAGCTTTCGATACCATAGATACTAGATCTGTTTCGATGAAATTAAGTAAACTTGGTATTCGAGGAAATGCTAACTCTCTTATAATATCCTATCTCGCAAATAGAAAATTTATTGTTAAATACGCCGATGCTTTTTCAGAGAGCTATGATACTGAACTTGGCACCCCACAAGGTAGTGTCCTGGGTCCACACATTTTTCTCTTATACGTCACCGACTTACCTGACCATCTAAATGATGCAATATCTTCATGTACGCTGATGATATATCGTTAATTATTAGTAATAAATGCGAATCGGAAATTATTCGTAAAGTGATTCTTGTAACGAAGTCTTTTAAAGAATGGTGTGATAAAAACAATTTAATCATTAATATGACTAAGACCGTTGCTTTAGAATTTTTAAATCCACGGAAACGAAGCAAAAATTTTACTATTTCCATCGACAATAATAATATTGAGTTACTCAAAAATACTAAATTTCTTGGAACAATCGTTGATAATAATTTGATTTGGTCAGACCACATTAAACACCTAACAAATAAATTAAACAAATCATGCTTTCTCATTCTGTCCTTAAAGAACTCACTGACAATCGATTGTCTAGTATCAGTCTACTACGGAATTCTTTATTCGCACTTAACCTACAATATTATAGTATGGGGCTCTTCACCTTTGGCAAATAGACTATTTTTAATTTAAAAGCGAGTAATTCGAATAATTTTTAACTTGAAATATTTAGACTCGTGTAGGCAAATTTTTCGCTCCAAAAATATTCTTACGCTAACCGGCATGTATCTGTATAAAATATTAATTTATATCTATAAGAAAAAAAAATGGACTAACTAAATGTAAGGATATTCACGAGTATAACACTAGGGGTAAATATAAGCTCTACACGGAAAGACATTTCCATTCATTCTACGAAAGGTCACCGAGTTATTGTGGAGTTACGTATTTCAACATACTTCCAAATGAGTTAAAATCAATAAACACTCTTAATTTATTCAAAAGAAAACTAAGAGCATTTCTGATAGGAGAAGTTTTCTATAGCGTTGAGGAATACATGTCTTATTCACGTGAAAACATACGTATCTGAAATCTGTTTGTTTCAAAATATTGTTTGTTTTCCAAACATTTTTATTTTTTTTTATTATTATGGCGTCGTATTGTTTTGAATATTTTATGCTTTTATTTTGTATTTATATATTATATGTATATATTATCTTTATTCATATATGTGTTTTTTACATAATTTATTTATATCTAGTTTTTATATTTTATTTTGACTTGTGGATACATTTCTTGTAAATGTCTTAACACCAATAAATATCTATCTATCTATCTATCTACCTATCTATCTATTTAATACTTGATTTAAAGAAATAGTCCGTGCACCCACAAAATATCCTGTATTGTCATATAAAACTGTTTTATTTTTCTAATAGCTTCATCAAATTATATTCATAGAAGATTTTGTATGTGAAAAACTATTAATTGATACGTAAGTATTAAAACAAGAGAGATGTTAATAAAGAACAAATAAAAAATCCCTAATCAATAAATTGAGAAATTACAATTAATGTATATGCGCCGTAATATTAAACTAGCCTTTAATCTTTTAGATATTGAACTGCATTTTTATTGAACTAATAATGCAATTACACGTTAAAATATTCCGCCACGTAATACCGAAATAAAAAAAGACAAGCCTTTACTTTAGAAAATGGGTTATCGATATTCTACGTACACGCTTACTTTACAGCTCTTTGGAAGGCGGCATTATTTACTTTATTTAAGGGTGTGAACTTAGTAAACATTGTTTAATAGAGCATGCAACGAATTGAATTTCCTTGCACATATATCTTTGCAGCATGCAAACTTCTACTTCGTTTAAAATTAGAAAATACCATTTATTATATGTCTGCAAACATTTACCGAGTACTATCTCTAAATTAGATATATTTTTAACATTTTAAATTACAACACACACCTGATAGCAAATTGTATTTGCACTTAACATGCGATGTTCAAATTAGATTTCTCAAGTACGCCAAAATTACGTTCTCAAGCTGATTGGATAAATTCAGCTCATTACTTAAATACATACAATCGAATAAAAAAGTAACGTATCAATTAAACTCAATAATGCATTAGAAAATTATTCTGTTCTTTTCAAACTTATTTATTTAAACATGATAGATACTGGTAAAATCGATCTTGCAACAAATATTTGATAACAATCAATAAATTTTAAAAAAATGAATTTCCTCAAAAGAACAATATTAACTATAGTAACTCTTTTTATGGGGACCGATTAACCAATAACCAATTACAACCTCCGATACCTCGGTATCGTTTTCATATTCTTCAAGATGTAGGTATAATTTACTATGTGGATTCCTTTCAGCTTGTTACCCTACGCCTTCATACCCCATTTCAAGTAATTAAGTATTCGGGTCTCTAATTTTCTTCTCTTCTTTCTCTTCTACCTTTCTCTTCTGTGAGTTTGTTTTTGGCATTTAGCGTCCCCCAATATAGCCTTCGATTTTCTTCTACCTTTTTTCTGTTCTAATCATGAGTTATGCCATGTTTCAAGATCTAAGCTTCACCCTTAGTTTGATGTTTACTCACTCTCTAACACTTTATTATATGGGCTACCATATTTACTTCCCTGGTGGTGTGCGAATTGCTTTGCAGCCACAGACATATATTATGAGTATAGATAATTAGATAGTATTTACTTCCCCATAGATTCGCACCAGTCGCATGTAGCTATGTAGGTTTAGATCGACGCAATCATGGCCCATCAGTACCTGAGAGCGATAGTAGTTTATCTCTTCATTAGATCTCTCTAGGCATGACCTTTTTGATGGAATCAATATTCTGGTCCATTGTCAGGTTGCTGTGTGATATATCCAGCGTTTCTTCAGTCCTCTGATAGATTTTTCTCTGCCGCGATTAATTGGGTTTTTATTCCCCTTTGATTCGTAGATCTCTTTGCGTTTGAGTGCTAGCAGTTCTACCTGGAGCAAGTTTGCAATTATTGATAATGCCTCTCCTGAAGCGATCCTATAGAAGCTACATATGTACAGTGCCATTCCTCTGTGTACAGCTACCATCTTTTCCCCTTTGCTATAGCTTGTAACTCCGAGTGCGTTGTACCATATTGGTGCTGCATACAGGCCAATGAAAAAAGAAAACGATCCAAGTAGCCGCCTCTTGGTACATGTAACTGTGTCATTTTCCAACTTCTGCAAAATTATGTTTATTTTTAAAAACATCTAGCACACATTTCTACATAAATATAGAAGGTACCGTTAATATATTTCACTATTTGAAATATTCTTTTAAACTTGTCGTAGGGTATATAGGCTGGTGACAAAGTGGATTTTGAAGGCTAAAAAAAATTACCAACAGGCAAGGCCCAGCCGGAGAATTTAGTGAAGGTTATAATTAAGAGAAAAACAAAAATTAAACAAGGATAAAGTGAAATTGTGAAATGGGGGTGGTGTGTAGGGGTTGAAAGTGTTTTTTTTTGCGATTTTCGGCAAAACGTGATCTCCTAGCGGAAAAAGTCCTTCACAAAAGTTGTGGATAAAAAAAAATCTAAGGCATTTTTCAACATAACAAAACATGACAAACTGTCATCGTCGTGGGCCAATGTATTGATTTACTAGTACTTCTGCATCAACTAAATTCAAATGGTCTCAGTATTTTTTTCCACAAACCAGGCTCAGGCAATGAAAAGGATTCATTTTATACAACATCTAATTGTTTCAAACATGAATTGTACACAAATATAATAGCATTTCTTCACTCTTTTTTGGGTGGAGATACAATTTCCGGTTTTGCTAGAAAAGGAAAAAAACAGTAGTAAAATCATTAGAGCAACAAAAATGAATCAAGCCTAGCTAGTATTTTCTTAAAAAAAGATGCAAACCAAATAACTATTGCAAAAAATTGATCTCAACTTATAGCTGGTATTTACAAAAGTAAAAAATGGATATGTCATTAAATTGATTAAGATTTGAGCATTACCAGCTGGCAAGTAACAAATCTACTTTCAAATTGGGAAAACCTCCCCAACTGAAGGAGCAGCTGCACAACACTCCTATAGAGTTTATTACCAATTGCAAAATTGGCTTGGTTATTTGGACAACGAGCCCGATAACAAAAGCTAAGCAATGGGGTTGGAACGAACATCTAGGTAGACTCATGCTCAAATTTATCCCAGACAGTTCAGACTTAATTTCCTTAAGTGATTCGGAAGAGATTATTGATGAAGAGCCAGCAAAGAGTCATGATATTGAAATTGAAGAGCTCGAAGACGTCGATAATCTCGAAGATTCTTCGGAATTTGAAAGTTAATTGATGAAGAAGAAGAACAACCAAAATGCAAAAGATCTAAAATTCATTAGATTTTATAATTTTTCATAAATTTTTTATTTTTACAGCGAGTCAAAATTTGTAAAAGAAATATCAGTAAATTAATTGTTCTACTTAATAATTATGTATTCAAATGATTTTATTCAAATATACCTAAAACAGGTTACTCATCGTTATACTATTTATTCAGTGAAAAAATAGTAAAATGTACGTTAATAAAGATGCATACTGAGCCAGCGAGTCTTAACTCTAGCTTACGACTCTCAGTACAGTACGGTACGGTGCATTGCCATGAAAAACTTAAGTTTCAGAATGTTTTTCTCCGCTTTCTTCAATTAAATTCATTCAACTTTAGTAATTTTACATTGAAGTAAATTCTGTCATTGAAATTTAATCCATTATTTATATAAATATAAAAAAATATTGAAAGTAATACAAGCCAGCGTGTAATATATACTCAACAATACTTTGTTGTCGAGGCTGGATTTCATATGGAGTATCGCATAAAAGGCCGAATTTAGTTTGCCACAAACAAAGTCAATATGGTTATCCTACCTTAATCGACAGTCTAGATGTCTATTATTCTTTAAGTGTTTATGAGGCGCAAATATAAATTTTTACAATAATTATTTCTGCCTTATGAAAAAAAAAAAAATTCGAAAACCAAAGAAAAACCTACATGGGCTTTTCTAAGGCAATAACTCATAATAACCTAGTGATCATGAATAAAAAGCCGGCAATTACTGTCAGAAGTGCTAACGTCAGACGTCAGAACATTATTAACTTCTAATCTTTTAGAATTATTAACAACATTCTTTTTAAAATTTTTATAGTAAATACAATAAACATATTACTATAAATTGGTGACCCCGACTCGAACATTTTGGAATTGGATATCACGTTTTGCTATAATTGGTGACCACGAGAGAACACAAACAACAGACGACGAGAACTTGAATAATTTCAACCTTACTCTTCTGAAATCAGCAGATGCGTAGAACCTTTTGATGGCTAAAACTGCAGCAAATAACCGCTTATCCCGCTTATCCCGAGCCAAAAAACGAAGAAGCAAGAGAAACACGAACAATAATATTGGAATTATCAATCAATTCATGAAATTTTCAATCAAAATTCATTTAAACGTCACAGACTTTATAGAAAAGGTGCAATATTCGATGACGGAGATATTAATATTTCAAGGTATGCATATGCTGTAACTTACAGGCAAAAGTTCATAATTGATGACGGAACTTACAAGGGGACAAGATTTAAGGATCGTTATAAACGCTGGAATCATCGTTAGATTCCCCGATGCAACCGTCATCTTGGATAGCCCGTTTGATTCCCAGCTGCATCCTGACGAACAAGGAACAACTCCATGCGCATTTTTATTTATTTTATGCATGTGTAGGTGAGTACTCTGCTTATATAACTCCCTGCATTATTAAGCCATCTTATCAACACATCAATGTATCAATTGTTTGTTGCTATTTTAACATTCAATTTTTATTTAATGAAATCTTTCATTCTCAATCTTGATGCTATCTACGCTCGATTGTGAAGTTTCATTAGATATTTAATAGATTTTTCATAATTTTGAATTAATTAAATGAATAAATTCCATACTATGGTAATCTCGAAGTTAAAATCATAATTGGTAATCCCGGAAGTTGAAACCATAAATTGGTGACCAAAGACTTTTGTTTTGTTTTGTTTTTAAAATATTAAATGGAAAAATTCCATAAATTGGTAAACTATTACGATATTAAATGATTAATTATTCTATAATTGAAAATATAAACTATTATTATGGATTAATTATTTCATTTTACTAATGTCATTTATCCGTCATTTTTTACTTTTCTTTTTTAAAACTCATTTTTAATATTGATATTTTGGTTATTTGATTTCTCTTTTGCAGGGGAGAGGAGTATATGTAGCGTATTCACTTACATACTATCGCTATGGTTATAAAAAAATTAAAAAAATATTTGTTACTTACAAAAAAATTTTAACATTTAAAAATCTACAATAAATCTTTTGAAATGGAATGTTATATTTTATCATAGCTTTTATTACTATACCATTCTAACCATCAGCTTTCTGTAATGATGAGTTTTGTGTAAACCTTAAAAATACCGCATTATGCAATCATTGTACGAAAGTATGTAATAAGCAAGTTTATTATTCTCACTTAAAATTTAACTCTAAACAGCGAAATTGCATAGTACACTCCTATTATGAATACTATCAGTATTTAATAAATCCCCATTAATTTAGTTAATGGCCAACACTATAATATAATATATAAACCACGCAATATAATAAAAGCGGTCGTAAATGCGGATACAATACCATATGGTATACAATGGAATCACTTTGGCGATCGTCCGGATTGATTAGTTTATGAAGTTATAAAGCAAAGTTGTGACAGGAAAAATATTGATGGAAGCTTTTCCTATATAGAATACTTCCAATATGTTATCCAATAGCCGTGTTTATAGTTGGGGAAGATTGAATTCTTGTTAACAATGTAGCGAGAGAGAGAGAGATTTTCAACCAAACCCTTGCCAATAAATTATTATTGAACGAAATCATTAATCTTTATTACGGTCAGTTTAAAGTGACATTTTCGTCTATACATCGTCAGCATGATAATTTGACGACTAAATATAATGGGTATTTTATATATGAATTTTCCACCCTTTGCATTATTAATGTTTTATGAAAATGGCCCCTTTTCATGTGTTACACCGGGAACTGGAAAACATAAAAATAATAGTAAACTTTTGTTAAGCTGTGCTGCAATTTAGATAATGGCCTGAATTATATGACATGCATGTAACGAAAATATTTTATATTCTTTTGTTACTATAACGACATTTATTTTATTACCCTGCACTATTTAATAGAACCTACAATATAAACTACGACAGTAAAATATGTAATAGTTTTTTTATTATGTATGTAACTAAATTAGTTACATACTATGCACGTAATTCTTTAACAAGGATTTTAACAAAAATATTCCTAACTGAAACAGTAATTTTAGAAATCCCATAAATTATTTTTTCACTAAAATATAAACAGTACCAAGAGAAATATACTGTACCGTACTAATATAATGTTTGCCATATTACAAAATGGAGGTCAACAATTGGTTTTTCTGTTTTTTTCGGTAACCCTTTCCCCGATAAGAAATTACCTTAATAACAAATCAAAGTTCATACGATCCTACAAAAAAGAATTTCTTTTAATTAGTTTATAGAGCCAGTCATTAAAAAGTTATGGTCAGTTTAGGTACCACCCAATCTTTAATTACGCTGCTTTTCGTTTTTAGTTTCATTAATTGAACATATAGTACAATCCTGATCTTTTAGGAAAGTAAACAAAAATTGTTGAGGCCTTTGGTTTTTGTACTCACACTAAATCACTATTTTATTTTGTTCATTCCCTTTAATAATGGGATGGGTGGTAATGGGGTGGTAATGTGGGTGGCTGACGCCAAAAACTTTTTTGAGACTTAGCTAGCTTCTCTTAAATATACTAAATACCAATTTTATGGATCTTTACTTGCTTGATTTACCTATTTTACCCCCATTTACTCCAATTTTCCCTCAGTTCAATGGAATAAGATCAAAATACAATCTAGTTCCAGATCTCGCTAAAATACATACGTGTGCCAAATGTCAAGTCAATACCGGTTCCAGAGTAATCGTGCGCACAAAAAATGTTATAGTAGTATAGTACACATTCGCATTCTCATCGTCATACAAATCACAGTTGTGGTCAATGTTTAAGCAAGTTTCACATACGCACTTTCCACAAGCCGGTGTAGGGCTTAAATAATGTATTTCTGCAACTATGTCGGAAGGTTCAGGTCCATAAACAGGTACATCTTACTTCCAATATGCTGCTGTGAGGCGATTTTTTGTCCGTAATTGCCAGGACAAACTTGCCTCCTCTGATACGTCAACACTAATCTTCTTATTTCATTTGAGAGCCTTCTCTCTACATTATTACTTACAGATATATTCTATATGAATGGCATTTCAATACTAAAGAAGTTAGTGGAAGTGTCACTTAAGTATGTAAACGTCTCCTAGTGTTGTTAGGATAAATTGGCACGAGGAGAGGTTTTTTTTTGTCGTCGTGTATATTTGCTTTAAGAACGTAGTATTAATAACAATAATTTCAGGATAGTCGGTTGCAGGTGATAGCAGTCTGTGTTTGGTAAGAAGCCTATATGAGGGAAGCCTAAACTGCTAGGTAGAGTAGTATTATCATGAGAAAATGCGCGGGGCGAAGAAAACATGCGCGAATATTTTTACCAGATGCGTAGCGTCATCTGGGATAAAAGGATGTGTAATTGCAAAAAAATTTTCGCGGTCGAGGAACTGTGTAATGCAGTTGATTAAAACTGCCGACTCTGGTATTTACATACATAAAACACAGCTGCCTGGCGGTGAAAGACTGCGAAAATATATCCGCACTCAAAATAGGTTTATCACTTAAATTAATCACCGCCGACGAACACAACTCTACTATTAGTACTATTTTAATATATTTCAGAAACTTGTAAAATTAGTAACTTTACACTTTATATTATTTTACTTTAGTAGTAAGTACTATTTTAATGTTTTTAGAAACTTTTTACATGTAATTTTATTACTGCCCCATTATCAAATTGTAAATATGACAGGAGTCACGAACAAACCTTTTTCTAGGTTTCTGTGACTGAATTGTTTATTTTTGTACAATTTTATACATTTTTAGCACAAATAAAAACTTATTATATTCTATTCTATTATATTCCATTCTATTCTATCTAGAACAAAATGTCAATCAAATAGACATCGCATACGGCCACGTCGGATTGCAACTTCTTCTCGTTAGTAATATAGAAGTTTAAGATCCGTGTTTTTTATTTTTGCCATTATTACAAATTTGCAACTTGGAATTACATCTATTGGTAATTTTAATGTTTAAAACACTTGGCGCCCCTGAGTAGTCATTGTTTCTTTTGGTTCATTTAAATCTCCGATCCACGATCCTTAGTACGAGCAAGGACATTACTTGTTGAATTAAACTAAAAAAAAAACATTAACGTTAAGACCTGTAAATTAACAAACACGCAGGTAGGCTATATAACTTTTAGTTAATTATTGCTTTTGACAATCAACTTATAAATGAACAGTCTACATTTATCGTATGTTTGTACCCATGAATTGATGATTACTGTTGCAATATTATTATAATCTGTTAAATATGAAGAATATGAACAATTAAAAGGAAGTAATATTTACATTTACTTTTGAGATTTATATTACAACATAGGAAATAGACTAGGAGCCCGCCGACCACTAGTTGTGTGTCATAGGTTTACTCCCAAAATTTGTGAATTGTTGTTAATTTGGGGTAGTAAGAGCACAGAAATATCCATGCCAGCCCTATTTTTTTTGGTACAGGGGCACACAGTGGCGAGAAATGCCAGTGTTCCAACCAAATTACTCTAGAGGTCGTAAATTTTAAGTTATTGAGACATTTTTTTTTTTAAATGTTCGTCTTGAATTTACCTATCGATCCCTCTAGCCGGATTTTGAAATTTCATTTTTCGTTTTTTATTTTTAATAAAAAATCATATTTTTACAAAAAAATACTGTTTTTTCTATTAAATTTATTCTAACGGGCCGTAAATTTGAGTTTTCGTAACAAATTTTCTGTTGAAATCTTCGTCTTTTAATCAGCTATTGATGTGTCTAGATGAATTTTTGATTTAGTTGTTGACAACTGTCAAAATTACTGTCAAATATAAAAAAATATGATTTTTAGATAAATAATTCATATGATAACAGGTTGGTGTTAGAAAAATATATATAGAGTTTTCAATGTACCTGGTTCCGAGATTGATAGGAAAATATGTATTTCTAAATTTGGCAGCTACCATAATTGTTGTCAAATTTCTAAAGATAGATGAAAGAGCTTATTAATTTTAAAAATACCCTGTAAATGTATAGAAAAATAGATACATATATATATATATATATATATATATATATATATATATATATATATATATATATATATATATTGTTTTTGATCTGTTTGATTTAGTAATTGACAGGAAAATATAAGTTTTAAATTTGGCAGCTGTCATAATTGCTGTCAATTTTCAAAATATATAGGTAACAACTTATTAATTTTAAAAATGCACTATAAATGCATAGAGAAATAGATATATATTGTTTTTAAACTGCCAGATTTAGTAGTTGACAGGGAAATATGGTTTTTAAATTTGGTAGCTGCCATAATTGCTGTCAAATTTCAAAAAATAGAAGTTAGAGCTTATTAACTTTAAAAATGCCCTGTGAATATATAGCATGTCCCTGGTTCCGAAGTTGACAAGAAAATATGATTTCAACAGAATATAACAGAATATTTCAAAAGAATATAAAAATCAAGTTCCCGTCAATTACGGAATCAGATACATATATCTATCTTTCTTTTCATTTACAGGGTATTTTTGAATTTAATAAATTCTATATTTTAAAATGAGACAGCAATTATGACAACTGCCAAATTTAAAAATGATATTTTGCTATCAGTTGCGAAATCAGACAGATCAAAAATAATATATATCTATTTTTCTATACATTTATAGGGTATTTTTAAAATTAATAATATTTTGAAATGAGACAGCAATTACGACAGCTGCCAAATTTAGAAATCATATTTTCCTGTCAACTTCGGAACCAGGTACATTAAAAACAATTTGTATCCGTTTTGCTATATATTCACAGGGTATTTTTAAAGTTAATAAGGTCTAACTTCTATTTTTTGAAGTTTGACAGCAATTATGGCAGCTGCCTAAAAACCATATTTCCCTGTCAACTACTAAATCTAGCAGTTCAAAACCAATATATATCTATTTTCCTATACATTTATAGTGCATTTTTATAATTAATAAGCTGTTACCTCTATATTTTGAAAATTAACAGCAATTATGACAGCTGCCAAATTTAAAACTCATATTTTCCTGTCAATTACTAAATCAAACAAATCAAAAACAATATATATCTATTTTTCTATACATTTACAGGGTATTTTTAAAATTAATAAGCTCTTCCATCTATCTTTGGAAATTCGACAACAATTATGGCAGCTGCCAAATTTAGAAATACATATTTTCCTGTCAACTTCGGAACCAGGTACATTGAAAACACTATATATATTTTTCTGAACACCAACCTGTTATTGTATGTATTATTTATTTAAAAATCGTATTTTTTTATATTTGACAGTAATTTTGACAGTTGTCAACAACTAAATCAAAAATTCATCTAGACAGATCAATAGCTGATTCAAAGACGAAGATTAAAAAAAAAATTGTTACGAAAACTCAAATTTACCGCCCGATAGAATAAATTTAATAGAAAAAACAGTATTTTTTTTGTATAAATGTGATTTTTTATTAAAAATTTTAAAAAATGAAAAATTAAATTTCAAAATCCGGCTAGAGGGATCGATAGGTAAATTCAAGACGAACATTAAAAAAAAAGTCTCAATAACTTAAAATTTACGACCTCTAGAGTAATTTGGATGGAACACTGGCATTTCTCGCCACTGTGGAGCGTACGGCAGGCCGCCAAATGTGTAAGAAATATGACTTATAAAGGTAAAAGAAACAGCCACAAATAAGTCATAGGCTTACGCATGGGGGTTAGAGGAATTTACCCCCAAAAATCATGAATCCAGACTCCTATTCATTTTGGGTGGTACAAGGAGGAGCTACGTTCGCCCAGTTTTGACAAAAAGCCAGGTAAAAAAAATGATAAGTTTATGAATGGCAATCAGATACTTGGTAAGTATGATCCTCCTGAGTACTAAAAAACGTTCGCCATCTTTGAAAAGTGGTGCGAACGTCTTGCCTTTCACGATAATTGACGGCGTATCGGCTGTTCCTACCTCATGCACTAGTTACACTTGATGAATATCATAAGTTTGCAACTGGCAATCAGATACTTAGTAAATATCAACCTCCTGAGTGTAAAAATACATTCGCCATCTTTGAAAAGTGGTGCGAAGGTCTTGTCATTCACGGTAATTGGTGGCGTACCGGAGTTTCCTACCGCATGTACTGATTACCTCTTCAATTCGATAAATATCATACATTTACGACTGGCGGACAGAAACTTGGTAAATATGAACCTTCTGGGTGTGAAAATACATTCGGCATTCGTGATGCGAAGTTCTTGCCTTTCACGATAATTGACAGCGTATCGGAACTTCCTATCGCATGTACTACGTAGCTGAACCTTGTACCTCTTGTCAAAGATTCCGCACGTATTTTTGCACTCAGAAGGTTCATACTTAGCAAGTATCTGATTGCCAGTGGTAAATTTATAATATTCATCGAGTTACACCGATAACCAGTACATGCGGTAGGAAGAGCCGATACGCCGTCAATTATCGTGAAAGGCAAGATGTTTGCACCACTTTTCAAAGATGCCGTATGTTTTTTCGCACTCAGGAGGTTCATAATTACCAAGTATCTGATTGCCAGTGGTAAATTTATGATTTTTATCGAATTAAAAGGGTAAGTAGTACATGCGGTGGGAAGAGCTGATACGCTATCAATTATCGTGAAAGGGAAGACCTTCGCACCACTTTCCAAATATGGCGAATGTATTTTCGTTCTCAGGAGGTTCATACTTACCAAGTTCCTGATTGCCATTCATAAACTTATAATTTTTTTTACCTGTTTTTTTTTTAAATTGGGTGAGCTAGCGCCTCTTTGTACCACCCAAAAATTAATGGGAGTCTGGATTCATGATTTTTGGGTTAAATTAAGAAATCTCTCCGACCCTCATGTGTAAACCTATGACTTATTTGTGGCTGTTTTACTTTTACAAGTCATATTTCTTACACATCTGAAGGCCTGCTGTACGCCCCTGTGCCAAAAAAAGGGCTGGCATGGACATTTCTATACTCTACTACCCCAAATTAACAACAATTCGCACATTTTGGGAGTAAATCTATGACACACAATTAGTGGTCGGCGGGCTCCTAGTTTATAACCCGTTTGTTAATCCAATTGTTATATACATAACAAAAAAATATCTAGTCTATAAAAATGAGTTTGGAGAGAAAAACAACAAATTAATTAATTTTTTATGACAAATAGTGGTCCGTCATTTTGTATTCTTCAAATTTTCATATACCTTTCATACATCTACCCAGATTTTTAGGCTCTAGCAGGAAGTAAAGAGGCAAACATTCATACATACATAGATTGTTAAACACATTACCCTTCTTTACGTAGCACAATAAAGCAAAAAGCAGCCTGTATTCAAAGATTGAAATGACTTTTATTTCATCCTGTATATATAAAAATAATAAAACCGATAAAAATTATATCTAACGACGAGAGATAACTTAAATAAACTAATTTTGACGGAGTAAATAATGAAGAGACAAGCACTTTATGCAACAATGCATTTCTAGTAGCACCCTCTCCTCTAGAAGAGGAGGATAAATTCAAGAATACTGGGCAAAGCAGGGGATCAGAGAGCCTTTTATAAAACATGGTACTTGTATCAACAGTAATTTTAAATGAAGTTGAAGATAATGCGTTTTGCCATTAAGAAAACGTGTTGCATATATAGAGAGAATTAAAATTACAATACAAAAGGTGTTAAAACGTCATTAAGTTTATCTCACTATATCGGTCTTACTATGCTATTGTTTCAAAATTGTGGACGAGGTACTTAATAGTCTTTGTTCAAAATATTCACAATTACATACGTTAGTCAATGCCAGTACGGATGTTTCACCCGAAAAAAGAGTTTCAATCAATGTCACTCTATATGGGGTGCTACTATCTTGACAAAGTGTCTATCAGTATTCAATTATGTAGTATAGTATATACGTTTTTTAGCGAATAAATGAAATATCAGTAATAAGATGTTATTTGATTTAGTCCAATAGGTAAATTATAACTCCAAGAAAATTTTAAAAAATAATCGTAGAAACAAATTTTGCACAGAAATTCGTTTCATAACATTCTGTATTTGAATATTTAATAAAAAAAAATGTCTCTATGTATGTCTGTAGACCGTTTATTGGAAATACAATACAACTTCTATTAAAATAATAATAATAATAATCGACTTTATTTCATACAAAAAATAACACAAGCAAGGGGAAGTTTAGCTTAAGCTACTCTTACACTTAACCTTGTTTGTATTTAAAAATATGAACATATAATTAATTAGATGTATGTACCAACAACCAAAAATTAAAATATAAATTTACAAAAGAAATAGTAAGGGATAGATATATAAATATAAGACTAAAAACTAACCATTTGGACTAAATACAGTTTGGATAGTTCATTTAAACTAAAACAAAAATTAATGCTGGCTTTACACATTTCCTACTTCAGTATATTGTTTAGTTTAGTTCTAAATGAATATTTTGATAACTGAATCAGATCTTTAATGATGTTGTTATTATCACAGCCGAATATGAGAACGATTTTTTCAAAATAGCTGTTGAGTGACGTGGAATATGAAAATTGTTTAGATCGTGTGAAGAATCTATATATTTAAAACATAAGGCTAAGTCTTCCGGTTTCACCAGCGGCTTTTACTGACCAGATTTTGATTATTCTTTTTTTAAATAAAGCTCCTTATTCTCGGATGTGTCATCACCAATTTTTATTTTCCTAAATTGTTATTTGCATACATAATAATGAAATAGAAATTGAAATAAATAAATGAGTTTCAGTGCTCGAACTATAACATACTGATGGCCCCCTACTACATCAAACTGTACATGTAGAGGCCGCGGTTGACTGAACAGTTCAAGTAAATTAGTCAGAACCAACGATTGCCAGCATGTGGATATCGAATTTTGCGTATTCAGTCGAAAACGAATTCGAATTTCACTTTTTTTTTTATTAATTTCTAGAATAAAGTATTTTTTGGAGAATACCCTTTTCATCATGGAACGACATGTTATTCCAAATTTAGGTGACGACAATTGTTTATTTAATTTAACTGAATATGAAAATTTGTCATCGTTATATGGTGCATACGTTGGTCATGTTGAATTGTTGAATTCGGGTAAAAAAACATTGAAGGGATTGTGGTCTGAAATTCTCCACAATTCGGGTCAAAAAACATTGAAGGGATTGACGTGACTTAACCCATATACCGGTATGTATTTTCACCCGCTGAATCCGAAGCCGAGGTCAGAATTGGTCCATTGGGTCAAAATTGGCCAGAAAAAATAAAAAAATGGCCGGAAATTCGCCAAAATTCGGATAAAAAAAACATTGAAGGGATTGACGTGACTTAACTCATATACCGGTATGTATTTTCGCTCGCTGGATGCGAATCCAGTCAAAATTGGCCGGAAAAATAAAAAAATAGCCGAAAATTCGCCAAAATTAAGATAAAAAACATTGAAGGGATTGACGTGACTTAACCCATATACCGGTAGGTATTTTCGCCCGCTGAACCCGAATCCGGGGTCAGAATTGGCCCATGGGGTCGAAATTGGCCGGAAATTCACCAAAATCTGGGGTCAAAAACATTAAATGATATTGAAGTGACTTTACCCTTATATCGGTGTACATTTTTGCCCGCTGAAACCGAATCTGGGGTCAGAATTGGCCCATGGGGTCTAAATTGTCCGGAAAAATTGGCTGCCAAATAGCCTCCAACATGTTCAAGCAAATTTTACTGTTCCCAGTATTTTTTGCGATTATAAGGGACCCGTTTGCATTCAAAAGACCTGTGCAAGGGCATTCTTTTCCTTTTCCTCCCCTGAGCAACTTTTGATCATCCAGCAATAGTCCGCCATCGTATTTACGTCCCACCGCCCTTGGTAGCGACGCTCCATCTCTCGGAGATCTTGGTTGAATCTTTCTCCTTGCTCCTCACTATAATCCCTAAAATTATCCGGACAATAGTCGAGTCACCTGAACGTCATTCAATATTCTTTGCCAAAATTTTGGGCAATTTTGAGCCATTTGTTTTCTTTGACAGGGTTGGGTTAATTAGATCCAGCCGGCAAAAATACACACCGATATAAGGGTAAAGTCACTTCAATATCATTTAATGTTTTTTGACCCCAAATTTTGGCGATTTTCCGGCCATTTCTATATTTTTTTCGGCCAATTTTGACCCGATGGGCCAATTCTGACCCCCCGATTTGGGTTCAGCGGGCGAAAATACATACTGGTATATGGGTTAAGTCACGTCAATCCCTTCAATGTTTTTTTACCCGAATTTTGCCGAATTTCCGTCCATTTTTTGATTTTTTCGGGCAATTTTGACCCGATGGGCCAATTCGGACCCCGGATTCGGGTTCATCGGGAGAAAATACATACCGGTATATAAGTCGGCCCCCGAGTACATGACCTTTTTTTGTGT
The DNA here is from genome assembly GCA_936432065.2 of Rutpela maculata. Classification (NCBI taxonomy): domain Eukaryota; kingdom Metazoa; phylum Arthropoda; class Insecta; order Coleoptera; family Cerambycidae; genus Rutpela; species Rutpela maculata. The sequence goes on from OW386291.2 coordinate 102,586,572, forward strand.
GTGCCTGCCTGTGTTATTTTATAGAGACGATAACAACGAATAAAGTTTTGACTAGGGTTCAGAAAATATTATTTGTTGCTATTGATATAATATCTGGAATATGGTTGACAAGAATGAAAACCTGATATAATTTTGGTAAAAAATATACAAAGTGATCAATGAAAGAAATAAGATAATTAATGAATAGAAAGTATCAAATAGGGAGGGGATATTTGTGTAAATAATTTTCTTTATATTCCTCGCATACCGAGAAGTACTGTAATCGTGAAAACATCACTATTCCAGGTAACTTAGGATTTTCACATTTCAGATTTAGATTATGAAAATTTAGGTATTTCAACTCAGTCATTCAGTCCGTCTGTCGGTCTCTTGGCTCTATATCTAAAAAGATATTTGACTGAGAAAAATAATATTCGGCTGGCAAATAACACAAATTCGAGTTGTGCCCGTCAACACAAAGCAAGTTACTCGCACTAAGGCGCCTTTGAGTATCGACTAAAAATGGAGAGCATGGGTCTATTCTCGAATCTTTACTAGTAAAAGTCACAAATGACTTTGAGAAAATGTCTACTGAAACTTGCACAACTCTAAAAATATGCATTCTCGAACGTCGCATTCTACAATTTTCAATAGAATGTTCAACGAGTGAGTAAAGACCACACGACATTATATTCTCGCATGTGACTTAATGGTAGTAGCAAAGTTTTATAAAAATTTCTAACCTGAACGAAGCAAATATGCTAGCTACAATTTAAAATTTCGAATTTCAAGATGATGTAGGTCAACAAAGACGAAGGTATTACAAGAAATATAATCCATTTCAACGGTAGTTTATAAAAGTTTTTAGGTTAAGTAAAGATTTAGTAATAAATCTAATAGAATTGGTTAGACCATTTATACAAAGGCAATTACGAGTTTCCGCTATGCTTATGTTACTTACAAGAATATAAGTTTTTAAATAAAGCATGTTTAGTAAAAAAAATACTTTTACTTTGTAAATAAAATATAAATGAATAACATAGAGAAATAGAGAATAAATTGGTAAACCCAACAGAGAATTCTAGCCCACCATTTAAATAAAAGGTGGGCTAGTCTTAACTGCTGCAAATAATCTGTCGACCATCTTTTCCAATATTTATCCATCGTTAGTTCGTGATATTTCCACTTTTCTAATATGGAACTTCGTTGAATGCCTTCAATTGGCACATATTCTATTAGATATTGAGTGTGGCCTTTCCAATGGTTAGCTTTAATGAATCTTTTACAGTTTTCACCATACAATTTTAACAGAAGTAGAAGCAACGAGACAAAATGTCTTCTTTACCAATTTCACCAACTTATTTTTCTGCTGTTCGCTGCAGTAACTTTTTTTTTTTCGTTTTCATTAAAACACTATTATTATAGCCACTAACATGTAAAAAACAACATTCGTTTTCTACATCGATTCCAATGACGTTCAACGCTGTCAAATAATTATTTGTATCGATAAAGTAGTCATTATGCAGTGTTGACATACTTCGTTGTGCGACATATTTGTAGAGTCATATTAGCGGTGTCTACTACTGTTTTTTTTATGTCTGTTCAATGATTACTCTGGCGTAGCTTAAGCGATTTCTGTCAAACTTGCTGCAAACTGTAGGCCATGGTTCGGCGGTGATTCCACAATTTATCAAGCTGTATCTAGTTGGTGTAAGGTGAACAAAAATTGGAAAAACATTTTTATATTCCGAGCATATTCGAAGATTTGGCGGAATCGCAGGTGATTTCAATTAAAATCTTAGTTCTCGATTTATAATAATGATAATTTTTCACAAACAACAGGGTATTATTATAACTTCACATTCACATTCAGTTCTTTTGGAGAAACTTAACGCCTTAAATTTCGATCCTGTCAATTGCAATATAATCAAGTCATATTTATTAAACAAACAACAGTTTATCCAAGTTAAAAATAAAAGTTCGCAGCTAAGTGAAATAAACTCCGGAGTACCGCAAAGCTCTGTGTTGAGTCCAGCTTTGTTCTTGATGTATGTAAATGATCTTAGTATGGCGGTACACAGCACCAAACTCGTATTATTCGCAGATGGTACCACACTGATAAATACTAATAAAGATAAATCGAATCCTACAATCTATGAATGATTCTTACGCCCAAGCTATCGATTGGTTTTCAACAAATAGGCTTTCACTTAATCACAGAAAAACAGTTAACCTGGTTTCCGGCAATTTTTCTATTTTTCCGGCCAATTTTGACTCGATGGGCCAATTCTGACCCCGGATTCGTGTTTAGCGGACGAAAATACATACCGGTATATGGGTTAAGTCACGTCAATCCCTTCAATGTTTTTTTACCCGAATTTTGGCGAATTTCCGTCCATTTTTTTATTTTTCTGGCCAATTTTGACCCGATGGGCCAATTCGGACCCCGGATTCGGATTCAGCGGGCGAAAATACATACCGGTATATAAGTCGGCCCCCGAGTACACGACCTTTTTTTTTGTGTGCCTGTGTTATTTTATAGAGACGATAACAACGAATAAAGTTTTGACTAAGGTTCGGAAAATATTATTTGTAGCTATTTATATAATATCTGGAATGTGGTTGACGATGAAAACCTGATACAATTTTGGTAAAAAATATACAAAGTGATCATTGAAAGAAATAAGATAATTAATGAATAGAAAATATCAAATAGGGAGGGGACATTTGTGTAAATAATTTACAAATTCTTTATATTCCTCGCATACCGAGAAGTACTGTAATCGTAAAAAAAAATCACTATTCCAGGTAACTTAGGATTTTCACATTTCAGATTTAGATTATGAAAATTTAGGTATTTCACCTCAATTATTCAGTCCGTCTGTCGGTCAGTCTCTTGGCTCTATATCTAAAAAAGATATTTGACTGAGAAAAAAATATTCGGCTGGCAAATAACACAAATTCGAGTTGTGTCCGTCAACACAAAGCAAGTTACTCGCATTACGGCGCCTTTGAGTATCGACAAAAAACGGAGAGCATGGGTCTATTCTCGAATCTCTACTAGTAAAAGTCACAAATGACTTTGAGAAAATGTCTACTGAAACTTGCACAACTCTAAAAATATGCATTCTCGAATGTCGCATTCTACAATTTTCAGTAGAATGTTCAACGAGTGAGTAAAGACCACACGACACTATATTCTCGCATGTGACTTAATGGCAGCAGCAAAGTTTTATAAACATTTCTAACTTGAACGAATTAAATATGCTTGTTACAATTGAAAATTTCGAATTTCAAGAAGATATAGATCAACAAAGACGAAGGTATTACAAGAAATATAATCCATTTCAACGGTAGTTTATAAAAGTTTTTAGGTTAAGTAAAGATTTAGTAATAAATCTAATAGAATTGGTTAGACCATTTATACAAAGGCAATTGCGAGTTTCCGCTATACTTATGTTACTTACAAGAATGTAACTTTTTAGATAAAGCATGTTTTATAAAAAAATGCTTTTATTTTGTAAATAAAATATTAATGAATAACATAGACAAATAGAGAATAAATCGGTAAACTCAACAGAGAATTTATTAGACAAAATATCTTTTTTACTAATTTCACCAACCTATTTTTCTGATGTTCGCTGCAGTAACTTTTTTTTTTTTTGTTTTCATTAAAACACTATTATTATAGCCACCGACATGTAAAAAACAACGTTCGTTTTCTACATCGATTCCAATGACGTTCAACGCTGTCAAATAATTATTTGTATCAAGTGTCAATATAGGGGCGAGCGTAGAGGCGACTTCAATGTGAATATCAGTCGATATTCCGTTGAAGCAACGTCGAGCGCGGTTAGTACTTGGATGGGCTCCCATCTTGGAAAATACAGCGTTCTCGTCCCACCTTCTAGAGGCTTGTATATCAGTGTATACTCGGAAGTTACGTAATTTCAGACGAGGATTACGTAGTGGATATACCATCCTTCGGAGGGGATGTAAAGCAGGCGGTCCCTTGACTATTAAATGTTAGGCAAGTAAAAGATCCCTACTCTTCTTAAGAGAAGAGGTTCGGCAAAATTTCCAGGTTGGGGGTAGCTCGTCTCCTGGCGTCGGTTATAGGCCCTGGTAGCGGAAATAGGCCGACGTTAAACAGTTAAAAAAAAAGTGTCATTATGCAGTGTTGACATACTTCGTTATGCGATATATTTGTAGAGTGATATTAGCGGTGTCTACTACTGTTTTTTTATATCTGTTCAATGATTACTCCGGCGTAGCTTAAGCGATTTCTGTCAAACCTGTTGCAAACTGTAGGCCATGGTTCGGCGGTGATCCCACAATTTATCAAGCTGCATCTAGTTGGTGTAAGGTGAACAAAAATTGGAAAAGAAATTTATATTCCGAGCATATTCGAGGATTTGACGGAGTCGCCGGTGATTTCAGTTAAAATCTTAGTTCTCGATTTGTAATAATAATAATTTTTCACAAACAACAGGGTATTATTATAACTTCCTAGCATGTCATATACCATTTCGCAACGAAAGGGAGCCTTTCATGGACGCGAATCAGCTGAAGAATGCTTTCTACTACAACAGTATGAACTGAGACTTTTATAGAAAAACGTGCCCGTTAAACAATTTACATTTACAAACAAAATATACAGCACGCTCTAGCTCAGGTCGCTGTTTCGATGCTGTTAATGACGACAAATAAGGAAATTGCATTACAAACCTGACCGATATTTACGTCGGCGAACAAATATTTAATTGTATGATGGTTTTTGAAATGTGATAATACCAGCAATTTTTTACAGATTTACATGAAACCTGGTACGTAGGGATTTCAGTATTCGGCGACAGCTAGTGTGAGGACGAATTCAACATGGCAGACATAAATGAAAAATTTTCGTAATATTTGCATTTCTGCAAGGTCTCGTTCGTCATGCGGTTTATTTATGACCTTGCTAGATTCTAAATCGGACAGAGCCAAGCCACATATATTTTTAACTCAGGTCAGAGTGACATAAACTTGTCCTTTTGCGAAAATCTTTTTCCCAAATCAATTACGGCTCTATCTAACGTGATGCCTTGCAATTTATGAACTGTTACCGCCCAACTTCACATTCAGTTCTTTTGGAGAAACTTAACGCCTTAAAATTCGATCCTGTCAATTGCAATATAATCAAGTCATATTTATTAAACAAACAACAGTATATCCAAGTTAAAAATAAAAGTTCGCGGCTAAGTGAAATAAACTCCGGAGTACCGCAAAGCTCTGTGTTGGATCCAGCTTTGTTCTTTATGTATGTAAATGATCTTCGTGTGGCGGTGCACAGCACCAAACTCGTTTGGTGATGATACCACACTGATAAATACTAATAAAGATAAATCGAATCCTACAATCTATGAATGATTCTTACGCCCAAGCTATCGATTGCTTTTCAACAAATAGGCTTTTACTTAATCACAGAAAAACAGTTAACCTGGTTTTTCACCCACAGACCGGTACCAGATTTTACAAACCCCCATGTGGTAAAGTTTTTAGGTGTCTACATGGACCCAAAATTGAATTGGTGCACCATGTTCAACATGTAGCCACAAAAATTTCCATAAACACATTTGTTATTAGGAAGCTAGTTACGTTAGTGTAATGTACTATTAACGACCTATTATTCACTGATTATTATTCGCTGATATTATTACATTATGTGTAATGCTTTGATAAACTGGGGTCACGCACCTAATGCAAAAATGATTCTTGTGTTACAACGAAGGGTAAGAAGAATAATTACTAATATGGGCTATATAGATGATGTCAGACACAAGTTTATTGAACTCAACGTATTAATTTTTCGGTCATTATACATATTTACCTTTTAAAATATACATATGAAAATATTCATTTATTTTATACTCATTAAGGCTTACTCTCGCATGACACTAGATATAATTATAATTTAAGAAACGATTTTATCAGACTAAGCTCGAGTAGAAATGGATTCAATTTTTTCGGACCGAAATTCTTTAATAAATTACCGGTACACGTCAGAAGTCTCCCAAAGAACACTTTCAATGATACAATAAGAACTTTCCTGCCAAAGAAAGCTTTTTATGATGCGAATGGATACTTGAATTGCAACCTTGACTATGAACTTTTCTAGTCAAATTTTGAATGTATAAATGTTTCTAAAATATCTAAATGTAGACGCTTCGCAATGTGATATGTGATATTTCATGTTCTGTTTCTTATTTTAATATTTATTTTTTTTGCATATTATGATCTTGCTTAATTTTTACAAACTGTATGTTTTTATAAATTATATTTATTCAAAGCTCTGAACTATATATTGAATTGTGTAAAACATATAGGCTAGTAGATGGTGACAGAAAATCAAAACTGATAGCCTACCGTCTGCAAGTAATTTAGTCAGTATTATCTATACAATAAAGCTCAATTTTTGGTACTTTCAAGGTTTGCCCGCATGCACGGGATGTAGGAAACGATTTCCGGTTTGCATAAAAAACAATGTTTTCAACTGATACACTACCGTCTGCAAAGTTCATAATTCGAAATTAAAGGAACAAAAATATGTCGGAAGCGCTTTTGCAGACAATTCTGTCGTGCACCAAACCTTATACAGGGTACTCCAAAATGTATCAAATTTTAGTAAAAAAAAAAAATAAAATAATTTACCGTCTGCAAACAGTACAAAATGATGATTCTGGTTCATGAAGACGAGTAAAGGAATATGCACGTCACCATATCGTGCGCATGTCAACTTGTTTTATTTTTTTACAACTTTGAACAATTGTTTACCGTCTGCAGCTAAAAAGAAAACATGATTTAAAAATAGAGCTTTGATAAAGAATTATTTGCAGATAGATTAAATGTGTACAAAGCACTTGCCGCTTAACGTATTTGTGTAAAAAATGGGGATAACTTTTACCAATTATTTACTGTCTGCAACTTGGTAAAAAGAAAGATTATTGATTCAAATATGCAATTATTTAGTTTGCAGACAATGCGCACATGCACGAGAGTCACAATAAAGTGTCAAAAATATTGAGCAACGCATCTTTGCCTAAGCATCAAGCTTAAAAGTTGAGGAGTATGGCTGGTGCAAATCGGAGGATTGTTTGATAGAGATGAAATGCCACAAACCGTCAAAGAAATTTTTGTAGCTGATAACGACAACGGTACGAAAATACCATAGTTTTCTTGTTAATCCCAATGAATTTCAAATGCTGATTAACTTTTAAAATTACAGTTGCAATTACCAGTAACAGTGTGATCGAGGAGGATAACGAACAAATAATGCTCACCGACAACAATGCTGATAATGATTCAGATGAAGAAAACTTGTTTTTAGAACATATCAGTGACAGCGAGGAAGATATGTATAATTTCACTGAGGATTATCGGAAAACGTTCCAGGAGTCAGTGGTTGAGAATGATGATGTTGAAGAAGAAACAGACGGCGAACAAAATTTTTTATAAACAATAATTATTATTGTGATAATATATATAAGATTTTTGTTACAACTTTAATAAAATAATATTTTTTCAATTGAATTTAACTACGACGCGAATTATCGATCAACTTTATCGAATACCAGCACTAATTCTGGCCCGTGTGCATCTGTATGTTGTCTGCCCATCCGAAAAAATATACTTGCATAAGCTAGCTTACACAATTTTGTATTGCAGAAGGTAAAGAGTTGTTTTTGGTGCATATCGCACACGAAGAGATATCAAACGGAATTCGCTGAGTTTTAACTTCTATTGTGGCTCTCGTGCATGTGGGCATTATCTGCAAATTGAATAATTGCGTATTTAACCCAGTAACCTTTCTTTGTACCAAGTTGCAGACGGTATAGATAGTTGTTTTTGGTACATATCTGTGGTTTTAGTGCATGTGCGCATTGTCTGCAAATTAAATAATTGCGTAATCGAATCAATAACCTTTCTTTGTACCAAGTTGCAGACAGTTAATAATCGGCAAAAGTTACTCCCATTTTCTTACAGGTTTATAGAATTCAACGGACAACCATGCATATTGGATTCGTCTGAAAACATTGTTTACAATAGTTTTGTAACCTAAATTTTCTAATAAAACTATAATTAAACGGTAAACAATTGTTCCAAGTTATAAAAAAAAAAATAGTTGACATGCGCACAATATGGTGATATGCATATCGTAAACGTCTGCACCTTTCCCCTACTCATCTTCATGAACCAGAATCATCATTTTGTATTGTTTGCAGACGGTAAATTATCATTTTTTTTTTTTTTACTGAAATTTGATACATTTTGGAGTACCCTGTATAAGGTTTGGTGCACGACAGAACTGTCTGCAAAAGCGCTTCCGACATATTTTTATTCCTTTAATTTCGAATTATGAACTTTGCAGACGGTAGTGTATCAGTTGAAAACATTGTTTTTTCAAGCAAACCGGAAATCGTTTCCTACATCCCGTGCATGCGGGCAAACCTTGAAAGTACCAAAAATTGAGCTTTATTGTATACATAATACTGACTAAATTACTTGCAGACGGTAGGCTATAAGTTTTGATTTTCTGTCACCATCTACTATTCTAATATACTATGCTAATAACACCAATAAATAATTTGAGTTTGAATTTGAATTTGAACTTAGAATTAGTGGTAGCATTTTGTGCTCAAAATCTATGTATTATATTATAGCGAGATCTGGAGTTAGATTATATTTTGATCTTATTCCGTTGAAATGGGGTAAATGGGTTAAATGGGGTAAAACCTGCAAGTATGGACAGAGTCCATAAAATGGGTGTATGTATGAGAGGCCAAGGTTTCCATTTTTTTGGAATCAGCCAACCCCACTCCATTATTAAAGGGGGTGAAAAAAATAAAATCGTGATTTAGTATGTGTACAAGAACCAAAGGGTCAATTTTTGCTTTAACATCAACCACCCCCACATTATTAAAGAGGGTATAAAAATAAAATTGAAATTTAATGTGCACAAGTCGGCTGCTGAATTTCTTATGTTTGCCACTGTAAAAATATTTTAAAAATTTTGATGAAATAAACCTCTGCGCCAAAAGGATCAGATGAGGCTGGTTTTTATACTTCTATTACAAAATGTCTCACACCTAAAAATATATAAACTGAAACAAAATGCTAAATGATAAATACAAAAAATTAAAACGGAGGCAGTTGACGTTTCGGAAAATAGTTCTTTTTCCGTTATCAAAACTTTAACTTTTAAACGTGTCAAACAAGACAGTTTGTTGTTTATGTATTTCCATAGCCACGTGAGACATTAAATTTTATTTATTTTATTTTTACTTACTTCGTCTAATGGTGAGTTTTCATGTAGTAAGCTTTTTTACAAATGTTCCGGTAGATAAAACATTAACAATAATTAAAAATAAATTGCAACATGATGGGAATTAGGCGAATAGAACTAAATTAAGCATAGAAACTATAATGGAGTTACTTACTCTTTGCATTAAAAAGACTTTCAATTAAATAATGACTTCTATCAACAAAACTTTGATACGGCCATGTGTTCTTCTTTATCTCCAATATTAAGTAATATTTTTATGGAAAATTTTGAAGAAAATAATATTAATAACTTAATTTATAAACCTATAGTGTGGTGGAGATATGTTGATGATATTTTTGCGTTGTGACCTTATAGCAAAAAATATTTAAATAATTTTTTAAATCAGATTAACGACGAAAAGTGAGGTGAGGTACGGTACCGGATTCAGAGCTTCTGATTATATTATTTCAAGCCTTAGGCATAATAAAATAAATACATTTAATCCGTAAGGGAAAAATGCAATTAACTCTTAACAATCAAAGAATCATTTGCAGTATTACCTGGCCACCATCAGCCGATTTCGCGGGCGCATCACGCCAACGCGCATTCGTTACGCTTGTGAAATTTCCATACCATTGTAAATATGAGATACTACATACCTGATTCTGTTATGCTGTAAATACACAACATTTAATAAAGAGTATTTAATGGTTAATGGTAAATGGTGACTGGACCTCGATCGGCGAAGTTAAGCACGGCCGGGCGAGTCCGTCACTTGGATTGGTGACCGTATCCCTGGTTAAGTGGTAGAGTAGCATTACCTAAACTTCGTCAGGACGTTAATATAAATAAGGCAAAAAGAAAAAAAAAGGAATCTTCAATTAATTTTACAATAGAAGTTGAGAATAATAATGAATTACCTTTCTTAGATGTTTTAATTAAAAAGTTAGATAATAAATATGAAACCAGTGTTTATCGAAAACAAACACATACAAACAGATATTTGAATTTCAATTCAAATCAACATATTAGCGTTAAGAAAAGTGTTGTAAAATGTTTGCATGATAGGGCCAAAGTAATTTTTTCAAATGATAAGTTTAAATGACGAGAAAAAATTTATAAAAACCGTTGTATTGAATAATCAATACCCCGAGAGTTTTGTTGATAGCCAGCTGGCAAACATTGAAAGAAGAATAACCACTCAATATTTACAACCTGAATTTAGATTTTTAGCAGTAGTTCCATACATACAGGGTTTATCGGATGAATTACGAAAAATCGGAAATAGATTTTCTGTACGAATGGTTTTTCAAACGGAAGCCACATTAAGATCTGTTTTACCAAAGACTAAGCCGGTGAATATTGTTCAAAATTCCAAGGATTGTATTTATAGTTTTCCGTGTGAGTGCGGTAAGCATTATGTAGGTGAGTCATCTAGACCTTTCAACGTAAGGCTTGGTGAACACCAAGATTATGCTAGAAAGGGAGAATTTCAAAAATCAAAAATTTGTGAACACGCGTGGGATAACAATCATAGGATCCAGTGGGACTCCGCGAAAATTTTAGAAAAAGAAAGCAACTCAACTAAAAGAAAAAAACTTAAGGAATCCGCTATTATTTTGTTAAATGAGGATACATGTGTTTCTAATTATTCTATAGATTTCTGTACCAACTGGTTGCCGATCCTCAGAGACGAAGTAAGTAAAAATAAAATAAATATAATATAATGTCTCACGTGGCTATTTAAATATGTAAACAACAAACTGTCTTATTTGACACGCTTAAAAGTTAAAGTTTTGATATCGGAAAAAGAACTATTTTCCGAAACGTCAACTGCCTTTGTTTTAATTTTTTATGTTAATCATTTAACATTTTGTTTCCGTTTATATATTTTCGGAGACATTTTGTAATAGAAGTATAAAAACCAGCCTCTGTCTGATCCTTTTGGTGCAGAGGTTTATTTCAACAAAATTTTTAAATATTTTTACATTGGTAAAATACCCAACAAACATAAGAAATCATGAATATGCCACAAATAATAAATTATAAACAATATCGAAGTCGCTGAAGTCGGTGCAAAACTATCTAATTTCAAAAATACGTTTTGCACAGATTTCAAATTGATATTAGGTAATAAGGTACAGTTCCTTGCTACTTTCCGCTAAGGTATATAATAGGTAGACAGGTATTTGTAAAACTGAGTGAAATTTTATTTAAACACTGAAAATAGGAAAGATTGTATTGCTAATCTTAGTGGCACCACATAAAATGAATTGTCAAGTATTGAAACAGAATGTTAATCTAATATATGTTGGAAGTCGTGCACACACGACCACAATTACTACATGTTTATAAAGTTATACTAATACATCTATTTAGTTAATATACAGTGCGTGTAATTGCCGATAAGGCATGTACATTCACGTAGCGCGAGAGATATGACAACACAGCGGCAGCAAACTCGCCCGTCGGCGAAGCATCCCAGCTCTCAGTTATTTCATTTCAGCCAGCTGGCACATGCGATGTTGCAATTCTTACTCCCTATGCCTAGTCCACCACTACACACACTGTATAATACTTTTTAATATTTTGTTTCCTTGAGCTTTAACGAAATACATAGATCACTCACACTGCAACATGCTTAGGTTATTCCAACGAATATTCAGCATGAAAATTGCCAATTTAACAAATTTGTAAAGTAGTTTCCTTCACCAAACAGAAAAGATCGATTTCTATTTACTTATATTACGCCAAAATATTTAGACAGTAATTAATTCTCCCTTTTTTGTACATTTTGTCTTCTCTTTATACCATTACTCTTCCTAGCTAGATTTCTGGATGAATGTAGTGACGTTAAATAGAAACCTGATTTGCTTGATAATATACGTGATAGAAGAGTGTATTTAATGATCTCGAAAACCTTGATGCAAAATAATTAACCATAAATAAGAATATACAAGATGTGTTTATGAGTTTAGCATGTCTGTATTTATAAAGCTTAGCTCAACACAAAGAAACATGCAACACCATTTGGTGTTTTATACAGATTACTTTTCATGAGAAAAATAACGGTATTTTAAAACTTGCAAACTACTAATTTACATAGAAATTACTAGCCGAATGAATTTCACCCTTGCAATTTTCATTAAACAAGTAATTACACAAGCACTAGAGAAATAGAACTTTTGAAAATAAACAAATAAAATATTTTATAACGCTTTTATTTATGCACAAAGTAACGGTAAAAGTTTAAGCAGTAATTATCCTTGCACCGTAAATTTAAAAAGTATTTCAGAAAATATATGACGGGAAATGATTTCTATTGCATTTAACTACTTTTTCTAATAGCTAGGCTTTGGCTGTATACCGCTTTTCAAATTACTGGATATTGACGCACAATCTGAAAAAGCCGGGACTATTGATAGTCCATGCAAATTAGAACTTTTAGAAGAAATAGTTTTTAATGAATTTATATTTCGAATATGAATTCTCAATAGAAGCAGGAATAAATATCTGAAGAGTTCCCATCTGCATGGTAGATGAAAAATACCTTCTTTTGCGAAAAACAATCCTCAGCAGTGACTTCATGTTGGTTTTCTCGTTTTACTTACGAATCGTCGTTCGGATTGAAAAAAGGTACTTATAGGAAAAAAGTGTTCATCATTAACTTATACAAAAAAAAAATCTCATTGACCTTTTAGCTAATCCCTTTCCAACTCTTGGAAACAACGTTCAAAGATGAGGGTAGTCTAGGCAGTATCGTCCAAAATTAGTCAAACGCGGTTTTTCACAAAAAATATGCAATTTTTGTTTGCTTTTCCCGTTGATTTTCGTAAACGTGCATTCCATAATTTCATACATATCTCTGTCGCATATACTTTTCGGTGGTTAAATATCATTAGGGGTGACAATCGAAATAGCTGCTCTTGGAATTCCGGTGTGTGAATGGAAGGAGAGGGGGCAATGGTAGACAAGAGAATTTTGATCGACCATCTGAGCCTCTCTTTCTTCGAACATTCAGTTATAGAATAAAACTGTGTAATACATATTCAGCTTAATTCCAAAATGGTCCATAGATTCTGCGATTGCGAATATATTGTTGAAGAAGAAAATCTAATTCGCCGTGTGGTATGGCTGACGAAGTTTACACCGCATAGATGATATTCATTCCTAAACATTGCGTCCAAAGAGTGAATATATTGTTTGAAAGATATGATGAAAAGCCTAGAGTTCAAATCAGCAAACATCAAACGATATCAAACGACGTGAGTGATGTTGAAACAAAAAACGTTATATTTGTAGAAAAAAGGAGAAACTAATACAAATTGTTTATAAAAAACATTGCAACATGCATGTTATAAGGAGATTTCATTCTATAATTTTATTCTTAACGATTTTCTCTGTAAAACCAGTCTCTTTGGAGATATTTCCTGTGAAAAACAGCGTTTGACTGTTTTTTTGGATGTGTGCCCCAAACTACTCTCAACTTTGAAGGTTATTTGAGAGAGTTGGGTAGGGAGTAGCTGAAATGTCAATAGATGGTTTTTCTGCAAAATGAAATGACAAATACTTTATTTTTTTTTTATACTTAATTTGCTTTTGAACGACGATTCATTCACCACAAAAATCTGAAAAACCAATATGAAAGCAGAGCTGGGCACTACTTCAAGTAAAATTAGTATAAACTGTACTTCAATCACTTTTATTACTTGAAGTATTTTACTTCAAATACCCGAAGAAATGAGTACTTAATACTTGCAGATATTTTAGAATAGTACTTAGTACTTAGTACTTGTTAAACGAAATTAAAGTACTTAAAGTACGTTACAATTTACTTCAAGTATTTAAAGTATTTGATCACTACTTCAAGTACATTAGGTACTGCAAGTAAGTAACAATGCAGAGACTGGTAAGAGCAGTTATTCGTTATTGCTAAAAAGAGAATTTGCCTTTAGTTTGTATTAGACAGACACAATGTGAGGGTAATAAACATGTAGTTCTATATTGAGAATGTTGATATTATGTGTTAATGTGTTCAGGTATTCTTTGGTACCGAAACTACAAGTTTGAGAAGGTGCCAAAATTTTTAAAAGCACCAGTTTTAGCCCGTTTTTGGCCAAAAGTCCAATTTTTGCTAAAAATCTGGAAAATGGCAAGCAGAAAATGTTGGCATATGGTTTTCCAGCAATGAGCATTGACAACGAAAATTTTTCGCTTGGTCAGGAAGTGTTATACTATTACTACGTTCCCATTTTGACCATAATTGATGTCGCCGGTGCTGCAATTGTACGGAGAAAAAATTTGGCATATATCGAATGTCGATAGGCAATATACCCTTTTCAACTAGCACTAAGCCCCAAAGTGTTATACTCTGTTCCACAATTGAATATTTTCTGGGACGGCTAGCGCCAAAACAGGCAGGGAGGGAGGTCTGACTCTCATAAGATAAAATACTCAGAAAAATATTTGCTAAAACTTAACAGCAATGCCAATATGTTATATCCCAGGTCCCATATATCGAGCTATCTCCTAGACTATAATATTCAAAAAAATTTGTCAAATCTGAAAAATTATTTAAAAATTTTTACTTTCAGTTATTTTAGAATACATTAATGAAATGGAATGTTGTTTTTAGGAGCAAAATTTTCTCATTTAGTAAATAAATAAAACGACTTCAAAATCTATATAATTTTTTAAATATACCCTAAATATAAAAAATATGTCAATGGATAGAAATATTTACACATAAAGATTGGTTTAGATAAAAATTAAAAAAATAAAGTACTTGAAGTAGCTGAATGTACTTGTAAGTATTTTATTTTTAAACAATACTTGATACTTGATACAACAAGAAAATACTTGAAGTATTTAAATGTACTTGTTAGAATTAAATGACTAATTGAAGTAGTACAAGTAGTACTTATACCCAAAATTGCAAGTACTACCTCTAAGTACTTGATACTTGAAGTATTCTGCTTTTTGAAAAGTAATTGATACTTGATGCAACAAGTTCCCTAACTAGATATTTGGTACTTGATACTTGAAGTAGTTTAAATGAGTACTTTGCCCAGCTCTGTATGAAAGAGATGATTTCTCGCAAAATAAAAGATGTTTCATGCGCAAATCAATTGGGACCTTTTCGCACCTTTATTTCTGCTCCTATTGAAAGTTCATATCTAAAATATAAACTCTTTAAAAATCATTTATCCTATTCACTTTTGTTTTAATCTAGTTGTACTATGACACCGTTAAGTCGGAAAGCATTTTGGTTATTTACAAATATTGTTAAAGACAAATTGATATTTCAGTGAAATAATATTCAAGGAAACGTGAATCGCGATAAGTTAATACATTGAATTATAAATAAAATGCGGAGAAGATTCATTTTGGCGTAGAAAGCGCAAAAGTGCTGAGTTAAAATGCTCAATAAAATCCACTAATGCCCTGGATTATTTTTCATTTTTCCACAGCGTGGCCATTTTAGCAAATAAACGGTAAACCAAAGTAATCCATCTATATGCATTTGACATAATTCCCCGAACAACGGATAGAAATTTACAGATGAAACCTAAATAAAAGAAATACGTTGTACACCAATAGTAAATATAAATCATGCTCCTTAAACGTGCGGAGAAATATCGAATGTTATATATGAGTATGTTTAATCGAGTCAATGAATCATTCAAATCTGCTGTAAAACAGTTATAAATAATACAGTAACTAGAATAGTATAGTGTGGCCAATACCATCGACAGCACAAACGAACTACAAACATGATATACCTTTTAAATCCCAGATTTACAAAAGTTTAAATAACGCTTACATTGCAGTACCGAAATCGAAGTAGATTTTAATTTCTACACTTCTAAATTAGAAGAATACAAATGTGTAATCAGCTTCGTGTCATTAAAACGGTTGGTGGGGGTGCAGAACTTAAAAATCTATACAACGTGGGGTCTAGAGCCCATAGATTTGAAGAAAAAATGAAACAGAAATTTTAATAAAATTGGTTGAGAATTTCTGACCAGATTGTATCTATAATATTGACTAAATGACCTATTTTTAATGGTCTTTATATGAATAATACAGCAACAATAAACAGCAGCGAATTGTAGCCCCGTTGTGATGTATGATTGTAAACTGAAATAAATAAGAAATTAAAGTGACATGTACATCATTAAATGAAATATTTTAATAAAAATCATTTAATCGGTAATAGGCAATCGGTGTCACTGGAGTTCCCTTCAACGAATTACTATACTCTTTGCCGGGCATCTTTCTAAAACAGTTATCGTTTGAAGATTTTTTTTTTTTTTTTGTTAGTCCTCGTACGTTTCTCATTTTTCTTGTAAGCACGATAACTTATGAAGTAATAGTCCGATCGTATTGAAATTTGACAGTAAGTCAGCTAAAAGTTCTTCCTCTAACTAACACTAACTCTTCGTTCAAATTTCAATACTTTGTTTTTGAAAAAATCGATAAGCAATTATTAAATTTATGAACGATGTTAGTAAAAAAATGTAAATGCAAATGGTTGTGTTTCGTTCCCACTTAAAATATATTTTTTCTTCAAGCGTATTAAAATGTTTAAATTATGTCACCAAAAACAGAAGCAGAAGTAGGACATTGTTTTACTAGTAACAAAATGTTAGTACCGAATGCCACCGTAGTGGACATTGTTTTACTAGTAACATAATGTTAGTTCCGAAAGCGCCACCGCAGTGGGTATTGTTTTACTAGTAACATAATGTTAATACCGAAAGCCACCGGTGGCGCGCTATCCACTAGCCACTTGTCATATTGTGTCAACATGTAAGACTGTAGTTTGAATATTTGTACATTTATGATAAATAAATGAATTTTTGCATTTTAATACGCTTGAAGAAAAAATAGTATATATTACACGGAGTAGAACGCCTTTTTTTGTGTTTCGCCCAGTTTGCGGCTTCGCCTCAGCCGCAAATCCTGGGCTCAACACAAAAAAAGAGTGCGTTCTACTCCTAGTAATATAATATACTATTTTTGTTTATAGGATTGAAATAATAATTATTTTTTTTATAAATATGTTATTATATGCCTATATTTGCGACGCAACATTTAATATTATTATTATTTATTTTAAATGCCTTATTTATATTAATAGTTATTAATTATATAAGGGGATGAACAAGACTTTAATCTATCGAGTAGATTGAAAGGCTGTTAATCCCCGAATGTAATTCGACGTTTTATCCACGACCACGGCCAAATTAGGAGCGTGAAAGCCGTATGAGAGCAGGCGAAAAAATCTGATTTTGAAAAACGTCAGATTTGACAAGTTTATTTTGACTAAGAATCTTTTGATTTTGAGCAAAAAAATAGAAGGTCTTTGAATCGTCTCTAAGACATGAGTTTGTTTATTAGTTGACAAAAGTGAAAAAACTCGCAAAATCGACAGAAAAAATTAGTGAGAATGCTGAGAATTTCTTCATTCCGGCTGAAATCATGCAAGAAGTTCAAGAAGCAGCATTACGTCCATTACCAGCGAAAAGCAAAAGAGTATACGAGAAGGGATTGGTGGAATTCGACAACTGGCGAAAAAAAGGGGGAAGGAGCAATTACAGAAGAGGTGCTACTATCCCACTTTTTCAATGTGGAGAAACGGTTTGCTGCCTCTTCAGTGTGGACAAAGTATTCCGTGTTAAAATCAACGTTGAAAAGGCACAAAGGTATTGATATTTCAAAGTATGGTAAACTTACTTCATATTTGAAAGCCGAATCAAGAAATTATAAACCAAGAAAGGCAAAGATACTGGAGAGAAACCAAATCGAAAAATTTTTGAAAGAAACACCGGATGAAGAATATTTACAAGTTAAGGTAGGAAGTACACGATGTCAATATTTCAATTTATATATTGAGCTTTCTATTTTGAACTCATTACATGTTGCAACGATCATGGGAGTTGCAGGTGCTTGTCTGTGTAATGAATTAACCTTTTTGGATATCAGACATGTTCAGGACAAAGGTAGTTACCTGTACGTACTCATTCCGGATACGAAAACTAACATTTCAGGAAGATTCACGATCACGGAAGAAGCTTTTTCAGTCAATGCTGTAAAAATGTGTCGAAAATACATCAATTTGTAACCTAAAACTGCCGATGGGAGATTTTTCTTGCAGTATGTGGCTGGAAAATGTACTACATAACATGTAGGCATCAACACAATTTCGAAAACCTGTTCAAAAATGGCTTCATTTCTTGGGCTCCTTGGTATTTTACCGGACATGGATGAGGCGTTCTTCGGCAACATTGTTGGCCAATGCTGGGGGCGATATTACCACTGTCAAGCGTCACGGTGATTGGAAATCGACTACGGTAGCGGAAAGTTATATAGAAGAATCTCTGTCCAACAAGATGGCAATCGCTGAAAAAATCTAGGTCCTACCGTGTACATCGACTAGCATGGTTACTAATGTCGGCGAAGTTGTGAACCTCTCTCTCTAGTTCTTATTCAAAAAAACCCTGTCGAGTTAATTTGACTAATACCGGTCAAAATGACAAGAAATAAAATTCTATAAAATCGAAGCGTGGTATTATGAATTCTAATCCACTAGTGTATTAAAGGGCCTTTAATCCACGGGAAATAGACGTATTATACCTTAGTAATATACTGGTCGTGGATAAATAATATTTTATTTTTTGTATATTTTATAATTGGGGCATAGTTTTGACTGTCCTTTTTTTACCTTTTTTTATCCCTCCTTATCAATCCGAGCCTAACTGCTGAGAAGGATATTATTGTGATACGACAACGTCGACCATCAACATGCAACGCTGTGCGCACTGTGAATATTTAAAAGTGAAAGGAGGATGTTAAAAAATTGATAATTTTGGCCTAAGCTGGGCAACGGAAAATGAATACGTTTTTTAGCATTTTTCTCGTAAAATTCGATAATATATTTGATTTTACGGAAAAATGGCGGGAAAATGTGGAAAAGTTAAGAAAATGCTTGAGAATTTACAAAGTCCTATCTGAGATATAAACTTTTACGATCTATAATATTTTATTCCAGATTATGGTGATTTCTTTTGGTATTTTTCTCATAGAATATGATGCTCCAGTTCGCTTTGCTGAAGAATGTCGGGAAATGCGGAAAAATTAAGAAAATGCTTTAAAAAATTCGCAAATTCGAGCCTGTAATATTCAAAATTTAAACTTTTTAAGATTCAGAGCTTATTATGCGTAATTCAGGTGGTTTCTTGTAGTATTCTTCCCGTGGGATATGAGGGTCTACTCTCTTTTGCAGGAAAATGTTAAGAAAATACGAACAAATTATGGAAATGTCTAATAATTTAGAATTTTTTTACACAAAATTCACAAGGAAAATCTATTAAGATCAAGTGTATTTGACTTGAAATCACGGTGTTTTCTCTCAGTATTTTTTACATAAAACCGTATGCACTTTTTTAATTTTTCCGAATTTTCCTGGATTTCCCGCATAGTTGTGTTAACCTTCTCTTTTGAATGAATAAGTACGAGAAATCACTATAATTTCAAGTTTCTAATGTTGATTCCTAATACATTTCATTTAGGAATGACGCATACTAGATATTCTGAGTCATCGAATATTTTCTTGGTTTTTCTACATTTTTCCGGCATTTTAACGCAAAACGGAGTAGACAGTCTCATTCCAAAGGAATAATACTATGAAAAACCACCTCGGTCTTTAGTTATATAGTCTTAAAAGGTTAAAATTCTGATTATCTTAGGATAGATTTTGTGAGTTTTCAAGCATCTTTTTAATTTCTACGCCTTTTCCCAATATTTTCCCGCAAAAAAGCTAATTTTGATCCTCTTATCTTACGGAAGAAATACTACAAGAAACCACTTGAGTCTCGCATAGTAATCTCTGGATCTTAAAATGTTTAAATTTTGAATATTACAGACTCAAATTTGTAAATTTTTGGGCATTCTCTTAATTTCCTGACATTTTTCGGCAGAGCGAAGTAGAGAATCATATTTTACAAGAAAAATACTACATCATAATCTAAAGTAAAATATAATGGATCTTAAAAGTTTTCCTTGTGAATATTTCAGACAGGACTCAACTGTCAAGCATTTTATTACCTTTTCCACAGTTTCCCGCCATTTTTTAGCAAAACCGAATACATCATCGCAATCTACGGGAAAAAAGCTATCAAATACCATGTTCATTTTCCGTTGCCCAGCTTAGGCCAAAGTTAGTCGTTTTTTAGCATCATCCTTTGAAATCCAGTGAAATTACTACGGGAACGCTCATCCTCTTCCGAGATCATCCCCTCACGAACACAGTTTTGCACCCAAAAGGTAAGTCAAAACTGATTACATCATTTATTATTTCTTATATTGTTTGTATGCATATTAATTGCAACAGAATAACAGTTTAAAATTTCAATAAATCGAACGGAAGAATAAGTGGTTATAAACCAGGTTAGATGATTATCTCCAGATGATGTCAACAAGATTGGCGAAGTATAGTAATAGTAGTATAGTAGTAGTAGAGTATAGTAACATAATGTAAATGTTTAAGTGTCTTGTTGTTTGTAGAAATTACTTGTAGAAATTACTTGATTATTCATTGGTATTTCAATTTCAACACATAGAAAAATATATTATTAACTAATCTTTTTACAGATATTATCTTTTCTAGGCTCTACTCTCAAAGTAGAATAAAACATAAGTTAGGGAACTTTAGGATAATAGAGTCTGTGCAGTTTGTGTTTGCCGACTGCTTGTGTTTAACTGATCGCAGCCAAGCGGGCAGTTTCTGCTTCCTAGTGCAACGTGCACATGCACCTGCGATAACTTTGGACCAGCCGTATTTCCGATCCAGTGCACAAGAGCGATCCATATTTAGATTCCACTACCGGTTTTCATTGTGGTTTTCCTTTAATTAGATCGAAATAATGACATTACGTGCACACACACATCATTTGCGGTTTTATGGAGGTAGCTACCGTTAATGTCGAACAAATATAATTACATTTGCCACGTACCGAAAATAACATTAAAATATTCCATGTCAAGAGAAATAGAATGCCTGTTAATACTTTACGAGTAAGGAAAATTGCATTTTTATTTCTTTAATATTCTTGAATACCTATATATGAAAGTTTATACGAGTATGGTCCAATCTCATAATGGTAGGTCCTCGATACGAACTATGAAAATTTAACTCTAAATATCCATACAGTGCTTCGTAAACTAATGGATGAATTCGATAAAAGGTGTAAACGTTTCTTTCGCTCGGACATGTCCAAGGATTCATATTGAATGCCATCTTTGACATATTTTTTAAATTTTTTTAGCAGGTTTTCACAAAGCTATGATGTCATCAATATTATTTTTTACATGGCAACCCCCATTTTTTGTTACACAATTTGAAAGGGCGCATTTTTGACATAATAATATAGCAAATATTTATGCAGTTGTATGAGGGTATTTTTAAGAAAACTGTCTTAAAAGGACCCCGCACAAAAGTATAGGAAAAGGCCTTTCGGTCAAGTTTTTTGAAATTTTGGGTAAAAAGTTCTCCTGGTTATACTGAACAAAAGTTCTCATGGGCAGAATGCTCAAAATTCAATAATGAGGCCGCCAGTGGCCTTTGAAATCTAAAAATATAAAGCTCTTGTACAGTCTCTTGAGGTAAAGCTTTGACCCCAAAATTTCTGTGACTGGACCGCAAGATATTGTCGCGTGTTTCCACCCTTAGGAAACTACCCCTTGCAAAATCCGTGGGTTCCAAAAATTATAACAAGAGATTGTCCACTAACACACTTTATTAAATATTTACTGGATACTTCACAATACTATTGTTAATTTAAATACACTTTACTGACTAAAAATCACAATGTTTATTACTTTGTTTATCATTAAACTCTTAACCTCACTTTCTATATTTTCTGAACTTTCTGAACTACTTGTCGAGAATGCGGTCGGTCTTTATACCTAAAAATGACAGATCTCGATTGTTCTGTGATGACGCCACCATTCTCTCGATAATTCCAGATGTCACTTTGGAATCTTCTGGTAGGTTTCTCGAGTAGGTGCAAATACACTACATTCATTCAGACCTTCGATCTGTTGAAGTCTGCCTACTTTTTAGTAACATAACCTTAAATTTTAAGGGGTGCAACATATTACAATATCTACTCCTCCATTTTCGAGGGCGGGAAACACGATGATGATAATATTTCCGACCTACCCTTCATTTACCACCCTTATACCGAAAAAACCACCCCTTTTTGGGTGCTAGGCTTGCGAGGCTTGTCGGATCAGGTTTGTTTGTCAACTCAAATAAAGTAAGTAAATGTTGACCACGGGTGACCTAACCCACCCCGGGGAGTTAAAACTAAATACACCTCCAATAACGAAATGCCACGAAAACAACAAAAATCAGCTAGAAAACGGTATATTCCCCTGTTTTTGAAGACGGGGATCACAATGGTGATGATATTTCCCGATCTACCTAGCCTTCACTCACTACCCGTAAACCGAAAAAAAACTACCTCTTTTAACGATTTCCCGGTGCTAGGCTTGCGAGGGCTTATCATATCGGTTTTTTTTTTGTCAATTCGAATAAAATAAGTTAAAATTGACCTAATCCACCACCAGGGGTTGAAAGTACTCCCACCCCAAATAACGGAATACCACGAAAACAACGAAAATCAGCTTAAAAACGGTATACTCCCGTTTTCAAGACCAGGGAACACATTGGTGACAATAGTTTCGACCTACCCTTCACTTGCTACCCTTGAACCTGAAAACCACCCCCTTTTTCGATTTTCCGCTGCAAGGCTTGTGAGAGCTTGTAGGATAGGATTTTTTCTCATCAGTTCAAATAAAATAAATAAACCTTGATAGGACCAGACCCAAACAACTCAGAGGTTCAAGCAGCATTTACACGAAGTGAACTTTTCCTTCAGTGACTGTGACGTCCATTTCAACTCGGATGAACAGTGTGGTTATAATTGTAAGCGTCAAAAGATCTATTAGCATAGAATGAGAATTGTGTATAATGAACCAGATGTAACGAATGATCATTGAATGAATAAAACGAGAATATTATTACATATATAAACCAATGAAAAACAAAAATATCTACATATACCAATGACCCGTTTTAATCAATTCCCTACAAGCCACTGAAAGAAAAGTTTACTTTGTGTAAAGGCTACTTGAACCTCCGGTTGGTTAGGTCTCATCTGATCGAGATTTAACTTATTTTGCTCGAATTGACGAGAAAAAATCCTACCCGACAAGCCCTCGCAAGCCTAGCGCCGGAAAAAGGGGTAGTGGGTAAAGGATAGGTCGGGAAATATTGTCACCGTCGTGTTCCCTGCCCTCGAACACGGGGTATATCTTTTTCCAGCTGATTTTTGTTGTTTTCGTGGCTTTTCGTTATTGGGAGTACCAGTAGTTTCAACCCCCAGGGGTGGGTTAGGTTACCTGTGGTCAATCGTTACTTATTTTATTCGAATTGACAAAAAAAATCCGATCCGGCAAGCCCTCGCAAGCCTAGCACCGGAAAATTGGAAAAAGGGATGGT
This sequence comes from Rutpela maculata, assembly GCA_936432065.2. Classification (NCBI taxonomy): domain Eukaryota; kingdom Metazoa; phylum Arthropoda; class Insecta; order Coleoptera; family Cerambycidae; genus Rutpela; species Rutpela maculata. Next base: position 102,610,421 of record OW386291.2, read on the forward strand.
TTTTCCGGTTTACGGGTAGTGAGTGAAGGGCACGGTCAATAAACGATACGGTTGCATCAATCAGCAGCTTTAGGACGAGAGAGACGCGGGGGGCGGGAAATCGAATGAAAGAAACAGACATATCTGATTTCCGTGCAGAAGACAGAGACAAAGATTCCGGTAGGTATTCTACAGCCTACGTCACCTGTAGACACTACAAGCATCTTTGTCTCTGTCTTTTGCACGGAAATCAGATATGCCTATCTCTTTCATTCGATTTCCTGCCCCCCGCGTCTCTCTCGTCCTAAAGCTGCTGATTGATGCAACCGTATCGTTTATTGACCGTGGGTGAAGGGTACGTCGGAAAATAATGTCACCATCATATTCCTCGCATTCGATAATGGAGGTGTATATGTCTTGTCCAGTCACAGAACTTTTGGGGTCAAAACCCAGGGACTATATAAGAACTTTATATTTTTAGGCTTCAAAAGCCACTGGTGGCCGAACTATTGAATTTTGAGCATTGTGTCCATGAGAACTTTTGTTCAGTATAACCAGGAGAACGTTTTCCCAAAATTTCAAAAAATTTGACCGAAAGGTCTTTTCCTATACTTTTGTGCGGGGTCCTTTAATGGCGCTAACTTTACTTTAAATGAAGAAATTTCAAAAACAAATAAATGAAATGATCGAATTGCTCTTCATTCACAGCCTGTCAGTAGCCAAGATGGCTGAGGTTTTTTTAATGCTTTCGGTGAAAAAACTGAAATCGTCCTCGTTAGAAAGATTTTCTTCTTGAATTTACAAATTCCGATGTTTGCTTGACTACTTATCACCTGTAGTTTGAGCGAGCAGTATATTTTCAAAATTAAGTATTATTTTTTTTCATAGACATGAAAATAAGCGAACGTGAAGATATGGAAATCATTTCCATCGTTGGTTTTGATGACAAGATGCGCACCCAAACAGAAGTAATTGAATCGTTCAATGCCACATGCCCTGAGCGGCAACCTATTTAGTACACGTATATTAGATTAAAAAAGGGCGAATAGGAGAAACAAATTATAAAGACTTTGTATTTGGGACATGAATTCTCAATAGGGACAGGAATAAATAAAGATCAGAAGAGTTCCCACCTTCCCAGTGAACGAAACATCCCGTATTTCGCAATGACCACCCTCAGTGGTGACTTCACGCTAATTTTCACATTTTTCTTACGAACAGAAAAAGAGTATGGGAAAGAATGTATTTGTCATTAAATTCTACACAAAAAAACTTATATTGATCTTTCAGCTCCCCTCTTAGTGAATTATTTAAAACAGGTCTTTTATTTTTCATCTTTTCCTGCGACAGTAACCACATTATTTTTACTTAATAAGTTGTAATATTCCCCTTTAGAAAATCACTTGTTACTACCATTTTAATTCAGGTGAAAGGAGAACCCAATTACTTCCACATCCAGTGGAAGTATAGTAACGACAAAATAATTTTTTTAAATTTTTATTGTTCAAATAGGCTTAGAATGTCACGAAACGTCGAGATTTTAAGTTTGAGTGAAAAAAAATTTCTGTCTGTCGGTCTGTCTGTCTAACTTTTTTTGTGCGCACGTTTACTCTGGAACCGTTTGAGATATTGACTTGAAATTTGGTACACATATGTACTTTAACGAGATCTAGAACTAGATTATATTTTCATCTTGTTCCGCCGAAGGGTTGGGGGGTAAATGGGGGTAAATTTGTGGAAAATAGGTAAATCAAGCAGGTAAGAGTCCATAAAATTGGCATTTAGTAGTTTAGTTTTAAACGTTTCAAACCTGTTTTAAACATACCATTTAAAACATTGAAAAAAACTGTTTAAAAAAAACTGTTTAAAACAAAACAAAAATTAACCCTGCATTATGGCAGCATTATTAAATTGGCCATTCTCTCTCCTATGGTGCTACAGCCCGGTAACGCGCCCGCCTCCTCTAAATTCCTCTTCCATACTACCCTGTTCTGAGCTATGGTTCTCCATCGCTCTATTTGCGCAATGTTGTGCGCGTCTTCTCTGACTCCGTCTTCCCATCTTCTCTTTGGTCTTACCACCAGTCTTCTGCCATCAATTTTTCCATTAAGAACCTTTATCTACCATCCTCACTACATGTCTTGCCCACTGCAGCCTTTTTAATCTCGCATAAGTCTCCACAGATGGCTCTTCGAAGAGTTGATAGATACAATTCGTGGTTATATCGCATCTTCCAGGTGCCGCCATCATTCACTGGTCCAAGTATTCGCCTTAATATCTTTCATTCAAATGCCCTGATTGCATTCACCGATTGTCCTCGTTTCACACCCATAGCATAAGATTGATCGGATGATGGTGTTGTATATTTCTAGTTTTGTTTTTCGGTGGATGTCCCATGATGAGAGTGAGAAATGTACTCCGTTGGCCTGGGTGATTCTTTTGCGAATTTCTGTGTATTCATTTTCATTCTTCGCGATGTTGTTGCCCAAATACGTGAAGTTCTCTACCACTTTTATGTTGTCATCTCCAATCGTGAAATTCTGTCGTGTCCTGTTAGACCTGGTTTGTGTGATATCTTGGTTTTAGCTATGTTTATTTTTAGTCCGACTTCTTTTGCCTAGATTTCCAAATCTATATTATGTTTCTCTGGCGGAAGTAATTGTACGAACCATGATGTTAATGTCGTCCACGTATGCTACCCTGCACTTTTTAAAGGTATTTGGTGATCAATAGATTTTTCTGATTTTTTTATATGTTAATTCTTAAGGTATGTTTACCAACCCTGCAAAAGCATAATCATATGTGGTTCATAGTTTAGACAGGAGAGTGCGTTGAAGTTGTTTTTGTAAGTTTTATATTTGCTTCCATTCCGGTAAAACCGTTGAAGTAAAACTCATCGGGAACGATACGTGTATAAGTACATGTCATTTATATCATAAAACGATTATTGTGTCACATCCGTTGGACCGAAAATGACGTAAATTTCAGATTTCGCACCATAATCGGGGGTACGGCGTATAAGTATCTGGATACAGGTTTGAATTAATAAAAGGCGTAATGACATATTTTTGCCACATCTATTCAGCGTGATTCATTTGTAGCATATAAGGATGATGCAGTTACATCCATTCGTAAACCAAATAAATTCGCCAATCGGCTTTATAACCCCGAACCCAAAATCGCGCAAGTTATACTTTACGAAAATTGTACGTATTTAAAAGTGCCCAACAGCTCCAATTTTCGTGTTGCTAGACAGTCATACTCAATGCATAAAAAGTATACCTTACTTAAAGCAGGTCTCTTAGTTGTCTCAAATGGTTTCATTTTGGACGACACGCACAACAATGACGCAAACATTCTAATGCATGGCATGAGAAACGAAAATAGGGCGCAGATACAACATTGAATTCGAAATGGAGATATCTTAATAACAGACAGCGCGTTACCATGATGCTTCTGCCTTTCTGCAAGATTTGGGTTTACTTCATGAAATGCCAGAATTTCTTCCGCAGAATGAAAGACAATTCACGACAGTAGAAGCAAACCACATTAGGTTAATAACTAAAACAAGATGGATAGTAGAAAGCAGGAATGGACATATAAAATCGATCTTCAAGTTTTTTCAGAACATGATACATATTCAGTATTGTGAATACCTGGAGGAACTGCTAAAAGTTGAATGTACAGTTATAAATAAATTCAGAGACCTGATTCACATGTTGATACCATGTTGAGATTGGCTCAAACAGAAAATCAACTTTTGCGAAGAATTGAAAGGGGCGAACTGAGCTTTAGGCGAAGTGGTGGGCCTGGATGGACATAGAAGCATGCGACCTAAATTTTGCTCATCTGTCGCGTCGCTCGATTATCTTAGAAACAAAGCCTTCGGAACCTATTAAGTGTTTTTGGCGCCTGGAGACATGCAAGATGTTCGAAACCGACAAGGGTTAGAAGAAAATGAATTCAGTTTTCAAGTAAAAAGGGTGCAACCAAACCTGATACAAGCCAGATTATATTCTCGTTTTACTCTAGCCGATAGACACAATTTATTTATTGAATTTAATAGAATGGAAGGGGATGGAATAGAAAATAATCCTCCAGAAGAACCAATAACTGCGGTGTACTGCAGCTGTAAAACGGGAGCTAAGACACTGTGGTTATGGGCACATGTGTCCACGGTCCTTTGGTACGCCAACATACGCAGAATGTGTAATATCCCCAACAAACTTTGCTAAGAAAAATTAATGATGCCGTCGACAGAGCTTTACATGGACATGTGGATATAGAGTATGATGCTTGACTATCTGCCTTTTTTTGAACCTGATAGTATGCCCAGTATTTATTAAGTAAAGTATTTGATGTGTACGCAAGTATTGTTTTAATTCTGATACTATTACTACTATTAATTCTGATACTATTACTACTATTAATTCTGATACTATTACCATATTTGCTATGGTTTTATTGTTAACGTGTACTACCTCTCCTTGATTTACGAATGGATGTAACTGCATCATCCTGTATATGCTAAAAATGAATCACGCTATATACACGGTGTGCTTGAAGCAACGATAGGTATGGAAAAAATGACACCAAAAACGGGTTGCGGGGTTTAATAGGTAAGTATCAGTAGTACCTAAATCCTACTCGTTCATATAGTCGAAAAGTCGCAAAATCAAGTTTTTTTTAATTCTTCACAATTTATTCGATTAAAGCTTACAACTTATTTTTTTATATCGTGATTAACAATGTACACTTAGTAATGCACAAAAACACATATGCCAATATAGTATAATAATAAACAATGTCATTTACAATGTTTTCAAAATCAGTCTTGGTTGAAAACTGATTACAGGTGTTTTGAGCAAAATTCTACAACTGCTTTTTTCAATCTCTTCGAATATGTCGCATTCTTGAGAGAATTGATCTTATATTTTTCCCAATATTTTGAGAATTCCCTATAAACTGATTCTCCAGCTTGTTCTGACTATTGCCCCAAACCACGTTCGTATTCTAAAAAGATTAAACAATCTTTCAGGTGCTTTAGTAATATTTGAATTTTTAAAGTTTCAGAGACTCCAGTAGCTCTAAACGAGGATTTCAAATTTTGTAAGTGATTTTCTAAATCATTTCCAATTTGTCTCGTCGAGAAAAAACAATGTACAATTTTTTCCATGGCTTTGAAAGCTGTTACAAATGGAACTAATCTGAATATGCCAACATTTTCAAAAATTTGTAAAATACAGTATAAATAATAAATATAAATATTTATATTTTACAAAAATGCGTGATTCCGGAGCTTCATATTTTGCAAGAATTTGTGAACCACTTATTCTGGAAAGGAATAGTTCCTATAGTAGGCCGAGAGATAGCTTTGATATGGCCAGAACAATTGAATATTATATCAAAAAATTATCATGGAGAACCTTTTGAGGGGAATGCTTGCAGAACTCTTTTGAAACACACTGACAAGCTAGTTTGACCCGAAATTTTTGAAAATGTTGGCATATTCAGATTAGTTTCATTTGTAACCGCTTTCAAAGCCATGGAAAAAATTGTACGTTGTTCTCTCTCGACGAGACAAATTGGAAATGATTTAGAAAATCAATTACAAAATTTGAAATCCTAGTTTAGAGCTACTGGACTCTCTGAAACTTTAAAAATTCACATATTACTAAAGCACCTGAAAGATTGTTTAACCTTTTTAGAATACGAACGTGGTTTGGGACAATGGTCAGAACAAGCTGGAGAATCAGTTCATAGGGAATTTTTAAAATATTGGGAAAAATATAAGGTCACTTATCTCAAGAATGCGGCATATTCGAAGAGATTGAAAAAAGCAGTTGTAAAATTTTGCTCAAAACACCTCTAATCAGTTTTCACCCAAGATTGATTTTGAAAACATTGTAAATGACATTGTTTATTATTACACTATATTGGCATATGTGTTTTTGTGCATTACTAAGTGTACATTGTTAATCATAATCACGATATAAAAAAATAAGTTGTAAGCTTTAATCGAATAAATTGTGAAGAATTTAAAAAACTTGAGTTTGCGATTTATCGACTAGATGAACGAGTAGGATTTCAGTTAAATCGGATTTAGGTACTACTGATACTTACCTATTAAGCCCCGTAACCCGTTTCTGGTGTCATTTTTTCCATACCTATCGTTGCTTCAAACACACCTTGTATAGATGTGGCAAAAATATGTTATTATTATTATTAATTCAGACATAGGTATGTATCTAGATACTTATACGCCGTACCTCTGATTGTGGATGTTACACAATAATCGTTCTATATTACAAATGACATGTACCGTTCCCGGTGAATTTTATTTCAACGGTTTCAACGGAATGGAAGCAAATATAAAACTTACAAAGACAGCTTCAACGCCTTCGGCTATCTAATCTATGAACCCCATATGAATGTGGTTTTGCAGGGTTGGTAAACATGTCTCAAAAATTAACATGTAAAAAAAATCAGAAAAATCTAGTGATCACCAAAATACCTTTAAAAAGTGCAGGGTCCTTTGCGACGAATAAAATTTTGCTTCAAATTTTAGTTCATCTTACACTAGACGTAGCTGACTTTTAATCTGGATTGTTTAGAGGGGGGGGGGGGGGGGGGGTTAGGTTGCCTCATGGGTGAGACTGGCGGTGGGCCACCTATTCTGGCCATACTGGGCTAGAAGTCCTCCAGTATGGACCAGCTTTTCATTGAGAGAGCAGGGCAATGACACAACACATGCTCGGCAATCTCGACCTCCAGATTACACCCTCTACAATTGGGGTTATCCCAGTGTTTGTTTAGTCTGCAGTGCCCTGTTAGTAATCCTACACAGATACGCAGATTACTTCTGGACAGCTGGAAACGGTGATTGTATAGTTTACAACTGGGTGTGGTCAAAGCCATTCTGCTATGTCTGTAACTGCTTAGACCACTTCACCAGTCCGCGTGGCGTTTAAATGTATATATAGTTCTTTAACAGGGATCTGTGGACTGAATACGATAGCGGTATTGCAGATTCCAGGCCATACAGAGCGCTCTTAAATCCCTTGCGGGCTAAAACATCCACTTCCTCGTTACCTTGAATTTCACTAGACGTAGCTTGATGAAACTATTATGAGACCACCGCCCAATAATATCTTGAAGTTTGAGAAGATTTCACAGAAATCTCTTATGCCAATCCAGAAAAATGAATGCATAAAAAAGCATACATACATACAAACATACATACTGGTTGAACTGAGAACCTCTGTTTAAAATTTTTTGGAGTCGATTAAAAAGGCATAACACCATAAAAACCATACTCATATAGAGAATGTAAGCGAAACATTTTTCAGTTGCAGTAACTTTTATATTTTACAGTAAATAATTATTTATGTCTGCGATTGGAAATGTGAACATGCGTGTGATCGTGTATGCAAATGATGAGGTATTTTTAGCAACCCTGAACAATATAATGGATGAGGTAGTAGAAATAAATCTAAAAGTTAATCCGACTAAAACTAGGACTAATTGTACGTCAAGAGAAATGGAAATATTTCATTGAGACTAAAAAAGAGGGCTGAAAATAAAACATTTTTGATATATAAATGGTACTGTCATGCGCAAAAAAAATGGGACAAGTCTTATAACGTATTTTTGCTAAAATCTAGTTGTGTACATCTAACTTTAATTTTTGTGACAGTCAGTTATTTGTCAAAATTCATTGCAAGTGTGCAAATAGAGACAGATTTACATTAGAAAAAAGTAGTTGTCCTATTTTTTTTGCTCAAGGCAGTACAAATAAGCTAAAATTTTTTGAAACAAGATATACAGTTGGATACATACAGCGAAACAATTTATTTCCAGAAAGTGTCTATTTCACAAATATCTGATCAGTTTTGGCATAAACTTATATAATGTAATTGAACAAAACTATTTCCAAGTAAAAAATAGAATTTATGATTTTTCATAGTAATAGAAATTTTTTAATTTTTTCTCAGATCTGGTTCAAGATATGATGTATGGGTCCTCGTTGAACTCTAAGCTCCTTTTCTTAATCCAATTTTTTGATATCTTGTCAATGTGACTAATTTTTCGGTACCACGGTCAACTATTTTTTTACATTCACGACAAATCGGTGATCACATGACATGTGCCAAAATGTATTTTTTGATTGTCGGATATGTAGAAACGAATCCCCAATAGAGTTTTTTAGAAATCTCAATAATACATTTTTTTCCATGTGTATCCAACTTTATGGCGGACACTGTATGAGAATTTTAAAACTCATTTCACAAAATCTAATATTTTGTCAACAAGATGTTAATTTTTTGTTGTTTTATGTATGTGAATTACAAAAATGGAATTCTGCTTACTCTATCGTTGTTTAAACAATATAAATACCTGAGTTCGACAGCCCGAATGATTTCAAACAATGTAATATAACAAATATTTTTAAAAAGTTTCATCAAAATCAGTTCCGTTCTTGGGGGTTCCGAAGTAAAAACCTTAATTTACACGGATATATAATAATAATATACTCTTTTATTCAGAATTAAAATATAAAGAAAAACATCTATTCGAGAGTTAAGGTTTTCTAAGTAAAATTTTGGTATGCCATTTTATGCAGATTTTTAGATATACTGAAGATATATCAACATTTCAGGTTAGACGAAATAACTTAATAAAAATCACATTTTTTAGAACATTACCCTGCAACAAGTCTGTGTAAAATGGGGATTAGATTGACAACATCTGTACCAACAAGAGAAATTGAGAGAAGTTTGACATTGGAAAAAAGGCACTTTATCATAGATTGACTGTATCCATTTATTAAAAACTGTATGTAAAAGTATTCATCTTCATAAACAGTAATTAAATAACCCGTGTATTAATGCCTGGAGCACCAGAATCAACAAGAAAATATATACCATATTGCCCAACCACGAGCAGAGCATGGAGGCAAGCTTAAATATTATTCGAAGTTAATCTATTTATTTTCTCAAAACCAACAAGGAAAAGTCTGTCTTAAGCTGCCAAAAATTTCCATTATTGCACGTGGCCCTAGGAGTAGCTGTTGCCATTGATTATAACATATACTTCTTTGTTATACTTTCAAACCAAGACTTTTTATTTCTACCTGTCCACGATATTAATATTTTTTCTACCTTTTAACGGAGGAAATCGATTTTTTTTTCTCAAATCGATCAAGAATGTCTACTTTTTCGGTGAAATTTCAGATCCCAAAATATTATTATTATTATTAAGAAAAAATTAAAATTCATTGTAATTTACACATTCAGTTTTAGTGTTGTTTCATAGGAACTTCAAAAAGTATTACACCAATCAAGTTGTACTTATTGAAATTTTAGCTGCGCTGCCAACCAAGCTAATAACGGTTCCCATAAGAATAATTACTAGTCATAAAACTAATTTTATTCATTATTAATTCCCACAATGGTATATAGATTATAAAACACCTTCTGGCTCTTATGTTTTATATTCATAAGTCTATAAAGTATCTAAATATATGTCTTAATTTATGGTTTCTCATTATTTTCCTAGAGCAAGTGGTCTTCAAACAATGAGATATCGACGTATGACTAATATAGTGCAATTTTATTACAACTACAAAACAGCAATCACCGCATGCCCTCCAGAGTGTTAGAATTCTTGCTGACCCAATTTTTCAATCACGATATGTCGCCTGATTTTTCTGCAGCTGTCAATACGATTGAATTTAATATATCAGCTTGAGTGGCCAGATATCTCCGCTGGGTCATGTACAGGGTTATTCATTATATATTGACTCTGATTTGTGTTCAGTATGTCGAAATACATATGGGTTACTCACTTTTTTATTTTCTGTGCCTGTGATTTTTAACATGGGTAATTTTTTACACAATAAATCATATCTTTAATAATAATGGAGTTAAAGTAAAATTTGAAAAACTGTTTAGGCAACTTTGTTCAATAATTCCGAAACTTATTTGAATCATTTCCTTTTGACAGCACTGAACCGGTAGAATTAAGAGTACATCGTTTCTTGAATATTTTGTTGCGCAACTCATAAACCTCATTTAAATTGGGGGTATTACAGCAGTTAGAAGCATATCTGCTGAATCAAATTTGGGTAAAGAACCTTTTATTGAAATGACGACAGAAAGTGACAGTCAAAGTAAAAAACTGACTAATTTTCAAAAAAAATATATTCTCGACAATTTATTTTTTTCTGTTCGACAATAAAAATTGACGGACGAAAAATTACAAAATTTCGCATTTTTTCTACTATTTTTATTCTGATCGTTTAAAGAACTATACTATAACAGGTAATACAAAAAGACATGTTTTCAAAAAATAAATATTCTTATATAACTTGTCCACAGTTGTTCTAAATTAAAAACTTTGTAGGGCCTTTTTCTTAGCTTTTTGATTTCATGAATAATTGATTTCAAATAATTAATTAAAATTTGGGCAAAACATTATATTGTTTAGGGGCTATTCAACAATATTATTGAATGATGAACCACTGGGTGGGGTTCATAAAAAATGAATGTTCGGATAAACACAGATTGGGTCCAAAGGCTTTCGAAGAGCTGGTGATGACTTGTAGACTGGTTTTTGAGTTTTATTCTGCGTTGAACATTTTGAACGCTTGACGTTTCAACCATCGATATCGTCTTCTTCTGAAGAAGTGAACTCTGTTGGCCGGAGCTCCTCTATTTATATGCGTCGTCCAGTGACGTGTGGTTAGTGATCCGGAACATTGATTTCCATTTCCATGTCATAACTGTCAGCGTCACGGTTGATATTATTTAGATGATTGTGTATTTCTATAACTTCTATATGTAAAATTGTCCACACGAGCAGGGAATACTATAAACTCCTGGAAAATCGAGTTCTTCCGGTGACTTGTATTTAGGAAACTGTTGTCCGCTTTTCCGTTTCGCATTGTAGATTACTTTGACGTTCTTCTTTTATAGAATTCTTCCGATTCTGTCTGTACCTGCTTATGTATATATGGTAGATAAGTAGTCATCGTATATTTCTTTTCTTCTTTTGTACTGGCTAAATTTTGTTTTCTGAGGGCGTTGTTTTTATATCCCTGGTTTTATATCAATTTTTTTGTAGAGAAGTCTTTAAAATCTGGTATTTCTCTTGGAGATGTTCTTCTTCACATAGTTTTGCCCTGTGTACAACTGGGTTGACGACCGCCTTCCTCTGTGCTGGGTGGTGGTGAGATTGCGCGTTTAGACATCTGTCTGTACGTGTTGGTTTCCTGTACATCTGTGTTCCAATGAAACATATTTTTTCTTATATATAAGGACATCTAGAAACGGGAACTCTCCATCTTTTTCAATTCCCATGGTAAATTCGATGTTTTGGTGAAGACTTTTAAGGTAGGTTTTAAAGTTTTCCTCGCGATAATGTTGTCATATGATGAAAGTGTCGTCTGCATAACGAAACACAAATGTTGGTCACCATCGGAACTAAGCCCCGCCTCCAAACGACCATATAAATAGAGAAACTCCGACCGACCACCAGTGTTCACTTTGCTTTAAAAGAAGACCATGATAAGATGGTTAAAATGTCAAGCATTCAAAATGTTCAACGCAGAAGAAAACTCGAAAATTAGTCTAAAAGTAAAAAAAAATTTGATTTAAAAATAGCTATAGATAATATTTCGAGTTCGTTCTCTCACAGCAAACTACAAAACATTTAAGAAAAAAGTATAATGAGGAGAGAGGATAGTTTTCAAACCAATGTTCGTCCAAGGGGAGGGTTTCAGAAATGTTACTAATGGGCTGTTAAAAATATACCATCCTTGCGAAGGTATTTGTCGAATGGCCCCATATGAATGTAATGTTTTGTTTTCTATAAATTATATTAAGCAAAGCATTTAATTGCGTCTCCAGTGAAATACTATTAAATAAGTTGGAATATTATGGTTTTAGAGGAATATTATTTGAATAATGTCGTAATATGTATCAAACAGGTTTCAATGTGTGTGTTACAAAGATAAGTTTAGCAGCATGCTACCAGTAAAACACAGTGTTCCACAGGGTAGTGTACTGAGACCACTGCTATTTTAATATAGATAAATTACGATTGAATACTAAGAAAACACATGCCCTACTTTTTTCCACCAAGATAAGCAATCCTCAAACCTCATATAGATGAGTTGTCAAATAAACTCTCTAAAAAAGTATATTCCAACAGACCAATTAAAAACAGAGTTAATATAGACACGGCGCTTATTATATTCCATGCCTTGTTTCATAGCGTAATGATATATGGTTTGTTGAACTGGTGCACATCAAACCATATACAAACTATTTTCACTATTCAAAGAAGAGCGATTAGAGCTTTGGCGGATTTGAGTCAGCATAAAAGTTGTAAATTATGGTTTATAAAACTTAACATATTAACGTTGACATCAGAAATTATTTTCTGGAATTTTAGTCCAGTCAAAAGAATGTTTAACCTCCTGAAAAATCCGAAAGTTTTGAAACTTCGCATACTTATTTAAAGGTACCTAAGAATGAATATACCGAAAGTCCTTATGAATATGAGGCGAGCTCTAGCGGCAATTAGCGAAAATAGGGCACTTTCTTTGGTTTTTCGTTAATATCTCGAGAACCGTTAGTCGGAGGCAAAAGTTGATTATATACATAATTAAGGCTTATCAAATTTGCTACAAAAATGATTATATACATTTTTCTCGTATTCCCAATGGTTCCCGAGTTATAGGCGCTAAAAGAGAGCGTTTTGTGAAAAACCACGCTAGGGAGGTACAATATGGCATTTCTAATAATATTTGACAATAATAAGTTACTAAATATATGACATATTATGACATATATGACATATGAAATGGAAGAGAACTGTTTGTTATGCGACAAAATTCTTGGTTCACCTTCTGGTGTAACGAAAGTTGGTTTGAAGGGAATCAGATCGTTACTGCTCGCTAGTGAGTAAAGGAAAGATAATTTGGGTTCTAAGCTTCGTGGTATTGAGACAATTAGATTACACACTGAGTGCCGAAAACAGTACACACGGGATGATTCTATAAAGGCTTTCCTGAAACAGCAGTCTGCTGCAGACCCCTCTTCATCAACAAAAGGTAGCTCTTTGCCCCAAACAAGGTCGTCTGTGGAAACATTATTTGAATTCAAAACAAAATGTTTCTTCTGTGCAGATGTTATTGATGAAGAGTATTTTAAAAAACAAATAAAGAAACCTATAAAAGCCCGCAGAGATGCATTCTATTGTCGAAGTAAGGAAATGATTACGACTGTATTGAATTCTTCAGACAGGAGAAATGATGAAAAGGCAGAAGAAGTTAGGCTGCGTCTGTCTGGCATTAGCGATCTTGTCGATACTGATGGAGTATACCACCTGGACTGTACCAACAATTTGTGTCCCACAAGCCTCCAGAAGAGGGTAGAAAACGTGGACGCCCCGAGGCAGATTACATTATAAAGGCTATGGAAGAGATTTACTCCCTCATTGAGAATAGTGAGGAATGCCAACTTTCCTTTGAACAATTACGTTCTGCAGTATCTGGGGATGTTCCTTCAAATGATACAAATAAAAGCAAACTCAAAGACAAATATGGAGAGAGCATTATAATTGCTGTGGGAGTTGGATGGAGGGATGCAACCGTCTGTTTCAATGATGTTGAATTCAAAATTTTGAAATCATAGTATGATGGATTGGAAGGTGGAAAGCGATCGTCTAATCCCTGTGACAACAGAGGATCCAGCAGCACCTGAAGCTGTCCTTAATCTCATTTGTTGCACATGTACAACTGGATGTGGGAACAAATGTGGCTGTCGAAAGGCAGGAATAATGTATACAAGCATTTGTCACAACTGCATGGTGAATGCTTGAATGGTGTTACTTCCAACCTCGAAGAAGACTTTGATGACCCTGATGATCCCAATGTCATAAACCTTGAAGAAGCAGATCATTCAGTGCAAATAACAAACGCTGAACATTTGGTACATAAAGGTCAAAGCAATGTGCTTGCTGGAACCAGAAGTCAGGTGAGATTGTATATTTGCATTTTTTTTATTATTCATTTACCTTGCAATAGTATACATAAATCGGTTGTCATGTTAATATGTTGTTTTACTGGTCGCTTACTACTTTCTTATATTTACTTCTTCTGTTTTATTTATTTCTTATATACTTTCTTTTACTTACATGTTTTTATTTGTATAATGGTTCTCTCACAACTTTAACTCATGCATACTTACCTATTGTTTCGGGCAGCAAATGTAGAAGCTGGCCAAGATAATCAAATTGCAGGGCCTTCTACCAAGAAGCGATTCAGAGCTGATTGATTTTTCAGTACAAAATTTTCCTTGGAATAACCTCAGGATTTTGTTTGCTCATATATTTCATTGTTTAATATACATACATCATGTGCCTCATCAATGTACATCATAAGTAACATACATCATGTGCTTTTTATACAAAGTTGTGAAGTTTATCTCCTCAATTATCCTTAGTACTCAAAAATGTAGGTAAACCATATGTCAAATATTATTAGAAATGCCATATTGTACCGCCCTAGCGTGGTTTTTCACAAAACGCTCTCTTTTAGCGCCTATAACTCGGGAACCATTGGAAATACGAGAAAAATGTATATGATAATTTTTGTAGCAAATTTGATAAGCCTTAATTATGTGTATAATCAACTTTTGCCTCCGACCAACTGTTCTCGAGATATTAACGAAAAACCAAAGAAAGTGCCCTATTTTCGCTAATTGCCGCTAGAGCTCGCCTCATATTCATAAGGACTTTCGGTATATTCATTCTTAGGTACCTCTAAATAAGTGTGCGAAGTTTCAAAACTTTCGGATTTTTCAGGAGGTTGGGTCATTTATTGAGGTTTTTTAACTGGATTATTTAGTAAACATAAGGGAACATTTAGATGAATATGCAAGGAATGGTATAAATCATGACTACACCACTCGAAATCGTGACGATGTATAGACACCAAAAGAAATATCTTTGGTATTGCTTTGTTTAATTCTCTACCAAATAGTTTAAAATTCATACCAAATAAACATTTCAAAGCAAAGTCAAAAAACCATCTTTTAGTCAATGCTTACTACAACATAACAGATTTTAAATATGTGTAATTTTAGGTTAATATTTGTTTTTTTTAATGTTTGTTCTGTATTGTTGGCAATACTAGGACCATTTCCTAGTGTTCCATACATTTTTTTTATTTTGTTTGTTATTACATTTGTATGTTTTGTTTACTATCTACATTCTCTGTTTCCATGACGTATCAAAACACTAGGGTGTATTTTTAATGACCAATAAAATTATTATTATTATTATTATTATCATTATTACTTATTATTATTATTTTCGGGTAGCCCGCTGCCGGACAGGACTTCCGTGGCCTCCGACACCATACGGTAGCCGCGCCGGCAAATTGTTTACAGCCACTCTCCACGACCTGTGGAGTTAGTGACAGTAAATACCTAAATCGTGTGCCCTAAGTAGACGAAGGGACCCCAAGAAAACCGCCTTCTGCATCTGGCCTGCCAACCCTTCTGCCGAATTCTTATTATTATTATTATTTTTTTTTGTGAAGCCAGTTGCCCTTCTCTCTGTCTCCGATACCAAAGGGGATACGCTGGTAATACCAGAGACCACTCCCTACGCCGTAGGGTCAGTGGTCACTGGGTCCGCGAATCGTGTGCTCTGAGCAGGCGTAACGAGCCAAGGATAGCGGCCTTCTGCATTCTTCCGGCTAAGATTTCTGCCTAGTTTCGGCATGCCGGTATCGTCTTCAATTCCGAAAGCAGTGTATGCCTCACTCCACCGAGGGATCCTATGATTAATACCACTAGCTTAATGGTGTGTTATTATTATTTTTTTTTATTTATTTATTTTTTTTTTTTTTCGGGTAGCCCGCTGCCGGACAGGACTTCCGTGGCCTCCGACATCTCACGGTAGCCTCGCCGGCAAATTCCTTACAGCCACTCTCCACGACCTGTGGAGTTAGTGACTGTAAATACCTAAATCGTGTGCCCTAAGTAGACGAAGGGACCCCAAGATAACCGCCTTCTGCATCTGGCGTGCCAACCATTCTGCCGAATTCTGACACGTCGGTATGATCTTCAATTCTGAGAGCAGCGAAGGCTTCATCCCTCCAAGTACGCCGATTATTAGGACGACCATCTTGACCGAGTAGTCTGGGTACAGCACTTGGAGCTCATACCGGAGATCACGATATTTGGTCCGTTTTTCCCCCTCCTTCAAAGCGATGTTTGTCTCAGTAGGTGCTGAGAATTCGATTACAAACATCACTTTGTTCTGATGGTCGAGGAGGACTATGTCAGGCTTGTTGGCTTGAATTAGCCTGACGGTCGGGAATGAGTAGTTCCAATAAATTCGGCACCTCTCGTTCTCGACAACGGATGTCTCCGGGGATGTAAGGCAGCACTGGTGTTTGGTCTACCCCATACGAGTGCCGTAAATGGTAGTATAGCACATAGCACTCGCAAAGCCGCGTTATGGCGGTGGATGTAGGCCGAAATCGCGTATACCGGTCACGCTGAAAGCAAATGCATCAGCGATTCCGGTGCCTGACGGCAGGTCCTGCAGTTGGTATCAGGGACCTCTATACCCATTACGCGGCTCCGGTAGACCAAGGTGTTTATTACACCATCCTGACAGGCCACAATGAATCCCTCGGTCTCCGACTTATGCCCAGCTGACCTTAAAAAGGCGAATGTCAACCTAGTCGATAAACCCAGTGTTTCCATGTTTTTTGTAGAATACACCCTACATGGGTTTATCGACATGCTGCCTAAACAGGCTCTCCTGTTCGGCAGCTTTTATTTGGGCTTTCAGACGAGTTGGCTGAAGCTCAGTGACTGACTCTGGGTCAGCACCACGCTGGCCACCTCGTCTGACGTCGAATACGAGACCGAGTTCATCTGCGGCTCTTTTTGCTGCCTTAAACAATCCTGCGCCCACCCCTGCGATTTCGAGATCTCTCACTAATAGCAGAAGCGGATCCGAGCTCCTGAGGATGTTACATGCCATACTCAGTACTACTCTGCCATGCATACACTCCAGACCCAAGAGTCCTCGGCCCCCCCGATGACGTGGGAGGTAAACACGAGGAACGGACGATCTAGGATGAATCCTCCTATGGATGTTCATCATCTTGTGGGTATCTCTGTCTATTTGGCGCAGCTCATCTACCGCTACCGTCCATTTTACTACCCCAAAGGAGTAGAGCAGAACAGGAACGGCAAGCATGTTAGTAGCAGACGCCTTATTCTTCCCCGAAAGTTCGGACGACCAAATCTTTCGGAGTAGGCGTCTGTACTTGCCGCGGAGAGATTCCTTGATTTGTTGCACATCCTGGATATGATGCTGTTGCACACCCAGGTATGTGTAGGTCTCTCCGGCATCCAGATGTCTTAGGATGCTTCCGTCTGCGAGCTGCGCGTCTTCAGAAAATTATTATTATTATTATTATCATCCCGTTTTCCCGTTGCCGGACAGAGCTTCCGTGGCCTCCGACACCACACGGTAGCCGCGCCGGCTAATTAATTACAGCCACTCTCCACGACCTGTGGAGTTAGTGACTGTAAACACCTGAATCATGTGCCCTAAGCAGACGAAGGGACCCCAAGATAACCGCCTTCTGCATCTGGCCTGCCAACCATTCTGCCGAATTCTGACAGGCCGGTATGATCTTTAATTCTGAGAGCAGCGAAGGCTTCATCCCTCCGAGTACGCCGATTATTAGGACGACCATCTTGACCGAGTAGTCTGAGTACAGCACTTGGAGCTCATTATTATTACATTATTATCATTACTATTATTATTATTATTATTGTTATTATTATTATTATTAATTATGGTATTTTACGAAAATTCATATTTTCGTCAAGTTTTATCGTGTTGAAATAAGCAATGCGGTAGGGACTAGAACGTATGTCTTGTATTTATGATATATGTAAATAATAAACGTATTTTTTACGTACAAAAATTAATTCTGGATAATTGTACGAAACTGTATAACGCATATTTTGCAGAGGCGCAAATTAAATATTTTACACCCCAGGAATAATAAATGCCTATTCGAAATGCGCGACAGATATTAGAATTTGTTAAAAAGTCGCTAAAAAGTAATAACCTCTGAAATAAAGCAGAGAGCCGGAGGATCGTCCGAGAGAATACACGACCTATCTAATTTAAAACAAACCTGATACAATCCCCCAGAATTTCTCTGACAAGATGAACAGTATAATTTGATTCAAACCACATTTCCTCTGATGCCTCTGTCGGAATACCTAACCAAAGCGCTGGTGTAAATCCAACTTTAATTCGGGCCCCCGGCCTCAGAACTTGTCCAATTTATATAACAGAGAAACAGCGAAATATAGGAAGCCAGCAAGGCGGATCAGAATTCAATCGCCAAATTCCAGCCACCAGTCGAGCCTGGCTGTAGATAGTTGTTTTTTTACGATATACTGATTGAAGCTTCCTTTAGTGCCAGTGACCCCTTTCAGCTCTTGTCGTTCATTGTTTCTTATTATTACTTACCTATTATTGTCGTTAATTCTGATGAAGTGAACTTACCTGCAACAAAAATGTTTTATTAATGACGTTGACATAGTGTATTAACAGATAACTATTATACACTTATGGAGTCAAAATAACTTTTGAATGAAATTGCTTGGCTGCAGCAATTTTATTATTTTAATTTGTTTTGTGAACTAAAAACTACATTTTGATATGATTTTTATCCCTGTTTGGATGATTCAGTACCTTTTCAGCAGAGGGTCGTAGGATGACTCGGTACACTTTGATATGTTTTATTTTTCTTTTTTTTTCTTTTTGCATTGACTAAAGTAAAGGCTAACTACATTTTGAAATATAGAAAGAGCATCGGTTATATTGTTATTTAGTAAATGAAAATCTGTCAAATATTTATAGAGATAGAATTTTCGCCGGTATGATCTTCATTTTTTTTTTGTTTGGACACCTATAGATAATTTCGTGTATTACCAAAATAGAGACTTTTCGAGACGGCACGATGCAAAATCTGTTTCATAATAAAGCCTGTTTTGTTTTGCTTTCGCTTTCGTATGTTTGTTTTACAATGGGTGCAATGGGTGCAATGCAGGAATTGAAATTAATTATTTTCTGACTGAATTATTTAAAATATCAAAATTTAACAAAATGTACAAATTTATCATAATCAGTTTTTCTACTTTATAAAGTTGGAACTGATCTACCAAATTGTGAAAAATGCGCTTTTATGAGTATGTCCACCTCTACTTTAAGACACTTATAGTTCAACGAAAACATGTTCTTTGATAGTGTGAAAAATAATTGTTTATTTTTTCTAAACTTTGAAGCTCTCTACTGCTAAAAGAATCGTCTTTGTATATTGATAAGTTCGGCGAAATCAAATTATTTTGAGCTTAGATATCTCTGATATTTTTTTATACAAAACTTTTTGGGACCTGTATAATATATTACGGGGTTTATCTTCGGAACCTACTGGTCGATTTTAGCGTTTGAAGTCTTAAAATGTTTACAAATGCTTATTCTTTTAAACTTCTCCATTATATTCATTATTTTTTTCAACAAAAAAGTTCCAGCAGATCTTAAAAAAGCCTAAGTTTGGTGACTAACGCCATCTACAATTTTAATAAAAATTAAAATATATTTATAGGTATGACGTAGCTTGATCTTTAATAGTTTTAATTTAGTCTTTGAATAATTAACATTAGTTAAAAATTAGCGAGCTTATTGAAGAAATAAAAAATTCGTTTTTTTTTTAACACCCGAAACAATGCTTCGCACACCTCAATCCTTTATCAAATTTTAATTTCATCGTACAGGTAAAGATTATAAGTAAATTCTTAAATTAATACCGTTACTTAACCAAATAATGAAATGAATGATGATATTTTAAGTATAACATTGCATTATTTTTTTGCACCTATATCGAACGGAGAATTTATCAATTTGTAATATTTTTTTAAATAATTCTATGGACAATTATATATTATTTATATATTACCTAATTTTCCAAAATTTCACTCAAAGATATAGCAATAGAAAATTATAAAATGCAGAAACATCAGCGGAGTGATTTCAGACTTACAATTTTATTTTCGGGCGGACTGCCACTCTGATATATCGGACGTGGTCATGCATCTTTGTAAATAACTCGTTTATTTTTAATTTTTGAAAAAACTGTCCGGTTATAGAGATTGATCGACGGAATACTCAATTTTCGATTTTTATTAGGAAACTGTTCGGTATTTCTAGAATTTATCAAAAAAATCAAGTTTTCCAGGATTTGTAGATTCGCTTTTGTTTGTCAAATTTCTCACAAACGTCACCTAATAGACTTAATCGAACCCTAGAATCGCCATTTTTGAAAATCAAAATCGGACCTTCAGTTCGGGAGTTATCAATTTTTTTGGAAAATCATACTCGGCCTTGGAAAAAATACTTGCGGTCAACGGATTCAAGCCGCCAGCAATAGTCTTCATTTGTGGCCGTATACCTTCGATCCCACCAAGTCTCCTCGAAATTCATTAATATTCTGGATAGTTATCGTGCTTCCTAGCCCGATTTCGAGAAAACCAGTTTTTTGCAAAAAAATTCAATTTCCATTTGTTTTTCGACATAGTCTCTGGTACATTTATCTGTAGATTGTTGCCAGCACCATTTCTTTTTTAAAATATCTCGATCGACCGCCCGTTACCGAGTTATTCAATTTTTCCCGAAAAACTCGAAACGTCTATATCGGGTACTTCCGGTTTCCGAACGGAGCCGAGCTTCCAGTATTAAGGTTTTCTAAAGGCCTCCCATTAACCACCCAAGTTTCATCCAAATCTGAAAACGGATTAGGGGGGGCTGAGCGTGACAGACAGACAGACACACCGACAGACCGACTGACCGACTGACCGACGGACGAAATTTTCTAAATTCGCTTTCGAGTCGATAGATACGACTTTCATTTCGATCCGACGTTTTTTTCGGGTTTCGATGGTGCACCGGAAAAATACAAAACCTATTTTTTTCAAAATGTAGTAACAAGCATTTTTGGATCAAATGCTTCTTGTAAAAATTGTAACAGTTTATTTTTCAACAGTGAAATTTTTTCCCATTTTTCTTATTACATAAAAGTCACTATGAAAATTAAATCTGAAAACAAATGACCATTCTCAGAAATTTTATTAATTAGAAGAAATGAACAAAAATCATCAGAACATCACTTCAAACAATCAATCAACAATTTATTATAAATCCAAGGTACAATAATGCGCCTAGTTGGAACCTCGCCCGGAGCCAACCACATAACCACGGCGCGCAGCATCGTGGTGAATGTATGGTTGGGCGGGACGGGCCCGGTTCCGCTGAAATGATAATTATGTATGTTATGTTAGCACTCCTGTCCGCCGTGGGCAGACTTAAAAGTTAATTAGGAATTAAAAATGTGTCCACAAGGTCCTAAAACTAATTCATAGAAAAAAAACTGTAAAACTATTACTCGCTGGGTAAGAGCACTTTTTTAAATTTTGGTTGCTGGCACGGGAAAACATAACTCAACGAAAAAACCCGTTCGAAGCAATTCCACCCTGGAGGTCTTCCTGCCACCAGGAAAATATCGTAGAAGTTTAAAAGATGTGGTACGAGATATTGTGATTTTTGGGAATTTGTTGGTATAGATGGAATTTAGAAACAAAAAGGACAAAGGAACAAAAAAGGATAAAAACAAATAGAACGTATAAAGGGAATAGAGAAAGTTGATTATAGGTTTTAGTAAAGATTAAAGGTAGGAAAATAAAAAGTTGTCGTATAGGAAAGTGTATCTAGAGAAAGAGGTTGCCGGAAGATAGGCAACGCCTGGTATGGTAGGGGGGGTCGGATATCGAAAAGGATTGCATTATGCTGTCTGATTCGGGTTATGTTGCGGGTTAACGGGCCTTTTTCAGTTTCAATTCGTAGAATTTTTAAGAAATTTCTTCGACATAGTCCAAGAGGGAGGTGTATTTGTCCGAACCAGAGATGAGGCGCATAAATTTATGTTCGAGAACTCGAAGTTTTCTCACTGTCGTGGCCGGTATGCTGCACCACACCGGCGCCGCGTATGTGATGGCCGGCCTGATCACCATCGTGATATGACTGATACAACAATTTTTTATTTGTCCTGTTAAGTCCGCTGACCTTTGCCAGGAGCGGATACACACTCCTGGACATGAAGTAGACCTTGCGTACCGTCTCATTAACGTAGCTGTTGAACGTCAGTCGTTTGTCCAAGTTAACCCCCAGATACTTCACGCTCCGTTTAATTGGAATTCCTTGATCCCTGATCGAGATTGGCATTAGTATTCGGTTCTCTATGAACCGGCGCGTGAAGATAATCAACTTTGACTTTTCAGCGTTGATCCGAATCTTCCACTTGTCGTAATACGCTGTGGCACGGGCCATGTGCGGTTTCTGCAGCATATTTGCCGTTTGTGCGTTGTGTGAATGCGCATACACGGCCGTGTCGTCGGCTTACTTGGGAAACTTTGGCAACAGACGCCCGCGCGAATATCCCACCGAGTTGATAATTTGTTATTCATCCTGACCTGCAGGAAAGAGTGAATAAGTTTCGTTATGTGTATGGGAAAATTCAGTGCGTTTAGTTTGTGAAGCAGCCCCGGGATCCATACGGTATCGAAGGCTTTCTCAATATCGAGGAGCTCCATTACGGTGCACTTCCCAAGGTTGCATTGCACCTTGGCGTCATTTACGATCCTGACGACTTGCTGCACAGTGTCCCTGCTCCGCCTGAAGCCGAACTGACACTCGTCATCGATGTGAAGTTCATCCTGAGCAGAGTCTAATCTGATCAGGAATATATGTAATATCATGAAATGAAAAAATAATAGAGGCGAAAAGGACGCCCATTATTATAATACGGAATTTGTTAATAAAACTGCCAATTTGTTTAAACAAAAATTACTCAGGACTTAGCTTTGTCATCAATAACTCCCATATGGATGTCACACGAAGTAAACTATACTACTGGTCAACAACAATAAAAAACATGTTACCTTATATAGAGTTTCAGAACACGGATTTAAATTAACGAATACTTTGGGAGACATAGCAGCATCGAACTTTACCTTACAAATAGATTTATAATGAGACAATCATTATTTTGGAATAAAATCAATTTTATTCCAAAAATATCCTATAGATGTGCGTAGAGTGAAATTACTTAGAGAAGATAACATACTAAAACTACTAAGTTTACTATTTTCGTTTATTAATAATATTGGACAGTCGCAATTAAAATAAATTTCATTTCATCTGTTTTATTCATAGAAACAGTTGAATATTCACTATACATATATAATAAATACCGAACACGACCTAGACAATCAGCACGCGTTAGCGATATCGGTTTGTGCGGATGTTATCTTCTCTAAGTAATTTCACTTCTACTAATGTTTTTACATATTTTGATATATTTTTTTAATTTTATATTTGACATTTATATACTTATTTCTTTTTCCTGCAATAATTATAAATTAAATAGTTGGATCAAGAAATCTAATTTTGTTACTAGGGAATGTTAGCTTTGGATATGGTTGTGCCCAAGATGCCTTACTTCATCAGATGTAGGTTGCGATCGTGGTCGATAAACGATCTATTTGTGAAACAAACCTCTACATTTAAATGTGACCGAACATACTGGGGATGCTAACACCAGTTCACCCTAGCCGTTTACATCGAGGTCTACCGCGATGTCCAGGTCGATACAAAATAATTTGTTTTTACATCGCGGTAGACAGAAAGGCATCGTAGTAGCTTGCATTTTTTCGGTTCAATCAGATCACGTGGTATCCTTTCACTGCACGCTTCCCAAGCTTCTATCACTAAAACACCCCATTCACAAGCCAATATGCTTGTCGACATGCCTATGAACATGTGGGCCGACAAATTGACTATTTGCCACACTCTATATTGAGCCTTAGTTTGCAGTTGAATGTCGCTAATAGGGAACGTGAGCTGGGCTTAGACCGTCGTGAGACAGGTTAGTTTTACCCTACTGATGACTCGTCCTTGCGATGGTAATCCTGCTCAGTACGAGAGAAACCGCAGGTTCGGACATTTGCCTCTAAGGCCGTATCTTTTCTAGTCGAAGGTAGCAACGATATCTCTTGGAGTTCCGGGAGTCGAAAGGCTCAAAACAACGTGACGAGGATTAAAAATCAGCCATTGCACTGGCAATGGTTTAGCATAAGCACAGATATGACTGATATAATTCAATAAATTCAGTCCAAAAATCTTTTGTATCATAAATTATTACTATTTGATATTAAAACAATGAATAGAAATCGTAACTACACGAAATATGGTGTAATTTGTGATTTCTACATTAACACGTGAACATGCTGCGTTCGTTGTTCAGGCTGCCAAGACTTTACCCACGAGTCAGCAACTTGGGAGCATGTTGACGAACTTAACCATACACAGGGGAACTTTTGCTACCGCAACTTATGTTGGCAAGCATGCTGACGAGCATGTTCGCTTGTGAATGGGGGTTTAAAAGGGCGACGCTCTCTGGTATGTCCACAGAGCATCATGGCAACGACGTTCCGATGTATCGACCGAGACCGCGACCTCCATCTCGACCACGAGACCTTTAAAATCATCTTTATTTTTGTTCTCTGTAATTTACATTATGAGGTTGTACTTTATTTGTATCTCATTTAGTTTGTACAATATAATAAACAAAAGCGTAACATTCGCGTGAAGCGTGATACGCCAATGCTGATCGATGACAGATCAAGAAATATCAGACAATCCCCATTTTATTTATATCCAGGCCACAGCATTTTCCTTTGAATGAAATGCATTTGTAGTTATGATACTATTTAATTTGAAATAGTGACAGGAGAGAAGGGTGTTGAAGTGGTACGGATGTTATTGAAATCATGCAGGAACCTGCTTAAAGAAATTCGTCATAAAATAAAACTGGATTTTATGAACATAATTAATTTGTAGGAGTGAGTTTACCTGATAATTCATGTTTTCCTACTACAGGATTCCTCAATGGGGGGATTTATATTGGAATTTGCGGGATGCTGGTTAGGGTGGGATGTTGTCTGTGTGGTGATGCCATCTATTTGAAAAAAAAATAAAAAAACTCTGGTATGTCCACCCAGCATTGAGTTATCGATGGCACGATGTATCGATCGAGATCGCAACCACGATATGCACAGCGATGTATCTTCGGCATATCCGTATCCTTAGAAACGAGTAAAAAAGTAATATGTATAGGTATAAGTAATAATAAATTGTTATTTTATTCTTAGAACATTGATTAACAACTTTTTTACTGCGGAAATATCTTCCGCTCTAGTTAGGGAAAGTTTCAATTTTCTCAAGTTAGTACTGAAATAGAGAACATTTCCAAACGTCAGTAGGAAAAAGGATTAGTAGTATTAGCAATATCATCTTGTTTACTACCTTACAACCACCAATCCTCGACGTGACTGGGTTTTTATTTGCTCGGTCTACAATCATAATTTTTGTCATTTACATTTACTTTGGTCAGATCTTATCGTTTGAAATAAAATATGAGAGCGAACGCGGATCCGTCTTGACTAGACTTTCGATACGAAAAGTTCAGAAACGTTAGTCGTGGTTGGTACTTGAACGGTTGACCTTCAAGTAAAAACCTCGGTGCTTCACCTTTTAACGGCTTTTATATTACCATATACGCAGAAGCTATGCAATTTAAGGCGAGACTTGCGTAGTAAATAGCATCCTTCGTAGAAGATGTGAAGCAGTCAATCACTTGCCTATTAGACATTAGTCAAGTATAGTTATATGAGCTGAGGTACGACAAAATTTTCATGTTGGGATAGCACGATCGCTGGCGTCGGTAATTGGCCTTAATCGGGGAAATAGGCTGACGCTAAATAAATGAGTAAAAATAAAAAAATGTTTAAATTGTTCAATTCTATTACAATGTACAGAAATATTTGACATAATAAATTTAAATAAATATTTGCTTAATGTCGACATTTAACTAATAAATGTATAAAACGGCGATCATTAGCTTGTAACGTTGTTCATTGTTTATATCCTTGAAGCTCAAATAACTGTATTTCTAAGTCACTGAAATGCTGAAATAAAAATAGATTAAGAAATAAACTGTTGTTTAAATTCCTCATTATAATTTACATAAAAGTAAATATATTACTGAATATTCATCGCACGGAAACTCAAAATAAAAATAAAAATTATTCAGAGAATTCTGTGTAGTTTATAGTAAAGTGTTTAATATGTAATTATGTCGTGTCTAATGTGGTTTTTCAGCACTTCAATAAACCCATGACAGGTCGATTAGCATAATTCATCAATTTATCATTCAAAAACGAGGGAAAGTTTAATAACATCCACGAAAGATGGGTTTGAATATGATGAGTTTGTGTATTTATACATTTTTAATGTTCCCATGTCGGACTGCAGATGAATTGCTGCAAAATTTCAAATTTTATTATTGATTCGATTTGCTCGTTGAAATCATCACTATTATAAATTTAATTCACCTTTGTCATGGGGAGAATTATTTAGAAAAAGTAAACTACTTTTTGTACTTAGAGTCTAACAGTCAAACTAGAAACATCAAAAATAAATAAAAAATATAATACATAAAAAAAATTATTTAATTTTTTAAAACTTCACTAAAAGGAAAAAAATGCTTCTACTATTCTTATAGAACTTAGTAAAATCAACAAAGTTGGATTGAGTAAAGTTTTTTCAAACTACAATGAAACTGTTTTTCGGCTGTCGAACAAATGGATTTTTTTTTCAAAAGTGTAATAAAAGTTAACTTAGAAAGGCTTTGTCCTTCTAGAATGTACGCTCAAATCCGCTTATATCTAAAAATAGTCGAATTATGAATTAAAGCGATATTAGTCATTCTAAGGAGCGTCAAGTGCTTTTTGAGAGATGTACCGGATGATGACAATCAAGTTTTATCCATTGCAAATGGTAAAGAGTGACCCCAAAAATAGGCCAAATATCGCTCATTTTCTCGCCCTCAAATTTTGTTTTAAATTAAGTGCTAAATTATTGTTAATAAGAATGATGAATGAGAACATCCTAAATACAAAATTTCAAGATGAACATATGTTTGGTTTTTGAGATGTGAGGGATTGAAGTTGTGATATGCGTGATATAATACAGGAGCATATCAAAAAAAGAAAAAGAAAGAAAAATGTTTAGTTTCTTTTTCCGGTTACCGCGCGCGCCGTTCGAAAGTTTCGTCTGCCAGCGTAATTGGGGTATGTGAAGTACATATACTAACTACCTATGCGGTCAGATATCGATAATCAATCGATTTAAAAATAAATACCCTCCCCTCCCTATCCCCCCACCATACCAAAAAGTTGCAGAGAGAAAAAATTTTGTATTTATATGGTCTCTTCGATTACCAACTGGCAGACGGTAACCACTCGTCGTCGAATTTGCACGCTATTTCCTATACTACAAAAATAAATGATGTTCCACCAATTTTAGTAGACCAAAGTTAATAAAAAACGGAAATATAATATATTTTAAGTTATTTATAAAAAGTTCATGTAACTAAACTTTGAGAATGGTTTGTTATTTCACTAAGAAATTTCGTATTTTATTAGCCACCCGTTGTTATTCCATGACTCACTACGATGAATGAATTTTTGTCATTCGTAATAAACATTTTCAATTTTGGCATAATATTTATAAAATAATGGTGTGAAATTTTCTTACCGAATATCCCACGAACTTAAATTAATATCCGGAAATTCTTCCTCGTTCAGGAATATTTTCAGAAAATTCATGACCTCGAAAAAATTTCCGGAAATAATTTAAGCTCTAGGGATATTATTATTAAGTGAAAATCGCTTCTCAACTTACCGGCTTTGGTTCATTGTTTGTTCTACTATTTTGCTCTCCTGTCCTAAGAATATGCTTTTAAACAATTTGCCTAAAAGCATATTCTATAAAATGTGCTTAATATTTCTCTAATTGCATCCTCCTCACAAATGCTTGGTAAGTAGTTTCTTCATCCCTTCTACATTTTTGAGTTATTAGAATCTTTCCTGTAGACGATTTCTATCTCCTAAGTGCACAGTGGCCTGTCTCCCATTTGTCAGTTTCGAGTCTTCTACCTCTAACCAAGTAACCATATTCTCAACTTTATTTTAAGTTCGATCCTGTAGTACTAGTACTTCAACGAAAGAATTTTACTTCTGCGCAAAACGCACTGCGGGAATTAAGGAATGTGTTGAGTGGAATCTGAGGCGAACCACTACTGAGGTCACTCAGCTCAAGAGATTTGTAATCTATAAAAATGTAGAGTGAATTTGACTCTCTAAAATTAATACCGTTGGAATCTGTTTACGTACTTATAAAATAGTGAGTGCATTTGAGTTCTAGCACAAGTTTTCGATGACTAAATACTTTATTTTGGTCACTGTATTTAGTAGGCCAAATTATGTTTTAATTTGACTTGGTGGTTGATGGAAATCTGATACCATACTATATAACTTGATTCTGTACACAACATAAGTGAATACGTTGACTTTTCTGCATTTACTGTTAGAGTTTATAAGGGCTATATTCCCTTCATACATCATGGCGTCTGTCATCATATGTGAAGTACGGTTTTATTTAATACCACTTACTTGTGAAGCTGTGATAACTTTTATACCTGACCATCGTTTGAACAGTAAATAGATTTCTTCTGTGAGTGATTTGTTTTATTCCCTAAACACTTATGTAGATCTTTTCTTGTTTAACACAAGTATTTTAATATGCACAAACACAGTATTTTTATGTACGTAACTTTTAGTTAAACATGCTAATATACATTTAGTTTCATTTGTAAATTCCTCTGTTTACATAAAAAGATTTGTTTATTAATTTAAAGTAACAAGACATGTTGTTTATTAGTAATATTCTGTTTAAAGTTTTCTTGGAGTAATATTCCAGTTGCTCAACTAATGGTCATTTTTTTGTAATATTATACCTTACCGTTTTTATGTATTGCTTTTGCCAAATATTATCGCTTTACATTTTTAAATTACCTAGTACGATTACTTTTGTCTCTATGTCACTCGTTTTCTACTATACGTATTGATAACTTGTTTTGTAAAAATACAATATCGTAAGCACGTTTTATTTGCCCACCCTGAGTTGTCTCATTGCTCCGCCTCTTTATCCTTATAGTACATTTTGTTACTGTTAAATAGGTATTTTTTATTTCAAAAGTCCCTTAGTTTATTTATGTATTTTACATTTTGATATTCCGGCCAGGAATCTATTCTCTTTCTTTTAAATTAATAGCTGGGCAATATTTGTTTGTCCCTTTTTTTAGACTTGATTGATTATTTACCTTTAAGAAAATAACGACGTTATAATTGACACCAAAGTAATTAATATTCGTGGTAAATTAATGTTTTTACGCTTAATTTTCCAATTTGTAGTTTCTTTTAAAACGCCCCGTTAAACGTCTATTTGAATCGGTTAGTTAGAATGTAGAATTTAAAACAGATTTAAATATAACATCATAGTGTCAATGACAGTAATAAAATATATTGTCTAAGTTATTAGGCGTTTTATCTTTTCATACAAATCTCCAGGACGCTAAATATTATAAAGTCAATTCAAGAAGAATCGGTTGAAAATAAAAGGAACAGCAATCTAGTACAGAATTTTTATTTCGGTAATAAAGTTAGGTTCAACGTCCCCTCATGATGCTTTGAAGAGATTTTCATTTTCAACAATATAACATGACTTAACTACCGAGATTTAAATTTATTATTCAACATAAACTCCAAGCAACAGCATTGTAAAGAAGCCTCTGCATTTAATTTAATATAATCTTATTAAGGTAATTTGTTAGTTAAGTCAAGAAAATAGGAAAATGAGAATTAAATAGTAAGAGGATTTATAACAAATAGTTAAGTAAAATATAGCAAATAAACACTTAAAAACCCTAAAAATGCCATAATGTATCTTATGTCAATAGCTAAAATGAAAATTTAACTAATGTATAATGTTCCTTCGCTTGAGCAGAGTAACCATCACGGACTCCAATAAGTTTTGAAAATTATCACCATTTTTGTACTAAAAATTCTAAAACCATTCTGAGTAATTTTCCGACTGTTCCTTGAACAATCTGATCTTTAATACACCCCAAAACTGAAATCAAAATAAGAATAAATTCTTGACTATTATCAGGCCATTTTATGGCCTCAATATTTTGGTAACTGAGAAAGTTAGATGTAACTCTACTTTCGTCATCTTCCTTTTATTCGCAATGTCTTAGCAGACGTTTCGTGGCCTACAAATTGTTGTAATCGGCCTCCATTAGTAAAACACCACCTGTTGGAGTAGCCTGTGTAGCTTACGGTCTCAACACAGCTCTTTCCCATCAATTTCTTGGTAACATCAGCCTTAAGTTTTGGAGGGCGTCCTCCTCACATATCATCATCCGGTTTTCCTTGAACCACTAGATATTCTATGCTATCCTCTCTTCAGTTAATGTGATCAAAAAATGATAGGGCGTGGCAACATACTATGTTAGAGCGTTGTTTTGGGAAGCGGAATCTCAAAAGCATCAAGAGAGTTTGGTGAATGGTTTTATTTGCCTGGTCTACAAACATATTTTCATTTTTGTTGTCATTTACACCTAAACCGCATTCAGAGCTTATTGTTTGAATTAATGAGCAGGTATATGAGCTTATCTCCAATTGCTGCAACTGCAAATTTCAGGCTAGAAATCTTAATTTCACCTATAACTACCTCATCCCGCCATTCCTTTAGCACACGTCGCATCGCGTGTTCAATATAGACGTGAAAGAGAATTCGTGGTGATACAGTCAAGTCTGACTCCCTTGCCAACTTTAAATTTGTCGGATTTGGAATTGTCGATTTCCACCAAAGCGGGATTTTCTTCGTATAATCTACAAGTAATGAAGATTATATGTCTAGATGTTCCCATCTTTAATATTACGGTCCACAGTTTAACCCATTCATTGTAAAAAGCCTTGCGGTAGTCTGCGGAACAAAGCACGTAATAATCACTTGTTCTCCATACCTACATTTGGTTCACCGATATGGTGCTGCAAAACAATATTCGTATTGTCTTAGGATCTTTCCAATATACAACAAAATCATGAACCATTTCCCGCTGGTACTAGCTATAATGAGGTATTCCGGATATCATAATTGAAGCCTATCTATATCCGCCTATTGTGGAGTTAAATATTACTCTTGTGAAGCCTAACTGCAGGCTATCCAGAGCCCTAGTAAAACCCAACCATCTTCTATGCAGAAATCTATGTTATAGACCTATGTGCCCAGGGATATATAAATAAAGGCATTCGAAGGGCAAAAATTTATATACTTCTAGACATCAGGCAGCGTTAAAAGCTCTCAGGTTCTACACTTTTGAGTCTAAAATTTCCTGACAACGCAGACAATCCCTGAAGCAAGTGGCAAAAAACAACAAGGTTACCTTGATGTGGATGCCAGGGCATGAGGGAATAGAAAGAAACGAATTAGCTGACGCCCTTTCAAAAAAAAGGTGCTGAAGCCCCATTCTTTGGGCCCGAAGCGTTTTGTGGATTATCTAAGGGACACATAACGGAGGAGATTCTAAAATGCGAAAAGAAACGGAAAGAATCCTACTGGAGGAATACTCCGGGCCATATCACTTATTCGTCAAAGAATGCCACAAGGCTTTTCGAACTCGAAAAGTCCGACTTAAGGCTGATGACAGGTCTTTTAACAGGCCATTGCCCCCTAAGATACCATCTTAAGAGCATGGACAAGGCAGACAACGATACGTGCAGATACTGCGATACTGCAATAGAAACTGCGGAACATATCCTTTGCAAATGCAAGATGCTGGTCCGCACTAGAAAAGGTGGAACTAACGCCTGAAGATATAGGGAAATTATCCCCCAGGAAAATCACAAGCTTTATAGAAAGCTTGGGAGTCCTGGGCAACAACAAATTGTAGGGTAATTCACAAAGATCTTATCAGGTCCATGTGAAGTAGGGCTGAAAGAGCCGAGCAACCTCTTAACAATCTACAATCTACTCTTGTCTAACTAAGTCAACAGAAAAATTTGGCCATTGTTATATAGTTCATAGGTAAACTTAGCTTTTAGCTATGTATTGTGGTATCATCTAATTACAAAGACCATAAGCGAGCAATTTTCAACTGTATGCTAGGGTTAAAGCTGATACTACAGCCGATTTTACGCGACTTTTATGAAGCTTGTTTCGCTTGGTTTTATTTCTCGGTCTAGGTCTCCATATTACATCAGTTTCCACGAAATTATTTTACAAGGCTTTAGTCTTTGTAAATAATTGTCTTTACCAGACATCTCGTAGCCTTCTATCAACCACATTCTCTGTCATACTAATTATTTCGTAGTAAGTCTTTACCTTAGTTATTTCTTCTCCAATGCATGAATCAGAACTAAACTGTTTTTTATTTTCTGACATGAATTGTTCAAGTTTCTCCTTTCCTCTGAATAGTTTACATTAGTTGAAGTGTAATGAAACATTTTACGTTTAATGGTGACTATTTCATTCCTATAAATTTCATCCAATCAGAATCGATCATTTTAATCAAAAAATAGTTTCGCATCGACAAAATTTAATAATTAGAATTTTGCCAGGGTTGCTCAACCAATAAAAAGCCAGAATGAAGCAAACAACCTGTTCTCAGCGGCAAATTTTCCTTTGTTTTTTGAAAACATAGTAACCGATTCAACAAGTCGTCATCATTACAATAAATTTTGCAAACGTCAGTTCACGTCATTTGTAAAAAATGTGCGAGAATAACGGCTCCAAATGTTCAAGATTTGGTGATTTATCCATTGAAAACATTGAAGAGACCATTTCCAAATTTTTATTCATTAAATAGTCATGACGAATACCACTCGTGGTATAATTTCGTCTGGAAAAATTTAATGATTATTCTACTCGAGTTTGTTGCTTTGGCAATTTCGCTCTTGACATTAACGAAAATAACTCGCCTAACGGCTCGTTATTTTTATCTGTCAATGTCAATCGCGAAATTGCCAAGCAACAAACTCTTAATAATCACTAAATTTTGCCGACAAAATTATATCACTTATGATATTATATATGATAATTTTTTACAGTACTGCTGGTTTTAGCAATAAAATAAAAGAAAAATATAATAAAACTACATTATTGTGGAAAGTCGCTAGATACATAGGGCAATATTACTGTTGCAAATTACAAATGTGCTCTCTAGCCTCTTACAATTTTAATCGACTTGCAGAAATAATGTTATTAGAAGCATCAGCCACCGCTTATACTCACGGTAGATACGTGGGTATTCTGTGAACGTTCTCTCAATGTATTTTTACAGCGTTTTATTACCATTGTTATAAAAACAACTTCCATAAAGTGTTATTCGTTCACATTTATTTTACCGTAAAGTTGAAAAGTTAAATAGATGTACAAATGATTCTAGAGAGTGTTAAAAAATACAAGATATATTTAATATAATTTTTAAGATGCATTTATGTATTATAATACATCTATTCATATATTTTGGTACATATTTTGTTTTTAAAAAGTGCATAAGTGGGTATTATTTGTAGATACAGGTTTTAATAATACTGAAGTGGAATAATGCACAGATCTCTATTAGTGGCCAAAGCTGAGAGTAGGCCTATTACCTTTTCCCTTTTCCTTTATAAACTGTACGAAGATGGACATAGATATGAAGTAAACTGAAACTTACTCCTTTACATTTCATGCAGTTTTAAAAGCTTTTCAGAAATGTTTCTGATCATACAATATAAAATATTTTTGTCTATGTTATATAAAAAAGTAATATAGTTCCTCTTGATATATTAGTTATATCTTATCTGATAAATACAATCAAAAGTCCTGATAAGATTTTTTTCTATTTTGAAGTATCCCTTACTCTAAGAAAGCCTGTAATTCCACATTTTAGAAATTTTATTTATTTGGTTGTATTAATGTAAATAATCCATAGTAACATTTACCATAAAGTAGTAACAAATAGTTTGCCTACAATTTGACAGTTTAATGTATATCATCCTGTATAACGGGTTGTGTTAATCTACATAAAGCGATCGGCAGCTTTAATAGTCGGGAGCTTGGTGGTGGATATCTGATTTGATTTAAGTAAACAGCGGGAGCCAGCCAATATAAAATTGACAAAGGAAATTTATTTGGGAAAGTATAAAACAACACAAAATAAATGAAGTTGTTTTAAAACTCTAAACATATATATTAAACCTATTTTATAACAAAAATTGTATTAATTAGTATTGAGCTTGCAATAAATACATATTAGTAAAATAAAGTACAGATATTAAAGTTGTAATACTGAAAAGTAAAAAGTTTTATGACAAAAAGTTATGTAACTAAAAGCGCTTACTGATTTGAATGAAAAAGGGCATTTTATGCTGGGTGCATCACGGTTAGTGACGTTTTAGAAAAACTACAAATAATTTGAAGCTAAAAATTTTGGTATTTAATGAAAATAACTTCACGTATGTGGCACTTCCGGTTATACCGGAAGTTGACATCAACTTCCTTATTTTAAATGGCATGCTCTATTTTTTATGCCTGATTCGAATTATATTCATTATTCTAAGGCAACTTTCAATATAATTCCATATCTAAAAAACCAATTGTTTTTGAGATTTCGATTTGAATGAAATCTGATGCAAAAACCAACTCAGTTGGCAGTTAATAACATTCGCTATGTTAAATTCCAATAACCATTTTTTCTCCCATATGTCTATGAGAGATGGAGCTTACGTGGGCTCAAGCAAAATATACAGGGAGTCCGAAAAATGAGGTCCAACTTCGACAACTTCGACCTCCATTAAACCACTTATTTCAAATGGAACATAATATATTTTATAAGCCTATTCGCCTCCCTGTTGGGGAAATTAACATTAATATTGACAATAGTTTGCCATGAGAATACAATAATTTACGTTCATTCTGTGAAAAAATCACAGTATATTCGTTAAAGTTGGTTAAAGTTCGTTGGGATCTTAAAAAGTTCGATTTATTTGTGTTTTGTACTCTCTCTCTCTCTCTCTCTCTCTCTCTCTCTCTCCCTCTCTGGAAACTACATATATACCCACACAGTATACAACGAAAGCTCTTAAATTGAATAAATCGCATAACTCATAGAACCAGTGGAGGAGTGGTGTGACATTGTAGAAGAACGCACTACCGGGCGTCAAAATGACGAGACGCCAATTTATTTCTCAGGGGGCGCCAGTCGCGTATTACCTCGTTCTTCTACCTCCCAGGCGGGTTCGAGATAAGATGCACTTCGATAGCCGAATAATGGACCAAGGCTGCACTACCACAGATCGGAAATGACGCTCTCTCTGGAAATGAATTCCCTCGTTAGGGGTTTAGGTACCTCTTAATTTCCTGAATTTTTGCATAAAAAAATCCCAACCGAAGAATTTCTCTGCGGAGGGATTAATTTTTGTACGTGGAAACCACGTTTTGGTCTGTTAATGACGGAATCTATTTCTCAAAAAACGCATAAAAAAATCCCTATCAAACCTCCGTAAAGCAACCAGAAGGTCGAACGTTAATGTGAATTAACTCGACACATCCGGCTTTCTATACGAAAGTTCCAGGGATTATAGACCGTCAACAGGCCTCAAGATCAATTAAGAAACAATAGTTCAAAGAATCCGTTTATTTAACAGAATTGGTTATACAAAATTCTCAAGATAAGAATCGTGCCTTCCCCAATCAAGGTAATGACTTTCAGACCATACAAGCGAGAGCGCTTACGCTAACGATCGATTAGGTAGAAAAGATTCATGCATACCTTCTCAGAATCAAAATGCGAGCTTTTTAGAGAAGTCTGAGACTATTTGTAATTTATAATTACGGCTGACTGATATTAACATAAAAAAGTTTTACTAAATGAATTTAGTTTCGCTAGAGACTACTTAGCTTTAAAGTTCTTGTATCGCGGAGATTCACATACTCAAACACGTTCATGAGAACTTATAACTGCATAAGTTTAATGGCGTTCGATCAGTCCACGATTTACTTGCTCCTATGCAGTTGTTCAATATTATCGATATGGCAGCAACCCACCTTCGAGCAACTTTTAGGCAAAATTGAATTTTTGGTTTTTTATGCATAACTTTGTCATTTGAAAAGCCCTGCTATTGGATTTTCTACCATTGCTTTGTCTGGACCACTCAACGCGCTCGACCAAATTGTGAGCCGTTGAGTAGATCCAAACTCTTTCTATGCGAGAAACCGGCCTTGTACATGTGCATTGATTTTTATCAATTTTTGCTTATCGGCACTACGCCGGCTTTGTCAAAATATTCTATTTTGCCTTTGCAGTGCATCGCTAAAATTTTATGCTCATACTTTAGAATTGGGCTTTCAATTACCGTGCATCAAAGGTCAATGTCTTTGGTGGAGGAATAAGAAATAAAAAATATTTCAAAGTATATTTTCGTGGTACTTTTTAAACTGACTTTGTGGTACTTTTGAAAAATCTATTTTCAAGCCAAATTTCAAGGTACTTTTGAAAAACTAATCTGCTGGTGAAATTTTGGCGTACTTTTGAAAAATCGATTTTCAAGCCAAATTTCAAGGTACTGTTGAAAAACTAATCTGCGGGTGAAATTTTGGCGTACTTTTGAAAAATCGATTT
Source organism: Rutpela maculata (assembly GCA_936432065.2). Classification (NCBI taxonomy): domain Eukaryota; kingdom Metazoa; phylum Arthropoda; class Insecta; order Coleoptera; family Cerambycidae; genus Rutpela; species Rutpela maculata. Next base: position 102,647,199 of record OW386291.2, read on the forward strand.
TCAAGCCAAATTTCAAGGTAGTTTTGAAAAATTAATCTGCGGGTGAAATTTTGGCGTACTTTTGAAAAATCGATTTTCAAGCCAAATTTCAACGCAGTTTTGAAAAATTAGTCTGCAAGTGAAATTTTGACGCCCTTTCAAAAATATTATTTTTCAAAGTCCAATTTGTGGTACCTTTGAAAAAGTATATTATTCATAAATCTTTGTCATTATATACTTCTGCTCTCATATCCTGAACCAAAAACATTTTTCCTAAGTGAAAATTCGGTGTTTCTTCGAATTTTCACCTGGTCATTTCCAACGCCTTATAGAACCCAAAACGGTCTTTATGGACTGATCTGTGCCTCTGCAGACTCTTAAAAATGTCTTTAAATGAAATTTTTGCTTAAGTTGAATTTTGATTCTGTCTTCAACTTAGGACGATTTTAGAGAGTTCTACAACATCACAGATGCTTGCTTCTCGCCATCGGCCACTTCAAATATGTTATGAATTCGAAATTAAATATTAGAGTTAATATTAACCGCTAGCGGCCTAATTTTTTTACTATATACTTAAAGGGTTAAATACTTAAGGAAAATGCAAAAAAATATATAAAGTAAATATCACTAAATGAGCCCATTATGCAGAGTTGGGTAAGATGTGATCAATTGCATTACAGAGGTTTCATAGATCTGCAACCACGAATATTTAAAATACAAAGATTTTTGATGTAGGAATATTTTTTCACTTTTGATTTTATTTTTAATAACAAATTTTTAATTTTACTTGGATCAGACAAATTTTAAGATTATCCCATAGAAAACTGTAAATACCACTCCAGAAATACATTTTATTATCGAAGGTATTATTTCATTTTGTATTTTACTTCCATTGGATAACTTTTAAGAAAATCCAAGATGGCGCTCGAATTTCCAAATGACGCTTGTCACATCACTATCTTCGTGAAATCTTCTCATTAACAACGTCATTGACAAATGATTTGTCACTTATGCATTATGCTAGTTGGTCTTGGCCTGTACGGTATAGCACGACATCGCGCTATCGGTCGAGGTTGCATGTTAAGCACACGACCTCACAAAAGCCCATTCTCATTAACTCCTTGGTGACATCAGCAAGACGTTCTGGAGGGCGCCCATTTGTCTCTTCTCATCTGGCTATCTCTGAACTATCTACATTGTCCTTTTTCCGGTTATTGTGATAATAAAATAAGAGGAGAATACTATACTGAAGATTCGTTTTCACAGTTCAGGGAAAATTAAATGGCAAGGAGCAAAGAGAGCACTTTTGAAAATCTTGGGCTAATATCACCAAAGAGCTATTAAGAATTTTGGTGAGGTCATGAACCTAACAGGCAACCAAGATATACGTGATGTTGTCAAGCGTCCCATACAGCCAAGGGAAGTTAATTACAATAATGCATAGATCATACAATGTTTGTCAAAGGTTGGAATAAAAAAAAGAAGAAAAAAAATTGTTATTTGAATTTATTTATAAATAATTTCAGGAAGAACTGATAACAACTTCATGCATTCCCTATTTGTAAGTCGTTTCCGGAAGACAATTATACACTATGCAAAATATATTTAACAAAGATCATTTTTGTGGGTTCCTTTATAGTAGTTCTGCAATTAAATTGTTTGTTATGTCTTCCACCAACGTAACTATGGACAAATTAATTAGATGTAGAAAATATAGCGAACGTGAATGGCGAAAATGGTGTAATTACATACAGTTCAATAATTTTCCTCACATAATTGAAAAAAATACGAAACCTACAAAAAACTGTAACGGATAAGAGAATGTTATGAAAAACGAATCAGAATAAATTAAACCGAGAACAGGCAGAATGATTTTGACGGGAATATAAAGTTGTTTTGGAAATGGGCGAAAGGGCGAAGCGGGAGCGTGAGTGGAATTAAAAATTAACGTGATGAAATGTGATAGGAAACGCTATAAGAATGTTAATAATGTTGACTATGTGAGTTATATAGGATCTATCTCATGATAATTCCAAATCGAAATTCAATAACTGAAAATGTACATGTGGAAAATAATAACTAGAGTATCAACTGTTCTACAAATTACTAAATTTTTCAATTAAATATTCTTCTGCCCAAACGATAAAGAAAAGAGTTAGTACGAAGTAATTACAGATAGTATTTTGATGTAATTATACATAATATATAAGTCAGAAAAAGTACAGAATTAAATACACTGGGCGTAAATGAAATCAGGATCTAGTCTCTATTATACCCCAGGCATTACAGACCGTATAGGGCCCTTACCTGGAAAAATTCATGGCAGTTCTGGAAATGGGCTTACTTTACGTTTTTTGGTGTGCTGAATCCGAATTCTTAACTTCCCACCAAAAATTCCTCCCGCAACCTCCTCAAAAATTTGAAAATAAAACCAGAAAAACGGTTTTTTTATATATTTTTTTCGTTTTAGTAAAAAGATACCTAGTCCAATTAAATAAGTCGACAAATCAAAATTTTGAGGTAAATACTTGAATTTTTGATATAAGTTACTTTGATGTATTAGAACACGATTAATGAAAGAAATTTTTTTCTGAACCCCCGGGAAGGGGTGAAAAAAAATAAAATAAAGTGTTTTTTCAAAATTACTCAAAATGTGTAAAAGCTAGTAAAAAAAGTTTCAAACAAAAATTGTAAAGCATGAAATTTTATATAAAAATGATCTCTAGACTTTTTTTGGTATTACTAAAATGAACGGAGTTAGGCTGGTTAGAAATTAAGGGATAATATGTACAACTTTAAAAAATCATAGCGTGCTGAAAAGTTAATGAATTTAAAATTTCCCTTTTTCTATTTACTCAGAAAAATATAAACATTCGTTTCAGAGAGGTTTTCGAGCAGGTATGAATTTATTTACCTGTTTAATTTTTTTCCAAACGTAAGACACTGCTCGTGTGACGTCACGATAACTGAAAAGAAATAAAGAATGCGTACGACAAAGATAAAATAGTTTCGTAGCTGCTGCGTTGCCTACAAGACGCGTATACGTCACATCTACTGCCGTCATAAGTCATAAGGAGAATAGCCCATGTGTAAATTGTCGGTTGGCGAGGAAAGTAACAAAGGCGTTTGTTTTTTTCCCAACTAGTAAATATTATTTAAGAAAATCATGTAGCTGCTTTTTATCCACTTATGTTTTTGTACTTTATAATTTTTTAATAATATTTTTAACTGCAGAACTCTTGAGTGCTCATATATCATTAGAATCTCATTTATGACAAATATCTAGATGCGGCTTTTCACCTTATGACGGCAGTAAGGGCATCCGCGCGTGATGTCACAACTAACCTCAAAAATATGTGTTTCTTAAAATTTAAGAGTATTACGCAACTATTATTAAAATTTCTGCCTGGTTCCCGTATTTTCAACTAAAATCTAGTTCAGTGTAATGTTTATGAAGTTCTAAATATTTTGTCCCAATAAAACAGGACTCTTTTTGTAGGTTGGAAATCTAACCTGTAATTAGCAGTCTATTTCTATTAATCAACAATATTGAAAAATTATTTACGCGAATTTTTAAATATTTGCTTAGAGCCAATACCGGCTCCAAGCTAAAAATGCGTATACAAACATTAAAAATGAGAATAAACATGAAAAACTTAAAATTTAAGGTTATGTTGGATACATGATGCAGAGGCCCGATATCTCAATGCAGCGGTTGTGAATGTTTTGGTGAATAAATGCTCCTACAAATTGTTAACAAAATTTTTAATTGTAGTCAAGTATAATAAGATTGTTTTGCGAAATCTACATACTTATACACCCTTCGTTTTATGTACATTTTGGTTATAGGTATTAGACACGTGGAATTTTGTTTTCATGATCTAAATATTTTTAAAATTAATCTTTGAATTGTAATGAAAGAAATTATTATTACTGTCAATACTTGCTAATTTCTACTAAATTTAGAATTATTTATTTGACATTATTGATATAAATTAAAAATAAAGTACACAATATAATTTTTTTTTGCGAGAAAATTTTGCAGACGAATTATTGGAGTATTGAAAATAATTGTTTGAAACATCGTTTTAAATTAGTCGAAATTCGCGTATTTTAACCAAGGTTGCAAAAAATGTTTTTTTTTATGCATTTTCGATTAAATTAATAAACTAATCCTTAACGTAAGTAAAAAATTATTTGCAAAAATGAATATTTGCAATAGTGAAAATTATTTTTTTTTCCACATTAACAGTTTAAATAATTTTTTTCTTAATTTCAAAAAAATTGACAATTACAAATATTTGCATTACTTATTTTTTTAAATTTCAATTATTTTAATTTATTATTTTTTAAGACCATAAGAAATTGTTATAAAAATTATTATAATTGTATACAAATTTTAAAAATTGTGTACACAGAAATATATTAATCAACGTTTTTTTTTGGATCATTAATTCAAAAAACATGATCGATACATTCCCATTAAAATAGATCATTAATAACGGCTTAGTGTTCACCGCGCAGAGCGCTGAGAGACAGAGTTTCGGGAGTTCGGCTTTTTTATTGGAAATTCATTCCTCTTTAAGAATCGTTCTTTCAATTTTCTTAAATATTAATAGTTTTCGAGTTATTTGCAAAAGACGAAACTCGTTATATTTTCAATCTTCATTTGTTTATAACTTTTGCAACTGTTTATGTGCGGGTGTGAAACTTTTACACTTTTTCTAGACGTCATTCCGAATTCAATGAGCCCTCACTAATATTTTTACGAGCTTTATCAAGCATTAACACGGCCTTCAACTTGTAAACTAGTCTGCATCTGCATCATGTACTTAACATAACCTTAAATTTTAAGTTTTTCAAGTTTATTCTCATTTTTAATGTTTGTGTACGCATTTTTAGCTTGGTGCCGGTACTGGCTCCAAGCAAATATTTAAAAATTCACATAAATAATTTTTCAATATTCTTAATTAATAGAAATAGACTGCTAATTACAGGTTAGATTTCCAACCTACAAAAAGAGGCCTATTTTATTAGTACAAAGTGTTTAGAACTTCATAAACATTACACTGAACTAGATTTTAGTTGAAAATACGGGAACCCGGCAGAAATTTTAATAATAGCTGCGTAATACTCTTAAATCTTAAGAAACACATATTTTTGAGGTTAGCTGTGACGTCACGTGCAGATGCCCTATAGATGTGACGCATGCGCGTCTTGTAGGCAACGCAGCAGCTACGAAACAATTTTATCTTTGTCGTATGCATTCTTTATTTCTTTTCAGTTATCGTGACGTCACAAGAGCAGTGTCTTACGTTTGGAAAAAAACTAAGCAAGTAAATAAATTCATACCTTCTTGAAAATGAAGGGCAAAAAAAATTTCAAAAGCAAATGTTCAATATATTAAATAATGAACAGAATGGTATAAAAAAAAATTCGTTTCACCGTTCAAAGTGGTTTTAATTGAAAATAAAAAAATTAAAATTTTTATAACTTTTTTATTAACAATTTAAAAAAAAATCCATTTCTCTGAAACGAATGTTTATATTTTTCTGAGTAAATAGAAAAAAAAAATTTTTAAATTCATTAACTTTTCTGCACGCTATGATTTTTTAAAGTTGTACATATCAGCCCTTAATTTCTAACCGGCCTAACTCCGTTCATTTTAGTAATACCAAAAAAAGTCTAGAGATCATTTTTATATAAAATTTCATGCTTTACAATTTTTGTTTGAAACTTTTTTTACTAGCTTTAACATATTTTGAGTAATTTTGAAAAAACACTTTATTTTATTTTTTTTCAACCCTTCCCGGGGGTTCAGAAAAAAATTTCTTTCATTAATCGTGTTCTAATACATCAAAGTAAGTTATATCAAAAATTCAAGTATTTACCTCAAAATTTTGATTTGCCGACTTATTTAATTGGACTAACCTAGAAATTCGGAAAGTAGATAAAATTTGCAACAGAAAAGGTCCTTTGACATTTTAACGTTGAACGAACGGGGAAGCGCTAACACGCCTTGAAACATGAGCCTCGCATGAATTGTTGCACTCGAGGGACATGGACATGATGGAACATTTCAACCCGCTTTCCTTGCAGCTACGCTTGCCGCGGAGATAATCTTTAGAAGTTTTGGTAGAGCAGGAGAATTCAAAGTAGTGACAGGAGAAAGTCCGTAACTGGTTTTTTTTTCAGCCCAATTTTTCTGGCTCGATAACATTTCCTTACCAAAACTGAACTTGGTGGTACGTTCTCAATGAGTGTTGCGCAGTAGCAGCTTCAGTTGGGGCCAAAGAGGCTGATGAAACACTGATGCCTAAAACCGTTCAAAGTCATGTGTTTTCATCCTTGCAACCATACAAATGAAAATAAAAAATGATTGCCAGCTTTTGCAATAGCTTGTGGATCTAAATTTGGAGTCAGAAACAGCTGAGCGAGGGAATGCAAATCTGGATTTTCAACGAAGACTTTGATCAATTGAAACAATTTAAATCCACATCAACCATGTTTAAAATATTATGAGAAAACAGTTCTCATGCGAAACAAAACATTTTTTAAAGCAATTAAAATAATAAACAGTATAAAGTGAGGATAAAACGCACCACCCGATGTTCCACCCCCACGGAACAGACATGACGATCGCCCAACCACCCATCCAAGACCCTGCGGGTACCGGACAAAAGACCGTCCAGTACTCGTAGTCACCCTGGCTCCGGGCAGACCAAAAATGCTACCAAAGCAGTTAGGCCTGCCCTTCCTCGAGCTACACAATTCATCCTTACCCTACCGATGATCCGGATGACAGGATGCCTCTTGGCATCTTGTGTACCGGCAGTCACTCCCGCCACAAAACCCAAAACACCCAACTGACCGATGACTACCCCCCGGGGGCAAACAAGCTGGCGAAGAGCAGAAGATGAAGAAAGAAGAACGCCAGAAGAGGCCTTAGCCAGCAAGGTCCAACGAGCCAGGACCCAGGGAGGTGGACCGAAATCGTCTGCACCGCTCACATTTGTCAGTGGGGCCGACGTAAAGTAAGTTCGCCCGCCCTGCACGAGGCTGGTCCCCGGTCTACAGCGATGCATTGGGGTAAAAGGCAATAGTCCTGCCCGGCCCCAGTCATCCGAGACCGACATCTTTAGCCAAGAATATTGGCGATAAAACGCCTAAGACACTTCGATCGTGATTAACGGGTTGCTATCAATTCTCGAACAGCATACAGGTTTCATGGATCGAGGGGAAAAGGGAAGGGCCTCTTGACAACAGTATGCTAGCTCGAGGGGCGTAGCAGGGGAGGGGGTACCCCAAGAAGATCGAAAGACGAGAGAGTAATTGTGGAGCTGCCGTGATATCTAAATGCACGCGCGGCGCATGTTTCGGGGTCCTTTCGCTACCCTCCCGTTCGTCGCACGTCAAAATGTCAAAGGGATTTTTTTTGTTGTAAATTTTGTTTACCTTTTGAATGTTTGGGTATTTTTTCTCTAAAATGAAAAAAAAAACGATAAAAAAAGTCAAAAACCAATTTTTTGGGGATTCTTCTCCATATTTGAAGGGGTTGCGGGGGGAATTTTTGGTGGGAAGTTAAAAGTTTGAATTCAGCGAGTCAAAAAGTATAAAGTAAACCAATTTCCAAAACTACCATGAATTTTTCCAGGTAAAATTCTCTAATTCCTGGAGTATTATAACACTTTGACTTTTTTACATGCAGGGTGGGACACGGGAGACGGATTTTTTTGAAACGATTAGTACTCGGACACTAGGAAAGGGAGGGATATGCGGCAAGTGGCCTCTGTTCAAAGCATTTCACTTTCTTTTTGTTTCAGTTGGCATCATGGAACAGTTGACGTTAGAACACCGTATTTTTGCGTACGATAGTTTTATGAAGAGTGGCGAGTCCGGTGATCGAAGTTCAGCGTCAATTTCGTCGCAGATTGAACATCCACCGAAACGATTTTGTTCCCATTATTTGTAACACAATCTTACTTTTAGTCAATGCTTTTCGTTCAAGAGGCTCAGTAAGGAAGGTAAAACGGCCAGGTCCCCAACGAACAGTACATACTCCAGGAAACGTTGAAAAGTCAGTGAAGCGACGTTAAGAAGTCCAAGCCGCTCTGCTTTGAGGCACTCTGCCGAACTACAAATTAGCAATGGCACAGTAAGGCGTATTTTGCCTGAAGAATTACATTCTTATCCATACAAGTTATCGGTTGTGCAAAAACTGTATGAAAGGGATTACCCACAACGACTGAACTTTGCGCAGGGAATGCTTACACTTTATGAGGAGAATGAAAACATATTCTTGTTGATGAGTGATGAAGCTCACTTCCGTATCAATGGTTTTGTAACCCCAACAGAAACCGCTGCACATCCCCAAAGTTATAGTTTGGTGCGCTATAGGTACGGTTGACATCATCGGTCTTTATTTGTTTGAGGAAAATGGAGTTAATTCTGATACTACATTAAATACAATAAACATTTTTTTCATGCCTGAATTATGGAGGAGGAGGGTTACTCATTGAGCAATGTGGTTGCAGCAAGATGAGCCCACGCCTCACACAGCCAGTGCGTCAATGACTGTTCTTCAACCTCTGTTCCCCAACCGGATCATTTCCAGATTTGGTGATGTTCCATGGTGCCCTCGGTCCCCGGTCAATGGGTGACTTTTTCTCTGGGGATATCTCAAGTCACGAGTCTACGAGAGCAAGCCCCGCACATTAGTAGTCAGAAAATCGCCCAAATAGACAGACAACTAATTGAAGTAGAATCCAATTTCTGTAAACGCCTTCAATGTTGCGTCCACGAAAATGGATGGTCTGATGTAATATTCCATTCATGAATATCATAAAATGATATGTCCTTCCCCATCTTCCTCTATAAATAATTTTTTTTTCTAACAAAAATCAACAATATAGTGATTATTTCAAAAATGTCCGGTTTCCGTATCACCCTGTATAACAAACAAGTATGAACTTCTGTAAAGTTATGATTAATTTTGCATTAAAATAAAGATAAATAATTTCTGCGGTTTCAACGAAAATTACCACGTGCATTCTGTTAATCATGATATTATCATCTCGAGATGATTAAAACTAAAATACAGCTAAAAATGTGTCTATATTCACAATTAGTTAGTACAGTGTGGGCCGTTTTTGAAATCACCTCCTCCTGGAAGCCAGGAAAGAAGCAAACAGATAGCCCATGAACTGAATGCGGAATACGATAGGTAAGGGGCTGGGGTATACAAAGGTTCCAGCCCTAAATGTACGGGCCTAAGTTAACACCGTCAGAGGGTGCCACTAGTGTCTTCCTATCTACATGTTCATTATTCCATGTTTTGTCGCGTTCCCTAGTCGAGATAACCGAGAAAGCGATGAAAGAAATCTGCTGAGTTCCAGGGATCTGGAATGGTATACAGACGGATCGAAGACGCAGGAGGGAACTGATGCTGGTATACTCCGGTGCAAACAATAGGTTAGTATATCGGCGTCACCGCCATTCTTCTGTATGCAAAGATTTTGATGAGAGAAAAAGTTCACAAATACAGCAACATTCATTCAGATTTGAGACCTTTTGAATCAAAGAAGTGATTTATAAACGGGTACTGAAATGTCAGAACATTTTGTGTAGACACTCAATCAAACTTCTAAACAGGTGTTTGACATGGTGGCATGGAGGGCAATGAAGGGGCAGCGGAGAGCGTTTGACATAAGCAGGAGCGCGAAGGCCTTTCCTTGGCTTCGAGTCAGTGTTTTATTTGCCAAAAAGTCCGCTTCAAGCAGGGCTACATGGACCATAACACTGTTCAACACCTATTGGGTGCAAGCTCCCGAAATGAGGCAGTCAAGGCTTGCAAAGGGTCTTTCAATTGACTCCACCGTAAAATGCCGGCTTGAGCTCGAAGAGAATGAATGAGATGGACAGTGGACTTGATAATTGTCCTCTAAACCAGGATCTACATTCAATGAGATTGAAAGAAGATTTTGTTTTTTGGATGCATGAAATGGAGGACGAAACCATCATTTATATTATATGTAATTTCGCACCATAAGGCGTATTCAGGTATAAGTATCTGGGATGGCAATTTTTACAGTCAAAGAAACTACGGAGCCTAGTCTGGAATAGACTAATATCTTTTTTGGGTAGTGCCAATCTTGTCGCGAGTGCCAAATGGACCGGCAGACCTGAGTAGTGTGGTCACCTAATCAGAACAAAAAATTATTTTATATGGTAATTAAATCCACATGTGCATAACTAGTGGGGCAGCTTAACGTCGAATTTCGCGTTAATGTGGACACACCGAACAAAACCACCAAATTTTTTCCAGGTACTAGTTATGTAGCTTTCAACTTTTGATAGGAACCAACTCCTCCGTCGTCCATCTTGAATTTTATAGCGGCAATTGTGAAATATAGGTATATTATCAATATCTCTGCTTCTAAATCACTTAGGACCACAAACTTGTCTAAATATATATATATTTGGGGTCAGGGAATACAACTACACGATTTTTAAATGTATCACACTATATATTTATTCACTAACATATGTACCAATTACAAACTATTCACCGATTAACTGTTTTGTCCGGTGTGACAACATTTTTTCATATGTTTTTTTTATTTTGTTTCAGATTGAATTGTAAAACAACTTCAGAAAATCTAAAATGTCCACTCAATGCACATGGAATCGAAGACAATACAACACCATACCGGTCTTTCTTGAACAATATCAATGAGTTTAGAAGCTAAAAAACGGGGAAATACTTCAGGAGGCAGCACAACTGTGGAGAAACGATCCCGGCGTGAAACGAGTGACAAAATGGCTTGTTTGTTATGTCATGAAAGTGATGGTCTGCTTCATGAATTTCGAACATTAACAGCTGATACGAGCATACGAAAAAACTAGAGCGGGATTTGGTGGGAGTGTCTGCAGAGGAAAGTCAGCACTTGTGGAGCTTTATACTTATAGAAAGAACTTTCCATCACTTTGTTCTTGCGCTTGTGGAAAGTAAGCTAGCACTTTCTCCTTTACTCTGGTTATGTTAATCTTCTTCTCAACGCCAAGGATTTTTAATAGGTTCTCATACAGTTCATGTAACTTTGAAAATTTAAAGTAGAAGGTCCCATCTTCCACACAGTTCTCTATATAAGTATAAAGCTCCACAAATGCTGAAGCCTTTATCTGACTTTCCTTTGCAGATACTCCCACGAAATCCTGCTCTGGTTTCCTTAGGTGAGACCGGTAGCGATTTCTCAGTGCTGTATAACATTGCATATGATATTTGGCGTCAAAGACAATGAGATCACCATTTTCTAATGCTCCCAGCAACTGGGTTTCTTGCAGTTCTGTTGCCAGTTTTCGTTTGCTCGTATCAGCAGTTAATGTTCGAAATTCATAAAGGAGCCCATCGCTTCCACGACATAACAAATAGCCATTTTGTCACTCGCTTCACGCCGGGAACGTTTCTTCACAGTTGTGCTGCCTTCTGCTCCACAGTTGTGCTGCCTCTTGAAGTATTTCTCCGTTCAACTTCAAATTGGTGAACTTGCCGTAACAATATTTGTGCCATGCACCATGGTTTTGGACCAGTTCATCCGCACTCATGTCGCTTTCAAAATTTAGTTTCACTGGCAATGACTTCAAGCTTCTAAACTCATTGATATTGTTCAAGAAAGACCGGTATAGTGTTGTCTTGTCTTCGATTCCATGTGCATTGAGTGGACATTTTAGATTTTCTGAAGTTGTTTTCTGACAGATCATGCACTTGTTACAATCCATCTTGTATTACAATTCAATATGAAACAAAATAAAAAAAACATATTAGAAAATGTGGACACACCGGACAAAACAGTTAATCGGCGAATAGTTTGTAATTGGTACATATATTAATGATTAAATATATAGTGTAAAAATGTGTAGTTGTATTCCCTGATATGTATACTCAGACACCAAGTTTGTGGTCCTAAGTGACTTAGAACCAGAGATATTGATAATATACCTATATTTCAAAATGGCCGCTATAAAATCCAAGATGGATGACGAAGGAGTTAGTTCCTATCAAAAATTAAAGCTACGTACCTAACCAGTACCTGGAAAAAATTTGGTGATTTTGTCCGGTGTGTCCACATTTTCATGATAAGCTGCCCTACTATACTGTTATTAACATTATATTTTAAATCATTTTCTATACTTATTAAAAATAAATGAAAATTTACTATGAAAACAAGATTGTTATCACATCGTTGGATTATCTTTGAAAAATTAATATTAGAAAGAAGAAAACAAATATTAACATGTTAACCATCTGTAGGTAAGCTTAAATTCGTTGAAACAGCAAATACCTACATCCAAAATAAACAGTCCAAACCCAAATGAAGTAAAAGATCACTAAGTTGTGTAGCACGTGTCTCATTCTCAATTCTTCCAGAATCCCAATTCCCACGAGACAGCCTATCGATTTCACATGCTAAGCGGGTGTACGATTCAGTTTCGTCCTAACTTTAACATCGTAACTTCCAAAAGTCCGACACATAAAAACTTTAATGTATCATTATTTTAAAACTTTCAAATTTTCAGGAATTTTACGTTACTTTCGAGTTCACTTTGGTTATATTTCTACATTTTACTCAGCTTTTATTAATATTACACAAATAAAAGATGAAATAAAATCCTAACAGGAACAGTAATTTAAGACTTATTACGGAAGAAGTTTTACAATTTCTTTTATATTTCTGGATTTACTGCAATTGCTACAACGTATTGTAGATGGGCTCCTCTTAATGATCCCATTTAACAGCTTTATCGTTTTATTTAACGGTGGATTTATGAATTCACTAAGAACAGATAATTATCATTAGCATTTATACAATTTTAAGGTAAACTTGATTGTCATAAGAAGGTTTATAAATACTAATAACAGTTACCACTCTTATTTTATTAGCTTGTGGTGTTGAAAACGAATCCATCACCCAAACTATTCGTTTTGGCGGGAACACATTAAAAAACAACCATTATTTGGAGGTAACATTGGAATTGATATTAGAACTTGCCACTAGAATTAGAACTACAAGAGGTTATTATTTTGCAAGAAATTCTCTTAAAATACTAAGTTTAGATAACTAAGCAGAAAAAGAAGTCAAAAAACCAAATGAGAATGGGTTACTATTTTAAAACTGCTCACGAATTATTACGAACATACTCTAGAAATGTTTTTAAAGTTTTTTAAAGTGTCTTTTAATTTAAAAAAATCTTTATAATGAATATAATTGAAAAGGAATTTTTTCGCAATGAAAACTGATCACGAGTCCCGAGATGGTGAGCTCAGTGGTGGTTGGGGGGTGAAACTGTATCATGATATGACGAATCTCGTTCTGATATTTACTACTTCATACACCATCCCCCCTAGGAGTGGCAAGAGGTACCCACCATCAAAAAGAAAATCTCATTCTGACAACCACAAATCAATAAAATATATAAGGATTTTTCCGCTATAAATAAAAGTGATAGTATTGAGATATTTACATCCTCAATCCAATTCCACTCTAAAGAGAGTTGAGAAATATTTAATAATTAGGTAGATTTTTTTGAAAAAAGAAACTGATCGGTAGTCCCTAAATGTTGATTTTAACCCCCTTTATGGATCGGTTAGAGGTGTTTGGGTGCCATAAAGTGAAGATTCTCATTTTCCCAATCAAAAGTCATTTAAACAATTAAAGAATTTTTTAATATAAAAAACAAGTAATATTTTCTGGGTAGTCATATATGCACACCGCACACCCCAACCCCAAAAGTGTGAGAAATATTCAGAGGCGAGGAATATTCATCTAAATTAACTAAATCACCATATTATGATAAAAAAACATCAAACTGAGTGATTAGGAATTTCTTTTCCAAATAAAACCAATAAAAACTCTAAAATGATAAAATCCACCACCTTAATTGGTGGGGATGTGTGTAAGAGTTATTCAGAAGTATTCACATTATAACCTGATAATAGCCATTTAACGAAGATTTTTGGTTTTTAAAATAAATAAATAACCGTATATTAGATATTATATCTATATTTGGGGTCAGGGAATACAACTACACAATTTTTAAATGTATCACACATATTTATTCACTAATATATGTACCAATTACAAACTATTCACCGATTATGGCGGGTGAAGGGTGAGTGAAACGAAGGGGAGGGGCGGGGGTGAATTTAGAATTTTTGCTTCTTTTTCTACTTACCTAACGGAGCTGAGTATTTTGAAAGGATTTCCTGCACTAAAGAATAACTTTTTGGTGCAAGTTCTAACATCAATTTCAATGCCACTCTCAAATAAGGGTTGTTTTTTTACTGTCTTCCCGCTGTTTTTAGCTAATTCGGATGATAGATTGGTATTCAGCACTCCAAAATTAGTAAAAAAAAGATGGTTTCCACACTTTACCACGGATGGGTAACATTGTTCTTTTAAAAACAATATATCTGTGTTTTATTTTTCATTTCGCTGTTATCGTAAGATCATGTCATAGCCACTAATGATTTAAAAATAATTTGATTTGTAACTATATTGTCTTGTTGCCACATAAGGAATTTTTCAATATAGTTAAATACAATGAGTAGAGAGCTTGTCATCAATGCTCGAAAATACTTCAAATATAAAAAATAATATTCTTATCAAGTTACAGAAAAACAGAAACCTGACTCACAGCCAAAACTCTGAAACTTTCTATATTGGTTGTAACACCCGCAAATCAGTTCTGGGGATGGAGTATTTTAATCATCCTCAGGTAATGTCAACATGGTTAAAGAAATGAGAGTCGTGTATGGTGTTCCAGTGTGGTGGTTAAGTATTTTGATGCTTCTGGAAAATAATTCATCGTTGGCTAGCAAATGACATAAAAAAGGCAAAATAAAAGAAATACCTTATAAAAGTTTATATATTGGGGATATATTCTATCTAAAGAGTTCCCACCTGTCCGGTAAGTGATCATCCCTTTTTAAGCGAAAAATCAGATCCAGCACTGACTCGGTGGTGGTTTTCGATTTTTACCTCTTCGTGAACATTCCAAACTAGTGCGAATTAAACTCTCTGTACTTTAAAAAAATCATTATGGTCTGTAGTTTTTTACTTAAAAAATACTCCCTAAATAAAAAGAAATATTAAGAGACGTTTTATAAATAAGGCACATTTTTCTTGATTTTCTGATACCTACTTATTTATACAAATACATAACATGTAGGAGATATCCAATGGCTTAAGAAATGTGCGAGAATATCAGAAAACTATAAAAATTATAATTATTTCGTTATAATTGAAAATATTGTGACATTTTACGGGGGCGCTCTCCTTATTTCGGTCATATCTCCTTTGCAATTAACGCTAAAAATCATAAAAAAAAGTATTTTTAAGGCCCCTTAAAGGTCAAGTAGGTCAAGATAGTACAGTTGGTAGCAGTTTTTCTAGATTCACCTTAAATGCGTCCACGTTAAGAGTTAACTTCAAACACTTCTATCTCATAAGCTATTATCTTTATCAAAAAATTAAAAAAGCAGTATTTTCCTCAGTTTATTGTCATAATTTTTTGTCTCTAGTATCATTCAGCTAAGATGCTTCCCTGCTAAGTTATTTCACCATAAAGCCAAAAAAATATCATTACTTCAAAAATTCTCACAATACTGTAATATGTTGCAACCCCTCAAGATTTAAGGTTATGTTAGTTGCACTGAAAAGTAGGCACAGAATTCAGTAGTTCGGATGTCTGAATGTGGAAAGAACTTACTAGAAGGTCTAGAGTGATGACATATCTGTTCTGGAACTGTCTAGAGTATGGTGACGTCATCAGAGAAGCTTCTAGATCTGTCATCTTTAGGTATATAAGGCATGGAGTAAACCAAAAGAGAAGAAGTTAGTGCAGTACTAATTGTCAGTTGAAATGGTCAGAGAGTAAACACAGTCATAAAGTTCAGTTTAGATAGCAAGAGTAGTAAGATCAGAAGAGAGTAAAGTGATCAAGTAGTATACAGTGTGTTATTAGCCAAGTAGTTATTGTTGTAATTAAGTAAGTTAATAAATTAGTGTTTAGTGTTACCCTGGTTGTTATAATTTCCGAACCCACGATACAGGGTATTTACAAAAAGGTCACGTCACAATTGGTATCAGAAGCGGAATTATAACAGATTTCTGGACTGTTCGAGAAGGTTTCTATAGTGTTCTTCTCGGGAATTAGTGGTGACACGGAGGACTGACTTACGGGACATTGTTTAAGGACTATTTTTGGACCCAAAACTGTGAAAAATGCGTTTTCGGGAAAGTGATAGAGACACTGAAAAAGACTCATTTGTGTTAGTGTATGAACATTTCTAGAACTTTTCTATTTGGACATTAGTGGAGATTATTAAATTCTCTAAACTGGATAGTGGCAAAGGACTCTGGATAAGACTTTTTCGTGCTATTTCGAGATTTGTCTGGAAAGTTCCATTGCCGATATTGACGTGACAGTTAAATTTATTTTATTTTAATTTCATCGTATGCCCGTAACAACAAGAAGTATGGCATCCGATAAACAAATACAGGACTTATTCGAACAATTCCAAAAAATGATGGCGCAGCAACGGCAGGAAGACAAAGAAGAACAGGAGACAAAACGTCAAGAGGAGAAAGAAGAGTAAGAAAGACGACGTCAAGAGGAGAAAGAGGAACAAAAAAGACGACGTCAAGAGGAGAAAGAGGAACAAGAAAGACGACGTCAAGAGGAAAAAGAGGAACAAGAAAGACGCCAAGAAGAATTAAGGAAAATTCTGAATGAACAAATGAAAACACAACAGGACGCTATCATTTCTGCCAATGAAGTACTAAAATGTGAAGTCAAAGAAGAGATAAACAAGGTCAAAGGTAAAGTAGGAGTAGTCGAGACAGAAGTCAGTCAAGTAAAAGGAGAAGTAACTGAAGTTAAAGAGAAAGTAAACAAGTTTGAAGAAGAAGTCAAAGGAGAAATAGACCGGCTTAAACTACAGTTGAGAGATAGAGGAAGCCAGCAGGTGGTATCATCGGGTCAGCGACTAAAACCTCCTTCTTTTGACGGCCAAAGTTCCTGGACAACGTACAAGAGGCAGTTTGAGGCAGCAGCATGTGCGAACAACTGGGATAATGAGGAAAAAGCCATGGCATTAGTTTTAGCACTAAGGGGCCAGGCATCGGAGTTACTTCAGACTATCCCAGTGGAAAGAGAAAGGGATTTCAAAGTTTTAGAAGCTACATTAGACCTGAGATATGGCAACCAACACCTCGCCCAAGTATACCAGGCTCAACTGAAATCACGGACACAAAAGGCTGGGGAAAGCTTACAAGAATTCGAAGCTGCGATAGAGAGACTGGCACACCTGGCATATCCGAGTGCTCTAAGAGAATTCCAAGAACAATTAGCCGTCGGGGCCTTTTTAGATGGCATAAGGGACGAAGAGGTCAGGCGAGTTCTGAGGCTAACGCGGTACCAAAGTATTAGCGAGGCTCTGGTGCGTGCCCTCTAAGTAGAAGCTGCCTTTAAAGACACCCCACGGCCAGAAGTGCGTGCTGTGACCGTTGAAAAGGCACATGCGCATCAAGAGAACATGAGCACTATACTGAAGAACATGCAGAAAATGATAAATCAATTACTGGCCAAGTCGGATTCTCAAATGAGACAGGACAAGCAACAAGGTGAAGCAAAACCAAACGGACGTATCCAGTGCTATCAGTGCGGCAAGTTAGGGCATATTAAGAGAGATTGTCGACAACAAAGCCCGGAGAAGGTAAATGCCACAGTTGTCGAAGAGTCGTATTGGGACAAAAAGAATCTGGAGACTTTACTGAGAGACTGGCACAGAATGGTAAAGCAATTGCTAAAAAGGTTTGCCAGCTTCGAAGAATCCCAAGTAGTTTACCATCACAAGGCTGTGTAAGCGAAACGAAAGAGATTCCAGAGAATTGGACAAAGGAAGCTTTAAGACAAGAGCAACTGGACGATACGGAAATTGGACCTATATTGCAAACAAAAGAAAAAGGAACGCGACCAGAATGGAAGGATGTTTCAAACAAAGGAGTAGGAGTGAAGGCTTTATGGTCACAATGGGGTTCACTTACGGCTGTAGACGGGCTGTTGAGGAGAGCATGGGAAAGCCCGGATGGGAAGCAGGTTGCCATGTGTTTAGTGATTCCCAGGTGTCGTGTACCAGAAGTACTCCAGGAAGCGCACAATGAAACATCAGGGGGACACCTTGGAGTAAACAAGACGTTGAGTAAAGTACGAGAACGATTCTATTGGGTCAATAGTCGCCAGGATGTGGAGGCTTGGTGTCGAAAATGCAAGAATTGTGCTGCCAATAAGGAACCACTATCCGAGAGCAACTATGTGAATGAAAGTCGAAAACAGCCAAAGAATGACCGAGAACAGATTACCAAAACTGATAACCGAATGAAGGCTCGTTATGATCGGAATGCCAGTACAGGAGGATTCAAGGTGGGAGATCGGGTCTGGCTGTACAACCCACAGCGGAAAGAATGGAAGTCCCCGAAACTTCAACCATCTTGGGAAGGTCATTACCCGAATTAATGATGTCGTCTATCGGATTCAACGAAGTAAAAAGTCCAAGATGAAGATCGTACACTTGGATAGACTGGCGAAGTATGTGAAGGAAACTGAATTGCCTGACCGGGACGTTCAGGCTTAAGGAGGGGGCAGTGTAATATGTTGCAACCCCTTAAGATTTAAGGTTATGTTAGTTGCACTGAAAAGTAGGCACATAATTCAGCAGTTCGGATGTCTGAATGTGGAAAGAACTTACTAGAAGGTCTAGAGTGATGACATATCTGTTCTGGAACTGTCTAGAGTATGGTAACGTCATCAGAGAAGCTTCTAGATCTGTCATCTTTAGGTATATAAGGCATGGAGTAAACCAAAAGAGAAGAAGTTAGTGCAGTACTAATTGTCAGTTGAAATGGTCAGAGAGTAAACACAGTGATAAAGTTCAGTTTAGATAGCAAGAGTAGTAAGATCAGAAGAGAGTAAAGTGATCAAGTAGTACACAGTGTGTTATTAGCCAAGTAGTTATTGTTGTAATTAAGTAAGTTAATAAATTAGTGCTTAGTGTTACCCTGGTTGTTATAATTTCTGAACCCACGATACGGGGTGTTTACAAAAAGGGTGTAAGCACGTCACAATACATTAAGTTTTAAAATCTTTTAGATAATGCATCCACCACGGTCAAAAAATGAGCGTATACACATAATAGTTAGGACTAACAAAAAACATGATTTGGAATTTTTTTTTCATTTTGGAATTTACTGGAACCAAAAAACGGTCACTTTTTTGTGTAAAAAATAAAATTTTGTCTTTATTTTCCTTGTATCATTTTCGATTTTGCAGATATCCTAAAGAAAATTTTACGCTACTGTAATACGCTTTAATTTGGTTCAAGGTACATGTTAAAAGGTTTTTTTTAAACCAGAGTTATGACTATTTGAAGAGCGTAACCTTTTCAGGGCTACGTTCAAATTCACCTAACATTAACTGTATCTAGGCAAGGATGGGCCTAAACAAATTTTTATTTCATGGGTTATTTCATAAGCTAACTTTTTTGTTAGGACAAACTTTTTCAACAAGGTGATCCTCTATGAGAAATTTGCTTAAAACTTTTGAAATACCAGTAATTTTTTGCTTAATAATCAACGTTTTAACCCCTGTAACTCGGCGGGTATTAAAGCAAAAATAACGTTATATGTGGTTTTATGGGATATAATTGGACGATCTACACGTTACAATAGTCACTTTTTTTTAACCTCCCGAGTTGGGTTGAAACTCACCCCGTACGGAAAGGCATTCTTATTCGTTTTTAATATTTCATGTTTGACCCATTTTGACCCATTTTTAATCAAACTATCCAAAAATATTTGAATTTAAAACTGCTATAGAATTAGTCTTAAGTGGGATTACTAAGTTACTGTACTATGATTAAAAAAGGTATAAATAAAACTGTTTTGTTATTTTTAAATGACAGAGTTGCAGCACTCTAAAACTGTCAATGACATAGATGTGCTGTCTACTCTGAAAACATTGCTTATTTCTGATTAATTTTAAATCAAGAAATACGCCTGAATTAGAAAAAAAAATTACAAGTGTTTTTTACTTCTTTTGGATCAACATATCGTACAAAATATCTGTACGCATACCGCTGACACCCTGTATACTACTGTTAATAAAAAGTAATCTGAAAGTTCACTTTCGCATATAAATTTCCGTAAACATTTTTATAAGACACAAAGTCACCGTTAATATAATATAAATCCCTCACAGCCGGTAAACCTTTTTCAACAAGATTTAACTATTATAAATGACTAGCGGGCTTGAAGTAATAATGTCGCGAGACAATACCTTGATCACTGGTGCCACCTGAAGGATTATCGGCCCCGTCTGTGCAAAGCGCTAATATCCGAGCTTAATATCGGGATGTAAACCGTAGCCTCATCACCATAACATTCTCATTATTCTTAAACGGAGATCGGGGCTGCCGGATGAGCCGAAATCTACTTCGCTATTCGAGTACATTTGTCTAAATGTCTGTATCTCTGTTCCAGCACGGAGAACATTAGCTGCAATACAAAGGTCATAAATACTATCTGATACCATTTCATAATATCGTCGTCTACTCCCGTTGGAATAGTGGTCGACGTTAAACTAGTGTAAAGCTGATATAAACAGTTTTGGCAGCATCTTCTGTGACCGCACTCTTACATTACCATTGTTCTAATTTCGGGGATTACATTTATTTTCACCATTGCCATTGTGTCGGTCACGTTTAAGCCCTCTCAGATAGAGTCATTTATTTCTATTTTATTACATATCAATACTACGCGGTCACTTGGTTTTAATCCTCTTTGTATTTCTTGCACTAGCCATTGGAAATATCATTCTGAAACTTTCCAGACAATGAGTTTTCGTGATAGTTATAAAACGAAACCAAATGTATTATGTTAAGATTCTGATTCATTGATAATTAGTTCTACATCCATGTAGTGGAGTGGAAGTATACACTGAAAAATGTTAACATTTTTCTTTTGTTCAACACGGTGCGGTGTGCTACAACCAAATTTAAATCAAAGTTGATGCCACTCGGAATTTTATTTTTTACACATTCTTGGATGTATATAGAACCAATTTCCACGATATTAAAAAAAAGTGGTCTGGCCTGCAGACCAGGCTAGTGTGTCCTTATGTATTTGGACCCACTGAAACCGGGTCCGTAGTCAGAATTGTCAAATTGGCTTGTTTTTCACCTCTGACTCCAAGAAAACCTCCCCAAAAATGGTCTGTCCGGCAGACCATACCAGTGCACAGTGGTCCCAAATTGAGTTTTATGGTTCAAAAATGGCTAGAGACTGTAAATCTTGTCAGAAATGAACAATTTTTTTTTAAATTAAAGCTTATCAAAATTCCAACAAATCCTCGGAGCCCGAATTTTGAAAAAAAATTTTTCTTTTTTATTATATTAAGTTAAAGGCCAAAAGAAAAACATCGTTAGAGAGCACAAATATTGTTGGAAATTAACAACTTTTCTTTTAATTAAAGCTTACCGAAATTCCAACACATCCCCGAAGCCCGAATTTTGAAAAAAAAAAATTACTTTTTTATTATATTAAGTTAAAGGCCAAAAAAAATGTATTTGCCTTTAACTTAATATAATAAAAAAGGAATTTTTTTTCGACATTCCGAGGATTTGTTGGAATTTCGATAAGCTTTAATTTAAAAAAAAATTGTTAATTTCCGAGAAGATTTGCGCTCTCTAGCCAGTTTTCTTCTTTTGGCTTTTAACTTGAAAAAAAAAAAGGATTTTTTTTTTAATTGTTCACTTCCGACAGGATTTGAGATCTCTAGCCATTTTGAACCAAAAAAACTCAATTTGGGACCAATGTGCAGTGTATCTTTATATATTTGGACCCTCTGAAACAAAATCCGAAGTCAGAATTGTCAGATTCGCTCGGTTTTCACCCCAAACCCCAAGAAACCCCCAAAACAAAAAAAAGTGATCTGGCCTGCGGACCACGCTAGTGTATCCTTATGTATCTGGACTCGCTAATACCGAATCCGAAGTCAGAATTGTCAGGATTGGCTTGTTTTTTACACCCAACCCCAAAAAAACACCCGCCAAAAAATGGCTTCGGATTCTGTTTCAGAGGGTCCAAATACATAAGGATACGCTGGTATGGTCTACTGGACAGACCATTTTTTGTGGGTGTTATTTTGGGGTTGGGGGTGAAAAAAGACCCAATCTGACTTCGGATTCGATTTCAGCGGGTCCAAATACATAAGTATACACTGGTCTGGCCCGCAGGCCAGACCACTTTTTTTGTGTGACTGTGTCATTAAAGAAAAAAGGTTCTGCGATTAATGATTTTAAATATCGTGGAAATTGGTTCTATACAAGGTGTTTCGAAAAGATTGGGACAACGCTTAGCCGTAGATACTTGACATCAAAACAAGCCGATTTAACTCAAAAAGTAGTGGTCTAACTCTTTAGGTTTTCAAGATCTAGGGCGGCAAAATTAAAAATTTTATTCGTAATTTGTCTCTATCTTGGAGACTATTATACGTATCTACTTCAAAGTTGGTAACGACATGTTTTTCAGGTCGCTAATTACAATGGTGATACTGCCGATGTCATATTTTATAGAGGGCGCTAGTTACAGGACATTTACGTGACACTTTAAGCCATTTAGTTTCCTAATTTAAATGCGATAAAATGCACCCTTTCAGAGAAATACACGATTTAAAACTTTGTCACACACCAGTTCGAAGAAATTCAACACTCCGAGTGTATTGAAAAGATTGGGACAACACTTAACGTAGACTCTTGACATCAAAACAAGTCGATTTAATAAAAAAAGTAGCGGTCTAACTCTTTTCGTTTTCAAGATATAGAGTGGTATAATAAAAAAATTGTTTTCGTATTTTGTCTCTATCTTGGAGAATATTATACGTATCTACAACAAGCACTATTGACGATTTCAAGATATCATACTTGACGTACACCTACCAGATAAGAAACCGCTTTTAGGTACAATTGAATTTCCTCGAACTGGTGTGTGATAAAATTGTAAATCGCGTATTTCTCTGAAAGCGTGCATTTTATCACGTTTAAACAAGTACACCTTTTCTTTAGGAAACTAAATTGCATTTCGATTATAATAGAAGACGATGTCCAAAACCTAACCTCAAAAAAGTTATGGCTTAAAGTGTCACGTAAAAGTCCTGTAACTAGCGCCATCTATAAAATATGGCATCGGCAATATCACCATTGTAATTAGCGACCTGAAAAACATGTCGTTACCAACTTTGAAGTAGATACGTATGATAGTCTCCAAGATACAGACAAATTACGAATACAATTTTTTTACTTTGCCACCCTATATCTTGAAAACGAAAAGAGTTAGACCACTACTTTTTGAGTTAAATCGACTTGTTTTGATGTCAAGAATCTACGGCTAAGCGTTGTCCTAATCTTTTCGAAACACCCTGTATACATCCAAGAATGTGTTAAAAAAAAATCGAGTGGCAACAATTCTGATTTAAATTTGGTTGTAGCACACTGTGTCAAATAAGTTTAGAATGTCATGAAACGTCGAAATTTTAAGTTTAAGCATAAGAAAATTTGGAACCGTTTGTGAATATCACAAACTTGAAATAATGTATATTTATGCATTCACTCTAGTTCTAACGTATGCGTACTTAATTTGAAATTGATACTTCTTTAGTGGTCGGAAAAGCCAAAAAGCTGGCCAAAACTAGGATAAGTTTTCGAAATCAGCTAAATCTTGGATACCCATATTTTTGAGATTGCTGAATATGAATTTGAAACCAGAATTCCAAAATTCAAAATGGCGAACCCAAAATGACCGACAAATTTTGAAAAAATAGTTGATTTGAGCGAAACTTTGTACACTTTAGTTTTTGATGTCGCTGAATACGAATTTGAAAGAAGAATTCCAAAACTCAAGATGGCGGACACAAAATGGCCGACGAATTTTGAAAACAAATTTTTGATTTGAAAGAAACTTTGTACACTTTAGTTTTTGTGGTCGCTGAATACGAATTTGAAACCAGAATTCCAAAGTTATTTATTACACAAATGTGTGTGAACATGTTACAATAAATTTATCAGTATAAAAAATAATGTGAAAAATCGGCATGAAAACGATCCGTTTTCTTATGGTCGATATAAATGGGTCTGACGCAATTAATAAGAGTCGAGAAACATCCCGCATTGTATTCTCCTTAGAGCTTTTTCGAGAAAAATGTTCCCGATATTTTTAAATATCTTTATTTTTTTGCTTTCCGGGCATCTTCTGACATTTCCCCAATTGAAAGCTGGGCCCATTCAATAATCTGAGCATCTTCTATCAAAATCTTATGCACGGTCGTTGGCATAAAAAACAATGGGTATAAATTCACAAACAGTTCAGCAATATCGAGACAGTATTTTCGAAATTCTTCAAACTTCACAGCAAACCCACCGGACATTACTAAACTTGCAGTATGATATGAAATTTATGGATTTTTTCGTAACAAATTATTACAATACAGCTACTCTGGCTACTCAAGCTACTCTGACAGCGGTACGTTCGGACTGCTGCAAAGAAGCAGGTACAAAAGGTAGCTCTCTGTCCTTTTATCAAACTATTCACTAGCTCCCCCTGTTGATAAATTTTTATTACTACGACCTTCCGACGACTTTTATTTTTTTACTTTTGTTCATAACTTGATCACTTTATTCAAAAAAAAGACCAAACCTCTAAAAAAATCCAACCGAAGATTTTTCAGTGGGATTCTCTTTATTTTGGAGTCACAAATAATTTCTCAAAAGTCCATAAAGCCAACTGGAAGGCTACAAAAATTACAGAAGGTTTAAGGTCACGAAAATCAGTTTTTCTCAAATATCTCGTAAATTATCGGTTTTACTTTAATTTTGGTTATTATAGAATTTTTTCGTGAGATAAATCTGCATAAAAAAAGGTTCTATGCAAAATTTATGTAGAACCAATAGTTTTCGAGATATTGGGCTGAGAAACTTCGGAACAAAGTGCATCCGCCACTACTCTATACGTATAGTGGTGTATATAGATAACAAGACCTATGTATTCATGGGAACATCTTTTATGCACATATACCCACATAATTTCTTTCTGAGATGTCCTTGAAATGGACCCTTCTTCATAATAATAATAGTAAGGGCTTTGAGTAGCAAAAAAAAAGGAAAAAAAGCATTGGCGGCATTCAAAATAGAAAACTATTCGAAAAATTTGCTAATAAATAGTGGCATATTGTTTATTTTAGCTATGTACTAAAAGTGACTTCAATTGATAATTATAGATATTTTAGTTTTGCAAAATGCACTAGAATACATAAGACTGTGCGATTGTTGTCACTTCTACCCACAGCAGCAGCTACTCAACAACATCTATTCATGGTATATTACCAGGTTCAAACTTAGCTGGGAAAATATTTAGGACCCTCAGCAATGGGGTTGGACTTTAAACAATAATTTATTAGAGCCAACAACTACTCTGATTCCTCCTGCACCAGATGAACTTCTCAATTCTATTTTCTGCAATTGCACAAAAGGTTGTGGCATCAACTGTGGATGCAAAAAATAGGATTGCCATGTTACATAGTGTGTCGTTCTTATCGGAGCAAATCGGGTCTCAATACGATGTCCGAGGATACAACCGTCAAACCTGATTTCAACGATGATAAAGCCGACCTCATTTCGTTACTTTCCGCTGAGATGATTGTTGATGAAGATGAAAATATTGAAGAAGTGGAAATAGAAGAGATGCATTCTACATCAAAGGTGGTGCGGAAACGAATGCAGAGCAATGCCCGAGTTTTCTTAACACTATACCTCAAAAACTATTGGTTCTACGTACATTTTGTATAGGATCTTTTTGTTGCAGATTTATCTCACGAATAAATTTTATAACAATCAAAATTAACGTAAAACCGATAATTTATGAGATATTTGAGAAAAACTGATTTTCATGACCTTTGACCTTCTGTAACTTTTGTAGCCATCCAGTTGGCTTTATGGACTTTTGAGAAATTATTTGTGATGCTAAAATAAAGAGAATCCCGCTGGAAAATCTTCAGTTGAATTTTTTTAGAGGTTCATGTATAAAGTGACTGGGCTACAGCTTTTTCGCTTTTCCGACCACTGTGTTGTGGCAATAGTGCCGCCTTTAGCAAAAGCATCCTATCTACAAAAAAAATAGTTTTCCGGGTTTCACATTTTCTATCTTATATGCATGTATTCTAACCTCTTTCTTAATTCAAAATGTCCGATATGCAGTTAGAAGAAATTGAAAAACTTTTACTTTGTTTTTCCTAAGTGCACGTTTTTCCTAAGTGTAGTAAATAAGTGTCATGTGCCTTTAATTCTCAGGATAGGCTATTTGGCTTGGCAACACTGACAGCCGAATTATCCTTTCTATCCTATAAATGCAAAATGGAATTTATGAATAAGTAGAATGTAGTACTTTTGTTTGTTTATGTGCTAGAACTGGATGAGTTGAAACTTCTCTCTCTCTCTTGGTGATAATACAATAATAATTTTGGCATCTGGCCACTAGCCATACAGCCAACCGCTACCCTAAAAAACTATTTATTCCTATTAACCTATGTCGACAATGAAAAAATAAATATTGAAGATCAACAAAGGAGAAAAAACAGGGACACACGCTTCACGTTCTGGGGTCTATCAGGACATTCATTTTTTTTTAAGCACAAACAAAATTAGAGGACCACTATAAATTGAGGGATGCAACAGAGGAAAAACAACAGAGGATACGAAGCTAACCTACTTAAACATTCACTCACAAAATTCATAATAAAATATTCGTTTCTTCCAAAAAAACGATGATACAATAAAAAATTTGCTTATTATGGAGGCTGAGGAGAGAAAGTATATTAAAAGGAGCCTGAATATTATAATTAATAAGATTGTTATGTAGTCTGTCACTTGCTGCTTTATATTTAGAACACTGGAAGAAAATATGATCCAGGTCACCTTTAATATTACAAATATCACAATTCTCTGAAGGCAGAACATTTATTTTATGTAAATGTGCTGGATAACAGGCATGTCCAAATTTGAGGCGTATTATTCTTGTGATATATTTTCTTGGATAAAAATAATAATAAATAATACAAAAAAGTGTGTTTTGTAGTTTTCTAAAGTATAATTTGATCGGATAATGTATTCACTTAGACATTCCATTTTACGAAATGGCGGAGGATCTGGTACTTTTATGTAAGAATGATGCAATGAATATAAAACTAATAATTAAGACGTAACTAAAAAAGTTGGCTTAACTTAGGTATTTGCTTATGTTAAAAGATTATTTGTTATTACAAAGCGTAGCAGAATAGCTGACCGAGAAGTCTCTAGTGTGTCGATTCATTTTTACTAAGACGGACCCTATATACACGCGCCCAGAAGTATTTTCAATACTAAAACTTTTACTATATATTCCCCTATTGTTTTATTTACCAGAATTAATTATACAGAATTATATTCAATCAAAACACAGAACAGAAAAAGGAAAATATATTTTATAAATAATACAATGAGATGTAAATCTCCTTTAACTGATCGAAAAGGCAGAGTCGAAGGTTACCAAAGATTTAAACGAAATATTCAAAATGTGGCACTGACATCAATTATCACCCACTCCATAAAGTAATGATTTATTTTAATGGAAGAAGTTAAACTGCTTTCTATTCCCCTGGATTTATACGGAAATGTTTTAATTGGCAATTCTGAAAGCTATTTTCTCGGGGTAACCCATTTCAAAGCGCAAGACTAAAAGATGTTAAATGTACAAATGCATTTTCTTGACTCTAATAGAGAATTATACAAGAAACAATTTAAACCACCACAATATAAAAACACCAAATTAGAAACGGATCGATTTTCACTCCTCCATATTACACTGCAGTAGAGGTCATTAGGTTTTTAAATGGAAGTTTTAACTGCAAAATACTTGCATTTTAAAATTAGACCAGATAGAGCTGATGGTATTTAAGTAGGTCGATGGTTCTCAACCCATCCGAAGCTATCAAACGTACTGCCAACTAAAGTTCTTCATTAAACTTGAAATAATCAGTGATGTCCACAATTTACTGGACTGTTTTTTTGTAGCCCGACATATTTTCTGTTTTGTCTTTGTCACGCAACAGAACGTAAAATGAATCAAGTTCATAGTAAAACCAATTAAAACCCATTTAATTCTAGTAGACCGTTAGCAATCAGGGTTATATTTTTCTAAATTTAAGAAATTATACACATATGAGATATTCTTCTTCTTCTTCTGCAGCTGTTACTCCTTTCCTAGAGTCTTATAAAATACAAACATTTTAAAATAAAATTTATATGTCACCTAATCTACGTAAAGTTTGTTCAAACCTGAGAGATACGCTGCACAATGCAGTTTCCATATTCTGTCACTATTCGTATTTTTGTGTGCTTAATGAAAAGCTTTAGTAATATTTTGCTTTAATATCATAATAAAATATAATTTATATACGATAAGGCAGTTCACACGCTTCTGGCGATCACCATGTTTTGTGGGCAGAACGTTTATATAAAATAAGGCAGTTCACACACCTCTGGCGATCACCATGTTTTGCAGACATAGCTTAATTTTAATACAAAATATTCTACGGTGTCATTTTAAATATGTTTCAAATTTGAAATAAAAATTTTAAAAATCGAAGTTATCGCGTCCAAAGGTATTCGTAGTAGCCAACGTTCGACTGCAACTTCTTTTCATTTCCTAATTGTCTTATTGGAAATATCTCAATAACATCGTAAAGTAATATTGAACACCTAATCTACGTAAAGTTCGTTAGAACCTGAAATACACTCTACATTATTGCAGTTTCGATCTTAGACATGTTCACATTTCTGTGTGCTTAAAGCCTCTTGTTCTAAAATTGTTATAAAATATAGTATATATAGAATATGACGTTTTACACGCCTCTGACGATCACCTTGAATGAAGAATATGGCATAAATTCAATGGGGAATACTTTACTGTGTTATTGTACATATGTTCCGAAGAAAAAAAATGTTGAGCCATTATGAAAAACATACCAGTTCTCCCTCCCTCTAACTTTGGATCCGCCTATTCCCTCCATCCCGAAATGAATCCCTAAATCTACCCTTGAAGCCCACACACAAACACACGCATAGATAGATTAAACCTTTTGTTACACGACTATTACTGTTTTCGAGATTTCTAAACTTTAAAGGGTTATGGTTCTAAAACCAGCCATAGTGCCCATTGTAACTTGAGCAGAATGACAATAACTACAACATGTCAAAATTTTAGCAAATTCCAAATCAATTTTCCATTGATTTTGTGCGGGGTCCTTTGTTTTCATTTTTCAAATCATATTTTGAAAATGGACATCACCATATTGAGCACTGTGGTTAACGGTCTGCAGAATTTGAGGTGTACCTCAGGGTTCCTCAGTAGGTCCATTATTCTTCAATATTTTCATTGGTGATTTCAGTTGAATTGGGTGTGAATTGTCTCATATACGCAGATGATACGAAGTAATCAAAGAAAGTAAATGAGTTAATAATTGTGCAGCATTACATCAATGAATGTGTAACTTAATTTTACTCATAGACATCAATTGTTCAAAATTAATTATAGTTTAAAAGATTCAATATTTACGCACGTCCAATGTCCATCAATATTCCATTAGGTTGTTGTAATATTTGACAGTAAACTAACCTTTAATTGACATATAAGCACCAATGAAGGTTTTAGAACACTGGGATTTATAATCGGTGGTCTAATGATTTTAACAACATTAACACACCGAAACCATTATATCAGTCTTTTGTTGGATCCAAATTGAAATATTCGCCAATTATTTCGTATCATCATTATAACATACATATACAAAACAGAAGGAATTCAGAGGCGTTTCTTAAAAAATAAGTCACAAGGAAGATGGTGTCTATCCTGCTACTGGTTTTCCTCAGACTGTGCTTTTTAACAAATCTTCGCTTTCGAATCTGGAGAACTATGTCAGAACTAATATTTCTTTTTAAAGTAATTCATAATATAATTTATTGTGATGGTAACAAGAGATGGGTATTTTTTAGTTGACTAATCAATCATGAATAATGACTAATGAATCATATATTAGTAATGACTAATGACTAACTTGACAGACGAAAAAAAAATGGCATTTCGATAACATGTGACACATGCCCAGTTTGACCTCGATCAGTTAAAAAATAAAAAAATGACGGCCGGAAAGTAATCAATCCCGTTAGCACCTGGTATAGGTTTTGAAAGAGGAGAGCTATAAGACCCTGATATTGAAAAAGTTAAAATGAAGAAGTTGTAAAAATTACAGCTATTGAAAAGTTGGAAAATTTAGCACATACGATTTCCTACTTCGACTTTTTTGCGAAGTTCGTGAAAATAATAAAAAAACTGTTATTATTATAAAAAAAATCGGAAAAAATCTAAATGCATTGTACCGTCGTGCGCAAAAGAAAATGGGACAAGTCTTATAACGTATTTTTGCTAAAATCTAGTTGTATACATCAAACTTTAATTTTTATGACATTGTCAGTTATTTGTCAAAATTCACTGCAAGTGTGCAAATAGAGACAGATAGAAAAAAATAGTTGTCCTGTTTTTTTCTGCTCACGATAGTATTAAAGTTAGAAATAATATGACAATAATAATAATAATAATAATAATAATAATAATAATAATAATAATAATAATAATAATAATAATATTTATCTATAACCAATTAAAATACAATAATATAATGATATTAATAATTTAGTTACAATAAATAAATATTCGGAAAATCCACAAGGAAAATTCAGCGCGTGGGTAATTATTTACTGTAGGACATATGTTATAAAAATAAACCGCTGCCCAAGGAATCACTACTTTCACATCCAGATTTTCTATCCAAGTCACTCACAACGAAAAAATTTTGTATGTGGAAATCATTATTTATGGAACTTTAATAATATAATATTTGAAATCCTCTACCCCAAAAACCCATAAAATGATACCCCATATCGGTAGTGGGGTGGGGGTGGTGATAGGGGGTGGTAGTGTGGTGGATGAAGTAAAAAAATATTTTGAGGTTTCTGGTTCTTGTATAAGTATATATACTAAATGTATGTATATACTAAATACCAATTTTATGGACTCTTACCTGCTTGATTTACCTATTTACCCCGAATTTACCCCCATTTACCCTTTCAAACCTTCGATGGAACAAGATGAAAATATAATCTAGTTCTAGATCTCGTTAAAGTACATATGTGTACCAAATTTCAAGTCAATATCTCAAACGGTTCCAGAGAGACAGACCGACCGACCGACAGACAGACAGAATTTTTTTTCGCTCAAGCTTAAAATCTCGACGTTTCATGGCATTCTAAGCCTACTTGAACAATAAAAATTTTTTAAAATTTTTTTGTCGTTACTTCCACGGGATGTGGAAGTAATAATAAATACAATTTTATACATTTCGTACCTTAAGAAAGGAGTGAATTAATTTATATACAGTTTGTATATAGTTAGAATTTTTTGTAGAGATGTTCAGTAGGCAGGTAGGTAGGTACATTTTTATTAACTATGAACGAATACATTGTCTTAGAAACTAACTTACTATCTTAGTTTATTAACATATTTGAGTTTTTGATTCTGTTTGACAGTTTGGAATGAAGTATTTATTTTTCGTCTATATAACAATCTAACATGAAGTTTTTTATATGTAACTGTTTTTTATATCAATCATACTGTTAATGTCTTTCCTTATCTGTTGCTTTATTCACAACTTAATTTCTAACTTAAAATGTTTACAATTAGATATGTGCTTTATTTCCATTGAGAGAGTGTTAACTAGTTTTGTGGAGAGATACCTGTGACTTCTCTGTCCAATAGTTTTTAAAATTCTGGGTAATTCTAATGCACCTTCCTTGTATCTTGTGTTGTGATATGTTTATTTTTGAAACAGTGTAACAGTAGAGCTTGGCAAGTATTCCTGTTCCATTGATTAGTTGATCTGATGAATAAGTTCTACATTTGTTAAATATGATTTTTAATATCCATTTTTGCATATCTTCAAGTTTTTTGAAATAATTATTGGTTATGCACTAATGCATAATATACTGATACTAACTGTTTTTTATCTAAAAAAGTTTTTAATAGTTTTGTTTTTGGTAGCACGCACCTCAGTTGTTTAATTTGTCGGTGTGAGCATCCCATCTTATATGACAGTCCAGTATTGTCCCTAAATATCTGAATGACAGAACTACAACTAAAATCTCTCGTAAAGTTTTAATTTTAATCTTATGAATAGTTCCATCTAGAGCTGTTTTCTTTTTAAACGCCAAAACTAAAAATTGGAAAACCAATCGATTTGCCCGTCTCCCCACACAGACGAATAGGTCATTAGGTTTGTGAAAGACGTGTGATAATTCACACATCTCTGAGACACGAACGGTTCGATGCCGACAGCGTAGGAGAAAAGCACGGTTACATTTCTTGCATACATCAATCACCTCGCCCTACCCGACAGTGTTATTGCCGGAGGAGAACATCGGTGACGGGAGCAGAGGCGGTTCTTGAACTTCCACTAGACGGTAAAATATAACGATATACAATTTGTACTCATCTCGTTAATGCATGCATAAAAGTTGTTAATATACATTAGTACTGTCTATAGAATGAAAATTGTCTGTACTACTACAATGAAATAATTTCTTTTAAATAGTTAGACGTATGCATTAGAGGAGAAATTGTGATATTGCGTTAACTTAGGAAATCGTTTTACAGTATTTGACAAACAGATAAAATAAAATAATTTATAAATTAATAAACATGAATATCTCCCTATAGCCGTTAACGACGTCTTCATATTTAAGAAGGGCAATGGAGGATTAGGACATAAGGTATACAGGAAACCGACGCACACCGACAGAGACCTTACACGCTAACTCTCACCACCACTCAGCACAAAAACAGGTTGTCGTTAACACACTAGTACACAGATCAGTGCTACCCTGTTTTTAAAATAATTAAATAATGCTCACAAGGGAGTACAGTATTGTACTTTATATTTTTGGCTAGTTAGTTCCTCAGTGGGAGCGTGGGTAAGTAAAAAAGACTGTATTTTCTTTATCCTCAAAAAAAATTATATACTATGAGAACAATTACATAAGATGACAAAAAGGGCGCCAAATGATTTTCTCTACTCAACATATGCCCTAGGGCCAAGTGGTAATAGTAACAATAGTAAAAAACCATTAACATTTCCTAAATACTGATAAAACCCGATATAAACGAGGCATGATGTGTGTTACATACAATAAAAATCAGTTTAGTACTTTATTGATTAATAAAATATGTGTAATCATCACTCCGAGTGCACTCAAAAATATCCGCTCTTGCAAGAGGTACAATAAATTACTAGAGTCTTGAATAGTTATATTACCGGGACACCAAATAATATATACATTAGATGGTTTCATGTAATACATGATAATTTGTCAATACCAAATCAACTTATATTAAATCAAATTATAGTTATTATTGATCGCTCAAAACTACGTTAATACTATTATACGCCGAACAACACAACAACAAACTGGCGTATAAACACTCAAGTACTTCTTATGGCAAATAACAAAAACAACGAATAAAAGTAATAATTTTTCCACTAGATGGTACTTAATACTTGTGTCCACGACTCTCGCAGAAAAGTATAGGATTCTCTGCGTTGAAATTCAGACGACAACTTGATTTCAAATTACATAGATCGAGGTCCAATACTCGTCCTTAAATCCATGGTCCATTACAACCAAACTCTTACGTAACATCGACGTCAAACAAATTACATAGAGCGAAGTCCAATACTCCTCCTTAAATCTATGGTCCAGTACATCCAAAGTCTTACGTAACTTCGACGTCAGTACGTCACAACAATAACAAAATGGGTAAAAGAGAAAAACGGAAACGTCTAAAAATACGAAACCTGAAATTAGTTTAGAGATCATTATTTAAGTCCTGAAAGGTATGAAAATAAATGCTTACTCCCACGTACGACAACCCTAACAAAATGGAAGTGTTCCAAGCACGTGCATCAGACGGCTATCCTAAAATCTACCAAGGCGGCGTCGTAAACCCTAAGATTCCATATATCCAAACACCAAACAATGGACGACGCGACGTCTCGATGTGCTAATGTGTGCAACTATCCGTATAAATACGCAAATTATCCACGATTATTTTCCCAAAAGCACGCGTTGCTGGCCACCTTTGTACTTCAACCACTCTTCACTGCTCTACATGCCGTTTCTCTCCTTAACCTTAAACGTGCTACCGCGAAACCTTAATTATATTGTTAACTACTTAATTCTTGGCCTCGTGAAATTAACCTATGACCTTCACAGCAGGTGTCTCCGATAGTCTAAACTGAATCTTTAAAAATCATAGAATCTAAATACATTAACACTTAATAAAAACTTTACGAAACCGTAACAGTAAAGCAAATTTGCGAGACAGAACATATCACATATCACTACAGAAAAGTGGATACAAACCGAAGGACACAGACAACGCAATAAAGAGACAAGATACAACCAGAACAAAAGGAGAAAATAAATACACGGTAACAGCTCATCTACATCTATACAATGATGTACGGATAGGATCGGAAGAGTTTTGAAGAAAAGGAACGTTGTACGTTACATACAATGTGATACAGAAGGTGGCGCAACATTTCCCTAAATACCAAGGTCCAGAAGAACTCGAAAAACCAGTATATAGGATTCCATGTTCCTGAGGACAAGTTTACATTGGAAAGACCAAACGAAATATAAACATCAGCCTAGCCATACAAAGAAGGGAAATTCTACAGAATCCCCAGTTGCCGAACACTTAGAAGAAACCGGCCATTTCATAAAATTTGACAAGATAAAGAAATGAGCCAATATAAAGAATTATTGGCCAAGATACAGAGAAGCCGTTGAAATAAATAAACATCCCAATAACTATAATCGTGACACCGGACCTCAGTTACCAATAACGTGGAAGTCAATGTCCCACATGAGCAATGATCTTGATAACCTTTGTAAATAGAGGAGTTCAGTCTAGCAGAGCTCGCTTCGCTTCAGAAGAAGACCACGACAATATGGTTAAAACGTCAAGCACCAAATCAATTCAACCCGGAAGAAGACCTGGAAACCAGCAGCCAGATAACCAACTCCGCGAAAGCTTTAGCACCAAAATTTCATAATGTCATGTTAAAAACTAAAGACAATAACTGCAGTCATATTTATTATCCGCCTCCCTAGTTTGTCAATTCACTGAATAAAATTTTCAGATTATTATAATTTTATCTTGATCATAAAAAGTTTAGTGTTTATTCAAAATTTTATCTCAAACGATTTCGAGGAATTTAATCAAACCATCCTCAGGGGCTCAACGTTAACGGCCCGAAGCTCCCTTAGAGAAAGACTTTATTAAGGTTTCCGTCATCATCTGATTTGCTGTTTGTCTTTCTAATTTTGAATACTCATTTCAAAAACACTTTTTTTTAATAGGCTTACAAATAAATACTAAAAAACCGCTGCCCAAGGAATCACCACTTCCACATCCAGATTTTCTATCCAAGTCTCTCACAACGAAAAAATGTTGTATGTGGAAATAATTGTTTATGGAACTTTAATAATATAATATTTGAAAACCCATAAAACAATACCCCACATCGGTAGTGGGGTGGGGGTAGTGATAGGGGGTAGTGGAGGGTAGATGAAGTAAAAAAATATGTTGAGGTTTTTGGTTCTTGTACATAGTACACACACTAAATCATAATTTTTCTCATCCCCTTTAATAATGGAGTGGGGGTGGTAATGGGGGTGGCTAATGCCAAAAAATTTTTTGAGATCTTAGCTTCTCTTGTATATACTAAATATCAATTTTATGGACTCTTACCTGCTTCATTTACCTATTTACCCCAATTTACCCCCCAAACCCTTTGACGGAAAATATAATCTAGTTCCAGATCTCGTTAAAATACAAACGTGTACCAAATTTCAAGTCAATATCTTGAACGGTTCCAGAGTAAACATGCGCACAAAAAAAGTTATAGATTGACCGACAGACAGACCGACAGACAGACAGACCTACAGACAGACAGAATTTTTTTTTCACTCAAACTTAAAATCTCATGACATTCTAAGCTTATTTGAACAACAAAAATTTTTAAAAATTTTTTTGTCGTTACTATACTTCCACTGGACGTGGAAGTAATTAACCGTTTTTTCCAACAAAATAAATTTTCAGTTATTTTCAATGTTGATAATTAAGAATAGTACATTGTGTATCTAGTAGTAAAAGCAATACTTTCCCGGACGACGCCTAGGCCTATGGCCCTTAATGTACTTAATATTATCACATTTTTTAAATGGATTGTATTTTTCCCATTTTTACTTCGCTCGTTTACCGAAGGAAAGTATTGTAATCGTGAAAAAATCATCCAGTTTTACGTTTAAGACTGTGCAAATTATGAAAATTAAGATCATTATGTTTCGTCAGTTTGTCCGTCCGTCCATCCATTCATCCGACCATCTGTCAGACTCTCCGTCCGTTAGTTTGATGGTAGTGTGTACGTCTGACTGACGAGGAAAAACCGCTGCCCAAGGAATCACTACTTCCACATCCAGATTCTCTATCCAAGTCACTCACAACGAAAAAACTTTGTGTGTGGAAATAATTGTTTATGGAACTTTAATAATATAATATTTGAAATCCTCTACACCAAAAACCCGTAAAACGATACCCCACATCGGTAGTGGGGT
The DNA here is from genome assembly GCA_936432065.2 of Rutpela maculata. Classification (NCBI taxonomy): domain Eukaryota; kingdom Metazoa; phylum Arthropoda; class Insecta; order Coleoptera; family Cerambycidae; genus Rutpela; species Rutpela maculata. The sequence goes on from OW386291.2 coordinate 102,684,109, forward strand.
GGGGGTGGTGATAGGGGGTGGTAGTGGGGGTGGATGAAGTAAAAAAATATTTTGGGGTTTCTGGTTCTTGTACATACACTAAATCACATTTTTTTTTCATCCCCTTTAGTAAGGGGGTGGGGGTTGGTAATGGGGGTGGCTAATGCCAATTTTTTTTTTTTGAGACCTTAGCTTCTCTTGTACATACTAAATACCAATTTTATGGACTCTTACCTGCTTGATTTACCCATTTACCCCAAATTTACCAGAATTTACCCCCCAACCCTTCGACGGAACAAGATGAAAATATAATCTAGTTCTATATCTCGTTAAAGTACATATGTGTATCAAATTTCAAGTCAATATCTTAAACGGTTTCAGAGTAAACGTGCGCACAAAAAAAAGTTACAGACAGACAGACAGACCGACAGACAGACAGACAGACAGAAATTTTTTTTCACTCAAACTTAAAATCTCGACGTTTTATGACATTTTAAGCCTATTTGAACAATAAAAATTTTAAAAATTTTTTTTGTCGTTACTATACTTCCACTGCACGTGGAAGTAAAATAATATTTGTTAGGTAGTTGATGCTATTGCTAAAGAAATGGGATATACTTTTAGTGAAAAATATACAGGGTAGACACTCTAAAAAAATAATTGATGAAAAAATATGAAGCAGGGCAATCATATCTGGTATGCAATTAACACAATTGTCAAGAGGGGAAACTGATATGCCTTTAGTGAAAAATATATAGAGTGGACACACTCCCAGTTTATAATGGGGAAAATTTACTATGAAAATTTTGTTCGCTGTGTAGAGTTCGAACCCACTTCAGTAGGTACGCTCAAAGTACAACATAGACGCACTAACTACTGAGCTACTGAGTAATAGAAATTCAACCAAGGTGCATAATTTACTGAATAATTATGTTTCCAAAATTTTTCATACCCTAAACCGAGCCCTAAACAAATTGTATCCTCATTTATATCAACTATTGCTTCTGTAATTTTCTTTTTTAAAAGTTTTAGGTGTCCCCATAAAAAATAATCAAGTGAAGTATAATCGGGGCAGCCTGCGGAACCAAACTGCCTAATTCATTTATTATCTTTTAATCACCTTAATGGTTTTGAGAATAAGCAAAACTTTTCATGAAGAATAACTTTTCTCTTAAAATGCGAACTAAGAAAGTTTACATGTAGTGAGGTCCATCCGGGAAGCGTTCTTGTAAAATATACTTCGTCACAGTGCAGACCACGCCCATGGTTAGCTCGAATTGGTCAATTGAAAATATACCCGGGGACGGGAGTTTTCAATAAAACGTACCCGGGTGTCTACTGCCTAGGTGTATCTCGATTCAATTGTGCATTTTGCTTTGTTTCTTTAAATACTTAATATTTCATTATGAAGATTTGTAGGAAATATAAAACTGCTTAAGATGAAGTTTTCATTTTAATCAAAATATAAAATGTATAAATTTAAAGGGTTAAATGGTGAATACTAAGTAGAAGCTGACAAAATGAATTCCCATCTAGTTTTCTTTTTTCTCTTAGATTCATTCACTTTATTCAAACTGTTATGATGGAAGACATAATTTTTGCGGTTTTGCATTTTCGTGAGATTAGGCCAAGTTTTCCTATCTATCCACTGTGTATTTGTGAGGTTAGAAAAATCGGTTATCAAGATTATACTTCGTCCGCACTAACACTCTCTGTCATGAAAAAGGATTTCATCCGAAAATTCGCATTGATTGTCGTTTCTTTTTGATGTCGTCGTACCTACTTGAAAAGTTAACAACACTGCAAAATGTATAAAATTATATTTAGTCTACAAGTCGGGTATAGATTACACGACGTCACTGTGGCCGTGTATAATTTACTTTTTCTGAAATCGATCGGCAATGTCTACATTTTCGGCGCGATTTCAGATCGAAAAATGCACAATTCCAGTATTTTAGTCCGTTGCTAATAAACTATCAGAAAACAGACCGGACAAGATCCGTTGCCAAGCAACGATCAACAAAACCGTACGCGAATGTTACTTTCCCGGCCTAGGCCAGGAAAGTAACATTCCCGTACGGTTTTTTATGTATATTTTAGACAGTAAATAAATACACGCGGACGAGCCAACTCACATTAAAATTGCATTTACTAGTAAGCAGATTGTAATGAAGAAATGTTATGCATTAATACAAATTCCTTAATTTATAATAATATTTATTGTGATTTCAGAAAAAATAGTATGTGTACTTCGGTGTGAAAGCACATTCCCGGACGTCGATGCTTCGACAATTCGCATTTTCGTCCGGGAATATATTGCTTTCACACCTAAATACACGATATACTATTAACACGGTTATATGCGTGACCTACACTGTAACAAGATATATTTTACAAAAATGCATCCGGGAACACACTGTATATAAATAATATGTATGTATTCTGAAACCTTCTATGTAGTTTTCGAGACACTGCACAGGCATATGTAAATGTGCAGCTGTGGCAGTCATTTTGAATCGATTATTTTGAATGATTTATCTTTTATCTTTAACATCAGCTACTCCGAAATACCTGACCGCCAATTTTAATGCAATTCCGATGTAATACAGTTTTTAAGAGTTTAACTCATTCTGCACTGTACGTAGCTATGAAAAAATATAATGGAAACAACGCCGAGCAATAATACCCTACTACTTTAAAGAAATTATGAGTAGTATTATAAATCGAAAACTAAGTTTTTAATTTAAATCACTATTGAATTTGCCAAACAAATATGCTGGTAATTTAAAAAAAAATGTTTGCAATTTTTTCTCACTTTACACTAGGCGCAGTGTTTTTACTTTTTTATTCACAAATTTTGAAAACAATTAGATCGTATAATTAAGATTTTGTTTGATCAGTACTTTGAAAATATTTTGATTAATTATTAAAGCAAATGCATACTTTTTAATTACATCATTCAAATGATACATGAAATTTCCCCTCAAATGTAAATTTATACCCCCGACCATTTTAAATTGCCAATTATGTAACAGAAAACTAGTTTGCAGTTATTTTGTCCAAAAAGCATATTCCGCGTGGCGCTCATATTTCTTGTCACTGGGTAAAACCGCCACTGGACAGAATTGACGGGCCGAACGTCGCTCGATACATCTGGGGTGTCACCTTGACAGCAGCGGCTATGCATCACTGGATCTGTATTCTGCCAGCACGATATTGGATAGGCAATAGTGCATGTAACGATATTACCTCGGCGCATCGACTATTACCATAATAATATATCGCTAAGTGTCGCACTAGTAGATGGAGGAATGATGAATGTAATTATTTCCATATTATATTAGCGGCTCTGTAATATCTACAATTGCAGATTAAGTTAGCCTTAACGATTCCAAGATTGTTAACTATAAATTGATAACAAATTTTGTATTTATAACGGCCAAAATGAATATAAAGATGCCTCCATTTCACAACAGATATACAGTGTGTTCCAGGATAGATGTAACATGAGGTGTAATGGACCAAAAATTTTGGAATTATAGAATGGTATTTGGGGATTGAGTCCTGCCTGTTGTAAAACTAAAGTATACCAAAAATGACTCGATTTGGTGTTCTACAGGGTGTTTTATAAGCAAAGTTGTAAAAATCACCACTAATAAAGTACCTTTATTTTTCAAAATATGAAAAAAATCCACTAAAAAAAGTTATTTAGAATGCAATTTTATACCTCTATACCAAATTTCAGGAATATAAAATTATTTTTTTGAAACTTCCCATTTTTTCAATAAATTAGTATTTTATTTTGAACCATTCAATTAAAACTGCATAGAAATTATTTTTTGTGAATTAATATTTAAAATTATGTAGAAGCTAAAAGTAGGCTATGAGAAAAGCAGTGGATACACATTTATCATTTATTATTGACATATCTGACAAATGTAGTCAATATTATCCTTAATTTGTTTCAAATTAACGAACCAAGCATAACAAATTAAGTGAAAATGGTACTCACAGTGCGTGAAAAAATTTATATTGTGCAATGCTACGGAATTGGCGGTGAAAACTCGCTAAGAGAAGTGGTAAGTCAATTTAATTTGAAATTTCCAAACACTGCTTTGTCACGTACTCAGGCTATGAGAATAATTAAAAAGTTTCTGGCTACTGGAAGCGTTCTTAACATGAAAAGAAAAATAAAAGCATATGATAAAGACAATGTTGGGGCTATTATAGCTCATGCCTCTGTTATAGAAAATCCTAGGATGCCACTAAGAGAGAGATCAGCTCTTATTAATATTAGCAAGTCTGAACTCCAAAGAATTTACAAGGCAAAGAAAATTAGGGCATATAAAGCAAATTATAAACATACGCTTGAAGAGGGAGATGACGGCCGTAGGTTCGATTTTTGTTTGACCATTGGAGAAAAAATCATAGAAGAGAGATTTTTTCATCATTTTATAATTTTCTCAGATGAATCCACATTCACAACCAGTGGTGTTGTTTCATCTCAGAATTGTCGGTTTTGGGCTTCTGAAAATCCAAATTTTATAATTCATTTTAGAAGACAATATTATATAAAAGTGAATGTGTGGTGTGCCGTTTCTTATCACGTTGGACTTATTGGATCTTATTTCATTGAGGGAAGGTTAAACCAGCACACTTATTTACAGCTTCTTGAAAGATTTTCTGAAAAACATTTAAATATTTTAAGAGATATGTCTTTAGTTCATTTTCAACATCATGGTTGCCCTGGCCACTCAACAGAAATGGTTAATCGATGGTTGAATTTAAATTTTGGGGAAAATTGGATTGCCAGGAATGGACCGATCAAGTAGCCGGCGAGATCCCCAGACCTATCAATATTGGATTTCTTTTTACGGGGTCGCCTCAAGCAGTTGGTTTACGCTGAATCACTTCCTAACGATGTAGCAGTATTGAAGCAGAGAATTACAAATGCCGTAAACTCCATACCGTTAGATCATATTCGATACAGTTTTAAGGACTTCAGGCGAAGGATCGAAATGTGTGTGGATGTGGGTGGTAGCTACGTCGAATAATAAAAAAATTGTAAACATTGTTTTGTATTAGTCAATAATTAATTTGTTTGTGAATCTGTTATGTTTTTGACATTTATTTCTTGTTATAATTTTTAAACCTCATTAATCTTCTGTTAGTAATTGTTTCTTGTTTTACAATTAGTTCGATTAACATTATACCTTCTTACATCTCGTATATTCAATTTTTTATTTACCAATAGCCTACTTTTTGAAATGATTAACATTTGCTCCTACACAACTTTAAATATGAATTCAACTCTTAATTCGCAAAAAAATGGGAAGTCTCAAAAAAATAATTTTATATTCCTGAAATTTAGTATAGTGGTATAAAATTGCATTCTAAATAACTTTTCTTAGTGGAATTTTTTCATATTTTGAAAAATAGAGATACTTTATTAGTGGTGATTTTTACAACTTTGCTTATGACACCAAATAAAACACCAAATCAAGTCATTTTTGGTATACTTTAGTTTTACAGTTACTCAATCCCCAAATACCATTCCAAAATGTTTGGTCCATTACACCTCTTGTTACATCTATCCTGGGACACACTGTATATGGAATGATAAGTTTAGGATAGATTGTAACAATACTATTTGAGTTAAAAATCTTGTAACACTTCTTGACATTGTGCAAAATGAGTCATAACGTACATATTGTTGTCATTATTACTTAATAGCTAGTATTAGTCAGAGTTCAAAAAGACAATTTAGAATAATCAAGTCAAATTGGTAGAATAGGGGAAACTAATTTTCACATAATTATATTTAGACTTATTTCTGCGACAAATAAAGAAGAAAAAAAACGCTGCCTAAGGAATCACTAGTTTCAGATCCAAATTGCCGGTGGGGGTCGCTGATGCCAAAACAAATTTTGAGGCCATTGGTTCTTGTCCATACACCTAATCACAATTACTAATGGGAGGGGGGTGATGGTAGCTGATGCCAAAAAAATTTTATGACCTTGGCTTCTCGTACATACACTAAATCTCAATTTTAAGGACTCTTACTCGTGCACACAAAAAACGTTAGACAGACGGAACGACCGACAGACAGACAGAATTTCTTTTTTGCTCAAACTTAAAATCTCGACGTTTCGTGACATTCTAAGCCTATTTGAACAAACAAAATTTCAATTTTTCCACAAATTGGAAGTAAAGAAAAATATGCCAATATATGTCAATAATAGTGCCTTTGTTCTCTTACAAAAAGTTTGCAAGTAATAGCAGTCGTAACAATACTGAAAAAATAAACAAAACACTACCAAGAATAATTTAACAGAGACTTATAGAACGCAGAGTTTACAATTCTGGACTATAAACTGTCATATTATTATTACCTGTCAGATTGAAATGCCAGCTAAATTGGTTACCTATTTATTTAAAATTTATCGAGTTCAAGATGTTTTGCTTGCAACAAAAATAACGTATACTTGAATGATAATAACAGTTATTTCCATTATAGCTAAAATTTTTGAGCTTGTATTTAAGGTTAATCTGATACGGTATTTTGAAAAAATAATATTTTAAATAATCATCAATATGATACATGTCTGGTAAATCTATCTATCGTCACAGCTCTATGGAAGGCTTACGAATATACAGTATTGGCAAGCGTTTGATTAGGTACGGCAATAAGAGCAAGCAAGAGCGAAGCAACCAGGCTATTCTTTTTTATCGTATAACACATCCTACTCGTGCCACCTGCTTTCCGCACCACATGTGCGTGTTCAGCTCTGTCTGCGGAATTTCAATTTGTTTCCATCTTGCATCCTTCATTTCTCGTTTCGCCTAGTAAGCAAAAGTTTGATTTGTTTTTATTTAGTAGCTACTCAAAATGTCAGTTTATACGCCTGCTGAAAAGGTTCAGATACTTAAATGGTCAATGATGTACATATGATTTTCTTGATGCGCGTGTCACTATTTGCCCCTCTTCTAGAGCACTGGTAGATGCCTTTATTGTGGGCGGTCGGTTAAGTCGTTGAAACTATGCAATACCTAATCCAGGACTTTCCGATACTGTATATTGGAGCTATTTTAGAAACAATAAATTTGTAATGGCAAATTTTATGATTTCTTCACTGCTTTTGACACAGTAAAACATGATAAGTTAATGAATAGATTAACATATTATGAAAATAAAATATAAAAAGCCTTCTTAATCCCCTCAAGTCTTATCTTATTGCCTTTATATTCCCTGAAAATTTGAAAAGGTGAGAACATCGGTGTCTGCAGAAATGCAGCGTATAATTTCGAGCAATTGGTATGACTGCTAACATTATTTACACAGATATAACGATATTCATCTTATGTTCATTCCACATTCCTTTCTGTGTGGCTTTCCTAACTTAACTTTAATTTTCAAGCTGATAACAATGAAATCACGAGAGTAATAGGCTAATCAAAAACCCACTTTAAAGCATTCATTGGTGTCTTTGATCGTGTATCTTCTTAGTCACTCTCTAAAAAAAATTTAAGGGTTAAGTGGAAGAGCGCATTACAAGCGAACTTCGTCCTAAATAAAGACCTGTTATTATTATTATTATTATTATTATTTTTGCTAAAAACCAGTCACCCTTCTCTGTGGCTCCGACCCTCACAGAGGGGAGCTGGTAGTACCGGCAGCCACTCCTCACACCCGTGGGGTAAGTGACTACTGGGTCCGGGAATCGTGTGCCCTGAGCAGACGTAATGAACCGAGAATGACGGCCTTCTGCATTCTGCCGGCTAAGACCTCTGCCGAATTTCGGCATGCCGGTATGATCTTAAGTTCCGAAAGCAGTGTGTGTCTCGTTCCACCGAAGGCTCCTATAATCAGTACCACTATCTTAACAGTATGGTCTGGATACAGTCTGCGGAGTTCGAAGAGCAAATCTCGATATTTTGTCTGTTTTTCCTCCTCCTTCAAGACAATGTTGTTCTCCGCGGGAGTCGAGAACTCCACGACAAACATTGTCTTGAGTTGGTGGTCGAGGAGGACTACGTCAGGCGTATTTGCCTGACTGTGGGAAAAGAGTAGTTCCAATAAATTAGACACTTCTCATTTTCCACAACGGACTCAATATCCCCCGGAGCGTAAGGCAGCACTGGTGTTTCGTCTATCCCATACGAGTGCCTTAGATAGTAATAAAGCAGCCGTAATGCTCCGTCGTGCCTTTGGATATAGGCCGAGACTGCATATGTCGGGCAAGCCGACAGCAAGTGCATAAGAGTCTCTGGCGCCCTGTGGCAGGCCCTGCAGCTGACATCAGGGACCTCTATACCCATGACACGATTACGATAGACGAGGGTGTTGAATACACCATCCTGGCAAGCCATTATGAATCCCTCGGTCTCAGACTTCAGCCCGGCTGACCCTAAGAAGGCAAAGTTCAGCCTTTCGGATAAGCCAAGGTTTTCTATATTTTTGTAGAAAACTCAATGCATTGGCTTATCCGTGTGAAGCTGCAGAAAGATGTTGTGTTCTGCAGCTTTGATTTGGGCTTTTCGTCGAGCAGGTTCCAACTCGGTGACAGAGTCGCGATTTACCCACTCGACGTCGAAGGAGAGACCAAGTTCATCGGCTGCTCTCTGTGCTGCCTTAAACAAAAAGGCTCCTACCCCTGCATTTTCATGGTCCCGGACCATGCAGAGGAGGGGATCCGAACTCCTCATGACCTTACGGGCTCCATCCAGAACCATCCTATTATGGAGACTCTCCAAACTCAAGAGTCCACGGCCTCCCCGATGTCGTGGGAGGTATAGCCGTGGAATGGACGATTTAGGATGCAAACTCCTATTGAGATGCATCTTCTTGCGGGTTCCTACGTCGAGTTGACGCAACTCTTCTTGAGTCCATTTCACTACTCCAAAGGAGTAGAGAAGGATCGGAACGGCAAGCATGTTGGTAGCAGACACCTTGTTCTTCCCCGACAGTTCTGAAGACCAGATCTGTCGGAGTTGGTGCTGATACTTGCCGCGGAGAGCGTTTTTCACTACACTCACTTCTTGGGTGGAGCGTTGCTTGACACCCAAGTAAGTGTACGACTCTCCGGCATCTAGATGGTGTAAGATGCTTCCGTCCACGAGCTGCGCGTCCTCTCCGTAGTCCCCGCATCGTCCTCTCTTGAGATGGACCAGTGCACATGTGTCCAACCCGAACTCCATACCGACAGCCTGTGTGTACTCCTGTACCACCCTGAGGGACTGGTGTAGGTCCCTCTCTCCGGAGGCATAAAGTTTAAGGTCATCTATGTAAAATAGATGGGTGACCTTATGCCTCCTATCGCCGGGGGTACCGCAGTTGTATCCACGGGTTTTCCGGAGCGAAACGGATAATGGCAGTAGTGAGATGCAAAACAGAAGGGAGCTGGGGGAGTCTCCCTGAAATACTCTTCTTCTGAATGTTACCGACTCCGTCTGGACTCTATCGTTACCCGATGTAATGGTAAAGCGAGTCCTCCAGAGCGGCATCAGTTCTTCGATGCATCTCACTACGGGACCGGGTACCGCAAGACATCGGAGCAAGTGAACAATAAGCTCATGCGATGTCATAGCAAATGCCTTGCGGTAGTCGATCCAGGCCATAGAGAGGTTCTGCTTAAACTGCACTGAGTCCTGCGTGACACATCTGTCAATCAACGGGTTCTCCTTGCAGCCAGCGACACCTCTTTTCGACCCTCGTTGCTCATATATCCGTTCGTAAACCGGTTCAACTGCATGGAGCACTCGCATGTACAAGATGCGCGTAAACACCTTGTAACATGCGTTTAAACAGGTTATCGGTCCGTAGTTCTTTGGGTCGGACAAATCTCCGTTCTTGGGGATTAGCACTGTCCGCCCTTCAACCACCCGAGAAGGAATTTGCTGCTCCCCATTTAGCCAGGCATTAAAAATTCTGGCCAAATGGTGGTGGGTGCACGATAGAGTTCTTCGAATCTCTTCTGGGGTTATTGGTTGGCACACTTCCTGTGGTTGTTGAAACTTTTGACAAAAGGTTTCAGTGTACAATGGTTGGAGAGTTTCGGTTGAGTGGAGGCTTCTCCTCGTAAAGCGATTTCCAGAAGTTTTCCACCTGATCTACAGTCGGCGGATTTTCTGCAACACGTGGAGGCGGTTTGAAAAGGCGTGAGGGCTTTTGGCGGAAGAGTTTATTTTCCGCCAACCCCCTCGCCCGCCTCACTAGTGATTTTTTACAAACCACTAGCATCCGTATCCTGTCGAAACAGTGCTGTTTGTTGGTTCGCAGCACTGCCTCATTGAGTGTGTGATGGACGCGTCTTAAGTTAGCGGCTATTCGACGCACTTGGCCGCCATATAATCCATCACAGATTGGATACGGGATGCGTGTTGCCTCGCCGACCGGATCTTGGCTTCCATCTTTTGTATGCGCCGCTCCGCCCTCTCCTGTGGGGAGGCAGTATTACGCCTCTCCAACCGAGAGAAGCGTTGAGCAGCGGCATACACGGCACAGTTTATATGCCAGATGTCAGCCCGTTCTGGTAGCGCTTCACGAAGTTCTTCATCCACTCTGGCCAGATCTTGTGGTCTGGGGGCTTTTATGTGGTGCAGCCCCTGTCTGGTACTGAGGCCCTCTGGTACTGGTGGAACGGCAGGGACTGCATCTTCAACCGGTTCATTCGGCCACCTCATTCACCGGATGAGAAGCAGCTCTCACGTAGCCCCTGCGACGAAGGTGGGATATATAATCACGCAGGTTTTGTGGCGTGAAGGCGTTATGCTCTGGGTGCCTTGCACACCACAGAGCATGCATTCGCCCCATGTACCCCCTTCGTGCGGGCTCACTGCTTTCGTAGCACTGCATCAGGCCGTCTCTCAGTTCATCTGTCCACTCAAAGCGTCCTTGTTCATCGCGGTCGTCAACATTGGGCTGTCGATCTTGTTTGGCCCCACCACCTTGCCCTTGACCCCTATCCGCACGGGGTCGATCGTGGGGGCCCTGTCTTCGGCCAATTGGAACCGGAGTTTTGGGCTTGTGGGTGGTTAGCCCAGCAAGCCCACGACCGACACCAGAGGGGAAAACGCTTTCCCCTCCCGGATGCGCTAGGGCCGGTTCGGTTTTGCATCCCCAGCTGGAGTAACTTTTTCAGTTGGTTGCATTCACGTCAGGAAAAGAATTCACTTTATCCTATGGTGAAGAATTTTCGAACCAGATAACAGATCTGTGAAATAGTTGCTTTTTGCATAATTTTACTAATATGTTGAGGTAGATGTAACATTTAAAGTAATTTGGCAGCCTCGTTGAAACTACTCCTTCCACTGAGACGACTAATGGGATTATAGTGATATTTTTTAACTTCCAGTTGGTCTTAAGTTCGATGGACAGATTTTGATACTTATCAATCTTTTGATATTCCGTCTGTATTAGATTACTAGTGAGAGGTACCGCTATGTCGATGATGTAACCTTTCTTCTGCTCTTTATCGATAAGAACAATGTCAGGTCTATTAAAATCTACGTTTTTATCCATCCTTATAGACCTGTCCCAGTATAATACGGACGATTCGTTTTCAAGCACAGGGTTGGGTGTGTACCTGTAGTAGGAGACTGCATTTTGAATTAATTTTTGTTTTAAGGCGAGCTGCTGGTGAATGATTTTGGCGACTTGATTGTGACGTGCTAGGTAGGCGCTATTGGATAGAAGAGTACATCCCGCGGTCACGTGCTCTATGGTTTCACCTGGTTTTTGGCATTTCCTGCAGATATCGCTCACATTGAGGTGTAGAATGTGCTTCTCGTAATTACGGGTTTTTACCACTTTGTCTTGAATGGCTTGGGAGAATTAAAGATACGTCCCATCCAACTTTAACTGGTCTGCTGCTTTCGTTAATTTGAAAATCCAGTGATTTCCGTGTGGCTATCAGCCCTATCCCGCATTCTAAGTGTAAGTTAAATGTCAAGCAAAGGCTTTCCATATTATTATGTAATTGATATTGAATATACCTTCAAAAATTCGACAAATATGTTATTTTTACTTTATTTGGAGTATCGTCAGAAAACCGAAAGATAAAAAATGATCCAGCATCTTTACTATTTTTAAAATACTAATTTAGTCCAATCAATGAATGCCCAAAAAGGGATTGTAGAGAACATTTTGAAGGGGAGAATTTTTCTCTTCAGGGATGTGTTGGAGGTAGTCAGGAGGTAAACAAACTAAAAGTCCCCGCCCCTAGCCCTGCCGCTTCAGGGGGGGAGGGGGGTGGAAAGGTTCCTTTTTTATATTCTTCGCTTATAACTCGGAAACGATGCGTCGTATGGGAAAAGGTAATCTGTGCAAAATTAAACGTAATTAAATTTCCCACAGGAATGTTTATATTCATTTTCTTCCTATGTGTTATATTTTACGAGATATTCGCCAACGAAAATCGATAATTAATAAAAAAAAATCAATTGTGTACCTTGAATATTTCTATCAAAGCGGTTTACCGTGGTCTGCTAATAAATCACAGTCACAAAACAATCTTTATTTTACAACACTTGACGTATTTACTAACGTAATGTTTTGTCGAAGTCTAGACATTTCCTTAAATATACAGTGTGACTCACTTAAAATGAAGATACACTTATAACTTTTTCATTTTGTTTCCGATTTGAATCAAATTTTACTTAAGTATAGAACAAATTAGGATCTACTAATGACCAGAAAATCATTCACCTGCTATAAAGGCAAAGCCACCTGCGGTACCAAAATATGCTGAAAAAAATAAAACATTTTGAATGTTAGAAATTCTAAAAAATGCATCCAATCGGCACCACAAACGTACATACACCAAAATTTGATTTGGTTATTGATGGGGGATATTTCACACATAAGCTCATCTGGCAAAGGGGGTCCTCAGCTTCCGCAATTTGTGGTGGCTACGTAAAATTCATCGTTCGTAAGATTAAAAATCAATATGATTTTTAATCTTTTTCCTCATATTTTGGTACCGCAGGTAGCTTTGCCTTTATAGCAGGTGAATGATTTTCTGATCATAAGTAGATCCTAATTTGTTCTATACTTGAGTAAAATTTGATTCAAATAGGATACAAAATGAAAAAGTTATAAGGGTATCTTCATTTTAAGTGAGTCACACTGTATGTTTAAGGAAATGTCTAGACTTCGACAAAATATTACGTTAGTAAATACGTCGAGTGTTGTAAAATAAAGATTGTTTTGTGACTGTGATTTATTAGCAGACTACGGTAAACCGCTTTGATAGAGATATTCAAGGTACACAATTGATTTTTTTTTTATTAATTATCAATTTTCGCTGGAGGATATCTCGTAAAATATGACATAGGAAGAAAATGAATATAAACATTCTTGTGGGAAATTTAATTACGTTTAATTTTGCATAGATTACCTTTTTTCGTACGACGCATCGTTTCCGAGTTATAAGCGAAGAATCAAAAAAAGGAACCTTTCCACCCCCCTCTCCTACTGAAGCGGCGGGGCTAGGGGCGGGGACTTTTAGTATGTTTACCTCCTGACTACCCCCAACACATTCCTGAAGAGAAAAATTCTCCCCTCCAAAATGTTCTCTACAACTCTTTCATTGACTGGACTAATTTTTTAAAAACAAATATTGTGAAATATTACAACATGAAGTAGATGATAATGGCAAAATATACGTTTTTTCGGCCTCTTGAGGTTATGTTGTGGTGAAGACATTTATTGACTGGAATGGTAATTGAGGTTGAGATGAGCTCCTTGGAATGCTCCTTCGCCACTAAATTATGGAATGGTGATTGATTTACGTGTAGATATTTTCATAAATTCTTGGTCTGAAACATAATTAAGACGCCATCTCAACGGTATAAATCAATTTTTATATTAACATTATGAATAAACGATACAAATCAAGGACTGTTAAGCAAAGGCAAATAGAACTACTTTTAGTGATTTGATATAAAACGGTGACGGTAATGAACAATTAAGCCCATCCGCCATATCCGCTCAAATGAGGCTTTTTGCATTTGAGTTGGCTTTGACATTACGATTATACGTGAGTTGCGTTTTATTTCAAGTGGTATAATACAGAAATATTTGTTATAATGGGTGTACTCGAGGTTTAAGTGTAATTTATACAGTTTTTCAGTTTCATTACATGAAATATTTGTTAGTTTCATGATGGAAATAATGATTATCACGTTTTATAAACTCTCCGTTCATTGAACTTTTATTTTTTCTTAATTCAACTTATTGCATAGTTATTACGTACTCTGTTGTGAAAAACACAATACAGGGTGGTGGAAATATGAGTGTCTTCATTCATTAGGAGATAATACAAACCAAGGGAGGTACGTCCATCTGTCTAGGTCGAGGTCTAAGTTTATTTATACGTTCAGATTGTTACATCGCTAATTGCAGATCGTCTGATAAAAATATGCTGTTAGCGGAGATATGGTGAATTACAGAAAGGAAGATGCAATTATCCAAGACTACCTAAAACGCTTTAGGATAATTCAGAAATAGAGTTATAGTTATGGTCATACAGAGTGTCAGAGATCTCAATGCCTTAATTTTAATAGGAGATAATATAGACTAAAGGAAGTTAGAAAAGCTTAATACAAAACTTTGTATTTCTTAGCTCATTTTTAATTACGCTGCAATTCACAACAACGTAATCTGATAAATGCGAACAACTCGGACACATCCAAGTTCCGCGTTACTCCGAATTGTGAACGCCCATTAACAGCTGTAAGGCTTCATGAATGGGATGTCCACAGTAAATGCGATACAGGAGGTACTAGAAACGGCGAGAACCACGAAGAAAGGGGATCACCAAACGAGACCTTTTTGCATGCTGGTAACACTTGATGTTAAGAACGTCTTTAACTCGGTACTGTGGAGCGACATGTTGGAAGTACTGGAGCACGTATTCAGGATACCCCATACCTGCTACGTATACTCAGGGATTACCTGAATACACGGGTGTGACTGTACGACACCACCGAGGATCCCCGACAGAGAGCAGTAATCTCCGGGGCGGCATAGGGTTCGATTCCTCTGGAATATTACGTATTATGGAATTTCGAAAACGGAACTACCAGAAGGGTTGCAACTAGTTGGATACGCCGACTATATTGCTACAACCCTCGTGGTGCGATACGGCGAGCACGCCCAGAGGAAACTAGACCAGGTGATGTGAGGCGTGAACTGTTGGCTAGAGGACCACGGATTAAAGATAGAAGCAAACAAGACCGGAATGGTGATACTGATGAAGGGGAGAATTCATACAACATGTTGGTTGGTATGGAGGTGCTTCAAATTAAAAGAGCCATGAAGTACTTGAGAATGACAATCGCCACGAAGATGTTTTAATGGGATCAAATCCAGCGCATGGCTCCAACAACGACAGCAGACTAATGGCAAATGATCTGGTCCCAGTGCGAACAAGCGCAGACTACTAATGTCTACAACTCAATCTAACCAACAGTAGTACCAACCAACATAGCAGTAAATATTTTTATTTTATAACGATTACATAAATGTTGGTTACAGAGCTACCATAAAATTTATGTCATATTACCAGGTGATACAAATATACTTGAAACTCAAAAAGAGATATATCGAGAACCTTTACAAAGGGATTATAGAGCTTTTATAAAATGGTTTGATAATTATGTTGTAAGAACATTCTTAGAGGGTTCTATATCACCAAATTGCCGCAGAGAGGCAATTAGTTCATAATAGAACTTTAATAAAATATAAAAGAGAATTTTCCACCACAAAGAATAAAAATACGACTGTAATGAAGCATTCATAAATTCATGTTTCATTACTAAAGTTTAAGGATTTACACACGACACCAATGTGCACACGGCCCGCAAATCTACCCATCTCCCATCTAGAGGCACGGATTTGCACACGACACTAAACTATACGCAGTTCTACGTCACCAGTAAGTGAGGATTCTCGGATATAAAAGCCCGGCTATAAATCAACTAATTCAGAGCGGGCAATTCTGTCAATCTGTCTACAGCGTGCTGAGCTGGACATATAGAATAGAATGGAATAGAATAAGTTTTTATTTGTGCAAAAATGTATAGAAATTGTACAAAAATAAACAGTTAAGCCACAGAAACCTAGTAAAAGGTTTGTTCGTGACTCCTGTAATATTTACAATTTGTTGATAGGGCAGTAATAATATTACATATAAAAAGTTTCTAAAAAACAATAAAATAGTACTTACAACTAAAGTAAATCTAAATGAAATAACGCAAGGTACATTCTTACAATAAAATAATATAAAGTGTTAAGTTACTAATTTTACAAGTTTCTTAGATACAATTAAATAGTACTTTTTACTAAAGTAAAATTGAAAATAAAATTCTTACACTAAAATAATATAAGGTTTTAAATAATTTTCTAATTATACAAGTTAGGGTATTCTATAATGACAAAAATGTAGGACGCTAGATAAATATGTGATCAAGATTTATATTTGAATTTTTAATCCACATTTTAATTTTTTTACTGTATAAAATGATGCTGCCATTAAATAGTCTAAGTTCATTCGGTAGTATATTGTAAATTTTAGATAGGTAATACAGGAAATATTTTTGTGTTGTCGTTTTGTGTGAGATAGGAAGTATACATTTATGATTTTTTATGGCTCTGGTGTTATATTCATGTTCAAAACGGATTACGGAATTTTTATGCTTATAATAATATTTCAGTATATCAAATACATACAGTTCTCTTAAAGTGAAAACATTAAAATTCGAGAACAAGATTCTAGTTGGGTAACGCATTGGTTTCCTAAGGATGGTTTTAATAATTATTTTCTGACAGACAAATACTTTTTCTAGATTATTTTTATAAGTTCCACCCCAGGACAGAATGCCATATGTTAACAACGGCTGTACAAGAGCATAGTAACAATTCCTAATCAATTTATTACTAAGAATGCCGTTTAAACTTTTAAATATGAACATGCATTTTTTTAATCTTTTTGTTAAACAGTTAATGTGTTCATGCCATTTAAGAGACTGATCAATGATTACGCCAAGGTATTTGATGTTATTAGTTTGTTCAATATACGAGGGACAATTACATGCATTTCGGTTGCATATATCCTGGTGTAGAATTAATTGATTTAAATTGACTTTGTCACGAAGTGAAAAACATATAAATTTTGATTTTGATGTATTCAGTTTTAGCAAACTACTATTCAACCATATTGTTATAACTTGTAATATGTGTTCAGATTTTGAGCGAACATCCTCCCAAGAATCACCGCTAACGTGAATAACTGTATCGTCGGCATAAGCAAAAATACTCACACTATCCGTATCAGTATTATATATTATATTACAGCTTTGTGCATCTCCCGACGCAAACACGACGGAACGAATGAAATCTGACCCTGGGAATCCTTCAGCGTGTTGAGCTGGGACCCCTCGAGTCGTTAGTCATTCCCCGACGCCGTTTCGCCGCCAGAACCAGAGCGGATGAGCATGACCTGGAGACCTCCTACGGCGTGTTGAGCTGGGAAACTGCTTGAGTCGACGATATTCGCCCGACGCCCGATGTCACTCCAGTAGCAGCAACTAACGTCGCATCACATCGTTACACTATCTCTCTCTCTCTCTCTCTCTCTGATAATAGAAAATGTTGTGCTAAGAACCGTAAAAGATACGGATATATAACCTGTACCTGTATGTTATGTAACACTGCCCGTTTGAAGAAGTAAATAAATTGTTTATATTTTTATTGGGCTGTCTTATTAACTAATCTGGACCCTGATTAATCTCCAAATCAGCTATCCGACAACAAACCGTTACATAATTTGGCGCCCGAGCAGACTTCAACAAACCATTACATAACGCTCAACACGCTAAAGGATTCCCAGGGTCAGATTGCATTTGTTCCGTCGTGTTTGCGTCGGGAGATGCACAAAGCTGTAATATGTCCAGCTCAGCACGCTTTAGACAGATTGACGGAATTGCCCGCTCTGAATTAGTTGATTTGTGGCCGGGCTTTTATATCCGAGAATCCTCACTTACTGGTGACGTAGAACTGCGTATAGTTTAGTGTCGTGTGCAAATTCGTGTCTCTAGACGAGAGATGGGTAGATTTTCGGGCCGTGTGCACATTGGTGTCGTGTGTAAATCCTTAAACTTT
This sequence comes from Rutpela maculata, assembly GCA_936432065.2. Lineage (NCBI taxonomy): Eukaryota > Metazoa > Arthropoda > Insecta > Coleoptera > Cerambycidae > Rutpela > Rutpela maculata. The sequence goes on from OW386291.2 coordinate 102,702,251, forward strand.
AGTAATGAAACATGAATTTATGAATGCTTCATTACACGACAATTCAGCTGAATATTAATGCATTAATGCTAGTCGGGATTAATCAGTAATTGATCACAAACTACATGTTACACAAAGGGTACACAATATCCACAAGTGAAGAAGCAAAATACCAACTTCAGAAACTGGCCCGCTCACGTTGTCAGCTGTAGCGTCGTTGCCAAATTTAACATACAGGGTGGCCCATTAGCGTGAGGAAGTCCAGTATCTGGCTTATTATAAGAAATACGAAGAAATGTTTTGAATAAAAGTTATAGGGCTTGCTTTGTTCTTTATCTCCAAAATACTGTGAAATGCACAGAGTGTTCCTTTAAAGCAGGACAGCTTAAAGGTCGAATTTTTCAAATGACACACCCTATATATTTATACACCTCTGATTTCAGCGTAAAATTTTACGTACATTATTATTTTTTTTCAAAATGCTCCAGCGTTGCCAAGTTATTGTGAAAAATATGAAAATTCTCGGAAAAACAATGCGTCACAAATATCATCAAAAAAACTTTGTTAATGATAGTTAAGGGAAGACATTTAGTAAGTGCAAAGATTAGAGTTCGTTGAAATGTCCGAGAGAAGCGAAAGTTAATTTTTATGTACAGGGAATTTTATTATAGGGGCATCAACTTGCCAATCTTCAAACATCTAAAACTTCGTTTTTTCAAATGGAACATCCATTCCACCATTTTGTAGAACTATTTTATTCCTTCAAATTTGCTATCATGATATTAGTCCTTAAAATCAATATTTTTTGAGATATTTTCAATTCAATTGATAACTTAAAAATAATTTTCTCAAGTAAGCTATGACTTTTACATTTATAACAGTATAGTCGATAAGACAAATAGTTACTGTCACATAATTTCGTACCTGTGTAATTTTAGTGTTTAAAATAATGAATTTCTCTACAAAAGAATTGACAGAATGGTTTTTGTACTGGGAGTAAGTGATAAAAAACTGTTTACTTGCGACAAGGATTTATGGGCAAAGATATCCAGGTAGAAGATAATCCAGGAAAGAAGCTTTTGAAAATTTACTGCAGCGGTCTACTCCAACGGGAAATGTCGCATATGAAAAAACAGAAAGAACCAAGACTGCATTAACCGAAGAAAATGAAATGACTGTTCTGTTAAAAGTTACAGAAAATCCTCATATCTCGACTAGGGGAAATATCGAAACAAACTGATATAAGCCGGACTATCGTCCAAAGAATTTTAAATAAAAACAAATTCCATCCGTACCACATACAATTAATGCAGGAGTTATTAGATGATGATTTCGAAAAAAGGTAACATTTTGTGAATGGGCTCAACAACAAATTCTTTAAATAGGAATTTTTTTAATAATGTATTATTTGTGGATGAAGCGACATTCCATAAAAATGGGTTTGTCAATAGACATAATTTTCATTATAATGCAACCGAAAATCCACATTGTATACGGAGTACCAGTCAGACAAGGTGGTCATTAAACGTATGGGGTGGCATAATCGGAAATCATGTCATTGGGCCCTACTTTTTTAAAGGAAGACTTAGCGGTATAGGTAGAGGAGGGCCTTTGAAGTGGCCACCTCGCTCACCTGAGTTGACAAAAATGGATTTTTTATGTGGGACTATGTCAAAGATCAATTATACAAAACATCTCCAACTACAAAGAAGGATATGAAAGTTCGAATTAGGTAGGTAGGTATTCCAAAACATTAACATCAATGTATTAGGTCATGTTAATCGAGCTTTTGAAAAACACGTACATTATTGTCTAGAAGTAGCCGGTGGTCATTTTGAACATTTGTTATTGTAGCCGTTTTATGTGTTTTAAAAGCTGAAATTAGTAAATATCAAAGTCATAGCTTACCTGAGAAGCGACGCAATTATTTTTAAGTTATCAATTAAATTGAAAATACCTCGAAAAATGTAATTTTAAGGACTAATATCGTGACAGCAAATTTGAAGGAATAAAATAGTTCTACAAAATGGTGGAATAATATACTGGGTGTTCCATTTGAAAACACGAAATTTTAGACGTTTGTAGATTGGCAAGTTGATGCCCCATAATGAAATTCCCTGTACATAAAAATAAACTTTCGCTCATCTCAGACAGTTCAACTAACTCTTATCTTTGCACTTATTAAATGTTTTCCCTTAACTATTATTAACAAAGTTTTTTTGATGATATTTGTGACGCACTGTTTTTCCGAAAATGTTCATATTTTTCACAATAACTTGGCAACACTGCACCACCATTTAAAAAAAAAGTACTGTACGTAAAATTTTACGCTGAAATCAATGGTGTAAAAATATATAGGGTGTGTCAATTGATTGATTGATTGATTGATTTACCAGCGTGCGGTAGGCATTGCTGCCACTCCCAGGGTTATACAGCTGGGCCTGCTACGTCCACGCTGGGTTGGACTAAGGTCATGCTTTTTGCCAGCAGCGAGGGCTACATGGCGCATGGTAAAGGAATATGGGATGGGAGGTGTAGGTATTTATGAGATGCGTTACCGCATTGTGTCGTAAGGGAGCGTTTAAGCTCCCTTTTTTGTGTTTTTGGTTCTGGGCATCTGCATCTTCTGAATCTTCGTGTGAAATATGTGCTGTGTCTTGGTATGGAGTGTTTGTGCTCCTCTTTTTGTGTTTCTTCTTCTTCAAATCTTCTTTTGCTGGGTCTTCTGATTCCTCGGTTTCCGATGCTGGGTTGGATTTGGGTCATGCTTGTTGTCAGCAGCGAGAGCCACATGACGCATGTTTTTTTTCTCGCTTTTCTTTCCTAGTTTTTTTATGATCCTTTCGATTGTTATTTTCCGCGTGTAACATGGTCTCCCTATTTTTAGTTTGCTGCTGTTCAGTGTTAGCGCTTTCTTCTGCTGTCCTTTTTGTTTTAGCCTTCTTGATCCTTGCCCTTATCTCTCTGCTTACCAGGATATGGTCTATTTGTGTGATTGGACTTCCATTACTCCAGGTGTCAATGCAGGTTTGACTTTTGCTCCATGCATTTCTTATTGTTAAGTCAAACATGTGTGCTAGGTTTTTCAGCGCGTTTCCATTTTCGTTAGGCCATGTGTGGAGTATATGTGCATTGAAGTCTACTAATAGTATAATGGACATTTTTCTTGATTTTTCACATCGTTGATATGTGACGGTTTTCTATTTCTAATTGATAGCTTAGTGCTCCATATAGACAGTCCTCTCTTCGGTTATTACTGATTTCTTTCTCCTCTTTGCGGCCTGGCACGATTTCACTGCACTATATATACCATTATTTACTGCGTTAGAGGAGAAGCACTGTGTAAAGTTTTGGTTTGTATACCTAATTAAACACTTTCTAATGTTTCTTATCAATTACTGAAAATGTTCCGAGCTATGTATTATTTTACAAACACATCCACTTATACTTTGTGTTCGTTATTTAATGTTTATGTTCCTCTTCTTGTGTTTCTGTTTCTACAGATTTTCTTCTTCTCCTTCTGAGTTTTCTGATTCCTCGGTTTCTGGTTTTTGTTGGGTATATCGCTGCGATTTCTTTGTGGAGTTCATTTTTCCCACTCGCTTTCTTTCCCAGTATGTTTGGTCGCTTCTCAGTTTGTTCATGAGATCCTTTTTGTTGTTTTCCACGTGTAACCCGGTCTCCCCATTTTTAGTGTGAAATATAATGTAGAATTTTTCACTTAACAACGAGCGCAGTTTGACCTGAAAAACTTCACTTGATAATTTGCCTAAGAAAATATAAGAGAATATAACGACCATACTGTAAGAGGAATGCATTTGATTATTATGTGCGTTATGCTAATATGTACCACCCTGCAGAATTTTTCACTCAGCAACGGTTTTTGTCAACCTTTTTTCATTGTAATTAAAAAATATTTATTTGAAACCAAATACCTTAAAAAGAATTTTCGTCTGCACGACTATTTTTTATTTATTCTTTCAAATACAAATATTTACATCTTATTATTATTTTTATCTGAAATGAATATGACATTGCCTTTTTGTGTTCTAAATAGTGCTATTAGTTATTTCACTTAAGTGAATGACAGATCAGTGGTAACGGATTTATTTGGTTTGGCCGTAATTTATACCCTCGCCCGCTTAGGACCGCCTGACCCTAATTCTAAGAAATTTGGTACTTCTTGTTGAGAATATTCAAAAATTAGCCACTTGTTTTTGTTGACAAAACATACACAATCAGAGTTAGGTCTTAGCTATGATTTCATCCTGCTTCGTAGAACAAAATAAAGCAAAATAAAACTAATAACATTGAGCTCGATACACTCATGTATGACACATTTGTAATACATTAATATTATGTCTTTCTCGTGGAAGTGGTATGATTCAAGGATTGCTTTATCGGAATATAAAAACTAAACTGTTCCATTTTCTATATACTATAGGGTGTGTCATTAAAAAAATTCGGCCTTTAAGCTGTCCCGCATTAAAGGAACACCCTGTGTATTTCACAGTATTTTGAACAAAGCAAGCCCTATAACTTTTATTCGAAACATTTTTTCATGTTTCTTATAATAAGCCAGCATTTTGTTTATGTAGGGATAGACCAATCAGTATTTAAAATTTAGCCTCTCATATTCATATTATCGTGTGCTGGTTTAGCTAATGAAATAAGAACAATTACGCGTGCTCAGTTCTAAAATTAAATTTAGCTTAAGTGAAAATGTTGATTCTGAAATTTAATATTTGTTATTATGCAATAATTTTAGACCCGCTTCTAAGTTTATTGAAAATTGAAAATTAATAACCAGATATAAAATTACATTTAACTACAAATTTTCAACGCATTATTTATGCCACTGTCAATAAAAATTATAATTATCATTCATTTTCCTGTAAAATAATTATAAATGACCAGCGCAATAGCTTTTATGAGTTGTTTACTGCAAATATACTGTTCATTGCAAAACTGACATACATACTTTTGATTTACGTAGTGATACTTGAATACTCGTTATTTGTTTAAAATTAGATAAAGCTTGTTTATTATATTTAACAATGGCCTAAAAACAGATACAACAATATGGAAATATTTGTATCAAATGAGAGTTTGTTCTTTTCGCTGTGGATTTGAGATATATCTTTATTTGGATATAGTAATTTATCTCGTATTTTGATATTTTTTCCTTGCAGTGAAATCGTGCCAGGCGGCAATGAGGAGAAAGAAATCAGTAATAACCGAAGAGAGGACTGTCTATATGGAGCACTAAACCATCAGTTAGAAAAAGAAAACCGGCACACACTAACGCTATGAAAAATCAAAAAAAAATGTCCATTATACTATTAGGAGACTTCAATGCACATATACTCCACACATGGCCTAACGAAAATGGAAACGCGCTGAAAAACCTAGCACACATGTTTGACTTAACAATAAGAAATACATGAAGCAAAAGTCAAACCTGCATTGACACCTGGAGTAATGGAAGCTCAATCACACAAATAGACCATACCCTGGTAAGCACAGAGATAAGGGCAAGGATCAAGAAGGTTAAAGCAAAAAGGGACAGCAGAAGAAAGCGCTAACACTGAACAGCAGCAAACCAAAAATAGGGAGACCATGTTACACGTGGAAAACAACAAATCGAGAGGATAAAAAAAAACTAGGAAAGAAAAGCGAGGAAAAAACATGCGTCATGTGGCTCTCGCTGCTGACAACAAGCATGACCCAAATCCAACCCAGCATCGGAAACCGAGGAATCAGAAGACTCAGCAAAAGAAGATTTGAAAAAGCAGAAACACAAAAAGAGGAGCATAAACACTCCATATCAAGACACAGCACATATTTCACACGAAGATTCAGAAGAGGCAGATGCCCAGAACCAATAACACAAAAAAGGGAGCTTAAACGCTCCCTCACGACACAATGCGGTAACGCATCTCATAAATACCTACACCTCCCATCCCATATTCCTTTACCATGCGCCATGTGGCTCTCGCTGCTGGCAACAAGCATGACCTTAGTCCAACCCAGCGTGGACGTAGCAGGCCCAACTGTATAACCCTGGGAGTGGCAGCAATGCCTACCGTACGCTGATAAATCAATCAATCAACCAAAAATATTCTTGAGATCTCTGCGGTGGTCTTCTCGAAAACGGTTGGAACTATCAAGTTCTATCAAGCGTACCTTTTTTTACGTAGAAATGACTCCTGCATGAGATTTTTTAGTCAAAAGTGCCACTGCGTTTCGTAAAAGAAGAGAGAAATATTCATCATCAGATATAGATCATGAGGAGCCCTGCACGTGCTAGCGTGATGTGATACATAAATTATTGTTTCTTAACTTAAAAAATTTTTTCTTACCAAATTGGAAAAAGATCGGTCAAGAAGTAGTTGAGATATTGCAAAAAAAGAAAAAAAAATACAATTTTGACACTCTGTATCTTTTTCCACAGCGACAATTTACTAAAGCATGTTTGGTTATATCCTTATATTTTGGTCCAAAGAATCTACCCTTGAACTATGGCCTATTATTAATGGTCCACCCTGTATAATGTTTTTGTTATGTCATGCAACGACTTGACATCCTGAGCATATAAAATTCATAGGTGGCGTAGTACGCATTCCTAACATTGGCACCCTTATCTGGGTGGTTCGGAAATTGAAAATTTCCTCAGAAGTCGAGAAACACTGTTACGCGGAGAAGATATTTATATTGTACAAGAAGACGATTTGTTTATGTCCGGACATTCTAACCCGCTTCCAGTGTTAGAGGGTTCATATTTAACACACTTAAGAGAATTAGAATAATATAGTTTTAGAAAGGAAGTAAATTGTATGTAAAGTTCAATATAGTAGCATATTGTAAGGGAAAAATGAAAGAAAAATATTATTTTGAGTATTTAGCAGGAAACATTCACACACTCAATATCTAATATTTCACCAAAGTAGCACAGCGGGCTAAAGCATGCAAGTGGCAAAGATGTCTGGTCTGGTCACACTGTCTACCGTGTACTGGGTTCAATCCCCAACTCTGACCCTGGGAATGTCGGTGGGTAATGGATATTGTCTGCGTTCTTTCAGATATGTAATATCAGCAATACACTAGAATAATAATAATAATAATAATAATAATAATAATAATAATAATAATAATAATAATAATAATGTATGTGGGGAGTGGCTGCCGGTATTACCAGCTACCCTCTGTGAGGGTCGGAGCCACAGAGAAGGGTGACTGGTTTTTAGCTAGCTAAAATATAATAATAATAATAATAATAATAACAATAATAATAATAATAATAATAATAATAATAATAGGATGGTTCTGGATGGAGCCTGTAAGGTCATCAGGAGTTCGGATCCCCTCCTCTGCATGGTCCGAGACCATGAAAATGCAGGGGTAGGAGCCTTTCTGTTTAAGGCAGCACAGAGAGCAGCCGATGAACTTGGTCTCTCCTTCGACGTCGAGCGGGTAAATCGCGACTCTGTCACCGAGTTGGAACCTGCTCGGCGAAAAGCCCAAATTAAAGCTGCAGAACACAACAACTTTCTGCAGCTTCACACGGATAAGCCAATGCATGGAGTTTTCTATAAAAATATAGAAAACCTTGGCTTATCCGAAAGGCTGACCTTTGCCTTCTTAAGGTCAGCCGGGCTGAAGTCTGAGACCGAGGGATTCATAATGGCTTGCCAGGATGGTGTATTTAACACCCTCGTCTATCGTAGTCGTGTCATGGGTATAGAGGTCCCTGATGTCAGCTGCAGGGCCTGCCGCAGGGCGCCAGAGACTCTTATGCACTTGCTGTCGGCTTGCCCGACATATGCAGTCTCGGCCTATATCCAAAGGCACGACGGAGCATTACGAGTGCTTTACTATCATTTAAGGCACTCGTATGGGATAGACGAAACACCAGTGCTGCCTTACGCTACGGGGGATATTGAGTCCGTTGTGGGAAATGAGAAGTGTCTAATTTATTGGAACTACTCTTTTCCCACCGTCAGGCAAATACAAGCCAACAAGCCTGACGTAGTACTCCTCGACCATCAACTCAAGACAATGTTCGTCGTGGAGTTCTCGGCTCCCGCGGAGAACAACATTGTCTTGAAGGAGGAGGAAAAACGGACAAAATATCGAGATCTGCTCTTCGAACTCCGCAGACTGTATCCAGACCATACTGTTAAGATAGTGGTACTGATTATAGGAGCCCTCGGTGGAACGAGACACACACTGCTTTCGGAACTTAAGATCATACCGGCATGCCGAAACTCGGCAGAGGTCTTAGCCGGCAGAATGCAGAAGGCCGTCATTCTCGGTTCATTGCGTCTGCTCAGGGCACACGATTCCCGGACCCAGTAGTCACTCACCCCACGGGCGTGGGGAGTGGCTACCGGTACTACCAGCTCCCCTCTGTGAGTGTCGGAGCCACAGAGTTTAAAGGGTGACTGGCTTTTACAAAAAAAAAAAAAAAAAAAAAAAAAAAAAAAAAAAAAAAAAAAAAAAAAAAAAATAATAATAATAATAATAATAATAATAATAATAATAATAATAATAATAATAATAACACGAACATGTAAACACGAAGAAATGTAATAGAATAATAATAATAAAGCAGGAGGGGCTAACCGTCATCTTTCTAGCCTTTGGTGAGTAGCGCCACCACTTACTCCAGCTGGGGATGCAAAATCGAACCGGCAGCCCTAGGGCATCCGGGAGGGGAGAGCATCTTCCCCTCTGGTGTCGGTCGTGGGCTTGCTGGGCTAACCACCCACAAGCCCAAACCTCCGGTTCCTATTGGCCGAGGACAGGGCCCCCACGATCGACCCCGTTCGGATAGGGGTCAAAGGCAAGGTGGTGGGACCCAACAAGATCGACAGCCCATTGTTGACAACCGCGATGAACAAGGACGCTTTGAGTGGACAGATGAACTGAGGGACGACCTTATGCAGTGCTACGAAAGCAGTGAGCCCGCGCGAAGGGGATACATGGGGCGAATGCACGTTCTGTGGTGTGCAAGGCACCCAGAACACAACGCCTTCACGCCACAAAACCTGCGTGATTATGTGTCCCACCTTCGTCGCAGGGGCTACGTGAGAACTGCTCCTCAGCCGATGAATGAGGTGGCCGAAGGTCCACCGAATGAACCGGTTGAGGTTGCAGTCCCAGTCGTTCCACCAGTACCAGAGGGCCTCAGTACCAGAAGGGGGTTGCACAACATAAAACCCCCCGGGCCACAAGATCTGGCCAGAGTGGATGCGGAACTTCGTGCAGCGCTACCAGAAGAGGCTGACATCTGGCACATAAATTGTGCCGTGTATGCTGCCGCTCAACGCTTGTCTCAGGTGGAGAGGCGGAACAGTGCTTCTCCACAAGAGAGAGCGAGACGGCGCATACACAAGATGGAAGCCAAGATCCGGTCGGCGAGGCAACACGCATCCCGTATCCAATGTGTGATGGACTATATGGCGGCCAATAGGCCTTTCACGCCTAAAGTGCGGCGAGTAGCTGCTAACTTAAGACGCGTCCATCACACACTCAATGGGGCAGTGCTACAAACCACCAAACAGCACTGCCTCGACAGGATACGGATGCTAGTGTCTTGTAAGAAGTCACTAGTGAGGCGGGCGAGGGGGCTAGCGGAAAATCAACTTTTCCGCAAAAAGCCCTCGCGCCTTTTCGAACCGCCTCAGCGTGTTGCTGAAAATCCGCCGACTGCAGATCAGGTGGAAAACTTCTGGAAAACGTTGTACGAACAGAAGCTTCCACTCAACAGAGACTCTCCAGCCCTGGCACACTTTGAAACCTTTTGTCAAAGGTTTCAGCAACCACAACAGGTGTGCCAACCGATAACCCCAGAAGAGGTTCGAAGAGCTCTTGAGGGCTCTAAGAACTTTGCTGCTCCAGGTCCCGACGGGATCAATAACTTTTGGTGGAAAAAATTATCCAGTACCCACCACCATTTAGCCAGAATTTTCAATTCATGGCTAAATGGGGAGCAGCAAATTCCTTCTTGGGTTGTCGAGGGGCGAACAGTGCTGATCCCGAAGAACGGAGATTTGTCTAACCCAAAGAACTACCGGCCGATAACCTGTTTAAACGCATGTTACAAGGTGTTTACGCGCATCTTGTACATGCGAGTGCTCCACGCAGTTGAACCGGTTTACGAGCGGATATATGAGCAACGAGGGTCAAAGAGAGGTGTCGCTGGCTGTAAGGAGAACCTGCTGATTGACAGGTGTGTCACGCAGGACTCCATGCAGTATAAGCGTAACCTCTCCATGGCCTGGATCGACTACCGCAAGGCATTTGACATGACATCGCACGAGCTTATTGTACACTTGCTCCGATGTCTTGCGGTACCTGGTCCCGTAGTGAGATGCATCGAAGAACTGATGCCGCTCTGGAGGACTCGCTTTACCATTACATCGGGTAATGATAGAGTCCAGACGGAGTCGGTAACATTCAGAAGGGGAGTATTTCAGGGAGACTCCCTCAGCCCCCTTCTATTTTGCATCTCATTACTGCCATTATCCGTTTCGCTCCGGAAAACCCGTGGATACAACTGCGGTATCCCTGGCGATAGGAGGCATAAGGTCACCCATCTGTTTTATATGGATGACCTTAAACTTTATGCCTCCGGAGAGAGGGACCTACACCAGTCCCTCAGGGTGGTACAGGAGTACACGCAGGCTGTCGGCATGGAGTTCGGATTAGACAAATGTGCACTGGTCCATCTCAAGAGAGGACGATGCGGGAACTACGGAGAGGACGCGCAGCTCGTGGACGGAAGCATCTTACATCATCTAGATGCCGGAGAGTCGTACACTTACTTGGGTGTCCAGCAACGCTCCACCCAAGAAGTGAGTGTAGTGAAAAATGCTCTCCGCGGCAAGTATCAGCACCGACTCCGACAGATCTGGTCTTCAGAGCTGTCGGGGAAGAACAAGGTGTCTGCTACCAACATGCTTGCCGTTCCGATCCTTCTCTACTCCTTTGGAGTAGTGAAATGGACTCAAGAAGAGTTGCGTCAACTCGACGTAGGAACCCGCAAGAAGATGCATCTCAATAGGAGTTTGCATCCTAAATCGTCTGTTCCACGGCTATACCTCCCACGACATCGGGGAGGCCGTGGACTCTTGAGTTTGGAGAGTCTCCATAATAGGATGGTTCTGGATGGAGCCTGTAAGGTCATCATGAGTTCGGATCCCCTCCTCTGCATGGTCCGAGACCATGAAAATGCAGGGGTAGGAGCCTTTCTGTTTAAGGCAGCACAGAGAGCAGCCGATGAACTTGGTCTCTCCTTCGACGTCGAGCGGGTAAATCGCGACTCTGTCACCGAGTTGGAACCTGCTCGGCGAAAAGCCCAAATTAAAGCTGCAGCTTCACACGGATAAGCCAATGCATGGAGTTTTCTATAAAAATATAGAAAACCTTGGCTTATCCGAAAGGCTGACCTTTGCCTTCTTAAGGTCAGCCGGGCTGAAGTCTGAGACCGAGGGATTCATAATGGCTTGCCAGGATGGTGTATTTAACACCCTCGTCTATCGTAGTCGTGTCATGGGTATAGAGGTCCCTGATGTCAGCTGCAGGGCCTGCCGCAGGGCGCCAGAGACTCTTATGCACTTGCTGTCGGCTTGCCCGACATATGCAGTCTCGGCCTATATCCAAAGGCACGACGGAGCATTACGAGTGCTTTACTACCATTTAAGGCACTCGTATGGGATAGACGAAACACCAGTGCTGCCTTACGCTACGGGGGATATTGAGTCCGTTGTGGGAAATGAGAAGTGTCTAATTTATTGGAACTACTCTTTTCCCACCGTCAGGCAAATACAAGCCAACAAGCCTGACGTAGTACTCCTCGACCATCAACTCAAGACAATGTTCGTCGTGGAGTTCTCGGCTCCCGCGGAGAACAACATTGTCTTGAAGGAGGAGGAAAAACGGACAAAATATCGAGATCTGCTCTTCGAACTCCACAGACTGTATCCAGACCATACTGTTAAGATAGTGGTACTGATTATAGGAGCCCTCGGTGGAACGAGACACACACTGCTTTCGGAATTTAAGATCATACCGGCATGCCGAAACTCGGCAGAGGTCTTAGCCGGCAGAATGCAGAAGGCCGTCATTCTCGGTTCATTACGTCTGCTCAGGGCACACGATTCACGGACCCAGTAGTCACTCACCCCACGGGCGTGGGGAGTGGCTACCGGTACTACCAGCTCCCCTCTGTGAGGGTCGGAGCCACAGAGAACATTACAACATATACATTATAACATATATTAAAAAGTTCATGTACGACATAAAATAAATAAACAAAAGAAAGTACCACAAAAGTAACACTTGCAAGTGGCAATAATTTCTCAGTTCATCAGCACTTCAAACAATATATATTCCGTGTACTTATCAACAATATACATACATACACACATGCACACAAAAACACCTAAGTAAACACTGACCTTGTCTATCTAATCTTAACAGTACTATAAATAATACTAAATATATATTTTAATCCCTATTTACATTTAATAATTTGGATACCTCGTTCCTACTCATATTGAGTACAAATTGCTTAGCCCTAGTTTTAAATTGATTTAAGAAACGTACATCCCTTATCTCACTTGACAATTCATTATATAATCTAGAGGCCAAAAACGCTAAACTTCTTTGACCCACCGATTTTTCAGCAGCAGGCGTTTTCGCTCGGCCCTTCATTTTATTCCTAGTTTCATACGTATGGTCAATTAAAACTAATTGATGTTTGTATTTCCACTGACGAGTAACAGCTTTAAAAAAAAATATTTGTCGCAAGTCCAAAATTTTTAAGTATTATTTTTTTGATAAATTATTTTTAAAAATTTTGTCTGTAAAATTTCTAATTTTTTTAAGTAACTATTCGCAGCGCCGCCCCATCCAAGAATTCCATATGATATGCGTGATTCCACTAACGCAAAATATAATATTTTTAAATGTGGTATATCTAAAAATTATTTGAAATATTTAAACTTATATAAAATACTTCTTACGCTCGATATGATAATCCCATCGTAGATGTTTGTCAAAGGTTACTCTGCTGACATAATTTCTATTTTTTTCCATGGTTGTTGATGGTTAATTTGTTGTAAGTAGGTAAAGAGTTCTTGTAGCAGCCAAAAGGCATAAATAGAGTTTTTTCGAAATTAATAGTTAGAATCTTGTGGCTAGACCAATCGATGAGAATATTCATATTATTTTACACTTTTTGCTTAAGGCCCTCCCATGATGTATCTGTATAGAAAACGGCGGTGTCGTCTGTAAAACTAATAACTTTTCCCTCACAGTCAATTGGTAGTAAATTATTAATATAGATGGTAAAAAGAATAGGACCTAGAACAATGCCCTGTGGTACACCACACGTTACTGTTCTCTCATCACTAATTACTGAATTTATTTCAACGGATTGCTTACGGTTAGTTAAATAGCTTGTCATTAATTTAAGTAAATTTCCGATAAAGCCCATATCTTGCAAGGCTTCCAACAACTGTTCATGATCAACAGTATCGAAAGCCTTGGCAAGATCTAGGAATAGACACAAACACTTCTGATTACTATCAAGCGATTTATATATTTCATTTGTTAATGTCGTAATGACCTGTTGTGTTGATTTACCCTCTTGAAATCCAAATTAATTTTCTGAAATCAAATTATTAATTTTTGTATATTTCACAATTCTTGATTTCATAATTTTCTCGAAAATTTTTGCTAGATTGGTAATAATTGAAATCGGTCGATAATTGGATGTTACATTTTTATCTCCATTTTTATATAAAGGTTTTATTTTTGCTATTTTAAATTCTTGTGGGCATATACCTGTTTCAATTAGTTCATTTATTAAATGTGTCAAGGGAAGTGCTATTTCTTCAGCGATTTTTTTAAACGTTTCAGATGTAATCATGTCTAGAAGAATCCAGTTATTGTTGCTCCTTTAATTCATTATTAAATACAATGTAAAGGAAGTGTAACTTGACTTAAAATATGCACTGTTTATCGGTAACATTCACCAATTTACAAACACAATTGAATTTACTTAATTGAGTATGTCTGGTTAACTTTTTTCTAATTTAAATGGCCATATATAAATTAGCCAAAAATAACAAACAATAAAATCAATGTACTTGTTTAAATAAAAGTATATCACTCAAGTCTATTTTTTCACACTGTGCGATAGCCTGAACAACATTCTTTCTTTTCATTTACAAGAAATATTACTAATAACTTTGCAGATGTTTTCTCTTTTTCTGCCCTGTGCCCACTGCAATTAATTAAGTTTTAACTTTCGAAAGATTTCTGGTTAGCTGAATTTGTTTTAATTTCTTTTCAATCATATATTTAACGTCGGCCTACCTCCTCGACTAAAGCCAATCACCGACGTCAATAGACAAGTACCCTCAACTTGTAAATTTCCTCGTACCTTTTCTCGTAAGAAGCCTATGGAATATTCACTCGTCTAAAATTTAATAGACGAGTGGCCAACTACTTTACATACCCTCAAAGCATCTTTCAAAGGGGATGTGGCGATACATTCACTACGCAATCTTTGCCTAAATTTGTATAGCTTCTGCGTATACGCTGATGTACAAGCCGCTAAAAGGTGGGGGGATTTCAATGAAAATCACCTTTCCAAGTACTAACCTCTACCACCGTTGCTTAACTTTTCGTATTGAAATACGAATAGTGTCAAGATAAATCTGCATTCGCTAAAAATCTCGGCTAAAAATTTGAGATAAGATATCCTTGAAAGGGATAGAAATGGTAGTCTAAAAACTTTAGCGCAATTAAACTTGTGGTAGTTTCTTATGTTTACCAAATTAGTTGGGAAATTGTATGTTCTTGCAAATAATTTTCTCAGTTTGTTTTGATTGGAAAACAAACTCCACCGAGAGGATGAAATTTTACAAAAGAATAGTATACAGGGTGATTTACCACGACATGCGGAAAATTTATCAGTAGGTTGTCCCCACCGAAGAGTTAAAGAAATGAAGAACTAAAAAAATATGACGCAAAAAATTATCTTATTTTGTTTTGTAGAAATGCGCGGCCAATGACTTTAACCAATCTGACGTAACCATATCACTTCCCCCCCGCCTCTATTAGACTTGGGATTGACACTATTGACAGCAAAACTGAGTAGAAGTGACTTTTTGGTTTTAATCAAATCATACTCCAAAAATAGCAAAATAAATGATACGACAATCTATACTAGAGAACTCTACAACAAGTAGATGTAAGAGATATTTACTTAAACCCGTCGATAACATAAAAACACCAAACTTCGGCAGTACTTTGTACCTGCCGGTGTCCTGATTGTTAGACCGAAAGCAAAAAACGCGGCATTTTGACCACACGCGCTAGCTTAACTTTTTATGCCAATTAAGAAAATGCAAACATCTTCGATATGTTCTTTCCCAAGTAAGTTCATTACTCTATCACTGACCTCAAACAAGTAGCAGTAGCGTATCTTTGCAAGTTTTAATGCAACAAAAATTATTAAATTACCTCGAATCACTAAAATTTTGCAGGGACTTTCCCACATAGAAGACTAGTATACCATTTTATTTTCCGCATGTCGTGGTAAATCACTCTGTATATTAGTTTCTTATTAAATTTCGGTACCTGAAAAAGAATTTGTTTTGAATGCTCTAATTGCGAGTTCAGCGGCAAATCACTCAAGTGTATTTTGCAGTTACCTGTGCTACACCAAGAGAGTTATAACTTTTGATAAACATGGCCAACTTAGAAAGATAAAATACCAGATATTGTCTATAATTAATTTGTCACGTATTCAAAATTTCTTGCTCTTTATTGGGTAATTTGCAATTTCTGCAACATTATTAGATTAGTCATCTGGGCCTTCCAACATAGAAATTATCCTAGAAAGGGGAAATTCGAGAAGTAAAAATTTATGCACATTCATGGAGGTGACAATCAAATAATCCAATGGGGAAAATGCTAGGGCCCTGGGAAAAAAGTAACGGAACTAATAGAAAACTGAAAACATTGGCTATTGGATATGGATAGATGCTTCAAGTTGCGGCTTCGGAGGTGATCGACGCCCGACGCCCGACGCCCGACGCACGGTACTTTTACGTAGCTTTTTGAAAATCACAAAAATCCATGTAATATTGACAAGCGATTTCTTCTTTAGATTCTGCATCAAAATAGACACTACTGGGAGTAATTTCCAATGTTTAAAAAAGTTTTTTGGTCTGGTTTAACAACCGGGTGGCCGTTTGTAAAATGCCTAAAAACTTCTTGTAAGAGTAAATTTTACGCAATTGTAACTTTCTCATATTGCATCTTTTGTTATTTCACTGCAAAAGCTAAAAAAATGTTTGTCATTTTTCAAAAATTAATAATGATACAGAATCTAAACAAAAAATTGCTTGTCACTATTACACGGAGTTTTTAGATTTTGAAAAAAAAGTCGCGTAAAATTATTGTGCGCTGGGCATGGACCACCGTCCGAAGTCGTAACTTGGAGAGCACTTTCTATCAAACTGGGTAGCTATAGAAAATCGATTTTTCCTGAGTTGTAGGAAATTTTAAGGGCTTCAAAATTGTCCTGTATAAGTTTCAGCGTATCTCACACCGGTTGCGAGATATTTGCACCAAAAGAGAAATAAACCCAAAATTGTGTAATTTTTTTTTTGAAAACTGCCATTTTTGGAACAAAACAACAAATATATTCTTGATTTGGAAATTATTTTCTATAATTTCTACCAAATTTATCTCGACGACCTACTATTAAACGTCGAGATTTTAAGTTTTAGTCAAAAACAAATTTCTGTCGGTCTCTCTGTAACTTTTTTTGTGCGCACGATTACTCTGGAACCGTTGAAGGTATTGACTTGAAACTTTGTACATGTATGTACTTTAACGAGATCTGGAACAAGATTAGCATTAGCCACCCCCATTAAGACTCCCACCCGATTATTGGAGGGGATGAAATAAAATTGTGATTAAGTGTGTGTACAAGAACCAAGAACCTCAAAATATTTTTTTACTTCATCCACCTACACTACCACCATCAACTCCTCCACCCCACTACCGATGTGGGATATTATCTTATGGGTTTTGGGATGATTAAAGTTCCATAAACAATTATTCCCACATACAAAATTTTTTCGTTGTGAGAGACTTGGGTAACAAATCTGGGTGTAGAAGTAATGATTCCTTGGGCAGCGGTTTTTTTACTCGATTTCTTATAATTAATCTTTGAATTCTAAGGTATAAGTTACTTGACGTGAGAAAAATTGCAATAATTTTGTTTTGTTTTTTTGTTTTCAAGTCTGCATGACTTCAAAAAGTTATAATTTTTCTGAAAATATAACTTTGCCCCTCTTGAGCCTTTAAATTAACAATAATTTGTTAATAAATAACATATTGACATTTCACAGCAACGACTTTTAAAGTTAAAAAATTGTAACTTCAGATGGTGTAATGGACTTTTGTGAAAAATATATTTTGAAATTTGCGCATTGTGTGCCCAAAATCAGTTCAAGTTATCCTTAACCAAAATTCTTATTGCCTCAACTTCCGCTATAGGCTAGTCTTTATGCTAGAAAATGCTCAAGACGCTTTCATTTTAAGAAAAATATAATTCTTCCATAGGAAACGATGATTCTTAGTTCTTTGAGTTCGGAATGACACATGTGATAAGAAAAATTTAAGAAGTTATTGAATTTGTAAGAAACGGTCTACAGACACGTACATACAGGTAATATACATACATACAATCGCATAAACATTTTTGATAAAATATTTGAATTCAACGTATTAAAAACAGTTCCTATATATTAAAATGAGTGTTCTGTGATGATTATATTATTAGAAAATTTTATCCGGTTATAATATACCTATTTGATTAAATCAAATAGATTTAATAACTGCCCTTTTTGTCTGAGTTCATCATGAAAATTCCACAGATTTTATTTCTCTTGTGCTGTAAATGAATGAGGAACTGCCTTGTTCTATTTAAAAATCGATTTTACAAGTCGCGTTCAAAACTAAGACATCAATAAAATTATAACAAATTTAAAAAATATTGTGAACGTCTTCCCAAATTCATAATGTAACACATATAAAAAAAGTAACTAAAATCAACAACTTTTACTCCACAAAGATTGTACTGACTCATTAATTTAGACACGACTGTACTCGTACACATGTAGTTCTAATTCAGCGAAAATTAACTACCACACAAAAACTTTTATTGCTGTTTACAACCACAACAATGTATTATCTAACCTTCCAGCGACAACAATATTAATTGAATCTCTTCTGTTATCTTTATTACTATTTATTAGTACGTATAGCAAGCAATGGTCGGTGTAATACGTTTCGTGAAATCAACTGTAAACTATATACCCTTTGTGTTCTTTCCCATTTTTTAAAATTTATTTATTTATCATCAACCGCAAGGGCTATTAGTTAGCGTACTGTACAGTGTTACATAACGAAAAATGATTGTAATAAAATAACAGTTATAGAAATTGATATATCACTAATACTTATATATTATTATTATCATAACATCATATAATATTTAAATAACTTAAAAATGGCAATAGATGTTTTCATTGTAGTCTTCCCCTTCTAAACAGTATAACGTTGTTATTTTATAAAAGGAAATTATCTTTATTAAAGTCCCTAAAAAGTATGGCCCCGGCTATTCTATAAAAAGCTATATTTTAAAAGCAAAATTCTAAAATAAAATAGGTAATGGACTTTTGAAATAGAAAATAACTATTTAGCAATAAGAAAATTTATTGAAAACGCAAATAAACCGGTAGAGCATTGAGATATACAGATACAGGGTGTAGGCAAATAAAATTGTGCTAACGATAATAATATTCTACAAACAAATATCACATATAAGGTACGCACAAAGAGACAGACATAAATATAACATAATAACAAAAGGTAATTCATAACAACGTAAGAAATGGGAGATTGGCCAATTCCGAATGTAATAATATAAAGGTACTTATAAACAAATAATTGTTCATTCACCTAAGACAAAGAGAATCGAAAACAAACTGTTTAAGAATGAATAACTAGATATTTACAAAAATTATAAATCAAAAGCTGTATAACAGACTTAACTAAATAGTACAAAATTTTGTGTTTACGCAGTCTATATGCTACATAGTTTCTTTAAAGGCAAATTAATATGAGTTTAAAACAACTAAGATTAACACTTGCGAAAATCATTTTGTCTTTTTGTTTATACGGAAAATAGAGAGATAAAAGGTAAAACTGGCCTAAAGTTTAGGGTGACGCATTACATTAGCGATCAAAATGTTAAGAATCCGGCCAACGGGAAATACTGGCTCAGTTCTTCCTCGATTCTATGAATCGTTGACGACCAAATGGAAGATAATAATTGTTTAATTATTTACATGATCTGCTGGGCCTTGAAGTATACACTATAATAATGACTGCAGCACAAAGTTATAGATTGGTAGCAGTTGTATGCACAATTAAAGGCATAATTATATACCATTTTAAGTATAATGAACACTAACACTATAATTTCCTTTCATAATTAAACCACTCGTAGAGCAAACATAATAATTTATCAGATTCTTATTAAGTATGCACGTATTTACGAGACAAATGGTACTGTTAATATTTTGCTTGAACTATTTGTTAAGATTCGCCACTGTTCTTTTAAACAACACACAGGTAACACTATAATTTCCTTTCATAATTAAACCACTTGTAGAGCAAACATAATAATTTATCAGATTCTTATTAAGTATGCACGTATTTACGAGACAAATGTTACTGTTAATATTTTGCTTGAACTATTTGTTAAGATTCGCCACTGTTCTTTTAAACAACACAAGGTACTTGACTTTCTTAACCAGGACTTTGATGAAAGTGATATACATCACACTAAATTTTCGTATCCCCGCTCACACACTACTTCTAGACCAAACGTGAACATTATGTCATATCTGTGCGTTCTCATTGGAGGAAAACCTCCACGTTAGCGCTTGTACCCGTTATTTGCCACGAGAATCTAGAATATTAAGAATGTCGTCTTGTAAGCAACAAGTCATCCGACAGGGCCGGCGTTAAATCTTTTTTTTCTTTTTATAAAACTAGCAAAATAGGTAATTTTTGTAATGAAGATATAAAATAGTGTAATTTAATGGATTTTAATAAAAATTTACGAATACTTAAAAAGTTGACCATTACAATAGGTGAAGTTTTCTTTTAGTTTGCGTCATGTTTACATTTGGTACTTTCTTCAGTGGGTGTCTGATAATTAGTTTAGTGTGGTCTATATGGAGACGGGACATGAAAATTTGGCGGTGGCGGTTATTTGGGTGTTTTTCCAAGGTGATAAAAATAGTTTTATTTCTCTCAATTTTGATTCAGTTCTTAAACATATACGCTACCATTTATTACACTTCCACATTCACGCAGTGTTTACTAGTCACTGTCATAGGAAATTGCAAAAAAGATAACGACAAGCATTTCTAATGCCGCTAATGCTCCTTATATTTTCCAAAAGACTTTATACATTATTATTATTATTATACATTATAAATAATTAAAAAAATTAATTCCCATTATATTATTCACTCATGGTTCCCGATATTAGAAATTAAAATAGCGCCATCTAGCGCTACTAAAGTTATATTCCAGACAGCATAATGAATGTTCATTGACACATATTTACGTATTTTATCCTTATTTTTAACTTAAGAAGTTTAAAAGTTACGGTTTGCTTTGTTAAGCAGATAGAACTTTAAATACAACAAATTATAATGTTTAGTACACAGCTTTGATTCAACGAGTTAATTTTTGATAGATTACCGTATGTAAGTTCATTCAATCATAATTATAACACAAGGAGTCTGGAATTACCCCGCATATATCTACATTATTCGAAAAATCACCATCTTGTGCTTGTATCAAATTATACAATTCTTTGCCTGAAGAGATAAAAACCACACAAAACTTTAATTCATTTAAATCAAAAGTTAAAAATATTTTAGTAGAGGGTACCTTTTATAATGTCGACATGTTTTTAAATAGGTAGATATGTTTGTCTTATGTGTATGTAGCTTTCTTGTTTGTATAACCTTCTTATTATTTATTTCTAAATTATTATTTATGTATTTCTAAACTATTGTGACTTATCCTATATCATGTTTGTGATCCAAGGGAATAATAAAGTATTATTATTATTATTTTTAGTTTGTTTTCAGACCGAATGTGTTTACTTTTACATTTCTGTACCTGAGAGGTAAACAGTCTTATCTCATGTTAAAAATTGTATCAATAAATTTTTTCCCTAGCTAATTGTAATGGTCATTTTTATTTCCAGTCATAAAAGCCCTTAAATTACATTATTTTATATTTTCCGTTCATAAATTACCTGTTTTGTTACCTTAAAAAAATAAATTACCGCGCTACTGTCTAATTCTAGAAATCATTACGTAATCAGTCGTCTAGCTTTTAGTTTTACGTGGAACGTCTCCTCCAATCAGAAGACTCGTGTTGCCTTTTTGGCGCCTTTTTGTCCATTAAGTGGGGGGCAATATAAAATGCAACTTGATGTGTAATAAACACTTCCACGGCCGCTTTAAGTGCGCCCACAGTCATTACCTTTTCAACTGAGTTTGAGGAACTAAAGTAATAGTTCCAGTGTTAGAATGGTTTAGTCTTTCTAAACCTTTATTATACTACTTTTATTATGTCTTTTGTATCGTAAAATTAACCATTTCTTGTTAATAAGAATTAGTCAAGTGGTTATGTTTGTTCTTCGAGAAATAGAATATAAAAATATTCTTGTGTATGTAAAAATTGTACATAAAAATGTTTTAATGATGTAAACTTACGTACCCGTGGGTACTCAACTATAAAAAGTGTTCTGCATTCCTGTGAAAGTGTCTTCAATTTGCCAGGCAGCTTCAATGTAAGTAGGAAAAACAATTTTTATTTCCAAAGGCCAGCGTCTCATCAACTAACTTTTTAGTGCAGTGTTTTGGTACATTTACCCTTCTTACGCGACGTTGTGAAAACTGTACCTTTTACCTGTTTCGTTTTCGGGTAAATAAACACACTTTCCTCGCGTGTGATACATTTTTAATCTCTTGGTATGGATATTTGTTTATTTAAAAAGAAAATATGTAAATAATAGCTGCTGTACTGTATATACACCATGTTTTGTATGTTTTTAGTTAAGCGTTATTATACTATTTTTGGATTCACAATTTGATAAATATTTTATTACTCATTCGAAAACAGTTTGTTTTGAATTTTCTTTTAGTAAGCGAATGAACAATGATTAATTTATAGCTGTTTTTCCTTTGAATAATTACGGAATTGGCCAATCTCCATTATACTGCTTTTAGTATTTTATTACCTTTTAAATACGTATATAATTTATTTTCCTATACGTTAGCACAAAATTCTCCCATACCCTGTTTTGTTCTCATTTGCTCTACCAAATTTGTCTTAGTTGTCAATAAATTAGTTTATTGTTAATTTCGTATTTTTATTTACTTCATTATTTATTTTAATAACCCCTATAGAGACAGGGCGTTATAATTTTGGCTGCAATGCGGGGCTTTCTTTAAATAGCTTGTTTTGTGTCTATACTAATTATAGTGAAAAGGCTCGTTATATAATTGCTTATTGTTAACGTAACTTGTAAATTGTAGTATTGATTTATATATGTAGTAATATAATAACATAACATAACCACACCACATAAGTAGGCAACCCCAATTCCAAAGTCAACGCTGTCTGGAATAATAGGCTAGGGACAAGTTAAGCACAGCTTTCAATGGCTTATAATAACATAGTTACAAAATAATTAGCAACTAAAATTAAATGAAAATGCCTACCATGCAGGCAAATTAACCGTTACATGTATACAAGTTGAACACAGCCGCTCTGTTGACAAATAACAGAAAATGTGCTTGCATACGGCAATCCATCACAAGCAACAACACGTTAATAATTCGGAAAATCAAAACTATGCACATTATAATTCTTTGTACTTAAAGTTCTATCTGCTTAAACAAGGAAACCTTAACTGAAATATTAAACTTTTTAAATTAAAAATAAGAATTAAATAGGTAAATATACAGGGTGTTTCACGAGGAAACGGACATGCTTTAATGGCAGATAGAAGACACCGAGGGTAATCATAATCACCCATATAAAAAGCTGGTTGGGCCCTCGTTGCTGAAACACAGGGTGTTTTATGTATTTTTGCCATAATTTCTTTTGGTTGTTACTTTGTAAAGGAATGGAATAATAAGTTCACATTTGGCACATATAATACACTAGTGATTCTAAATAAGTGCTTGTATCACACATAAAAAAAATCCAGGTCCGGACTCAAAAAAAAATGTTTTTGTTGTTCTTCAAGAAAACAATACCCTGTATACGTTTTCTTTAAATTTTAATACTAAATTCGAAAAGTACATAAAAAAACAACAAAATGGCTTCATTAATTTTCATATTCCAATAAATAATGCAATATAAGGCTTTAGAAAATATCGATGAATGATACGCGCAAAAAATGCTTCCACTATTAAATTAGTCATTTACTTTTTTTTTTTTTCAACAATAATTATTGTTTTAATCACCAGTTTGTATGAATTGGGTAAAATAAACAAAAAAAATAAATAAAAATGTTAGAGGTTACCGCACCAAGAATCTTTGTCATTCCTTTCATTTATTAAAAACTAGTAAAACAACAACATAACCTACTTATTAACAACAATAATGGTAGATACTAAATGGCATAAAAATAATGTAAATAAATAATGTAAATAACAAAATACCAACAAGCTCTCAGGAGAATAATTATTCGAAAAACAAAAAATTGAGATATTCAGATATTGTTATAAAACTTATTTACAAATTAGAATCATAATTAAATTTTATATTCAAAATGCCCCCCTCATCTTCAGTACATTTTCTGGTACGGTTCACGTGATGTCCGATTGATCTTCTTATCACATCTGGATTATTTCTAATTTCGTTGCAGTAATGAGCAATCCTTTGAATTAACTGTCATTAATGTCCACTTTGTAGACCTCACTTTTTAACTGACCCCATACAAAATAATCTACAGAGTTGAAATCTGGAGACCTTGCTGGCCATACATGAGGAGCTCCCCGACCCATCCATCTGTTGGAATATGTATCATTTAAATGATTTCTAATTTGGTTGGGGAAGTGCGGTGGGGCTCTATCATGTTGAAAGAACATACCTCGGATATTTACATTTTCTAAAAGATTCGATAACGTATGTTGTAAAAAATTAAGATAGAAGTTACCAGTTAGTGTAAAAAAAATGTGGTCCTAACAAGTGCCTACAGGTCCAACCCAAACGTTGATAGAGAATCTACGGCATTCACGTTCTGCATGTGGGTTTTCCTGGGCCCACATGTGAGCATTTCTAGAATTATTGATACCATCCCTTGTAAACTGCGCATCGTCTGTGAATAAAGTTCTGTAAATTACTCGTCGATTTTCAGATACCTAACGCCAAAAATTCAGGCGATTAACTTCATCGCCTGGTGCAAGACGTTGTACTAATTGAATATGGTACGGGTAAAAAAAAATACTTCTTGCCTTATGTTGCGTTCCTCAACTGCAGCTGTAGGAAACTTGCCGTGTTCTGAATACTGATATACGGCCCAAATGTTTTATGATCAGGCCGTCGTCTGTTAGGAAACTGTCTTTGATATTCCCCGCCATTTTCGTTATTATACCCCCTGCGTAAAAATTGGCAATAAAAACATAACAATTATTGCTGAAAAAAAAAAAAAGTAAACGCCTAATTTAATATTGGAAGCATTTTTTGCGCGTAATATTCATCGATATTTTCTAAAGTATTATACTGCATTATTTAGTGGAATTTATTTCGAATGCGGAAAAAGTGTGGCAAAAAAATTAATGAAGCCATTTTGTTCAGTTTTTTATGTAGTTTTCGAATTTATTATTGAAATTAAAAAAAAAACATACACAGGGTATTGTTTTCTTGAAGAACAACAAAAACATTTTTTTTCGAGTCCAGACCTGGATTTTTTGTGTGTGATACAAGTACTTATTCACTATCACTAGTGTATTATATATGCCAAATATGAACTTATTATTTCATTTCTTTACAAAGTAACAACCAAAAGAAATTATGGCAAAAATACAAAAAACCTGTACATCAATAAATACTTAAATATTGTAATTCTTGAAAAATTCATTGGAATACATAGCGTGGTTCTAATGTGGCATTACTAAATAGGGTACCAGAACAAGTGAAGTACGGTTTCAGTGACGAGACCACGATCGGCGAAGTCCGGGCGAGTCCGGCATTTAGATGGATGACCGTATCTCATCTCGCCGTCCTGTTTAAGTGGAGTAGCATTAGCTAAACTTCACCAGGACACTAAAATAAATAAGTCAATTAAAATAAAAACATAAGAAAATATATTCGCAAACTTAGAACGTAAAGACGGGAGACTGGTAAATGCGATAGTGCTCCCTCTCTCTCTCTCTCTCTCTCTTTGTCTCTCTCTCTCTCTCTTTCTCTCTCTCTCTCTCTCTCTCTCTCCATCTCTCTTTGTCTGTCTTTACCGGCAATGTGATTGGTCGAAGCGCGCCCGAACACTCTTACAGTGAAGACTTCTCAACAGTTTTGGACCAGTCAATGCATTACATTACCTATGGTTTAACTTATTTTATGTTTCTTGATTGTCATCACATTTAAAATAGGGCGAATTCCGTTTACTAAGTTTCTGCAGTTGCGCTTGTGTTTGAAAATAAATTTTTATGTGACGTAAATTAAAAATAAAGCTCAGTAAACACTAAATAATTACAAGAAAACGTCTGAAGGGAATTAATAACCAAACATAATATTGAAGATGTGTTTTATGTACTTAATGAATGAAGAAAATTGGCTTGATGTTATCCAAAGAAATGATGCTGAAATTAGTTACAATATATTTATTAAAAAGTTAAATAACTACATAGGTATGTGCACAATTAAAATCAAATTAACAAATAAGAGTCGTAAAATTAAACCGTAACTGGTATAATAAATTCTATTAGGCACAGAGACTATCTAAAAAAAAATATTGTAAAAAATAAAATTTACGAAAATAAGGTCGTGTATATATACACAATATAGAAATATGTTAAATAAACTAATAAGAAACACAAAAAACCAATACTACAAGAATAAAATTGAGGCTGCACAACATAATTACGAAAAAATTTGGCAAACAATAAACGAAGCCTCAAATACACACAAAAAACATATAACTGAAATAAATGACGTATTAGATTCCAGTGACAATGTAGTAACTGATAACAAAGTGAAAGCAGGCCTATTTAATATTTTTTTTATAAATATTGGAAAAAACATGGCAAAGGACATACAAGTAAATATTCCAGTTACTGAAATACAAAAACCAGACTCAAAAAATTCACTATATTTAAGACCTGTAACAGAAAATGAAATTATTATCCATGTAGCGTCATTAAAAAACAATTCTGCACCGGGCCCAGATGGATTGTCTGCTGATTTTATTAAAAAAATATCATCATAATATCGCTAAACCATTATGTCATATAATAAATTTGTCTTTTACCAGTTCACTCATCCCTTTAGCCTGGAAAGAGTCAATAGTTACGCCTGAGTACAAAGCAGGCAATAATAAATTATGAACAAATTATCGCCCAATCTCCTTTATTAATAATTTCTCAAAAATCTTTGAAGTGTCTAAAATCAAGATTAAACGATTTTTTAGAAAAAAATAAAATAATATCAAACAAGCAGTTTGGATTTAGACAAAATATGAGTGCGGAAAACGCAACTATGGAGCTAATAGGAAATATTATTAAAGGTTTAAATGATAACAGAAAATGCCTTGCTGTATTCTTGGATTTAGCTAAAGCATTCGACACGGTTGATCAGGAAATATTAATAAAAAGATTGGAGAAAGTCTGTGTCAGAGGTTCTGCATTGGATATATTTAAAGATTACCTGACGAACAGGCGGCAAAAAGTAAAAATAAATGAAACATTGAGTGACCCGTTAATAATTACAACTGGTGTACCCCAGGGCACAGTATTAGGCCCAATATTATTTTTAATATATATTAACAATAGAACAGAAATTATGAATCCAGAAGATAATATTGTAGCATATGCTGATGATACAGACCTTGTATTTCAAGGCAAAACTTGGACTGAAGTATATACTAATGCAGAAACCAGTTTAAAAAGGATTCATTCATGGTTAAATGTAAGCCTTCTGAGCCTCAACATCAGTAAAACAAAATTTTACCATATCAGCTGATGATCAACCGACAAAAGATACATTAACAATAATTCATAATGACAAGTGCAAAAATATGGAAATGTGTGATTGTTCATACATAACCAAAGTTAATAATTTAAAATATCTTGGTCTAATGGTGGATCATCACCTGAGATGGAATGTACATGTGGAATATCTTGTGAAAAGGCTAAGAAGACTTATATACAAATTCTACCAACTAAGAGACATTCTTAACAGAAAAAATCTAATCATTACGTACAATGCTT
Source organism: Rutpela maculata (assembly GCA_936432065.2). Classification (NCBI taxonomy): domain Eukaryota; kingdom Metazoa; phylum Arthropoda; class Insecta; order Coleoptera; family Cerambycidae; genus Rutpela; species Rutpela maculata. The sequence continues at coordinate 102,729,859 of OW386291.2, forward strand.
TGACTGAATCTATTATAAGGTACGGTATTACAGTCTGGGGGTGGACTCTTTAACAACTCATTAAAACATTTAGAAATTGTCCAGAATTTCTTATTAAAAATAATATTTAATAAAGAAAAATGATATCCCACAGATTTATTGTATAACGAAATAGGTATGTTTACTGTAAAAAAATTGTATGCTTATGAGTTTCTACTGTACATGTTTAAATCACCACCAAATGTGGTAAACCATAACTATGGAACCCGCTGGAATACAAATATTTCCATACAAGTGCCGATATACCGGAAGATGCATACCCAGCGATTTATTTTCTATTATGGACCCAAACTATATAATATGTTACCCGCAAAATTAAAAAGTATAAAAAATAAGCATGAATTAAAGAAAAATCTCAAACTATTTCTAAATGAAAACTACAGACAAATAAAAGTAATTTTCCAGTAGTATTATGTTCAATATCTATAATAATTACCACTATATTTATAAACCTGCCCCACTTACTAGTAAATTTAGAATATAATATCCTCCTAATTAAAATTAAAATAAATTTTAAATGTAGGTACTTATCTAATTCTATAATACAGTTACGTTGCTGTTTATTTGTGAAAATCACGCACAAGCTCCTTAGAGAGTTTAGGTGATTTCATAAATGTGCAGCAACATCTATATAATGTTATAGTAATATGAATGTTTATCTATGTATTGTATTCTACATATTTTATACAATTTTTATGTTACTTATTATCCATTTACTTATTTGTTATTTTATTTCTTAAAGTTTGTCAACAAGAGTTTGTATTTTTCTAAACAATAAACAATAAACAATAATAAATTTATTCGTGAAATATTCTCCCCAAATACCACTAGCGCTTTTAAATTCGATCTATGAATTTTCGCTCCAGTAAAGTTGACAAAAGGTAACATAATCCTGCAAATTGGCAGTTTATTATCAATGACTAAACTTAATCAGATAATAGACTGTCGACTTACACTCTTTATATTACTAACAATGCTTTCGAAAAAAATTTACCGATAAAATTATAAGCACTAGTGATATTATTTATGATAAAACTACATGTTTGTGCCGCCAAGCGCCGATATTTTAATAATGCCATTTGATTAGTGCAATGATCTCAAAAAAATATGCTATCATTGTTTATCATGTCAATGACTCAAATAACCTGAGGAAATATAGACTGTCCACATCCTACTGACTCACCCTATATATTTGAAGAGCTGTAAAAATGCGCCATAACCATGTTTTCATAGACGCGTTTCTTAAAATGGCATCAAATTTTATTCAACAAAGTCGAAGATAACGAATTTTATGGGTAAATTACGTGACGTGTCAGGGTAAAATGAAAATCAAGCATATTTCCCGTTGGCAACGTTTGAGTCAAGTAATTTAGCTCGTTTCCAATTATTAACCATGCCCAAAAGGTAAAGAAGATAAATAATCATTGCATCAGTTATCATGTAATCATGTATGCAAATTGATTCCATAATAGAGGCAACAAAATTTAACATATCAAGTGCCCAATCTAAATTAACCTGTTTTTGATTCTAACTTCGAATGTAAACAATAATTACCTCCCAGCTTGAAATCGCAAACAATCAGGCATGTTTGTCAGATATTTATTTGCACAACTTTGAATGTTTACGTGAAAAGTATGAAGCGACGACGTAAAATATTTTTGCTCCGTGTATGAGAAATATTAAAATATATATACAAGTGTAATTTATACCTAGGCAAATACGGTAATAAAATTAAATATATGCGGTGATAAAAAGTAATTGTGAGCTACTGAAATAGTGCATACCATTATTTTTATACGTATTTTTGTATTTAGTTAACTAGTAAAATACGATTTGAACCAGTTTCACAAAATTTAAAAAAGGGGTTTTTCAATTTGGCCCAGATGTATGTTTTTTTTATATTTGTTCAATCAGTACTCTGGACTGACTTAAGCGTAAACCATTTCTTTGAAATCTTTCTCAAACCGCAAGGCATGGCTCGGCGGTAGCCCCATATTAATTTCATCAAGCTACGTCTAGTGTAAGGTGATCAAAAATCAAAAAAAAATTTTTTAATCACAAAGAGTATGAGCGGGTAGCAATGTAAAAAGTGCCCCCGCATCTACCGAACTAAAATGGCTTCCATAAGATATCTCGTATGCTTACTGTCTTGTGTACAAAGATTTAGCTCGTGGACTATGCATGGGGTGGGAAAAAAAATAATTTACCCCTAAATGTTTTATTTTTTTCTCACCTCCTATTTGACGGATCGCTTTGTAATTTGGCACAAATAATATTAGTTTTAGGATAGTTTATTTTAAAAAATATTACTCTTCTACGATGATTTTATGCATTAAAAAAAATTAATATATTTTTTCAATGGCCTGAAGGGTGACTACCCTTTGGCACTGTTACCATATTTTGATATAATATGTATTTAAACTATAACTATAACATGTAACAGTTACAATTTTATTAATGCGGTGGAACAGGATAAAAATAAATAAAAATTATCTGAATTCGCAATATTACGAGTATATTATTTAATATTTAGATAGGTAATCATATAATTCATTCATGTTTAGTTATTTCACTTCAGATAAGACATCGCCAAGAAAAAGAAGAACAAGAAAAGCGACGTCAAGAAAAAAATATGCGCAAGAAAGAAGACGTCGAGAGGAAGAAAGCCGGTGTCAAGAAGAAAGACACGAATTAAAGGAAATAATGGAAGACCTGGAAATTAGGCGTCAAGGGGAGAAAGAAGAACAAGAAAGACCACGCCAAGAAGAAAAAGAGGAACAAGAAAGACGCCAAGAAGAACTGCGGAAAATCCTGAGCGATCAAATGAAAATCCAAGAAGACGCTAATTCAATCACTAACGAAATTAAAGAAGAGATAAACAAGGTCGAAGATAAAGTAGGTGTGGTCAAAACAGAAGTCAGTCAAGTCAAAGGGGAAGTAAGCGACATCGAAGGAGAAGTGGAGCGTCTTAAACGACAATTGAGAGAGAAGGAGGCCAGCTGGTAGCATCATCAGGTCCTCGTTTAAAACCTCCCTCGTTTGATGGCCAAAGCCCATGGACAACGTACAAGAGACAATTTGAAGGCGGCTGTAAGTACGAATAACTGGGATAACGAGGAAAAGGCTATTGCATTAGTTCTGGCGCTAAGGGGCCAAGCCTCAGAGTTACTTCAGACAAACCCGGTGGAGAAACAAAGGGACTTCAAAGTCTTGGAAGTTGCATTAGACACCTTGCCCAAGTGTACCAGGCTCAGCTAAAATCAAGGACGCAAAAGGTTGGGGAAAGCTTACACGAATTCGAAGCTACGATAGAGAAACTGGCCCACCTGGCATATCCAAGTGCACCAAGAGAATTTCAGGAACAACTAGCCGTGGGAACCTTTTTAGATGGCATCAGGGCCGAGGAGGCCATTCTTAGAATATCCTATCAAAGTATTAACGAGGCTTTGGTGCGTGCCCTCGAAGTAGAAGCTGCCTTTAAAGACACCCCGCGGTCAGAAGTGCGTACTGTGACAGTTGAAGAGGCACTAAATATACAAAACAAGTCATTTTTCAATTGGCCGGACCGCTAGCTACTCACGCCCCCGCTCTTCCGCAACCGCATCTGTCTTACAAATCTCCATAGCTCCGTCTCATACTGTTACGTTCTCATATATAGTATCTTATCTCTGTAATTTTAAGTGTGTATCGTACTCGTGGTTTTCTTATGTTATTTGCATTGTACCTAATACCTAATTTTTCCCTTCTTAAAAAACTTAGATAGTAGTTAGTGTTATGCACGAAATGGAAAGTTCTACAACTGATAGCAATAGTTCTGAGAGCAAAATCAGCTCACTTAATTTAAAACGCAAAAACAGAAACAATGTATAATATGTAAAAAAATTGGAGGTACTATAATCGAATCAACCAATAAAACTTTCTTTACTGTCACAGTTAGATGAGGAAAGTGACTTGAATAAATAATTTTGTTTTTTATGAGTTATCATGTTCCTAATAGTTAATAAAATAAGTCTCATAGATGTTCGTATGTAATAATAATAACAGCCCGTCTAATGCTCTAAGTGAATCCCATTGCGACCACAAAGCCTTCAATCCTACTCCTTTGTTTGAGACATCCTTCCATTCTGGTTGGGTTCCTTTTTCCTTTGCACGCAATATGGGTCCAATTTCTGCATCACTCAGTTACTCTTGTCTGAATGAATTATATGATTATCTAAATATTAAATAATATACTCGTAATATTGCAAGTTCAGATAATTTTTATTTATTTTTATCCTGTTCCACCGCATTAATAAAACTATGACTGTTATATGTTACAGTTATAGTTATAGTTATAGTTATAGTTTAAATACATATTATATCAAAATATGGTAATAGTGTCAAACAGGGTAGTCATCCTTCAGGCCATTGAAAAAATATATTAATTTTTTTTAATGCATCAAATCATCGTAGAAGAGTAATATTTTTTAAAATAAATTCTTCTAACACTAATATTATTTGTGCCAAATTACAAAGCGATCCGTCAAATAGGAGGTGAGAAAAAAAAATAAAACATTTAGAGGTAAATTATTTCCACGAGCTTAAAACTTTGTACACAAGACAGTCAGCATACGAGACATCTTGTGGAAGCCATTTTAGTTCGGTAGGTGCGGGGGCACTTTTTACATTACTACCCGCTCATACTCTTTGGTGAATGGGATACTAGTATCGGGGCTAATGATAAGAAAAATAATTTTATGATAAAAAAAATAAAATATCGTCGAAATTGCGTTGAGAATTGGTAGTTAGGTATTTTAGGAGTTTCTAATCTGATGTCAAAAGTTAAAAATTCAAAATGGCTAATCCAATATGGCTGCGATTTTTGAATATCTACATGAAACTTGAGGGTCCTTTGATAACAAGCTTGATGTTAAAACTTAAAAATTCAAAACGACGGACATTTTCTTTTAATGTGAAGAGGTCTTTAAGAAGGGCGATTTTTTTTTAATTTCCATAAAAGAGGTCGCTAAAAATTATGAAATAAAATTTTTTGAGACCTTAGTTTCTCTTATATATACTAAATACCAATTTTATGGACTTGCTTGATTTACCTATTTACCCCCATTTACCCCAATTTACCCCCCAACCCTTCAACGGAATAAGATCAAAATATAATCTAGTTCTAGATTTCGTTAAAATACATACGTGTACCAAATTTCAAGACAATATTTTAAACGGTTCCAGAGTAATCGTGCGCACAAAAAACAGTTACAAACAGACCAACTGACAATCTATTTGAACAATGAAAATTTTTAATTTTTTTTTGCATCACTATATTTCCACTGGACGTGGAAGTAATATGAAGGTTCTGATCTCTCAGTGAAACCTTCGAGCATATAGGGGGAAATAAAGGTCGCCATAGCTGTTTTTTTGTTCGACCCACAACTGTGAACAAGCAAATTATTAATCCCCGATTGTCTTGGCTGGTACAAAATAATGACGTGTTCCGCTTTCTAATATGATGTTATGTGTTTCAACCCTCCGGAGACATGCAGAAATCTAGAAGTTTACAGATATCATCTGGAACATTGTAGAATTTACTGGAATGTACTTTAAAGATCCAGAACCAATAACCTGGGTATATAAAGGAATGACAAGCTGTGTGTAGGGACAGTTGAGTTAGTACAGTTCTAATGATCAATTGAATAAGCAGTCAAGTTTGAGTTGAATGGTCAGAAAGTGAGCAGAACAGATCAAGGGACTGAAGTAGTGAATTGTAGTACCCAGTGTAATACTAGTAAAGTACTTAATTAATTGTTGTAATTAGTGAGTTAATAAATTAGTGTTTAGTGTTACTCTGGTGTTATAATTTCCGAACCCACGATACAGGGTGTTTACAAAAAGGGTGTAAGAACGTAACAATGGCGTTTAGTTTCATTTGCGTATTGTTACTTTCGTATTCTATTGTGTTTTGTCACAGTGGTAGTTTTATGACATGTTGATCAAAAGACTCCACGGGCACAAAATACTGAGTTTCGAGATATTGGCCAAAGAAGGTCATAATTTAATAATTTTTTTAACTAAAAATTATTTTTTCTCCATTAAATAGTTCTTTAGATATAGCGTAAAAAAAATTGAGTTGAAATTGACTTTCAGAAACTAGAATAATACAGCAAATAATTTTTATTATGAATTATTTATTAAGACTGCAATATCTGAATATTTGAAAATACCAAATTCAGTGAGGTTAGTAAAAAACACGAGTATTTCGATAATACAAGTTCAACAAAGGACACGAATGCATCATTAGGATATTTCTATCTACACACTCTGTGAGAATGGTTAACCACAATCCTCGAGATGTGGGGTAAGCGCATTCACAATATTACACCAGAGCATATAAACAGAGCACCGTGGAGGATATTTCTTTTATTATCGTATTATGGATATGAGGTTTTCTTTGACTTTACTTTTATCTGTTAACATACGTTCTGGATAGTGCGATGCATATTTTTTATATATGTAATTTTTGCTTCTTGCAAATATTTGAATTCAATTCACCACAATTTTTTAATTACGTTTAAAATAAAGTTCATAAATGAATAAGTTTTCTAAATTAGTATTTTTGAAATAAACGTAACGATTATAATGTTTAAATAGCAAAATACCAACATTGTATGTTGTTTTACTTTTACAGGCTACAAAATGATTAGTTTTATGATAAATTCTGAGTGCTTCTGCTTTCACGTTTTTCTTTTTATTATAATAATAATAATAATAATAATAATAATATTTATTTTCCTCTTAGACAAATACATATTTGTATAGGAATAGTCAAGGTAGTGCTTACAAACTAACTTATTCTAATTCTGACAATTGTCTTAAAATTCTTCTAATGTATAGTAACACTTATTTATCAAGTATTTGTTCAACTTAATTTTGAATGATCTCAAATGTCTAACCTCTTTTAGTGCAGAAGTTAGTATTTACTACGCCTCTTGCGTCCCTTGTCCATATGTGTTGAGAACAAACATTCGCATTATTGTAAAATAGAAAAGGCACCTCTATTTTCCCTTATATGCACAAAGAGTGAAACAATATTGTGGACACCTGTTAACGGTTACTAGATTCTGCTATGAAGAATCAAAGAATTTTTGTCGCGATTATATTCTGATCGTTATTATACTCTTCGCAAAAACGAAGAGTATATTGTATTTGATCGGCACATTTCTAAAATCGTAAATATCGCTCGTAGAGAAAAAATTTTCATATCATTGTGTTAGTGAACGAATTCTGAACAACTTTCAAAATGTCCGTCTGTCCGTCTGTCCGTCTGTCCGTCTGTCCGTCTGTCCGTCTGTCCGTCCGTCACGTTTCTTGTAAGCACGATAACTTAAGAAAGAAAAGTCCGATTGTATTGAAATTTAGAAAATAAGTTAGTGTTAGCTAGAGGAAGAACCCTATTGTTTTTGAAGAAAATCGATCAGTAAATAAAAAAGTTATGAATTATTTAATTTAAAAAAAAAATTTTTTTGTTAATTTTTGTGGCTTGTACTAAAATGGAAATCGCGAGATATTATTTCCATAACAAATTTTTTTTTGTGTATGAAGTTTACTAATATTTCTTAGAAGTGAAATATGTATGAATGTCGACAGATATATATTACAGACAATCAATTTTCCTAGCAACAGGTGGTGGCGCAGCGGCTAAAGCTTTTCGTTGCAATCCAAGGGTCCCGTGTTCGAATCCCGCAGGTTGGATTTTTTTTTCATTTTTTTTTCATACAATTTTTTTTCACAACAAAGTTTATATCACAAAATTTAGGATGTCCAAAAACTAACATTATTTACAAGAAAACTGCGAAGAGTATCCTATAGAATGTGTAACAATTATATATAAATAGCTCAGTAAATTGGCGAAGAGTACGTTTTTAGCTTGTTTCTTCTATGCTACCGTCGCGTCGCGTCGTAAGGCCAACCTTTACATACGCAGAGACGGCGTGGTGCAGCGCGTCGGCTACGACAATTAAAAAAACACATTTTAGAACGAAAATTCCTTCGCCTTATATCAAATTCAAGCAGATATACCTCCCTCAGAGTCCTGTACGCCCGCGCCCGTTGTAACGACATTGTGCCATTAAAACCATATAATTTTTTAAAATCAATTTAAACTAATCGATTGTCCGCTAACAAACATTATTACACGAATAGGAGAGGATAATGAACCGTTTCGGATTAAGTACAAATTACCATACCAAGCGCTGTCTATTTTTCGACAGCCTGTATAGCCACGCATTTTTTTACTAAAGCTACCATACCTTTCCCACCTTTCTCAATTCTTTTTTTCTGTTTTCGTTTTCATTATGCAATTTTTGTTGTCATTTGCTTATTTATTTTTGTTTCTAAATTATTATTCTAAATTTTAAAACAATTATAATTATTTAAAAATTCAGCAACTTGGAATAGCTGCTATCTTTTTGCAATATATTATCTACAGCAGGTATTTTCAATGGGTTGATTTCCTGCAATCCAAATTTAAAATAGAGCATATGCTTTTTCTACAATTATGAGTTATATTTGTTTAATTACTTCCGCATGCCGTGGAATTAGTAACGCTAACAAATATTTTTTGAAATTATTTATTGTTCAAATAGGCTTAGAATGCCATGAAACGTAGAGATTTTAAATTTGAGAAAAAAACTTCTGTCTGTGGGTCTGGTCTGTCTGTCGGTCTGTAACTTTTTTTTCAGCGCAGTATTACTTTGGAACAAGAAATAGATTATATTTTGATCTCATTCTGTTGAAAGAGTAAATGGGGGTAAATAAGTAAATCAAGCAAGAGTCCGTAAAATTGGTATTTAGTATATAAAGAAGCTAAGGTCTAAAAAAATTTGTTTGCATTAGCCACTTCCATTTCACCGTCACCCCACTATTATTAAAGGGTGTGAAAAAAATAAAATTGTGATTTAGTGTGTGTATAAGAACCAAAGGCCTCAATTTTTTTTACTTCATTCACCCCCACTACCTATTAGTACACGGAAATTAGGCAAATTTATGTGGAATAGAAAAAAAAAATTAAAATAAGCTAAAATGACTATAATAGTTAGCTTGTGTGTGTAAGAATACATATCAAGGAAGTTCCCACCCTTAAAGGGTAAGCTTCATCCCTGTCTCACCCCCTTTAGGGACACCGTACTGTTTTTTTTACAATATCTTTTAAATGCTTTATCTTAGGGAAAAATCATAAGTATAGGAAAAGGTTTGTCACAAAATTCTCTACAAAAAAGGTTCTGTGTTATATATCGATATTTCTATTACTTTTTATGTTATTAAATCATAAACAAAAATGAAAGTCTGATTATATTGAATACGGTACTTAATCGAACATAACGCAGCCTGATAATATTTCAAATGATCCAACACAATCCTAACCGCCTTATTTATAAACACGCTAGAGAGAGAGAGAGAGAGAGAGAGAGGGGTTGTTTTGACCTGCCTAATATAAAAGCAAGTTTATAGCTCTAAAGATTTACAGTTGTCAAATGTCCTTAAGAACTCTACAAAAATAGTTCTTTTTGCTCATGCATTTAGTGGTAGTGACAAAACGTCTGCTTTTCTTGGAAAAGGCAAACTGCAAACTATAAATTTATTAAACTCGAAAACAAATTTACAAGAAGTTGTTAAAACCTTTAACAAACCAAATACAAAACAGGATATTACTGAGGCTGGGGAAATATTTGCTTTTGCACTATATAAAGCAGGAAAAAGTGAAACGTCAAAAAATCATCAGAGGTATGTTCTGTTTAACATCTAGGTTGGCAATTCTAGTCAAACGGTTACTTTGGCAACAACATTCGTTGCGGGTTTACCACCAAATTCAGGCTTAGCATGGAAATATTTTAGAGCCAGAAGAATGGGGATGGAAGAAATCAGGTGATATTTTAATACCTGTTTTGACTACTAAAGCAGCAGCTCCTTAATCAATTTTAGAGTTAATTTCGTATGCCTGCAAAAAGGGCTGCGGAAAGCGATGCGGATGCTTAAAGGTTGGTTTAAAATGTTCGGCTATGTGTATGAACTATCACGGATAAGCATGCTTTAATGCGGAACGGACCGACGGAATTGAATTTGAGTAAGAATAAAGCCTTTAGTGGATTTAGTTTAATTCAATTCTATATATTTTATAAAAAGTTGTTGAAACCGAATGCTACAAAACAGAATATTATAAAGGCTGGATAAATATGTGTTTCCATCCAAAAGCGTTTTTGTTACCTACCCCCAAGTTTGCCGTCGATTAACGTAAACACCCTTAATAATCTGCAAACGACTTATAAGACATGTTTTATAGAAAATTTAGTTCTCAATATTTTTCAATACCTCTAGTTTTGTCGTAGAACATCACATTTCCAAAATATTATATACAAACCAGCACGGTGTCATTATAAGGGTGAAAAAGGGATGAAGCTTACCAGTTAGGGATGGGAACTTTTTGATCCTGTATTCCTACCCCCATCAACTGTCGATTCAGAAAATATCAGCTTATTATAATTTTTTCTTCTATTTTTGCTAATTTCCGTGTACTATATGTGGCATATCGTTTTATGGGTTTCTGGGGTAGGCGATTTCAAATATTATATTGTTAACATTCCATAAACAATTGTTTCTACACAGAAAATTTTTCTCGTTGTAAGAAACTTGGATAGAAAATCTGGATGTGAAAGTAGTGATCCCTTGGGTAGCGATTTTTTCAGTTGTGTTAAGTCTTAAAACATATGAATACTTCACTTTTCTAATAAATCTACTAGATAACTAGAAGTAGGATAATTATTACAATTTATTTCATTCTACCTCGACCTCATCTCCTCCCAGCCCCTCAACTGCCGCGGAGTCTTGGTTAGTGGATGTCCGGCTGGATACGGAAACTAATGTCGAAATGAAGTTGTATTCTTAAATATGCATTTGATTTAATTTGTTAGATGGAGGTACGTTTTCGTTCACATAAAGTCGGAACACCATCTTTGTTGAACTACAACGTAGGATGAGCAGCAGTTAGAGATGAATTTTGATTTCCTCTAATATTAATAGAAAAGAAGTAAAGGACAGTTGCGGGCAGAATTAGGGAAAGAAATGAAGATTCTATACTTTTCAAGTAAAACTTGGGATAAAAGGTTGTTGGAAATGTTGAGAATAACAGGTAATTTAAAATTCACTGTGACTTATGGATGTAACTAATGAAAGAAATACAACTTATTTTCTCTGCTGCGTGAATGACTTAGACATATTTATAAAAACAAGATATTATGAAATCATATCAGTTTCGTTACGTTATGCGCCGTAAAATAAATAATTAAATGGCTGTATTTTATTTTTATCCAAACCATTTTACAGCTCAGAGAAACTTTAAATCAGTGTAGAGCCCCAAGTTTAAAACGCAATTTAATGTAAACGTTTTATTGCTACTATTCGATTTACGTGTTAAACTGGCAATTTTCTTGTTACTAGTAGAGAAGTAGAAATTATTGTACTTTTATTGCTTAAAGTCTACCACGATTAAGATTTGGTAAAAGAAATTGATGGTAACTAAATATGCATTTAGAATAATCAAATTAGCTTAGAAATAAGGTCTCACAGAAAGTAATTAGATTAAAAAATTCCTGCAGATGTGGCCAACTACTCTTAAGGGGTCTACACACGATCCAGCGGCAGGGAGCCAGCCTTGTCGGCATGCTTTGAAGATAATTGGAATTCCAGCGGACCAGTTCACTTTTACGAATGAGTTCAAACCATGCCGACGAGGCTGGCTTCCTGCCGCTGGATCGTGTGTATATCCCTATATATGACCAAATAACGATGTTTTTCAAATGAACGAATATTAGAAATATATTTTATTTTCTTTTAACTCAGTAATGAAGAAAATTATTATTCGAAGAATTGTCAGTGGATCAAACACGTTTTTAGAAAAATCAGCTCCACCAGTATGGTTTTTCATATTAGTAAAAAATTATTAATTAACCGACCAAAAAATGTAAGGATCTTTTTTGCAGAAAGTGTTGTTTTCTGTAAGCTACGTGAAATGAAATTATGTTCAAATATATTGAGGAGCCTGGACAAAAGAGAAAATGGGAGTAAGAAATAATCACAGAAAATGTTGGGAGCCAAAAATTCTTTCAACTTGTCAAAATATTTTCAGGGCATTTTTGGGAAATAATTTTTCAAGTTAAAATATGTAAATTTTCAATTTTCTTCGTGAAGCGAAGCCAAACGCTGCCTCGACTGTCGACCTTTGGAGATTTCATGACGGAAAACTTTATACTCTACAAGTAGTTCTATCACATTATCTTTAATTAGCTACAAATAAGAAAACTTAGATTGTAGGCCGTACAATATTAGCTGCTTACAGCAATGATACTAGGAAAAAATACATTAAATTTATGGTATATTGAACGCTACTTAGTTCGGTGACTGTAATCCGGTCAGGTTCTTGCCATTAACATTATCATTATCGGTTTTGCTTATGCGAAATTCAATGCGGTTTTATTTTAGTACAGTTCACCAAACACCAGTGGCGTAGAGGTAAATGTCAGAAATTTAGACACATTGTGTAGCTATATGGCGCCTATGCTGGTATCCAATATAGCGTCTATATGTTAGTATCCAATATAATACCTATGTTGGTATCAAATATGGAACCAAGGTTGGTATCCAATATATCAATCTTGATATCTAATATTATGCTAATATTTGCGTTTATTGTCAAAATATTTCGCTAAATATATTAGCCCAAAATGTTGGTGCCTATATTGACCCAATCAACATGTGCTACAGTAGTATGATCATTATACGTAATAGTGTCAATCTTTGGATACTTTGAAACCTCTTATACATCACAACAAGTTTTCATGTGGACGATTTACATTTCTAAAATTTTTTACTAATGGATCTCGAGAGGTCCGTATTCCTATATGTGGTACTATGATCCAAACATATATGGTCTGCTGATTCCTCTGAAACCTATCAAAGAGCGTGACGTCACAATAAACCTGTTTAGAAGGAAAATTTCAAACACATCACACAAGTCAACCTCTGTCATTTACCATTATCAAGCTCAAAGTATAGTGTCGACGGTGTAACATAAGAGAAAGAGATGTGTACGCAGTTGGCATTGACGGACCATTTATGTTTGGATCATGCGTGTTATATCATTGGTCTAGCGAATTCATTAAATCAAGTGACTCTCGATGGTTCAACATTCCTTAGATAATGAAGAAGAAAATACACAAGAAATCGGCATTAAGGCCTGTTGAAAATATCAAACCTACGAAATTTAATTGGCCAAATTAATGTTCAGTTGAAATATAGGGTGGAATTAGTTTCATGTTTCATGGTGGTTGGGAACGACTAGACAGATAAACAAACCTTATATAACATGGGGTCTAAAGCCCACAGTTATGGAGAAAAAATAATAAACAAAAATTTCGGAAATGTTTAATATTTTTTGGAGAACTGCTGGAATATTGAGGTAGGCTTCTGGTCACGCATGATACTCTGACATTTGTGCAGATAGGAACTCTTCCTTGCGTTATTCTCAAGCAATATTTTAGTTCATGTCGTTATTTGGTTAAGTACGTACACACGACCTACCCGTTCGTTGTTTTTGTATGTTGCTTTTATTGTTTTTGAATACCACTATATTTATAGCTCAGATTTATGTTATTGACTTACCATTCAAGTCATTAAATACTTGGTTACGTGATCCAATTGACACTTTAGAACAATGGGGAATTTCAGTTCAGTCTAAATATTTAAAGACAAGTATTAATATGAAAATATATTATATTCAGAACTTACCAGTAATATTTTAAACAATTATTTTCAGTTCGTTGTATTTTTTAAAGCCCCTTAAGTCAAACAGTCACTAAACGTTTTGTGACGTAGACAAAAGGAGCAGAAAATTTCTTTGATTTACAGGTGACGGTTGCAAATACTGCGTAATTGTATCTACTTTCATGTTATTTTCTGCCATAGACTGACACTTGTCGCTGTCAAAAAACTTATGAATAACCTGTTAGTGAATTAATTGTAAATTCTTGTTGTTTTTGAACTTCTTAATTATGCAAAAAGGAACGGAAAGTGGTTTTGTGGAAGCATGTTCCGAAAATTTAACGGATGTCAATCCGTTTATGTTAACTTTTTTATGGACAATTTAGACTTTATGGGTGCAGAAATATGAATACGTGAAATATTCAAACAGTAATATAAGCACCAAGTAACAATACAACAACAAGAAAAAAAATAAGTCAAGATAATCACAACGCAGAACAACAAATAAACACAACAAGCATAAGATAATAGAAACAACACTGACCGAGACGAAACTGACAGCAATTAATATTCAGATGACTATTAAGAATTTTAGGTTATCTTCTTCTTCTCAACTCCTTGGCCAGAATAGGTATTCTTTTTATAGTAAGCCTAAACTACGTTTACATACATACATTTTTAGGGGAAAATATATAAGTAAACTTTCAACATTTTTTTTACGTTTATATTGCTTTAAAAAAAATACGGGTCTCTTCTTTTAATCTAAAGAACCCATTTTTGAATTAAAAAAAAAATGCCGAAATTCCCCATTGCAACAACGTTTTTAGTGTGCATAGAAACCATAAAAATGATCCTAATTTACCAAATGTGTTGAACGGAGTGCGTATGTCCTTAGTTCGACGTGCTGAAATGTGCACTAATGCAGATGGAGGTCATTGCGAACAATTTATACAAATCAACAATAATGTATTGGTAAATTCTAGATTTCTCGAATAGGCCTATCCATCGCACTGTCACATTGCTGTCACTTTCAAATCAAAGTCGCTGCTGGGTTAGGTAACTGTATTATTATGAGCAACTTTTGTGGTTTTGTGACAAGTTCAAAAGGATTGGTCTGTTATTGGCTGTTTTGTTCTGATCTGTCTATTATTGTTTACATTCATTTCCATAGAGACCAAAGACTCGATTTTTAGTTTTAGATACCTAATTGGAAAAAAATATGCGCGTACTTCGTTAAAAAAATCAGATTTTTCCTAACCTAAAATACACATAACTATTTTCTGTTATCGTATCTCGGTTGTGAAACTGCTCGTTTTCCAATTTCATGAAATATTTAAATCCCTGCGGCCATGCTTGCGGTTGTGTAGAAAGAGATAACGAATTATTTACATTTTCATAATTGGTAGAAAAAGTTCGTTCAAGCGGTTCCATCAAAGTGCCGCGCCGCGCTTCTTGCTTTGAGACTGCGCGGCGACGAGGACACAAGTCGGTAATCTTAACAATGTTTTATGATTTTTTAAAAGTAAGTAAGAGGAATAATCAAATAGGTTTTTTGTTTGTCTAGCCGATCCCCATTACCAGTTTTCTTAATGAGATGAAACTAATTACACCCTGTATATTTGTGAGAAATCTTTACGAGATATTTTAATGCCACTCTACTTCAAATATTTCATGCAACATATCAATTTATGTAAATTCTTACAATCGAAAACTGACATTTTTCCGCATGCACAGTTTTCACATATTGACAGTCTTTATGGGAGTGTTGATCTTGAATTGGCTTTTCAGAAGCTCATGGTAATTATTGCTTCTATGCCTCGGTATTTTTCTTTGTATTATTAAAAAAAACACGCCTTCCATCAAATAAATTTATTAGACATAGACGAAAATATTTCTTTATTATCATAAGCTATAAAACAGCACATTTGTCATAAATTGGAATCCTAGACTTTTAAATCATTCCCTGGTGCTGTCCTGCAACAATTTGTCACTGTCACTTTTTTATTGACTTCTTCAACATTCAATTACCCTTCAGTCCTTTATTGAATTTATTTCATTTCTCCCTGTGTTTTTATTTGGTACATTTTATGTTCAGTTTTACATTGAACTAATGCATTGTCGATTTCTTAGTCACGACCTATATATTATCAATTTGTGGAAGATCGTCATAATCTAATATAAAAATAATATGAGAAATCGCAAATAGTAAGATGGTATTTTTGTACTCACTCAGCTGAGTGAGTACAAAAATACCATCTTACTAAATTACATCACTATTCCAAAATAATAAAGGAGTAGAGTTTTATTATTTAATTCTTCTCATTATAGACAATTTACTAAAAAAAAACTCTAATTTAACAATGGGTCGCGTACGCGTGACGTCACAGGTCCCAGACCTTAAGAAAAACAAACCGCTGTCATTAGCTGTCAAATGGCGACTGACAACCTCAGAATTAAATTTTTCGTAATCCTAGAATCCTTATCGATATTATATCATACAAAATGGCTAGTTTTTATTGTATTATTAATTGTGGAAGTGTGGCATTCCGAGACAACATCAGTTTTTGTAAAATAACGTCGATTTACGGCCAGAAGAGGTTAGGTTAAACAATTCCAGGCATTTAAAAGAAATGCTTTAAGTTCATGCATAAGAATGATTGTGATAGTAATAACTGCTGCTCAAACAAGCAATAAACAATCCATGGTAAAGAAAATTAACATTTTATATTGGTTTGTCCCTATTTTTAATAACTATTTCTTATTTAAATTTTAGTTGAGCGAAGCATGAACTGCACGGAGGGAGAGTATATTTAAGAGAATACAAGTCATAATAATTAACAATTGACCTACATAAAATAGTAAAATACATGTTAAACATTTTATATAATATATTATAATAAAAAATTTACAAAAATTACAACGGTTTGCGTAGTCCAATCTGTAGGTATATAAGGTATAGACGAGGGGTTAACCGCTGGAAGAAATTGTGTACATCTTATTACATACTTCAAACAGTTTACAGTAGGTACGTCAGTCTTTCATTGTTTATTTCATAAAGTGTCTTTTTCACAAAATTTACAGCGGTTAATCTCCAACCATAGCCATGTTCATTGCTAAAAAACTAAAAGGAAAGATTTCCTGTTAAGTGGTGAACATGTTTTGTCTAGACTGGCAACACAATCCCAGTGAGCATTAAGGAACCATCTGAATCTGCAATAGTCCAAGAAATCAATGGCTTTTATTCATGATGGCTAAGAGTTCATATCCTGAAAAATTAATTTCTACATTAGTAATTAATTATAAAACAACATTTAATTAGGCAAGCATATATGAAAAAAATGGTTGATAACTAATTCTTACCGTTGTAACAAGCTTTTATCCTGCAAATTTCTTGCAGAGTACTTCTTTCACCTAACCACCAACAGCTTCAAGACTTCTCAATGCCTTAAATTCGTCCTTCTGTCTACGTAATTCTTTCAAAAATCAAGTAATTTGCAACATCCCCATGTGGAACATTTGGAAATAAATAAATATCTGTACTAAAGTATTTTTTTCTCAAAATATAAGAATTTAATTCGATGGCAGCCGTATACCTAACCTCTACATCGGGACACAATTCTGCAAAATACGAATTGACCGTCATCCTGACGAACAAAATTGTTTATATAACAGTATTAAGAATAGTTGTAGATGTTAAATAATCCAACAACAAGTTCTTAAATGGCACAAACACTGCAAAATTCACTTTAAAGGAACACGTTTGATCGGCGGATTTCTCAATGACAGCTGTTTGTTTTTCCTAAGGTCTCAAAATCTGTGACGTCGGCGCACGCGACCCATACGTTTTGCTAATCAAACTATTCACGTCAAATTGACAACAACACCAATATTTTGAAACAACTTCACCTGTATTCGATTTTCTAAAATAACATATCTTCTTTATGTGTTAATTCTTCGTTGATTTAAATAAAAGAGGGATTGGAACATTGAGAGTTAATATGATGGCATATCTATTTTATTCACCACATTCAAATGAATAGATTTTTGACTATAGCAGAATTATGACAAACTTTGAACTAAACCACCTGTTGTCAAAAATCTTGATAATAATTTCGTAACCCTTGATACGACGGATACTTTGAGATACGTTATCCGTTAAACCATCAGTTCTTAGTCTTATCGACTAGTTGTCAGGTATGTTGAAGAAAGAGTTATAGAGCATGATCCCGTGAACGCCAGACCTACGTTATTTTATAAAATCTGAAAATTTTTCTACGGAAGTACACTACTACAGGTAAGAAGAATTGGCTACTACGAATAGTCGGTCGCGGTGGCTTTGACAGGTAATAGGTAGCAAAGATGTATAGAATTGCTGCTCAAAATCGTCATATTATAATGCGTAATTTTTTTATATTGTTTACGAGATGCTATAATAATTCACGTCCTCCACTGCCAGACACTTTCTATGGTGGCAACCCCCCGCCAGACTCCTTTAAAGTATAAAAAAATGTAATTGTACTTACGTTATTTTATAAAATCTGAATTTTATATATGTTACTTCGGCAACTATTTACTTCGGCAACTATTTTAAGGTGTTTCCCAAGCAGCCAGAGAGTTTCGAAGGTTCCAATCCCCTACCAGACATAGTTGAAGGTCAGCTGTAGGTATGAGCGCAAAGGAAGGCAAATGTATATAAAAGCGAGTACGAATGAGACAGTCAGTTAGGTTTATCGGATAATTCAATTATGTAGAAATTATTTATAAATTAAAAATAAAGGAAGAGGGTCGATTTGGGCGGTTTTTGCCCTAAATTATTTTTAGATGAAAAAATCAGAAAACGTTTTTTTTTAATGTCTACTAACAATAAAAAGTCGATTTTACCCTAAACGGACGACCCCACATTCCCCTAGCCCCCCCTCGATCCTGAATACGCCATCACTTCTGAGACGCCAAAAACGTATTTATCTATTTTTCTGGATTTTTTTGTCACCTTTTTTTTTCAATTTTATCTTCAAATGACCTTATAAACTTGATGTGATACATGTTAACGAACTTCGGGTTCGAAATCAGCGACCCCAAAAATCCCAGGATACCCTGGTCAAGTCTGGTGAGCAAGCTTAGATATTTTGTTATATTTCCCGCAGACGAATAAATAGAATAAATAAAACCACCCTCTCCACCCCCCTTTTGTAAAAAGGGAAAAAATGATAAATGAAAGCGGATACAGTTAAAAGGGAATTAGTGTGGTAGTGTGGTATTTTATCAAGCAAATATAAGTTTGAAAGCGATATATCTCCCCAAGAACGCTGTTAGCAAGTGATGGCATGTTCAGGATTGAGGGGGGGATCGTCCGTTTAGGGTAAAATCGACTTATTATTGTCTTCTGATTTTTTTCGTCCAAAAATAATTTGGGGCAGAAACCGCCCAAATTGACCCTCCTCCTTTGGTTATTACCATAATTTTACAGTTAATAAATTGTTAAAAAATAAATTTAATAAATCAATAGCAAATTAATTTCCGTTTATAAACGTGGTTTTTAAAATGTATTTAAAAGTAATTATGAACCAAATTTCAATATTTTTTTATTAAAATTTTATTGTTTACTATGAACCTAATAATAAAAAATAGTTTGATAATAAAATCTCTGATGGACAAATTGTTTATTTATAATCGGAGCCCGTATACTTATAACCATTATAACCATTTTTGACGTCAAAGTAGCCGTTTCGGAGATATTCGCTGTGAAAAATCGCGTGCCACCGATTTTTCGCCGAGCGCTCCAAACTACCCCCTACTCTGAAGTCGATAGCGAAAAAACGACAGGGAGTACGCAAATCGACCATAGAACTTTTTTTATGTAGAATTTAATGAAGAATATTTTTGTTCATATACCTGTTTTTGGTGGAAATGACGGATCCGAAGAAAAATGAGAATAACCGTAACTACGTGTCGTCTGGGGGTGGTTCTTCGCCCCAAAAAGGTGTTTCCATCAACGGATAAGGTGGGAACTCTTCGGATCCTTAATTCTATTCCTATGAACTATACATATCCCAAATATAATTTGTATATGAATTTTTTCTCCTAAAAAGTCTAATTTGCGTGGACTATACAGCTGACTTTCAACTATGTCTGGTAGGGGGTTGGAACCTTCGGACTGTTTGGCTGCTTGGGAACACCTTAAAATAGTTGCCGAAGTAACATATATAAAATTCAGATTTTATAAAATAACGTAAGTACAATTACATTTTTTTATACTTTAAAGGGGTCTGGCGGGGAGTTGCCACCATAGAAAGTATCTGGCAGTGGAGGACGTGAATTATTTATTATAGCATCTCGTAAACAATATAAAAAAATTACGCTTTATAGTATGACGATTTTGAGCAGCAATTCTATACACCTTTGCTACCTGTTACCTGTCAAAGCCACCGCGACCGACTGTCCATAGTAGCCAATTCTTCTTACCTGTAGTAGTGTACTTCCGTAGAAAAATTTTCACATTTTATAAAATAACGTAGGTCTGGCGTTCACGGGATCTTGGTATATTAGTAACTATTGACCCCATCAACAAAAATCAAGAGGTCTGAGTTCTGTTATTACCCAGGCATGACATGTGCCAATATTATTCCAATATATTCCGTAAGAAAAATATTTAATTTTTTTAAATAATTCTCACAGAAAAATACCTTTCCTTGCAATATCATTATCATTAATAAAGTAACTCAATGTACTCACAAAAAAAAGATGTCGCAAAGTTGAATATTAAATCAATTTTAAATATCTGAAATAAACATATGCATCTATAAGTATGAGATTAAATAGTAGTGTAATACTCAAATGACGTGAATAAAGTTATAAAAATGACGTAATCAAATAATGGAAGACAATATACCGTATTTTTCCACCAGAAATGCATTAGACAATAAAATGCCTGTTTTTATAAGGATATTCTTTATGAAACCTCTCAGCATTATACTCCTACATCCGTTTCCTTGTGCGTCTATAATTTTCCTTCAAATATTCTACTACAAGCGGAAGTTGACCGAATAATTCCTTCCTGTTACATGTAATGCAATAAACAAGCTTGAACTTTGTTGATTTTTCTAGCAGACATTTTAAAAATATTGTGAAAACTTCATTTGACGTAGCTTTCAGTTGTATACAATAAATCTGGCACGAAACAATAATTTTTCAGACTAACTTATTGAAAAGACAACTGGTTAATTATTGAATTTCACTAAAAAAACGTTAATACAGGGATTAAAAGTTCCACTGTTTTGCAGACTTTAGGGGAACAGCGTCTACATGAGCCTGACCAAATTGAAGTTAAATTAATAATATGTCACCTTAAAATGAATTTCATAGTTTTGCTGTTCTATGCAGAAACTAAGCTTGAAAACTAATAGAGTTTGGCCCAATAATTACGCCAGCCGTCTTGAGAAAAAAACAGCATTTTATGGAATTTTCAGTCGCATTTCGTCACGTTTGCAATTGATTAACATTGTAGATATTATAGATATCAGTTTGCGCAACTTTAGTGTTTTTTTTTCTATAAATTAAATTACTTAGCAACTTTTCGAGATTTTTTGCACACAAAGAAAAAACTAGGAAAACTAGATTCGATTTTCCATCTTAATCCTATAATTTGATGCAAACAAATTCATTTTTTTGTTTTTCAAAATTTGAAAATTCTTCAAATCGTTTCGAAATTCATGACAGAAGTTGTATTGCCCTGTCAGAAGTTTTCAACGAAAATTCTGTAAGGGTATTATTTAAACATTCAGGGCAATAAACTATTTAAGCCGTAACTTTTAACTTGTAGTTCAATTTTTTTCAGCATCTTTAGTAATCTCTTATTTAGCCCCTACATAGGCTCCCCGCATCAAATTGCGGGCCCCGTAACCGCTGAGTTTCACGGAGTCCACGAAGTCTATGAAGTCCCCTCTCTTTTTTTTTCGAAAATGAAAATTGATCAGCGGAAGTGCAAAATGGAAAAACAGTTTTTGATGAGCGTGGGGGCGGGCGCAAGGGTAGAATCTTAAACTAATGAGATGTATGTACACTGGTTGGTCCTAATTTTATTATGTTGATCCGGCTCCATCCTATATAGCCTTTCAGCACCCATGCCGCTGTGCGTCGTTGATGCCAGGCTGGCGCCGGTGATAGTTGTAGAAAATACATTGTATTATTTAAATATTAATATATATCTGTTGACTTGATTGTCATACGACAATCTGCTAGAAATATTTCGAAAGCTTTACATTTATAAATTTATCTATGTTAAATTATAGTGTATCTGGATAGCTCAAATTTGGTACGCATTTCAGTAACGCCCTTAACATAATGGAAAATTCTAACATTTTAAACAAACGGTAACAATATAATTTAGTTGCATGTCATCAAAACGCGTGATGATATAAGACAGGGTGAGAGTTAATTTTCAGACAAATCTTACCAACAAAGTCCTATATTTATACTCACATTTTCTGGGTACTTTACATTTTCGAATAATAAATGATAAAATTGTAAAGTCTACTTTGGAAATTGTAAAATCTATGAATATACTCTTGCATTTATTATACCATATAAGCGGTTTTATCAGATTGTTCAAATTGCTATTATATTAATTATCTATTACATAATAATGTACCTACTGTGCTATTAGAAGGGCCATTAAAGTAATGTCCTGGAAGCAAAATTGTACAAAGTTATACAAACTCTGCTATAACCACCTACATTTATATGCATTTACTAGATTTATTGTACGAATTCCTACAGAAAAGCAAACTTGAAATACTTTCAAATTACTCTAGCGTCATTTTAAAGCAAACAAAATTCAATAATAAGCGATGAACAATGGATATGTTCAGCTGAAAGGGAAACAAGAAACAAATTTACTGATTACTATAACATATCTCTGAATGTGTTTATTTTCAAAATGGCTGGGTACTAATATCCACACCAGAGGGAATAATACAATTTAATGATTATTTATCACTTGGCTGCCACTCGCCTGTTCTGCAGACAGCAGATTTGAAAGCTTCCAGTGCGTGCACTAACCCACTAAGAATCCCGACTAGCGTGAGTTTCTGTCATGTTCCCTAAGTTTTCTTAATGCCATTCTTCCGGCGGTGTCATGAGTTCATAACAATGGAATTCTATATTTAATTTTACACTCCCGCTGATAAAGAAAATATTTATGATGGTATTAGTCAAGGTCTTTGCATACACAATCGGCTTCTAATTAATAACTGTTTTAACATGATTACTTTGTAATGTAAGTAGATATGGGTGGAATTTAGGAATCTTGAATGGTTTCATATTGTAATACTTATGAAACTAGAAATAGTCTCTATAGACAGTTTTTATAAAAAGAAGGCATAATATTTTACAAAATGCAATCATATAACTTTCTTTGGTTTAATAGCTGCAACAAAAGTCATGCGGTTTGAAAGTTTTTAAAATAGATTTTGCTCTACATTTTCCACTTTTCATTTCATGTTAGATTAGATTAGATTGGAAAGGAAGAGTTGGCTATTGTAGCGCTCCTGTTCTTGTTTTCCTGAAAAACTAGAACAGCTTATCCAGCTTTATTCTTTGTGTCAGATTCCAAAGTCTTGATAAGAGTCCCTTAGTATAATTATCAGCCCTTGGTTTTTCCTCACAAAGTAGTTGGAATCTCAGTATAGCACCATCTTCATAATGGCATCGCACATGAACTAAAGTTTCCTCTTCCTCTTAACGGAATCTGGATGCTGCATCGTCTGCCAAAATTAAACTCATATGTCTATTAAGCCGACAGGGTCCAGTTAGATAATTCACCATTATCCTAATTGCCTTTTTATTTTAGGTCTTTCGTAAATTTGGTCGATCCCTTTGGCCCATCTCTGTCGCGGGAAACTCTTCCACCATTTCAGAGATTTATCTTGTATCCATTTGTTAATGGATGCTCATATAGATGGCTTAGATACACCGCAAACAGGTTTGGATCCTACTAGAGCCTTGGAAGTGATTTCCCTATACATTTCATCAGCTTTTTAATTTCCCCAGTCACTTGTCCTGGTACATACCTACTCTATGGTCATTTTATTCTGGTTTTCTAAGGGCGTTCCAACAGTTCCATACTAGTCTTGAATCAAATTGCATGAAATCGACTGCTTTTAGTCCTGCTTGTTTATCGGAAAGAATTGCGGCAACTTTAGCCTGAAATGCTGTGGCGTATTTGAAATGTTTTATTAACATCATACTTTGGCACTATGGTATCCGTGGTCATTCCTAGAATGGCATTTTCCTTCAACTCTCAGTATAACTTTTGGTGTTATGTTCCGAGACCCTGGTACATAACCACAAGGTCATTTTGGTATTTAACCCCCAATTTATTTCATACATTTACCTGCAAAATCCCAGGACAATTGTTGGTTTCTCTGTAACTTTTTGGATGTGGACATCCCATATTAGTTTTTGATCCAAGATAACTCTAGGTATTTTATCTCACTGACAAATCGAATTTTCACTCCATTGAGCTCTAAATGTTGTCCAAAATGGAGATATTGTTTCTTCTTGGCCTGCACTTACCTTTGCCTCAATAGTAGTCTTTCTATTGGGACTAATACTGTGCCCATTACCAGAAAAATTATATTAATCCTTAAATTGCTTTCTCTTTAATTTTTTAAATTTATCTGTTAATGAGTTTTTACCAGTTATTATTGCTCATATGGCAATATATATCTCTCTCGTTTTTGAGCAGACCATACTGGCCCATCGGTCCATCTAACCTTGTTGACTATTCGAAACGGGTCAAGCGAACTCATTCATATTCATTGCCTAAAATGTCAGTGTCAAGATATTCGATATTCTCTTTCCATTGAATTATTCCTGTATATTGAGCTGCAGCAGACGTATTTGCTAGTGGGTTTGAGCTATTAAAACTTTTGGTTTTCATATCGTTGGAAGTTAGAACTCTGTTTCTTATAATTCGCATTACCAAAGATTTTCTCAGAGGCAACAACATTTTTTAAGGCATCGGCAATTAACATCTCATGCTTTACGTATTAACACCTTAAATACTAAATGTCGCTTTCCCAGGCCTCAAATCTGGCTCATGGTAATATTCTCTTCCAGCTTGGCAATGGCTTTTTCGGGACAGATATAAGTATTGATAGAGAGGTTAATTAAAAGAATTTTCTGGAGTCAGTTTCTTATAGCTATTTGATTTAATTAACTAGGTATATTACAACCATCGCAATAGCAATTATCTCTTCCATATATCTCGAACTTAAACATTGAAAGAAGTGTCTATTTGTTGATCTGTTTATCTATATTACACTTAGATTAAACGAGATTTTATATTCCTTTTAAACTATGTTTCTTCTGAACTGAAAATTATAGTGCACTATATCCGAGATAAGTATTAGCCAAGAATGTATTTGAAGCTCCGATTTCAGCTTCCTCACTCGTTCGCTTTAAAATATTCCTAACAACATAGAATTAAATCTCAAGCGCAGCTACTCTTGACTATGCAAAAAGTTATGAAACGTTGTCTCTGATTAGTACTTAGAAGAGTGGTCTCTAGAGAAATACAGTGACTCCGCTCCATCTTTTAGTGGCTTGTGTAACAGCGTATACGCAGAAGCTAAGCAATTTTAGACGTTAGCTGAACTCCATTTTTTTAATTTGTGGATTGTAAATTTATGAATTTGATTATTATTATACTCTAAATGCGTAGTGGACATGCAAGCCTTCCGAGGGGATGTAAAGCAATCTACTAGATGTTAGGCAAGTAAAAAGTCTATACATTTTTTTACGAGAAAAAGTTCGGTAAAATTAGCAACTAGTTTGTCTTTTGACGCCAATAATTGACTGGCCTTATTCGCGCAAAGAATTTAATGTTAAATAAATGAAAAAAAAAAACAAAAACAAAAACGAGAAGTATATTAAATACAATATACTCCTCGTTTTTATTTTTTTTTTATTCATTTATTTGGTCCATCATTAAATCGTAAATATTGCTCCTAGAGAATATTGTTTTACATATCTAATAGTCATCGAATTCTGAACAACTTGCGATATGTCCGTCTGTCTGTCCGTCCGTCACGTTTCCTGTAGGCACACTAACATAAGAAAAAAGATTCGATTGCCTTGTGTACAATAAGTTAACGTTAGCTAGAGGAAGAGCCCTACTGTTTGTTACAGGGGCTCCAAAAGCTGCTTAGCCTCGAACGCAGGGTAGGGCAACCACCCCGTTCCCCTAAACAAAATTTTAATATTTTACATGCAGTACCCCCTCTGCAATACACTGGTGGGGAAGGAGTCTCACACGGCCGACTAGTCAGGTCCTTGGGGGTGGTTTCGATAATTGAGGTGGTGCAGGGTGGTCAAAATATAAAGACAACGTCGTTTCTAATTAACCCTTTAATATGATAACTGAGTACCTAGTACAAAATACACAATTAACGATAGTTTTGCATTCGGACGACGCCACGTGCTTTAGAAAATTGACTTAATCCGGAAATCCGTAGCTGTATCTTCCCAAAACGATACTCAAAACCAGTGGCAGCTGGTGAAATTTCAATTTTTTTTTTTCTCGTCTGTGGCGCATGGAACCCATATGATATATGGGAGAAGCACTTCTCTAATGACCCCTCAAAAATTTTGAAAAACAGTTTGCGAAAAAATTTTTTAAAATTCGGTTGCCCTCCCTGTCCCTAGGGACTCCTGTTTAATGTATTTTTTTTGTCATATACATTTGACTTTCATAAAAATACAACAATAGGTTTTGGAGTTTATGAAAATATGAAATGCAATGAACTGACATTTTTGTAATTTACAATTTAAAAAATTGCAACATTTCAATTCATTGGATCTCAGTTAATAATTAAAATATTTTCATAAACTCGACAACCTATTGTATTTTTATGAAGTCAAATGTATATGACAAAAAAAAAATTAAACAGGAGTCCCTAGGGCCAGGGAGGGCAACCGAATTTTAAAATTTTTTTCGTAAAGTGCTTCTCTAGATGTTATTTCCCATATTTCGTATGGGTCCCATGCGCCACAGACGAGAAAAAAAGTATTGAAATTTCACCAGCCGCCACTGCTCAAAACCAAATGGAAATACGACTAGTCTTGTCGTGATGAATACTAAATCCCATAAATGGAGCAAAACTTACAATATTGCTGAAACTCGTATTCCGACGACTCAATCTTCTAGCACGCCATGACCAAGATAAAATGTCCTCCTATCAAAAATCAAGTTCTTCTCACTTCCGACGGTACGTTCAGAATTTCCACTTTACGGTATATCCCACAACTAGAATAGATTTTCCTAACTTCGTTTATATCCACAAATATTATAATAATATACTCCGAAGGCCGTCCTCTCATAAATGTACCCACCAAAAGAAGATTTAATCAACAATACTGGCCATTGTAGAAGCTTTAAAATGGCGTTTTTGCAATGCACTCTCTTAATGGATATCTGAACGCATTCATCCAGGTACTTCCTGTATCAAAGCGCATTTAATGGCCGACGTGAAACATCAGGTAGCGCTATTATGTAATCAGCTATACTCTATTAATATCTATTTGGCGAGAGATGGTACCAATATGCTCAAATGCACAATAAAATGTGTGAAAATAACGAAGGTAGTACCTAAAATTCTGGCAATTACTAAATGTGGAAATAGACTGTAACGTGTTTTCGAAAAAAAATCATCAGTAAAATGGATCAGCCACAGATTTGCAATGTGGCAACACTTTATAAGGCAGCTTTCTTATAGAATGACACAATCCCAAAGCCTCCAGGCATAAGAAGTGAATTAGAAAAGGATATATTTAGAAAAATAATGTTTTTATGTAATTTGAGCAAATCAAAAATTCATTGTCGGGTAAATATTCGATAAAAAAATAGATAAATATAGAAGTTATGAAACCTGATAAGACAAAAAATATATATAAAGAGTATTGGTAACCTTAGACGAGATTCTACACAAAAGTATTGTATAGTATAATAATGAGCATTTCGTCAATTAAGATAGCATCATCGGGAGATGACTAAAATTCTAATATAGCAATTACACCTAAAAAATGTTACCTTATTTTCAAAAACCTGCGAAGAATACACTATAGAATGTTCAAAAATTAAATTATAAAGAGAATTAAATAATCCGGCGGAGATGTAATGTAACTTTTTATTACACCTCGCATAAGATTTATGTGTAATTTAGTTAATTTAGTCCTAACATATTGGTCAGTAGTATCGTTTATTTAATTAAACTGTAATTACAAAACATGAGATAAAATAGTTGGATCGGACCTATAGAAAGATCGTTTTAAATGCTGGTTCTGTAAAAGCACAACACTGTCCTTATGTCACCATCTGGGAAGATTGTTTTTTAATTAAATTTTAGATCATATTGTAACTGCGAATGCGGCAGGAGATTTCATCAATTATTTATTTAATACACCCTCAGAAGCTGTACGAGGGCGCGAAATTAAAAGCTGTCGGGAAAACATAATTGCTCATTGGAGGCAACCACTGATGAAGTTACGAAGATGGCGCTGGGAGACAGGACAGTACTCTGTATTAGTTGGTCAGCGAGTTTTTATTAGATGCATTTATTAACAGTACATTAACTAGAGGTGTTAATTTAGCAATATTGTCACTTGTAATCTGCCAAGTGCTTGAATTAATTCATGCACGCGGGGGATACATAAATTAAATAAATACTAATTTAATACTATAACACTAGATAGTTGTTAGGAAGTTAAAAAAAATATTTCCACCCATTTCAATTGCAAAAAAACTACTACATGAGGGGTTAATATATATTCACTAAAATGTTTGATATTACGTTTTCCTCACGAAAATGGGTGGACTTCTGTTTTTCTTATATTTTCTAATGTTGCAACAGTTTGGGTGAACCCGAATAGCTATATGCGTATAATAGATAAATAATGTCTTTTTCGCCCATTTTAGTTCCAAAAAATTACGGAAAATTGTTTAAGACAACTCTATTTGTATGTTATGAAATAAGTTTCTTTCACTAAAATATGTGGAACATTGTTTTTTTAGTTTATTTTTATGTTTTATGTACATGGTATAGCTAAGTTTCAGCACATTATAACTTAACAGAGATGGCTTGGAAATAAAACTTCATTAGCTATTTATCATTATTTCATTGACAGTTTAACCAGTGTAAGCTTAATATTTCTATAGTTGAAGTTGTTTTCGAGATTTTTAAAGAATAAGGTATTAAAGAATGGAAAAAGAACAGAAATATACATTATGCACATATGAAGAACTTTGTGAGGTTAAAAAAAAGCCTTCCAAAATTTAAATACTTATCATAACCTGATTGAAAAATGTAATATGGACGAAAACCAAAATGAGAAGTTATTCAGCGTAGTATAGAGAAAGCTACTGGCAGTTTCAACTAAGTTTTCACGAACTAGAAAAGTTAAGTTAAATAAAATTGTTTCAAAATATTATATTTATGTAGTCAAGCATAGACATTTAATTGATATATATTCTTCACCGATGTATTCACCACTGAAACGCGAGGAGTTTTTAAAGGATTTTCAAACACATTTTAAATATTCAGAATCATGATTAAACATGAAATAAAATGTTGTTTCACAAGCTCAATGATTTTTTTTTTATAATTATCTCGTTTAATATGACAAATAAAATTTCATTTTTATGTAAAAGCAAATGTCAAATATGATATGTCAATAATCTGACAGAAAAATTTCCACTTATTAATTTCGTTCAGGATACCCTAGAGGATGAAAATTTCCGGAAATTTTTTGGGTTGCTATGGTAACGAAACCAAGAACAAACTTCTGATTGAAAAAAAGTGACGTGTGAAATTTTCATATGAATTAAACTACGTTAGTAAATGAAGCGTTTCTATACTATGCGAGGGCTTGCATTTATAAGTGGTCGATACCACCCATTTTCAGGAAACAAAATAACTGGAGACTCATATTTTGAGACAAATAAGTTATTTGAAATTTTTCATGTAAACTGATAGTTTTACTTCCACGTCCAGTGGAAGTATAGTAACGACAAAAAAAATTTTAAAAATTTTTATTGTTCAGATAGGCTTAGAATGTCATGAAACGTCGAGATTTTAAGTTTGAGCGAAAAAAAAAAATTCTGTCTGTCTGTCGGTCTGTAACTTTTTTTGTGCGCACGTTTACTCTGGAACCGTTTGAGATATTGACTTGAAATTTGGTACACATATGTACTTTAACGAGATCTAGAACTAGATTATATTTTCATTTTGTTCCGTCGAAGGGTTGGGGGGTAAATTGGGGTAAATATGGGGTAAATAGGTAAATCAAGCAGGTAAGAGTTCATAAAATTGGTATTTAGTATATACAAGAGAAGCTAAGGTCTCAGAAAAAATTTTGGCATTAATCACCCCCATTACCACCCCCACCCCATTATTAAAGGGGATGAAAAAAATTGTGATTTAGTGTGTGTACAAGAACCAGAAACTTCAAAATATTTTTTTATTTTATCCACCCCCACTACCACCTCTATCACCACCCCCACCCAACTACCGATGTGGGGTATCGTTTTATGGGTTTTTGGGGTAGAGGATTTCAAATATTATATTATTAAAGTTCCATAAACAATTATTTCCACATACAAAATTTTTCGTTGTGAGTGACTTGGATAGAAAATCTGGATGTGGAAGTAGTGATTCCTTGGGCAGCGGTTTTAAGTTACGACTTGAAAATTGCCATTTTAGCTTGAGATAACAGGTACCTCAAAACGGTTTTCTTGATACAACTCGAAAAGTATCACATTTAATAAAAAAATACTAGAGATCAATAAAAAAGATTATAAACTGAGGACGAATTTTATTACTTTCTAATTTTTTATGAATATATAGTATAAGAGATATAGAAGTTCAAAAATGGTGTCCGAACGTTAATATGAAGTATTTAACTTAAATGTTAAATATGTCAGAAACTATAACAGTCGATTAATTTACCAGAGTGTGATAGGCATTTCTGCCACTCCCAATATATACCGCTGGGCCAGCTACGTCTATGCTGGGTTGAACTTGGGTCATTCTTGTGGTTAGCAGCAAGATCCACATGGCACATGGTAAAGGAGTATGGGATGGGTAGTATAGGTGTTTGTGAGATGCGTTGTTGCATTGTGTCATGTTTAAGCTTCCTTTTTTTGTGTTTTTGCTTCTAGTCTTCTACTTTTTCTGAATCTTCTATTTCCTCCGTTTTGATTCCTACCCTTCCTATCCTTCCAATTTCTTTATGGTACCTCTTTTTTCTTGTTCTTTTCCAGTATGTTTGGTTCCCTCATAGTTTGTTCATGATACTCTCAGTTGTTGTTATCTACGTGTAGAGTGGTTTCAATATTTTGAGTTTGTGACTGTTTAGTATTAACGCTTTTTTCGGTAAATGTGTCGTGTCCATTCTTTGGACGTATCCAGTAAGTTTTTATCCTTTTCGTGATTATTTCCCTCCTATTCATGCTGACGTTTTATGTTGTTGCTCTAACTTTAGTGGTTTTTGGGTAGGGGTCCTCGCTCCGGTAATAATTTCTAAGGTTTGCTCCTTTAGCCATTTCGGTCCATAGTGCATTAAGTCATCGTTTATTTTATCTACTGCAGGTGCAGTATTTCTGCTTACGACATAAACTAAAATATTGCTTGAGAATATCAGTATAGTTGTCTTTAGATCTACTAAGCACTCAAAAAATGTCGGCGTCTTTGATTTTTACCACACCGGCAAAGAATCCTATTTTCAAAATTTCTATTTCTATTTATTTCTTTTTTCAAGATTATGGATTTTAGATCCCATGTTATATGAGGTTTATTTGTTTGTTTAGTCGTTCTCTACCACCATTTTTTTTTTAATGGCATGAAACTAATTACACCCTTTATTTGTACTTATTCCATGAAGGATTCTCACTTCATCTTTACCAGCTAACTTAAGCGCCCTGGCCACGGTATGGTCATCTTCAGCTGCTTCACTAGTTTTTAGTTTTTGTATGACCGTCTCCACTTCTGAATTCAATATTGCAATTTCACGTTCTTATTCTTACCACTAGTCATTTCCACCCCAGGATAGCTATTTTCGAAAAGCTTTTCGCAATATTGACGCCAAACTTCAATAATCTGATTCCCGTGAATCCTTAGCGTACCAGAGTCCTTAATTGACCACATTTTGGATTTAAATTTATAACTTTGAGATATTTTGTATAATAGGACAAAAAGCCAATGCTCATCTTCTGAATCATTCAAACATCTTTAGCGATCTAGGTTTCAATTTAACTTAATACAACAGAAAAAAAAAAACAAGTGTTTTAAATATTTCAATTATTATTATCAATCCAGGAATAGTAGTACGTCGGGTACACGGCTATAAAAAAGCCAAAAAGCTGCACTTTTTGATTGGAATGTGCCACTTGCTGTGGTCATAGATGCCAAATGGTAACTTTCCAGATAGGGAACCATTTGAAAATCAGTGTGAAACACCAAAATGGCGGCCATTAAAGATGGTCACTTTCTAATTCCCTATACATTTATCTCTATACCTTAAGGGTTCTGCACACTTTCAAAAAAACAAATATTTTTTAATGATCACGGACTTTTGGAGAATACTGTGATACGGAATTCAAAAACAAAATTTTGACTGATGCTGAGAGGTTCTATGCAAACAAAATACACATTTCTCGGGATACTTACCGAATAATTTGTCTGAAGAAACACGTGAGAGATAAGAGAGGCGTTGGTCTTCGCCGCCAAGCACCACAAGGAACTATGCTACCAAAAAATTGGAATGACTTCTTTTGCTGCGATCAGAATAAGATAGAACTCTTACTTGAAGAACATGCATTTTTGAAATTTGATTGGGCTTATATCAATACTGAGATTGATGGCATCATTCGGCCGGATGAAACTTCAATTGATGGAGTACAATGCAGGCAGCAGGAAGAAGCAGCTAAAGACAGTGTTGAACATGGAGCAAAAAAAAAATTATTATTTGCACAGTAGATACTGATGTAGTTGTTTTAGCAATCTCTTTCTTCCACATTCTCAAAACTGCGAGATTTCAGGAGATGTACATTTTCTTTGGTGCTGGGAAGGGTCCGAGATATATAAGCATTAATGCCATGTTTAAAAGTATGGGTGAACATTGAGACGATTTCATGCATTCACTGGATCAGATTTGACGTCATCATTTGTTATGAAAGGGAAACAGATTGCCTGGAAAGTGTGAAAATCATTTCCTAAAACTGCTGAAACTTCCAAGCTATCTCTCTACCATAACAGTCTACTTCTTACGAGACTTTTCAAGTTCTGTAGAATTTTACTGTCTTGCTTTACTATAAAGACGCAGAAGACTTCTCAGTTAATCATGTTGGAAAGCTTGTCTTTACTTCAAAAAAGTCGCAGTCTGCAAAGTCTGCCCCAACAAAAGAGAAATTAAGGCAGCATTGTCTTCGTTCTGCATACCAGGCGGAACAATTTTGGGGTCGAGCGTGCTCAGTGATGGACAATATTCCAGGGCCAGAAGGATGAGCATGGACGATGGTTGCTGGAGAGTGAATGCTGCACCGATCTGGTCTTCTCTCCTTTCTATTGCAGTTCAGGAGTTTTAGTCAATATATCGCTTCTACCCGGAATTAATTATTGTAAAGCTGAAAATTTCCAGAATTGTAGTTTTGGTCCAGGACAATACGTAGCAAAAAGTCCCCTACTCTCTCCCGTCGGCTTCCCTGTTTTTTACGGAGCAACAAGGGCCTAAGTCGCAAAAATTGCAGACCTGGATATAAAGTGCAATAGAAAGGTTGTTACTGGTCCGATTTGGGTCGAAATGATCATAAAAGATTAGGAGAAGCATATCCGTTCATATTTCAGATGTTCTATGCATATTTTTGTTCATAATTTTCCGTTCTAGTTCTGTCAATATTTAAAAGATTAAAAAAAAACTCCGAAATGGAGCCATTGCGGATAAATGAAGACTTGGAGGGGAAAACATTTCTCTTCATACTTTTGGCTTTCCTTTGGTATGTCTACCTTCTCTGTAGCGTCACCCGTTACAGAGTTACATCATTCTGAGTGTCGCAGCGGCGACACTCGGACATTTAAGTGCGTTCATTGTTGCGTCTATCACGTCTAGTCTAAACAATCAAGAAGGCGCAAGATGAGCTTAGTTCATTAACTTTGACAGTTCTCTAAGTTCATTGGTGCGGCAAATTTGAGTGATCTTAGTTAAGCCATGGTGAACACAGGCGTCTGTATTTTTTGTAAGTTGTCTCTTGAAGATGGAAATGTTGTGGTGGTTAAGAGTGGGTTATCAACTTTGCTTCGGGCTAGTGTGGAAAGAGTGGACACTGTAATTGAGGAGTGAATTAAAGATCTCGTTAAGAAACATTCCATTTTTTCCTGCAGGAAAAATTACTCTAGACCTTCCAGTGTAAGGAAGGACATTGTTATAGCCAAAACTGCACTGCCTGGAAGTGAGACGACTGAGCCGCAGCTTAGATCAGCGTTCAGTCCTTTCGATATGAAAAGGGATTGCTTGTTCTGTGGAGAGGAGGGGTGTGTGAGGAAGGAGACGAAGAAGCAGGGCAAGTTCAGGAGGGTTGTTCACAAGGTAGAAACTGTTCCGTTTAAGGATCGGATCGTCATTCGAGCTCTGCAGAGGAATGACGAGTGGGGTGAGGTTGTGCAAGCTCGTGTATTGAATGCACGTGATCTGGTCACGGCTGAAGTCAAATATCACCATCCATGCAATTTGCTGTTTTTCTCTTGGTTCGTACCGGTTCTGGTGTGTTTGTAATTCACAAAGCACAAGATCTACATAAAATTCTCGGAACTTAACGCTTTTCCCAACATTACAGGTTCAGTTTTCGGAGAGGATAGTGCTAAGAGAAAACCTGGAAGACGCGAACGCACGGTGAGGTCTGCAGCGTTCCTCAAAATGTGTTTTGAATGAGCTGACTGATATGAAATCTGATGAACATGAAGATATATAATATACATCGAAGTGTGAGGTGAGGTACGGTACCGGTTTCAGTGACTGGACCTCGATCATAATATTGCTTTGTTGATCCAATGCCTTAATATAATAATAATATATAATTATTTTGTTCCAGGGATGGATCGGATGATGAAAAAGATGATTGCTTGATCTAGAGTCATAACAGCTGTATAGAAGCAGTTCATTTACATGAGTATTTCTCAGTATTTAGTCGTTTTTTGTTTGTTGTTTCCTTAATGCAATAAATGTTTCCAAAATAATTAAAATCATTGTTGTTTATGAAAACAGGTTTTCTTTGACATATACGCAACCCCATATACATAAAGCCCTTTTTGTGGGGAAATAAAGGGATATTGGGCATAATTAAAAATTGACTTATCAAGTGAAATTTTCAGGTTTTTGAAAATTGCGCGGAAACCTTAAGGTGTAGAGATAAAAGTATAGAGACAAAAAAGTGTCTTCTCCACAAGAGCTGTCAAGAAAATCGAAATCGGACCATTAGAAGCTGAGATACAAAAAATTTAGTGCGGCTAATGACGGCCATTGAAGATGGCTATCTTCATTTTGGTGTCCTACACGGATTTTCAAGTGGCTCCCTATCTAAAAAGTCACCTTTTGGCATCAACTATTACCACAGAAAGTGGCACATGTTGCAAAAAGAGATATCGATTTTCTGAAGTGTCACAAAATGCTACTTTTGATCGTTTATCTAACCCCGTTATAAAATGTCAAATTTTAAATGCATTTTTGACGTTATGTCACATTTTTCATAACTGTCAGTTTCATTACATAACTTGGTATATATTTACCATTCTTATTCAGTTTTAAAAATGTTGCCAAATCAAATAGGTTCAAGAATGAATGACTTTCTTTTAAAAAAATGTAACATCTATTCTTTTTTTCATTTTTGTCAACAAAACTAGAGCAAAATTAGTTTTCCTCTAAGAAATAATACTCTAAATGGCTCCGATAGAATTGTCGTATTTTCAAGATTTTATTTATACGAAAGAAATAATTGTGAAACGTGTATACACAATGTCTTTAAACTAACAACGGTTTTATATGCAAAATTGCAACGCTTAGGAAAAACAATTACCTCCCAGCTCCAGTCCTGCTCACAGCTGAGCAAAGTGGGCGGAATTGCATGAGGATGAGAAAATTAGTGAGTGCTGCCGTCTGAATTGCCTACAAGACAGAAATCATTAATTTGGTGACGAACTCTAATATTCCTTATTGCACGAATTCTATTACTCTCGCTGCCCCGGCAACTCTCTTATCAAATCCAATTTACTTAGTATGCATCAGGCGCCTCGCAGCTCCCGATGGACAATTCCGTAATAAAGGTTTTACCATTCATAACGCGAAAATGATTGCCCGACTCGAAATTAATACACTGTACCTTGTACAATTTCATAATGTCAATTTTACTGCTTCGGGTGGCAAGAAGCGATGCTATTGAACAGATGTGGATATTCAATTTCTTACAAATTTCATTATTGCCAAATAGTACGGTACGTAGAAATAGAATAAATGCAAAACTTAGAAATAATATCACATGTAATGATGAATGATTTTTGTAGTAAGAGACATCATCTTTAGTTTTTATATGGTCTCGTTCTGGCTGATTTAATTAAAAAAATTTTAATTTGAAAGAGTAAAGGTAGTTGTTATATCCTCGGGGTCGTTGATTGCGAATCTGAAGTTAAAAATAAGAAATTCAAAAAAATTGCTACTCCAATATGGCGGATTGAATTTTCTTCTAAAGCAAGTGCTTTAAACGGAACATCAATGAGCATGCATGTAATGTAATATATTAACGAAAAACATAATTCGATTTTTTTTTTAATTACTGGCTGAATACAATCATAAACATTTTTATTTAAAAAAATGTGAAGACTCACATTGCTTCGGTCATAACTTCTTCGTTATGCTATAGAAACAAAAAAAACATTTAAAAATATAATGAATAATATTTTACTTTGGTTGTTAGCATTTTTGATGGAAGTGCCATAGCTTCTGGACTATTTTTTGACATTTAAACTAAACTACTTCATCATCTAAATGTTTGAATGTCATTATTAAGTGTCCATATCTCGGAAACTGTTAGTCCTACATACATAAAACACAAATTTATAGTTTAATAACCTTCTTATTAAACTCTACCATTTTTTTCGCTAAATGTGATCCTTTTCGAGTTATTCGATGAACACCATTTTGAGAGCTAAAATTGTCATTTTTAAGAGGAGACAACGCCAATCACAAAGTTTCATGGGTAAAGATAAAGCTGAAATGGGGCAAGGTGGCTATTATAGGACATCTGCACGTGACGTCACAGCTAACCTCAAAATATGTGTTTCTTAAGATTTAAGAGTATTATGCAGCTATTATTAAAATTTCTGCCTGGCTCAGGTATTTTCAACTAAAATTTAATTCAGAGTAATGCTTATGAAGTTCTAAATACTTTATCCTAATAAGGGTTGGAAATCTAACCTGTAATTAGTAGTCTATTTTTATCTCAATTTTTATTAATCAACAATATTGAAAAATTATTTACGTCAATTTTTAAATATTTGCTAGAAGCCAGTACGGCTCCAAGCTAAAAATGCGTATACAAACATTAAAAATGAGAATAAACTTGAAAAACTTAAAATTTAAGGTTATGTTATGGTTACATGATGCAGATGCTGCTGTAGGTGGCACCATCTATTAAAAAGCACTGTACTAAAAGTCTTGACTGGGAAAAAGCAGTTTTTATCCAAACGGCTGCCGTTATTAAACTGAAAAAAAGATTCTTGTAAGTAAATGAATACTACACTTCTATTGAAAAAAGTTTTTAGCTAAAATTTGGTTATTACGAAGTGTGAAGAGAAATCGGAAGGCGACTTATAGGCCAATCATATGCCTACCGACCATCTATAGAACCCTAACATCCATAATAACCAAAGAATATACGAATAACTTGCTGGATGAAGAAAAGGGAAGTAGAAAAGGGTCAAGAGGATGTAAGGAACAGGTGATAATTGACTCGATAGTCACAAATACCATAAAAAGTAGAAAGGGTCACTCTATATCGCTTATATTGACTATGACAGTATACCGCATTCATGGCATGTAGAAGTTTTGCATATCTACAGGATCAATGAACATATAATACAATTCCTAACACACGCCTTGAATACTTGGAATACCAATATTCAACTGAACGCAGCCGGAGAGCAAATACACGCTGGGAATATCAAAATATAACGAGAAATATTCCAAGGAGATACGCTGAGTCCGTTATGGTCTTGTCTAGCACTAAAACCACTTACAATGCTGTTGAATCAACAAAGAAAAGGAGTCACGTTAGACAACAATGGGATGCAAATCAGTCACTTATGGTATATGGACGATCTAAAGATATTCGCTGAAAAGGAGGAGCATCTTCAGTGCCTGTTGGACCGTGTGGGAAAATTCAGCACAGACATTCAAATGAAATTTGGGCTCGACAAATGTAGAATAAACACCACGATAAAGGGCAAGTTGACCAAACATGAATACTATAAAATCAACGGCAAGGAAATATCGCCGGCATGGAAGAGGAAGAAAAATATAAATACCTAGGGTATCTACAAGCACAAGGAATAGATCAGAAAGGAGCTAAGGAGGGGGTTTCCGTACTTATAGCGTCTCAAGTTAATATTGAAAACTAAATTAAATGCAGGCAACACAACTAGAGCTATAAACTCCTTCACAACATCAGCCCTTACATACTCATTTGGTATTCTCAACTGGACTGATACAGAACTCAATTTAAACATAATTCAAACTCAATTTAAACATAGCAAATTTCGAGCCCACCACCCTAAAAGCTCTATAGAAAGATTCCACCTACCACGCAGTGCAGGAGGCAGACATAACCAGAAGATACTACAACCAACTCAAGAAGATAAAAGAATATTTTATATCAAAAGCTGAAATAAGCAGTCTACACCAGGTTGTTGTCAAATTAGACAAACAAAATCACTGTGTTAAACGTAGCAAACAACTCGGAGTACGACGAAAGAATACCGAGTATTGAACAACTTGAGGATCAATGGAAAGCCAAGCCATTACATAGCAGATATCTCAACGGGATAGAAAACGATTCAGTGGATACCCACGCTTCAAATTCATGGCTGAAAAATGGTGACTTATTTTTAGAAACTGAAGGTTTCTGTGCGGCGATTCAAGACCAAGTAATACCAACGCGACCCTACAGAAAAAGAATTCTCCAGGAAGACATAAATAACATAAAGTGCCGAATGTACGATCAGAAGGAAGAAAACATACATCATCGCAGGCTGCTCCATCCTAGCACCGAAGCAATACCTGAAGAGATATAATAATGTAGCGAAAATCGTGTACCAAGCTATGGTGGAAGAATATTTACAAACAGCAAAGACAGAACCATATTACAGCTATCCGCCACCACCTGTAAAAGAAAACGAGGAATGCAGGATATATTGGAACAGAAAGATTATTACAGATAGGCCAACACCAAATAACATCCCAGATATTGTACTAACACAAAGACAAAAAAAGATAACCTATATAATCGACAGAGCAGTTCCCTTGGCAAACAACATCAATAAGACCCACACAGAGAAAAGAAATAAATACTTACCGCTGGCTGATGAGACAAGAAGCATGTGGAATATGGAAACTGTCACGATAGTAACAGACGCAACAGGAGAAATACCACGTAAGCCCTTCAAGACTCTGGAGACTCTAAAACTGGGAAGCAAGCTCTACATACCTATCCAATAGTCGGTGATACTGGATACCTGCAGTATAACACGTAGGGTACTTGGAGACACCATCCAAACGAGGGAAGAAGAGCCCCAAATATTTCATCACAGAACTTAATCCTTTTGGTGACACATACCTGGGATAACTCTAAGGTTACCCCTTCAGCTGAAGGGAGAGGAAGTTACGGATAATAATAATAATAATAATAATAATAATAATAATAAATTGCCTTTATTTTCATATATTATATTATACAATACCTAGAGCGAAGTCTAGCAGAAAG
The DNA here is from genome assembly GCA_936432065.2 of Rutpela maculata. Lineage (NCBI taxonomy): Eukaryota > Metazoa > Arthropoda > Insecta > Coleoptera > Cerambycidae > Rutpela > Rutpela maculata. The sequence continues at coordinate 102,769,775 of OW386291.2, forward strand.
CTACTCTACTTAACTACTTACTCATTGTCTGAAATGTTGAAACATCAAGAGCAACCTGATATCATGTATTCGGTAGACTAATGATGATTCAGCATCCTATGTATATGTAACTGTCCTTACGAAAATGAATTATGGATAGACGAATCCTTTACCAAAAAAATCTAATCCTGATTTCTTTCTTTACATCCACTACGTTGACAAGTTAACTGAATTATGTCACTAGGACGGCATTTCTACCATATATCAAGAACTTAAAATATTAATAGATATTTAGACTAGAATATTACTTAGAATATTAATAGATAATTCAGAAAAATGGATACGTAGTAATTATTTCAATTGAATTAAAATTTTGATACTTGCAGAGCAAAGCAAGCAGATTTTAGTTACCACAATAACATAATACACCTAAGATAACGTGCTAAGTAATTACATTGTGTTAATTATACGCTGGCGGATGTGTGGCGTATATCTGGGGTGTTACAGACCGTGCACTGCCAAAGCTTTCTGTAAAAGGCTTAGGTAATAGTACACACAACCCGAAAAGGGCAACCCTATATGAAATAAATATTGTTTCACCTAGCGTCAAGCAGTTCTACAAAGGATAGAAGCCCGTAGCAGCCGTATGGACACAGCCCTTTCTGAATAATGAATAGTGTAATTACGTTGCATCATTATATCGGTTGCTCGTATTACTTTGTTAGTGCGATGTATATTTTTGCAAATATACACTGACAGACATAAAAAGAGGCGCACTCGAAATTTTACTCATGTTTAATGTGTCATAATTTCTAAACTACTTGATTGATTGCCACGAATCTTTTTTTATTTTGAAGAATGATTCTTTAAGATCATCATACAGGCCCAAACATTTTTATTGATTAAACTTTTATAATTGATACAGGGAAAAATAAAAGTGACTGTTTTATTCAGGAATTTTAAAACACCCTGTAGATTTATTCCGCACTCGGAATAAGCTCAAAATACCTTTAGCGTTTTAAGAGAAATTTCGATTAAATCTTGTTTTTGATTCTCCTCTGTATCTTGCTTTGTTTAGAAAATACACGACTGTAGGTGAAACAGGTACAATTAGATACATTTTATTGGAATAAGATTGACAAACACGAAATCGAACTTTCATGAAATAAAGGTGGAACTTTCTCAATAGACAAAAAAGGTCAGTAGCGTGTGTTACCTCCTCGTGCCCTGACTAAAGTCTCTATTCTTCTTGGCATGCTTCTGATTAAATTTGAAATATTGATCTGTGGAATATTATTCCACTCCTCAATAAGCGTTTCTCCTAAAGTATCCAGAGTGTCAGTAACCCTATTGCGAGACCTAATTCTTTCCCCAATTTCATCCCAAAGATGTTTTATGGAGTTCATATCGGAACTTTTTGCTGGCTAAATCATACAGTCTATGCCAACTTCATCGAAATATTCATTTACGATGTGAGCAGTGTGAGGGCGTGCGTTGTCATGAACCAGTATAAAATCGTTCCCTATAAAGGGCGGAAATGGAATTACATAGTCTTGTAAAATGTTCTCAATATACCTGTTGGCCGTGAGGGAATTCCTTGGGAGCACGTAAGGTTCTCTGCGAGCTTCTAATGTAATTCCTCCCCAGACCATAATGGAACCTCCGCCAAAGCTTTCTTTTGTGCTGAATAGGCTCTGCTCATATCTTTTTCCAACTCTTCTTCATACCCTTTGATGGCCATCGGATGAAAACAAACAGAATCGAGATTCATTAGCGAACAGGATCCGGGACCAGTTTTGCTCATTCCAATCTAAGTGTTCTCTAGCGTAGTTTCGGCGTGCTCTTCGATGTCTTGCAAATAGTCTTGGTGCAGTTGCTGGTCTTCTGGACTTTAAATTGACTTCCTTCAATCTCCGAATTACTTTACGATCACTTACAACTCTTCCTCTTACTTGCCTTAAATTAATATTTGTTTGCACTGCTGTATGAAAGCGATTTCGTAAAGTTTGAAGCCGAATAAACCGATCATCAGTAACGGTTGTACATCTATGACGACCTGATAAAGCGCTTCTATGACAATGACCTGCCTCTTCGTACCTTGCAATTGCCTGACGTGCAGTCGATTCGGGAACACCAACAACCCGGGCAGCATATCTTTTACTTCTTCCATCTCCTACTAAAGCCATAATTCGGGCTACTTACTCCGATGTTATTTGCTGAGGCATTACTTAAAAATCACAAACACAACTTTCGATCCGACCTGGAGAAAAACCTTTTCAATGTTTTGTACAAAAACGAATTAAAAATCGTAATCATTAGCGAGTGAATGCCTGTGATTTTAAAACCATTTTGGAGCAATGTTTAATCTGTTCATGGCCTTCTTAAACAAAACAAAATATCAATTTTGTTAATACTTTGCTTAAACATGTGTATTTCCTAAACAAAGCAAGGTAAAGAGGTGAATCAAAAAACAAAATTTAATCTAAATTCCACTTAAAAAGCCGCATATTCCAAGTGCCGAATAAATCTACAGGGAGTTTTAAAGTTCCTGAATAAAACAGTCACTTTTATTTTTCCCTGTATCAATTATAAAAATTTAATCTATAAAAATGTTCGGGCCTGTATAATGATCTTAAAGAATCATTCTTCAAAATAAAAAAAGGTTCGTGGCAATCAATCAAGTAGTTTAGAAATTATGACACATTAAACATGAGTAAAATTTCGAGTGCGCCACTTTTTATGTCTGTCAGTGTATAACACACAAGAATAAATTCAGAATGTATTTAATTTATTATTCTATTGAAAAGACCTTTTAGTCAATTGTTGCCTTCGTGACAATGACAAGATAATATATTGTCACCAGATGTTAAACTTCTTATTTTTCTAATGGGCTCATTTAGCATATTTTTTTAATTACATTTTCCAAAAGATTTCTTAATTTTAGAGCGAAATACAAAAAACTAGAATTTTCTAGGATCTCTACAGGATTTAAAATTAATCAAGAACATTGACGATGCGCGACGACAATCAGTCCAATCCGCATTTTCATTACCCTCTTTTCGGCACTTATATGCTGCATATTCTTGTGTTAAAACACTCCAATAGTCTCCAAGTCACCACTTCTGGCAGATTAGACAAATCTAAGCCACAAAAAAAAGCGTAAACACAACTTCGAGACAGACTTTCGGATTGAATGACGTCAGCACTTCAAACGCCTCGTTTAAAGCAGCATATTTCTGAAACTACTTATCGGATAGACCTGAAATTTTCAGCGTTATAATTATTCGACGATTACTTGGCATAACGTACTAAAAGATGATTATGAAATTTGTGAAATGTGAAATGGTGTAAGAGCGAGATAATGATATTTTATTATCTGCATTAGTCAGTAAGAAGATTTTCTCTAAATGCAGTTATTTTCACAATAATCTGGTCTATTTCTTTTTTTTCAGACAAAATATATCACAGTAACATTTCTATATAACTTAGTTTTTCAATAATGTATTACTTGGATGTCATTTAAAATTATTTAATTTGGTTGGCTGAATTAAGAGAGTGTGTGTGTCAAACTAGGGCGGATTGTACCAACTAAGTTTAAGCGAAGTTCAGCTTGATCCAAGATCAAAATCCATGGTTGCGATAGTTGCAACAATTGTAACCTTGGCTTTTGATCTTGCATCAAGCTGAACTTGGCTTGAACTTAGTTGGTACAACTCGCCCTTAGTGTCTTGAGGTAAACCAGAAAAAGGTAAAAAGCCCAAAAGTTCTGTGACTGGACCGCAAAACATCTTCCCCTCGTTTTTGAGGGCGGGAAACACGATGGTGACAATATTTTCCGACCTACCCTCCAACCACTATCCCTAAACAGAAAATACCACCAATTTTCCGAATAATTGTACTTGTAAGAGTGGATGTATTAAGCGATGTACTAGGTATTAAATGTAGCTCGTTCTGTAAGAATTGTTACGGCGATACCTTGTAATAATTACGTGCATGTAGATGAATCACTTGTACAGGATGATGATAATCTTGATTACGACATAAATTTAATACCAGAAACAATAATGTCTGATAATGGTAATGATAATAATGATGGTAAAGGTAGTAATGATGATAATTCTAGTGATGACGGTAATGACGATGAAGATGATGATTATGAATGTAACGAAATGGATTGTGACGTCCATTTCGGTTCGGCCGAACAATGTGATAATAATTGTAACGCTCTTTTCACACTACACGGTTTTGATCGTACGGTAAACAGCCGTGCGGCTGCATTCTTCTAGTGGAGTGAAGAAAAGCATGGGACCTTTCACATTATACGATGACGGCAAAACGCCGGTGCAGTGCCGTGCAGCAGCGGTCCCTTGCCACTGGATTCAACGGCTGCCGTACGGCACCTTTGACTCAGTGGTCTACATAACTAAATGCGTTCTTTCACACTCAACGGTTTTGAGCCATACGGCAGCTACATTGTTTTGTTGAATTATTAATTATTAACTTTTGGGAAATGGATGAAATTGATGCGGAAGTCTTGATAACCTTGGTTCAAAGTAGGCCTGTGCTATGGGACAAAACTTTTAATGTTTATAAAGATCAAATTGCCACAAGAAAGCCTGGAAGTTTGCTTAGAACTGAAACAAGATTTTGATTTGATGGAAGACAAAATAAAAATGCGTTTGGTAAGTATATTTAATACTTATTAAAAAACAAAAAATCAGAACATGAAATTGTCGTATAATTGTCTTATTATTACAAATGAAATGGAAATGTTGAGCTTACAACGGCAAAAAACCGTGCAATGTGAAAACAACTGGGTCACGACAAAAAGCCGTACGGTTCTTTACCGTACGATCAAAACCGTATAGTGTGAAAAGAGCGTAAGCGTCGAAAGATCTATTAGCATAGAATAAGAATTGTATATAATGAATCAAATGTAATGAATTATCATTGAGTGAATAAAAACGAGAATATTTTTATATATATAATCAATGAAAAAACAAAAATATCTAATATATACCAATGACTCGCCTCAATTAATTCCTTACAAACCACTGAAGGAAAAGGTCACTTCATGTAAAGGCTGCTTGAGACCCCCGATTGGTTGGGTCTTATTTCCTATCCGACAAGCCCTCGCAAGTCTAGCAGCAGAAAATCGAAAAAGGGGGGTGGTTTTTCAGGTATAGGGGTAGTGGGTGAAGGATATACCAATAAATATTGTCACCAACGTGTTCTCCGCCCTCGAAAACGGGGTATACCGCTTCTGATTTTCGTTGTTTTCGTGGCATTTCATTGTTGGGGGTTGTTTGAACCATCGGGGGTGGGTTAGGTTGCCTGTGGTCAATATTTACTTATTTTATTCAAACTGATAAAAAACCCGATCCGACAAGTCCTTGCAAGCCTAGCACCGTAAAATCGGGGGTAGTAGTCGGAGGACAGGTCGGAAAATATTGTCACCATCATGTTTCCCGGGGGATAGATGTCTTGCGGTCCAGTCACAGAACTATATTTAATGTTTGACAGTATGACTTCAAAAATTCAATTGAAATTCAACTAGATCTATTTTACAACAGGGAAAAAGGGTCTAAAAGAATATCTAAAAACATACAAGGTTTTCCATTTAAAAACAACCTTCATTGTTATATCACGAGACCTATGTAAGCAATTGTTTTTTTTTTTAATTGCTTTTAAAAAAAAATATATATATATATATATATATATATATATATATATATATATACAAACCTACAATTTTTATACGAAACTTTATTTTTCAATTATCTTGGGAAGTGCAATTAGTGATTAATTACGTACATAATTTGTATTTGTATTAAAAAGAGTGTATTTTTGTGGTGTTGCATTCTGCATTATAAATGCTGTAATAAACTGGTGAGGGTCTGATTCAAACGACTTTCTTCGAAAATCTGAGAAGTGATTATACAACCCTTGAAACTGTCGACCGCTGACACCATAAATTTATAGCAAGGCAATAATGGTGTTATTCCTTAAGAAAAACAGAGTTTCTTAGATAAACAAGCGTTGACTTGGGTAATAAACGGACAATCTGATCAGTGGAGTACTATTGGCTTAATACGCCGGGGACTGAATTTCTTGCAGTTCAATGGAAATGCATAGTTTTTCTCAGGAAATGGTATCTATACAAAAGAATGATGACTCGAATGCAGAACATAGGACCAAAAAATCAAAGAAACGGGGGAACGAATCAGGGGCAGTAAAGCGGCGGCAGGGGTGCATACAGAAAAAAATGATAACACATACACGAGAAGAGGTATACCATGGAGATAAACTGGAGGAAGAAGAGAAAGCAAAAAATGAATGAATCAAATTAATACAAGAAGACCCTTCAATAAGCCACTATCCAAGGAATAACTGCTAGAAATCACGGTAGTGATAATAATTAAAATTAAACTCGAAATTAGCAATGAGGTATTGTTGATATACTGCGTCGGGGCTGAGTTCCCACAGCACTTCAGCGGAGGTATGCCTAGTGAAGGTTCTTTCAGAAAAATGGTGTTCTCTAAGAAAACACACATACGTCGATAATCTCCTAATCGATGCAGAAGAAGAAGAGTTGGACCAGCGGATAGGAACACAAAATAGATGAATATTCCCTAAAAACACCGAACAAATTGAAGTACCTAGGAACAGACCGGACGAACCAGCCGGAGCGAAGAGAAACAGTAAAGGAGAGAATCAAAATGGCACGAGGGTAACATACCGTTCATTGAGAAAAATAAACTATTATGGGACAAATGTATGTACATAGCCGTCATGCGGCCAACGATGATATATGGAGTCAAAAACGCGGCAACAACAAAAGCCAACAGAAGAAGTTTTTGAGAAGGGCAGAAAGGGCATCGTCCAACTAAACAACAAGACGAAAACAGCGACACAGAACATCAACATTATAGAAATATACGCAATGAAGTATTGGGGACATACCCAAGGAAGGGACCCAACACATTTACTGAAGAAAGCACCGAACAGCAACAAACTAAAAATAGGGAGACCATGCTACAGTGGAGAACGACAATTGAGAGGATCAGGATCAACAAATGAACACCACTAACAAATCGCAGGGATACATACTCTAACACAATCGGAAACCGAGTAATCAGAAGACCCAGAAAAAAGAAGATTCGAAGAAGCAGAAACGCAAAAAGAGGAGCAAAAACATTCCATATTACGACACAACACGGCAACATATTTCACAAGAAGAGTCAGAATAGGCAGAAGTCCAGAACCAAACACACAAAAAAGGGAGCTTAAACGCTCCCTCACGACACAATGCGGTAACGCATCTCACAAATACCTACACTTCCCATCCCACATTCCTTTACAATGCGCCATGTGGCTCTCGCTGCTGGCAACAAGCATGACCTTAGTCCAACCCAGCGTGGACGTAACAGGCCCAGCTGTATACCTGGGAGTGGCAGCGATGCCTACCGCACGCTGATAAATCAATCAATCAATCAATAACAGGAGTAAAGGGGGTGAATATATAATTAATAAGTCTGTACTTCGTCCGTCAGTTTTTTAAATTCAATTCACCTTCCTAAGTGTACTGAAGATGATATTGCTCTTATAATCAACGGAATGGAAAATAACAACTGTTGTGGAAAAGATCATGTATCTCCCAAATTATATTAAAGCATATGCAGAATTATATTGAATGTCCCTTAACTAGAATTATAAATTCCTCATTGTTCAGAGGTGAATTTTCCGAAAAAATAAAAATTGCTCTGATTTACCATTATTGACATTTAAACGTAGTTTGTATAAAAACGACGATTTTGAAGGGCCTGTAATTTGAAACAGAAAAAATAACAAAACTAAATAGTATGCTTCAAACTTTGCAATAAGTATTTTTTTAACATCAGGGTCGTAGACAAGGGGTACCCCCCAACTTTGTCAGACATGGCAAAAGTTGGAAATTTGAGACATAAGTAGGCAAGACAAGGAATATTTTTTAGATTTTCTCCCTCCCGCTCGTCAATTTTTTGGAGAAATTATTTATTTATTTACAGAGTTGGTTTCTTAAATTTATGAACTTGGCAAATTTGACCCCCCAAAAAAGTTGGCTTGCTATGGCTCTACCCCCATTTTAATATAAATCGAGTATGCTGTGCGCTTAGGTGAGTTTGACTAGAGTCGTGGTTTATCGCCCTTACTCGGGTAATTTTCAGTCAAATGAAACAAACCCAAAATACATTTTTGAGATAAATGTTGTACCTAACAGCACAATTATTTTTCGATATCTAAACTGAAAAGTGTATATATTAGTGGTTAAAAATTAAATGGGCGTTCAACGTTAAATAGCTGCCAGAAACATCCCATCGATACGTACCAAGAAGCAAATTCAAAATAATTGTATTAGCTTCAATTAAGATTCAGTAACCTATATTCCTAAAATATGTATTTTTTAAGATATTTGCGAAAAAATCTTGCAAAATCTCCAAAATATTTCCAAAAAAAAAAAAAAAAATGTCAAATATGTGTAGCAAAAACTAAACGGTAAAACAGAAAATTCCTCCGTAATCGATTAGCTGCAGCGGTATTCTTCAAAAATCTACATCAACTTTTCTATTTGTACGCCTTAATTTTTTTTTAATAAATACAAAATTATGTTTTTTTTTTCCATCATTTTTATCAAATTCAAGTGTATTTTCAATTCAATTCAAGTCAAAAAGATTTTATTCAAAGTAAAAATATACATGCGCCTAGCCGTAAACCTGGTCCGGAGCCAACCAAACAACCACGGCGCGTGGCGTCGTGGTCAGTAAAGTTGGACGAGTCAGGTCCGGTCCGGCAAGAACAATAATAGGGTGAGAAGTTGGTACTCCCATTCGCCCGGGGTGAATTTAAAAACAACAATATCCTTAACTATACTGCTCACAAGGGCCTAAAACTAATTAAAATTACACTTGAATTTGTCGTACTGTGCGCGCGCACATCAATGAAAAATTTTGACTACTGCCACGGGAAAACATAACACAACAAAAAAACCCGTTCGAAGTAATCTCCACCACTGGTGGTCTTCCTTCCTCCAAGAAAATAGGGAAAGAATAAAAGTTATGGTTTTAAATGTTATAATTTCTAAAAGGTTATCGGCCGAGAGGTAAATTTTGGGACAAAAAGAGAACAAAAGAACAAAAAAGGGTAAAACAGAAAACGAATAGAAGAGGGTTAAAATTGTAAAGTTGATGGTATATAAAGACATAGTAAAAATAGGTTATATTATGGAAGCCGTTGGCTAAGGTGGAAGTTGCCTGAAAATAGGCAACGTCTGGTACGTGCACGAGAAGAGCAGACTGCCAACATTCTATCGACTCCACCCACAAACTGATTGTAGTTCTTAACTACCTCAGGTTCGCTAACAATTTCGTATTCCTTTTTACGTTTTGACCATCTTCTACATTGATCAGGATTGTTAGCTGCATCGAATGTTGAAAGAATTGTGTCAGGTTTGTTGTCTAACCAGCGAACTAAGACCAGTTTTCCATCAGCTCGTTTCCACTGTACCCCTTGGTTGTTTTTTAAATTGTTTTTCACAGGATAGTATACAATGCCGAGGGATTCTTTTCTTCATGATCGTACCTGTTGAAATGAAAGCCTCTTTCTAATAAAGTATCAGCAAGTTTTATCGTAGTAAAATAACGATCAAAGTAGATATGATGACCTGGAACGAGACTTACCGTAAGGGGTGTTTCAGATTAAATAGAATTGCATTATGCTGTCTGATGTGTGTTATGTCGCGGACTATCATCCAGTTTGAATTCATAGAATTTTTGCGAAATCTCTTGGACGTACTCCGCTAGTGAGGTTATGTCATTACAGCGAGTGAGTATCTGCCCGAATCAGAAATGAGTCGCATAAATTTGAGTTTTTTCATTGTCGTGGTCGGGATGCTGCACCACACCGGTGCCGGTGCCGGGTATGTGATGGCCAGCCTGATCACGATTGTGTATAGCAATTTTTATTGGTCCTGTTTAATCCGCTACTCCTGGCCAGGAGCGGATACAGACTCCTGTACATGGAGTAGACTTTTCGTACGGTCTCGTTGATGTGCGTGTTGTACGTCAGTTTCTTGTCTAAATTAACTCCAAATTACTTCAGGCACCGTTTAGTAGGTATTTGGCGACCCTCTACCGAAATAGGCGTTAGCATGCGATTGTCAGTGAACCGGCGCGTGAAGAGTATAGATTCCGACTTTTCGGAGTTGATCCGAATCTTTAACTTGTCGTAATATGCCGCGGCACGACCTATGTGCGCCTTCAGCAGTATATTCATTTTGTTTTTTTCTACCATATCAAATTCAAGTGGCTGTATAAGACACTGTAATTAGTATAAATTAACGTGAAAGAAAATTATATTTTAGTTTTTTTAAATTTCTATCGCAGAACGTTATACTAATAACCAAATTGTAGAGAACTAAATTATCGCTTAACATTGTTATCAACATTAGTTTTTGAGTTAATCACCGAAAACGCGCATTGACATTTGACTCGTGTAGAGGAGTGAAAAAATATTAAACCTTGAAAAATGAAATCTCGGTTGATTTTTCACTAAATTGGACGGTAATTTCATATTCCTCAAGTTGAATGTTTGAACACTTTTTGAAATTTGTATTTCAAAATATTTATAAACCATAACCGTTTAGCCGATTCTGATCGACTTCTGTTTTTTTTATCATGTTTGTAGGACCTGAAACAACAGTTTTATGCAAAAAAAATTCAGGCCGCATTGATTTCAAAGTCAAAAATTAAGTACACTCCGCAATTTTCTCCTTGTTACATTGTTGTTTCCTATAATCTATAATGTATGTTTTTCATTTCAGTATATTTTACAACACAATTTTCCATTAAAAGAATGTCTTTCTTATTATTTAATAAAGAAAATGGAAATCAGGAAAATGTTACTCTGTACACGTTGAGTGGTTTTATTTCTTTTGGCGAATGAATCTAACCTGCACTTAAATTGAATTTGAAAAATCTATTTCCATTCTGCGGAATGCATGTACGATATAATCATCATCCACAGGCTCCCAATAAGTCGAGTAGAACATACCGTGACGCAAGAGGTCGATTGTTTTATTTATAATTCAATTCATTCAGACACTTTATATCAAGTGAGAAAATATTCCGCTTGAACGTTAAATCATGTTATACAGCTTCAATACAATTTTAACGAAATATCATATTCTTGATACAATTTATTGCTCTTGGCTATGTATTAAATCGTTTATTTTATTTATTTCGTCATAATATGTTGCATTACATAATAAAAATGCTTTCAAAATGCTGTAAGAAATTGCTATAGATAACCTCATAGTACTTACTTGAAGCTATCTTTATTTTTAATTAACTATATAGTACAGTAAGTGAAGCTTTTAAATCCCAGCCCGAAAACGGTGTAATGAATTTCCAATTTTTTTTCTTCAACATGCTTCATAAATTATGTACATAAGAATCTATATTGTGTTTTTTTATTGCTTTTTGGTTAGGGGTGGTTCCCACTCCTTCTTAGGGGCTGTCGCAAAAAAATGCACAGAATCTGATAGAGGATGAAATTATAAGAAAGAAAGGTCTTTTACACTTTTTTGCTAAAATGCATATTTTTCGAGATATTGCGAAGTGAAAATTGCAATTTTCACCCCCTAAAAAATTACTTGAAAAATGTGGACTTTGATAAAAAAATGCAAGAGTTCAAAATTAAAGCTTTTATGAAAACAAATCGAATGGTCTTTTTCTTTTTTTTCTCTGATGTTTAGTTTTGGAAATATGGCATTTTCAAAATGGCGCCGAAACGTTTGGAAAAATGTAAAATTACTCAAAATCTATAACTATGAGAAAAAATGTTATTCTTGTAAAAGTTAAAGGTATTATAATTTTCTTTCGATTGAGACCTTTTATAATGAAAAGTAAAAAAGTTACAAACAAAAAAGCAGCGCATTTAAAAAATTAGGCGACATTTTTTGTAGTCTTTTATTGCTCTAATTTCTTGTTAATTCAAATTTTTAAAAAATCCTTCTAGATATTGTTAATGCATGCTGACATTTTTTAGAATTTTTAAAATAATTATTTTTCATTCTGTACCCATTTTCAATAATAAAAATTTTAATATATTTTTTTTTAAATTGGGTTTTTGAAAATTGCTCAGAAAATATTTTTTTTATAAAAAGTAGTAAGAGTACAAAAATGAAGCTTATAAAAAAACAAATAGTTTTTTTTATTTTCCTACGACAAACTGTTCCAGAGATATAAAGGTTTAAAGATGGCGCTTGAGCTCATACGCAAGAAAATTATGTATTTAAAATCGAAATATCTCAAAAACTATAAGTTTGATAAAAACATGAATAAGAATGAAATGAAGCTTATGATAAAACGAAGAGTTTGGGTTTTTTTTTTCCTGTTCCAGAGATGACAGTTTGAAATAATGTTGAAACTTTTCAGTTTGTACGCGCATTTTAAATGTCCATAGTAGGTAGAGAAACGAGCAATAGCCGTCTATTTTTCGAAGAATATACGGAAAAAGCGGGTTGCATTGCTCTTTAGCATATTTAGAGTGCAGATTAAAAATGTTATTTAATTATTTTAATTGTATTAATGATGATTTATTTATAACAATCGGTATTTTTAATAAAATTAGACATATCGGTATACTCTTGTGACCATTTTTAATTGGCAATTAAAAAAAATTAAATTTAAACCTTATAATCATATTCAGCGACATAAAAAACAAAATATATGGACTTTCGCAAATTTAGTTGTAAAATTAGAAGAATTATTAATTTTTCAGTATTTAAGGGTGGTTTTAACCCTTAATATTTTCGTCTTTCCTATACTTTGACCTCATAATCATATTCAGCGACTTCAAAAACATAAGTATATGGATTTTCGTGATTTTATTCGTAAAATTAGAAGACATTAATTTTTCAGTATTTCAGGGCGAGTTCAACCCTTAATATTTTCGTTTCATAAGTTTTGACCTCACGGTCATATTCAACTATCCCAAAAACATAAGTAATTTATTCGTAAAATTAGAAGAATTATTAATTTTTCAGTTTCTAGGTTTCCACCCTTAAAAATAAAAAGCAGGTAATGCGACAATATAGATTTTGATGGACGTCTTTTATAAAGCATATTGCAAAAAAATTAAGGAAATTCCCTTCATGGTTTTCGGGCCGGGAATTTTACCATTTTGCTGCTTCGCGTACTGTACTAATAGCTCATTTTAAACAGATATGTTGTCAAAGATTTATCACAACAGATTTTAATTATTTGGAAAATTTTTAAATTTCTAAAAACCTTAGTTATGTGCATTAGTTAAATTATTATTAGTACAGCAACTAGAGGTTTAATTTAGAAGGATTGTCATATTTAAATTTCGTTTTTGTTTATAATTTAACAGTGGTTATCAGCTATTTTTCAAGAGATGAAAGCCAAACAAAACAATAATAATTGGAAATTTTTAGAAAAACTATAGGTAGTCTTTATGTTGTAACTTGAAAATTCTAGCTTGAGAAATAAGGTATCTCAAACTGACTTACGTCAAAAAGTATCATATTTAGCAAAAAAATGCTAGAGACCAATAAAAAAAATTTTAAATTGAGGACGAATTTGATATTTATTTGATTATGTATGTATTAGTAATAGTGTCGATGATGTGGAAGATTAAAAATGACGTCCGAATGTGTGACGAAATATTTAGATTAAATGTTAAATATCTCAGAAGCTATAGCTAGGGATCTGGTGGCAATACGGGTATATGATTTCATTGTAATAAACAATAATATGGAATGAAGGTATTGATATAACAGATCGATTAGAGCAGTTACGAGCTTGGTTGCTGCTGATTATTTAAATAAATTGATTTCAAAGTTGTAAAAAAAACGCTCCTATATTATTTTATTGTTTCAGCCATTGTTATAAAATTGTTCATGTATCAAAAATATAAACAAAATAATGGTTGGCTGAAATTCATGACTCTGATTTTTTTATAAAACTAATTGTGAATTTGCAAAAAAAGCGCTATTAAGTAATTTCATTTTACTTCGCATTGGTTTTAATTTCTTAGTTTTTCTATCCATAAGTAGAGAAAAACATTGGCAGACGTGCACGTTGCTGATTTTCAGAAATATTCCCAATTTACTCCAAAAAAAAATAATCCAATCAGTGGGGGATCTTGCCCTGAAAAAGGTGGAGTAGTAATGATTTTGATATATGTTGTTTAAGTCAATGCCACAATGCCTTGATAAAAAATTACCAGTTTTCGACCTTGAAGGAGGGAAGGGGAGGCGCGAGCCGTTATCTTGAAGTAAAGGTGCAAAAAATTGTTTATTCAAAATAACTCGGCAGCGTTCGATCCTACGAGAAAAATGTTCAAAACAAAATTGAAGAGAACAAAATTTCCTACATTCCTTGTGTATACATTTCTATTGTAAGTCTAATGTTTAAAGATATACAGCATCAGAAAGATGGATTTAAGAGAAAAAGTCTTTCTTTGTTAAATATTGTACGTTTACAACACAACATATTACGGGACACCCTGTATACACATACAAGCAAAGGAAAAGGAAAATAATTGTAAAAAAAACATTAGAATATTTCTTCGGACTACCTAAATAGCGATAAAAGCTTTGTAAAAATAACACAGACCGACAAAAAAGGGGGCTTTTATTTTGATCAGAACCATCTTATCCTATATTTTTTGGCATGCTGAAACCGATTCTGATCTACCCCTTTCATTCCCTAAAAAGGGCAAAAAAAAGCTTTTGTTCTAAGGTTCTGATCTAACTTTTCTGAAGTATTTTGATGTGCTGAAACTAATTTTGGGCAAAAAAAAAATTCTATCGTATTAGTTTCCCTCTGCCACCCCTAGGAGATAAAAGGGAGTTGTAGAGGGTAACTGACACGATAGAACATTTGTTTGTCCAAAATTGGCTTCAGCGTGACAAAATACTTCAGAAAAGTTAGATCAGAACCTTAGAACAAGACTTATTTTTGTCCTTTTTAGGGGATAAAAAAAAGGAGTGGTAAATAAAAACTGATGCTGTAGATTTTTTCAATATCGGAATCGGTTTCAGCACGTCAAAACACATAAGAAGGTTCTGATCAAAAGAACAGCCCCCCTTTTTTTGTCGGCCTGTGTAGTTATTAAAAAACGTCAGACAATAAAAAGTCAGCATAGCAGATTTTAGCGACAAAGTTGGAAAGATTACTGTTCGTCGCTAAACAAGGATGTCCCTATTAAGGAAGTTTGGTCAAAACTAAATATCTACAAAAATAGGAAACAGGATAACCGAATTCCACCTGAAATAGGTCCTTGGGTAGATAGGTTTCACTGCAAGTTATCACCACAATGGGTAAACAATAAACCAGTGATACAAGATTCAACAGCAAGTACAAACTCTCATCTACTGAAACCATTCACAATGTTTGAATTGAATAGAGCACTTAAACAAAATAATAACACATCACCCGGGAAGGACAATATACACTATTCAATGCTCTCACAAATGCCTGAATCTGAGAAAAATCATCTTCTAAATTTATACAATCTAATATGGACCAATCAGCTACCAATTCCCACTGACTGGCACGACTATTTAGTAATACCCATAGGAAAACCAGGAAGACCCAAAGAACATGAAGACTCATATAGACCTATAGCCCTTGCGTTATGCGTCATGAAAACTTATGAGAGACTAATCAAAAATAGACTGGAGCATTGGTTGGAAATTAATAACCATTTACCGGAATATCAATTCGGATTTAGGAGAGGAAGATCCACCCAAGAAGCTGTTGCGACCCTGGTGACCGATGTACAATTAGCGTTTACCCGTAATAACTCTGTATATGCCCTTTTTTGGATATAATAGGAGCGTACGACAATGTCATACTGGATGTTCTAAGTCACAAACTTCAAGTAGTCGGAATACCTAATCGTATAAATTAATATCATCTCATTATATAGCAACAGACAAATATTTATAAAAGTGAACGATAGCATCATTGGACCTAGGATAACTTCATTTGGGCTCCCACAAGGAAGCATACTGAGCCCAATATTATTCATTCATACTGCAGACTTCACAAGAAATCTAAGTGCAAACACCAAAGTCATAAAATTTGCTGACGATTTCTGTGTATATTATGAAAACGCAAAAATCGATGTAAATGCCACCAATTTGTCAGTAGCGATGCAAAGTATTTCGAAATGGTCAGATGACGTCGGCTTCACGATATCCGAGGAAATATCAGCAGTCTGCATATTTAGTCGTCATAGATATCAACAACCAAACACAATCAATGTAGGTCGATACGAGATTCCATGTAAAAGCACCGTAAAATATCTAGGCATCATTTTGGATAAAAGAATGTCATGGAAGGAGCATATAAATTACTTAACAAGAAGATGCGAAAACGCCATAAACATATTGAGAGTTTTCTGCAAAAATAAATGGGGGGCAGATCCAAATATCGCCATAATTTTTTATAGGACATTAGTTCGATCGATCCTGGATTACGGCAGCATACTGTATGGAAATTCCTCGGCGACAAATCTACAAAAAGTCGATGTAATTAAAAATAAATGTCTACGAATATGCTTGGGATTATTAGGAAGTACCCCAATAAACACTTTGGACAGGTGAAGCTCCTATGGAAATAAGAAGACAGTTCTTAAGTGACAAATTTATAACAAAACTGTACTCCAGAATAGCAACTGCGTAGACAACCTTCATAGACTCACGATATTAGGTCTAACAGCTCCGTATTGGCATAACAAACGACTACCTCTAATGGTCGAAAGTTACACTAAAGTAGCACAATTTTCAGAATTACTTTACCAAAATGGCAATCTCCCTTGTTTTGCAGTGGGCTATGAGATATACCAACAAGATGTAGCTATTCACTATTTAGGAACAAACAGCAGCCCAGGAGAACACAATAATAGTTTTTTCGAAAATGAATTGAAAGCTAAGTGGAAAAATCGTGAATATATTTTTACGGATGGGTCCAAAACAAACGAGGGAACAGGATGTGCATTTTTTCATTCTAATGAAAATATAAACAGAATGTACAAGTTGCCAAAGGTTACATCTATCTACACTGCCGAATTGATAGCTATTAAAAAAGCCATGGAATATGCCATCCAGCATCCAAGCCCACATTTTGTTATATTTACGGATAGCAAAAGTTCAGTCGACAAATTAAGGAATATCAAAACATCAGCGAATCTACACAATTCTGTCGTCGATATTTTGATCACCCACCAACAACTAAAAGAAAACAATAAATCTGTTATAGTGACCTGGATAAAAGGCCATTCAGGCATTCGTAATAATGAAATTGTTGACGGTCTAGCTAAAATGGCAATTCAAAATGGAGACTCCATAGATAGAAATATACTACCACCTTCGGATTTTACTTGCTTATTTAGAGAAGAGCTACAAGATACTTGGCAACATAAATATGAAGAGGCAACAACAGGAATTCGATACAAATCAATTCAACCACTCCTACCTAAAACACCATGGTTTCACAAACATAGAAATCGTTACTTTATTCAGACTCTATAATAAGAACAAACCATGGACTTTACCCACAACACAAACACAAAATAGGCCTTGCCGACACCCCAGAATGTCTTTGTGGAGAAACTGGTGATCTCCAGCATATAATACTCGAATGTCCCCAGTATATACAGCAAACCAACTCTCTCTATGAAGAACTACCAAAACATGGCATTATGTTACCTATAAAGTTGATTTTATTGTTACACAAAGGGGATACAAATATATATGAAGCAATATATAATTTTGTAAAGAATGCAAATATCTCATTATGATAATGTTTTTCTGGTTTAATATCAGCGACATTAGGGTCATTAAATGAGGTAGTTGTAGACTTTAGGTTAGTTGTATAATCTATTAAGTTAAACTTTAGGTTAGATGTATAAATAATTGATGTCTTTCGTGACCGCGGGAAGATTTATATATTGTTATAAACATAAGGTAAAAAAGGGGAAAAAATAGTTAAAAAAAAAATTAAAAAAAAAATAATAATAAAAAAATAATTATAAGGAAAAAAAAACATACTTAAATATTATGTATGACAAAAAAAAGTGAATAAACAATAATTTAATTTAAAAATTTTGTGGTAAAAAAAAAATAAAATTAAAAATTAAAAATTAATAAAAAAAAAATAAACAAAAACGGACAATGTTAAAATACAAAAAATATAAGTAATATAGTTTAGTTTAGTATAATTTAATATAACTTAAGTGTTAAGTAAAATGTAATGCCCTTTGGCAAAATATAAAACATGTAATTAATTGTTAACTGTATCCTGCAAAATTTAATTACCATTATGGGCTTTCCTCTAAAATAGACTGGCTAATTGGTTAAGCCAAAGCCATTTAATCCAAAAACACACACACAGATTTTAGCCACAATTTTTTTATGTTCTCTACAAACAAACAAAGCTTCCTGCAAAGTGGCTGACTCGGTAAAATAATACAGAAGAGTTCTCTTTTACCCCATTTTTGAAAATCACCCCCTTTAAACGCAGCAGTACACAGGTGACTGAAGTTTGTTTTATGGTTTCTTATCACTTTGTGAAACTTTTGATATAAGGTACACCGACAATAAAATTACTTAATTTTTAGTATATCATAAATTAATAAAAAAAAAAATTAAATTGCAACAAAATGCAGACACATAGATTTCAGCCGACTGCATTTATATCAATATCATATTGACAAGCAATGTTTAGAACAAGTGGCTGACACAATAAAATCATATAGGAACGTTTTTTATTGCATTTTTAATTAACTGCTAATTAAAAAATCAGCAACGCCGTAATGTCTGATGAAACGGTTTTTCCGCCTTTTCATTATAACGTCTACACTTTTCAACTTAAAGTCACACAATAAGATCATATAAAAAGTTCTGCCACCAGTTCCCTGGATCAAAAATGCCAACCACTAAAATAAAAACTTATTAATTAAGCTTTCAAATGTCTTTTCTTGTTTAGCAAAACAAAGAAGTTAAGCCAGAAACAATGTGCGTCTTCATATTTAAAAAAAAATGTCACTATTTTGTTGCTGTAATTAGCCACTAATTAAAAGATGTCAAATACAGTTTTTCGTTAGTATATACATATATTATAGCATTAACTATAGATGCTCAAATTTATTGCGCCTTGAAATGATTTTCTTGAGAAATAATATCCATCTTCCATATTGGAGCCTGCGTTTTGAATTTTTTATTTTGCAGTTCAGATTTTTAATCACCGACCCCAAAAATTACGTTTCAAAAATAAATCAGTAATAGATTTTCAAATATTAAATTTTTCGCTTTTCACACCATGGGAATAAGAGAAAGTGTCAAGACCACATAGAAACTGAAAGAGATACATTTTACTACAAGAATCAAACATAAAAATGTATCATTATATATGACGTTATTTACAAGTTTCGCATCTTGATAATTCGAATAGACCAGCAGTGACGTCACGCCTGATCAGCTGATCTAAGGGTAAGTAGAGTTATTTTTCATAGAATAGTAAATACAAGGCTATATTAGTTTTTTGTGGTTTCTAAACTGCATAATATCATAGCATAATTTTGTCAATAAAAACTTTTAAATAAAAAAAGTCCTTAAAAACTTGGATTATTTAACGTGAACTCAAAGGTAAAATAAATTTGATTGTCCCATGATTTGTGACGTCAGCTGCTACTCCAACAGAATATAAGAATTACATAAAATGGAATAACATACCAAACGAAAATATTTAGCACGAACTTCTACAATTCCTTACAATATAAGATAAATCCTAGCATATTTATTTGTTTTTAACATAAGACACGATTTGTTAAAAATATTTAAGTGCCACAATATCCATGTAAAAATAAAACAAATCAAATTTAAAATAGATATAACAAACATAAGTTTATAACTGAATTTTTAGGTTAAATTGTCCAAAGCGAATGACTGCATTTGTGCTACAAAAAGCATTATTTGACGTCATTACAACTTACCTTTAAAGTTGCTCAAATATTAACAAATCGATGCACAATCACATAATTTAAAAGTTTTTAAATACTTATTATTAAGGAAAAACCACGTCAAAACTTAATATAACGCGATAAAATCACTCAACTAAACATGGCAATGGCGGCGAGAGAAACAAAAGACGATCTGGAAGATCTGATGGCTGTAAAGTGTAAGCTCATAGCCATCTTTGCTAAGAAGTAAAGCATATGACAGCGTAGTAGTTGTGTTCTATTGGATTTTAAGTAGGTAAATGTTTGTAATTTACGATTTTCCCATATACGTTGTATATCATTTGAATATATGTACGTGCATGGTTATCATTTATAAATAAATATTAATTTTAGGGAGGCAAAATACTAGATATGAAAAGTAAATATTCCCTGGTGATGCACTGACAAAAGCCTGCTTGCCCCGGAGCATGACGTCTAAGGATGTCCCGGGCTATGGGCAAGGATATATAGAAGAGGATAGCTTATTGCCTATGCTATAACGTTAGCCACACCATCTGAAGGTTGAAGGTCAGCACTGGTGCTTAACTGTCGCAAGAGACCGTGTATTTTCTTGAATATTTGGGCCTGTTTGTTGTATTTTTTGAGTGTTTTTTGAGGTTTCTAAACACAGTGTATTGTGAAGTAGAATTTTGTGAACCAGAAAACTCTGATATATTTTTGTTATTAAAAGTCTATTGTTTGTTTTAAATTTTAACAGACCGTGTTTCCCAACTACGTTTGTGCGCTTTCTTCGCTCTTGTGCTGGGCTTTTTTAAATTTAAAATTGTATCTGATAGTCATTTAGGTAAGTACTTTTCACAAAACTATAAGATTTATCATTTTAAGATATTTCTTGTTGGAATCCTCTGCCACATGTATTTTCTTCTAAAACAATGTCCGTGAAATCTACAAAATATTAGAATAATTATCCAGTATTTTACTGAAAAATAACCTCCACAGCTGTGACTTTTACGTCAAGGGAACAGGTACTTAGTGGGATAATTACTTCCACATCCAGTGGAAGTATAGTAACGACAAAAAAAATGTAAAAATTTTTTATTGTTCAAATAGGCTTAGAATGTCATGAAACGTCGAGATTTTAAGTTTGAGCGAAAAAAAATTTCTGTCTCTCGGTCTGTCTGTCTGTAGCTTTTTTGTGCTCACGTTTACTCTGGAACTGTTTAAGATATTGACTTGAAATTTAGGACACATATGTACTTTAACGAAATCTGGAACTAGATTATATTTTCATCTTGTTCCGTCTAGAGTGGGGGGTAAATTGGGGTAAATTTGGGGTAAATAGGTAAATCAAGCAGGTAAGAGTCCATAAAATTGTTATTTAGTGTATACAAGAGAAGCTAAGGTCGCAAAAAAATTTTTGGCATTAGCCACCCCCATTACCACCCCCACCCCATTATTAAAGGGGATGAAAAAAAATTGTGATTTAGTGTATGTACAAGAACCAGGAACCTCAAAATATTTTTTTACTTCATCCACCCCCACCCCACTACCGATGTGGGGTATCGTTTTATGGGTTTTTGGGGTAGAAGATTTGAAATATTATATTATTAAAGTTCCATAAACAATTATTTCCACATACAAAATTTTTTCGTTGTGAGTGACTTGGTTAGAGAATTTGGATGTGGAAGTAGTGATTCCTTGGGCAGCGGTTTTTTATTAATTTATAGATTTCACTGACATTGTTATAAAAGAAAATACATGTGGCAGAGGATTCCGAACAAGAAAACCAGAAAAATTAAGAAAACGATCATTTTAAGGTGTTCCTTTTGTTTATGTGAAATGTAAATTCAAGGAGTTACAGAAGTACAGAGTATTAATGTGTCAAATTCTTGAATGTTTTTCACTTTTTCATATAAAGAGTAGAATATATGTAAATGAGCTGAATACATACAGAATTTCAATTCTTGACACGTTTAAAAAAAAATGATGCATTTCTTTACTTTTTTCAACTTTCTGTAACAAATTGAAATAATTAGGAACTCTACGGATAAATACTTATATACGGTTTTTTTACTTCCGCATCCAGTGGAAGTATAAGGACAAAAAAAATTTTTTTGTTCAAATGTGCTTAGAGTGTCACGAAAACTTCGAGATTTTAAGTTTGAGCGAAAAAAAAATTTCTGTCGGTATGTCGGTCTGTCTGTCGGTCTGTAACTTTTTTTTGTGCGCACGTTTACTCTGGAACCGTTTGAGATATTGACTTGAAATTTGGTACACATATGTACTCTAACGAGATCTAGAACTAGATTATATTTTCATCTTGTTCCGTCGAAGGGTTGGGGGGTAAATTGGGGTAAATAGGTAAATCAAGCATAAAATTGGTATTTAGTATATACAAGAGAAGCTAAGGTCTCAAAAATAATTTTGGCATTAGCCACCCCCATTACCACCCCCACCCTATTATTAAAGGGGATGAAAAAAAATTGTGATTTAGTATGTGTATAAGAACCAGAAACCTCAAAATATTTTTTTACTTCATCCACTCCTACTACCAACCACCCCCTATCACCACCCCCACCCCACTATCGATGTGGGGTATCGTTTTATTGGTTTTTGTGGTAGAGGATTTCAAATATTATATTATTAAAGTTCCATAAGCAATTATTTCCACATACAACATTTTTTCGTTGTGAGTCACTTGGATAGAAAATCTGGATGTGGAAGTAGTGATTCCTTGGGCAGCGGTTTTTTATTTTATTGTGACAAAACATCGCGGGTCTAAACATAATTCTTAACTTCTTATCTCTGGTTCTTGAGGTTGTTGAGGTTCTTGAGGTTGCAGAGTGTTCGAATTAGCGTCATTTTTTTCAACATTAAGTCTACTTTCATTAAAGTTCTATACATTTTCTCCGTCTGATGCGTATTTAAAGAGTGGTGAGGAAAAATTTATAAACAAGTCATTTGTTACAATGATTTTATGGATGCCTTATCTCAGAAGAACCAGTGGCGTCATGTCGGTCGACCTTAAAGCTAACAGGTTTGTCGATATAGGCTACCCTTCCTAGTGTACAATACTTGGGCTATGGGTTTATGGAGTTTGGGATTATGACGTTAGAGGATTCAGAGGTTATGCGGTTACAAAAGCCTGCATACTCCTAGTTAAATGGTTTTTGAGGTTAGATCTGCAAAATTTTTGTTTACTCAGAGTTTTGTCATTGTAGAAGCTTGCATGCGCCAATTAATAGGGTTATAGTGTTATGGAGATGTAGGGTTTATGGGGTTACAGTGATATAAGGTTCTAGTCCGGCGGATTGCTGTAAGAATTATGCACAAGCGGTTAAAAGCGATTTCTCTTTTCTGTCGTGTCAGTAGGAACCTAAGGACCATATTCAGAACGGGAGCCCATCGGATCAGTAACTTTTGACTTCTGTACAGTCGCGCAAAGTACAGTTTGGGACCTAATGTTATTTTAGACTATTAATTCCGTTTCAGTCGTCGTAGCGAGATCATTTTTGGGTATAGATCTATGTTTTTGGGGGCGAGGAACCTGATTATAACTGTCTCGAGGCCCTGAGGCCCATAATACATAGGCCATGGTACATAGTACATAACCTTAAAAAAAAAATAAAATCGGAAATAATAATCTCGTAGCCAAACCAAACCTCAACTCGCTGTTTTTTCAACTAACTTAAAAAAAAACAACCTAAAATACAACCTAAAAAACTACCTAAAAACAACCTAAAAACAACCTAAAAAACATCCTAAAAAATTAAACTAAAAAAAAAATGAAAAAAGTTTTTTTTCCCGTCAAGGATGAAACCCGGTCCACCCGATTCATAAGCGCAAAAAAAAAGCAAGAACATATATTATTCTTCATTTAAGTACAACTATGTGCCTTACCGGATTCTGGCCCGGAGCCAAATTCATAAGCGCAGTACATTCCACTGCACTACTCACTGTTGGATATAATTTTCCTTCACTGTCAGACAACAGTAAAAATTCAGATTTGCTAGATTGCCTTGTAACTAACGACCAAGTTGACATGTCCATACCTTCTGCTGAAACTGAAATGATAGTAATTGATGGTGCTGCTGCTGTACATTTTCTGCGTCCTCAGCCTGGGGAAACTTTCTTCTGTTCAAAAATAAATTTGTAACTTACATCAGTAATCAATTTACTGGATCAGTTCGTCAGATTGACGTAGTTTTTGACGACTGTCATGCTGACTCTCTGAAGGCTGCCGCACGCTTGAAGCGAGGAACTGGCATTAGGCGCAGAGTAGAAGGGGTAATCCTTAGAAATTGGAGTGAGTTTTTGAGAGACGATGAGAATAAACGAAAGCTCTTTTTATTCTTGAGTGATTTCACTGGTTCTGCATCTTACAGAGAGAAAGTTGTTGTTACCCGAAAACAGGAGATCATCTCTCTAACTTCAGTCTGACCTGACTAATCTGATGCCCTGCGTCCATGAAGAAGCAGATTATAGAATGATCCTCCAGGTGCTCGGAACAAGGAGGAATTGGCATAACCTGCAGGTCAGAAAAGCACGCAGCGGACACAACTTCGAATGAAGACAATCTTCAATGTTCTTTGTGTGTTCTCTGTTCTAAATATACAATTTATTTCAGTAAAATTAAATAAACCATCGTTTAAAGAATAGTCTTTGAACCTTTTTGAGTCTCATAAACGTCAAATCATGGTTGGAGGCAAAGAAACTGATCGCAATATTCCGTGGTACACCTTCAGTACATACCCGTACCCTAGGTACCCAAACGGGAGTACTATGTGCCTCAAGGCCTCGAGACAGTTATAGTCGGGTTTCTCGCCCCCAAAAACATAGATCTACACCCAAAAATGATCTCGCTACGACGACTGAAACGGAATTAATAGTCCAAAATGACATTAGGTCCCAAACTGTACTTTGCGCGACTGTACACAAGTTAAAAGTGACTGATCCGATGGGCTCCCGTTCTGAATATGGTCTTTAGGTACCTACTGACATGATAGAAAAGAGAAATCGCTTTTAACCGCTTGTGCATAATTCTTGTCAAGTTAGGTTCTAATCCGCCGGACTATTCTGGCGTTATGAGGTTTTGAAGAAAATTTCTAACTTACTCATTTGAGTGTGAAAGACGAAAAATCGACTTTTTACGGGTGTTTTCTGAGGTTGGGGATAAAAATGAGCCAATTTGACAATTCTGACTTCGGATTAGGATTCAACGGGTCAAAATACACAAGGTTACACTGGTTTGGTCCGCCAGACAAACCACTTATTTTTGTTATTAATTAAGCTTCCAAATTGTTATCTTCTGTTTCTATCACATAAAGACAAAGAAGTTGTGGCCAAGACAATGTACTTCTTCACTATTTTTTAAATAAACATGTTTCCACTTTATTTCTGTAGTAATTAGCCAGTAGGTTCAAATAACGTTTTTCGTTAATATACGGCATCACCCATGTGCTTAATTTTTTTGCCAGTCTAAAACACGTTCTTTAGAAAAAAATTTCACCCGCCATTTTGATTATTTTAATTTTGATTTTAGATTCGCAATCAGTAACGCCAAAAACCTAAATACATTTCTTATAAATCAGAAGTACTTTTTAAAATTTTCATTTTTTCAATTTCGGTCCCTTGGAGATACGAGCAGCAATAGTCGGGGCTGCATCGAAACCGAAGAAAATACCTTTTACTACAGAAAGTGATATCGATCGATATACATTCATTCATACATTCTAAAGAACAATGTTAAAAAAAAAATGCTTTTTTGACCCATCCGTGGTAAAGTGTGAAAGCCGTCTTTTTTACTAATTTTGGGCTGCTGCGAACGAATCCGTCATCCGTTTTGGCGAAAAATCTCGGGAACACATTAAAAAACAACCCTTATTTGGGGGTGACATTGGAATTGGTATTTGTCTAAATACTAAGTTTCGATAACTAAGTAGAAAAAGAAGTAAAAAACCAAATTCACAGTTTCAACCCTCCTCGCCATTCCCTCACCTCCCCTTAGAAGGTTGTAAGTATAATTACTATATAGTTATTTACATATTTTTAAAAACACCCCAAGAACTCCTCATTAAGTGGTTGCTATCAGAATATGATAATCATATGCCTCCTCTGGAATATTGCTCGGTTTTAATTACAAAAAAAAGTCCTAATACTCAGTTTGATGTTTTTTATCATATTAAGGTGACTTGGCCAATTCAGATCACTCCTAAATATTTCTTATTCCTCTAGGGAGGTGTAAGGTGTGTGGTTAAAAATGTTGCTTGATATTTATAGTAAAAAATTATTTAGTTTTTTAAATAATTAAAGAACTTTTTAATATAAAAACAAGTGATATTTACTGGATATTGACATGCACACCGTACACCCCAACCCCAAAAGTGTGAGTTCAAGAGTGAGAAATATTCATCAATCAACTTATTATGATAAAAAAAAACATCAAACTGGGTGATTAGGGATTTATTTTGCAATTAAAACCAATAAAATCTCTAAAAATATAAAATCCACCGCCTTAATTGGTGGGGATGGGTGTAAGCGTATTCAGAAGTAATTACATTATAACCTGCTAATAGCCATTTAACGAGGAGTTTTTTTAAAAATAAGTAAGTAACCGTACATTAGATATTATAACGAACACCGTTCTTATGGACGGTGAAGGGTGAGGGAAACGAGGAGGGGGGGGGGGGGGGAATTAAGAATTTTTGCTTCTTTTCCTATTTACCTAACGAAACTGAGTATTTTGAAAGCATTTCCTACACTAAAGAATAACTTTTTGTTGCAAGTTCTAATATCAATTTCAATGCCACCCTCCCCCCCCCCCCCCCAAGGGTTGTTCTTTACGGCCTTCCCGATGTTTTTAACCAATTTTGATGACAGATTCGTATTCAGCACCAAGATGGTTTCGTGTAAATAACTATATAGTAGTTATAGTAGCTCCTGTAGTACCTTTCTAGGGGTGGTGAGGGACTAGCGAGGAGGATTGAAGGGGTGAATGTGGTTCTTTTACTTCTTTTTCTAATTATTTATCGAAACTTAGTATTTAGACTAATATCAATTTCAGTGTCACCCCCAAATAAGAGTTGTTTTTTAATGTGTTCGTTTGTATCTTTTTCACCCTTAGGTATCTACCATATTATTAGTGAAAATTTTAATTAAAACATATTAAGTAATACTGAAAAAATTGTAATCCTGGATAAGAAATAAACACTTACCCAACAAAAGAAGCAGAAAGAAATTGAAAATCTTACCTGAAAAAAAAATTTATTATTAGTTATAAGTAATGCAAAATTACAAAGTAGGTACAAATCACAGATTTACTGGTAGCATGAGTTTTTAGTTGTTTACAATATAAGGACAAAAAATTAAGAGTAAAGCTTTATCTAGTCGTATGTAATATCACTACTGGTTAGAATTTTATCGGTTAATTTTTTAAAAAGCTTTGTTCCCTGGTGATATAAAGAATGTTAATTGACAATTTAATCTTTGATATGATAATAAACTGCCAATTTACAGGAATTATATTACCTTTTGGCAACTTGGCTTGAGCAAAAATGCATAGATAAAGTTTAAAAGCAAGAGTGGTATTTGTGGAGAACATTTCTATGCATAAGAGATCTAAAATTTCATTAAAAAAAAGCAAGAGAAATGTTATGAACTTTTATTAAAAATGTCCATCCACACAAGTTTTAATAGATTGGGGATCTCAAACTTCATTTTAAAATAAAAACCAAGAAGGTGTTATGAAGTGTACTTTCATGAAAAAAATAATTTATAACAAAAGGGCTGTCAGATGTTAATTAACAAAAATTGTTAGGCATACAAATTTTTTCGAAATTTTGCATTATTTACCACAAATTGTGTAAATTTCAAGCAGGTGTTTTGAAAAGTAAATTAATTTATTTTGCTAATTTCAAAAATTCATTAAAAATAACAATTAACAAATTTCTACTAGTCTGGTGGGCGTAACATGTAATTTACATATTTTTCAACCATTTTCACCTCTTAAATTTGAGGTGGAGTACCTTTTTGTGCCATAGGTGCTGAGACTATTAGCAATAAAACATGTTGCAGAAAAAGTAATCATCGCAGTCATGTTATTCCAATTTACTATTACAAATTTCACAATTTATTTAGTAATAAGATTTCATGTACATCCAATATGTACATGTAATTTACATTATTGACGTATGACGTACAAACAAGCGAAATGCAGATAATTTTTGATTACTTGAATTTATTATTACCGACATGCAGGATTGGACGTCATAGCCGTGCAATGGTTTTTATTCATGTTATGTCCAAATGGCAGTAATACTCAATAAATTTTAATTCATTGCAACAGTGTTAAACATATATATTTTCTTTTTAATCGCTGAATTTTCCATTGATATCGCTGGAAGCGACTAATTCCATTACAATTTTGCTGTGTTGGTAAAAAATTCGTAGTTCGTACTCGATAGAAATAACTTTAAAACTATTTTATAAATAATCCAGTAAATAGGCCGGAAAAAAGTGTAAAATGTGGAAAAGTGGTGGAACAGCACCGATTTGAAAAATTCCTCTTTTCACGTGTTCCCTAGACCCCCAGGAACATTCATCAGCATTACTTTCGAAAATGAAAAAGTTATGAGGGTTTGAACCTCCAAAGTGTCCCAAAAAGTAGCTGTCATAATTTTTTTTATAAAATTAATATTTCGCATCGGAAATGGGCTCTAGGGGATTTTTTGGGTTGCTCATTACGAATCCGAGATCTAAATTGAGGAATTCCATATTTCAGTACGGAATTCGTGCCATTTTTTGCTAAAAATTCCACTTTTTCAGGCGAAAATTTAAATATGAATATTGTGCTGAGGAAGTGTGCTCTAGGAGGTTTTTTGGGTCGCTGATCACGATTCCGAGGTCCACATTGAGCAATTCCATATTGCAAACTGGAACACGTGCCATGAAAAATTCCATTTTTTCAGAAAAAATTTAACGTTTTTCCACGAAAATGTTCTTTAGGGGGTTTTTTGATCGCTGATAATGATTTTGAGGTCCAAATTTAAGAACTCCATATTCCAGACTGGAATACGTACAAAGGAAAATTTCTTTCTAACAAAAATAATAGAAAAGATTCATTTAAAGAGCACATTGAGGACATCAATCAAGTATTAGATGGTGGAATAGAATACTTGTTAGAGTTATGCAATTATTATAAAATAAATAAATCGGATTTGAATTTGAGTGCGAAGCAAAAACTGCGCAAGGCCAGATATAATACTTTTTTGAAGAAAAATACACAAAATATGAAATCAACGAAGAAGAATAAGGTGAATATAGCCACGTTGCCTCCCGCCGTAGAGGGTGTACTGCCAAATGCAATCTTGGATCGGCTCTTAATAGATTCTCATCATAGCAGAACCACAACGTTGAATCCAACTGATTGGGATTGGAAATTGATCGACGGCGTCTTGCATCCCCTAAGGATGACCGAACCGCCCGCACCACAAAAGATTATGGATGCTATAATGTGTGGTTGCCAAACTGGATACGGAACAGCTCGTGGTTGTCGCAAGAATGGCGTATATTGCTCTCAAACTTGTAAATTTTGTCACGGAAACAACTGCAATAATTGCGAGGCACCTGGAGCTGCAGACGTAACGGAACATGAATCGATTTGTCCGGCTTAAATATCGGATGAACAGGAAGATGAAAGTGACACTGAAGAAGAACCAACAAATACAATTACCCGTTCTCGAATATGATTCAGATTATGATTGATGTAAATGGTGTAAATTATATAAAAAAATAATGATAAATTAATAATTATTTTATCACACAGAATACCACCTTTTGTACCAACACAATAAATGCTATATTTTTATAAAAATTGTTATCTTGTAATCACTTACCTCACTTGAAAGAAGAAAAAATTTGCATGCATTCCTGCAGTGTTTATAAAATTGTCATGTATATTAATTTGAAATGCATGCATAACTTTTTTCTTCAAAGTAAAATTGATTTGAAAAATTATTTTGAAATACTCGTAATATTCATACATAATTTTTTTCCTTCAAAGTGAAATTCGACACGAGAAATGGTACAAATTCCAGTACAGAAGACGGAATTGTTGAATTTGAACCTCAAAAATCATGATCAGCGATCCAAGAAACCCCCTAGAGCACACTTCCGCAGCACAATATTCATATTTAAATTTCCACCCGAAAAATTCGAATTTTCATCAAAAAACGGCACGAGTTCCACACTGGAATGTGGAATTCCTAAGTTTGGACCTCGGATTCGTGATCAGTGACCCAAAAAACCTTCTAGAGCCCATTTCCGAGGTGAAATATTAATTTTATAAAAAATTTTATGACGGCCACTTTTTGGGGCACTTTAAGGAAATAACCTGATAAGCTTGTAAGCATGCTTATTATTTTCGTGCATCTCATCCACCTAAATATCTTAAAGCAAAATAGATTTACTCGAAATGCTGTTCATGCTAGTGATATTAGATAGAAATCAACATTAATCATGCCAGAATATTCAACTGCCATGTTTTAGAGATCTTTCACGTACAATGTAGTAACTCTATACAACTTTGTAAATAAGGATTATGAATCAGAAGGCAGCGTCTACTTCTCAACTATATAGGAGAAATATGGGCTCTTCCAGATCATCTTGCCCATTCTACACTTTTTCAGAATAAAATCAAAGATATATATGAATCTCGAACGTCTATTACTCGTCCAATAGGAATACCAGTCAGTGAACTTATGACACAATTGGGACTACATCTTCCAGAAGTTTTATCTTTAGGTTTCTGTGAAATACCGCCTTGGACAATAACAGCAACTAGGATTAATTTAGACTTAACATCTTACCCAAAAAACGATATAAATTCAGGTATTATAAGAAATAGTTTTAGGGAAATTCTTAATGAATATCAACCCGCAATTGAGATTTACACGGACGGATCCAAAACACCTCGAGGGGTGGGATGGGCTTTTTCGATTCCAGAAGCATCACATGTGTGGTTACTACCATCAATGGTCAGCATATACACTGACTCTGAGGATGTCCATAAATATTACAAAACATTAAAGCAAGACTATAAAAATAGTATTTAACAGGCCAAGAGAACAGCAAACAAAAAGTTCATAGATTCCTCGACGAATAAAAGTAAAGCAACATGGCAGCTCATAAACAATGAGTTAAAAAAAGGAAGCAATACTTATTCTCTAATTCCGGCCGAAAATTTTAACAACTTTTTTGTAAATGTTGCAAATAAGATCACCAAAGATATACCACACTCTAATACAGATTTTAAGCACTTCCTAAATAAAAATCATATATCTCCATCTTTCTCCTTTTATATGTCTCCTACTGACATCCATGAAATTAATAACATAATTAAAAATTTTAAAAATTCAAATAGCAGGGACATTTATGAATTTAATTCAAAAGTTATAAAATACATTAAAGATAACTTGGTGCCTATTTTAACTGAAATATTTAATAAATGTATAGAGCAACAAACGTTTCCTGACGTACTGAAAATAGCAAAAGTGGTTCCCATTCCCAAGAACGACGACTTGGAAGATATGAATAATTTTAGGCCCATCTCTGTTCTACCTATCATATCGAAAATTTTTGAAATGTTAATAAAAAATAGAATTGTACAATTTTTCGAAGCTAACAACCTATTTGTTCAAAATCAGTATGGTTACAGGGAAAACAAATCTACCTTAAAAGCTATTGTCAATATAATTGAAAAATTACTAGAAGCAATCGACCAAAATCTTGTGCCATGTGCAACGCTTTTAGATCTAAGCAAAGCTTTCGACTGCGTAACTCATGAATATCTCTTACAAAAGCTTGATTATTATGGCATTAGAGGAAGTGCTTTGAATCTGATTAGATCATATCTACACAATAGACGTCAAGCAGTAGCCTTGCCAACAGGTGACACTTCAAGTACATTACCGGTAAATATTGGGGTACCACAGGGGTCAATATTGGGACCAATTTTCTTCTTAGTTCTTATTAATGACTTACCAGCGAATGTACGATCAGAAAGCATAAAACTTTATGCCAATGATGCTACTTTCGTTACTTCTGCATCAAATGTAGATGACGTATAAATTAAAGGCTCCACAGATGTAACAGATGCTATTAGCTGGTTTGTACACAATAAATTAAAAAATAATTCCGATAAAACCCAAACAATAATATTTTCCCCAAAAATGGAAATTTCTTCTGTAAAATTATTGGGTGTTTACATAGACTCCCAGTTAAAATGGCACACTCATATCGATTATTTTGCCAAAAAATTAAATAAGGTACTTTACCAAACGAGGAAACTTATCGAATTAACTACCCTCGAAACAGCAATCACCTTTTATTATAGTAACTTCTACAGCTTAATTAGCTATGGCATTTTAATTTGGGGAGACTCTACAGAATTTGACATAATCTTTAAGATATAAAAGAGAATGATTAGAATATTGGCCTCTGCAGTATATAAAGATTTTAAAGGTGCTATAAAGGCCATAATATATTAGTGCAAGAATTGAATGCATTTCTTTTATTACCAACGTAATAAACAGACGTTTTATTAGTATCATTAATATAAGATGAAATTTAAAATTTGTGATTAATCTGGCTGAAAATATTTCTCAAATATTTTTCTAAACGTAGGAAATACCCAAATCCAACATAACTTTAAATTAATTTAAGTTGAAAGGGAGTAAACCAAAGTTAGAATACTTATTAGTTATTGCATTGGATTATGTGCCTAGATACGCTACTGTTGTAAACGAAATACTGATGAGTGAGCCAAATTTTAGTACGGCTCGTAAACTTTTCATTTCGTGTGTTTCATTGCGGCTTCCACAGAATTTCAGTTATGATTGGAATTATTCATGGTAACACATTCCCTTTATTTGCTTTATTTTTAAACCTTTCCATAATTGCTGGCAATGACCCAGACAATTATTTATATACATTAACGAGCTACTCCTTTAATTGTAGATGCTATACTCGATATTATAATTTAACCATAGATATCAAGGATGTCAAATTACGTCATTAAAAAGTATCATTAATGTTAAAAGTGTAACCTTTGTTTTTCTTACTAAATATTTATTGGGCTGCGTGAGGCCCAGTAGGGTTCGTTGCCCCCTCAAGATATTCTAAAACAAAATATATCCGAAAATTAAAATAATTTATTGCAAAATTTAAATCAGAGTTGTACCAAGCACTGACAAAAAGTGCTCGTGAGCACTAAGTACTAAACACTGAAAAAAGTGCTAACATTTTTCGAGCACTAAGCGCTGTTAATAGTCAAGTGTTCTAGAGTATTAAGCACTCTGAAAATGTTCTTTAAATTCAGAAGTACTAATCACTAAACACTTTTAAGAAATTAAAATAATGAATTATTTATTATTCAATTGAGGCTAACTAAGACTTCATTGAATTTAGTGCTATTTATAAAAAAGGATAAAGGCCAATATCAACTACTTAGGATGACAATACAGAAAAAGGATCACAATTTGTAGAATATATATGCAGAAACTATACATTTTTTAATTTTAGCGAAAATACAAATAAATGCCATAGAACAATGACAGATTTGTCGACCATATTATAAGATTTAACTCAGTATACTTTAGTAAAATGTTGTTGTGGATTAGACACAGAGTGTCAAAGTGGAAATTATTTTTTCGTTTTTATGTTATAACTAAGTAACTCTCTATTCTATTCTGATTTTCACCAAATTATTATTTACGGAAACGAACAATTTATCACATCATGCTTTAAGGTAGAGGGTATCACGTGAGCTATGCACCGATGAGAAATTATTTAATTATATTTTTACGCAAAATATTTTAGCACATCTTACTAGATATAGTACGATAAAGCTGTCATTTTTACGTTGGTATTGTAACGTGTTTCCACCCTTAGGAAACTACCCCTTGCAAAATCCGTGGTTTCCAAAAATTATAACAAGAGATTGTCCACTAACACACTTTATTAAATATTTACTGGATACTTCACAATACTATTATTAATTTACTGACTAAAAATCACAATGTTTATCACTTTGTTTATCTTTGAAGTCTTAACCTCACTTTCTATACTTTCTGAACTTTCTGAACTACTCGCTGAGAATGCGGTCGGTCTTTTATACCTAAAAATGACAGATCTCGATTTTTCTGTGATGAGGCCACCATTCTCTAGATAATTCCAGATGTCACCAGAACTAACTTCTGGTAGGTTTCTCGAGTAGGTGACTACATTCAGACATTCGATTTGAAGTCTGCCTACTTTTTAGTAACCAACATAACCTTAAATTTTAAGGGGTTGCAACATATTACAGTATGCTTAATGAATTTGTTAATGGCAATCATTTTTTAGGAAAGAAGAAATCAAATAATTGGGCTCACACCTAATTTAGAAAAAAATTATTAGACTATTTTTTTTAAGTTATGAATGACACTATACGGGTATTATGCAAATCACAACTTACACACTTTTTTATAATACCTAAATAATATTCTCTAATCATGATAAAAGCAAATAAATAAAAATAATTGATTGTAAAAAAAAAAAAACTATACGGGTGTTTGGTCTTAATATCACTTGCTCGCAGGTACTTACCCTACCAAGAAAATAGTGAAATAGTGCCATGTATCTGTTGTTAAACCCTATTGCATAAGCATGTGAAAAAATTGAAAAAATAATAAAGTATTTATCATAAAATTACAGCAAATTTTTTCTTCTATTTTTAATAAACTAAAAACAAACGAAACGCTCTGTAAAATTTTAGGGAATTATCAGTTGTTAAAAAGAGAATTTCGTTATAACTGATTTCAGTTTTCGGCCTCATAGTACAGGGTATACATAAAGGTTCGATCCATTTTGGTT
The DNA here is from genome assembly GCA_936432065.2 of Rutpela maculata. Lineage (NCBI taxonomy): Eukaryota > Metazoa > Arthropoda > Insecta > Coleoptera > Cerambycidae > Rutpela > Rutpela maculata. Next base: position 102,804,695 of record OW386291.2, read on the forward strand.
AAAACAAGATATATCAAGATTTATGAATACCCTCCCATCTATAAATCTCGATCCATTTTGGTGAAAACGCAACTAATTATTGATTTCTTTCTAGATAAGACATAACACTTGTTTATAGTTATACCTATTCATGATTGACGATAGTCCATTCTTGTGCTATAATATTCTTGGCAGAAGCAAAGAGTTTTATCGTATGTAATATCACTAGTGCTTTAAAATTTTATCGAAAATATTTTCGAAAGCGTGTTTCCTGGTAATATAAAGAGTGCAAATTGACAGTTCATTATCTGATTAAATCCCGACCGCTTTAGCGGGAGGGATTTAATCTTTGATAATAAACTGCCAATTTGCACGAGTTATATTAACTAGGGGCAACTTAGCTTGAGAAAAAATTTTTCGATAAAATTTAAAGCACGAGTGGTATTTGTGGAGAATATTTCACGAATAAATAATTCATTAAATATCTTCAATATTATGTTCAGTAATTAATTGCCTTCAGACGTTTCCTTGTTGCTTTTTAGAGATTACTCACCTTTATCTTCAATTTCATCATTTACGTCACATAAAAATGTATTTCCAAAGCGACTCATCTAATAAAAAAACAAAGTAGGTTTACATTATGACAATCAAGAAAAACAATATACATTAAACCATAGGTACTGTAACTTGTAAGACTAGTCATCTCAACAAAGCACGCTTCGACCAATCACATTACGGGTGAAATCACACAAATTGTATCTATCTCTTTTACGTTCTAAGGCTGCCGGCTCAGATGGTATGGTACCGCCATCTAGTAACGCTAGCTTAACTTAGTTACTAGCCTAAACAGTGAATTGAATTATTATATTAAAGTGTTTATTAATATATATTTATGTATTTAATCCTTGTTTCTAATTTGAGAAGTTTGATAGTTAAGTTAGGGTTTATTTGTTTAAGTAAAGAGACTTCAAGTACAACGAATTATAATGTATATAGTGATACTGCAGAGTTTTGATTTTCCAAATAAGTGTTAGCTGCTTTGTAATGATTGATGAATTACCATAAGTAAGTACCTACATTTTTGTATTTATCATGAAATAACTGATTTGTCTGCTTCGTAGATATTCATATTTAATTTCAGTTGGGAAAATTATTTTGTAATTATGTTAGGTATTAAGCCATTGAAAGCTGTGTACCTATAACTTGTCCCGAACCTATATAAGTTCCACACAGCATTGGCTTTTTAGGTTATTAATACAGTACTACAATTTACAATTTACGTTAACAATTAGTAATAAACTAGAGAAGATATTTATAGTTAACATTTAAAAGTACGATTTGTCCTATTTGCCGAAAACATGTCACGACACAAAACGTCAAAAAATTTTCGCAATATTTGTCTCTGCAGCGACCTAAAAAATTAGAGCGATAAATTTTGCATGTTGGTCCTGTCAAAAGCAGATCTAGCTTGAATTACCACTAATAATGACGTTTGATTGGTGCAATGTTGTGATATTGGCTATAGCGTTAATGAGTGAAATAATCATTATTATATTTTATTTTCCAGGCATTTTTCTTAAATCGCAAATATGATAAAACAATGTTCATGTCATTCTGTTAATCACTATATACCAAATAGTTTCAAAATGTCCATTCGCCTGTCTATCCGCCCGTGTGTCCGTCACATTTCTTTTAATCACGAGTGTATTGTAAAATAAAATAAATAAATAAAAATAACATAAGAACGAAAAATTTAGATGGTGAGTTAGTTCCATAGCTGGGTCTTATTATTTGTAAGCTAAATTGATGAGTCGACGTAAGAGTTCTTAAACAATTTAATAAAGAAAAATGTACATGAAAAATATTGCAATTCTTAATGTTATTTTCAAAAACAAAAAATAATGCACAATATTCTGACGAACGTTTTTCGCTAGTTAAGCAGGCATCATCTGGAGATGATTCAAATTAAAAATATAGCAAATATACCTAAAAAAATCACTCACGTTAAGTATTGAGTCTCCACATTCAATTTCTAATCATCGATCCCGGAATTCTCGAGATCGTGTAAATTTGATCCCAAAATCCAGCCATTGCGTTTTTACTCCGAGATTGCTATAAACAACTGTGTTTCCGGAATTAATGTAGTGGAAATTAGGTGACCCCGTATGTCATCATGACCTTGTAAATTACATTTCGATTAGATTTATTTGAAATGTAAATGTCATAAATAATTCACGTGAGTTTCATAAAAGAACTTCAAAAGTAAAATGCATTTAATTTAAAAAAAGTTGTAAACATCACATCATGTAAATACATCGATACTACACTAAATCTATATTACTGTTTATATTTGAGGTAGCGATAAGTATATTATTTTAAATCGAAAATGTTTAATGAATTAAAAATATTTGAACTAAAATCCGAAAATAGATGTTCCTGTTTATTGACTTTACATATTTTAACTCTTAGCCTACCATGTGTATCCACAACGCGAATGTTTTAAAAATTCGTTCTAAAATTATAAATGTCTTTATTTGTTCTAAACGTTGCATCACGTGCCCCGCAAATCGATCCGGAACGATATAACTTTCCAACTGACAGCCAATAATTTTACTTGAAAGGCCGGGCAGATAATATTTTAGATGTTCTTTATGTAGGCATCACTTTTCATGTCACTATGCATGCAGCGTTTGTTTTGAGAGATGCTTCATTTACTTGCAAACCTGCCGTAAATTATAACCAGCGTATTCACTTAGAAGCATTTACATGGTTTATGACTCCATCATCGCATTGAGCTTCACCTAGACATTAAAATAATGAGCTTGATAAATTAACTTACAATGTATTGTTTAAATTTAATGCTCCTGCACTTAACCCAAATTAAATGCATTATGCATAACCTTAGTAGTTATAATTCGGGTGATATACGAGCATTCAATTTCTTCATATATCTTGAAAATTTATTAAGACTATATAACATGTTCGTAAAAAATATACATTAGCACTGGCACTCGTAAAATTATGTCTATGTCATTATACTTTTCGATGGAGAGTGTTGTAATCTGCGATAAGATTCTAAAGAGACAGAAATTATGCATAATATACTGATGACTATCTCGCCAATGTATAAAAGAACCGTTGCCCAAGGATTCACTTTTTCCACATCCAGAGTTTATTCAAGCCTCTCACAACGAAAAAATTGCTAATCCTATATTTGAATTTCGTAAACTGTTGATCGTACATTAAACTGTCAACTGGAAATCTTATAGAGTACTAAATTTTATAAAATTTCTGTTATAGGCGCCATTTTGTAGGACTAATAGTTTATGAGCCAAATGTTATAAAAAATAGTGCTTTAAAAATATCTCTTAAACTATTCACCCAGAGCTGGGCAGAGTACCTCACTAAAGTACTCACGAGTACTTCACAACACGTACCTATAAAAAGTACTCGTGAAAACTTGAGTTCGAGTACTTGTTTTTGAAGTACTTTAAAAAATGAGTACTTTTGCAAAATAACTCTTCTAAAAATGAGTAACGAGTACAAGTACTTCGAAAGATATTGAAATAGGTAATAGACAAAAAATTAGAATACCACTTATAGTATAGTATCTAGAAGTAAAAAATATGCAAAATTTCGGAATAATTTCATATGTAATGATAATTTTTCTTTATGGGTTATTGTAGTAAAAGATATCGTCTTCAGTTTCTATATGGACCATATACTTGCTCTTACACCCAAAGGGTGAAAAACACCTCTAAATTTAAATATTTAATATTTGAAAAAGTATAAGTAATTTATTTTTGAAACGTAGGATAGTTATGTTTTTGAGGTCGGTGATTACGTATTTGAAGTCAAAATTAAAAAAATCAAAATGGCGGCTCTAATATGGCGGATGGAATTTTTTTCTAAAACAAGTGTTTTAAACAGACAAAAGAAATTGAGCATCTAAGTGATGCTATATATGAACAAAAAAACAGCATTTCTGAACAAAAATTAATTACTGAGCAGTTACAATAACAAAATGGCGACATTTTGTTAAAAAAAATGTGAAAACGCACATTAAATCGGTCATAACTTCTTTATGTTTTGTGATGTAGAAACAGACAAAAAATCATTTTAAAGGTTGATTAATTATCTTTAATTTTGTTCCTTACAATTTTTTATGGAAGTGTCACAGTTTCTGAGATATTCAACATTTTAAACTAAATAGTTCATCCTAAGAACGGTCGAATGCCGTCTATAATATTAAATATCTTCGAAACTATAGGCGTCTGAATTTAAGATGCCAGTGCCAAAGTGGAGAACTCGTGAACTAATTATAGGCTTTTTGTTTGTTTATATTGCGAATATTCATATTGATTTTTTTCTGTTTATTGTTATTTTTGGCGTTAAAAATAATAACATTAATAATATATGACCTAAAGGTTTGCAACATTTTGTTGTAAGTGATTTGCAATATGTCAATGGCATTATTCGGCAAAATTCATATTTTTTTAGGTTATCTAGTTTTTCCCTTGAAAAGTACAGTTTCTTCGACATAAACATATCCCAAATGGTATACTAGCGAAATTAAAAATAACATAACATTAAAAAATAAATATCGTTTTAAATATAAAAGAGAAAAAAATGAGCAATATCTTCAAGAATTTAAAAGATTGAGAGCAGTAATAAAGACTCAGATAAGCATTGCCTATAAAAATTACCTAAATGGTGTACAAAATTCTGTAACAAACGATCCATCAAATTTTTGGTCTTTTATACAAAACAAAAGAGATATGACCAGGATTCCGGGTTTATTGACAGATGAAGAAAATATGTACGACAGTCCAGGATCAATAGTTAATGGTTTCGGTAATTTTTTCAGTAGTGTTTATCTGCCGTCTAGTGATGGAGTAACTAACAATACCTACAGGGACGTGTCTTGTTTTAACATACCCCATTTAACCGAAGATGAAATTATATCTGCTACTAGAAAGCTTAAGAATAAGATGACTTCAGGCCACGATAAAATTCCTTCTTTTCTTGTTAGAGATTGTGCACATGCTCTGGCTCAACCACTTCTTATTATCTACAACTTATCCTTAAAAACAGCCGTATTTCCAGATTGTTGGAAATTAACTAGATTATGTCCGATTCTCAAGTCTGGAAATACATCTGAAATAAGTAACTACAGAGCCATAGCAATTCTATGCAACTTTGCAAAAGTCTTCGAGATTTCATTATATGCTCGCATCTATCCCTCTGTAAAATCTTTAATATCACCCTTCCAGCATGGTTTCATGGAAATGCGGTCCACTGCAACTAACTTATGCTTGATAACTCAGTTTATATCGAAAGTATTAGACACACAAGGCCAGGTAGATGTGATATATACTGATTTCTCTAAGGCATTCGATCGGATCGACCATGAGCTTCTATTAGGTAAGTTAAATATGTTTGGCTTTAGCTGTCATCTCATAGCATTTTTGAGGTCATATTTATATCACAGAAAACAGTACGTAATGTACTATGGGTATGAATCTGAACTATTTATAGCAACTTCGGGTGTACCTCAAGGTTCCAATCTCGGACCACTACTTTTTCTGCTGTTTATAAATGATCTCATAGACATAGTACAAAGCGACAAACTGTTATTTGCCGATGATATGAAGATCTTCGCAGAAATAGGTAGTGTGGATGATTGTGAAAACGTTCTAGCACAACTAAAAATAGTAGAAAATTGGTGTAACCAAAACAACCTCCATTTGAATGCGTCAAAATGTAAAGTTGTTTCTTATACAAGAAAATCTAAACCAGTTGTGTTTGACTACTCCTTAAATTCCCAAGTACTTGAGCGTTCTACAACAGTAAAAGACTTGGGGGTAATATTTGATCAGAAACTTACTTTCTCGAACCATGTGGCGCAAGTAACATCATCTGCCTTGAGAATGTTAGGTTTTATTGTTAGAAACTGTCATTCATTCTCCAACGAGTTTGCTCTAAAAACACTCTACTATTCATACGTAAGATCCAAACTAGAATACTGCTCGATAGTCTGGTACCCGCACTATGCCTATCATAAAAACGCCATCGAAAATGTACAGCGAAGATTTCTGAAATTCTTATCATTAAGAATTGACGGTTTCTATCCAGAAAGAGGCTACCAACACTCCTTATTACTTGATAAATTTAATCTTACTCCTTTGGAAATGCGGCGTGCAATAAATAGTTTGAAAATGTTATATAACCTGTTTCACAACAAATTAGACTGTTCATCGCTTTTAGGTATGTTTTCTTTCCAAGTTCCCCGAATAACCTCACGTCAGACTAATACGTTTTACTGCGAGACGGCCAGAACTAACGCTCTTATTAGATCCCCAATACATGTTATGTGCAATAATTTCAATAAAATATCAGATGTGTGTGATATCAATTGTAGTACATTCTCGGAAGTTATTAATGCTTTTAACATAACTTTTACAGCTACTAATAGTTAAGTGTCACTACAATTGAGTGTCACTATACCTATTTATATGTATATATTATGTATACCTATGTTTACATGAATACTTATGTTCTTTTCTTACTACAATCTTCTTTTCGATAATTTTTTCCATCTTATTACTCAAATATTGACATCTTATTCTCTTACTGTTTAAAAATATACTACTAACAGATTTGTAACTTATACTACTACCATACCCAAAGTATAATATACTTTATTAGTTTTTAGATTTTAGTTTTTAATTTTTAGTTTTTAGCTATTAGTTGTATCTTGTTCATGTTTGTCCTGTAACTGGATTTTTTTATCTGTTGGGCAATAAATCATTATTATTATTATTATTATTATTATTATTATAAACGGTGTCTGTCTAGTTAAATATTAATAAACTAAAATATTTCTTTAAATTTATGTACAGTTGTAGTTTAAATCAGTTTTCTTTCAGGAAACATGAGTGACATTTAGGTTAAGCATATTGCAATGTATTGAACATTTGGGAAGCACTAAAAATGTAAAAATTCTAAGTGTGTGTATGAAGGGGAATATGTTTTAACTGCAGGACATATTATTTTGTGTGGTACAACCCATATTCAACACAAAACTTAATAAATGTGTATGCCTCCATGTTTACAAACGAGTGTCGCAGATTCAAATACCCATGAAATTAGTGGTACATTGAATATAACTGAAAAGACATTTATTAATTCTTTAAGTGAAATAAATGAAACAGTATTTTGTAAAATATGAAATAGAAATATTCAGGGGTAAAACATAATAGTGCATGGTGTAATAGTATATATTACTTTTATAAATATACTGAAATTACATATATTTACTTATTTCAAAAATTTCACTTACAATGTGTGGTTGTCTAGGTTATTATTACTCGGGCCACGGTTATTTGCACCAGCTTTTCCCCTCTCAATGCCTGTTTAAAGGTGTCTACATTAAAGAGGGTATGCTTCGAATATTGCAGTGCAACTCAACTTTCACGAGTTGTCTCTGCAATCTACAAAGGACTAGGTTGGCTCCAGCAAATTGTATCTTGTGTAGCCCCTTTAAACGCTATCATATTTTTAATAACTTAGCATCTCAGTTTATCATTTTACTTATTGTTGATATTATCGTACACTAAAGAGACAATGACAGAAAAGCCCATAATTAGTTTGACTATAGACCACCAGGTGGCGTACTCCTTATTTTCAGACGCCTATCAACCCTAAAACAAGTTCATTCTTAGTTTATAAGCTTCATTTTTGATATCCACTGTATTTTCTCTAAGACTTATATTTATTGAGATATTTACAGAGAAACAAGAATGTTACGTTTTTTCTAAAATTCCTTTACAGTTTAAAATGCATTTTTTTTTCTAAAGCAAGCGTTGCAAGCGGACGAAAAAATTTGAGCATCTAGGACATGCTATATATTAACGAAAAACAGTTGTAGCATACCATTTGAAATAATATGCATTTTTAATTAAAACACACTAAACCCTTTCAATTACTTGAGTTTACTGTACAATATTTTACCATCTTTATAGATTGATCACCCGTACTATGAATGTTTTCATTTAATATTTTATTTCAGTTTAATTGTAAGCGGTGTGAAATTATATCTTTCTGTTAAATATGTATTTATTTTATGTTCTAGCCTCGTGCTACCATACCACACACACTCGTACCTCTTTACATTGTTTATATTGAAATACATTCAAGTTAATCATTAAATACTAGTAGTAATTAAATAAGGTTTAAACTATATTATTTCTATTGTAGAATATTAGGTTGCCTACATCAGCAGTTTTCTTTTTAGAGGGGATATTAGTCTTCCTTATTGAGTTCGTACATTTACTAACTCATTGATTCTTTTGCAACGGTATAAATCAGTAACTCCGTTTGATAATCTAAATGGGCAGATGCCCAGTATTAATTTAAAATTATCAATCTTCATTTAGTGTCATCCATACATTTTGAAGGTAATTTATTTTCTTAAATGATTTTAATTAACAATATAATGCAGCCTTCAGCTATATTTTCCAATTTGTGGAATTTATTTAGTTTTTTATCATAACCTTATTTTTACTACCACGTGCTAACGAAGTATTTCTCTTTCTTTTTACTTTGCCAGGAGTTCTACCGTAATTTTGTCAATTTTGCAATTTTGCAATAATTTTCATCAATTTTGTTAATTTTGAAATTCTGTAATTTCAATTGTTTGTATCATCAATCATTTGTTTATTACATCATTATATTAGACCATCTAGTCTATATTACACCCTAAAGTCAATCACGTAATTTACAAATCAGAGACTGGTCATCTCGTAATCAACCAAGAAATTTAAATTACGTGTTACGTAATAGTTAGTCAAGTAAGTGTGGAGAGTGGTAATCTTTAAATCAACCAATATAAATTCAGTAACTGATAATAAGAGAATTCATCTCATATTGCAACTTACCTTTCGGGAAAACTTTGACAAATAGAACTTCAGGCAAATCTAGGCATAGCAGTATCATAGCAGTACCGAGCAACCTTACCATCAAATTGCAGTAAAGAGGGTAGAGCGTGGTATCCTAGCAGAGACTACTAGACCTCACCTAGGACTCGTCTCTTCAGTACCCATCTTCAGGTGGTGAGAAAGTGTACATTGTTATAATTATTTTTACTGTGCTTCGCTCATTTCGTAATATATTGGTATAATTTTTGTGAGGTGGCATTAAGCCAGTTTGGCCATATTTTATTACCGTTTATTGATTTTTGCTTTAACTTTCATGTACAAATTTCATCTTTGCTGAAGATTTAATAAATAGTGTATTTTTATATTACTTCAATTTTTTATTATTTATGTTGTGCTGTCCGATTAATTTCCAGGCTGTTCCACAGCAGCTGGTTTCGCTATATTAAAGAAAGTTGTGTAATACTCTTCACGCTGTGGATGGCGCCTGAATCTACATCTTTATTTTTATAGACTTTCTTTATATAGTGAGGCAATCTGCTTTGGTCAAGTTCTGCGAAATTGTTGAGTTTTTCCTCTGGTTCAATTAAAATAGGACCCACGGTTCCCCGCCCCGCACCAGATCGGCTAGTCGGTGCACGCCGTTCTTACTTGGGCGGGAATTATCTTTATTTGTATCAATCTAAAGATATAAATATTGATAATTCTCGTTTAACTAGGTTCGAGTGTTTCACAGTAGGTATATGGGGATATATTTTTTTAATTACTGACTACTTACATTAACAAAATGGCGACGTTTTTATTAAAAAGAAATGAAAAAGTACCTTGTTTCTGTAATAACTTCTTTGTTTTTTATGCTATAGAAATAGACAAAAAAATCATTTGAAAACCTAATTAATATTCTTTAATTTTGGTTGTTAGCGCTTTTGGCGTAAGTGCCATAGTTTCTGAGATATTTAACATTTAAACTAAATACTCCTTATAAATGTTCAGATGCCACATTTATACTTCCAAATCTCCGAAACTATTAACTCTACAGAAACTAGAGAAAAACAAAATTCATCCTCAATTTAGCAGCTTTCTTATTTGTCTCTAGCAGGTTTTCGGTCAGTGTATAAACCCTGAAAAGGGGTGGCTTCCACTCCCTATAAATTAGCAAGCCGCCGCATAATAGAAAATTTTCTTTGATTCATTTACTATTATGTTGCCTAAAATGAACGAAATCTGTTTCATATGACATTATTCCGAAGTTAAAACCTCTAGTTACTGTCCTATATACCATTATCTGTAAATAAAAGTAGATCAACAATAGTATATTACATACCTAGGTGGAAAGTGTTTCATTGTTGTCGAGACTAATTCTCGAGACAGCAATGAAACTTTTCACCAAGGTTTGTATACTATTTTATTCACAATCATCTCCCTTAAAGAACAAGAAGCCAAAAAAATCGTTCACTAAATTTTTAAATGTTTTTTTTTCAGGTTTGCAAAGGTTCACTTTCCAACCCAAAAAAACTGATAAGAAAGTGGCTACTTTCCAACCTGTGATGTCACTTATTTCACTTTCCAACCTGCAAATGTCACATTTCAATTCAATTGTCGAATGAAGTAGAAATGACATATTTTCCAACTTTTGACATGTAACACAATTTGATTATTTCTGTATGATTGTGAATAAAAACAGTTACATTTATTAAGAATCTATGGTACACAAAACTGAACACAACCAAAAATTTAAAATTCTAAGAAAAAAGTACTCGTACTCGTTACTCGTCAGTTGTGGCCGCTAAAAGTGCTCGAGTACCTAATAATGTAAAGTACTTGAAAATTTCGAGTACAGAGTTACCATCCAAATAAAAGTACTCGGGAGTACTTGTTACTGAGTACTTTGGGTACTCAGTACAATTACGAGTACAATTTACTCGAGTACTGCCCAGCTCTGTATTCACCGTACACTCAGATACGTTGTTAACTATCTTGTTAAGCATTAAATTTTCAATAATTTCTGTTTCAAATTTTTGTCGTAGTATCTACGGCTCGTGAGATTGATTTTTTAGCAAAGATGGTGGCTAACACCACTCACCCCACCACACTCTCAACCCAGACCTCATCCACTTTGCAAAAAAAGTACCTAATAGCTGAATATACACGAAAAAATTTATCTACCGATTTGACCGAAGTATGGCTAGATTTGCAGGATTGTACAGATCAAGCTGCTAGTTAAGGCCCGCAAGTAAAATATCAGAATTGGTCGATAAGTCTATAACAATAATTTGGAGCGGTAATTTGGTCACTATACACTGTAAACACAACGATTAAGCCTAAGATAAATATGTGGAGGACTATCTGACGATATTTTGTCAAGCGCCATCTGCGCGTTAGTACTTGCCAGAGTAAATATTGGACGACCTGTACTAAAGACAATAAATGCTTAAAAGTCATCCATGCGTAAGTAGTTTTTAAAATCATCAGGATATTCGTCTTGCAGCTAAGTACCTAATAAAACACTTTTAATGTCATTTTCGTTCATGTTTTGAAAGAGCACTGATGAAAATACCTAAGTCTACCAATAAATTGTTCAGATTTTTTCTAATTCCGAACGATCAATGATCACAGAAAAATTTTACTAAATTCAAAGATATATCGTTGTAAACGAAAAAATCAGTGAAATAAATTTCCTGCAATAATTCACTTAAGTTGTATATTCTCTATGCAATTACAATATTTATTATAGCCTAGATTCCAAATAAATGAGGTATACTCAAGTCTGGATTTAACAAATGCAGTATAAGAGAGATTTAATAATTCAATGTCATCAAAAACACTTGAATTTTTAATCACAAAACCCAAACTTTTATAAGAAGAGAGCACAATATTTTCAATAAATAAAATAATATCATACAATACAAAACAATATCATTAATAAATAAAATAAATAATAGAGGACCCAGTATTGAGCCTTGGGGCACTCAGGAAGTAGCTAGGAATTTATCAGACTTAAAGCCATGGTATTCTACGTACTGACTCCTACCAGTTAACAAAGATGACAGCATGGAAGTTACCAAGTTCGGAAAGCCGAGTACTTAAGGTTTATGAAGGAGAATGCCGTGGTCAAGCCTGTCAAAGGCTTTGCAGAAATCAGTATATAACGTCAACTTGTTTGCCCGCATCGACAGCCTCAGAAATAAATTGTGTGACAGTAAATAAATCTGTAACAGTTGATCTACCCTTTACAAAGCTATGGTGAGAAATACTGATTTCTCGCACATTAACATAAATTTGGTCATATAAAGAAACAAAGACTTTAGCGAAATTACAAATTATCGTAATAGGACGGTAATTTGCAACATAAATTTTATCACATTTTTTAAAAACTGGACACACTAGATAATTTCCTCCGGTCTGGGAATACACCGGATATTAAACATAAATTAAAAATAATCGTTAGCGAGTAAACAAAAGCGTAAGCACAGTCTCTAATAATAAAGGCTGGTATGTCATCAGGACCCTTAGTCAACTTAGGCTCAAGGCCCGTGGGTATGGTGGGTAGTACTACCCATATAAGCGATTTAGTTAAAGCTGGAGTTACCCGTATAACCAAGTGATACGGGTTTCAGTGACTATATTAATTTGATACATGTTCTATAAAGATTTGTCGATAAAGATTTCAACTGTATAGAATATTTATTGTATAACTAAATATTTCCTATACAGATATATTCTGTATTTGATCTGTACAGCGATTATAAAGTATTATCTTTATATGCTTTCCTATATAGAATATATGATTTACATATATACCACATATAAAGTATCGTTATATTATCGACAACTCATCTATATAGATCCAGTAAAGTTCTCCGGTAAAAACATTTCCTCTTTTAGAGCATGTAGTACTACTTTATTAAATCTATATGTCATCTATACGAATGGCTATGGCCTATGGGTATTCTAAACAGTTATTGAATCTTTACGTAATCGATACCGAAATTTCTGCATTTATAGCACAGATAAAGTGTCATTATTTGTAGGTTATATAAAATATAAAATGCACCAGTATAAATCGTGTCCTGCTAGTTCTAAAAGATTCGTCAGTTCTCTGTTCAGATTGAAGATCGGATTATTTTAGTTTTATTTCCAGAAGATAATACCGGTTCACCTGTGATATAACATTGTGCACAATAAAACTAGTGGATGCAATATAGGTACCTACTCTTCGCCGATTTACTGAGCTTTACACATTTTATAGGATACTCTTCGCAGTTGTCTTGTAAATAATATTAGTTATTGGACATTCTAAATTTTGTGATCCCAACATCGTTGTAAAAAAAACTATATGAAAAAAAAAAGACGCCCTCTCAAGGATTTGAACAAGAGACTTTTAGATTGCCAGACGAAGCTTTAGCCATTCGACCATCGACATCGCTACAAAAGTTGAATGTCTATTTAAGTACAAGTGACAAAAATTAAAGAATTTCTTTAATTTAAATGATTAATAACTTTTTTATTTACTGATTAAATATTTTCAAAAACAATGGGGTTCTTCATTTCCTCAACAAATTCTAATAAATAGGTCCACAAAAAAGTATTGTTCTAAGGTTACATCTAACCTTTCTGAAGTATTTTGATGCGCTGAAGTTAATTTTGGACATAAATTTCTATCGTGTCAGTTTCCTTCTGCCATCCCTAGCAGATAAAAGAGTGCTGCTAATTGTATTTTCTTCAGGAATTTCATTATCTGTAGAATAATCAGCAGTATACCTTCCTATATACGTAAACATATTAATACAAGCGAGATCCGTTCGACAGCACAGGGTCTGCACACGATTGACACAGCCGCCGACATGGAGGGTGCAGTCGAGGAATTAACAAGGGTACTGCAGGATGCCAAACTGGGTGTCGCAACAACTATAACAATAGATTCCTACAAAGACCGACTTGATGAAGCGGTCAAACGAGACATTAGGGAAAAGAACAGATTACGACGGCGTTGGCAGCGAAATCGTGATGTCGACGCTAAGGTTGAGATGACCAGATTGCAACGGCGGATTCGAGCCGCCATAACCGCCTGGAGGGACAAGAAATGGGGCGAGAAACTAGAAGCATTGAGTTCTCAAGACAACTCGCTGTGGAAGCTAACTAGGGCGTTAAAAACTACACGGGTAGCCATGCCTGCGCTGACGAAACAAAACGGACAAACGGCTGTGACGAACCTGCAAAAAGCAAACGAACTAGCTGACAACTTCGAACAAATTCATAACGTAAACGTACCAAATAATTTGGATCATGACCGCATCGAAAATGACGTTAACAATGTTATTGGCCATGACATCCAATTAACTAGACAAGAATTTTTAAAAGTCAGAACTGGCGAAGCTAATAAAGACCTTACCCAATAACAAAGCGCCGGGGAAGGACGGTATCGAATATAAGCTACTCAAATATCTGCCGAGAAAAGGTATTGTGCAGCTCATGTACATTATTAATGCTATTCTGCGGCTACAGCACTGGCCTAGCCAATGGAAGCATGCTGTGGTTGTTCCCATCCTCAAACCGAACAAGAACGCAAAAATCGCAGGCAGTTATCGACCAATCTCGTTACTGTCGGCGATTTCCAAGTTAGTGGAGAAGGTCATTCTGGACAGATTAACCACTGCTCAGAATGAACTTCACATTGACGATGAGCATCAGTTCGGCTTCAGGAGGGGAAGGAGCACAGTGCAACAAGTTGTCAAAATCGTAAATGACGTGAAGGTACAATACAATCTCCGTAAGAATACGACTATGATACTTTTAGATATTGAAAAAGCCTCGATACCGTCTGGATACGGGGACTACCTTCTAAAATGATTACTTATCAGTTTCCGCGACATATCACTAAACTTATACATTCGTACCTGTCTGGCAGAACGCTACAGGTGCGAGTGAAAAACAAATTGTCTACACAAAGGGATATTCGTGCGGGAGTTCCTCAGGGGTCGGTTATTGGCCCTAAACTGTACAATATGTACGTATCCGACTTTCCTACTTTCCCGAATACTAAACTTGCCAAGTACGCCGATGAACGGCCATGTACGCGCATAGTCACAACGCACAAGCAGCTAACATGCTTCTCAAAGCTCATATGGCTCGTGCCATGGAGTATTATGATAGGTGGAAGATTCGGGTCAACGCGGAAAAGTCGGAATCTATAGTCTTCACGCGCAGATTTACAGAAAATAAAATCTTAACGCCAATTTTGATAAGGGGAAACCAAATTCCAGAAAGGGAGTGCGTGAAATACTTGGGTGTACGCTTAGACAAACGACTGACGTTTAACCGATATATAAACGAAACTATACGGACCGTCTATTTCATGTCCAGGAGTCTGTACCCGCTCTTGGCAAGGAATAGCAGACTCAGCAGACAGAATAAAAAATTAATTTATATTGTTATTGTGAGGCCGGCCCTTACATACGCGGCACCGGTGTGGTGCAGCACGTCGGTCACGACAATAAAGAAACTAACAGTCCTGGAACATAAATTTATGCGCCTCATCTCAAATTCCTCACGATATACCTCCTTAAGAGACCTTTATGCACGTTGTCACGACATAATGCCACTGGCGGACTACATCAAAGTTACATCACAAAAATTCTACCAATTTAAACTTGGTGATAGTCCGCTTACAAACATATCAGGCGTTGCCCGTCTTTCGGCAATCTATTTAGCCACATCCCCTTTTCTCTATACTATAAAATCTATCACACACAACTTCCGATATATAACTCTTTTTACCTTCTTCGTTTCTGTTTGTTGCCTTTTTCGTTTCTTAAATTTTTCCCTTCCTAATTATATTTTTTGTAAATATCAAAATCTTCTGAAACATTAAATGTTTTAAATCATAAATTGTGCGGTCTAGCATAGGCGCTCGCTCTTGCAATTACTTGAAGCGGGTTTTTTGGCCGATAATTTTCCCACGTGGTCATCATATTTATCTCTGATATTTATTTATACACGCACCTTTTGCCTTTTCATTTCAATTATTTTAAGTTATCTTTTTACATGTTTAACTTTAACTAATATTTATGTTGCACCCCGTGACCAGGAGATATTATATTATTTTTCAGTTCCTCTTAGCTCTACCTGGCCTCACTTCGTCCAGTCTTTCAATTTCCACGACGACTGGCGCCGTGGATGTCTGACTGGCTCCGAAGCGAGTACCTGGGGAGGGTCAAATGCTGTATTATTTTAAATTTAAATAAACTAGTTTTTGATTTGATTTGCACTGCAAGAGTTATCAAGTCAAGATCCGCGTGGGTTCGACTCCCGCCCGCCGTATTCAACAATGTAAGGTAGGTAATCATAATGTTTCATAAAATTAATTAGGACAGTAAAAATAATATAAATAATGTATCCCATAAAGCTTTGAAAGAAGTACGTCTAGAACAAAAAAAAATGTTTTTATTTGCAACAGCCTATGTAGCGTATATAGGTATAGTTGACCTGTATTGTTACGATAGCGATCCGATAAATCGACCTATACTCAAAATATATCGTGGCGATAGCGGATCGATAAATACCAACTTTATTCTACCTAAATCCATAATGTATTTAAACCCGTATCGTCGCTGTACCCAAAGAATACAGACTATCTTTATCGAGTAAAGATTTTAATATAGAACCGATACAGGTTATATATAGTCTGGTTATACGGGTATTGTGGAGAATAAACGGTACGGTTAGTAGAAATCCTGGAACAGGACGACGAAGGATATCAACTCAACAACAAGATTTGCAATTGGTAAATACATTAGTAGAAAATCCATTTTACTCAGTTATTCAGGCTGCTGAAGAAACGAATTTTCCTGGATCGAGAAGTACTGGTCGCCGGCGAGTAAGAGAATCGGAGCTACGCTGCCATCCAGCAGCACAGAAATACTTACTTAAAGCTGAGCATAAAGAAGCTCGACTAGGATTTGCGCTTGAATTTTTAGTGCATGATGTAAATTTTTGGAACAATGTAGTTTTTACAGACGAAAAAACTTTCCAGTTAACACACAGCGGTCGTATTCGCGTTTACCGACCTCCGAATACTCGATTCGATGAGAAATATATACCTAACAATGGCAAAAGTGGCAGATTTTCCGTTAATATGTGGGTTTGGATATATGCACGTGGTCCTGGTGTTTTGTGGCATATCGAGGAACGATATAATAGTGAAACGAATATTAGGATTTTAGACAATATTATGCTCCTTTCTGTGTCACAATTATTTCCTAATAATGAATTCATATTTCAACAAGATAATTGTTCCGTTCATACTGCTCATACCGTAACTAACTGGTTTCAAGATAACAACATTAGGGTTCTGAACTGGCCCAGTCATAGTCCAGATCTTAATCCTATGGAAGACGTATGGGGACTACTCGTAAGAAGTATCCAAAAACTAAATATGAGACCACGGAATGCCCAAGAATTACTGGAAATAGTAAATAATGCATGGGAAAATATTATTACTGATGATTATTGTAAAAGGTTATTTAATTCTATGCCAAACAGACTTATAGAAGTTATAAATAGAAATGGTGCAATAACGAAATATTAATAGTTAGTTTCTCGTTAAGTTGGATATCCTTTATCCCCTGATCCAGGATTTATACTTATTGTGCCGTTTATACTCCACTTTTTAAAAATGTTAAACACCAAATTTTTGTTAATGTTATAACGCAGTGCAACTTGTCTCATTAACCATCTATCATTTGCTATAGCAATAACTACAGCATTACAATAAAAAATAAAATAAATGTGCTAACTGTTTTATTTCGACTACTCATTATATATTCAAATAGAGACAGATTTACCTTAGAAAAAAAGTTGTCCTATTTTTTTTGCTCACGACAGTACAACAGAAATTTACAATAACAAATATATAATATAGTTGTATTCGTTAGAATAATAGCAATTATTTAAGACAGTTTTAAAGATTATACTATGTTTGCTTTTTTAATTACTTATAATAAACTGAAAATAAACTCATATTTCCCTCTCACTCTGCACAATCCTATCCTTAACGGTAGTTTATTTATTATGCATCGACCGTTAATGAACAAAAAAAATGTGCAATTTACGACGAAGTAATGGTGTGACCACTATAAGAGCAAGCCTTGAAAATTTAAGTTGTAAATGTGTGTGTATTTTTATGTTAAAATAGCTAAATGCCAAATGAAACTGCTATTATCTGCAGTTATTTAATTGTACGGTAGTCTTAAATTTTGGAAACGGGGTTAAAGAGGCGGGTATAAAGTGTACACATGTATCCGTTAATCGCTTAATCCTTTTAGTAACTTTTTGTGTCTTTTTCAGGCACGTCCGAATTACGGCTATGGTTTTACAATGCCTGCCTCTAATCCATTTTTAAACTGGGGAGCTAACCAAAGGCCAATGCACATTTATTTCTTTTTATATCCACAATAGTAGTTTTTTGTTTCCCTATTATAACAAACAGAACCACTATTATATTTCATCAAGCTTTTGTTTGGTGTAATTATTATACGGGATAATTTATATTTAGAATTATTAATGGTCAAATTTTAATTAGATTCTTTATACGTTAAGTACACAAAGCGTAATTAATGTCATAAAAATAGCCATTTAATTACACAAAAGACGACAATTCATAACATACTTAAACTGGATTTACTTTGTTAAATATTTTGTTTATCAAATAAACAAAAACATAACTTTTTAATTTTTCTACAATATTGGTAATACATAATTTTAAGGCTACAGTAAAAGTTACGAGTGCGTCTGTTGTGACTGGCTCTTTGGTGTTCTATGGTGATTGGTTAACGTTTTGTATGACATTTGACAACTTGACTGGCGCAGGCTAGAAAATCGTTATTGTTTTGCAATCTTTGCATTCTGTGAAGTGTTTGAGTGCGAAATAATCTTTTTTATGAAATCTGTTATTATTGGAGTCGACGGCCTCATTTCATTAATTGTTTGTTAAAACAATTATTAGAAAATATTATTTAGGTATTAAGCAAATCACAACTTACACACTTTTACTATGAAATTACCTACTTTCTGTATATTGTTGCCCTAGTTTGGGCAAGCTGATCTTCTAGTTAGGTAAATACTTTGTAACGGTTTGTTGTCGGGTAGCTGGTTTGGAGGTTAATCAGGGTCCAGATTAGTTATTAAGACAGACTAATAAAAATATAAACAATTTATTTTCTTCTCCAAACAAGTAATATGTGGCAGTGTTACATAACATACAGATACAGGTGATACAGGTTCGTATCTACCACGATACTTAGGGCAACATTTTCTATTATCTGAGAGAGAGAGAGAGAGAGAGAGCGAGTGTAACGATGCGATGCGACGTTAGTTGCTGCTACTGGAGTGGCATCGGGCGTCGGGCGAATATCCTTGACTCAAGAAGTTTCCCCGCTCAACACGCAGTAGGAGGTCGCCAGGTCAGGTCATTCGCTCTGGTTCTGGCGGCAAAACGGCGGGGAATGACTATCGACTCGAGCTCACCACGCTGAAGGATTCCTTAGGTCAGATTGCATTCGTTCCGTCGTGTTTGCGTCGAAAGATGCGCAAAACTGTAATATGTCCAGCTCACCACCCTGAAGACAGATTGTCAGAGTTGTCCACATTGAATTAGTTGATTTGTGGCCGGGCTTTTATATCCGAGAAACCTCGCTCACTGGTGACGTAGAACTGCGTATAGTTTAGTGTCGTATGCAAATCCGTGCCTCTAGACGGGAGCTGGGTAGATTTGCGGGCCGTGTGCACATTGGTGTCGTGTGTAAATCCGGAACATGAATTTATGAATGCTTCATTACAACTTTAAAACACTTATTATTGGAGAACCAATCAAAACAACTACTCTTCTAGCTAATACTGACAAAGTACTGAATTACATGATAGGATTCCTAGCATTTTAAAGCAAAGAAATATATTGAATATACTTAAATCATTTATTTTAATTCACACCTTTTTATTTAATATGAAATTATCCATTTTTTGTATTTTGGTACTTCGTCAGTATTAGCTAGAAGAGTAGTTGTCTGTGCTTATGATGTTTTATTTCAAAAATAGTGAAATTTAAATTACAAAGTCAAGTATATTAATATGATATGGATAAACGAATTTTACTTTGAAATTTATAGCTCCGAGAGTAAACAATCAGGTTTCTAAAGTTGCAATTCTAAAAATATGTTCAAAAATGAAAGGCAGATTATAATTACATCTACAGATTGGTAAAAAAATATACTTAATACTACCAGACGCTCATTCACTTTTCTTTATTTACATTTATCATTATTTTAGAACCACAAAATTTATGTTCTGTTTAATTGAATGTGGAGATTTCAATTTATCCTAACCTATTTTGTCATGCCCTGCAGATAAATTATATTCTTGTATCGTGTAGTAGTTTTATATATTATTCGTTTTGATATTTCATATCTAATTATTTCGATTTTGAAGAGCAATGAACTATTATTATTATTAATATTATCATAGGCGGCGGAAGTATTACCGTTGTTGTAATTATTGTAATTAAAATAAGCTTACAAGACACAAAATCCAAAAGGAATTAAGCGAAGTAAACGATAAGTAGCTGAGGAACACTCAGCAATTTGAATTGACCGCCAAGTGATACGAACAATATTGACCAATCGCAGCAAAACGTACCCATAACTTTTACTGTAGCCTCTAGTTTTATGGTAACAGTAATGAGTATAACTGAGAAAAACCTATTTTGACCGTAATTTTTTCAACATGGCAATCGTAGCAGCGAGATATTTTTATGGAAATTATTAATTAATAATTGTGGCAATCTCCCCTACGTGATACAAGCAATAAATTCCTTGTCGGAATTATTCACGGGTCAAATGACAGATTCACTGCACTAATCATATGTTTATTGCATATTTTTAAGTTTAGTGAATTCAGTTGCCGTGGAATCATATGACGTTCTAATATTATTAAGATTCAGAATGAGGAGATGATAAGAATGATAGCCCATTCATCTTGTCCAAGTAATTTTCCCTAAATAAACGAAAAGGATCATCCTTCTTAATTTCATTAAAATACTTGTCAGTTTATGCGCATATTACATCAAATCGCCTACGGCTAAATATTCAAAACTACATTAAAGTTACTGATATATGCCTGCCGTCAGTGTAAATTATTATGAAAATGTGGACACACCGGACAAAACCACCAATTTTTTTCCACGTACTAGTTAGGTACGTAGCTTTCAATTTTTGACAGGAACCAACTCCTCCGTCAGCCATATTGGATTTTATAGCTGCCATTTTGACATAATATTATCAAAATCTTGGCTTCTAAATCACTTAGGACCACAAATTTTGTGTCTAAGTATACATATTTGGGGTCAAGGAATACAACTACACAATTTATTATTTATATATATTTATTTACTAATATTTGTGCCAATTACAAACTATTCACCGATGGACTGTTTTGTCCTGTGTGTCCACATTTTCTAATATGTTTTTTTATTTTGTTTCAGATTGAATTATTATACAAGATGGATTGGAACAAGTGCATGATTTGTCAGAAAACAACTTCAGAAAATCTAAAATGTCCACTCAATGCACATGAAATCGAAGACAAGACAACACCAAACCGGTCTTTCTTGAACAATATCAATGAGTTTAGAAGCTTGGAGTCATTGTCAGTCAAACTAAATTTGGGAAGCGACATGAGTGCGGATGAACTGGCCCAAAACCATAGTGCACGGCACAAATCTTGTTACGTCACCAGTTTGAAGTTGGGTGGAGCTAAAAAGCGAGGAATTACTTCAGGAGGTAGCACAACTGTGAAGAAATGATCCCGGCGTGAAGCGAGTGACAGAGTGGCGTGTTTGTTATGTCGTGGAAGCGATGGCCTCCTTCGTGAAATTCGAACATTAAAAGCTGATACGAGCATAAGAAAAATGGCAACACAACTGCAAAAAACCCAGTTGTTCGCAGCATTAGAAGGTAGTGATCTCATTGCCCTTGACACCAAATATCATCTGCAATGTTATACAGCATTGAGAAATCGCTACCGGTTCCACAACATAACAAACACGCCATTTTGTCACTCGCTTCACGCCGGGATCGTTTCTCCACAGTTGTGCTGCCTCCTGAAGTATTTCCCTTCTTTTTAGCTCTAGCCAGCTTCAAATTCCTGAATTTGATATAACAAGATTTGTGCCATACACCATAATTTTCGACCAGTTCATCCGCACTAATGTCGCTTCCAAAATTTAGTTTCACTGGCAATGACTCCAAGCTTCTAAACTCATTAATATTATTCAAGAAAGACCGGTTTGGTGTTGTCTTGTCCGATTCCATGCATTGACTGGACATTTTAGAATCAGAAGTTATTTTCTGACAGATCATAAACTTGTTCCAATCCATCTTGTATTACGATTCAATCTGAAACAACATAAAAAAACATTAAAAAATGTTGACACACCGGACAAAACAATTCATCTGTAAATACTTTGTAATTGGTACATATATTAGTCAATAAATATAAAGTGTATGATACATTTAAAAATTGTGTAGTATTCCCTGACCCCAAATATGTATACTTAGACACCAAGTTTGTGGTCCTAAGTGATTTAGAAGCCGAGATATTGGTAATATACCTATATTTCAAAATGGCCGCTATAAAATCCAAAAAAATGGTGTGAATACGATGGAATCAAAATATACCAGAAACAAGGAATAGCGGAAAGATTCGTCAACGGCATAGTTTTTACTAGTTTCACATAATTCAATCAGAACTTGTGGAACGGAAGGATTGTGGCAGAGAAAACATTATATTATTTCATGAGTAATGGTTGTATTTTTGTTGACCATATAAAATCATAATTTTGGTATGATATAATGTATAATAAATACTATTTACTCAAAAAAGTTTTCTTCAACTCTGCAATATAATAAGGTGAGATTTTAATTTGACATTTTGATTTACTAGCACCAACAATGGGATCCATCAGATGACCGCTCCCTTTTATGATACATATTTTTCCACTAGCACTGTAAATATAGAAACTAGTATTCATTTTCTCATTGAGTAAAATGTTGTGTCACAAATTTTGACAGCAGATATCACACTAGTTTCGAAGAAGAGTGAGTAGCTGTTGCAGCTCTCCCCGAAGAAGAAAGAACGCAAGTGTATATCGCTTAACTGAGAGTAATTTTATGTAACTGATAACCACGTCAGAAGACTAGAACAGGGGCGTAATAAAATAGTTATACCAAAATCATTTTTGCGATCGCAAACTCTTAGGCAGAGATTTGTAACAAGTACATTATTGTGACACAAGATTTAACAGGAAAACATTATGCAAATCGGAAAAAATATTCGACGAAGATTAAAGGTACACAATTTGTCGTCATGCAGCACAACTACATGGCCTTTTTTGAGTGCAGTCCATTGCGGAACTCGGCTTGAGTTTGTTTGTGAACACTTTGACAGGAATAAAGCTGAGTGGCAGCGAGTGGTAATCACAGATATTTTCTAGATTTAGTCTAATTACCAATGACATCCGAATGTGACTCTACAGACACTCAAGTGATTTTCAGTGTATAACATCGGACAGAGTTTTGGAGGAAGATAATAGTCATAGTCTTCAGTGATGTCACTTTAGAAGAACTTATAGAACTGGCAGTCACTAATCGTAGGAGTTTAACAACGGATAAATATGTAATGTTAATTTTTCCACCACATTGTACCATTTTCTCTATCTATTGGTCAGGATTTCGTTTTAATGCATGATAATGCAAGACACCGAGCATTCGAGTTGTTCGTCAGTAATTTTAGGATATGTAACTTACCGTAATGAGCTAGCTCGAGAAAAATTCTGACTTTCCGCAGTTATTCTTGATAAGCAGAGAGAGCTTTATCAACTTTTGCTCTGGAAAATTTGAAAATAAAACCCGATTTTTCGTTTATTAAGGCATTTTTTACTGCAGGTTTTCGAAACTTATTAACTATTTTCATGAATATGTGTTATAATGACTCATTCAACAGTTAGTCCAGTAATCAGGAAGACACAAGATCTAAATTTACTTGCACTATTTCAATTTAATAACTTCTAACCATTTACTCACTTATCAAAATTCTATTGCAAAGTTTTATTCACTTCAACCACCAATATTACACTAATTTCCTCTGTCATATAAACGGATATCTCATATATAAATAAATAATATAGGTTGTTATCAAACAGAGCTCTCGAGTCGTTGATATTTAAAATGAATAATAGAGGTCCCAGAACAGTTACTTGCGGTATCCCAAATATTACACTTCTTGCCCTGAGCACATACATACTTTTATATGTGTACTTGTATCTATTGGCGCTTGTCAATATCTTGTGTATATCTATCGTAAATAAATTACTTACTTATTTACTAATTTATAAATTTTTTTTTTTTTTTCGGCCGACTAGAAAGTACACCCTTTCTTGAGAAATTATCTACCAGAAAGTAACGTTTTCCCGGGCTAGACCGAAAAATGGCATTAGAGATCGGCAAAAGCTTTTCCGATTCCCCTTATTCTCATTGCTATGGAAACGAATTTGTGTTAATTGTTGAGGTAAGTGTCAAATAGATAAATACATTTAACTTTTACGAGTTTTCAAAAATCAATTCACAAGTTATGGAAAAATATGGATTCAGATTTTGAAGCATTACAAGCAGAAATTGAAGTTGTATAATAGTGTCGGTCGTAAAATATTTTATTTAATTAGTTATTATTGTTTGTCGTTGTATTTATTAGAAAATTTATTAAAAAAATAGTATAAAATTTATTTTGTACGACAGTGTCGGCCGAAAATATTGATTGTACTTTACACGACCGAAAAACAGTGTTTTTCAGGTCTCCCCAAGCCTCCAGGATTCACCTGCGGCTCGCTCTGGAATCTGCTTGGGTCGACCTGCAAAACACCCCTTTCCGGTCTTGTAATGTAAATTACTATTTCAGTATTCTGTCGCTTAAGTACTTAACCTTACATATATACATTCAATCCATCCAATCCAATCAATTTTTGCAACAATTTCTGCCGATCACTTGCCCCTTCATATTCATTAATTACATACTGTAATGATTCTCAACTATGACTTTCGAAATTGTTTTCTATTACATACTCCAAGTCTTTTATATGAAAACTTTTCCAGTACTTTCCCAAGCGCTGAAAGCATATTTATTGGATGAAATTTCTCAGCCTTAAGAGTTTTGGCAACTTTCCTCGTTGTAACAATGATTCTCATTTTCAATGTATCACGAACAACACCAATTTGCATTGAAGTGTTAATAATATTGAGAAGTGGGTCAGCTAACACATCGAAGAAGACCAACAGTGCAATGTCACTAGGGCTGCTTTACTGTGGTAAAGGAATGACCAGTATTTGAAGTTATCCATAAATATACTTATATAGGCAACGTATATTGTTGATGGGTTTCTTGAGAGTTGCATGTATTAAGCTTAGAAAAGCACTCTTGTCTAGACTCTCAGGTTTAAGCACTCTTCTTATGAAAATAAGGGCATATAAAAAATTACTGCTAGTAGTTTTTAAAGAGCACGTTTAATTAATGATCCATCATTGCAAAATACATTGATCAATGAACGTTATTCCAAATGTGCGATACAAAACGAACTAGAGGAAGAATTACACTCTTCGCTGATTTACTGAACTTTTTATATAATTGTTACACATTCTATAGGATATTCTTTGCAGTTTTTTTTGGTAAATGTGAGATTTAGACATTTTTTATTTTATCATACGAACTTATTTGTGAAACTCAATATAAAATAAAGTAAAAAAACTACATCCAAAATCTACGTGAGTTTCGAACCCAGAACCTCTGTGTTCCGAGTCAATTCAATTCAATCCAAACAAAATTTATTAAATATTATATGGTACATGGGAGGCACACGCAGGTGTTAAATAAACTTATTCTATTCTATTCTATTAAGATATACATAAAACGCATGTATAATGTACTATCCATAAAATAAATAGTCTGTTTGTGAAAATATATATTTGTTTATTTATTTTCCCATCATCAATACCTGAAAAGTTTTATTATTTTTTTTCTGTTTAACATGTAAATTATATATAGGTCTGTAAATATAAAATGACATTTTCAATTCATTCATAAGTGAACTAAAAAAAATTGACTTTTATAATGTTACGTGTCAAAAACACTTTTAACACTAGTGTCGAAAACACTTTTAACACTAGTGTTAAAAATAAAATGTTAGGTATACTATATAGTAATATGCATTCTTCTCAAGATAATAGAAAGCTGTATTGATAACATTACAAGGAATATATTATTTAGATACATTAATATTAATATTACAACCCGAACAGTTTTGTTAATTCCCTGAGAAGTAATTGCAGAGGTATTAAGTTTAACTGCAATACTATCATCGACGTCACCTGATGACGTTGATGTCAAGGTAGAAGAGTTCTTTAAAGCAATTGCAGCATTATAAGAAGGTACTGGTACGGGGAAGAATTCTCTCAGCAATTTTATTTTTATTTGTAATAGAATCCTCGATGTAGCCCTCAGCAACGGCTGAGGATTTTCATCCATTACGTTGTTTTATTGTAATTAAATTATCTCCCGAATCTGCTAACAAAGATGCCTTCGGAAAGAATGGCCAGTCAACTGCTTCGGAACTGGCAATTTCAGAAATTCGGCAATATTAGCAGGAATCTTCCCAAAAGTATTTATCCCAATAGGTTGAACAGTCGTTGTCGTTAACGTAATTTAGAAAAAAGCGACGGTGGGTAAGGCGGCTGGCCGTAATGCAGCATGTTTATGGTAACAATTCATGTAGCTTCCAACGATACAAAAACTACGACGAATGGTGATTTTAGTCTCCAAAATATGAATCAATAAGGAGTTTTCTGATTTTTCAATATCATCCAATGTTAATTTACAAAGCTATTCACGACGGCATGCTCAAAATAAACCAAAAATTGATGAAACTTTTATCATTAGATATTTGGTGTCTGGAGCTTCATTCAAAAATGTATTAATTTGTTCGCTAGTAAATATTTTCGATTTTTTTGGCCGATATTCTACCCTTTTTCATTTTAAAAACGCTATTAGCTTGTAATACTTGCTTATATCCACGTTGTTCTTGATTTGCAAACTAGCTGTTATCATAGAGAAATTAGACCACAGTGTTGACGCTTTCCGTAACTTAGATTTTTCTTCGAAGTAAGCCAAAAGTGTATTTTCAGTGAACTTGTCTACTACTTTCTTCATTTTACACCATACAATAAGTCTTTTATATGCTATATCATATTGTTGCCGCGATTTCTGGGGCAACAGATCTAAAGTTGCCATATTTGCGGCTTTTTCAATATCTGGTGGAATAACGAAATTACAAAATCCATTTTTTTAGCCATAAAATTTACAATATTTAAAGACAGCTTCAATTGTAGTTACTAATAAACACTAAACAACTTACAACTGTTTTATTTGTTTACCCTTTATTAAATACCTGATGTATACACTTTATTGTCACATATAATTGAAACGAGCGGGGGTGGCTCAGTGCCAACGCAAGTGATAGATCGACCCTACAGACGGCATTTTTTTTTAAATAACAGTTTTACAAAAAATATTGTATGATACATTTGTTAAAAGTGATTTTATTTTGTTCGTGGGGTTGCTCCACTCGCTATGCTCGTTCCGCAATATTCCCCACTCACAAAATAATGGTCACTTTTAACACTTGTATCAAAAATAACTATTATTTCAACTGTAAATTGAACATTTAAACATAATTTACATTATACCGATGATATATTTCGTATTAATATTTATTATATTCACTTAAAAAAAAATCACAAAATAGAAAAGTAGTATTGTTCTTTCGTCTGTAGCACTTAAAGTAAAAATTTTCTGGGAAAATCTCAAGAATAATAAAATGTTCAAAATCAGTTTTGTCAACTTTTTTATCTCTTGACATATTTTCGAACAATGCTTCATTTACGAGTTATATTGCAAATAAAGCGAAGAATTGCAAGAAATGGAAGATTTTTAATTTTAAAGTGTGTTGCCCCACCTGTCACGCGTGCAGATAGTTGACATATGTTTGTGGACAACTATAACTTTAAGAAAAAAAATTGCGGGTAAACGATATAAAATGATCTTTTTTCCATCTATTCCGACTGGCCTATCACCAGATTTCTATTCAATTACAGAAACATAAAAATGTAAATCTTTTTTGTTTGAATTTAAATAATTAATAATAGCTTTTCTATTTACTGATCCATTTTGTTAAAAAATAACAGGGTTCTTTCGCTAGCCAACACTAACTTACTGTCCAATTCTCAATGCAATCGGACTTTTCTTTCTTAAGTTATCGTGCTTACGAGAAACGTGACGGACTGACAGACAGATGGACAGAAGGACATTTTGAAAGTTGTTCAGATACTAGTACAATTAATCTGTCATCTGACCCGTTAATAATTAATTCCTACAAGAAATTTTTGGTATGAATAATGTTGAAGGAATTGCCACAATCAGTATTTAATATTTTCCACAAAATTATCGTAGCCGTTACTACATCCATGTTGAAAAAAATGGCAGTTAAAATAGGTATTCTCAATTATCTCCTTTCCTCTTAGCTCCAATCTAAAATTAGGTATTAGGTACCGATATTGTAGAAAATGAAAGAAGCACAACTTTTATTCAAACCATTTTTTTCTATTGCTAATATTTTATAATTTACAGCCGTAACAATGTTGAAAGTTTGTGTTTCGCAGCAGTTGCTCCTACGTAGTAATTAGTTGTTATGAATATTGTAGGCTATAAAATTTCCTAAAACTTTTCTTTATAATTTAATTTTAGGGTAGAACTAACAGGAAATGAGATAATTGAGAAAAAACCTAATCTGATCTTCATTTTTTCAACATGCATGCCGGCCATAGCGGCAATGGTATTTTAGGGGAAAACATTATATAGAAAAATATTATATAAAAAAAATTCCTTGTAGGAATTATTCACGGTACCCCACGCGTTTTTCTTCTACGGACTATATTATACACCATTTTTTGATTTATTTGTTTATTTAACGTCGGCCTATTTCTGCTACTAAAGCTTATCACCGACTGCAGGAGACGAGCTACCCCACGAAACGAACCTGTTCTCTGGTGAAGAGTGGGGATCTTTTACTTGCCTAACATTTAATAGATAAGGAACAGCCTGCTTTATATTCCCTCTGAAGGATGGTGTATCCATTACGTAATCCTCGTCATGAAATTACATAGCATCTGCGTATACACGACCACACAAGCCGTTAGAAGATGGAACGAGATCCTCGTGTTACCTCGGACCGGTTACCCATCTAAGTGCTAGCTGCGATGAACATTGCCTTACGGTATGTTTCGAAATATGTGCACAGCCAAAAAACTTCCACGCCTCTCGCCCTCCTTTCGGGCCTATTCGTCTTCGTCAGCACAGACTAAGTAAGTAACGTCAAACAAGTAAATTTTTATTTTCACATACATACAAGCTGAGTCAATGTATTCGAACAATTTGCAAGTAGATTCATCTACCACGTCTTATTGCAAACAACAGACGCTAAGAACGAAATAGCCAAATGTGTGAAATATAGGGTCTAGACAAGAATGTTATCTCAGGTTTTCTCATGGGGACGCTGTTGTTGATAATATTATAACTACCATATTCGTAAGTAGTAGTTTTAAATAGGGTAGGTGATTTCCTGCGTCCAATTTTTGTTATTCGGGATGATTTTACATTTTCAAAATTTTGGAATCTTTAGTTTTCTACGTAAAAAATACAATGTTTCACTTGAATTTTATTTTCTATTAATAACATAATACTTTAAGGTTAAATATTACAGTAAGTCCCTATAGACACGTCATACATTTCTAAGCCCATCGCCACAAAACACTCACTCGTTGGAAATTATGAAGATATTCAGTTGCTTTTTCCTACTTTGTAAAACAAACAACGTGCAATGTGTTTGGAAACGTATTTTAAATGTCTTTGCTCTATTAACAGCTAATTTTGTTGAATTGGAGTATCATAGGGAAATTACAATGAATGACCGTTACGTTGTGACCAAAATTGCGGTTAGATACTTTACATATAGTCAAAGGAACGATAATTGACTTAAAGCTCGTCGTCTCTATGCTCGAAGGTATCCTAATAAAAGAGTTCCTTCCTCTAAAATTTTTAGAAACTTTCATCGATGTTTAGACGAATAGATTAGATGCACTTAGACGAATAGATTAGATGGAATAAAGCAATGTTCAAAATGAGTGAATGAATGAATTGTAGCTAGAGAGACTCGAATTTTAGGACAAATTGAAGAACAACCAGAGAAGTCCTTAAGAATAATAAGAGAGAATAGGGTGTAAATTGCAATTTCATATAACGTGTTTTACATGAAAAATTGCTAGGGCTACTTCATTGAGATAGTGCAGGCATTACACCTTCCTCATTTCGAACAAGTTTTTGTCGATGGATGCTAAAAAGACTTGCTGGACATCCAAACTTTTTAAACGACTTCTTATCTGTCAATGAATCTAAGTATACAAGAAATGGAATGATAAACTTAAGTGACAACCCCGTGTGGTCTGATGCAAACCCACACGCTATTCTTGAAAAAAGACACCAAGTAGGTACTTTATTTTATAAATGTATGAATAGATATTCTGGGTGACTAATTCATTGGGTCATTTATCTCGCCAAACAGGCAAGAGATATTCTTTTATTAGTTCAGTTCTAAAAGAATTTAATAAACAAAACATTTCAGGTTAAATCATCACCAACTATCTCAATCTTCCACCCATTTTGGATGATTTACTGATTGAGTGGCAGTGACAAATAATGAGATTTATGCACAATCTTGCTGCTCCACACTCCATTATTGAACAACTGAATGTCAGTTTTGAATGATGATGATGAGTCAGTTGTGGGATTCAGTGTCTTGGGCCGTTCGAACTCCAAATCTCGACCCATGGGATTTTTATCCATAGAAACTTTCAAAGACATCCAGTTCCTAATGATAATAAAGCATCTCTGCTACAGCGCCAGCGTATAGAACAACGAAATAAGGAATATGCCAGGAATTTCTTAAATA
Organism: Rutpela maculata; assembly: GCA_936432065.2. NCBI lineage: Eukaryota > Metazoa > Arthropoda > Insecta > Coleoptera > Cerambycidae > Rutpela > Rutpela maculata. Next base: position 102,835,766 of record OW386291.2, read on the forward strand.
TCTCATACTCTCTGACGCAGAAGAATATATGTCGTAGTCATTTGATGAAATCCGTCATTTCGTGAAAAGCCTAGGCAGTACATGAACTGCCGGCATATGCAAATTCTTGAGGTTGCACAATCTGCCTAGGTATTTCATGAAACTCCGTGTTCGTCTAGGCACTTGACGTTTAAAGCCATCCTACACGATCTGCCGCAAATTAGACCAGCGGATTGTGTTCCATCACTTGCTGCTTACTTGTTTTGTATATTATGGAAAGTAAGAGTGAAAAAGACTTGTTCAATGATCATTACAAATAATATTAAAGAGCAAAGCCGAATAAATAACCGTATACCATCAGGAAATTAAATGAGGTGCGAAAAATATTTAATTAATCTTGAGGTTAGGTTAGATTAAGTTATTTTATTCGTAATTCGTAATTTCGTTAGCAATATAAAACCCAAAACTTACCAAATAAATCTGAACCTAACCTCAAATTAATTAAATCTCCATATTTCTGTCGTTGTATAGTTCACCATAGAATTTATAGGCGTGTAAAAAATACCGGCGTCTTTGACCTTTACCGTACCGCCAAAGACGCAGACATTTTTTACACGCCTAAGAATTCTGTGGTGTACTTTAATGATCACTGAACAAGTCTTTTTCACTGTGAATTTCCACAATAAACAAAACAAACAGCTCAACATGCAACTAACCTAATCTCAAACACATAACACAACACAATCTGCCGGGTATCAGTCACTTCATGAACAGTCAACACCTAATTTGCGGCAGATCGTGTAGAACGACTTTAAACCTCATGTGCCGAGACAACCACGGCGTTTCACGAAATGCCTAGGCAGATTGTGCAACCTCAATAATTTACATGATATGCCGGCAGTTCATTTACTGCCTAGGCTTTTCACGAAATGACGGATTTCATCAAATGACTACGACATATATATGTACATGGAAATGAATGGAGGGCATGTGGAACACTTATTGAAATATGAAGCTTTGGACGATGAAATGCTACCAATTAAATTTAAACTGTTGCAGTTAGTGAAATAAACCTAGATATCATTTTTGCGTAAAAAACTCCGAAGATATAGAAATGTTGATCAAAAAATTCTAAAGGTGCCAAATAACAAATATAGAGTGGCAAATGTCACCTGCCCTATAAAAAACTACGACTACGACTTACGAAGATGGTTCTTAAATAGTATGATCACTCACAACCTTCCCACGAAAAGAACCTAAGATCACAATATTTCTGTTGGTCACACCCAACTTGTTTTAAGAAAGTGAATTAAAATGTATGTTTTTGCAGTCACATTTAAAACCTCTTTAGGAAGCATTTTACGGACAATATTTATAGGAGCTTTTCCTTATTTTGATGAGTACTATATGTCTTTTAATTTGTTACTCTAATTCTGAGATACTCTGTATATACTTTCTAGAAAATCATTCAAATTTTCGAATAATCCTCCACTATTCATTAAAACCGTATGATTGTTTTAATGTTGTCCGCATAATTTACGTGACAAATTTACTTCCACATCCTTTGGAAGTACAGTAACGACAAAATACATTTTGAAAATTTTTATTGTTCAAATAGGCTTAGAATGTCATGAAACTTCGAGATTTTAAGTTTAAGCGAAAAAAAATGCCTCTCTGTTTGTCAGTCTGTCCGTAACTTTGTGCACATGATTACTGTGGAACCCTTTAAGATATTGAGTTGAAATTCGGTACACGTATGCACTTTAACGGAATCTGGAACTATATTTTATTTTCATTTTATTCCGTCGAAGGGTGGGGGGGGGGGGGGGGGGGGTAAATAGGTAAATCAAGCAGGTAAAAGTCAAAATTGGCATTTAGTATATACAAGAGAAGCTAAGGTCTCAAATTTAAAAAAATTTATTTTTACCACCCTCATTTCATTATTAAAGGGGATGAAAAAAAATTGTGATTTAGTATGTAAGAACTAAAAACCTCAAAATACTTTTTTACTTCATCCACCCCCACTACCTCTCCCTATCACCACCCCCACCACACAACTGATGTGGGATATCGTTTTATGAGTTTTTGGGGTAGACGATTTCAAATATTATATTATTAAAGTTCCATAAGCAATTATTTTCACATAAAAAGTTTTTTTTTTTGTTAATATGCAATTTTCTTCGTACATAATATTTTATTCTAGTTGTACATACTTGAAATAAATTATTTTTAAGGCATAAATAATTTATATATTATTCTAGCAAGTCATAAAGTTGATTTAGTTTTACTTTATGGTTTCTTGAAAGCATCACTACGTACTTTAAAAATAAACAACGTACAGACACATGGTGGTATTTTATGTGCTTGCCTTCATATCGTAAATACGGGTAGATGTTATTTATATTCCAACTGTTAGACTTTAGATGGCAAAATGTGGAAGCAAATTAAATTAGCTAAAATGTGTTTGAAACATATCGAATAGGGTGGTCCTCAACTTCGACTTTAATATTTTCTACAGGGAATTTCCAAATTATTCTGTTAATTGAGAAATTAATTTTGTGTTAACATTTTAATTCAGTTGTAAACAAAAAACGAGAGAATCGTAAATTAATAAAATTATGCCACAGTCGCCATAAAATAGGTTTTTTGGAAAAATATTTTTTTCTTCAAACGTCAGAAAAACATGACATTTTTTAACTCATTTCATGACATTAAAGTTTGACTGTTTAGTCATTAACAACGCAGGTAATAGTATATTATATTACTAGGAGTAGAACGCACTCTTTTTTTGTGTTGAGCCCAGGATTTGCGGCTGAGGCGAAGCCGAAGCCGCAAACTGGGCGAAACACAAAAAAAGGCGTTCTACTCCGTGTAATATATACTATTTTTTCTTCAAGCGTATTAAAATGCAAAAATTCATTTATTTATCATAAATGTACAAATATTCAAACTATAGTCTTACATGTTGACACAATATGACAAGTGGCTAGTGGATAGCGCGCCACCGGTGGCTTTCGGTATTAACATTATGTTACTAGTAAAACAATGTCCTACTTCTACTTCTGTTTTTGGTGACATAATTTAAACATTTTAATACGCTTGTAGAAAAAAGTACTTTTTCTGACGCTGTGAACGGCAGCAAAAGTAATATCTATAGCAACGCGTATTTTATTTAATACGCCGGCTATGCGATATTAACACAATGCGGTTTTGGTGGTGAGATTCGAAATTTTTTATCTTAATTTTTTTTATAGTTAATCAACGTGTGAAGAAAAAAATAGCATGTTTTCTTCGAAGTAGAAGCCACTTGTTGTGACTCGTCTGTAATTGCCGGACGAACGAAGTGAGTTTTGTGTTTCTGCTTCTTTGAGTCTTCTTTTTCTGAGTCTTCTGATTCCTCGGTTTCCGATACTAGGTTGGATTTGGGTCATGCTTGTTGCCAGTAGCGAGAGCCACATAACGCATGGTACAGGAGGAGTGCGCAGTGTAGGTGTTTTTGAAATGCGTTGCTGTATTGTGTTCGTGATATTTAATGTTTATGCTCCTCTTTTTTGTGTTTCTGCTTCTACAGATTTTCTTCTCTTTCTGAGTTTTCTGATTCCTCCTTTTCTGGTTCTGGTAGAGTATATATCTGCATGTATTTGTGAAATACGTGGCAGCACTGTGTCATGATGTGGAGTGTTTATGCTCCTCTTTTTTGTATTTCTGCTTCTATAAATCTTCTTCTTCTATATATTCTGATTCCTCGGTTTCTGGCTCTGGTAGGATATATATCGCTGTGATTTCTTTGTGGAATTCCTTTTTTCTCCTCGCTTTTCTTTCCCAGTTTGGTCCTTTCCTAGTTTGTTCATGATCCTATCGGTTGTTGTTTTCCACGTGTAACCTGGTCTCCCTGTTTTTAATGTAGAATTTAATGTAGAATTTTTCACTTATCAACGAGCGTAATTTTGAGCTGAAAACCTCATTTGATAATTTACTTAAAAAAAATATTATGAAATCAGATTTACAACACTATATTGTAACACCCACAACGCCAGAAAATATGCAATACCACAAAACACACTCCTATTAAACTAGACACCAACAAAACGTCAAGATCAACATCACTTCTCTGTGATACCACTCCTCCCCTCCATTCTCCTACCCTTTTGATCCTCTCAACCGCACCACACCAAAAACATTGCACCTAGCTCTGGATCATATACAAAACCAATCACCACTCACAAAATCGTCAATCGCACGTCCCGAGGTATGCATCACCCCTCAAACAATCACTCACCTAACTCAAAACTGTATCCTTCGCACCCTGTATCCAGACCAAGTGATGGCACACAGAAAGGGTTGTTATATTTTCTCCTTTCAACGATGGCCCAGCACTCCATACAGACAGTTCCCGTCGCCGTCGATCTCTCGCACCAGTAGCCGATGTGTCCTGGCTCCCACGCTCTTTGTGCTTTCCGGGGAGCTACTATCTCCCTTCTTGCCACTATTACGGTCCTAACCTTTTTAAACTTTTGAATAAACTTCCTCAGTCCCACCAGAGCTGCACCAGAAGTATAAACAATTTGTATGTTTCCATAGCATGGATGAGGCTTTTCAAATTCCAATGGCACCGAAACCAAGCCAATGGGCACCAATTCCATTCAAATTCCCATTACATTCTTAAATTGATTCAATTCCACACGGTGCACTGTCACCCTGATGGGGCACGCCCCTGGCCAGACTCATATGTAAATTTGCTAGAAGGAATTGTTTATTGACTTATTTTTAAGTTATTGCACTTGACAACGGGCGTAATTTTGACCTGAAAACCCTCACTTGATATTTTACCTAAGAGAATATTATGACCATATACTTTTGATTATTACGGGTTCAGTTTACATTAAATTGCCTGGGCATTTTTAATAATTATGAAAAAAGACTATTTGAAGGTTAACAAAAGAAACTTATATGCCCATACTTCACAGACAGATCAAATTCATTTGAATATTTTTACAATGGTTAAAAAAATAATTTACAGGTCTATAGAGGGATATCATGCCATGCTTTAATTTATTGCCATAAACTTGTCGACAAATGTCGACTCCTCAAGGGTGGTGGGCATAAATAATTCAAAGGTTATAAATATTCTTGTCTGGGAAGGTACTCTTTTGCCTGTTTTGGGTTGTTTGTTTATTTACGATCTTTTCGTTTCTTAATACACAGCATTAGTTGTTTTTAAATATCAATTCTATTTCAACTTTGTTCCTTTGATATGAGGTATCAATTTACGTGGAAATTCTTGGCCTGCAATTCACCTAAGCTTCACCAAATCTGACGGAGTTCTTCGCAGCAACTTTACGTTTATAGTGGGAGTGTTTCAGGGCACAACCGACCCCCCCCCCCCCAAAAAAAGTATCACTTTTACTCCCAATAGAAAAATATACTATATTTTAAATCGCAGTTAAAACTCAGGCGATTAAGTTGTTCTCCAAAATAGTTTCTCCAGTGCCTTAATATGTTCACTGCCGCCATAATACGGAACTGTAACCCAGGAGCCAACTACTAAGTATTAGGTTTCTGCATTATTCTATTATTGTTATTATAATTTTTATTCCAAGAAGCCGATGTCAGATATCTGGTGACATGTGTGTATAATATTTTTAATAGTCAAATTGATATCGTTTTTTTGAAAAAAAAATTAGAATATAAAGCACAATTTATTCTAAAAGCATTTACTAATTATTTTGATACTGATACAATACTGAAGCAAAAAAGTCTTTTACTTTACTCCGAGCTTTAATCCAACGGTTTTGCTTAAATTAATTATTTTCTAAATATACGATATTTTCAGGTTAGGTAGTATTGGGGTAATTGGGTAATATAATATTGTGTAGGTCAGTATTGCAGGACAAACTAAAATCAAGTTCAATGTTTTCTCGTGACCCACATCTCTTTTTATTATATTCATTACATTAATAATGAGACATAAAAAACTTTAAAAAAAACGCCGGTGTCTCTTTCATAAAAGGAATCCTCCGGTGTCGGCATCTGCGGTTCAAAGAAAATATTCATACTTCGTTGTTTAGCCGTCGCAGTGGAGCACGAATTCGAAAACGTGACAATAATTCTAATTTCCTAAAAAAATTATTTATATGGGCTTTTGTGGGTGTACATTTTAAATCTGACGTTGAAATGTAAAAACATAAACCTGTCCGATATCTAAATGTCAATCTGCTGTCTTGGAAAAATAGAAAACACAAATAATTGCCGAAAAAATCAAAATAGAATATTTTTTCGATAAGAAGGAGTAATTGCACCATAGTTGGCAAAAATAAAACTCATCTAGGGTCAAATATAATGCACTAAGCCTGGACGAATAGAAAGGTCAAAGATGGCGGACGAAATAAAATTTTTTACTTATTCGTCAAGTATCAGGGAGGCATTGTGCGCCACTTTTTGTTTTTTCTATTGTAGGCTCTTTTAGGTACATAAAGGGAAGAGAGTTCGTTTTTTTTTTTATTTAAAAAAAAACTGCATTTTTTACAATTTTCAAAAATACGTTTTCTCTAACCCTCCTTTTTTTACCCAATTCTCATCGAAACAAAATGAAACATACTACAGAAAGTCTCGTGTAACTTCAAAAATATAACACAAAATGAAACTCCATTAATTTGATAACGAAATTTATTAAGCAAAGGGAAGGTCAAAGAAATGCATTTTTAAAAATTGTAGAAAATGCACTTTTATTGAAAATAAAAAAAATATTGAACTTTATTTCCTTAAAGTACCTAAAAGTACAATCGAAAAAAAAGCGACGCACAAAGCCTCCTTAGTACTTGACGAAGAATTAAGAAAAATTATTTCGTCCATTTTTGAGCGTTCTATTTGACTTTTTTGGCATCCTGGGCGTTTGGTGCATTGTATATGACCATAGATGAGTTTTATTTTTGCCATATTTAGAGCAATTACTCCTTCTTATCGAAAAAATATTCAATTTTGATTTTTTCGGATATTTTTGGTGTTATTTTTGTGTATTTTTATTTGTGTGTATTTTTTCCAAGATGGAGGATTAACATATACATATCGGATAGGTCTATAATTTTTAAGAATTTTATTTCAAATAAGTCAGTATTTTTAAAATTCCCATTCGATTACAAGTACAAGGTATATTATGCAGATAAATAGAAAACCCGCGAAAGTGCGTCAAAAAGTGCATATAACTTTTGACGCATTAGGAATTTTTGGGCGCAAATATTTCGTGAACAGAAGATCATAATACATAAGAATCAACAATAACATTTTTAGTAGAATGTTGTCACTGAAAGAAATTGAATTAAATGAATTCGATTGTACTATACGTTTCAAAAATATTCATGAAATTCATTTTCAGGAATTTAATTTAAATTTTAAGGAGTACACATGAGCACCAGTTTAAATTTAATTTTTTAAACTAGAACAAAATGGATCGATGTGAAAGTAAACTTTTTCTTTGGTTACGAAATATATTGTAGTTTATTGATATATTTACATAGGCTTGTTTTTGAAATTATAATTACTATATTTAAACAATTGTAGTAAAATAGCGTAATATATTGAGTACATACCTGACTGTATTAGATTCATAGTTAATTAAGTCAAAAGCTACATATATAAATGAATTGTTCCACTTAAAAGTTCTATCAAATTTAGCGCATCGAGCATACGCAAATACTACTTAACAGTAACAGTTTTATGGAGATAGTAGTAGGAGAGGTGGCCTTGCATGAAGTTAGATAATGGCGCAAATGATACACTGATATGTTCTCTTGCCATATGTCAACAAAATATAGTCCTTTAGCTCGTTTCATTTTACTATTAAATGCCACGTTTTCGAATTCCTACCCCGCTGGCTGATGCCAAAAAAATTTGAGGCTTTTGGTTCTTGTACACAAGCTAAATCCCAATTTTATTTTTTTTACCCCCTTCAATAATGGGGTGGGGTTGGTAGTGGGAGTGATTTGGCTAATGCCAAAAAAATTTGAGACCTTGGCTTCTCACACATACCAATTATATGGACTCTTGCTTGCTTTATCTATTTACTCTTACTTACCCCCTAACGCTTCAACGCAATAAGATCAACATATAATCTAGTTTCAGATCTCGTTATAATATATAATGTACCAAATTTCAAGTCAATATCATAAAGTGTTCCAAAGTAATTGTGCACAAAAAAGTTACAGACAGAGACCGACAGACAAACCGACCGACAGATTTTTTTTCTGCTTACTTAAAATCTCGTTCCATGACATTCTAAGCCGTGAGCAGAGCTGTTGAAAGTACCCAATGAAAGTACTTGAAGTACCAAATACCAAGTACCTGACAAAGTACTTGCTGCTCCAATTCCCAAGTACTATGACCTGAAGCAAAGTAATTCAAATACCAAATACTTGTCGAAAGTACTTCAAGTAAATCGCAAGTACCGTATTTCAAATATTTCTGATTATTTGAAGTACTTCACTAGGTACTTCAAATCTAAAAGTAGTTCAATTACTCTAAAGTATTTCAAATACTCAAGTATTTCAAGTACTTCAACATATTTCAAATGCTCCACAGTTCTTCCAATACCCATAATAAATTTTATTTTTTAAGTTTTTCTCTTAATAATTTGTTATTATTATTATTATTTATTAACAGCTTTCTTTAACTCAGCATCATTCAAAAACAATAGAAAAAATAATTTATTATTATATAAATTTAAAAACCAATAAAAATAAATATTGCTGCGGTCGATTTCCCTTCAAATGTCAGGAAAGTAATAAAGAAAATCAACTTATACACTATCGGAAAATGTTCGCTTTGGTATGGGCAATAAGAGCAAGCGAGAGTAAAGCAACTATTCTATTCTTTTTTATCATATAACACATCCTACAATCGTGCCACCTGCTTTCCCCACCACATGTGCGTGGGCAGCCTGTCTGTGGAATTTCAATTTGTTTCCGCCTTGATGCTTGATGAATCGTGTCACTATTTGCTCCTATGCTAGAGCTCTGATAGACGCCTTTATTGTGGGCGGTCGGTTAAGTCGTTGAAACTATGCAACACCTAAGCCAGGACTTTCCGATACAGTATATAAAACATAGTAATAATTTTAGGTAAGTACAAGTACAAATAATAAAATTGAGATCTATCTATTTCCATTAGCTTTCAATAGCACCCAATTTTCGAAATTTCCATTAGTTAATGCATTTCTTCTAGGAGCATTTATAATTTCAGTAAATAAAAAGAGTCTTTCTACAGCTGATGATGCAAGGCATGTATTAAACCGATAAAAAACTGTTTTTACTGAGAAGCAAGTTGGGTGTCAGAGTCATTTAAGTATTGAAAAATTTTTAATTCAATTCTTTTTTTATCACTGGCTTTTATACAGTGTGTTTCACTTGAAATGGTAACAGCCCAATAACTTTTTATTTTTTTCCGATTTGAATCAAATTTTACTTAAGTATGGAACCAATTAGGATCTACTTATGACCAGAAAAGCATTCGCGTTCTACAAATGCAAAGCCACCTGCAGTACCAATATATGCGGGGAAAATAAAAAAATCATATTAGGCATATTTTTATCGGAAAATTTTGTTAATTAAACTTGTTCAGAATTGTCCAAAAACCGTAAGTCCAAAATGTAATCAAAATAAAAAAATGTATACATTTTGATTAATATAATGTCCAATATATATTTACACCATTTGAGAAGCCATAAAAAAAGCTTTTTAATTATATACATGGTATTTATCGTAAAAAAAAATTGTCTAATTTACTATAAATTTACAATTTATCAAATTATCCATGGAAAACAAAAGTATGTAAATTAAAATAAACAATATGTTAGTTCTGTCAAGATACATGTTAGTATCAAATTTTACTTTATTTTAAACAAAATGGAGAATTTCAATAATTGATATATATTTTTTCTACTCCCTTATGTAAATTTACTGTTTTCTGTACAGTCTGTAGAATGGATAAGTAGGCAATTCCAGGTAACTGAACGGATATATTTCATATCAGTTCTAAGATGGATATGAAATGAAACGGACCAATCACAGTTCGTGTATTAAGTACATATGCAACTATTCATTTTAAAATCAAATTAGTGCGTAAGCTGTCAAAGTAACTGTCAGTGTGTATTTGTGTAATATATTAATGTTTAATAAATACTGTAGTTTTTTAAGCTGGTCGTAGAAAAAGTATGCTGTACATACAACTCGAGTGGATTATCCATATCACACTCAAAAGATTTGAGCACTCCGCCTACGGCGTCGTGCTCAAACTTCTTTATCGTGCGATATGGATATCAAATCCACTCTTGTTGCACAAACTACTATTTCGGACTACCATGACTTAATGTAAGAAAATATAAAACTTATAATATCTACTATAGTTTTTAAGAAAAATTCCATACGTCATATATCATTGAAAAAGGTTTTTCTATGGCCTTTCTAATGGTGTAAAAATATTTGGGGTATTCCGTTTAAAAAAAACCAAAGTAAAGCTCGTATCTCAGAAATTTGACTTTTAATTGTTTTTCTGAAATGATTTTTGGAAAATAAACGTGATTTCTCATAACTTTTATTTTTAAACGTTTTTACGTAACTCCAAAAATAACGAAGTTAAATGAGGTTCTAACGTTCGCGTGACCACCCTGTACAGTTGACTATAATAAGGAACTTTAGTCTAGTTAAAATAAAAAACACATTCTTAAATAAATTAATGTTCTGATACTTAGTACATACTAATAATAATATTTTTTTGTTTTTATGTGCCTTTGCTATTTTTCAAAAAGTTTACCGTCCCTGGATTTTGCCGCCCTGGGCTATAGCCTCTATAGCCAACCCCCTAAATCTCCCACTGCCCACATAATGTTAACACTGATTACTGAATAAAAACAGCTATGCCGTAACAATTCTTTAGTGAAATTTGTTTTTTAAAATATCTAAAACATGGAACTACAAGGACTTCAAATACTTTTAACTAATTTAAATATCAAAAAACATATTTCAAATACTATAAATTGTTAAGTCTAGTACTTCAAATACCGGGACAGTACTTGAAATACCGGAGAGTATTTGAAATACCAAGCAAAGTAATTCAAATACCAGTATTTCTGAAAACCAAATCCCAAATCCAAATACTCGAAGCAAAGTATTTCAAATACCAAGTACCAAATACTAAGAATCGAAAGGATTTGAAGCAAAGTACTTCAAATACTGAAAGTATTTGAAATACTTTTTTCAATTACTTTTATTTGAAGTACTCCAGCTCTCTCCGTGAGCGAGAAAAATATTTTTTACCGTCATTATAATGTGGAAGTAAAATTGAGAAGAGTATCCAATAGAATGTTTAACAATAATATAAAAACTCAATAAATTGGCCATATATATATCTATATGATGTGTCACTGGAAACCCAGTAATGGGTAGTTGCAAATTCTAGCGTCAACAAAATAAATGCACTATAATGAAGCGCTAGGTGCTCTCAATAGTGATTATTTTTAATAGACCCATAATATAAAGAACAATGAAACTAACTAGAATCAGCAAATAAATATATAAATATATTTATTACATGCAATAAGCAAACCCACCTTAATAATCAGGACTTCGATATGAAGCACAATAAACAATTTAATATTAGAAACATTGTTAAATTCACCGTTTGGTGAAAGTACCAATTGGTAATTTATTTTGTATTCATATCTGTAATTAGAGAAATGCTGTTGCAATTTATTACGAGAGTAATAAGTTTTTAATCCTCTTATTGCTAGTTATTCCAATTACCTATTTTGTACATTTGCATGCTGAAAATGAACTATTATTTGCTTTAATAATATTGTATGCAGATTATATTAGAGAAAGGTACATTGTTATGGTCAAATCGGTCAACTTTTCGGCTATGCACCGAAATTGAAACTTGAACAAGAGTTTGATAGATACTGGTACCTCTTTATAAATCATTTGCCTTCAGCGACTCAGCGTATCTCCAAGTTCATATAATTATTCCATATTTTTCTTTTAGGTTGCTAAAAGTTTTAATTCAATAAGCTACCTCGAAGCTATAGAAACCAGACAATTATTAACATAATTTTATATTTTACTGAACTTAAGAATTTAATTTTGCCCTATGAAAAAGTGAAAGCTGATATCACTGATACATCCTGTAAGTTAAGAATGAAGAGGTGAACAAAAGAATGGATGAAAATGAGAATATTGATGCATTTAAACAGTACTCAGAAGATTATTGTTTGAAATCTGTTGGGCAGATGAATAAGCTCATCTCTCTTTACTGCAGCTAAAGTGATATCATGTGTCAATATTAGTTCCGTATTTATCTACTAAGTCGTACCAATCCTCCAGCAGATGTCCCATCACGTATTCACTATAGATGTGAGAGGGGATACTATTGGAGATGGAATTAAATATCTGATCTTCATTTTCGCCGACCATATAAGGAAAATTGTGCCTTGGTGAAAGTAGACCACACCAATTCCAACAAATTTAAAGTTGGCGTAGGCGCCATCATAAAAAAATATTCTTGTAGGAATTATTCACGAGTCAAATTCATTGTCTTGTTTGTAATTTTAATTTTTAGAGTATCTGTCAAGAGTTCTGTGGCCTGGTAAATAGACGACATGGCAAATAGGTGGGTTTGAGTTAGCTTAATAAACAATTTGAGTTTCCCTTTTATTTTTTCTTAAATAAAATGACGTAAGTAAATGTAAACAGTTGATTTAGCATTTTAAGGGTAATCTGCTGAGGATTTTGTGACTACTTTCTGACACCTTTATATTCGTGTTTAATATTTTTTGTAGGACATGACGTGATGGAGTGTGAATATTTTCTGTTTTGAATTTAGTTCTGTGACGATAAACTTTAACCAGACTTATGGTTTATAATTTCTAGCGTCGTCGGCTATAATTTGTACCTTACGTTGTTCTTGCAGATTATAACGTAAATGAACTTAACCAGACTTATGGTTTATAATTTCTAGCGTCGTCGGCTATAATTTGTACCTTACGTTGTTCTTGCAGATTATAACGTAAATGAATGTAACTGAAATGTAATTTTCGTAGCTTGTAACTTTTTTATATGAACTGGCCAGACTGTTGAATTTCATGTTGGATAAGTTGTTTTTAGTGATATCTGAAGTCAAATATTTTGGATAACATGAGATAAGGAAACCCGTTGTTGGCTCTTGGGTCTATATACTATTCCACGCATCATCTTCTCCGAGACAAGATAAAAAACCGCCGCCCAAGGAATCGCTACTTCCACATCCAGATTTTTTATCCAAGTCACTCACAAAGAAAAAATTTTGTATGTGGAAATAATTGTTTATGGAACTTTAATAATATAATATTTGAAATCCTCTACCCCAAAAACCCATAAAACGATACCCCGCATCGGTAGCGGTGTTTGGGTGATAGTGGGGGTGGATGAAGTAAAAAAACATTTTGAGGTTTCTGGTTCTTGTACACACACTAAATCACAATTTTTTTTCATCTCCTTTAATAATGGGGTGGGCGTGGTAATGGGGGTGGCTAATGCCAAAATTTTTTTTGGGACCTTAGCTTCTCTTGTATATACCAAATACCAATTTTATATACTCTTATCTGCTTCATTTACCTATTTTCCCCAAATTTACCCCCCAACCCTTCGACGGAACAAGATGAAAATATAATCTAGATCTAGATGTCGTTAAAATACATATGTGTACCAAATTTAAAGTCAATATCTCAAACGGTTCCAGAGTAAACGTGCGCACAAAAAAAGTTATAGACAGACCGACCGACAGACAGAAATTTTTTTTCGCTCAAACTTAAAATCTCGACGTTTCGTGACATTCTAAGCCTATTTGAACAATAAAAATTTTTAAATTTTTTATTGGCGTTACTATACTTCCACGGGATGTGGAAGTAAAATGTACATTTATTAATTTACTTCCACGTCCAGTGGAAGTATAGTAACGACAAAAAATTTTTTAAAAATTTTTATTGTCCAAATAGGCTTAAAATGTCATGAAACGTCGAGATTTTAAGTTTGAGAGAAAAAAATTTCTGTCTGTCTGTCGGTCTGTCTGTCTGTCGGTCTGTCGGTCTGTCTGTCTGTAACTTTTTTTTGTGCGCACGTTTACTCTGGAACCGTTTAAGATATTGACTTGAAATTGGGTACACATATGTACTTTAACGAGATCTAGAACTAGATTATATTTTCATCTTGTTCCGTCGAAGGGTTGGGGGTAAACTGGGGTAAATTTGGGGTAAATAGGTCAATCAAGCAGGTAAGAGTCCATAAAATTGGTATTTAGTAATATACAAAGAAGCTAAGGTCTCAAAAAAATTTTTGGCATTAGCCACCCCCATTACCACCCCCACCCCCTTATTAAAGGGGATGAAAAAAAATGTGATTTAATGTATGTACAGAAACCAGAAACTTCAAAATATTTTTGACTTCATCCACCCACCACTATCACCCCCCCAACACCACCCCCCACCCCACTACCGATGTGGGGTATCGTTTTATGGGTTTTTGGGGTAGAGGATTTCAAATATTGTATTATTAAAGTTCCATAAACAATTATTTTCACAGACAAAGTTTTTTCGTTGTGAGTGACTTGGATAGAGAATCTGGATGTGGAAGTAGTGATTCCTTGGGCAGCGGTTTTTTGTCTTTCGATCTAAGATACTTTTTTAATGTAATTTTAGCGGATTGAGGATTATACAGTGTATGCTTTTTAATACCGCTACACCCCGTTATTTTGAACGCGTTGGTCGATTTATTATTTTTTTTGTTTGAGATATTCGATGAACTTAATTTGACTGTTTTAGAAAAATTGTGATTTTCATATTTTCAAGCTCTACTAAACCTCTCTAAATGGGTCGAAATTTCGAGATCGATTATTTGGCAATTTTTTATTGGCAAATTGGATAGCGTATTCGATTCGTAGTTGTCTCAAAAAGGTAAGGTAAAATAGTCATTCGACTTAAGGAACATCAAATACAAATTGAGGAAGAAAAAGGAAAAGTTATTCTTTAAATAAATAGTGCTTCTATACATTATTCAGTTGTTGTACGTAGGTGAATTAATAAAAATTTTTCAAACAAATGAATTAGACGGAATAGCTTTTCTCTAACACTATCTTAGAAAGTACACGTTCCACAACTAAAAATTATGTTGCAAAATATGTCATTCCAGCATACTGTGTTAGAATGTCATTCTACTACACTGTGGTGGAATATTATTCCACGATTCGTACCTTGTTCGGGCTGTTTTACTACATAAATAGGACGGTATATCAAGTATCTTCTTCGGTTGCTATGGCTACGCACAGTGGGGCAAATAGCTCATTTTTTGGACAATCGATAATTCCCATGCCTGGAATTAATGAAATTAAAATTTTTTTTTTTAAACTGTTCGTTAAAAAATTGCCTTTAATTCTATCGAGCCCGAATTTTGAAATTTCAAAATTAAAGGACTTAAATTTTGAAAGTAAATTAAAATTTTATCAAAAAATTGTTTAAAATTATAAAAAAATGTTACTTGGGGGGTTTTTTTGGTTTCTAATCTCATTTATGATCCCCGAATTTTGCGATTCAAAAAACCAAGATAGCGGATCCAATATGGCGGCTATAATATTTTTTAAATGAAATGTACATGCACAAACTGTTAAAAATTGTTACTTAGGACTTTTAAGGGTTTCTGATCGAGAATCTGAAATCTAAATTACGTAATATCGTAATCCAAAATGGCGAATCCAATATGGCTGCCATAATATTTTTTTAATTGACATGTAAATGCGCAAATTGTTAAAAATTGCTACTTGGGGGTTTTAGAGATTGCTGATTATGAATCTGAAGTCCAAATTACGTAATATCGAAATCCAAGATAGCAGATCCAATATGGTGTCCGTAAGTTAAAAAAGAATGACAAATCAAGAAGTTAAAATTTGTTTTTCGTTCTGAAGTTACACTGAGAGTAACTTTACAAATGTGAGCAATGTGATATATTTTTAGTGCATATCCAGATTTAAATATCTCATAAGAAAAGAGGAAATATTAATTATTTCATTTTAGCACATACTGGATATGCAACCCTAGAATTCAAAATTACGAAATTTTAACTGCGGAATCAGAAACCTCTAGGAACTAATTTTTAATGATTTTTGCATCTACGTCTTATTTTTTTTTAAATTTATAACAGCTACATTGAATCCGATATTATGGTTTCCAAAGTGACGAAACTAAAATATCCGAAACAAGATTAGCGAATTAAGCCCCTAGCAATTTCTTTCTTGATTTATCATTCTATTTTAACTTACGGACACCATATTGGATCCGCTATCTTGAATTTCGATATTACGTAATTTAGACTTCAGATTCATGTTCAGCAGACCCTAAAACTCCTAAATAACAATTTTTAATAATTTGTTTATGTACATTTCATTTAAAAAAATATTGTGGCCGCCATATTGGATCCGCCATATTGAATCCGCCATCTTGGATTACGATATTACATCATTTAGACTTCATATTCATGGTCAGAAACCCTTAAAAACCCTGAGTAACATTTTTTATTAATTTGCGCATGTACATCTCATTTAAAAAAATATTATGGCCGCCATATTGGATCCGACATCTTGGATTTCGATATTACGTAATTTGGACTTCAGATTCATGATCAGCAATCTCTAAAAACAAGTAACAATTTTTAACAATTTGCGCATTTACATGTCAATTAAAAAAATATTATGGCCTCCATATTGGATTCGCCATTTTGGATTACGATATTACGTAATTTAGATTTCAGATTCTCGATTAGAAACCATTAAAAGTCCTAAGTAACAATTTTTAACAGTTTGTGCATGTACATTTCATTTAAAAAAATATTATGGCTGCCATGTTGGATCCGCTATCTTGGTTTTTTGAATCGCAAAATTCGGGGATCAGAAATGAGATTAGAAACTAAAAAACCCCCCCAAGTAACAATTTTTTTTAGTTTTAAACAATCTTTTGATAAAATTTTAATTTACTTTCAAAATTTAAGTCCTTTAATTTTGAAATTTCAAAATCGGGCTCGATAGAATTAAAGGCAATTTTATAACGAAGAGTTTAAAAAAAAATTTTAAATTTCATTAATTCCAGGCTTGGGAATTATCGCTTGTCCAAAAAATGAGCTATTTGCCCCACTGTGCTACGCCTACAAATAAGGCTTCGCATTTGACGTTTTTAAGTTTTAAACGAACGTGTTTAGTTTACATTTAAAGATTTCTTGTAAATTTTCAAAGCGGTAAGTTTAGGTAAATAATATATATTACTTATAAAATTAACCAAATAACAATTTGTAGAGAAAAATGTCAAGTAGCGAAGAAATAAATATAGAATGTACGCCACCAGAAATAAGGCAAGTCGCTTAACACAATAGGCCAGTTATTACCAAATAAATCGAAAAGTTTTTTCAAAGAGTGTTATAATCAATTTATGGATTGGCGTAAAAAAAATAATGTTAATTCTCTTTCCGAAAATGTTTTACTAGCTTATTTTTCCAATTTAGCTGAGAAATTTAAATCATCCACTTTGTGGAAAACCTACTCTATGTTGAGAACAACAATTAGCATCAAACATAATATTAATATTTCAAAATATTTAAAATTAAAATCATTTTCAAAACGCCAACAGACTTTCTGTTGGCTACCGGGCAAACAAATCCAAAGTTTTGTCTGTACAAGAAATAAATACCTTTATTAAAGAAGCTTCCAATGAGATACATTTAGGTACAAAGGTAATGAAGTTAGTTACCATTTTGTCTTCAAAAATAATTGTTTCAGTATTTCTTAGGTTGCTTTAATAGTTGGTGTAATAGGCGCCTGTAGAAAAAGTGAGCTGTATCAAATGAAAATTAATGATATTGAAGACCTAGGACATGTTATTTTGGTCATTGTACCAGATTCCAAAACAAACATTTCCAGGAATTTTACAATTACTGGAGAGTACTGCCAAATATTTAAAAAATATGTTGCATTTCGACCCCCCAAATATTGATCGTAATAATCTCTTTTTAAATTACTAAAAAGGAAAGTGTACCAAACAAGTAGTTGGCTTAAACAAATTTAGTATTATAGCTAAAAACGTTGCTATTTATTTAACTTTAAAAGACCCTGGAAAATACACGGGGCGTTCGTTGTCTTCGCCGTATTTCAGCAACTATGCTTGGCGACAGTGGCGGCGATATAACAGAGCTGAAAAGACATGGGGGCTGTAAATCCACAGAGGCAGCAGAAGGCTATATTGAAAATACGTTACAAAACAAGTTGAAAATTGCAAAAAAACCATGCAACATGTTGAATCAAGCATAGAATTGTGGGTTTCACAACCACAACAAGATATTTCATTGGAAATGCCAAGCACTAGTACTACACCTCCTTTGATATATAGACTGGCGGTACATGACCAGTCAGGTGCAACGTTTTTAAAATGCATGCCAATCATATATATTAATGAAATTACCATGAATATGCCAGAAATGCAAATTTTAGGCAGTCGTCGCGTGCACAAGGGGGTGCAAATCGGTTTTTTTTTGTGTCTTTTTTTTGGGTTTTATTTTTTTATTTTTTTTAATGGATGCCAATAGTGCCAAACGAAAAGCCGTGAAAAAAAATCCAGCAGAAATTCATTGGCATGCAGTTTCCGCGCTCAAAACAACTGTTAATGTGCACATTAAATCGTAAAATTTTTTGGTGTTCTTGATTTTGGATGATTTTGATTTTGGATTTTTTTTGAAGGCTTTTCGTTTGGCACTATTGGCATCCATTAAAAAAAATAAAAAAATAAAACCCAAAAAAAAGACACAAAAAAAACCGATTTGCACCCCCTTGTGCATGCGATGACTGCCTAAAATTTGCATTTCTGGCATATTCATGGTAATTTCATTCATATATATGATTGGCATGCATTTTAAAAACGTTGCACCTGACTGGTCATGTACCGCCAGTCTAATATTATCAAACCTTTGGACCATCTGCATACAAAAACAATGCCCAACATTTCTTTTGAGAACTGTTCAAACAAAACAGTTAATTTATTTACAAATAAAAAAAAATTAAATACATATACAGGGTGTCCCGAAACTCCCACCTTCCCCTTTAGGTGCTAATTCTCCATGCAAAAATAGTAAGAAAAGTTCCTATAAACATGTGTCCGGAAATGCTTCCTAAGTCAGCTACGGCCTTCTAAGGATGGCTCAAAAATAGGTGTTTTTACTAATTATCTCGGAAATGATTTGGGACAACTTTATGAAACTTGGTTAACTTTTTTCGATTATTAAAGGTTATTGTTTTACAGTATTAGCCAAAATTAATTTTATCCAGGGTCGGTGTCTTTGTTTCTACTTATTATTTTTTCCATTTGACGAGCACATTTTCCCGAGGCAAAAGTTATCACGCGCTGCCTCAATCGTGTTTGCCGTGCTGAGACCCACATTTAGCAGGAAGGAAAGCATTTTGAGCACATTTTGTCATAATAATAATCTTTTTTAAATCATAAATGTTCATTAAACTTTTGCACAATGTTTCTTTTACCACTATTAGCAAATAATTGAAAATAGTTCCTTTAGGAAATCATACCATAACAGATAATCATATCGAGATATTCCTGCGGGGTGTACTCTGCCATTTCTGTTACTGAATGACATACGCCTACTTTGAAAAATAAATAATGCGCATTTAGCAAACGAATACGCAATATTTCGTTTAGACCGCTTTTACTCGAAAACGGCTTGCCATATGGCTAATTGTAAAGAGGCTCTTTTCTATGCAGAATTAACCAGGGAATCACAATCAGGGATTAAAATGCTAAAAATGTCAAATGAAAAAATTAATATGTAGAAACAAAGCGTTTCTCCGCCCCTGGATAAAATTAATTTTGGCTAATACTGCAAAACAATAACCTTTAATAATCGAAACTAGTTAACCAAGTTTCATAAAGTTGTCCCAAATCATTTCAGAGATAATTAGTAAAAACACCTATTTTTGCGCCATCCTTAGAGGGCCGTAGCTCCCTTAGGAAGCATTTCCCTACACATGTTTATAGGAACTCTTCTTACTATTTTTACATGGAGAATTAGCATCTAAAGGGGAAGGCGGGAGTTTCGGGACACCCTGTATATAGTGCAAAAGACTTTGTTATAAATTAATAGTAGGTTTGTTAAATTGTAAATTTGTTTAATAAAATTGTTCTATAAATAATCAACTTTTTTTGTATAATTTGTAAAATCTTGTTAGAGAAAGTATAGTCTAAAAAATGTTTGGAATGGCATATTCCACACTCGCGAACCGTAGTCCTCGCCTTCGGCTCGGACTACAAACTTTTCGCTCGTGTGGAATATAGGCCATTCCACAACTTGTTGTAGAATATACTATTATTTTTTCTTCCTCATTTAGAATCGGATGTTTATGTCACTAAATAAGGAAGAAAAGAAAAGCTATTCCGTTCAGTCCATTTGTTTGAAAAATTTTCATTAAGGCACCTACGTGCAGCAACCGAATAATATATAGAAGCACTATTTATTTAAAGAATAACTTTTCTTTTCTCTTCCTCATTTAGTGTCTGATGTTCCTTAAGTCGAATGACTACTTTACTTTTTAGAAAACCTTACCTACTTTTATATAGGGCCAGTCGAAAAGTGAGAAATTTTAAATTCGGGTATTGAATAACGAACACCCTATATAAGGTAACATTTTCTATAGAGGTATTTGAAACAACTGTGAATAGAATACGCTATCCAATTTGCCGATAAAAAATCCTAATAGTCTATCTCGAAATTTCGACCAATTTAGAGGAGCTCTTTTAGGTCTTGAAAATACGAAAATTACAAATTTTTCAAAACAGTAAAATAAAGCTCATCGAGCACTATATCTCAAAAAAAAACGAATTTTTTAAATCGGTCAACGCGTTCCAAAATAATGGAATGTTGCAGTATTAAATAGCACGCACTGTATAACACTTAAGGAATGGTCTAAGTTATTCGTCAATAATAACTTCTGTTCTAGATTAATAGATGATTAAAACATGTAGCATTAACTATTAAAACTTGCACTTGCCAGCAAACAGAAATGTGTAATTTGTATAATTTCCAAAAGAGTTATAACGAGAAACACGTTAAGGCAATCGATGACAGACCAAATATCTCTATTAGTAAACGCTCTAGTTTCTTTAGCTTTGGAGTTCTTCGATGGAGTTTAGTTGGTAGAAGATCAAAGAGAATAAACAAATATAAAGTTTGTATTTGTGATTGGCTATATTGAAACGGCATCTGCACTGATGTCTATGTTATTTACTTATTCGGAGAATTTTAAATAGTATTTTATGTTGACGAGAAACAAATATATCGAAAAACAAGATCATAAATATGGTTGCAGACATGCTAATAAATATTGCACTGAAGTTTGCTTTCACTTTAAATGTATTCGCTTTTATAACTTCCTTTATGTAGATTATCAAGAAATAACACATTCTTCGATTAATAAAATTTAATAAGCAAAATATATTTTTTGTTAAAAATAGATTCTTCATTATGAAGTCTCACAGGATACAAATCTTCAGATGCAAATTTTGTTTCGAAATTTTAAATTAATACTTATTACTTATTTTTTTCAAATTGTGGGACTATACGTTCACACTTTCATTCGGTGATATACAGTAATAAGGCACTTTAAAAGCATATTTCGCAAAAATTAATACCTGGCATATTATATGTTTCATGGGCAAACTTTATTAAGATAATAAAGTTCCTTGTTAGACGAAATGAATATTTCATCGCCATGTAAGTTTATGAAGTTGAATTACACGTAAATGTATAGAAAAATAATAAACTGTCTAACTTTTTTAATCATATTCCGCTGCAGGGTTGGTTAAGGAGTAAATGGGGGTAAATGGATATAACAAGCAATTAAGAGTCCATCAAATTGGAAATTAATATATGTACGAGAAGCCATGGTCTCAAAATATTTTTGGCATCAGTCACAGAAAATATAACCCCCATTACCACCATTATTAGAGGGGAATTGTTATTTAGTGTGTATACCAGAACCAAAGACCTTTTGGCATCAGCCATCCCTGCTATAACTAACTCCCTTTAATAATAGATTAGTGTGGTCGTAGCATACTTGTATAGGAAGAGATTTGGATAGGAAATTTGGATGTGGAACTGATGATTCCTTAGGCAGGGGTTTTTATTTTCAGTTTCTATTTCCATGTGCGTTTTCTATGTAGAAGAAGCTAACACAGGCAACTCCTAACACTGGAAATGGTGATCTCTATAGTACCAGATTGGAGTAATTATATCGTCTGTCAGAATGATGGCAGCGAACTTGTTTGTCCAGCAAATAACCCAAACGTGTCTACTAGAAAACAAGGTTATCTGACACTTACAGATAAATTTTATTCCTCACCGTATGGTGTAAAAATTAGTGCTCTCCATGAAGGGGATGGTACAGATTCAACATTAATATAGCAAGATGCAAACTGACACAAAATAAGTATTCTACAAGACGGTACCAAATTTGGAAAATTACTAAATGAACTAAAACGCTTCAAACTGATCAGTTGCGCTCTGTTTCCGAGAATCGACGTAATCATCAGTAAGTCATGTTAATCCGAAAGATAAAATATATATTTTGTTTGTATGGAACCACATAAATCCAATGCAACTCTTCTTTATATCAAGGATGCAGTTGAGCAAGGGGCAAAATCAGTTGTAATTCGGTGCCCGGAAACAGATGTGATGCTTGCGGTATCGTATTTTTATTCGCTCCATGTAACTGAACTTCAGTGTCTATGGATTATGTACGGCACATAAAAGAATTAGGCGTTATTTACCAGCTCACGCAATTGCTGAGAGTCTTGAAGAAGAGAAAACTATCGCTTTCACGCATTTTCTAGTTACGATGACGTTTCCTATGTTAGCTTAAAAGACAAAAACTTAAAACGCGTGGAAAAATGACGATATGGCGCTATTATGGCTTTTATGGCATGTGCCCATCCCGGATGCCACTTCCAGATGATGAAACGGTTCGAAAATTGGAAGAGTATACTGTGTCCATGCATGGTGTAATAGATACCCAGTTGTCGATTTTGTATCAAAGCACGTAAACACTTGTTTGCCAGGGAGAATACAACTCTGACCTTAATACTACCAACATCAGCTGCTCTACATGAAAACATTCTTCGAGCTATTTATTAAGCTTTACAGATATGGGTACAAGCTAACAAAACAATGTGCGATGATGTTTCAAAGCTTGACAGTTCGAGATTCTGGACTAAATTGACAGAAATTTGGGAGGCGTGCAAGGTACTGGGTCCGTTTATCAATGTAAGGTTAAATTTGAGTGTTAGCTAGCCCTGGGCTAACCTTAACTTCGGGGCAAAGTGAGTGTTAAACTCGCATCCGTTTATCCACCATATTTTATGTGTGGGTTAGGAAACTCTTGAATAACCTGAGATTAGTAACGCTTTCTACAGAGTTGCCAGCTCTAGGTTTATTGTGAATGGCCGAAAAATTATTAATTTTCTGTTTGTTACTTTTTTAATGTTTTTTTTTTTACTAAGTTAAAGGCATTTGTTTGTTTTTGTCGAAAAGTCACCTGCTAGTCACAGCGACGAGCAACAACAATTATAATATAATCTAGAATATTTTTTGGTCGATAGTTACATTTTTATTTTAAGAAAATGAGCGAAGCCCCAACAAAGGTGGGTAGAGAATTTTTCATCATCAGAGCGGTTGCTATTAATTAAAATAGCAAATAATTATAAACACGTCGTAGAATAAAAAACTGATGCAATATCTTGCAGAGACAAAGAAGCTGAACGATTTCTATAATGCAGTAAAATAGATTTTAATATATGCTTTTTAGAGGCATTAGAAAAGTAAGTATGTCTTGTTCCAAAAATTCCAGAATATCTGCTTCATCATCGCTTATTTCGACGAAAGCTTCCATTTTCAATAATTTACGCCAAAAATAACTTTGACTTTTCATCCAGCAGCTATCAACAATAAACATAAAATCTGTGGGTTACACCAGGCTAACAGACATAACCCCCACCTTGAAGCTCCGGCTAAGTTACCTCTGACTTTAGCCCAGGGTTACTTTTAACCCGACTTGATAAACAACTTGGCCTGGAGTTAGCGTTTAGCCTCGAGGCAACTAACCTAACCCTGCATTGATAAACGGGCCCTCAGAGTGCAAGCTGCGCTAACCACTGAGCTACCGACATCTATGAATTCACAAATATAATAAAATACCGATAAAGGTTAATATTATAACTTTTTTGTTATTATTTTTTTACTTTAAACAGATAAAATAGTAAAAATACTTTAATACAGAGGGAAAAAACAATTTTAAGTTCAAATTTCAAGACACGCATTTAAACTTGCATTTTTCAAAATTGGCCGTAATTTTGAAACCTAATAAATCAAATCGTCTATTTGGGTCTAAGGAACAACTGTACAAAATTTCATGCTTCCCTCCCAAAATGCCACATTTTTATGTACCGCTACTAATACTAGGCTTCCTAATTTAAGCGAAAAATAACTTTGACTTTTCATCCAGCTGTCAACAACAAACATAAATTTTATAGATTAACCTCGGGCTACCACCTTGAAGTTCGGGCTAAATTATCTCTTATTTTAGCCCAGGATTACTTTTAACCCTGCCAAAATAAACACTTTATCCTAAGGTCAGCGTATAACCCTGGGGCAAACTAACCTAACCCAGAATTGATAAACCGGTCCTAAGAAGACATATTCTAAAGTTGTTTAATTGTCATGAATAATAATTTGGTTTATGTTTTATTACTTTTTGGATAAACGGTTGCGAGTTTAACACTCACTCTGACCCGGGACTAAAATTATCCTGAGCTTAGCTAACACACACACATTTGATCCTGCATTGACAAACTGGTCCTCAATGAAATATTAGCAGTATTTTCAAGTTTGATCTGATTGGCTCCAGAAAAACCTAAAATATATAATTGCCCGTAAGAAGCACAGTCTATTGAAGATATAAAGAAGACATTTTATGATAATTGTTTAATTAATACGAAATTCAGGCGAAATATAACTTTTTATTACAATACTAAAACATTTTTTTTTCATATGAAAAGTACAGTGCAGAGCAATAATTACATTAACTATTTAAATTACCCAAGTTAAATGCGGTTACATTTGAAGTAGTATAAGAAATAGGACACCCGAGGACATCTATATTGAATTGAAAGAGGTTTTTGTTCCTTGTATTGTATATGTCTACGTATTCGTCCATCTGTATTTTCCCTGCAGTCAGTTAATATCTTCTTTGTTTAGGTTTCTTTGAAATAGTATCTTGCTCAGCTGCTCAGCATTAGAGAGAGAATCTTGCACACCATTTGGAGACTGAATCTATATACATCCTAAATAAATGATTAGGAAATATTAGGCTATTGCAATGCAATTCAACATGACCAGCATATTCACCACCTAAACATAGCAAATTTTCATATTCATTTGAATTATTAATGGACAATCTATATGATGGGTTACCAACAACAAAACTTTCAAAATATTCCCAATCATTTTTAATTATTTCGATGACTCGAATGCGGATGTTTCACGACGACGTTTGTCATTATAAGTACATGATGAGAAACAATTCGAAGTAGACAGTTGCCATCGTCACCTAAATTGGGAATAATATGTCGTTTCATGATGAAAATAGATACTCCGAAAAATAAATAAAAATATTTTATCATAAAAATGAATAAAACAAAATTGAAAACGCGTAAATTCCTAGTAACAAAAAAGACAACGTCTAATAACAAAACTATCAATATAACGAAACTCAAAAGTAGCGCCAAAAATGTAAATAGAGGTGTTTATTATTCATCCACTTTGATGCTCCCTACTACAATGCTAAGGGCGAGTTGTACCAAACTACGTTAACCCGGTGTTAAGCTAACCCCTTATTAATATTTAACACTAGTTTAAAAAATTTACGAGTTCTACCATCTTTAAGAAACACAGAAATAAGTAATCGCAGGTAAAGAACTACTAGAAGCGATACTTTCCGCGCCGCTTTTGATATTTCTTAATCAATTTTTGTGAACTTCGCCATCTTTTTGTAGGTATTTCCGTCAGATCATTTATTGCTTTAACCTTCTGTGACATAATATCCCACAATTCAACTATATTTTTCAATAAATGAACTGACGGAAATACCTACAAGAATATGGAATTTGGGCGGGAAGCTTAAGTGTCGCTTCTGGTAGTTCTCTTATCTGTGGTATGAGTACCAGAGGGCAAGTTGCTGGCGATGCGAGGGAGTTGACAGTCGAGTTACATAAAATGTAAAAAACTTCTCAAGTTGTGACAAATGCATTATAAATATTAATATAACATAGGTTGTAGGTTGTACCTATAATGGAAATGGACAATTTGAGTTGGAGGAAGAAATAGGGGCTGATAAAACTATTATTAACTAATTACAATGTTCATTGTATACTCAAGACAGAAATGTCAAAATTCGAAATTACATTGTTATTTACCCCGCCTTAAACCTCCCCACGACCTAGGTTAAGTTTTACGGGGTTAAGTGCGCACGATAACCTTAAAGTTCAAGGTTACGGTATTGGTACAGCGCGACATTGCACTTGACCCGCTTTTAATACAGGTTTAGGACTAACCGCGTGTTGGTACAACTCGCCCTTAAAAGAATAGTTGTGAAATGATATGAGACTCCCTGGCCGTTTATGCTTGGATCTCTGTCAAGTATATTAGTCTATGCCCACAAAAATTTATTCCAAGGAAAGATTTCTGAGTTTGAATTAGGTGGCGCTATAAATATAGAACACTAAAGGTACAAGCAGTTATTCACTAATTTATTTCAATTTGTATTTTGTTTTTAGATATAAAAATAATAATTAAAGAAAATCATAGAAATCAAGTGGTAACCGCTAACGAATTAGAAGAAAAACGTCTAGTGTTTGAAATATACATGAGCGGAGGTCCATTATCTTTCTTATTCCATTCATCCATGTCAATGCTGGTCTTCCTCTCTTTCTCCTATTTGTTGGGACATAATTCATAGCTTTTTTGGCCATCTACTTTCTTCCATCCTCATTACATATCCATACCACAGAAGTTGCCTTGTTTCTATCCTGTCTATAGTTGTGTATGTTCTTTTTACGCGCCTTCTAATTTCTTGATTTGATATACGTTTCATTCTGAACACTCTAGCTGCTCTCCTTATATAATCCATTTCTACTGTCTCCACTTCTTTCACATTTCTGTCCGTTAATTGCCGGTATTCTGATCCATGTGTCAATATGGGTTCTACTGTTGCTCTATAGATTATCATGTTGGTGTTTATCTAAATGTGATTCGACCAAAGCAACAAGTTGAAAATTCGTATACATTTTTGACCTTATTGTACTCTATACCTTATATCACCATTGGATGTTCCTTCCTTTGATATCATGCTCCCTAAGTATTTATACTCTTCACCACATTTTTTATATTCTCTTAATTGTAGATCAGGGTCTTCCTGCTCCTCTCCTATGTGTAGGTATTCTGTTTTCTCCTGTCCATATTCATGCCCCACTTTTCATACTCTTCTATAAGTTTTCTTAGCATGTAATTAATGTCTTCTTCGCAGTTTGCAATGATTACTTGATCATCAACAAAGAAGACAGTTGTTAAGCAGTTATTCCCAATATCAATTCCCATTCCTGAATATTTCTTCCTTCAGTTTTCCAAAGCTTCTTGAATCTATATATCTTAAACAAGGTGGTTAACAGACAGCATCCCAGTTTAAGGCCCTTCGTAACCTTAAATGGTTTAGAAATCCTATTTCCAACCTTCACGATGCTTTCTGGGTTTTTATATATGTTCCAAATTGCACGAATGTAAGTTTTGCTGAGGCCAAGTTGTTTAAAATATACAGATTCTTATTTTATTTTTATTTTACATCTCCATTTTAAGATTTTACTACCTATGATTGAATTTTTTTATACATTACTTGTATTGTTACTATTACTATGGCAATGGCTTCTAACATCCTGTAGAAATTATACAAACAAAAAGTATCTTTAAGCAGTCTCGACTTAGATTGATGTATAAACTATCGACCAAAGAACTGTGAAATACATACATGGCTACTGAATTTATATGATATGTAGTCAATCGCAAATATACACGGATTGAGAAATTTGAATACATCCAGGAGTAAATCTAAAAGAAAGTAAAAATACTGCGCTAAAAAGCTATAAATAAAAATAAATAAAATCCGACGCATTAATCAATTTACTAAAGCATCTCTGATAAAAGGGGCAGCACTATATACGAGCAGCTCTCGAGAGCTTTAAAGTAAAACATTTTAAAATCTCTAGAAACGTGACCCCATGCTTCATATGTTCGACAATAATGGCCATCTGCTATGTTATCATAATACAAGTACAATATTATCTGAATTTATTCCGTGGAAGCCGGCGCGCACACTGCACAGGAGTTATTTTCGACAAGCAATAATTCTTCTTCGGTCATAAATAAGATTATCAAAGAGGAAAGAAAACGGAGGTCTGGGTGTATTCGAGGCGCATTTAGAGAGCTTTAATAGTTTTAATAGAATTATTGATTGGTTTGCTATTTCATTCTCCGAACTGGTGATACATTTTAGTCAAAATTAATAAATACATCATCGTATTAATTATGTATGCTTCCGCAGTATTCGTGAAACTGTATAATCAAAAGCGTTTCCGTATGTATTACATTACTAATTATTTTGCACCTTTACTGGCAAAGTTTAAATATTATAGAATAAGGTCTACTCTCTTATTGAGATTTAACAACTATTTAAGTGAACGCACTCAACGTGTTAAAATAAAAAACTCTATTTAAAATGAAAGTAATGTGAAATCAAGTGTACCACAAGGTAGTATACTTGCACCACTACTGTTTATAAATATTTTCTTCTGATTTGCCCCGGATTGAAACATACATATATATTCTGACGACACGCAGATTTACAAATCAGGCTATCCAGAATATGTCAACTTATACTCTATGTAATGAAGCATTATAAGACGACTTTTTTGTAAATATTTCGTGCATAGACGAGATTACCCCCCCGTTTTCGTGGGTGCTGAACACGATGCAAGTGATAGGAGAAATATTTGACCGTCGAAACCCCCTGGAGCGGCCACCACTTTTATGGATCCCTTTATGTTTTCATATATAAACGGGTCTGGGGAGTGATTTATCGCCGGGTTATACTTGAAATAACATGGAAGGGGATTATAGAGTAAGTCCAGACAGCAGGCCTAGGGGGTTGTAAAATAATTTTTTTTTCAAATAATTCGGTATCCCGTTTTTAGGGTCGCATATCCCCCCGTTTTCAGGGTCGCTGATCACGGGAAAAATATTCATCTTTAGCTCCAACCCCTCCTCATCTCTCAAATGGGCAGAAACCACCCTGAACTCATCGTTTGCGGGATGAGGAGAGGTTGGAACTAAAAATGAATATTTTTCCCGTGATCAACGACCCAGAAAACGGAGGGGATATACGTTTGAACTGAATTATTAAAAAAAAAATGATTGCTGTCTGGATGCCACATACTCTATAACCCCCTTCCGTGTTATTTCAAGTATAATCCGTCGATAAATCACTCCCCAGACTAGTTTATATATGAAAACATAAAGGGATCCATAAAAGGGGAGACCATTTCAGTTGGGGCGGTCAAAAAATTCTCCCGCCACTTGCATCATGTCCACTTTCGAAAACGGAGGGGAAGGTAATCTCGTCTTTGCACGAAATATTTACACTATATCTACCTTCATTACATAAACTATTAGAGACTCACGAGTTAAATGAAAATCTTGAAATAATAAATACGTGGTCTAAAAGAAATTGTTTATAACTGAACGCATCTAAGACAGTGTTCTTGTGTGTGGGATCTAGGATTTCATATAATAAAGTAAACGAAATGGTAAGATATTACATTGAATAATTGTGTGATTAAACTCGGTAGTGAGGCGAAAAATTGAAGAATCATTGTAGACCAAAATTTAACATTTGAAAATCAGGTGGTAAAAAAATTGAGCATATATTACTTTAAATTTAAATCACTCTGGAAGTATAAATATGTTCTACCGCAAGAAATGAAGTGGAGACTCGTAAACTCAATTATTTTAAGAAACATGGAATATGGTCTTCCTGTTTATTTTAATTATCTTACAGATATTTAAAAAAATATAATACAAGTGCTTCAAAATTCTTGCTTACGATTCTCCTACTCATAAATCAATAGACGTGATCACGTGACCAAACATTACAACACTCGAGGGATCTTAAAAATCGAATATAGATCTGCAACTTTAATATTTAAAATAATGAATTTCATTCAGTACCCCAATTTACCTACCTAAACTGTTAGTGCGATGTTCCAGTATTCACACAATCAATACACGAAATACAGATCTATTAACAACTTTCTCGAGTATATAGCCTGTATTCTTATTAATACGTCAAAGACTACCTAGTGTTGGTCAGTTTCGCTTGGCATATAGGAAATATCTTTTAACTACGAGCGACATATAAAGTAGGCTATTTTACAAATATTTTGAAAGCGCTAAGTTGACATCTCCGAGGTGCTGTGAATAATGTCACTTTGCCACACGTATCCCATAACGTGAGGCAAAACATTTTGACGCAGGGTTCAGTGCATCTGCACTTAAACAAGCTTAGCTGGAATATTGACAATGTATTTTTATGAAATAATAATGCCCCAATTATTTTTCTCTTTGCTTTGAGTGGAGGACCAGCGAATTTACTTTAAATCAACCGAACTTCCTTAATAACCATTTGCATAATTTATAGTATTGTAATTTTTCTTTTGTGAGTTATAATAAAAATGATTATCATTATTATTATTATTATTTCTTTGAGAATCGAGCTGTTGATGAGATGAGCTATCCAGGAAATTCGTAACAAACCCACCCAATCTTTTGATATTCATTTTATTTTTGTCCCATCAAACTTGACTGTGTCCTTACCTTATAATCTGTATTCTTTGCAGATTGTCTTATTCAAGCAGTAACAATTGAAAGTCTTTCTGCCCATAATTACTCTACCCTGCCAGCCCGCCAGCACACCGTTTTTTTTTACGTATTTGAAGAGTTCTCACTACATTTTCACCAACTAAGTTAAGCGTTTTTACAGTGTTATTGTCGAATCCAACTGCTTTGTTAGTTTTTAATTATACTCTTCGAAAAAACGAAGAGTATATTGCATTTGATCGGCACATTTCTAAAACAGTAAATATTTCTCGTAGAAAGAAAATTTTCATATCATTATGTTAGTAAACGAATTCTGAACAACTTGCAAAATGTCCGTCTGTCCGCCCGTCACGTCTCTTGTAAGTACGATAACTTGAGGAATAAAAGTTCAATTGTATTGAAATTTGGAAGGTAAGTTAGCGTTAGTTAGAGGAAGAACCCTATTGTTTCTGAAAAAAATCAATCAGTTAATAAGAAAGTTATTAATCATTTAAATTTAAAAAAAAAATTCTCCGTTGAAATATAATTCTGGAATGGTATATATTACAGACATTCAATTTATATAGTAATGTATGATGGCACAATGGCTAAAGTTTTGCCTTGCAATCAGAAATTTCGCAAAAATTCTACGAATTCAAACTGGGCGATAGTCCGCTAAAGTTATTGTTAATTTTAAGTTTTATTTCTAAACATTCTAAACAATACTATTATAGCCAAACCGGACCTGCCCCTACCCAGCCCTACATTCACTACGGCGTTACGCGCCGTCGTTATCTGGCTGGCTCTGGGCCAGGTCCGAGCAGGCGCATATTTGCACATGCCTAATTTGAAATATATCTGTTTTTGCTTTTGCTTTTGCCTTGCAATCCAAAGGTCTTATGTTCGAATCCCTGACAGAGTGGTCGTTTTTTTTTTTCATTTCTTTTTTCATATATTTTTTTCTCACAACAAAGTTGGTATCACAAAATTTAGAATATCCAAAAACTAACATTATTTACAAGAAAAATGCGAAGAATATCCTATAGAATGTGTAAAAATTATAGCTCAGTAAATCGGCGAAGAGTATAACGATTCCACTAGTTTTTGTAGGGGTGCCATCAATTCTGATTTCATTACTGAATATTAGCTCTCGTAATCCTGCTGCTAGTCATTTTTAGAATTTTTTGGCGGAAACTATTTAAATAGAACATAAGAACAGAGCAGGTCATGTGTTTTATATTATACATTTTTTTGCAAATGTAAGTGTATTCTTATGGGAATTTAGCTTAACTTTAACAAAATAAACACAACTAACTGGATTATGTGATACATGTTGTTTTAATGAATGAACTAAGAAAAAATACATTTTGTTTAATATGTGTGTATCTACAATTTGGATGACTGATCTGCTTTTAAGTTAGAAGTAATAATTTTGATACTATTTTTCAATCCACTAATTTTCTGCTTTGAAGCACCTTTCCATATGATTCTTCAGAGTGTACGTAAAAAGCATACCGGTGATCCGCGAAAATTATACGTTGAATATCGTAACTTATTAGATAAATTCATATTTTAAACATTATTGTTACGCAAATTTTCTGCCGTTCTGGGAAAAAAATAATGATTTAAAATTTTAGTTCTATAAAGTCATTTGATTTCTATAAAGTACACTGGATTAAATAATTAGTTGTTGAAATATTCGGGTTTCTGAAAAAATAATGCTGTTTCTGCAGTAACTGGAAATCGGATGCGTATATTATTCAACGAACGTGTAATGATAGCTATTACTCAAGAGCATGACGTTTACGCCACGAGCCGAAGGCGAGTGTCGTAATTCATCCGAGTGAGTAATAGCTATTACACGCAAGTAGAATGCTATACTTTTTCTACGACTACTCAACCGGAATAAGTTGGACTTTAAGATAAATTTGCCGAAAATAATAATTGTGATACAAGGTGAGATTTTTTGGAAAAAATACGAAGACGCACATTGTATCGGTCATAACTTCTTTATTTCTTAAGCTGGAGAAAAAATAAAAAGACATTTAGCTTAATCGATAATCTTTAATTTGGTTTCTTAACATTTTTGTCGTAAGTGCCGTTACATGGTCTCTGAGATATCTTGACTTGAAAACATTTAACGCCATTTTTAAATCGCCATATCTCCGAAAAAACAAAAAGTTACGGAGATTTCAAAAACAGCAAATTGTTTCCCGATTTATAATCTTTACCTTGGAGGTTTTTGTTTTTTTTTTGCTAGGAGTGATATTTTTCGATTTGGGACTCCAGTGGGATAGGTCGGATTGATCGGTTGTGCATCTGAAACCCTCCCACTTAAAAACATTAAAAAACCCGGTAAAACTCTGTTAAATTTGACAAAGCTTAGGTGAATTGTAGCTTAAGAAATCCGGATTAAATTGATGTGTTATAACAAAAGAACAAAGTTGAAATATAATTAGTATCTTGAAATAACTAATACAGAGTTATTTAGTGGCAATCAGTGTGGTGCATAAAGAGATGAGCTTAAAGAAATGAATATACAGTATCGGAAAGTGTTGGTTTTGGGATGGTAATAAGAGCAAGCGAAAGCGGTAAGCGAAAGCGAAGCATGCAATCATGTACAAGCTTCTCTTGATGGGCGTGTCACTGCTTACCTCTGCTAGAGTACTGGTAGACGTCTTTATTGTGGGCGGTCGGTTAAATCGTTGAAACTAGTGCAATACCAAAACAAACGCTTTCCGATTCTGTATAAACACGACCCAAACCCAGGCATAATATAAGAGATAAGTATATCTTAGTTTATTTGTGTCTTAATTACTACAAGTGTCTGCCCCATAAAACCATTGAAATGTTTAGGTCCAGACCCTTGAAAAATCGACATCTGTTGTCAAATTTATGAGACCAGTAAGAATATGGCCAAATAAATTGTTTTCAATCATTATAAAAATATTCAAATGATTTAATTTAAATTATATCCGAAATAATCAATAATATATCCTAAAATATGGTCATATATTTCTTTCTCTCAAATAATACTTTTTTTCATAATTATAAAAAATACTCAAACGAATTTAATATAAATTAAACCCGCAATAATCAAATGCATTACTTTTAAAGTAGGGACAGAACAATTTCTTACGTAAATTTTCAGGTTTTTTATAATTATTAAAAGTACTCAAACGAATTTAATTTGGATTAAACCCAAAATAATCAAAGAGACATTGTTGATAAACGGAGTCAAAATTGAATTCTCAGATTCTCACAGCACCTCAACGGAAGTATGCGTGGTACAGGCTTCTTTCAGAAAAATGTTATTTTCTAAGAAAAGATACACATACGCCGATGATCTTCTAATCGCCGCAGGACCAGGTGCGTACGCAGGGGGGCAAGGGGGGCAACTACCCCCCAGCCGCGGCGCGTGGTTTAAGAAGTTTGGGATAGTGACAATTATTTCATATCTGTTTTTGCATACCAAATATTAGTTTAACTTCGTTTTTAAACATATGCCAAAAAAAGTGAGGTTTTAAGTTCCACTGTGCTGTATTATGTGTTTATTTGGTTCCTCCCTGGTTGCACTCCCCCCAGGCGCGGCGCGGTTGAATTTTTGGGATAGTGATCATTTCATATTGTTTTTACATACGAAATATTAGTTTAAATTCGTTTTTACGCATATGCCAAAAAGAAAAGTGAGGTTTTAAGTTCCACTGTGCTGTGTTATGTGTTTTTTTGGTTCCCCCTGGTTGCCCCCCCCTGAACATATTCCTGCGTACGCGCCTGCGCAGGACACATCTGAACTGAAAACAAACTTCAAGAAAATCCTAATAATGGAGTGAGAGCCGTCAACAAAAGAGAGTTGGACCAGCGGAGTGGAACACAAAATAGATGAATACTCCCTAAGAACCATGAACAAATTGAAGTACCAGAATCAGAAACGGAGGAATCAGAAGGTTCAGAAGAAGAAGATTTATAGGAGCCGAAAAACAAAAATAGGAGCACAAACAGCAGCGACACAATGCGGCAACATATATCACAAGAAGACACAGAAGAGGCAGAAGTCCAGAACCAAAAATACAAAAAAAAGGGAGCTTAAACGCTCCCTCACGACACAATGCGGTAGCGCATGTCACAAATAGCTACACCTCCCATCCCACATTCCTTTACCATGCGTCATGTGGCACTCGCTGCTGGCAACAAGCATGACCTTAGTCCAACCCAGCGTGGACGTAGCAGGCCCAGCTGTATAATCCCTGGGAGTGGCAGAAATGCCTACCGCACGCTGGTAAATCAATCAATCAATCAGGAGTGATGCTTTTCGATTTATTTGACAAAAACCGCGTTGAGGCGCCCGTTTTCACAATCTGCATAGAAGGCAAAGCACGAAATCTTTAAACGTTCAGATCTTTTTTAATATATGAGTTGAAGGGCAACACATTATGGAAAGAGGAAGAATTGGATAATGATAATCAAAAGGGAACCAAGCGCCAAAAACTAGTTTTGAGATAATTAGCATTTAAGTATCAGTATGAAGCTTTGTGAACGTCTTTATAGAAAATTAGCAATTTGGCGCTGGTTCCTTTTTGATTAACATTATCCAATTGCATGTGATGCACATCGTGAATCGCACCAGCGAAATCGATGATTCGAGCCTACAGGAGCATACAAAAAGTGACATTTTTTGACTTTCGACGAAATCAATGACCTACTTATTATGATAGATTGAATTGTGTTATGGCACACACGATGTTTTTGAACTTTAAATCATCTCTTGCCATTGATCCACAAAAACTGTTGAATAATGAATATGATCTCTTGCGATTGCTCCACAAAAACTGTTGAATAATGAATATGGACTTTTGTGATTGGTTCTAGCCTATTAAGTAATGAATTATTACCCAAGGCCGTTAGTAATGACACATGTCCAAAAACGTATCTATAATAAATGAATTATTCAATTGTCGTAGAAAAACTTAATTATTTCTAACAACTAATACTATAAATAATAAACTATAAAGTGTTCAGCAGGCGTTCCCAGCTGAACTAAGCTTTTTTCTTTTAAGCAATGATTAAATATAAATTTAAAATGGCATGGACATTTTGTCTGGTTTATTTATAAAGGAAAATTTACTATATTAAACATATAAAACAATGCAATATTTTACATCACACTATCAGTGAATTTCAGACAAAGCGTTATTTTTAAATGGCTGCCACCATTTTTTTGCATAAAACATAGCCCTGACAGATGCACTCCATTGCTCATGCATAGATGAAACGTCAAGCCCAATATAACGAGGTCTGAAACCTGATCATCTTAGCAAGGTGTGTGTGTACGAATGGTAAAGAAGTTCACATCAATATAGACATTTTTCAAACCACAAATGTTCCGTTTTATTATTTTTTTTGTATATTTTCTGATACTTAATACTTAATTGTTATAGAACTAAAATGCCAATTTTTTAACAAAACCATAACTGTGTTGCTTCTTCGACTTAACCGGAAGTGACACAAAGGTTAGTATTGCAAATGGGACTTCCTATATATCTTTTGATATTTGGAATACTGGACAAATTTTGGTAAACACCTTAAATTCTATTTAGAGATTTATTTTCAATCTAGAGTGCTGTGGTGTCCAAAAAATATATTTTTTTGATCCTGAAAAATAAGAAAACTGTTATTTATGATTTCAACAGTTAATGGCCTAGGCCTAGGAGCGTTTCAAATTTTTAAAAGTAATTTTTTTTCAATAATATTATTTTTTCAAAAAGGTAGTAGAGCACCAACTGTACCGATATTAATATTTTCAAAATTCGTTTAATTTTTTTTGAGATATGAACCAAAATGCATGAAGGTACTTGTATACTAAAATGAACTTTTGCAGTTTTAAATACTAATAAATAAAGTGATTTTACACTTGAATTTTCAATAAAAATAAAATTGTCCGTTTAGTTTCGGAGTAATCGATTCGAAAAGTTTGACAAATATGCCCTCGGATGTACGCTAGGCTAAGATAATTTTCGCTCTTAATACCAAAAATGCCTAAAAGACTAGCATATCATTAAATAGTTTCTTATTAACACTCCATTAAAACCCTGAAAAAATCGTCCTAGTATGAAATTTATTAGAAGTTTAATCAGTTTTAAGTCCTAAATTTATATAAATAAAGCAGCTGTTGAAATGGGTTTGCAACGTTGCATATTTCGAAAGTGACGCGAATATTTAAATTTTTAAAAAGTAGGTATAAAATTAATTGTAGTAATCATCGTGTTGTATTTTTTATTTGTTTTTGGAGTTGCAGAATTTTGTTTATACTCGTTTACTTCGTGCACTTTTCCTGTACGTACAACCGAAACGAATGAGCAATTTTTCAAAAAAACATTCCAAATTGAAAGTAAAACCATGATGTTTTTCACTTTTTATGTCTCCCAAAGAAAGAATTGATGAGCATTCTAAACATTTTATATTTTTACCAAGTTCCTTTATAGTCGTTTTATAGTCCCTAGCTAAACGTGCACCCCCCGCCCGATCCTTGGGGACAATATTTTTCATAAAGACTAATGCCTAAGGAACAATTTAAGACATGTCTGTACTTTCAAAATGGCGGCAATATGTCAAAAAAAAACTGTTGCCAATGTTGTGTTTGTCATTTAACACAAAAACTAAAAAAGATGGTCAAAAACTTTTTTCACAAAAAACAACGTGCATAAAATTTTCTACAATTTTGTACCTATACAATATTTTGATAGGAGTTACCATTTTCCAAATAAATGAGTCCAAAATTTAGAACATGGAAATTCATATATCGGCAAATCACTTAAGGAAATAACTGTGACAATTATTGTAAGGCGTATAATATAACTTTATATTATTAACATAAAAATAAAATAAAATGAACTGAAAAAAATTAATAATAATAATAATATAATTTGCAGACATTGATCTCGAAAACGGTAACAGTGGTATCTGGAAAACGGTATCTCCTATCCAAATATTGTATAGGAACAAAATTATAGAAAATTTTATGCACTTTGTTTTTTTGTGCAGAAAGTTTTTCTCCATCTTTTTTAGTTTTTGTGTTAAATGACAAGAACAATATTTGCATTTTTTTAAACGGACGCCATTTTGAAATTGCAGCCATTTTTTTTTAGGACATGTCTTAAACTGTTCCTTAGGCTTTAATCTTTATGAAAAACATTGTCCCCAAGGATCGGGAGGGTGCACGGACAGTTAGGGTGGGTTTCCGTAGTGTTACGTTTTATATTGAATTTT
Organism: Rutpela maculata; assembly: GCA_936432065.2. NCBI lineage: Eukaryota > Metazoa > Arthropoda > Insecta > Coleoptera > Cerambycidae > Rutpela > Rutpela maculata. Next base: position 102,874,078 of record OW386291.2, read on the forward strand.
ATATTTTATTTTAGGAGATGAATCATTTATTTGGAAAATGGTAACTCCTATGCAAATATTGTATAGGAACAAAATTGTAGAAAATTTTATGCACCTTGTTTTTTGTGTAAAAAGTTTTTCTCAATCTTTTTTAGTTTTTGTGTTAAATGACAAAAACCATATTTGCAAAATTTTTTTTAAACAGGCGCCATTTTGAAAGTGCAGCCAATTTTTTTTTTTTTTTAGGACATGTCTTAAATTGTTCCTTAGGCTTTAATCTTTATGAAAAACATTGTCCTAAAGGATCGGGGGGGGGCACGGGCACTTAAGGTGGGCTCCCGTAGTATTACGTTAATCATGCGATTTTCTTCACAAAAACCTGATCTTGGCATTCGGTTGAAAGTTTAGAATCGAGTTTATTATTTCTAATACCTTCTTTAAAATTGTTTTTTTAAGGCACCTTTTTTAATAAACTTGCCTTTATATTTTAGTTGTTCTGACATTTTTAAATACGTTGTATAGACGGAGAGCGAGATCAACACATGCTATGCAACTCTCGAACATACAAAAACAGACAGTTGATTCTTTTGTAAAAACACCTCGAAAACATATTTTTGAGGTCGCGCTTTGTTTTGGAATTGCGAAATTGGAAAAAATTGCACTTTTTCATGCTTTTTACTGAAATCACTATTTTCTCATTTTTAATGTTCCCACTTCTCTATATCTGTTATTTGTTGACATAAAAAATTGATATTTTAGTACTGCAATACTCAAATCTTTCGCTTTCCAACGGTGTATGCGAAAACAATATATGTTTTGATATGACTAAAAAATAAATAATTATTAATGAAAGGGACAGTACTTTTGTATATTTTACAGCGATAAAGTGTGGATCGAGGTAACTTTTTTATTTTTCAAAATAACTGCATACTGTAATCGAGTAAGCTGTAGCTATTGAAATGAGAAAGTTTTTTTATTTGGAGCATTTTTTTATAAAATATATATTAAGTGAGAAAAAGGTGGTGTAACATGTATCATAAGCGCGGCGCTCTGGCTCGCAATCCCTAACCGTATCGGGCAACAGATAGTTTTCATTTGAATACGTTCTATGTGAGTGAGGAGCTGTTACCTTTTTTACATTATTGAAAACATTGTTGTTTTAATAAAAAATACACAATATTTTCAATATTTTTAAGTGGTTTATGATTCACAATATTGGTATAACATGAAGAGATCGGGTGAGAAACTTTTAATGTAAACACGTGCATATTCCTAATTATAATTTTTTACCTTTATCTTTGGTCAATATTGACTTTGATCAGTGTATTGTGTATCAGGCAAGAACTTCAGAAACTGTTTAAAATGTTACAGAAGAAAACTACACAAAACTATTACACTAGGCGTCATTTAAATCGGACAATATATCAGTGGCATTGGGAGCTCATTTGGAAAATAAGGAAATTTTATTTCTAAGAATCCCGTTTATCACACCAAGTGTAGAAGATCGTATATGAGGATTTTTTTATCAAGGCATACATGTTCCTATGAAAAATGCCGACAATACGGGCATTACTAAAAAAATGTCTTATTTGCAATAAAGAACGCGACATTAAAGGAAACCGAAAGCAACTGTATGTAGGGTCAATTAACGGGCAAAACGAAATTTTCCAGAAATCTAAGGAGTTAAACGACGAGGAAGTACTATATGGAATTCAAGAATTCAGCGACATTTGCATAGACATGATAGCAAATGATTTGAAATATCACAATTTATGTATATTAGATTAAAAAAAAAACTAATACTTCAAAGAAACAAAACAAAACTAATATTCTTCAATTTAAAGACCTGTTTTTGCAAGCCTTATTAAAATTAGAAAAAATTTTATTGGTAAATGATGAAGTTTTAACAATAGCTCAAATTCGTCACCTTCTTCATACAGATGCCACTAAATACATCTATTGGACTGAATCATATCCAAGTTCAGATGAGATTTCATAGAAATTAAAATAACATTGGAGATAAATTACTAATAATTGCAAGGGGTTCAAAGTTGTGTAGTTATGTTTGTTCAACGGCAAAAATAATAAAATTGTTGAACGTGCCAGAAAAGAGCACATCTCAGTCATCAGATAAAAGGATGTTGCTGGACAGACCAATTCTTCTTGTCACCTACAGTCTGACATCTACCAACTTGCTAAAGTCTTAAAAACAGATATTCAATCATATAGATCTGCAGCTGATAACATAGAAATTACTAAAGAATGTGCTTCTAAAATTATTCCGAATTCGTTATACAATTTTTGTTTCAAAACTGCCTACTATTTCGTTCAGTCAAAAATACCAAACCTTTTTGAATTTGGATGGCACAAGACAGACAGCAACATAATGCCAATCACGGTGACAATTAATGCGAAGCCCGATTTTCTAAACATAACACCATTTTGTAAGTGCAAACACCTAATTTGTAACAAATCATGTTCCTGTGCTAAAGCAAATGTACTTTGTTCCATAAGCTGTTCATGTGAAGGCAAGTGTGTATATATCGAATGTATTTATTGTGTGCTACTACAGAATTCTATAATATTATCAATATTAATTTATGAATACATCTGAAAACGAATGCCGTACCGTGTCATTTCATGACCTGGTGCATGGTGTACCCAGAATTTAATGCAGCGCTTACAACGCTCAAGCGTATACACTTTTATGACCACCAAACTGTTGTAAACAACGATTTTATATTTTTCAAAAATTAATTCATACCTTAAACTACATTTCCCTCGTTTATACTAGTACTTTATCTTCAATAATAAAAAAGTTTCCTCGTTACAGACTTTTTCAATGCCGCTACTGAAAAATTCATGTGAACTCGGGCGAAAATATTTTTTTTCCACCAGATAATTTATCTTTAGTATAATTTTATGTATGGCAATCGATTCATCATGTTTCGAAATATATGTGTCCAAATTTTCAAGCCGAGTTAATTGTTATTAACAAAGTTATGGGATGAGAAACATGAAATATTGTATTTTCGCGGAATTTCAGAGAAAAGTGGAAAAGTGTAATTTTCTCCGATTTCGCAATTCCAAATCAAATCGCGACCTCCATATTCGAATTCGGCAGATCATTTTATATAAGAATATGACTTCAGTTTTTGTGTGTTCGCGAGTTGCATAGACCACTTTCATTTTGCATATTTCGAAGGTCTCGGTCTCCGGCTAGTATTCTTATTTAAGGTTATTATCTATTTCTAACTTAATCTAAACTGAAAATGCATTTTTCAAAAATTAACACGCAGTGACAAGCAGGAGTATATGACAGTCGTATTTAATACAGTGTTGCCAAATATTTTTACTCTATCTCTCTCGCGTTTTAATTTATTAAATATACTGCTAGATTCACTCTTATCAGTATACAAGTACCTTCACAATCGTTTAGGAACACAAGAGCATAATATTAAATTTGTTTGTAACATTGGTAGGCAAGTTGTACCTAAAACTTGATACGCATTTAATTCATTTAATAGTATTATTGTTGATTCTTTATTTTTATTCGCTACCAAACTCTTGTTAAAATCTTTGGAATCCCGAGAATATTTGATAAAAATAAAGCGGAGAATTACAAATCGAAATGTATATTTCGAAGTAATAAGTAATGTCAGAGCTATATTACTAACAAAGTAAAATAACAAAATCAATGTGTTTAAAAGCGCACGAAAAGGATACAAGTGCTGTCCTATTTTCGTAACATTACGATTTACGTGACAAGTTGGACGTTTATGAATTAAAAGCATTGTCTTGATGTGTTTTTATAATGTTTTCTCGGTGTTTCGATAAAAAACCACCATGGCAAAGTGGCTTTTAAGTTTTATATTTATTTAATTGTAATATATTAGCTCGTTAAAATGGATAAATAAAGAAACGCGATTAAAAACAACGCATTAATTCTCATATATAAATATATGCGTAAATGCGCCTCGCTAAGGTTTTATTTCGAGCCTATTATGAAGTATAATATAGAAAGAAAACGTAAGAAAATTCTCGTAAGTATACGTGTATCACTATAAATCCGATCACAAAAGAATGTATTAGGTCTTAGAATTCATTGGATGAAGAAACTGAAGGAGTTGTAATCAATTTGTTTTGAAACAAACAAACGAAGAAATAAAATATGGTGTCTTCTATGGCATCAACATCTAAAGTAAGGGCTTTAAAGTTCATTTAAACCTCATATTCTCGATTAAAATATTATCTTGAGAAATATTTTGCTTTATCACTCTCGTCGTCTTCAGTTTGGTGACTAAGACGTCACAAAACATAACATAACACAACACAACTAGCCCAGAAATTTTAATTTTTGGCCCGGAATTAATTATTGTAAAGTTAAAAATTTGCAGGTACAAAAAGTTTTCTACTCTCCCCAGTCTGCTTCGATATTTTTGCGGAGTAACAAGGCCCTAAGTCTCAGATATTGCAGAACTGGCTATAAAGTGCAGCAGAAAGGTTGTTACTGGTGCGATTTGGTTCGAAATGATCATAAAAGCTTCGGAGAAGCATATCCGTTCGTATTTCAGATGTTCCATGTATATTTTGTTCATAATTTTCCGTTCTAGTGCTGTCAAAATTTCAAAAATTGAAAAAATCCCGAAATGGCACCATTGCGTATATATGAAGATTCGGAGAATAAAACGTACCCCAATGAACATTTCTCTTCATACTCTGGGCTTTCTATTAGTACATACTTCTCTATAGCGTCACCCGTTAAGGAGCTACGCTATGCTACGAGTGTCATGACCTCATTGGAACTGCCCTGGCTGCGCTGTTGGGACTTATTGCGAGTTCCTGTATATTACTGATGTTTTATAAGTTTTATTGAATGAAATTTAACTTGTCAGACTTAGAAAATGATTTTACTTGGCAAGACAATTGACATTATCGATCTACTGGAAAGTAGGGTCGTCCGGATCATCATCCATATCCACTGAGTGGCTGTTTGTGCAGTTGGATTCTCTACAGATCTTGCACATGATGCTGCAGTTCAGACCGGAGTTCCTACACTCGCACCGAGCACCGCAGTCTGCCTTGAAGGCACAGTAAATTAGTCGTAGCAGGCTATCGGGAGCTGGCTGCTTTGTTGTAGGAAACGGAACCAGGTCCTGGAGTCCTAATTTCCACCATCAGTCCTCCGAGTTGAGGTTGACGTCTAGCCATTGCTGAAGCTGCAAAAAAGCACATGCACATTAGTTGAGTGCTGTAAGCCTTTCGAGAGATGAAATCCTTACACTATTCTCCCTAACTCCCCCACTTGGAAGTATGCGCGGAATGAACGTTGTTTACAGGCAGCATTTATTGGCGGGAAGCTTGCCAAATCAAAGGAAGCTGTCACCGACTACTTCGCTATACTATGGTTGTGTGGGACTACTCGTAGCTGGCCCAAGCCCACCTGCTCACTGCTTCCATAAAGGGCTACGATATATCTTTCTCCAACGGCGCCGGCGCTCACAGCCCTCTTGCCAGATGCAGGATGTGAGAAGACCATGAGCATTCCTGTGTAGCTTAGGTTTCTTCTTCAGGAGCTTCCAAACCTTCTGCTTCCCCATTCTGTACAGAGCTGACGTCTGTGTCCACCATGACTTAACTACTATTACTCGATATTCCCGTACCAATGAACCGATGCAAACACTCCAAGGACTGCCACAACTACTGAACTAAGAAGGCACAGCTCGTTGTTCGCCAGCTTGATTGTTTAGACTAGACGTGATCGAAGCAACAATGAACGCAATTAAATGTCGGAGTGGCGTAGCGCTGTAACGTGAGGCTACAGAGAAGGTAGACATACCAAAAGCCCAAAATATGAAGATATATGTTTATTAGAGCACGTTTTTCCCCTCGAGTCTTCATTTATCCGCAATGGCGCCATTTCGAAATTTTCTCAGTTTTTAAAATTTTGACAGCACTAGTACGGAAAATTATGAACACAATATGCATGGAACATCTGAAATACGAACGGATATGCTTCTCCGAAGCTTTTATGATCATTTCGACTCAAATCGGACCAGTAACAATCTTTCTGCTGCACTTTATAGCCAGCTCTGCAATTTCTGCGCCTTAGGCCCTTGTTGCTCCGCAAAAAAAGGGAGCCGACGGAGGAGAGTAGGGGACTTTTTGGTACGTGTTGTTGTACGTTTTGGTACGTGTTGTTTTCAGCTTTACAATAATTAATTCCGGGTAGAAGCGATATATTGACTAAAACTCCTGGACTAAACGTTTATTTACAGAAAATACTTTTTTCTGAAATCGATCGGCAATGTCTACATTTTTGGCGCGATTTCAGATCGAAAAATGCACAATTTCAGTATTTTAGTCCGTTGCTAAGAAACTATCAGGAAACAGACTGGAAAAGATCCGTTGCCAAGCAACGATCAACAAAACCGTACGGGAATGTTACTTTCCCGGCCTAGGCCGGGAAAGTGACATTCCCGTACGGTTTTTTTATGTATATTTTAGACAGTAAATAAATACACGCAGACAAACCAACTCACATTAAAATTGTATTTATTAGTAAGCAGTTAGATTGTAATGAAGCAATGTTTTGCATTAATACAAATTCCTTAATTTATAATATTGATTGTGATTTCAGAAAAAATAGTATGTATACTTCGGTGTGTAAGCACATTCCCGGACTGTATTGCTTTCACACCTAAATACACAATATACTATTTCGGCCACCTAGAAAAATAGAGAGTTTACTGCAATTGGTCCAAAATTGAAAACTGAGATAAAGTTAGATCTTAACGTTTTGAAGTCCCCGGAACAGGAACGTGGTTTTAAAAACGTCAGTATATATGTATGTATGTATGTATGTATGTATGTATGTATGTATGTATGTATGCGTGCATGTATGTGAACGCAATAGCGTCGAAACTAGCAAGCCCATTTTGATAAAAGACACAAATTACATTGATAACGAGCGTTTATTGCCATTTTGACGCATAAACCTTTTTATTTTTCAACATAACATTCATTTTTGTTATACCATTCGTTATTCTAAATTTAGTGATCACGTTTTATTTTTTTCGTCCATGTTCCGTCAAAAAAGAATTGTTCGAATCCCGCGACGGGGGGTCATTAAGTATAAATTCTAACATCCACTGAACTAGACTGCATCTCATTGCTCTGCGGGAACGAGCTCGGTTATTAACTTAATTATAATTTGATTTATTGTATCTGCAAATAAACAATAGAAAATCAACATTGGACTTATTTCTTTAGCCACAAAATTTGTTGGATGCTTTTGAAAGCTTAGAAATTTAATTTGTTGTTGTACGATCCAAGAAACTTTGTGAGTTTTATTTTCCAAAATGCGACTTTCAAAGGAAAGTTGTTTGAAGTTGCAACGGAAAGCTATTACGTTAGTTTTAGCAATATTAAATGTGAGAAAATTTGAATCGCACCATTCCTTTATATTTATATTACTACAGAGATATCACAATAGATTTCCTCATGCAATATTCTCAAATTTTTATTACGCCAGAAAATGGTGCTCTCATCGACAAAAAGCGTAAAACTTAGTTACCAAGTCACTTATATATAGCAAAAAAAACTGGGCCAAGAATAAACCCTTGTGGAACTCCACAACTTAACTATACTAGAGGTGCGATCTTTAATGTAGGACTGAATTCAGGCAAATGAGGTACCACTGAATCCTTAACACTGAAGTTTCTGCAGTAATATTTCATGATTTACGCAATCAAATGCTTTCGATAAATCACAAAATACAGATGCAACATGAATATTAATTAAAATTAAACATATAATAAAATAATGGAAACAGAAAAGCAAAAGGTGCGTGTTTAAAGAAATATCAGGAATAAATATGACTGAAATATGCAGGAACATTACTGACCAAAAAGCCCGTTCCAGACAATTGCAATAGCGAGCGACTGTACCAGACATTTATTATTTAAAATTTTGTGGCTTCACAAAATTATGATATTTACAAAAAATATGGTTAGGAAGAGAAAATTTAGAAAACGAGCAAAGGGCAACCAATAGAAACAAAGAAGAGGATAGAAAATAATAGATGGGAAAATAGTAGATGTGACAGATTTTATTATTGTATAGCAGGGGATGTGCCTAAATAAGTTACGGGAAGATGGACAACGGCTGAATTTGGGTTTTCTGCGAAAATATGCATTATGCTCTCTAATTTGAGTGACATTGTTTGTGCATAGGTTATCGCCAAGTTTGAATTGGTAGGAATTTTGAGGTGTAACTTTGATACAGCCCGCTCGTGCCATTATGTCCTGACAACGTGCATAGAGACTCTTAAGGAGGTGTTTCGTGAGGAACAGGGATCGGCTCGGTGGCGCAGTGATTAAGGTGTTAGGCTTGCGACCATGGGGTCCCGGGTTCGAATCCTGGCTAGGATATGGATGTGTAGTGGAGTTTTTTACGTGTTGCCGAGACGGTAGCAGTGGGCTAGACTGCGGTTTTGTGAGAGACAACACGGTCTAGACGCTCTCTCCTGAGTTCGAGTCTCAGCTGCGGTAGATGGCAATGTCGCAGGGAATGGGTGTTGTGATGTTGTCTCTGTGTGTGTCTGTCCTGGTTGAGTGGTAGAATAGCCATCGGCTAAACTCCGCCAGGACATTAAAATAAATAAGGCGATTAAAAAAAAAGTATGCTTGCCTCTCAACTAGCGTTCTGAAGAAAAAAAGTTGATTGAAAAACGATTATATTTGACCTTTTCAGTTTGTCTTCTCATGGCAAACAAATCAACAGAATATTTTTTAAAAAAGCACAATAGGGAGTAAGGGAGTTTGCAAACGAATATACCTTGAAGGGGAGGTTTCACAAATGTTACAAGATGTTACAAAGGAAGTGGACAGTGGGCGTAAAAATAGCCCAGTCTTGCGAACGTATTTGTTGAATGGACTCAATAACTGTAAAAAACCGCTGCCCAAGGAATCACTACTTCCACATCCAGATTCTCTATCCAAGTCAGTCACAACGAAAAAACTTTGTATGTGAAAATAATTGTTTATGGAACTTTAATAATATAATATTTGAAATCCTCTACACCAAAAACCCATAAAACCATACCCCACATCGGTAGTGGGGTGGGGGTGGTGATAGGGGGGTGGTAGTGGGGGGGTGTATGAAGTAAAAGAATATTTTGAGGTTTCTGGTTCCTGTACATAAACTAAATCACATTTTTTTTTCATCCCCTTTAATAAGGAGGTGGGGGTGGTAATGGGGGTGGCTAATGCCAAAATTTTTTTTGAGATCTTAGCTTCTCTTGTATATACTAAATACCAATTTCATGGACTCTTACCTGCTTGATTTACCCATTTACCCCAAATTTACCCCAATTTACCCCCCAACCCTTCGACGGAACAAGATCAAAATATAATCTAGTTCTAGATCTCGTTAAAGTACATATGTGTACCAAATTTCAAGTCAATATCTTAAACAGTTCCAGAGTAAACGTGCGCACAAAAAAAAGTTACAGACAGACCGACAGACCGACAGACAGACAGAAATTTTTTTTTTTTCGCTCAAACTTAAAATCTCGACGTTTCATGACATTTTAAGCCTATTTGGACAATAAAAAGTTTTTTTTTTAAATTTTTTGTCGTTACTATACTTCCACTGGACGTGGAAGTAATTAAATATTTTACTTACTGAAGGTTCAGTTACCCCAGATGTCCCCACAGATTCCAAAGTAAGATAATCATTGTCCACTAAGAACAGAAATATATAATCCTCAGTCTTCAGAAAGATACCAAAAAGTAAGCTTTGGATCCTGTTCTTTGTGAGCAGTTCTTCAGTTTGTTTTGAACATGGTCCAATGATAAGTGTTTTCCCATGTCGATTTCCTGGAATATTTCTCCAGTAGTGGTTGTGTTTGCTCTTGACCCAGTCTTTAATTACCTTTCTGGCTGAGCCTTTTGTGATGCCCAGCGCGAGTTCTGAGCTATAGAATATGCCAGCTGCTCCTTGTCTACCAAGTTCGTCTGCTTTCTCGTTGCCCTCTCTACTGGTATGTCCCGACACAAAGTAGTCTTACACTGTTCCGATCACCCGGAAATTTGAGCTCTTTGTGGCAGTTTGAAACCAGTCTCTAAGACATCTTGTTAAAGGCTAGTGCCTTAAGTGCGGCCTCACTATCTGATGCAATTGAGATCTGCTGGTTCACATATCGTCGTTTGACATTCTCGCACACACACACTCGAGTATAGCCAGAATTTCTGTCTAGAATACAGTGGAGTGCTGTCCAAGTGAGAGACTTATACTCGCTCTAGGTCTTTCACCATGTATTCCTGCTCCAGCCCCTGGTTCCATCCTGGACCCGTCGGTATACTAGGCCAGGCCTTTGCGTAAAGCATCAGGAGCACCTGTCATCCATTCCTTCCTATCTCCAATGGTGATAGTAAAGGGCTTGTTGAATGTAATTTTTGATGTCATGTAGTTCGACCTCATGCTCACTAGAAGATACGCTACAATGTTTATTATCCTCATGTGCCCCGAGTTGCCTCCAAGAGGACTCGTTCTGAACATTTTGTAGCCTGTAAGCTCCCATTTTGGCCTCCCCTGAATCACACGACTCAGTGGAGGGAAGTCCAATAGGGTCTCCAAGGCTGCTGTTGGGGTGCTTTTCATTGCACCTGTAATTCCCAGGCAGGCCAGTCTTTGCACCCGGCTCAGCCTGTTAGCTGCTGTGGTATGAGTGACCTTAGGTCACCAAACTAAGGCTACGTATGTGATGGTGGGTGGTATTACACTGGTATAGAGCCAGTGCACCATACCAAGCTTGAGTCCCGTGTTTTGCCATACAATCATCTGCATGTTGCCAGACTTATGTATTAATCTGTCCAGGTGTTGGTTCCAGGTAAGTTTGGAGTCTATAATGACTCCAAGGTACTTTACCTTCCCCGACATCTGTAATTGTGTGTCTTGGAGAACTAGAGGACTCAATCCCTCCAAGTTTCTCCTCCTGGTGAATTTTCAGCCCCTCCTCATCGGTCCATTTCTGCCAGTAATATTTAATAGAAAGATAACTGTAATTTGCAAAAACCTGAGCGATTGTCTCAAATTAAAAATGGATGGCGTTTTTAGTTGGCATCGCACATTTTTTTAAACAATTTGAAATCGTAATTGAACACAAACTACGTAACTATTTATCTAATTATTTGTGACTGCAATAAACCGATTCCATAGGATAAGAACCATAAACACACCTTATACAGTGCTTATATAAAAATAATTGACAACATCTCGGTTTTTACGGTATTGAAAATGTATGAAGGGATGGAGGAAAAGTAGTTCGTTTCTAACTTTGGATCTCATAAAATACGAATAGCTCTCAGAGAAGCCTCTGAAATTCTCTTTATAAATTCATCACAATCAATATTTAGTAAAACTTTCCGATAACCGTTTGATGAAGGAAGACTTTTATATGGACCAGAGCCCTACGTCTAAAAAGACATGAAATATAAAATACGAATCGCTGTTACCTTTAGATACGTGTTCGTATTTTCAGAGAATCTGATGGACGTGACGTAAACAACTTTAATCAAATTGAGTAATAAAGCACAAAATATAAATTGTCTTCGTTAATGTTGAACTGCTATTACTTTGGCAATCTCCAGTGTATCTGGGAAGTTAACATTTCACTTCATAGTTTCAATTGGAAACTTCGCCTGAACTTACTTCAATTATTGTTGTTGCACTAAGTTTAAATTAAACACATAAAGTAAATTCTCACAGTCGATGAAGTGGCAAAACAACGAAGTTCAAATTAAGTTTTGAACAATTTAGAAATATGGAAAACTTGTAACTATCCGAAATATGTTTGATTTCACACAATTATTTTGTAGTAGTAATTGATGCCAAGTGCTTTACTTAAGTTTGGCCATCGCGACAGTATTTTTTTCAGAAACTTAGGATTAAAATATTAGTCCAGTAATATTAGGTTAGAGGTTGGAAAAATAATGCAGGACTAAAATGCATATACTATACATAGTCTAGTCAACGGGGGGTGAAACCTCTAATTTGGGTGCTAATGAGTGGATTTTGATGAAACCTTGTGCAATGTGTTTGTAATGTCGTTAATAAAAAAGTTTATAAAAAAGATTGGAGTAGGAAAAGATCGGAGAAAACTCCCATTTTATCAAGGGTTCTGTAACGCATTTTACAGAAAAGTTGCGAATAAAAAAGTCATGTGTTTCGATGATACCCACATTCACCTGAATTTTTTCAGGTTTTTTTTTTCAACTTTTACATTTTCCCTCCCCCACTTTTAGGAATTTTCGAGTGACCATATCTCGAAAAATATGCATTTCTCGAAAAAATTTACAAGAGCAAAAACATCTTATTTTGGACCAAAAAAGGTAAATAGGTTTGTTTTTTTTTTTCATTTTTGATCTAATCCTACAAGTTGCGGAACCCGTGGTAAAAGGGGTGTTTCTACCTCTTCCGATTATTTCCTACTCTAATATTTTTTCAACTTATTTACTAACGTTATTATAAACACATTACACAAGGTTTCATCAAAATCCATTCATTAGCACTCAAATTTGAGATTTTGGTCATTTTAGCGCTCTGTTGACTGGACTAACATACTATACACACAGTAATATTAAAAATTTGAAAAGCCTCTTCGATGACACATAATTTTTGAGGGCTGGGGTAGGAGATGACTGTAATTTTCATAAATGAAACATTATAGTTACCTTGGTATCGTTTTCTACATTTTCATTGTTGTCAATTTTAAATATGAGCTAATTTAAATAGTCTACAGTGGCGATAAAAAACCAATAAAAATAATAATTAGTATGTTTTTAATAAATTTTATTAAATCAGCTGAATTTGTCATTTGTCTTTAGCGGATTGTATTTATAGGTAGGAGTTTTTTGGCAAAAGAAGTTTGGCTGAAGCAAAATTATAGAGTCGAAATCATCCAGATCATCTTATGGCCGTATATTATAAAATATGCAATACCCGACTTTTGTATTCACAACGGTTGTTGCAATTCGTTGCACGTAACATATTAAGCGCAGCTCAGAACCAGGTAAATCCATAAATATATCAGCAATGGCGAGCCAATTTCAGTCTGCTGTTCAATAATAGTAATCTGCACATACGTAAGATTAAACTGCTCTAGTAGTCGAAAATATTTATTACATTTACTTGTAGGTGGCAGTGTAGCTAGGTTGAAAAAGGCTGTAACCTCTTGCCTTTCAACAATCCTAGCATAGACATGAGCTAGGAGCTCATCTAAGTCTGATCCAATACCACCGTAGAGGACTATAATGAATCTCTTCCCAACAGCAGTTCGGTTGGTAAACACCTTGCAGGTTTCGCAAAGGATGCTGTCCTTTTCAAGTAACAGAAACACCACCTTTCGTCCTTTGCCGAAGAGGCAGGTGTATCACAGTCAGTCACTGCACGCAGAAAGAGTAGAATATTCTTTTTGTGGTTAATGTTTTTCTGGATTTCTGTTACATTTTCCTATTTTAGTAATAATGCCTATGCGCAGTAATAACAGTAGATGTCAATAACGGGCAGAACGGGAATATATCTCCGTATCTGATAAGGTTGATGAGTAGTTACCTGAAAGACATGAGCATCGTACAAAAGGACTGTGAAGATAGATACGAAGACATGGGAACGTGCCAGGGAGTTCCACATGGATTTGTACTAGGACCAACTCTATGGAGCATCCTGTATCACGGAGCATTAAGACTTGAGGTACTGACAGGGGCAGACGACCTAAAATTGTGGGTAGTGCCAGAACAGAAGAAGGCCTAATGCAAACGGCAAATAGTGTCCTGAAAAAGTGGTTGGATGAGCGTTAACAAGTTAGAATTACTTGCACCGGTAAAAACGGAAGCAATAGTACTAATTGAGAGGAGAAAATGCAAACCAATAATTTCCACTTTGAAAGGAATCAACATCATCCTAAAAGATAATTTAAAATATTTGGAGGAACATCAGATCGAGGAGTGACCTACGGGAAACATATTGTAGAAGTATCCAAAGGGGCAGAAAGAATGACCGCCGCCCTGGCAAGACTATTTCCAAAAGTCGGAGGGGTCAGCGTCGGTAAGAGAAAAATGCTCTGCTCGGTCCAAACTCCACCATCTTATATGCGGTACCGGTTTGGAGGAAGACCCTAAACGTCAAAAGACATCGGAATAAAATAAGAAGTGTGTAGATAAGTAGCGCCTATAAGACCATCTCAACACAAGGGGCCCTGGTGATAGCTGATACAGTACTCATTAAGTACCTAGCTGAAGAAAGAATCTTCGTATATGATAGATGAGGACATATCAGGGCAGCAAACGAAATAGAGGCAAGAGGACGGAGCATAGATAAATTGCAGGAGAGATGGAGCGGTCCAGACAAAAGGGCATAGACATGAATTCTCATAAAAAACATCAATAGATGGATAGAAAGGAAGCACGGAGAAGTCAATTATGCAATGACTCAATTCTTAAGCGATCATGGAAGCTTCAATGCACACCTAACGAATGTCGTTACTGCATCGGATACAGCAGAACTTGTACTGCCCCAAATGGGAAGACGACAAAGCGAAAATTAGAGAGGAAGGAAACTGGAGTATAACATCCGACAATATCATGAATGTACTAGGAGGAGAGCGTTATGAGAAGGCCACTACGAAGTAATGCCAAACGGCGCCGGCGGTTCCGTAGTGGATAAGGAGAAAGGAAGAGAGTTTTCAGCGAATAGGATTCTGGCACTACGCATGGTCTGGGCTACTTAGTGTTTTATGGAAGATCTTTGCACTACTCAAAAAAAAAAGAAATATTAAATCCTCGACTAAGTAGACTAAGCAGACTATTTTGGTCAGACTTGCGCCAATGGTATATGAAAGAAACGAATGTTTTCTTTGAAAGTTATCTGCTGAATACCCAAAATAATATTTTTTAACAATGATGTAAGCAGAAATACTAGGTATTTATTTTTTAAAATGAAAACACCGTTTTCAACAAATATAGAACACTAAAAACACACCCGTTCACTCCAAAAAGCATGAAAATACTGGTTGTAATCAAAGTGGAAACAAGAATGGACCGATTAGAACACCTAGTGTTTACTACCTAAAATACCTTTACACGATAGTTTACATGAACAACAAAAGGCCGATTTCTATGGTTATTATAGTACACATTTTCTGGCTGAAAATATATACATTGTTATATCATATTCGTTGTATGAAAATGTGAACGCTAAGTTGTTTACAAAAATATATAAATAATTAAAAATTAATATTTTGCAATTAAATTTTTGTTGTTTTATACTGAAATTATACTAAATACTAAAAAAATTCCTTTTTATTAAATATCATTAAAAAAAAATTAAATATCCGTATAAATTCTGTTGCAGGGGCCTGGGCCCACTTTAAAAGGGGGCCCCAAAGGCTGCTAAACCTCGAACGCAGGGTAGGGTGGTCACCCTGTGCCCTGAACAAAATTTTAATATTTTACGTGCAGTACCCCCTCTGCAATAAGCTAGTGAGGAGGAAGTCTCACACGGCCGACTACTCAGGTCCTTGGGGGTGGCTTCGATAATTAGGGTGGTGTAGGTGGTCAGATATAAAAGACAACGTCGTTCTAATTTAACATTTAATACAATATCAGGGTACGTAGTACAAAATCTTTCACAATTATCACCGATAACTCGGTACGCAGTACAAGTGTCACAATATATTCTAATAAGTGGGGCCCACACGCTTAACCTAATATACACAAAATATCTTACAATTAATAAATCCTTTAAAAGTGTACAAAAGGTCATATGCCAGAAGCGTGACAAAACTACATTTGACCCAAGGTACGTTAAAACATAAAATTACTTAAAATTATTGACATCTATTTGTGAAATAAGGCAATGCTATTAAGTGAGTGAAGTGACGATACACAAAATGTACCAAATATTACTGAAATCTAATGTGTTACTGAGATTTACGTTACAAGCAAAATATTATCAATATTCCTTGAAAATGGACGTGGACGTTGAGTAGATGTACCGGATCCCTCGTTATAGAGAATATGATTCCGCTTACCTTTGGTAGTGTCTGAATATCTTTTCCCGTCCTACCAGGGTAGCGTAATTCAGGGTGATAACAGCCGCAGGTGGTAGACCATCTACGTAGAGTCTAAGGTAACATGCCGAGATCCCCAGTACCATACATACACAACATGTCAGTCAATCATCCACCATCTAGACACCAAAATCTGGACTAGAGGTTGAAACTAAGGTCAGGCTGGAAGTCCCTCGTAAAGTGTAGGATGTGACATAAAAGCTCAAGTGGAATACCAGTAACAGGTCCAAGTAAAATCATAAGGTATCCATCCAAATAGCCATAAACCAACAAATAGATCCCAATACTTGTAATATACTCAACAATGAACAACTAACGAACGAACAAATCAACAGACAAACAAACAAACAAACAGCCCTGCAATAAAATAAATAACCTAAATTACAAATCTATTTCAACCTTAAGTGGGTTTTCAGAGACGTACCTGAGATGTGATGTGGGCTGAAAGAGGTCCTTTGCCGTCAAAATGGCACTCCAAAATCTTGCATTCAGACGATGCCACGTGCTTTGAAAATTGACTTTATCCGGAAAATCCGTAGCTGCATTTCCCAAAACGATACTCCAAACCAAATGAAAATACAACTAATCTTGTCGTGATGAATACTTAATCCCATAAATGGAGCAAAACTTACAATATTGCTAAAACTCGTATTCAGACGACTCAATCTTCAAGCAGCAAAAGGAAAAATGACCAAGAAGAAAATGTCCTCTATCAAAATGTCAAGTTCTTGTCTTCCGTCTCGGTACGTTCAGAATTTCTACTCCACGGCGCACCCCACAACTAGAATAGATTTTCCTAACTTCGTTTATATCCACAAATATTATCATAATATACTCTGAAAGCCGTCCCCTCATAAATCTACCCACCAAAGAAGGTTTAATCAACAATACTGGCCATTGTAGAAGCTTTACAAGGGCGTTTTTGCAATGCACTCTCTTAATGAATATCTGAACACACTCACCCATACTACCTGTATCAAAGTATATTAAGCCATTAGGTACTGTTATTATGCAACCAGTTATACTCTATTAATTCGCGAGAGACGGTATCAATAGGCTCAAATGTACAATAAAATTTGGGAAAATAACGAAAATTAGTACATAAATTTCTGGCCATTATTAAATGTGAAAATCGACCGTAACAATTCATTATAACTGCTTAAACAATATAAATACTTGAGTTCGCCCGTCAGAATGTTTCTAATTTCAAATAATGTGTTATAAGAAAAAGTTTAAAAAAAAATTCATCAGGAACAGGTTCCTGAGAATTCTCAAGCCAAAATCTTCATTGACTCGACTAAAAATGACAATTTGACATTTCAAGCATTTAAAAGTTATCGCTAAAAAAGTGACTTTCGTGGTTACCCTTTGAGAAACTGGACGCAGATAATAGGACGCGCGACAATTGGACGCATATATGTCAATTAGACGTGGTAGAATAGGACGCGTGGGACAACTGGAAGCGTTTTCTAGAAATGACTATAATATATACAGGGTGTCCCATACGTAAAAATATTACGATTTAACCAAACTTACCTTAGTCCAAAAGTTGATATTAACAGAGATACAGGGTGTCAAACTTAAATTTTTATTTTGGTTTTTTTTTAAATAATTTTTTTAAAAATTGAAATATTTTAACAAAATTTGGTGATTGTGGATTTCTTGAGACAAGGGATTCAAATCTCTTCATAATTTTGCTGTTATTTTTTGTTACAGCCTCCTTGGTGGCTGTAACTCAAAGCTCTATTAGAACGCCTTTTTCTTGGTACACTGCGTACACTTACTCAAAGATAACAACCGTGTGCACTGCATGGGTCATTCTATCGTTAGACGACGAGTATATTTGGTTGCATATCTGTGGCATCGATTTCGATTTCGGTCGTTGAAGGAAGTGCGGTTACCGGGTACGAGACAGTGACAGTAGTCATTTTTTCGGGGTCAAGGCAGAACGTCAGCTGGGTAGCGTGTAAGTTTGTGTGAATATTAGAAGACGTGGAAATCACGGATTTGTAAAACGCAGCCCTAATTTCGAGAGGTTTCCTGATTGTTTATTGTGTGATATCAGTTGGGATTTTGGATATTATTGTGTTGATGTGGAAACCTTCAACGAAACCAAATTATTGGGAGACGAAGCTGGCGTGGCCCCGCCATTTTGCCTTATTTTAACTTGTGGTGAAAAGAACCGGAGACGTCCGTGAGTACTACTTAACGGTTTGTTATTTTAACAAGGAATTAAGTTCTGCTCTTATTATATTTCAGGGTTCTTTTCTCTTCTTTTTCTCTCTTTCCTTTTCTGTTCTTTTCTTCTCCCTGGCGGATTTTCGCTGGAGACGTCTCACCCTTGGAGGTTCTTACCCTCTGGAAGCCTCCCCTCGATAGCTGTGAGGACTTGTGTCTGGTGCGTTCGGCCTTGTTATGATGTGTGTTGGTTCTATGGAATATGGGAACGTAGACGGCGAAAGGTAGTCTTGGGAGACATCGCTGTAGAGGCAGAGCTGGGGTGCTGCTACCCCATCGTCGGCGACCTGCAATCGCGCGACCCACTTCAAGTGGCCAAAAAACCGGATCGGAACCCTTGGAGTGTTACATAAGCCTGAGAGGCCCCCGACTATAAGTAATTTTTACACCTTTTACTTTCGCTGTCCCGCTGGAAGTTGAAGCCGAAGCCCAACCACCACTCACCCCTTGTGTGTGTTACTTTTTTATTATTATTTCATGTGTAATTAAGACTCGTGGTCTATTAGTTTATTAACCTTGTTCACGTGGTATTCACTGGCCACCTTTTAGCTGAATTTTTAATTTGTCCGTGGTAAGTTATATGTATTTATTCGTATATATTTATTCGTATCAATCTTTTACATGTAAGTTAGTGTAAGTTGGCTTAGAGGCCATGATTTTAGTACCTTTGTAAGTAGTGTAGGTCATATTAATACGGAATTTCCTTTTAATTAATTATTGGCATTTTGTACGGTTAGGCGAGTGCCATTTTAAATATTAGTATGTTGGTCATGATGGAGGTCCACATTTAGACATTCAATCTGCTTTGTATAATAAATTGTACACACTCTTTCCCTGTACAGCAAGGGAAAGGCCTTTTCTGCGTTATCATTGAGTGTATAGTTCGAGAGCCATTCGACTCTAGGTACTGTTTGTTCTAAAATAACCTCACTATTTGATATCGCTCGACTATCCTCGAGGGAGACCACCAGGTACATTTAGGTCACTGGACACTCATTGTAGCTAAATCATATCCTTTTTTTTGGCAAGGTGTACCGTAACCTTGCTTGAATAATTATTACTATAACTTTTGAATAATCGTCAATCTTTGCTTGAATAATTATTACTATAATCCTTGAATAATTGTTAAACTCATGAAATATACGCTTGTTAAGATATTTGTGTAGTTTAATTCCAGGTGATCATTACCACTGAAACCACGACCTCACCCCAACCTTAACTGAGTTAGCCAGGTTTATAAATGTTTGTCGGCCCCCTTAAACTTTAGAGTAGCAGTAACGTGTCTTGGATCTTTGATGTTTGGTTTAAATAACCGATTCATTTTTCCTAAATTTTGCTTGTAATTCTTTTTTTATAACATTTGCATTTTCTTTTAGATTTGCCTTGCTCATACTTAGCTATCCACCACTCATTAAATTACTAACTAATCAGTCAATTATTTGTTTGTTAACAATTATTTTTTTTGTTAACAATAATTAGTTTTTTTGTTAGCAAAACATATTATTTTTTTTTACAATTTGTTATTGTTAATTATTTATTTATTTATTTATTTTGGGGAGCCCACATTGTAGAGGGCGCCATCTACAGTAGTTTGCGTGTCATTTATATGTCATATATTTTTGGAGAATTTTTAAAATTTTTCTAAAATGAAAATTCATATTTTCCTGTCTTTTTTACGTGAAAAAGGTATAAATGTCGCTACGAGTAACCGTTTTCAAGATATTTGGTTTTAAAAGTATTCAATGCAACGAGTAAAAAACTGTTTCTCAAATTTTAGTTTATTTATTTGAAAGTCATTGTTCTTCGTACTTTTTTGTTAGTTTTGGAATGTAATAAATTTTAAAAATCTGAAAAAACAGAATTTAATTTTATACTGTTCGATTCACTATCAATTATTCTGTAAATCAAATAATAATATGATATTTTATTTAATTTAAATTGGTTGCACTGAATATTTTAAAACCAAATGTCTCGAAAACGGTTAGTCGTAGCGACATTTAAAAGGTATACCTTTTTTGCGTAAAAAAGACAGGAAAATATGAATTTTTATTTTGAAAATTTTAAAAAATTCGCCAAAAATATATGACACATAAATGACACGCAAACTACCGTAGGTGGCGCCCTCTACAAATAACAGCAAAAGTATGAATAGATTCATAAGATTCAAAAAATCCCCGATCACCAAATTTTGTTGAAATATTTCCATTTTTAAAGATATTATTTAAAAAAAAAAAAACCAAAACAAAAATTTATGTCGTATTTCTGTTAATATCAACTTTTGGACTAAGGTAAGTTTGGTTAAATCGTAATATTTTTGCGGAAGGAATCTGCCATTGCTCTATGTACCATTACTTGTGGGACACCCTGTACACCCTTGTCAGATAGAAACAGAAACATTAATTTGTTGCAAAAATGTATTGTGTTAATTATAATTACATGCTATATGAAAATATTATTTAACTGAAATACAAACGATAATAACGATAATTAAGTGAAGAATAATGGGAATAGAACATAGAAGCAGACTCACCAGGAGAAATAAGTTACACTAAAAATATTTTATAAAGAAAAATATACCCTTATTTTTGTTTACCATTTTTTTCCTTATAGGTTGTGGTGCTAGAACCCCACCGTACTGAAGCTTAAGCTTATTGTACCCCATAGACTCGTTATTCCCTTAGTTCCGTTCCTCTTCAAAAGGCGAGTATGCGGTCGATAGGAGCTCTGGCTGTTTCTTCCGAGGTCATGGTTGGACTCCTGAAGTATGAAAGTCTCCCAGCCACCAAGGCTGCGCATTCACATAGTATATGGTGAGTAGATTCCTCATCCTCACCACAAATCCTGCATTCTGGAGTAGGTGTCTATTCAGTGTGCGGTGTCCTGTTAGGATTCCCACTGCACATCTCAAGTGTTTTCTGCTCAGCTTTAGCAATTCGTTTCTCTTTGTCTTGGATGGCCCGCTAGTGATGAACATAGGTGACGTTTCATCCCCGGTGCCCCCGTCCAATACAAGTTATGTTTCTGACTTCATAGTTCCTTTACCATTCCTCGCAGGATGGCTCGGGTCCCATTAAGGTTGTTTTTGCGCCTTCTTTGGCCGGCTTATCTGCTTTTCCTTGCCTTCATTGCCGTGATGTCCTCTCGTTCACTCCAGTTGTATACTGTTGTGTTCCGGCAGTTTCGCCAAGGTGGAAAGGCAGTCTTTTATCATTTTAGAACGTATCTCTACTGCATTCAGAGCTTTGAGAGCTGCTTAACTGTCAGTAATGATGCGGATTCTTTTGTCACAGGAAATGATACCTCCGTATCATTTCCTGTGCATTGATTTCTAGCTGTGACTTCTGCTTGGAACACCGTTGCGGTACTGCCTAGATTCAAACTAATATCTGTCCCTGGTTGGTTCCCCGTAACACCTACTCCAGTACTTCTTGACGTTTTTGATTTATATGGTATCATTTGAATGCATTCGCAGTTATCTTGTTCCTTCCTCTTCCCTATCGGGTATGTATACTCCGAAGGTCTTTGTGAAGTTATGGTTTGTGCGGATTCTATCTAACTGAAAAATCTAGTAGTCGGGTTTTTCCTATTTGTTGGAATATTTCGGTATGGTATCTCATTCTTGGAATGGTCCCACGTCCGTTTGTTTTCTGCCTGTACGCCGCCAGCAGTGCCTCACTCTCCACAACTAAATCTAGTGGAGGCAGGCAAAGTAGTACTTCCATGGCTGTGGTAGGCGTTGTTGAATTTTTTTGTTTACCATAGATAAGTCGAAGGTAACACGCGTCCAATTGTCTTGTGTCTGATTCACCGCGTCCAGTTGTCGCGCGTCCTATTACCTGCGCCCAATTGACGGGACACCGTATAACTTTTACATGCGATATCAGGTTACGATCCACGTAACGAGTACACATTATTCATTATCTACTATTGGCCCTTGAAGGATTACCAAGTAATTACGAATAACCCTGTATAAATATAAAGTGAATGGAAAAAACATCGCGATGTGATTTTCACTTGAAATTTAAATTCTACTGCAATCCAAATAACACACACGATATTTAAATAAAACGTATAGTTCCAATTTAAACTTATTTGTTTAGGATTATAGTGATCATTTTAAAAACACCAGAACTTATGTCGCAATTACCAAGGTTCACTTACTCCATTATTGATTTGAAACATTAACATAATAAACGTTAAAAAAACTAAAAAACATATTGTAATAAAACTAAAATTAGCATTCGCCTGAATCATGAGTGTAACTATATGCAGGTTTGCTAACTAAAAATCTCCCATTAGCGCGGTTTTATGATTTTAATTTAAATTTCCATCAACCATTATTATTTTCGTACACTATTACACAATACACATCCGGCGTTAAATGAGATTTTCAATTTCCTTATTTACAAGGCAATTATTACGCTTTTTGCTGCTCGTTTTATGTACTCAGTTTAGCTCGAGAAATATTACTGACGAAATTGCTACATAGTATTAATTTATAATTTCATCTGCAATAATTATTCACATGGTTAGTGCATACTGAAAGTACCTTTCATTAAATAATTTCGAATTCAATAAAATGTCTCATGTAATTTTTTTATCCTGCATGGACTTAAACGTAAGAGAGGTTCCACGCAATTCAAATGATTGTTCAGAAAATTACATTTCTAAGTGGATGATTTTTAATACATTCTTTATTAATTATGTGATATCAACGATAAGGTAGAAGACTGTATTGGATAATATCTTTGTTTCATGTAAACGTATGGCAGAACATCCTGAGTGATGAAAAATTCTAGTCAATCTTTGACATTTATTTATTTTACACACTTTTCAACATAGTCCAGTCAACGGAGCACTAAAATGAGCAAAATCTCTAATTTGAGTGCTAATGAATGGATTTTGATGGAACCTTGTGCAATGTGTTTGTAATGACGTTAATAAAAAAGTTGAAAAAGATTACAGTAGGGAATGATCGAAAGAGGTAGAAAACACCCCTTTTATCAAGGGTTCCGTAACTTGTAGTATTAGGTCAAAAATGAAAAAAATATATATTTACCTTTTCTCTTTCGATCATTTCCTACTCTAATCTTTTTTTCAACTTTTTTATTAAGGTCATTACAAACACATTGCACAAGGTTTCATCAAAATCCATTCATTAGCACTCAAATTAGATGTGAAACCCTCCGTTGACTAGACTAACAGGTAATTTCGGAATTGGAAACGCAAACCGATTCAATCGCTTGACTCAGATACAGCTAAGATATGTAAATATTATCCATATACCGGGTGTCTGAAAAGTCTAGAAACGGTCGAAAACTCAAAAAATACATTTTGGATCGAAAAATAAAAAAACATGTTTAATATTTTTTAAAAAGCTATCCAGTGTTACCAAATTTGGCCCCCCTTCTCCACCTCCTCGAGGCTTGATGAAACATTGTCTGAGGCTATTCTTAACATATTGCATATTACGTTCCTTGAAAATTGGGTAGTGAATTTTTCGCCATTATACAATTAAAGTCATAATTAATATTAATCTTCAGGCATCTTGTAAGATAATTACGGCCACATGGTAACGTTAAAAAAAAAATTTGAGAATTTTTTTTTCAGATAAGCTTTAGAATGTCATGAAATATCGAGATTTTAGGTTTCAGCAAAAAAATAATTTCTGTCTGTCTGTCGGTCTGCCTGTAACTTCTTTTTTATGCGCACGATTACTTTAGAATGGTTTAAAGATATTGACTTGCAATTTAATACGCGTATGTATTATAACGAGACCTGGAACTATATTTCGATCTTATTTCAAGTATTATATTATTAAAGTTCTATGAACAATTATTTTCACATGGTGGAGTGAAAATTTCTATTCGTTATAAGAGACCTGGATAGGAAATCTGGATGTGGAGGTAGTGGTTTCTTAGACTGTGGTTTCCTTGAAGGTAATGAAATATTAACAGTGCCTAATATTTTCTGTATACTGAATGTGTTACGTACTTGGAGATGTGCTACAAATTCTTAGGTATAATAGTATATTATTTTATTAGGAGTCAAAGTGATACTTTTGTGAGGAGTCTGTAGGTTTATGCAGAGATGGATGGGGTTAGTCCAATCGGCCCTGGCAATTTTAGAGAATCGGCCCAATCAAGCACGGAACTAGAACCTCTTTAAGTGGGCCAGGGAAGAATTTTTTTTTTTTTTTTGGTGGGTCAAGGCATAAGGGGAAAAATGCGCCGCAAACGAAAATTTTGTATTTTTCAAGTTCAAACGCTCTAAAATGAAAAGTTAGAAATTCGAGTAGCAAAAATATTTTCTTCGAAAAATAGATTTCGTGAAAGAAATTTTCCTTTTTTTCATGCAATTACAAAAATTACTTAAGGTTCAAAGTACTAACCCGTAGTCTGACTTAACCACGGTATAAAGCAGACTGCTACCGTCTTGGTAACATTAAAAACGCCACCAAACATCCATACTCTTTATTAAAATTTATTGACAATGAAAAACAAAGAACGAAATAAAAAATGTAAACATTTTAACAGTATAACAATAAATAATAAATCAATTATGACTAATATTGTATACATAAACATCTCGAAACATCAAAAAAAAAAACAAAAAAATAATTCTAAAGTTTCAGAGGTCAAAAGAAAAAGAAAGAACTTTCTTAAGCAAGCTTGCAGAATATGGGACGAACATGCAAAATTATTAAGTTAATAACTTTTTATAAATGACATCTGGCATTTATGTCAGTTGCCGAGTTTTTAAGATAGCAGCCTGAAAGTCACATCTGAGACTTCTTTCGTTCTAAGTAAAAATTAAGGAGGGAAAAGAGCTGTCGTTTAAATTTCTTTTAGCCGTCGGGTTTCTTATCCGCCGGAACAAATGCCTATTTACCTCGGACCGCCCCCAGAGACACCCGCCCGACCGGCCTTTTTCCCGTTTGCCCCCCTTTCCCATCCACCCCTGGGTTTATCACAAGTATGTATGTAATTGCCAGACTCACTTTGTTCGTCTGGCAATTACAGACGAGTCACAACAAGTGGCTTTTACTCCGAATAAAACATGCTATTTTTTCTTCAAACGTCGGTTATCTATAAACAAAATAAAGATAAGAAAATTCGAATTTCACCACCAAAAACGCATGTGTTAATATCGTATGGCCGGCGTATTAAATAAAATACGCTTTGCTATGAAATTACTTTTTCTGCCGCTCACAGCGTCAGAAAAAGTACTTTTACCTCCGTTGTTAATGGCAACGCACAGCCCACAGTGGGCCGAAAATTTCAAAAAGTGGCCAAAAATCTAATTTTCTCATAGACTGATTAACAATCACATATACAGTATGTTTCACTTCTCATGAAGACACCCCGTATCTTTTTTATTTGTAGCCGAATTCATTTCAAATTTTTATCAGCCATACAACTCCATAAGACGACTTTATTCAACACACAAATGCCGCCTAGATCTAAAACGCCGGCCTACTGCGATAAAAAGAATATCGCTATTTTCGAGAAATCATAGTAGTCTTAGAGATAGACAAAAATTTTGTTAATAAAAGTTGTTCGGAATCACTTGACATGCCCCCTGTAAAATTTGGTGAACATCGAAATATTAAGAAAAAAAAAATTTTGTTTCACTTCTCCTGTATCTTTTTTATTTGTGACCGAATTCATTTCAAATTTTTATCAGCCTTACAACTCCATAAGACGACTTTATTCAACACATAAATGCCGCCTAGATCTAAAACGCCGACCTACTGTGATAAAAAGGATATAGCTATTTTCGAGAAATCATAGTATGCTTAGAGATAGACAAAAATTTTGTTAATAAAAGTTGTTCGGAATCACTTGATATGCCACCCTGTAAAATTTTGTGAAAATCGGAATATTTTCAAAGAAAAAAATTGTTGTTTCACTTCTCGTGAAAACACTTTTGTATCTTTTTTATTTGTGGCCGAATTCATTTCAAATTTTCATCAGCCATACAACTTCATAGGGCGATTTTATCTAACATCTAAAGAGAACTTTTTCCAACAAATGAAAGTTGTGAACAAAAATCGGCATTTAATAAAACGCTAAAAGGGACACTTTATTATTACACTATTACATACACATCAACTTAAATGTAATATTGTTTTCTTTTTTTCAATAGTTTTATAATACTTGGAAATCTGTATGTATGTATGTATGTATTATGTATGAATGAATCAAATTTACCCACCTCCCATTATCCAATCGAGCTGAAATTTTGCATACACCTGTAATTAAATAATAAATAATTTCAATAATAATTGTGTATGACTTTCATTTGCTGTAAAAAGTTCTCTTTATGTGTTAGATAGAATCGTCTCATGGAGTTCTATAACTGATGAAAATTTGAATTTGAAAAATGAATTCGGCTACAAATAAAAAAGATACAAGGATGTCTTCACGAGAAGTGAAAGAAAAAATTTTTTTTTTTTAAATATTCCTATTTTCACAAAATTTTACAGGGGGGCATATCTAGTGATTCTGAACAACTTTCAGTAACACAATTTTCTGTCTAGCGATTTTCTTTTTATCGCAGTAGGCCGGCGTTTTAGATCTAGGTAGCATTTATGTGTTGAGTAAAGTGACCTTATGGAGTTGTATAAAAATTTGAAATGATGGCTGATAAAAATTTGAAATGAATTTGGTCACAAATAAAGAAGATACAGGGGGTGTCTTCACGAGAAGTGAAACAAAAATTTTTTTTTTCGAAAATATTCCGATTTTCACAAAATTTTACAGGCAGGCATATCAAGTGATTCCGAACAACTTTTATTAACAAAATTTTTGTGTATCTCTAAGCCTACTATGATTTCTCGAAAATTGCTATTTTGTTTTTATCGCAGTAGGCCGGCGTTTTAGATCTAGGCGTCTTATGGAGTTGTATGGCTGATAAAAATTTGAAATGAATTCGGCCACAAATAAAAAAGATACAGAGGTGTCTTCATGAGAAGTGAAACACACTGTATAATGAGGGAAAAATAATTTAAAAAATAAATGTTTTTAGGGGTTGTTTTCCGAAAAATTGTGTATTTCAGCTTTTTTCGGTTGGAAGTTATAGCAAGCCATTTGAATAAGACTGAAAAACCAATTATAAATATATTTATTATCGGGGGTTGCTTTTAGGGTTTGTTACTATATATATTGGCATATTAATTTTTTTTAGCGTTATCAAAAACCGCTTAGTTAGCCCATTGAAAAATATGAAAAAATATTTACTCCCAGAGGCGACTTTCAGGGGTTGTAAGAGTATATAGAATGAAAATGAACTGAATTTTTTTCTAAAAATTCCTTGAACAGGTCAAATTTTATTGATAATAGATACTAATTATAACTTCAAAGGATATTATAAAGATAAAAAGTTATTTAACAGTTGGCTCCGCATCCCCTTGCATCAAGTGAGCGATACTACAAAACTTTGAATTGATATTCTTCAATTTTAACACGGCGTCTTCATCACTCTCGATTTTATATTGTCCCACCAAATAACTGAATAGATACTCCGTTCGATTTGAACGACCTAAACCATTCTTTTCATGCAAGACGTCAAAAAGTTGCCTTCTGGTCACTATTTTCACTCTAAAAAAAATTGGTACCACTACAGAAGAGAATAAATGTAAATCTGAAGACAAAACTAAAGTAAAGACCAGAACCGGCATCAGTTATAGGCTAACTTTATTTTCTGTCAAGTCAAATAAAATATCGCAAATATGGAATAGAAATCAGTAGATTTTACATCTTAAATTATAAAATAAAATGTGCAGTTACGGTTTCAGAATGCATGCGTTCGTTACGGTTGGTGCATATTCATGAACAAGACCTAAGCGAAATCGATATATCTTAAAAAGGCACTTGAACGCGCCTATCAAATTTTAATATGTTATTAGGGAATATTCAATCTTTTAGTTTTTTAGTTCAAGCCGGATCTGGCCTGGAAATTTTTATGGCTAAACATAAATTTAAATTATAACATAAAATATTCAATAAAATCAACTACATACTTATTTTATCTGTAGGTATAGACTCTTTTTAGTTTGTCTCGTATGTATATATAACATGAAAATACATACCTTGAGGAAGTTTTCTGTACAATTAAACTTTTGATTCAAACGCTTTATAACACGCAATCACTGGTTGAGAGTTGGCAATATAATCAACGAACGCTTGTGTTTGTATGGACATTACAAGAAAGTCTGTGTTTGGGAGCAGATAGCTGAACGAAAATACCTTCTACCTGCTCAGAAAACATGCATTATCTATTTTTCTAAGTACCTGCAAATTCTGTTAACGGTGCTATTACTTTTATAAATATCGATTTTTAGCCGCTTTTCGAATTTTCTGGCCCACTGTGCAGCCGTCCGAAAAGTCAAACTTTAATGTGATGAAATAGGTTAAGAAATGTCATGTTTTTCTGGCGTCTGAGGAAAAAATACATTTTGTATGGACTCACCTCAATATAGTTGCATAGATATTTGCAATAACCTACCACGAATTTAAAATAAATTCATTCGTATAACTCATTTAAAAATGAAGTTAGAATAGTTATAGGTATATCGGCTATCGGTATTGGCAGGTTTTTCAATGTATAATATTTGTCCGTGTATGTAAAACGTCTATTGTTTTTATTCACATATTTATTGTTTGTTTAATGGTTATGTATAATAATTTTTATATTCGTACTTTTTAAAAACGTTGGTTTTATTTTCTAATTTATACAATTGTATTTTTAATTTTTATTCGGCATGCCATAATGTACATGCAATGAAAGTGCTAATAAAGATTCATCTATCTATCTATAAATATGATATTTGAGAAATACAGCACACCCTAATGTTTTATAATAATCTCATATGATTTTAATTGCTTTCTAAATTTACTTCAAAAAACTCTCTTCCTGTTTGTATAACGTGGTTTGTGTCAATATTTATGGTTAATTGCCCTCCGCTTAAAATAAAATTATATTACAAACACTTTTATATGATAGACAATAGGTGTACACATTTTACCTAATTAAAGATTTTAATCTCATTATGAACAAATCGCTATATTTAAACCAATTTGTATGTATGTGTATGTGTTCGTTTTTATGGGGCCTGTAATTTATAGCATACACAAATCTAATAGGACTATTGCATAATTGGCAAATAATTTTGGAAAGTGTTACTAAAATAAATACGAATAAGCATATTACGTGTATGAAAGGTCATTTTACGCAATAATGCAAAATAATGATCCCGCCTATAGAATAAATAATACGGCAAAACAATTCCAAAAACCACAGCAAACACAATAATGGCTGCGATACATTAATGTTTTCAACAGTGTGTAATTTTCATTGTTATAAATCACACTTTACTAACCAGACTTGTATCATAGTAGGCCAAAAGCTCTGGAAACACCAACATTTCGTAATCCATGGCGAATTATAAACTTTCTAGCACTGGAAACACTGAAACTCACTGAAAAAACTTATTATTTTCCACTGACCGCGAAAGGCTTCTCGATTCGGCGCGAGGAACAAACATGAACTAAAATTGACTAGTTTTTTGGATGGAAGCAGACATGTTTGTTTATATTACCACGTCTGAAGTAAAGCATAACCCAACTTTAACGGCATGCAGAGATTTTCATGATTTCATGTGCGCACGACCTGAAATATACGCCGCTGAAAGGTTGGTCGGTTCTGAACGATTAAATGCTGTTGAGTATTGGCAGGATTTAAAACACTCTGGAAGCAATTAAATTATATTTAAAAGCGTGAAATGAGACATTTTTGGTGTGATTTTATGACTAACATTTGTATCGCTTATGTTATGGTACTTAAAATGAAACTGTGGTGTGTGACTCTTAATGTCATGTTACCATAGGTCAGTGGTAGGTTATTGTTTTGTAGGCCAGTCTGATTGATTTGAAACTTACTTTAATTCGTTTACACATTTTTAATATGTATTAGGATTGTGCGTCACTTTTTTGCGTCGCGCAGTCCTTGGATACGAATACTGTCTAAACTGCCGGAGACAGACTGAAACTGCATAGTAAAACTGAATTTGCAGAGGGAAAAACGTCTAAGGAAAACGGGAGTGTCGGTGCTTTATAGAATTAACAGGTAAGTGGTGAAAATACATTTTACTTGTAAAGAGCGTTCTTGTTATATACATATTGCTGTAAGTATGCGTGAAGACACTTGAAAGAAGAGATTGCGTTCTGCAAAAAAATTCAATGCGATTTCGAATTTTTACGACCACTTGTTGCTTTTTTTCCATTTTTTAATTTCAGCTCGTAACATTTAAACAAAATACAATAAAATGTAAGCATTATACATACTTCGACGGATTATTGCATTTTTTATATAATTTTTGAATATTCTATAATAGTGCACTTTTCGCAATTTTTTTGAAAATAAGTAATTTTTAAGTCTAATTACTATACTTATAATTTTAATAATAATGCCGATAATGCCATTTTGATTAGCGAAGCGTTCTTGAGTGTACCATGCGGTATTTTTGTATTCATAGAATTTTAACAAAGATTAAAACACGCTTCATTTACATTTTCTTTTAATAATAATTTTAATAATAAATTACCTTTATTTCAGTATTATACATTAATACAACACATAGGGCGAAGTCTGAAAATGTTTCATAACTCTTATATTTAGTGATCGATTTGTTTTCCAAAACAATAAGGTTCTTCCTCCAGTTAATACTAAGTTACTGTCAGAATTTCAATACAATCAGACCTTCTGTGTTAAGTGATCGTTTTTAAAAGGAACTGGAAGGACGGACGTATGGACAGACGGACATTTTGAAGGAATTCGATCAGTAATACAATAACAATAAACTTTTTTCTCTACGAGCAATATTTACGGTTTTAGAAATGTGACAATCAAATGCAATATTCTCGTCGTATTCGTACTTGCGAAGAGTTTAATAATGAAACTGTGAATCTTAATGTTATATTTATATAATGTAATATTTATAAATATCACTGTCATATTATTGTAAATGCCATTACACAGGTATTGTTGTCAACAAACAATATAAAACTCTTTTATGCATTATTTTTAACAAATTCAAAATAACTTTTTGGAAATCTCCTTTACTAAATTGAAACTCGAGGGTTTCCTACGCTATTAAAAATGTATCACATTTAACGAGGCACAACGAAAAATTTCGAAACATTTTTAGATCAAAAGTAGTTTAGATTCGAAGAGGGAAAATTGGTATTATTTATTTTTGACTCAATAGACGTTCTTAATCCTTAATTGTATCTGACTTCAATTTTGCAATAGATACTAAAGAAAATAATTAGAGGATTTTTGGATTTTTCCACTTGAGCCCACCCTGACTGTCCGTGTACCCCCTCCCCCGATCCTTGGGAACAATGTATTTCATAAAGATTAAAGACTAAGGAACAATTTTAGACATGTCCCCCAAAAAAAATTGGCTGCACTTTCAAAATGGCGACCGTTTAAAAAAAATTGCAAATATTGCTTTTGTCATTTAATACAAAAACTAAAAAAGATGGAGAAAATCTTTCAGCACAAAAAACAAAGTGCATAAAATTTTCTACAATTTTATTCCTATACAATATTTGGATAGGAGTTACCATTTTCCAGATAAATGATTCATCTTAAAATAAAATATAAAATTCAATTCGCTTTCAGATTCACTATCACTGTGTCCCGATACATCGAATATTTCTTTCAAGTCTTCTTCCTCTATTGCTTCATTTATAATATCGTTATCATTCTCACTTTCGTCTATTATGATTTGATTTGGAATCATCTCCTGAAGAATTTCAGGAAGCGATTGAGGCAGTATTTTATCTGTTGAACACCAAAGAGGTTCTCCATTTTCTTGCCATCCAAGGCTTTGGAATATTGTGAATAACTTCGTCGGATAATCACCAAATACGCGTTTGGTAAACACTCCTTTTAATATGCTCGATAAAGCATTGTCACCTCATTTCTGTCTAATGGCAATTAATAAATGATTGAAGGCCCAGTAATGCCGAACATTTTTGAGGTCCATACTCTTCTGCTAATGCGGATATGTTAATAAGCCTTCTTTTATTACCAAATCCGGTATCAAAGAGTAATTTACATTTAATTTTATTGGAATGAGCCAGCAGAATCCAAAAGATATCACTATCAACACTTTTAACCCTAATCTGTTCATAACCCATTGTTACCGTTTTCGAGATAAATGTCTGCAAATTATAATATTATTATTATTATTATTAATTTTTTTCAGTTTATTTTTTTTTGTTATGTTAACAATATAAAGTTATATTGTACGCCTTACAATAATTGTCACAGTTATATGGCCGCCATTTTGAAAATACAGCCAGTTTTTTTTGGACATGTCTTAAATGGTTTTTTAGGCTTTAATCTTTATGAAAAACGTACAGCTGGAGAGGGCTCCCCGACTAATAACTTTTTACTCGATACTATCAGAGAAAGAAAATGCTAGATACATAAATGTTTATTTTGATTTATTACTAAACAATATTTCAGATGTTTATTATCAACTTGTGATATACACATTTATTTAGCAAACCTATTCTACTCAATAAAAAAACTAAAAAACACGCTTTTATAAATACTGTACTAAAAAGCAAAAAATAATCATTGAACCTGCTCTCTCTGCCTATCCCGTAAGAGCTTTAGTGTAAGTTGAGTATAAAAGCATGGGGCGTTTTTCTTAGGCTATTTTGAACAGGTTCGATAATTAAAACACTGAAGACATCATTAGATTAAATGAAAAACACCCCACGTTTTTATACTCAAATATTTTACTTAATTACAATCATGGTTTACACTAAGGCCCTTACGGGGTAGGCAGAGAGAACAGGTTCGATGATTATTTTTTGCTTTTTAATGCAGTATTTGTAAAGTTTTTTCAAATTTTTAAACTATTAGTTAGTTTTTTTACATTTTAGTCTTATATTTAAGGAGATAATTTTGGCACTTTTGACACTTATATAAAGAATTCGAATATTTATAATCTGCGGCCTCTAAAATTTCCAGATATCGATTTTCATACGATCAGACCATAAATTACACAATTTATCCGCCATTTTGACGCCACCATTTTGGATTGTTAAATTTGGACCGTATAATTGTAATCTGCAAGCTCGATAACCCACAGATACCGATTTTCAATCAAATCCGATGATAATTGACAAAACCTATCCTCCATGTTGACGCCGCCATTTTGAATTTTTAAGTTTTGATCACATATTTCTTTCCTACTTATTGATACTCATGTCAAGGGGGTTGTAAAGAAAATGATAATCTGTCGGGGCGGCGGCCATTTTGAACATTTATAATATTGAGTATACTATGTTGTATTTTCATCAGATCTACACAGAATTGTCAAGTTTCATGATGATACAACAATTAGAAATGGGTGAAATTCAGTTCCTTAGACCTTATTACTTACCTACATAGATAGTTGGTTACAGCGTGTTAAAAACAAAAAGCATTTGTCTGAAGTATTTATATAGACAGTAACTTTCTGGTTAGCAGTGTGTTAGTTAATTTGTCATTTTTCTCTAATAGCAAAATTACTTGCAGGAACAAAAATTTCGATATTTTCTTTAATATCTTGCAAACAACTTGAAGATAGATACAAAAGTTGCGTTGTATCTTTCGCTGAATAAGATGCGTGGATAAAAAAAACCGCTGCCTAAGGAATCATTACTTCCACATCCAGATTTCCTACCCAAGTCAGGTACGACAACAAAAATGTTGATGATATATTTGCACTACACTATATGGAAATAATTGTACATAGAACGTTAATAATATAATATTTGAAATCGTCTAGCCCAAAAACCCATAAAATGATATGACACATCAATAGTGGGGTGGGGGTGTTGATAATAGGGAAGTGAACATTATTTTAACGTCATTTCCACAAGGTTACTTTGTGACTTTTACCGTAATACTAATGTTGACGATTGCTGAAATGCCGTTCTATCAGTAGCGATGCGTACGGGGCAAAATGTAACGCCTTTAACTTTGTCAAAAAAAGCAATGCACTCGTGTCATAGACAAGGCTGAAATTCTTTTTGCCGTATCCGGTCATTTTTCCGTCCGACCTTTTTTCCGAATACACTAAATTTCAAATTATATTTTTCCGCATTCATTTTTTCCGACATTAATTTTTTCGACGGGACAACTTCCGAATGTAAATACATAGATTATAATTAAGAATTTAAATTACAATGTACAATTTTTATCAAATCGAAACATTAGGCGCTATAGATCTCAAATATTTCAATTCTCTCCTTTCATCCCTATACTCTTGGTATGTCTCAGTCACTCTTTTCTATCTGTCTTGCAAGTCTTTCCATTTTTTTCTTCGGCGCTGGATTTACTTTGCGGCCTAAGCGAAGTTCCGTCATCATAATCTCCGTATCTGTCTGATCTTTTTGAATTTCTATGATAGCAGAATACAAGTCGTGGTGGTGTTTTCCGGCGACAATTCGGAATCTATTATGCCACCCTTCACTTATAGTACGGGAGGCAGCGCTGATTTGAACAAGTTATTTCATACTGACTGAAAATCATAACAATAATAGTTTTCCCCTAATACATCAGCAATCTGAACGTCAGCTACTCTGATAGCGGTGGAGCTAATGGTGAGAGCTTGTTAAAGTTGTTAAAAAATCATTTTCCATCGGTTTCTTTGAATATCTCGAAATCTATAAGTTCTATGGAAAACAACAAAAAGAAAGAAAATATTCGTTATGAGCTGTACCATACAAGTGCATAAACTATAATTCATTCCAATTGTTATTATTATTTAAAAAAAATAAAATAAATAAATCACCAAGTATGTCTACATGTCATATTATGTTCTTACAAAGCGGGCTTCAGTCGACAGGTAGCGGAGTATAGTATCAGTCGCCTTACCCATTACCATTAATGGTAATGGGTGAGGCGACTGACACTATTTTTTCAGGGTACGGACGCCTCGGGTTCAAATCCTGCTCGCGAAATATATTTTTTTATTGTATCAGTGATATTAAAAGTTTTACAAAGCTGTATATATGAACATAAAGGTAGCTGTTCAAGTTAGGTTGGTTTTTTGAGTATGAAAATACTCGTAGCATAATTTTTTTTTTCAACTTTAACATGATGTCACCTCTAGCTCCACCGCAGGTGCGGCGACTGACGCTCATTTTGCTGATTATTGAATATTAATCAACTGATAAAAATGAAATTTATTCGGTATAAAATTCCTCGAAAAAATGCACGCTGTCTCCCGTACTATTAGGTTATTTGTTTTTTTGCTATGGATATATGTCATCGAACAATTCTTACGATATACATGTAAATTTCATTTTCGGAATATTTGCTATTCGGAAAAATGGATTCGGAATAAATATTATTCGGAAAAATAGGATTCGGAATAATTACATTTCGGAATTTTTATTCATTCGGAAAAAAGTCCATGCAGAAAAATCGATTCGGAAATATGTCCTGGAATCCTTTATACTAACAATTTACTTGATAAAAAGTGATATATTAGCGCTCTGGCAGCTCTTCATTGAAAAGCGAAGCATTAATCTCATAGCAATAAAGCCACAATTTTCTGAAATCGTACTTTACACAATAACATGTATTAAAAAACCGCTGCCCAAGGAATCACTACTTCCACATCCAGATTTTCTATCCAAGTCTCTCACAACGAAAAAATTTTGTGTGTGGAAATAATCGTTCATGAAATTTTAATAATATAATGTTTGAAATCGTCTACCCCAAAAACTCATAAAAGGATATCCCACATCAGTAGTAGGGAGAGGGTGGTGATAGTGGGGTGGTAGTGGGGGTGGATAAAGTAGAAAATATTTCGATGTTTTTGTTTCTTTTACACACTATATCACATTTTCTTTTATCTCCTTTAATGAGAGGTAGGGCTATGGATATATGTAATGGAGGCGGCTAATGCCAAAAATTTTTTTGAGCTTGATTTACCTATTTACCCCCCATTTACCTCAATTTACCCCCAACCCTTCGAGGGAATAAGATGAAAATATAATCTAGTTCCAGATCCCATTAAAGTACATACGTGTACCAAATTTGAAGTCAATATCTTAAACGGTTCCAGAGTAATCGTGCGCACGAGAAAAGTTACAGACAGACAAACAGAAAATTTGTTTAGCTCAAACTTAAAATCTCGACGTTTCATGATATTTTAAACCTATTTGAACAATGAATGTTTTTTTAAATTTTTTTGTCGTTGCAATACTTCCACTGGATGTGGAAGTAAAAGAACTAAAACATTGTTATTCCTAATATAACCAAACGTTCGATTGCTCGAGCGTTGGTATTGGGGACCATCTAATTCTCACCATTCTGTTCGAAATAAGGGGCATATCATCATACATTAAACTCCCCATTCACAAACGAACATGCTCGTCAGCTTGCTTGCCAACATAGGTTGCGGTAGCAAGTTTCCCTGTGTATGGTTAAGTTCGTCAAGGTGCCGCGCGCCGGCTCGTTGGAAAAGTCTGATAGCCTAAACAACGAGCCGAGCATGCTCATGTGTGAATGGAGAAATCGCAAGTTGCACCATATTTCGTGTAGTTAACGACTTCTATACTCTTTTCTTATAACGCTTTTTCTTTTCCATTACCATCGCTAAACTCATTGCTAACTCAAAGGCTGATTTTGAAAGCTCACTCATTGTAGCATTAAACTGCAAACTGAGGTTCGGCATAGCGTGTGGCAACTAGTACATTTGTTGGCCCATATGCTCATGAGCATTTTGACGAGCATGTTCACCTGTGAATGGGTGGCTTAGCATCAGGCTTCTAGCATGGTAGGCAACGCGTTTTAAAAAAAATGTAAACATGATTCACCATTCAGATGAGAAAGAAGTTCATAAGTTCCTAACAAGTAATCACTAACAATGTTGCCATACTTTAATTGAAAATTTCCGTTTAAAAATATCCACGTCTTTATATTATACCTTTTGTAATTTTGTGTAAGCTCAAATATCGTTTGGTGTACTATACACAAGTGTCCGAGCAAGTGTCGAATGGTTATAACGCCAAACAAACAGGAGCAATGATTGCCAATCTCGACCGATTCTGTTTCCTGCTTTATCTTAAGATCTGTTTTGCGGTTACGATGTAAGTTCAAATTGAATTTTCTCTTGTGTGATATTTTAAACACGATCGTGTGATGGGAAATACGCCGAGTATTGCCTGCTATCGGTTTCAAATAGATGCATGCTACTTTTATTATCAGCTATATAAAATATAAAATATATGAGGCAGTTGTAAGAGTTAATGGCGGAACGGATGATATGACGAAAAGTGTCACTTTTTACAGATATACAAAGTATCTTATTGGGTAACAACTCTATAAATTGCCATTATCATCATAATTGTTGTAAAGGAGTCCTACCGATTTTCTTTAAATTTCGCACGCGGTAGTAAATAAATCTCTTTAAGAAAAAGTTATTCTACTGGTGACAGAGGGAACGAACTACGCAACAATTTCAGTGTGGAACTAAAAATAATTCTATTTAGAGCTAAAGAAGATACAGAAATATACAGGGTGATCCACCATGACGTGCGGAAAATTTATCAGTAAGTTGTCCCCACCGAAAGTAGTTACAAAAATGAAAAAAATTACTCTATTTTTTTGTAGGAATGCGCCGCCAATGACTTTAACCAATCTGATGTAACGCGGTACAACCATATCACTTTATCAGACTTGGGATTGATACTATTGACAACAAAGCTGGAGAGGGTAGAAATGACTTTTTGGTTTTAATCAAATCACACTACAAAAATAGCGAAATAAATCGAAGACATTGACCCTATGCTAGTGAACTCTACAATAACAAGTAGATATAAGAGATATTTACTTAAACCGCCAATAACAAAAAACACCAACTTCGGCGGTGCTTTGTACCTGCCGGTGTCCTGATTGTTCGACCAAAAACAAAAACGCGGCACTTTGATCGCACCCGCCAGCTTCACTTTTTATGCCAATTAAGGAAACGTAACATCTCCGATATGTTCTTTAACAAGTAAGTTCATCGCCCCATTACTGACCACAGACACGTAATAGTAGCGTATCTTCGTAAGATTTAACCCTTTTTAATATACTAAATTACTTCGGATCACTCTGCATAGCAGGATAAGCATGTAAAATCTGCCCCAAACAAAATTTTGTTTGTTATCAACTATTTGAAGGGGCTTACTCTAAATATGATTTTCCCAAAATTTCAAGCCTGCAGCCGCCATATTGGAGGAGTGGTGGGGGGATTTTTGATTTTCGTTTTTTAAAATTTTCTCGGATACCGTTGTACGAAAAAATCCGAAATAATCCATAGTTGTTACTTACATGTTGGACTATTTACCCAATTTTTTTCAGAATTTTTAAATGCAAATTTCATATGCAAAAATAATTTGCAAATTTTTGAACACAAATTTTTAACACTTTAAGAAAGAGAGTTACTCGAATTTTTCATCGTAAATTACTCATTTATCAAGGCATATTCCCAAATTTTTTCATATTTTTAAAAAATGTGCAAGATAGTAAAAAAAAACGAAAAACTGCATTACCGACCATTCTCTTATACGCGCCTCACTATCATTAGGACACATGTCTTGTTAACAAATATATACAGTTTTTCCATCGCTTATAAGTGCATTTCTAACAATCTGCCGCCGTTATAGATCATTTTAACAGTTTTTAGATGCCATTTATAACGTTCTTATTACCTATGTTCAAGTATGCCCAGTAATGAAAAGAACGACGTGCGCTCGAGCGGGGCCTCCACGGGACCGTCGGAAAGACCAAGTCTGTTCAGAATATCTACCGTTTATGTGTAAAAACCGCTGCCCAAGGAATCACTACTTCCACATCTAGATTTTCTAACCAAGTCTA
The DNA here is from genome assembly GCA_936432065.2 of Rutpela maculata. Taxonomy (NCBI): domain Eukaryota; kingdom Metazoa; phylum Arthropoda; class Insecta; order Coleoptera; family Cerambycidae; genus Rutpela; species Rutpela maculata. The sequence continues at coordinate 102,913,370 of OW386291.2, forward strand.
TCAGAACGAAAACATTTTGTATGTGGAAATAATTGCTTATGGAACTTCAATAATATAATATTTGAAATCGTCTACCCCAAAAACCCATAAAACGATATGCCACATCGGTACTGGGATGGGGGTGGTAGTGGGGGTGTATGAAGTAAAAAATAATTTGACGTTTTTGGTTCTTGTAAACACACTAAATTACAATTTAGGGGGGTGGTAATGGGGGTAGCTAATGCCAAAAATTTTTTTTGAGACCTTAACTTCTCTTGTATATATTAAATTCCAAATTTATGGACTCTTACCTGCTTGGTTTACCTATTTACCCCAATTTACCCCCCAACTCTTCGACGGAATAAAATATAATCTAGTTCCAGATCCCGTTAAAGTATGTACGTATACTAAATTTCAAGTCAATATCTTAAACGGTTCCAGAGTAATCGTGCGCAGAAAAAAGTTACAGATACCGACAGACGGACAGAATTTTTTTTTTTTTTTCGCTCAAACTTAAAATTTTGACGTTTCACGATATTCTAAGCCTATTTGATCAATAAAAATTTTCGAAATTTTTTGTCGTTACTATACTTCCGCTGTATGTAGAAGTAATTATTCTTCTATTAATGTCCGATGGAAAATCACAAGGTTTATTTATTACAATTTAACTATCCGATAGTCGTACAAGTTTAGTAAGTACCAGTTATCAACAGTTTCCAAGAAATAACGTTTATAGAAATCAGGGCTTGTTAATATTAATAACTTCTGTAATGATGGATAGAAAACTCTAATTGTATGACGATAGTAGTATAGGTATTAATCCCTGGGTAGAAACGCCAAACTCACCGTTTGAGGGAAATGAATATTTTTCCCATGATCAGCGACCCCAAAAACGGGGGGGATACGCGTTTGAACCGAATCATTTGAAAAAAATACATATTTTCCACCCCCCGGGAGGGTTTAATCAACCCCATGCCTGCTGTCTGATTTTTCATGATATTTTAAGTACAACCCGTTGATAAATCACTCCCAGACCCGTTTATATCTGAAAACATAAGGGGATTCATAAAAATGCTGGCCGTTTCAGGGGGTTGCGGTGGTCAAAAACTTCTCCCACCACTTGCATCGTGTTCAGCATCCTCGAAAATGGGGGGAAAGGTAATCTCGTCTTTGCACGAAATATTTACACTATTTTTGCCTTCATTACATAGACTAACATGCGTCCAAATGATAGTGAGGCTCGTATAAGAGAATGGTCGGTAATGCAGTTTTTCGTTTTTTTAACTATCTTCCACATCTTTTAAAAATATGAAAAAATTTGGGAATAGGCCTTGATAAATGAGTAATTTACGATGAAAAATTCAGAGTGGCCCTCTTTCTTAAAGTGCCAAAAAATTGTGTTCAAAAATTTGCAAAATTTTTTTTGCATATGAAATTTGGATTTAAAAATTATGAAAAAAATTGGGTAAATAGTCCAACATGTAAGTAACAACTGTGAATTATTTCGGATTTTTTCGTACAGCGGTATCCGAGGAAATTTTAAAAAACGAAAATCAAAAAACCCCCCATCACTCCTTCAATTTGGCGGCTGCAGGATTGAAATTTTGGGAAAATCATATTTAGGGTAAGCCCCTTCAAATAGTTGATAACAAACAAAATTTTGTTTGGGGGCAGATTTTACATGCTTATCCTGCTATGCCCTTTTGCAGGGGTTTTCCCACCTTGAAGACTAGAACACTATTTTATTTTCCGCATATCAGGGTAAATCACGCTGCATAACGGAACGGGACAATGATCGCCCAATTGGAATTATATAAGCTGAGTTAAATATTGGCAATTCATTTGTTTATAACAACTGGAAAATTTGCAAAGCCTACTAATAATAACAAGCTGTAGCAAAAATTGCTTAGAGAAAATAATTAATTAATTGTCAATATTATGGATTACTGTTGGTTAATAATGTGCAAAATTTAATTGATAATAATCCAAAGGTCCATTTTAAAAGATATTATAAGAATTATGATTTTCATAGCAATTAGCTAGCACCCTTCTTTTGCCATATGTTATTCAAGATAACAAAATGAAACTCTACATAGTTAATATAGACGTAAAATGCCACATTTTGACGTATTTGTAGATTTTTTCGAACTTCCGGTTTAGTCAGGAGTGAGACCAATTCTTGATTTTTAAATGGAACACGTGGGAAAATTCTAAATAAGGCTGAACAATTTTGGTCAACTTTTAACTCAGACTTGATTTTTTTTTTTTTTTGGAGCATAGTTTTGTTTTAAATTTAAAGTGGTGCGATTAACTTTAAATCATCATAACTGGCATAGAAAATAATGGGAAAATACTTTGGCTTTTAACCAACAAACAAACTAATCTTTCGAAATTAATTTCTTGCAAATTTTTTTTTTCCAAATGGCACCACCCTCAGTTGAATACAACTTTTCAAGACCAATATAACAGTACCGTCAAACCCAAACTACACTGAGTATTAAACTCAAAAAACATATTTTTTTTGTTTCTCATTATGATAGAAAAAAAGTGATTTTTAAAGTAAACCATGAAAAACAAAAATTGTTTGACAGTTATAACAAACTTCGTTAAAAAACAATCCAATTCTGTTAATGCGTAGTGCAATAATTGCTTGTCTATTTTTGGTTCTTAACGTTACTATTTACTCAAGAGACGAACAAGTAGACATCTTACTAATTTACGGCGAATGCTGTAAGAACGCAACAGCAGTTAAAAGTCCGTATGAGCAACGGTATCCTGAAAGACAACAACCCTGCAGGCAATCTTTCTAATTTTTAGAGAGGAAATTTAGACAAGAAGAAAATCCCAAAGTCCACAATTTTGTTATCGATGGAGCAACATAAATCAATGTATTGGCTTGAGTTGAATTGAATCCTACTGTTTCAGTCAGAGAAATAAGACACGAACTGGATCGATGGAGCAACCGCTGCGCTGGCGAAATTTTGTACACCTAATACCCATTCTAGAAAAATACCCTTTATTTCCCCTTTAATTCCTTGTAATTCCCCCAAATCCTCTAATTCCTCAAATACCTTTATTTTCTCCTAATACCGTTCTAGAAGAATTTAGAAAACCTCAAAATGGGGGTGGAAACGACGTCCTAGGGGATGAAGCACACAATTTTTGAATCTTTATGAATTTTGTCCGATATATTACAATTTTAACTGTTATATTACTGAAGTATTACAAGACATCGTGCAAAGTTTTAATAATGAAAAAGCTAGTTATGGAGAAATTGTAGACGTAGGAGAGCGATTTGTTCTAGCTTTATACAATTCTACCTCCGTAGAAAAAAAGTCTAGATGTATACAGATTTATGACTTTTAACAAACTTGTTGGTAAAGCGAACAATATGTAATATTATCAAAACTACCAACAACTTCTGCTGCTGCTCGGCAACACTCATATCGCGTTTTTTATCAAATTCAAACATGGAAAAATGTTGCGCTAGAAGCTACTGATTGGGGATGGAAAAAAGTTGACGGTATATTAACCCGAACTATGACAACAAAATAATCGGCTCCCGAATCTGCTTTAACACTAATTTCTTGTTCATGCAAATTAGGGTGCGAAAAGAGGTGCAGTTGCAGAAGAACAGGCTTACGTTGCTCCACAATGTGTTACCATTACCACTGACAAGCATGCATGAATGTCGAATCTATGGAAGATGACGAAGATTAATTAACGTAGGTAACCTTTAGATAATTAGTGGATTCGGCCTACAGGGGACACCACACGCCAAGTACTTTACCTCTGGGGTGGCGTGGAAACAAGTACAATATACAATATTCTCGCATCTTTAAAAATCGCGTTATTTTATAGGGGTGAGAGGGTGGAAGTGGTACATTTATTATAATTTTAGGTGGAGTTTAGTAGCTACTTCTTTAGCGTTAAGCATTGAACTTTAAAGTAGATTATAGTAAAGATTACAATTTATTGTGTTGACCGGAACCAACCCTTATGTGTGCGCCTTATTTCCCACGATACTATTAATTTTAGGGAAAAAAGTGTAGAGACGTTTTTTATAGAGAATTTTATAATAATTTTATATATAAGTATTTCTATTAAAAAGTGCACCGTTCCCGAGATAATCTAGAAAACCTCAAAATGGGGGTGGGAACGGCATCCTAGGGGATGAAGCACACTATTTAGGGGTGGTAAATTTTCGGTTTAGTAACTCTTATGCTATCCTTAACATTTCTACCAATTTTCAAAACTTTATGAATTTTGGTCGCTATAAATCGTTATATTTCTGAACTAGAAGTCCATAGTCTCATCGGTAGTTTAATTAAATTAAAATAGTAGATTGTAATACAAGTGTGGCAAGGGCTTCATTGCAAAACGATGTATGAAAGTAGGAACACGAACGCAGCGAGTGTTCCTATCATACGAGTTTTGCAATTAAGTTTGCCACGTGTGTGTTACATACTATTTTTTCTACGGTTGTGAAGTTATTTCCCTTTTCAAAGTCTTTCCAAAATTTTAAATTTGCTGCTTGTCAGATTTTATTTAAAGTGACATTTTCCGCTGTCATTCTGAAGTAAGAAAATTTGACTTTGTAATTGCAATTCATGTGTAATTAATGTACATTTGTAGAATTTAATTGTTATTACCAGTAAGTAATATAAAATTCTTAAAGGTAAACACACTATTTTATTCCGGTGCGTGAAGATCTAATCAAGGCGTGTGGCAAATTCTTTGCCGCACGGCAAAGCGATATTTTCTGCACTCATTTTGAAGTTAGAAAATTTGACTTTCAGCACAATCGTAGAAAAATATTTTTTCTTTACTTGCTATTTTTAGCGCTAAACTCCAATCCATTCATCACTTAACTTAAATCCAGTCCCTGCTAATTTCTGACCCGCTCCAACAATCTGAGTAATGTACGAACTCATTGATGTGCAGTTATCAAAACGAATAGATATGAGATTTCTTAACAAGCTTATTCTTCTTGTAAATCCGGAATCGTCAAACACCTCCTTCAATTTGTCCCACCACGTTTTTGTTGTTGTCGCTTCCTTAATATGAACGTAGATCGACAGATCTATTGTTAAAATCAGCTTGGCTCTGGTTTTCGCATCTTCTTCCCTCGCAGCTCCAACAGCCGGTTGCTCATTAATACAATCGAGGATTCCCTCCAGCACTAGGAAATTCTCTGCGGCGAAGCACCACTCACTATAGTTTTCGCGGCCTTTTAGCTTAGATACACTAACTTAGGTAATTCGAGCTCGTGGCCATGTCTAATCATGTGATTTTCAAGCAAGCACAGTTCAAAATTGTTTTTTTTTGTTTTTCGCAGAATACTTTTCACTTTCGACTACTTGAAGTTCACTCAAGTCCACTGTCTATTAAAAAAAAGGTATAATTAACGCAAAAAGGTTTTACTTGGGACCTGGGCCCACCTAAAATAAAACAACGTGTTTCTGGCTTGAAAAACGAAGAAGAACTGAACTTTTCTTGTCCTTGAAGTTACAAGTAACAAGTAACTAGTGTTGACATATGCGTAGCATAGATGGCACTAGCTGGATTCAGCTTAATTTATTTTGATATAAATAACATGAAATTGTCTTACAGCCATATTGTCTATACTGGTTTTTGTCTATTTGCCATAGTTTTAGAGAAAACCCCAAATCCCATCTAATTTGGTCCACCCTGTACATAATTATTTTTGATGATTATTAAAAATGTTTGTTATAATATTATACCTATTTGATTAAATCAAATAAGTATAACAGATAATATATAAAAGTAATATAATTTAGCTCATAGCAAATTAATGAATAATAAAAATTTTATGCAACTGCGCTTGCAACAGAAATAAAATTTTATATACGTATCTGTATTATTAGTATGAGCAGCATTCGTTATGTTCTAAAAGATAAATTGGATAGTAGATAAAACGGACAAAAAACATTTTAAATGTAGCGGATAAAAGATAAAACCACAGTATTTTATTACCATAAATGTAAAGTTGTAATTGTGTAGTGGGGTAAATAAACGTGAATAATTAACGTAATTTAATTAAAAAGCAACTGAGTATAATACAAAAGAAAAATTATCATAATTTTTAAAAAGGATTCAGCCTGTTGTATGTATGTATTCTAAGTTAGTACAGGCACTTTCTTTCAAACTAAAATCATATTAAGTAAATATTTCATGTCAGAAGTGATAATAAATAATAGTAGTTAATTAATATCTAAAGTAATATTACACAACCGACATTAAATTAATTAAACAATTAGTTTATTTTTCGGTTATTTTTATAGCAATGTTTCAGGTTGTAATATACTGAACCAGATAATCTGTTTAAAATTAATAACAAGTTACGTATAACAACAAAACAGAACAATAAGTATTGAAATGGAGTATTGCCGAAGACAATTTGGTAATATTGATACCGTGTATCTCAGAGATTAGATAGCATATATATATTTTTATATTTTTTTACTTTCACACTGTGTGAAAAAACAGCCCCACAAAAAAAAGTTCAAAGCAGCGATCCAGACCCATGTATTCCTATGTATTTTCGGTCGCTGAATCCGAATCCGGGGTCAAAAAAAATCGTACACCCCCCAAAATCATTAGCTAGAGCCAAAAAACACCCCTGAAATGGAATAAAAAGAAGATAAGCTACCAGAATAATTGTTACTTCTTAATCAATCGAATTATACAAATTAAGGTTAAACAGCAGCGTACATAAAATAGATATGAAACACACCCCCAGGGAGGGGCGAAAACTAGCCCCCATATATAAATAAATTGATCTAAAACAGCAATGACTGCTGAAAAAGCTGAAAATGTTTAAGTTTTGTTAAAGTGATAAAAAACTGCATCAGGTCCGACGTAATCTTCATAAACGCCCCTATAGAGTTGAGAACAACCACCCCCCAAGTTTAAAGGATACGAGAAAAACAAGAAAAACGTAAAATGCAACAGGATTTCTATTTTCATGGATGCTATGATTGGCTGAAATTGCGTAGTACTCTAAAATAGCACAGCGCCGAACGTAGTCTAGTTTCTACTCTCTTCCACACAACGCAGGTGTTTCGAATTTTTACAGAAGTCCCTGTAACTTTTATAGTCAAACCTTACATAGGGAGTAACGCCACCCCAATAAAACAAAAAACTATGGAAATGAAACGAATAAGCAACAGTATAGCTTTTTCGTTACATCTTGAATTACGGTAGTTTACATCCTTTCTGGGGGTGTTACTTAATAACATTTATAGGACATGAGTTTCAAACTCTAAGTGTGCAACGCGATTTTTGCCAATCATAGCATCCATAAAAATGTAAATCCGGATAGTTTATCTCTGTTTTTCCAGCATCCTACAGATATAGAGGTAGTATCTCGCAAGCCCGTGGGGGTGGTTTTCTAGCACATCGTCGAACATAGTTTCTTCTCTCTTCCACATAACGCAGGTGTTTCGAATTTTTTTAGAAGTCACTGTAATTTTTTATAGCTATATCTTACATGAGGGGTAGTTTTCACACCCTCTGAGGGTTGACAATGTAGGATGTTGATGGTACGTAAGTTTCTAGTTCTATTTTAGAGTACTACGCAATTTCAGCCAATCATAGCATCCATGAAAATAGAAATCCTGCTGGATTTTACGTTTTTTCTCGTTTTTTTTTGAGGGTGGTTGTTTTCAACCCTATAGGGGCAGTTTGTGAAGATTACGTCGGACCTGATGTAGTTTCTTAACACTTTAACTCTAAACATTTCGAGCTTTTTCAGCAGTCATTGCTGTTTTGGATCGATTTTTTTATATATGGGGGCTAGTTTTCGCCCGTCCCTGGGGGTGTTTCATATCTATTGTATGTACGCTGCTGTTTAACCTTAATTTGTATAATTCGATTGATTAAGAAGTAACAATTGTTCTGGTAACTTAATCTTCTTTCTATACCATTTCAGGGGTGTTTTTTGGCTCTAGCTAATGACTTTGGGGGTCTACGATTTTTTTTACCTTTTTACCTCGGATTCGGATTCAGCGACCTAGAATACATAAGGATACATGGGTCTGGTTCGCTGCTTTGAACTTTTATTTTTTTTTGTGGGGCTGTGTAATTAAATGTATGTCCAAAATATCTAAAAACAAATATGTTGATGCCTAGTTAAGCATATCCAACGATGATGCAGTTTTGAAAATCTGACTAAACATGATGAAAAATATAATAAATTTGTACAGAATAACAATTTTTGTTTTCTCTGCTCCATAATAAAGTTTAATTAAACGTTTTATTATATTACATTCATTTAAAATCTCTGCGTAAAAAAATAACTTTACAGCTTTCCTTCTTTTATGCACACAATAAGGAAGTTGGTTGATTAAAATATTCACTGCCAAAGAGTTGCAATAGGTCCACTGTGTACCAGGAAACATCAAAGATAACGTCTTGTTTAATGACCACATATCGCAGTCCTTCCCTTGACAAAATTCTCATTGACCCATAGAGTATAGAGTTTGACTTCAGACCCTCATTTGAAGACATATCTATGTACCTATTTATCATTCATCTCATGTATTCCTGACCTATGCAGGAATACATGAGATGGACATCCCGAAAAATGGGAGGAAGTCCGCCATCTTGGTTTTTATGTCAAACCGGTTGTAAGCTCTATCTCTGCAACCGCTGGTCTTGTCTTTTTTTGCTTTTGTTTTAGTTCGACTACAAATTTTAATTAGAAAAATAAAAGCTCTTATGAATTTACCTTCACTTTATCAGTGACGTTCGATACATTTTCGACTTTGCCAAAAACTACTTTTTGCAGAGGATTTGAAATTATTTGTAGTCGTACTTTAAGTGATGTAGTAATACTGTAAGTGATGCCGAAAAGCTGAAGTGTGGCTGACAGATTTTATAATTTGAACTAACAATGTCTTAAAATCAATATAAATAAATAAAACATTCTCTAAGAAAAAAAATAATATTTTACTTGAGTGTTCTTTTGAGAGTAGAATCTATTTGTGATCTGGGCATTACTTTGAACGCCGGGTTTAGAAATCACTTAGGGGCCATTCAAAAATTACGTAACGCAAATTTTGATCAAATCAAATTTGACCCCCTACCTTCTTAAATAAATTACGTCACAAATTTCACCCCCCCCCCCCCCCCCCCCTATCAAAATAAGATTTTTTTTAAATGTCATTATATTAAAGTCGCGTATAATAGTTCAGTCAACGGAGCGCAGTGTGTTTGTAAATGACGCTAATAAAAAGGTTGAAAAGAAGATTAGAGTAGGAAATGATCGGAAGGGTAGAAAACACCTCTTTTATCACTGGTTTCGTAACTTGTAGAATTAGGTTAAAAATGAAAAAAAAAAAACAATGCATTTACCTTTTTTCCCAAAATAAGATGTTTTTACTCTGGTGAATTTTTTAGAAAAATGCATATTTTTCGAGATATAGCCACTCGAAAATTCCTAAAAGTAGGGGAGGGGAAATGTAAAAGTTGAAAAAAAAACCTGGAAAAATGCAGATATATCATCGAAATACAAGATTTTTTTTTATTTGTATCTTTTCTGCAAAGTGCGTTTTTACCTAGTTTTTCCGGAAAAACCTGAAAAACTTTATTTGAAATTGTAGCGCTTTAAAAATACTTAATTTACAAATTTGAAAAAATTCAGACGTATGCATTGAGGCCTTCTAAACATTTTTTGCCTCTTGGAATTTTTTTGTAATTTGCTAATTTTCCGAGTTACGGGCAGTTTTTCACGATAGATAATGTACTACATTTTTTGCAAAAAATACATGAAAATTCGAAAAATGAGCATGATTTATACATATTATTATAAGAAGATATGAAACCTATATAGTTATACCATATTTGTAAAGGTTTTTCAATGCGATCATTTCCTATTCTAATCTTTTGTCAACTTATTAACGTCATTACAAACACATTGCACAAGGTTTCATCAAAATCCATTCATTAGTACTCACAATAGTTGACTGGATTATAAACTTGGTTTGTCTTGTGACTAAGGACAAACCTTGTACAGTTTATACAAAAATAGCTGTTTTCTTTATTCGTGCTGAACAAAGTGAATGCAATTAGTACCTAAGCAATCAATAGAGATCAAGAATTTTGATTTAATTGTCTGTTTAGTGATTGTAATCACTTCGTTCAGCACGAAAAAAAAAATACTTACCAAATTGGCAACAAATTTTAAAAAATCAGAATTTTCGTGGAAAAAAGAATAACATTACGTAACACTTGATGCACCCCCCCCCCCCCCCTCCCCCCTATGTCACAAGTTGTCACGCTTTTAAGTACTCCCCCTCCCCCTAAGAGCGTTACGTAATTTTTAACGGCCCCTTATCGAGAACGTTTTGAAGCATGCAAACCGTCTCTATGGTTTTATTAAAAGAAAATGTAGGGATTTCATTGATATTACATTTGTTATATGATATTTATTTCACTGGTTAAATCAATATTTAATTATTTTGTGTTATTTGGGACATTATCAATCTGACATTGACATACACGAAAAACGACAAAAGAGAACAATAAATTTCATTTTATGGAAGTTGCATATTGATAAAACCAACTATTCGTATGAAGAAAGACTTCAATTACTAGTAGACCAGGAGCCCGCTGACCACTAATTGTGTGTCATAGATTTACTCCCAAAATGTGTGAATTGTTGTTAATTGGGGTAGTAGAGCACAAAAATGTACAGGGGCGTACGGCAGACCCCCAAATGTGTAAGAAATATGACTTGTAAAAGTAAAAAAAAACCACAAATATGTCATAGGTTTACGCATAGGGGTTGGAGGAATTTCTTAATTTACCAAGAATCATGAATCTAGACTCCCGCTCATTTTGGTTGGTACAAGGAGGCGCTACGCTCGCCCAAATTTGAAAAAAAAGTTAATGAATAGCAATCAGGAACTTGGTAAGTATGAACCTCCTCGCCATCTTGTAATAGTGGTGCGAACGTCTTGCCTTTCACGATAATTGACTGCGTATCGGCTCTTCCTACCGCATGTACTAGTTACCCTTGTAATTCGATAAATATCATAAATTTACGACTGACACTCAGATACTTGATAAGTATGAACCTCCTGAGTGCGAAAAAACATTCATCTTTGAAAAGTGCTGCGAACGTCTTGCCGTGTCGTTTCTTTCTACCGCATGCAATTGTAATTCGGTGAGTATCACAAATTTACGACTGACAATCATAAACTTGGTAAGTATGAACCTCCTGAGTGTGAAAATATATTTGCCATCTTTGTAAAGTGGTGCGCGGGTTTTGCTTTTCACGATAATTGACGGCGTATTGGCTCTACCTACCGCATGTTAATAGTTACCCTTGTAATTCGACGAGTATCATCAATTTACGACTGGCAATCAGACAGTTGGTAAGTATGAACCTCCTGATTTCGAAAATATGTGCGCCATCTTTGACAAGTGGTACAAGGGCCAGTTACGTCTAAGCGCCTGGTTCCACTATAATTATTTATTTTCATTTTAATAAAGTTTGTTTTTTCTGATTAGTATCTCTTCAGGTTTTAATTATTCTCTCTTTAAATACCTTCTCGTACATGTGATATACACACACGTACGTGCGCACACATGCACACACACATATATACATATAACTCGGAACGCAGTTTTTTCTCTCAAGGTAGTAAACTTTAATACACCATGAATTGCCATGAATGGCAAGACCTTCGCACAATTTTTCATAGATGGCGAATGCATTTTCACTCAGGAGGTTGATACTTACCTAGTATCTGATTGCCAGTCGTAAATTAATGATATTCATCAAATTACACGAGTAACTATTACATGCGGTAGGAAGCTCCGATACGCCGTCAGTTATCGTGAAAGGCAAAGACTCTTGCACCACTTGTCAAAGATGGCGGACGTATTTTCGCAATCAGGAGGTTCATACTTACCAAGTATCTGATTGCTAGTCGTAAATTTATGATACTCATGGAATTACAAGGGTAAATAGTACATGCGGTAGGAAGGCAGATAAGCCGTCAATTATCGTGAAAGGCAAGACCTTCGCACCACTTTTCAAAGATGGCGAATGTATTTTCGCACTCAGGAGGTTCATACTTACCAAATTTATGATTGTCAGACGTAAATTTATGATATTTATCCTGTTACAAGGGTAACTAGTGCATGCGGTAGGAACTTACCAAGTTCCTGATTGCCATTCATATACTTTTTTTTTACCTGATTTTTTTTTCATATTTGGGCGAGCGTAGCGCCTCCTTGTACCACCCAAAATGAATGGGAGTCTGAATTCATGATTTTTGTGTCTAAATTAAGAAATGACTCCAACCCCCATGCGTAAACTACGACGGCGTATATAGACCAGAGTAAAAAACAATAATTCCTTCAATTGCCAGATTAAATCTGTTAATTGCCACATTTAACCTGTCAATTGCCAGATTTAATCTGTCAATTGTCACATTTAATCTGTCAATTGCCACATTTAATCTATCAATTGCCAGATTTAATCAAACTGGCTACATTTTTAATATACCGTAGATTTCGACTTTCTGATCAAAAGCTCTCATGGACCCAACTTGATCCTACGCCTAGTTTCCGAGATAAGCCCGAAAAATTTACAAGCAGTCAAGTTAAGAAATTTCAACAAGTGTCAAACATCATTTACATCGTACACTTATCGAGTACTTATATTTATTTATATTTAGCTATCGTAATTAGATAAGTAATGCTTATATATTTTAGTCACTATTATATTGATAATTCTATACATTTGTATATTGCAAAATTTTTGATAATAAATAAATATGTTACGATTTAAGATATTTTGTATTCTTTCTTATATAAAATATCTGGAGTGAATTATTGAAATAAATTTCAAAATTTTGATACAATCAGTTAAATTCAGCAAATTTTCTAAATTAAGTATGTATATATGTATTTAAAAATATATATATATATATATTTAAAATTTATTTTCAAACCTCGAAAAGGCCACATAAGGCCCACAAGTTGTGTACATTTACATTAAGTGCATAAATATTCATATTACAAACTATACTAATTAATCATAAGTATTAAATTACTAAAATACATATAAAATATATGATATAACAAAATAAAAAACCGCTGCCCAAGGAATCACTACTTCCACATCCAGATTTTTTATCTAAGTCACTCACAACGAAAAAATTTCGTATGTGGAAATAATTGTTTATGGAACTTTAATAATATAATATTTGAAATCCTCTACCCCAAAAACCCATAAAACGATACCCCACATCGGTAGCGGGGTGGAGGTGGTGATGGGGGTTGGTAGTGGGGGTGGATGAAGTAAAAAAACACTTTGAGGTTTCTGGTTCTTGTCACAAAATCACAAATTTTTTTCATCCCCTTTAATAATGGGGTGGGGGTGGTAATGGGGGTGGCTAATGCCAAAATTTTTTTTGAGACCTTAGCTTCTCTTGTATATACTAAATACCAATTTTATGAATTCTTACCTGCTTGATTTACCTATTTTCCCCAAATTTACCCCAATTTACCCCCCAACCCTTCGACGAAACAAGATAAAAATATAATGTAGTTCTATATCTCGTTAAAGTACATATGTGTACCAAATTTCAAGTCAATATCTCAAACGGTTCCAGAGTAAACGTGCGCACAAAAAAAGTTACAGACAGACCGACAGACCGACAGACAGAATTTTTTTTTGCTCAAACTTAAAATCTCGACGTTTCGTGACATTCTAACCCCATTTGAACAATAAAAAATTTAAAAAATTTTTTTGTCGTTACTATACTTCCACTGGATGTGGAAGTAAAATAAAAGGCTCCATTGCACTCTTTTATCAGTTTTTTCTTTTTTATACAGATGAATTTTAACTACTTAGTACATATATTATTTGCCATCTATTTGAAAATATCGCAATTAGGAGTTCTTTTTATTTGCAAAGGGCATAGCCGGGTAAGCATGGTGTGACTGCCCCCAAGCGTCTGGCGCTTATATTTGTGCAGTAGGAAGCAATCTTGGAAAGTAGCAATTTCACAAAATATTAGCCCGAAAAAGGGACCGGTTTGGGGTAAGTAAGGGAGGGTTGATTTTAGCAAAACTATTTTTTTTCTAAGAAACGGCGCATTCAATCGTTTTGTAAAAAATATATGTTAAAGACCTACTGAGAAAGTACTAAATAAAAAATCATGCTCAAATTCCGAAAACAGATACAGTAAAAAAAACATATATATTATTTTCAATTTTTTTTTAGGGTAACTAATCCCTGGGGTACCAGCCTGAATTTTTTTCTGTAGCATGTCTGGGGACTCACTTATGTTATGTTTTTTTCCCAGTCTTGTGCGAAGATTACGCCATACTTAAAAAAAATGCCGAAGTGTGCAGTGTCGTATGCATATTTTGTCAACAATTAACCCCTTGCACGTAAAGAAGGCCAAAATGCAAAGTAAATATGGATACCTGAGTAGTGTATACATACTAGTGATTAGTGATTATGGAAATGGTGAACGTTGTAAGAGAAACCAATATAACGCTGCAACGCTGACAGTTAATTAGGTGATCAATAGAGTTTAACTCTCTTGCGCCGCAAAAATCAGTTTATGGCCGGAATGTTAAATATCATTAAAGTCAGCGGTACTATCGATATTACCGTCGGCGGGGATAAGAGCTTGGTCTTAACAGTCATGTGTTGTTAATAATTTGCAGCACTAAATCGTAGCATTACTAACCTGTGATGGATATGGATGTTAATCTTCCTCACTGTCATCTGCAATCACTGCACTCATGCTATCCTTCTGAAACAATAGAGAAAGAACTTCCGCCGGTTTAGGTATACTTGATAGATATCGTCCTTGCGAAAGATAATGCACGACAGCAGCTACATGGGAACAACATCCAACAGTTCGATTCCCACTGGCACATTCAAAGAAATTGCAAAACTGCCTTTTATAGATATTTCCAGCAAAGATGTACTGGACTTCCCAGAAATTACGGATTTAAAACTGTTTTTTACCGGATTGTATCAATATAAACAAACGATTTCGTACCTCGAAGTCATAAATGAAGACGGAACACTTAATCTTTAGTTCGCTAAGGACCAGTCCAATGTACTCAAAATACAAGTTTGTTCACGTCACATCAAAACGAAGGTTTACCGATGTTTCCTCGACTATATTCCCCACAGTGTCGGCGTTAGAAGACATTTCTGTGAATGTGCCAATGGGTATCAAACTGTTGGATGTTGTTCCCATGTAGCTGCTGTCGTGTATTACCTTTCGTACGGATGATATCTAGCAAGCATACCTAAACCGGCAGAAGTTCTCTCCCTATTGTTCCAGAAGGATAGCATGAGTACAGTGATTGCAGATGACAGTGAGGAAGATTAACATCTATATCCTTCTCAGGTTAGTAATGCTACGATTTAGTGCTGCAAATTGTTAACAACCAAGCTCTTATCCCCGCCGACGGTAATATGTGAATAATGACAGTCTTTGACAAGGTACTCCATAGTACCGCTGACTTTAGGTTTTACCCTTAATGATATTTAACATCACGGCTATAAACTGATTTTTGCGGCGCAAGAGTCAACTCTATTGAGCACCTAATTAACTGTCAGCGTTGCAGCTTTATGTTGGTTTCTCTTACAACGTTCACCATCTCCATAATCACTAGTCACTAATATGTATACACTACTCAGATATCCATATTTACTTTGCAGTTTGGCCTTTTTTACTTGCAAGGAGTTAATTGTCCACAAAATATGCATACGGCACTGCACACTTCGGCATTTTTTTTAAGTATGGCGTAATCTTCGGACAAGACTGGGAAAAAAATATAATATAAGTGAGTCCATAGACATGCTACAGAAAAAAATTCAGGCTGGTACCCCAGGGATAAGTTACCCTAAAAAAAATTTGAAAATAATATATATGTTTTTTTTACTGTATCTGTTTTCGGAATTTGAGCATGATTTTTTATTTAGTACTTTCTCAGTAGGTCTTTAACATATATTTCTTACAAAACGATTGAATGCGCCGTTTCTTAGAAAAAAAATAGTTTTGCTAAAATCAACCCTCCCTTACTCACCCCAAACCGGTCCCTTTTTCGGGCTAATATTTTGTGAAATTGCTACTTTCCAAGATTGCTTCCTACTGCACAAATATAAGCGCCAGACGCTTGGGGGCAGTCACACCATGCTTACCCGGGTATGCCCTTTAAATTGTTGATTAGCTTAAACGCTTTCCACGTGATTATATTTTGCCCAAATCTCTGTGACGACTAGGTATGCAAAGATTGTTTGCTGCTTGTGTTGTGTGTATGATAGTCCGAGTTAATTTGAATTAGGCTAATTTTAAGGCTGTGTCACTGCAATGAATTTATAAAATAATTCATTTGTGAATTATTATATTATATTATTATATTATTTAGTTGCATACAGCAAAACTTCTAAAAAAACTACAAAAATAATTTCCTTCAAAGTATAGAAAGTGGTCAAATTTAAAAAAATTAGCTTAAAAGTCAAGTTATCATTGTGTGCCTGACGCATAAACAGGTTTGGTTTTTTTGTCACATACTGCAAGAAAGCGTAAATATCAAATGTTAACAAAAATTTCCTCAACTTCCATCATAATTTAATATCACATCTATCATTTATATTTGGTACACTGTGTAATGTTCACTAATTTTGGACACCGTATACATACAACCAACTGCGTCATAATGACGATTTTTACGTAACGGCTTTTGACTGGCTAGTCTCCATTAAGCACTCCTTCTTAATTTACCCCTCCTTGGTATGTACCGGTAGATAAAATTCGAAGCTGATTGACTATGTTCTATGTTTTTCAAAATAGCCAATCATATAATGTTATTGCTTACCGGTGCGCTCCACCGGTGAATTTAGTGGCAATGACAGATTTAATCTGGCAATTGACAGATTAAATGTGGCAATTGACAGATTAAATCTGGCAATTGACAGACTAAATGTGGCAACTGACAGATTTAATCTGTTATTAGTTTTACTCTGAGAATTATTGGTTTTTACTCTGGTCTAGATACGCCGTCGTAGCAAACCTATGAGTTATTTGTGGATTTTTTACTTTTACAAGTCATATTTCTTACATATTTATGGGCCTACCGTAAGTCCCTGTACCAAATAAAGGGCTGGCATGGACATTTCCGTGCTCTACTACGCTTAACAACAATTCGCATATTTTGGTAGTAAATCTATGACACACAATTTGTGGTCGGCGGACTCCTGGTCTATAGGTATTAGGTCTCTTAAAGACATCTTGAAACTATACAAAAATGTGGCTTTAATGTAATCAATAATGAAATATATTCTACGGAAATTCTGCAGTTATTCAATTTTAGAGTCCCTAGATTAAATACAAGAAATAATTACACAGCCCCACAAAAAAAAATAAAAGTTCAAAGCAGCGAACCAGACCCATGTATCCCCATGTATTTTCGGTCTCTGAATCCGAATCCGGGGTCAAATAAAATCGTATACCCCCAAAATCATTAGCTAGAGCCAAAAAACACCCCTGAAATGGGATAAAAAGAAGATTTAGCTACCAGAATAGTTGTTACTTCTTAATCAATCGAATTATATAAATTAAGGTTAAACAGCAGCGTACATACAATAGATATGAAACAGACCCCCAGTGAGGGGCAAAAACTAACCCCCATATATAAAAAAATCGATCCAAAACAGCAGTGACTGCTGAAAAAGCTCTAAATGTCTAAGTTTTGTTAAAGTGATAAGAAAATGCATCAGATCCGACGTAATCTTAATAAGCTGCCCCTATAGGGTTGAGAACAACCCCCTTTAAGTTCAAAGGATACGAGAAAAACAAGAAAAACGTAAAATCCAACAGGATTTCTATTTTCATGGATGCTATGATTGGATGAAATTGCATAGTACTCTAAAATAGAACCAGAAACTTACGTACCATCAATATCCTACACTGTCAACCCTCAGAGGGTGTGAAAACTACCCCCTATGTAAGATTTAACTATAAAAAGTTACAGTGACTTCTATAAAAATTCGAAACACCTGCGTTCTGTGGAAGGGAGAAGAAACTAGACTATGTTCGACGATGTGCTTGAAAACCACTCCAACGTGATTGCGAGATACTACCCCTATATCTGTAGGATGCTGGAAAAACCGGATTTACATTTTTATGGATGCTATGATTGGCAAAAATCGCGTTGCACACTTAGAGTTTGAAACTCATGTCCTATAAATGTTATTAAGTAACACCCCCCAGAAAGGATGTAAACTTCCGTAATTCAAGATGTAACGAAAAGGCTATACTGTTGCTTATTCGTTTCATTTCTATAGTTTTTTTCATAGGTGTAGCGTCTCTCAACCCCATGGTGGTGGCTTTCAAGTACAGCGTCGAACATAGTCTAGTTTCTTCTCTCTTCCACACAACGCAGGTGTTTCGAATTTTTATAGAAGTCACTGTAACTTTTTATAATCAAACCTTATATAGGGGGTAGTTTTCACACCTTTTGAGGGTTGACATTGTAGACTGTTGAAGGTACGTAAGTTTCTAATTCTATTTTAGAGTACTACGCAATCATAGCATCCATGAAAATAGAAATCCTGTTGCGTTTACGTTTTTTCTTGTTTTTCTCGTGTCCTTTAAACTTGGAGGCGGTTGTTCTCAACTCTATAGAGGCAGTTTATGAAGATTACGTCGGACATGATGCATTTTCTTATCACTTTAACAAAACTTGGGAGACATTTTGAGCTTTTTCAGCAGTCATTGCTGTTTTGGATCAATTTTTTTTATATATGGGGGCTAGTTTTCGAACCTCTCTGGGGTGTGTTTCATATCTATTGTAAGTACGCTGTTGTTTAACCTTGATTTGTATAATTCGATTGATTAAGTTATAACAACTATTCTCCCAGCTTAATAGTCTTTTTACCTCATTTCAGGGGTGTTTTTTCGCTCTAGATAATGATTTTGGGGGTGTATGATTTTTTTTTGACCCCAGATTCAGATTCAGCGACCGAAAATACATAGGAATACATGGGTCTGGTTCGCTGCTTTGAACTTTTTTTTTTGTGGGGCTGTGTTATTTGTCTATGTCGATAATTTCAATTCAAATTGCATAGTAATCGCTGGCCTGTTGCAAAAGTCACATGAGCTGTTAACAATTTACCTTCAAATACAGATGTCAACCTTTATTCATATAACTACGAATTTTTTAAATTAGTCCTCTTTTAGTAATAATCTAGTTTAGTGTGTTTGTTCTTTTTTGTCTTTAATTTATGTTTTTTATTAGCTACAATATCTAATACTTTATCTACTCTCATATGTATGGTAATTTGTGTGTTGCAAACTAATATCATTTGGGATTATACTCAGCAGATATTCTGAAATAAATATATAATTCCTTATGAGTTATTTTATCACCAATTAAATTTGAAAATATCAACCCAAGAGCAAATTATCCAACATATCACGGTAACATATTGGGGAAAATCCGAACCAGATGTGTGTTCGTTCCCGAAAAACCTACTATTCCCATACTGAGGCTGGCAAGAGCAGTAAAAAATAGGGCCAAACAATGGAATGGTACAAAAGGGTCTGGTAATGAGTGTAGAGAACTTACCCCTGGCAGCGTGTGTTTCTCATGCAGAGCGTTCTGGGCGTTGAGGGCGCTCTCCGGGTTGAAGTACGTCAAGAATGCGCAACCTGTAATCACAACAGACCTCTCACGTGCCTGCTAATAACACACAGTTATGCTGTGCTCAGTTATATGACGATGAAAGAATTAAAATTAATTTAAACCTTGCCAAGGTAATAATTTTATTTAATTGTGTACGTTCCCGTGATGTTTTTATTCTTTGTTGCAAGAACGGAGCCACTTTAGATGTGGCATTGAAAGCCGCATGCGAAAAATGTTCCCGAGCTGAAACGTTTTAATTATTGTCTGGCTGAACTTAACAAGCTATATTATATTCTGGTCCTGAAACCAGACTTTTTTCGCTGCAAACGGATGGGAAATATTTGGCAAAATTAATATCATATCTTTTACATAATTCGTGAATATTATACTTTATTGTACACATTCTTTTATTACATTGCATATTTAATTTAATTTAATTTAAACAAGGTGGTCAACAACAGCGTTTTATTATTAATTACGCTTTTTGCAAATCCAAAAATTAAGAGTACATTTCACTAGACCGATACATTTCGAAAACCATAAATATCGCAGAAAAGAATCTCTCTTAATCGTCGAATTCAAAACAGCTTTTAAAATGTCCTTCTGTCTGTCTGTCTGTCTGTCCATCCGTTCGTCACGTTTCTTCAGAATGGATCGATTGTTTTGAAATTTTGAATGAAAGTTAGTGTTATTTAGAGTAAAAACCTCATTGTTCTTGAAAAAATATATCAGTGAATATAAAAATTAATAAACATGTCAATTTTTAAGAACAAAATGCTCATGAAGAGTAACATTTATGGAATTGAACGAACACAGAAATACTGCGGAGTATACTGACTAACGTTTCGGGAGTTTAAATGAATTATTATTATTACAATTATATACCTAACAAGATTAGAGAATATTATTTAGGTATTATGCAAATCACAACTTACACACTTTTTATTTATTATGAAAATACCTACTTTCTGTATATTGTTGCCCTAATCTGGTAGGCATTTTCATAATAAATAAAAAGTGTGTAAGTTGTGATTTGCATAATACCTAAATAATATTCTCTAATCATGATAAAAGCAAATAAATAAAAAATAATTAATTGTAAAAATATACCTAACAAATTTACTAATTTTAAAAAACTATAAATATACCATAGAATGTTCAATAACTATAAATTATCGGAATTTGGGTTTAATTCCAGTGGCGCATAAAGGTAAGTATATAAAATTTTACATCAAAAACTTAAATTTTGTTCTTTCTTACAAATTTAAATGTAATACGAACCTATCTTACGAGTTTCTCATTTATTTTGGCATAACAAAATACATGTATACATATGAACAACTAAAAATGTATGCATATTTTAATAAATCCTTGTAACGACGCTGAAATTAAACCTAAAATTCCAATTATTGATAATTATATTCAGTAAATCAGTAAATTCAGTAAGCCAATAAGCCGATGAAGAAGATAATACATTTACTTCATTTTCATGGAAAAAGAGCGTACTGACCATTGTTATACATGGGCGATATGCCCTTCTTCCATGAAGCCCTCGTATAGGAAAGTGAGATATCCATAAGAGGTACTTGTGCTACCCCTAGTAGCACAAAATATTGGACCAACAATATGAATATTGTTCCTACATGGATTATACGTTGGCCCAGTAGTTGTACTACTATGGCAATGTTTATTTTATATAATGTTTTGAATATGCATGAATGAATGAATGTGGTTTATTTACAAAATTCGTTAGATATATGTTACATAATTAGTTACACAAAAGTTTTGACAATGATTATAATGAAATAATAATAGTTGTGTATATAAACCCAGAGGTGCTTCACTAATAGCTAGGAGCTGGTGGCAGAAATTTTTGTGTGACTGAAGTTGAAAAGTGTAAAGACGTCATAATAAAAAACCGGAAAAACCATTTCAATCATTACGGCGTTGCTGATTTTTTAATGAACAGGTCATTAAAATGCAATAATAAAAACGCTCCTATATGATTTTATTGTGTCAGCCACTTTTTTTAAACGTTGCTAGCGTTGCTTGGCAATATGATATTGATATAAATGCTGAAATCTACGTGTCTGCGTTTTTTTTGCAATTTAATTTTTTTTATTAATTTATGATATACTAAAAATTAAGTGATTTTATTGTCGGTGTAACTTATATTAAAAGTTTCGCAAAGTGATAAGAAACAACAAAACAAACTTCAGTCACCTGTGTACCGCTGCATTTAAAGGGGGTGAATTTTCAAAAATGGAGTAAAGAAAACGCTTTTATATTATTTTATTGTGTCAGCCACTTTGCAAGAAGCTTTCTTTGTTTGTAAAGAACATAAAAAAATACTGGCCGAAATCTGCTATGCTGATTTTTCATTGGCCGACGTTTCTTTAATAAATACACAGACCGACAAAAAAGAAGGGGGGGGGGGGGGGGGGGGCTGTTTTTTTTATCAGAACCATCTTATCCCATATTTTTTGACATACTGAAACCGATTCTGATATATAAAAAAAGATCTACTGCATCAGTTTTTGTCTACCACCCTTTTTATCCCCAAAGGTCTTGTTCTAAGGTTCTGATTTAACTTTTCATACATTTTTTTTTATATATATACTGTTATGTGTTGCAACCCCCAGAATATAGGCAACACAGAATTCAATTAGTTCGGATGTTGTCTGAATGTAGAGATTTGCACCTACTAGAGAAAGAACCTACTAGAAGCTCTAGAGTGATGACATCTATTCTAGAACTATTTAGAGAATGGTGACGTCATCACAGAAAATTCGGGATCAGTCATCTTTAGGTATATAAGGCATGGATTAAACCAAAGTGGACAGTTAAGTTCTTGATAGCAAGTCAGTAAGATCAGAAGAGTAAAGTAAAGTGATCAAGTGCCTAAAATAGTGCATTATCATAGATAGTAATGGGTGTTTTTGTTAGAGGAATAGAACTTTAAAATGAAATAAAACATAAAAATTTTGCTAACGCCCATAGTATTGAATTTATTGGAAATATAATTTTATGCCATTAGTGCTTAAATAAGATTTAGGGCACGTGGGTGCCGCAGCTGGCTCGAATGTAGCACAATCTGGAAGTCCAATTTTCGATCACTTTTTCGAGCAGCTGGGGCCGTATGTCGGCAATAACTCGTCTAATGTTGGCTTCCAAATGGTTTAATGTCTCTAGTTTATCGGCGTAGACTAGCGACTTCACATATCCCCACATAAAATAATCCAATTTGTGATATCACATGACCGTGGAGGCCAATTCACAGGTCCACGACGCAAAATTTTTTGGTGAAAATGAGGATCAAGAACAATATTGTTTTCGGCCCATTCACCGAACGTCCGACGCAAATGATGGTCACGCGGCTTTACTTTGTGCACGAGCTGAATCTTGTAAGCTCGTAACCCAAGATCTTTCCTCAAAATCTTCCATAAGGTGGATGGACACAGCTCCAATTGCAGTGCACGACAGCGAATCGACTCATTCGGATCCTCCTCAACACTACGCTCCACAGCAGCAACAACTTCTTGGGTGCGCATTGTACGACGTCTCTGCGGATGTACATTATCAATCAGAGTATGCGTGGTGCGAAAACGATTCATGGTTGTTCGAATGAGTTGCTCGGATGGACGATTATGTCGACCGTAAAGTGAACGTACCGCACGGTCAGTTTCGCGAACTGAACCATGATTTTCGAACTAAATTTGCACAATTTGCAAGCGTTGTTCTGCCGTAAGTCTATTCATGGTAAAATGGCAAAACATACTGAGCACGAATCAGCTGTCAGTTGTTAAATTAACTGTCTTTAGAAAGAGTGTCGCCAATTCAAAAATCAAACTTCTAAAAAAAATACACCCTATATTTAGTAGTAGATTAGTGAAGTAATTAATTGTAGTAATCAGTATTATAATAGTAAGTTAATAAATTAGTGTTAGTGTTACCCTGGTGTTATAATTCCCGAACCCACGATACATGATGTTTAAGAGTAGACAATACCAATCCAACAGTTTCACCTGTAAAGAAGTGGCGTAAGGGGAAATACGGATGATGGGCGTGGCCTTTCAGACTATCTCGACAAATTTGTAGTGTTTGTCGACCATAAAACGAATTATTAGCCAAGCAACTGCATAATACACTGCTCGCCATGATATGAGATGTTACCTAGGTATTTATATTTATATTTTCGTAATAATTCATGATTGCTTTGTTTTAACAAATCTAACTGTTTATAAATATTTGTATATTACGAACGATATATTTAAATAATATGTAACTAATTGTGAAGCATTTGATAAAAAAGAAAAATTAGCTTAAAATAGAAACTGTAAAATAAAAAATAAAACAAACTTACTTTTTAATGCAGTAAAAAGTCGAAAATTAAAAAAAATATGTATTTTGCAGTGTGAGGGAAATATGCGTTTTTTTTCTCCGGTTTTTTATAAATATTTAAAAAATCATGAACGGTATAATCTTTAAAATAGTTTCAGGTACTTTCCATTGTTCTAAGAAATACAACCTTATACAGTTTTTATCATAAATTTTGTATATAGTTAAATGCCATACTCTAATAATGAAATAAGGAACTATTTTCATTGACACACTACGATATTCAAGTACAACAGAAATTTGTAATAAAAAATATATATGGTTGTATTCTTTAGAGTAATAGCAATTATTTAAAACAGTTTTAAAGATTATACTATGTTCAATATTTTAATTATTTATAATAAACCGAAAATAAACGCATTTCCCTCTCACTCTGTAAAATTCTATCCTTAAAGTTAAATAAGTACTTCCACATCCAGTGTAAGTATAGTAACGAAAAGAAAAAAAAAATGAAAATTTTTATTGTTCAAATAGGCTTGGAATGTCATGAAACGTCGAGATTTTAAGTTTGAGTCAAAAAAATGTTCGGTCTGTCTGACGGTCTGTCTGTAACCTTTTTTCTGTACTCACGATTACTCTGAAACCGTTTAAGATATTGACTTGAAATTTAGTACACGTATGTATTTTAACGTGATCTGGAACTATATTATATTTTCATCTTATTCCGTTGAGGTAAATGGGATATAAATAGATAAATCAAGCAGATAAGAGTCATTGAAATTGGTATTTAGTATATAGAAAAGAAGCTATAAGGTCTAAAAAAAATTTTGGCATTAGCCACCCCCATTACCACCCCCACCCTATTATTAAAAGGGAGTGAAAAAAAATATGATTTACAAGAACCAAAAACCTCAAAATATTTTTTTACTTCATCCACACCTACTACCACCCCTCTATCACCACTCCCACCCTACTACCGATGCGGGACATCGTTTTATAGGTATTTGGGGTAGACAATTTCAAATATTATATTATTAAAGTTCTATAAGCAATTATTTCCACACACAAATATTTTTCGTTATGACAGTCTTGGATAGGGGAAGGAAAATTATTCAACCCTCTATAACTTTTTTCCCTGTCGTGCGATTTTGAAAAACCAAAGTGGAATTTATTCGCTATTACCTTTAGTATTTGACTGATTAATTTTTTAATTTTTTTTTTGAAATAAACAAACTTGTGGGAGGGGAAAAACTTTTTTCAAATGCGTTTTTGAGTACGAATGAAAGGGTTCAGAGGAGAATTTTTTTTTTATAGATAAGTGAGGAGTTTTCAAATTTTTATTTAAAACAAAAAATATCGCAAGCAATAGGATAGCATAGCATAATCCGTTTGCGGGAATAAGGGTTAAAGAAAAAGGATAGGGACTTCGGACTTTGAAATGCGGCAATATAAATCTTTTTTTCCATATTAATATTTTATCAATCTACCCATTATCAAATACTAAACTGTCGAAGCGGCAGTTTATAAATAAGTTGCGCTATTACTATAGCGTACACATTGCACAAACCCTAGATTCGGACGAGTACTTTAACAACTAAGTTGGCATTATAACTTTAAAAATGCTTAAAACAAACAATTTGTTTTTTAACAAAATCGATAGGCAAATAAAAAGTTATTAATCCTTTAAAATCTAAAAAATTGTTTTCCAATTTGTTTAGATCTGTAATTGAATAGAACTTTTGTTAAATGCTATTTCTTATATTTATATATGTATTTAACTAATATATATTTCATAACAATATGATATTAAAACGTAGACATGAATTTGAACTAGTAGCATTATATTAGCAATATTATCGATTTCGGAAACAGGATATGGTCGTGTAATAAAAAATTTGAGCTTGAAATCCAAAGACAGCAAGTTTGAAAAACGGCAGGTTATTATAGATTGCTCCTTTTTACTTTTTTTTTATAATGGCAAGTGCTTTATCAAATAAGGCGTCAATATGAGATGTAAAATGTTCAAAAATTTACATTTCCACAAAAACTGAGAAGAGTATTCTAAAGGAATCTGCAACAATTATAAAAGTTGTTGCTACACTTATTCAAATTTGACCCCTACATATTAACGCATTTTGTTAACAAATATATAGTGATAACACGATAAGAGTTTGAGAGTAATCCATTGTGCCGTGCCGTTATATAGTTATTTATAAGTTTAATATTTAATAAAGGGTAGATTAATTCCATTAAGATGGAAAAAAGAATATCAAGTTCCAAGATCCCTATCTCTTTATTCCCACAAACGCATTGTGTCCCTTCCCTCCCCTCCTATTGCTTGAATTGCGATATATTTTTTAAAATCCTCACATATAAAAAAAATTGTCTTCTGAACCCTTTCCTTCGTACTCGAAAACGAATTTGAAAAAAAATGCAAAAGATTTTTCCCCTCTCACAAGTTTGTTTTAATTAAAAAAAATTAATCACTCAAATACTAGAGGTAATAACGAACAAACTCCATTTTGGCTTTTCAAAATCGCACGACGGGGAAAAAGTTACAGGTAGTAGTTATAGGTCTAATGATTTTCTTTTTCATACCTCCTCCCTGCACACAATTGGCCCACCACCCCCATCCTCCGGCTCCATCAATTCTTATCGTTTTCACCTACCTCAAACAAATCTCATCTCCCTAACTTCTTTTTTGCGAAAAAATTTAAAAGAAATTACTTTATTGTATATTAGTGTTATGGCAAAGAAACGCGTAAATATTAAAAAAAAAAAAATTCACAAACCGTCTGATTTGAAAAAAACCTTTGCTAAAAATCACTATTTCCACATCCAGATTTCCTATGCAAGTCTCTTACAACGAAAATACTATATTTGCACTCCACCCGTTCAAGCATTTTCTTCGAGGAAACCTACTAGGCATCCATACTACTCGAAGGAATCCACTGTGCATGCAATTTACTCGAGAAAAGCCACTGCTCATCCATTTGACTCGAGGAAACTCACTACGCATTCATACAACTTGGGGTAACCTACTGCGCATCTATAGTACGCGAGAAAAGCCACTGCACATTCATACTACTTGAAGTAACCTACTGCGCATCCATAGTACTCGAAAAAGCTACTGCGCATCCATACTACTCGGGGTAATCTACTGCGCATCAATAGTATTCGAGGAAAGCCACTGCGCATCCATAATACTCGGGGAAACCTACTGCGCATCTATACTACTCGAGGTAACCCACTTAGTATAGAAGATCTATAAACACCGTACAGGTTACATGGTATTCTAATTTTAAATCGTAGAAGCTAGACACACACGCGATGACACGTCTCTGACGCTATCCTCCTCATGTATCCTTGAAACATTGGTGTCAATTTAGCAACCTGCTAAAATAATCTGTTGTTGGTTTGTTCATAGGACTCGATTACAATGCAACCTGTAGGGTGTTTATAGATCTTAAAATTCCACACCTAGATTTTCTATCCAAGTCTCTCACAGCGAAAAAAATGTTGATACTATATTTGCACTTCACTATGTGAAAATTATTATTTATGGAACTTTAATAACATAATGTTTGAAATCGTCTACCCCAAAAAACTATAAAACGATATGCCATATCGGTAGTGGAGGTGGGGGTGGATGAAGTAAAAAAAAAATTGAGGCCTTAGGTTCTTGTATACACGCTAAATTACAATTTTATTTCTTTCACCTCCTTTAGTTATGGGGGGTGGTAATACCAAAAATTTTATGAGACCTTAACTTCGTTTTTATATACCAAATGCCAATTTTACGGGGTCTCACTGCTTGATTTACATATTTACCTCTATTTACTCCAATTTAGCCCTCAAACCCTTCAACGAAATAAGATCAAAATATAATCTAGTTCCAGATTTCGTTAAAATACAGACGTGTACCAAATTTTAAGTCATTACGAGCTTCCGCGAGATCTTCAAATTTTAATTTAACTTTTTTTTCGTCGAGGAAAAACATGTTTTTGTGAATTTTAAATGCGAATTCATCCCCCACCCTGTGCGATTAAATTGAACTAACTTGATAACATGATAAATGAGAATCCGTGTAACCGAATTGTCAAAAAAAAAAAAATTAAAAAAAGTTGGTTTCATTTCAAAATCAGATCCGCTCCGCTATAATATTCTCTAAACCGCTGCATTTTTAAACATAAAGCGTCCCTTGAAAATGTTGGCCAGTATATGCTGGCTGAATCGCAAACGGTAAGGAAGTAGGCGTGGCTAGAGAGTTATTTATATATTTCGTTTTATCACCTTTATTACTAAATGCATTGCATAAAAAATACAGAAAACATATTTTATGATGTAGAAAAATATTGTGCTTGTCGTTATGAAGTTAGATATTTGATATATTTACTGTTGTGGTCTAAATTAAATAAACACTTGTAATCCATTCCGAGTCTGAATTGTCAATGTGTCGCCATCTATGAAACTATGAATGAACTTTTACACGTGTTTCGTTTTCCCAGATTTTTAAGCAAATGTGTGGTTTATTTAAAACAAAAAAAATCTTATTTTGTGCATCGCATACTTCTAAATGTTTATTCCTTTTTAAATTTTTTGTTTGTGGGACAGGGAGCTTTGAAAAAAATTACAAAGTTTCCCATGTAAAAGCATAGGCATTGCACACTCTTAAGAAAAGTGTGTAAACACGTAACAATACATTTTTATTGTAAGTCTAATACGTAAGGACATACAGCGTTGGGAAAATGATGTTTAACGATTTTTTTTTCAACAAATTGTTCGTAAATTTTCTATAAACAAATTAATTTTTTACATTTTTCAACATCATAATGAGATTATATAGGAAAACTATTTCAAATTTCAGTGATTTTTCTTGTTATATGTACATTTTCTTATAGCAACGGTGGAGTAAATTTCAAATTACATTCTGTTTTTTGTAGTAGATGTTTCATAGAGCAGGTATAGACCGTCCCTCGTGTTTATTTGCTTCTTTTGTAATGGTCGAAAAGGACGTCTCTTTCCCTTCCTCTATAGAGAGAGCAGCAACAGTAGCATTTCCTGCCTCGTTCGAATGGTCTTGCCTTAAAACGCTCAGGCTTAGAGAGCAGTGTTTTCGATTTGATAATTCTTACATTTTTAAGTATTTTGAATGTTTCTAAACAATTGTGTAAGGACTAAATGTGTGTAAGGATTTTGCAACGGATTTAAAATTTTGTAGCCAATAGCCAAATTTTATAATTTGAAATTTCATTAAAAAATGTTGGATTATATAATAATAATAAAAAGGGTATAAGACCAAGTATTGACTCTTGAGGTATTCTATGTTTTATAGTCAATAAACAAATAGCTATTTGTGTATTAAAAGCGCAAAGTGTCGCCCTCGAATTACACACGATTTTATCTACAATCATTTGAAAATAAATAAAAGAGACAATTAAGTTGAATTTTGACTGGAAATCAGTATTTATCAACATTTTACGAGTATTTATCAACATTTTATGAGTATACCTTGCAAGATAAACAGACATATAAAGCATAAATTTTGCCACTATTTCAGTTTTACTAACCATTATAAAGTTCGTATTTTTATTATAAATAAATTAGATATATAATTATTACTCTTCCATCAACTTTCATTAAATTAACATCAGTTTTGGTGCATTATTATACCATAAAAATACATTGTCAAGTATCTGACCAAACTTGTGTAAGGACAGATGCACTGAAGCGAGCGTGAAAGTACTTTGCTGCTTGTTGCCATGGGAGACGAGCGTAAAAGTAACATTATTCATATCTCCTCTTCAAACGTCAACTTTACGATTGACAAATGCAAGCAAGAAAGCCTACTTTATAATAATATGTCGATTGTAGATAAAGTTATTTAAAATGTTGTAATTTTGTAAAAAAAAACTGAAAGTCGTTAATGATGTGGCGAAACGGGGTGTTAAATTATTCGGCGATTATAATAGTTTATTGACAAAAGACGACGGGCAAAAACAATATGTGCTCCAAGTAGTGTTTGATTATGGGAAACCATTCCCCGACTTAAAAAAGGAAACTTTGCCCAAGCAATATACAAGGTGATCTACTATCACATGCGGAAAATTTATCAGTAGGTTGTCCCCACCGAAAGGAGTTAAAAAAATGAATGATTAAAAAAAATGAAGAAAAAATTACCATATTTTTTGTAGAAATGCGCAGCCAATGACTTTAACCAATTTGACGTAACGCGGTACAATCATATCATTTTATCAGACTTGGGATTGACACTATTGACAGCAAAGCTGGAGAGGGTAGAAGTGACTTTTTGGTTTTAATCAAATGACACTACAAAAATAGCGAAATAAATCGAAAAGACATTGATCCTATGCTAGTGAACTCTACACAACAAGTAGATATTACAGATATTTACTTAAACCCGTCAGTAGCACAAAAACACCAACTTCGGCGGTACTTTGTACTTGCCGGTATCCTGATTGTTCGGCCGAAAGCAAAAAACGCGGTACTTTAACCGCACCCATCAGCGTCACTTTTTATGCCAATTAAGGAAATGTAAACATCTCCAATATGTTCTTTCACAAGTCAGTTCGTCGCCCTATTACTAACCTAGACAATAACAGTAATGTATCTTCGTAAGTTTTAACCATTTTTAATATACTAAATTACCTCGGAGCACTCTAAAATTTTGTAGGGGCTTTCCCACATTGAAGACAAATACACCATTTTATTTTTCGCATATAATGGTAAATCACGTTGTATAAGGGATTGATGTTTTTTTTTCTTCAATAAAATATATGTTATTCGATGTTATTTTTGTGTAAAATGTGTCACAAGGAATTGATAAAAAAAAAATCAACCTGAGGATGCATTGAACACATAAGAATTCAGTTGTCTAAAAAGGGGGCCGATCGAGCTAATATTTTACACAGTATGTTACTATGGAATGGGACCGTTCTGGGCAGGGCTGGCTCCAAGTATTTTGCTGCCCCGGGCACAGTTTTATTTTGCCGCCCCTCTCTTATATAAATAACATTAGGGTCAGGCGGGGTAAAAATGGGACAAAATGACATCTTTCAATTTTTAGGTTGCTTAGAATCGAGTCATATTTAATGAAAGATTGGTATCATATGTAAAAATTACAGGAAAAACTATATTTCCATGTATTTTTTTAACTAAAAAGTATCGTTAATTAATAAACAAAAATAAACAGTGTCTCACTTTTACCCTCTAAGTGTGGTAAATAAAAGACAGTGAAGGGTAAATGAAAGACACGTGATTTATTCCCATTCTTATTGACGTCGTACAAATGGAAGTGCAAAAATAAGACAGAGGAGGGTTTTTTCTTTTATATGAAATTTATTCAGATTTTTTACTAAACAATGAGCTTGCAGAAGGGCTAGCTTCTACTAAATTAGGAAGCTGAAATATGCCTGCTTCAGTCTGCCCATCTGGTCTCTTCAGTCTCTTTTTTACCCCGCTTTTAATTTTTTTCGTTAAAATCAAATTTTTGATGATTTAAAACTAGCAGATTAATAAACTTGACCACAAAATGTGAAGTATGACGTCTGCCAAATACGGACAATGCAAATAGAGAAACTATAAAATCCCCAAAAAAGAACTAAGGTACGTTAAAAAAATTTTAAAAAGTGAATTAAAGAGTTTACTGAATAATATTTTTTCCCGCATTAACAGTAGGCATAGGACCTGATTATAACATGAAACAGTTCTGAATGTACAAAACAAACTTGATTAAAACATTAAGTTTAATTTATTTCAATCTGACAAATTCAATCTGGGTTGGATATCATCTTGTCTTTTTTTTTACCCCGCTACCTGTCTGTCTCATTTTTACCCCGCCTGACCCTGTCTTTTCAGTCAGTTATTTTTTATAACATTTTAAGAGTCACCTACTGAATATTCTTGATGGTTTGTTTTTTTAGTTATAAGGTTTACAACAATTTTTGGATTTTCAGCAATATGATTACCTACTGTATTTAAAAGGGTAAAAAAAAATTAACCGTATTTAAACTTAAAAAAAATGCAACACAGAAATTAGACAAGAAATTTATGTAACCTACTTTATATACAAAAAAAACTAACAATAACAAATTATTTATATAAAATTAACATTACTATTACTATATTAGTGAAACAATTGTTTCCTAGCTTTTTTATATTTTTTGGTAACTGTGGATTTGAAGAATTTGCTGCCCCTAGAATTTTGCCTCCCCGGGCAGCTGCCCGTTTTGCCCTCCCCACCCCCCTAGAGCCAGCCCTGGTTCTGAGGCTGCTGCAAAAAAAATCTAAATTTGAAAAATAAGGACCACCCTAGTCCATATTGTCTTGTATATTAATATTCTGTTTCCAATAGTGAACTATTATTTTTTCCAAATAATCAGCAAGCAACGTTTCTAGTCGTTATAAATTATTAAAATGATTAGTTAATTTAATAAGTAGATTGTATATTTACACAATTATTTGAAAAGCAACCGTAATGGTTAAGATTAAAAGATAGTCCATTAGAGGCAAATGTAAATAACAGGAATGTCATTGATAAATTCACGATATACCCTTTAGGCGAACAAGTAATAGATTACAATAATTTATTTCTTTTTTATTGCCGTGTCTACTATGCATGCAGCAGGTCTTTTATCTCCATTTTAATCCACTTTGTGCTGTTGCTTTACAAAAAAAATCAATGAAGGCTTAAAAAACAAACGCAGAATAAATACAGTGAACAATGCTGTTTGACGTATGTATATTAGACGAGTAAACTTTAACTGGAAACCATGAAAATATGTTCATGGCTTTTATCACACAGGCGCTTTTTTAATCAATGTTTTAAAAAGTAAACATGTTTCCATTTTGACAAAAGGTTTAAATTGTTTCCTAATAATTCGAATGATATAGCGTTTGCATATGGAAACTGCACCCGTATTTAGTTATTTCTTCAAGTACTTCTTCAACTTTCATTAATGGTTGATGGTCTGTGCTTTAATGCTGGTAAGAGTTGATGGGTATAGAAAAGAAAGGTTTTAGGAAAACAGCTTTTTTAAATAGTCGACGATTCGTCACAATTTATTGACATCCTCAGTCCTCTACAATTGAACATATTAATGTAGTTATTTTTAGGACAATATCGTACATTTTCTTAATAAAAACGTTTGTTTATTACTAAATAAGATATATAATAACACAGCTCCACAAAAAATGAATTGTCTGTCCGGCGAACCAGACCAGTATATCCATATGTACTTTGTCCCCTGAATCCAAATCTGAAGTCAGAATTGTCAGATTGGCTCGGTTTTCATGTCTAACTTCAAAAAACACCCGTAAAAAGCCGGTTTTTCTTCTTTCACACTCAAATGAGTAGTTAGACTTATTTTTATGTTTATTTCATAACTTCATAACATCATAACTTCATATCACTATAAACCCATAACTCCTCAACTCCATAACAATGTGAACGGCGAAAAACTGGTTTTTACGGTTGCTTCTTAAGGTTACAGATGAAAACCGAGTCAATCTCACAATTCTGACTTCGGATTCAGATTCTGCGGGTCAAAATACTTATGGATATACTGATCTGATTCGCCGGACAGACCATTTTTTTTGTGAGCCTGTGTAATCAAATAAACAAACCAAATAAATAAAGGTTCGTTTTTTTCTATTAATCCTTATTTTGCACTAAAAATGCTGCTTATAAATTTAGTATTTTTACTTTTATAAGTAACATTTTTAGTGCAAAATGAGGGTTAATAGAAAAAAAAACAAACCTTTACTTAGTTGGTTTGTTTATTTGATTATTATATATTTTACTAGCTGCTGCCCACGACTTCGTCCGCGTGGAACGTCGTTCGGGTGGAACTTCATCTGCGTGGAATTAAGAACATTGAGATACTAACCCATTGCACATTCATTGCATTTAAAGAAGCCGACTTTCCATCCATTGCACACGAGGAAGCCCACTGCGCATCCATTGTACTCGAGGAAATCCACAACGCATCCTTAGTATTCGAGGAAACCCACCGTGCATTCATAGTACTCGCACTGCGCATTCATCCATGGCGCTCGTGGAAACTCACTGCGCATTCGTAGTACTCGAGGAAATCCACTGCGCATCCACAGTACTCGAGGAAACCCACTACGCAACCATGGTGCCCGTGGAAACTCACTGCGCATTCATAGTACTCGAGGAAGTCCACTGCGCATCCTTAGCACTCGGGGAAACTCACTACGCATCGAAATTTGTCTATTTTTGTGTTAGAGCGAATTAAACGAAAAAAATAATTATTTTAATCGACAATAGAGCACATGGGTGGGTCTGTCAAATTTCATGCTTAAAAACATCCCTCTCCCTATTCACCCGTTAGGGTTGTGCGGGGGGGGGGCGTCGAATACGTGTCTCCTTATTTTCTCAGAAGATCACGTCACTGCAATATCACGTTTCTGACTTACGCGATTTCAGAAATACGGATACCCTTTAGACCATCTACCACCTTCGCTTTCACCCCTTCAAAAAGTGGAAATCTAAATATCGTCTCACTCGTATCTAATAAATTTCAATGAAGAGTATTCCTGCCAAATTTCACGCTTCTAGGTCTAACCGTTTCCTAAAAGTTTCCGAAAAACTTAAAAACCACCCCCTCCCCGTTTACCCGTTTACCCTTTCGGGGGCCTCTTTTGAAAACCGTCAAATACGTGTCTTCTTATTTCCTCAGAAGAGTCCATCGAATAATCATGTTTCTGACTTACGCGATTTCAAAAATACGGGT
This sequence comes from Rutpela maculata, assembly GCA_936432065.2. NCBI lineage: Eukaryota > Metazoa > Arthropoda > Insecta > Coleoptera > Cerambycidae > Rutpela > Rutpela maculata. Next base: position 102,948,163 of record OW386291.2, read on the forward strand.
GCGCTTTAAACCATCTACCACCCCCGTTTTCACCGCTTCAAAAAATGAAAAAACGTGTCTAACAGATTTCAACAAAAAATATTTCTGCCAAATTTCACGCATCTAGATCTAACAGTTTCCGAAAAAGCCTAAAATTTTAACCCCTCTTTTTGGTCGAATTTCGAAAAATCCCTTCTTAGTGGTTGCTTACGCCATTCTAGGAATCTCTATGCAAAATTTGAAGTTTCTAGACCCAGCGGATTGACCTGTGCATTGATAGATCAGTGAGTGAGTGAGTCAGTCAGTCAGGGTATTCTTTTCTATACAGTGTGTCCCAGGATAGATGTAACAAGAGGTGTAATGGATAAAAAATTTTGGAATTTTGGAATGGTATTTGGGGATAAAATGACTTGATTTGGTGTTCTACAGGGTCTTTTATAAGCAAAGTTGTAAAAATCACCACTAATGAAGTACCTTTATTTTTCAAAATATGAAAAAATTCCACTAAGAAAAGTTATTTAGAATGAAATTTTATACCTCTATACCAAATTTCAGGAATATAAAATTATTTTTCTGAAACTTTTTTTCAATAAATTAGTATTTTATTTTGAACCATTCAATTAAAACTGCATAGAAATTATTTTTTGTGAATTAGTATTTAAAGTTCTATAGAAGCTAAAAGGAGGCTATGAGAAAAGCAGTGGATGATTAACATTTGCTCCTACACAACTTTAAATATGAATTCAACTCTTAATTCGCAAAAAATGGGAAGTTCCAAAAAAATAATTTTATATTCCTGAAATTTGGTATAGTGGTATAAAATTGCATTCTAAATAACTTTTCTTAGTGGAATTTTTTCATATTTTGAAAAATAAAGGTACTTTATTAGTGGTGATTTTTACAACTTTGCTTATAAAACACCATGTAGAACACCAAATCAAGTCAATTTTGGTGTACTTTAGTTTTACAACAAGCAGGACTCAATCCCCAAATACCATTCCAAAATTCCAAAATTTTTGGTCCATTACACCTCTTGTTACATCTATCCTGAGACACACTGTATATATAGATTTAGTAATAAACAATCATAATGTTTTTATCAAGAATATGATATTGTCCTAAAAATAACTTCATCAACATGTTCAATGGTAAAGGTCTGAAGATGTCAATAAATTGTGACGTAACGTCGACTATTTGTTTCCCTAACAAGTTTTTAGTCTATACCCACCCGTCAATCCTTACCAGCAATAATATTTTCGTCATAATTAAATAAATCGAGAAAGTAGAAGGGAGAACCGTGGATCTATTATCCTAAATCACAACTAAAAATAGTGCATTTATTTATAAATTAACAGCTTTATTTAAGCTGCATTAATACCAGAGAGTCATTGGCAGATCTCGTGTGATTAATAAAATTAGATGTAAAAAAAAATCTTGTTAAAGCTTTTATTATTATTTGAGTGTACTAAAACGAAGAAAAAAGAATAAAAGAAATTAATGTAATACCTAAGTATTTTTTTTTATTCACGCGACAAGCTTTTAAGACAACTATTTTTTTTTTATTTTCATTTTTAGTACACCTAGATATAATAATAATAAAAGATTGTTCTTAAATAATTTTTTTCTTACATTTAATTTTATTTTTAAACTTTTAGTTATGTCTTAACCTATGCATTTCTGATAATGCATAGACCACCTTCCGGCTCAATCATTAGATCCAGAATACCACCTGGGACCAGAGTACTCATCGACACAAATTAAACGAGCCCAAACTCGAAGGGGTTCCGTTATATTATTGTTGGGTTCGATAATATTGGTACCATAATATTGTATTTTCATCAGAACTACATGTGTATGTAAAGTTTCAGGTCAACTGGACGTCGGCGTCGTTAAGTTTTTCAAAATTGGCTTGCAAGATTTGAACTAAACAGAAGATTTGAACTAAACATCCTAACTAACATACAAAGCAAATTAAAAATAAAAGCTTGTAAAATAGACAAATTCTACAATTTTTTGTCTTTGACTACATTTAAGATAACGTAAAATATTTTCATAATATATAGTAAGAGCAACAGAAGCCACATAAGAATAACAATGGTTATAATATTTGCAAATCAGAAAGAAACAAATATTTTCGTATTCTGGAAAAAGTTTTGTTGTTGAATACATTCAAGTCAACTTAAGAAAATGTTTATTTAATGACTGGAGAGGTTTCTTGAGAATTGTTAAATAATTATGTTGACAAAAAAATTTGGTAATCGTATGCTTGTTTGGTTACGGAAAACCTCAAAGCAAGTAAACCACGTTGAACCCTAAATAAGTGTGCAAGAAATAAATCTATTAAAGAATATTATTTAGGTATTAAGCAAATCACAACTCACACACTGTTTTATTTATTATGAAAATACCCACTTTCTTTATATTATTGCCCTAATCTGGGCACGCTAATATACTAGTTAAGTAAATACTTTCAAACACTAATTATTTGTGAACCAATCAAAACAACTACCCTTCTAGCTAATACTGACGAAGTATTGAATTACATGATAGGATTCATAGCATTTTAAAGCAAAAAAATATATATTGAAAATACTTAAATCATTTATTTGAATTCATTCATTCACACTTTTTATTTAATATGACATTATCTACTTTCTGTATATTGTTAACTTAATCTAGTCAAGCAAATATACTACTTAGGGAAACACTTTAAAACACTCATTATTGGAGAACCAATCAAAACAACTACTCTTCTAGCTAATACTGACGAAGTAATGAATTGCATGATAGATTCCTGGCATTTTAAGGCAAAAAAAATATCGAAAATATTTAAATCATTTATTGAAATTCAGTAATTCACAACAATTATGGAACCTTACATTCTATTTCAACTCTATAAAAGTTGTACAAGTTTTTTCGAACTCGTTAGTTCTCATCGGTAGAGTATAGAAACATTTATTCATTATCTACAGGCCTATTCTTGATTTATTTTTTACAATTAATTATTTTTTATTTATATGCTTTTACCATGGTTGAAGAATATTATTTAGGTATTAAGCAAATCACAACTCACACACTTTTTTATTTATTATGAAAATACCTACTTTCTGTATATTGTTGCCCTAATCTGGGCACGCTAATATAAATCTATATCTATAAAATTTATCTGTATCTATAAAAGAATATCCTGGGCTGATTGATCCATCAACGCACAGCTCAAACCGCTACGTCTAGAAACAAATTTTGTATAGAAGTTCCTCGAATAGCGAAGAGATTTTTCGAAATTCGACCCCCAAGAGGGTGAAAAATGGAAAGTTTAGACTTTCAGAAACGATTAGATCTAGATGAAATGTGAAATTTGGCAGAAATATTTTTGTTGAAATCTATTAGAAGACGAAATTTCGATTTTCGCTTTTTGAAGAGGTGAAAACGGGGGTGGTAGATGGTCTAAAGGGTACCCATATCTCTGAAATCGCGTAAGTCAGAAACGTAATATACCAGCGACGGGCACTTCTGAGGAAATAAGGACACACATATTCGACGGTTTTCAAAAAGAGAGCTGCCCGAACGGGTGAACAGGAAGAGGGATGTTTTTAACCATGAAATTTGACACATACCCGCCCATGTGCTCTATTGTCGATTAAAATAATTATTTTTTCGTTTAACTCGCTCTAACACCAAAATAGAATAATGAATTGTTATCAAATTGTGATGCGCAGTGGGTTTCTTCGAGTGCAGTGAATGAGCAGTGGGTTTCCTTGAATGCAATGGATGTACAGTGAGTTCCTTGAGTACTATGGATACGCAGTGGGTTTCCCTGAGTACCAGTGCGCAGTGGGTTCCCTCCAGTGCAGTTCCTGAGTACTTTAGGAGTACTGAGTGAGTATGTAGTACTTTTTTATAGGCATGGGTTAGTATGTCAATGTTCTTAATTCCACGCGCAAGAAGTCTTTCACGCGAACGAAGTCGCGGGCATCAGCTAGTTTTATATAAGATTCGTGAAATAATTTTATAATTTACGTAGTCATATTTTCAAATATTTATAACAATGTTTATTAAATTGTAATGAAGCTATTTTTAATAACAAATTTTACTAGTATATCACAAATTGACCTTGTGGTTGACAGTATTCGATTAATTAATTTCGCGTCCATTTGGTGTACGCAGAACCGTAATATTATATAGTAATAATCCGGGATCCTTATTGAAACAAATTTCGGATTATTTACTTGAAGAATTTAGTTACCTACTAAAGTCCTTTTGGGTAAAAAATTTTGATTTGCAGTTTAATTATTAATCCGTGGGCCTCTTAATTCGTTTTTCTTATGGGATAAATTATTTATTTTAAACCATTATTTTAAACCGATTCGGGACATCGAGAATGTTAAGAAACATTTTGTCTTAATTAACGCTAGAGGTAACAAATAACCAACGATGTTAGAGAGTTCATACTTTAATCAGCTAGTATAAGTTAGCCATTGCGACTTTAGTACTCTGTGAGTACTACAAAACTTCCAGCTCTTGTGGTAAGACAAAATTCTGTTTATTGTTGGGACTGTTTGAGCTTTGCTAGATTTGCTTTTGAAATACTTATTACTTATTAAGTTGTGTTATTTTGCTAAAGGACTGTGAATTTCATTGACTTAATGATTGCAGCAAGTATTGAACCGTAATGACTGACTGGTATAATCTAAAATCCAGGACCTAGTTGAATTTCTATTAACACACGAAGATTGCAACTCATGCTTAACCGTAATTTATAGATGCTGAGAACCATTTATCTACGTTATTTTCAATTATTAACCAAAGAGATTATATTTCTTATAAGTACTTAAAGTTGGAGGATCCTCAATTTCCAAAGTATAATAGTGGTTGTCGAATCATCAACCAAACCGTATGCCTCATATTTTTGCTTCAGTTTTATTGTATAATCTTTATTTCCAGCTCTCATTGCACGTAGTAAAAGATTAATCACATATTTTATTTTCAGTCCGGGGTACAACTAATGTATACCTGCATGTCTTAAGGTGTAATATAATTAAATGGATGACTATTTTACTTTGAGAACCGTGCATTACAACCTTTAGTAATCAGTTGCCCAAGCGCCTACACTTCGGTAATTAATTTTTAATTTCCTTAATGCTTATTTTATAATTTTAATATAAGTATATTATTTTATAAAATATTCTGCAAACATTTCAATTCATTGACTTAATTATTGTCAATACATAACTCGTAAAATCGATTATGCCTTTTACTTGATCGCAAACATATTCCTATTCTCTCTAAAAGTTCTACAAAAGTAGCTACCTAACCCTTTTAGAAAAGTGGCCAACATTTGACCATCTAACTGTTCTTCATTTTAGCTATATGTGCCTCTATGATACTGCTGATAGAGACAAGTGCGTTTTCCATACTATACTGCGAAATTGACGCTCTAGACAGAACCAGTCATATTAAAAAGGGTGAAGTTTGCAACACCGAAATAAGAGACCGTCACAAACCATTCTCTCTAAACACTTTATCGGGTAATACAGATAATCTTTTATAAAAAATTAATCCCATTTTCCTGAAAAATTAAATGATATTGTAATTGATTCTTGGGATTTGTTAGTAAGTTTTGATATGGTTTAAGAATATTTCTAGAAATAACTAACTTCAGCGCAGCTGACGCTCCGATGCACAAGAGGTCGAAGCTCCAGATCCTGGATAACAGGTAAGTGTAACATTAATCCAAAATGTTCTCAGCCCGATCACCACAACACCAATGAAAAGACAAAACACGCGGTCAAGCAAACAAGCCGATCAAAGACGCTAAAACAAGCGTCTAGGCTGCGCACTTCTTGAGCTACACAGCTCAACCTTCCAATCGACGAGCCGGAACACAAGATGTCAATTGGCACCCTGAGAACTGGTAAGCCAAACCCGCCACCTCAAGAATCCCAGAAAAGAGACGACAACAGTGGTTCCCTTTGCAGACATGCCGGCGAAGAGAGAAATCAAGACGAAGCAGCACCAGAAGAGCGTCAGAAGATGCGACCCAGCCGGCAGGGCCCAACACCAGAACCAAGGGAGGTCTGCCGATATCGCCCACACCGCTCACATTTGTTTGTGAGCGGGGTTGATGAAAAAGCAGACCCCTTACGAGGCCGGTCCAGATCTACAGCGATGTACTGGGGCAAAGAATTAGTCAGCCCGACCCTTAATATTCCTAGCCAATGGATATTGGCGCGCGGCTAGTTGCAGAAAACAAAGCGGTATTTCAAAAATCTTATCACCGCGTTACTTTATTATCAATATGTAAACAGCAACAATCTGTAGGTCTTAATACTTAAGCAATCGGAAAGTTTTTTTTGAAATCTTTTTTAATTGCGTATCGATCAATCAAGCCAGGTTTTCGATTTCGAGAGATTGCTGAAGAATTTAATAGCGAACATTTAAAAAAAAATGATCCAATAAATTCTGAGCTCAACAGCGATTTTTGAACGGTATTTTTTTTCCACCCCACTGCGCTGCGTACAGTGGGGAATTTTCCCGGATAACTAGCAAAAATTCATAATATTCAGCAAGTTCACTAAAATTAATATCCGTGAGTTCTTGAACTCGCTGATTCCGAATACAATACTGGACTTATGGGAAGTTATAAGATAAAACTCAAATCAATTATCTAGTGGATAATGTATTAAATAAGCAAAATTTATTTATGCATAATTAGTCCAGTCAATGAATGGTTGCTAGGGAAAAATGCTGAGATCACAATTTTTTACTAGAGGGCTGTGTTTGGACTATTTAGGAGGTAAACATACCAAAAGTCCCCGAACGTAGGAGGTGGGGTGCAAAGGATACGAAGAAGGTCCTAGTTTTTGGTTTTTCGCTCATATCTCGAAAACGGTTAGCCCTAATCAAAAAGTGGCTAATTGCAAAATTAAAGTTGACTAAAGACATTTTTTATTCGATATTTCAGTTCAGTCTGCTGTGAAACAGAAGAAATTTTTTTCTACGATGATTATTAAAATTTATTTTCAATTTATAATAAATTTATAATAAAGTTAGAATACAGTCAAAAGATATACAATTCATTACTGAACCATAACAGATACGAAAAAATGAATAGAAACATTATTGTAAAAAGTCAGCTTTAATTTTGCATATAGCCACTTTTTGATTAGGGCTAACAGTTTTCGAGATATGAGTGAAAAATCAAAAACCGGGACCTTCTTCGTGTCCCCCTGCACCCCCCTCCTACGTTCGGGGACTTTTGGTATGTTTACCTCCTAAATAGTCGAAACACAGCTCCCAAGTCAAAAATTGTGATCTCGGCACTTCCCTCTAGACCCCCTTATTGAACGTTCATTGACTGGGCTAAATATGAAGCGAAGATGATTCAGTGGAACGAGAAAAATGTCATATTCGCTGGTCCTGTCATCGTAGTGGGTTCTACTTCTACTGCTCACACTAGCAGTAGAAAAATCTGAAGATTTTTGTGATGTATCGTGGATATCTGTGAATGTTAGGTAGATGGTAGATGGCAATATATGTTTAACAAGCAAAAAAAAAAATTGAACTACCTTCAAATATTTATTATGCAATAATATTTGTGAGTTCTTGGACTCGCTGATTACGAACACGATGCTGGAATTTGCAAAAACGATATGATGGATTCCATATATTGGACTGAAACCTTAGAAAATTACCTAAGAAATCTATGCCCTTCGCCTTTTTAGTTAATAATCAGTTATTATAATATTCAAAAATAAAATGGTGACTTCAATATTGTGGATTGTACAGCAATTTATAAAACAAACTTCAGTTCGCCATACTGAAGATGCTATTTTATATTTGAAAATTATAATATCAGATTCGTAACTAAAGAAATGAAAGGGGATGGAACAATTTTTTTTCGGATTTTTAGATAATTATTTATGATTTTAGTCCGCCATATGAAATCCACCAGCTTGTTTTTGTAAATTTCGTAATCAGCAAGTTCAAAAATTTACAGATATTAATTTTAGTGTACGTGCTGAGTATTATGAATTTTGACCAGCTATTCGGGAAAATTTCCCACAATGCGACCGTAAAATTTTATTTCTTAATAATTGTTTGAAAGCAGCTCAATTTTCTTTTCTTATTTTTTTGCTTATTAAACATATATTGCCACCAATCTAACATTCACAGAGATCCACCATGCATCAGAAAAACCTTAAGATTTTTCTACAACTGGTGTGAGTAGTAGAAGTAGAACCCACTACGGTGAGACGACCAATGAAACTGTCATATTGCCTCGACCCACTGAATCATCTTTGCTTCATATTGTACATAAATTTTGTTTGTTCAATATCATCATCTACTAAATAATTGATTTGAGGTTTATCTTATAACTTCTCATAAGGCTTAATTATGACATTAGTATAGTATAATGGCCTACGGGTTAGACTTTGGGGTGTAAATAAATAATACTAGCACTAGAATTACCGCTATAAGGAGCAATCTGAAATCCAAATACAAATTTCCCACTCGATCGATTAAAGATAAGTCTTTGTCCCTACGGTAATATTTCTTAACGGTCCTAGAACAAGCCTTTATCTAAACCTTAATGACCGATCCGCATTGAGAACGTCAAATTTCTAATAAGGGTCTATCTGGATTGCGGAGATCTGAATACAGTAGTGGTTTGTATAGCTGATAATGATATCCTTCCGGGCCCGCCGTCTCCCGGTAAACTGATAATGGCCCCGATAAGCTGCCCTTACCCTCGACAAGCTATTACTTTATCTGCTCACGTTGCAATAATGTGCTAATGTATATGGAATAACTCCACCTGAGTCTTTCCTCTAAGCTGACAAGAATCGATTCGGCACGGCGCACGGCGACATATGGAGCTAAAGGGTTTATTTTAATGTTTAACAAACACTCGCCCCAGAATCTATTATTGGATACTTTATTATTGATAGTGCTTGGAATCTACATGGTGAGTTCTGTAAGCGTTACTCTCTCTATATACCAATTGCGAAATAAATCTAAGTAAAGTATTTGATATAAATGAATGAATATAACAGATAAATCATTCCCAAATCCAAATCTAAGGCTATCTGGAAGGGGTTACAAATTTGAAAGAGTGCAGAAACACATCCACCACACATTGTTAGTAGGGATTGCAATTTACCGGAAATTTTAATAACCGGTAAATCGGTAAATAAAAATGTAAATAACCGGTTAACCGGTATTTACCGGTAATTTTTAGAATGGATGAAAATGGCAATTGTCTTTTTCCATGTACAAAATTATCTAAATTTAACAAAAAACATTTTTATATACGTATATTTGATATAATGAATAAACAAAAGGTTTTTTATCAACAGTAAAATCACAAGAGCTTTTTTTATCGGATAAATTTCTCTTTGTAACGAAATAATTTTGCCAATCAGTGATTTTATAAGAAAAACTGAGATGAAAAAATCGTGAGACCGGAGGTCGAGCGATTTTGTCAAATGTCAGTTTATCGAGCAAAATAACTGATTGGCAAAATTTTGAGTTAAAAGAAATTTATCCATAAAAGAAAAGCTCGAGTGTTTTTTGGCAAGATGAATTAACGACAGAATATGTGAACGAACAACAACAATAATTATCTTTATTTATACAATTATTTGAAGGAACAGTTATTAAAAACACAGTTGTTATAAATTGTTTGGTTTGGTGTACTGATTTCAATATTTTCTTCGCTAGTTTCCACACATGTCGAATACTCGTAAATTATAGCTGACAGTACAGATTTTAAAGTGCCGTACGGCTACTAGATGTGCTCTGCTTTTGAGGAACAGGCATTTTTATCGGTGATAAAAAACGATGCACCTTTTTTATTGCTGTCAAAGTAACAAAAATGTGACTGTCAAATAGACTTTATTATACAAGAGTTAATTTATCAACAGTAAAATTACAAGACCTTTTTTTTATCGCACAAATTTATCCTTGTAACGATATAATTTTGCCAATTTTATAGGAAAAACTGACACGAAAAAATCACGAGACCGGAGGTTGAGGGATTTTGTCAAATGTAATTTTTTCGAGCAAAATTACTGATTGGCAAAATTTTGAGTTAAAAAGAAATTTATCCATAAAAGAAAAGCTCGAGTGTTTTTTGGCAAGATAAATTAACGACAGAATATGAATGTGAACGAACAACAACAATAATTTATTAAAAATTATTATAATTTTCTCAAAACGACTCATATCGTACAGTATAGTTTCCACAATACTTAAAAATTATAGCTGACAGTACAGATTTCAGAGTGACGTGCGACTACTAGGTGTACTCTGCTTTTGAAGAATAGGCATTTTTATCGGTGATAAAAAACGATGCACCTTTTTTATCGCTGTCAAAGTGACAAAAATGCGACTGTCAAATAGACTTTTTATATATGAGTTAATTTATCAAAAAGAACAAATATAAATGTAATAAACTTAAATAAATAATTATTCTGTAAATAACAAAAATAACCACTTAAATAACAAAAATTATGAACATAAACTCAAATAGGGCATTTACTGAATACCTGATCTAAAAATACAATATTTTTTAAAAATAGCCTATTAAAAGGGTTAGTTTTTCAAAGCTATATCTGTTAGTCGTCTGATATTTGTGCATAGAATACCACCAGCTGAAGATGCCCTTCTCAATCGATATTGGTGGGTTGATAAGTTAATAAAAATTGGTAATAACATACTTCTAAATGTATTCCACGGATATTTACGGCAGTGAAATATTCAATTTTCTGTCGTAAGATATTGTCAATGTCTCTCTTGTATTTCTTAGGGCTTGGTGTTTGGAGTTTACTTTTTATAATATTATTTATTTATTGTTAAAAGTGCTTGGTGTTGGGACAGTCACTCTATATTTAGTGAATACTAGTCAGTGACATAAATAGAAACGTTGAATACGTGACATATCGCAAGTTCAAAATTTACCGAAATAACCGGTAAAAAATTAAAATAACCGGTAATTATCGTCATGTGTTTTTTGTCCTAATAACCGGTTAACCGGTTAACCGGTTAACCGGTAATGCAATCCCTAATTGTTAGTGCTGAATCTGAGGATCAAACCCAATACACGATAGACAGTGTTATCACAACACGATCTAGTCTACTATGCTACCGTGGCAGGTTTAATGAATCAATAAATAAATATAGGCGGAATTTGATTATGAACCCGACATGTATGGTATAGTAGTCTTGAGTACGATGTCTAACATCCCCAGGAGCTCGGATTCACTTTTGATGTTAATGCAAGAACCTGAAATCATAGGACTCAATCTGGCAATTGAATTTTAACGATCAGTTCGACAAATCTGAGTAAGTCAAATCATCTCACGGACCAAATTAAAGTTATTGAATATGGAAATCTGTCAAGAAAACAAATTGAGTTCAATACATAGAAGAGCAATATTTACTGACAAAACTGGCGTTCAATTTCATAAAGCCAGCTGACCTCAAGTGAGAATCCTTTGGTTTTATTGTGATCACCTAGGATTGTCTTATTAAATCCTTGACATATAATATTGTACAGTATCTAGAGGTTTTAACTTCGGAACAATGTCATGTGAATTCTATTTCGTTCACTTTTGGCAACTTAATAGTAAACGCGTCAAATAAAAGTTTCTATATTATGCAGGGACTAGCTAGTTTATAGGGGGTTTCAGAGGGTGGCAACTAAAAACAAAAAACAAAATATGGGAGCTGAAAGAGACTCAAATTTTGAGAAGAAAAGGTTCTATGCAATTTTTCATATAAATTGACAGTCTTTAAGTTATAACTGGCTGGACTCTACTGTGCACGACTCTGAACTTTTCCTGCTGACTATTCTGTCTACAGGGCAGATCTTAATTTTGACCGAACAAATAAAAACAGGGTAGGAGAGTACTATCTGCTTTAAGAAAATTCTTTAATGCAACGTTATTATATCTTACTGATGTGTCTGATTTGTTTGCTGATATAGATTTAATTGGAATTAGAATTAGTTTTCCTTGTTTTTCCGTTATTTTTCTGGTCTTATACATTCCACCTACTGTCAATGCTGAAACCTGTGAGGCTTTTTTAGACACACTTGCTACACATTTTCTGACTGAAGAGAAGTTAGTTATATTGGGTGATTTTAATATTCCAACCTACGTTGTTATGGATCGGTATATTGCCCCAATAACTAATTTTTGCGAGTTCTTGGATTTTAGGCAGTAAAATGAAATATTAAATTATAACAACAGACTCTTAGACTCAGTCCTTTGTAGATTCAATATTCATGTTCGGAAGTCTGATAACTACTTGCTTTCAGAGGATTCTCATCATCCACCTTTAGATCTGTGCTTTAACCTAAATTCTGGCTATACGTAATAATCATAATTACTCATCATTTAACTTCCAAATTTTAATAAACTGTACCACGACTTGAGTAGCATTGACTGGTCTTTTTTAACTAATTATAAAATTGTAAACGATGCTTGTTTACAATTTTAAGAGGTATTGAATGCTGTTTTTGCAGAAAGTGTTCCCAAAACAACCCCAAAAAACGCTTCATATCAACTTTGGTTCAGCAGAAGTATCATTAGAGAGATTAAAGAAAAATGTCGTTTATGGCACTTATATAAAGAATGGGGGGGGGGGGGGGAGTACAATATCGTAATCAATTTAAGTTACTACGCTCCAAAATCAAACGAGATGTTGACTCTGCACATAAAAAATATATCGAAAGTTCGGAATCGCAAATCAAATCTAATCCTACTTGCTTTTGGTCCTTTCTTAATAACATGCGTAATTCATCTACAATTCCTCAATCAATGTCCTATGGCAACAGCCAGCTTGATGATCCTCAAAGCATAGTCAATGCGTTTGCTAGTTACTTTCAGTCTGCTTTTTTTTACTAAAAAAGTCGCCATTTTGTTAATGTAAGTTGTCAGTGATTAAAAAATATATTCCCATATACTGTTCCTCGTTAATATATAGTATGACCTTCACGCTCAAATTTTTTCGTCCGCTTACACAAACAGTGTATTATCAAATTATCAAATTTTACCGATAAAGTTCTAAGTACTAGTGATATTAAATCTCACTTTTTTAACTCCTTTAAAAATGTAATCTATCATTTAAGTTATGGTTCTAATGTTTTTCCTTCCTCGTCTTCCGGTAACTTTACTACAAATATTTCTTTCCATAGTCAAGCCTAGAAGGAATGTTACGTTACGTCTAATTATATAAAAAAAACCGCTGCCCAAGGAATCACTACTTCCACATTCACATTTTTTATCCAAGTAACTCACAACGAAAAAATTTTGTATGTGGAAATAATTGTTTATGTAACTTTAATAATATAATATTTGAAATCCTCTACCCCAAAAACCCATAAAACGATACCCCACATCGGGAGCGGGGTGGGGGTGGTGATAGGGGGTGGTAGTGGGGGTGGATGAAGTAAAAAAAACGTTTTGAGGTGTCTGATTCTTGTACACACACTATATCACATTTTTTTTTCATCCCCTTTAATAATGGGGTGGTGGTGGTAATGGAGGGTGGCTATGCCAAAATTTTTTTTGAGACCTTAGCTTCTCTTGTATATACTAAATGCCAATTTTATGGACTCTTACCTGCTTGATTTACCTATTTTCCTCAAATTTACCCCAATTTACCCCCCAACCCTTCGACGGAAAAAGATGAAAATATAATCTAGTTCTAGATCTCATTAAAGTACATATGTCTACCAAATTTCAAGTCAATATCTCAAACGGTTCCAGAATAAACGTGCGCACTAGGGATTGCATTACCGGTTAACCGGTTAACCGGTTAACCGGTTATTAGGACAAAAAACACATGACGATAATTACCGGTTATTTTAATTTTTTACCGGTTATTTCGGTAAATTTTGAACTTGCGATATGTCACGTATTCAACGTTTCTATTTATGTCACTGACTAGTATTCACTAAATATAGAGTGACTGTCCCAACACCAAGCACTTTTAACAATAAATAAATAATATTATAAAAAGTAAACTCCAAACACCAAGCCCTAAGAAATACAAGAGAGACATTGACAATATCTTACGACAGAAAATTGAATATTTCACTGCCGTAAATATCCGTGGAATACATTTAGAAGTATGTTATTACCAATTTTTATTAACTTATCAACCCACCAATATCGATTGAGAAGGGCATCTTCAGCTGGTGGTATTCTATGCACAAATATCAGACGACTAACAGATATAGCTTTGAAAAACTAACCCTTTTAATAGGCTATTTTTAAAAAATATTGTATTTTTAGATCAGGTATTCAGTAAATGCCCTATTTGAGTTTATGTTCATAATTTTTGTTATTTAAGTGGTTATTTTTGTTATTTACAGAATAATTATTTATTTAAGTTTATTACATTTATATTTGTTCTTTTTGATAAATTAACTCATATATAAAAAGTCTATTTGACAGTCACATTTTTGTCACTTTGACAGCGATAAAAAAGGTGCATCGTTTTTTATCACCGATAAAAATGCCTATTCTTCAAAAGCAGAGTACACCTAGTAGTCGCACGTCACTCTGAAATCTGTACTGTCAGCTATAATTTTTAAGTATTGTGGAAACTATACTGTACGATATGAGTCGTTTTGAGAAAATTATAATAATTTTTAATAAATTATTGTTGTTGTTCGTTCACATTCATATTCTGTCGTTAATTTATCTTGCCAAAAAACACTCGAGCTTTTCTTTTATGGATAAATTTCTTTTTAACTCAAAATTTTGCCAATCAGTAATTTTGCTCGAAAAAATTACATTTGACAAAATCCCTCAACCTCCGGTCTCGTGATTTTTTCGTGTCAGTTTTTCCTATAAAATTGGCAAAATTATATCGTTACAAGGATAAATTTGTGCGATAAAAAAAAGGTCTTGTAATTTTACTGTTGATAAATTAACTCTTGTATAATAAAGTCTATTTGACAGTCACATTTTTGTTACTTTGACAGCAATAAAAAAGGTGCATCGTTTTTTATCACCGATAAAAATGCCTGTTCCTCAAAAGCAGAGCACATCTAGTAGCCGTACGGCACTTTAAAATCTGTACTGTCAGCTATAATTTACGAGTATTCGACATGTGTGGAAACTAGCGAAGAAAATATTGAAATCAGTACACCAAACCAAACAATTTATAACAACTGTGTTTTTAATAACTGTTCCTTCAAATAATTGTATAAATAAAGATAATTATTGTTGTTGTTCGTTCACATATTCTGTCGTTAATTCATCTTGCCAAAAAACACTCGAGCTTTTCTTTTATGGATAAATTTCTTTTAACTCAAAATTTTGCCAATCAGTTATTTTGCTCGATAAACTGACATTTGACAAAATCGCTCGACCTCCGGTCTCACGATTTTTTCATCTCAGTTTTTCTTATAAAATCACTGATTGGCAAAATTATTTCGTTACAAAGAGAAATTTATCCGATAAAAAAAGCTCTTGTGATTTTACTGTTGATAAAAAACCTTTTGTTTATTCATTATATCAAATATACGTATATAAAAATGTTTTTTGTTAAATTTAGATAATTTTGTACATGGAAAAAGACAATTGCCATTTTCATCCATTCTAAAAATTACCGGTAAATACCGGTTAACCGGTTATTTACATTTTTATTTACCGATTTACCGGTTATTAAAATTTCCGGTAAATTGCAATCCCTAGTGCGCACAAAAAAAGTTACAGACAGACCGACAGACAGACAGAAATTTTTTTTCGCTCAAACTTAAAATCTCGACGTTTCGTGACATTTTAAGCCTATTTGAACAATAAAAATATTTAAAAATGTTTTTGTCGTTACTATACTTCCACTGGATGTGGAAGTAATTATTATACAGAGCGTTTCGAAAAGATTGGGACAACGCTTAGCCGTAGATTCTTGACATCAAAACAAGTCGATTTAACTCAAAAAGTAGTGGTCTAACTCTTCTCGTTTTCAAGATACAGGGTGGCAAAGTAAAAAAATTGTATTCGTAATTTGTCTCTATCTTGGAGACTATTATACGTATCTACTTCAAAGTTGGTAATGACATGTTTTTCAGGTCGATAATTACAATGGTGATATTGCCAATGCCATATTTTATAGATGGCGCTAGTTACAGGACGTTTACTCGACACTTTAAGTCAACTTTTTTTAGGTTAGGTTTTGGACATCGTCTTCTATAATCGAAACAAAATTTAGTTTCCTAAAGAAAAGGTGTACTTGTTTAAACGCGATAAAATGCACGCTTTCAGATAAGTACGCGATTTTCAGCTTTATCACAAACCAGTTCGAGGAAATTCAATTGTACCTAAAAGCGGTTTCTTACCTAGTAGGTGTACGTCAAGTATGATGTCCTGAAATCGTCAATAGTGCTCGTTGTAGATACGTATAATATTCTCCAAGATAGAGACAAAATACGAAAACATTTTTTTTATTATACCACCCTGTATCTTGAAAACGAAAAGAGTTAGACCGCTACTTTTTGGGATAAATCGACTTGTATTGATGTCAAGAGTCTACGTTAACCGTTATTCCAATCTTTTCAAAACAACCGGGGTGTTGAATTTCTTCAAACTGATGTGTGACAAAGTTGTAAATTGCGTATTTCTCTGAAAGGGTGCATTTTATCGTATTTAAACAAGTACACCTTTTCTTTAGGAAACCAAATTTCGTTTCGATTAAAATAGAAGACGATGTCCAAAACCTAACCTCAAACAAGTTATGGCTTAAAGTGTCACGTAAAAGTCCTGTAACTAGCGTCATCTATAAAATATGGCATCGGCAATATCACTATTGTAATTAGCGACCTGAAAAATATGTCGTTACCAACTTTGAAGTAGATACGTATAATAGTCTGTAAGATAGAGACGAAAAATCGACTTGTTTTGATGTCAAGTATCCACGGCTAAGCGTTGTCCAAATCTTTTCGAAACACCCTGTATGTATAACTTTTTTTTTATTTTATAAGCTAACAAACACTGCAAATATTTGTTTGGCACATTAAACTTTTCCCAATTATTTGACATCAAACAGGTATAATATGGAGGTATTGGGAAGTTAACTCTCATTAAAACAACCCTGTACATGATACGTAATAATTTACAATTTGCAGTGGAAAATGTATGAAGGCATGGCGAACTGATAGAGAAGGGTAACCACTCTGATTGATGTCCCGTCAACCTGTCCTCGGCTAATGTTACCGGATATGAATTAGTCTAAATCAAATTTTAAATTTGGTAAATGTTGCATATAATCATTCGCTTTTGCCATTTGCTAAATATATTATCGGATAATCACATCCATATTTATTTGTATTTTTTGTACAATGTGTGCTAAAATTGTATGTCCCTTTGACAGAGTAATGCAAACTCTTTCATTTACAATTTCACCAAAATAACTGACATTTTGTGAATTCCATTCCGAAGAATTTGAAACATGTCAAGAATTATCATTGGGTTAGTAGAGTTGCATATGGTAACATCTGTATACAGTATTTAAAAATTGGCAGTGATCTATTTGATAAAATGTAATGGATGGAATATTTTGGCACTCCTGACAGAATTAATCGCAATTTACACATCAAAAGAAACGAAAAGCAGATAAAATAAATCTGTTAACAATATTTTTGTTTAGAGTGCAGTTAATATTACAAAATTCATTTGAAATTGTACGCCAGCAAAACACTTTTTTCGCGACTTTGTTAATATATTTTGAGTAGTTGTAATTTGGTGAAATGGATCATTAATAATTATCAGAAAAGGAAAGACGACTTAGCAATTCCCGCCTCAATTACCTCATTTATTACTCTTCGACATTACAGTGACTTAGAAAGATACTTTTTACTGCCAAATATTCAGATGCAAAATGTAATAAAATTAAATCTAACTATTAGAATTATTCTATTAGTCTCAACAAAGTGTCCGCAAAATAATCCCAAAATTGGCCTCTTTTTGGGTAGTATCGAAGGAAAAGTGCAAAATTGATCCCGATGAAATTAATCTTTGAGAAATTCTAATTCGTTTTGAGAAAATATGCGAAAGCCACACCTAATTAAGCGTTGAAAATATTTAAACAATGTCAGTATTTAATAAATATTTAAAAAAATAAAACAATTAAGTATTGCACTACGCGCAATAGAAAACCACCCCTACCGAGGGGATTGAAAACCAATACGAAAAACAGTGAAAAATAAACATTTGGACTATGCACATTATAATATGCTTGCTTTTCACCGTTTCTCGTAATTATTCATTTTTAACCCACTCGTTAGGGGTGGTTTTCTATTGTACATATTGCAGTGGTGTTCATGTTCGTTACTCAAGCATTATTTTATTACAATTAATATTAATATCAGTTATAATAATTGTTTTATTACAAGTTCAAAGATCTATAAAGTTATTTACACAAAACTTTTCTCTCTGTTCGGCACCCTTTATTTATTAATTATTATACTCTTCGTAAAAACGAAGAGTATATTGTATTTGATCGGCACATTTCTAAATCAGTAAATATCGCTCGTAGAGAAAACATTTTCATATCATTATGTTAGTGAACGAATTCTGAACAACTTTCCGTCTGTCCGTCCGTCACGTTTCTTGTAAGCACGATAACTTAAGAAAGAAAAGTCCGATTGTATTGAAATTTGGAAAGTAAGTTAGCGTTAGCTAGAGGAAGAACCCTATTGTATTTTGAAAAAAATCAATCAGTAAATAAAAAAGTTATTAATCATTTAAATAAAAAAAAAAATTTTTTCATAATTTCTGTCATTTGTATTTAAATCGAAATATTGCGAAATGTTATTCCCTATAATTTTTTTTTGTTTTTATATTTTACCAATATATATATTTCATAGTAATGTATCTAATCCGTTGAAATATAATTCTTGAACGATATTCATTCAAGTTTTGTGGTAAGATGGCTAAAGCATTTGCCTTTCCCCCTTGTTATGTTTGTACAATTTTGTTCCTTTATCTTTTTTGCTCTTTTTGTCCTCTTTTTGTATTTCCAAATTCCCTCTAGGCCGATAACATCCTATAAATCTAAACTTTTTAAATCATATAACTTTTAACCTACTCTACCTTCCTCGAAGGCGGTCAGACCACGAGGTCGTCATTTGTTCGAATGGGTTTTTTCGTTAACTCTGTTTTCCCGTATCAACAATCAAAATTTTCCAAAAGTGCGTTTGCCTAGTGAGTTTTTAGTTACTTATAATGTATTTTAATTAGTTTTAGGCCGATGTGGGCACATGTGTTTTCATTTTTAATTAGTTCTTAAGTCTGCCTGCGGCAGACAGGAGTTTCTAGCAACCCAATTTAATTACCGTTAAGCCGAACCGGAGCCGCCCCGCCCAGCCCCACATTTACCACGACGCTGCACGCCGTGATTGTTGGGCTGGCTGGCCTCCGGCGAGGCGCATTTATGTTCGTTAAACACGTAATAAATTTATTTTGTTGTTGTTGTTGTTGCCTTTCAATCCAAAGGTCTCGTGTTCGATCCCTCACATGGCAATATTTTTTTATATATTTTTTTTTCACAACAAAGTTGGTATCACAAAATTTAGAATGTCCAAAAACTAACATTATTTACAAGAAAAATGCGAAGAGTATCCTATAGAATGTGTAACAATTATATAAAAAGCTCAGTAAATCGGCGAAGAGTATAATGCTTCCACTAGTTTTTTATATAGGATCACCACCGTGATTATTTTCTTATTGAAATTGTATCAGATTTTGTTCCTGTTAATAGTGACAACTACATTCGAAATATTATTTTCCACCGTCGTTTCTATTATTTTTTTAGAGTGACCACCCTGTACATTTTTCATTAAAATGTATGTCAGATTTCCTAATCGCTAATAGTATCAACTAGTTTGCAAATATCAAATATAATTTCTACCATAGTTTTTTAATTAATTATTTTCTCGCTGACGACCCTATGTATTTTTCATTAAAAATCAGCTTTCTTCATTGGCAATTGTGTTAACTACATGAGACATTATTACTGTTCCTCACATTTCTTCATAAATTATTTTTTTAAAGGTTTCCACGGTATATCATTCACTAAAAATTGATTTTTTTCCATGACAATTGTGCTATCTATGCCAAATATATCCTACGTCACATTTTTTCCATCAATTATTTTTTGATTTTCCATATATTTTTCACTAAACGTGGGGTTCATTTGGCAACAGCGTCAACTACCTACCCAATATTATTCTTCTGCGTCAAATAATGTTTTAGGTATAGCGCCAACAAACAGACGGCAGGCAAGAAGAAAAATATATCTTACAGCTACTCCCACTTCCCGATTTTTAGCTAAGAATTGGCAATTTCTTCAATACATTTTTTAATAAGGGTTGGATAATAGCTACTTCTTCTATTTTGCCTATTAAATGTCCTGCCTTGTCGATAAATACATCGATGTTTACTAAATGTAAAATCATGCATCTTTTATCATCTGAACTTCCTTATAGTGACTTCAGGTTTCTCCATTAAAACTCTGCTGCCACATTATTTTCTGTACTTATTACCTCTGTTCTTCAAGAGGATGTAGAAAGAGTCTAGCATGGTAACCATATGCATTGTGTCCTCAGAACCGATTATGACAACTATTTGTTATAGATTATCTATTCACACTGTTATTCATAGAGTTTTTATTCATCTATCAGGTAACATCACTATAAGTCACATCAAAAAGTATGTATGTATTATAAGATGCAGCATCGCAGTATCTGCATTTATCATCTTCTGCCATGCTCATGTTCTTGAGATGATATCTTAAGAGGCAATGATCAATTAATCAGCCTTAGGTTGGACTTTTTGAGTTGGAGAAGCCTTGCGGTATTCTTTGAAGAGATGGGAAAAGTACTCATTTAAACTACTTCAAGTATTTGATACTTGAAGTAGTTTAAATGAGTACTTTGCCCATCTGTGATTCTTTGTCGAATAGGTTATAAACCTTTTCGCTTGTCTTTGCCTTCGAATATTCCTCCAGTAGGACCTTCTTCTGTTCATTTTCCCATTTTTGCATATCCTCTGTTATGTGTCCATTAGACAAACCACAAAACGGTTCGAGTACGAAAAATGGGGCTTCACCCCCTTTTCTTGCAAGCCTGTCAGCTAATTCATTACCTTCTATTCCCTCATGTCCTGGCACCCACATAAAAGAAACCTTGTTTTTTTTTAGTTGCCTCAGGGATTGCCTGCATTCCCAGGCAATTTTAGACTCAAAGGTATAGAATCCGAGAGCCTTTAGTGTTGCCTGACTACCTCAAAGTATATAGATCTTTGCCTTTTGAATGCCTTTGTTAAGGCATGTCTGGAAACATAAATCTGGAAACCTAAATCTATATCATAGATTTCTGCCTAGAAGATGAGCTTTAGATGGACTGCATTTAGGCTCCGCTATGCCCACACCATCTTAGATGAATCTGTGTACCAAATGAGTGACTCTTTTTTCAACCGCAGTGCTTCGACCCTGCTCACTTGAAGGCTCTCAATCAGCACATCAATTGGACAGTCAAAATCATGTTTGATTCGCATTAAGCTAGTGGGTTTTGTCATGAATTCAAATCGGATTAGCTCCAGAATCCTTAAGTGACCAACAAATAATTTCCATGAATCAAGAAACGTCTGGCAAAACGTTGTCAATAAGAAGAAAAAATACATGTATAATCTATCAAATAAACTAGTAGCTGCCATATTTGATTCTGGTGCACAGTGATTACTGTATTAGTCCCTTTGTTCTATCAATTTTTATAATTGGTCAATTTTGTAATTTTTTCTGTATGATACAAATTACTTTAGCAAGGTTTCTTTTGAAATGCAGCCTGTTCAAAGACATAAATTTTAAGAAAATTTCTATTTCTCATACATTAAACTTCAAATGGCGTTAATGTAGTTAATAAATAAAATATCAACATTTTGTAGAGTTGACATTAAAGCTTGAATAATGTACTTTCAGATGTATCGGGTTTTTTTATAATAATGATAATTTACTAATTGTTTTCAGGAAATTCGGAATAAAAGTCGACGTCAAAAATAGTATGTGTTAAATTAACCAATTTTTCAACAGCTGTAACTTTTACAAAAATCTTTTCTAAATTTTCTCTATACAAGAATCTTATATTCGAAGGTCTCCTTTTTCGAAGCCTATATTTGTTATTATTATTTTTTATTCTCTAAGTGGAACTATCAAGATGCCCGTACTCCGCTACAAGGATCGTTGACTCAAATTTTGGACGCCATATTGGTGCCGCCGTTTTGATTTTCTTAAGTTTTTGTATTTTTTGGGAGTCGTGAAGGTACCTCCTATCTTCATGCAAAATTTTAAGTTCCTAGGTCATCGGGAAGTACCCAGACAATTCACAGACATAAGCATATATGGTTACAATCTACTTTTCTGTAAGACAGAGCGTAACAAATTTTTTTCCTATATTTGTCTGCCCGATGAATTGGTTGGGTACTTCTCGGTGAGTTAGAAACTTGAAATGTTGGCATGGAAGTAGGGCGTACCTTTTCGACACCCAGAAAATTCCAGAATTTGACAAATTCAAAATGGTGGCTCCAATATGGCTACCAATACGTAGATATATAATATATGTAGAAAGCAATACCCACATTAAAATGAAGACGCTGCCAAAATGGTAAGAGCTGTGAAAAAAACTATACAAACAAAGTTGTAGAGGATTATATTTTACATAAAAAGTACGCTGCGGCAAATAGCATCTTTTATTGTTTTGGCAATATGTGCGCTTAAATTTCATGAACCTGCACGATGTCCCACTCTGCACACTTCCCCTACACATTCTATTCAAGATAGACATATGCTGTCACTGACTTTCTGTAGAGAATTTCATTCTCTACAATTATGTGTACACAATTTTTTCATATATGTTACCATTTTGCCAGCGTTCTCATTTTTAAGTGTGTATTGTAATAAGTGCAACATTTTTAGGTGTTTTTTTTTACGATTTTTGCATGATTTTCAAGTTTTTCAGCCATTTTGAAACCATCAATTTGAAAGGACCCCGCACAAAATACACAGAAAAAATTACACAGTCGTTTGAGCTCAAACTAGCTGAAATGTATTCGTTAGACCATTCCGAATAAAAGTTCTAATGTACACCAGGTCCAAAAATCCATAGATTTCAAGTTACGGACGCTTGAAAGTCAAATAATGAGCTTTTTCAATTTTCCGAATGCTATACTAACTCAGTGTTGAGATTTCGAAAAAATTGACCAAAACAAAAGTTGTGGGAATATGAGTAAGCTATCTTGTGATGACCTTGACTTGGACCTCTAGCTACATTGTCAAGGTCATTTGGAGGTAAACTCGTTTTGTTCCAATAAAACCCATATTTTTCACCTTGGATTATGAAGAAACGCATGATCTCACTGTAGAATATTAATCTTTCAAGGAAAAGTTGTAACGGGGGGCGGGGGGGGGTAAAATTGACCCACTGCGAGTCCTACAATCAGTTCAAAACGTAGCTATGGACATAAATCAGATTGTAATAATCGATCCTAAACGATTAATAAACTTCAATAAAATAGAAGAAAAAAACAAACAAAAATACAAACAAAAAAAACAAAAAAGAAGTCAAATACCCATCACGTCCACGCCGTTGACTCTGGGTAACGCTAGGAAAGGGTTATACTTAAAAAAATAAAATAATTCATGCTACAATAAATAGTCTTAAAACTATACGTCAAGGGAAAAGTCAAGGTCACCACAAGTTAGCTTATTTGACTTCCTACAACTTTTATCTGGATAAGTTTTCACCAAATCTTGATTTCCAAGCTAACAGTGACTTTTTAACAATAACTTATTTGACTTTCAGATGACCTTAATGGATCAATTTTACCCCCCACTACAACTGTTCCTTGAGAGATTAATATTCTACAGTGAGATTATGCCTTTCTTCATAATCCAAGGTGAAAAATATGGGTTTTATTGGTACAAAACGAGTTTACCTTCAAATGACCTTGACAATGTAGCTAGAGGTCAAAATCAATGTCATCACAAGATAGCTTACTCATATTCCTACAACTTTTGTTTTAGTCAATTCCATCTAAATCTCAACAGAGTTAGTACAGCATTCGGAAAATTCAAAACGTTCATCATTATTTGACCTTCAAGCGTCCGTAACTTGAAATCTATGGATTTTTGGACTAGGGTACATAAGAACTTTTATTCGGAATGGTCCAATGAATACATTTCAGCTGGTTTTAGCTCAAACGACTGTGTCTTTTTTTCTGTGTTTTTTGATCATTATTTGGACCTTCAAGCGTCCGTAACTTGAAATCTATGGATTTTTTGGACCTAGTGTACATAAGAACTTTTATTCGGAATGGTCCAACGAATACATTTCAGCTGGTTTTAACTCAAACGACTGTGCAATTTTTTCTGTGTATTTTGTGCGGGGTCCTTTGCAATTATAAAATATCAAAAAACTGCTGCCCAAGAAATCACTACTTCCACATCCAGATTCTCTATCCAAGTCATTCACAACGAAAAAACTTTGCATGTGAAAATAATTGCTTATGGAACTTTAATAATATAATATTTGAAATCCTCTACCCCAAAAACCCATAAAACGATACCCCACATCGGTAGTGGGGTGGGGGTGGTGATAGGGGGGTGCTAGTGGGGGGTGGATGAGGTAAAAAAATATTTTGAGGTTTCTGGTTCCTGTACATACACTAAATCACAATTTTTTTTCATCCCCTTTAATAAGGAGGTGGGGGTGGTAATGGGGGTGGCTAATGCCAAAAATTTTTTTGAGACCTTAGCTTCTCTTGTATATACTAAATGCCAATTTCATGGACTCTTACCTGCTGGATTTACCCATTTACCCCAAATTTACCCCAATTTCCCCCCAACCCTTCGACGGAACAAGATGAAAATATAATCTAGTTCTAGATCTCGTTAAAGTACATATGTGTACCAAATTTCAAGTCAATATCTTAAACGGTTCCAGAGTAAACGTGCGCACAAAAAAAGTTACAGACAGACCGACAGACAGACAGAAATTTTTTTTTTCGCTCAAACTTAAAATCTCGACGTTTCATGACATTTTAAACCTATTTGGACAATAAAAATTTTAAAAAATTTTTTTGTCGTTACTATACTTCCACTGGACGTGGAAGTAATTAAATTGTTTCAATATATTTTTTGATAAAATATTGATTTTTTTGAGTTTCTCCCAAAAAAAAATTATTTGCACACTTTTTTAATGAGTAAACTTTTAAAATAGATATATTTAAAGTACGTTACCGAAGGTTTCATTCAAATACCTTAAGTTCAAAGTATTTCCGTAATAACGCATTTTCTTCATCTAAATGCACTGGACTGTAATTAAGTTACATAACTCTATACCCAAAAATTGATTTACCATCGTAGTGTAATTACCTAGACAATTGATGATATAATATGAGCCGCTCCCTAATGTCACCATTTTGTCGGCGTCTTTGCTACAATCGATGGATGACACACTCTAAGGTGTTAAGGGAATAATGAATGGCATTTATAATTAGTCACGCTCAAGCCTAGCGCCAGATAGTAATTCTAAATCGCAGTTAAAATAATGCCTCTCCAAGAATTACCATTGTCTGATAATGACATTTAAGTTGAATAATATAACAAAAAAATATGAAAGAGAACATGGAAATCGAAATTAAGTATTATTTTTGAAACACAAAGAAAACACTACTGTGGTAATTTTTTTTAATTTTACCGCCTTCAAAAAATATCGCTAAAAATATGAAATAAAATTTAACCGTCGTCGCTCAGTTAATTGAACCTTATTACTTAAAGCAGATATTGAAGTCGATTAAAAATACATCTGAATTAGTTATTTGCTCATTTTAACACCGACCTCAATATCTACAATAGGTAATAAAGTTCAATTAACTGGGCGACGCACAGTGGCACGAAACGTAATTTTTTCGTTCAAAATTATTTAGAGCACTTGTTTCGCAACCGATTGGAATATTTTTTTTTATACTCGTTATTAAATTTCCAAAAAACGTACGAGAGCCGATTTTTGAATTATGCTAACCAAAATTGTTAAGCTTAGCCAAAATGGGTTTTTGAGGTCGCTGATTACAAATCTGATATCCAAATTGTCATAAACCAACCTGCAATGGCGGCTATAAAATGCTAACAAATGATGAAAAATGAAATATTTTTGGTAAAGTTTATGCCGATACATTAATTTATCAATCATGAACATGCGATTCAGTCCTCCATTAATTTTGAACATAACTTTAAATAGGTCATATTAATATTCCTTTTTTTTTATTTGCTAATAATATAATAAATGCCTGACACCAAGAGCTCTAAAACAAGAATATTAAATCAAACATAACCTAAGCCTAATAGAACCTTAAACCAGGAACTCCTAACATAACCTAAGGCAAGAATTAGTGCAAAAATTTTTCGTCATTATTAAAATCGTAATTTCTCTGTTTAATATGTGTTGTTTAAATAATATTAATACTCCAATTGGGTTTATAATTTTTTTAATTGTTGATTATCCTAAATACATTTAAATAATATTATCAGCAGATCAAAAAAAGAAATATTAACATGACCTACTTACGGTAATGTTCAAAATTATTGGGGGACTGAATCGCATATTTATGATTGATAATCAGCGTATGGCAGCCATACTGGATATATTTGAAAATTTCAGGAAATGTGTTCCTTTTTAAATTTTTTAATAACACAGGCCCACAAAAAAAAAGTTATTTGAACTGGACATCTAAATATACTTTTCTTTAGAATTTCTTCCCGCTGATTACGAATCTGAAGTCAGAATGGGGTTAATGTGCATATTACAGAGAAAAACCCGAGAAACTGTCAAAAAATGCGTTTTTTATGGTTTTTTGGGTGGTAAACTATGCCTGCGGCGTGTTCGGCTAAGCGGCATGTATTTTTTTATGCTTTTTGCCCCACTGACCTCGAATCTATTGTTAAAACCCAGGGCTAATTGTCAAAATGTTGAGGAATATAAAAAAAACGGTAAAAAATCGCATCTTTCACGGATACTATGTTTTTTATGGATATCACGTTTTTTTCATGAATACATAGCGTGCTACGATGGCCCGCGTACACCTTTTTTGAGTAATTTTTGCCGCTGATCACAAATGTTGAGTCAAATTTGAAGGTCAGTGATGAAAACACTGAAAAAATCAAAAAAACTGTCAAAAATCTGGTTTTCTCATGGATGTCGCGTTTTTCATGAACGCAATGGTCTGCATATACCTTTATCGAGTAATTTTTTCCACTGATCTCGAATCTGGAGTCAAATTTTAGGGTCAGTGATGAAAACACTGAGAAAAATCAAAAAAACTGTCAAAAATCTGTTTTTTTCAGGATACCCAATCATTGTGCGTGATACATAGTATTTCAATTTTATATGGGTTTTCGTTTTCGAACGTGCTTATCTTCAAATGATCGTCGTTTCGTTCCTTTGTAGCATCCAGCAGTAATCTGCTAACAAGTTGACACCCTAAAATCGACGTTCAAAGTTTTTGAAATCTTGGTGGAATCGTTCTCCTTGCTCTTCGCTGAAGTCGCCGTTATTTTCTGGAAACTCATCCAGGTGTGAATCGAGAAAGTGCAATTTCAATCTCATCATACAACCTAACTTTTCATAATTCTTTATCATTTTTGATACAATGTTTCTGTAGTCTGGATCTTTGGTATTACCGAGAAATTTTGTGGACACATCAAAAATCGGGTTTTTTCATAGATGATCTCATTTTTTCAGTTGTTCGTGGTATATAATATTTGAATTTTATATTGGTTTTCGTAATGAAAGTACTGAGTAAAATAAGAAATAGATGAAATATGTTGCAACAATAAAACCGTTTTTGCAAAAATAAAATGTGTTCCATGAAGAAAAGTACACTTTTTTGACAAGTATAATTTTCACCATCTATTCGTTTGGGGGTCGCATTTGTTGGAAAAAAACTTTTTCTGCTCTCCTAATGCAAAGTGCCAACTTCGCTGCTGACATGGCAAACAAAGTTACCACCTTATTCCTCCGACAAATAAAAAAACAGATTACACTTAATCTTCTTTTTTTTACTCCATGAAGGGGGGTTTGGAGGGGAAATCCATCATGAACACTCAGCGCTTCGAATCTATTACGCTGAACACGTCACATGCATAGTTTACCACCCAAAAAACCATAAAAAACCATAAAAAACACATTTTTTGACAGTTTTTCGAATTTTTCTCTGTAATATGCGCATTAAGCCCCCAGTCTGACTTCAAATTCGTAATCAGCGGGAAAAAATACTAAAGAAAAGTATATTCAGATGTCCAGTTCAAATAACTTTTTTTTGTGGGCCTATTCTAAGGAATAGCCTATTTAATGTAATACGTTTAATTTATTTTTAAGTTAGTTTTGTCATCTTATTGCCGCCATCTTGAATATCTTTCTGGAACTTAAAATTTAGTCTTAACTAAAAAGTGCTTATCAGAAATATTCAAAACGTCTCGGCTTAAACTTTAACAAAAATATTTCATTTTTCATCATTTTTTAGCATTTTATAGCCGCCATCTTGAAGTTGGCTCATGACAATTTGGATATCAGATTCCTAATCAGCGGCCTCAAAAACCCCCGAATAACAAGAATTATGTAAATTGGATAAGAAAACAGCTTTCTTTGGTAGGTTTTATTAAGATTTAAACAAAAAATGGCCTCTCATACGTTTTTTGAAATTTAATAACGAGTATTTAAAAAAAAATTATCCCAATCAGTTGCGAAACAAGTGCTCTAGATAATTTTGAACGAAAAAATTACGATTCGTGCCACTGTACGACGCCGACACGACGGTGAAATTTTTTAATTTTATTTCATAATTTTAAGCGATATTTAAACAAAAAATCACACTTTCCAGTGTCTTCATTATTTAGTTTCTGCTCACTAAAATATCCGTCGTTGTGAAACCTGAATTAATATGTAACGAATTTTATGTAAATCTGCAAAAATATTGCCATTATCGCAATGATGATTCTCCATTTTGAATTCCTATCATTTGACATCAGATTTGTTATCAACTACATCTAAAATACCAAACTACCAATTTTAATGCATTTCAGACAGAATTTGAATTTTTTATCACAAAATTACCCTTGCGACTTCGCCAAATATTGTAAAATTTTCAACATTTTTTTCCAATTTTTGTTCACCTTGCACTAGACGTAGCTTGCTGAAATTAATATGAGAAGATTTCGTAGAAATTGATTATAAGTAATGATTGAACAAATATAAAAAAAAACATACAAATTAATCGAAAACCTCCTTTTTTTACATGAAGTAGGTTAATTACGAAAATAGAACGGCATAGCCACACAAAATTTTCATGTTTAATTTTTGCTGGTATTTTCAGATTTCAATATTACGTTAATTAGACATTCTAAAGCTCCTTTTCCCCTGGTTAGTAATTGGGATTAATATTAGATGGCGATAACGCTAAATACAATACTTACTAACACACCTACTTTCGTGACTAGGTTGCATACATTGAAGTTAGTTTAATTATTGTACACATTTGCGTGTAACACAAGAGACAAAAGTCCTGGTGTTATCGTATATCTTTAATGTTATATTCCTTATCTCATTTTTACTTAAATAGAGCGCGCCAGACACGACACCTCTTCACATCAAACCGTTCGCAGATGGCGATAAAAAGATATCCTGCTGTTAAAGAATGATTGATCTTCTCCCTAACCATCAGCTATGAAACGTATTTTGCTTCAACTCGGAACTAATAGGGAACTCTATATTTGAATTATCGTTCTACCTTGCTTTAGCAATTACAATTGCTTTTTACCCGTTTATAATGTGTTTCTCGTTCGGAGCGTTACGTGGTGTAAAATGTGGCGTGAGAACAAACTTTATAGTCATCAAAGATATTATATATCAAGGTGGGATGCCATTAAAAGTAACGAGCTCGAATGTGAACATTTATTTGTGACCTTTACGTATTCGTCTTTGGGGCAAAGAGTTTTAAAATTTAACAAACATAAAAATCAGGATATCTCTGTTTACTCATTTGTTAATACATAAAATTTATTACCTATCCAAGCAACAAACAAGCATTATGAACCAACCACTAAAAAAAGAATCATTTCATGAAGTCGATAGTTCCTTAATTTCATCTTAAATCTGACTACGAAGTTTTAGTTGCTTGAGATGAAAAGTTATAAAGTACTAACTCCCTACGTAGGAGATTTATGCATCGTATAATTGCCTTGTGCTTTATTGTGGTGTGTCAAAAATTACCTATAATTCCATCAGACATATTTTAATCTGTCATTAACAAATTTGGTTATTTTACAAGTTTTACTTACAAAAGTACCTTTAGAATCCACGGACTTATTAGTCGGGAGCCCTCCCTAGCTGTACGTGCCACCCCCCCCCCACCAATCCTTGGGGACAATGTTTTTCATAAAGATTAAAGCCTAAGAAACAATTTAAGACATGTCCCCAAAAAGAAACTGGCTGTACTTTCAAAATGTCGGATATATGTTAAAAGAAAGTATTGTCAATGTTGTTTTTGTCATTTAACACAAAAACTAAAAAAGATGGACAAAAACTTTTTTCACAAAAAACAACGTGCATAAAATTTTCTACAATTTTGTTTCTATACAATATTTTGATAGGAGTTACCATTTTCCAGATAAATGAGTCCAAAATTAAGAAAACATGGAAATTCATATATCGGTAAATCACTTAGAGAAAATAACTGTGACAATTATTGTAAGGCGTATAATATAACTTTATATTGTTAACATAACAAAAACTAAAATAAACTGAAAAAAATTCATGATAATAATAATAATATTATAATTTGCGGACATTTATCGCGAAAACGGTAACAATGGTATCTGGAAAATGGTATAGGAACAAAATTGTAGGAAATTTTATGCACTTTGTTTTTTGTGCAGGCAGTTTTTCTCCATCTTTTTAGTTTTTGTGTTAAATGACAAAAACAATATTTGAAAATTTTTTTTTAACGGCCGCCATTTTGAAAGTGCAGCCAATTTTTTTTTGGGGACGTGTCCAAAATTGTTCCTTAGGCTTTAATCTTTATGAAAAGCATTGTCCCCAAGTATCGGAGGGAGGAGGGGGGATGCTCGGTCACTTAGGGCGGGCTCCCGTAATATATTAGATCTTTTTGAAAGGTAAAAATTTACCTAATATTGACCATAAAAACGACCAAATTTTCAATTCAATTAAAAAAGACTAATTAAAACTGTACTTTGAAGTTATCGCACTGTGCGCGCACAGGTCACTGAACAATTTTTGATTACTGTCACGGGCAAACAGAACACAACAAAAAAACCCGTTCGAAGTAATCTCCACCCTGCAGGTCTTCCTGCCTACAGGAAAATAGGGGAAAGATAAAAGTCATGGTTTTAAAGGTTATCATTTTTAAGAGGTTATCGTCCGAGAAGTACATTTTAGGACAAAAGAGGACAAAAAAACAAAAAAGGGTAAAACAATGAAGAAACAGAAAACGAATAGTAAAGTTGATAAATAAAGATAAAGATGTAAAGACAGGTAAAGTAGGGAAGAAGTTGGCTAAGGTGGAAGATGCCTGAAAATAGGCAACGTCTGGTATGGTAATGGGTGGTTTTAGATTAAATAAAATTGAATTATGCTGTGTGATATGTGTTATGTTGCGGGTTAGCGGACTATCGCCCAGTTTGAATTCATAGAGTTTTTACGAAATATCTTGGACGTACTCCGCTAGTGGGGTTATGTCGTTACAGCGGACGTATAGATCATTGAGTAAGGTGTATCTGCCGGAATCAGAAATAAGAAGCATAAATTTGTGTTCTACTATCTTTTATTCTCGTATTGTCGTGGCCGGGATGCTGTACCACACCGGCGCGGCGCCGCGTATGTGATGGCTGACCTGATCACCATCGTGTATAGCAATTTTTTCTTGGTCCTGTTTAGTCCTCTTTACCTGGCCAGGAGCGGATACAGACTCCAGGACATGAAGTATGGTCTCGTTGATGTGCGTGTTGTACGTCAGTCTCTTGTCTAAATTAATCCCAAGGTACTTCACTCACTGTTTACTAGGAATTTGGAAATTTAGAGACCTCCCACCGAAATAGGCTTTAAAATGCAGTTCTCAGTGAACTAGCGCGTGAAGAGTATAGATTCCGTCTTTTCGGAGTTGATTCGAATCTTCCACTTGTCGTAATACGTCGCACGAACCATATGCGCCTTCAGCAGCATATTCGCCCCCTGAGCGTTGTGCGAGTGCGCGTACATGATTGTGTCGTTGGCATACTTGGTAAATTTCGTATTCGGAAACTCTGGAAAGTCGGAGATGTATAGGTTATACAGTTTAGATGACAATGCACGACCCCTGGGGACCTCCGCGCAAATGTCCCGCCGCGTTGATAGATTACTATTCACCCTGACCTGTAGCGATCTACCCGTCAGGAAAGAGTGACTGAGTTTCGTTATGTGTATGGGAAAGTCCAGTGTGTTCAGTTTATGTAGAAGGTATAGAAGTCTTTCTCAATATCATGAACTAAGTCAGTAATTTGGCAGGTTGTAAATTACCTAATTATACTGTATTAAAATTCAAATGAAGTCGCAGGAACATTTTAGAAAATATTTGGCACAATTGTTACCTTTAAGTAACCATAGAGTTTAAATTATCATCATAACTGTCCTATTAGAAATACATACAAATCTAATTGATTTCCACTTGTGCTGGTCTAGGATTCTCCTCTTCACGCGCAAACTAGTTCATGTCATGCGAAAATTAGTAAATCGGCTTGATTGCTAATATTATGCAAATCTTATAACCTCAACTCAAGAGTGCAATTAGTGGAATTCTCAATAATGAAGTATGCAGCATATTAAAATAAGTAAACTAGATGTTTTTATTCTTTTAAAGAAAATTGCTGAGTGTAAAAGAATTTGTATGATTGATGCAAGAGAATGTGAACGGCAAGTGACAGTTTGAATAAAAATAATAATTTTCTCAAAGAAATTAACAACTAGGATGTACTTATAAATTTTCGAGTAATGAATTTTAGTTAAACAATGTTCCAGAAAGACTGTGTTTAATCAAAATAGCATGACAGACGTTCTTTTGAAGGCCAGTAATGCTAATATTTTAGCCGTGCGCCAAATTCTTACACTTCTAGGTCATGGATGTCATAAAAATTACGAAACTGGGACATTTGACCTATGGTCAAATAATGTAGAATTAATTGTCCTATTATATTGGTATTATTTATTTTAAAGTCTATTTTCCTTAATTAGGAAATATGGATTTCAAAGTCGAAAATATTCGGCCCAAGGAAATTTAATTTATAGGTTAAGATTATAGGACTTTCAAGTCTCAATTGTGACATAGTTCATGTTTAATATTAAAGCTTATTCTGCCAAGGTGAAAAGTATGTTATTATCATAGTCTATCATGCGGGAACAGAAATGTAACCCACTCCATTTTTGTTGCCTATTTGTAGGGAGGGGATTAAGTAGGAGTTAGATCTTTTAGCGGTCGGAGCAGTCATATGACTTGTAAACTTAAAATTGACATTTTACATCGCATTTTTAATAAATTTTTTTGCTGGACGGCAGACCTGACCACGAAAAATGCTGTCAAGGGCATTTTAAATCATGTATCAAATGGACAGCAAAAATTTCATTAAAAATCCAATGTAAAATATCAATTTTAGTTTTACAAGTCACATGACCGCTCCGACCGCTAACCTCTCTCTCACCTTCTCCTCCTGCACGAACTGACAAATAGACAGCAAAAAATGGAGTGGAGTGGAATTACTTAGAGAAGATAACATACGTCACAGCTTCACGCTTCGAGTATATTTTTGGACACGATATCAGTTTATTTATTCTTTTTTAACCCTTTCGGGACGGCAACGGTTTTAACACGCCAGGCTGCACAGACGGCAGCGGACTGCGCTTGTGGATTTGTCCGCATGCAGCCGCGAACTTTCAGATATGTACGGCTCCCAAACTCAACATTTTTATGAATTTAGGGGAAATATCAATAAAAAAATGCTAATAATAGAAATAAAACTTGTATTTATCAATCATAAAATATAAATATATATAAAATAGCAACTAAAAAAAAAAAAAAAAAAAAATTGAGCTACGTTGGAAGAAGTAAGACTAATAATGTGTAATAGGCAGATACGTATATTTCAAATAATTAAGTGCACCTCTTGTCGTGTGTAGATATCCGGTTCCCGGCTGACCATCACGAAAAATTTTTGAGGATTCGTCCGTTTCCCGTCGCGAAAGAGTTAAATAATTTAAAACTACCAAGTTTTCTATTTTTGATTATTAATTTTAGACAGTCACAATTTCGTTTCACCTGATTGTAACGGTTTGTTAAAATCTGCTCGGGCGCCAAATTATGTAACGGTTTGTTGTCGGGTAGCTGGTTTGGAGATTAATCAGGGTCCAGATTTGTTAATAAGACGGTCCAATAAAAATATAAACAATTTATTTTCTTCTTCAAACAGGTAATGTGTGGCAGTGTTACATAACATACAGGTACAGGTTATACGGGTCCGTATCTTTACGGTTCTTAAGATAACGTTTTCCATTATCTGAGAGAGAGATAGAGAGCGAGTGTAACGATGCGATGCGACGTTAGTTGCTGCTACTGGAGTGGCATCGGGCGTCGGGCGAATATCGTCGACTTAAGAAGTTTCCAAGCTCAACACGCTGTAGGAGGTCTCCAGGTCAGGCTCATTCGCTCTGGTTCTGGCGGCGAAACAGCACCGGGGAATGACTATCGACTCCAGCTCACCACGCTGAAGAATTCTCAAGGTCAGATTGCATTCGTTCCATCGTGTTTGCATCGGGAGATGCACAAAACTGTAATATGTCCAGCTCACCACGCTGAAAACAGATTGGCAGAATTGTCTATACTGAATTAGTTGATTTGCGACCGGGCTTTTATATCCGAGAATCCTCGCTTACTGGTGACGTATAGTTTAGTGTCGTGTGCAAATCCGTGCTTCTAGACGGGAGCTGGGTAAATTTGCTTGCCGTGTGCACATTGGTGTCGTGTGTAAATCCGGAAACTTTAGTAATGGAACATTAATTTATGAGTGCTTCATTGGGTACATGTTCTATTCGTAGAAATGGTTGAATATTTACTGTAAATATATAATAAATACGGAACACGAAAAACACTAGAAAATATATTCAGCAGCTATTTAACGCAACTATGCGACACCATTGCGATGGAGAAAACAAGTTCATTATCTAGACAACAGGCACGCGCTAGCGATATCGGTCTGTGCGCATTGTGACGTATGTTATCTTCTCTCAGTAATTTCACTCTACATTTCTGCTGCCGTATGATGGATTAAATTAAAATATTTTACAAAAATGACATTTAAGAAATTTAATATATAAATTACTTTTTTGCAAGATCGAGCTTTTTTTGTTCATTTTCAAGGTGATAGCTTCTGTTTACTGATTGGTAGGCCTAACACATTGGTGAGTAATTTTGTTAGCACATCTAATTGTATAATAAAATACAAATAGGTATATTTTACAAGTTGGACTTGCCACGAAATATAAATGTCACTTTTGTCTTTTTGTTTATTTAGTAGAAATAGAATTATTTTAATTGAAGTGTAATTTAACACGATCGTGCAAAAAACAGTATAAGCATCGGGAACGTTAAGGGTTGTACCGATCTCCGGTCAAATTGGACCAACCATTGCCATCGAAACTTTCCTTACCGTTCTTGATACTTAAAATACTATAAGGAGCGTAATTGGACATAATAGACTGTTACAGTATTAATTGCACTTAAAAGAAACTATAAATATATTTACACAAAACTAGTTGTCCTCTCTTTGCTATATGACACGGCTGACAGCAGCACGCCATCTGTCTCAGTTACCTGCGAAGGACTCCTTTTCGCCATTGCCATCTGGTTTTTCCTACACTATCAACCGTTCTATAATGTTCCTTCTTCGGTTGATAAAACCAAGAAATGAGAGGATTCAGGAGAATTCGAGGAAGTCGCCTTGAAGAATGTATTTCTTGAGGAATCGAGTGGTATTGGTTGACTTTATTACACAGGCCCACAAAAAAGAAAAGTTGTCTGCGCCGGATTTTTCCTCTTTACGTCAGGTTTTTTTTTTAAAGCAAAAAAGTCTAATATTTATATATTTATTTGCTGTTAAAAGAAAAACCTGACCTGCTGGAGAAAAACTAAGATCAGATTCGTATTCAGCGGCTCAAAATACAAGGGATAGAAGTGGTCAGTAGTCAGTGGTCAGTAAAAAAAACCTGACGTCCTGGAGAAAAACTAAGGTCAGATTCGTGTTCAGTGGCTTAAAATACAAGGGATAGGTATGGTCAGTACCCCGGCGCAGACAACTTTTTTTTTGTGGGCCTGTGATAAGTGTAAAATATTTTTTTTAATATACGCATATACATATTTTTAGTCGTTTTGTGGTGGATAAAATAATTAATCAAAAATCAATCTCTGTCTATTATCTTTGGCATAAAATTTATTTGTTATTAGCTATGGCCGCAACTATGTTCCCGTGGAATTTTGAAATTAATTAAAAAACTTCTTTGTAAACGACGTTTGAGGTAGAATCACCAGGGACATGTACAAAGACATTGTTTGCATTATTTTTTATGAATTTTTTTTTTTTGTTACATGACCACTCTGTGTATTGTTTTATTAAAATTATATGAGATACTTCCTGGGAATGGTAACAACTACATTTCAAATATTCTTTTCTTCTGCCTTTTCTTATTTCTTAGAGTGAGCATCCTATATATTTTTCATGTTTCTCTTCCTTAATAGTCGTGTTAACTGCATGTGAAATATTATCGTATTCCATCACATTTTCTCATACATTTTTTAGGGTAACCACCATATATACTTTGTTCATTTTTTTTTGCTCATTGACCATGCAGCCAGTTACTGAAATTCATTTTGTTCATATTTTTCTTCGACAGTTATGTTAACTATATTATTCTTCATATTTTTCTGCCTTGATAGTTATGTTAACGGTATGTGAAATATTATCGTCCTCTATTTTATTTTATTAATTTTCATTAGGTATATGTATATTTGTGTGTTAACTACATATCACATTTTTCTCCCAATTATTTTTTTTAGGCGTCCACCCTGCATACATATTCCACTGAAAGTATATCCCAGTAATTTGTTGGCAGTAATGTCAACTACCAACCACAAACCACATATTATTTATTCTCCATCATATGGTTTTGTAGATATAGCGCCAACAGACAAGCAGACAGACTGACGGACGAAATTAGAATACTTTAATTTTCGTAATCTACCTAGTCTGAAATATTAAAATCCGGAGAAATCTCGGAAGGTGATTTTTTTATGATTAAAATGCTTTTCTTGAGGAATTAAAAAGTCAGAATTATTACTTTTATTACTTATTACGCATATTACTTTTGCCAAATTTGATTTTGATAACTCGAAAATTGTGGGAGTTTACCATGACCCCTGACCATGTTCGTCTCTCGAATACATATAATAGTATCATTAAAATCACAAATATACAAGCTAATATTGCCTGTTAATAACGTTTCTAACAACTGTCAAACAATTTTTGTTTGTATCTTAATGAAAAACAACTAATAAGTTTTTTTGAGTTTAATACTCAATGGATTTTGGGTTTGACGGTACCGTCGGTTGGTCTTGAAAGTTGTATTTAATTGAGGGGGTGATGTCATTTGAAATAATAGACTATTTGCAAGAAACTAATTTCGAAGGATTAGAATGCACCTAGTTATTAAATTTGTTAGTTAAAAGGACAAATTTGCATTTGTCCATTATTTTTTATATCATTTATGAAGATTTAAAGTTAATCGCAGCATCCTAGATTCAAAACAAAACTTGGCTCTAGAATTTTCCTAGAATTCTGGAAATGCAAAAATATACAGGGTGTTCTATTTAAAAATTAAGAACTGGTGTCACTTCCAGCTAAACCGGAAGTCCTAAAAATCTTCAAATGCGTCAAAATGTGGCGTTTTACGTCTATATTAACTATGCCTAGTTTCATTTTGATATCTTGAAAAACAAGGGACAAAAGAGGGTTGCTAAAAATAAGAAAGTCTACCTAACAAAAGGTCACTAAACGTCATACGATCTGGGTGCAGATCGTATGACGTTCATTACAGCTCATGTACAGTACCAGTGTTATTCTTGTTCCAAATTTAATTAAAGTTAATTAAAATCTATTCCATGTTTGGCGTTTAACAACAATTGAAAATTAGATTCATTAACATTGAAATTCGAAACTAACTTGTACCGATTTAGAATTTGTTTTTAAAATATTACAACACCACAGTTGTAAAATATAGAATATAGATATTTTTATAGTATTCATCTGACCTAGTTATGATTATTTAACTGAATTGTATTTATTCTCCGTGAAAATGAAATGTGGCACTTTCATTAAAAGCATTAAATTTCCTTCCATATCTAGAACGGTGTAATATATAACACCATAGGCTTATCAGTAGTATTATCTTTATTGAACATGAACATGCATTATCTAAACAATATAATAATATACTACATTATGTCTGAACTAAAGGAACTCTAATTACCCGCAACATTATTACGAAGAGTTTTATGGTGTAATTGAGTTATATATAATAGTAATTTCAAGCTCTATTAAACGTAGGTAAGTGTAGGATGTTACGTACGAATATCGTTGAAAATATACCGAAATGAAAGAAAAGATTGTTTAGTTTTTCTATCGTCTTCTCTTGATGTCTGATACGATTCGAGTTAAAGTAGGATTACTACGAGAAGATGCCAGCAAAAAATATGCGCACAAACGAGTTTGTGCACTCCATCATTCTAAGCCAATGAGAAAGAATTACGTGACATTCAATGTCAACACCAGTGGCGGCGGTGCCCTGCAGTAGAGCGGCGGCGACGGTAATAATAATAATAAAACAACTTTATTAGGCAAAGTTTAGTAGAACTTACTATTCTTACACTTTTCCTGAACAAAGGTTACTCGTAACGGTTGGCAAGTTTTAATCTACTCCATTTTCACAGTTCCTTGAAACTTTTATTGCAATTACACATCCCTATACCCCAGATAAACCTATGCCACTGGTAAAAATATTCGCGCATTTTGGGTCCGCCCTGGCATCTTCTCATAGTAATACTAGTCTAATAAGAAACGATGTTACATATTTGCATTATAGTAAGGTTTAGGGTTGAAGAAGAACAATATTCAATGTCTCGGAATCCGTGAAACGTTTATTAAAAATCGTAGGGCATTAAATTGTCTATCAAATTGGTAATTATAGATATCGATGCTATTGTAGTAGATACTGAGACTGCTTTGCGCGCAATGTATTTAAATATTATATTTACCGGGCATCAAAGAATCATTACACCCGTTCAGTTTTTTTTTATTCGGGATTGACCAACTATACCTAGTATTTTGTGTGTAGCATATTCCAAAGAACAACTATGAAAATACCAAGTGATAACCTATTTGGAGAATCATTCAGTTAATCATAGGTAATCTCCATGGGGATACCACAAGGCACTGAGCTGGAGCCTATCCTCTTCCTTGCATAAATTAACGCAGTTGAAAACTTCCTTACAGTTCCTTTGTCGTGTCAAATGTTGACAATGTAGCTATATTATTCAAACATATGTGAACTTGTCGAATGTACACAGAAAGGCGGAGGATAGACCATATTACAAACACGGCTAAACTTCAGAAAATCAAATACATAATATTCACGTCAGATGCTCAAAAACTTGACATAGACAGTATAAAGAAGCATCAAAATAAACGCTTGATAAATGGATCGAAAAATTTCTCACGTGTAGGAATAACAAGAATAAAGGCATTCAGTTTAAAAATGCTATTTAGGTGTAACAATTGATCAGCATCCAAGGTGGACTGACCACAGTGATTAGGTAACAAAAATCGTAAACTGTTTTACAAATTCTATCTTAAAGAGAATACTACTTAAAGTTCTAATATATTCCTTGCGGACCTAATCTAAAGATCTGTGCAAATATACAGACTTATTGAATTCTGTCTTATTGAGGCAAGTTAAATAAGTATCTTATTGTATACAGTATCTTTACAATTAATCGATTTTTATTTATTTACTTTCATCATGATTAGAGAATATATTTAGGTATTAAGCAAATCACAACTTACACACTTTTTATTTATTATGAAATTCTGTACATTGTTGCCCTAATCTGGGCATGCTAATATACTAGTTTGATAAATACTTTAAAACACTTATTATTGGAGAACCAGTCAAAACAGCTACTCTTCTAGCTCATACTGACGAAGTATTGAATTACGTGATAGGATTCCTAGCATTTTAAACCAAAAAGATATATTGATAATACTTAAATCATTTATTTAAATTCAGTCATTCACACTTTTTTATTTAATATGAAACTATCTACTTTCTGTATATTAGTACCTTAATCTGGTCGCGCTAATATACTACTTAGCAAACACTTTAAAACGCTTTTCTGGAGTTGAAATAGAATGTAAGGCTCAATATTAACTGTCGTGAATGACTGAATGCCGCTTTTTAAACATTTTTAAACCTATTTTGTAAACTCGAAAGAACAGCCTTTTAATTATGTAAAAATGAAGAAATACATATAGTACACATATAATACATATAATTATCTATTTTGATAGGTATATATGCATACTGAGTTGTGGTTGCAGTACAGAAAAATGTACATACATACATTTAAATTGACCATAGTTGTGTTATACAAAATATCTTTTCCATTAAGTTACTAAGTGCTTTTAGCTACATAAATGCTTGTCATTCAATTTCTTACTTATCATTAATATACCTTTAATATTTAGATATCTTCTTAATAAAACATTATTTGTTGCACGCTTAATATTTAATGAATACAATTCTTATTGCAAAATAGGCTTAATATAATTCGCTTAGTTTTTAAAACAATTTCATTTATTTTTGTGCTGTTTTGTATTTTCCAAAATTTTCCTTCTCAAATCAAATAAGATAACCTTACTATTGAAACTGCCGATCGTGTTATGTAGATTAACACCCCCTTCAAGGGGGAAAGAGAAATAGTTATTTGGTGATAAATTCGAAACGTCTTAGTAGAAATAATATTTGGACAATTTGTTAGTCTAATAACGTTACACATTTTATTAAAATAAATGTAATTTTTATGGTATTACTTTGAAACGTTCCATATATATTATAAATCAAGCTTATTTATATCTTAATGACTTACAAGGGTCTGCCGCATAAAACCAGTGAAGTGTTTAGGTCCGTCAATCCTTTAAAAAATCGACATCAATAAATAAATGGTGGGGCAATGAATTATTGAAGTATGGCCATAATATTCCTATGTAAACCTTCAAGTAAATTATTTTTTAATCATTATAAAAATATCCAAATGAATTTAATTTAGATTGTACCCAAAATAACCAATAATGTATTGTTTTTAAAGTATGGTCATATAAATTTCTTATGTTAACCTTCAAATAATTCTTTTCAATAATGATTAAAAGTACTCAAGCGAATTTAATATAAATTAAACTCGTAATAATCAAATGCATTACTCTTAAAGTATGGTCATAATATTTTCTCAGGTAAATCAACAAGCGAGGTTTTTCAAAATTACGCTCATTTTTGAGTGAAAAATTCTACATGGAGTGGTACATATTAGTAAAACAACAATTAAGTGATACAGCCAATATTTAATTAATACCGGTAATTAAATATCTCAGTGCAAAGCAGTAAACAACAGGATGACAAAGACCGTTGTTAAGTGAAAAATTCTACATAGAATGGTTCATTTCAGCATAACAACAATTACGTGATATAGAATTAACGCGGGTTATTAAATCTCTCAGTGCAAAGAAGTGAAAAACAGGGTGACAAAGACCGAGTGTGGTTCTCGCTGTTGACAATAAGCATGACCCAAATTCAATCCAGTATCGGAAACTGAGGAACCAGAAGACTCAGAAAAAGGAGACTCGAAGAAGCAGAAACACAAAAAGAGGAGCATAAACACTCCATATCACGACACAACGCGACAACATATTTCCCAAGAAGACTCAGAAGAGGCAGATGTCCAGAACCAAAAACACAAAAAAAGAAGCTTAAGCGCTCCCTCACGACACAATGCGCTAACGCATCTCACAAATACCTACACCTCCCATCCCATATTCCATTACTATGCGCCATGTGACTCTCGCTGCTGGCAACAAGCAAGACCATAATCCAACCCAGCGTGGACGTAGCAGGCCCAGCTAAATAACCCTGCGAGTGGCAGCAATGCTTATCGCATGCTAATAAATCAATCAATCAATCAAATTAGTCTTAATAATCCCTGGCGCACGCATCATATATTACACTAATGTGATGACCATAAATACAATACATAGTAACACGTAATAACTTCTGCAGAGAAGCGTATTTGCAGATAAAATTTAAAATAGCAAAGTGTACGTACCTTGCAAATAGCGTGGATGCCACCCAAATCATCATAAAATATCGTTTGTTTACTTAGCATGTGAAACATAAACAAACCCGTTATGTGTCAGATGAACTCCAAACATATTGTATAAACATTTTCGCATCTACTGTGAAGTGAAATAATGTAACACGCTTTTTCAAGTTGGGTTAATGTTTAGAAAAAGCTAATTGAAATACTTTTTGTAGATAACAATTATAATGATTGCTTTTTATAGTATAAATTTTCATCAGTACTTAACACAATCTTTAATAACTTCCGGATTAAACGAAAGGTATACTCTTTAAAAAATATAAATAAATTGTGTGGTTGTTATTTCCGTCGTTCAATATTTTTAATAATTTTACAGTTTAAACAACTTTTAAAATCAAGAGATTTGGTAAATACATAGTACGTGGCCAACTAACTAACACAGTAAAAGTCCCCGAAAATCAAAGCTGTGCTACAGCAGAAATCTTGGAAGAGGGAAGTCAAAATTCAGTTTCTTGCAATTTCTTCAACGTATATTCAGTGGATCGAAAAAACTATCAAATAAAGATTGTTCACCAATAAATTATCAATCTCCTGTTATTCCTATTTTTTTGATTTGCCTAACCGTAAAGCTATAAAATGTTGTCAAAAAAATCGTTTGACAAAATTGTATCATTTTTTTTCAGCATCATTCTTTCATAAAAATTGACATTAATTTATGCCGATGCCATGAACGACTTTTTCTATATGAGCAAATATCGTAAATGACACATCACATTTTCACCAGCTATTACACAAGTTAGGTATCTTCTTCATCGGACAGAAGTTCAATGGTTTCTTCAGAATTAATTTCATTTCAGTCCAGATCTCCTACATACACATCTATCGATATAGTTGGATTTACAAGTGTATGAGATGAATGTTAACAACTTTGACGGAGCTGGGTTTTTGGTCACGCATACTAATTTCAAGGTGTCTCCCTTTTGTATCCATCCCCAGAGGATGGGGTTCACCTAGAACTTGTAAATAGACACGATCTGAATGCTGAGCTGCTGCTGAGGGCAATTATGTGATGAGATTAAATTAGAACTTATTGATCATCCATATAAGCGAAGTAAGAATTCTTCTGCAGCAGCACCTCTTCTTTGGTTAAGGAAATATTGTTAAACACGTCCATGCCTCCTCTCCCGGCGCGGTCTTTTGTAATGGCCTCAATGGATCCAGTTTACCTCCCCCAAATATGGCAGATGTGTCACAGCCGATTACTGCGTGTGCAAACAGAAGGACTTCTCTAGATTCTCCCAGCAAGGTTTGCTGTCGTGATATTGGAGAGTTTGTTGGGTTTTAAATCTAGTAGCAGGAACAAAACCTCGTCAGTATCTATATATTGACCAACAACTGTGGCTGTAGCACCACTATATGCCTTCTCTAATGCTGTTGAAACAACTATAGAATCCATATCCATTTCTGTCAACAGCACCCGTTGTTTAATGACAAGCAACATCTTGCAAGAACTTCTATAAATAAATTTTCTTACCTACTGTTGGCCAAGAACTCCGTATGCGTTGTTGTCATTACTGTATTTTCTTGTGGCCGAATTCAATTCTGCTTACAGAGAAACAAGAATAGGGATGGGGTGGGACAAAATAAATGAGTAATATACGTAAATCATAATTCCAGGAGCTTTTTATTTTGTCTCCGATGAAAATTTCTTAATAATAAAAATAAATATCATAAAATGATAAATATACATAAATGTTAGAAAAATTGGTTACATAAAGACAAAAATGTACGTACTTAGGTGATCGATTTCTCGTGGTGTATAACAAACTGGTTTTTCAACGTTTTAACCTAATACTATAAAAGCCAGCACATTTTAAGAAACAAGCTAAATTTTTCCGATAAAAATCTAATAAAAAAAAATCTAAATCTTACAA
The DNA here is from genome assembly GCA_936432065.2 of Rutpela maculata. Taxonomy (NCBI): domain Eukaryota; kingdom Metazoa; phylum Arthropoda; class Insecta; order Coleoptera; family Cerambycidae; genus Rutpela; species Rutpela maculata. The sequence continues at coordinate 102,992,654 of OW386291.2, forward strand.
AGTTTGCGAATTTTCTGGGGGCTAATTTACCCATGTCTTCAGGCGTTAGGTTCTTTAGCCTAGTTGGGACTAGCATCCTGCATTCGCAAAGAACATCCACAGTTTCTATTGCAGTATCGCAGTATCTGCACGTCTCCGTCTTTCCCATATTCTTAAGATGATAGCTGCTTCAGGGATTGTCTGCATTCTCAGGCAATTTTAGACTCAAAGTTGTAGGTCCTGGGAGCTTTTAACGCCGGGCTATCTGAAAGTATATAGATCTTTGGCCTTCGAATGCCTTTATTTATGCATTCCTGGGCACATAGTATTGATTTCTGCTTGTAAGATGGTTGGGGTCTTGCCTGGGGCTCTGGCTAGCCTGTAATTAGTTAAACCCCACTGCGCCCACGCCAACTTCTTCAGCCATCTTCGATCTATCTGTTACCAGATGCGTGGCCTCTTCTCCAACTGCAGGACTTCGACTCTGCTGGTGTGACGGCTCTCAATTAACACATCAAACGGACAGTGCCGCTTGATAGGCATTGAATCAGTGTGTTTGGTCATAGATTCTAATTAAATTGATCTCAGAGTCCTTAAGTGACCGACCAGATCGCCTGGTTTGAAAAAGAGTACCTGCTGTATTAGGGGATTGCGTTCTGCTTCCTTCCTTACATGCAAATGTAGAGGAAGTAGGAAGTCCATAACTGCTGTGGGACAGGAGAACATTGTTCCTGCAATCCCTAAGCAGGTAAGGCGTTGCAATTTTTGCAACTTTCCTTGTGTTAATTTGTCTTCAGTTTTTGGCCACCACACACATGATACATAGGAGACCGTGTGTCTCACAACGGAGAGTTGAGACCAGTAGATCATTTTCGGTTTTAGATTCCAAGTCTTACCAAATAGCCTGAGGCTTGTCCAAATAGCCGCAGTGGCTTTGGTATAGTTGTCTTCAGGTCTACTAAACACTCAAAAAATGTCGGCGCCTTTGACCATCAAACACGCCGCACCGCACCGCCAAAGACCCGGACATTTGTTACACGCTTAATAAGTGTGTTGTAAACTTTAAGTGTTCATTCTAAAGATGAGTTCCAGGCAAGACTTTGACGCAGAATTATTCCTAGGATTTCTTTTTGGGGTGGGGAGGTTAATAATGCCCAACTCTCATTACAGGAATTTTCCCAACTATTCAAACAAATTTTCTCCAAAATGAAAATTGATGAGTGGGTGGGGGGCGAAATTTTTCTCGAATTCTTCCAATTTTAAGCTTGAATTTCCCAACTCGACCACGATGTAGTGATACCCCTGCCTAGATGGAAAAGTTCAGTATTGTTCCATTTAACATAGGAGCTCTTAAACTTAATTTTCTCCTTCTGGTAAACGGAACAATAACTGTTTTGCTCGGATTGATACTGAGGCTCTCTAGCGAGCACCATTTAGGTATTATGTTGAAAGCGATTTACATGAGATTTGAGATCATAACCTCATGCCTGCCTCTCGCAGTAATAACCAGGGCTTCAATGTAACCCTGAACGTTGAAGCCAGAATTACTCAGCTCATGGAGGAGGTCATCCACCACCATTGACCACAGCAAGGGCGATAGAATTTCATCTTGTGGACAACCTTTGACCGCCAATCACCGTGGCAGACTCCTCCCCACATCTGTAGTAATTATTCGGCTTCTTAGCATGGATTGTATCCATCTGATAGTTGGGAAGTGTATTCTCTTTTTTATGCGGCTCTTTGTGTGGATTCGTATGAGATGCTATCAAATGCCACTTCCTTTGCAGCAAATGTCTTTTCAATGCCTTTAACCAGCCTAGGAGGACATATACTCTACAAAAGATAACTTCAAAAAGTTAATAAAATCACTCAACCAAAACTGTTGCTATCTTCCAGACAATTACACTCTGTGAGTTTAGGAAAATTAATTCTAATTATTTTTCACTTATGCAATCTACACATTTTAAGCGAAATTTAAATAAGTTTAGCATATGTACTGACTTTGAAGAAGTAACTGCATAATCCAAAGCCCAGTTTCTATTTTCGTTCATAGCGCATTGCTGCTCCACTTTTTTAATGTCACTTCTTCGAGACGCATAACGAAGCAAAAGGGCAAAGAAAAAGTACAGTTGAATAACTAGTCGTTTACTAAACACCAACGCTTTATGTAACAGAAGGATAACGCGTCAATGCGTCTCGGCATATGAATGGATTAACATGAAACAAACATTTATTCAAAAATTATGAGCCATTTCACGTAAAGGACAAATTTATGCGGTATGAAATCAAAGCTGTATACCTACGATTTCACATGCATGTACGCAATGCCGTTAGCATAACGAAGTGAATTTGAATGAGATAAATACTGCATTTATGCACTGTGTATACCCCGTTAGAATGCGACCAAAGTGACGTATAGTTTCAATTTACGTTAGCATTTGAAATTTGCTTCCGCGGATGTTGCCGCTTATCGGTCGCCAATAAACTACCGATGACCCGGTGCGTCCTGAATGCGTTTGTGTTTCAGTAGGCGCTTTTCAGTGTCGTGCAGTAATTCTACTGAAATCCTATAATGGCTTTGAAATATACTGTGAGTGAGGTTGGTATAAATCGCCATCTTTACGAAAATTTCAAACACAAATGAACACACAAGTGGATGAAATGTATGTAACAACAAAATGATTATGAGATAATTGATTTCAAAGTTTTTAACAACCTACCAACTTCAACAGTACATAAGTAGATCCTTTATCAATAGGCCCGTTGAACATTTTTTTTTGTTTTAGAAATCGAAAGAACAACACTTCTTAAGGCAATTCCCAAATTTTCAGGTTTTTATTTGGACGTTTAAGACCTTAAATAAATTACCAAAGTTGGACTGCGCAAAAACGGAGCGTGACGTCACTTTGTAGATGCTAATCAGGCGACAGTCGAGATTTAATAACTAAAAACATTGAAGGTGAAGTAAAATAACATTTTAGGAAGAAAAGGTTCTATGCAACTTTTCATAAAAATTGATAGTCTTTAAGTTATAAAGACTTGAAAATTGAGATTTTAGCTTAAAAAAAAAGATATTCGTCCAATAACTCGAAAAGTAGTACATTGGGTGAAAATATGCTAGGGACAAGAAAGCTACTAAATTGAGGATGAATTCTGTTTTGTTCTAATTTCTGTAGAGTTAATAGTTTCGGAGATCTGGAAGTATAAAGGTGGCGTCCGAACGTCTATAAGACGAAATGTTTAGTTTAAATGTTAAATATCTCAGAAACTATGGCACTTACGGCAACAGCGATGAGAACAAAAATGAAAGACTATTAGTTAGGCTTTCAAATGGTTTTTTTTCTATTTCTATAGCATAAAGAACAAAGAAGTTGAACTGAAACCCAATCTTTAACATTGAATATCTGAGGATTGGATATACTTATGAAGTTGAAATTTTAACAGCTTATCTAGATGATCTAATTCTATTGAATACCATATACCAAAATAACAAAAAGAAATTGTCGGTAACTAGCCCATTTACAAATCATGTGTTTTAGCATTAGAATTGGATGTAATCTACCTGTACTAGTGGCTTCTGTAAGTCGGACAGACATGTCGCCAATTCAGAGCATAATGAGACTGTGCGCCCTCTCGTTTTCGAGGATGCTGAACACGATGGTGGTGGTTTAAACTTTTTCCGAGTTAATCTCATCCCCAAAACGACCAAAAATCACCCCCAAAGGAAAGAAACGCCGTCTCATACCGACTAAGCCTGCGCCCCCCCCGTTTTCGATGGTGCTGAACACGATGGTGATGCTATATCTTCTCCCCGAAGCAAACTAACCCCTCAAACGGAAAAAAACACCCCTTTGATACCCGATTTTATGAAGTGCACCGGATAAGAGAAAATGAATCATTGTTCACAGATCATTGAATACACACCGGATGATGATTCCAGGTTTCTTGATTGACTGTTCACCTGAAAAAATAGGCGCATACTTCGTGTCTGGTTTTTAGATATAGATACGAAAAAAATTAATAGAAACATGATTGCAGAAAATTTAGTCAACTTTAATTTTGCATATAGCCACATTTTCATTGGGGCTAACCGTTTACGAGATATGAGAGAAAAACCAAAAACCGGGAAATTCTGCATCCCCCCCACTTCCTACGTTCGGGGACTATGTATGTTTACCTCCTAAATAGTCCAAATACAACTCTCAAGTCAAAAATTGTGATCTCGGCATTTCCCTCTAGACCCCCTCATTGAACGTTCATTGATGGGCTATAAAAAGTATACGTGGAAAATGTTTTTAGAATTTTGTTCAATCAGAAAGTATGAAATGAATGGAGAGTAAAAAATTATCTTACCGAATACACCTCGAGCATTGGTAAATACTCAACATTTTGGGGTCCGTGAAGTTGGCCGCCTCAAATGAGATTTTTTAGGTTTTCTCTTTACCATCATTTAGTGCTTTATTTGTAACTATTTGTAACTTATATACCGAAATTTGTAACTCACCCCATCAGCAGATAATAAAAAATATATTTATGGTGTAAACCTCCCGGGAGCCGCACAAATATTAATTTTCTTAGTTTACACCTGACCATCATTTAATGCCTTATTTGTAACTGTTTGTAACCCATAAATTAGAATTTGTAACTGCATTATTACCGAGTAATAAATTATTAAATCATAGCTGCCAACTTCCCGGGAGCCGCACAAATATTATTTTTTTTAGTTTACATCTGACCATCATTTGGTGCCTTATTCGTAACTATTTGTAACCCATAAATTAGAATTTGTAACTATATCATCACCGTGTAATTAATTATTAAATCATATCGGCCAACTTCCATTTACCGCACAAATATTAATTTTTTTAGTTTACACCTGATCATCATTTAGTGCCTTATTTGTAACTAGTTGTAACATATAAATTAAAATTTTTAACTGCATCAGTACTCAGTGTTGAAATACAAAATTTCTAATACCATTTCTTCATTTTCCACCTCAAAAAAGAATGTCGTAAGCCGAGTTTTTATGTTTTATAAAATTTAATGTATCACAACGATGCACTTTTCACTAAAAAAAAATCTGATCTAAATAAGACCTAAAATAAACTTTTTATGGAGGTGGTTGCATGCAAATAGGACACACTGTATAGTGCAAGATTTAATTGCATACATTATAATTTGATGAAAGTTATATCTATTTTATTATGCACGTAACAAACATACAACTTAGACAAACAAATCATTAAAAAATAGAGTAAACAAAAGAAAAATAGATATTTATATATTATTAAAATTTTATTATATATTGGTTTACTTATACAGTGTGTTTAACTTTAAGTAGACACACCCACGTATTTGGGATTGGTTTGGCCGAATTAAAAAATTAATTTTTCAAATTGTAGTACTCGAGATCTACTTTCCTCATTTTTTTATGTTGTGTATCCACAGTCAACATATTTATAGTACGGTAGTCAGCCCACTTTTAGTTGCTGCATTCGTTTAAACTTTGTATATATTTTTTATTCTATCATATTAATGGAACTTATCCACGAAATAAACGCCTGTCACTTCGTTAGCGGAACAACGCTTGGCAGCAGCATTTCAATTATATTTTAAAAAAAGTGTAAATGCTAGGTGTTTAAAGCTAAGATTTATTATGTTCTTTATTGACAATATAGTATGATGGTAAATAATTTCCTGCCACCTTCATTAACATTAATATGTAATCAAGATAAATAAGTCAATTGACAGAAATGTTTAAATATAACATTTTTTGCCAGTGGTTTTTTACTTGAATTTGTTAAAAAATTTATGCTGCCGGCCATTCGACAGAACATGGCTTTGACAGTTCTGTCCTGTCAGGCGTTGTCCCTTTGGTGCGCCCGCAGTAGTCGATATTGTAAAAACACAGGCTAAATATAACACAAAATATAAGAAATTGATTTTAAGAAGATCTTTATGAAAAGAGTCACTGGCTCCCGTACTATGAAGATATAATTCCAAATATAAAGAAAAGCGTTTAGAGATTTGTAACAAAATAAGTTTAGGAAATATCAATTAGACATGTATTAACAATACTATAGTAAGTATTGAAAGTGAAAAAAGCTACAACTTATTGAAAATATTTTTCTTTATTGTTAATATTTTACGGTTTACAGCCGTTAGAATGGTGAAAATTTGTGCGTTGCTGCAGATCTCTGTCCCTGTTGCTTCTATGTAGTAATTAGCTATTATCAATATTGTAGGTTATAAAATTTCTCAAGCCATTTGTTTAAACAATTTCTTTCACAGTGAATTGCTTTAAAATTACAGCAGTTCGAAATTTGAAAAATAATTAAATTTTCGAGTTACTGTAATTTGTAAACAATTGATTGTGGAAGAATATTGTTCAAACAACAGTTTTAGGAAATTTTATATTCTACAATATTAATAATAACTAATTTTTGCGTAGGAGCAATGGACACATAGATAATTGCAAAAATCTGCAGCGAAGCATAAATTTTGACATTTTTGTTCGAGTGTAAATCGAAAAGTATTGGCAATAGAGAAAAATTGTTGTATTGACAGATTAATGAAAAACTAGAATAAAATCAATTATTTTAAAGAAATAATTTAATAGACTATTCAAAATTAATAATCAATATTAATAACGTCGGAACGACTTTTCAAACTTCGAGCAGCTGTAATTTTTAAACAATTGACCGTAGTACAAAATTGTTTAGACAAAAGTTTTGGGAAATTCTATAATCTAGAATATTCATAATAACTAATTACTACGTAGGAGTAACGGAGGCAGTGATATTTGCAAAAACCTACAGCGAAGCACGAACTTTTACCATTCTGACATGACGAGGCTGTAAATTGTAAAATATGAACAATAAAGAACAATAATTTAATTAAAAGTTGTAGCTTTTTCATTTTCTACAATATTGGTAATGTCCAATTATAAAGTAGAACTAACAGGAAAGAAGATCATTGAGAAAAACCTATTTTGACCGTCATTTTTTCAACATGGCATGGCGGCTGTAACGGCAACGATATTTTTGTGGAAAACCTTAATTAATGAGTGTGGCAACCTCGCTACATAACACAAAGAAAAAATTTCTTGCAGAAATTATTCACGGGTCAAATAACAGATTGACTGTACTATTTATCGTAATTACAAATTAGTTACTAAATAATGACAGGGAAAATCATTAAAATTTTAAGGTCGTGTGACTACTCTGAAATTGGACATCATGATTTAATAATTTGACTGTGACTGTTCAGGCGTCTCATCAATTAGAGAATCCATCTTGGGAGAGCGTTGGCCTACCTTGGCCAATGTAAGGGAGATGCCCCTAGGCAACATCACCACCTACTTCGAAAGAATAGGTTGGTTGGAGGCCTAGGCGAGTGTCTGCCTAGAGGGAGGATGTACAAGGGGTCCAATGGGGCCTAAGTGCTGTGGTTTTTGACCACCCACCTGCTAATTCCATACTCCATACCCGGCGATGATGCAGTTACAAATTCTAAATTATATGTTACAAATAGTTACAAATTAGTTATTAAATGACAGTAAGACAAATTGCAAATTTTAAGACCCGTGCGACTTGCGAGAAATTGGTCTCCATGATATAATAATTTATTACTCGGAGATGATTTCGTTACAAATTATAATTTATTGGTTGCAAATAGTTATAAATTAGTTACTAAATGATGGCAGAAAAAAAATCAAAATTTTAAGATCGTGCGGCTGCCGAGAATTTGGCTGCCATGATTTAATAATTTATTACTCGGAAATAATTCAGTTACAAATTCTAATTAATGGGTTACAAATAGTTACAAATTAGTTACTAAATGATGACAAGAAAAAAATTAAAAATTTTAAGATCGTGCGGCTGCCGAGAAGTTTGCCTCTATGATTTAATAATGTTATGATGCAGTTACAAATTCTAATTTATGTGTTACAAATAGTTATAATTAAGGCACTAAATGATGATCAGGTGTAAACTAAAAAAAATAATGTTTGTGCGGCTCCCGAAAAGTTGACCGCAATGTTTTAATAATTTATTACTCGGTGGTGATGCAGTTACAAATTCTAATTTATGGGTTACAAATAGTTACAAATAAGGCACTAAATGATGGTCAGGTGAAAACTAAAAAAATTAATATTTGTGCGGCTCCCGGGAAGTTTACACCAAAAATATATTTTTTATTATCTACTAACGGGGTGGTTACAAATTTTGGTATATAAGTTACAAATAGTTATAAATAAGGCACTAAATGGTGGTCAGGTGTAAACTAAAAAAATTAATATTTATGCGGCTCCCGGGAAGTTTACACCAAAAATATATTTTTTATTATCTACTGATGGGGTGAGTTACAAATTTCGGCATACAATTTACAAATAGTTACAAATAAGGCACTAAGTGATGGTAAAGAGAAATCTCATTTGAGGTGGTCAACTTCACGGACCCAACATTTTGTCGTAGAGAATGCTTCAAGCGTGTTGCTAAAGGTAATAGCCTTCGGCCTACGGCCTCGGGCCTTTACCAAGCAACACGCTTTCAGCAGTCTCTGTGACAAAATTATCTAAGTATTATCAATGCTTTAGGTGTATTATAGATGATAATTTTTTACTAAATGTATTAACCAATCAAAATTTTGCATTTCATGTCATGTGTCAAAATTCATTCAATCAGTAAAAGATTACAGCAATAACACTCATACATGTGGGTTATCAGGCAAGGCATACATGATATGTTCAAATGTTAAATTGAAAATCAATTTATACAAATGTCACAAAGGTTTGGTAAACGATTCAATTAATCAATTTGTATTAGAAAATACACCCAAAAACACCATTAAAATTAAAAAGGATACGTGGAAAATGTTTTTAGAGTTTTGTTCGATCAGAGAATACGAATTGAATAGAGAGTAAAAAAATATCTTACCAAATACACCTCGAGCATTGATAAATACTCAAAATTTTCTCGTAGAGAATGCTTCAAACGTGTTGCATAAAGGTAATAGCCCTTAGCCTACAGCCTCGGGCTATTACCAAGTAATACGCTTTCAGTAGTCTCTATGATAAAATTATCTCGGTATTATCAATACTCTAGGTGTATTAGGTGATAAGTTATAACTTCATAGTTATAATTCAATGACCCCGGAGGTGCTGACTAAAAATATTCTTACCATTTCTGTCGTAACATCAATGATTCACAAGATATTTACATTTGATCTCTTAGCAAGTATGGCGGATAACGTCATCCCCCCGACCCCGCCAACTTGGCAAAATAATCAGGAGACACCTCCGAACATTTAAAAAAACTAATTGACTTACGCTGTTTTCGCAAAAAAGTACATATTGATTGTACTGTTATAATGCAGTCAAATAAGGCGAAATAAAGGCTAAACCTCGGAATGAAAGTCGGAAGCTGAAAATTTGCATAGTCCTTTGTTTTGACGTTCTAAAGACGGGCCGAAAAGTCTCATAAGATCTCGTGTCCGCTAGTCAAGATATCAGAGGTCAAGGGTCACGACTTTTGCAAATATCTCACTTCTTATACGTCGCATGTCGTTAGAGGTTATAACAAAACTTGTAGAGAAAAATATTCTCTACAAGTGCATTTTTTCGTATTCGAGATATAGCGCGGAGAGTGTGAGTAGCGCGGAGAGTGTGAGAAGCGCGCATCCGTTTATAGGATAACACCGTGTAAACTGGGAGTTTACACAATGCGGTAACGCATCTCACAAATACCTATACCTCTCGTCCCACATTCCTCTACTATGCGCCTTGTGTGTCTCGCTGCAGCGTAACCTTAATACAACCCTGCGTGGACGTAGCAGGCCTAGCTGTATACCTGGGAGTGGCAGCAATGGCTACCTCACTCTGGTACATCAATCAATGAATCAATCAATCAGTGAATTTGTACCTGACGTGTTTTAGAGTCAGATGTGACAGAAAACGAGGAAGACGATAATGATCCGGAAATTGAATCTGGGCGACCAGAAGAAGAGGACGACGACGAAAAAGAGGAATCTGGAGACACATGCCTACTGCGGTGATGGTATTCAGAGGCGAACCGAGTAGATTCTGATATCATTCACTAAGAGGTTGTGCGACCAATTACATCGGTGCAATATGGACTATGCTATCAGGGATACCATGTCTAAAAAAACGTGCCTTGTATTCTACCTCACCTACCTCTACCAAGGTGGTGTGGAAACCAATGTACTAATTTGTTATTTATTCTTTATAAACCATATTTATTACTTATAATAATAATAATAAATTTTATTGACCATTTTTTGATACATAATATGTATGTATGGTACGTCAGGTGATAAGTAGTATATAACAAAAAGAACACTATGTAAATTGGTACACACACAGTTAAATAAATTAGAATTATCATAATAACAGTAATAAAAAATAAACACACAAGAAAAGTAATTAGAGTCTGTCATCAAGATATTCTTTTAGTGAGTAGTAAGATTTGTTTAACAGTAAACATTTTATAGTGGTTTTAAACTTATTCTTATTTAGTGTTTTGTAACTGTTAGGCACCTTGTTATAAACAATTATTGCTCGTACACAGTCAAATTATGTGTGGGTACTTCAAGTGTCAAATTATTTCTAGTGTTGTAGGAGTGATTATTATTTAATGTATTGACACTACTTAGTTCGGACTTGGCGTAAAGTAGTAACTGAAAAATTAGTACACGGGGTAGAAGTAGTACACCGAGTTCTTTGAAAAACTCTCTACAGCTAGTCCTTTTACTTACTCCTACAATGTACCTAATAGCTTTTTTTGAAATTGGAAAACTTGTGTACTAAAATGAGCAAAATAATACATCAACAATACTGACCTGTCAGTAACTTTTTGTAACTGATGTATAACATAACATACTTTTGCAATTTTTTTACATGTTGCCTCTATATGGAAGGACCAAGTACAGTTTTCAGATAAGTGGATGACTAAAAATTTGATATTATTCTCTTGTCTAAGAGTGCCATTATTTGTTCTAATTAACAAACTCTGATCAAGTGCTTTTTTTGACAAGTTATATCTTAAAACTAATGATTTTTTATTGTTCAAAATTAATTCATTTTGTGTAAACCAAGTGGGCGCTTCTTGAAGTTGTAGATTGGCTCTCTTAACAAGTGAATCTAAAATATTTTCACTAATAAGAATGGTGGTGTCATCAGCATAGATAATGGAGTTTGGAAGACAAAAATTATTTACATAGATGATGTATAGCAGAGGCCCTAGAATGGACCCCTGCGGTACACCAATGTTTGAGGATAATATTTTAGATTTATGACTGCTGATTTCGACATATTGCAGATAGCTAGTAAACCATATATGAGGTATTTCTCGTACACCATATTTTTCCAGCTGCTCAAAAAGGATTTTATGATTCACGAGGTCAAAAGCCTTACTTAAATCAACAAAGATACCTGCTGTTTTTTTCTTTTCGTCCAGATTTTTATGTAGACCGTTAAGAAATTCAGTAATTGCGTTTATGGTTGACAGACCTTTACGAAAACCAAATTGTGAATGGTTAAATAAGTTATATTTGTCAAAAAAATTTATAATACATAACGATACGTATTTTTCAAAAATTTTTGAAGGAGAGCTTAGTAACGATATTGGCCCATAATTTTCAATATTTGTCTTGTCACCAGACTTATGCAATGGTATAATCTTTGCGATTTTTAATTTATAGGGAAAGATACCTTCATTAAGTGAGCAATTTATTAATTCAGTTAATGGTTTACTAATTTGACGCATACATTTTTTTAGTAGGTTTGTGCTTATACTGTCATCTCCTGATGAATTGGTATTTTTTTAGTTTTTTGATGATATCCAGAATATCCTGTTCATTTGCAGGTTGAAGTAAAGTGATATATATATTTCTGAAAGATAAGTTCGTTTGGTTATTTTTAGTATGTTTGTGTTTGACATAGCTATTGGTATTTTATTAAAGAAGTTGTTATATTGATTAGAAATATATTCAGGATTACTAACTATTGAATTATCCGAGTTTTTGAGATTGTAGTTTTGTGTTTTGTTGGATTAATAATGTTCCAAGCCATCTTTGATTTGTTATTAGAGTTTCTTAAAAGTGAGTCATTATACATTTTTTTTGCTCTAATTAACAATTTTTTGTAAATATTTTTGTATCTTTTATATAATACTTCTACTTCCTCATCTCCCGTTAATGTAGATTTATACAATTTTTTTAACCGCCGTCCCGAGATTATTAGACAATGTGTGATCCATTTATTCTTCATTTGTTGTTTTGCTCTTAAATGATTAGTACTTTTGAGTGGGAAAGATATTTCAAAATGGTGCAGAAGTATCCATGAAGATATTAAATTTTTCATTGGCATTATGTGTGTGAGAAAAGATTTCATTCCACTCCTCTTTAGAAAGCAGAGTTAAGAAGTGATTGATATTGTTAGGATTATTAGTAGGTCTATATTTTATGATTGATTTGCTCATTTCCTCTTTTCCGGTAAAGTTACAGTTATCATTTGGGCTCTATGATCACTCATGGCATTGTCAATTACTTTGCTGTTGTATAGACTAGAATCTAAATTAACACATATATTAATTTGATTATAATGTGTTTAAAATATTTAATTTCAATAACTTCCGATTTATATATTTTACTTTACATTATTTCATGAAGCCGGTTTTCGGCCTAATTTATTTTTGAACAAAAAGAACTGAAAAACATTTGTTTTATTATTTACTATCCATATCGAATCGATTCTACCCCTGGTGAAACTTTTCCACAGTCACCTCCCCTTTTTGTACTCCCGTAAATTGTTAAATAGGTAACCAGCATTCAGTTGATTTTTTTGCAGGTCATTGAAACTTTTTAGCATGACTGTTGCTGACAAAGATTATTTTTTATTTTGTACGTGTATTTTCGTTGTTTCGGAAAATGTGGGAGGGGGTAAAAAAGGGGGGGTGGGGGAAAGTTTCATTTGGGGCGGATCGATTCGATATTGATAGTAAATAATAAAAAAAATATTTTTCAGTTTTTTTTTTCAAAAATAAATTAGGCTGTAAACCGGCATTAGAGACCCCCCTTTCCTATTTATAAATGATATTTATAAATATTTTTTTATAAATATATATTTTTTTAAGTTTATTAATAATACTAATAATATTTTTATTATATAATTAACTTTTTAAAGTGTACTATCCACCAATCTCCGCATTTTACATGGCGGTATGCGCTTCCCACTCTCCGCGCTATATCTTAAAAACGATTAATCATACGAAAAAATGCATGAAGTCAAACTCATAGGGAATTCTAGGCTTTACATGTTTTGAAATAATCTGTAACGACATGCGACGCATAGGAAGCGAGATGTTTGCAAAAAAACAATTTTCGTGATATTTGACCTTTAGGGGGTAACACCGAAAAAATTAGAAGAAAAGTATCAAGTACAGCTGGGGACTACCCTAATAAACATCTTTCCTTATCCAATAATTATATAGAATAGAATTAAGCTAAAAACGTATGAAACTATTGTTGACTATATATTAGCCAGAAATTACCCCAAACAGATTATCAAATTAGATGGTCCTTAATTTTACGTGACTGACTTTTCAATTCACACGCCACGCCACTGCTGACAATGCCTCCACGTCGACAGTCCTTTGTTTCAGCTGAGTTAACTCTGTGAATTGACTTGGTGGTATTTTTAGATCCATATTTATTACTTTCTGAACGTTATTGCTCTGCATAAATATGACCGCTATCTTAAAGAACGGGGAATAAAAATAGGTTTCTTTCATGCTATGACGCATCAATCTGGTGTTCCTAATACTGTTGCAGCATAATAATAAACAACATTCTTCGTAGCAATAGGCCGTAAGAATGATATACTGCTTATTAAAAAAGGTATATTATATTCATGATATTCCTCGTAAAACAAAATGCAATTTCAGATTGATCGATTTTCATGTATTTTTTTGCTGAAAATGCTGCATATATAAATTAAGTTATTTAGGGCGATAAAAAAAAGAAAGAATGTAAGAATATAGGTCAACTGTATTGGACTGGATTGAAATATATGTAAACTGTTTGAACAATTGAATTGTATTTATGAGTATCTCTACAGGATGAGAAAACAAGCTCTCTAAATATTGCCAAAATCGAAACAGTTCTTATCTTCTTCATAGAAACATTTTTATCGTTAATGTCACTAATTTTTTTTTGCTTTACTGAATTGGATGTTTTTTTACGTAAAATTATTTAAAACGTAAGAATGTAGCAATATAAGCAATCGGTATAAGAAATAAATATACAAATTATTCAAATTCTGTTGACTGTTCTTTATTAAAAGATAAATATAACATAAGAGAGCGTGAAAGAATTTAGAAAAATGTAAACGATAAAAACAAATTCATTTGCTCATATACACCTTCTTATTGAAGCGGAAAACGCGTGAGATAAAAACAACTACCCAACATCATAGTCCGGGGTCCAAGCACTCCAAACTCAAGATGACCTGTTCCGACATGACGTACAAATGTTGATATAAGTAATGAAGAGAGCATTACTTGGGGCACTAGAAAACACTTGTCGGATTAATTTTTGCTCTTGCGCAACTTCAGAAATCGCAAAAAAGATGGCGGATTGATAATTACAAAATTATGTCTTACAATGGTTATTCTCCGTTAAAAAAAAAACTATGTAACCTACCGATCTGATTTTTGGTATGTATACTCAAAAGATATACGTGATGCTAACTAAGCTATTGGTATTTTTGAAAAGAATATTTTTTTGGAAAAAAATAATTAAAATCAAAAGGTTCATATTTACGTTCTAAAAATTTCGATATGAGGACAACTATGTTAAATTTATGAAATTCTTATATACAATTGCTTACCAAATATAGTACATATATTGAAAAAGTTTTTTTAAAAAAGATCCTGTCGATAACGTATACAGTTTTTTGTTTATGATTTTATTTATGAGGCGCGTAATTATGCAGCATTAAAATAAAAATAGTCTTTACGATAATTGGTACAGTGTAACAGTAAAAAGCACTATATTGTTCAATATAATTGCAAATTTGAATTACTTTATGTTAATAATACAACAAAGAGAATGAAAGTAGTAGTCGGGCGTTGCCGATTGCGGCCACTCATTTAAAAAAATAATAATCGATACAAAGCGAGTTGTGTGTTCGAGCAAAATGTTAATCAATTAATCAAATAGGTATTCGCAATTGGCCATGCCCGAGTATAACTTCTACTCGTTTTTATATTGTTTAAGAAATAAAACATTAGTGAGAAATATTATTTTAGGTATTTAGCATATTTAATAGAAAGCAGAAAAGGGAGATATTTTAAATAAAACATTAATGTTGTATATTACGTAATTTTTGTGTATAACTATTCTTACATGTTAGTCAGAATCACTATCATTATAAAATGATGCATATTGCTTTTTCCCTTAAAACAATTTTCAGGAAAAGCAGCACACGAGCACGCAATTGAATACCACTCACAAGAACATTTTGTGTCGCATTTTATTTTACAGTTGCACTTTTTAATTTAAGTTCAGATAAACTTTTTTTATCGACATTATCGGTACCAGCTCCTGATTTCCAATTCTGCATCCAAAATTCTGTGCAAGAGGTAATTTGAATGACGGTTCACAACACTAGGGAGCGTAAATAACTTTTATTAAATTATTTTACCTTTTAATAATTTTCAAACGTATACATATAATACATTTGTAAAGTTGACGTGTGTGTACATTGAAAATATTTGCAAAAAACTGATGTGGGAGGTATAAGATGAGTAACGGAATACATTAAGACAGATTTTGGAATTTTTCTGTTTGTCTGCTTGTCTGTTTGAACGCGCATCACGCAGAAACTACTTAACCATTGAGGTTCATCTAAGCTTGGAGTAACATTTAGTTCCTATTTCATCGAAATCGGCCTAGACTAAGCCAAGTTTTATGAAAATCGGTCTAGTAGAACAGGAGATACAGCTTGATCTCTACAATAAGCGTATTTGCACGGCATAAACTTTTAAGATTAAACTTCTGTAATATTCCAGAAAATTCGAGAGTACTCTGGAATATTCCAGAAAATTTGTGAGTTTTCTGAAATATTCCAGAATGGTGATTCTACCTCAAACGTCGTTTATAAAGAAGCTTTTTAGTCAATTTCAAAATTCCACGCGAACGTAACCGCGGGCATAGCTAGTAAATAATAAATATGAACCGCAAACAATAATCAATCGATTTAAACAATCAAACACAAATAGTTTTTATAATTTTAAAATGTTAAGACAAATAACTTCACACTATATACATAAGTACATACGCCTAGTAAACATAAACATACCAGCTAATTCCATTGTAAACTGTTTTCATGCGCTTTATGAATTTTGGGAGAGCTGTCGCCTTTATTACATGCGCCGCATCATGCACCCATTTTAAAAATTCACAACTCGAATACTCTATGCAATATCAACTTAGTTCTTGTCTTAAAAACATTTTCAATATATTGGGTATGTTTTTTAGCATAGTTTGTACACAAAAAATTTAAAATTGAAGTACTTGCTCCTATGTCGAAATTCTTACTACAATATTTTATAGTTACAGATTTCATATTTTTTTCCCAAAAAACTAAGCATATTTAAACAATGCCATTGAGCCTCATCCAAGTCTTATGTCTTTAGTGTATACTATAAAAAAATTAGATGGATAGCACTTATAGTTTCTTTTACAGGACGTGTTATGTATTAAAAAACATTTTTTTAGGAATTAACATTTCGTCTCTTTTCTTATCATTTAAGAAGTTATGCAAGAGCTGATAAGAATCCGACGTCATTTCTGGTGTCCTATATAACCCTTTTTGCAAATCTGAAGTTGAAAAATGTACGTCATGTCGGAACAGGTTACTTGGAATTTAGAGCATTTTCGTACTGTTGGACCCCAGACTTTCCAAAATAAATTGAGATAATATACAGAGCGACATATATCGTATCAGACAATTTTTTACGGAATAGGTACAATAGATCCATACAGATACGTTAGCGTAAAAAATCGTCAAAACTTTGTAAAGCATTTAAAAATATATACTTCTGCGCCATTGGTGTCTGGTTGTCTGCATTGAAATAGAACCGAATGCCACTACCACAAGAGTTGCATGGTTTGGCATGTATATATTGGTAAATTGTTATGCATGCAGAGGAGAAGCTTCCAGTTCATTTTGCATTGCTTCACCATAAATGGAAATTATGTCCATCGACTTCGCGTTATTGAGCAATGCGCCATTTTAAAA
Source organism: Rutpela maculata (assembly GCA_936432065.2). NCBI lineage: Eukaryota > Metazoa > Arthropoda > Insecta > Coleoptera > Cerambycidae > Rutpela > Rutpela maculata. The sequence goes on from OW386291.2 coordinate 103,009,953, forward strand.
ACAGTTTGAAAGTTTGAGGTTACCAAAAAAATAACACCCACCTAACATAGGCTGACTACTCAACACAATCAATATTACATTAATTTTTTAGGTAGGTTTTGTTACTACACTTTGTTTGTTGATATCAACTTAATTTTTTTATTATGCACACTATCATATGGTGTTTCGGGTAAGATCTAACAACCCTGTATAAGGGAAACGGAACGATGAAGATCCTAATGCCTTGTACGAATCTCTAAAAAAGAACAGTCAACCTCAACAGGAGCATAAAGCAACATACGTAGGGATGGAAAAAGCTTAAGTAACAATGGAAACTTTAACTGAAATATAAAAGACAACTACGCGTCAACACTGATTCGGAGTTTAACAGACTGACATGAAGAATTCAAGCCCTTCGTGAAAGAGATAGGAATTTTGGTTTATGGTTAAACCATGCTACATGTGGATAACAACAATTGAGAGGATCATGAACATCTTGCGAAAGAACCAAACATACTGGGAAAAGACAGCGAGAAAAAAAAGGTATATCATAAAGAAATAGCAAGGATATATGCCCTGCCGGAATCAGAAACAGAGGAAACAGAACTGGGAAACAACAGCAAGAAAAAAAGGAATATCATAAGAAATCTGCCGCGTTTCGTAAAATATACCTTGTCACAGTATAGACCACGCCCATGGCTAGCCTCTATTAACACAGCCCCACAAAAAAAAAGTTCAAACCAGCGAAACAGACCCATGTATTCCTATGTATTTTCGGTCGCTGAATCCGAATCCGGGGTCAATAAAAAATCGTACACCCCCAAAATCATTAGCTAGAGCCAAAAAAACACCCCTGAAATGGGGTAAAAAGAATATTAAGCTACGAGAATAGTTGTTACATCTTAATAATCTAATTATACAAATTAAGGTTAAAGAGCAGCGTACATACAATAGATATGAAAGACACCCCCAGGGAGGGGCGAAAACTAGCCCCCATATATAAAAAAATCAATCCAAAACAGCAATGACTGCTGAAAAAGCTCAAAATGACTAAGTTTTGTTAAAGTGATAAGAAACTGCATCAGGTCCGACGTAATTTTCATAAACTGCCCCTATAGAGTTGAGAACAACCACCCCCAAGTTTAAAGAACACGAGAAAAACAAGAAGAAACGTAAAATGCCACAGGATTTCTATTTTCATGGATGCTGACAGACTGACATGAAGAATTCAAGCCCTTCGTCAAAGAGATAGGAATTTTGGTTTATGGTTAAACCATGCTACATGTGGATAACAACAATTGAGAGGATCATGAACATCTTGCGAAAGAACCAAACATACTGGGAAAAGACAGCGAGAAAAAAAAGGTATATCATAAAGAAATAGCAAGGATATATACCCTGCCGGAATCAGAAACAGAGGAAACAGAACTGGGAAACAACAGCAAGAAAAAAAGGAATATCAAAAGAAATCTGCCGCGTTTCGTAAAATATACCTTGTCACAGTATAGACCACGCCCATGGCTAGCCTCTATTAACACAGCCCCACAAAAAAAAAGTTCAAAGCAGCGAACCAGACCCATGTATTCCTATGTATTTTCGGTCGCTGAATCCGAATCCGGGGTCAAAAAAAAATCGTACACCCCCAAAATCATTAGCTAGAGCCAAAAAAACACCCTTGAAATGGGGTAAAAAGAATATTAAGCTTTGAGAATAGTTGTTACATCTTAATAATCTAATTATACAAATTAAGGTTAAACAGCAGCGTACATACAATAGATATGAAACACACCTCCAGGGAGGGGCGAAAACTAGCCCCCATATATAAAAAAATCAATCCAAAACAGCAATGACTGCTGAAAAAGCTCAAAATGACTAAGTTTTGTTAAAGTGATAAGAAACTGCATCAGGTCCGACGTAATCTTCATAAACTGCCCCTATAGAGTTGAGGACAACCACCCCCAAGTTTAAAGAACACGAGAAAAACAAGAAGAAACGTAAAATGCCACAGGATTTCTATTTTCATGGATGCTATGATTGGCAGAAATTGCGTAGTACTCTAAAATAGATTTAGAAACTTACGTACCATCAACATTCTACAGTTTTCACACCTCAGAGGGTGTGAAAACTACCCTCTATGTAAGGTTTGACTATAAAAAGTTACAGTGACTTCTATAAAAATTCGAAACACCTGCGTTGTGTGGAAGAGAGAAGAAACTAGACTACGTTCGACACTGTACTTGAAAACCACCCCCCAGGGGGTTGAGAGACGCCACCCTTGTAAATCCCTGGGCGTCACCCTATTATTATAAAAAAAAAAACTACGGAAATGAAACGAATAAACAACAGTACAGCTTTTTCATTACATCTTGAATTACGGTAGTTTACATCCTTTCTGGGGTTGTTACTTAATAACATTTATAGGACATGAGTTTCAAACTCTAAGTGTGCAATGCGATTTTTGCCAATCATAGCATCCATAAAAATGTAAATCCGGTTAGTTTCCCTCTGTTTTTCCAGCATCCTACAGATAGAGGGGTAGTATCTTGCAACTCCGCGGGGGTGGTTTTCAAGCACATCGTCGAACATAGTCTGGTTTCTTCTCTCTTGCACACAACGCAGGTGTTTCGAATTTTTATAGAAGTCGCTGTAACTTTTTAGTTACATCTTACATAAGGGGTAGTTTTCACACCCTCTGAGTTGACAGTGTAGGATGTTGATGGTACGTAAGTTTCTGGTTCTATTTTAGATTACTACTCAATTTCAGCCAATCATGGCGTCCATGAAAATAGAAATCCTGTTGGATTTTACGTTTTTTCTTGTTTTTCTCATGTCCTTTGAACTCAAAAGTGGTTGTTCTCAACCCTATAGGGGCAGTTTATGAAGATTACGTCTGACCTGATGTAGTTTCTTTAACAAAACTTAGACATTTCGAGCTTTTTCAGCAGTCATTGCTGCTTTGGATCGATTTTTTTATATTTGGGGGCTAGTTTTCGCCTCTCCCTGGGGATGTGTTTCATATCTAATGTATGTACGCTGCTGTTTAACCTTAATTTGTATAATTCGATTGATTAAGAAGTAACAACTATTCAGGTAGCTTAGTCTTCTTTTTATCCCATTTCATGGGTGTTTTTTGGCTCCAGCTAATGATTTTGGGGGTGTACGATTTTGTTTGACCCCGAATTCGGATTCAGCGACCGAAAATACATAGGGATACATGGGTCTGGTTCGCTGCTTTGAACTTTTATTTTTTTTGTGGGGCTGTGTAATTAATTGAAAATATACCCGCGTACAGAATTTTCAATAAAATGTACCCAGGTGTCTATTGCCTACGTGTATCTCGCTCGATTCACGATTATCAGTTGCGCATTTTGCTTTGTTTGTTTATATACTTAATATTTCATTAATTAAGATGCGTAGACTGGGGCGAGCATAGATGAGTCTTCACTGTGTTTATCTATACAATCATTGCCACGACATAACGCCACTAGCGGACTACGTCCAAGAAGTCTCCCAAAAATTCTGTCAATTCAAACTGGGTGATGATCCGCTAACCCGCAACATAACACAATATCCGACATCCCCTACCATACCAGGCGTTGCCTATCTTTCGACAACCTCTCTAACCACACTTTCCTCTACGACAACTTCTCCTTTCCCCACCTTTAATCTTCACCAAAACCTACAACCAACCACTCTCTATTCCCTCTATTTGTTTTTACCTTTTTTGTTCTTTGTCAATTTTTGTCTCTAAATTCAGTCTCGGCCAATAAATTCTTAACAAACCAGAAGTTCACATAACATTACACACTTTTAACTATCCACGACACTTTCCTAGTTTCAGGAAGACTATCAGGGTGGAATTGTCTCAAACGGGTTTTTTCGTTGAGTTTTGTTTTCCCGTGCCAGCAATCAAAGTTTTCAAGTGTTCGCGTGTGCGCTAAATCGATAGTTTTTACAGTTTTAATTTTAGTTATTTTTAAGTACCCTCGTGTACTACGTTGCACGATATTGTTCAATTTAAGCCTTTCTCCATTAGGTAGGAGTTTTAATTCACAACTAATTTTTTCGTCATCGCCAAGCCGGACTCTCCCGCCCAGCCTCACACCCACCTCGGCGATGTTCGCCGTGGTTTTCTGACTGGCTCCTGGCCGGACTCCGGAATGGCGCATTATTGTATCCTGTGAACATTAATAAATGCTTCTTGTTGTTGTTGTTGTTGTTGTTGTATGTATCTCGATACTCCAGTGAAGCAACGTGCAGCGCGTTTATTACTTGGATGGGTGAAATTCATCTTGAGAAATACAGCGATCTCGCTGCACTTTCTAGCGGCTTGTATATCAGTGTATATATGCGGAAGCTATGTAATTTCAAGACGAGGATTACGTAGTGGATATACCATCCCTCGGAGGGGATGTAAAGCAGGCGGGGTCCTTTATCTATTAAATGTTAGGGACAAGTAAAAGATCCCTATTCTTCTTACGAGAAGAGGTTCGGCAAAATTTCCAGGCTCGTCTCCTGGCGTCGGTGATAAGCCGAGGTAGCGGAAATAGGCCGACATTAAATAAATAAATTAAAAAAAAGATGCATAGAAAATATAAATCTGCACAAGATGAAGTTCTTATTTTAATCAAAATGTAACATAAATTTAAAGTAATATTTTTTGAAAGAAGTTTTCTTAAAATTTTTAATAGAAACTCTTTTTATTCAACGTACGTGTATAAAAAATAAGAACTGATGATTTGGCTATAACTTTGACAGATTTTAAAGGCATAAAAAATATAAACAATTCACAACAATTAACGAAAATGAACAATAATGTCAAAACAAACAATACCATTGTTAAGAAAGGGGTTTTGGTTTAAAATAGACATAACAAAATGTCAATTATTGTTAATGTTGTTATTATTGATGTTGTCCATTATTGTGAATTTATTAACACACAATCACTGAGAGAGGTAGGTACCTGCTTGAAAAGTTAACAACACTGCAAGAAGTATAAAATTAAATTTAGTCTAACAGTCGGACATAGATTACACAACGGCACTGTGACCGATCGTACTTTAACACGATGGTGGGTGTGGTCTGTACTGTGACAAGGTACATTTTACAAAAACGCTGCCCCTCTGGAAACAGAAACGGAGAAAACAGAAGATTCAGAAGAAGCAGAAGTCTGGAAGCAAAAAGAAAAGAATTACTTAACACTCCTTCACAACACAATCCTGAAACGCATCTCACAAATACCTACATTTGCCATTCCACATGCCTGTACCATACATTATGTGACTCTTACAAATGGCAACAAGCATAACCGTACTTCAACCCAGCGTGGAGGTAGCCGACCCGGAGGCATGTTCCCGGGAGTGGCACCAATGTCCACCGCATGCTGGTAAATCATTCAATCAATCAGTCAAAGACGTCTGTACAGAACTGAAGTCACATGCAGATCACAACAGTACGGAGCACCTTTTCCTCACAGTAAGAATGATTATACATAAGCGTGGCCAATAATAAACCCTTCAGTGGCTCTATTAGAACTGGCAGGAATAATAAGGATTTTTTTCCCACCACAAGTTTTTTCAATGACGTGAAACTAATTTCACCCTGTATAAAAGGGAATGACAACGTAGTTTCCGAGAACACCAAAACAGTGGATCGCTCAACTCGAATACTATAAATGCGTTTCGGCTACAATACTGACATCATTTGGAGATGATTAAATAATCTCCAGAGTATTGCATACATTATTTTATTTCCATATATTTATATTTAGGGGTTATTACCACAACGACAGTTATAGTTAAAAAACAGTCTACAGGTACTTCAGGTATCTTCAGATGCAGCGGATTAATATTAATAAACAATGGAAACTACAACATAAATGTTATTATAACAACTTTCTCTTTATACAAATATTTTTAGATAGTGAATCTATGTTATATGTAACATAGCAAATTTCTAGTAGCATTCCTGGCTGGTTAAACGATGTAGTCTGCAAACTTTGATATGTATGTACTTTCACCCTTCGAGAGAATCTTTACATCATTAAAGGTCCTTTATATGCATAAAACACGGCTTGGAGGGCCTACGAATGGAAGAATTATTAGCTTCGTATACTTTCACTACCATTCAAAAGTTTATAATTAAATTACATACATTTTTTGTGATATTTTAGTTATGTTATCTTATCTGTTAGACGGAAATTGTTTAATATTGTCCATATAAGATTTATTTATTTTCTGTTCATACTTAAAAACATCTAATGCTAGTGATATTATCAAACACAATGGGCCACAAGGCCTGAGTGTAGCGACCGTTCGTCGCCTCGTTAAAACAAGAAGTTATTATCGAAACTAATTTTTAATTTTTGAAACCTACCGTAAATTTAGAAACAGCCTTCGCTTTAAAAGAAGGCCACGATAAGATGGCTGAAACGTGAAGCATTCAAAATGTTCAACAAAGAAGAAAACTCGAAAACCAGCCTACAAGTCAAGATCCCTTCTGTTGTGTAATTCTAACCCCACCAATGTTAAAAGCGCATAATCTTCAATCTTGAAATTAAATACAAACGTCAATCATAATAATGGTACTTTTTTAACTATGACGCACTGCTTCTAGAAATTTGAAAAAAATCGACAATAAACAACTCATAGCAGTATATCTCTGATAAAAATGTGTACGCGAATCATTATTTTCATGAAAAAACGATTTTTTAAATTTATTTTTATTTTTTTTTATATTTTTTTAATTCGAATGAGATTGCAAAATCAGTCCAATTTTACTCTAAAAAGTTTATTTAAATGATATCTATATTTCCATATTTTTTCAAAACAATTAACTCACAACGGACAGAGAAATAAAATCAAAACGAAAAATTATTTTAATTAGTGTACAGGGGTTATTAGTGGCAAGAGGGGCTAAAACTCGAGGAATACATTTCTTTTCCTAGTATCAACATGCTGTCATCGAATTTGGTCCAAAAGCTTCTAAAGCCATTTTACCTTATCCTTTATAGTATTATTCCTGAAAACTTGAGGCGATATATAGTTACAACTTATTCTGTAAAATTTTATGAATATTTATTATACTGAAGTTATATTTGTTTGAGCAAATACTTTTAAAATACTTAATTATTAATAACACAACAAAAGAAACCACAAAAAATCTACAATCTTGCAATTTTTTTTTCATTCCAATGAGTTTATAATGTCAGAATAATTATTAGTTGTTTATTTATTAACTATTAACACCTTTAAAACCAATATCACATGTACACATATTTTAGTAAAATCCTAAGACACAACAGAGGACACAACCGATTTCCTTGCAAATTCAAATGCATTTATTTTGTAAGAGCTAATTCAATGTAAAAAATAAGATTGTTTTGAATTAAATAAATTTTATTAATTTCTTAGTTGGTTAATAATGTGACAATAGTATTTCAAATGATTTTCGGTCAATAATTTTGGATCAATTTGTTATAAACTGTCGTTATAAATAAATTGACAATTTTGTACACTTGACCATTTAGCAATATAATTCATATTCCAAATAATTAATGTTTGACATGATTTATAACTAGGCTCGTTAAAATATGTCTAATATGTCTGCTACATTGTATTATAAAATATGACACGAAAATTGATTAAAAAGAACGACCGAAATAGGACACTACATATTACCATGCCGATGGTCTTTTCTATGGACGCGAGAAGGATAATGAAAGGCGAATATTGATCAAGGCCAGTGGCACAGGAGAATTGATATCCATTCTAGTCTAGACATGTCATGCTATAAAAGTGTGGAATGTCGTTGGTGGAAAAGAGTGAAAATTTTTAGCGAAATATATACATTATGTTAAACAGGTAATATAATAATACTGTTAAACATGTATCTAACCCATAAACGTCGTTCGTAGAGAAAATAATTGTGTTAGTTATCGACATCATAATAACTTTCAAACCGTCCGCCTGCGTGTCCGTTCGTCCATCACATTTATTATAAACAAGAAAAGTTAACGAGGAAAAGTCCAAGATTGAAAATTGGAAAGTAAATGTTAACTAGAGGAAAATCCCTTTCAGTTTTTAAAAAAGATGATTCCAGACATAATCAGTAAATAAAATTTTTTGCTTTAAAAAAAATGTACACGAAGATGGTTGCAGTCTTTAATAATATTCTACAAGCACAAAAATACTGCATAGTCTGCTGACAAGCGTTTAGCCAACTAAGCTGTTACCACCAGGAGATCATTCAAGTTAAGAATATAACTATTACACTTAAAAAAATAGGCTAATTTTCAAAATAATGAGAAGAACACACCCTGTAAAATAATAGAATAATAAATAAATAAATCGGATAATATATTAAAACATACACGCATTTTTGTACATTCATTTTCAATACTACTCAACTTGTGGATGAAGAACTGCTGCTTCCCTGATATTGGGAAATTTTCGAAAGTATTTAAAAAAAAGAAAAATGACGTCACCAACTATAAGCCTATTTCTTCTTATATGCGATTTTCGTAAAGCCCTTGAGAGTTTACTTCATGATACCACCTAGTGTCAGTAATTTAATTTTGGAGCACCAACATGGTTTTATGAAAAGACGATCTTTAACTTTTATTTGTATAATCCATACCTCTGAAGCTATAGTTAAATATGCAGATTTTTCGAAGATGATTGGCAGACACTGTCTAATTTTGATTTCTCTCCACCTCTATTACTCTTTTTCATACCTACATTTCGATCAGGAAGCAATTTATGGCATATAGTGGGTTCCGGCGTGTTGAATACAGTGCAACATCTGGAATTCCGCAGAGATCAGTCCTCAGACTCCTGTTATTTAATATTTTTATTAAAGATATAGTCTGCAGTTTCTGGTCTTTCGAATACAATGTAACATCTGATGTTCCGCAAGGGTCTATTCTCAGACCCCGGTTATTTAATATTCAAGTTTGATTTCTGACTTACCAGGATAGTCTCAAAATAATTAAATTTGACTCTTTCCTCCAACACTATGCCGTTCTGCAACATAGTCTCACAAATATATCTAACTTATACTTATGTTAAAAATAATCTAAATTTAAATTCCTCAAAGTGTAATGTCATTATTATTACTACTATATTATAACTAAAACCAGACCTCTTATTTATGACTACAACACAGTACTATAAAGTTCTGCAAATCTTCTAAACCTTAACGTAACATTTGGAAACAATTTTTTTAACTAATATAATTTTGTATTTTGGCTTTGGTAATTCTAAGGTTGAGTAAGCGACTCTCGACTGGAACTCCCATTATAGGTGTCATATTGATTCTCTTGAGAAAGTTTAAAAATTATTCTTACAGCTAAGTATTCTGGCCCAAATCTGATAGCGTTTAGTCGTCGGTTGGTTTTCCGCAGAAAAAGCATTGGCAAAATTCTCTGCTTTAGATAACACAGGCCCACAAAAAAAAAAGTTGTCTGCATCGCGGTATTGACCATACCTATCCCTTGTATTTTGACCCGCTGAACACGAATCTGACCTTAGTTTTTCCCCTATACGTCAGGTTTTTTTTTTAAAGCAAAAAAGCATAATATTTATATATTTATTTGCTATTAAAAGAAAAACCTGACGTGCTGGAGAAAAATTAAGATCAGATTCGTGTTCAGTGGCTTAAAATACAAGGAATAGATGTGGTCAGTACCCCCGCGCAGATGACTTTTTTTTGTAGGATTGTGCCACACGGAGTGTGGCACAGTGGCAACCAAAAAAAGTGGTCTGCGCGGGGATACTGACCACACCTATCCCTTGTATTTTGAGCCGCTGAACACGAATCTGACCTTAGTTTTCCCCCTACACGTCCGGTTTTTTTTAACAGCAAAAAAAGTCTTTTGAATCGTGATATTTGTATATTTATTTGCTGTTAAAAAAAAACCTGACGTATAGGGGAAATACTAAGGTCAGATTCGTGTTCAGTGGCTCAAAATACAAGGGATAGGTATGGTCAGTACCCCGGTGCAGACAACTTTTTTTTTTGTGGGCCTGTGTAATAGATGTGAAAATCAATCTCTGGTAATTCTTATAAAATAATACATCGCAAAATTGCTTGCCATGAATTATTATTACTAAACAAACTAAATTTTTATGTTCCAAGTTACTATCTCAAACTTAAACTTTTTATCTCAGTATCCCATAATCTAATAACCTTAAATTCATTGCTCCATTTGCAATGTGTGAAAATATTACAAGATAATTGTGGACTGTTTGACATATCTTTTAAAGTTATCTTTATAGTTAGAGCAGCCTTCATATTTTTGACACACGCAAAAAGAAATGTGGTCATGGTCCCCTACTGATCTCAACTATGTGTTACCATTTGGTAATACTCCGATGTTACACATAACAAAACAAAAGTTTTGCATTACCCAAGAGACTACTATACCTATACGTATTTTGGGGCGCTAAACCGAATCCCAAGTCAGAATTGACCCATCACGTCAGAATTTTGACATAACCTCAAAAAACAAGCAAAAAGCCAGCCAAAGCTAATGTTAAAAATAAATTAAAAGCCCAAACGAGCTAACTACTTTACCTATATGTATTTTGGGCCGCTGAAGTTGAATCCGAGTTCAGCATTGACCCATCACGTCAAGGTTTTGACATAACTTCCAAAAACAGGAAAAAACTAGCCAAAACTGAGGTTAAAATTAAATTAAAAGACTAAACGAGCTAATCACTTTACCTATATATATTTTGGGGCGCTGAAACCGAATCCAAAGTCAGCACGTTAGAATCTTTAGCAAGTTAAAATTTTTACATAACAAAAAATCTTTATAAATGACTAGCTGATGCCCACGACTTCGTTCACGTGGAAGACTTCTTGCGCGTGGAATTAAGAATATTGACATACTAATTTTTGCCTATAAAGAAGTACTACATACTCACTAACTACTCCTATAGTACTCAGGAAGTACACTAAAGGGAAACAACTGCGCATCCATAGCACTCGGGGAAGTCTACTGCGCATCCACTGTACTCGAGGAACCTCCCTGTGCAACCATAGTACTCGGGGAAACCCACTTCGCATCGTAATTTGATAACAATTTATTATTCTATTTTTGTGTTAGAGCGAGTTAAACGAAAAAATAATTATTTTAATCGACAATAAAACACATGGGCGAATCTGTGTCATTCATGCTTTAAAATCTCTCACTCCCCCCCGTTCGCCCTTTCGGAGGTCTCTTTGGAAACCGTCGAATACATGTCTCCTTATTTCCTCAGAAGAGCCCGCCGCTGGAAAATCACGTTTCTGACTTACGCGATTTCAGAAATACGGGTACCCCTTGGAACTTCTACGTTTTCATCCCTTGAAAAAGTGAAAATCGAAATTTTGTCTTACTCGTGTCTAATAGATTCCAATAAGTAGTATTTCTGCCAAATTTCATTCTTTTGGGTCTAACAGTATCCGAAAAGCTTAAAAACCTCCCTCACCCCGTTCACCCGTTCACCCGTTCGGGGACATCCCTTTTCGAAAACGTGTCTCCTTATTTCCTCAGAAGAAGAGCCCGTCGTGGAATATTATGTTTCTGAATTACGCGATTTCAGAGATACCATCTACCACCCCCCGTTTTCATCCCTTCAAAATGTGAAAATCGAAATTTCGTCTTACTCGCGTCTAATAAATTTCAATAAAGAGTATTTGTGCCAAATTTCATGCTTCTAGATCTAACATTTCCGAAAAGATTAAAAATCTCCCCCTCCCCCGTTCGCCCTTTCGGGGGGTCTCTTTTTGAAAACCTTTGGATACGTCTCCTTATTTCATCTTTAGACCATCTACCACTCCCATTTTCACCCCTTTAAAAAGTGAAAATCGAAATTTCGTCTTACACGTATCTAATAGATTTCAACAGAAAATACTTCTGCCGAATTTCACGCATCTAGATCTAAACATTTCCGAAAAAGTCAAAAATTTCAACCCCATTTTTCACCCTCTCGGGGGTCGAATTTCGAAAAATCCATGGTTGCCTACGTCATTCGAGGAACCTCTATGCCAAATTTGAAGTTTCTAGACCCAACGGTTTGAGCTGTGCGTTGATAGATCAGTGAGTGAGTAAGTCAGTCACGGTATTCTTCTATATATATATATATATATATATATATATATATATATATATATATATATATATATATATAGGTATAGACGGTATATTGTGTAGCCCGATATATCGACAGGTTGTTCATAAGCCCGGCATTTCCCGAGTGTATAAATTAACAAATTTATTAAATATGGCGATTGTTATGAATCTTTTCTAATAGGAAGCCACTAGAGGTAGCTAATTATTATTTTTCTTTCAATTATATAAACATGGCATATTTCAGAGCCCGGATATATTTACTGATCCTTTCAAAGCCCGCTGTATATAAGGATATAGGTAGCGTTCGTTCTCCGTCCCAGCGATGTTGCCAATGTAATCGGGCCTCAGTAGGTTATATTTTTATAATATATATTTCTTTGATGCATGCATCATCACGAAGCACAATATAATAGGAGTACTTGCTATACTGCGCCACTACTACCATTATTGTTTACAGTAGAGACGCTAATGGAGGGCCAGCTATTAAAGGAAATATATTCATTCTTTGAACGCCAAAATAATATAAAAGTTACGTTTTTTATTATTCATTGTTACGAATTTGAAGATATATTAGAAGAACCTAATAAAATATTAGGTTATTTTTTTATGCAAACAGACATTAATTATTAATAACTGATAATGTAATTACTCCGTGGTAGGCCTATAAGTATTTAAATATTTTGAATTTGTCCTCATTTTTTGTTTTCCACTTTTAAAGTATTGCCTTACTAACAGTAAAATAAAAATATGCAAAGGGGTAGAAATTAAATTACGTTTATTTACCTAACACAGATATATAAAACGAATTGTTTTAATAGTACAGTAACATCAGGTATAATAGTAAAAGAATCCCTTGATGCAATTGTGTTTCCGAGTATATGGGTCAAATATGAGCAAAAAATGATTGCCATCAAATAACAACAAAGCATGAAGTTCTCTTTGAAGTATTTATAAGTTTTTATTTAATTTTATTTCACTGTCACTATAATACTTATAGGCTTAATTTTGAAAAAGTTGTTACAATGACCTTTACTACGTACCAGCTGTCCCAAGTTGACATCAATTTAAAGTTGCATTATATGAATTATATCAGATTCAGTTTGTCCCACTGTGCAAAGAAATATCTTTAAAAATTAAAAATATATATTTTTTTAAATTGCGCAGAACCCTTAAAGTGTACAGATAAACGTATAGGAACAAAAAAGTGTCTTCTTTACAAGAGCTTTCATTCAAAAAAAAAAAAGAAAATAGAAATCGAACATTAGGAGCTGAGATAAAAAACATTCATTGTGGCTAATGACAGCCATCTTTAATGGTCGCCATTTTGGTGTTGCACGGATTTTAAAGTAGCTCCCTATCTGGAAAGTTATCTTTTGGCATCAACTATGACCACAGAAAGTGGCACATCCCAATAAAGAAGTGCAGATTTTTGGCTCATATAGCCATGTACCCGACGTACTATAAAGCACAAAGTTCCCTTTTTAAGCCTGACAAGCAAAAATTTAATATTTTCTTTTATTGATTATGTTATATGCTTGCACTAATAAAAATAATAATAATTATTATAGTACAGTACCTAGAGATAAAAATATGCAAAACTTCGGAATAATGTCATATTGAATGGATTTCGTTCATTTTGGAAGTATAAGCTTCACAAAAAAGTTTCTATATTGTGCGGGGGCTTGCTAATTTATAGGGGGTTGGTGCCAACCCCTCTCAGGGGGTGGCACTTAAGAAATATATATATTTATTGGAGCTGAAGTAGAATCAAATTTTAAGAAGAAAAGGTTCTATGCAATTTTTCACACAAATTTATAGTTTTTAAGTTATAATAACTTCAAAATTGCGATTTTAGCTTAAAAAAAAGGTTTCCAAACGGCTTTCGTCAGGTATCTCGAAAAGTATTACTTTATCGAAAAAATGTTACAGACCAATTACATAAAGTACAAACTGGGAATTAATTATATTTTTTGTTTATTGATGTAGGATTAATAATTTCGGAGATATTTAAGTTTATATTTGGCGTCCAAGTGTTCATAAGATAATTATTTAGAGTGAGAGTTAAATATCTCAGAAACTGTGACACATACGTCAAGGATGCTAGTAAGTAGAATAATTGGTTATTAATTAAGCTTTCAACTGTTTTTTATTTGTTTCTATAGCATAAAAAACAAAGAAGTTATGACCGAAGCAATGTGCGTCTACACATTTTTTTTTTAAACAACGTCGCCATTTTGTTACTGTAATTAGCCAGTAATTAAAAAAAGGAATTTCAAACACTGTTTCTCATTAATATATAGCATGACGTAGATGTCAAATTTGGTTTGTATACAGCACTTGCTAGAAAAAAATACAGTTTAAACTATAAAGGTATTTTCGATAAAAAGATATTTTGTTTTCCTTTTCCAAATAGGTATCTCAATAAATATTAGTTTTATTGAAAAATGGGTAGAGACCAAAAATAAAGCTCATAAACTGATAATGAATTTAGCTTGTTTATTTATTTACATAGATTTAATAGTTTCGGAGATATGAAAGTTTACAAATGGCGTCCGAACGTTTATAAGTCGTAAAATGCAGTTTAAATGTTAAATATCTCAGAAATTGAGACACCTACGTCACGCATACTAAGAAATGAAATTAAAGACAATTAATTGCGCTTTCAAATTATTTTTTACTCGTTCCTATAGCATAAGAAGTAAAGAAGTTATGATGTAAAAATGAGCGTATTTATATTTTTTTATATAAAAAGGTCGCCATTTTGTTACTCTAATTAGCCAGTAATTTAAAGAAATTATCTCAAATACAGTTTTTCGTTAGGATGTAGCATTACCTAGATGTTCAAATTTTTTTCTCATTTAAAGCACTTGCTTTAGAAAAAAATGCATTTTAAACTTTAAAGGTTATTTCGAAACACTTGGATACCAAATATAAACTTATCTCCGAAATTATTAATCCTACATCAATAAACAAAAAATAAAATTATTTCCCAGTTTGTACTTTCTGTAATTGGTCTGTAACATTTTTTCGATAAAGTAATACTTTTCGAGATACTTGACGAAAGCCGTTTGGAAATACCTTTTTTTTAAGCTAAAATCGCAATTTTGAAGTCGTTATAACTTAAAAACTATCAATTTATGTGAAAATTTGCATAGAACCTTTTCTTCTTAAAGTTTGATTATATTTCAGCTCCAATAAATATATATGTATATATTTTTTAAGTGCCACCCCCTGAGAGGGGGTGGCATTCACCCTCTATAAATTAGCAAGGCCCCGCACAATATAGAAACTTTTCTGTCAAGCATTTACTATTATACCTCCAAAAATGAACTAAATTCGTTCAATATGACATTATTCCGAAGTTAAAACCTCTAGTTACTGTACTATTAGTGCAAGCATATAAAATACTTGTGCCCGATATTAATTAGTCTTCGCAGGTCATACTCTTAAAAAGGAATTTGTGTGATATTCTTTTCTTTTCTTTCTTTTCGGGTTCAAAAGTTACTAACAATAATTGCCACAAAATATGCTTTTTCGTTTGAAAATTAAGCAAGATAGGGCAAAACAATATACGTAAATTTTCGGTAGAGCATAAAATTCTCTCGTATAATTGTTATAATAAAAAACGGTACATTTGATAGTTAAATTATCGTTATTAAAGGTAATATAATATTTATATTTTATTTTATATAATTGTTTATAATTATATAAAAATTTTGTTTAATAGTTTTCTCAATCTAATGTAATACTGCGTACAGTCATAATATGTTTTCTTAATGTATATGGGGAAGCTAGTTTAGGTTGACCTCTTCCTTTTGTGTGTAAACTCTTTTGTGCACCTTTTTTTTTTCTTACATTCTTCTACCTACATTCAACTTAAATCTTAGTACGTCGGATGACTGGCTCTATCGTTCACTAACCCAATACCGAGGTATAACCAAATAAAACCTATTTCATTTTATTCAGCAGGTTTTTTTACATAGGAAATCACTTTTGACGACACTCTCCATTAGTCGAGACTGAAGTTACAAGAAAAAAACAAAAAAAAAATGAAAATAACAAAATTCAAATTCAACCACGAATAACTTTCAAACGAAAAAAGATAAAATTATATATTTATTTTTAGTTTTATAGTACAAACGATTCTCTTTAATTTGATGTATAATTTATTACAAAAATAATAACTTTAACATTAAAAAAATGACGTTGATTTAGATGGTACACAAATTGTCAATTTTTTTGAAAACTCATTGTAACTCGCTTATGTATTGAGCTATTCGAATGTTTTATTCACCAAAAACTGCCAAATTTCATAAAGTAAAAAAATATTTTGAGGTTTCTGGTTCTTGTACACACACTAAATCACATTTTTTTTCATCCCCTTTAATAATGGGGTGGGTGTGGTAATGGGGGTGGCTAATGCCAAAATTTTTTTTGAGACCTTAGCTTCTCTTGTCTATACTAAATATCAATTTTATGAACTCTTATCTGCTTGATTTACCTATTTACTCCAAATTTACCCCCCAACCCTTCGACGGAACAAGATGAAAATATAATCTAGTTCTAGATCTTGTTAAAGTACATATGTGTACCAAATTTCAAGTCAATATCTCAAACGGTTCCAGAGTAAACGTGCGCACAAAAAAAGTTACAGACCGACAGACAGACAGAAATTTTTTTTCTCTCAAACTTGAAATCTCGACGTTTCATGACATTCTAAGCCTATTTGAACAATAAAAATTTTTTAAAATTTTTTTGTCGTTACTATACTTCCATGGATGTGGAAGTAAAATCATGCCAGCTAGTAAAGTTTTTACTTTGCTTCGTATATTTTAATATTTTCCATAAAATGTCAGAGGTAATCACATAATCAAAACAATTATTTGCCATATGCTTTCACTAACTCGCAGAGGCTCTGAACGATTAATTGGATTTTTGTACATAACTATATTTTTGTTTTCATGTAAAATGGAAGGATTAAAATCGGTTAAAATTGGATAGACGATCTAAATATGCTTGTGTAAATAGGCTGTTCTTTTTTTTTAATAATACTATTCCTAGTGGGATTTTTACCATCTAGCCTGTCTTCGTTTTGATCAAAATTATCGCTGCAATAAATGTAATTGTTTTCTTCAGAACATACTGGAGGAACTCCAGGTGGTATAAAAATGTCACCAGTTTTTACTAATACGTGACTAGCTAAAGACGTTAAAAATGTACGTATTTCATCGTAGGAATAACCATAGCCAAAAGAATAAAGCATATCATTAAGTTCTTTTTCTTCTGACGGCACGAAACACATGTAGTGATCTGTAAAGGATTAAAAAAATGACCTAAGCTGATTGTTTTTTTTCCATAAGTATTAATATAAATTCCATTACTATAGAAATAACTTTTAAATCAAATTTGTCTGTCCTGACATATTTAGTATCCACGACATAAATGTTTATAACAAATCTGAAACTTCTTGTTTACATTTATGTTCATTCAGATTAGTAGTCGTGTTTTTTTTATAGTTTTAAAACATCCAGCTATAGCTTCTCTTAAGATACCGGCAGCTTTATCAGGAATTGTCAATTCATTCTCATGAACCAAGTTTTCTTCGCCTGATTCACTTGTGACTAACAACAAAAATCCTTTTAGCTTTATTATCCCTTGACTGAACTGTTGTTGTATTTTCTTTGTGTTCACAAAACACTTTGTTTGCTTAAATGCTTTTCTAATCTCTTTCTTATATTTCCACTGCTATAATAATCTAATTTTTCTTCCGTCATTTCTTCAAATATATCATTAAGGCGTGTTTTTAGAAATATTATAGTTAAGAATTCTTTTTTGCAAAACAGCAAGATAAACCTCCTTAAATAAAATATTTAAAGCTACTTTAAATTCATTTTTTTCTTTCAGTTGTTTAGTTTGTACACATTTAATTTTTTTTTGCTAATACACGCTAAAAAATTTGTTTAGAGCAAACAAAAATTTTGTTGCGTATGTACAAAGCAATTTTTTGGTTGATGTTAATAAATTTTTGTTGCCTCAAACAATTTTGTTTGGAGCAACAAAAATTTATTAACATCAACCAAGAACTTGCTTTGTATATACGCAACAAAATTTTTGTTTGCTCTAAACAATTTTTTTTTAGTGTGTATATTTTGCATAATAAATTTTATGATAATTTTCATTAGCCCAAATAAATCTGAATAAATGTGTAACTTGCCTTGTATTTCTGTATCATAATGCGACACTGCAGCTTTAATATATATTTTTTTCTAGTTTCCGCACCCGTTCCTGTACAAACTGGTACTTAAAGATGTTCTTAATTTATTCTTAATTTTTCTGGATTTTCCACAAATCAGACAATGCCATTTTATTTTAAACTGATTTTTTTTCTTTATTATAACTACATGAAGGCTCACTTGAATTTTTTATCGCGTTACTAATATCAGAGACAATACGTATTATCTTTGCTAATGTTATTTATTACAAAAAGATGTCAGACAAGAATAATGAAATCGGTATCGAAGGGTGTGCAAATAAGTGCCACCACTTTGTTTTAGAAAAATTTTAATGAAATTGCATATTTTCTTTCATTTGCACAATTAATAATAGACCTGATGCCAATAACAGTTGGTTTTTTACCATTAGATTTTCACTGCTTTCATCAGTTTCGTAAAACAAACATGTAGTTTTTCTCCATTGATAAAAATGAATCTACAATATACATAAACTGTAATAGCCTACATGTAAGTAAAATAGTATATACTTATTAATATTTATCCAGACAATGAGGCCAGCAGCCGATAAGTTTCTTGACGGGGCGAGAAAGTAGCGGGGGCGGGAAAGGAAGCCTCGCGTCTTCGTCGCCGTACTGTGCTTCGTTGTGTTTCAAGGGCTGTAGGGCTTTTAGTTAAGAAATTAGATCCAGCATTAATCGAGACAAAATGAAGCCTATTAAATTTGTCAGTTTTTGGTGAAAGAAAAAATTGAATACCTCGTTATATAAGCGAGTTATGGCGAGTTAAGAATTAGAAAAATGTTGCTGATTTGTGTATCTTTTTGAATTTTGCTAGTTTTTTTATGTTAATTTTTTAATTATTGCAATAAATTATACTTCAAATTAAAAAGCAATGTTTATTTGTCAAAACCAAAAAAAAAATTGTATTTTTATCTGTTTTAGTTCTAAAGTTATATTTGATTAAATCTTAAATTTCTAAATTTCTTTTTTTTTTAGTTTTTTTCTTATATCTTCGGTCTCGACCAATGGAGAGTGTCGTCAATTTTGATTTCCTATGTAAAATAACATGCTTTAATAAGTAGTAAAGGTCCCATCTGGTTATACTTCAGTATTGGGTAGGTCAAGAAAGAGAAGGCTTTTCGCGCTCTGCCCGACGGGCCTGTTGACAGTTGCTTTCTTGCACAGAGCAATAAAACAATTAAAGCGTCTCAAATGCCAAAAGAACTGTTACCAATGGTATACAAAAGCTACACAACGCCTGTTTAAAACAAGATAGAGTTATATTACAGTATTTAGCCATAAATCTAACTAAAAAATTATTAGTCCTAAATTACTATGACGAAAATAAAATGTATAAATGAAGTATAAATAATTATTTTAGAATTTGTTAAAATTAAATAATCAAAACATTAGAATACATTACAACAAATTAACTGAGCAGTTGGAAATTTAAAATAAAATGAAAGTCATTGTTTATAAGAAATGCTTTAGTACAGAAAAAATAATTTTCAATTCCGTAAAAATACATGGCGAAAACTGCAGTCCTAGAGGTAATGACGTATACTTCACGAAAAGAATTATTTGTAGATGGTACAAATTTTTTTCTTTATTTTTTGAATAGACACGTGATATTTTTAACTTCAATATTTTATAAACAACTCGAAAAATAAAGCAATAAAAGATATAGTTTCACTCACTTTCGTTACAGATTTATGCATTATTACACTATATTTCTTAAATTATACAGAGACAGTAATTTTTAATGGTTTTTATTTTCTTGCTAGTTAACAAATTATCAGAAAGTTTTTTGTCTATTTTTATTCAATGCTTAGATTTAGTTCAGGACTTCTTATTGCACTTGTTACCACACCAAAACCAAAAACAAACTAAAATAATAAAATCGCGGCAGAAAGAATTCCTTAATCACCTTTTTTGATGCTGTCATAAAGTTGTTTAGGGCAAACGCTCTGCTCTTTTCCCACTAATATTTTCGTTAGTGTTTTCTAACGATTAAAATATACCTTTTTTATCTAAATACGTAGGTATATTATTTGCCTACATGTAATAAAACAAGAATAGTAGTAGGCTATGTTTTGATTCTAACATGTGTTAAATAAAATGGACATTTCGAACAGAACGCTTTGGTTATGCAGACAAAATTAATGTTTTGAATCTAGTTTTTGTCAATTTCCACGGCATACTTGATACGAGTAATTTCTCGATTTTTAAATTATTATTCACAAAAGAATTTTCAGGTTTATGTATACGGTTGTTTTTGTTATTTTTTTCTATCTAAAAAAAAATATAAACACATTCGGCGATTGTTAATAACAAATTGTTTATTAAATAAACAAATAAATTCACAACAAAAAAAAATTATTTTTTCCACCTTTTGGATAATTGCAAATAATAAATTTAGGAATAAAATTTTTTCTTAATAACATGTTTAAATAATGAAAAAAGACAAAAGTGATTATAAACAATTAAAAACAATTTTTAAGAATTTTTTTAAATCTAATATTCTATAACAAATAAAATGGCAGAAAAATATTTTTCAAAAATACGCAATTTATCTATTTGTTTATAAAATTTGTTTAAACAAATAGCAATAAAATTATCAGAAAGTTTTTTGTCTATTTTTATTCAATGCTTAGATTTAGTTCAGGACTTCTTATTGCACTTGTTACCACACCAAAACCAAAAACAAACTAAAATAATAAAATCGCGGCAGAAAGAATTCCTTAATCACCTTTTCTGATGCTGTCATAAAGTTGTTTAGGGCAAACGCTCTGCTCTTTTCCCACTAATATTTTCGTTAGTGTTTTCTAACTGTGATTGAAATATACCTTTTTTATCTAAATATGTAGGTATATTATTTGCCTACATGTAATAAAACAAGAATAGCAGTAGGCTATGTTTTGATTCTAACATGTGTTAAATAAAATGGACATTTCGGACAAAACGCTTTGGTTATGCAAACAAAATCAATGTTTTGAATCTAGTTTTTGTCAATTTCCACGGCATACTTGATACGAGTATTTTCTCGATTTTTAAATTATTGTTCACAAAAGAATTTTCATGTTTACGTATACGGTTGTTTTTGTTATTTTTTTCTATCTAAAAAAAATATAAACACATTCGGCGGTTGTTAATAACAAATTGTTTATTAAATAAACAAATAAATCCTTTTTCCACCTTTTGGATAATTGCAAATAATAAATTTAGGAATAAAATTTTTTCTTAAAAACATGTTTAAATAATGAAAAAAGTCAAAAGTGATTATAAACAATTAAAAACAATTTTTAAGTTTTTAAGAATTTTTTTAAATCTAATATTCTATAACAAATAAAATGGCAGAAAAATAGTTTTCAAAAATACGTAATTTATCTATTTGTTTATAAAATTTGTTTAACCAATAGCAATAAACATTTTAAGTTTATGTAATCTTATAGTATTTTTGAATATAAAAACAGTAAGAGTAATTAAAATTAATAAAAAAAAATTTTTTCCAACGGGGTATTGTTCCTTTAAGTGTTTAAATAATAACATAACTTTCATGAATTTTAAAATTAATATCTAATAACAAAAAATATTTTTACTTGTTCCGGACGGTTTCAGAGCATCGTAACGCCTTAGTGTTCGCTGCGCGGAGCTCTATTTTCAACATTAAATTAAAATTATTAATAATCTCGTTAATAATAGATGTAGAGTTTCGGGAGTCGGGACTTTTTTATTGGGAATTTCTTCCTCTTTAAGAATCTATCTTTCTTTAAAATTTTTAATAGTTTTCGAGTTATTTGCAAAAAACGGAACTCGTTATTTTTTCAATTTTCATTAGTTTATAACTTTTGCAATTGCTTATGTGCGGTTTGAAACTTTTGCGCATTTTTCTAGACGTCATTCCGAATCTAATGCAATCAAGATAGGTGCATGACGTCAGATGCACCATGCAGGGAGACCGACTATAAATATAAATTCAAATAACCATCATAAAAATATATTAAAAAAAACCGCTGCCTAAAAAATCACTACTTTCACATCTAGATTTTCCTGCCCAAGCCTTTTACAGCAAAAAAATGTCGATACTATATTTGCAATCCACTGTGTAAAAATAATTGTTCATAGAACTTTGACAATATAATATTTGAAATGGTCTATCCCAAAAACCCATAAAACGATGTGCAACATGGTAGTGGAAGTAGTAGAGGGGGAAGCTGTTGGCAAAAAATTTAGAGGCTCTTGTACACATAAATCACAATTTTATTTTTTTATTCCCTTTAATAATGTGGTAGAGGTGGTGGCGAGTGCCAAAAAAGTATTCAGGCCTTTTGTTCCTTTATACACACTAAATCACAATTTTACCTTTTTATTCCCTTCCATAATCACCTTCAATAATTTGAGCAAAAAAATTTTTTTTACGATTACTATACTTCAACTCCACTACGTGGATGTGTAAGTAATAAGTATTCCTCAGTTATGACGTTGTTCTCTTTTGCACGTCCAAATAGAATAAAACGATTCAAGTTAGCCCATCAAAATTGTGTTTTTTTAGCGACCATGTAGGCTTAACAGGGAACCAAGACAGATCACGTCATGCAGTTAGGTGCACCATACAGTAAAGGGAAGCTGACTTAAAAAACCGCTGCCTAAAGAATCACTATTTCAACATCCAAGTCTCTTACAAAGAAAAAAAGTTTGATACTGTATTTGCAGTCCATTATGTGGAAATAACTGATCATAGAACTTTAATAATATAATATTTGCAATTGTCTACCACAAAAGCCCATAAAACAATATGCCATATCGACAGGGGGATGGTAGTGGGGGTATAGCTGATGCAAAAAAATGTAGGCCTTTGGTACTTATACACACACAAAATCATAATTTTATTTTTTTTCGTCCTTTAATAATGGGGTTGGGATGGTAATGGGGGTGATAGTGGAAGTGGCTGATGTCAAAAAAATTTTGAGTAGGTACTTGGCTTCTCGTACATACACTAAATCCCAATTTTATAAACTCTCACTTGCTTGCTTTGCCTATTTATCCCCCCATCCCAAACTTCAACGGAATAAGATCAAAACATAATCTACTTCCAGATCTCGTTATAATACACAGGTGTCCCAAATTTTGAGTTAACATCATAAACGGTTCCAGAGTAATCGTGCGCACAAAAAAAAAATACAGACAATTTTTTTTTGCTCAAACTTAAAATATCGACCTTTCGTGGCATTCTAAGCCTGTTTAAAAAAACATTTTTTTTACCTTTATTATACGTTCACTCCACTATGAGGATGTGGAAGTAGTACCAGCTTATAGTGATTATGGACAATGCCTATATATCCTTATAATATGTAAAACGTCATTCTGCATAATAATAATTATTGTTTAATGACCGATATTTCTTCATGAAAATTTTAGTACCAAAATTATAATAATTAAGTATAGTTTTATTGAATACTGAATGCAAAAAAAAAACAATCCTAATTTAGGGACATTTATTTGAATTTCTGTATTACACTTCAAAAGACATTTTAAGATGTTTAAGATGCTAACAACTATTCTTCTTTCATAACACTTTGCCCTGTATTTTATAATTCTTAGTAGGCATATGAATTTTTGAATTTAGAAAAATTGTTCGAATATGATAAAATACTTGTGAGGTAAAAAAATTGATTCAAATAAAGAGCTTTCATTCATCGATTGTGACTTTATGAAGAAAGTATTTAAGAGGAAATAAGAATCGAACGTTATCGAGCCATTGCAACGATGCCATATATCGGGCTATATAACGTGCGATGGATATCAGCTGTATAAGAGTCTTGGATATACAGGAACAGCGCCGCCTGACTCAGTAGTGCTGAACTAAAAGTGTATCTCGGAACATGAAAATATGACTTTTTGAAGCCCACCCCAAAATTTTGTAGGAAGGAAGCTAACGTGATTTGTGGCCATTTAGTGATGATATACACAGGGGTACGTTGATGAGCCCGACCCCGGGCTGCACAACGTCAAATCGGGCTGCACTACAACCGCTCAGTGTATGAAACGGGCCTGTATATGACCATGCATATCTCTATATATATATATATATATATATATATATATATATATATATATATATATATATATATATATATATATATATATATATATAGATTAGGGAGCCACATGAGAATACCTAACTCTCTTGGTTTTCTTTTTCATGTGGCTCCCTAATCTATCTATATATATATATATATATATATATATGAAATCGGATTTGAAGGAAACAACTACTCAGCGGGCAAATACCCCGACCTGCATTGAATTACACCTTCAAATCGTGATCAGTAACCAACTATCATTTGTCTGTTCCTAACCAGACATATACCGGTT
This sequence comes from Rutpela maculata, assembly GCA_936432065.2. Classification (NCBI taxonomy): domain Eukaryota; kingdom Metazoa; phylum Arthropoda; class Insecta; order Coleoptera; family Cerambycidae; genus Rutpela; species Rutpela maculata. The sequence goes on from OW386291.2 coordinate 103,034,657, forward strand.
TCGAACTTATTATGTTCTCATCAGTATGCCATAGGTCATGGAACAGACAAATGATAGTGGTCAACTTGCTAGTCTTATACAAACTGAATCAAATGGAGTGTCGTTGAGAGGTAAACTCTCATATGGTCAGATGCTACTATACGTCGGACAAATGTCACTGACGTATAGCGACTTGCCTTTTTGCAAGTACCAAGAGCGGCGACCTCTAGCCTTAGTGGGCTATACTCACTGTTTATGAAATCGGATTTGAAGGAAACAACTACTCAGCGGGCAAATACCCCGACCTGCATTGAATTACACCTTCAAATCGTGATCAGTAACCAACTATCATTTGCAGGTTTCATTAGCAAACTCTTAATAAATAAAATTGTGAAACTAAAAAAAGATGGAAATGCTACAAATTTGTAATTGCTTAAATAAATTATAATTATTTAAGTAAATTAAAATTGTTTAAACAATTTGAAAAACCTTAAAATATTAAGACAAACTGAAATCTGACTAATTCAAAACTATTTCTATAAAAAAATCTCAAATAAACAATACTCATTCTGAATAATTATTTCTAAGATTTTGTCCTATCTATTACAGAAAATAGCATATTGTGTATTTAGGTGTGAAAGCAGTACATTCCCGGACGACGATGCATCGAAGTTCGGGAATGTGCTTTCACACCGAAATACGCATACTATTTTTTCTGAAATCACAATCAATATTATTATAAATTAAGGAATTTGTATTAATGCATAAAATTTCTTCATTAATGAATAACATTTCTTCATTATAATCTAACATTTCTTCATTACATTTCTTCATTACAATCTAACTGCTTACTAATAAATGTAATTTTGATGTATGTGTAAGTGTAAATGTAAGTTTGATTGTTTGTCTGCGTGTATTTATTTACTGTCAAAAATATACATAAAAAACCATACGGGAATGTTACTTTCCCGGCCTATGCCGGACTAAAATACTGGAATTGTGCATTTTTCGATCTGAAATCGCGCCGAAAATGTAGACATTGCCGATCGATTTCAGAAAAAGTTCTTTATACATGAGAGAAATTACTTTTTTTGGTAAATTTCCAAGACATGAATTGCTCATTTAATCATGCGTCGCTCCCTGGCACACTGTATATGCTTTCTTAGAAAATGTAAGGCTCTTACTGAAACGAGAAATTGGAGATTTTTTAATTTTTAAAACAATAACATTGAAAATATCCACTTTATGAAAAAAATTATCGAACATTTCTTGTTGGAAATCGATAAAAAAATATTTAAAAACATTGTTTCATTGAAAAAATGTAATATTTCCTTTTGTTGTAAACAAAATTGTTTTAAACAATATCAGACCGGTAACATGGATGCAGTTATACACCTAACCTTCATGACCTACTTTCATTTTTTTTAATTCTCTTTGTTCATATTATGCATAACAATTATAATGTTACGAATATCATTAATCTTGTTATCAAAAATAATATAAACATCCCATGACATCATTATGATAAGTAAATAAATACTAATTAACTTTCGATTGTAAACCAGTTCTACATTAATCACCAAATTGAATACATCAATAGAAAGTAAAGTAATTGTGACTAGCTAGTTTAATAAACGTTCTCAAATAAATATATTGTGTTTGGCTCCCACGACCCAGCATAATTGGCGCAGTCGGTACTCTTTTATGAAGTTTGGTACTGTTCACTAGAAGACTAGACCAGGAGAATTTTCCAGGAGAATTTTCCAGGAGAATTTCTGCGGACAAGAGATTTGTGGATTGGTATAATTTGTCGATTGGTCCCAGTAGGCCAAGGATCGAACAAGAAGCCTACAATACTTCAGGGAAAAAACTAGTAAGTTCCTATTTTACCTTTCCTTTTGGTTTTTTTAATTGATTGGTGTGGAACTCCAGGAATTATTTCAATTCGCGAGTAACATTTTTGACTGTTTATCAGAAATAAATACTCATAGATAATTTTGGAATTATTGTAATTCACGATTGATTATTATTGACTGCTTATCAAAATAACAATCATAATTTAGACTTTTTCGGAAATTTTGACTGTATATCAGAATTTCGATTAAAACTTGACTGTTTATCAAGTTTAATCAATAGTTAAGAACAAAAATTGAATTTGTTATTACTTTTCGACTGTAAAAGGTAACTTTCATATTTTTTCGAAACAAAATGGCTGACGCAGATGTCGCTATCAACTTTCAATATTTCAAAATGCATATCGATGTCATCCCTAGATTTGATGGCAGAGCATCACTCTTAACAGACTTTATTTCGTCATGCGACGAATTACAAGCTACATATGGCACGGGAACCAATGAAGTTCAAAATAAATTTGTATTAAGAGCCATACGTAACAAATTGTATGGACAAGCACAAACTAATGTTTCAGCTCGACGAGATGCGAAAGATTGGGCAACTATAAAACAAATTTTAATCGACACATTTGGTGACGCGAGGGATTTGCCAACCCTTCAGACAGAATTAATACATTTAAAATTTAACCCTAAAAAAGACACAATTTTCTCTTTTGGAAACAAAATTCTTGATTACGAATCCTTGTTGATTTGCAAACTTGAACAATCAAATGATAGTGAAGAAGTTAAAAAAGCAATGAACATAGTATTTCAAAGATTAGCACTAGACACATACGTTAGAAATTTACCATTTAATCTAAAACAAATGATTAGAACAAAAGAAATTACTAAATTAAATGAAGCAATTAAAATTGTTACAAGGGAAGAACAATTTAATAAATATACGACAACTGTAAACTCATCCAATAACATATATATCCCACTACAATATAAACAAATGCAACCAAAACAATTCATCAAACAATCTAACACTAATAACCAACAACAACCAGGTAATAATGTATGGGCACCAAAAAATATTAATAGTAATTACCAAGCACCGATGGACACCTCAACAATAAATAAAACATTGCAATCAAGAAATTATAGACCAACAGCCATGGTTACTTCTTCAGTAACTCGACCTTTCAACAGAAGACAACAAGAACTGCATCACGTTCAAACCGATGTTACACCACAATATTGCATATATTATGACCAACTAGGAGAACAAATTCCTACACAACTGGAAGAAACATTCCAAGAATTCGCAAGAATGGACCTGCAACAAGGACCACCACAAGAATTGAATTTAGAAGAAGACTGGGAAGAAGAAATCGATCCAGCCATTGCAGAGGAAAATAGATTTATTAATGAAGAATACAACGAAGGTTTAGAAGACTGGGACGAAGAAATCCGTCAAGCACAGCAAAATGCAAATATTAATGACAATCTAAATTTTACAGAGGAATCCCCAGACAACTCACCAACATAACAGAATGCTACAATGTAACAACAACATCACCATTACCATATATTCAGTTAAAATACCCCCCAATTAAATTACTTATAGATACCGGAAGCACGAAAACCATAATTAAACCATCAATTGTTGAAAAATATTGTCCACAATTTATCATCCATAACCCATGTAAACTTAAAACCAGTACAGGAGAAGTAAATGTAAATAAACAAGCTCATGTTCCAGCTTTTCCAGAATTTAATTCGGAACACTTTTTAGATATCATATTATTCGATTTTCATGATTATTTCGATGGAGCTCTAGGATTTGAAGATCTAAAAAAGTTAAATTTACATATATCTTTTAATAAAAATATTCTTTATAATTCTCAATGCTGTTTACCAATACACTTCAATATCCAATGTAATCAAAAAGAAACACTTCCAAAATCAATTATTCCAAGTAATAAAATAAAAAAAATTTCATCTCCTACAAAACTTCCAAACAATACTAATCTTTTCATTCCTGAAATTTCAAATGAACAATACTTTATCCCTGATACAATCACTACGGTTCAAAATAATTCTTTAACATTTGAACTCCATAATTACAATTCATTTCCAATAACTTTTGATCACAGCAAACTTAAATTTACTAATTTAAACAAGTATGACGTTTACAACTATTCAATAACAACACCTACACAAAATATGCAGAAATCTGACATCGAAACACTATTAAGAACGAAACATCTCAATGACGAAGAAAAAAAGAAATTGATAAATCTTTGTAAACAATACAGCGATATATTCCAAAAACCGGAGGATAAATTAACATTTACAAATTCTGTCAAGCATGAAATAAAAACTAAAGACGAATCACCAGTTTATACCAAAAGCTACCGTTATCCTTACATCCATAAGGAAGAAGTACAGAAACAAATTAAAGAAATGCTTGGAAACAACATCATTCGACCATCTCAGAGTCCTTATTCATCACCAATTTGGATAGTTCCAAAAAAAGCTGATGCTAGTGGCAAGAAAAAATGGCGATTGGTGATAGATTACAGAAAACTAAATGAAAAAACTATAGAAGATAAATATCCAATTCCCAATATCACTGAAATTTTAGACAAATTAGGTAGATGTTCATATTTCACCACTATCGATTTAGCATCTGGATTTCACCAAATAGAAATGCACCCTAATTCTACACAGAAAACTGCGTTTTCAGTTGAAAATGGACATTACGAATATATTCGAATGCCATTTGGTCTCAAAAATGCACCAGCAACATTTCAAAGATGCATGGACAATGTCCTTAAAGACTTACAAAATAAAATATGTCTCATATATATGGACGATGTAATCGTATTTTCTAACGGATTAGAAGAACACATTAAAAATTTAAAACTTGTTTTTGAAACATTTCGTAAAAATCGTTTAAAAATACAATTGGATAAATCAGAATTTTTATGTAAAGAGGTTTCTTTTCTGGGACATATAGTCACAAAAAACGGGATTAAACCAAACCCAGAAAAAATAAAAGCGATAGAAAAATATCCTATTCCAAAAACACCGAAAGAAATCAAGGCATTTTTAGGATTACTTGGTTACTACAGAAAATTCATTAATAATTTTGAAAAAATAACTAAACCATTAACACAATGTTTAAAGAAAAATGCAAAAATTCTCCTTACTAAAGAATACATAAACTGCTTTGAAACATGTAAACAATTGTTAACTAACAGTCCTATACTGGCATACCCAGACTTTTCCAAATCATTTGAATTAACTACTGATGCATCCAACTTTGCCATTGGATCATATCTCAGCCAAAATGGAAAACCAATTTCCTTTGCATCAAGAACATTAAATGACGCCGAAATTAATTACTCTACGATTGAAAAGGAACTTTTATCGATCGTATGGTCAGTAAAACAATTCAGACCATACTTATATGGAAACAAATTCATAATCCACACAGATCACAGACCGTTACAATGGTTATTTTCCTTGAAAGATCCAAACTCAAAATTAGTTCGTTGGAAATTAAAATTAGAAGAATATGACTATATAATAAAGTATAAGCCAGGATCACATAATAAAGTGGCAGACGCATTAAGCCGCATCAAAATTGAAGAATGCAACACCAATGAGACAAATGACAAAACCAATGAGACAAATGACAATACAGACAATATTAGTACTCAACCTCAAGTAGATGATGAACTTGAAGAAGTAATTGCAAGAATACTCGCAGAAGATACACAACCAGAACCACAACTATTGGAAGAAATGATGGACATAGACGATCAAACGCAACATACAGCACAGGAAGATCCAGTTTTTACAATGCCATACACGGAACAACCTGTAAATGCATATAAAAATCAAATAATAATAACGGAATCTAATCACACTCCAAGTGAAATTTGCAATTCAACTACCATTTTTAAAAACATTCGACATACAATAACTCTCAGAGCGAACTTAGATGATATTAAAACATTACATTTCCTTAAACAGTTTATATCAATAGATGGAAACACTTGTTTTAAATTTGGAACACCTGCATTAGAAAGAAAAATAAACAGAATATTACGAACATCATTACTATATCACAATTCAACAAAAATACTAATCTCAAATATTTTATTACAAGACATACAAACACCAGAAGAGCAACATCAGATTATTGCTTATCATCATCAAAGTAAAACTTGTCACCGTGGAATTAAAGAAACTACAAAATCTATTCAGAAAACATACTACTGGCCAAACATACAAAAAGACGTGACTAATTACATAAATTCTTGTCAAACATGTCTTACTTCCAAATATGACAGAAGTCCTCAAAAAATTAAATTAAGACTAACCGAAACACCAGATAAACCTTTTGAAAAAATTCACATCGACGTTTTTCACATTAGTCAAGAAGACTTTCTAACAATTTTTGATCCATTTTCAAAATATGGTCAAGCCTATCACTTAGAACATAAAAATAGCATTTGCATCATGGAAAATCTTCTCCACTTCTTTTCACATATGGGAATACCTAACAAAATAATTGCAGATAATGGCACCGAATTCAAAAATCAATTAATAACAGATTTTTGTTTATTACACCACATTGCATTACATTTCACAACACCACATCATTCCAATTCAAATTCACCAGTGGAACGATTTCACTCAACTATAGCAGACTCTATACGATGCTTACGAATTGAACAACAAAAACCTATAAAGTACTTAATGACACTAGCAGTTATGCAATACAACAACTCGATTCATTCCGTAACACAGATGACACCATTTGAAATAATACATGGACCAAGAACAAATCCTTTTGATTTATCTCCTCCAATCATTGTTTCTCAATACATTGACAACCACAGAAAGAATTTAGAAAAGATAAATGAAATCACTAAAAAAAGAATAGAAAATAAAAAAGACGAAGTTATTCACGACAGAAACAAAAAATTATCAGACCCAATTCCCGTACAACCTAATGACACAATTTACATTAAAACCGGTAAACGTGTTGCCAAACATTTACCAAAATTTAAAAAAGCGACCGTACTACACGATAACGATATTGCTATTGCAACAACTTCAGGAGTGCGACATAAAAATCAAGTCCAAAAACAACGACTAACTACTACTAACTCTGAACCTTTGTTACAGGAACATAACGATGAAACAACTACTCATTCTACTACTAATACTCCAAACATTGACCAAACTAGTACAGTCAGATATAACTTTCGACCCCGTACAACACCCGGTAGTCTTTCAAAACTTAGGCTTTGACGTTCGTCTAATTAGTCATTACCATCAATTCATACATGAATTAGATATAAAACCACTCGTAGACGCTTATTACAACACAATATTTCACTTAAATAAAAGCTATGAAATAGACACCAAAAAGAATAAAGATAAAATTAATTATGCACTTCTTAATCAAGCTGAAACTTTAGAAAAAATAGTTACTAATGAATTTCATAAAATAATTCCCAGGAAACTAAATAGAGTAAAACGAGTAAAACGAGTTAAAAGAGGCGCAGTTAATTTTGTTGGAAAAATAGAAAAAGCTTTATTCGGAGTAGCAACTGAAGAAGACATTGCTAATTTTGAATCCAAACTTAATACTTTAATGTCAAATGAAAAAACACTTGCAACAGAACTCAATCTTAGAACTTCACTATTTTCAACATTTGCTAATAAAACAAATGAACTAATGGAAAAAGTTAAATCAAATCAACAAAAACTTAATGAAAATGTTAAATATCTGATGATTAATTACAATACAAATGAACAAAGACAAGTTGTGATAAACCAATTTCAACTTTTGTTGTACTACTTTCAGCAAATTGAACAAACAATAACTTTCTTAAAATTAGATACAGTCTATCCTTTTCTCTTAACAGATCGAGATATGCAGACAATTATGATTAATTTACGTTTAATATATCCACCTGAACATTTGCTAAAATTCAAACAGCCGTATTCGTATTTTCAAGCTATAAAACCTTTCTTTCAACAATACGATTATGTAATTTACGTAATGCTCTTTGTACCTATATTGGCGACGAAAACTTCAATTTCGCTTTTTGAGGTAATTCCTGTACCAATTAATAATTTAACCATTATTCCACCCAAACCCTACTTACTAGTTGACTCAACTGACAATTACCAATGGAGTGCTACTGAACCAGCAAGATTAGAAGATACCTACTTCATTGAAGACCATTTACAAAACACCAAGGAGTGCTTCGTAGAACTACTTCGCAGAAGAAAAGAGGCGAAAGATGTTTGCAAACTTTCAACGGTACATATGAAAACACCCCATGTGGAACACATTGCACCTACTGATTATATTGTCATGATTGACGACATCACTACCTTCGAATACACATGTCATCCAAAAACCATTTCTTACAAAACAATAATTTACAACACCAAAATCACTTTGGGACCACATTGTGAATTTTATCTAAATAATCAATCTTATGCATATGAATCCCCACTCTTTACGAGTACTTCATATTTGCTACCTAACATTTCAATGGAAACATTTTCTTTTAAAGAAATATCCAGTTTTTCTCTTAAAGAATTACATTCAATTCAACATGACATTGGACATCTCAAACCTGTCCATGTAAAAAACTTTTCTGTCTCTCCAATATATGACAATCTATGGATTATTCTACTTATCGTCATACTTATTCTCATTATTATCCTTTACTTCTGTTGGAAACGGAAACAATCCTTTCCAAAACTCAATTTTTTCATCAAGAAGACAACCAAGTCACCAGACGTCTCATTCAACAAGAAGAAAGAAGAAGTCAACATACCAATGGAATCAATGAAAGCTGACCTCCAAAATAAAGGACCCCAGCTTCCATTCTAAGAGGGGAAGAGTTATACACCTAACCTTCATGACCTACTTTCATTTTTTTTAATTCTCTTTGTTCATATTATGCATAACAATTATAATGTTACGAATATCATTAATCTTGTTATCAAAAATAATATAAACATCCCATGACATCATTATGATAAGTAAATAGTATAAATACTAATTAACTTTCGATTGTAAACCAGTTCTACATTAATCACCAAATTGAATACATCAATAGAAAGTAAAGTAATTGTGACTAGCTAGTTTAATAAACGTTCTCAAATAAATATATTGTGTTTGGCTCCCACGACCCAGCATAATTATGCTCATAATCAGTAGTGTCTACAGAACTGATTCCAACAAATAAACTGCGTCCGAAATGTATTCGAAACTCATACGCCCATACTGCCTGCTATATAACTATACCTCCCAATTTTATAGACCAGTAACAACTTCGTAAAAAAAAAATAAAAACCGGCAAAGAGACCACGGTGTTTCATTTCCACATAAAAACTTTTAAAAAGTCAAAAACCTAAACCACATTCCAATTTAAAAAAATATAAATGACCAAGTTTTAAAATCTAAAAAGGAAGTAACAGGACAAGCTTTACTTGAAAACGTTTTTATTGAAAATAAAATTATATAAAAAAAATTATTTTTAAGAAAAAGCTTTTATTTGAAAAAACTGTACTAAAAAGTAAAAATAATTTTTTAAAATTCATACACCTGGAAACCAAAAACTTTGCGGACGGTCATATAGCACTATTGCATAGTTACTTTGCTCAATTGACCGCCCCCAAAGCTTTTGGTTTCCAGGTGTATGAATTTTAAAAAATTATTTAAACTTTTTAGTACAGTTTTTTCAAATGAAGGCTTTTTCTTAAAAATATTTTTTTTTATATAATTTTATTTTTTACTTTTTAGTCTACTTATTTTACAGACAGACAGACAAAACCCTTTCATTTGATATAAATGGCAAGGGAGTCGTGAAGAAAGATAATTTGCCATCCTAGGGCGTCCGCCATATTGGATTTATAATGGCGTTACATAGTTTATCGTATTTTACTCGTCAAACCCTTTCATTTGATTCCATATCAAGGGGGTTGTGAAGAAAAAGGCGATCTGTTAGCTTGGGACGTCCGCCATATTGAATTTAGAATGACGTCACATTGTCTATCGTAATTTACTCGTAAAACCCCTTCATTTGATACCCATATCAATAGGGTTGTGACTAAAAAGCCGATCCGCCATCTTGTGACGTCCGCCATATTGGATTTAGACCGATAATGGCTATACTATGTAACATTGTCACTGGACTTATACACGTTTGCCAAATTTCAAAGCTCTAGTATAATAAGAACTAGTCGAAATTCAGCTTGCAAGATTTCACCAAACAAACATACATTCATACATAACACATTGCAAGTTAAATAAAAGCTTTTAAAAAAATGAATACAACACAAATATTTAGCATTTATGAAAATGTAAACATACGTATTTCAAACCAAAATAATACAATAATGGTAAAATGAAACAAAAACCGAACATCAACTCTTAAAAGGAAATTTATTTTCTCTGTCTATATAATCCCAGGATTATGTTATGTGTACTTTGTAGTTCTAACACATTATAGTGTAGGCAAATTAGCATTCTGACTAAATAGTTTATCGAATGAATGGATTTTCTCGAAACTTTGTGGATTCTGTTCGTTTTGAAGTCTAGATCAAACTCCAAAGAAGAAAATGGCCGCTAATATTGCCTTGCAGTTGTTATAAACAATGATCTTGTTGCTAATTTGTTAACTAGTAAAATTGAGGTAAATTAAAAAAACAAAATGTCTTTTTAGATAATTTTATGAAAAATAACAACTTTTTATTCTCGTAAAATTTTCGAAAAATGCATATTTTCCGAGATATAGCGGTTGAATTTTTCCAAAAAGGGTTGAAGGTGGAATAAAAAGTGACGAGAAAAATCCATAAATTCCAGTGAATATATTATTAAACTACAAGACTTTTTTTCCTTTATGACTTTTTCCTAAAGTGCACTCTGTCCAAGTTTCCTGGAAAAACCGAAAAAAAGGCCCTTATCGGAAAACGGAAAATATCGTAAACTATGAAATTTAAAAATCTTCAAAAATTCAAACGTATAGGTTAATACATTCTTTAAAATTTTGCTCTCTTCTAATTTTTTTGTAACGTACATATTTTCCGAGTTTTCAACAGTTTTTCACTATCAAAATGTATCTAAATTTTTTCATGACACAAAATGCATGTAATCTCTAAAATTGTAATTCATTTATATATATTTAATAGAAAAATATCTAATTTGTGAAGAAAAGAAAGAACGAAAAAATTTCTACTGCTGTCTCGTAAGCAAATATTAAACCACCTTTACCCTTTCAAACAGAAAGACGTAAATTGGACTGTAAGTCGATGAAGTCTACTTATTTTGAACAATAGAAAATTACACAATACACATACTTTAAAATATCTGTAGAGAAAATGTTTATGAATTTAAAAAACCAAACATATGGTTGAAATTAATATATCTCGGAAAGGGTTTCTTACAATTGAGGCCTTACCCCACAAGCGTCCATAATAAGACGCAATAAAACTGTCTTTCAGAAATAGCAATCCTTCATTTCAAAAAGGCAAGTCAATTAGTTTCAGATACAACCCATTATTGTCTGTTTAACCGAAACTAGAATAACAGACTCCGAAACTGTAAAAAATTACCAAATATAAGCCACTTTTCGAGCGGCTTTTACACCGTTATTGTAATACATTCTGGCGATTAAGTAAAATGCTAGAATCTCTAAAACGATTATTTTTTGTGTAATTTTATAGTAATGTGTTCCAGATCTTTTTATAATACATACACGTAACAACTATTAAGTTAATATCTTAAACCGTCCCACAGGAAAGGTGCGTACAAAAAATACAGACAGACCGATAGATACAATTTTTTTTGCCCTCAAATTTAAAATCTCGATATTTTATGACATTCTAAACCGATTTCAACAAAAAAAAAATTGAAGTTTTTTTTACGATTACTATACTTCCAATCCACTATTTGGATGTGGAAGTAAAATTTACGACTCAAATCATCCAATGTCCCAAATTGGGATACAAATTGTGCGAAAATTATTAAGTAATTATAAATACTGATTTAATGAAGCTAAAATATTATGACATGAGGGTTTATTGATACATCTGAAAGTGTATTTTAAATAAAAAGAAACATTTCTTATTATAAAAACACAATTTGTAATGTTAAATGTTAATAAAATTGAACATGCCTCAAGTTTAACAACAGGTAGTTTTCTTTATAGTAGTGTAAAATATTATAAAAAATCTGAGGCCTTGGCTTCTAGTAGGTATACTTATTCACCAAAACTACACTAACATTTTTCTTTGTATGTCTTACAAAACATTTTTTGTAATAAATATAAAATGTTTTTTTCCATGATTTAAGGATAACTAAATGAACTATATTTCACAATAGAAATATGAAACATTTCATTTCTTGTTTCTTATTTATAACAAATTCGGATAAATACATACATTATTTTTAATGGAAATATATGCCATTTGATTTATTACTTCCACATCCACGTAGTGGAGTGGAAAGATGTACAGGGTGCGCCACTTAAAACTGCCCATACTTGTAACTTTTTTATTTTTAAAGCGATGACCTTGTTAGGCATATCAAATTGTAGACATTTTTAAAGCCTTAAACACGCATACAGAGTGATTTAAAAAAAAATTTGAAAAAATTGTTAAGAAAGGAAACTTAATTTCTTTGAATACTTTTTTACCTCAACTTGTACATGAAATGTGTTAATGTTTTCTTATAAAGGTTTTAATTAGCTTCAATTTATGTTAAAAAAAAGTTTTAAGAATAAAAATTCCTATTATTTAGTACATTTTAATAGAGTTTGTTTTTAAAAATATTTATTTCTTTTGTTTCTTGTTGCTGTTTTGTTACGTTGAGGATTTTTTGTGATATGTCTTTTACAAATAAAGCATAAAATTATGATTTACATTTTTTCAGTTATTTTGAAAAAATCAGGAGTCGGAAGGAGTGTTTTTAATTTCTTTCTCTAAAACCAAAAAGAATTTCGGATATGACGTAATAAACATAACATAAATTGAAGCTAATTAAAACTTTTATAAGAAAACATTGACGCAGTTCATGTACAGGATGAGGTAAACAATTATTCAAGGAAATTAAGTTTTCTTTCTTAACAATTATTTTAATTTTTTTTAAATCACTCTGTACACATATTTAAATGCCTTAAAATTATCTACAATTTGATATGCCCAACATGGTCGTAGTTTAAAAAATAAGAAAGTTGCAAGCCTGGGGAGTTTTAAGTGGCGCACCCTGTATAGTAATCTTAAAAAAAATTTCAAAATGTTTTTTGCTGAAATAATAAATGTCATAAAACGTCGAGATTTTAAATTTAAGAGAAAAAAAAATTCTGTCAGTGTGTCGGTCTGTAACCTTTTTGTGCGCACGTTTTCTTCGCAACGGTCGTCTAAGATACTGTCTTCAAATTTGGCACACATATATTCCATGACGAGATCTGGTACTAGATTATGTCTTGCGCTAATTCCGGTGAAGGGTTGTGAGTTAAATAGGGTAAATAGGGAAAAACAATAAAGCAAGCTAATAACAGTCCAGAAACTTAATTTTTAAAATCTTCTATTTAACTTCATTTTAAAAGCTTTGTACGGTAGTTAGTATGTTTGGGTCAAATCGTGCAACCAAAATGGATCCTGGAGGTATTGTTTAATAGTGGATTCGGCGGCGCCCGGAAAGATTCAAATATGGATTCGGCAGCGCCTGAAAATTGCCTTGGTATTCGACATGGTCCGGAAGTCACCTTGGTGTTTAGACGTTCCCGAATATGGATTATGCAGCGCTCGAATATAGATTCGGCGGCGTTCTAATTTGGATTTGGCAACGCCCGAAAGTTACTTTGGAATTCGGCAGCGCCCAAAAATGGATTCAGCGGCATCCTAATATCGATTCGGCAGCGCCCAGAAATTACCTTGGTATTCATGCGCGCCCGGATATGGATTTGGCACTATCTTAATATGGATACGGAAACGCCCGGAATTTGCCTTCGTATTCGGCAGCGTCCGGAAGTTCTGGAGGTTTGGCTAGCATTCGGCAACGCCCTTTTATTAAAATTCTGTGATCAATTATTTCCACATACTAGAGTGCAAATATGGTCAAGATGTTTTCCTTTAAAGAGACTTGGATGGGAAATCTGGATGTGGAAATATTGATTCCTTAGGCAGCGGTTTTATTCCAAAAGCTACAACAAATTTTGAATGATTTATTTTATCACAACTCAATTGAGAGTAATACTCCAATTTCGATTTTCATAAAAAAAGTAATCTTTTAACAATTACTTCCACGTCCAGTGGAAGTATAGTAACGACAAAAAAATTTTAAAAAATTTTTATTGTCCAAATAGGCTTAAAATGTCATGAAACGTCGAGATTTTAAGTTTGAGCGAAAAAAATTTTCTGTCTGTCGGTCTGTCGGTCTGTCTGTAACTTTTTTTTGTGCGCACGTTTACTGTGGAACCGTTTAAGACATTGACTTGAAATTTGGTACACATACGTACTTTAATGAGATCTAGAACTAGATTATATTTTCATCTTGTTCCGTCGAAGGGTTGGGGGGTAAATTGGGGTAAATTTGGAGTAAATGGGTAAATCAACCAGGTAAGAGTTCATGAAATTGGTATTTAGTATATACAAGAGAAGCTAAGGTCTCAAAAAAATTTTTGGCATTAGCCACCCCCATTACCACCCCCACCTCCTTATTAAAGGGGATGAAAAAAATTGTGATTTAGTATATGTACAGGAACCAGAAACCTCAAAATATTTTTTTACTTCGTCCACCCCCCACTACCACCCCCCTACCACCACCCCCACCCCACTACCGATGTGGGGCATCGTTTTATGGGTTCTTGGGGTAGAGGATTTCAAATATTATATTATTAAAGTTCCATAAACAATTATTTTCACATACAAAGTTTTTTCGTTGTGAGTGACTTGGATAGAGAATCTGGATGTGGAAGTAGTGATTCCTTGGGCAGCGGTTTTTTTATTGTAGAAGAACCGAAATGTATTAAATTGAATTACCTTTCAACGCTGTAATAACCAATTTCAGACCCTTCGGTTTTTAAGTTATTCACGAAAAATACGTGTTGAAATTTGACATTTAGAATGGGACGAAAAAACACAAAACCTTAAAAAAAATAATATCTCTAACAATCTTTGAACGGGACTAATCTGAAATTTAAGGTAAAGTTAATTTCTTATGTTTCAAGTCGTACAAATAACAGTTTTTGACATAATTCGTAATTTTCAAGATATTTCCAGAAACCTATTTTTTAACGAATTGCTAGATACAACGAATCAAAAATAACGGTCATTTACATTCAAACTATACAAATTGCGCGGAGATATTAACAAAATTGTATGACTTTTATATCAACTTTATTATTCTAATTATAACATGTTGTTTGAGTGACCTATAATAATTAATATCATGAGAGAAATAGAAGTAAAAATTGTTGAATTACTTAAACACTATCAACGAAAAAACTAGCTCGAATTAAAACTAAAATATACTTTACGTGCAATATGTACAATATGTTTACTTAAAGTAAACTGCAATTAAATTTTAATTTTATTTATATAAATATATACTTTGGAAAAAACTTTGTTAATTTAGATGAATTATAGTTTTACAGATATCTATGAAATTACATTTAAAATCACGAGGTGTAGATGCTCCAAACTGATTAATTTTGAAGCACAGTGGCAAGTGTAAAGTAAAAAATATATTATAATTTAAGCTATCAAACTTTATCGTATAATTTTTTCCATCTTGTTAGTTTCAATTCGACAGCTTTATCTTTAACGGTATCTTAGTAACTCTACAACTCTTTCAACCATGCATTTCTCTACAAGAGGTTGTTCTTGGGTCACCTACTATACTTTTCTTAAATAGAATCCAATAAGAAATCCAAAAATTTAAACAAAACGAATTAAAATAATCTCCAACATACACTAGTTCACAAGTTCAAAGACGTGTTAATTCTTGATAAAGCTTGTAAAAATGTGAGTAAGGGCACATTGGATTCGGAATGACGTCTAGAAAAATGTGCAAAACTTTCAAACCCGCATATAAACAATTGCAAAAGTTATAAACAAATTAAGATTGAAGAAATAACGAGCTTCGTTTTTTGAAAATAACTCGAAAACCATTAATATTTAAGAAATTTAAAAAAAAGATTCTTGAAGAGGAAGAAATTTCCAATAGAAAAGTCAGAACTCTCGGTATTCTATCTCTATTATTAATAATTTTAATTTAATGTTGAAAATAAGGCTTCGTGCGGCAAACGCTAAGCCGTTACGAAACCGGCCGTAATAAGTAAAAATATTTTTTTATGTATTAAATATTAATTTAAAAATTTTAAAAAACTATGGTATTATTCAGACATTTAAAGAAAAAAAAATCCAGATTTTTCATAAAATGAGCCTATTGTTAATTAACAATTTTTTTAGAGCTTACGTTTATATTTCAAGTCGGGTAATTGTTAAGCAAAAGCCACTAAAATTATTACGTTTCCTTTAGACCTTATATCAACTATACTGTACGAGATTATGACATTGCGATATTTTTAATTGTTATAGTCTATTAGTTATTAATTATTTAAGATAACAAAAAACTAAAGAATTAAAAAAAAAAGGTTGACATTTTTTTATTAATTTTAATTATTATTACTGGTTTTATATTCAAAAATAACATAAGATTACATAAACTTTAAATTTTTAGTGTTATTTGTTTAAACAAATTTTATAAACAAATAGATAAATTACTTATTTTTGAAAAACATTTTTTGCCATTTTATTTGTTATAAAATATTATGAATTAAAAAAAAAATTTTTTTCTTAAAAATATTTTTTAATTGTTTACAATCATTTTTTTCCTTTCTTCATTATTTAAACAAGTTATTAAGTAAAAATTTTAGTCTTAAAACCTATTATTTGCAATTCTCTACAAGGTGGATTTTTTTTGTTGTTAATTTATTTGTTTATTTAATAAATAATTTGTTATTAACAACCTCCGAATGTGTTTATATTTTTTTAGATAGAAAAAAAATTTAAAAAAAACAACCGTATACATAAACACATAAAAAAAATGTTAATATTTCTTATAGAATTTTAAATTTTAAATATTAAAAATGTTTTTTGACATATTTATGTATACGGTTGTTCTGGTTATTTTTTTCTATCTAAAAAAATATAAACACATTCGGCGATTGTTAATTAGAAATTGTTTATTAAATAAACAAATTAATTAATAACAAAAATTCCACCTTGTAGAGAATTGCAAATAAAAAATTTTAAGAATATTTTTTTTCTTAATAATTTGTTCAAATGAAGAAAAACGGGAAAAATAATTAAAAAAATGTTTTAAGAAAAAATTTTTTTTTCAAAAATACTTAATTTATCTATTTCTTTATAAAATTTGTTTAAACAAATACCACTAAAAATTTAAAGTTTATATAATTTTATAGTATTTTTGAATATAAAAACAGTAATAATAATAATTTTAAAATTAATCAAAAAAAATTTTCAACCTCTATTTAATTTCTTAGTTTCTTGTTAGCTTAAATAATTAATAACTAATAGACTGTAACAATTAAAAACATCGCAATGTCATAATCTCATAAAATATAGTTGACATAAGGTCCTCACGAAGCGAAATAATTTTAGTGGCTTTTGTTTAACAATTTTCCGACTTGAAACATAAACGTAAACTCAAAAAAAAAAAAAATTGTTAATTAACAACGAGCTCATTTTATGAAAAATCGGTACAAAAATTTTTTCCAACGGGATATTGGTCCTTTAAGTGTCTAAATAATAACGCAATTTAAAAAAAAAAATTATATTAAAACTTGACAATATAAAAAAATTGTTTTGCTTCTTACGATCGGTTTCAGAGTATCGTAACTGTTTAGCGTTCGCCGTGCGAAGCCCCATTTTCAACATTAAATTAAAGTTATTAATAGTAGAGATAGAGTTCCAGAAGTCCAGACTTTTTTATTGGAAATTTCTTCCTCTTTAAGAACCTCTTTTTTTTAATTTCTCAATTATTAATAGTTTTCGAGTTATTTGCAAAAAACGAAACTCGTCATTTTTTTCAATCTTAATTTGTTTATAACTTTTGCACATTTTTCTAGACGTCATTCCGAATCCAATGAGCCGTCACTTATATTTTTACAAGCTTTATCAAGAATTAACACGTGTTTGAACTTGTGAATTAGACTAAATAAGATTCTTTTACATTAACATAATTTTGTAGTTTATCACGTATCTAAAATATTTTTGCTAATAACTTTTCTCTTACTTCTGTAGTTTAATTAAACTACAGAACACTATTTTACTTATAGCCTTGCTGAACCATCCTTAATAAAAGTTGTTTACAATCAAGAGGTAGGTACAAATTCCGTCCTCATTTTAACAGTTACACGAATTGTCTCCACTAAGTTTACTTTTCCTAGTAGTAATATATTCGAGCAAACTAAAACATCTGGATCAACATGTGGTATATAATAACCTACTTCCACGGTGTTGCCAGCTGACTAGATGCCATCTAAACCGCTTCTGTGGTCAGCAAGTATTCAAAATGAATATTTTTCGAGCGACAGGCACGGCAGCTAGTAACAAACCGCTGAACTCAAATATTCACTAGGATGTTAAAATGGGTCACTTGACCTCCAACTTAAAATAAGTTTTAATGGCATAATACGACATCTACGATGCCCCTGCGTTAATATCTCTGGCAGGTCAGATGGCATCCGAATACCGGATGCCATCTGACTCGTGGATGCCATCTGAACCTAAAATTTTACATTGTGGAATGCCAAGTAATACCTTATATAAATATATATATATATATATATATATATATATATATATATATATATATATATATATATATATATATATATATATATATATATATATATATATATATATATATATATATATATATATATATATATATAGATTAGGGAGCCACAAGAGAATACTTAACTCTTTATTGATGATATGCAGCTTTCTTGAGATGAAACCTGACTAGAAACCTTCTCGACAAACTACTCTCTTTCAAATAAATCAAAAACGAAGAAGTGCAGCTCACTGAATGTGTACTGGGCTTACTATAAAAGCCTTTACGGCATAATACACATTCAAAAAAGAAAACCAATTCAAAATCGGATAAGCAGTTGAAGAGATTTGCAGCCACAGATAGACATGCAGATACACAGACAGACGTGTCATATTTATTCCATCCCTCGTTTCTGTATTGAAATATGCTACCCTCGCTGTAAAGCAAAGTTTATGCAAGAAAGGAAATTAACCTTTGTTTTTTTTAGAGGGAAGCAAGGCTTCATCGCCGGTAGCTCATAGCCTCGGTAGATTAGTCATAGGTAACTGGATAATTGTTAAAACGATGAGGTTGTAAACATCTAGAAATCTCTTTGTTGTTATTTATTTGTTTACCTAGAGGGTGAATGGGGGCGCCAATCCTTCTATTTTTACATTTTAAGTAGAGTTGATCATTAGAAAGATAAACTGGTCAAAGTTTTAGCGAGTTTAAAAAGTTGATAAAAATTAGGAATGAATAAATGTTTGTATCAGTTGTATCACTCCACTGAAATGAGTCAACCAATATTATTTATAAAATTGATTTTATTAGAAATCAATCAAACTGTAATCTTAAGACTAAGTGCAATATTTACATAGGAACAACGATAATAGAGAACACATCCACGGAACAATACATTAATATGCAGCGACAAATTGGACTTCACAGTGTTTAAATAATCTTTCAATATTTCATGACCAAACCTTATATTCTAGAATTTCTTACGTTTGTTGGGTATTTTGCAGGGTGTATTAAATAGGTGGTGCGACAAGGACCCGTTGAGTGGCTTCATAAGTGCTTACTTTGTACATAATGTAATAGATGGCAGGAGCAATAGTGTCCGTCATTATTTACGCATAGAAAGATAATTTTGCAAATTCTGTACATACGTGCATACAGTGTTACATACATTCCCGGGCTTTCGTTTTTAGTGAAAAATCTTGTAGTCAAACAAAATATCAGTGACATTTGACATCAAATACCTGGAAGAAATACATTCAATACGCTAGTGCTAAATATAAAAAAGTCAGCTATATTTTCATACGACAGTTAGAAAATATGGAGTGCCTATTTGTGTACTTATGCTTACGACTATAAAGACCAAAAATTATCACTTTTCTTAGTGCCAAAAAATACTGAAGAGATAGAAATGTGATAGTTTACAAAGTACCTACTTGAAATAAAAAGCCACATATTTGTGAAAAACATTTTTGCTCCAGCAGTATAAAAAGTAATTTTACTTCACAGTCTGAAAATGGAGTTGTTATATACACTGTAAGTTTTAAATTTACATAAATATTTGTAACATAACCTATAGATATAAAAACGTCTTTTTAAATATATTTTATGCTTTTAGCGGCAGTTTTAAAGAAAAAGGTTGAAGAAAGGTGCACTTCCAAGCAAATTAGATGCTTGTTCTTCAGAAAATGTTGTCGCTAAGAAAATTAAGAAGTTATTAAATGAGTGATGTTCACGATAGTATAATTTATCCTCATTTCTGAGAGTTTGTATTTACACTTACTAGAAAAAATTTTGTCTGAAGAATGTGTCGTCAAATTACCAAATAAGAATTGAGGTATTCATAAATGTATTGAAAGTAGAAGCTTAGTGTTTACATAAGGCAGAACAGCTTGATAAATTAATTACAACATGTTTTAAGACGGTAAGTGCTTTTTAGATAGTATTTGTTTCCAAATGATAATTTAGTTTTTCAAGTAATTATTTGTATAATTTCTACTTTCAGGTTGGATTTTGTCTCATGTTTGGTCCTACAATAGAGGTTATTTTTTGCATAAGGATATTAAGTTAACATCAATCAGTAAACCGATCACTGTAGAAGAATTGCAGCATATTTTTCTGAAAATTTAATCTACAACGCTTGCTTAGGTGGGCCAAGTACAAATATTATTATCAAAGTGTTCATTCTGATGTGCAATTAAAGTCAACTTATGTTGGGAGCATAGAGAATGCTCAGTAATTTTGGAGAAAGGAACTATTTGTAAACATATTATGTAAATCTTGTTCTTATAATATTGCAGCCCATTACGCCCAGTACTGTTGTAAATAAATTTGTATATTTTACATAAATTTTATTTTCTTACCATACCCAAATAAATTTGAAACTGGTGAATATTTGTTCCTTTACATAACTGAAATTGCTGTTCAGTTGTGAATATATGCAACACTATATGCAGCAAAGCAAATTCATGTACCTATATACAGGTTTTTGTTGGACGCTAAAGCTCGCGCCATCTACTAAATTAAATAGGAAGCATGCACTTATGAAGCCATTATTATCATAGGAAAGTGCCTTAGTCGGACCACCTATTTAATACACCCTGGTATTTTGCCACTGTAAAAATAAACAATATTTATATTCTAGAAGTTGTGATCATAAATTCCGCATAATATAAGTATACCTTTGCATCTAGCTTAGGATGAGTATGATATAATAAACTTAAGTATAAATATTGTATACAACGTGATTTACCAAGATATGTGGAAAATAAAATGGTGAACTAGTCTTCAATATAGGAAAGCCCCTGCAAAATTTTAGAGTGTTCTGAGATAATTTAGTATATTAAATTCTTAGTAAGTTTGCGAAGATACACTACTGTTATTAACTAGGTCAGTATTAGGGCGACTAACTTACTTATGAAAGAACATATTGGAGTTGTTTACATTTCCTTAATTGGCATAAAAAGTGAAGCCGGCGAGTGCCGCGTTTTTTGCTTTCGGTCGAACAATCAGGACACCGGCGTGTTATTGAAGTGTTCAACTAAATATCTCTTATATCTACTTGTTGTTTCAGAGTTCATTAGCATAGGGCCGATGTATTTTCTATTTATTTCGATTTATTTCGCTATTTTTGTAGTGTGATTTGATTAAAACCAAAAAGTCACTTCTACCCTATCCAGCTTTGCTGTCAGTAGTGTCAATCCCAAGTCTGATGAAGTGATATGGTTGTACCGCGTTACGTTAGATTAGTTAAAGTCATTGGCGGCGCATTTCTACAAAAAATAAGGTCATTTTTCGGTCATTTTTTTAAATTTTTCGTTTCTTTAACTCCTTTCGGTGGACAGCCTACTGTTAAATTTTCTGCATGTCATGGTAGATCACGTTGTATAAGGCTAGGCCTTATTTCATTAATGATAGTGATAACAGTAATATACTAAAATTTTGAAACGATTCTCCGAAATTTATAGGTTAATAAAAGTAACACATATTCACACTTGGAAGAATGAGATAATGTCAAAGGACATAATAATAATAATAATAATAATAATGTTTATTTGAATTTAAAAGATTAGATACATCATTTGACAAAGAAAGAAATTTTCCAAATAAACACTCAGGTTTCACATAAGTATTCTAGTAGATACTTGTTTGTGATGTTGGGAGTGTGGACATTTTATTATTACATTTATATCTAATATCTATGTATAATATAATATTTACACATACATACACATATACATTTACTTACATACTAGACACTATAAAATCAAATATACACATACCACATAACTTAATAAATAACGATAAGTAAATAAACACATCATATAAATCTCAATAACTTCTCAAAAAATTGCCTTGCAGGATATTATTCATTTGGTTCCTAGGAAATTCCAAAATCCATGTTTTTACTTTCTTTTTAAACATAAACATATTTTTCACATTTCTTATATCATCAGGTAAGTAGTCATATAATTTTACAGATAAATAAGTGTGATTCTTTACACCAACTGTTTTATAAACTTTTGGTTTTACTGTAATTATATTTTTTAGTCTGGTGTCATAACCATGTTTCTTAAAATCTATATTTTTTGTTTTTTGTTCATTAGAAGAGAGTAACCATATAATTGACGGATGTCCATAACAGCCATTTCTTGTAGCAAACTATTACTTGAATAAGTATATTCTTTATTTAATATAATTTTTAAAAACCACTTTTGTAAAACCATTAATTTATTCAAATAACAATTTGCCACTGCTCCCCAACCTATTATTCCATAGGTGAAATGCGTCTGTATTAATGCAAAAGATAATGTCTTTAATTGACTAATACTTAGGTACTGTTTCAGGAATTTGAAACGTGATAATAAATATCTAGTTTTATTTGTAATATAATTTACTTGCAAATCCCAACGAAGGTGTTTGTCAATCACAATACCCAAATATTTCATCGATTTTGCTTCCTCAATTATTAGATTTGATGATATATTCAAAGGACCGAAATTTGGGAGATTATTCACTAAGGATGTAAAATGAAGGTATTTGGTTTTCATGTTATTTATAGTTAAGATATTTGTGTCAAACCAATTTTTGATGTTTTTGAAATCCTTCTCTACTATTTGTTTTAGGTCCTGCCACGTGTCTGCACTATAAAATATAGCGGTGTCATCAGCAAAGCTCAAAATTTCTCCTGCACTATTAAGGGTAGATTTTTTAGATTACTCTGAAGGAGCGGGCGATTGGCCTTCTCCCACTGCGACCTATAAGGTCTATTGTAGTACTCCTTTTTTGTGTGCCTCAGGACTCCCCATCCAAACATGGTCTTCCTAGACTTCGAGTCTGTTGATAAGGGCCCCCAGGCACGGTTATCAGCCTCTGTCTTTCTCTCGCCGAGCCGCCTCAGTCCAGTCAGGCTTTTACAGCTCAGCATATGGACTGAGATCTCCAGCGAGAACTTGGGTCACCATTCCAAGCGCTGGACGCGACCAACGTTGCACTATTAAGGGTAAGTAGACTATTTATATAAATAATAAATAAAATCGGCCCTAAAACAGTTCCTTGAGGGACACCCCAATTTATAATTCGTGAATTACTTAGAGCCTCATTAATTCGTACATATTGGGTCCTCCCTGTAAGATAACTTTTTATGAGTTGGAAAGCATTTCCCCGAAACCCGAGTTTCTGCATTTTTGACAATAGTCGCTTGTGACAGACAGTATCAAATGCCTTTGCTAAGTCTACAAAAACACACAGAGATGGCTTATTATTATCTAATTTTCTATAAATTAACCCTGTTAAATAGGCTATAGCATCTTCTGTGGACTTTTTTTCCCTGAAACCAAATTGCCTGTTAGATATAATATTAAATTTATCTAAAAATTTCACAATTCTATTTTTTAGTATATTTTCAAGCAATTTGGCAACATTGGAAATTAGCGCAATAGGTCTATAGTTGATTAATTTTAATTTATCGCCATTTTTATATAGGGGTTTTATAACTCCAACTTTTAATACATTTGGAAATATCCCTTGTGCAAGCGAGCTATTGATCAAATGAATAAGTGGTTGCTTTATTTCATTTATGGTTTGTTTTAGGGTTTCGGCTTTAATATTATCGTAACCAGGTGCCTTCTTTTCTTTTAAACTATTTGTAATCTCTCTTAATTCAGTTTCGTTAGTTGGTTGCAAAAATATTGAATTTTCAAGGTATTTCTCATTATCACTAAGTTGACCAGTATTTTGTATTTGCTTTGCTAAAGATTCACCCATATTAATATAGTGCTGATTAAACGTATCAGCTATTTCTTTTTCATTTTTAATGATTTTGTTATCGAATTCAATTTCCTTTAAAATCGTATCGTTATTACTTTTATTACAAATTCGATTTACCGCATTCCAAAGTTCTTTTGTAGAGTTCTTATTTTTTGTTATGATACTATTATAGTAATGCATTTTAGCATTTTTAATCAATTGCGTTAGTTTGTTTTTATATTTTTTGTATTGTCTGATTATTTCTGTATTTTCTGGGTTTTGTTTCATTTTATGGTATAAAGAATTTTTCTCTTTTACGGATTGAAGGAGGCCTGACGTTATCCATTCTTTTTTTCCTTTGGATTTGTTCATTTTTTTTTTAGTTTTTGTGTTTTTGTTTATGTAGTATGTGAACTTATTAATAAATGATTCCCACTGTAGATTAAGATCTTCCTTTTGGTATATATCTGCCCATTGTTCTTTTTGTAAATCACATTGTAAGTTAATATAATCTATATATTTTTTTGTTGTATAATTTGTCTTAGTTAAAGGAGTAATATTACTATTTGTATCTAGATATAATAAAATTGGGTAGTGATCTGTAATTGGTGTTTTTATTATAATAGGAAAAAAATTGTTTTCTCTTTCAGCACTCTTAATAAAAAAATGATCTATGGTGGATTTTTGTTCATTTTGTTCTCTGGTGTACTTGTTTATATATGACCTAAAGTCATATTCGTTTAGTATATTTAAATATTCTTGACAGACATCATCATCCGAGGAAATATTGATGTTTATATCTCCAGTTAATACGTGTGCGTAATAACATTTATTTATTTCCTTTAGATAATTTTTTAATCCGTCATTGAAACTATATGGACATGTGTTAGGAGATCTATATATACAAGTTATTAAAATATTTCTATTATTTACATTTATTTCTACTTCCAGTAAATTTAAATTAATGAGGTTATTATTATATTTTATATTTTCTAATATATAAACTCTATGATGATATGATAGACATTTTTTTATTAGTACTATTACTCCATCATTTTTGTTAACATTTCCTTCATTATACAGAGTGTCATATCCATTTATATTAGATAATGCTAGATCCTGAATTTCAAATGTTTCTGTTAGAATGATAATATCAAAATTTTCTGTGAAGTGATTGAGTAATAGCAAGAGTTCATCAAAATTTTTTTGTAGACTTCTGATATTGGTTTGAAATACTTTTATATTTGTATTTAGATTTAAGTTTGAAATCAAATCATTGTGTTCAATTACATCATTTGCAATATTCGTTTTAATATTTTCATAATTATAATGTTTTATATATGGATTCATTTTTTATTTTTGGTTTTTTTTACACATTCTTACAATTCAATAATAGATTAGGTATAAACATAAACACATAAACACATACATAAACACATTATATTCGGCTGAAACAAAGAAAAGTAAATGAAATAATATTGTTATATAAGTTAATTCCTCTTTTTTTTGTTATCTTTTTGTACTTTTTCCTCTGAATTTGATCTTTTCTTCTCTGTAGCTTTTGTGCCTGAATTTTGTATGTTGCTTCTCAGGGTCCTTCCTCTTATCTCTTCGTTACGTATTTCATCACTGGTTTCCTGGAACCCGATATTTTCTCCTGCTTTTTGTGTGCAAATAGGTGTAGTTGGAGCACTTTTTGAATTTTTGTCTGCATCCGTTGATGGTTCTTGTGCAATAGATTCACTTAATGTCTGATCTTCACCACATAATAGATTTGCTACGCCATAGGACTCCCCATTTATAATCAGTTTATTTTTATAGATTTTTGCGTTATATTGTTTTTCCCTCGCTTGTTTCAGATGTTTCACTAATATTCTTCTATCTTCGAGTTCCTGAGGTGTTAGATCATTAGTTATATATACTCCAGTTCCTTTAAGTTTCAATGCGTTTTTCAGTATATCTATTTTCTTTTTATAAGAAACTAATTCTAATAAAATAGGTCTGGGTTTCAGATTCTCAACTGTTTTTCCTATGCGATGTATATCACGGACTTCTGTCAATTCAAAAGATATCTCCAATTTCGTTTTTATAATATCCTGGATAACTGTTTGTAAATCTGATTTATTTTCGTTGACTCCATATATCACTAGGTTATATTTTTTTTGTTGTTTTTGTGTTTCGAAAAGTTGATCGTTTAGTTTTTTATTTTCTCTCTCTAACGTTTCCACCTTCCCCTGGATTTCTTTAATTTCTTTGCAAAAGTTCGTTTCTATTCGTTCAAGTCTATTTTCTATACGTATATTGTTAGCATTTATAGCTTTAAGTAATTGATATAGGTCTTCATTTGAAACAGTCTTGCCTTCATCTGATACTTCTTCGGGCATTACGTATAAGTACACTAAGTATTATTTTAATATCCTTTTAGGAGTTTCTATAGTGTGTGATTACCATTAGAAATTTCATTTTTTATTGGTGTGTAAAAAGTCTGTGTAAAGACTTCTAGCAATTTGTATATTTATTGTTCATAAAAAGTCAACATAAAATCTCCTATCAGTGTTTGTTACTGATAAGAATATTAGCCTCAAAGTAAATCGAACTAAATGCACTTTGCAGTGGGTTTCTTACACTTGTTTAGAGTTAGAATTATTATATTATATGGGTACTTGCCAGTAACTTATATGAACTGCACTATTTCAGGTGGGAATTTCTCGTTCGTGAACATGAAATATATAGTTGAATAATGATTGAAATTTGCAAATGACACTTAGCTGGATATTCCTGGTATTGAAGTCAAATTTCCAAACCAAACTTGGGAAAATCCAATTCACCTACTTTCCCAGTGCTGGATTTTAGACAACTTTAGTGAGCCCAGAGAGTTCCCTGTGACACATTAAACTCCTTCAAACTTCTGTAACCGGTTCTGCTGTTGTTTCATATTATCGCCTACTGCTCCCAGACTATACATCTTAATATTAATGTAGCATTAATGGTAAAATTAACTCTAATAGTTACTTCTAAAGGTAACATTTAATGAAGAAACGAGTGGGATGTCATGGCTGTTCGTTAAAATGGCTGACGCAAATTTGTTAATTTTATTTTATTTCATGGTTATTTATTTACGGAATCTTCCCGGTGTTATTATTTTGCAGTCTGGTTTCGTTCTCATTTGAAAATGAACTTGAAATGGATATAGCTTATGGTTCCATCTGTAACGAAGCTGTAAGAAAGGAAAGGACACCATTAATAACGTTATGTTTGTGAAGCAAAATAAAATGTCTTCCGAGTTCTTGCCCATCACAATAAAATAATAACGCTGGTAAATTTAGCCACTATGTAAAATTTGTAATATATTTTCAATATGGGTAATTATTTTACAATAATTATGGAGAACTAAATTGAGATGCACCTATTGAGACAACGTATTGCGAAAACCAAACTATTCGTTTCGTCTTCTGATGCCTCTACGAGTTTTCGATCTGCGTTCAATCTATCATTTGACTAAATTAAATTAGGCAATACAAAATGCACAATGTATGAAAATTTTATTGCTTACCGACTACACTTAGATTCCGGCGGTTGCTAAATTAAGTAAACAGTTTTCTAGTAAGGCGATATAGCTCTGTATCTAATAATTTTTATGAAATTTATAAGGTAGCTATATGCATGCTACACCATTGGGGGTTAAAAATGACTTTTATTAGCGAAAATGGGCGCTGGCGTGCTGAGCGAGAATTGCACACTCAGCTAGGTGTACAGTTTCATATATTATTGCATCTTTTAAATATAAAGGCTCCTTCAGTGAATATAATATTATATCTCATCTCTTTATGTACAAGATTTCATCGAATTTTAATGAAAAACAAAATTGGAAAGATGCAATATAATCCAGTAAATAAGCCGGAAAAAAGTGTAAAAAGTGGTGGAACAGCACCGATTTGAAAAATTCCTTTTTTCACGTGTTCCCTAGACCCCCATTCATCAGCATTCACCCCTTGCATTTCCTACGAAAATGAGAAAGTTAGAGGGTTTGAAGTGCTCCAAAAAGTAGCTGTCATAAAAAAATTTATAAAATTAATATTTCACCGCGGAAATGGACTCTAGGAGATTTTTTGGGTCGCCGATCACGAATGCGAGGTCCAAATTGAGGAATTCTGTTGGAATTCATAGTTATGATGTTTGTATTTATCAATGTTGTTGTTATTTATTGTTTTGTCAATTGTTTTGTCAACAAGATTAATTAATAAAGTTGTCTGTCAATAGAAAAGTAGTTTATTATATTAAGGTGGTAAATTCAAGTAGGTTATGGGCCCGGACATGGTCGATGAAATAGATAAACATGAAATTTATCGAATTGCTCTTTTTAATGGTTCCAATTTTGGAAATTCGTTATTCCGGATGGAAACATTATTAGAAGAACGGGGTTTGCTGAAACATATAGAAGATAATATAGAAGAAATAGTACAGGAAGTCAAGGATGATGATCAGATAACAGATGTTAATCAGAAGGCGCAGAAAATTGAAAATATAAGAAAGGCTGAGCGGAAATGCAAGTCATTAATAGTCCAACGTGTTGATGACAATCAATTAGAACTTATAAAGGACAAAGAAACTGCGAAAGATATTATTGATTCACTGAGAGCTGTTTTTCAAAGAAAAAGTGTTTCTAGCCAATTGTATTTACGCAAAAAGTTGTTAACAAGTTACGAGAAAATGAAGATTTAACTGAACATATGCTTAAATTTGATAAATTGGTACGAGAACTTAAAGCCTCTGGTGCTAAAATGGATCAAACTGATGTGATATGTCACATGTTATTAACACTACCCTCCGTCTTATGAATGTCGTTCCAAATGAAGAATTAAAATCAACTGATCAAACTGCTTTTAACACAAGGCATAAATTTGTTCTTAAATGTTACAATTGTGGTAAAAAAGGTCACAAAAAGTCGGAATGTTATTTCAGGAACAGGCAGAATAATTTAAGAAAACATAATACATCAGCAAATGTTTGTGAAGATGCAGTTGAGGAAGAGTGCTTCATTGCCAATGTTGATTCAAAAATTGATGATGATATAAAATGGGTTATTGATTCTGGTGCGTCAGACCATATGGTCAACAATATTATTTTTATTTTGTAAATTAAGCAATATGGATACTCCAATAACAATAACTGTGGCAAAATCTGGTTATTCACTTTCATCAAATAAAAGCGGTGATATCAGAGTGATACTGAATAGTAAAGAAAAAGAACGACAGTGTACTATTAAAAATGTACTTTACGTACCAGATTTAAAATGTAATTTGCTCTCTGTAAAACGTCTGGAAGCAAGAGGATATTCAGTTTTATTTGATAAAAATGCTGTCAAGATAATGAGAGAAAACATTGTCATCGCTGAAAGTGAGCGTCAGAATAAGCTATACGAAATAAATTTTCTGCTAATTAAAAATGAAATTGCCTGTAATGCAAATGTGCATAATGAAAATGAATTGTATACTTGGCATAGACGCTTTGGTCATTTAAATAAGGAATCTCTTAAAACATTGTTTACGGAAAATTTGGTTGAAGGTGCACCTTTATTGTATAATAATGAAATATATTTTTGCGAGACATGTGTCAATGCAAAAATGACTAGATTACCTTTCAAAAGTTTAGAAAAACCTAGATCACAGGAAGTTTTGGAATTAATTCATACTGACGTTTGGGGACCTATGAAACCGTCGAGATGGGATGGCAAAAGGTATTATTATGTTACATTTGTGGATGATTATACGCATTTCATAAAAGTTTATTTAATGAAGCATAAAAGTGAAGTTTTTGCACATTTTTAGAAATATAAAGCTATTGCTGAAACACAATTTAATCGAAAAATATCTAGTATTCGTTGTGACAATGGAGGGGAATATATCTCAAGTGAAATTATTGAATTTTGTGAGTAAAATGGAATAGGAACTGAATATACTATGGCATATAATCCTGAACAAAATGGGGTAGCAGAAAGGTTTCAACAGAACATTATTTGATAAAGCAAGAGCAATGATATTTGATGGAAAATCACCGAAATACTTATGGGGCGAAGCAATTATAGCTGCAGCATATATTTCAAACCGTAGCCCAACAAAAGTCTTGAAACGGTGTACTCCTGCAGAACTGTGGTATAAACAAAAACCGAATGTTAATAAACTTAAAATTTTTGGATGTGTGGCATATAATTATATACCTATATAGAAACGTAGCAAATTTGATCCGAAATGTGTAAAAATGTTTATGGTAGGTTACTGTATAAATGGATATCGTCTTTGGGATCCAGAAAACAAAACTGTTGTTTTAGCTAGAAATGTTAAATTTAATGAAAAACCTAATTTCGAGATAATTAAAGAGGTAAAAGATACATTAGAAACAACATATTTAGAAAATGAAAATGAAATCTATGAAAATGAATCCGAAGACACAATTAATTTAGAAATAGTTGAGGATAAAGTTACTGAAGCCAGTGAAAAATCTATTAAAGATAAGAGAGTTAGAAAGGTACCTGAATGGCAAAAGGATTATGAAATGTCATACACAACGTTTGCTTTACATACAGATAGTTGAGAATCTGCCAGTATCTGTGGAAGATATTAAAAATAGAAATGATCGTTTGTTGTGGGAAAGAGCAATTAATGAAGAATTGCAATCTTTAGCAGAAAATAATACATGGACTCTAGTAGAAGCACCTAAAAATGTAAACATTATTGACTGCAAATGGGTTTTTAAAATTAAAAGAAACTCAGATGGAAATATTGATAATTACAAGGCAAGACTTGTAGCAAGGGGTTTCACTCAACAAGAAGGAGTAGACTTCTGGGAAACATATGCACCTGTGGCAAAATTAACAACAGTTAGAGTTCTGTTATGCTTGGCAAAAAAAGAGGGACTACTGGCACATCACATGGATGTAAAAACCGCTCTTCTAAACGGTGAGCTTGAGGAAACAATCTATATGAAACCACCAGCATGTTTAAAAAGTGAAGGAAAAGTTTGTAAACTGAACAAGGCATTATACGGCTTAAAACAGGCTTCTAGACAATGGAATGCAATATTTGATGAATTTATGAAGAAACTGTGTTTTGAGCAAATGGAAAGCGATCAATATCTGTATAAAAGAGTAAATAAGTCCTCCAAAATATTTGTCTTAGTTTATGTGGATGACATGATTTTAGTGAGCAATGATATGACAGAATTGATAGTTACTAAAAAGGAACTGTCAACAAATTTCAAAATGAAAGATTTAACTGAAATAAATTATTTTCTTGGAATGAAGATACAGAAATTTTGAAAAAAAGATGATGACAATTAGCCAAGAATGTTATATTGATGGTTTAATAAAGAAATTTCATATGGAAGTGCAAGACTAGTATGACATCAATGGAAACTGGATTAAAGCTAACAAAAGCATGAAAGGATTTGACACAGAAACCATATAAAAACTTAATAGGATGCTTAATGTATTTAATGTTGTGTTCAAGGCCAGATATTAGTTTTGCTATTAGTTATTTTAGTCGTTTTCAAACATGTGCTACTGATGGGCATTGGAATTATGTTAAACGTATAATAAGATATATAAAATTGACAAGAAACTTAAAATCGGTATTTGATGCAAAAATAAAATCGGAATCATTATTAGTTGGATATGTAGATGCAGACTGGGCTAGTGACGTAGTAGATCGAAAATCAACATCAGGTTATATTTTTAAATTTTTGGGAAATACTGTGTCAGGGGGTTCGAGAAAACAAAATTGTGTATCTCTCTCATCAACTGAAGCTGAATATATATCTTTGAGTAATGAATGCTATTTGCGAGTCTATGTGGTTAAAGAAACTTCTACATGATTTGGATATAATTATTGATGGTCCTATACAAATTTTTGAAGATAATCAATCCTGCATCAAATTAGCATGTGAGATTAAACAATTTACTCGATTGAAGCATATAGATGTGAGATGTAATTTTGTGAAAAACAAAGTTGATCTTAATTTAATCAAATTGGTGTACATAAACAGTGAAAATCAAATAGCAGATATTATGACCAAAGGTTTAGAACGAATTCAATTTGAAAAATTACGTGAAGGGCTTGGATTGTCAAATTGAAGGGGGGTGTTGGAATTCATAGTTACGATATTTGTATTTATCAATGTTGTTGTTATTTATTGTTTTGTCAATTGTTTTGTCAACAAGATTAATTAATAACGTTGTCTGTCAATAGAAAAGTAGTTTATTATATTAAGGTGGTAAATCCAATAAATTCCATATTCCAGTACGGAATTCGTGCCATTTTTGATGAAAATTCCACTTTTTCGGGCGGAAATTTAAATATGAATATTGTGTTGCAGAAGTGTGCTCTAGGGTTTTTTTTTGGGTCCCTGATCATGGTTTCAAGGTCCAACTTGAGCAATTCCATATTCCAGAGTGGAATAAGTACCATGAAAAATCCCATTTTTTTCAGAAAAAATTTAAATGCTAAGGTTTCTCCACGAAAATGAATCGATTTGTCCGGCTGAAATATCGGATGAACAGTAAGATGAAAGTGACACCGAAGAAGAACCAACAAATCCTTAATTACCAGTTCTCGAATTTGATTTAGATTATGATTGATGTAAATGGTGCAAATTATATAAAAAATAATAATGAATTAATAACTATTTTATCACACAGAATACCACCTTTTGTACCAACACAATAAATGCTATATTTTTTATAAAAATTGTTATCTTTTAATCACTTACCTCACTTGAAGAAAAAATTTGCATGTGTTCCCGCAGTGTTTATAAAATTGCCATGTATATTAATTTGAAATGCTCGTAATATACATACATAACTTTTTTCTTCAAAGTAAAATTGCCTTGAAAAATTATTTTGAAATACTCGCATAATATTCATACATATGGAATTTTTGAATTTGGATTCAAAAAACCCTCTAGAGCACACTCCCGCAGCACAATATTCATATTTAAATTTCCGCCCGAAAATGTGGAATTTTCATAAAAAAAAAAACGAATTCCATACTGAAATATAGAATTCCTCAATTCGGATTCGTGATCAGCGACCCAAAGAACCTCCTAGATCCCCATTCCGAGGCGAAATATTAATTTTATAAAAAAATTTTATTACAGCTACTTTTTCGGGCACTTCAAACCCCCCTAACTTTCTCATTTTCGGAGATAATGCAGGGGTCAATGCTGATATATGTTCCTGGGGATCTAGGGAACACGTGAAAAAAGGAATTTTTCAAATCGGTGCTGTTCCACCACTTTTCCACATTTTCCGTCTTATTTATTGGACTAAAATATTCAATTTTCTCTAAATACAGAAATATTTTACATAATACGCTAGGTATTCCTCATTATTTGGCATTCTCTGTAGTAGACATAAACATAATAATTGTGGTCTTAACCCATCCTGAACAAGTATAGTTGCGCCTCTGGTCAGAGCAAGGGAAGACCCATTCTGAATTCCTAAGCGGGTCAGCATTTAGATTGTGTAGTTAGGCGTCTGATCCTTTGTCCGTTTGATCTTAAGTGGCCTTCGGACGAAAATGAAAAGTTCTTTGGACATCCACGGATGGATGCTGTAACATGACCTAGCGGCGCGGCGCCATAGTCCTTTGTATCTCAAGAGGGGCACGTGACCAGGCTATAAACTGACGCCTCAAGCCTGCAAACTATGTTATATCGACTTTATAACTTTGCCATCGTGTTTCTGTAATGCGATTTAGTTGTTAGTAGTTCTACTACGACCCTACATGCCCTCTGTTTATTTTTTGTCATTATTAAATTGGATTTTAGTCAAATATGATAAAGTTACTCCAACTTTGCTGATATCGGGGTCATGGCATTGGTTTGGAATAACAAATCTGTTAAAGTTTCCGATGGTCGTAGTGTGTAAGAGGTATTTCTGAAACTTTAATAGGATTAAGGTCTCGAGAATGTTGGGTTGTTGAAATGGAAAAGAACGTAATGCTTGCTTGTTTGTTGTACTTATTTTGGATCTAACGGTTTGCCTTGCCGAGAAGAAATAAGAGTATTGCAATTTAATAATCTGTAATTCAAATGATCACATATTTCAATAAAATTACATTCTATATCAAAAACATTATTTATATCAAAGTCAAAATGAGATACATAAAATATTGGAATTTTATAGGAAGGAGACGTTAATTCTGTAGAGGTACATTTCCACTACTGCAAACAGAGCAATATAATTTCAAAAATTTTAAGATATTGACGGATTTTAAATAACCTGATTAATATACAGGGTGTAATTAGTTTCATGTCATAAAAAAAACGGGGACCCGACTAGAGAAACAAAAAACCTCTATAATATTTTCCCCTAGGGATATTTTGGAAAAAAACTAATCTAGGTGAATAATTGGAATGTTAAGGTAGGAGACATTTGAGAACCACTGCTTTTCTGGGTCAATGGACGCATAATTCTGAATCATCGAAGTTTCTTACTTACTTTTAAAAAGTCATAAAAAAGTGTAAAGATTACCGATTTATATTCTCGCCGCAGCGCGGTCTCAAACAAAGAATCGCGGCACTTTGATGGAAGAGCTTTGAACCGAACTTCTTATACTAATTATAAAATATAAATAATTCATTATCTCTTTCTGAAGACCCACAAGCAAATGATGGCTTTGTTTATATGTGTTTTTTAATTTGGAATAAAATTATTGGAGCTTTTTTGTTGTTTATAATTTATAAAACTTAAATGTGATTTATTAACACTTGTAACATAAATAGGTGTCCTGTGTTAAAAGCTTAAAAAATGAGTAATTATTTCATGAAACTGGAAAACGAACAGTTAGACGTCCAAGATACGATAACAGAAAATAGTTATGTGTATTTTAAATTAGGAATAATCTAATTTTTTTCAATCAGGTATCGAAAACTAAAAATCGAGTCTTTGGTCTTTATGGAAATCAATGTAAAGAATAATTAACATATCAGAGCAAAACAGCGAATAAGGATACTAATGATAATAATAATAACATTACCTTTATTGCCTAATGGGTAACACCCAATAAGAGAACAATTCTTTTGAATTTGTCCAAAAAACCATAAAAGTTCTTCATAATAATAAAGTTTATACCTAACCCAGCAGCGACTTTGATTTTAAAGTGACCGCAATGTGACAGCATGGTGGACAGGCCTATTCGAGAAATCTAGAACTTACCAATAAATTATCATTGAATTACATAAATTGTTCGAAATGACCTCCATCTGCATCAGTACACATTTCGGCACGTCGAACTAAAGACATACGCACTCCGCTCAATATTAAACACACTAAACTATCAGCTAACGTTGTCAATAAAGGAAAAAAAAAAGAAAAACTTTGTCCAAAATCCAAAAGGCAACACAAAAAGAATGAACAAGTAAGTTGTGTCTGCACGTAACCAAGTACTTAACGACTTGAACAGTAAGTCAATAAAATAAATCTTAACTAGTATACAGTGGCCCAAAATTCAAAAATAACAAAGCAGCATACAAAAACGGGTAGGCCGTGTATACGTACTTGACCAAGTAACGACATAAACTAAAATATTGCTTGAGAATATCACAAGGGACAGTATAGTTGTCTTTAGATCTACTAAGCACTAAAATTGATTTGATTGAATTTGATTTTTACCGCACCGCCAAAGACGCTGACATTTTGTGCCTATCTGCACAAATGTTAGAGTATAATGCGCGACAAGACGGGACGATATAAAGCTTATCCCAATATTCCAGCAGTTCTCAAACAATATTATTAAAAATTTTCGAAATTTTTGTTTATTTCGTTTTCTTCGAAGCTATTAATCGAGGAGCCCTTCCTAGCTGTATGTACGTTTTTTTTTTTAAACGGACGCCATTTTGAAAGTAGAGCCAGTTTTTTTTTTGGGGGGGACATATCTTAAATTGTTCCTTAGGCTTTAATATTTATGAAAAACATTGGCCTCAAGGATCTGGGGGTGCACGGACACTCAGGGTGGGCTCCCGTAGTATTACGTTTTATATTGAATTTTATATTTTATTTTAAGAGCTGAATCATTTATCTGGAAAATGGTAACTCCTATCCAAATATTGTATAGGAACAAAATTGTGGCAAATTTTATGCACTTTGTTTTTTGTGCAGAAAGTTTTTCTCCATCTTTTTTACTTTTTGTGTTAAATGACAAAAACAATATTTGTAAATTTTTGTTTTTTTAACGGACGCCATTTTGAAAGTACAGCCAATTTTTTTTTGGGACATGTCGAAAATTGTTCCTTAGGCTTTAATCTTTATGAAAAACATTGTCCTCAGGGCACGGGAGGGGGGGGGGGGGGTGTATGGGCACTTAGGACGGGCTCCCGTAGTATATGGGCTTTAGACCCCATATTATATAAAGCTTTTTGTTTGTTTAGTCATTCCCAACCACCATTTTTTTTAATGACATGAAACTAATTACAATTACTTACTGTATATCTCTAATGACTACCATTATACTCAGCACAACATGGCTGTTCTCAATTTTTTGATTCATCGTCTATTAAGTTTCGCTCTGAATAAACAGAGATTTGCAAAATAAAAAACATTAATTGAGGTTATAACTAACAGCGATGGATACTCAGTAAGTTTTAGTTGATATATTAATTAAGAAACGTAGATATAAGGTAATCCTCCGGAAATCCCCGACCTTTCAAACCTAACGAACACAGATTTCCCTATAGTCCAAGCAAGTTTTTTAAAAACTTAGATATGGTAGTTGTTCATTCATCGGGAAATAAACTGCAACTTTTAGGCAATCCAAATGATAACATTTGCATCAAACGGTCCTGGATATGCGAAACTAGTTCAATTTTAACAATATTAGTACAGGAAAACTTTAACTCGAAAAAATTTAGTGCAGACCTTAAACTTTATAGGTTCAAAATAGGCCAAAGTTTACGAAACAGAAAAGTTTAGGAGTTTTGCGGAAAAAGAAATCGCTTTTTTAATTAAAAATACCAGATCTTTTTTATATCTATTGTTCAAATAGATATTTGCAGTCACAGCGCCTGACTGAAATTTTAATCAGTTTCCTAACAGCTTTATTAAAAATACTACCACTTTAAAGTAAAATTGATATATCACCTAATATACAGAGTATCGCACTTTTAGTGCTCCCCCTCAGTTATTAGTCATCGGATTTCAACCAAATTCGGACTGGTATCAAAGTCCTTTACTATGTTTTTCTTAGTAGGAAACAAATTGTTTTTCGAGTATATGAATTTTCTTAAAAAATAAATAAATACAAATTTAATATCATAACACTAAATATCTACATAGTTGTAAGAAAGATATCTACATATATGCAATGTTAAAAAAAATATTTCCACCCATTTTGGTTGGGAAAAACTACTACATGAGGGGTTATATATTCACTGAAACGTTTGATATTACGTTTTCTTCACTAAAATGGGTGGAATTTTGTTTTCTTTATATTTTCTAATATTACAACAGTTTGAGTAGTATTCATAAAACAAAGGATATGCTTATACTTGCAAAATATGAAGGAAATCCTTCTTCATTTATTCATAATAATTTGAAGCAGAACCTTATACTTGTAGAGTAGAAGTATATCCTTGTACTCATAGAAAAGTAAATGGGTATGCATAAACCTGACCCTTTACTTCAAAGAAAAAGCATATCCTTCAGAAAAACTGAGGTTGGTCAGTAGCAGACTTAGCGCAGTGGTGAAAGTTGTTTTATCAGAGTTTGAGCGCAATGGCAGATAATGTGGATGTGAGGGATGTTAAACACTACAAGCCCCGCTTGTCTACACTTGTTCGTGACTTTAAAATATTATACCGGTTTGAAGAAAGAAATGTACAATGGCTTGCGGATAGATTCTTAGATACAAATGAAGAAACTCGGGGAGGTGCGTTGTCATCTGTTCATAAAATGAAGATATGTTTGCGTTATCTCAGTGATCCTGGCTATCAACAAGGTATCGGTCAAAAACTTGGTGTTAGTCAAGCCACGGCATCTCGGACTGTGAATGCAGTAGTTGCATAATTGCACATTCCAATGAATGGATAAAGTTTTCAAGTACTAACAGAGAAATAACAGAGGCAAAACAGTTATGGCCAATGAATTATAAGTTTCTGACAGCTATTGGTGCAGTCCATTGTTCCCACATAGGATACTGAAACCAAAACTCCATGGAGATGAGTACATTAATCGAAAAGGTAAGCCTACTCTGAATGTGCGAGCCACTTGTGATGGCCAAAGAAATGTTCACTAGTGTTGACGTGAGTTAGCCTGGATCTGTGCACGACTCGAGGATATGGAAAAATTCACAAGTGGGCTTACAATTACAAAATAAAGGTCATGCTGTGCTACTTGGTGATGACGAATATGGGATAGAGCCATGCCTCATGACTCCATTTCGAGATCCTACTCCTGGTGGAGTTAAATTTTAACAAACTTTTCAAAAAAGAGAAAGTAATAATTGAACGATGTTTTGAATAACTGAAACGTCGGTTTTCAATCTTACAGTATGTGTATCGCGTAAAATTGGAAAATGTTCCGAAGATAATCGTTGCTTGTGTTGTGCTCCATAACGTTGCAAAAACGTTAGGCGAGCCTGACTTCCAAGCAGCTGAAGAGGCACCAGAAGATGAAGAATACCATGACAATAATAATGATAAACTATTTCTTCGCCACCGAGGACAAGAAATCAGAAGAAACTTGAGTATTGTAATTAACAATTTTAATGATAATTAAGTTTACAAGTGAGTATTGTACATGTCTCTGTCAACGAATCACAAATTTAAAAAGTTACAGAATTTACGATTGTGGTGAATAAACTCAAATTCTATTTGTGTGAAACTAAACATTGTGAACTCAAATAAAACGTTCTGTTGAATTTTTTATAAGCTGAAGTACGTTGTATTTCCCTCGCCAACAATTTTCTGTGTAGATTCCTTACGCTGTATCAGTTTCAACTTCGTTTCATACTATTCCCGTTGTACTACACTCGTGAGGTACTGCTGTAACAGCACTAAGCATTGGAGTTCTTTTGTAGTTAGTCTTCTAGTTTCATGTGTTCCGTTTTCGTTTCTTATCATTTAGAGCTCAGACGGTCAACTCTTTACTTCTGCTTGAAGGATATCCTCGCAAGTATAAGGTTATCATTATGAATTCGGAATGAAGGAAATGCTTATACTTCTACCTTTTATTTTAAAGCATAACCTAATACGTTTACCTTATGCTTGGGAGAATATCCTTTGTTTTTATGAATACGACTCTTTGGGTGAACCGGAATACCTATATTCGTATAATAGATAAATAATATCTTTTTCGCCAATTTTATTTCCAAAAAATTACTGAAAATTGTTTAAGACAACTCTATTTGTGTGTTATGAAATAAGTTTTGTTCACTAAAATAGCTGGAACATTGTTTTTTTCAGCACATTATAACTTAACAGAGATGACGTAGAAATAAACCGTCATTAGCTATTTATTATTATGTCATTGACAGTTTAACCAGTGTAAGCTTAATATTTCTATTGTTGAAGTTATTTTCGAGGTTTTTAAAGAGTAGAAAAAGAAAAGAAATATAATATGCACATATTGTGAACTTTGTGAGGTTAAAAAAACCATCCAAAATTGAAATACTTATCATACCTGATTAAAAAGTATAATATGTACGAAAACCAAAGTTATTCTGCGTAGTACAGAGAAAGCTACTGGAAGTTTCAACTAAGTTTTCACGAACTAGAAAAGATAAGTTAAAATTATTTCAAAATATTATATTTGTGTAGTCAAGTATAGCCATTTAATTGATATAGATACTTCACCGATCTATTCACCATTGAAACGCGAGGAGTTTTTAAAGGATTTTCAAACACATTTGAAATATTCAGTATCATAATTAAACATGAAATAAAATGTTGTTTCACGAACTCAATGATTTTTTTATAATTATCTCGTTTAATATGACAAATAAAATTCCATTTTTATGTAAAAGCAAATATAAAATATAATCATATGTCAATAATTTGACAGAAAAATTTCCACTCATTAATTTCGTTCAGAATACCCTGGAGGATGGAAATTTCCGGACATTTTTTGGGTTGCTATGGTAACGAAACCAAGAACAAACTTCTGATTAGCAGCACTGTAAATTATTAGGGCGCTAAGTGATTAAAAAGGAATTCATGTGATAATAAATCCATTTTATACCAAAGAATAAAAAGATATCCAAATAAAAGATTGATAAAGAAATCTATGAGAGATACTCCTCAACAGCAACCAAAAACGTAATTGCACACCACATGTGTAGAAATTAATTTTTTCACCACACTAAATAGCATAAAAGGAAGTGTCACTGTATCTGTATGAACCGGCTAATCTCGAGAAACATTAAAACAACTTTGATGTGGATTCTGCAGTTTATTCTTTGAGAAAGGTTTAAATGTATACAAATTTACGCTACGCCTTTAGGGGGCTGAGTAGTGAACACAAACGTGCATTAAGTCGGAGAGAAATTACTAGCTATCTTGCATTAGATCCAAACAGAATCTTTTTATAGTAGTTCTTGATAGAAAAACATAGAATATTACCCACAGTAAAGTCCTTTAAGCCTGTCATAAAATGCCCTAAATAGTAGTTATGACACGCGATAGAATAATAAATTGGTTCTATTTTCGTGTAAGTTTGGTTTCAATAGTTAAATATAATCAGACTGTCTTTGGAAAAAATATGCGCTTCAGTATTTCTTGACATATAACGAGCTTTTGATAAGGCTTGTCATCCAGGACTATTATATAGATTGAAAATGCATCTTCCTGCCAACTATATCTGATTTCAAAATCTTATAAAAGTAATCGTTTCTTTCAAGTTGAAGTTGACGATGCTTATCTGATTATCATCTTATAAAATTCCATATACCACAGGGCAATGTACCAGGGCCGTTTTTATGCCTAATATTTATAGCAGACGGGACGTAACAAACGACATATTAATGACGAAATTCGCGGATGATACAGCAATCCTATCATGAAATTCTGATCCGGTAAGATCATAAAGAAATTGCAAAATTATCTCATCCTTGTTGACTTCAACATTGGAAAATTAAATCTACACAGTTAACATCTACCACAAAAGAGAAACTTATCCGTGAGTCAGCATAAACGATGCTCTTATACCAGTGAAAATAGAGGTAAAATATCTTAGGCTTCATTTTGATGAAAAATTAAACTGGAGAGTACACTGCATAATGAAAAGACGTCAACTAGATCTAAAAGTAGAAACATGCACTACTGGTCAATAAAAAAAAAGTTACAGTTATACCTTGAAAATAAATTAATTATGTGGAAGGCAATATTAACATCAGTCTGGATATACGGTATAGAATTACAGGGTTGTAGTAAACCTTCCAACACAAAGATTCTACAGACATTTCAATCTAAAACTCTCGGGATGCAGATGATACATCTCATTTACATGATGACCACGACGTTAGGATGCGATAAGGCTATGTTCACTTAAATACCGAAATCGCAGTTCTGACCAA
The DNA here is from genome assembly GCA_936432065.2 of Rutpela maculata. Classification (NCBI taxonomy): domain Eukaryota; kingdom Metazoa; phylum Arthropoda; class Insecta; order Coleoptera; family Cerambycidae; genus Rutpela; species Rutpela maculata. Next base: position 103,076,692 of record OW386291.2, read on the forward strand.
AGTAACCAGCTCATGAATGAACTATTTAATCAACCGCTTGCAGAAAGGAGGCTAAAAAGATTGTGGCTAGAGGACCTGGCCAGGTGAACCCTCAGAGAATCATCAGTGGATGGTGTCTGATTGAAGTCAAATTCTCTACAAAATGTATACTTATTGCTTGTATTTTTTTAAAGCAGATAGTAAATTTGCAGGAAATGAATTAGAAACACAAAGTTAAACATGAGAAATAACGACAATTCTTACACAAATTAAGAAGTAATTAATTTCGATCACGTATAAAAGTTATTTAAAATTACAATTTTGCAACTGATAACACATACCAGTTTAATTATTTTATTAATATACGCTTAGAATGTCATGAAGCGTCGGAAAAAAAATCTGTCTGTCGTTCTGTCTGTAACTTTTTTGTGCGCACGATTACTCTGGAACCGTTTATGATATTGATTTGAAATCTGATACACCTATGTATCTCTAAGGAGATCTGGAACTAGATTAAATTTTGAACTTATTCCGTTGAAGGGTTGTAAATGGGGGTAAATATGTAAAGCAAGCAAGTAATAGTCGAGAAAATTGGGATTTAGTGTATGTGCGAGAAGTCAAGACCTCAAAATTTGTTTTGGCATTAGCCACTCTCACCTTCATTCCCCTCTCAGTACCATTATTGAAGAAAGCACAAAAACAGAATTGTGATTTAGTGTGTATGTAAGACCTAAGGGCCTCGAATTTTTTTTTTGCATAAATCATCCCCTCTACCATCCTCACTCCATTACCAAAATAAAATTGTGATTTAGTGTGAATGCAAAATCAAATTCCTCAATTCTTTTTCAGCAACATCCACTATCTTTTTCAGCAACATCCACTACCCCTTCCCCCATCCCCTTAAAAGGACGTACAAAATTAAAACCGTGAATTAGTGTGTGTACAAAAACAAAAGGCCTCAAAAAAGCCTCCGCTCTATTATCAAAGGTGTTAAAATAATAAAACTGATTTTAGTACAATACATAGAAGTAAAAAATATATAAAATTTCGGAATAATTTCATATGTAATGATAATTTTTCTTTATGGTTATTATTGAAGTAAAAGGTATCGTGTTTGTGTTTCTATATGATCCGCATACTTGCTCTGACCTCTACATTTATATATTCAGTATTTGAAAAAGTATTACTGATTTATTTTTTAAATGTAGGATAGTTATGTTTTCTAGATCGCTGATTACGAATTTGAAATCATAATTAAAAAATTCAGAATTGCGTCTCTAATATGAAGGATTAATTTTTTTTCCTAAGTGTTTTAAACGAACAAAAAAAAAATTAGCATCTAAGTGATGCTATATTAACGAAAAACAGTACTTTCGAAAAAAAAATAATAATTACTGTAACAAACTGGCGACATTTCTTTATTTTTTGTGATGTAGCAACAAACAAAATCGTTTTAAAGATTGATTCATTACCTTTAATTTTGTTCCTTAGACTTCTTTATGGAAGTGTCACAGTTTTTAAGATATGCAACATTTAAACTAAATACTTCTTCCTAAAGATGGTCGGATGCCGTTTATAAAATTAAATATCTTCGAAACTATCAATCCTATACAAATATAAAAAAAATTAAATTAATTCTCAGTTTATAAGCTTCATTTTTGATGTCCATTATTTTTTCACTAAAATTAATATTTATTGAGATATTTGCAAAGAAACAAAAATGCTACATTTTTTCTAAAATCCCTGTACAGTATAAAGTGCATTTTCTCCTAAAGCAAGCGCTATGGGCGAACGAAAAAATTTGAGCGTCTAGGTCATACTATATATTAACGAAAGAGAGTATAGGGGAATATATTTTCTTAATTACTAACTACTTACATTAACAAAATGGCGATGTTTTTATTAAGAAAATGTGAAGAAGCACATTGCCTCTATCATAACTTTTTTATTTTTATGCTACAGAAATAGTCAAAACACCATTTGAAAGCTTAATTAATAGTCTTTCATTTTGGTTGTTAGCATTCTTAACTTAAGTTTCTTAGATATTAACATTTAAACTAAATATTTCGTCTTATAGTCGTTCAGACGCCACCTTTATACTTCCAGATATCCGAAACCATTAACACTACAGGAATTGGAAAAACACGAAATTCATCCTCAAGTTAATATCTTTCTTATTTATCTGTAGCATGTTTTGACTCAATGTAATACCTTTCGAGTTATTTGACGAAAACCTATTTGAAATACCTCTTTTTCAAGCTAAAATCACAATTTTCCAGTTGTTGTACCTTAAAGACTATCAATTTATATGAAAAGTTGCATAGAACCTTTTCTTCTAAAAATTTGATTCTCTTTCAGCTCCAGTGCTTTTGTTTTTTTAGTTTCCATATAAATTAGCAAGCTCCCGTATAATACAGAAACTTTTTTTTTAAGCTTTTAATATTAAGTTGCTAAAAATGAAAGAAATCCAATTCACATTGTTCAGAAATTAAAACCTCTAGTTACTGTATTATTTAGCGAGTATACAAAAACCGAAGACCTCAAAATTTTCTTTGGCATTAGCCACCCCTACCTTATTAGCCAAAGACCTCAAAGATGTTTTTGGTTTTAGGAAACTTAAATAGGAAATCTAGATATGGAAGCAGTAATTCCTTAGGCAGCGGTTCTTTATGTATTTCGCCATCTTTACTAATCATTGCGTTTTTTGAAAAAAAAAAATTATATATATTCTTATAACAAAAGGGAAAGTAGCTTGAAATAATACGCTGCGAAGCGGATAAGACTTCTAAATATGACTGGTTACACGAATAAAAAGTTTTCTAAATGAACGTTAGTAAAAATTGATGATTCTCATTTTTTCTTGTATCGGTCTTTCCAAAAACCGAGAAACTCGAAAGTGGGTCCATTATATATCACTTAAGTTTTGTGAACCTAATCTTACCGGCACATGACTTTCCGCTGGGATAAACTATATAATGAAAGTTGGCATTAGTGAACACATAACGAAAGCGGGCTGGTTGATGTCTAAAATCATTGTTTCTATTGGTATAGACGCATAGCACAATTAATTTAGATAGAGAGAGGCATTAGTTTAAATTGAATTGTTACTATTTGTATTTGTATTAAACATATCTAAGTTCAAACAGTGCAGTAAGTTGACTGTGACGGGTAAGTTATGATATTTAATAAATATTTTGCAAGTTTTAATATCAACATGTGTTCTTCTGAGATTATAGTAATTATTTTTTATTAACAGATATATTCATTAACAACGCAAAATATATTGTATACGTTACAGACTTATACGGTGAGACCAACAAAGACATGACCAAGGGTAGCTATGAACTTTTACTATTACTACTGCTATTTTAATGTTAAGTCAAGCAGGAATGCCGGGTGGTCTCAAAGTTTCAGTTGTAATGATTATTGATTTTATTTTTTTAATTTTCTTGTTCAAAATGCTTTTCTTTCAATGAAAACTATTTTTACCAGCAGCCTACTTCAGAAATGGGTCCAAAAATGAGAAAGGTGAGTTGATATAATCGTACCATATTATTAACGAGGAATCCAGGTGGCGCTTTTCTGATTTTAAACTTTAAAACCATTATACTCATATGAGCATTTTCTAATATGGGATATTCTAGGATATTTTCTTTTATGTCAAGGTTTTGTAATTTTTTTTAACTGAGAACAAGGGCGAAGAGTAGGACAAAATTCTCGATCTCAATCACCTCTCGCTCTTGCTCTCGGTTACTGTCACCGCCTCTCATTCTCGCGCTAGTAATCGCTCTCGGTGGAAGATTTATAGCGAGAACGTGAAAGCTCCCGTTTCTCGCGAAACACTTTTTGTTATGTGTTGTTTCTTCCATATTTTGACCCTACTATATATGAATATCACAGATGCTACAAGTGAATTTTGGATGAGAAGCTCGATATTCAAGATAGCGGATAATGTCCACACTATTGTCAAAAAAATGCTTATAACTAGAAAAAATACAGGAGATTAAATTTGTATAGCATAAAGAAATGCATTGAAAAGTATATTACTCATAAAAGTACCAGAAAACCCCATCAGTAGTAGGGGAGGTGGTGGTGGTGGTGAGGGTGAATGAAGTGAAAAGAATTCTTGATGACTGGTTCTTCTACACACACTAAATCACAATATTTCTTCACCCCCTTTAATAATGAGGTGGGGGTGGTAATAAAGGTGGCTATTGTCAAAAATGTTTTTGAGACCTTAGCTCCTCTTATATATACTAAATACCAATTTCATGCACTCTTAATTGCTTGATTTACCTATTTATCTCAATTTACCCTTCAACTCTGCAACTGAATAAGATCAATATATAATCTAGTTCCAGATCTCGTTAAAATACATACGTGTGCCATATTTAAATCAATATCTTAAACGGTACCAGAGTAATCATGAGCACCAAACAGATACCAGACTAACAGACAGACCGACGCGACAGACAAATTTATTTTATTCAAACTTAACATATTGACGTTTCATGACATTCTAAGCCTATCTGTACAATGAAAATTTTCAAAAATTTTTCTTGCGTTAGTATACTTCAACTGGATGTGCAAGTAATACGCAGAAAATAGCATGACAAAGATATAAAACATCATTCTGTGCCATGGACTACACGATAGAAGTAAAGCCTCTACTTGAAGCATTTTCTTCAATTAAACCTACTACGCATCCATATTACTCGAGGTAAGCCACTGTGTATCTAATTTACTAGAGGAAAGCCACTACGTATTCATACTTCTGGAAGAAATCCACTGCGCATCCATTTTACTTGAGGTAACCTACTGCGCATCTATACTACTCGTGGTAACCTACTGCGCATCAATGGGACTCAAGAAAATCCACTGCGCGTCCATAATATTCGGGGAAACCTACTGCGCATCCATACTACTTAAAATAACCCGTTTTACTCGAGGAAACCCACCGCGCATCCATATCACTTGAGGTAACCTATTGCGCATCTATACTACTCGTGGTAACCTACTGCGCATCAATGGTACTCAAGAAAAGCCACTGCGCATCCATAATACTCGGGGAAATCTACTGCGCATGCATTTGACTCGAGGAAACCCACTGCGCACACATACTACTTGAGGTAACCTACTGCGCATCTATAGTACTCTAGAAAAACCACTACGCATCCAAAATACTCGAGGAGACCTACTGCGCATCCAAACTACTAGAGGCAACCTACTGCGCATCGATGGTACTCGAGGAAAGCCACTGCGCACCCATGCTACTCGAAGTAACTTTAATAACTATAGTACTCTAGAAAAGCCACTGCGCATCTAAAATACTCGAGGAAACTTACTGCGCATCCATACTACTAGAAGTAACTTTAATAACATGATATTTGAAATCGCCTACACCAAAAACCTATAAAACGATATGCCACATCGGTAGTGGGGGTTGGGGGTGGTGGCAGAGGGGTGGGGGTGGATTAAGTAAAAAAAAAATTTTGAGACTTAGGTTCTTGTATACACGCTAAATTACAATTTTATTTTTTTCACCTTTAATAATGAGGTGGGGGTAGTAATGGGGGTGGCTAATGCCAAAAAATTTTTTGAGACTTTAAGTTCTTTTATATATATACTAAATACCAATTTTATGGACTCTTACCGGCTTGATTTACCTATTTACCCCCATTTACCCCAATTTACCCCCCAACCCTTCGACGGAACAAGATAAAAATATAATCTAGTTCCAGATCTCGTTAAAGTACATACGTGTACCAGATTTCAAGTCAATATCTTGAACGGTTCCAGAGTAAACGTGCGCACAAAAAAAGTTACAGACAGACCGACAGACAGAAATTTTTTTTTCGCTCAAACTTAAAATCTCGACGTTTCATGACATTTTAAGAGTATTTGGACAATAAAAATTTTTAAAAATTTTTTTGTCGTTACTATACTTCCACTGGATGTGAAAGTAAAATTACGAGCTCCGAAATAACTTCAAAATAAATCCTTTATGTAAACATTTTGACAATGGGAATTATTGGTTATATATCTAAGCCAGTAACTCCTGAAAACTTTGTTTGATCACTGTGACACCTGGTTTATTTTAAAGAAATTAAATAAATATACGAGATCAAATAAATATACTGCAAAACGTGCGTTAGCTTTTCACGATGAATCCACTTATTATTTCGAAAATTTAAAAATAGGACAAGTCTCTTTTAGCGTAAGAGGTCCTTGATGATAACGAACTTAAGTACTCAGTATCAAGAGAACATCGACGGAATTATTGACGCTGAAGTTAATGTTTTAAAATGTTTGTTTGTGTTGTTTGTTCCGCTTGTAAATTTATTTTATAAATGGGCTGCTGTGTAGGTGTATAATTGAAATAGCTGCGTTGTGAGGGACTATGACAAAGTTGGTTATATTTCTAGTTTCATGGCTGAGGTTGTGTGTATTTAATTGTTAGATTCAAATTAATCAGCTTATTCGTTTAAATGATTGCCACATGAGACAATACAATGTTGTTATAAAATATTATTTTGGGTATTCAGCAGATAACTTTCGAAAAAATCATTCTTTCCTTTCATATATTATTGATCTAAATCTGACCAAGCTAGAATATCAACACGTCCCCGTACGAACTGACTCGTCAATTTTTTTGATACATTTACTAACATTCGATATGAAAAACAAGAAAATAACCATTCTTTCAATATATTGGAGATCTAAGTCTGATCATGTCAATATATTATGCCGAGACGGTAGCAGTGGACTAGGCTGCGGTTGTGTGAGAGACAATGCGGTCTAGTCGCTCTCCTCTCCTGAGTTTCGAGTCTCAGCTGCGGCAGATGGCAATGTCGCAGGGAATGGGTGTTGTGATGTTGTCTATGTGTGTCTGTCCGTCCTGGTTGAGTGGTAGAATAGCCTATGGCTAAACTCCGCCAAGGCATTAATATAAATAAGACGATAAAAAAAAATCCACCCTTACGAGGAAATCTTTCAAGCATCTCTAGCCCTACCTAGAGGACACTCCATCACAAACAAACATTTTTTTACATTTCAAAGCCAAAAACTACTAAAAAGCACTTCTATTAGTATTTAGTACGCCATTGTAATAATTTGCATAACAATGGTCATGACGATAAATAATATTTTAGTTTTTAATTTTAGTTAGTGGACTGGGCAAGTGGAAATTCTTGCGGCAGTAACTAAAATTTTCTATTAGTGCTACGTTACCGTACTTTTAGTTATTAAGTTTTAATATTCCCCTCTTCGAAATTTACCTCTGTTACCATTTTAATTCACATCAGGTGAAAGAAGCCTTAGTACAGTCAAACTGTCATTTGACCCACGAATAATTCCTACAAGAAATGTTCTTTTACTTCCACATCCAGTGGAAGTATAGTAACGACAAAAAAAATTTTTAAAAATTTTTATTGTTCAAATAGGCTTAAAATGTCATGAAACGTCGAGATTTTAAGTTTGAGCTAAAAAAAAATTTCTGTCTGTCTGTCGGTCGGTCTGTCTGTCTGTCTGTCTGTCGGTCTGTCTGTAACTATTTTTTGTGCGCACGTTTACTCTGGAACCGTTTGAGATATTGACTTGAAATTTGGTACACATATGTGCTTTAACAAGATCTAGAACTAGATTATATTTTCATCTTGTTCCGTCGAAGGATTGGGGGTAAATTGGGGTAAATTTGGGGTAAATGGGTAAATCAAGCAGGTAAGAGTCCATAAAATTGGTATTTAGTATATACAAGAAAAGCTAAGGTCTCAAAAAAATTTTTGGCATTAACCACCCCCCATTACCAACCCCCACCCCTTATTAAAGGGGAGAATTATTAATTGATGTTTTCCACAGAAATATCGTACTGCTGTAATTTTAAAACAGTTCACCGTTGAAGAAAATTCTATAAACAAATGTTTAGGAAAATTGACGATCTACAATATTGATAATAGCCAATTACTACAAAAAAGAACGAGGACAAAGATAACACAGGAACGCAGAAAAAAGTTATTTGAACTGAACCTCTGAATATACTTTTATTTAGTATTTTTTCCTGCTGATTACGATTCTGAAGTCAGAATGGGGGTTCATGCACATATTACAGAGAAAAATCCGAAAAACCGTCAGAAAATGCGTTTTTTAGGGTTTTTTAGGTGGTAAAATATGCATGTGGCGTGTAGGCTGCATGTATTTTTCGAATGTTTTTTTGCCCCACTGACCTCGAATCTATTGTTAGAATCCAGGGCTAATTGTCAAAATGTTGAGGAAAATTAAAAAAACCGTAAAAAAATCGCGTTTTTCACGGATACTATGTTTTTTATTGATATCCCGTTTTTTTCATGAATATATGTATTCATGCGTATTACGATGGCCTGCGTACACCTTTTATGAGTAAATTTTCCCGCTGATCACAAATGTTGAGTTAAATTTGAAGGTGATTGATGAAAATACTGAGAAAAATCAAAAACTGTCAAAAATCGATTTTTTTCATGGATGTCGCGTGTTTTCATGAACCAATAGCGTGTTCCAATAATGTTTATTGATAATAATGTTTATTGATAATAATAAAATATAACGATAATAAAGGTATACAAAGAAGTGTAAGCCCATTTAGGTCCACATAAGGGCCTGTCTATGGGCTAATCATTCCATCACAACACTGTGGCTGGATGGAATGATGACTTAGTATAAACAATATTAAAGTATAAACAATATAATCAATATAAACAATATAGACAGCAATATAAAAAAACAGTTTAAACAATTGGGTGATAATACACCAAATAAATACTTTACTTAACCAAATAACCAAAATAAATTACACACACGTACAAACAGAAATATGCACAACATAAGCGTACAAACGAACATAAACTGTGATTTCATTTTTTAAAGGGCCAATACACATTCTTCTTTTTTTTTTCTTCTCTTTTAAGGATCTATAATATTATGCACCGTATTTCGGTCGGATAGAGTAAGCCAGCGTTTCAAGTGTTTCTTATAGAGATGTCTTATATTCATAAGTTTAAGGAATTCGGGTAAAATATTATGCAATCTAGGTCCGATATAAGAAAAACATCTTTGTCCGATAGTTTTCTGTGCTCTGGGTAAAAATAAGTGAGCTCCCGTGTTAAGTCTAGTATTGTATAAATGGTTTATTGAGGTGATGTATTGATTGTTATTAAATAAAAATAAACATGTGGTTTTTGCAAACAACTGCCTAACATCCAATATACCTAATTCTTTATATAACTGGTCGGAAGGATATCTCAAGGGTTTGTTATACATGACTTTTAATATTCTTTTTTGAATTATGTCTAAAGGTAATAAGTTAGTTCTTCTTATACCTCCCCACCCAATTATTCCGTATTGTACAATTGACTCTACCAAACCATAATACAATATCTTGAGTTGGTTCAATGAAAGAATGCAGCAATGGTCTGCATATACATTTATAGAGTAATTTTTTCCGCTGATCTCGAATCTGGAGTTAAATTTTGGGGCCAGTTGTGAAAACACTGAGAAAAATCAAAGAAACTGTCAAAAATCGGGTTTTTTCATGGATGTCGCGTTTTTTCATGAACGCATAGCGTGTTCCAATGGTCTGCATATACCTTTATCGAGTAATTTTTTCCGCTGATCACGAATCTGGAATCAAATTTTTTTTTTCAGGATACCCAATCACTGTGCGTGATATATAGTATTTCAATTTTATATGGGTTTTCGTTTTCGAACGCGCTTATCTTCAAACGATCTGTATAAGGGGTTTCTTCGTCGTTTCGTTCCTTTTGGTTTCACTTCTCTTTGTAGCATCCAGCAGTAAACTGCTAACATGTTGACATCCCATTTACCTTGAAATCGACGTTCAAAGTCTTTTAAATCTTGGTAGAATCTTTCTCCTTGCTCTTCGCTGAAGTCTCCGTTATTTTCTGGAAACTCATGCAGGTGTGAATCGAGAAAGCGCAATTTCAAATCTTCATACAACCTAACTTTTCGTAGTTTTTTATCATTTTTGATACAATGTTTCTGTAGTCTGGATATTTGGTATTACCGAAAAATTTTGTGGACACGCCTTTAAAACTTAACCATGCCGCCGTTTCTACTTCATTCATAAAATCAACGAATTCTTGGTCACTAAATAAAGTTCGAATCTCAGGCCCAACGAAGATACCTTCCTTCAATTTAGCATCAGATTTGTGACTCATCAAATGACAAATATATATTTGTAAAATTATATTTCCACGGTTGTATATTACATTATGAAATGTATTTTTGTAAAACATATAAATATTTAAATATTAAAATGAAATATCATTTCACCAGGTTTCTATTCAATTACAGAAACATAAAAAAACAAAAAGTTTTTTTTCAAATTTAAATCATTAATAACATTTTTATTTACTGATCGATTTTATTAAAAAACAATAGGGTTCTTCCTCAAGCTAACACTAACTTACTGTCCAAATTTCAGTACAATCAGATTTTTCTTTCTTGAGCTATCATACTTACAAGAAACGTGACAGACGGACAGGCGGATGGACGGACGGACATGTGCCGATCAAATGCAATATACTCTTCGTTTTCGTATTTGCGAAGAGTATAATAATTGTCAAATCTGTACTACTATTTAAATGAATAAATGTATCAATAATTATAACATATTACTATTAACTATCAGTTGAAATGACCGAGGTCCAGTGGGATAGGTCGGAGTGATCGGTTGTGCGTCTGAAACCCTCCCACTTAAAAACGTTAAAAAAACCGGTAAAACTGTGTTAAATTTGACAAAGCTTAGGTGAATTGTAGCTTAAGAAATCCGGATTAAATTGATGTGTTATAACAAAAGAACAAAGTTGAAATATAATTAATATTTTGAAATAACTAATACAGAGTTGTTTAGTGGAATCAGTGTGGTGCATAAAGAAATGAGCTTAAAGAAACGAATATATAAACATGACCCAAACTCAGGCGTATGAGAGATAAGTACATCTTAGTTTATTTGTGTCTTAATGACTACAAGTGTCTGCCCATAAAACCATTGAAATGTTTAGGTCCAGACCCTTGAAGAATCGACATCTGTTGAAAAATTTATGAGAGCAGTAAAAATATGGCCAAATAAATTGTTTTCAATCATTATAAAAATATTCAAATGATTTAATTTAAATTATATCTGAAATAATCAATAACGTAAAATATGTTCATATTTTCTTTCTCTCAAATAATTATTTTTTTCATAGTTATAAAAAATACTCAAACGAATTTAAAAGTAACGCATTTGATTATTGCTGGTTTAATTTATATTAAAGTAGGAACAGAACAATTTCTTACGTAAATTTTCAACTGAGGTTTTTATAATTATTAAAAGTACTCAAACGAATTTAATTTGGATTAAACCCGAAATAATCAATGAGACATTGTTGATATACGGCGTCAAAATTGAATTCTCAGATTCTCACAGCACTTCAACGTGGTGAAGGCTTCTTTCAGAAATATGGTATTTTCTAAGAAAACATACACATACGCCGATGATCTCCTAATCGCCGCAGGACCAGGTGCGTAAGCAGGGGGCAAGGGGGGCAACTACCCCCCAGGCCCGGCATGGTTTAAGAAGTTTGGGATAGTGACAATTATTTCATATCTGTTTTTGCATACCAAATATTAGTTTAACTTTGTTTTTAAACATATGCCAAAAAAAGTGAGTTTTTAAGTTCCACTGTGCTGTGTTATGTGTTTATTTGGTCCCCCCTCAGAACACATTCCTGCTTACGCGCCTGCGCAGGACACATCTGGACTGAAAACAAACTTCAAGAAAAGCCTAATAATAGAGTTAAAGCCTTCAACAAAAGAGAGTTGGATCAGCGGAGTGGACCATAAAATACGGAGTCAAAATTGAATTCTCAGATTCTCAAAGCACTTCAACGGAGGTATGCGTGGTGCGGCTTCTTTCAGAAAAATGGTATTTTCTAAGAAAACATACACATTCGCCGATGATCTTCTAATTGCCGCAGGTGCGTACGCAGGGGGGCAAGGGGGCAACTATCCCCCAGGCGCGGCGCGTGATTTAAGGAGTTTGGGATAGTGACAATTATTTCACATCTGTTTTTGCATGCCAAAAATTAGTTTAACTTAGCTTTTAAACATATGCCAAAAAAGTGAGGTTTTAAGTTCCACTGTGCTGTGTTATGTGTTTATTTGGTTCCCCCTGGTTGCCCTCCCCCCAGGCGCAGCGCGGTTGAGAATTTTTGGGATAGTGGCAATCATTTCATAAGTGTTTTTACATACCAAATATTAGTTTAAATTCGTTTTTACGCATACGCCAAAAAGAAAAGTGAGGTTTTAAGTTCCATTGTGCTGTGTTATGTGTTTATTTGGTTCCCCCCTGGTTGCTCCCCCCCCCCCCCCCCCAGAACACATTCCTGCGTACGCGCCTGCGCAGGACACATCTGGACTGAAAACAAAGTTCAAGAAAAGCCTAATAATAGAGTGAGCGCCGTCAACAAAAGAGAGTTGGAACAGCGGAGTGGAACACAAAATAGATGAATACTCCCTAAGAACAATGAACAAATTGAAGTACCAGAATCAGAAACGGAGGAATCAGAAGACTCAGAAGAAGAAGAAGATTTATAGAAGCAGAAAAACAAAAATAGGAGCACAAACAGCAGCGACACAATGCGGCAACATATATCACAAGAAGACACAGAAGAGGCAGAAGTCCAGAACCAAAAATACAAAAAAAAAGGGAGCTTAAACTCTCCCTCACGACACAATGCGGTAACTCATGTCACAAATACCTACACCTCCCATCCCACATTCCTTTACCATGCGCCATGTGGCACTCGCTGCTGGCAACAAGCATGACCTTAGTCCAGCCCAGCGTGGATGTAGCAGGCCCAGCTGTATAATCCTTGGGAGTGGCAGAAATGCCTACCGCACGCTGGTAAATCAATCAATCAAACTAAATCAAACTAAATAACCGAATGCATCGAAACTCAATGTGAAATTATTCCAATTAAAGTGGTCGGTAGCTTAGTGGTTAGCGTATCTTAACTCTGAGCATGCCTAGTGAAATAAGTTCGAACACCACATGCAGAAAAATAGTGTTTCTTCGTAAATTATCCACAAGAACTGCTTCGAATTCCACCATAAAATGTACGGCCTCGTCTTATTTTCTCAGACACATCTAGATATTCCAGACTTAAGGGGGTCATTGGGGTGATCTGCAGGGCGATTAAAAAATACACATATATTCAAACATTTGGGACTGAATATCTTATTTAATGTAGCCCTGACGAAAGTGTGACCCAAAAAAATTTTTCGCCCCTTTTGGGGACTTCATGAATTTTATTTAAAGTGGTCTAAATGATAGTTTAGGATGATATTTTAAAGTAGATGAAATTTCAAGTTGAGCATAGTCTTTGTTTTGGCAAGTTAGACTCGTTATTTGATTCATCCTCGCCAAGGCGAATCCGACATTCTCGATGACCTCTTGCGTTATCTTAAAATTCTCAACAGATACAAGCAGTACCATGTTTAACGTAAAATTTTCCGTTCTTTTCTAATCTTTCATTAGATTTTACCAGAAATATAGTAGAAAATTACAAAATATTTCGGTGGAAAATAATTAGCATTTTTGCTTACATATTATTGAAATACATTTCAATAATATAACCAAACCTAATCTTTCGTAGAAATATACATTTACTTTTTATATCGAGGGCCATCGGATACAAGGTTTGGAGTATCTATCGAGATTTGCTAAGTCTCCAGTATAAAAATACCAATTAATCGAATATTATCAGCAAAAATCCGAATTGTTTCCTGTAAAATCGGCTATACTTCACTTGAACAACGTTTTTGATAAAATACAATGATGGGATCGAAAAGAACGGAAGAGAAATGATTATACAAATAGGAAAAAAACATGCATACGGGTAGAATTGACAACCTCCTCCTTTGGTAAAATTGTTGAATTCGATTAAAAAGTGTAACTGCCAGCCTCATTCTCTCTCAATTTTGCTTTTACAGATTATTATAAATACATTCTTGCATTGTGTTACAGAGTTTATGGTACAAGATTTAATAGATACTTAAAACATATTAAATCATATTGTTATGTGTTTCAACCCTCTAGAGACATATAGAAAGTCTAGAACATTGCGGACATCCTATGGAACCTTATAGAATGTGCTGGAATGTAGTAGAAAGATCCAGAACTAATAACCTAGACTATGAAAGAAGAGTGAGTGGTTGTGCAGTTAGTTGACTACAGACAGTCATTGGAGAAACATTAAGAAATAAACAAAGTGATCAAAAGTGACTGAATTATTGAGACTTAAGTACTTAGTGTAATATTAATAAAGTAAATTATTGGTTGTAATTAGTAGGTTAATAAATTAGTGTTTAGTATTACCCTGGTGTTATAATTTCCGAATCCACGATATAGGGTGTTTACAATAAGGGTGTAAACACATAACAATTGGTGTCCGAAGCGGAATTATAACAGAAGTTTTGTGGATTGTTCGAAAAGGTTTTTACAGTGTTCTTCTTGGGACTTAGTGGTGAGACGGAGAATTGACTTACGGAACATTGTTTAAGGAATATTTTTGGACTCAAAACTGTGAAAAAGTGCGTTTTTGGGAAAGTGACAGACACCAAGAAAAAAAGACTCTTTTGTGTTAGTTTGCATAAGTTTCTAGAATATTCTATTCGGAAATTACCGGAGATAGTGAAATTATTTCAACTGAATAGTGACCTGAACTCTAAATAAGACTCTTTTGTGTCATTTCGAGATTTTTATAGAAAGTTCCATTGGAAAAATCGATGAAACATTTGGATTTTCTAACGTTATTGTGCAATAAACTTGGGTTAACTTCATCGTATGCCCGTAACAACAAGAAGTATGGCAGGAGAGAAAGAAATAAAGGACCTATTTGCGGAGTTTACAAGGATAATGGCGCAGCAACGCCAGGAAGACAAAGAGGAGCAGGAAGGAAGATCAAGAGGAAGAAAAGCGACGTCAGAAAGAAACAGAGGATGAAGAAAGAAGACGTCAGAAAGAAAAAGAAGAACAAGAAAGAAGATATCAGGTAGAGAAAGAAGAACAAGAAAGACGACATCAAGAGGAGAAAGAACAACAAGAAAGACGACGTCAAGAGGAAAAAGAGGAACAAGAAAGACGCCATGAGGAATTAAGAAAAATTCTAAGCGATCAAATGAAAATACAACAGGACGCAATCATTTCCATCAAAGAAGAGATAAACAAGATAGAAGAAAAAGTAGATAAGTTTGAAGAAAAGATGAGCGAGTTTCAAGGAGAAGTAGAGCGGCTTAAACGACAGCTGAGAGAGAAAGCAGGCCAGCTAGTAGCTTCGTCAGGTCTTCGATTAAAACCTCTCTTCTTTGACGGCCAAAGCTCATGGACAACGTACAAGAGAACATTTGAGGCGGATGCAAGTGCGAATAACTGGGATAACGAGGAAAAGGCTATGGCATTAGTTCTGACACTAAGGGGCCAAGCCTCAGAGTTACTACAGACCATCCCGGTGGAGAAACAAAGGGACTTCAAAGTCTTGGAAGCTGCATTAGACTTGAGATATGGCGACCAACACCTCGCCCAAGTATACCAGACCCAGATAAAATCACGGACACAAAAGGCTGGAGGAAGTTTACAAGAATTCGAAGCCGCGATAGAGAGACTGGCACACCTGGCATATCCAAGTGCTCCAAGGGAATTCCAAGAACAATTAGCTGTGGGGGCCTTTTTAGATGGCATAAGGGACGAAGAGGTTAAGCGAGTCCTTAGGTTAACGCGGCACCAAAGTAGCAGCGAAGCTCTGGTCCGTACCCTTGAAGTAGAGGCTGCCTATAAGGATACCCTCAAGTCAAAAGTGCGTGCTGTGACAGTAGAAGAGGCACATTCAGACAAGAAGAACCCTGACATCATGGACATGCATGAAATGCTCACTAAAGTATTGGCCAAACTTGATTCTCTGGGGAAACAGGACAAACAACAAGGTGGAGCGGCATAACAAAACCATGAAGGAACATCTTTCCAAGGTGGTTCATAAAAATCAGCGAGAGTGGGATCGTCACTTGCCATTCTTCCTCATGGCATACAGGGCTGCCATTCATGAGACTACGAAACAGACACCGGCTTGTGTGGTATTTGGACATGAAATCAGACTGCCGTGTGACTTGATGTTTGGAACACCAGGCAGGGAATCCCTCTCAGTGAACAATTATGCAGATGAAATTAGAGAACGGTTAAGAAATGTCCATAAGTTGGTTCGAGGCCAAATCACCATAGCCAGTGACCGAATGAAAGCTCGTTATGACCGCAAATCCAGTTCAGGAGGATTCAAGGCAAGAGATCTGGTTTGGCTCTATAATCCGCAGCGGAAGAAGGGAAGGTCCCCGAAGCTTCAACCTCCTTGGGAAGGGCCATATTTCGTCATCACTCGAATCAATGACGTTGTTTATCGAATACAAAGAAGTAAAAAGTCGAAGATAAAAATTGTATACTTGGATAGACTGGCAAAGTATGTGAAAGGGACTGAATTGCCTGACTGGGACGTTCAGGCTTAAGGAGGAGGCAGTGTTATGTGTTTCAACCCTCTAGAGATATATAGAAAAGTCTAGAACATTACGGACATTCTGTGGAACCTTGTAGAATGTGCTGGAATATAGTAGAAAAACCCAGAGCTAATATCCTAGACTATAAAAGAAGAATGAGTGGTTGTGCAGTTAGTTCAATACACACAGTCATTGGAGAAACATTAAGAAGTAAAGAAAGTGATCAAAAGTGACTAAATTATTAAGACTACAGTACTTAGTGTAATATCAGTATAGCAAATTATTGATTGTAATTAGTAGGTTAATAAATTAGTGTTTAGTGTTACCCTGGTGTAATAATTTTCGAATCAACGACACAGGGTGTTTACAAAAAGGGTGTAAACACATAACAATATTTATATATAATTATCAAGGTAGGAGTGTTTAAAATTTGAATTTGAGGTGCTATAACAAAAAAGAAACAACGTAATGTGATCTTCCCGATATAACTAAGAGATGCTCTTTATGAAAATTTATTATACCTACATGAATTTTCAAATTCGATAAAATAATTTAAACACTATTATTTAATTTTGAAAAGTTTTGAAATTATTAAAAACATTTCACATAAATGTACGTACAATGCTCATTGAAGTTAAATGCATTCGAAGATTTGTGTTGTCTTTCTTACTGAATAAATCCCACATTTACTTAATTTTAAAGTTCTTGCAGTATACATAAACATGGAAATTTGTTTCCTCTGAAATTTATATCATGTACCTTTCATCCGTGTGTTACCGGATCTGCATTGTAAGCTTTTATTTAATATTCAAAATTTGCACGAGCGGGTTGTCAGAACTCCGGCTTACTAAGACGGAACCAACCAAGGTTTAAAAGAAAGGATTTCCTCTGGCAAGAGCAACGCAATATGTTTATACTATACTGACTCAAGAAAATAACGGAGGCGAAATTAATAACGGAATTTAATAACAAATAGGGCTATCTCTTTGCTTCCCAAAATTCTTCTTAGTTTTTCGATGTTAGCTAAGTTTGGTAAATGGAAGACAAGTACTTAGGTTAAAATGCAAACATTTAAAATTTTCAAATGATATATTTTTATTTGCTGTTTTAATTCAACCATTATAATACAGTTTGTAGTGCAAAAACACGGGGGGCCCGTGAAATATCCATTATTAATTAATGGGCCTGAAAATCTGATTTTACTGACCATTTTTTTGTTAAATATTTTAAATGTCTTGGGACAAGTTTGTGATAATAGGTTAGGTTGTTTTATACTTTTTAATAACTTTTTAGTTTTTGTATTGAGTACATATATTTAAAATGTGTATTTATATATTTTTTAATAATGTGTTAGGTGTTATATTGTACAGTGTGTACTATTTGACAATGCCAATACTGTTATTGCAGTCTAATTGGAAATAAAGTATATTATTATTATTATTATTATTATTAATAATTAATGCTATTTATTTAAAGAATCTATCATAATAATAATAATAATTTACATTCAAGACATATAAAAACATAGCATAATTTGCACGAAAATGTAACTGAACATATTGGATGTAAATAACAGGTTATCACGCTTAAGTTTTGGAAAAACTTGATTGCGTCAGTCATTTTGCAATTTCACATCTAATATTTTCACACAACATAACACAAGAGAAAAAGGAGATACCTTTTTTTGTCACTAACATTAGGTTTATGAAACAGCTACTTACTGTAAATGCAGCTAAATACTAAAAATGAAAGTAGTATTATTAGTATTTTAACATAATATATAAATATTTGTACTAAGTAATAATTAATCATGATTATTAAATAATATAATTGCTAATTTTAAAATATTAAATTTACTGTGCCTAAATAAATTATTATTATAATTCCTGAAAAGAATTTTTTATTTAATTAATATAGTTATTGCAACAATCTGCAACGAAACACAAATTTTCACTATTCGGGTGGCTGTAAATGGTAAAATATTAACTACAGAGAAAAACAGTTTAAATAAAAGCTGTAGCCTTTTTCATTCACAATATTATATTGGTAATATCTAATCTTAAGTAGAACTAACAGATCAGGAGATAATTGAGAAGGACCTATTTTGATCGACATTCTTTCAACATGGCGGCCGTAGCGACAACGATATTTTTGTGGAAAATATTATTGATTGTGGCAAGCCCCCTACATTATATAAACACAGGATTCCTTGTAGGAATTATTCACGGGTCAAATGACAGACAATACATGTACATTATAGTGCAGGGTTCAAACAAGTCATGTATATTTAAGGTTGGACCTAACATAACAACAATAGAGCATCTTAAGTGTTTGAAATGTCACGGGAATTTTTAACTATGAACCCATAATTCTTGCTATCTTCTGAGACTATGGTCTTAATATCTATATTGAAAGAGAGAGTTTTTCAAAGACAACGCCTAAGTCACGTGGTGTGTCGGGCCGGCGAAGTTAATTATTTTCTATGTTATAATCGTTGGAAATATGAATGGATTTACGTGTAAAGACACAACTTTGCATTTCTGTGGATATATTAGAAAGTTGTACTTAGTACAACGGGTTTTAGTTTTAAATTTTCCTGCAAATGGAAGAATTGAATTGTACGGCTTTAAATCATCAGCATACATTAAACAATTAACATTGTCCGTTGAGTTATCCGCTGTGTCATTAATGAATATGATGAAAAACACTGGTCCAAGAACCGACCCTTGTGATACTCCGGAGGTAACAACGTATTCGACAGACTTGAATTCATTGAAGGTAACATATTAAAATTTGTTGATCTGAATAGTGCTATAAAGTATTCAGGAAGTGTGACACTGATAAACGCCATCTTTAAATTTCCATATCTTCGCAAAAATGCATATGCATATGCAAATTCATCCATAGTATTAATTACTGGTTAATTACAGTAATAAAATGGTGACATTTGTATTTAAAAAATAGAAACGTATATTGTTTCAATCATAAAATATTTGTTATTATGCTACAGAAACAAAGAAATTCACTTGAAAGATTAATTAATGATATTTAATTTTGGTCTGTAGCAATACTGACGTAAATACCATAGTTTCCGAGATATGTAACATGTAAACTAAATACTTCTTAGGAAATTTTTAACACTATAGAAATAAAAAATAGGCAAAGTGGTCCTCAGTTTATAAACTTCCCAGTTGATCTCTAGAATTTTTTCTCTAAATGTAGAAATTTTTGAGTTATTCGATGAAAGTGGTTTTCTCAAGTTAAAATAGTATTTTTTAAGTCGTTTTAACTTAAAAAGTTTTTAATTTATATAAAAATTTGTGCAGTCATTTTTATCACATTTTCAGTTATTTTTTGATTATTTTGTGCAAGCTACCCCATGAAAGAGGTTGGCATCCACCTCCTCTTATGAAATGTAATACACGTAATGTATTTATTACATAAAAAAGAACATAATTACAATCTCTCTGCATTAAAATCTCTAGTTACTGTACTATTATGGAAAATTTGCCCCATCTGTTAAAATCGGACAACTCAAGGAATTAAATGCATTTGTCAATTGCATGATTCATTGCTTCAAAGCCTTAACAAAACCATCATAATATATTGTCTGATCAGTACAAGTAAAACTTGTGAAAAAAAAAACGAACCGCTTCTACCTACAGAAAATATTTTCTGGTTTAATATTTTCTCATTTACAATTATTATTAAAACATTTTATTGAACAGCTATTATATATAATTCTATAATCCTTTTAGATTGTTGGAAATTTTCCATTTATTTTTATTCGAATTGATTTTTGACATCATTTGCTTAGTTTAAATTTGATATTTTTTATACGCTTAGTATAATTTTTCGCAATGTTTCTATCAGTGTCATTATCGTCTGTAAAGTGCAATAAGTTAGAGAAAATGGTATACTAAATTTATTTCACTCATTTCAGAAATATGTTACTTGAAATAGATCCATGAATTTCGCGTAACTTTTATATATGCTTTTCAGTGAAATAAATAGGTATTGTAAAATCTTTTACCTTTTACATTGTCGGGACGGTTACACAATTCCATTTTGTTCCAATATTTTCCTCAATTTTTCAGTATACTCTTTTGAAACTTTTCAATATTCTTTATCTGACTTTCTTACGACCTTACAAAATTAAACAAGTAGACTATTTTATATACATATTCAAAAACGCGAGTAGAATATTGAACTAGGTGTATATTTTTACCAAATTGATATTCTGCTCGTCGAGCAGGTTTTTATGAAAGTTCTTTTGATGCGTATTAGGAATGATGAGATGAAAAGTAAATAAAAGGAAGAGGCGAAGAATTGAATTGTACACTTTCATAATATCATTTCGCAATATCGAGAACACGTATAAACAAGAAACACGTCAACAAAAATAAAATTATGTAGCTCTTAATAAATATTTTACTGGTTTAAAAATAGCACAAATACTAAAATTGCTAATATATAATACACAAATATGGTAAGAAATATTAACAGTCTAAAATTCTCTAGAAGTACTTTATATTGTTGAGAGCCTTGAAGCGCGTCACTGCAATATATACTCAACACCGAAATTTTTTACGTTTTTTGTGGCATTTAATCGTTAATAGAAGAGGAATTGCAAGCGTTCTACGAAGACCTAGAAACTTTACTCCACACTATTCCGAACAAGCATATTATCATTATTTCAATGCCAAAGTCGGTTCCACACTGGAAAATGATCACCTGCGAACTATTGTTAACAAATTTGGTATCGAGAACGACACGAAAGGGGGAAAGACTAATTCAGCTTGGCCTAGATAATACTTATATTCCAACAACATCCACGGCGCATTCACACTTGGTTGTCACCTAGCGGTAGATTTTGAAACCAGATTGAATATATTATGATAGGAAATCGGTCGAGATCTTCAATACAGTTTTGTAAAACACTACATGATGCTGACTGTGATTCAGATCACCAGCTGCTCATGTGCACATTCCCGCTGAAGCTGAAAACGTGTCGAAGGCAAATACAAGAACGTTTGTCCCACATAACCAATGATCAAAAAAAAAAAAAAAAAATCAGAGGAATATTTAAGTGAAATCAAATCCTTTAAATGATGAAGAACCAAATGTCTTACGGAAAATCACACGGGCAGTAATGGAAACACAAGTATTCCAAGCGGAAGTTACAGCTATAGAAATCTGTGCACAAGAAATGATACTGAGGTCATATATTGACTGACATCATCACTGACAGTCAAGCAGCTCTCAAAGTCCTGAATGCAGTAGAGATATGTTCTAAAATAGTAAAAGACTACCTTGACTCCCTGGCGAAACTGGCGGAACACAACAGTATACAACTGAAGTGGACGCGAGGACACCAGGGCAATGAAGGCAATGAAAAAGCAGATAAGCTGGCTAAAGAAGGCGCAAAAAAGCCTTGATGGAACCCGACCATGTAATACCGCAAGCAAGAGGAATGGTAAAGGAACTTTTGAGTCAAAAACATAACTTTTATTGGACTGGGGCGCCGGGGATGATACAGTTACGTATGCCCATCACTAGCGAGCCATCCAAGACAAAAACCAACGAATTGCTAAAGCTGAGCAGAAAACAGCTGAGAGTGCAGTGGGAATCCTAACAGGACATTACACTTTGAATAGACACCGGCACCGTGTGAAGGACAATCCAGAATGCAGGATGTGTGATGAAGATAAAGAATGGAAGACTTTCATACTTCGGGGGAACAACTGTGACCCCGGAAGAAATAGCCAGAGCTTCCATCGATCGAATACTCGCCTTTTGGAGAGGAACGGAGTTAAGGGGATAACAAATCCATGAGGTACAATAAGCTTAAGCTTCAGTACGGCTGACACCCCAATCCATAAGGAAAAAAAACGGAAACACAAAATGAGAGACATAGAAATATAAAACACATGAAACAACCTTGGATAACTACAGACATATCACAGACAGATAACTTTAACTGAAGTAAATGCCAGAAAAAATTTGAAGGCCCAAGGTTTCAACACTGCCTTTAAAATAAGAAGAAAATAACAAACTGACGCGAAGATTTCAGATTATTTTTAACGAAGATCTTTTCCAAATAGTAAGAGTGATTACAGGTAAATTTAAAACTAAAACGTTGCCAATTAAGGTCGGGTACTCTAAAAACTAATAAAGAGCGTCAATATTGCGAAGAACTGAGACTATCCTGAGGTGGAAGATGACCAGCAGTACACAACCTGAACCTTCAATATTTAATTCAGAAGTGGAGGCAGCTATACAAGAACGAAAAACTTGCGAAGCAGCTGGGGGGTCGATAATATAGCAGAGGCATTTAAGTTGGTGAAGAAATACTAAATTTGCGACAATTTTTGTGTCACATTATCAACCTTGTGATGACATTGCAAATTTTTCGTTTGATATTTAGCTCTGTTAATAGCATGTACTAACGTCAGAGCAACTGAAGCACTACTACGTTTCTTTGTGACTCTGGGATTAATTTCCACGTAGTTTACATGCCCTTCTGTACAATTGTTAAATTTGCATAAAAATGTATTTAACTGTGAGTTGTACTTAAAGATATGCCTGTTTTTTCTTGTATTCTGATATAGTATTGATGTAAACATTATATTTGTATGACTACAGTTTCAGTTTATTACAGATGAATCTGAAAGACGGTGTTTGGCTGATATTTTAGTCATTTGATCCTCCAAATATTATAACAAAATCTCTTAAAGTATAATCTTTTGTTAACGTTTCAATATTTTCCATTACATGATGTAATTTCGCACCTGATTTAATAAATGACATTTTATTATAAGAAACCAATCATTAATTTATTATTGAATTCCAAGTTCATCAGTCAATTATGAAATTTTGTTTTTGTTTGTGTCCCTCGTATAATTACTATTGTTTTTTAAAACAGCTTTATGGGTATTTGTTTTATCTGTCACAGCAGTTTCTACATCCCTATCCTCGTCTGATCTACCCTGTACATCTACATTAGATATATTAAATATTTTATCATATTGGTTTATTTGACAAATTTTTATGTCCGTTTCAGTGGAGATATTTTTTACTACTTTTTGTGTTTGTATACCTATATTCTTTGTGTTTGTTTTAATTTTTTTATTGCACTTTTGAGTTCCTTAATTTGATCCTCCAATTCGCTGATAAGTTTTTCTTGCTTTTTTATTAGGATATTTAACTCTTGCTTCTTCCTCCCTTCTTTATGACATCTTGCATAAATAATTTATTTTCTTTTCTTAATTTTTTAGTACAGTACCTAGAGGTAAAAAAAAATGCAAAACTTCGGAATAATGTCATATTGAACGGATTTCGTTCATTTTTGGCAGTATAATAGTAAATGCTTCACAGAAAACTTTCTATATTGTGCGGGGGCTTTCTAATTTATAGGGGGTGGATGCCACCCCCTCTCAGGGGGTGATACTTAAAAAAATATATATTTATTGGAGTTGAAGTAGAATCAAATTTTAAGAAGAAAATGTTCTATTCAATTTTTCACATAAATTGATAGTTTTTAAGTCAAAACAACTTCAAAATTCCGATTTTAGCATAAAAAAAGGTATTTCCAAACGGCTTTCGTCAAGTATCTCGAAAAGTATTACTTTATCGAAAAAATGTTACAGACCAATTACAGAAAGTACAAACTGGGAATTAATTATATTGTTTGTTTATTGATGTAGGATGAATAATGTCGGAGATATTTAAGTTTACAATTGGCATCCAAGTGTTCATAAGATAATTATTTAGAGTGAGAGTTAAATATCTCAGAAACTGTGACACCTACGTCAAGGATGCTAATAAGTAAAATAATAGGTTATTAATTAAGCTTTCAATTATTTTTTTATTTGTTTCAGTAGCATAAAAAACAAAGAAGTTATGACCGAAGCAATGTGTGTCTACACATTTTTTTATTAACAACGTCGCCATTTTGTTACTGTAATTAGCCAGTAATTAAAAAAAAGGAATTTCAAACACTGTCTCTCATTAATATATAGCATGCCGTAGATGCTCAAATTTTTTGGTTTGTATACAGCACTTGCTTTAGAAAAAAATACAGTTTAAACTATAAAGGTATTTTGAATAAAACGTAATTTTTTTTCCTCTTCCAAATATCTCAATAAATATTAGTTTTATTGAAAAATAGGTAGAGACCAAAAATAAAGCTCATAAACTGATAATGAATTTCGCTTGTTTATCTATTTACATAGATTTAATAGTTTCGGAGATATGAAAGTTTACAAATGGCGTCCGAACGTTTATAAGACGAAAAATGCAGTTTAAATATTAAATATCTCAGAAATTGTGACACCTACGTCACGCATGCTAAGAAATTAAAGACAATTAATTGCGCTTTCAAATTATTTTTTACTCGTTATTGTAGCATAAGAAATAAAGAAGTTATGATGGAAAAATATGCGTATTTATATTTTTTTATATAAAAAAGGTCGACATTTTGTTACTCTAATTAGCCAGTAATTTAAAAGCATTATCTCAAATACTGTTTTTCGATAAGATGTAGCATTACTAGATGTTCATTTTTGTGCTTAAAGCACTTGCTTTAGAAAAAAATGCATTTTAAACTTTAAAGGTAATTTCGAAACACTTGGATACCAAATATAAACTTAAACATCTTCGAAATTATTAATCCTACATCATTAAACAAAAAATATAATTAATTCCCAGTTTGTACTTTCTGTAATTGGTCTTTAACATTTTTTCGACAAAGTAATACTTTTCGAGATACTTGACGAAAGCCGTTTGGAAATACCTTTTTCTTAAGCTAAAATCGCAATTTTGAAATCGTTATAACTTAAAAACTATCAATTTATTTGAAAAATTGCATAGAACCTTTTCTTATTAAAATTTGATTCTATTTCAGCTACAAGTGCCACCCCCTGAGAGGTAGCGGCATCCACCCCCTATAAATTAGCAAGCCCCCGCACAATATAGAAACTTTTCTGTGAAGTATTTACTATTATACTGCCAAAAATGAACGAAATCCGTTCAATATGACATTATTCCGAAGTTAAACCTTCTAGTTACTGTACTATTTGTATGTACTTGCTTTTCGTCTCACTGACATCGGCAAGATCTTTTATTGTTTTCTCCAGAATAGAAATTTCTTCGTCGTCATTTAAATAGCTTTCATCATCTGATTGGCAGCAAATAATTTTATTGTCCCTCAAATGTTTAATTTTGTTTTTATATTTTGCTAAACAACACTTATAGATAACACTAAAACATTTCACACAGACATAGTGAACATAAGGTCTATTTTTGCAATATTTATAACTATTTAGCACAGAGCTCTGAGAGCTGATGTTTCCACTACAAGACATTTCTGACAATGTAAGAGTTGGGGACACCCAAACATCTGGTATTTATTATCCACCGACTGTATGAAGAAAACTCTGCTTCGGTGAAAGTAGACAACATTAACTCCAATAAATGATGAATGATGCTTTCGAAATGTAGGTCTGGAGACGCACAGTGGGGCAAATAGCTCATTTTTTGGACAAGCGATAATTCCCAAGCCTGGAATTAATGAAATTTAAAAAATTTTTTAACTCTTCGTTATAAAATTGCCTTTAATTCTATCGAGCCCGAATTTTGAAATTTCAAAATTAAAGGACTTAAATTTTGAAAGTAAATTAAAATTTTATCAAAAGATTGTTTAAAGTTATAAAAAAATGTTACTTGGGGGTTTTTTTGGTTTCTAATCTCATTTCTGATCCCCGAATTTTGCGATTCAAAAAATCAAGATAGCGGATCCAACATGGCGGCCATAATATTTTTTTAAATGAAATGTACATGCACAAACTGTTAAAAATTGTTACTTAGGACTTTTAAGAGTTTCTGATCGAGAATCTGAAATCTAAATTACGTAATATCGTAATCCAAAATGGCGAATCCAATATGTAAATGCGCAAATTGTTAAAAATTGTTACTCGGGGGTTTTAGAGATTGCTGATCATGAATCTGAAGTCCAAATTACGTAATATCGAAATCCAAGATGTCGGATCCAATATGGCCGCCATAATATTTTTTAAAATGAGATGTACATGCGCAAATTGATAAAAATTGTTACTTAGAGTTTTTAAGGGTTTCTGACCATGAATATGAAGTCTAAATTATGTAATATCGTAATCCAATATGGCGGCCACAATATATTTTTAAATGAAATGTACATACGCAAATTATTTAAAATTGTTATTTAGGAGTTTTAGGGTCTGCTGAACATGAATCTGAAGTCTAAATTACGTAATATCGAAATTCAAGATGGTCGATCCAATATGGTGTCCGTAAGTTAAAATAGAATGATAAATCAAGAAAGAAATTGCTAAAATTTGTTACTCAGGGGCTTAATTCGCTAATCTTGTTTCGGATATTTTAGTTTCGTCACTTTGGAAACCATAATATCGGATTCAATATAGCTGTTATAAATTTTTAAAAAAATAAGACGTACATGCAAAAATCATTAAAAATTAGTTCCTAGAGGTTTCTGATTCCGCAGTTAAAATTTCGTAATTTTGAATTGCATTTCCAGTATGTGCTAAAATTAAATAATTAATATTTCCTCTTTTCTTATGAGATATTTAAATCTGGATATGCACTAAAAATATATCACACTGCTCACTTTTGTAAAGTTACTCTCAGTGTAACTTCAAAACGAAAAACAAATTTTAACAGTTTCCTTCTTTATTTGTTATTCTTTTTTAACTTACGGACACCATATTGGATCCGCCATCTTGGATTTCGATATTACGTAATTTGGACTTCAGATTCATGATCAGCAATCTCTAAAACCCCCAAGTAACAATTTTTAACAATTTGCACATTTACTTGTCAATTAAAAAAATATTATGGCCGCCATATTGGATTCGCCATTTTGGATTACGATATTGCGTAATTTAGATTTCAGATTCTCGATCAGAAACTCTTAAAAGTAATAAGTAACAATTTTTAACAGTTTGTGCATGTACATTTCATTTAAAAAAATATTATGGCCGCCATATTGGATCCGCTATCTTGGTTTTTTGAATCGTAAAATTCGGGGATCAGAAATGAGATTAGAAACCAAAAAAACCCCCCAAGTAACAATTTTTTATAATTTTAAACAATTTTTTGATAAAATTTTAATTCACTTTCACAATTTAAGTCCTTTAATTTTGAAATTTCAAAATTCGGGCTCGATAGAATTAAAGGCAATTTTATTACGAAGAGTTTAGAAAAAAAAAATTTTAAATTTCATTAATTCTAGGCTTGGGAATTATCGCTTGTCCAAAAAATGAGCTATTTGCCCCACTGTGAGACGTTTGTCATGAATTCCCTGGACAACCCATCGCATCGCACTAATACCTCGATTTTCCAAAAAATACATCCCTAAAACCGACTTTTCAGCTTCGTAAACGTTGAGCTAATGTCACCAAAAAGCTGACGGGAAAGAGCTTTAATAAAACTGTGCGCCTAACAGATAACTGCGACAGAAGGCGTGATGCCGCCAGACATGCTATACAGCAAGCGAAGGCCAGCTAGAATAGTTTTCATAAATCACAGAATATCTGATAAGATGTTGTGAATAAGAATAAGAAGAAGAATCGTTAATTGAATATATTGTTTGAAAAATTATTCTTGAATATTTGATTCCACATTGCTTTAAAAGTTTTATGTAAGAAACCACGCCATATATTTTTTTATACGTCCATTAAAGTTAGGCAACTTTATGTTTTGGAAAAGGAAATCTAATGATAAATTTAGTGGTAAACGTTGTTGAGCATGCTTGCCAAGCATAAAAAATGCTTATATAGGTTGTTTATAAAGACAGTTTGCCAGATCCGACAAAACTTTTAGGCTCTAAGTAAAGTACGTAATATATCAACGAAATGTATCCTGCTAGACCTAAAAAAGTACTGATGCGAAATAAGGTGCTCGTTAGATTGTATTAAAGTTTTCAAAATTATGATGAGAAATAATAAGAAAAAGAAAATTAACAAGAAAACACTGAACGTGAACGTTTCCTTCTTATACAGTTTTTAAAATTACCTCAAAGGTTAACATACCCAGTTTCATATAAATTAAATTGAAATTGGGTCTATATATTTTTTAATATACAAGGTTCTTAAATCAAAAGTCCCGAGTCCATTATCTGCAGTAATAATAATGAAGATGGATTATGATTGGTAGCAAAAAAGGCTTTCAGAAGTTTTCTTCTTAGAGCAGAGAGATCAAACTGCGATATTAAATTATTTTACGATGCATGGAGCATAAAAACATGATTCATGTAGGCCCCGGATACCAGGTAATTACCTCAGGGACGGTCTTCACATGCAGATAAATACAATGTCTTGAATCAAGAATCATATAAGCAAACAAATAAATAATTTAATATAAAATGAATATAATTGTGGCGAGAGATATTCTGGAGGGCCAGCGGGGTAACGCGAGTCGTTGAAAAGCCTGCCGACAAAGCAGCCAAAGCCGATAAAAGCGACCGACAAGTGCTACTGCTACTCCCCTCACTGCTTCATTTTATTATATGTATTTCCTCAACTATACTTTGGGTAAGAAATAGAAAGTTTGTAGTTCAAATAAATTACTTGTAGATTGTTGCATTGCATTCACAAAGTTCCGCAGTCTCAGTTGCAGCTTCACAGTATTTGCATTTACATCTTCTGTCATGCCCATATGCATAAATTAAAACGCGAAATCAAGCAATTTATTACATTTGTCCCGTTTCCCTCCATATTGGAGCCACCTTTTCAATTTTTTAATTTTGACTTCATATTCGTAATTAGCGACCTCAAAAACTTATAAGCATAAATTAAAATGCGAAATCAAGCAATTTTTTTGAAGCCGCCATTTTGAATTTTTTTATTTTGACTTCAGATTTATAATCAGTGACCCCAAAAACATAAATATACTGCATTTCAAAAATTAATAATCAATACTTTTCCATGTATTAATTTTTTTGATTTGGAGGTGGAAAACCACCCTAAATCAGAGCAAGCAAGAAAAAGCGCCGGGATCATATAGAAACTGAAGATGATACCTTTTACTACAAGAATCACCCATAAAAAAAATATCATTCAATATGACGTTATTCCAAAGTTTTGCATATTTTTTACCTCTAGGTACTGTACAATAAAAGAAATCTAAAACTTTAAAAGTCACTAAAATTATTTATTTGATCTAAATCGAAAATTGAAACGATATCGATACTGTGCTAATTAAACAATATATCACCAGAAATTTTGTTTTCCGCGTTTCATTTGCCTATAAATTTATCATGTGCTTAGAAATAATGATTAGCCTATTTAAGAACACTAGATACTCTGTGTATACTAACAATGCATGTCAAATGTTTAATCGAGGAATAATTTTACAAGAGTTCACAAACACGCTACCGAAACTTTACCGGAAAATTACGTTAATTTC
Organism: Rutpela maculata; assembly: GCA_936432065.2. Taxonomy (NCBI): domain Eukaryota; kingdom Metazoa; phylum Arthropoda; class Insecta; order Coleoptera; family Cerambycidae; genus Rutpela; species Rutpela maculata. Next base: position 103,106,707 of record OW386291.2, read on the forward strand.
GTATATTTTATATGCCACTAACATTTATATAAAGCTATAATACCACATAATTTTCTACTGTTTATTAAATTTTAAGAACGTACATGAAAATGTTTTATGATTAAAGAAGTGTAGCTTACTTTAAGGTATTATTCTAAAAATTAATATTTTATTTATATATAGCTTATTTTGAATAAAAAAAAAACAACTTTCTTAGAAAAATAAACAGAAGTGTTTATACATCCGAACCCTTAAAATGTCGACCACTGTCACCAGAAATTTATGACAGGGCAATACGTTATTAAAGTATGGCCATGATATTCCTATGTAAATTTGGAAATAAATTATTTTTTATATTTTTTTAAAGTAATGAAAAGAAATTAATTTGAATTAAATCCGAAATAATCAACAATGCATTATTCTTAAAATACGGCCATAATATAATTTCTTATGTACATCTTCAAGTAAATTCTTTTTTTCATAATTATTACAAATATTTTATTTATTTATTTATTTATTTATTTATTTATTTATTACTGCAACAAAATTAATAAAACAAAGTGTTTTAATCTAGTTTAGAATGAAAAAAAAATGACACCCGAGGAGACCTCGTATTGTGTCGAGCAGTATATACATTATCTTAATTCTATATCTATGTTGCATCATTTATATAACAATACTAACAAAAAGAATGGCTGTAGTAAGTTTGTCATGATTATCTCATTTGTAATATACTAAGAAACTATACCTAATACCTATGTAATTTCTGATATAATAAATCTATGGATATAAAAATGCGAGTGAACATGTTGAGAAAAACAATTTGATTTATATATCGAGGTGAAAATCATGAAGATACCATATTTAAGAAAAAAAAAGAAATGTGTCGGAGGGCGGTAAAATAATATGATACATTATTAATACGGTATATTGTTACCTGTACAAATATGAATTTCTAAACTATAGTAAGAGAATATGTGGTGCTTTTGTGTCATATTGAAACGAATTTAATTTAAATTAAACCCGGACTAAGCAATAACGCATTCTTTTATTAGTATAGCGCGTCAATACTGAATCCTTAGAGCACCTCAGTGGAAATACGCATGATACAAGTTTCTTTCGGAAAAATAATATCTGAGAACATGTGGAGCAAAAGTCAAACACGGCTCCCAGAGTCACAAGGGCAATTGTACCGTTCATCGAGAAAAACAAACCATCATGGGGCTGTCCAAGTAGCTGTACAATGTACATAGCTATACTGCCAACGATGACGTGGAGTTAAAATCAAGGCAACGACAAAAGCCATCAGGAAAAGTTTTTGAAAAGAGCTGAAATATGACATCATGCAACTATTCGCAAAAACAAGACGAAAACAGCGGCATAACACATTAACACTACTAGGAGGGAAGAGAACTACTCAAAGGATAGAAATGTACGCATTGAAGTACTGGGGACATGTCCAAAGAAAAGGGACCCAACCAGTGGCGGTTCGTAGAATTCTGAAATGAGGAGGCAACTGTTCTAAGTAAGCAGCAAAGGCTGCTTCGTCCCCCCCAATGATGTGGGGCCCCTGCTGCAGATGGAAATCAGTATTTTATTTTTATTTGGAACTATTTTATACCGGAATGGATGAAACTTTACAATGCTCCAGAAGATCTGAAAAGTTTTGGTTGAGATCGGATTACGTTTAGTGCTGTTTTGGCACAACAAGTTGTAAATTTTATGATTACTTACAATTTATAATAGAACCATTGAAAAGCAGTAAAAATTCCAACTATATATCACACTTGCACTCTTTCGATTTAGTTTAGGTGAAAAAAATTAAAAAACAAAATAACAATCATAGAGTCGCGCTTCTTGTGTAAGATATATTTTATAGTCTGACCTAACGTTCGGTAAATTAGTGTGTTAATGCGTGCAGACTATAAATTTGTAGTTGCCTTCAGGTCTACTAAGCACTCAAAAAATTTTAGCGCTTTTGACCGTCAAACACGCCACACCGCACCGTCAAAGACGCCGACATTTATTACACGCTTAACAAGTGTGTAGTAAACTTTAACACTCGAGTTCGTAGGTTCAAATCCCACCGATCACAAGACTTTTTTTTTTCTATTTTAATATGAAAAAAATATTTCAACTTAATAAATATAATTAAATGAGACAGTTCATATTTTTTATTGCTCTCTTCGGCTTCAAAGATCCACCGGGTGGGGAGGTTCCAGCCGCTTTCAGTGGCCGCCGATTTTTTATATTTATTTTATTATTATTATACTCTTCGCAAAAACGAAGAGTATATTGTATTTGATCGGCACATTTCTAAAATCGTAAATATTGCTCGTAGAGAAAAAATTTTCATATCATTGTGTTAGTGAACGAATTCTGAACAACATTCAAAATGTCCGTCTGTCCGTCCGTCCGTCTGTCCGTCCGTCTGTCCGTCCGTCTGTCCGTCCGTCTGTCCGTCCGTCTGTCCGTCCGTCTGTCCGTCCGTCTGTCCGTCCGTCCGTCACGTTTCTTGTAAGCACGATAACTTAAGAAAGAAAAGTCCGATTGTGTTGAAATTTGGAAAGTAAGTTAGTGTTAGCTAGAGGAAGAATCCTATGGTTTTTGGAGAAAATCTATCAGTAAATAAAAAAGTTATTAATCATTTAATTTTAAAAAATATATTCTCTTAAATATTGTCGCTTGTACTTAAATAGAAAGCTTGCGAAATGTTATCCCCATAAACTTTTGCCTTGCAATCCAAAGATCGTGTGTTCGAATCCCACACAAGTTGGATATTTTTTTTTCATTTTTTTTTCATATAATTTTTTTTACAACAAAGATGGTATCACAAAATTTAGGATGTCCAGAAACTAACATTATTTACAAGAAAACTGCGAAGAGTATCCTATAGAATGTGTAACAATTATATGAAAAGCTCAGTAAATTGGCGAAGAGTACGTTTTTAGCTTGTTTAAATATCCACCTTTCATGTGAAGAATACTTAATCTAGTTTATTCAATGAGATATACCCTCCGAATTTCCTACTTCTGATTTTTGATGAGAGTGGAGCTTCAGAAAAGGAATAGACTTGGAGAGCAAATCGCAAAACCTTAGACATGAAGTGTCACTATTTTTTTATTTAAAAGTTTCAATGAGCGCGTCACAATGTCAGATTCAATGAGGTTATTTCCAAATCTCTTCTTGCCCTTGTATCTTTTGTTCCCAATTATATTTTAGTTCAGTGATTTATACATATAAGGATTGTAAGATCAAGTATCCCACCCTCTACTCGTAACTAGCCCCTCTTCTCTTCCCTTCCCATCTGCATGATTTTTTACTATTTACAGGATAGATTGTGTTCCTAAAAACCCTTTGAACAATTTTCCGTAGTGATATCAAATCATCTTCTAATTACCCACAAGAGGAGAAAATTTTACACACACTCATTCGCTGTTATTAGATACTTGTTACAATTTAATTTTATAACTTTTATTGAAAAAAATATAATTGTTGCAAAAAAACAAATTTTACAAATAATAGTTTTGATTATCAGTAATTCAGAGTTGAAGTTATCTTCGTTGACAAGCAGATTATTTTGCTAGGAATAACTTTTCTTTTCACTTTTCACTATATTTTGTATCTTGGATAAATTAAATGACTCCTCAAGGGTATAATCGCCAAGCATTTCACTTAATGCCTCTTCTTAGAATCGAAATATAGTATATTTTTCTGACCACTCGGTATATTAAGTACCGATTTAGAAGACAAATTTGAATAAAACATACGTTATCTAGCAACTTTGCCAATAAAACTGATAATAAACAAGATTTACACATTTTTATTTTTCCAAATAATTTGAGCTGGTGGCTGAATGTAAAGTCAACAAGTCTGTAACGTAAATAGGTTATCGTGAATCATCGGATCGTTCCTGGAGAATTTTACGCTTTATCGCCCTGATCTAAGATAGAGCACTCGCCGGCATTAATGATAACATTCTTGGCACAACATTTTCTTATTGTTGAATTGGAGCAATCAGTGTGCACAGAAGACATCGCCCTGCACCAGTTGGTGTATGAGTCATGGAGACGCCGTTTGGAACAGACGTGATGCGCCTAACAACAGCAGGACGGCTCTCAACGCCTACTCCGACTGCCTCCTCAAAGGGACAATATACGATCTCGTGGGAACGAGACTGAAAATAGAAACCGTCATCTTTGTTTATGTGTACAATATGTGTTTAAGGGATAAATGGTCGAAATTTACGGCAAATGCCTCCGGAATTTCTGCTTGCTTTTATCTAGCAGCTATATATTTTGTAAAAACTGTCAATGCGTTTAAATTTCACAACAGTTTCTAAAATCCGCAAACTGGACGAATTGAGAAATGTGCGTTGGTTCTTTAAATGAAGCTTAATATTATTTAAAGTGAATAGAATTGGCTCTACACTACAACATTAAAATATATTGGGTAGTTCTAACATTTTTACTTCTTTATCGTACATTGAGCCGCTCTATTAGAGAATATTGGACAAAATTATTAACTTTTAAGCCAACAAATAATGACATACATATAAGTCATTATCTGAAATTCTAACATAGATTTACAATATCTTAATTTAATTAAATAGTATTTTCTCAATAATGTTTAGATGTATGATAGTTTCACAAAAAAAAAATAAATAAATAAAGAAAATTTTAATATAGAAGATCAGCAAGGAGGGGTATTAGAAAGTGACATAAGTAAGGCAAATTATTTTAATAATTTTTTCATCAATATTGGAGAGAAAATGGCTAGCAAAATAGACAAGAATGTTCAATTACCTACTACAGTGAATATAAATAAAATCGCTACATCTTTGTTTCTGCATCCGGTAACTGAAAACGAATTAATTATACATATTAATAATTTAAAGAACTACTCCTCCCCGGGGCCGGATGGAATATCGGCAAAATTAATTAAAACGTGTCACAAACATTTGTTAAAACCTTTAGTGCATATTTTTAACATTGCAGTTTCTACTAGTTATGTCCCAAATGAGTTTAAGGAGTCAGTAACAATTCCAATATATAAATCAGGTAACAAAAAAGATGCAACAAATTATAGACCTATAACAATTATTAATAACTTCGCCAAATTATTTGAACAGTGCATCAAAACACAACTGATGAATTATCTAAATAAAAACGATATTCTAAGCAAAAATCAATTTGGTTTTCAGAAAAATATTGGTACGGAGACTGCAATTCATGAGCTGATTACTAATATTGTAAAAAATAATAATGAAAATAAAAAATGTCTTTCTGTATTTCTTGACTTGGCCAAGGCGTTTGACACCGTCAATCACAATATACTCTTAAAACGCCTAGAGGATAGTGGTGTACGAGGTTCTGCTTTGCAGATTTTCAAGAATTACTTAACTAATAGGCTACAAGTAGTAAAAATTAATAACTGCTTAAGTGACCCATTAAAAATATCTATGGGCGTTCCTCAGGGGACAGTGTTAGGTCCCATTTTGTTTTTAATATATATTAATCTACTGGGTAAGTTAAATATTAAAGGTAAGATTATATGTTATGCAGATGATACCGTAATAAATTTCGTCGGGGACTCTTGGAATGAAGTATACAGAGTTTGGAATGCAGAGTTTGGAATGCAAAAAATTCAAAACTGGTTGAATCTTAGTCTCCTAAGCTTAAACCTATTAAAAACCAAATTTATAACCTTCTCCACTACATCCGCAGATCAACCACAAAATGATAATCTCAAAATACACAATTTTAACTGTGATAATATCCAAAATTGTAACTGTGCACGTATCGACAGAGTTGATTCGTTAAAATATCTAGGGATTGTGGTTGATCGGCATTTAAAATGGAATGAACATATAGATTTTATAACAAAGAAGCTTAAAAGATTAATACACAAATTTTATCAGCTGAGAGATATTTTAAATAAAAAAAATGTGATTACGGTGTACGATTCCTTGGTTGAGTCCATTTTAAGATATTGTATAATTGCATGGGGTGGATTGTATAAACATTCATCAAATAATCTAGAAGTCACACAAAATACAATATTAAAAATTATTTTTAAAAAACACCAACGACATTCCACAAATCAGTTATACCAGGAAACGGGCTTATTTAACATCAGACAGATTTATACTTTCCAATGTATACTATGGATGAGAAGAATTAATAATAATAATAATAATAATAATAATAATAATAATAATAATAATAATAATAATAAAAAGCAGGAGGGGCTGACTTTCATCAATCAAGCCTTTGGTGAGTAGCGCCACCACTTACTCCAGCTGGGGGTGTAAAATCGAACCGGCAGCCCTAGTGCACCCGGGAGGGGAAAGCTCCTTCCCCTCTGGTGTCGGTCGTGGGCTTGCTGGGCTAACCACCCACAAGCCCTAACTTCTGGTTCCCGCAGGCAGAAGACAGGGCCCCCACAATCGACCCCATCCGGATAGGGGTCAAGGGCAAGGTGGTGGGGCCCAACCGGATCGGGCGCCCGTTGACGACGAACGCCATGAACTAGGACGCTTTGAGTGGACAGATGAGCTAAGGGACGACCTCCTGCATTGCTACGAAAGCAGTGAGCCCGCACGAAGGGGATACATGGGGCGAATGCATGTTCTGTGGTGTGCAAGGCACCCAGAGCACAACGCCTTCACGCCACAAAACCTGCGTGATTATGTATCCCACCTTCGTCGCAGGGGCTACGTGAGAGCTGCTCCTCAGCCGGTGAATGAGGTGGTCGAAGGTCCACCGAATGAACCGGTTGAGGATGTAGTCCCTGACGTTCCACCAATACCAGAGGGCCTCAGTACCAGACGGGGGTTACACTACATAAAAGCCCCCGGGCCACAAGACCTGGCCAGAGTGGATGAAGAACTTCGTGAAGCGCTTCCAGAACGGGCTGACATCTGGCACATAAACTGTGCCGTGTATGCTGCTGCTCAACGCTTTTCTCAGGTGGAGAGGCGTAATACTGCCTCCCCACAGGAGAGAGCGAGGCGGCGCATACAAAAGATGGAAGCCAAGATCCGGTCGGCGAGGCAACACGCATCCCGTATCCAATGTGTGATGGACTATATGGCGGCCAATAGACCGTTCACGCCTAAAGTGCGTCGAATAGCCGCCAACTTAAGACGCGTCCATCACACACTCAATGAGGCAGTGCTGCGAACCACCAAACAGCACTGTCTCGACAGGATACGGATGCTAGTGGTTTGTAAAAAATCACTAGTGAGGCGGGCGAGGGGGCTGGCGGAAAATAAACTCTTCCGCCAAAAGCCCTCGCGCCTATTCGAACCGCCTCCGCGTGTTGCAGAGAATCCGCCGACTGTAGATCAGGTGGAAAATTTCTGGAAAACGCTATACGAGGAGAAGCTTCCACTCAACCGAGACTCCCCGGCCCTTGCACACTTTGAAACCTTTTGTCAAAGGTTTCAACAACCACAGGAAGTGTGCCAACCAATAACCCCAGAAGAGGTTCGAAGAGCTCTCGAGGGCTCTAAGAACTTTGCTGCTCCAGGTCCCGATGGGATAAATAACTTTTGGTGGAAAAAGTTACCGAGCACCCACCACCATTTGGCCAGAATTTTTAATGCCTGGCTAAATGGGGAGCAGCAAATTCCTTCTTGGGTGGTTGAAGGGCGGACAGTGCTGATCCCTAAGAACGGAGATTTGTCCAACCCAAGGAACTACCGACCGATAACCTGTTTAAACGCATGTTACAAGGTGTTTACGCGCATCTTGTACATGCGAGTGCTCCACGCAGTTGAACCGGTTTACGAACGGATATATGAGCAACGAGGGTCGAAGAGAGGTGTCGCTGGCTGCAAGGAGAACCTGTTGATTGACAGATGTGTCACGCAGGACTCCGTGCAGTATAAGCGGAACCTCTCCATGGCCTGGATCGACTACCGCAAGGCATTTGATATGACATCACATGAGCTTATTGTTCACTTGCTCCGATGTCTTGCGGTACCCGGTCCCGTAGTGAGATGCATCGAAGAACTGATGCCGCTCTGGAGGACTCGCTTTACCATTACATCGGGTAACGATAGAGTCCAGACGGAGTCGGTAACATTCAGAAGGGGAGTATTTCAGGGAGACTCCCTCAGCCCCCTTCTGTTTTGCATCTCACTACTGCCATTATCCGTTTCGCTCCGGAAAACCCGTGGATACAACTGCGGTACCCCCGGCGATAGGAGGCATAAGGTCACCCATCTGTTTTACATGGATGACCTTAAACTTTATGCCTCCGGAGAGAGGGACCTACACCAGTCCCTCAGGGTGGTACAGGAGTACACGCAGGCTGTCGGTATGGAGTTCGGGTTGGACAAATGTGCACTGGTCCATCTCAAGAGAGGACGATGCGGGAACTACGGAGAGGACGCGCAACTCGTTGACGGAAGCATCTTACATCATCTAGATGCCGGAGAGTCGTACACTTACTTGGGTGTCGAGCAACGCTCCACCCAAGAAGTGGGTGTAGTGAAAAACGCTCTCCGCGGCAAGTATCAGCACCGACTCCGACAGATCTGGTCCTCAGAACTGTCGGGGAAGAACAAGGTGTCTGCTACCAACATGCTTGCCGTTCCGATCCTACTCTACTCCTTTGGAGTAGTGAAATGGACTCGAGAGGAGTTGCGTCAACTCGACGTAGGAACCCGCAAGAAGATGCATCTCAATAGAAGTTTGCATCCTAAATCGTCCGTTCCACGGCTATACCTCCCACGACATCGGGGAGGCCGTGGACTCTTGAGTTTGGAGAGTCTCCATAATAGGATGGTTCTGGATGGAGCCTGTAAGGTCATCAGGAGTTCGGATCCCCTCCTCTGCATGGTCCGAGACCATGAAAGTGCAGGAATAGGAGCCTTTTTGTTTAAGGCAGCACAAAGAGCAGCCGATGAACTTGGTCTCCTCTTCGACGTCGAGCGGGTAAATCCCGACTCTGTCACCGAGTTGGAACCTGCTCGACGAAAAGCCCAAATTAAAGCTGCAGAACACAACATCTTTCTGCAGCTTCACACGGATAAGCCAATGCATGGAGTTTTCTATAAAAATATAGAGAACCTTGGCTTATCCGAAAGGCTGACCTTTGCCTTCTTAAGGTCAGCCGGGCTGAAGTCTGAGACCGAGGGATTCATAATGGCTTGCCAGGATGGTGTATTTAATACCCTCGTCTATCGTAGTCGTGTCATGGGTATAGAGGTCCCTGATGTCAGCTGCAGGGCCTGCCGCAGGGCGCCAGAGACTTTAATGCACCTGTTGTCGGCTTGTCCGACATATGCAGTCTCGGCCTATATCCAGAGGCACGACGGAGCATTACGAGTGCTTTATTATCACCTAAGGCACTCGTATGGGATAGACGAGACACCAGTGCTGCCTTACGCTCCGGGGGATATTGAGTCCGTTGTGGGAAATGAGAAGTGTCTAATTTATTGGAACTACTCTTTTCCCACCGTCAGGCAAATACAAGCCAACAAGCCTGACGTAGTACTCCTCGACCATCAACTCAAGACAATGTTTGTCGTGGAGTTCTCGGCTCCCGCGGAGAACAACATTGTCTTGAAGGAGGAGGAAAAACGGACAAAATATCGAGATCTGCTCTTCGAACTCCGCAGACTGTATCCAGACCATACTGTTAAGATAGTGGTACTGATTATAGGAGCCCTCGGTGGAACGAGACACACACTGCTTTCAGAACTTAAGATCATACCGGCATGCCGAAATTCGGCGGAGGTCTTAGCCGGCAGAATGCAGAAGGCCGTCATCCTCGGTTCATTACGTCTGCTCAGGGCACACGATTCCCGGACCCAGTAGTCACTTACCCCACGGGTGTGGGGAGTGGCTGCCGGTACTACCAGCTCCCCTCTGTGAGGGTCGGAGCCACAGAGAAGGGTGACTGGGTTTTAACAAAAAAAAAAAAAAAAAAAAAAAAAAAAAAAAAATAATAATAATACCCACCACCATTTGGCCAGAATTTTCAATTCATGGCTAAATGGGGAGCAGCAAATTCCTTCTTGGGTTGTCGAGGGGCGGACAGTGCTGATCCCGAAGAACGGAGATTTGTCTGACCCAAAGAACTACCGGCCGATAACCTGTTTAAACGCATGCTACAAGGTGTTTACACGCATTTTGTACATGCGGGTGCTCCATGCAGTTGAACCGGTTTACGAGCGGATATATGAGCAACGAGGGTCAAAGAGATGTGTCGCTGGCTGCAAGGAGAACCTGCTGATTGACAGGTGTGTCACGCAGGACTCCGTGCAGTATAAGCGTAACCTCTCCATGGCCTGGATCGATTACCGCAAGGCATTTGACATGACATCACACGAGCTCATTGTACACTTGCTCCAATGTCTTGCGGTGCCCGGTCCCGTAGTGAGATGTATCGAAGAACTGATGCCGCTCTGGAGGACTCGCTTTACCATAACATCGGGTAACGATAGAGTCCAGACGGAGCCGGTATATTTCAGAAGGGGAGTATTTCAGGGAGACTCCCTCAGCCCCCTTCTGTTTTGCATCTCACTACTGCCATTATCCGTTTCGCTCCGGAAAACCCGTGGCTACAACTGCGGTACCCCCGGCGACAGGAGGCATAAGGTCACCCATCTGTTTTATATGGATGACCTTAAACTTTATGCCTCCGGAGAGAGGGACCTACACCAGTCCCTCAGGGTGGTACAGGAGTACACGCAGGCTGTCGGTATGGAGTTCGGGTTAGACAAATGTGCACTGGTCCATCTCAAGAGAGGACGATGCGGGGACTACGGAGAGGACGCGCAGCTCGTGGACGGAAGCATCTTACATCATCTAGATGCCGGAGAGTCGTACACTTACTTGGGTGTCGAGCAACGCTCCACCCAAGAAGTGAGTGTAGTGAAAAACGCTCTCCGCGGCAAGTATCAGCACCGACTCCGACAGATCTGGTCTTCAGAACTGTCGGGGAAGAACAAGGTGTCTGCTACCAATATGCTTGCCGTTCCGATCCTTCTCTACTCCTTTGGGGTAGTGAAGTGGAGTCGAGAAGAGTTGCGTCAACTCGACGTAGGAACCCGCAAGAAGATGCATCTCAATAGGAGTTTGCATCCTAAATCGTCCGTTCCACGGTTATACCTCCCACGACATCGGGGAGGCCGTGGACTCTTGAGTTTGGAGAGTCTCCATAATAGGATGGTTCTGGATGGAGCCTGTAAGGTTATCAGGAGTTCGGATCCCCTCCTCTGCATGGTCCGGGACCATGAAAGTGCAGGAATAGGAGCATTTTTGTTTAAGGCAGCACAGAGAGCAGCCGATGAACTTGGTCTCTCCTTCGACGTCGAGCGGGTAAATCCCGACTCTGTCACCGAGTTGGAACCTGCTCGGCGAAAAGCCCAAATTAAAGCTGCGGAACACAACATCTTTCTGCAGCTTCACACGGATAAGCCAATGCACGGAGTTTTCTATAAAAATATAGAGAACCTTGGCTTATCCGAAAGGCTGACCTTTGCCTTCTTAAGGTCAGCCGGGCTGAAGTCTGAGACCGAGGGATTCATAATGGCTTGCCAGGATGGTGTATTTAACACCCTCGTCTATCGTAGTCGTGTCATGGGTATAGAGGTCCCTGATGTCAGCTGCAGGGCCTGCCGCAGGGCGCCAGAGACTCTTATGCACTTGCTGTCGGCTTGCCCGACATATGCAGTCTCGGCCTATATCCAAAGGCACGACGGAGCATTACGAGTGCTTTATTACCATTTAAGGCACTCGTATGGGATAGACGAAACACCAGTGCTGCCTTACGCTCCGGGGGATATTGAGTCCGTTGTGGGAAATGAGAAGTGTCTAATTTATTGGAACTACTCTTTTCCCACCGTCAGGCAAATACAAGCCAACAAGCCTGACGTAGTACTCCTCGACCATCAACTCAAGACAATGTTTGTCGTGGAGTTCTCGGCTCCCGCGGAGAACAACATTGTCTTGAAGGAGGAGGAAAAACGGACAAAATATCGAGATCTGCTCTTCGAACTCCGCAGACTGTATCCAGACCATACTGTTAAGATAGTGGTACTGATTATAGGAGCCCTCGGTGGAACGAGACACACACTGCTTTCGGAACTCAAGATCATACCGGCATGCCGAAACTCGGCAGAGATCTTAGCCGGCAGAATGCAGAAGGCCGTCATTCTTGGTTCATTACGTCTGCTCAGGGCACACGATTCCCGGACCCAGTAGTCACTTACCCCACGGGCGTGGGGAGTGGCTACCGGTACTACCAGCTCCCCTCTGTGAGGGTCGGAGCCACAGAGAAGGGTGACTGGTTTTTAGCTAGCTAAAAAAAAAAAAAAAAAATAATAATAATAATAATAATAATAATAATAATAATAATAATAATAATAATAATAATAATAATACTGTGCTCATCCCTAAAAAGGGTGATCTGTCTGACCCAAGGAATTATAGACCAATCACCTGTCTGAACTCCTGCTACAAGCTATTTACTCGTATCTTGTATGCTCGGACACTACGGCAGGTTGATCCGGTCTTCCAGCAGATATACGAGCAGCGTGGCGGCAAGAAGGGCATGGCAGGTTGTAAGGACAGCCTGCTGGTAGACCGCTGTATTACACAGGACTCTGTGCAGTACAAGCGGAATCTATCGATGGCCTGGATTGACTATCGTAAGGCATTTGACACAACATCACATGAACTTTTGTTACATTTGCTCAAATGTCTTGCGGTAGCAGAGCCACTAGTGAGATGCATAGAACAACTGCTGCCACTCTGGAGGACCCGCTTCACCATAACATCAGGTGCACAGCGGGTTACGACAGAGCAGGTGGCATTCAGAAGAGGAGTATTCCAGGGAGATTCTCTGAGTCCCCTCCTCTTTTGCATCTCACTGCTGCCGTTATCTGTTGAACTCCGCCAAACTCGCGGGTACCACTGTGGACCACCCAGCAACCGGAGGCATAAAGTCACCCATTTATTCTATATGGATGACCTGAAACTGTATGCCTCCGGAGAGCGTGAACTTCAAAATGCTCTAAGGGTGGTCGAGGAGTACACGCGGGCCATTGGTATGGAGTTCGGGTTGGACAAGTGCGCGGTCGTCCACCTCAAGAGAGGGCGATGCGGGGAATTTTCTGAGGACGCGCAGCTCGCAGACGGAAGCATCCTAAGACATCTGGATGCCGGAGAGACCTACACATACCTGGGTGTGCAACAACATCACATCCAGGATGTGCAACAAATCAAGGAATCTCTCCGCGGCAAGTACAGACGCCTACTCCGAAAGATTTGGTCGTCCGAACTTTCGGGGAAGAATAAGGCGTCTGCTACTAACATGCTTGCCGTTCCTGTTCTGCTCTACTCCTTTGGAGTAGTAAAATGGACGGTAGATGAGCTGCGCCAACTAGACAGAGACACCCGCAAGATGATGAACATCCATAGGAGTATTCATCCTAGATCGTCCGTTCCTCGTGTTTACCTCCCACGTCATCGGGGGGGGCGAGGACTCTTGGGTCTGGAGTGTATGCATGGCAGAGTAGTACTGAGTATGGCATGTAACATCCTCAGGAGCTCGGATCCGCTCCTGCTATTAGTGAGAGATCACGAAATCGCAGGGGTGGGCGCAGGATTGTTTAAGGCAGCAAAAAGAGCCGCAGATGAACTCGGTCTCGTATTCGACGCCAGACGAGGCGGCCGGCGCGGTGCTGACCCAGAGTCAGTCACTGAGCTTCAGCCGACTCGTCTGAAAGCCCAAATAAAAGCTGCCGAACAGGAGAGCCTGTTTAGGCAGCATGTCGATAAACCCATGCACGGTGTATACTACAAAAACATGGAAACACTGGGTTTATCGACTAGGCTGACATTCGCCTTTTTAAGGTCAGCTGGGCTTAAGTCGGAGACCGAGGGATTCATTGTGGCCTGTCAGGATGGTGTAATAAACACCTTGGTCTACCGGAGCCGCGTAATGGGTGTAGAGGTCCCTGATACCAACTGCAGGACCTGCCGTCAGGCGCCGGAATCGCTGATGCATTTGCTTTCAGCATGCCCGGTATACGCGATTTCGGCCTACATCCACCGCCATAACGCGGCTTTACGAGTGCTATACTACCACCTACGGCACTCGTATGGGGTAGACCAAACACCAGTGCTGCCTTACATCCCCGGAGATATTGAGTCCGTTGTCGAGAACGAGAGGTGCCGAATTTATTGGAACTACTCGTTCCCGACCGTCAGGCTAATTCAAGCCAACAAGCCTGACATAGTCCTCCTCGACCATCAGAACAAAGTGATGTTTGTCATCGAATTCTCAGCACCTGCTGAGACAAATATCGCTTTGAAGGAGGGGGAAAAACGGACCAAATATCGTGATCTCCGGTATGAGCTCCAAGTGCTGTACCCAGGCTACTCTGTCAAGATGGTCGTCCTAATAATCGGCGTACTCGGAGGGATGAAGCCTTCGCTGCTCTCAGAATTGAAGATCATACCGGCCTGTCAGAATTCGGCAGAATGGTTGGCAGGCCAGATGCAGAAGGCGGTTATCTTGGGGTCCCTTCGTCTACTTAGGGCACACGATTTAGGTATTTGCAGTCACTAACTCCACAGGTCGTGGAGAGTGGCTGCAAGGAATTCGCCGGCGCGGCTACCGTGAGGTGTCGGAGGCCACGGAAGTCCTGTCCGGCAGCGGGCAAACCGAAAAAAAAAAAAAAAAAAAAAAAAATAATAATAATAATAATAATAATAATAATAATAATAATAATAATAATAATAATAATAATAATAATAATAATAATAATAATAATAATAATAATAATAATAATAATAATAATAATAATAATAATAATAATAATAATAATAATAATAAGCAGGAGGGGCTGACTTTCATCTATCAAGCCTTTGGTGAGTAGCGCCACCACTTACTCCAGCTGGGGGTGCAAAATCGAACCGGCAGCCCTAGTGCACCCGGGAGGGGAAAGCTCATTCCCCTCTGGTGTCGGTCGTGGGCTTGCTGGGCTAACCACCCACAAGCCCAAATCTCTGGTTCCAGTTGACCAAAGGCAGGGCCCCCACGATCGACCCCGAGCGGATAGGGGTCATGGGCAAGGTGGTGGGGCCCAACAGGACGGAATGCCCGATGACAACAACCGCGACGCATATGGACGCTTTGAGTGGACGGACGAGCTGAGGGACGACCTTCTGCAGTGCTATGAAAGCAGTGAGCCTGTGCGGAGGGGATACATGGCGCGGATGCATGCTCTGTGGTGTAATATACACCCAGAGCATCGCGCTTTCACGAAACAAAATCTTCGTGACTATGTATCTCACCTCCGAAGCAGAGGCTACATCAGAACCGCTCTGAGACTTGTTGAAGAGGTAGTCGACAGACCGCCCGATCAACCGGTCGAGGAGGTGGTTTTAGATGTTCCACCCATACCAGAGGGCATCAGAACCAGAAGGGGGCTGCATCATCAAAAGCCCCCTCGGCCACAAGATCTGGTCAGAGTGGACGCAGAACTCAGTGAAGCTATTCCGGAAGAGGCTGATATCTGGCACATTAATTGTGCCGTCTACGACGCCGCGACGCGGCTCTCTCCGGTGGTGAGGCGGGATAATACTACTTCCCCTCAGGAGAGAGCTGACCGGCGTATAAGAAAGATGGAAGCCAAGATCTGGTCGGCGAGACAATATGCCTCCCGTATTCAGTGTGTGATGGATTACATGGCGGAGAACAGGCCTTTCACGTCAAAAGTGCGGCGAATCGCCGCCAACTTAAGGCGAGTCCATCACACGCTTAACGCGGCAGTGCTGCTTACCACCAAGCAACATTGTCTCGATAGAATACGGATGCTAGTGGCTTGCAAAAAGTCGCTAGCAAGGCGGGCGAGGGCAGTAGCGGAAAATAACCTTTTCCGCAAGAAGCCATCTCGCCTGTTCCAACCGCCTGAGCGTATTGTTGAGAATCCGCCGACTGTAGATCAGGTGGAAGACTTCTGGAAGACGCTTTACGAACAAAAGCGTCCACTAAACCGAGATACTCCAGCCCTGGCACACTTTGAAGCTTTTTGCCAAGGGCTCCAGCAGCCTCAAGCAGTGTGCCAACCGATAACGACGGAAGAGGTTCGAAGAGCCCTAGAAGGCTCCAAGAACTTTGCTGCTCCTGGACCCGATGGGATTAACACCTTTTGGTGGAAAAAACTTCCGAGCACCCACCGCCATTTAGCCAGAATCTTCACCTCGTGGCTAAATGGAGAGCAGCAAATCCCTTCCTGGATTATCGAGGGGCGAACCGTGCTACTCCCTAAGAACGGAGATCTGGCAGATCCAGCGAACTACAGACCGATAACCTGTTTAAACGCATGTTACAAGATATTCACACGTATCTTGTACATGCGGGTACTTCAAGCAAGCGGCCCGGTTTACGAACGGATATACGAGCAACGTGGGTCTAAGAAGGGTGTCGCTGGCTGCAAGGAGAACCTGCTTATTGACAGATGTGTCACGCAGGACTCCGTGCAGTATAAGCGGAACCTTTCTATGGCCTGGATCGATTACCGCAAGGCATTTGATATGACATCTCATGAGCTAATTGTTCACTTGCTCCAATGTCTTGCGGTGCCCGGTCCCGTAGTGAGATGCATAGAACAACTCATGCCGCTCTGGAGGACTCGCTTTACTATAACATCTGGTAATGTCAGAGTCCAAACAGAGCCGGTTATGTTTAAGAGGGGTGTGTTTCAGGGAGACTCTCTCAGCCCCCTTCTATTTTGCATCTCGCTACTGCCGTTATCCGTTGAACTTCGCAGAACCCGTGGTTACAATTGCGGTACCCCCGGAGATAGGAGGCATAAGGTCACCCATCTGTTTTACATGGATGACCTTAAACTTTATGCCTCCAGCGAGAGAGATTTACGCCAATCTCTCAGGGTGGTACATGAGTACACTCAGGCTGTCGGTATGGAGTTCGGTTTGGACAAATGTGCACTGGTTCACCTCAAGAGAGGACGATGCGGTGACTACGGAGAGGACGCGCAGCTTGTGGATGGAAGCATCTTGCACCACCTAGATGCCGGAGAGACGTATAAATACTTGGGTGTTGAGCAACGCTCCACTCAAGAAGTGTCAACAGTTAAAAACGCTCTCCGCGGCAAGTACCAGCACCTCCTCCGGCAGATTTGGTCTTCTGAACTGTCTGGGAAGAATAAGGTGTCTGCAACTAACATGCTTGCCGTTCCGATCCTTCTACACTCCTTTGGGGTAGTGAAATGGACACAAGGCGAGTTGCGCCAACTCGATGTAGGAACCCAAAAGATGATGCATCTCAACAGAAGTTTGCATCCAAAATCGTCCGTTCCGCGGTTATATCTCTCACGACAGCAGGGAGGCCGTGGACTCTTGAGTTTGGAGTATCTACATAGCAGGTCGGCTCTGGATGGAGCTTGCAAGATCATCAATAGTTCGGATCCCCTTCTCTGCATGGTTCGCGACCATGAAAACGCAGGGACGGGAGCGTTCTTATTCAAGGCAGCACAACGAGCAGCCGATGAACTTGGTCTCGACTTCGACGCTGGGCGGGTAAACCCGAGTTCTGTCACCGAGCTGGAACCCGCTCAGCTAAAAGCCCATACAAAAGCAGCAGAGCAACGTAAATTTCTGCAGCTGCATAAAGATAAGCCCTTGCATGGAGTCTTCTACAAGAACATCGAAGACAGGGGCTTATCTGAGAAGCTGACCTTTGCTTTCCTAAGGTCAGCTGGGCTGAAGTCTGAGACCGAAGGGTTCATTATGGCTTGCCAGGATGGTGTCTTTAACACACTCGTCTATCGAAGTCATGTCCTGGGTATAGAGGTCCTTGATGTAAACTGTAGGGCCTGCCGAAGGGCGCCGGAGACACTTATGCACCTGTTGTCGGCTTGTCCGACATACGCTGTCTCGGCCTATATCCACAGACATGATGGAGCATTACGTGTGCTGTACTATCATCTGCGGCATACGTATGGGATAGACGAGACACCAGTGCTGCCTTACGCTCCGGGGGATATTGAGTCCGTAGTGGGGAATGAGCGGTGCCTAATTTATTGGAACTACTCGTTTCCCACCCTCAGGCAAATACAGGCCAATAAACCTGATTTAGTCCTCCTCGACCACCAACTTAGGACAATGTTTGTCATTGAATTCTCCGCCCCAGGGGAAACAAACATTGTTCTGAAAGAGGAGGAAAAACGGACTAAATATCGAGATCTTCTCTTCGAACTCCGTAGACTCTATCCGGACCACACTGTTAAACTAGTGGTTCTTATCATAGGATGCCTAGGTGGGGTGAGGCGCACACTGCTTTCGGAATTGAAGACGATACCGGCATGCCGAAACTCGGCAGAAATCTTAGCCGGAAGAATGCAGAAGGCCGTTATCCTTGGCTCGTTACGCCTGCTCAGAGCACACGATTCGCGGACCCAGTGACCACTGACCCTACGGCGTAGGGAGTGGTCTCTGGTAGTACCAGCGTACCCTCTCTGGCATCGGAGACAGAGAGAAGGGCGACTGGCTTCACAAAAAAAAAAAAAAAAAAAAAAAAAAAAAATAATAATAATAATAATAATAATAAATAAGCAGGAGAGGCTAACCGTTATCCATCTAGCCTTTGGTGAGTAGCGCCACCACTTACTCCAGCTGGGGGTGCAAAACCGAACCGGCAGCCCTAGCGCACCCGGGAGGGGAAAGCGCTTTCCCCTCTGGTGTCGGTCGTGGGCTTGTTGGGCTAACCACCCACAAGCCCGATCCTCCGGTTCCAGTTGGCCGAAGACAGGGCCCCCACGATCGACCCCGTGCGGATAGGGGTCAAGGGCAAGGTGGTGGGGCCCAACAGGGAAGGATGCCCATTGATGACGACCGCTATAACCAAGGACGCTTTGAGTGGACAGATGAACTGAGAGACGACCTGATGCACTGTTATGAAAGCAGTGAGCCCGGCCGAAGGGGGTACATGGCGCGAATGCATGCTCTGTGGTGTGAAAACCACCCAGAGCATGACGCCTTCACACCTCAGAACCTACGTGATTATGTATCCCACCTTCGTGCTAGAGGCTATGTCAGAGCCGCTCCTCAGCCAGTGAATGAGGTGGCCGAACAGCCACCGAACGAACCGGTTGAGGAAGCGGTCCCTATCGTTCCACTAACACCAGAGGGTCTCAGTACCAGACGGGGGTTGCACAACATAAAACCCCCCGGGCCACAAGATCTGGCCAGAGTGGATGCAGAACTACGTGCAGCGCTACCAGAAGAGGCTGACATCTGGCACATAAATTGTGCCGTGTATGCTGCCGCTCAACGCTTGTCTCAGGTGGAGAGGCGAAATACTACCTCTCCACAGGAAAGAGCGGGACGGCGCATACAGAAGATGGAAGCCAAGATCCGGTCGGCGAGGCAACACGCATCCCGTATCCAATGTGTGATGGACTATATGGCAGCCAATAGGCCTTTCACGCCTAAAGTGCGGCGAGTAGCTGCCAACTTAAGACGCGTCCATCACACACTTAATGGGGCAGTGCTGCAAACCACCAAACAGCACTGCCTCGACAGGATACGGATGCTAGTGTCTTGTAAGAAGTCACTAGTGAGACGGGCGAGGGGGCTAGCGGAAAATCAACTTTTCCGCAAAAAGCCCTCGCGCCTTTTCGAACCGCCTCAGCGTGTTGCTGAAAATCCGCCGACTGCAGATCAGGTGGAAAACTTCTGGAAAACGTTGTACGAACAGAAGCTTCCACTCAACAGAGACTCTCCAGCCCTGGCACACTTTGAAACCTTTAGCCAAAGGTTTCGCCAACCACACGAGGTGTGCCAACCAATAACCCCAGAAGAGGTTCGAAGAGCCCTTGAGGGCTCTAAGAACTTTGCTGCTCCAGGTCCCGACGGGATAAATAACTTTTGGTGGAAAAAGTTATCGAGTACCCACCACCATTTGGCCAGAATTTTTAATGCCTGGCTAAATGGGGAGCAGCAAATTCCTTCTTGGGTTGTTGAGGGGCGGACAGTGCTGATCCCCAAGAACGGAGATTTGTCTAACCCAAAGAACTACCGCCCGATAACCTGTTTAAACGCATGTTACAAAGTGTTTACACGCATTTTGTACATGCGGGTGCTCCACGCAGTTGAACCGGTTTACGAACGGATACATGAGCAACGAGGGTCGAAGAGAGATGTCGCTGGCTGCAAGGAGAACCTGCTGATTGACAGATGTGTCACGCAGGACTCCGTGCAGTATAAGCGGAACCTCTCCATGGCCTGGATCGACTACCGCAAGGCATTTGACATGACATCTCATGAGCTTATTTTACACTTGCTCCAATGTCTTGCGGTACCCGGTCCCGTAGTGAGATGTATTGAAGAACTGATGCCGCTCTGGAGGACTCGCTTTACTATAACATCCGGTAACGATAGAGTCCAGACGGAGCCGGTATCGTTCAGAAGGGGAGTATTTCAGGGAGACTCCCTCAGCCCCCTTCTGTTTTGCATCTCACTACTGCCATTATCCGTTTCGCTCCGGAAAACCCGTGGATACAACTGCGGTACCCCCGGCGATAGGAGGCATAAGGTCACCCATTTGTTTTATATGGATGACCTTAAACTTTATGCCTCCGGAGAAAGGGACCTACACCAGTCCCTTAGGGTGGTACAGGAGTACACGCAGGCTGTCGGTATGGAGTTCGGGTTGGACAAATGTGCACTGGTCCATCTCAAGAGAGGACGATGCGGGGACTACGGAGAGGACGCGCAGCTCGTAGACGGAAGCATCTTACATCATCTAGATGCCGGAGAGTCGTACACTTACTTGGGTGTCGAGCAACGCTCCACCCAAGAAGTGAGTGTAGTGAAAAACGCTCTCCGCGGCAAGTATCAGCACCGACTCCGACAGATTTGGTCTTCAGAACTGTCGGGGAAGAACAAGGTGTCTGCTACCAATATGCTTGCCGTTCCGATCCTTCTCCACTCCTTTGGAGTGGTGAAATGGAACCGAGAGGAGTTGCGTCAACTCGACGTAGGAACCCGCAAGAAGATGCATCTCAATAGGAGTGCATCCTAAATCGTCCGTTCCACGGTTATACCTCCCACGACATCGGGGAGGCCGTGGACTCTTGAGTTTGGAGAGTCTCCATAACAGGATGGTTCTGGATGGAGCCTGTAAGATTATCAGGAGTTCGGATCCCCTCCTCTGCATGGTCCGAGACCATGAAAATGCAGGGGTAGGAGCGTTTTTGCTTAAGGCAGCACAGAGAGCAGCCGATGAACTTGGTCTCTCCTTCGACGTCGAGCGGGTAAATCGCGACTCTGTCACCGAGTTGGAACCTGCTCGGCGAAAAGCCCAAATTAAAGCTGCAGAACACAACATCTTTCTGCAGCTTCATACGGATAAGCCAATGCATGGAGTCTTCTATAAAAATATAGAAGATCTTGGCTTATCCGAAAGGCTGACCTTTGCCTTCTTAAGGTCAGCCGGGCTGAAGTCTGAGACCGAGGGATTCATAATGGCTTGCCAGGATGGTGTATTTAACACTCTCGTTTATCGAAGTCGTGTCATGGGTATAGAGGTCCCTGATGTCAGCTGCAGGGCCTGCCGCAGGGCGCCAGAGACTTTAATGCACTTGTTGTCGGCCTGTCCGACATATGCAGTCTCGGCCTATATCCAGAGGCACGACGGAGCATTACGAGTGCTTTATTATCACTTAAGGCACTCGTATGGGATAGACGAGACACCAGTGCTGCCTTATGCTCCGGGGGATATTGAGTCCGTTGTGGGAAATGAGAAGTGTCTAATTTATTGGAACTACTCTTTTCCCACAGTCAGGCAAATACAAGCCAACAAGCCTGACATAGTCCTCCTCGACCACCAACTCAAGACAATGTTTGTCGTGGAGTTCTCGGCTCCCGCGGAGAACAACATTGTCTTGAAGGAGGAGGAAAAACGGACAAAATATCGAGATTTGCTCTTCGAACTCCGCAGACTCTATCCAGACCATACTGTTAAGATAGTGGTACTGATTATAGGAGCCCTCGGTGGAACGAGACACTCACTGCTTTCAGAACTTAAGATCATACCGGCATGCCGAAATTCGGCAGAGGTCTTAGCCGGCAGAATGCAGAAGGCCGTCATCCTCGGTTCATTACGTCTGCTCAGGGCACACGATTCGCGGACCCAGTAGTCACTCACCCCACGGGCGTGGGGAGTGGCTACCGGTACTACCAGCTCCCCTCTGTGAGTGTCGGAGCCACAGAGTTTAAAGGGTGACTGGCTTTTACAAAAAAAAAAAAAAAAAAAAAAAAAAAAAAATAATAATAATAATAATGGTAATAATGATAATAACACTGAAAGCATTTTCAATCATTACACCAGATCTATTTCATCACAAAACATTATTATCCCATTGTGTAAAAAAGCCCATATTCAAAGATTTATATTTTATTTAGGTCCTAAATTATTTAACTTATTACCACCTGAAATTAAAAGTATAGCAAATTATAACAAATTTAAAAAAGAAGTCAAGAAACATATTAGTTCGCATTTTGAAAATTTTCAAGGCATATTTAATTAGCAATGCGGGTTGTATTATTGTTATCATATAGCAGAATGTTTGGTGAATAGTGTTTTACAATGTACTCTTAATCTTTTTTTTTTTAATTGCTTACCAACTCTATTTCATTATGTTTAAAATAATTTTCAACTAACTGATACTCCAATGAATTAACTATAATATATATGTATATGTGTGTGTGTGTATGTATGTATGTATATGTGTATATATATGTATATATGTGTATATGTGTATATATGTGTGTATGTATATATATATGTATATATTTAGGTATAAATTTTTTGTTTATTGTTGTTTTTATTTCGTTTCTTTATTCTTTCTATTTCCTCAGTAGTTCCAATTAAAAAAAAAAAAAAGAAAACGTAATAATTAAAAAAAAAGTTGTATATTAGTATAGAATAATTACCTGCCATACTATATGGATTTTTGATAATAGGTATATATAATATATAAACTTGGTCTATATCACAATACAGGTATTTCATGCCTAGGTGATCAGACCAAGTTCTGTTTTTTTTTTTTTCTTTTTGTACATATTATATATTATGTGAAATTAATATATACCTGATGTTTGTAATATTTCAGAAATAAATTGATTTGATTTGATTTGATTCAGACCAGAGAACCAGACCCATGTATCGCCATGTGTTTTCTGTCCCTGAATCTGAATCCGATGTCAAGAAAAATCGTAGCTAGAGCCAAAAAACAGCCATGGAATAGGGTAAAACGAAGATTAAGAGAAAAGTTGCTACAGCTTAATCAATCAAATTATACAAATTAAAGTTAAACAGCAGCGCACATACAATAAATAGATATGAGTTACACCCCCAGGGAGGGACGAAAACTACCCACTATATATAAGAGAATCGATCCAAAACAGCTGCTGAAAAAGTTCGAAATGTCTATGTTTTGTTAAAGTGATAAGAAATTTCACCAGGTCCGAAGTAATCTTCATAAACTGCCCCTAGAGGAGAACAACCACGACTAAATTTAAAGGACACAAGAAAAACGATAAAAACGTTAAATCCAACAGGATTTCTATTTTCATGGATGTTATGATTGGCTGAAATTGCGTAGTACTCTAAAAGAGAACTAGAAACTTCAACGTCCTACAATGTCAATCCTCAGACAGTGTGAAAACTATCCCATATGCAAGATTTAACTATAAAAAGTTACAGTGACTTCTATAAAAATTCGAAACACCTGCGTTGTGTGGAAGTGAGAGGAAACTAGACTGTTTCAACGCTATGCTTGACAACCACCCCCACGGGGTTGCGAGATGCCACCTCTATATCAGTAGGATGCTGGAAAAACAGAGAGGAACTAACGGGATTTACATTTTTATGGATGCTATGATTGGCAAAAATCGTGTTGTACACTTAGAGTTTGAAACTCATGTCCTATCAATGTTATTAACATTGATAGGACATCCTAGAAAGGATGTAAACTACCGCCATTCAGAAATCTGAAAAAAAAAATTGAAAGGCTAAATCCGAAAAAGAAAGATTTCTTCCAAATTTCCTCGGATTTCCTTCGCGGTTTGTCCCTCTACCAATATATTAATTTTGAATTTCGGGAGCTGTATTTTTTTTGTGATATTGATTTATTTATATTTTATTCCGTTTTATGGTTTTTATATTTGTTCATTGTATAAATTATTGTTTGCTTGTTCATGATTTTCATTTTTGTTATTTTTTTGAATACCAGAGATGAGAATAAAATTATGAAAATTAGCAATTAAAGGGTGACCACAAAATATGCCCGAAATTCGCCTCTTGTTGCGTAGTACACAGGGTGCGCCTCTTAAAACTCCCCAGGCTTGTAACTTTCTTATTTTTTAAACGACGACCATGTTGGGCACATCAAATTGTAGATATTTTTAAGGCATTTAAACATGTGTACAGAGTGATTTAGAAAGAGAAAATGAAAAAATTGTTAAGAAAGAAAACTAAATTCCCTTGAATATTTTTTTACCCCACCCTGTACATGAACTGCGTTCATGTTTTCTTATAAAGGTTTTAATTAGCTTCAAGTTATATTATTACGTCATGTTCGAAATTCTTTTTGCTTTTAGAGAAAGAAATTAAAACACTCTTTTCGATTCCAACTAATTTTAAAATAACTGAAAAGAATGTAAATAATAATTTTATGCTTTATTTCTTGTAAAATACATATCACAAACAATATTCAACGTAACAAAGCAGTAACAAGAAACAAAAGAAATAAATATTTTTGAAAACAAACTTGTATTAAAATGTACTAAATAGGAAACTGCAAAATTTTTATTTCTTAAACTTTTGATTTTAATAACATAAATTGAAGCTAATTAAAACCTTTTTAAGAAAACATTAACGTACAGGGTGCGGTAAAAAATATTTAAAGAAATTACATTTGTTCAAAAAAAAAAAATTAATCACTCTG
This sequence comes from Rutpela maculata, assembly GCA_936432065.2. Lineage (NCBI taxonomy): Eukaryota > Metazoa > Arthropoda > Insecta > Coleoptera > Cerambycidae > Rutpela > Rutpela maculata. Next base: position 103,131,686 of record OW386291.2, read on the forward strand.
TATGTATGCTTAAAGGCTTTAAAAATGTCTACAATTTGATGTGCCCAACATGGGCATCGCTTCAAAAATAAAAAAGTTACAAGTCTGGGGAGTTTTAAATGGCGCACCCTGTATTGCGAGCGAAGGAAAGGTGCAAAATTTATCCCGTTGGTGTCAAATGAATCTTCGGGATATTCTAAGAAGAGCAAAAAACGCTATTTAAGCGGTGAAAATATTTAAACAATGCCAATATACAGGGTGATTTACCACAACATGCAGAAAATTTATCAGTACGTTGTACCTGTTGAAGAACCTTCCAGAATAGACCTAAGTCGAAGACAGAATCAAAATTCGACTTAGGCAAAAATTTCATTTAAGGACATTTTTTGAAAGTCTGAGGGACTACAGAGCCACAGACCAGTCCATAAGAACCATTATAAGTTCTATAAGGCATTAGAAATAACCAGGTGAACATTCAAGGAAACACTTAATTTTCACTTAGGAAAATATGTTTTGGTTCAGGATATGAGAGCGAACGTATATAGTGGCAAGGATTTAAGAATAATACACTTTTTCAAAGGTGCAACAACGTTGGACTTTGAAGAAAATAATATTTTTTAAGTACGTCAAAAATGGACTTGAGAATAATTTTTATCAAAAGTACGCCAAAATTGGACTTGAAGATTAATTTTTCAAAGGTACTTTTTAAACTAGTTTAAAAAGGGCTCCAAAAATGCACTGGAAAATATTAAAATATTTTCCATTTTTATTCCTCCACCAAAGACATTGACCATTGAGGTACGGTCATTGAATGTCCTGTTCTAACGTATGAGCATAAAATTTTAACGGTGCAATGCATCTAAAAGGCGAAACCGACGATTTTGACAAAGACAGCGTAGCGCCGATAAGGAAAATTTGATAAAAATCAATGCACATGCACAAGGCCGGTTTCTCGCATAGAAAGAGTTTGGATTCACTCAGCGGCTCGCAATTTGGTCGAGCGCGTTGAGTAGTCCATACAAAAGAGATGGTAGGAAAGCTAATAGCAGGGCCATCCAAATAATAAAGTTATAGAGGAAAACGCCTTGTGCATAAAAAACCAAAAATTCATATTTTGATTCTGAGAAGGTATCCATGAATCTTTTCTGCCTAATCGTTGGCGTAAGCGCTTTCGCTTGTATGGTCTGAAAACCGTTTGTCTTAATTGGCGATTCTTACAATAAGAATTTTGCTATAACCATTATTTGTATAACCATATCTGTTAAATTAACGGATTCTTTGAACTCTTGCATCTTAATTGATCTTGAGACTTGTTGCTAGTCTATAATCCCTGGAACTATTGTATCGAAAACTGGATGTGTCGAGTTAACTCACATTAACACTTGACCTTCTGGTTGCCTTACGGAGGTAAGATAGGGATTTTTTTATGCATTTTTCTCATAAGTTCCTAGGTGCAGAGTCCGTTATTAGCAGAGAAAAACGTGATCGTCACATCAAAAATTAATCCCGCCGAAGAGAAATCCTTCGATTGGGATTTTTTTTATTAATGATCTGAGGTAGTGGAGCCTTGATCCATTACTCGGCTATTGAAGTGCATCTTATCTCGAACCCGTCTGGGAGTAGAAGAATGGGGTAGCACGCGCCTGGCGCCCCTGAGAAATAAATTGGTGTCGCGTCATTTTGACGCCCGGTAGTGCGTTCTTCTACATCCCCACCGAAAGGAGTTAAGAAAATGAAAAATTAAAAAATATGGCCAAAAAACTACTTTATTTTTTTGTAAAAATGCGCCCCCTATGACTTTAACCAAACTGACGTAACACGGTTCAACCATATCACTTTCCCTCCCCATTTATCAGACTTGGGATTGACGGCAAAGCTGGAGAGGGTAGAAGTGACTTTTTGGTTTTAATCAAATCACACTACAAAAATAGCGAAATAAATCGAAAAAACATTGACCTTATGCTAGTGAACTTTACAAAAAATAGATATGAGATATTTACTTAAACCCGTCAATAATACAAAAACACCAACTTCGGCGGCGCTTTGTGCCTGCCGGTGTCCTGATTGTTCGACCGAAAGCAAAAAACGCGGCACTTTGACCGCACGCGTCAGCTTAACTTTTTATGTCAATTAAGGAAATATAAACATCTCCTATATAATTATATGTTCTTTCTTTGCAACTTTTAATGCAATAAAAATACTATTACCTCGGATCACTCGAAAATATTGCAGGCACTTTCCCTCAGAGAAGACTAGTACACTATTTTGTTTTCTGTATGTTGTGGTAAATAAATATTTAAAAAAATAAAACAATTTTTATAACTGATTTTAATAATAATTTCAACAAAATAATGTTTGAACATGAACATGAACATGAATCCCACTTCACAATGCGCAATAGAAAACCATGAGGGGGTTAAAAATCAATAATTACGAAAAACAGAGAAAAATAAGCATTTGGACTATGAAGGGACCCACCCTTATATTATATTATATTATATTATATTATATCATATGATATTATATTATATTATATTATATTATATTATATTATATTATATTATATTATATTATATTATATTATATTATATTATATTATATTATATTATATTATATTATATTATATTATATTATATTATATTATATTATATTATATTATATTATATTATATTATATTATATTATATTATATTATATTATATTATATTATATTATATTATATTATATTATATTATATTATATTATATTATATTATATTATATTATATTATATTATATTATATTATATTATATTATATTATATTATAACATGCTTGTTTTTTACCGATTTTCGCGATTATTGATTTTCAAACGTTTTTTCTCCTTAGAATTTCCCAAAGATTGATTTGAGATCAACGGGATCAATTTTGCACCTTTCCTTTGCTCGCAATATACTACGCAAAAGGAGGTGAACTGTGCAGTCACTCTTTTCTTTTATTATTTGATCTAAGTATTTTTTAGTTTCTCATTTTTTTTTCAAAATAAATTAAAAAAGTAAATTATGTTCTTCGTGATAATCTACTTAAATGCTCACAGTAAAAAATAGACGTGAATATGCAATTTAAAAGCTGATGGTAGAAGTTTTACTATTGCACCCCATACGTACTTTTTAAAGTATACTCGAAAACTATTTGAAATGATTCACCTAGGTGTGATAATTAAACACGAAGGCTAGGATTAAAAATGACTATTCTGAAATGAAAATCCATAAATGATGAATAAATCCCGTTCCAGTCAACAAATATTAACATTAATCTGTGGTTCAGGTGGTTATTCCTTTAATTCTAAATTTATCCATTCTGCGCTGTTTAACTTATGGGAGCACTGGATACAATGTAAACGAATATCCCTGGAAAAAACCCGAAGCAATTTATGTGCAGTCAGGGTTCATTTATTTAAATGCTTGAACAATTTGAATCAATCGTGTGTAAGGCACATGTGCAGTATTTTCCGTTTTTATTTTTATATCGGTTAACTTGAGCTATTAAACAACATCGGGTTTTTTGAAACGCAGCAATTAATTCCGAACAAGCTGTTTGTTTGTATTCAGATTTATTATTATCGATTTTGTTTTATTAGTTTGGAATTCAATTAACTTTTACCTCGTGGTTTGTATTTTTAAGCATAAATAATATCATCCCGGCCCATATTTGCTTTTAATTAAAAATCAACTACCATAAAAAATTTGATAATCTAAATTGATAAAACGCGATTCGAATTCGGTCACATCGGTTTGGGATGTGTTCTATTCCATATGTATTGTGTTAGCTTTCAGTGAACTGTTTCTGAATAAATAAACTACAAACGTATCGCGATATTTTCATATAGATAACTTTACGTACACAGTTTAGTCAACTGTAAAAAGTAACAATTAGGACAATGTGTTCGTCGCTTTTGATACGGTCGTGGTCGGAGGAGTACATTAAATGGGCACTTTTTATTCTTTTTATGTCTATTGGTATTTATATCTACTATAAAAACACACTAATTTTTTTATCGAATGTAATATCACTGGGGTTTAGAATTTCGGCGATAAATTTTTTTTAAGAGCGTGTTGCCTAGTGTAACATGACTCCTTCGCTGTTCAATAAATTATTAATTTTCATTATTTGTTCGAGATTCAAACTAAACTTTATATTATTTAGAGGAAACAAATTACTACACCAGCAACTCAGAGACTCGGCAGACGAGTCATGGGTAAGAAAACACTTTTCAAATGGTCTTACGTGTTTGGTAGATTGTAGTTAATAAATGACAGATGTTTTTATAATTTATCATAAAGAAATGTTAATTTGACTTATATAATGATAATTTTCCTAGAGAGGCGGGGCGCCAATCTTTCTATATTCGTAATTTACACTAAGAGTGGAGTTTGATTACAAGAAAGATAAACTAATCAAATTATAGAAAGTATAAATTGTTGACTATAAAAAGTGTAAATTAACAATCCAAATTTAGCAGAAATCAAGATTAGATTAATACTTGCAAATATTTCTAAAAGATATTCAACTTTTCTTTTACAAAAAGGTTAATTAATTAATTCAGTAGGTATTATCTAAATGGTTTGTATAGTTTGTATAGTTTGTATCAAAATACCTGAAATAAATGGACAAAGTAATTACAAAATTGATTTTAATATAAACCAATCAAACTGGATGTGTTTTGTTAGAAAACGACTAAACTGAGGCCCTAAAATTAAACAAATTTATGCACAATAGGGAAAAAGAAATACACGATAATATGTTACGTAGATATTATTTAAAATACTGTCTTAAACATGAACCGACAATATAGTGTTTTAAAAGTCATAATTAATTATTTAAAAGTAAACTTTTCGTAGAAATTGTGATCAAAAAGTCTTTATAGATCGTTTCATATATTTGTTTTCAATTAGACGTTACGCAAATAATCTGCACCTAAATAATAATTGAAAATGTAACAATTTTTCGTTGAAAACATATTAAAGATAAAGTTGAAAATTGAAATAATTTCAAAAAGAACATTTGTAATTTGATTCTTTAAAGAACTCTAAAGTGTTAAAGCATAAAAATATGAGATATATGAGATATATAAAAAAACATTAGATACAAATTTTATTAGCGAAACTTATCTGGAATTTTCGGTGGATTAAAGTAGTGAATCCAAGTGAGAGATGATGATGGTGAAATCCAACCCACTGTGATGCTGTCGCTGATTTTTAGATGAGCCCAATATTAAGTCAAGGAGTTCCCAGTACCATATTCGACGCTTCCAGAAATTCCATAAGGACAATTTACATCTATCCTACCATATTACCGTCTCGGTCTCCGCAAAAGGTAGTCCTAGTCTAATATATACATTCCATCTTCAAAATACGTATAGGAGAAGAAAGACAACCCCGTTAGGTGATTAAAATAAAAGTTTCCAACCCAAACTTAAATGTTACGTTAAAAAAAACGTATCTAGAATGCGTATCTACAATCTCCATCTAGAAGATCTGCATCTAGAAGATCTGCATCTAGAAGATCTGCATCGAGAAGATCTGCATCTAGAAGATCTGCATCTAAAAGATCTGCATCTAAAAGATCTGCATGTAAAAGATTTGCATGTAAAACCCTGGAAAGAAATGAAGCATAAGCATGGCTTGCTGCAAAATGGCCGTTGCCAAATCTAAGTTACAAAAAAAAATTATTTCTTTATAAACTACTTACGAATTAAACCGGTGAAGAACAATTAAGCCCGCTTCATGTTCATGAAGAGGGACTATCAACCCTTATGATGTTGAAGTCGTTGGTAAAAACTTAATGAAGACACATCACTACTCAAAAAAAAATAGCAGACAATTACGCAGTGCTAAGCTTCTTGAAACGGAGAACAATTCATTCTGTTCGCCCTCTCGTAGTATGTAAATCGTGTCGTATCTTTACCCTCTCTCTATTCTTAGAGTTAAGTTAGACGTGACTCTGTTTGCATACCGTATACTAGCATTTAAAAATAGTGTAAGTTTACACTGAATTTTGCGAGGACTGTAGAAAAAAAGGTTGAATAAAATATGATTTTGAAGATAATAGGAAAAACAATAAAAGACGGTGGTTGCAACACGACTTACCGAGTTTCACTCGTTCGTGCAATGTGGAGGCTTCTTGGTAGGTGGCAAACCAGCAGGAGTAGTTTTCCCAAATTGAAGGTAGTGCGCAATATTTCAAGGTTTTAAATAAATTCACTAGGAAGACGTGACTTCAACTCGCCAAGTGCGATAGTATCTCTGTTTTTGTTACAAATCGGAATTGGATCTGTCGTACCTCGTGGCGTTGTCGATTGAAACCAGTAGCCGCGAGGAAAGTATGACAAAAATTTAGAACAAAAAACTAAACTATCTGAAATAGTAATATAACAAGTCCAAATTAAACTTAATTATTTCACTACTGTAACCGTTCATCAAAATATTAAATATAACTACATTATGATACAGGGTGTGCGCCCAAAACACGTATGTAATATCACTGGTATAAAGAGTATAAATTGACAGTTTGTTATCTGATTAGCGCGGGGGGTTTAATATTTGATAATAAACTGCCGATTTACACGAATTATATTAACTTTTGGCAACTTAGCTTGAGCAAAACTTTATAGATAAAATTTAAATGCACGAGTGGTATTCGGGGAAAATATTTCACTCACGAATACATAATTTTTAAGTATGTCTTCAATATTATGTTTTGTAGTTAATTGCCTTCAGCCGTTTTCTGGTAATTTTTTAGAATTTACTGACCTTTATTTTCAATTTCGTCATATTTGTCACATAAATATGCAGTTCTAAAGCGACTCATTTAGTAAAAAACAGTATACATATTTAACAAACGTAGCTGCAGAAACTTAAATTCCACGGAATTCGCCATATTTTAAATCTAATGACAATCAAGAAAAACAATAACGCATAGACTGGTCTTCACTGTAAAGAGCTCTCGGACATGCTTAACAGTACGAGTAAAGACAGAGAGAGAGCACTACTGCATTTTACCATTCTCCTACCTTTACGTTCTAAGGTTGCTGACATCAGACGAAATAGTACCTACTGCCATCTGGTAACGCTACATTAGAGTTAGCTATGTGTTCAATTTTTCAAGAATTACTATATTATTAAAGTGCTTATTAAAAACACCGGGGCAAAAAAATAATTCTGAACTGATGACCAGAAATATCATTTTGTATGTATTTTGGTGCGCTGAAATCAAATCTGACTATAAAAAAGCTCTAAGTCATCAAGATTTTTCCTACTGTCAATTTATTCCTCAAATAATGGGATATTTGAAATGAATTAACAGTAGAAAATATCTGGATGACTTAGAGCTTTTCTATCATCAGATTTGGATTCAGCGCACCAAAATATATATAAAATGATATGTCTGGTCATCAGTTCAGAGTTATTTTTTTGTGTGTCACATGCTGGTGTAATATACCTATTTAATCCTTATGTTTACTTTAAGCAGTTTAATAACTAAGTTAAGGATTGCTTGTTTCAGTAGAGAGAACTTTAAGTACAACGAATTATAATGTATAGTGCTAGTGCATAATTTTTATTTTCGGAATTATTAACGTGTTACTTTGTGGATTACCGTACGTAAGTAACTTTGTGTGTTTAACATGAAATAATTGATTTGCCTGCATGGCAGGCATTTGTATTTAATTTTAGTTGTGATAATTATTTATAATTACGTTATTATAAGCCATTGAAATCTGTGTTTAACTCTTGCCTAGCTTATATATTCCAGACAGCCTTGGCTTTGAAATTAGGAGTTGTCAACTTATGTGGTGTGTTTATGTTGTGTTCATATTATTATATTACTACGTATATAATACAATACCACAATTTGCAAGTTACGTTAACAATTAGCAGTAAGCTAGATGAGAAATGTATAGATAAAATTTAAAAGCATGAGTGGTCTTACTTGCGGAAAATATTTCGCGAAAAAAACATGACATATACCAAAATATTACTGGGACAATATTTATCGATACAAAAACTTAGAGCGGCAAATAGTCAAAAGCCGATTTAGGTTAGTTTACCACTAATACTGACTTGATTGGTGCAATATTGTCAAAAAACATTTATTGGCTATCACGTTAATGAGTGAAATAATCTGATTAATACAATTATGTCAAAATAACTAATCAAACTGTAGATATTTGTTATTTTCGACCAATGCACATTTTTAACTTTTGTGACTAAAATATGCATTGATATGGTCAATATCGATTAAAAGTCATATTGCTTTTATCGTAGGTAATATAACTAGTGAATATTATCAGTATTTTTTTTTTCTAGAACGTAGTTGCTTAGTAATATGCAGAATGTAAATAGACAGTTTATTATCTGATTAAATCTTGGGTGCTTTAGCGCGAAGGAATTAATGCTTGACAATAAACTGTCTAATTTACACGAATTGTATTACTTCTGGCAACGTCTCTCGAAAAAAATGTTTATAGATCAAATTTAAATATACGAGTGGTCTGTGTAGAGAATATTTCACGATTAAATTAATTAAATACATTTCTAATTGATGAAAACAACATTTAAAATAAATTTCAAATTACTTATGTGGATCTTTCGATATTTTGAACATAATGTAGGAAGTGTCGAGTTTTTATGACAACTAAGTAACAAAAGCACATGTTACAATCGTAGATATTATAATATGGAGGCTTTTGGCAAGGAATAATTCGTGCGCGGTTCGGCCAATCACACGACGCGTAAAGACAAAAAGAACACTAGCAGAGCTGGGCAAATACTTTGAAAAAGTATTTAAATATTAAATACTAAATACTTTCAGAAAATTGAAAGTATTTAAATATTAAGTATTTTCAAAAGATAAAATTATTTAAATAATAAATAACAAAAGTAATTAAATAGTTTAAACTTACTATTTAAATACTTTCTGAATATTTAAATACTTTGATAACACTGAAATATTTTGAAGCATAGTTAAGTGTAATAAAAATAGCTTTTAATGGCTAAACTTCGCCAAATTGTAGTATTTTCTATTTTTGTAGAAATCAATAGAGACTTAATATTATCATTATCATTATTAGTATTATATTAAATACTTTTTTTTAATGCCTTTATTTATATTAACGTCCTGGCTAAGTTTAGCTAATGCTACTCTACCACTTAACCAGGACGGCGAGATGAGATACGGTCACCAGTCCAAGTGATGGACTCGGCCCGGCGTGCTTAACTTCGCCGATCGAGGTCCAATCACTGAAACCAGTACCGTACCTCACCACACTGACTATTTGAGGTGTCAAAATTTTAGGTTTCATGACTTTCATGAACTTCTACAACACTATTTTAATAGGTACCTCTATACCTAATCAGTTCTAGTTGGGTATTGGACTTTTACTTATCCGTAGAGCTAGACCTTTGCGTCTTCTGCAAATACCCAAATAAAGCACAGAGATTATGGCACTAGTTCAACTGTTCTCTGTCACAATTACAAAACATCTACATGCAGAGTGAGAGGGAAACATGCGTTTATTTTCGGTTTGTTATAAATATTTAAAAAATCATAAATGGTATAATCCTTAAAATAGTTTCAAATACTCCCCGTTGCTCTAAGGAATACAACCATATACAGTTTTTATCATAAACTTTGTATATAGTAAATACAATACTTTAATAATGAAATTAGGAACTATTTTCATTGACAAACTACGATATTCAAGTACAACAGAAATTTACAATAAAAAAAATATATAGTTGTATTCGTTAGAACAATAGCAATTATTTAAAACAGTTTTTAAGATTACAGTATATTTGGTTATTTAATTATTTATAATAAACCGAAAATAAACGCACATTTCCCTCTCACTGCAAAATCCTAACCTTAACAGTTAACACTTACTGTCTATGTCTGCTCTCAACCAACTTTCTGGGAATTAAGACGTGAATGACTGAAGACTGAATGATGCAATGTGTTTATTAACTACATAGTATGGTACATGTCTTGATTCTTGACGAGTATCTGCCTGTCTCCCTGGTGTATTTGATTATATTTGTTGTATTTATTTAAATACTTTTAAGATTCAAATACTCCTGAAAGTATTTAAATACTGTCAGAAAAGGATTTAAATACTTTTTTAGAAGTATTTAAATACTTCCCAGTTATTTAAATAGTTTAAGTATTTATAAATACTTTAGGATCATTTTCACAAATACTAAGTAGTAAATATTTCAGATAAAGTATTTGTAAGTATAAATACAAATACTTGTTACAAGAAGTATTTAAATACTTATGAGGTATATGTAAGTACATATTTGCCCAGCTCTGAGCACTAGTATATTGAACCAAAATCCCGCCAGTAAATATTTATATGTCCATAAGTACGCTGATTTAAGGTGAAGTTAATGAATATCCATTTAGAGGACACGGCTCGATCCGTATATTCGTCTATTTCCAAAATGTATGACAGTGAAAACGGTGCAAGAATTATTATTATTAGATTAAGTCGATGATTAACACGTTGACTGTCCCGTGACCCATCTATGGGTCACGGACGCTGGTATTGCAGAGTCCATGAACCGTATGTGGGTCACGCAAAAAATTGTATTAATGGAAAATATAATTACAGATTTTTTAGTTTTTAGTTGCAGTGGACGTACCATGGTTCCCGTTATGTCATAATACGCACAGTCAACGTGTGAAATTTATTTACCCATTTACACTCTTATTTTTTTTCCAAACAGTTTGAAAATAATTGGTAGATTTAAAATCCTTATTATTATTGTTTCAATATTTATATTTATGCAGATCCCACTGCGAAAGAAGCTAATAACTTTATCTATCGGTTTGAAATTGAATCGAACACTGTTCACTGACGTTTCGAATTTCAAATAAGTTTTTAGATTGAATCAAAACCACCTTAGTTGTAGTAAGCGAAAATGAGCTCATACTGTATAACCTTCAAATAATAAGCTTATAATACGACTTAAGTAGAGAAGATCACGAAAATTATTATTGCAAACCGAGCCTATGAAAGCCATCCAGACACGTTACAGATAGGTGATTGTGAAGCAGTAAACCTTGGAGCCGTCGTAAACAAACAGAAAACATCACACACATCTCTCCCTCCCACTTCCTCTCCCCTGAGAATTCAGTACAAGGAAAAAGCATATCAAACAGTTCTACATATTCACAAAATAAGTTATACCAGAAAAAAACTTTAATACACAATAACATTCATCGTTATTATTAATTGACAATTATTTAAAACAGGTTTGTGTACATTTTCCTGTACCAATAAGGGTAACAATAGCAACATTCCAATAAACACTAATACCCCTGTCAAATTGGAACGACGTTTGGCGGAAAAAACTGATAAAGTCTTGAAGTTCATTAAGGCCCACTGTTAAACATGCTAAAATTCCCCAACTCTCTCTTGCGTTCACGTCGCCATCTTGGAAAAATGACGCTCCGTTTAAGTTTTTCATCTTCGAACCATTAGCGACATCGAAATTATGTTTATGTAAAAAATAAAGCTTATAAAATTATCTACAAAAGATGTTATATGGCATTATTTTCTATTATTATACTCTTTGTGGGCGTCAGTTTTTCCCTCTAATTTTCCCGAAAATTTTCCCCATTTGACGAGTATAATTATTTTAAGCTTCAGCAAATTTAACGAAAACTCATTTAAGCTAAATGGAAAACGATTAAAAATATATATAATTCATGTTAGTTGTCCGTTTTCTTCGGACTTATCGTGAGATACATAAATTAAGCTACAAGACAGGTGGAATTAAAATATTTCAATAAATGCTTTGAATGATAATGTTAGTGGCAATTTCGTCTACTTATCAGTTGAGAAAAATATGGCTTGATAGAAATATCATGAAATGCAGAAAGATCAGCTAGTATCTTCTTTTTATCCTATCTTTTTCGTTTTTGAGATGTGGAGCGTTAGGGAGGCAGTCAGACATCTTTGGATGCTTTCAAGCCGTGGGAACCTGGAGACGTTTGTTGCTACTTCTCTGGATACCCCATCATCAGCTCGTATTTTCCTGGATCTCATCCTTTGGTCATATTAACCGGAGAAAGGACAGTATAAAACGGTTGATAGTTTAGGGAATACCATATGGCGAGAAGTGAAAAGGACGCCTTTCAAAACATTTGTTGAGGCCCTGACAGGCAATCGCAACAGATGGCATGGTGCTGTCAGACGTTCCATATAGCGAAGAGACTAAATGGAATAATCCATGGATTACGAAGCTTCTGCTAAGATATTATTAATCAGAAGAAGATTGATTTCATTCTCATATGAAAATATGTTAATCACATCAGATGTTTAATTATAAAACGTATCATTGGTATAAGATAAATGTTATTGCTTTATCATAAACTTTTCGGTGTAAAAATATAAATTTTCACTGAGTTGGAAACATTAACTTATACTGTCTGTACTTGTTGAATTTTGGACATTATCGTGCGATCAATAGATATTTGGCTTCAACCGCTGTAAAATTATGGGTCGAGATAATAATGGTTTAGGTACCTTGCCAAATGTAAAATGTGAAAAATGTTGTTACCTAACAGAAACTCTGCATGCTATAATCTAAGTAGGTAGATGTTTCTCATAGAAAATTTTAACACATATTTTATAACAGTTTATTATAACTAATATTCAATTATAATAATCTTTAATTCATATATTTGTTGACCATCGTACACACTTTTAAACAGAAAGCGGTTTTTGTTATTTTTTTTATAGTGTTCGTAATATTTTCTATTTTTTGCCTTTAAAGTCTTTGGAATAATTACACTTTTCTAATATTTATCTAATAACCTATTAATAGGGGACCCTCAAACATTTCTTCTACGCGTATGTTGTTTCTTTCATCTTATGTGCAACATCTTTTTAATAAATTTAATAAACATATTTTGAAAACAATGCTCGAAACAGAAAAGCAAATCTCAAGTCTATTTTTATTTCAAAAACGAAATATGACATTTGTCCAGTTTTTGCAAAGTCGTTAGAAATAAAAACCCAACTAAGTCTGTTTTCTCCAGTAAGAATTTATACGTTATTTTTATGCAGGGTGTAATTAGTTTCATGTCATTAAAAAAAAGCTGGTAATGGGGACCGACTAGACAAACAAAAGACCTATATGACTTTTTCTTTTAGGGGCACTTTAACTGACCTAAGTAAAAAATTTGAATGTTAAGGTAGAAGACGTTTGAGAACCACTGCTTCATTGGATCAATGGATGTATAATTCCGAATCATATAAGTTTCTTACTTACTCTCAAAAAGTCATAAAAATGTGTAAAGATTACCGACGTGTGTCCTCGCTGTCGCGCGGTCTCAAACAAAGAAGCGCGGCACTTTAATGGGACCGCCTTAGCGTGTTTGATGGTCAAAGGAGCAGACATACGTGACGATAATAAAGCCTACCCCAATATTTCAGCAGTTCTCAAACAATATTAATAAAAATCCTCAAAATTTTTGTTTATCTTTTTATCTCCAAAACTATGTTATATAAAGTTTTTTTGTTTGTCTAGTCGTTCTGCACCATCAATTATTTGTAATGACATGAAACCAATTACACCCTCTATCATCGTGTTAACTGACAGTTTATTGTTAGATTAAATGCTACCATCACTTTCTCTGAATCTAAGTTAAAATAAAATTGCTTTGACTATCACTATCCGTAAATTCAAAGGAACTACTTTTACGATGTTCTGAGAAAATTTGTCTATTAATATTTGCTTTAACTGTTCACGAATGTACTTTGTCACAGCTTCTGTAATATATTTCTGAGCAAATTGTAGATTCGGATTATCGCGAATTCACGAGTTTACTACAATCTGTAAAGGACGAGGACGAGACATTTTAAGAACCACTCCTGGCTAGGTCGCAATCTGTGGATTCATATCCTCCCTTATTTTAGTTCTTATCAGTTAATCCACTTTTGTGGCAGGTGAATTTTCAATATTGCCTCAGCGTAGGTATTACAATAAGGAATTTGCACAAAAAATTAAATTGAATTAAAACACTCAAAATCGTAAACTAACATAATAGACAACAACAAAAATTAAAAAAAAAGTATCTTCTAGAAATATAAGCAATTAAAATGTGGTGAACACCGTGGTGGTGGTAAAATTTCTCGTTGGGACCCACCTCCACAAACGGCCAAAAACCATCCCCAAATAGGGCCAAACGCGTATTGATAATGTTTCAAGGAATATAACTTATTGATCCCCCATTTTTGAGCATGCCAATTATAGGGAGGACCCTGGGACGCGTGCCTGACGCCCGCCCACCCCCTCAGCGGCCAATAACCACCCTCCATAGGGGTGAGAGAGCGCTCTCATCATACCGCTGAACAAAAAGGTTTCCCTCCAATTATCGAGCATGCCGAACATAGAGAAGACCATGAATCGAGTGCTTGACACCCGTTCACCCCCTCAATGGCAACAAATTCCCCTTCAATAAAAAATATTTTATATAATATAATTAAATAAATCAAATGTTTCAATTACTATATAAACCTATTTTTCCCAAAAATATATATACAAAAAATATACATTCATCTTTTTTCAACTCAACAGTAAATGAAGATGACCACTTTGTTGACGAGATCGAGGTGACATCTTAATGTTTTTTCTTGTGTAGCATTGTCCGGGGGGGGGTATGCTGAGAACGCACTTTCACCCGTTTGGAGGTTTGTTATTGGCCCCGAGGAGGAATTCAACCATCACGACGGTGATCAGATCGAAAACGGGAGATCACCAAACAATTATAATACGCGTTTGACCCCGTTGGGGTGGTTGTTGGCCGTTTGCGGGAGTAGGTCACCCCAACGAGAAATTCTGCCACGATGTTCAGCATCCTCGAAAACGAGGGGGAGAACTAATCTGGTTGCATCAGACAATAGTCGGGTTTTCGTCCGACTCACACAATCCACTATTTGTATTTATAAACAGTTAAAACATTAACATGATAAATAATCAACGCAACCCAACAAGTTAAAATTGTCTGTCCTAACCTACAAACTATAGACGTGACAACACACAGAACTTCTATTACAATGCTTGCGCCTTGACGGGATCACTTGTTATAAGGTGTTACTTAGACGTTCTCACATAGTGACGTCGCAGCGCTTTTCGCGAGGATTATTTATTGCAAAGTAAGTACTGCGATTTAAGAACTAATATTCGGTGTAGCGTGTTTTTATACATAAACACACACTTTAATGAAATTTAAAAAATGAGCAAATTCTTATTGTAAAACAGTTTATTACATTTTTACTTCATAAAGTACGCAGTATGCCATATTCGAGAATTGTCTTGCCAAATAATACTTGAAGTTTCCACTTTGAATAGGACACATTTTTTTTTATACTTAAACTTGGTTGTCAATATGATACTATAACTCGATGAAATTGCAAAAACCACTCGACCTACAGTCTCGTATTATTGAAACACAGTTTGCGCTGGTTATATTGTCATGGCAATCCAGTTTTCGTTTAAATAAAAATTTAACCGATAGGATAGTAACTTATGACAACATCAAATATAACACTCACTGTGAACTTATTTAAAATATTTTATTAGCAACAAAACAGAAAAAACACTCGTGTTTCTTAATAATAATTCAGTAATATTACGGTTCAAATTGCGATATATCCGACAAAATTCATAAAGTTTTGAAAATTGGTGGAAATAATCAGGACAGCATATGTAATAATAAACCGAAA
This sequence comes from Rutpela maculata, assembly GCA_936432065.2. Lineage (NCBI taxonomy): Eukaryota > Metazoa > Arthropoda > Insecta > Coleoptera > Cerambycidae > Rutpela > Rutpela maculata. Next base: position 103,147,434 of record OW386291.2, read on the forward strand.
AGTTCCCACCCCTAAATTGTGTGCTTCATCCCCTACGACATAGTATTCACCCCAATTTTCGCTTTTTTTAAAATTATCCATGAAATGGTGCATTTTACGACAAAAATACCTATGTACAAAAGTGTTCTACAGGAAATTCTCTACAAAAAAGGTTTTTAGACCATTTCCTCTCAAACGAATAGTACGTTGGTAAATCAGTGCCGTAATTAGCGCAAGTCATATAATTCGTTATCTATTTACCATCACCGAAATGTTCGGTGGGAGAGCGATTTATTTTAGCTTTATACAACTGTACCTCGGCAGAAAAAAGTCTAGATGAATACAGATTTATGTCTTTTAACAGACTAGTTGGTAAAGCCAGTAACACTGTTATGTTGTCAAAACTTCCACCAACTTCTGCTGCCGCTCGGCAACACTGTTATCGAGTTTTTCACCAAATTCACACATGGAAAAACGTGACGCTCAAAGCTACCGATTGGGGGTGGAAAAAAGTTGGCGGTATATTCATCCCAACAATGACTATAAAAGAACCAGCTCCCGAATCTGTTTAAACGCTTATTTCATGTTCATGTAAATTAGGGTGCGAATACAGGTGTAGTTGCAGAAGAGCAGGCTTGCGTTGCTCTACAATGTGTTATCATTGCCATGGACAATCATGCTTGAATGTTGAATCTGTGGAAGACGACCAAGATTTATAATTAACATATGATAATTAGTGGATTAGGCCTACAGGGGATACCACTTTAAAAAAAAACGCGCCAAGTACTTTACCTCTAGGGTGGTGTGGAAATAAGTACAACACGGTCTTTTTATAGAGGTGAGGGGGTGGAAGTTGTATGTTTATTAAAATTGTAAATAAATTTTAGTGCCTACTGCTATTTTAAGCGTTAAACGTTAAACTTTAAGGTAGATCGTAGTGTAGAGAGTGCTAGTCGGAACCAATCCTTATGTTTGCGCCATATTTCCCACGTTATTATTAATTTTAGGAAAAAAGTGGTAAAAACCTTTTTGATAGAGAATTTTCCAAGGAACAATTTTGTATATAGGTATTTTTGTCGAAAATTACACCGTTGCCAAGATAATCTAGAAAAACTCAAAATGGGGGTAGAAAGGACGTCCTGGGGGATGAAGCACACTATTTAGGGATGGGAACTTTTTGGTTTAGTAATCCTTATGCCATTCCCAACATACCCACCAATTTTCAAATCTTTATGAATTTTGTCGGAATAAAAACGTAATATAACTATAAGAGGAAAATGCATTAAAGTTTGTAATTCGGTAGATTTTGATCAAGCAAATTTTTAAAGGAATGTCAATATGTCATTCGCTTTACTCAAATGTCACCTAATTGGAAATCTAAAATTATATTACTTAATTCGTTATGAGTTATGAGTCATAGTTTCTAACTTTCCTTGTTTAACACACAAAGATTTAGTACACTGTGAACCAATTTTATGATATATTAAGACTTGGCGACCACCTTGCTTAAAAAGTGTCAGTACCTAAATATATATTTGTATACGGCTATCAATTAACAGGTTTACAAAAAAAAGGTCTTGTCCTAAGGTTCTCATTTAACTTTTCTGAAGTAATTTGACTTGCTGAAACCAACTTTGGAGAGAAAAAAAATGTCAGTCAGTTTTTCTCTAACCCCCTTTATCCCCTAAAAAGGCCAATAGAAGGCCTTATCCTAAAGTTCTGATCCAATTTTTCTAAAGCATTTTGTGGCGCTGAAGATAATTTTGGACAAAAAAAATCTATCCTGATAGTTTCCCTCGACCACCCTCTTTGTCTCCTAAAAGAAGGCAAAACATAGGTCATGCTTGTCCCAAGGTTCTGATCTAACTTTTCTGAAGTATTTTGACACGCTGAAGCCAATTTTGGACAAAAAATTTTTTTTCCATCGTGTCAATTTCCCTCTATCACCCATTTACCCCCTAAAAAACTGACACGTTATAATTTTTTTTTTGTCCAAAATTAGCTTCAGCGCGTCAAAATACTTCAGAAGAGATAGATGAGCACCTTAGGACAAAACCTTTTATTTTGTAGACCCGTGTTATTTTTATATATAGGTACTTAAACATATTTACTTGATTAAGTTACGAATACTAACATTATTTAACAAACAATTGTTGTTCGTCGCAGAACATCAAACACAACACGTACATTTAACTTACTCATCTAAATGACTAAGAATATGTCCAGGAGGAAACCGTTTCGCCACTAGTCAATATTGAAGCTCACCTGAAAAATAAAAAAGGTTAGTATATAATAATATAAGTTTTTGAAATGCTCATACTTTATAGTGTATGGTTTATTTTTATGTATATTTTAAGTTCACATATCCATAGGATGATCATTATATATTTTCGGTGGATTTTTTTTTAGCCGAGAAGGAAGATACTCAATGTAAGATTTCAACTGATTTGGAAACATGTCCCCAGACATTTAAACCCCATGTAATATGTTTACTACAATTTGTGTCTCCATGACAAAAATCTAAATATTTTTAGAACCAGAATCTTAATATCATTCTGTACACTCATCATTATAACTTCTGTAGAATGATTTATAGTTATTATTATAATAAGTACAACACAGAACACATTTCAAAGTATAATTATTTTCTGAGAATTATTACTTAATATTATGTTAATATTACATTGTAAATTTCATATATTTTTAATTTCAGAATATAATCATTTTAATTATTTTATTTATTTACAGTTAATGTGCTTGACATTTTAGACAATGAATCGACTTCTCTGTAATTTCCGACAGAAAGCATAGAAATATATAATGATAACAGTTAGCAGTATTTTAGTTTATTTAAGTTAGTTCATTTAAAGATTTTGCAGAGCGAGAAGGAAATATGAGTTTATTTTCGAATTATTACAAATATTTAAAAAACCAAACATAGTATAGTCTTTAAAACTGTTTTAGATACTTGCTATTATTCTAACGAATACAACTATATGTATTTTTTATTGTAAATTTCTGCTATACTTGAAAATTGTAGTTTGTCAATGAAAATAGTTCCTAATTTCATTATTAGAGCATTAGAGCATTAGAGCATTTAACTATATGCAAAATTTATGATAAAACCTGTACAAGGTTGTATTCCTTAGAGCAATGTTAAGTACCTGAAGCTATTTTAGAGATTATAAAAATGCGATTTTTTAAATATTTATGATAAATCGAAAATAAACGCATATTTCCCTCTCACTCTGCAAAATCCTGTCCTTAAATAAGTTCATAATTCAATATTGTCCGATGAAGAATTCAACTAGCGCTGACAGTCAGAAAAATATTGATTTTATGTAGTTGGAATTCCGTCTCAAAAAGGTTTCGTTATGAACAGGAACAAAAAGAATTACCATTTCGATTTCTGAACCGTCATGAATTAGATTGAATTCATAGTGGTTTCGTATAAAGGCGTTAAACTTACTTTTGAAAGTCCACGTGAATCTTAGTAATTATAGAATATAGAGATTATTTTTTTTTATTTTATTATTTAATAGATTTCACTTTTGAGTAATATTTTTATTATTTTATAATGCTTTTCTGCCTGAAATTATTACGACGCATGCCAATGGTATATTTTCTTTCTTTTCGGGTCGATGCAGTTCTGAAAGCGATTTTTACTTATTCGAATTTCACATTTTACGGTTTTTGCTGAAATATAAATCAGCAATTAGAGTTTCCATTTTCCATTTAAATTTTCGAGAAAAAGTCTACGCAGAACACAGAATTTTATAGTTATAAAACACCAGGTTACCGTGGACATGACACTATAGTCGAAAGGTGCCCACATTGAGTGAGACCATTGGATTGGATCCATAGCACTAGTTGCCGGATTGGTGAGAGTTTGTGTCGGGTGCTTACTTGCCATTTTTCAATTTAAATAAATTAAATACAGTGTCATTTATTATTCTGAACTTTCGGTAAATTCTAATTTCTTTATTATCTTATATTTTATTTACATATCAATCCAGTGAAAGTATAGTAACGCAAAAAAAATGTTTGAAAGTTTCTATTGTCCAAATATGCATAGAATCTCATTAATTGTCGAGATTTTAAGTTTGAGCAAAAAAAAATTTCTATCTGTCTGTCTTTTGCCTGTAACTTTTTTTTTTGTGTGCACGATTACTCTAGAATTGTTTAAGATATTGAATTGAAATTTAGTACACGAACTTATTTTAACGAGATCTGGAACTAGATTATATTTTGATCTTATTCCGTTAGGGGGTAAATTGGGGTAAATGAGGATAAATAAGCAAATAAAGCAAGAGTCCATAAAATTGGTATTAAGTATATATAAGAGAAGCTAAGCTTTCAAAAAGAACTTTGGTATCAGACACTCCATTATTGAAGGAGATGAAAAGAATAAAATTGTGATTTAGTGTGTGTGTACAAGAACCAAAGACCTTATTTTTTTTTCTACGTCATCCGTCTCAACTACCACTCCCTATCCCCACCCCCACTACCGATGTGGCATATCCTTTTATGGGTTTTTGGGGTAAATGATTTCAAGTATTATATTATTAAAGTTCCATAAGCAAATTTTTCTTTAATGGAAAATCTGGATGTAGAAGTAGTAATTCCTTGGGCACCGGTTTTTTTATATTATTTCGATATATTTGAACTGCTATAATTTCATTCGTTATTTACTATATAATTAACTTGTAAGTACTTACATAACATATTTCTTTTTAAAGAGATTTTCCAAACATTTTTATTAGATTTTTAATTGTATTACATTTTTCAATTTATTCAAGTTGTGTAATATCACCATTACAGTGCACGGTAATAAAATACAATGCAGTAAGTATAAGACAAAAAAAATCCAAATTCTCTTGCTTTTAGGAATATTTACATGATAGTTCATACAATACGGAACAAAAGTATTAGAAAAATATAATAACGTAGTGATAATCATGAAAATCTGCAAACATATGATTCTCATATATTATAGACAAATTTTAAAGTTCAAGCTGTTGCTAGAGAAAAACGCATTAACCAATCAACATAAAATATTCATTAACAGAATTTTAATATACGCAGTTAAAGTTACAGTACACTTTCTTAGTCGAAATTTCACATTCCATTAGTCACTGTGTATTCCAATAATATCCGACACTAACATGTCTTTTGTCACAAAAAAAAATACGAAAAATATAAAGAAAAACTCGTAATGTAAAAGAACTTTCAGAGGTTTACACCTGCCTTCCTTAAACAACCAGGCGTTAATATACGGTACTTCATAAACCAAAAGAAGCGTTCATTTTATTTAATACGTAAACATGAATTATAATCTTGTTTAAACTTTTGTGGTAAGGATACATTCCAACCCTGTATACATTGGCCGTGCACGACCAATGTGTCTCGAGGGAGATTCAAACGAAGCAGAGAGACAAAGCTTATTGTCTTTTGCATTCCTTATGTTCAGTCTCAGTCTACCTACTTAAATCCTACTTTAATTAAAATATGACATAAAATACGTCGTACTTTTAAAACTTTCTGGAAATAAAAATGGAAATCCCAAGAGCGAAACTTTTTAAATTAATAATTTAAATACACTTTCTTATTTGATGCAAAACACTGGGAAGATTTAATTCTCTTCTTATAATTCGACTAGTCGGGTTAATTCCGTAATTGAGCAGATTAAGTTATCCTCGAAATGTCGGACAAATCGCCAATATACTTAGTATCATTACTAGAGTGGCCCATCTTTTCGAATTCGGAATTTTTAATTTCACACCTCTACAAATGGTTCCATTTGATGAAAAAATAATTCCTGTAAAATACTGAGGTAATATAGATGGACGGTATCCCTTCCCTTTATGTTGTCTCAATAATTTAGGACTCATCATATTTACAATAGTGGAAATAAATGAAATTGTTTACATACTATTGCTAAGAATTTGTTTATAACTAGGCACATATATCTCTAAAATGACTAATGCCTTATCAAGTCAAATATATATTGAATATTTTATCTATGTTGAGTATAATATGACTCTTATTTAACCGTAAATTGGTAGTCTAGGAAAAAAAACGTAAAATAAAACTTCCGTTTTAATATTCCCTTATTTTATTAAAAAAATTCCACAACTTTTTATCATAAATAGTATACTACTACGGGAGCCCACCATAAGTGTCTCCCCCCCCCCCTTCAATCCTTGGGAACAATGTTTTTCATAAAGATTAAAGCCTAAGGAACAATTTAAGACATGTCCCAAAAAAAAATTGGCTCCACTTTCAAAATGGCGTCATTTAAAAAAAAGAAAATTTGTAAATATTGTTTCTGTCATTTAACACAAAAACTAAAAAAGATGGAGAAAAACTTTCTGCACAGAAAACAAAGTGCATAAAATTTTCTACAATTTTGTTCCTATACAATATTTGGATAGGAATTACCATTTTCCAGATAAATGATTCAACTCTTAAAATAAAATATAAAATTCAATATAAAACGTAATACTATGGAAGCCCACCCTAACTGTCCCCGATCCTTGGGGACAATGTTTTTCATAAAGATTAAAGACTAAGGAATAATTTAAGACATGTTCCCAAAAAGAAAAACTGGCTGTACTTTCAAAATGGCGTCCGTTTAAAAAAATTGCAAATATTGTTTTGGTCATTTAACACAAAAACTAAAAAAGAGAAAAAACTTTCTACACAAAACACAAAGTGCATAAAATTTTCTACAATTTTGTTCCTATACAATATTTGGATAGGATTTACCATTTTCCAGATACCATTGTTACCGTTTTCGAGATAAATGTCTGCCAATTATAATATTATTATTTTTATTAATTTTTTTTCAGTTTATCTTATTTTTTGTTATGTTAATAATATAAAGTTATATTATACGCACAGTTATTTCCTCTATATGATTTACCGATTTTCTTAATTTTGGGCTCATTTATCTAGAAAATGGTAACTCCTATCAAAATATTGTATAGGAACAAAATTGTAGAAAATTTTATGCACGTTGTTTTTTGTGAAAAAAGTTTTTGTCCATGTTTTTAGTTTTTGTGTTAAATGACAATAACAACATTGGCAACAGTTTTTTTTAACATATGACCGCCATTTTGAGTACAGCCAGTTTTTTTTTTAGGACACATCTTAAATTGTTCCTTAGGCTATAATATTTATGAAAAACATTGTCCCCAAGGACAGCTAGGGAGGCCTCCCCGACTAGTACTAAATAACATTCTAAATTTACAAGTGTAATAACAAAAATAATATTTTTTACACCATTCTAAAGCTCGTGACAGCGTTTCTTTTTTGACTTATAACAGAGGACCACAAAAAGAAAATTCTTGTAGTTGAAAAGTGAGGTACCATGTCGTATGTTTTTTGGTATGCTGAAAACGAATCCGGAGTCAGAATGGACCCATCACCCAAGAATTTCGACATAACCTCAAAAAACTTCTCAAAGGTGACCGAAAATACGTTTATAAATAAAATTAAGCGTGCATACTACTGTATCTATATATATTTTGAGGCGCTGTTATCGACTTCATGATACAATTTCACCCACCATGTCAGCATTTTGACATAACCTCAAAGAAATCGATAACTTATCAGTAGATAAATTCGTGAAAACGGCAATTTTCTAGAAAATAAATTTAAAATTTTGAACTACGCGCTACCTCCTCGCAAAATTGTTAAAGGGCAAGGGTGGAAATATTTTTTTTTTTCATTTTTCTGAGGTATTTAAACATTTTAAGACGAAAAACCTAACAACTTTAAACCTTACGTAGCTTAAGGCATCTAAGAGATGTATCTGAGCAAGTTCTGGTAAAGTTTACTGATGAGGCCATTCACCAGGACAGGCTAAAACACTATGTATTTTAGTAAACTGTCTCCAAAGAACGAGCGATGCTTGACCATCGGGGTGCTTTGTTTTGGTGAGTCCCCTCGCCTCTCACCATCAGAGTGCTTTATTTTGGTGTGTCCCCTAGCCTCTCACTATCGGTGCTTTATTTATTTTTATGGTGAGAGGTGAGGGGACTCACACAAATAAAGCACCTCGATGGTCAAGCATCGCTCGTTCTTTCGAGACAGTTGATTAAAATACATAGTATTTTAGCCTGTCCTGGTGAATGGCCTCATCAGTAAACTTTACCAGAACTTGCTTAGACACATCTCTTAGATGCCTTAAGCTATGTTAGGTTTAAAGTTGTTAGGTTTTTCATCTTAAAATGTTCTAAATATCTCATAAAGGTGACAAAAATGTATTTCCACCCTCACCCTTGAACAATTTTGCGAGGAGAGAGCGTGTAGTTCAAAATTTTAACTTTATTTTCAAGAGAATTGCCGTCTTCACGAATTTATCTGGTTAATTTTATTGTAGTCACCAGTAAGCCTAATAACTCTTTCAACTGCATCATTTACAACTTTAAATTTATTTACAACATTAAAATACTGTTTATAAGACTCATTTTCACTCCAAGTTCATTTCCTAAGAATTCATAATCAACAATGAAACATAAACCAACATTCTTTGGATTTAGGTACCACAAATGGTTCACTATTTTATTTTAATTAATAAGTTCTCTACAAACTCTCTACTATAAATCATGAAATGGTGATTTACTAACTTATGGCGCTTTAAACCAAGACTTTATTTAAAGCTTTACAATAAAAACAATTATCTTCAATAGCTGACTTTCATTTGTGAGTTAGTTTACATTGATATAGAAAACATAATATTTTTTTTGAGACAGTAAATTGCCTTCGGCATCCTACATGCATGATAAAATGCACCTGGACGATCAAAGGCCATGTTGGTGTTGCTCTTCAATAAAAAGTTTAGAAAGCAATAAACATTCTTTATAATCATTACGGGGTTCTTCTTTGGTTTTGATGGGCTAGGCTCGTCTTGTAAGAACTCTTCATGAGCTTTGAGTGTTTCATCTTCATTTTCATTGAAGCCCGCTGAACTACTGCTTGATGATGAGGCTGGTGGCTGGTTCCACTAATCTAAACTTTTCTTGAAGACTTCCCTGCAATCGTTAGAATATTTTCTGAGATTTCTCTTCAGCTGATTTCTCTTCAGAAGCAAGTTGGAGATCAATACAAAACTTAAAATTATAGCTGTTTTGTGAAGTTAAAGGTAAGTAATACGTTTATTTGTAGTTACTAGTGAATATTTTACTGTCAAATCTATTTTTAATATTTTGTAGGTACTACTGATAGCTACAACTACTATTGGTAGCTACTACTATTTCTTTTAACAATACCCAAGATCAGATGAGTAGAAAATTGCTGTGTCATCAGCGAATGAAATAATGGTGCCTACTGAGATTAATGTAAGAATATCATTTAAGTAAATAGTATAGGCACTAGTATAGTCCTCTGCGGTACCCCATAATATACAATTTGGTGTTCACTAATTACATTATTGATTTTGACATACTGTTTCTTGTCTGTCAGATAGCTTTTCAATATTTCTAACATGACACCCTTGAATCCCGTTCTTTCCAGTATATTTATTATTTGCGAGTGGGAAACAGTATCGAATACCTTAGCAAGGTCCAAGAATACACATAACGGGGGCTCTGATTGATTACACATGAGCGTGGTAGCGTCATTTGTTGATTTTTTTTCTTGGAACCCAAACTGAATATAAATTGAATGCGAACCTTATTCCAAAGAATTGAGACTTCCTTAATAGCTAATGGCACTTCCGCGTGAACTCAGCTTCAGTTCGCACGTGTTGAAAGAGCACTCGTAATAATTATTCTATTAGAAGGCATTGCTAATTATTTATGGCGCATAGTGTCCAATTAAATTAACGAAAGTATCCTTTCGCAAGGATCTGACATCAGACATTGTTAAATGTTTTTTTTTTGAAAACGAAGGGACACGCTGGAACTTATTACTCTGTAATGTACAACTGCAAACTGAAATGAAAACCTACAGATCGGATTTTATTTAGTTATAAGAGCGTAAGTATTCCAAGAAAAATTATCACCAAATGCACCAAAATAAATTGTATGGTTAAAATATTTAAACCAATAAAACATTCTGAAAAGATACCTAGTTACCTACTATTACATCCAGTGGAAGTATAGTAACGCACCCCATTATTAAACGGGATGAAAAAAATAAAATTGTGATTTAGTGTGTGTACAAAAACCAAAGGGCTCAACATTTTTTTACTCCATCCACTCCCACTACTACCACCCCTACCCCCACCACCGATGTGGCATATCGTTTTATGGGTTTTTGGGGTCGCCGATTTCAAGTTTTATATTATAAATGTTCCATTAGCAATACTTCCACATAGTGGAGTGCAAATATAGTATCAGTTTTGTTTTCGTTGTGAGAGACTTGGCTAGCTTGGCAGCTAATGGCGAGTTATGTCATTGGTGCTGTTGAGAAAAACACGTAATGTCGGACGTTGATTGTCGACATGTTCTAGTTTGGACATTTGTTTTCCTCTTAAGTAATATTTTTTATATTTTTGTCAGAATTTGGCATTTTGAATAACAAAAGAAAGTCGATTTTACTTGAAAAGTTTGACGAAGCAAGTTCTGATAATATATTGCATATTAAATATAAACCTAAACAGAGCACATACATTAGATTGCCCTCAATTTCTAAGCCGGGTGTGCCCAAGAGGGGACCACATATTTGAATACACGCTCACAATAACGAGTCCCTCATGAGGTGAGTGCAGATAGGCTTTGACTATACTCGAATTTTGACTATACTCGAAAGGAAAGTTAAGCAATGTTAATCTCGGTTACTACTTGAACGGGTGATATCCAGGAAAATACAGTGATCTCGACCCACCTTATAGCGGCTTGTACATAAGAGTATCCGCAAAGGCTACGCAACGCTTTCTCGAGCTCGAAAATAATGTAATATTTGGTAAAAAGTGTAAATCTTTTTTCTGTCTTTTATAGCTAATACAACTATACAACCTGAGACATTGCGATTCAAACTAAGGGTAAGAAATTGCAAGAAATGCCAAAAAACTACTTTTTACCTAGTGGCTTTGTAAACGTAGGAAATTAATCAGTGTCCCTTAAAACAACAAAATATTATTACAAAAGTGTTTATTTTATCCTTAATTATAAAACATATAATCTATCCCTTGCAAGGTAAATCCAGTAATCTTTTGTATACACTTGGAACCTTATATATAGGGTGTTTGATACATCGATAAAAATGTTTAAGGGGGTGATAGAGGGGATCTTTTAGAATCTATGTGACCATATATACAATTATACAAAGTATTACAGACTTTCAGATAGCGGCCTTTTTAAATATTTCGACCAGCAAGGTTCCCAGACTTGACACCTTTTGACTTACAAGTTTGATGATTAATGAAAGAACTTGAGATTGCCGCACTCACCTACGACTCGTGCGTCAAACTTCCCATTCGTGAAAAAAAGTATCACTTTATGTACTTGTTTATTACTATTGTTTTATATTGTGAGCATATTATACAAATTTGAATAAATAAAATTTTTATTGGTTATAATATTTACAAATAAATATTTGCTTTTATTAAACACAAAAACATTCAACCTATCTTTTACGCCATTCGTATAAAACCTTGTCACAATTAACAAACTGCAACTCATATTATCGACGCTGCGACTGTGACATATAAAAGTGCACAATATTGTCAACACAAAAAAAACGTTTCTACTCTTAATTCTGTATTTTTTATTAAGCCTTTTGGTTAATAAATAAAAAAAGATTAATGCCCCCAAATAATGTATTCGCTATCCTCATTTATTCCTGTCCAAAGTAAAGGGCAGATGCTAAATTAGAATGCAGGGTCAGAGTTGAGAGTTGTCCTCTTCGAAAATAAATCTGGGAGTTAGCATGGGAGGCGACAACTGATTGCCCCAAATGGGGTGGATAAATCCGAGATTCACGTTATTAGAAAGTTCACACACACTACACTATGAAAAATAAAACATTTCAGTGTATAAGTATTTAATGTCATATTATGCATGCTTGTTTGGTATTGAAAATATTGAGTGAATTATCAAGGGAAATACACTCACAGAAATATACAGAGTGAGTCAAATTTTAGAGAAAATCCTTGAGAGAAATTATTAAGTAGAGTTTGTCATTAGAGAAATTAAATGGATTTTATTAAATTATAAAGAAAATCTGTGAAAGTATTTTACACAAAACTTATTCATTACACAGGCCGACAAAGAAAATGGGCTGCGTTTTTGATCAGAACCATCTTATCCTATATTTTTTGACATGCTGAAACCGACTTTGATATTAAAAAATTCTATCGCATCAGTTTTTGTATCCCCTAAAAAGGGCAAAAAGAGATCTTGTTCTAAGGTTCTGATTTAACTTTTCTTATATATCTTGACGCGCTGAAACCAATTTTGAATTAAAAAAAAAAAAAAAATATATATCCTGTAAGTTTCCCTCTACAACTCCATTTTTTCTCCTAGGTGTGGCAGAGGTAAACTGACAAGATAGAAAATTTTTCTTTGTCCAAAATTAGCTTCAGCACATCAATATACTTCAAAAAAGATAGATCAGAACCTTAGGACAAGATCTTTTTTTGCCCCTTTTAGGCTCGCTTTTAGGGAATAAAAGGGGTGGTATTAGTATAATTTTTTTTTGTCCAAAATTCAGCGCGTCAAAATACTTCAGAAAATTACATCAGAACCTGAGGACAAGGCCTTTTTTGTCCTTTTTAGGGGATGAAAGCGGTGGTAGACAAACACCACTAAATGTATATCAGATATCATCCTCGGTAATTGTATCCACTACAGTCCAAATATTATTTCCACCATATATTTTGTTGTAACCACTCTGTATATGTTTCATATTGTTCCTCCTTCGTAGTTGTGTTAACTATATACATGTGAAATATTATCCTCTGTGACAATTTTTAATTATTTTTTTTAAGATGACCACCCTGTATAGTTTCTTTACATATCTGTTAGATCATTGTGGTGACTACATGTGAAATTTATTTTATTTATTTATTTATTTATTTATACTGCATACAAACAGACAGAGTCCACTTACATGTATACAGTGTTAGGTAAAAATTTGACATACATGTGCTATAGAATAAAGAGAAAAAAATTTAAAACAAATATATGTATATATACAATATCACAAAAATATATCAACCTAACGACAAAAGAATATTTTGTCACAGATGGGAATGTAGCCTATTTTTATTAGTATCAAAAATATCTATATCACAGGTTTTTAAAAAATTATTGACAGTAATTAAACAATTCTCAATAGGGGAATTTACATTAAATATTTTGAATACATTATCTCTAACTTTTAATCTAACATCAGGTACGTTAAATTTATAGCCGATAATATATCAGATGCAACAATATGGCCATGTAACACATTAAAAATGAACAAAATTTGAACATTTTCACGGCGCTTACTTAAGAGAGTTACATTAAATTCAATTCTTTGGTGTTCATATGATATTAAAAGAGGATATGTTTTTACCCCAATCACATTTTCTTCACTATTTTTTTAGGGTTACCACCATGTACTTTTTTCATACTTTTTTCTTGACAGTTGTGTTAACCATATGCCAAACATTATCGTTTTCCAAAATATTTTCTTCATTATTTTATTATATTGACTGCCCTGAATATTTTCAGATTTTTCTTCCTTGACATACTACATTAACTGCATACGAAATATTATCGTCCTCCATCATATTTCTTTTTCCTTATTTTTTTTTTTTAGAGTGGCCACTCTGTGTAATTCTTCCATATTTTTCTCCTTCTTTGGCAGTTGTTTTAACTACATGCCAAATATTACTGTCTTCCATCACACTTTTCTCTCTAATTATATTTTTATGTATATTTTTTAATGGAGATAAATCCCAGCTCTTCGTTAGCAGCAGCGTCAACTACAACCAAATATGATTCTTCTCCGTCAAGTAGTTTTGTAGATATAGCGCCAACAGGCAGGCAGACACCAGACCGACAGACAGACTAGATAGACTAGACAAATGAACAGATAGACTGCCGCAATTAAAGGGCTATAATTTTCGTAATCTACAATACTCTGAAACGTCAAAATTCCGAGAAGTCTCGGAGAGTGATTTTTTCATGATTAAAATATTTTTCTCGGGCAGGGAGTAAAACATTTTTTTACGGTAAACAGTTCACGAGGCTCTTTTTATCTGAATATTTTTTGTGAATACTTTTTAATTATTAATTTTAAGCCATAGTGCTTGCATGAGAAGCACGAAGTTAACTCGACAATTATCCATGTAAAAGGTATAACATGTACACTACAATTTTATTCCTTTTTGAATATTATTATGAATTCAAAATAGTTTGTACAGCTCCATATGTCTAGCAAACGTTTAAGTGTAATTTCAGAACGAAAATTATGATTGTAGACCAAACAAATAAGAATTATCCAAATATATTAAGGAAAGGTCGATGTGAAATTGTAAACAGAAGATATAGAATACCTTGGAGATCTTCTTGACCTTACCGGCATCTGAGATTCGACAGAAAACACAGACAGCAACATCGGAAACTTGCTAGTTGAGAAAAATTTGTCGTAACGAGAATATCACGAAACATTTAAAATTGGACTTGCTAACGCCACAGTTTTCGCTGTCTTTCTTTACGCAAATGGAGACGTTTATTAAATTTTTTGGACAGCCCACCGCACCGCACTAACAGGTCTCCTATCCTCGAAATGTGATCTCCTAATAAGCATTATATTATCAGAGTTACATCAACCAAAGAGAGGAAAATAGAAACCGGTTAATGGTACAAAAAAATCAGGTGGAAAATGATGACGAGAGGAAGAAGTTTGGTGAGGTTGTGCGCCTAAAAGATACCCAGCAGCGGATATGATGCCGTCAGATATGCCACACAGCAAAGAGAACTAGGAACCCTATATTAGTACGACTTTTTCTACTGCACTTGAATTCCATTTGGCACAGTTGGTCCTTACACCAAGTAGATCCATTTTCGATGAAGACGCGTCAACATTTTCCCTTATCAAGATGGCGGCCATTTTTTTAAAAGAAAAACTTTAAACTGCAAACAGTGATATTAGTCGAATACATAAGTGTGGAGTATAATTATTGTTTAAATGATATTTGATGAACACGAATATGGTGTCTATTTTTAACCGACTTCAAAAATTTACAAAATGAGGAGGTTCTCAATTTGATACAACCGCTGAGCGTACTTCTGTATGTCATTCATTTACCAGAGATTCACCTATTTGGATATTATTGGTAATTGTCCAGTAAAAAAAAATTGGGTGATGGTCCGTGCGAGTGACCATTTTAGAGAATCGACGCCATCTTTCATGCTTATTAAAAATACACAGCATAGGCATGTGAGGTGTCATTTTACATGTTCCTCAGGGTGCTAAACACGTTTCTGATACTATAAATACTGAAAATTGAAAATTGGTTACTAATCATTATTTAGAGAGATACGAATCAACATCTTTCATTTCTATACTAAACAGATTTACATTGTTTTATAAAACACGAAGTAACATAAAACAATAACAATATATGACTCCATATATCTATAATTTTAAAAAGCAGACGTAATAATTTACGTTGCAATATTAGAAAACTTATTACGGCAATTAATAATGGCTACACTTCTGCAATGACCGTAAATGCAACAAGATATTCCATTTGAAAAACATAAACATGAAATCCCTTGCACATGAGCAACTAAGCACAAGTTCGTTGCTGGGAAGACAGTGAGTTGTACGTGAGAGCTGTAGGCAATCACCTACATCTTCATAACCAAACTGTATAGAATCAAGTTGCGTGATGTCATTATTATACTCTTCGCAAAAGTGAAATATATTGTATTTGATCGGCAGATTTCTAAAATCGTAAATATCGCTCGTAGAGAAAAAATTTTCATATCATTGTGTTAGTGAACGAATTCTGAACAACTTTCAAAATGTCCATCTGTCCGTCCGTCCGTCACGTTTCTTGTAAGCACGATAACTTAAGAAAGAAAAATCCGATTGTACTGATTTTGAACAAAATCAATCAGTAAATAAAAATGTTATTAATGATTTAAATTTGAGATATTTTTTTTTATTTTTATGTGTTTGCAAAAATTTACATTTTTGACATTTTTTTACGTGTTAGGTGGTTCTTACGCTTTTGACTCGGAATTCGAAACCCACATGAGGTATGGTATGGTGTTATTTAATTTTTACTTTATTTTACACAGCCCTTCACCAACTAAGTTCGTACTATAAATTAAAAAATGTTTAAAACTAACATTATTTACAAAAAACTGCGAAGAGTATCCTTTTTTCTGCCAATTGTATCGACTGCTCCATTACTTCACTCGCAGGAATTCCGAAGTTTGTGAGAAATGCTTCGGGTGTACTTGAAATTCCAGCATGTTTTGTACCTACTTTTCTAGTGCAGTCTGACCAGTTAGGAAGTACATGGCATATTGCAATTCGTTCAGCCATTGTATAAACGGGAACTTGGCGCGTCGTAGCTCCAACACCTAGATGAATCCACAATTCCTTCAATCCAACATTCTTGAAGGTACTCCAATGATATAGCAGAAGGACCAGAATGTCTGTATCCCTCTGTTGCATGTTTAATATGTGGCATAATATCGAGATCTGCCTCCTCTAACATGGCAAATTGTAATTCGTCATGGGATTGTATTAAATTGGCTTGCTGTATGGGCATGCATGTGGTTGGGTTAGGAAACGATGTTTCACTACAGAAGACCTGCATATTTGGCCATATATTGCTGCATTTTTCTAGTAAACTTGAAGTTTGACTCTGTTGGAACTAGAAGACAAAAATTTTTCTTTTTGTACAGGAATAGGTGTTGTATTTTTAATAGAGTGAAGGTTGATTGATCCACATTCTCGTTTGTGAAAAGTTTGTCATCATAAGTTTCATTAAGTTTTGCACTAATTTCAGTTAAAATAAAACCTATTCCACATTTCAACAGTGGAGTGATCTCATTTATAAAAAGCGCAATTGCTTCTTCTTTAGAGAACTTTGTTGCTTCTCCGTTACTAGATGCTGATAACTTTTTCATTTGACTTTCATAGTGATTAAAATATGTACGTATACCAGCGGGGCAATTGAGAAGGTCCTTCTCCAGAACATTCTTATAATCAGTAAGGTCAGCAGTGGCTCACTTATAGATTCGCTTAAGCCGTTTCTATGATATCTTCTCAAACTGTAAGGTATGGCTCGGCGGTGGTCCAATAATAATTTTGTCGAGCAAAATAAGCAAGATAGTTTTTTATTTAAGTCGAAATTTCGAGAATATGCCGGATGCGCCCGAAATAAGAAAAATGTAATATTGCGATAAAAAATTCAAATTTCGTTGTAATTGAATTAAAATTGGTAGTTTGGCATTTTAGAAGTAGCTGATGTCGAATCCGATGTTAAAAGTTAAAAATTAAAAATTGCGATTCTGCTTTGGTTGTAATACTTGCAATTTTTGCATATTTACATGAAATTTATGGTTGCCTTACGACTCTTTGTGTGGCATCTCAACCTCACGGGATGCCATCTGGCACGGTTGATTCTTACTCCAAGCAGATTTATTTTCAATTAGGACACGTCAACATTTTACCTTGTCTAAATCTCTCATTTCGTGTATAAGTTTGAGAAAATAGACACCATATTCGTGTTCATAGGATATAATTTAATGAAAATTACACTTCACACTTATGTTTTGAACTAATATAACTAATTGCAGTTTTTCTTCTCAAGAAATGTCTGTCTAGTTCCAAAAGTAAAATGATGATATTGTTGAAAAGTTGCTGTATAATTTAAAAATATTATTTTGGGTATTTAGCAGATAACTTTCAAAGAAACCACTCGTTCCTTTCATATACTATTGATCCAAGTCTGGTCAAATTATTATATGAAAGAAGCGATTGGTTTCTTTGAAAGTGATCAAACCCACTGACTCAATGCCAATCAAGCATGACTTTGACTGCCCGTTTGATGTGCTGATTGAAAGTCGTCAGGCGAGCAGAGTCGCCAAAATAATGTTTTCCAATTATGCAGCAAATTTTCAACAATAGCATGTTATCCTAGATTATGTTCTTCACGCTAAAATTGAATACCTCATGAGTTTACCTAAATAGATTTAAATTTTATCATGATCGAGTCCGTACGAGAAAATATGTGAGGCTTATCAATGTAGTAAATGTTCGAAATAGAAATCAGTAACTGCAATACATTTTTTACAGTGACATGGAATTTTCTGTATACTATTGCTAATTGTTGCTCAAGCCCGAGAATATTCGAAAAAGTCTAATGTGGTTGTCGAGGTGGTTGTGTACCTGTAGTAGAGTTAATCTAGTAGAGTTAAGTTCAGCGAATGAGGAGGCTATGAAGTTGATCCTCCTACCCCAATAAATATTAGAGGATTTTCTATCCACTTTAAGAGTACTCCTTAGATAATTTACACAGCTACAGCCTTAAAGCAAATAATACTACACTGAGACTAGACCAGTTGACTATATGTTGTAAAGAGCGGTATGTAGTATAAACTTGCCTAGTATTTTGACCAATGAGAAGCTGGAAAATAACTTCCTATCTAAAACCAATGCTTCGTTTTCAAGATGAACAGACCACAGTCGGTTTTGAAGTAACCTACCGTAATGCCAAAGCTCCACCAGGCATTTAAATTCAGACCAGGCGACCTGGGTGGTCACTTAAGGATTATGGAGTTAACCCAATTTGAATCCATGACCAAACCCACTGACTCAATGCCAATCAAGCATGACTTTGACTGCCCGTTTGATGTGCTGATTGAAAGTCGTCAGGCGAGCAGAGTCGCCAAAATAATGTTTTCCAATTATGCAGCAAATTTTCAACAATAGCATGTTATCCTAGATTATGTTCTTCACGCTAAAATTGAATACCTCATGAGTTTACCTAAATAGATTTAAATTTTATCATGATCGAGTCCGTACGAGAAAATATGTGAGGCTTATCAATGTAGTAAATGTTCGAAATAGAAATCAGTAACTGCAATACATTTTTTACAGTGACATGGAATTTTCTGTATACTATTGCTAATTGTTGCTCAAGCCCGAGAATATTCGAAAAAGTCTAATGTGGTTGTCGAGGTGGTTGTGTACCTGTAGTAGAGTTAATCTAGTAGAGTTAAGTTCAGCGAATGAGGAGGCTATGAAGTTGATCCTCCTACCCCAATAAATATTAGAGGATTTTCTATCCACTTTAAGAGTACTCCTTAGATAATTTACACAGCTACAGCCTTAAAGCAAATAATACTACACTGAGACTAGACCAGTTGACTATATGTTGTAAAGAGCGGTATGTAGTATAAACTTGCCTAGTATTTTGACCAATGAGAAGCTGGAAAATAACTTCCTATCTAAAACCAATGCTTCGTTTTCAAGATGAACAGACCACAGTCGGTTTTGAAGTAACCTACCGTAATGCCAAAGCTCCACCAGGCATTTAAATTCAGACCAGACGACCTGGGTGGTCACTTAAGGATTATGGAGTTAACCCAATTTGAATCCATGACCAAACCCACTGACTCAATGCCAATCAAGCATGACTTTGACTGCCCGTTTGATGTGCTGATTGAAAGTCGTCAGGCGAGCAGAGTCGAAGCACTGCGGTTGGAGAAAGAGTTACTCATCTGATATACAGATGGATTCAAGACGAACGAAGGGTTCGTGTGGACGTAGCAGGGTTTAAACGCTATCTAAAGTCGTTGGTAACACCCCAACTATCTTCCAGGCATAAATCAATAATACAGATCTATGTGCCCAGAAATGCCTTAACAGAGGCACTCGAAGGGCAAATATCGATATTCTCTTAGATAGCCAGGCTAAAGGCTCTCAAGTCCTATACCTGCAACAAGGTAACCTTGATGTGGGTGCCAGAGCACGAGTGAGTAGAAGGTAACGAATTAGCTGATAGCCTCGCAAGAAAAGAGGATTCAACCTCTTTTCTTGCCACTTTTCGGACCCGAACCGTTCTGTGGCTTATCTAAGGGATACATAACGGAGGAGATCCAAAAATGGGAAAAGGAACAAAAGAAGTCCTGCTGGAGGAATACTCCAGGCCAAAGACAAGCGAAAAGTTTATAACCTATTCGACAAAGAATGCCACAAGGCTTCTCGAACTCGAAAAGTCCAACATAAGCTAATCACAGGCCGAACTGGCGATTCCCCCTTGAGATATCATCTCAAGAACATGGACATGGCAGAAGATGATAATTGCAGATACTGTGAATCCGCAACTGAGACTGCGGAACATATACTTTGTGAATGCAAAGTACTAATCCGCATTAGGCTGAAGTACCTAGAACAGACGGAATTAACGCCAGAAGACATAGGGCAACTAGCTCCCAGGAAAATCACAAGCTTTGTAAAAGTCTTGGAATCCTGGGCAAAAATTAGTTGTAGGTAATTCACAAAAGATCTTTTAGGTCGAGGTGAAGAAAGGCCAACCCAGGGTAAGCAACACCTTAAACAATCTACAATCTACCGTAATTAAATGGAACTGAAACCAGCTACGAAATTCTAAAGTTAAAAACCCGTTGTCAAACAATTCAAAAATTCTTTCCGCTAAAAACTGCACATATAGCTGAGAATTTAATCTCGCTGGTAAAATACAAAGCTCACGCAAACGCTTACCAATAAGACTTTACGAATTAACATTAAATTCCCATGTAATAAGGCTATCTTTACAGCATGGTATATTCACGTGTCCATATATGATAAGTTGTAATCTAGTGAGATGTGAGAAAAGTCCTTATACAAAAAACCGCTGCCCAAGGAATCACTACTTCCACATCTAGATTTTCTATCCAAGTCACTCACAACGAAAAAATTTTGTATGTGGAAATAATTGCTTATGGAACTTTAATAATATAATATTTGAAATCCTCTACCCCAAAAACCTATAAAACGATACCCCACATCGGTAGTGGGGTGGGGGTGGTGCTAAGGGGTGGTAGTGGGGGTGAATGAAGTAAAAAAATATTTTGAGGTTTCTGGTTCTTGTACACACACACTAAATCACAATTTTTTTTCATTCCCTTTAATAATGGGGTGGGGGTGGGGGCGGGAATAACGGTAGTCATAATCTCAACCTATTACGAACATGAACTCATAATAATACACCTTTGACCGATCAGGAACTAGCAATTATCATAATCAACGGGCGAGTCCATTTTTTCCAAGGGTGAGTCCATCTTTTCGTTTGACGTTTAAAACGTCAAATACAACAGATTAATAGTAATAGTAATAGTAATAGTAATTTTTTATTTATCCAATAGATCATACAATGATATAGGATAGGTCAAATACATTTACAGAAAAAATAAACATATTAATACATTAAAAATTCCTCTATCGAGTAGAGTGCATTTTTTAACAGACTTTTTTAACTCTGACATTAGATATATTTCTAATTTCAAAAGCCAACTTATTGTAAAGTGTACATCCCATATAATACGGTTTTTTTTTATATAATTCAAGTCTATGTATATCGTACTGCAGATTGGATCCATACCGTGTAGAATAACTGTGATTAGCATTTAAGGAGTTGAAGGTCGATAAATTTTTTTTTACAAATTTTAAAATTTCATATATGTACAGACAAGGTAATGTAAAGATATTGTGTTTGATGAATGTCTGCTTGCATGATTCACTGTAGCCTAAATTAAACATATTGCGAATAGCTCCTTTTTGCAGTAAGAACACACGGTTTGATGACGGTGAATTACCCCAAAAAATAATACCATAGCGCAGTCTGGACCCTAAATTAGAAAAACAAAATATCTTCACGGTCTTTAAATTGGTTATGTGACGTAATCGTTTCAGCGCGAAGCATTGACATGAACATTTATTGCAAATAAAGGAGACATGTGACTTCCAATCCAGTGATAGGTCAATATACAGACCCTAACAGTTTAAAAGTTGACACTTGTTCAATGGATTTACCATTAAGCTGTAAAAGCAAACTCGATATATAATTGGCTTTAACAGGATGAAACTGTAACGATAATGTTTTTTCCTGGTTCATTACCGATTTTTTATGGTGAAATAGTTATTTATGTTGAGTAAGGTAGAATTTAACTTATCAATCAGGTCTTGAATGTGTTTGGTTCCTACGACAACAGTAATATCATCAGCAGAGGAGCAACAAAATTCATTTACATAATTATCCAAGTCGTTAATGTAAAGGAGAAAGAGTAGCGGTCCCAGAACACTACCTTGGGGTACACCTATATCTATTGTTTTAGTTTCTGACCTCGAACCAAAGAAATCAACATATTGTTGTCCATTGGTGAAATACGATTTTAGTAGCATTTTACATTGCCTTCTTATACCATATTTTTCAATAGTATCCAAGAGAATGTCGTGATTAACACAATCGAATGCTTTTGAAAGATCAATAAATAATGCCATAACTGCATGACCTTTGTCAAGATGATCATAAATATAGTCAAGAAAACTTAGTAAAGCTGACATAGTTGATCTATTCTCTCTAAAACCATGCTGATTTGTTGAGAGGTTTGAGTTAGAACTTAAAAATTCTGAAATTCTGATTGCGATTAGTTTTTGAAAAAACTGATAAAATTGCTATTAGTCTGTAATTACAGAGTTGTGTACGATCACTTTTTTAAACAATGGAATTACTTTGGATAATTTTAAAAGATCTGGAAAAATGCCATCTGAAAAACATCGATTTATGATATCTGTTAAAGGTGTAGCCAATTCGCTGGAACATTGTTTAACAATTTTGACTGGAAAATAATCAGAACCGGAAGAATTAGAATTTTTTAAACTATTGATATAACCTCAGATGTATTAGGTTTTAAGTAAATTGAATTTTTAATAATGCGCGTATTGGCTCTATTCCTATGATTAATTATATTATTATATTATTGTCTGGTATTGCTAATGATTTAGTTATATTTAAAAAGTATGAATTGAATTCATTGGTGATAACTATCTTGTCTATAGTTAGTTCATTATTTATTGACATATCAGGACTATTGTTATTTTTTCCCCTTTCCAAAGATTGATTAATTATATTCCAAGCAGTATTCGATTTGTTCGGGGAGTTTATTATGATATTGTCAAAGTACATTTTCTTCGCCTGCCGTATAACTCGTCTGTAAATTACTTTATATGATTTGTAATATTGTGCACTGATCAAACCAATTTGTTGCATATTGAACAGTTCTTTTAAATAGATCGATGACACTTTAATTCCATTGGTTACTCAATTTATGTTTTTGTCGTCAAAATTTTTAGTAATAAACTTAAAATAAATATTCGTTATAATAGCCGTATAATATATTATTGAATTCATGATATTTATTTTCTACTGTTTGTGCACTAAAAACACTATGCCATGACTCACTACTTAAATAGTTTTTAAATTTTAATATGTTTTTTGCGAAAACGATCTAAATGTGTGACTGTTATTATTTTTTGGTTTATTCACCTCAAAAGAAATTTTTTGACCACTGCGATGAGACAGACCCATATGCATGACATATTTTTCTAATAGAGTATTATTAAAATTAGTTACAATGTAGTCTGGTACAGTGATACTATTATTTTGAATACGCGTAGGTTGATCGTAAACAGGGTACATACAAAAGGATTTTAAAAGGTCCAGAAGCTCGGTAACACCAACTGTGCTTTTGCATAAAAAATTTATGTTAAAATCGCCACATATTACATAGCTAGGCTGGTTTTTATTGAACACAATATTCAGGGATTCCGTAAGTTTTAACATAAATTCTTTTAAATCAGTTAGGAGCTCTGTAATGCACATAATGTAATAAACACTTCCATATAGAGTAATTTTGACTGCCGCACACTCGAAAATGTTTTCTACACTCACTACATTATGGACTGATTAATGTGAACTAACTATATTTTTTCACTTTTAAACGATTAAAATAGTTTAAATAGTCGTGGATAAAATATAGTATTCCGCTCGCGTATAATGGCTATTACATGCTCGGATAATTTTCGACACTCGCCTTCGGCTCGTGCCGTAAACATCACCCTCACGAGTAATAGCATTGTAATAATAAATAACATTATACGTTCGCAGAAAAATATACTATTAGTAAAGTTTAGAAGGCAAATTCTAATTATTTTAGTGGCTTCTACGGACTGACCTAAAAACTGTCATATATTTGTCAATGATAATGAATGAAGTTACATTTAAACACAAGTTGATAAATGCGCAGTATTAGGTAGGCATATACTGCACACGGTAACTAAAATAATAATTTATAACAATTTACTAGAGCCGAATATATATTACATACAATGGCTGGTTTATTTTTACTGTGTAGCAAGGGAGAACGAGGTCCATTGCGGTACATGTAACTAGAAAATACAAACTGACTCGAGCTTCCAGTGATAAGGAGCTCTCAAGGGAAAATTCCCACAAAAGCCTTTCGGCGTTGTTTAATTTCAATTACAAAAAACCTAGTATTAGGGTTGCGATAAAAAGAGCCTAATCTGCAGCCAAATATATTATATCATTTTTGATAGCCGAGGCTAAGTTGCAAGTCGTGTTGAGATCATCGTACATATATATTGAATAAATAACTGCATATAAAATACAATAAAATTTTGCATCTTACTTTTTACTTTTGTAAAACCCACATGTTTAATGACAATTTTACATATACAGGGTGTCCGGAAATTTAATTGCCATACTTTAACGGGCGATTGCGCACAAGAAAATATTTAAAAAAGTTCCTATGAGCATAGGTCTGCAAATGCTTCCTAAGGGCGCTAGAGCCCTTTGAAGATGGTGCCCATAAAGTAGATTTTATTTAATTTATTCAGATACACTTTGAGTCCAGGTATGCATTTCGGTATGTAAACTACCACTATTAGGGGCTATCTTATGCAACTATCGGCAACCTACTTTGATGTTCAGGGGCGTACCAACAGGCAGGTTGGTTGGCAAATTGAATTTATGGATCCATATTTTTCTTATTATGCTATTTTCTGATACTATGTATTGATATTATGATACTTTCATAATTTTAACGTAAAAAAAGGTGTTCTTGCAAAAAGTTAAGAGATTAACCGTTTTTGATAAAAACGGATCTAAAGCAATTATTACATAGTACATTAATCAAAGTTGTATGAACAAGAAAAGGACACAGTAGGCCAATGACTGCCCAAGAAAGAGCAGAAAAGATTCAAACAATTATGAATAAGAAATGGCAGATATTTAATAGTAATAAAAAATGACGAAAATAAATAAAGAACAACGCAGTGCTCTAAACTAAATCTAACACGAAGTTCTAAAATGAAAATAAATAGGTAAACATATTACATCATAAAACCGACAGCAGTGTAATAATAAAACAATTTCAAAAAATACTACTAGCTATAACAGATGCTTAAAATGACTCCCATTCATGTAAATACAGCCGAGAAAAGATTTCTCATATATGATCGCACTCTCTCGAAAATTCCAGATGTTTCTAATTATTTTACACTGATTTATTATTTGTTCTGGCAACTGGGCTTCATTTTCCATTGGCACAGAATACACTAATGCCTTCAAATATCCCCATAGGAAATAATCCAAGGGGTAAAAATCTGGAGAACGTAGAGACCAAGCAACAGGTCCACCCAGTCCATCCACATCTCTCCATACTTAAGTATTCCCAGACCAAATTATTAAAATGGAGAAGAGCTCCATCGCGTATGTACCATATCCTATTCTAAGTCCGTATGGCACAGCATCAAGTAAATTCGGCAAGAATTTAAAACAAAATCCAAATATGTAGCACCATTCAGACATTTGACATTTTAGGACTATTTGGACAAAAAAAAAATCATTTTTGTTACTATTATAATACTACCACGATGTGCAAGTAATAAATTTAGAATGTAAATGTTAAATAATTGAATATTTTATAAGACACATGGTTTTATTCGCCTTCAAACAATAATTGTAATTAAGGATTTTTTTGTTAGGATGGTTTATTGAGAACGAATTTGACTGAACCATAATAGCAAAGCAATTATTTGAAAAGCTTGCTTTGTCCATTGTATTGTCGTAGTTAAGGATTTCATTTATTTTTGTTTTAACTTTAATCATCTATACCAGCAAATGTGTTTCACATACGAGGCTTTTGTTGGTACTAGGTATTATTAGCTTTTAATGTTTTCTCGGTTATTGTTTCAAACGATTTCGAAATACGCAATTTCCTTTAAAAGTAATGGTACACTCAAGCTAATGGCCGTCCTTTTGTACTTTACCTTCTTTTGCTATATACCGATGTTAGGATAAGGCCTGAAACGCCATAAATAAACATTTAAGTGTTAGTTGTAATGTAGTATACAACAAACTTGATAAAATGTGTTATAATAACCTACAACGATCGGTGTGCTACAGAATAAAAGAACTGGACCAGATTTGCTCTTTGACAAATTAATTGTCTCTTAAATTCTGAAAACTGCATATTGGTATCTATTCTCTTTCTCAAAAAATGTGTATTTAAATTCAACCTAAAAATTTGCTTGGTTCGTTTCAAATGGCCAGCAGTTTTGAATAGAAGAGAATAGAAAACAATAGAATAGAAGAGAACATACTAGAATGGAATACTCTGTTAAAAAATATATATGATTTTGCATTCTCCCCAATGGCAAAGTGCTATTCAAATCCATCCAAGAGATCAAAAATAAATAGTGTGTATAAAACGAATTAGATGTTGTGATTACTGAGTAGTGATATTTGCAGTTCCATTTGCAAATGCAATATATTTGTTATGCAAATTAGTAGCCAGATAGGAAGAGGAATATTTAAGTAAGAATAGAATACATGGTATAGTATAGATATTTGATTAGTACCCTGTAAGTTGCATGGACATCTGAACAATATATTATTAATAAATAAAATGGTAATAGTATATTATGTAACGAGCATATAATGATGGCTATTATTATTCTCGAGGGTGAAGTGTCGTAAATCACCAAAGTGAATAGTATCTATTATGTGCGAGTAGAATACTATTCTTTGTCCACTACTATTAAATATTTTTTATTAAATTTTTGAAGAAATTAATTGACTAATTAATTATATTCTTTTTGAGTAATATGTAAAATTATTGTAAATAACGTTGACGTTTAAATTTAATTTGACAAGCCGTGCTTTCGACACATAACGGCCTACTCAATAAAATTTATAAACGAAATTGGAGGGCGTGTCGATGGATCTCTAATTTCATTTTTTCGACCTCGACGGGTCCCTCTCAAATCGTGCTCGTAATGTTTGATCGAAGGAGAGGAAAAAGTATCAAAAACGATTATCACAAACTGTGCATCATTTCTCAAAAACATATGCAACCATTTTTTTGATATGTCTGCATTAGTCATTAGTGCAACTACACAATCGTCTGCAGCTCGACTACTAGCAATATTGAAAAGTAAATAAAAGTGATTATTAACACATCTATAAGAAAACTGTCTGTTCTTTAATATTAATGACGAATATAATTGTCATGATTTGACTATGTATTGCCATTTTGGCAACGTCTACCAAAGATTTAGTCACCTTTCAGTGGAGGTAGCATGTAATTTTTAATCAAAATATTGCATAAAATGCTTGTAGAGAAAAATCAGTTTTGTAGATTAATATTCAGCGGCGGAAAATGCAAAACTTCTCCGCGAACTGCAAAAGCCAGGAGCGCAACGGCCGCAGTCACGCGCTTGCATTCCATTACGTCTACCGAGTCTTCAGGCAAGATGAGACGATGAGACGATAGGTAGACTGTATTTTTTGGATGTCTTATTAAATAAACTATTCCACAAAAAAATTTCAGCTTAGCTGTAGATATAAGTAAAAAATGTTTGTTTTTTCCACACTTTGCGTGGGTGGTAGACCTGACATGACAACGCTTCCGACGTGGGAGAATATTATTTTCTGGTATGTTTTTATGTCATCTGTGAGTATGTAAAATTTCAATCTTGTAGATATATATTTTTATATACATTTATGCAACTTTTTATAACATGTTTAATTTTTTACTCATTTTTTCAGCACTAAAAGTTTCCTTAGACTTGCACTTTCGTCATTAATACTTTTATGTTAGAGAAAAAATAAAAAAAAAGTGTCGGAAAGGTCAATCAATTCTCTTTACATAAGCTGTCTACAAATTTTTCGAAAAAACCGATAATTATCGAGGTATTCGAGGAAACGTAGGAAATTACACGTTTTCCTACAGAGTGTATGTAAATCTTAAAAAAATAATTTTTCTCAGAAACCTTTGTTTCGAAGGGCCGCCAAAAAATAGAAAAAATGGATTTAGCAAATTTAATTCTATTTAAATTAGCTAGAGTAGTCTTTTGGCGTAGGATTAAAAAGTTGCTAACTGTAGAAGCTCAAAATTTGCGATTTTTTGCCGTACATCGCCGACATTTCAGCAGTTATCTCCGAAACGAAAAAAAATATCAAAATTCTGATAGAAGTAAATGTTTCGTAGTGGAAAATACTCGTTGATCTTATTTTTTATTTCGAGATAACTCCCACCGTCTCGGAGAAAAATAGCAAAAAACAACTTGCATTTGGGAGCTAAAACATGCAATCTTGGCACGTTCATATTTTTCGAAAAACACCATTGGGATCCTCTCTAACATTTTTTGGCAATTTATTTTCGTACAGTCACGTAAAGGTGTAAATTATATCGCTTGCGTCTTTTAAACCTCATCCGCAATGTTTCTTTCTACGCCCATGTTCTCTCTGATTCTCTTTGATTCTCTCTGACTCCATACTTTCAACTGTCTACGGAATCATTAGACAAGCCATTGTTTTCAGAGTTTTCAAGATATAAATCTTAAATTCATCGGGGATAATATATACCAAAAACGGCAAATTTTCCATAATTTAACACCTTTCCATCACATCCGATTTCCCCGGAAATGACCTCAACTTTGAAGTTTTAAATGGAACACCCTGTATATTTTTACATTTTGGATGTCGGAGAAGATTTTAAGTACGAAATTTCAACCTTTTTAGTAGCTCCTTTTATTTATTTAACTTCTACATAGTGAAGGAAACTATTGAGAAAATGAGTACACTCTGTACACTCGTCTTGTGAAATGGAAAACTACTGCCTAAGGAATCACTACTTCCACATCCAAATTTCCGGTGGGGGAGGCTGATGCCAAAACAAATGTTAAGGCTTCTGGTTCTTGTACATACACTAAATCCCAATTTTATTTTTGTACCTTCTTTAATAATGAAGTGTGGGTGGTAATGAGGTATTGGAGGTGTCTCATGCCAAAAAAAAATTGAGACTTTACCTTCTTATACATTCACTAAATCCCAATTTTATGGACTCTTACTTGCCTGCTTTACCTGTCTACCGCCATTTACTCCCAACCCTTCAGCGCAGAATGCTACTAACAATTCAAAGGGGTGGTAACAATTCATACAGACAAAAACTCTTATGTACCAAATTCCACACAAATCTACAATTATGCCATATTGAATTCGTCATCATACTAGCTGTCGTCGAATACTGAAATCCCCATGAACCAGATTTCATGTTAATCTGCAAAAAAGTTACAATATTATGAAATATTTGTTCGCTGGCGTAAATATCGGTCATCATTAACAGCATTGAAAACGACGACCTGGGTGAGAGCGTGCTGTATAATTTATTTGTAAAAGTAAATTGATCAACGGGCACGTTTCTCTCTAAAAGACTCAGTTCATACTGTTTTCCTAGAAAACATTCTTCGGCCGATTCGCCTCCTTACAAGGTTCTTCAGTGAAAAATTATCATTATTATAAATTGAGAACTAAGTTCTTAATTGAAATTTGTTTCCAATTTTTATTCACCTTACACATGAAACATATAAAAAAAATATACACAAGAGTCGAATTGAGAACCTCCTCCTTTTTAAAATTTTATGAAATAGGTTAATAATAAAAAAAACATATAGGTCGAATTCAGAACCTTCTTTTTTGAATGTTATGAAGTCGGTTCAAAATAGAAATAATTCATAACTAACTTGCATTGATAGTAATATTTTATAAAATTCATAATTCAAATTATTATTTGGTTCAATACCATTTAAATAGG
This sequence comes from Rutpela maculata, assembly GCA_936432065.2. Lineage (NCBI taxonomy): Eukaryota > Metazoa > Arthropoda > Insecta > Coleoptera > Cerambycidae > Rutpela > Rutpela maculata. The sequence continues at coordinate 103,177,559 of OW386291.2, forward strand.
TATAAACATACTGAGAACTGCATTGCGGACAATGCCGACACATTATGAGAAAATTTAAAGAATTGCGGAAAAAAATAATAATCTTAAGACAGAACACAAAAATTATATCAAAAAGGGTACAGCCGGAAAAGTTAGGGAAATGTTCCCCCGCACTTACTTAGTTAAAATGGTTTCCAGATGATGCAGTTTATAGAGTATATTACATGGTAAAAATTTTAACCTGCTACTACCCCTACGAAGGTGGAAAAAAAATAATATGTCTTTAATTATTATTTTTTTTTTTTCGGTTTCTATGCAACTTATCGATTTGAAATTTGGCACGAGTATTGCTTGCGTGGAGATAACTTACTCCAAAGAGTAAGGTCATTTTATGACCATTTTAACCATCGAAAAAAAATATCAATTTTTTAGAGGACAAAAGGGTGGCTACCCTTCGTGGTACAATCACCATTCTGTGATATATTATGTATTGACACTTCGTGATTATCATACTAAATTGTCAGATTTTTTGCTGTGGTGGAACAATATGGAAAAAAATGAAATTGGGTAAAATAAAATATTTACACATGCCTCTTAGTTGTAACAGTTAGTACTTATAGCCTTACAAGGTATTTTTGCATATCTACAACCGACCGCGGGTGCCAGTGCGATGTTGCCAACTCTCTAGGACCTTGGGGAAAAGTTTAGCAACGAATGATGTTCATTGTAATTACTGTCGCATTACGACATCTAAAAAACGACGTACTGAACCAGATGAAGAAAGTGAGGGAACGATCGAAGAAGACCAGCCTTTTGTGCCTTCGACATCTTGTAGCACTACGACTAGTGACTGACGAAATAATGGAACTACCATTGCAAAAACTCGTTGCTACACATAAATACTGTTGCATATGTGGTGATGATAAAGAACTGACCGTAATATCCACTAATGTGAGACTACAGTGCTATTGAAATAAACAAATATACATCCCCGAGGCAATCGTTGCTGTAAAATACAGTTGATTAAACATCGCTTTTATGAAGACGATATTACATATCTGGAATTATATGCCAATTGTAGCTGCTCGATTCCTAGATCGGATTTATGCATCCTATTAAATTCCTTAACCCCAATAACAAATCTAAAAGGCTCTACAGATCACTGCGGTTTATCAGAGAAGCAATTATTAACGTTTACAGGCTTAACGGTAGATGCCATTTACGAATTAACTGTTGGAAAATTCCAGTACAAGAACTTCTTCTGTCCTTGTTTTTCTATTAAAACTGAAAACAGGTAGTAATAATGATAACAGAATGACCTATTACTAAATTGTTCGATATGGTGCCAGCGTGTAGCGCACTTGCTAGGAAGCTGAATAAATTGACCATCCTCAGAATGGTATCATTGGTATATTATTAAGGTTGTAAATAATAACCATAACCCTAATAAGATAAACGTCCATAACCCCAATAAGATAAAATCTGATAAACTGCGGTGGTCTGTAGAGCCTTTTAGAGTTGTTATGTTATTGGGGTTAAGGAATTTAATGGAATGCATAAATCCGATCTAGGAATCGAGCTACAATTGGCATATGGTTCCAAATGTGCAACGTCTTCATAAAAACGATGTTTAATCAAATGTAGACACATTTCGCGCCCAGGGATCCAACAGGGCGATTTAAGTTTACACATAGACTGGACCACGGATAGTAGGTTAAACCACAAAGGTTATAAAAACAAAGGCATATTAGGAATCAAGTCAGGATAAGTATTGACAAACGACAACTAATGTTAAACAACTGTACCATACTGAGATAAAAAATTATCCATCTGCGTAGCTGGCTGATGGGACCCATCCAAGGCCAAAATTGAGGGAGAAAAATTCAGATGTATTTTACAGCAACGATTGCCTCGGGGATGTATATTTGTTTGTTTCGATAGCACTGTAGTCTCGCAGTAGTGGATATTACGGTCAGTTCTTTACCATCACCACATATGCAACAGTATTTATGTGTAGCAACGAGTCTTTGCAATGGTAGTTCCATTATTTCATCAGTCATTAATCGTAGTGCTAGAAGATGTCGAAGGCACAAAAGGCTGCTCTTCTTCGATCGTTCCCTCACTTTCTTCATCTGGTTCAGTACATCGTTTCTCAGATGTCGTAATGCAACAGTAATTACAAAGAACATCATTCGTTGCTAAACATTTCTCCAAGCTCCTAGCGAGTTAATACTTCGCCCCTGGGAGGTGAACCCTGGAACTTCCAGAAGTGGTATTACCAGATTGTGCCGAATTTCCGTACGTCTGGGGAAAAAGTAGACTTGGCAAAATCGCACTGGCACCCGCGGTCGGTTGCAGATATGCAACAACACCTTGTAAGGCTATAAGTATTAACTGTTACAACTAAGAGGCATGTGTAAATATTTTATTTTACCCAATTTTACTTTTTTGCCATATTGTTCCACCACAGCAAAAAAATCTGACAATTTAGTATGATAATCATGAAGTGTCAATACATAATATATCATAGAATGGTGATTGTACCACGAAGGGTAGCCATCCTTTCGTCTTCTAAAATAAATTTTTTTTCTCCGATGGTTAAAATGGTCATAAAATGACCTTATTTTTTGGAGTAAGTTATCTCCACGCAAGCAATACTCGTGCCAAATTTCAAATTGATCGGTTGCATAGAAACCGAAAAAAAATATATAATAATTAAAGACATATTATTTTTTTTTCACCTTCGTAGGGGTAGTAGCGGGTTAAAATTTTTACCGTGTAATATACTCTATAAACTGCGTCATCTGGAAGCCATTTTAACTGAATAAGTACGGGGGTACATTTCCCTAACTTTTCCGGCTATACCTTTTAGAAGAAAATACTAGAGGAAACAGTAATGAATTTTGGAATTAAGTAAATAACAAAAAATTTCGGTGTAGTAGCAATATATATTATGAAGAAGATGGAATAAGATTGGTTAGCCGAAGTTTTTTCAGAATATTTTCAGTCAGTTTTTGGTGATGAAGTTACATATGACTAAAGATCTAGCAAACACAAATAATAATGACACCACCGAATACTTAAATCTAAATAATATTACTTTAGAAGAAATTCGATTATCTCTAAGAAAGCTAAAACCAAAAATGTCTTCCGGTCCTGATGGTATTCCACCGTATATCATCAACTACTTGAACAGCCTTTATATATTATTTTTAATTTAGCCGTAGCAAAAAATGCATTTCCTGCTATATGGAAAAAAGTTTTAGTAACCCCAATACATAAAAATGGTGCAAGAGAAAATATAGAAAATTATAGATCTATGTTAGTACTATCAGCAATTGCAAAGGTATTTGAGCAAATAATTTATAACAAGTTAAGTACACATATTCGAAATGAAATTACCGAATGTCAACATGGTTTTGTAGAAAAAAAATCAATAGTTACTAACTTAACAATATTTACAGATGATTTAAATTCTACAATAGATAATTGTGGCCAGACAGATACTATATATTTAGATTTTGCAAAAGCTTTTCACAGATATTAAAAAAATTACAGGGTTATAAAATTTCTAATAATTTGCTACTATTTTTTAAATCATATTTGACAGCTAGATATCAACAAATAAAACAAATGACCACTCTGTCAGCACCCTATTTTACTAAATCTGGTGTGCCTCAATGAAGTAACTTGGGGCGGTTGCTTTTTGCGTCTTTTGTCAACGATAAATCTAATTTAAAATATTCTAAATGTTTAATGTATGCTGACGACATTAAACTATACGAAAAGGTTAAAACTGAGAAGAATGCGCAATTATTGCAGGAGGATACTAATAGTATTTTCTTATGGAGTGAAATCAATAAGCATCTTTAAACGCCAAGAAATGTACGACCATGACTTGCTCACTAAGAGATAATCAGCTATAATATCCATATAGTAGAAACCATGTAAAATTGACCCAAGTGACAAAACAAAGGGATCTAGGGGTGTTATTTAATAGAGACCTAAATTTTTGTGAACCTATTGAGAATATGATAACAAAGGCATATAAAAACTTGGGTTTTATTATATGAATTTCAAAGCAATTTTCGGTAGAAACTACAAAATTGTTGTTTTTTTCTTTTGTTATGTCTAAGTTAGAATTTGCATCACAAATTTGGGACATTGGGACTATCGAGAGGTATTCTAAACATATAGAGACCATATAAAACAAATTTCTGTCATACCTATACTACAAAAAATATAAAAGATATCCAAATTACAATGAGTATTACTTAATAAAAACATAATTTAATATTCTTAAAGTATCTTTATTATTTATTTCCAGTATAATAACTGGACGTATATGTTCTCTCGAAATTTCATTACGGCTAAACTATTATAATCCGCAGAGAGTAAGGCCCAGAAAACTTTTATTCTGGTATACGTATAGAACAAAACTTAGAGAAAACTCCCCCGTTGTAAGAATGTGCAATACTGTGAACTTAGTTTGTCCTGCAATTAATATATTTGAAAACTCTCTCAAAAATTAAAAAAAAATTAATATTTTTTTTAGAAATAATTAATTTTTTCTCCATTTCCTCATATATAATATTTGTCATATTTATTCTCCTCTTCCGTTTCTGGTTTATTTATTTGCCTTTTTTCTTTACACTTTTTGCATTTTATATGCCGCCATATTTAACTTGAATTTAATTTGATGTCATAGTTTAGGAAATATGTACTTACATTTATATATTTATATAGATTGATTAGGTTATAGACTATTCTGAGTATTATGTTTTAAATTAAGTGATGTAACTGTAAACTTAGGCAACTTGTCCTGTGTCACATCAATAAATAAATAAATAAATCATACACTACTATAACATGTGGTGCGTTTATGGTTATGTTTATATTTATCATTTACCGTAGTATTTAAACAATAAAATCAATAAGGATCAGTAGTGTCCACCCGTACCTAGGCACGGAAATGTCTACGTTGGCACCGAAAAGAGGACGCTGCCTCGTGGGTCTGCATCCAGTTTTGTGATATTTGTAATATGTTACACATTTATTGTTATTGTTTCATTTGTCACTTTATTAGATGAATATTGTTTTGTTAAAATTTATTGGATTTAATTTTCCGTTTTCGTTCAGATACTCTCGAGTTTGCAGTTTTATAACGTGACAATATTACGAAAAACACCCTAAGATCTGGTGTTTTTTTTTACCACAGTTTGAACTTGTTATATTATCATGACATATAAGTTTTCGTAAAAATGTATCAGATAAAATAGTAATCTCTTGTGGAATTACTTATGATAATTCTGCGGTGTCATTTTATCTATCTATCAAAAATTCAACTGATCTAATATTTGATAATGCTTCACATCAATAGCCAGCAAAACTAACTCGGGCTTTATTTAAATCTTTTGGACATTTACATGTTACAATGGCCAAGCCAGCTTTATAGTCTTAGTGTGAATTCAATAGCAATAAAGCACTTCTGGAACATGAATAGAATGAAAATAAAAATCGGAAAGTGCCTTCAAGTGATTTAGATGAACTCAGAACACAATAAGGAGGGAAGCGAGCTCTTTGTCACAAGAACCATTACGTGGTGTTATTTACAGCACGCTTCATTGTGTCAATGAGGACAACATGCGTTACTAATTATTCTGATATTATATGCACAAAGAACATTTCGAAACGATTAACGAAAATGTGACGAAAAATAATATAATAATAATAAATCGTCTTTTTTATGCAATTAAATTACATTGTGAAAGAAATGCAAAGTAGATAATAACCATATTTCTTCAAAATGTGGAGAAGTCTAGCTAAGGAACTACTCTACTCAACCACACAGTGGTAGATAAAATATACAAATATATATAAACAACAAATTTGTAAAGGACGAATGCTCTAAGTACAAGTTAAGGTTTGCTGGACATAATATCAAATATGCTGATACTGTCATTGCTGATTAGTGAGTAAAATTCGTTTATATTAATTTTTAAATTTATTACTGTTCATATCGAGATATTCAGGCTCTAAGGAATTGTATATTTTCTTGATATTAGATACAAGAGATCTCTGAAACATAGCTGTTTTATGAGGTGGTATTATTAATTTGCGGGTATTCCGCATATTTAAAAAATGAATATTATTATGAGACCTGCATACAAATTTCTGTTAAAGGGGGGATAGAGCAGTCTTGCCTATTTAGTATATTCATAGCAAAACTACCTAAATGAAGAGTGTGCCGATTTTCCATATTTAACCAATTAAGAATTTTAACGGTATGCGGTACATAATCATACTTACTAATCCGAATATTAGTCGACAACAGGAATTTTGAATTTTTTGAATTCGGCTTTTGTCATTTAATCAAAGCATGGTCCATAAATAAAAACACAAATTTGAAATGTGATAGCACTAGGGATTCACAATAATTTAAGCGGTACGCATAAAAATCTGACGAATAATGCAGAAAGCAAATCCTTTGGCATGTGTGCTTTGTATATTTATAGAAGCAATTTGACCCGCAGCACTTTGACTCCTGACTTCATAGACAAAAATGGCAGCCATTTTCAAAATTCGGGTAAAATATTTAAAAACAAAAGAAAAATATATCCAAGACTGTTTTCAAATCGTAGGTGAACGCTTTAAGGTTAGCAAATGCAACAAAAACAGTCCTAGTGCAAGAATAATAGAATCTGTTTAAAAACTCCGGCGGCTATTTTAAACTTTAACATTTTTTAAAAATAATGCAATATGTCATGTGGCATATCGTTTAAGTATAATTTGAGGTCGCTGATTCCAATGGTGATGTCAAAAAAATAAAATTTTAAAGGAATTATAAGGTACGGCGTGCGTGGTCTGACGTTGAATTGGTTTAGGAGTTATCTAAGTGGGAGAAAACACTACAGAGAAATTGAACAATGCAAATCAAATTTATTAGAATTGTCAGTGGGAGTTCCGCTAGGATCCGTCTTAGGACCATTACTTTACATCATTTATGTAAATAGTTTTAATATCAATAGCTCGGTTCTGTTTGCAGATGACACATATATCCTTGTTAGTGTAACTGATACAAAAATGGTAGTTAACATGGCTAATCAGCAATTACGTGAAGCACACACCTGGTTCACTGAAAATAAACTAGCCTTAAACAACAATAAATCTAACTTCGTGCGTTTCAATACTGGTAATGTGGACTTTGATCACAGCTTTCTAATTAAATCAAATATAAGTACAATCAGACAAGTTAGGTCAACCAAATTCTTGGGTCTACATTTTACTGACAACTTCTCATGGACTATTCATATTAATGAAATTTGTAAAAAAGTTGCTCCGGTCTGCTATTGCTTAAATCAGTTGAGAGATGTAACAAACCAACAAGTTTTGCTAACATATTACTATGCTCAATAATTTCTTATGCAATTATTGCCTGGGGTTCATCACCAGAGGCAAGCGCGGATCTAGAAATTTCAATAATTTTTTTCTCGTCTGTGGCGCATGGGACGCATACGAAATATGGGAAATTACATCTCGAGAAGCACTTCTCTAACGACCTCTAAAAAATTTTGAAAAAGCAGTTTGCGAAATTTTTTTTCAAAATTCGGTTACCCCCCCCCAGGTCTAGGGACTCCTGTTTAAAATTATTTTTTTTTGTCATATGCATTTTACTTTTCATAAAAGTACAACAATATGTTTTGAAGTTTATGAAAATATTTTCATTACTAACTGAGATACAACGAATTGAAATTTTGTGATTTACAATTTAACAAATCACAAAATTTCAATTCGTTGTATCTCAGTTAGTAATGAAAATGTTTTCATAAACTTCAAAACATGTTGCTGTATTTTTATGAAAAGTAAAATGCATATGGCAAAAAAAAATAATTTTAAACAGGAGTCCCTAGACCTGGGGGGGGGGTAATCAAATTTTGAAAAAATTTTTCGCAAACTGTTTTTCAAAATTTTTTAGGGGTGCATGCGCCACAGACGAGAAAAAAATTATTGAAATTTCCAGATCCGCGCTTGACCAGAGGTCGTACGAGTGTTTAAACTACAGAAGAAAGCTGTGCGTTCTATAGTAGGTATAAATAAAAGAACTAGCTGTAGGAACATTTTCAAACAATTAGGAATTCTACCACTCCCTAGCATATTTCTAATGAATTTATTACTCTATGTAAAGTCCGAATTAAGTAATCTGAACACCCTTAACTATAATCGTAACTACAACACCAGAAACTCAACTAACCTAGTAATTCCTACCCATCGTTTAACATTATATGAAAAGAGCCCCATGTACATGGCTATAAAGGCGTTTAATAAATTGCTAAACCTTTACAAAGGACTTAATGATAAGGAATTTAAAAATAAGATCAAGTTCAGACTGAGGGAAAAATCTTATTATTCTTTGAACGAATATTTTACTGATGACTTTTAACTTAATTTATTATTTAATATTTAAATAGTTACATTTTAATGTTTTTAGACTTATCCTAATCATGTAAAATGATCAATTGGACAAATAAAGATTATTATTATTATTTACATGTCCGGAAATCGAAGTGCTGCGGGTAAATTTAATACAATGAATGTGCACAAATCACATGCAAATTTTCTTGCTTTCTGCATTAACCGTCAGATTTTGCCGATTTTTTCGATGTGCCGCTTAAACTACAAAGAGTTTTTTTAGTTAGTATTTTTGGGCAATATGGGCAATCATACCCCTGCTATATTAATAGTCATATTATTTTTCAGAATGTTGACATAATTTTTATTTTCAAATAACATTACAAATGATTTCCGTGAATTTAGTTTCAAATTATGGTTTTTAAATAATTCATTTATAATATGCAAACCATCATTAATAATACTAGTCGCATGAAGATGGTCAATAAATGAGAAATGTAAATAACATTGTATGACATCCGCATATACTTGAAGTTTGCAATGCCTTGCAGATGTTAAAAATCAGATGTGTAAATTAAAAATAACAGTGGGCCAAGTATTGAGCCTTGCGGTACTCCGGATAAAACATTAATGCTAGATGATATTTTATTATTAGACTCTATTTTTTAGTTAAGTACGAATTCACTAAATTTCTGCTTGAGTCATTAAAGCCATAGTATCTAGATTTTGCACAGAGCAACTGGTGACTAATAGTATCAAAAGCATTTGAGAAATCCAAATCCACAGCTCTTCCCACAATCCCATGCTTTCATAATGTCGCTAGTTACATTTGCCAGCACTGCTGCAGTACTCAAACTTTTCTGAATCCACATTGAGTATCAGGGACAATTTGTAGAGTTGGCACTGGCAACCAGATCAAAATTTAATCAAGTCAATTATAAATACGTGAGGAGTATAGTCACTTATATTGATGACTGATTTCAAGGCTTCAGTTATTGAGGTAAACTAAATAATAACGTTAAATGTCGAGTATATTATTTTGCTGGATTGGAAAAAAAAACTAACACGATCGAAATAAAATATACAGGGTAGGTCATAATTTGTCTTTGTGGGTCTGAATTTTAACAAAATTTTAAATGAAAAAGTAAATTTAATTATGGACCGGTAAATAAGGTCCTAATATCATATCATCTTGTACCAAAATATACAGTTTATTTTTATTTGTCGTAGCTTTCTTATTTAACATTCGACTGTTTTTCTGTTAAAATTTCCTGGGAAGCAAGAAAGGAAAGTATGAAAAAACTGTAAAACTTATTTACCAGTCTAAGAAACTCCCCGGCGAACGCTCTATCATGGTTAAACATCTGAGGGAAATGTTTTTGATTTGATGTAGAGATTTAAAGTTTAACTCCGCGTTTACTCGAAAATATTTTTACATTTTTTTCATTTTTACACTTACAACATAATATGTGCCCTACTGCGTTGATGTGTTTTCAATATAGAGACGAACATTTATTTTAACTTTTAATGTCTGCCAAGTATTAAAAAATATAAATTTAATAGGCATCCTTTCAAAGATCCAATTTATTATTTAGTGATCTTTGATAGAGGGTTGCTTAGCAATTATTGCTACATAACGTTTCTTAGCAAGATGAGGTAATGTCAAGAATATCTAACAGACTACGAGCAAGAATGTATAGATAGTACTGCATAGGTAACAATATATATCCAGTGTTGGTCATAGTTGACTATAAAATTTTACATGCTTAATGAGAGTCTATAAATATATTTGCAATATTTTTAACCATAATTTCGAATCAACGAAAATCAACTTTTTGCTGGAAAGCTTCGTGGCACTATTATACATCTATATACAGGTTGTCCCACTTAAAACTCCCGGCGCCATTTTCTCGATGACCAAAAGCGATATTTCAATTTTGTAGGAGGTATCCACTAGAATATATAAATTACTTCAGTTTTGAGTAAAAATGGTTATTTTACACATTGACGGCGTTGCGATGCAAAGGAATCGTTCGATCCTAATAACGATGAAATGAGGTGCATGAGACGGAGCATTATATTCTAAGCAATTTTTTTATATGAACAATTTTCGAAAAATCACTGATAGATAAATATTTGAACTTCAATGTAATTTTCCAAGTAACAAAAATAGCATTTTTTTTCATATGCCTACAATTTACAGTGTAAAATTTAGTCGAACATAAACATGACACAATACACAATAAACAGAGATGTCAAAATCTTTAATTTCCACATAGCAGTTGAAGCTCCACCTTTATTTTACTTAAAAAAAAAAGTTATTTTGTGGTTTGAAATAAATGCCATCGAAATCGGCCAGATTCACTGTGAAAAATATCCCAAAGGACTTATCGCATAAAATGTATTTTAAAAAGTTATGACGAATTTTATATTTAAAAAAAATTATTGAAATTCATTCAAGTTCATCTCGAAAACCAGTGGTTTTTCGAAAATTATTCGTATTTTAAAAGCTGCTCAGAATGTAATGTCCCACCACTTGCACCTGATTTCAATGTTCCTAGGATCAAATAATTTCTTTGCGTCGCAACGCCATCTATACCTTAATTTGTAAAATTACCGTTTCTACTCAAAACTGATATGATTTATATATTCTAGTGAATACCTCTTATAGAACTCAAATATCTCTTTTATTTATCTAGAAAATGGCACCGGGAGTTTTAAATGGGACACCCTGAATAATAATATAATACAGTAACTAGAAGTTTTAATTTAGAAATGTTATATGAACTAAATTTCGCTTTTTTTAATACAGTTTATTAGTAAATTTATCAAAAAAATGTTTCTATATTGTGCGTTGTTTGCTAATTGCCACTACTTTTCAGGGGGTGGCACAAAAAAATAATACTCATTGGAGTTGATAGAGAATGAAATTTTGTTCTTTTCGAATTTCTGTAAAATTAATAGTTTCGCAGATTTGGAAGTATAAAGATAGCCTACGAACGCTTATAAGACGAAGTATTTAGTATAAAGACTATGCCACAAATATCAATCAAAAACGCTAACGACCAAAATAAAAAAACTATTAATTTTAAAATTTCAAATGATTTTCTGTTTGTTTCTATGTTGTAAAAGAGTGAATAATTAAGTTATAACCGAAGCAATGTGCGCCTTCACATTGTTTTAATAAACGAGCCGCCATTTTGTTAGTCAACTAGTCAGTAATTAAAGAATATAATCCTCATACTATTCCAATACTATTTTCCATCAATATATAGCATGATCTAAATCTCATTTTTTTTTATCCGTATAGAGCTTTTGTTTAAGTTAATTACTCTTTAAGTATAAAGGTATTTTCGAAAAAAATGCAAAATTTTGGTTCTTTCTTGCAAATACCTCAATAAATATTTGTTTTAATGAAAAAATTATAAAAACTAAAAATAAAGCTTATAAATTGGGAATGAATTTGTTTCTTGTTTTTGATATATGTAGGATTAATAGTTTGGGAGATATGGAAGTTTAAAGACAGCGTACCAACGTTCACAGGAGGAAGTATTTCGTTGTTTAAATGTTGAGTATCTCAGAACATCACATGGATCAAAACACTGAGAGCCAATATTAAAGATAACACAGGCCGACAAAATTGTACGACCTTCTAAACTAGAGGCCAGAGTATACTTTTCCGAAAGTTTTTGTCGCGCTGAATCCGAATCCGGCCTCAGAATTGTTTCATTGCGTCAGGTTTTCGAGAGATTCTAACCCAGAAGTGGACAAGGCCCGGTTCTTCGCTATATTTGACGTTAAGTTACATCACGAGGTGATTTTTCTCCACAAAAATCGTTACGGTATCTGAAAGTACTACTCTTCCCCTTCAAAATCCATTTCGAATTTTTCCAATATCTTTTTTCTTTTTCGCGAAATCGTTAGTTAAAATTTATTATAACTTTGGTATATTAGAAACTGAGTGTCATCCGATGAAGACTTCAGAAGGCAGAAGAATCAAATTTCAAACACCTAAATTTTCACCTGATGATACTCAATTTCCAAATACCCATTAATATGCCAAACTCAAAAACTTGAACTAACGATTTCTCGAAAAGGAATAAAGATATTCGACAAATTAAAAATGGAGTTTGAAGAAGAAGAGTAATACAACAGAAAGTACATATAACTTTTGACGCACATGGAATTCTTTGGTACAAATATTTTTTTCGTAATCAGGAGGTTATAATACATAAGGATCAACAGTAAAATTTTAGATGGAATGTTGTCTCCTATAAAAATCAATTCAACTGTGCACTATAACTGGTTATTATGGTGACTAGCAAAGAGGTTAACACGCGTTATAAAAAGAACATCAAACTCACTACTTTTATGAGAGCCATATACAAAATTAGAACACATGTGTATTGTGTATACGGTAATTTACAAAATTAAGTAATTGCTCCTCCTAGTTACGTGAATAACAGCTGATTATACATTAATTATTATACTGGGTAATCAACTTGAGGAAAATAAATTTCACGTCCCTGAATTTACGTCAACGACATTTAAGTCCTCGTGTTATTACTGTCTTGTCTTCCCTTGTTGATGAAGTTTCCTATAATAACTCCCAGGCAATTTTCCATTAAGAAAACATGCCATCATCCGCAAGCCATCCCAGTCAATTACCGGAAGAGGTGAGACTAAAACACTCTCATTTAATGTATCTAGTGTTTATTTATTTAGTGACCATTATTACAGTGAACTCCCGTTTCTGACAATTTATTATTTATGGTTATAATAATATAATCCCTGAGTGGGTTGTGCAGATAAAATATATACCAGGCAGCTTAGAACATATAGTAAAGTACCTAAAGGTAAAAAAAATGTAAAATTTCGGAATGATCTCATATGTAATGATAATCTGTCTTCATGGGTTATTATTGTAGTAAAATGTATCATGTTCAGTTTATATATGGTCCGGACATTTGCTCTTACTCTCAAGGGGTGAGAACTTAGATATTTAATATTTGAAAAAGAATTACTCACTTATTTTTGATTTTTTTTTTTGAATATACACGTTTTTGAGATCACTAATTACGAATCTGAAGTCGAAATTTAAAAATTCAAAATGGCGGTCCAATATGGTGGATAGACATTTTTTCTATTGCAAGTGCTTTAAATGGACCAAAAAATATTGAGCATCTAGGTGATCCTATATATTCACAAAAAACAGCATCTTTGAAAAAAAATTAATTACTGGACAATTACAATAAAAAAATGATGGTACTTTGTAAATAAATATGTGAAAACGCACATTGTTTCGACCATGACTTCTTTACGTCTTATGATACAGAAACAAACAAAACAAAAAACCGCTGCCCACATCCAGATTTTCCATCTATGTCTTTCACAACGAAAAAATTTTGTAAATGGAAATAATTGTTTGTGGAATTTTAATAATGTATTATTTGAAATCGTCTACTACAAAAACCCCCAAAATACGCATAAAACGATAGCCCACGTAGTAGTGGTGGAATGGGGGTGGTGATTGGGGGAAGGTACTGAATAAAGTAAAAAAATATTTTGAGGTTTTTTGGTTTTTCTACAAACACTAAATCACAATTTTTTTTCACCCCCTTTAATAATGCGGTGGGGGGTGGTAATGGGGGTGGATAATGCCAAAAAATGTTCTGAGACCTTATAACTTCTCCTGTATATACTAAATACCAATTTTGTGGACTCTTAGCTGCTTGATTTATCTATTTACCACCATTTACCCCAATTTACCCTAACCCTTCATGAGATGTGATGAAAATATAATCTAGTTCCGGACCACGTTAAAATATATACGTGTACTAAAGGAAAGGACCTCGCACGGAATGATAGGAAAATGGACCTCGGTTAAATTGCACTAAATTTTAGGCCTCCTGAACAATAGTTTTCATGGGCACAAAGCTCAAAATTCAATAGTTCGGCCGCCAGTGGCCTTTGAAGTCTAAAAATATAAAGTTCTTATATAGTCCCTTGAGGTGAATCTTTGACCACAAAAGTTCTGTGATTGGACCCCAAGACATGTACTCCTCCGTTTTCGAATGCGGGGAGTACGATGGTGACAATATTTTCCGACATACCTTTCACCCACTACCCCCAAATCAGAAAAACCACCTCTTTTTCCGATTTTCCGTTGCTAGGCTTGCGAGAGCTTGTCGGATCGGTTTTTTTTGTCAATTCGAATAAAATAATTAACGATTGACCACAGGTGACCTAACCCACCCCTGGTGGATGAAGCTATACCGCCACTCCCAATAACGAAATGCCATGAAAACAACAAAAAATCAGCTGGAAAATGGTTTCAAAAAAATAATTTTATATCCCTGAACTTTAGTATGGAGCTATAAAATTGCATTCTAAATAACTTTTCTTAGTGAAATTTTTTCATATTTTGAGGGCAGGGAAAACGATGGTGACAACTTCCCATTTTTTGCGAATTAAGAGTTGAATTCATATTTAAAGTTGTGTAGGAGCAAATGTTAATCATCTTAAAGGCTATTGGTAAATAAGAAATTGAATATACGAGATGTAAGAAGGTGTAATGTTAATCGAACTAATTGTAAAACAAGAAACAATTACTAACAGAAGATTAATGAGGTTTAAAAATTATAACAAATAATAAATGTCAAAAATATAACAGAT
This sequence comes from Rutpela maculata, assembly GCA_936432065.2. NCBI lineage: Eukaryota > Metazoa > Arthropoda > Insecta > Coleoptera > Cerambycidae > Rutpela > Rutpela maculata. The sequence goes on from OW386291.2 coordinate 103,192,622, forward strand.
TCACAAACAAATTAATTATTGACCAATACAAGACAATGTTTACAATTTTTTTATTATTCGACGTAGCTACCACCCACATCCACACACATTTCGATCCTTCGCCTGAAGTCCTTAAAACTGTTTCGAATATGATCTAACGGTATGGAGTTTACGGCATTTGTAATTCTCTGCTTCAATACTGCTACACCGTTAGGAAGTGGTTCAGTGTAAACAAACTGCTTGAGACATAAAAAGAAATCCAAAATTGATAGGTCTGGGGATCTCGCCGGCCACTTGATCGGTCCATTCCCGGCAATCCAATTTTCTCCAAAATTTAAATTCAACCACCGATTAACCATTTCTGTGGAGTGGCCAGGGCATCCATCATGTTGAGAATGAACTAAAAGCATATCTCTTAAAATATTTTAATGTTCATCAGAAAATCTTTCAAGAAGCTGTAAATAAGTGTGCTGGTTTAACCTTCCCTCAATGAAATAAGGTCCAATAACTCCAACGTGATAAGAAACGGCACACCACACATTCACTTTTTTATAATATTGACTTCTACAATGAATTCTAAAATTTGGATTTTCAGAAGCCCAAAACCGACAATTCTGAGATGAAACAGCACCATTGGTTGTGAATGTGGATTCATCTGAGAAAATTATGAAATGATGAAAAAATCTCTCTTCCATGATTTTTTCTCCAATGGTCAAACAAAAATCCAACCTACGGCCGTCATCTCCCTCTTCAAGCGTATGTTTATAATTTGCTTTATATGCCCTAATTTTCTATGCCTTGTAAATTCTTTGGAATTCAGACTTGCTAATATTAATAAGAGCTGATCTCTCTCATAGTGGCATCCTAGGATTTTCTATAACAGAGGCATGAGCTATAATAGCCCCAACATTGTCTTCATCATATGCTTTTATTTTTCTTTTCATGTTACGAACACTACCAGTAGCCAGAAACCTTTTAATTATTCTCATAGCCTGGGTACGTGACAAAGTAGTGTTTGGAAATTTCAAATTAAATTGGCTTACCACTTCTCTTAGCAGGTTTTCATCGCCAATTCCGTGACATTGCACAATATAAGTTTTTTCACGCACTGTGAGTACCATTTTCACTTAATTTCTTATGCTTGGTTCGTTAATTTGAAACAGAAATTAAGGATAATATTGACTACGTTTGACAGATATGTCAATAATAAATGATAAATGTGTATCCACTGCTTTTCTCATAGCCTACTTTTAGCTTCTACATAACTTTAAATATTAATTAACAAAAAAATAATTTCTATGCAGTTTTAATTGAATGGTTCAAAATAAAATACTAATTTATTGAAAAAATGGGAAGTTTCAAAAAAATAATTTTATATTCCTAAAATTTGGTATAGAGGTATAAAATTGCATTCTAAATAACTTTTCTTAGTAGAATTTTTTCATATTTTGAAAAATAAAGGTACTTTATTAGTGGTGATTTTTACAACTTTGCTTATAAAACACCCTGTAGAACACCAAATCAAGTCATTTTTGGTACACTTTAGTGTTACAACAAGCAGGGCTCAATCCCCAAATACCATTACAAAATTCCAAAATTTTTGGTCCATTACACCTCTTGTTACATCTATCCTGGGACACACTTTATAACACAGGCCCACAAAAAAAAGCTGTCTGCGCCGGGGTACTGACCATACCTACCCCTTGTATTTTGAGCCGCTGAACACGAATCTGACCTTAGCTTTTCCCCAGGACGTCAGATTTTTTTTTTAACAGCAAATCTAATACATAAAAATCTCGTGCCACAGTGTTTGTTATCAAACTCCTCCGAAACGGCTTGACCCATTTTTATGAAATATTTGGTGTATATTTGGTAGGTCTGAGAATAGGTCGTAGGCTATTTTTTATACCCCTAGGTGATAAGGGTGGCCCTATCCAGAAATTTTATTTTTATTTTTTGGACAAAAATTTATAATTTATATGGCAAAACAACGTTTGCTGGGTCAGCTAGTTAATATATAAATATTACGATTCAACAGACTTTTTTTGCTATTAAAAAAAAACCGGACGTGTTGGGGAAAAACTAAGGTCAGATTCGTATTCAGCGGCTCAAAATACAAGGGATAGGTGTGGTCAATACCCCCGCGCAGACCACTTTTTCTTGTTGCCACTGTGCCACACTTAATGTGGCACAATCCCACACAAAAAAAGTCATCTGCGCGGGGGTATTGACCAAACCTATCCCTTGTATTTTGAGCAGCTGAACACGAATCTGATCTTAGTTTTTCCCCAGCACGTCAGGTTTTTCTTTTAATAGCAAATAAATATATAAATATTAGACTTTTTTGCTTTAAAAAAAAACCTGACGTATAGGGGAAAAATTAAGGTCAGATTCGTGTTCAGTGGGTCAAAATACAAGGGATAGGTATTGTCAATACCCCGGCGCAGACAACTTTTCTTTTTTGTGGGCCTGTGTAATCAATAAAAAACAAAAATATCTACATATACCAATGACCCGTGTTAATCAATTCCCTACAAGCCACTGAAAGAAAAGTTTACTTTGTTAACACTGCTTGAACCCCCAGGTTAGTTCGGTCTCGTCTGATCGAGGTTTAACTTATTTTGATCGAATTGACGAGAAAAAATTCTATCCGACAAGCCCTCGCAAGCCCAGCACCGAAAAATCGCAAAGGGGGAATCCGATTTAGGGAGAGTGGGTAAAGGGTAGGTCGAGAAATATTGTCGTGTTCTGCGCCCTCTAAAATGAAGTATAACGTTCTCCAATTGATTTTCGTTGTTTTCGTGGCATTTCGTTATTGGGAGTGGAGGTAGTTTCAACCACCAGGGGAGACGTGTGGTCAATCGTTACTTATTTCCTTCGAATTGCACCGGAAAATTGGAAACGGGGGTGGTTTTTTCAGATTAGGGGTAATGGGTGAAGGGTATGTCAGAAAATATTGTCTCCATCTTATTCCCCGCACTCGAAAACGGAGGTGTAGATGTCTTGCGGTCCAGTCACAGAACTTTTGGGGTCAAAGCTTCAGTTCTAGAGACCATATAAGAACTTTATGTTTTTAGACTTCAAAGGCCACTGGCGACCGAACTATTGAATTTTAAGCATTATGCCCATGAGAACTATTGTTCAGGAGGCCATGAACATACTAAAATTTGATGCAATTTAACCGAGGGCCATTTTCCTATCATTCCGTGAGAGGTCCTTTTAATAATAATAATAATAAACGTCTTTATGAACAATGAAAAATACAAAGTCTTAAGTCTTAAACGGTTCCAGAGTAATCGTGCGCACAAAAGAAAGTTACAGACAGACCGACAGACAAATATTTTTTTTGCTCAAATTTAAAATTTCGACGTTTCATGACATTCTAAGCCTATGAACATTTTTTGTCGTATGTAATATCACTAGTGGTTAAAATTTTATCAAAATTTTTTTCTTACCTGTTGCCAGGTAATATAAAGAGTGCAAATTGGCAGTTTATTATATGATTAAATCCCTACCGCTTTAGCCGGAGGGATTTAATCTTTGATAATAAACTGCCAATTTGCCCGAGTTATATTAACTTTTGGCAACTTAGCTTGAGAAAAAATTTATAGATAAAATTTAAAAGCATGAGTGGTGTTTGGGGAGAATATTTCACGAATAAATAGTTCATTAAGTAAATCTTCAATATTATGTTTTTTAATTAATTGCCTTCAGACGTTTTCTTGTCACTTTTTGGAGTTCACTGACCTTTATTTTCAATTTCATCATTTACGTCACATAAAGATGCATTTTCGAAACTACTCATCTAATAAAAAACAAAGTAGGTACAAACAGTGTAATGGCAATGACAATTAAGATTAAAGATATTGTAACTTATAGATTGGTATTCCCAACAAAGAGTCTTCTGGCACACTTCGACCAATCACACTACGAGTAAAGCCAAACAATATTGCATTTTACCAATCTCTCGCTTTTACGTTCTAAGGTCCGGAGACCAGATGAACTGGTACCGCCATCTAGTAACGCTAGCTTAACACTGTGTAAAGAGTGAATTTCTCAAGAGTTATTATATTAAAGTGTTTATTAATATATCTTTATGCATTTAATCTCCATTTTTAATGTAAGAAGTTTAATGATAAAGGTTTGCTTGTTTAAGTAGAGTAAACTAAGTACAACGAATTATAACATATGGTGCTACTTATTCCAGCGTTTTGATTTTCCGAATAAGGTGTTAAGCTGTTTTGTGATGAATTACTATACGTAAGTACATTTGTGTATTTAACATGAAATAATTGATGTGTTTGCTTCGTAGGCATTTGTATTTAATTTTAGTTGTGAAAATTGTTTTGTAATTGCGTTAGGTATTATAAGCCATTGAAAGCTGTGTATAACTTGTCCCGAACCTAAGTATAAAGGTTCAGCCTTCGTTTTGAAATTGGGAGTTGTCAAGTTACGTATGTGGTGCTTTTATGTTATTTTTATATTATTATATTACTTCGTATATAATACAATATTACAGTTTACGTTAACAATTAGTAATAAGCTAGAGAAGATATTTATAAACAAAATTTAAAAGATCGAGTTGCCCTATTTGCCGAAAACATTTCACGAAACAAAACGTCAAAAAAAATATTGAAATATTTGCCGCTGCAGCGACACAAAAAATTAGAGCGATAAATTTTGCATGTTGGTACTGTCAAAAGACGATCTAGGCTGGATTAGCACTAATAATGACGTTCTATTGGTGCAATGTTGTGAAAAAACGAGCTCTCATTGGCTATAACGTTAATAAGTGAAATAATCATAAAAAAAAATTGCAGAGAAATCTATTTAAATACATATTAAAATCAAATCAGTTAAAAATTCGTTATCTATGTGCATGTAAGTGTATAAATATTTGTATTGTCTTATTTCTTTTAAAAACGATCACTTCTGTTACGCAAAAAAATTATGTCGAATTTAGTATATAATATGTAAAATAACAGTATCCCCATAAAAATTAGACCGTATTGGTCATACAGGGCGACCGCCAGAAGAGAATATACTGCCATGTTTTATATAAATTACGTTTTACTGTAGTTCTCTAGCAACATTTTAAGGTTTTGGATTATGCACACAACAATATGAAAGCATGGAAGATATCGAAACTCTAAAATGCAATGCTCCTCTCGTGTTCGAACGATTTATTAGATAAAATCTTAATTTTGCTTTAAAAACGGCATTTTTATAAAACTACGTAAAAATCAATTGCACCGTATTAGGGCAAAATGTTAATCAAACTGCCTGTTTGATTCACAGTTGGCAACGCCTGATTGCAACTTTTACTCGTTTTACGCTAAAAACGTATACATTTTATATGCATTCATATTCATGTAGATTTAGTAAATAATTATTTTATAACAATTCATAAAATATACACATTTCGCAGATATACTAGTTTTACACTTGACCGGCCATTACAGAATTTAATCTAAAATTATTTCTGTGTAATAAATTTTCATTCGTGATAATATATCTCTAATAATACAATAAAATATCACATTCATCGGCTCATATATCTTTATGAGATAATATTATTATATTTTATTTTATGACTGTCGTTAAATTTGAATTCTGTAATGCTAGCAAGGTAGTAGACTATTTCTCTCATGATGTCCCCGTTTAGTATGAGCTAAGTGCACCGTTAAACAAGATTAAAACCTCCCGCAAAGCCGGTGTGTAGTTCCTCGTTCTATAAGGACTCAGATCCTTAAGAATGATCCTTGTCATGCATTCGATTCCTTCTGTCTTTCAAGTAACCTCTTCAGTGCTAGACGTTGCATCCTGACATAATAAAGTAACTGTAGATATCAAGACGGAGTATTGCTTTTTTTCTATTTTAATATTTAATGCATTTAGTAGGTTGCTTGTTTAATTGTATATCTTATATTATGAAAGACATTTAGAATTTCAAATCAAATCAAATAAAATCAAATCGTTCATTTTGTAAACTTCCGATAAAAACAAGTTTATAACATAGTAAAAATGAATTTTACTCTATGTAGAAATTTGATAATGCCACGCTAGACCTTGTATTAAAGAATACACCTGGCCTGTGTTGTGATCACCCCTTTTCAAAGATCTATCACAACGCTAGATAAATAAAATAAGATGAGAGAGAAGTACAGAGGCAAGCCACCATGTTACAGAGAGCAATGAAGACGTGAGAATGACACACTATATCTACGTTACCTATAGAGAGGGAACAGTTATTTATTAGGCTAGTGAGTTATGTTACATATAAGTCACGCAAGAAAAGTTTAGTTTATTACTTATATGTAATAACTCACGTGTCTAACAACATTTTATCCAACATTTTCATATAAATGTTTTTATCTACTCTTATTAGGTTATATACTAATTAATGAACGGAGACATCCTACCACATCCTGTGCGACTGTGAGGCTTTGGATCACAGAAGACAGGCAATATATGGACAACCAAGACTGAGTCCAGAAGAATATGAAGCCAAACCAGCGATGGGGTTGTACAAACTAGTGCAAGGGACCAGAGTGCTGAATTGGTTATCATAATACTAATGGGAGAATATCACAATATGCCCAAGAGGCTGCAGTGATTCCGGAAACGTAAGTTAGACGGCACCCGAACAAAAAAAAGTTAATGAACTGCTTTTGATCAATTAATAGTATCTATAAACAAACAGCGTGAGTTATAATGCATGAGCCAGGGAGGTAGTGACAAATTATTCGCGTTAATATCTATAAAGATTTTCTGAAATGTCAGAAAATGCTACTTTTGATTCGTTCGTGCCGAGCCGAATTTTCGAATTTCGCTGTGCAATTTACGATCAGGTTTATCTGGAAGACTTCCTCTTTACGTCGCGACATCGTACGGCCGTCCCAATAGTGTTTTTCGAAAAATACGAACGTGTCAAGATTGCATGTTTTTGCAATTTTTTCGACTCCGAAATGTAAGGCTGTTTTTTGTTATTTATTTTTCGCAGATATCTCCGAAACGGTGGGAGTTAGCTCGAAATAAAAACAACTTCAAACGAGTAGTTTCCATTACGGATCTTTTGCTACCATCAGAATTCTGATTTTTTTTTCGTTTCGGAGATAACTACTGAAATGTTGGCCATGTACGGCAATAATCGCAAATTTTGAGCTTCTATAGTTGGCAACTTTTTAATCCTGGCTCCTACGTTCAAAGATTACTCTAGTTAACTTAAACAGAATTAAATTTGCTAAAGCTCCTTTTTTAATTCTTTGAATTCCGACAAAAATGAAGGAATTAGAGGGGGGCCAGATTTGGGACTTTTTTTTTTTTCGGTAAAATTTCTCCATTTTGCCACCATAATTAATCGGTAATTAACTGAAATTGATCTCATATACGATGTTCACTTAATACCATGTACTACTTTGACGCTCCGTTAATTTTGGCCCTTCGAAACGAAGGTTTCTGAGAAAAATTGTTTTTTTTAAGATTTACATACACTATAGGAAAACGTGTAATTTCTTACATTTCCTCGAATATCTTGATAATTATCGTTTTTTTCGAAAAATTTGTAGACAGCCTATGTAAAGAACATTGATTGAGCTTTCCGACGCTTTTTTAATTTTTTCTCTAACATTAAAAACAAGACTTTTGACCGAATATGCGCTCCGGGCTAATGCAGTTCGCGGAGAAGTTTTGCATTTTCCGCCGCGTAATAATAATTTACAAAGCTGATTTTTTTGTCTACAAGCAGTTTATGTACTATTTCGATTAAAAATCACATTCTACCTCCGCTTAAAGGTGGCTAAATTTTTGAAAACAACAAATATAAAAGGGTAAACAACAATTAAATTTTACAGTTAATTTTATTAAAAAACAAACTGCGTAATTTAAACAAAATTTTCTCAATTTAATATTTATTGTTATAATCGTAGATAAAGTATAGTATTCAGCTTGCGGTAATGGTAATAACTCACTTGATGAATTACAGTACTCGCCTACGGCTCGTGCTGTAAACTTACATCTGCGTGAGTTATTACCTACATTACCGCTCGTTGAATAATATACTATTTCAGTGACAAACAATAAAATTATTAAAATGTCATGTCATCGATTTTTTGTCAGTTGTCAATGTCAAAGTCAAGAGTCTTTCTCTAAAAATATCAGAATCAGAATCAGAAATCAGAAATCTTTATTCATCACAAAATTGATACAATGTACAGCATCAATTATCGGACTAGTCAAACAAAAGCTTAAAACTAAGAGACAAATCACTAACAGAATATACATTAAATTTAAAATTGAAATTCCAGACATGCAAGATAAAAGATATGGTAAAATACATAAGATGTGATTTAATAAATTACATAAAAACGTGAATAAATAAATTACATAAAAAAAATATATTATTTTTCTTTAGAAAATTTTTTTTTAAGGAACTCATCCACAGAATAGAATGACTCATTTACTAAAAAATCATGTAATTCTTTTTTTAATAAATTTACATTATCAAAGTCTAAGATACTTTTTATCCTGTTGTAACATATAACTCCTATATAAGTTGGATTACATTGGCTTATTGAGAGTATAGAATATGGCTGATGTATATTTTCCATGTTTCGAGTACAATATGAGTGCGTATCACTATTCTTTAAGAAGGATGTTTCATTCCCCTTCACATACATTATCAACTGATAAAGGTAGAGACTTGGTAACGTGAGAATATTAAACGATTTAAATATTGGCTTACAACGAGAAAGTGGGTGAGCATTATTCATACATCTTAAGATTTTCTTTTGTACTAGGAATATCTTATTGAGGTAAGGGGAAGAGTCCCAGAATATCAGTCCATATTGTAACACAGACTGTACAAGACCGTAATAAAGCAGTTTTAATGTGTCAATTGTGACCGTGTCTCTCAACATTCTTATTATATAACATATACTACTTAATTTTGAACAGATTGTATTTATATGATCTTCCCAGGTGAGTTTTTGGTCTATTGTTATTCCCAAAAATTTGATACTTTCAGTGGATTCTATTGTTTTTCCATCTATCATAATAAGAGGATCAAAATTTGGTTTTTTATTTTTCGGTAAAAATCTCATATAGAGTGTTTTTTTTTTAGCATTTAGACGCCATTCTGAATACACCAGTTACTGAATTCATTTGAAGCTATATTACTGTTTTGAATCAGATCACTTATATTCTTATTGGACATAATAATATTTGTATCGTCTGCATAGAGGATAATTTTGTTAGATGTAATACAAGTAGTTGGCAAGTCGTTCATAAATATTATAAAAAAAAAGAAGACCCAAGATAGAACCCTGGGGCACCTCTGATGTAATTCTTTGTAAATCTGATTTAAAATTGTCTAAGACTACAGTCTATGTACGTTTATGTATATGAAATACAAGTAGCCTATTGCTAAATAGATTCTGAATGGGTGTGCCGAGAAAGGTGTGGTTGTTATCCATTTTGTTTGTAACCAGGGGGTGTAATTAGCATGGAAAATTGTGAAAGATATAAAATTCCGACCGATATTTTGCAAGAAGCCAAATAAGCTACAGCCAATTTAATTCCAGAAAAGTCCAAAGTAATCTATTTTAAATAATATCTACAATTTGAAAATTGGATGAAAAAAAGAGGAGTTAGTGCTGTAAACGAAGAAGTGCTTCTCGCTTACTTTCTACATTTGAGTTAAAACAAAGCACCTTCTTCGATGTGGACTAAATATTCTATGATAAAGGCAACTTTAAAAGGAACTTTGATATAACAAGATATGGAAAACTTGTGGCATAGTTAAAAAGCCGATCAAGAAATTTCAAACCCAGAAAGGCCAAAAATTTTGGAAAGAGCACATATCGAACAATATTTGATGGTTGCCCCTGACGATGAGCATCTTATGTCAAAGGTAGGTGTTTATTATGATGTTCTTGCTTTTATGTATTTAATTGTTTGGGTTTTTTAGGTTGCATTGCATATTGGGAGTTTGCGGTGCCTGCCGTTGTGGTGAACTGACCTACTTAAGCGTCGAAGATATAAAAGATAAAGAACAATATCTATATATATCCATACCAGATACCCAGACCACTAAATCAAGAAGTTGCATAGTTTTAAATGAAGGATTTTCGGTAAACCCACTTGTAAACCCACATGTGTCTTTAAGACCGCAAAATGTGTCTCACAAAAGATTTTTCGTAAATTTTCAAAGGGGAAAGTGCACTGTCCAATGCGTTGGATTAAGTAAGCTCTTAAAAATTCCAAGAATTGTAGCTGATTGTTTGCAATTGCCAGATGCAGATTTGTACACTGGCCATAGCATGCGCCGTTCCTCGGCAACTCTTTTGGCCAATGCTGGGGGTGACATTACCACACTTAAACGTCACGGTGTGGGTGGAAATAATCAACCATGGCGGAGGGTTATTTGGAAGATCCAGTCTCAAACAAGATTGTTATTGCTAAAAAAATACAGGGAGAGCAGTGCAACGAGTCAGGAGATACAGACGTCGTTACTAGTATAGAGAAAAATTGTGTACAGGAGAGCAGTTTTCTTTGTGAAAAATCGAATATGATGACAATAAATGTTAACATAAATATAAATAAATAAGTATTAGTGCATGGATTCTTTGTTTTGTTAATTTTCCGTACAATAAAGGCAATAAATAAATTGTTTGGACTTTTTTTATATTAAAATTACTCTTTAGTGACTAAATCAGTTTACCTCACTAGTGATCTAAAGTAAACTTTAACTCACTACTTTATCTCACTAGTGACTTATGGGCCACTTTATACTTTCAAAATCTCATCAATAGAGATCACTTTATATGAAAGTGTTGGATAAAATACTATTATTATCACACCCTCATCCAGTATTTTGTAAAAATCGTCATAATTTTTCATAATAAAATAACATCATGCAAATTTAGAAATGATAATGTAATAATTTACGAAAAATCACTGTAATATTATGTCATGTATAACATGAATAAAAATTTTACTATGGTTTTACCAAACATGTATTTAATATCACTATTATGGGATTCTACTCAAACTTTTTAGTTTATGATTAATGCTTTTCAGGGCAGACATATCGATTTTTATTTGAAATTGTGTGGAATTAGTAACATTGTGTTCCTAAATAAAACAAAATCCAGATAACATTTTTACAACCCAATATATCATCGACATAAATAGTTCAACACTCAAACATTTTCGTAATAAATTGACTGAGTATTATATAAAATATGAAGGAATATTTGCAGACGTTGTACCAGAATAGAATATAGCAAAATTTTGAACTAGAATTATGTCATTTTACGAAGTAACAGAATAACAGCTCTAATTAGAAATTTATATTAATTTTAAATACAAGAATGTTTTTTTAACCGAATAGAAAATATGGTTTCCAATTATGTTTTTGGAGTGACCGTAGTATGTGACTAGGTCCATTGTAGTTTAATTAAGTTATGTCTAAGGTGCAAGGTGTAAATAGGATGCGCTGGTGATAAATCGAAGCTTTCCATTGAAAATAATGATAATTTTTTACAATATCACAATATCATCTTTCATTATTTAGCCCAGACGACAGAGAACATTTTATAGTGAAACCCACAAAAATTTGCAAACTGATTTTTTTTTTTAATGAGTTCGTGAAAGTGTATAGAATAATATACCGAAAAGTTTACATTTCGCTCGGATGCAGAACATAAAAAAAAGTAAAAAAAAATTTTTTTTTCCATTTTTTCAAAATTTTGAAATTAAGTCAAGGTAGGATAAAATAAAAAATACAGGTGGGTAGACCACGTGTTTCTGAACAAAAAAATATCCTAATAAAATTTATCGCTAAAGCCACGGTATTACTGGAAAAAAATAGTGAAGTAACTTTGTCACTCTGCGCGGCCAGCGCACGGTTAAATGCATACTATGGAACCTCTAAAAATTATTAGCTGTTCTATCGAGTAAAATGAAGCTTTTTTCTCTTTCTAATTAGGAGGATAAATAGTGAGTATGGAGGGAAAAATATATAATTATGAACGCATACACAGACACCACACATAGCCGCTGAATCACTCGCATGAATTTTTACGTGCCTTTACTGTATTGTATTTATTACAGGTACACCTATCCACATTTTAGCTATATCCAATGGATTCCTTATACAGCTGTTAATGTATTGGAAAAGTTCCAGAATTTATATTCAAAACAATCAAAGATATTTTCATAGTTATAAGGATCAGATCGTGAAAATCGCAATTTCTTATCATGATCTGATTGATCATATTTTCGAAAAATTCATACAAGTAAACGATTTTGTGTTTGAACATTCGAAAAGTATACAAATAGTGGTATTATATTTTTTCCAATTGGTCAATTATTATTATCATGAAAGGGGTGGTTTCCGACAGTTTAAGGGTGAAGGAAGGGTCGAACCAGCGTATAACCATTTTTTTTCTTGATCAACGTCCTCGAAAATGGGTAGCAAACGTCTTTAACAAAAAAAAAGAAGCAATTTTACACCCCCTGACGGGGTAGATTTCACCAAGGGTGGTTGCGGCCTACTACCTGACATCACCTTTCACCATCTGTTATATACCCATGAAAAAATAAAGAATCCCTGCAAAAATAACACAGGCACACACAAAAAAAAAGTTCAAACCCAGGAGACCGACATATCATTTCCGAAGGATTTTGGGGCGCTGAATTCGATGCCGTAGTCAAAAATATGACTTAAGGGTAAATTTCGGAGATAATCGCAATTATTTTCACATCCAGTGAAAGTAACGACAAAAATTTTTTTAAAAATTTGTATTGTTCAAATAGGCTTGAAATGTCCTGAAACGTCGAGATTTTAAGTTTGAGCGAAGAAAAAATTTCTGTCTGTCGGTCTGTCTGTAACTTTTGTGCGCACGTTTACTCTGGAACCGTTTAAGATATTGACTTGAAATTTGGTACACGTAAGTTCTATAACGAGTTCTGGAATTAGATTATATTTTCATCTTGTTCCGTCCAAGGTTTGGGGGGTAAATGGGTAAATCAAGCAGGTAAGAGTTCATAAAATTGGTATTTACTATATATAAGAGAAGCTAAGGTCTCAAAAAAATTTTTGACATTAGCCACCCCCATTACCACCCCCACCCCATTATTAAAGGGGATGAAAAAATTGTGATTTAGTGTATGTACAGGAACCAGAATCCTCAAAATATTTTTTTACTTCATCCACCTCCACCACCACCCCCTATTACCACTCCCACCCCACTACCCATGTGGGGTATCGTTTTATGGGCTTTTGGGGTAGAGGATTTCAAATATTATATTATTAAAATTTATGGAACTTATTTCCAAATACAAGTTTTTTCGTTGTGAGTGACTTCGATAGAGAATCTGGATGTGGAAGTAGTGATTCCTTGGGCAGCGGTTTTTTAAGGTTAAAACTGGCCAAACATTGAACTTAAAGTGATTTTAACATACATGCCGACCAAGTATATCATTTCCGTAGTATTTTCACGCGCTGAACACGATAAAAATTGTGAAATTTATTTTTGACATTCAGATTTCAATAAAAATCCATTTTTTTCTAGAAAACTTGCCAAAAAATAGATTTAAAGTGTTTTTTCTTATATATTGACCAGATATATCATATTGGTAGTATTTTCATCCGTTGAACATGATGAAATTAGTAAAATTTACCTGTGACCTTTAGATTTCTATGAAAATACAATCTATTTGTAGAAAAATGGCCCGAAAATGGGTCATAAACTGATTTTTTTTCCGAAATTTTCGCCATATATGTCATTTCTATAGTATTTTGAGACACTAAAACAATAGCGGTCCCAAAATTTATCCCTGATCTTCAGGTATCTGAGAAAATTAAAATTTTTGGAAATAAGTATCCCAAAAATTGACGAAACCTGATTTTTTCTTTAAACCTATTATTTGGCCAGTTTTCTACAAAAAATGGATTTTTATTGAAATCTGAATGTCAAAAATAAATTTCACTATTTTTATCGTGTTCAGCGCGTGAAAATACTACGGAAATGATATACTTGATCGGCATGTATGTTAAAATCACTTTAAGTTTAATATTTGGCCAGTTTTAACCTTAAAAAACCGCTGCCCAAAGAATCACTACTTCCACATCCAGGTTCTCTATCGAAGTCACTCACAACGAAAAAACTTTGTATTTGGAAATAAGTTCCATAAACTTTAATAATATAATATTTGAAATCCTCTACCCCAAAAACCCATAAAACGATACCCCACATGGGTAGTGAGGTGGGGGTGGTAATAGGGGGTGGTAGTGGGGGTGGATGAAGTAAAAAAATATTTTGAGGTTTCTGGTTCTTTTACATACACTAAATCACTTTTTTTTTCATCCCCTTTAATAATGTGGTGGGGGTGGTAATGGGGGTGGCTAATGCCAAAAATTTTTTTGAGACCTTTGCTTCTCTTATATATACTAAATACCAATTTTATGAACTCTTACCTGCTTGATTTACCCATTTACCCCAAATGTACCCCAATTTACCCCCCAGCCCTTGGATGGAACAAGATTAAAATATAATCTAGTTCCAGAACTCGTTAAAGTGCATATGTGTACCAAATTTCAAGTCAATATCTTAAACGGTTGGAGAGTAAACGTGCGCATAAAAAGTTACAGACAGACAGAAAATTTTTTTTCGCTCAAACTTAAAATCTCGACGTTTCATGACATTTTAAGCCTATTTGAACAATAAAAATTTTTTCAAATTTTTTTGTCGTTACTATACTTCCACTGGATGTGAAAGTAATTGCGATTTTCTCCGAAATTTGCCCGTAAGTCGTATATTTTGACTACGGCATCGTGTTCAGCGCCCGAAAATCCTTCGGAAATTATATGTCGGTCTCCTGGGTTTGAACTTTTTTTTTTGTGTGCCTGTGTAATCAATGCCAAGCTGTTAGATGAAAAATAAGTAAGAAGGGGTGGTTTTTGGCCGTTTCAGGTGGAGCGCATTACTAAAAACTTTTTTCACCCTGTTATTCAGCACCCTCGAAAACGGGGGGGGGGGGGGGGATATATTTCATAACTTTAGCATAATTTTGCATACTTTCCGACTCCTTACTTCCACTATATGTAAATGCAAAATAGAGGACCACCAACAATGGTTTTTGTAGTAAATTGACCATCGCTCCGCATTTTTACATTTCAGAGTATACAGATTATGAAAATTAAAACAATTTAATTACGTCAGTTTATCTGTCGGTCTGTCGGTCTGGTATCTGTCTGTTGGCACTTATCTACAAAAAGTAATGAATAAATAAAATGGTGCTATCGATCTCTGTGTGTGGAATTCTGCTATAGTTTTGCATTTTTTTTTTTTAATAATTATGGAAAGCCTAGAAAATTGTACTTCTTCCCTACAAGATGTTTACTCAGATGTCCACTTAAATGTTTTTAGATGCTCAATTATTTATCTAAAAAGTTCAAATAGGCTCTAAGGGGAGTTTCGGGGTCGCTGATTATAAATTAGATGTGAAGATTGGATAGTTCCGCGAGGAAAATCAAATATGGCGGCATTTCCATTTTTTTATTATTATAGTTTGAAGAATCGTGCAATATGTACAGCAAGGAGTTTTTGAGGTTGCTGATTCTGATTTTGTGTGAAAATTGGAAAATTTTGTTCGGAAAATCCGCTTTGATGAAAATTTTATGGTAGAAAAACTTTCGAACATCCGAGTTCTTAACGAAATAGCTTGAAATTTTTATTCAGGGGATCTTTTGGACCGCCAATTGAAAATTTGATATGGAAATTGGAAAATTCCACGAAGAAAATCAATATGGTGGATTTCTGTTTTTTTAAAAATAAGTTTACAGAATTATATAATACATGTAAAGGAGTTTCCAAAGTTGCTGATTCTGATTTTTTAGTCAAAATTGGAAAATCGAGTGCGGAAAATGCGTTTTGATGAAAATTGTATGAAAGGAAAAAAAAATATTTCTTTAATATGGCTAGGTACTCTGTTCCTGTGTATTTTGATGCAATATATCAAAACCTGGTATTAAAAATGCTCCAACATGTCAGGAGTTTTTCTGATATAATAGTTATAAAAATAGTCTGAAATACTTCTTTCTCGTCCAAAATACCCACCCTCAGTTTAAAATACCCTTCCCCTTCCAAAATACCCAGCCCCTGCACAAAATAAACATGATTAAGGCTTTATTTCTTTCGTTTCCTTAAATATAAGGAATATTTAGAAATTTTAGATACATTAATTTATCTTTCAAAATACTTATATCATTAAAAATATTTATAATTTTGTATATTTTAGAAAAACATTGAAGAATCCAGCATATTAAACATTTCTTGCTTAAATTTCGTTAAAAACTTACACGATTCTTTAAACCATAATAAAAAAAATTGTAAATGCCGCCATATTGGATTTTTATCGCGCAATTTTCCAGAAAATTATCATGCAAAAAATTATATTTTGTTAAAATCGAACAATATTATAAAATTCTGAGTTTTAAAATTGGTGTTCCATTGGTGTTCCAAAAGTGAAAAGTGAAAAAAATTATCAGTTCAGAATAACCGTATGTGTTATACCATATTAGAATATGCCTTACATGGACAACTTATTCTGATAGTTGACCAAATTTCCATAGTACATTTTTTTTATATCAGCGTCACTTGAACTAAAGCTTTTTGGGAACAAAAAGTGTTTACAAAACTATTTTTTTTTATTTGACAAAAGATAACAAAGTTCATGAAAATACTTTTATTAGAAACGTTCACCAATTTAAAACCCAATAAAAGCAAAAAACAACTCATATATTTGTTTTATTAATTTTTAGTGGACGTACTAAACGATCAGAGAAAAATAAAAAAATTGAAATAAGTTTTGATTGTCCACTTCTGTCCTGTATAAGAGGCACTTTTACAGTGACTTGGAACGTCTATATTGCTTTAATATGTACGGTATCATTTAGACAGAAGATATGATTCAGACGCGCGGTCTCATAGAAGTCTGTATCGTTGAATAAAAAATATTGTTTATTGTAAGAAAACTTGAAATCCGAGGCATCTGATATCATCCCAGTGGAAACTCTATCGCTTAATAGCATATAAAATGAGAACGAATATCGACTCTTATTCAACCGACGAAAATCGAGGCTAAAATACTTTTTATTTATGTATAAACATTTCTTTATATTTTCAGTACCAATGTTTTTATAGTATCTTCAAGGTGACCTATGCGTCTTGTACCATAGAGTATTATAATAGGATCCAGAAACAATAGTTATTTTAATAAGAGAAAATTGGTATTTCTCGAATTAGTGCGATGTACTGATGAATTTTGTACCGATTTCAGAATTTTCCGGGATTTTAGCCATAAAAATATAACTATGGAAGATATGGGTGATTAATCAATGAGAGAATTTATTCCTTCTGAAATTCAGATCGCCGCTGAAGATTGTTACCAGTAAAATCCAAGATGAGATATGAAAAAACTTACAGTCAATTTTGTGAATGGTGCTAAAGTTGAAATACTTTTCAAAAACGATAATTTTTATATATTTTGGAGAGAAATCCTTAAGTCGTTTATTCTTTGGGTAATTCATTCTATGTTAAACTCTACGTTAATATTAAAGGTCGACAACGATAATAGAAAGTCACAAATTAACAACTTTCTTGAAGGTTCGCATGAAAATTCTAAAACAAAAAAGTCTAAATTCCTAAGTAGAACTGAAAATCAACAAATTTTTTCGTGGTGCTGAAAACGAGAAATTGTTGATGATGCAAGTCGTTTCAGTACATAGCTACTGTTTTTTTTTTTCAAAATAATAGTTAAGATTTGTTTGTTTGTGCATCAGGAGATTGCTGATGACTACTCACATTGACTAAACAAATGAGTGTGAGAGAGAGAGGACTGCCTATGTTAAGTCTATATGGTAGAAAGACCATTTAACACGACGAAAGGTATTTCCTAAGATATAAATTACCCAGATATAGGTATATCGTAAATATGTTATAATATGGTGGTCATATGATAGAATATTTTGTAAACATGCTGGTAAAAAAAATTTGATTACCTACTTCTAAAAGAGATTTGAGAACGTATTAATTCAGCTGATACGATTATAGTTGTTTTAAAGCACGGTGTGTAGTTGAGAATAAATGTTAAATATCTTTTTGTCCCTCTGTATTTCTTTGGCTACTGTCTTTGTATGTTTGTGTACTTTAAAAAATATATTTCCTCCAAACAGCATGAATTTTGTAGGAAAAAATCAGTAGAAACAAACTTAGCTACTTTTGTCAATAAAGTAAGCCTATTTCTTGATGAGGGTAGTCAGGTAGACACAGATTTTGTCAAAGCATTCTACAAGGTGAAGCACGATATACTTCTGGCAAAATTGGTTTGTTATGAACTTAGTGATCATTTGCTAAGGCTACTTGCATCTTACCTTTATCGCAGATACCAATTTGTAACACACCGTGGCGTAAGATCGAGTGCCTTTTTGGGCAAGATCCGGTGTCCCACAGGGATCAAACCTTGGCCCACTTCTCTTCCTAGTCTTTGTCAATGACCTACCCGATTTGATTACATCATACAGTCTAATATTTGCTGACGATTTTATAATGTTTAAATAAATAAACAACAACAGTGATTCCCAAATTTTGCAAAACGATTTAGAAATTATCCATGCCTGGTCACTTAGGAATAAATTATATTTTCATCTAAATAAATGCAATGTCCTTACCTATACTACATTGAAAATTCCTTATTTCAATAATTATACGATGAATGGAACAGAACTAAATAGATGCACCCAGATTAATGATCTGGGAATTATTTTTCAGCAAAATTTAAAGTCTGAAAATCATATAAATCAAATCCCTAAACAAGCCCGTAAAATGTTAGGATTCATAAAGCGTACCACATATGATTTTGAAAATAGAGAAACCAATAAATTCTTATTAAATGCTTATATAATGCCTTTGTGCGTAGCCGTATGGAATATAGTTAAGTCATTTGGTATCCCTTAAAACAAAACTTAAAACAAGTCTATAAAATATATTTTCTAGAAGAAACCTAGTATCAATCCCTTCTTTGTGCATTATGTACCAATACATAAAAACTTCGGATTATCATAACTTGATTATAGACGAACTCAGCACATACTTATGTTTCTCTACAAGATCTTAAATAATAGATAGTTCTTACTTGATATCAAAGTTAAACTTATACCGGATGACTCAGCCGATAGGGACACTCTTGTAACTCTTGAATGGGCTAATGTATTTTTTTTTAATTTGGTGTAATGATATGGTATGAAGTTTCTAATTGTAAAAGAACCGAAATGGCCGACTTCCGGTTTTCATGCAATTGACATGAAAATCAAATTTTTAAATGAGCGAACCTGTATATTTTCCCATATTTCTATCCTGCTGACCAAAATACATATGATTTGACCCTCAAATATTATTTTGATTTCCAAAAAATACAGATTTTTTAATTTTTAGTTTTAATCATGGAAGTCCGCAATTTTACCAGAATTGTTAAAAATCAGTCTGAAAGCACCTTTAAAATATTAGGTATCTCTTCAGATACTAACTTTAAACACGATTTATTCTTCATTAAGTCCAAAAATATTAGTTTTTTCATCGAAAACTATTTTTTTTTTTAATGGAACATCTATGAGACAACCTGTAATTTAATTAGATCTTTAAATTACGAAGAAAATGATATGCATAATGCCTACCTTCTTTTTGTAATAAATTTATAATTAAAATAGAAACGTTTTGATCATTTTTTTATTTTTAATATTTTTTTGAAAATCAAAATAATATTTGAGGGTTAGATCATATTATGTATTTTTGCCAGCAGTAAAAATACACAGGTTGTCCCATTTAAAAATTTGATTTTCATGTAAATTGCATCGAAACTGGAAGTCGGCCATTTTGGTTCTTAACGTCATATAATTGGAAATTTCATCCCATATCACTACATCAAATTTGAAAAAAACCCAACATCCAAATGTTACAAGAATGTTACTCCTTACTAAACAGCATGTGCATAATATATAATAAACAAAAGAACATATCTCCGCACAAATTTAATAAAGAAACCATTGCGATATTTCTGTAAGTCAGACAAATCAATCCTGCAGAAAATTAATAAATAATTAATAAACATATCACAACTTCATAACAACTTTTGCTACATAAATGATAACAATAAATACTTAGCTCCGTTACACATTTTCATACTTAGGTATTACTGAATCGAAGTGTAGTATTAAGGATAGGATTTTGCAGAGTGAGAGGGAAATATGCGTTAATTTCCGATTTATCATAAATATTTCAAAAACCGAACATAGTATAATCTTTAAATTTGTTTTAGTTACTTTGATATTGTTCTAACGAATACAACTATATATATTTTTTATTGCAAATTTTTGTTGTACTTCAATATTATAGTTTGTCAATAAAACTGGTTCCTAATTTCATTATTAGATCATTTAAATATATACAAAATTTTTGATAAAACTGTGAGGTTGTATTCCTTAGAGCAATGGGAAGTATCTGAAACTATTTTAAAGATTATACCATTTATGATTTTTTAAATAGAATAGAATAGAATAGAATATTTATTTATTTATATAGGTTAACAAAAGATACAATGATTAATTTTAATATCTATAGGTATAATTAAATAAATGAGTGATTGCCTAGACTCCTTAGAGTCTGTGAGCAATGGGTAGTTTGATAAGTGTGTCCGTACATATGCGCAATACCCAACTAAGTTCTATTTATTTTGCGAACCTGAATGCAAAGGCAATAGACCAGTATTACGTATTATAAATATATGTTTTCATGGATTTTATAAAACATGTATTTACATTTAATTATAAAGGAATTTGATGTGGGTGAATTTTTAGGTATCAATATTAAGAAAAATATTAAAATTAAGATATTAGAAGTTAACTTAAAACGAAAATTTACAAATAAAAAACATAAATTTGAGGAATTAGAGAACTTAAAGACTAAAAGAAAGCTTAAAGACTTCCAGTATTAATAAGTGTATCTATTTCTGTGTAATTTATGTTCAGCAGCCATTTTTTTATTTCTTTTTTATATTTTGTTACAGATCTAACTTGCTTAATATTTTCTGGGAGCTTATTGTATAATCTAGGACCTAAGTAAAAAAAACATTTTGTTCCTATAATAGTCTTTTGTGCCAACGACTACCTTTATTTGTTTTTTATCTTTACCTCTTGTGTAGTAGCTATGATCAACGAGTGTTGTTTCTGAGTATATTTTGTATTGGTACATTAATAAACATTGAGAATATAGCTTACGCACATTTAATAATTCTGACTCTTTGTATAATAATTCAGTAGGATAAAGGTTGGGTTTTCCATATAAGGTCTTTAAATATATTTTTTGGATTAATATTAACGGTGTAATGTTAGTTTGTTTGCACCTCCCCATGCTATAATGCCATATTTTAAAATCGATTCAATCATGACATGTAAATAATTTTAATGTGTTTTTTGCTTAATATATCTTTTAATATTTTAAACCTATAAATTAAAGATCTTAGTTTTTTTTACAGTGTTGGTGATATGGTGATTCCATTTTAAATGAGGGTCTAAAGTTATTCGCAGATAGTTAATTTTTTCACAGACTAAATTAGTGTTAACAATATTTATTTCATTAAATAAAGGTAAATTGCTTCTATAGGAGCAAAATGGCAAATATTTTGTTTTTGAGATACTAAGGGTCAAGATATTTTCATCAAACCAATCCTTAATCACCTTTAAGTCCAATTCCGAAATTCTTTTCACTTCCTCCCATGAATTTCCTTTAAAAAATATGGCGGTGTCATCTGCAAATGATACTATATCTCCTTTAATATTTAAGCTAAATATGTCATTTAGATACATAATAAATAAAATTGGGGCAAGAACCGTACCTTGTGGAAGACCATAGAGCACGGTTCTTGCTTTGCTTGTTTGGTTTCCTATTTTTACAACTTGTGTCCTTTTATCTAAATAACTTTTCAATAAATCATGGCAAAGACCTCTTACACCAAAATTTTCTAATTTTTTTAAACATTTTATTGTGACTAATTGTGCCAAAGGCCTTTTCCAGATCTATGATGAAATATTTATAATAAACCGAAAATAAATGCATATTTCAATCACACTTATCAAGATCCTATCACTATATTGTATTTTTATTTTGAATGTACCAACTACACTAATATTATGTATTATTTCCTTTAAGGGGCCTACGTGCGATTCAATTGGCTGGGGCCAGCCTGAGCAGTGTGCTTTGGGGATTGTGGGATCAACTCGCAAAAGTAGGATTGTCCGTACGGTCCTCGAAGCATCCCGTCCAGGTTGGCTCCAGCGGGTTGTATCTTAAGAAACATTTAAATAGGTTTGTAACCTGTTTGTTTTTTCTAAATAAATAAATAAATAAAGTCTATGTCCTCTCAATTTAAAGCTTGATCATGTTTCTACGTATTACAAAAAAGAAAATATTTTGCATAAATGAACATTTTTGATAAAATATTCAAACTAGGGGCTCGATATTTAAGTCTTCCCAATGCTGCCCAGTACACCAACCATTGTTTCAAACTTTCTTCTGCCTCATTACTGGCAGATTCTGGAACTCACATACCCATTGTGAAGTTCCACGGTGCTAGGAAATCTATCATCGTAGCAGAGGGATATATCAAAGAATCAATCGACGAAAATGTTATCTGCATGATTAAATTTCGAATTCAACATCTTCCATATACTAATGAAAGCTAATTTCCTAAATTTGCTTCCATGTACGCTAAATTTATTGAATTGAGTTCCAAATTTCAAATGTGGACGTATTTTTAAAATTTGTGCTGTAGGGGATGTTAGGAATATGATGCCTTAATTTTGAAAGGTGTTGTTCGTAATAAAATAACCAATAACAAACTTATACAAGATCAATCCTACTTAAACTAACAGTGTTTAACTCTTATGGAAATAGTAACTAGTAACAACTGCTTTGTCACCTGTAATAGTTGGCAGAAAAGTTGGTTAGTTTGGAATTTCTTACTTAAAAATTACAACTGCTGAAAATATACCATCATTAAAGAAAGCATTACATAACCATTGTGAAGCTCCACGGTGCTAGGAAATCTACCACCGTAGCGGAGGGATATATAGAAGAATCAATCAAAAGTTCTAAAATGTTATCTCCATGAATTAGATTCAGGGGGGCGAGCGTAGAGGCGACTTCAATGTGAATATCAGTCGATATTCCGTTGAAGCAACGTCGAGCGCAGTTAGTACTTGGATGGGTGACCCATCTTGGGAAATACAGCGTTCTCGTCCCACCTTCTAGCGGCTTGTATATCAGTGTATACGCGGAAGCAACGTAATTTCAGACGAGGATTACGTAGTGGATACACCATCCTTCGGAGGGGATGTAAAGCAGGCGGTCCCTTGTCTATTAAATGTTAGGCAAGTAAAAGATCCCTACTCTTCTTAAGGGAAGAGGTTCGGCAAAATTTCCAGGTTGGGGGTAGCTCGTCTCCTGGCGTCGGTGATAGGCTCTGGTAGCGGAAATAGGCCGACGTTAAATAGTTAAAAAAAAAAATAGATTCAGAAAAAGGAAATAGCGGAAAGTGACACTGATTATTTAATTTCATATACAGCAATTTAGTGGACTTATTACATAGTTGGAGTAACAGTGCCAATATTTGTTAAAAGTGGTTCCGGAACATGGGTGTGTTTTATCCAGTGCCAAGACGAAAACAATTTCAAAGACAAATAATTTTGTTTTAAAATATACATTTCTGATAAAATTCGCATTTGATTCTGAATGTCTCTCTTTCATATCAAATTTTTGATTCTCTGCGCCGCGCCGCCTCAAAATATTATTTAAACAGAATGAAATTTTTGCATATCGTTAAGAATACTGAACTTTACCAAATGACTAAGAACAGCAGCAGATTTTATCAAAACAAAATACTAAATGGTAGGGAGAACCCTAATAGACAGGTATCTGTTTAAATGCAACCACTAATTCCCTACTAGATTTTTACAAAAATAACAAGCCATCACTTTTTCAGCTTAAAGGCAGTTTCAAAAAATTAAATTGAACAAGCTGTATATAAAATAAAAACAAATACGACTAGTTCAGATGAAATATCTACAAATATATTAAAGATCTTTAATATTTACACTTGCATATATACATTTACAATAAATAAGTGCCCAAATACTGAAAGAAATAGAACAATCTGGAAAAAAGGGATCGTCGCTCCTTCAATGAAAATAATTTAGCCAGAATATTATACTGACGATCTATAAGCATTTTACCAAATCTATACAAAGTACTTGAAATGATATTTCATGACCAAAGTTCATCGTCTGTGCTTGTCAGTTATATTATACCTGAAAACCAATCAGATTTTAGAAAAGATAAGTCAACTTCAGGTGCGTTATTAAAAACAATAGATGATCTAGATATAAATAGGTGATAGAGATCATATAACTATGTAGTTGTTACTAAGACTATTGAAAGGCATTTGACTTCCTTTAATCATGATAGTTTATATGAAAAGCTGCGATTCTTTGGTTTTGAACAAGTTTCGTGTCTTTATCTTAAATATTATCTGGAAAATAGAAGTCCGTACATAATTGTAATAGTATATTACGTGATGAGTGATGTAAGAAGCATATTACGCACGAATGGAAAAGTTACGCACGATGCCGCGTAGCGGTGAGTGCGTATTTCCAACTCGAATTATGTACCATACTTTACCTACGATCATATTTATTTAGTTATTTAGTAAAATCTGGATTTAGTTTACTAGTTGACAATATTATTCAACAAATATTATGTCAGTTTTGACAGCGTTTGAAAATTAAGTAAGCGCATTTGTTTTTTTAAACCCCGCGTCAGCGAATTAAGCCACCTATAATTACGTGTGCCGTGCGTTTTGTTTACCGTGCGATTTGTTTACAGCGCGTTTTGTTTACAATATGTAAAATTCAATTTACATAGATGGCAGGTAGTGTGTTTTTTACTATTTACAGAAGTGATCGTAGGTAAATAAAAGTAAATCTACTTAGAGGAACATTTTTTTCTGGAACGCCTCAAGCTTCTACTCTGGTTCCATTACTATTATCATGTACATTAATGATCTCAGAAATACGTAAGAAAATTTTGTATCATTTCTGTGCTGATGACGGCCCCAGTTAACGAAATATAAGAAAAATACAAACTCATTAAACTATCCAAATATCCAATTTAGTGAAGCTATCTAAAGATCATAGCCTAAATATAAATTGCAAAAACCATATGCAAATTTCTTTGGTAGTGCTAAAGATTTATATCAGCCTCGGGATACTGTAATCCTGGAAGTTGACGGTGATCCTGTACCACATAGAGAATCGATTAATTGCTTAGGGATCACCATTGATTCAAACCTAAGATTTGGTGATCATATCAATGTCATTAAAAGATTCTATGGCATATTAAAATCGATGTTCGACATTGTTTAAACACCCTAATTTGCCATTTCTGTAAAAATATTTTCAAATTTAATGAAATCAATCTCTATACCAAATACCTAATAAAGAGCAGGAAACTATGAATATACCATAAATATATAATTATACCATTTCTTCACGTACCTTTATAAAAATATTCAATCTTTCAAGTTTCTATTCCTGACATTAAGTGTCTTTAAGCTAGAATTGCAGAAACAATAGAAGAAATCAACAATAATCTCGTCTCAATTTTTTTTTGTATTTTTATTAAAAATCTATGTTCTGTTCCAATAAAATTTTATTAGTTCCTTCGTTTTCATTTTCATAGCTAACTTGACCGTTGTTTTTTTAAACGCTCCGTGTTTAGGACATTTAAAAAAATATGTTGAATTCATTAAAGGGTAGATCTTGCGAATTGTACAAAAGAGACTTGTAGAGAACCCAACTAACATTCAAGGATAATGGCATGGAATTAACGTGAGCACGTGTATATTTAGAAAACATGGCACAGCAGGACAACTCAGTAAGTCAGGTTGCTCCAACTCACATCATCTCTAAATATCTTCACATTTAAAATTCAAATGACCACCATTTCAGCTAATTATTCTTTATTCAACATTTAACAAAAGTTTCTGCAAATTTCAAATATATTTTTTTATAACTTTAAGCACTGTAGTTACATATTCTCTAAGAAATATATCCGAATGAAAAATGTTTTTATGACTGTTTTAAAATAAATCATGTTTTGATTGCTTATAGTTACAGTAAAGATTCCAATTCCAGTGGAAGTATAGTAACGGCAAAAAAAAAATTGTTTAAACAGGCTTAGAGCTTTAAGTTTGAGGAAAAATCTGTCTGTCGGTCTGTCTCTCTGTCGGTCTGTCTATCTGTAACTTTTTTTTTGTGCGCACGATTACTCTGGAACCGTTTAAGATATTGACTTAAAATTTGGTACACGCATGTATTTTAACGAGATCAGGAACTGGATTATATCTTCATATTATTCCGTTGAAGGGTTGGGGGGTAAATTGAGGTAAATAGAGGTAAATATTTTTAGAGGATTTCGCAAATAGCAGAAAAAATAATGTATGAAAAATCAAAAGAAAATCTATCTAAGAAGATATTATTTTATTTCTTTGCATTCTTCGATAACCTACTTCTGGTTATGCTAGAAACTAAGAAGTCCTAAAATGCATATATTTACAAAATCACTATCTAAATATGCTAATGGCACATCATTTATAGTTACAGTAAAAACTCCTGAACAACTAGAGAGAAATGTAAACAATCTTTTAGATTTACTTAATGATTGGTACTTCAGAAATAGGCTTATGATGAATTATGACAAAACATGTTGCATTAATTTTGTAATAAAACAAAAGAATACGAATAAGAGTGCAATTTTAATATAAACTTACGCAGTCATTCTATATCGCCTCAACCAGAAATAAAGTTTCTGGTAACTATAATTGATGCGAATCTCAGCTTTACAAGTCAGGTGAAACATTTATGTAAAAAATAAGGAAAATCCTGCTATTACAGATTTAAAAAATAATTTGGACCAAAAATCGCTATTAAATGTTTATTATGCCCGCTCAAATTTCCTATAACATACTATCATATGGAACCAGTACAGACATGCAAAGAGTATTTATAATGCAAAAAAGAACAATAAGATCAATATTTAATTTAGGTTATATAGAATCATGTAAAGATACTTTTAAGAGAGAGAAAACCTTAACTATAGCATCTACAGTGTGTCCCAAGATAGATGTAACAAGAGGTGTAATGGACCAAAAATTTTGGAATTTTGGAATGGTATTTGGGAATTGAGTTCTGCTTGTGGTAAAACTAAAGTATACCAAAAATGACTTGATTTGGTGTTCTACAGGGTGTTTTATAAGCAAAGTTGTAAAAATCACCACTAATAAAGTACCTTTATTTTTCAAAATATGAAAAAATTCCACTAAGAAAAGTTATTTAGAATGCAATTTTATACCTCTATACCAAATTTCAGGAATATAAAATTATTTTTTAAAACTTCCCATTTTTTGCGAATTAAGAGTTGAATTCATATTTAAAGTTGTGTAGGAGCAAATGTTAATCATCTCAAAAAGTAGGCTATTGGTAAATAAAAAATTGAATATACGAGATGTAAGAAGGTATAATGTTAATTGAACTAATTGTAAAAGAAGAAACAATTACTAACAGAAGATTAATGAGGTTTAAAAATTATAACAAGAAATAAATGTCAAAAACATAACAGATTCACAAACAAATTAATTATTGACAAATGCAAAACAATGTTTACAATTTTTTTATTATTTGACGTAGCTACCACACACATCTACACACATTTCGATCCTTCGCCTGAAGTCCTTAAAACTGTTTCGAATATGATCTAACGGTATGGAGTTTACGGCATTTGTAATTCTTTGCTTCAATACTGCTACATTGTTAGGAAGTGGTTCAGCGTAAACCAACTTTCAAGAAGCTGTAAATAAGTGTGCTGGTTTAACCTTCCCTCAATGAAATAATGTCCAATAACTCCAACGTGATAAGAAACGGCACACCACACATTCACTTTTTTATAATATTGTCTTCTGCAATAAATTCTAAAATTTGGATTTTCAGAAGCCCAAAACCGACAATTCTGAGACGAAACAACACCATTGGTTGTGAATATGAATTCATTTGAGAAAATTATGAAATGATGAAAAAATCTCTCTTCCATGATTTTTTCTCCAATGGCCAAACAAAAGTCCAACCTACGGCTGTCATCTCCCTCTTGAAGCGTATGTTTATAATTTGCTTTATATGCCGTAATTTTCTTTGTCTTGTAAATTCTTTGGAGTTCAGACTTGCTAATATTAATAAGAGCTGATCTCTCTCTTAGTGGCATCCTAGATTTTCTATAACAGAGGCATGAGCTATAATAGCCCCAACATTGTCTTCATCGTATGCTTTTATTTTTCTTTTCATGTTAAGAACACTACCAGTAGCCAGAAACTTTTTAATTATTCTCATAGCCTGAGTACGTGACAGAGCAGTGTTTGGAAATTTCAAATTAAATTGACGTACCACTTCTCTTAGCGAGTTTTCACCGCCAATTCCGTAGCATTGCACAATATAAATTTTTTCACGCACTGTGAGTACCATTTTCACTTAATTTTTTATGATTGGTTCGTTAAGTTGAAACAGAAATTGACTACGTTTGACAAATATGTCAATAATAAATGATAAATGTGTATCCACTGCTTTTCTCATAGCCTACTTTTAGCTTCTACATAACTTTAAATGTTAATTCACAAAAAATAATTTCTATGCAGTTTTAATTGAATGGTTCAAAATAAAATACTAATTTATTGAAAAAATTGGAAGTTTCAAAAAAATAATTTTATATTCCTGAAATTTGGTATAGAGGTATAAAATTGCATTCTAAATAACTTTTCTTCGTGGAATTTTTTCATATTTTGAAAAATAAAGGTACTTTATTAGTGGTGATTTTTACAACTTTGCTTATAAAACACCCTGTAGAACACCAAATCAAGTCATTCTTGGCATACTCTAGTTTTACAACAAGCAGGCTATAGCGACTATAGCGACTCACTCACTTCCAAAAGCGAGAAGTTTCCATGGAGTCGCTAAGAAACAAAAAGGAAAACTCGATCCATAATGGAGAAGTTTCCATGGAGTCGCTAAGAAAAATAAAAACATTCGATATAAAAATATAATATCAATATACTAAAAATACTCAAATCACATAAAAATATGAACATGTATTAAAAACAATATAAGTATATTTACTTCCATTTTAATTTTATTTATAGCGATAACGCTATAAATTTGGTGACCCCGACGTGATCTCTATATGCCCGACGTGATCATTTTATGTCCAACAGAAGTGAAAATTTTATGTCCAACGTCATAAATATATGCCAGAAGTGAAAATTTTATGTCCAACGTGATAAATATATACAAGAAGAGATTCAATATATCAACTACCGTTATAAATTGACCATTTTATGAAGAGAAGAATTTTCCCGATGAATTTTGAATAGAGGTTCCAAATTTGAATAGATGTTCCTATAATTTATGGTAATTTCCTAATTCAATCAACTGAAGTTGTACATTACAAGTACTGTCATCTGTCGGTGAGTGAGTTAAAGTACATTCCCTTTTTTATCTAAGAGAGTAATCAATCAATCAATCAATCACAATCGATTAGTTATGCAAAGACAACCTTCAGACGAGGATTTTCCTCAAACCCATTATGTCACCTCTGTCAAATTACCCCCATTCTGGAAATCAAAACCAGAAATTTGGTTTACCCAGATCGAATCACAGTTTTCTGTTGCAAAAATTGTCAATGACAAGAAAAAGTATGATCAGGTTATAGCTAATTTGCCATTAGATGTGATAGATAATATATACGATATAATATCTAATCCCCCGGAAACGGATCTCTATATAAATTTAAAGAAAGTTTTAATTTCACGTTTATCATCGAGTGAGGAAAAACGTCTGAATGATCTGTTATCAGGTTCCCAAATGGGCGATCTGAAACCTTCAGATTTCTATAGATCCATGCTGAATATGGTTGGAGGATTCAGCATGGTTAGTCAAGATTTATTGATAAAGCTATGGAAAAGACGTTTACCTCAAACAGTATATATTGCCATTACAGCTTCAGGGAAAACAGACACAAAAGAGATTCTAGATATTGCAGATCAGATCTGGGAGTCCTGTCAAAATGCAATGGTTGCATCGTACTCCAAAAATCCTCTTGACTCTGAGTCAACCCCGTTATCAGATTTAACTACTACTATCAAAAATTTTTCAATCACTTTTCATGATTCAATTAATCAAGTATTACAAAAACAAGAAATTTTTAATTCTCGATTAAACTCTTTAGAATCCAGACTTTCCAATCAATCCTTCGAGCCTCAACCTTCTACTTCATGCTGCAACAATTGCAAAAGTAGAAGCAATTCACAAACTCGTACCACTAATCGCAATCGTTCACCCAGCCGTAATAATGTTTCCAATAAATTTGATCGTACAGACAATACTATTTGTTACTACCATCAACTTTATGGTGCCAATGCCTATCGTTGTGGAGGTGAATGGTGCAAATTCAGTAAGAATTGTAAAAATCTGATAATTCTCAAAGATGACTGAAGTTTGATAATTCTATGACGTCTGATTTTGACATTTCTAACAGCAAACGTCGTCGACTTTTTATTTACGATAGATCTAACAACCTAAACTTCCTAATTGACACTGGTGCCGATTTATCTGTGGTGCCACGCAATGCTTTCACAGATTTAAAAAAGAATTTTGATACGATATTAACCGCGGCTAACGGTTCAACCATTTTTACATACGGTAAGAAATTGTTAAAAGTCAATCTAAACTTACGTAGATTATTTCCTTTCGTTTTCAATATAGCAGACGTTGACATACCGATAGTCGGAGCAGATTTCTTGTCTCATTTTGGTTTAGTTGTCGATCTTAAAGGAGCTCGAATAATTGATAACAAGACTAATTTGTCAGTTAATTGTTTTATTAAAAATAGTCCTTTAGACAATTGTAGATTAGATTCACTTAAATTATTTCCTTTGACAGATAAATATAACAAATTACTTTTACAATTTCCTAATTTAATTAGTTCCCCAGATTACAATTTACCTATTAAACATTCTATTGTACATCATATAGTTACTGAAGGTCATTTACCTTTTTCACGACCTCGTAGATTAGACAATCTTAAATTTAAAATAGCTCAAACAGAATTTAATAACATGGTAGAATTAGGTATCTGCAAACCATCATCTTCTCAAGTTTCCTCTCCACTCCATCTAGTGGCGAAAAAAGAGAATGACTGGAGACCTTGTGGAGATTATCGACAACTAAATACGATTACCATTCCAGACAGATATCCATTACCTCATATCCACGACTTTAGCTCTCAGTTGCACGGCTGCACTATTTTCTCCAAGATTGATTTAGTGCGAGCGTACCATCAGATACCTGTCGCTGAAAATGACGTTTATAAGACAGCTATAACAACTCCATTCGGACTATTTGAATTTTCCCGCATGCCTTTTGGTCTACGCAATGCCGGTCAAACTTTCCAACGTTTTATGAATGAAGTACTTGTCAATTTACCTTTCGTTTTCGTCTATTTGGATGATATATTAATCGCAAGTCAATCAGATGTACAACATTTGGAACATTTGGAAAAGGTTTTCAAGAGATTAGACACATACGGAATTAACATTAAACCATCTAAATGTATCTTAGGAGTTGACAATTTAACCTTTTTAGGTCATCACATCTCTTCATCAGGTATTTTACCATCAACTGAGAGAGTCGAAGTCATTAATAATTTCCCTTTACCGACAACTCTCAAACAACTACAACGTTTCATAGGTATGGTGAATTTTTATCATCGTTTCATACCTCATTTTGCTGAAATATTACTTCCCCTATATTCTCTTTGTAACAGTTTATCTCATGATAAAATTACAAAGATAAATAGTTGGCCTGATCAATGTTTAGACGGATTTTCGAAAGCCAAAGACGCAATAAGTAATGCAGTAGTTTTAGCTCATCCTTGCAATAATGACGATACTATCTTATCTCTCTCAGTCGATTGTTCTAACCTTGCCATGGGTGCAGTTTTAGAGCAAAAAGATAATAAGGGATTTCTTGCTCCTTTAGCATTCTTTTCCCGTAAATTAACCACAGCACAAACCAATTATTCGATTTTTGACAAAGAACTTTTAGCATTATATACTGCAATTAAACATTTTAAGTTTATACTTGAAGGTCGAAAGTTTAATTGTTTTACAGATCACAAACCTTTAATCAACGCTTTATTCACAAAAGCAGAAAGATCTCCTCGTCAAATACGTCATTTAGAATACATAGCTCAATTTTCTTGTAAAATACAACATGTTAAAGGAAAACATAATGTAATAGCTGACAGCTTGTCACGTATTTACGACACTTCTTCCTTAAAACAAGATATTTTACCACTTCAACTTAAAAATTCTCCCCCCCTTAATGTTAACTTTGACCTAAAGTTGCTTAGTGAAGCTCAGGAGAAAGATTCAAATCTCAACTATTTATTGTCAGATAAATCATCACTAACTAAAACCAATTTCATTTTAAAAAAGATACAAATTCCAGATTCAAATGATTTTATTTGGTGTGATGTTTCTCGTGCAAAAGTCAGACCTTTTGTCTCCCTTGTTTACAGACGAACGATATTTGATATTTTTCACAACTTATCACATCCTGGTATTAAAGCCACTAGACTGTTGATTTCAAATAACTATTTTTGGCCGAAAATGAACACAGATTGCAATTTATGGTCAAAATCGTGCATTAACTGTCAAGCTGTCAAAGTCAGTCGACATACGCGAAGTGCTCTCGGGAACTTCACCATTCCGAAAATCAGATTCGACCACATCCACATAGATTTGGTAGGACCATTACCTCCATCCAAAGGTAACTCTTACATTCTTACGGTGATTGAACGATTCACTAGGTGGCCGGAAGCATACCCTCTTCGCGACATCACAGCAGAAACAGTTGCACGTACTTTATTTCAAAACTTTGTTTGTCGTTTCGGTGTTCCCTTGTCAGTAACGACTGATCAAGGAGTACAATTCGAGTCAAGATTATTTAATGAATTTGCAAAGTTTTTAGGTTTTCATAGAATACGTACAACTCCATATCACCCAGAAGGCAACTCTTTAATTGAAAGATTTCATCGCTCACTTAAAACTTCCTTGTTAGCTAGAGCCAATACATCACATTGGACAGATGAATTACCCATCATTTTATTAGCATTTAGGACAACTCCCAAGGAAGATCTGCAATGTTCACCTGCTGAACTCATATATGGTCAAACCCTTCGTTTACCTGGCGAATTTTTCGTTGAATCGTATAATTCCCCAGATATTCCTTATTTCATTGACAAATTACGCATTTATTTTAATAATTTAAAATTTGTTCCTCCAACTTCGCATGGCAATCACAAAACTTTTGTTAGTTCAGATCTTGCCTCTTGCGATTTTATTTTCGTTCGCATTGAACGTTTAAAACGTTCATTTACTCCTTTATATGAAGGACCGTTTAAAGTTTTATCTCGTTCAGATAAGTTATTTACCTTTAAGAAAGGAGACAAAGTCATAACTGTCAATATTGATAGGGTTAAACCGGCTTTTGTATTAGTTGACAGATGTGACACTTTGCCTACCCCGATTAAAAAAGTACGTTTTGCAATCGACACGTTGATTGATTGACTATTTTCTTTTTTAACGAGGGGGTGTATATAGCGACTATAGCGACTCACTCACTTCCAAAAGCGAGAAGTTTCCATGGAGTCGCTAAGAAACAAAAAGGAAAACTCGATCCATAATGGAGAAGTTTCCATGGAGTCGCTAAGAAAAATAAAAACATTCGATATAAAAATATAATATCAATATACTAAAAATACTCAAATCACATAAAAATATGAACATGTATTAAAAACAATATAAGTATATTTACTTCCATTTTAATTTTATTTATAGCGATAACGCTATACAGGCCTCATTCCCCAAATACCATTCCAAAATTTCAACATTTTTGGTTCATTATACCTCTTGTTACATCTATCCTGGGACACACTGTATATATTTCCTATCTTTATGTATTTTGACCCGTTGAATTCAAATCGGGGGTCAGAATTGATAATATCACATAATTGACTATTTTTTGTGAGCAGCGAAAATAACCTTAAAAAAAACCTCATAATTTAGGTTATTTTCTGGATTTACTAAAAATTGGTGGGTGATGGAGCTAAGCGGACACCAGATTCGTATTTAGCATGTCGAAGTACATAGAAGTTGCCCAAAGGGGACCCAGAAACAGACCATTTTTTGTGTGTGTGCCTGTGTAATATATGAATTTCACCGGATCCGCCGCCATTTCCTAGAAAACGGCGTATGCAAATATATTACACATACAAACAGAAAAAAAAGTAAAAAATGGTGTTTCTGGGACTCCATTGGGTAACTCCCATGTATTTCGATATGTTGAAAACGAATCAGGTGTCCGTTTAGCTCACCCACCAATTTTTAACAAATTGCGAAAATAACCTAAATTATGAGTTTCTTTTTAGGTTATTTTCCCGATTGGAAAAAAATGGTGGGTAATGGAGCTTAACGGATACCTGATTCGTATTCAGCACGTCGAAATACATAGGAGTTACCCAATGGAGTACCAGAAACAGACTACTTTTTTAATTTTGTGTGCCTATGTAATTATGAAAGCTGCAACAAAGACGAGATATATATAAGTAGATATAACCTTTCTCTCTATAAGAAGTCCTCATTATGTACAGGAAGTTATTTGTTTAATAAATTGCCCCCTAATATAAAAAATTGCAAGCCAATGAAAAATTTCAAACAAAGACTAAGAACATTTCTAGTTGAGGGTTGCTTTTATTCAGTGGAAGAGTTTTTGGAACTGTAAGTTACAGTAACTGCTTGTTTTTATATGTTTTTACCTAACATGTGTTGTAATGTTTTTTATTATGTATTTATTTATAATTTTAACGCAACAATTTTTTTTTTAGTTTTCCGATAAACCTAATGTTAGTTTTAATTATATTTGTCACTATTGGTATCCGTTTTAAAATTAAAAAAAAATACAAAAAACGATTTGCACACCCTTCTGAACGCGACGACTGCCTAAAATTTGCGTGTCTGGCATATTCATGGTAATTTCATTCATATATATGATTGGCATACATTTTAAAAACGTTGCACCTAACTGGTCATGTACCGCCAGTCTAATAGCCAAAATAAAAAACGCCGTATACGGAAGAAACAATTTTTCTACGTATTGCACACGTGATTTTTTTCTACTAGTTTGGTGATTAAACAGATATTTTTAATTATTTTATTTAATATTTATTTACTACTTTACTTGACCTTTATAAACTTCAAGTAGTATTCAAAATATTGGGCCAACAAGAATAAGTTAACATAAATACTAGCACGGATTCTACTTCCTTTAATTATCCAGTATAATTTATACCTACAATACTAATAAATAACTATGTTGTTCTAATAACGTTGATTTATAATGTTTTATGTGCGGAACAATTATTTCCTCACTTGTTGCCTCGTCAAATTAGAATTTAAATATAAAACTTTTCCTAGCACTAATAGAAAGAAAAAATAAGTAGTCACTTCGTTTAAACATAAATTTTAGGTTAAGTTAATTAGGCAATTTGTATGTGTTTTGCGTTAATAGACAGAAAAAGCACATATTAAAAACTTTCTTATTATTAAATCTGCATCTCCATTAAAACTTTAAAAACACCAACTTCCCGGCAGACGTTTTATGCATATGAAATTTTAAACAAGAACTTTTATAAACATAAAAGCAACTATAACTTTGTTAGTTTAAAGCCACCGACTGTAGTAGGCGTAATAACTTATTCCGTTTATACATAAGTTTGTAGGATGTGTTAACGCTCTTTGCTGAAATGAACATAAAATATTTTTTATTCATGGAAAAGGTTGTCGGAGGAAACTTGCCGAGGCATTATAAATGAGTTAAAAGAAGCTCATGCCTTAATTTAAGGAAATATAATATCTTGTCAACGTATAAATTTGCAACATTTCTTAACCCTGCAATATTAAAATAGTTTGTGTAAAATGTACATTTTTTTTTCATTTATCAAACTTTCATTTTATAGATACACTTCATTTTACAATGACTAATTCATGAATAAAAATTTAGGCAAAGGAAAACAAATTTATTAGATATAGGAAGTAAATTTTGACATATCAAACAAACTATTTAGCATTATTATTCTCGCACATTTTTTACAACTGACGTGAACTGACGTTTGCAAAAATTATTGTAATGACGCCGACTTGTTGAATGGGTTACTGTGTTTTTAAAAACAAAGGAAAGTTTTCCGCTAAAAAACAGGTTGGTTGCTTCATTCTGGATGTTTATTGGTTTCGTCTGACAAAATTTAATGATTATTCTACTCGAGTTTGTTGCTTTGGCTCTAGACATTGGCAAAAATAACTCACCTGACAGATCGTTATTTTTATCCATCAATGTCAATCGCGAAATTGACAGGCAACTAACTCTCTTAATAATCACTAAATTTTACCGACAAAATTATATCACTTATTATAGGGCGTTTCAAAGTTAAAGGTACATACGTTACTTATGGATAGATGGCACTTTGGCGGTTCCAAATAGGGTGTTTTCACTTTTTTTTTTAAGTCGAAAAATACGAAATACTTATGGAAAATATTACAACTGAAACAATTTTTCGGCAAAAAAATGTTTTTTTATAATTTTAAAAGAAATATAAATTCAAGTTAAATATTTCCCGCCAAAAAAGACAAATCTAGTATTACTGGTCATCTGTGACGTCACTGCCTATATATATATGTCAATGATTATAAAATCTAACCTTACTTAATGACTTTTGTTGTCATTGTAAATTATAAGTCAAAAACATGAGTAGTGCACCAAATAAGTGGTGTTTTGTGCCAAGGTGCAGAAATACTTCAGTAAATGCTCCAAATAAAAAGTTCCCATGTGTTTCTATAGCGAATTATTCACGGAAAGTGAAATGGTTTAAAACAACAAGGCGCGATTTTCCCAAATCGAAATCGACATATTATTGTTGTGAAGATTATTTTAATGTAAGTATAATTTATCTTTTCTCATCATGGTAAAAGTTAACCGATGATAGCTAGATGGATGGATTATTACCTTCAATATTATAAATAGATCATATATACTTACCGTAAAATTATGCTTGTAATGGTATGAGATTTATTTTGAATTGAAAGTAATATATTATAGCTTCTAGTATTACTGAACATTTGTAATGAAATTTTGCTAGGTTATGATTATTAATTAAAATGACCAAAATATCAAGCGATGCATGTCATGGCTAGTGATATTCGACGTCACAAATATATAAAAATACTTGTTTATTATTTTCAGCTTGAGGAAGTCATGGAAAATTAGGGTACATCCGATACAAAATTTTGAGAGGAAAAATGATTCTGATGGAAGATGTAGTTCCACACATATTTAACTGCCAACCAGACAGAAAAGGAGCAGCGTTTGCATCAAAACGATCTCTTAAATATTTAGAATCTCACTCTGTAATAGATCATAATTTGATTGCCCACACAGACAGTGTTATTGCATGTGATGTTATTAATTTACAACCTTCCATCATTAAATAAAGTAGTTGGTGTAGTAAATATGAAACTGTAGTTTTCCCCTATAAAGAAAAAAATCAATATACTAAAAATACAAATGTTGGTTTTTATTATTCAGATAGACATATTTTCAATATATATAATTTTAATTGTCAACAACAGTTATTTATAGTTATCATAATCCATGTTAAAAATGTTCACAATTTTGGTTTTTTCAAAATTTTTGTTCGCAACACAGAAAAGTCCTTTTTGTTGATTTGCACATAACATTTGTAAATATACTTGCGCTTTAAAGTCTGTAATTCCAAACTACTCTGAAATAATAGGTACCGTAAGGTAAAGCTGCAAAAACGAGATATAACGGTGACAAGAAAAGTCCACAATCTTTCACTTTTTAAGTTTCAATTTTTCCTCCACAACGGCCACCACCTTCTCTAAATTGCGGCCCCTTTCCATATATTTATTATCCCTTATTTTGTATGCACCTACTATAGACTCGACAGCTAGCGAACGATTACCTTCTCAGTTTCCTCACACAATTTTTAACAAATTATAAAAATCACCACTTTTTACTACTATCAGAAGCAAATTTCAACAAAAGTTTATAAATTGACAAATTTGCAAATTTGTCTTGAACCATACATCTGAATTATATTTCATTATTTGTACACCGAGAAGATTTTCTATCCCAATATTTAATAATTCTTGTCTAACAGTGCTCTGGGCAAATTCTTCCTTCTACAGTGCATAATGAGTCTTCTGGTTTCAACTCCACATACCCAAAAGCACTATTCACGTTGGTCTCGAGATGAGCTGCAAATAAACATTTAATTATATCTCTAGCACAGACTATTAATTCTACTTTCTTTTAAGGTTATGTTGTTAATATAAATAATCGTAAATAAACCAAAATAAATATATAATAATGTGTAATAATACAAAAACTAAATCATAAATTTAATAACTATTAGGCTCAAGTTGCAAACAACTAATTCATTAATTTATTTTAAATACTTACGCTGCTGTTTTTACGCCCTTCAACTGGGTTGAATGAAATCGATCATCATTTTTAATACATAAAAATATTTAAACTAGGTAAATTGTTTGTAGAAGCTTTCACAAAATTGACAGTAACCATTTTGCACTTTCTTTAATTTGTGAGAAACACTAGGAACAGGTTTCAAATATCCAAGCCAAATATGGTAAACATGTAAACAATAATGGGTCCGTTCGGACTCTACATTAGCTGCACTAGTGCAAATATTAGAAGGAGATAGATTATGACTCTACATAAGTTGAAGAGAGACAGATTAGCACTGGTGCAGATAGTGGAGAATGTTTGAACAAAAAAACGAACAAAGCTATTTTGTCTTCTGACAGATATATGAAGCGACGTCACCAGGATCATTACCCAATAAGGTGACGTTCTCGAAATTATTCAAATATTTGAATTTTAAGTCGATTTGTTTATTAAATATTTATTTTAATCTGATGATATAATTAATATGAATGCGTTTAGGCTTTCATATTTATGTATTACTTCATATTAATGCATCATTTGAAGTGAATTTTTATATATGGAAAACACCCTATTACTCGGCATTAATGCATCCATCGCCCTTCCTTACTGAGATACAGGATGTTTTATTGATTTTGGCCAAATCTTTCTTTGGTCATAACTATTGAACCACCCTGTATAATCGGTTCATACTTAGAATATATGTTTCACTTATTTTACTCGATAGATCTTCATAATAAATCAAAATAGAAATCCAGGTCCGGCTTAATAAAAAACTGACAATAAATTGTATGGCAAAACTTTGTAGATCTGTTTCGATATTCAAAAAGAGTGGAAAAAATTGAAAAGAGTAGCTCACTTAATTTGTTGGCGCATTTCATTCATCAACCTTGATTACTTGCCGTAAATCCAATTTCATTAAAATGGTCGAGACAGTTGGAACTTGAAAATTTATTTTAGAGTTTAATTAACAAAAAAATTTAACTTGCAGCAATGACAATTCATACACTTCTACATACACAGACTAGGTAAGTTAACTATTGTAAAATAATTTTAAAAACAAGGTAAATGGATTATTCGGAATAGGCAATGCTGAAAATTTTACTATTTGACAGTTCAAATTTACTTATTCGACATACTTGCGTTTTATTATTCTAAAATATTTGTTATTTGTATTAATATTATTACCCACATTACAAAGCCGAATTCCTGATCATAAAATTTTTGCTAGGGTTGTCAATTATTCTAAAAACCTGGTCGGTATCCAACGGCCACCTTAAATGAGCATCAAGCAAGGCAACCTTTAGCTATAGAAGAGAATATACTAAATATTGTTGCAAATAATCCAAAAATTAGCACAAGAAGAGTGGGTCATGCTTTAGGTGTTCCACATGTCAGTGTTTGGAGAACACTAAAAAAAAATAATTTCTATCCATTTCTTGTTCAACAGATTCAGAGGTTAGAGGAAGGGGATGTAGTTCACCGGTTAAATTTTAGTAACTGGGTTATTCGGAATCGAAGAATTCTTAACAGATGTGTGTTTACAGATGAAGCACAATTTACAAGAGATGGTCTTTATAATTTAAGAAATTCACATGCTTGTTCAGAAGAGAATCCACATGCTATAAGACAGAATAAATCCCAACATCGATTTGCTGTTAATATTTGGCGCGGTGTTTTCAACAATCATTTGATCGATTTATCAGGTGAACTTTATTTAGACTTTTTGCAGATTTTTTTCCAGTGTTAATGGAAAATAAAAATAATGCAGGAATATATTTCCAGCATGATGGCGCTTCACCCCATTTTAAGAATATTGTGAGAAATTTTTTAAATGAGAATTTTCCAAATATGTGGATAGGTCGAAATGGACCTCATCATTGGCCTTCAGATCACCACATTTCAATCCTGTTGATTATTATCTTATACATTTAAAAGCAAAGGTATATGACGTAGCCATTAATAGTAGAGAACAACTTTTGGAACGCATTAATAACCCTTGCGTAGAAGTTAGAAATAATCCAGATATGATTAGACGTGCAATTAGAAATATTACTACCAGAGCAACGACGAAATGGAGGTCACTTTGAACAGTTATAGTAGTTATGTATTTATTACTTTCACTTATTTATTATTATTGTACATACATACATTAAAAATAATATTACTTTTAAATGTAGACTAACAAAAGTAAGTAGTGTTTTGATTTATGTGTGCAACTCTACCTTATTTTTAAAATTATTTTACAAAAGTTCACTTACCTAGTCTATGTAGTTAGAAGTGTAAGAATTGTCATTGCTGCAAGTAAAATTTTTTGTTAAATAAACCCTGAAATAAATTTTCAAGTTCCAACTGTCTCGACCATTTTAAATAATGAAATTGGATTTACGGCAAGTAATCAAAATTGGTGAATGAATTGCGCAAACAAATTAAGTGAGCTTCTCTATTCAATTTTTTTCCGCTTTTTTCGAATGTCGAAACAGATCTACAAAATTTTGCCATACAACATATTGTCAGTTTTTTATTAAGCCGGATCTGAATTTATATTTTGATTTATTATGAAGTTCTATCGAGTAAAATAAGTGAAACATATATTCTAAGTATGAACCGATTATACAGGGTGGTTCAATAGTTATCACCAAAGAAATATTTGACCAACTTCAATAAAATATCCTGTATCTCAGTAAGGAAGGACGATGGATGCATTAATGCCGGGTAATTTGGAAGTGCCCTCCATAAGTAATGTATGACCTTTAACTTTGAAACACCCTGTACATGAAAATTAGTTTTTGAAATCATTAAATCTACAGTTAAATTTATAAATGTGTAGGAATATATTATTTATGAAAAATTAATAGTAATATACAGGATAATATGCTTTCAAAAATATTTCTCTTGAATTATACTATTAGAGCAAGAAATTGAGACCCAAATCTATCCGTGAGCAACTGCGAATACATATACGTTTAAATAGAAGAACTTAACAAAATAACATTATTTTAGAAAATGTGATGAATCTAGATTCACGAATAATGGAATTAGTACGTCGCGCGTTGGATACATGACTAAAAAAGCCAAAAAGCTGAACTGTTTGATTAGAATGTGCCACTCTCTGTGGTCATAGTTGATGTCAAACGGTAACTGTCCAGATCGGGAGCCACTTGAAAATCCGCGTAGAACACCAAAATGGCGGCCATTAAAGATGGCCGCCATTAGCCTCACTAATTCATTTTATCTCAGCTCCTAATGGTCCGATTTCGATTTTATTTTTTTGAAAGCTCTTGTAAAGAGGACACTTCTTTTTTCTATATATTTATCTCTACTCCTTAAGGTTTCTGGTCAATTTTCAAAAAAAACAAATATTTTTTTTAATTTTTACGGGCTCTGTGATACGGAATTCAAAAACAGGATTTTAAATGATGTTGAGAGATTCCATGCAAACAAAGTACACATTTCTTGGGATACTTACTCAAAAACTTGTCTGAAGGAACGTGTGAGAAATAAAAGAGGCGTTGGTCTTCGTCGCCAAGTAGCACAAGGAAATATGCTACAAAAAAATTGAAATTGAAATGAGAATAAGACAGAACTCTTCAAATTTCTTGGAGAACATGCATTTTTGAAGTTTGATTTAGCTCACATCAGTATTGAGATTGATGGCATAATTTGTTCATCTCGGCCGGATGAAACTTCAATTGATGGAGTACAACGCAGGCAACAGGAAGAAGCAGATGGAAGGATTTTTCTCCACACTAAAGACAGTGTTGAAAATGGAGCAAAAAAATAATTATTTACACAGTAGATACTGATGTATTTGTTTTGGAAATCTTTCTTTCACATTCTCAAAACTGCGAATTTCAGGAGATGTAGTTTCTTTTTGGTGCTGGGAAGGATCAGAGGTACATGAGCATTAATGCTATGTTTGAAAGTATTGATAAACATAAAGCTGTTGCATTGACAGGATTCCATGCATTCACTGGATCAGATGTAACGTAATCATTTACATGAAATGGAAGCAGACTGCCTATAAAGATGCAGAATCAGTCAATCATGTTAGAAAGCTTCTCTTTACTTCACAATGTCGCAGTCAACAAAGTCTGCCCCCAACAATAAAGGCATTAAGGCAGCATTGTCTTCGTTCAGCATATCAGGCAGGACAAGTTTGGGGTCAGGGGCGAGCGTAGAGGCGACTTCAATGTGAATATCAGTCGATATTCCGTTGAAGCAACGTCGAGCGCGGTTAGTACTTGGATGGGTGACACACCACCTATCTTGGGAAATACAGCGTTCTCGTCCCACCATCTAGCGACTTGTATATCAGTGTATACGCGGAAGTTACGTAATTTCAGATGAGGATTACGTAGTGGATATACCATCCTTCGGAGGGGATGTAAAGCAGGCGGTCCCTTGTCTATTAAATGTTCCTGGCGTCGGTGATAGGCCCTGGTAGCGGAAATAGGCCGACGTTAAATAGTTAAAAAAAAAAGTTTGGGTCGTGCGTGCTCAATGATGGACAACACTCCAAGGCCAGAAGAATGGGGATGGACCAAGTTGCTGGGGAGTGGACACCGGTCTGGTCTTCTGTTCCTTCTATTATGGCAGCCCGCAGAGAATTGGTTAAGGGTGCCGTACACGATGTTCAAAGACCAAGGTTCCATGCACCCTACTTTGCACTAACTGCACTGTAGTCGACAATGCAGCAATGAAAGGTATGCGTTTAATTGATTGTTTTAAAATTCGTTTCACAATTTCAAGATCATAATATCGCTTTGTTGATCTAATGCCTTAATATGAT
Organism: Rutpela maculata; assembly: GCA_936432065.2. Taxonomy (NCBI): domain Eukaryota; kingdom Metazoa; phylum Arthropoda; class Insecta; order Coleoptera; family Cerambycidae; genus Rutpela; species Rutpela maculata. Next base: position 103,236,205 of record OW386291.2, read on the forward strand.
AATCTAATATATAAAAATCTCGTGTCACAGTGTTTGTTATCGAACTCCTCTGAAACGGCTTGACCGATTTTTATGAAATTTTTGGTGTATATTTGGTAGGTCTGAGAATAGGTCGTAGGCTATTTTTTATACACCTAGGTGATAAGGGTGGCCCTATCCAGAAATTTTATTTTTATTTTTTGGACAAAAATTTATAATTTATATGGCAAAACAACGTTTGCTGGGTCAGCTAGTAATATATAATAATGATATATTTTCTGGTAATTATTTCCTTTCAGGAACGAATTGGAAGATGAAGAAGATGATTGCGTGATCTATAGTCATAAGAGCTGTCTAGAAGCAGTTCATTTACATGAGTATTTCTTAGTATTTATTCGTTTCTTGTTTGTAAAAATTTGATTCCTTATTGTAATAAATGTTTTCAAAAAAATTAAAATCCCTGTTTACGAAAACGTGTCTTTCTTGACATATGCGGATCCCCATGTACACAAACTCTTTTTTGTGGGGAAAGAAAGGGATATTGAGTACAATTCAAAACTTACTTTTTAATGAAATTCGTGAGAAAGGTGGCTTTTTCAGGTTTTTGAAAATTGCGCAAAAACCTTAAGGTGTATAATTGAATGTCTAGAGACAAGAGCTTTCAAACAAAGAAAAGAAAATCGAAATCGGATCATCAGGGGCTGGGATACAAAAAAATTATTGCAGAAAATGGCGGCCATCTTTAATGGCCACCATTTTGGTGTTCTACATGGATTTTCAAGTGGCTCCATATATGAAAAGTTACCTCATAAACTATGATCACATTCACACACAGTGGCACATTTCAATCAAAAAGTGCAACTTTCTTTGATGTACCCGACGTATTAAATGTTTAATTGACAGAACACTAGATATTGGTCTCAAGAAAATCAGCGATTAGTCAGAACCAATAATTTTCAACAACATTTTGGCATAAATGTATGGGCTGGAATTTATAGACACTGTGTAGTTGGGCCTACTTTATTTCAAGGAACATTAACACGTGAAAGGTACCTCGAGTTTCTACAAAATGAGATATGGGATAAAGCTGGGGAACTACCATTAGCTCAACTTAGAAACTTATACTTTCATCAAGATAGTGCTGCTCCGCACAATATCAAAATTGTTTTAAATCATCTCACCTATGACGAACAAGTGCTAGCAACCCATGCTCCCATAAGGTGGCCTGCCAGGTCCCCGGACTTAACCTGTTTGGATTTTTATTTATGGGGATATCTCAAGGATACCAGTTTTGACATTAGAAACTCGAATAAAAGCTGCATTCAATACTATAACACCTGAAATGTTGGAAAACGTCATGCGAGAGACAGAACGTCGAGCAAGAGAGTGTATGGGGGAGGCCACTTTGAACAATACTTGTAATTTTTGTTATTTGTAAATATTTTAATTTCGTTATATATAAAGTTTTGGTTAGAATTTTAAATAATAATAAACATTCATATATTTTTTTTAAATGCAAAGGTAACTTGATGCGAAATATTTTTGTTAGCCTTCTAATAATAAGACAGCCTCACAAAACAAAAAAGTATGTTGTACCACAAAAGAGACCGTCATATGCCCACTTATTTTGGTGCGCTGAATTCGAATCTGACGTCCAAATTAACTTTCACCTTATTATTTTTTTGTAAATCTCGTGTTTTTTCGCATTTTATTTGTGGTGGTACCGAAGAGGGGCTCAAATTGACAAGGTATCGAAAAATTTGATTAAGAAAAAGTGCTTATAGTCCAGCGAGGGTCCCATATGTTAATTTGAACAGAATTTGAGAAAAAATAAAAAATAAAAAGATATGTAATGGTCGGGGTAAAAATATGTATTTTTGTTTTTCCTCAGATTTGGTTCAAAATTGAAATTTGAGGCTCTCGTTGGATTCTAAGTACGTTTTCTTAATAAAAATTTTCGATATCTTGTCAATTTGGTCCATGTTTCAGTACCACCACAGAAAAATGCGAAAAAAAAAAAACGCGATTTACAAAAAAAATGACAAGGTAGAAGTTAGCTTGGACCTCTGATTCGGATTTGGTGCGCCAAAATACGTGGAGGTTTGATGGTCTCTTTTCTGGTACAACATACTTTTTTTGTGGGGGTGTGTAACTGTAGATTTAAAATACTACGAGTACAATCTGTTTTTACATTTGTTTTAAATAAATGTCCATAAAAACTAAATTACTTGCATTAAAACGCCTACAAAATGGTTAATAATAGTAACTATGCATAATTATTTTTTTACGTAGAAACTGAAATGACAAGGTACGTTTTTTTTATTTCATAGCACTCTACATCAATATTTATAATTGTTTATAAAAAAAACAAGCTAAAAACGTACTCTTCGCCAATTTACTGAGCTTTTTATATATAATTGTTACACATTCTATAGGATACTCTTTGCAGTTTCTTGTAAATTAGTTTTTGGACATCCTACATTTTGTGATACCATCTTTGTTGTGAAAAAAATTATATGAAAAAAAAAATGAAAAAAAAAATGTCCAACCTGTGCGAGATTCGAACACGGGACTTTTGGATTGCAACGCAAAGCAAAAAAAAAATCAAAAAACAACGCAAAGCTTGACAAAAATTAAGAGAATATTTTTTTTTTTTAATTAAATAATTAATAACTTTTTTATTTACTGGTCGATTTTCTTCAAAAACAATAGTGTTCTTCCTCTAGCTAACACTAACTTACTTTCTAAATTTCAATACAATCGGATTTTTCTTTCTTAAGTTATCGTGCTTACAAGAAACGTGACGGACGGACAGACGGACAGACGGACAGACGGACGGACGGACGGACGGACAGACGGACAGACGGACAGACGGACGGACGGACAGACGGACAGACGGACAGACGGACAGACGGACAGACGGAGAGATGGACAGACGGACAGACGGACAGACGGATATTTTGAAAGTTGTTCAGAATTCGTTCACTAACACAATGATATGAAAATTTTTTCTCTACGAGCGATATTTACGATTTTAGAAATGTGCCGATCAAATACAATATACTCTTCGTTTTTGCGAAGAGTATAATAACAACTGGTTAGAAATTTATAAAAATCACCACACCCGTTCAAAAATTCATCCTGAATCCAAAAATGCAATGATATACAGGGTGTTCCATTTGAAAATCAAAAGTTAGTCATTTCGAAAGTGGTGTAAAATTACTTCATATGTCAAAAAATGCAGTTTTCTTCTGAAGGGCTGTAGATCCTATAGTTTCACTTCGATTTGTTCAAAAATAAAAAAAGTTATAGGGTTGAGCCACTACTTTGTGGCATCCAGTATATGACCAAAAACAATATATTTATAGATTTAATAATCTATAAACCACAATATCTCATATGGTTGTCCTTAATATCATTCTAGGCGATGTTACACCGTTATTTTTATATTTATACTAGCTGACCCAGCAAACGTTGTTTTGCCATATAAATTATAAATTTTTGTCCAAAAAATAAAAAGAAAATTTCTGGATAGGGCCACCCTTATCACCTAGGGGTACAAAAAATAGCCTACGACCTATTCTCAGACCTACCAAATATATACCAAAAATTTCATAAAAATCGGTCAAGCCATTTCGGAGTTCGATAACAAACACTGTGACACGAGATTTTTATATATTAGATATGAACTTTTATGGACAGAAGATCTCTATCTCCTTTCTCTAAAACAAGAAAAAATGCTCCTTAATCTGAGTCAGAATTAAACGTTCTAGTTGTAAAACATTCTTGCATCCTGAAAATGCCTTGTGTGATCTTAAAAAGAGATAAACTATTTTAAAACTTTTATGATCTAAATTAGCCAACCAACAGTTGAAGCCTACCTAAGAACTCTCTCCTTTCTAAGTTATTCAAGTACGTCACTACTTTTTATTCAATGATAATTAACCTCCCTTGAGCACACTTCACAACCGCTGTTAATATGTAACGGTCGACTGTATGTGGCAAGCTTTAACCCGGCAACGGACAGGTGGGGTGTAATAAACCCACAGCAATTTTAAAACTAGCGCCAAACTTAATATAATGCACTCTGGTGGCTGTCGCTTTAACTACCTTTCAGAGAAGTACTATACTGCATGCACGAGAACGCGCTTAGTATTACTCCAACAGTTGAGAGAGTTGTATTGGCAGAAAGTGCGCTGTGGGTGTATTACACCCCACCTGTCCAAAGAAGTGATAGTTTTACAGATTGTTGTGAGATTCCCTCAAGAGATATTCAAGTGAGTTATAATTATATTTATCAATAATTTTTCAACTATTATTGATGTCTATTTGTTTACAGTATGTCTTACTATGAAAAGGGGCAAGATCAATTATTGGCGTTATGGCAAGAAATAGAAAATGAAGATTATCTTGAAAGCAGTGATGACCATTCTGAAGCGGATGATGAAGAATTACAGGATGAAAACAATAGTGTAGAAGAGAAGGGGGGCGTAACAGAAGAATCAGACGAAGATGCACCAGAGGAGGAGGAAGAGGAGGACGACGTAACAGAAGAATCAGAGGAAAATGCACCAGAAGGTTGCGAGGAAAATAAAAAGTATTATATTTCTAAAGACAACACTAAATGGCTAAAGATGATTCCTCCTCAAAATGTCAGAACTCGTGCAAAAAAACATAATAAAAAAACATTTCCCAGGTATCAAAGTCTATGCCAAGAACAAAAAGACACCATTAGAATGCTGGAGTTTATTTTTTAACCAACAAATGATTTCGGATATAGTGGCACATACTAATGTAAAAATTGAAGAAAAAGCAGCCAAATATAAAGAAAATAATTATCATGTAGGAAAAACGACAGAGTGTGAAATAAAGGCACTTTTTGGTCTACTTTATTTATCTGGAGTTTTCCGAAATAACCATAGAAACATTGAAGATTTTTATAAAACTGATGGTACTGGAATTGAGATTTTCCCAGCTACAATGAGTATGAAACGATTTATGTTTCTTTTGACCTGCCTTCGATTCGACAATATAAATAATAGAGCTGAAGGGCGAAAATACGACAAATTGGCACCCATCAGAGCAATATTTGAAATGTTTGTTGAAAACTGCCAAGCTTCTTATATTCCAAGTGAATACCTGACATTGGATGAAAAATTGGAAGCATTCAGAGGAAGATGTTCCTTCCGACAGTATATACCAAACAAGCCCGCTAAGTACGGAATAAAAATTCAAGCTTTGGTAGATGCTAAAACTTTTTATGTTTTAAATATGGAGGTTTATGCTGGCCTGCAGCCAGATGGACCGTATAAATGCAGTAACAAACCATATGACATCATCATTCGTCTTATAAAACCCATTGCAGGAACAAATAGAAATGTGACTTTCAATAATTGGTATACAAGTTATGAAGTAATGAAAGAACTCATCAAAAAGCATAAACTAACAGCTGTTGGAACTATGAGAAAAAACAAAAGACAAATACCTCCTCAGATGTTATCTGTAAAAAATAGACAACCATGTACCAGCTTATTTGGCTTTCAGAAGGATATGACAATAGTCTCTTATATACCGGTAAAAGGCAAAAATGTAGTTTTATTGTCAACACTACATGATGGCAACAGGATTGAGAAAAGATCAGGAGAAAAAAATCTTCCAGAGATAATTCAGTTCTATAACGAAACCAAGGGAGGTGTCGATGTAGTAGACGAACTTTCATCTACATACAACGAATCTCGTAATAGCCGTCGATGGTCCCTTACCATATTCTTTTCACTTATGAATACAGCTGGAATAAATTCCCAGGTTATTTATCGTTTTAACAATGATAACTGGTCCATGAAAAGAAGAGAATATTTGAAAACTTTAGGTTTATCATTGGTGAAGGAACATGTTGAGAAACGTAAAGATAATCCCAGATTGACTAGGGCACTGAGAAGCTCAATAAATAAAATTCTGGGTAATAATGAAGAACCAGCGCCAAAAAGGCCCAAGTTGAAGCCAGGCCGTTGTTCAAAATGCCCCAGGGCAAAAGATAAGAAAACTAGATACACCTGCAATTCATGTAGTGATTATTTATGCCTTGAGCACGCTATATTTGTCTGCGAAAATTGCAGCATATCAGAAGAGATATAACTTTTTTGAAAATTGTTCAATTTTAATAATTTTTTCTACACGTTGTAGTTTACTTTATCTTTATTTAGGTTATAGTTTTTTAGAAAAGTAATCAAGGGTTTTTTTTGTGCAGTTTCTGCCAAAGAGTTTTTTTTTCCTAAAATGGGTCATATATATACATTTGCTTGTAATATTTGAAATTAGAAAAGATCTGTATTTATTTTACTCTTTATAGAAGGGGATGTTATTAAATACATTTGGAATAAATTATTTTTGAGAAAAATTTTATAATTTTTTTTTATTGATAAAAAAATAGTGGGGTCAGTCATGCCCCACCTGTCTCAACTTGTGATTTTTTTCTCACCTGTCCGTTGCCGGGTTAAGTCAACTGAAAATTCTCTCTTATTAAAAAAAACCGAAACTTTTGTTACATGCAATTTAAAGGAATACATTTTTGCAATTTCGGTTTACATAGATACGTACCTTTTTAGCACAAATAGCGATAACCTGGCTAATTCTTGTCGTAGATGATTGTAAAAAGAGACAAGTTGTAGGCAATTAAATCACACTTGTACAGGTCTATACAGGGTGGATCATTAATAAAAGGCCATAGTTGGTTAGATCAAAATATGAGGATATAACCAAACATGCTTTAGTAAATTGTTGCTGTGGAAAAAGATACAGGGTGTCAAAATTGTATTTTTTTCTTCTTTTTTTTTGCAATATCTCAACTACCTCTTGACTGCCAATTTGATAAGGAAACATTTTTTAAGCTAAGAAGCAATAATTTATGTATCACATCAGACTAGCCCATGGAGGGCGCCTCATGAGCTACACCTGATGATCAGAGCCCGTATTTTGAATGACATTGACGTAAAACGCAAATTCGACTTGGGAGGGTAGTACAAAATTATAAAAATTCTTATCTCTTTTTGTAGTTAACTGCTCATCCAATTGGAAACATTAAATCAAACTGTTACATTGCAGATTAATACCACGTAAATAACAATAGATTATTAAATATTAGTCTAAATGTTTGTCACGAAAAGAACGGCGTTTCTCTAAGAATATCACTTGTAAATCCCTGTTTTCCTGTTGATGGTAGATAGAAGACACATGCCATGTAATTAAAGACTTGCACCTTTGATACTTGAGCTTTGCATCATTTAATGTTAACCCGGCGTTTTCGCAAATTCACGATTGTACCGTTTGTATTACGGCAATGGACGCGCCATTATTATACTAAATTGCCGAACTAGTCATTGGAAAGTTTCACTTACCCATCTCTGGAAATATGTAGTATATCAGTGGGAATTGCCAACTGACATAGGTTGAGGGTCTATATAGAGTAGAGATGAGTTGCTATTTAACAACCTGTTATTTTATAACTGTTATTTGTAAATAGCATTAACAAACTGTTATTTCTGTTAAAAAATAACAGGTGAGAAAATAACAGATAAGAAACACGACGTAGTAAAAAGGTTCTTGCTGACTGCTGTTAAACTATTATTCAGAAACAGCAGCAGCAGATAATGAAATCGCAACGCAATCGTGTAGACTTATGTGAAATAAAAGAAAATATAGTTGAATATTATTGAAGTTGAATATTATTGTCGATATCTTGAGTCATCGGCTTTATGTACACACCTTTTAGTTGTTTTTTTAATCATAATATATTCAAACCTTTTCGATTTTCTTCTTTATGTGTATATTTTCGATTACCTGCATACCGAATTTAAAAATGATGGACTACCAGAGTTGAATATTTTTGCAGAAATCTCGAGCCATCCGCTTTATGTACTGACTTTAACTGTTTTTTTTTTATCGTAATATGTTCATAGTTTTTATATGTTCTTCTCAATATGTATATTTTCGTTTACCTGCATCTCCAATATTGTCATTGCATACGCTGTATTTGGCGTATTTTATTGCTATTTGTGGCGGTAGGTAAAAATTTTTCCTTCCCGTTGGCCAGTGGAAGCAGCATGATGTATAAAATAACGTCTTCGAAATAACATTTGCAAACTGAGCGCTGCGGTATGTACTTCTCATCAATATGTTATTTTTAAACTGTTATTTCAAAATAGCAGTTGCAGTTTAAACCTGTTATTAAAAAATAACAGCTTTTACCCATCACTAATATAGAGATGGGTATACCTGAAACATGTAGCTAAAGGGGTTACACTTAGTGAGATTTTATTTTAATGACGGACGATATTTCACGGCTGGTGATTAAATCACCGTGATTGAGCAAGTAGCAACAGTGACGGAAAAACTAAAATCACTGCGATTAGTGATTTTAATGGAAGCAAATAGTGGCTATAACCTCGCCGTTTCGTGTCAAAGACTGTTTTCCAATGCCGGACAAGTGCGTAATGAAAGATGAAGTAAACTAAATGACGGAAAATCAGAAATGTTATAAGTATATTATTTATTTATGTATATATAAGTACGTATTTATTTATTTTGTATTATGTAAAATGTATCGATATAAAACTGTTATTCACAATATTTTACTTTCAGTTTATATTTCCGCGGGGCGCAGGAGTATAAGAAAGTCACGGCAAAATAACACCTGTGCAAATTCCATTCACTCTAACCGCGACCGGAATTACTGTTTAAAATCACCGTGAATCAAAAATCGCAGTCACCGTTGACGGAGATATCGTAATATCCCTAGTTACACTGAATAATTAGTAGAGGTTTCTTGTACTGTTAAACGGTTTACTACTGAATGAAAAATATATTTCATTTATAAATCTTTGCTTTCGTAGAGAATCAAACATATTATTTTCATTCTTTCATTGTAATTAGGCTCTGTATTGACGAAGGGAATACGAGTTGACGTCCCTAAATGTAAAGGGGCAAGCGCATTATAACGCGTTTGGCCAGGCCATGCGCACTCCCACTATATTTCAAAACAGCATGTTTAGTTTGAACTTCCGTCGATCTGTCGCTACTTGTACTTGTCACACGGCGGCTGCGCAAATCTGAGGCATGTTTTTGCGCATAAGACGCTACAAACCGCGATAAGCGGGCCATCCGAGCGAATAAGCTGTGACGTCACGCTTAAAGTGGTATCGCGCGGTCTCACTAGGGCGCTAGAAAATGTGTAAGCGGAAAATAGTGGGGATACGACATAAGAACGTTAGAGATGGTTAGAACTAAACTGTTAAAAAAAGCTAAAAAGACATTCATTTTTGCGGAGAAATATATGATGACGTAGCGCTTCAAGGCGCTTAAAGCATTGGGGTAAGACGCGAGATCGCAAAAATATGCCTCCCTGGATCTTGCCCGATTGTCAGTTGTCGCGCCATTATTGTTTACATGTCTGTGCTTTGTGTTTTGGACATTAAACTAATAATTATTAAATCTATAGAGCAGGAGTCCATTTGCTTATTTGTAAATAATGTGAGTTTCCAATGAAACTGATTAGAAAGGACGCTGTTCTGTTAAATATTAAAAACTGTAATGGGTTATAAGTGTTTGTGTTCACGTCGTGTTGCGACTTCGAAAAATTCCAACATGCATAGGTATTATTGATTTGCAAAGAACGTGACTCCCAAGAAATTGACTAAAAACGAAAGACTGACGGGTTGTACACTTCTGTGCAATGAAATCCCGTACCCTATTTTTCGCCTTATTAAATCATTATTTATTTGTCAGTGTCATATTTTCGCAATGCCAAAATTAACTGAACATGAAAAAATTTTAATTCTCTTTAAAATTAAAGAGAAATGGTCTATCAGAGCAGTTGCTAACCATTATCAATTGAATAAAAGTACTGTTATGAGTGTGAAGAAAAGTGGGAAGAGGAAGGTAGCGTAAAGAGAAAAGACGGTTCAGGCCTATCGAGAAGTTCAAATCTCGTTCAAGATGAAGCACTCCTTGGCTATTTGAGGCAAAATCCGTTTCAAACAGCAGGAGACGCTGTGTTCATGACACATTTTCTAGTGTCGAGGTTAACAGCTAGCCGAAGGATAGGAAAATCGAAAGTAAAAAACTGTACAAGTGCCAAGAAGACCATATTAACAGGAGAACAAGCAAGCTCGCATTATGTTTTGTTTAAATTGTGTCTATCGCCCGTTGGAGTTTTGGACCAATGTTGTGTTTACGGATGAAAAAGGTTTTCAGTCTTGTAATGAAGGACATGTACAAAATTTTAGGTTACATTATTTACATAATAAATACAATCGCAGCTATGTGCAGTTGCTGTGAATTTTTCAACGTCAGTTTTTACATTTGTTATAAATCGAAATCATTCCCATCGAATGGTGTAAAAAAGTAAAAAAAACAAAAATACGTATGTTTTTCTTCTGGATTAACATTATTCAAATACATTACTTATGACGTTTCACAATCAATGTCAGTTTTTTGTAACCTATATGATAATGAAAAATCTAAATTCCAAAAAGACTGATTCATACCACTTAATGTTAGTAAAGGACCTGAAAATGTATATTATAGCGGGTTTATACGTGCATGGATTTAGTGGCGCCAGTAGATATTGGCACGCTAGTAAAAAAATATTACACATATAAACAGTTACTGGCGAGCAAGCTTTTACCTTGCATTGATGCATGCTCGCCAGTAACTGTTTATACGCGCAATATTTTTTTACTGGCGTGCCAATATCTACTGGCGCCACTAAATCCATGCACGTATAAACCCGCTATTATTTAATTGTATTACAGGTATTTTGGTACATTAGTTACTTTAACATTTTACTTATTTCAAGGCAGTTTCAACATCTTAATACTTTTGTAATAATTTTACTTACGTTAGTTACTTTTTAAATGTATTTTTAAATATTATTGTATTTATTGTAATGATTTTCCGTTAAATTAATAAATGATCAATTTCTAGTTTTGAAATGACTTATTAAATTTTAAGGCCACTGTTAGACTATAAAAGTTCTTTGACAAAGATCTTTTATAAAAGATATTTTATGAGTAATTTGATACATATTTCATCTCATAAAATATCTTTTATAAAAAATCTTTGTTAAAGAACTTTTGTAGTCCAATGATGGCCTAAGCAATTTGTTTGAAAATCATTTAAAATTCCCGCCTATGACGGGAATACAGCGCCACTCTCGACGTAAGTTTTGCTGTTCAAAAAATCCTTGAGAGTTGCCTATCTATAACATATATAATAATCTTTAATCTATGCGTTTGGCAGTGTGCGCTGGGTGTCGGGCTGGTGAACCACGCAGTGGGGATAGTCCCAACATACCTTTACTGTTAGTACTTTATAACCGATGAATTAATGTTTATGCATGTAAAATGAATTTGACAAATTTATTTTAAATACTTCCGAATTTATTAACGTAATTATTATACTTCGGGCTCCATATCACTGAACAATATTCAAGACAGCTAACTACTAATTTTTTTTATATAATATTAAAATCCAATTTATATCTTTAAAATGTACATACTGTCTAGGTCGAAGATACCAAAAAACAATATTTAGAACTTGCAATATTTAAGAATAATTACTTTACTGTGTAATGACACCATATAATAATATGACTAATAATTTTTTACCTGTCTGGAGGCTCAGGGACTTTTTTTTTATCTGTTGAGAAACGTAAACATCCCAATAAACGTTAGTCTGGACTTTCACTAAGGTTTATAAAATAAAAATTTTGTATTTAAGATTTTTTAGCTTGTGTGGCAATAATACTTATTGTTAGCGAGCGATGTTTCTGACTGTAACTTTACAAAAGTATTAGATAGTATCGTGTAATTCAAAGTCCGTCTCTGGAATGTCATCCAAAATACGGGCTCTGCTGATGATGAATATTTTTTCTCTTTGTTTACGAAACGTTGTGGAACTTTTGACTAGAAAATTTCATGCAGGAGTCATTTCTACGTAAGAAAGGTACACTTTTACAAGTACAAGTTTTATATCGGATAGAAACGACGCAATGAATATATAAAACTAATTAAGGCGTAGCTAAAAATTTAAAAATAGAATTAAATGTAAAAAAAACTTTTTAAAAAACAAGCTTTTATTATTTAGGTGTACTACAACGAAAAAAATAAGTTATGTTAATTTAATTGTCTTAAAAGCTTGTCGCGTGAATAGAAATGAAAAAACTTACTTTAGTACTTACAAGCTTTATCAAAAAAAATTAATGCCTGTATGAACTTCTCGCGCACTACAAGCTTTTAAGACAATTAATTTTCTCTAATTTTAATTTTTTTCGTTTTAGTACACCTAAATAATAAAAGCTTGTTCTTAAAAAAGTTTTTTTACATTTAATTTTATACATATTTACTAGACTCTAAACAACAGTTTTCCGCAGTAAAACTTCAGACCGCAAGTGCATTTCACTAATATGTGTGTGAATTATTATGTCTGTATTTCTCATATTTTTATTTTAAATACAGTTTGTTAAACCCAGACTGTTCTGAGAATATTTAAAATAAAGGGGACAGATAGGGACCATCATTTATGAAAGTGTATTACAAGGTTTAAGAAACTGAATTTCACCTACTTCTAATTGTTGTATCATCGTGAAATTTGGCAATTTGTGTAGCTCTGATGACAATATAATATAGCATATTCAATATTATAATATGTTCAAAATGGCCGCCGCCCCAAGATGGCGGATTATCATTTTCTTTATAACCTCCTTGATATGGGTGTCAAAAGAAAGGGCCTGATAAGTAGAAAAGAAATATATGATGAAAACTTAAAAATTCAAAATGGCGGCGTCAACATGGCGGATAGGTTTTATCAATTATTGTCGGATTCGACTGGAAATCGGTATCTGTGGGTTACCAAGATTGCAGATTACAATTATTCGATCCAAATTTAACAATATATACTAATATAAGACTAAATAAAAAGTAAAAAATGAATTAATAGTTAAAAAAAAACTAAAAAAACACGATTTTATAAATACTGCATTAAAAAGCAAAAAATAATCATCGAACCTGTTCTCTCTGTCTACCCCGTAAGGGGTTAGTGACAGCCATGTTTGTAATTAAGTATAATATTTGAGTATAAAAACGTGGATCGCTTTTCAGTTAATATAATGATATCTTCAGCGTTTTAATTATCGAACCTGTTCAAAATAGCGGTCGAAAAGCGCCCCACGCTTTTATACTCAAATATTATACTAAATTACAAACACGGCTTAAACTAAGGCCGTTACGGGGTAAACGGAGAGAACAGGTTCAATGATTATTTTTTGCTTTTTACTGCAGTATTTATAAAAGCGTGTTTATTTATAAAATTCGTAGTTCTAACGTATTTACAAAAAACTAGTTTCTAATCACCCTTTTTTCAAAAATTTAACCGGCATCCGATTTTAATCGATTTTTTACATATCTACTAGACTCTAAACAACAGTTTTCCGCAATAAAACTTCAGATCGCGAGTGCATTTCACTAATATGTGTGTAAATTATTGTGTCTTATTTCTCATACTTTTATTTCAAATACATTTTGTTAAACCCAGACTATTCTCAAAATATTTAAAATAAAGAGGACAGATAGCGACCATCATTTATGTAAGTGTATCTGCTTCTTGTTGAATTAATCCAGTGAAATTTTAAATAAAACATTACTATTTACTGCTCCTTACACGGTTATTATACATTATTTATTTAAGCTGCATGCACTGACACAATTCCAAAACAAACCTATTTTATTATTATTGATGGGGTAATGGATGCAATTACAGATAAACCTAAGTAATCACAATCCCATTTATCCATGCGCACATTGTAATCTAACGTATGTATTTGGCAGTAATAATTAATTATCGGACTGTATATTAATACACTTGATGGTCATTTGCCCCTAGATTCATATCAATTCAACGAACATCAATCAGATTCGTGAAGGGAGATGAACGAAATCAACGGGCTAGAAATGTTGATAACGCCTGTCAAGAGAAATGACCAATTACCATCTATTGGTGATAAATTTAGGCGATATATGTGTGATAGGTATAGAACTATGCAGTCTTACAAAGCCAGGAACGTTCTGTTTGCTAGGAAGCGAGTTCACTATCCAATTCACTATCAAAACTGCACGCAAATAATATGTTCACCCGGTACACAGTGGTTGATTTTCGTAGTTTGAGTGAATAAGAATAAAACAAGCTGAAAACGTACTCTTCGCCTGTTCACTGAACTTTTTATATAATTGTTACACATTCTATAGGATACTCTTCGCAGTTTTTTGTAAATAATGTTGGTTTTAGACATTTTTAATTTTATAGTACGAATTTAGTTGGTAAAAAACCGCTGCCCAAGGAATCACTACTTCCACATCCAGATTCTCTATCCAAGTCACTCACATCGAAAAAACTTTGTATGCGGAAATAGAACTTTAATTATATAATATTTCAAATCCTCTACCCCAAAAACCCATAAAACGATACCCCACATCGGTAGTGGGGTGGGGGTGATGATAGGGGGTGGTAGTGGGGGTGGATGAAGTAAAAAAATATTTTGAGGCTTCTGGTTTTTGTACATACACTAAATCACATTTATTTTCATCCCCTTTAATAATGGGGTAGGGGTGGTAATGGGGGTGGCTAATGCCAAAAATTTTTTTGAGGCCTTAGCTTCTCTTGTATATACTAAATACCAATTTTATGGATTCTTACCTGCTTGATTTACCCATTTACACCAAATTTACCCCAATTTACCCCCCAACCCTTCGACGGAACAAGATGAAAATATAATCTAGTTCTAGATCCCGTTAAAGTACATACGTGTACCAAACTTCAAGTCAATATCTCAAACGGTTCCAGAGTAAACGTGCGCACAAAAAAGTTACAGACCGACAGACAGAAATTTTTTTTTCGCTCAAACTTAAAATCTCGACGTTTCATGATATTTTGAGCCTATTTGAGCAATAAAATTTTTTTAAAATTTATACTTCCACTGGATGTGGAAGTAATAAATTAAAAATAAAAAAAACATACCAAACCCCATTTGGGTTTCGAACCCGGGACCTTTGGATTCCGAGTCAATTTCAATTAAAAGCATAAGAACTACACCACCACCTTACACGTAGAAAAATGTAAATTTTTACATTATAAGACACGAGCTAAAACCATATTTTCATGGTTGTATATTACATTATGAAATGTATATTTGTAAAAAATATAAATATTTAGATATTAAAATGAAATATCATTCCACCAGATTTCTATTCAATTACAAAAACATAAAAATAAAAAAAAAATTCTTCGAATTTAAATCATTAATAACATTTTTATTTACCGATCGATTTTGTTCAAAAACAATAGGGTTCTTTCTCTAGCTAACACTAACTTACTATCCAAATTTCAATACAATCGGATTTTTCTTTCTTGAGTTATCGTGCTTACAAGAAGCGTGACGGACGGCCGGACAGACGGACATTTTGAAAGTTGTTCAGAATTCGTTCACTAACACAATGATATGAAAATTTTTTGTCTGCGAGCGATATTTACAGTTTTAGAAATGTGCCGATCAAATACAATATAATCTTCGTTATCATATTTGCGAAGTGTATACATGTAATTTATTTTAAAGACTAAAATGGGTTATAATTAATATTTGAAAATATGTTTAACAATCACCCTTCATTTCATATCAGTAACGTCTGTATTAAATATGATTCAATCAGACTCTGGTGCAAGTTAGCTTTATATTCATAACATGAATAAAAATGGGTAATTTAAATAAATAGTATATTAATATAATAGCAATACACAACATAAATACAAACATTTAATTTTTTGTATTTTTTTACTAAAATTTTCAAAACTAAAGGTATTTCAAGCTTCTTTCGTCCTTTTTATGATTTTTAGTGTTCTAATAGTGCCATTTCTATATCAGTGACAGCACGGTTATCCGTTGCTTCCAAAAGGACCTCGCATTGTGGCAATGGAAATTGGTTCCCGGTTAATTTCGCTCAAATTTTAGTATGATGTTCCTTTGACCTTCCTGAAAAGTCTCCATGGGTTCAACCTTTTAGCTCCTTTCCTTTAAGCTGCAGAAGCCTCAGAGGGTTAGTCCATACGAAAGTTGCGAAAATGGGGGTTAAATCCCAAAAGTGCAAGGGTAGTGACAACGCGATGATGATAGTCACGCGGTCCTTACCTCCCTCGAACTACCTCTAAACTCAAAAAACCACCCCTTTTTTTCCACTTTTCGCTGCCAGGCATGCAAGGACTTGTTGGATCGGATTTTTTTTTTGAGGAAACTCAATATGTCGTGTAAAAATTTCGCAGACAGCCTAACGACCCCCGGGGGTTGAAATCACCCCCTCCCTCAATACCAAAACATGCAAAAAACATCCAAACATGCTGAAAATTGTTCTCTACACGTTTTCAAGGGTGAGGAACACGATGATGATATTATTTAGTCTCCCACCCCCAACCAACTACACCTAAATGCATGAAATCACTTCTATTTCCCATTAAATTAACATTTAATAATAATCATACATGACGTATGCCTAGCATAAGAATAAAACTGATGTACATAATTTGAAAATAAATATATAATAAAAAAGTCCACTATGCATATACACGACTATATATACATGCGCATAACCCGTCCTATCAAACTCCTCTTAAGCTACACTAAAAAAATTCTCTCCCTAGAAAAGCTGATCCATTGAGCGCTTGTGATCTCACTGTAAGAAAAATCGATGGTTTTGGGCATGCAAGGGTAGTTTTTGAGGACTAAGAGAGAAAGAGATGCCACGATCGTATTCTCCACGCTTGAAAATGGGGGATACCTTCGAAACCTTCTCTTTGAGGGACACTTCAGGATTGAAGGAGGGGGTGGTTTCAACCCTGAGATGTCTGGTTGCTAAATTTTACAGGGTATATTGAGTTTTCTCAAAAAAAAAACCGATCCAACAAGTCCTCGCATGTCTGATAACGAAAAATAGGAGAAAGGGGCGGTTTTATGCATTTAGGGTAGTTGATTAGGGTGGGAGGCTAAATAATATCAGCATCGTTTTGCCCGCCCTTGAAAACAATTTTCAGCACGTTTGGGTGTTTTTTGCATGTTTCGGTATTAAGGGACGGGGTGGGTCGTTAGGATGTCTGATTGCGAAATTTTACATGACCTGTTGGGTTCCCTCAAAAGGAATCCGATTCAACAGACCCTCGCATGGCTGACAACGAAAAATAAGAAAAATAGGTGGTTTTTTGCACTTTTAGGGTTTAACCCTTTTTACCTTTACTTTCGTATGCACTAATCTTCTGAGGCTTCTGTAGCTTAAAGGAAAGGAGATAGAAGGTTATGCCCATAGAGACTTTTATTCAGGAAGGTCAAAGGAACGTCGTATTAAAATTTCAGCGGAATTAACCGAGAACCAATTTCCATTGCCATCTTACAGGGTCCTTTGCTTGTTTGTTTTGGTCTGCCATAGAGATGGGCGCGTGAGTCGATTTTGACTCACGCTCACGCACGCTCACGACGTTATACCTTTAGCTCACGCACGACTGATATATGTTAAGGCAAACTCACGCACGCTCACGCACGGGATCTTTTGACTCACGCACACTCACGAAATCTTCCGTGATTTGGTACCTTAAATGTACACGCTCACGCCGTGACCCGGTGAAATTCACGTCACGTGCCCATCTCTGAGAGAGATTGCAATTACGCAGTTTGATTTGAATGTTGCGTCATTCATCCTGTCTCCTGTGCTTTTCCCTCCCTTCTCGCGCTCGTGTTCCGTCTTCCGTCTATCGCTTCGCTTCTTATTCTTGTCACGACACGACAGGTTGAAGTTTTAAAGCAGAGATGGGGCGTCGTGTCACGGCGTGAATATTATCTCACGCACGCTCACGCACGGGATCTTTTGACTCACGCACACTCACGAAATCTTCCGTGATTTGGTACCTTAAATGTACACGCTCACGCCGTGACACGGCGTGACACGGAGAAATTCACGTCACGTGCCCATCTCTAGTCTGCCACGTCAAGCTAGACTCTGCTGTCTTTCATGTTGTTCTATAATAAATTCTTGATCCAACTAATTGGGATAATTTTCTTTATCTTTACCCAAGTTGTATCTCGCGAGCCTTGATTTTGGCAATAACATGCCTATAAACTAGCTAATTTGCTCAGTTCAAAGTGTAAAATGGTTTTATTCATTTAACAACAATAAAACTATTTTTCTAATCGCGAACACCAAATGAAATAGACGATTTAAATAAAACACATAAAAACTAATTAGTATACTCTAATTAATTCAGACTCTCAGACAGTTTAATATTGAACTTCCTCGTTCACGCTTAATAGAATGAAAACATTATATTAACTATAAATCTTTTGAGTTATGAATCTTATTTGGCACAAATTGCCAATATCATCATCCGTCAATTTAATGTTGTATGGAAAATCCCATGGAAAAGTTTTACAAATTAAATTCTTCTTGTCAATTAACATAATTCTTTTAATTTGGAGACAAACCCGATATGGCATCCTCTTGTATCAATGGCAACTTGGCAGACTTTCTATGCTTCTACCAAATTATTATATGTCATATTCATTAATTTGAGTCAAAAAACAGTACCAACTACCTTGCAGGGTTTCATTTACGATCAATTTTTTTAGAACGCGTCCCATGATGTCACGGGAAATATATCAGTATTAAATACAGGCATTTTCACATGTCCTTAGGATGGACCATGGCCCATGCAGTCAAGTATTAACATCTTAAAATATTATCACCTAAAATACTGAATTCTAGTCTAGAAGTGGCAAGAAAATAAATCACCATGTTTCGATGGTGTCATTCATCATCGTCTTCTTAAAAACGTATAGATAATATCTGACTCCATAAAAAAATGTCATAATTCAAGTTGTAGAGGAAGTACATCTTTCCTCCAGCTTGAACTTTTTCATTTTTATTTTTGTCTAGTCGGGGCTTCATGGAACGGGAGAAGTTCTGTTTGGGGTGGAATAGATTAGATATTAAAGGTATATGACAAAAAAAAAAGAAAGTTTTGAAATTTTTTGACCAAAAATAAAAAGGGCCAAAAACCGGCCTTATAAGCCCTCTTCCTTTGGGAAAGCAATTTTTTTGACAAGCCCTGTATATTACCTAATACACTGCATATTTTAATCTAAGATATAAGTTAATAAGCTATTATTACTAAATTATTGTAAATTATTATTTAAATACCTAAATAAGTTCTATAAGGGAAACTATTGTGAAAAGAAGTGACAATAAATATGACAAATAATGATAATTATAACCAGGAGTACATTCGGAAAATTCAATAACTGACAATAAACTCTACTTAGAAACTTTTCCGAGATTTGTTTACAAATCAGAGAACATTTACGAAGGAAAATATCTATATTCAATGTAGGGAAAGCATTAAATACGGATTTATGTGACTATTCAAACTGAAAATGACTGAAGTACAGGATGTTAAAAAGATTTAATTGAAATGAATAAATAGGAATCTATTTCACGGACTGGATTAATGTTTCCCGCAATTGCAGAAGTGGTTTTTAATGCATCTCTCCGAATTTTTATTACAATAATTTATTATTGCTCTTGGAAATTGTCATTGGTAAGAAGATTATTTTTGATGTTTAATTCAGGTTCTAAGGAAAAGAAATTGAAAATATGTATTAAAGCTCTTAAACTGGGTTATTAAAAGAGATCGTCAATATTAAATCTACGTTCTCAGACCATATTAAGTTTTATTGTTTGAAAATTACTAAGTAGTATAGTAACTAGAGGTTTTAACTTCGGAATAATGTCATATGAATCAGATTTCGTTTTTCCTTTTGACAATTGAATAGAAATTTGAGAGAAAATGCATCAAAGAATAGTTTGTATATTATGCGAGGGCACAAAAAAATAATAATCAAATTTTGAGAAGTAAAGGCTCGATGCAATGTTGCAGATAAGATTATACACTCAAAGAAAATAATAGGTGAATTCAACCAAAAAGAGCATATGAAATCGCGCCTATCTAGTTTCATAGTTAAATCAACTAGAAAAGAATAGTCGAACAAATTTTGTCACCATACAATTTTCATTGTCATTTTGAACATAAAATTTAGTAGGTTAAGTAAGTAACCATTTTTTAGCCCTACAACAACTTTATTCGTTTTCGTAAACAAATAGTAGTTTAATAATCATATCTTCTTGTAGAACAACAAATTAAATAGTATAATGACATTTTTTTATGTTCACTAACCATTTTCAATTTGGTCTACAGTTAAATAGTACAACGACTTTGTTTTTTGTTCACCAACTAATTTTTAGGTTGATCTAAACTTTATTGTATGATGAAGTTTTTCTCGGTTAGCCAAAATCTCAGTATTGAGACATCAGACCGTCCAAACCAAAGATTAGAGATCGTTTATAAGATCCATCCAAATATATCGATGATCCCTGAGAGAATTTTAACATTGCAATCATGTTATTAATTTTCTATAAATTCATAAGAGTATAAGATAATGCATGATTGATTATTGTCAGTGATTTGTATGTGGCGTCATCTAGAAATGATTTCTGTAATAGACTACGTGGTAAGCAAGCAAATTTTTTGGTAATTCCCTTTTAGAACTTCTAGAAGACGACAATAATATTGGTTTGTCTACCAAGTACAATAATACAGCGAACTAATACTGGGTTAAAATTACAATTCGATAATACTTAAAAATAAAGTCTACTATTTATCTAGTTTCATTTGACAAAATTATAGTTTTATGCACCTATTTTTTAAGATAATGTTGTGTGACAATCACCTTTTATTTAAAAATACTATTAAATATACTTCAATTTAACAAAATGAACAATACATATACTATTTTTTTTATTAGTTTAACCCATACTATTTTCAAACAAAAGCGTTGATGCGACGTCTTAATTCATCAAAGTGGAATGCAGAACGATGTTATATTTATGTAAACAGAACTGCGGGTTAACTCTACAATAATATTGGTTTATCTGTCAACTATAATAGTAGAGCAAACTGCTACTGGGTTTACAATTACAATTCGACAATAGTTAAAAATAAAATACACTATTATCTAGTTTAATTTGACAGAATTCAACAAAATAATGGTCAGACAAAAAAATAATAGTCTTATCACCTATTTTTTAAGTTAATGTTTGTTTTGTTGTACGACAACTTTTTATTAATTATAATAACAATCACCTTTTGTTTGAAAATACCATCAATATAATTTAGTTTAACAAAATTAACGATATTGTTAGTTAACCATTTTTTTTTGTTGAATTTACCCATACTATTTCTTTGAGTGTAGTCTTTAAATCATAACGAATTGAAAATTACCATTTTAGCTGATTTCTGTAGAATTAAAATTAAAATTTGTGCGGCATCTCAACTTCACGGGATAACATCTGGCACGGTTGCAGATTCATTTTCGATGAGGACGCGTCAACATTTTATTTTTAAAACCAAGATGGCGGACATTTTTTGAGAAGAAAAGCTTTAAATTGCAATCAGTTATATTAGTTCAAAACCTAAGCGTGAAGTATAATTTTTGGCCGATGAACAGGAATATAATGTCTATTATCTAAAAATTATACCCAGAAATAAGAGGTTTGGACAAGGTAAATTTAAAAAAAAAAAAAATGCCCGCCATCTTGGCTCCAAAAGTAAAATGTTGACGGGTCCTCACCGGAAAGCTTGGAGTAAGAAACAACCATGCCAGATGGCATCCCGTGAAGTTGAAATACCGCACAAAAAGTCGCACCGCAACCACAAAGGACTCCGCTCATTTCTTATGGGAAGTGGCCCCAGGTGAAATTGACTGAATTTTTAGACTTTCTGATCAAAAGCTCTCATGGGCTCAACTTGATCCTTAGTCTAGTTTCCGAGATACAACTATAAATTCTTGTAAAATTCTGTATCTTGTCGAACTTGTCCTTTCATGTAAATATGCAAAAATTTCACTTATTACAACCAAATCAGAATCGCAATTTTGAATTTTTAAATTTTGACATTGGATTCAGCTATTCCTAAAATCCAATTTCCAATTTTAATTCAATTACTATTAAATATGAATTTTTTTATCGCGATATTACATTTTTCTTATTGCGGGCGCATGCGGCATATTCTCGAAATTTTAATTAAAAAAAAGTTATCTTCCTTATTTTGCTCGCTTTACACTACACGTAGGTTGACGAAATTATTATAGGACCACCGCCAAGCCATACCTTACAGTTTGAGAAGATTTCATAGAAATTGCTTAAGCGAATCTAAAAGTGCTGATTGAACAAACCTAAAAAAAAAACATACATACGGGTCGAATTGAGAACCTCCTCATTTTGTAAATTTTTGAAGTCACTTAAAAACAGACACCATATTCGTATTCATCTGATATCATTTAACCAAAAACTACACTCCACACTTATGTTCTGGACTAATTGAAGTTTAAAGTGTTCTTCTTCTCAAAAAATGACCGTCATATTGGTTCCTAAGGGAAAATGTTGACTCGTCCTTATCGAAAATGAATTTTCTTAGTGTAAGAACCAACTGTGCCAAATGGCACCCCGTGGAGTTGAAGTGCAGTGTTCACTCTATTTATGTGGTGTACCGCACCCACTATAAGCAAGACAGACTTTGCTACTACCAACTGTGGACTTGGAGGGACACCCAGACGTTTGGTCTTCACTGTTCGCCGATAGTGGAAGTACACGATACCAATTCCAACAAATGTAACGTTGGCAAAGGCTTCAGATAAATACTGTGTTCTGTTACCAACTCTTTAACATCTGTAGTGATGCAACGTGTGCTGGAGGATTGGCAGGGTCAAATAATTATATGCAAAACCAAAATTTCTAATTTGAGGTTTGCAGATAAGACCACCTCAGATGCAGCGAGCAATAATGAGCCCATGCAACTGCAGGACAGGCTTCAGACAATACGCTAGGATTATGATTATAGTGTAAATTACAACAAAGCGAAAATTATGATTGTAGGGTGAGACAATGACATCCATCCACTAAAGGATAGGTAACTGTGAGGTAGTAAGCAATATGGTATACTTGGAGCCCTTGTGGGACAATATTGACAACTGCGAATGTGAGATTAGGCCACAAACACTGATGATAAGATTGAATACTTGCCAGTTGAACAAAATGTGACCTGACACAAATTACGAAATGCACAAAGATCGCACTTGTCAGGCTCCTAAATTTCTCTATATTTCTTTACGCCTCTAAGACATGGACTGTTAGGGAAGCAGACAGACGATGGAGATATATGCTACGAATTCTCTGGTCAGCCCATCGGAATGAAAGGTCGACTTTCCAATCAATACGTCCCCAAAGACGACTCGGTATTGGCATCGGATTCCTCTCATTTTTTTTTTTTGTGAACCGTAAATGTGCAATATAGAAAAGTTAATAGTTTAGGGAAAACCAGCTGGAAGAGGATGCTCTCCAAAACATTTGGCTGATGTCACAAAGAAACCGATGAGAGAAAGCTTTGATGAGGTTTTGCGTCTAACAGGCAGCCGCAAGAGATAGTGTGATGATGTCGGGCACACAGCAGACAGGCCAACTAAAATAATGCATGGAACTCAAAACTCATTGTTTTAAATACGGAGTATATAAATAAACATACCGCATTTGTATTTAAGACACCACCTTTATCTAGTTTTTATTCTACAAGTAGTAAAATCACCAAAGATTTTTAAGCAGTTGGAAATTCCATGAGGAAATTGATAAGAAAGAGAGCGAAGGACAGCCAAAGGCTAGAACTTTTGCAACGGAAAATAGATGGTAGTGAAAACAGAGCTCCTTCGTACTGTGATAGAAATTTTTTCTTATTACAGTGACTTTTTCCCTGCAATGAATACGTATAAAAACATATTTATAGCCAACCATGTTAAAGGAGCGACTAATTGATTTAGTTTTATTAAACATCTCTAAAGGGATATATTATGTGGTGACAATAGTCACTGATTTAGGTTCAGACCAGGTTTGCCTCTATGAAACAGAAGGAGGCCATTAAATATAAATATTTAATTTCTACTTGCTTGTTTTATTTTCCATTTTTTGTCACTTTTTACTTCCCCCCCTTTCCAAAGGAAAGTATTGTCATAGTGAAATAACCACCTTCCGATATTTCTCCAATTATTCCTGTCTTCCATCACATGTTTATCTTTAATTATATTTTTATAGATTCACCCCGTATATTTTTCAACGGAAGTATATCTCAGTCTATCAATGGAAGTAGCGCCAACTACCTACCAAATATTATTCTTCTCCATCAAGTGGTTTTGTAGACATAACGCCAACAGACAGACACCGGAGCGACGGACAGAGAGAACGGAAGTAAATGGCTTTCATTTTCATAATATACATACTCTGAAACGTGAAAATGAGAAATCTGGGTGGGTGATTTTTCCATGATTACTATACTTCTCTTCAGTAAGTGAGGGAAGCAAAAATATGAAAAACATATAGGGAAGTCACCATAAAAAATAATGAAGAAATGTCACGGAGGACAATAATATTGCACTTAAAGTTAACACAACTGTCACCCTAAAAAAAAAAAAAATAATTAACAAAATGTGACGGAAAACGATAATATTTGGCATGTAGTTAACAGGCCCCTTGAAAAAAATATAATTTCAGTATTTTTAGAATCTTTACTTAATACAAAACACAGTGTGTAAAGAGTTTTTTCTTATTTTTTCTTCTACAAACGGTATTCAACATTAAAGTTTGAATAAATCCATTAGACACGCAAACAACGCGTGATGTCATGTAACAGGAGACGCCACAGCACTGGCGTACATTTTAAATTAATTCCATTTATGGACGTTGTCCTTGTAATAGCTTCATAGTGGAGCGAAATAAACCATAAAAGTCTCGCCGTTCTCGAGAAAAAAATCAGCGTAGAACCAGATCACACCTTACAGTTTGTATCAAGTGAAAAATTCTACATAAGAAATGGCTATTTACGATATTTTTATGGTAAGTACAGATATTTTTATTTCGAAAAAACTGGAGAAATTGATTGATTACAAAAATCGTGTTTTTTAGCATTTACACCGCCATATCTGATTTTTTTTTTTTAATTCAAGTACACAAACAAGCGCTACCAATGGTCTTTTTATTTCTATCGATTATTGTTTATTATTTTCTTTAAATAACAATAAATTTATTACTTCGCTAAGAATGTACTCATATTTACATGCAGCGAAGCAATTGAAGCCACCAAGACAGGAAAAGTTTTTAAAAAAAAAATTAGTTTTTTTTCATCTAGAACTTAAGTGTTTTATTTATGAATATTTTTGTGACGCAGTAGATATGGCATACACCCGGCAGGCGTACGGCGTAAATTATCCGATTGACCTTTGAAATAACTTTTTTCAGTCATGTTTAAAACAATTTAAACCCTTTTAAATATGGTACACTTAAATACACACTATAATTTAATGTCACAGACCAAATTCAACTAAATAATTTTAGGAAATAACCGCAAACTGCAGGAATTATTTGTCCTAATCATTGCACTAACAAAAATATACTGTTAAATGACGTCACCTCCAATATCAGTGTGTTCCAGACATGCCCCTTCTCCCGGATATTACTAGGTGATTTAAATATTTTCCAATTTGAAATTATGAAAACAGATTTGATAATTGCTAATGTTTAGTAACACTATATTAATATATACAAATTAATTTAAAATATATCGCCTATGCAAGGAAGAAAAAGATGAAAAATATAAAGAATGATCATCCTAAAAAATTGTTAAAGAATGAATGACTTAGAGCAATAATATTTCGCATGTAGTTGACACAACTGTCAGGGAAGAAAAATGTGAAAAGTATACATGGTGATCACTATAGAAAATATTTATGCTGGAAATAATATTTGAACAGTAGCTGACACAACTGCCAGGTAAGAAAATTAGTATGTTAGGTTTTTCCTAGGGACGAGCGTAGATGCGTCTTCACTGTATATGTATTTCGGATCAACGCCGATAAGTCAAAGTCGATTCTCTTCACGCGCCGCTTCACCGAAAACCGGATTCTAACACCACTTTCGATCGGGGGTAGAGAAATTCCAATTAAGCG
Source organism: Rutpela maculata (assembly GCA_936432065.2). Lineage (NCBI taxonomy): Eukaryota > Metazoa > Arthropoda > Insecta > Coleoptera > Cerambycidae > Rutpela > Rutpela maculata. Next base: position 103,262,366 of record OW386291.2, read on the forward strand.
ATGCGTGAAGTATTTGGGGGTGAACCTAGATAAAAGACTGACGTTTAATACACACATTAACGAGACGATACGCAATGTCTACTTCATGTCCAGGAGTCTGCTCCTGGCACGGGGTAGCGGACTCAACAGTACTAATAAAAAGTTATTGTACATGGTAATCAGGCCGGCTATCACATACGCGGCGCCGGTATGGTGCAGCATCCCGGCCACGACAATGCGGAAGTTGAGAGTATCAGAACATAAATTTATGCGCCTCATTTCAGACTCTGGTAGGTACACCCACCTCAGAGATCTCTATGCACGTTGCCACGACATAACGCCACTAGCGGACTTCGTCCAAGAAACATAACAAAAATTCTATCAGTTCAAACTGGGCAATAGTCCGCTAACCCGCAATATTACCTGAAACAGACAGTATAATGCCATACTTTTCGATATAAAACACCCCCTACCATACCAGGCATTGCCTATCTTCCGGCAACACCCTTAGCCACACTTCCTTCTACGATAACTTATCTCTATCCTTACTCTTTATCTTCCTTAACTTTATATCTTTCCAATCCCTCCTTCCCCCTTTATGTATGTACAATTTATTATTTTTGTCCCCTTTTTTATTTTTTCCAGCTCCCCTCTAGGCCGAAAACTTCTTAGAAATCCCAATTTTTTAAACCACAGCATTTTTAACTACTCTACCTTCCTTGTCGGCGATCAGACCGCAAGGTCGTCATTTGTTCAAACGGGTTTTTTCGTTTAATTGTGTTACAACGTGCGTGTTTCGCCTAGCGAGTTTAGTTATTTAGTGTAATATTAATTAGTTTTAGGTCCATGTGGACACGTATTATTACTTTTAATTTAGTTTTAAGTCTTCCTAAGACAGGCAGGAGCTCTAACGACAAACCATTGCCGTTAAGCCAAACCGGACCTGCCCCGCTCAACCTTACACTCACCACGGCGCTGCGCACCGTGGTTGTCTGGCTGGTTCCGGGCCAGGTTCCAGCGAGGTACATTACGTGTACACTTAATTACTAATCAATTCTTTTTGTTGTTGTTGTTATTGTTTTTCGATACTCCGGTGAAGCAACGTGCAGCGCGGTTAGTACTTGGATGGGTGAAATCCATCTTGGGAAACACAGCGATTTCGTTCCACCTTCTAGCGGCTTGTATATCAGTGCATACGCGGAAGCTAATTTCAAAACGTGGATTACGTAGTGGATATACCATCCTTCGAAGGGGATGTAAAGCTGGCGGCCCCTTGTCTATTAAATTTTAGGCAAGTAAAAGATCCCTACTCTTCTTACGAGAAGAGGTTCGGCAAAATTTCCAGGTTGTGGTTAGCATCTCCTGGCGTCGGTGATAGGCCCTGGTAGCAGAAAGATTAAGATTAAAAAAAAAGGTTTTTTCCTTGGTGAAAAATATACAGGGTGGCCAGTCTTGAAAGTTATAAATTAAGAAACGGGAAAGGAAATAATATTTGGAATGTAGTTGTAATTACTACCTGGAGGAATACCTGATAAACTTTTAGTTATTCTACAGAAAATATAATGAATAAACGAAAGGTGCTAAATAGAGAAAGTAATAGTATATTATTCAACGAGCGGTAATGTAGGTAATAATTCACGCAGATGAAGTTTACGAGCCGCAGGCGAGTGCTGTAACTCACCAAGTAAGTTATTACCATTACCGCAAGTTGAATACTATACGTTATCTACGATTATAACAATAAATATTAAATTGAGAAAATTTTGTTTAAGTTTGTTTATTAATAAAATTAACTGTAAAATTTAATTTTGTAAGCACTTTTATATTTATTCTGCGATTTTTCGGGTAATAAATTATGTATTCTATCATTAGCTGCTTGATTTCATTCTGGAGGTGTACATATTAGTTCATCTTCACTAACCGAATTCATCATTTTTGGCAGAATTATTGCTTAACCTGATTTTAAAACATTGAAACTATTTTTACAATTAATTATTTTTTATTTATTTGCTTTGATCATGATTAGAGAATATTATTTAGGTATTATGCAAATCACAACTTACACACTTTTTATTTATTATGAAAATACCTACTTTCTGTATATTGTTGCCCTAATCTGGGCACGCTAATATACTAGTCAGGTAAATACTTTAAAACACTCATTATTGGAAAATCAATCAAAACAACTACTCTTCTAGCTAATACTGACAAAGTATTGAATTACATGATAGGATTCTTAGCATTTTATTTTTTTCTTTAAAATGCTAAGAATCCTATCATGTAATTCAATACTTCGTCAGTATTAGCTAGAAGAGTAGTTGTTTTGATTGATTCTCCAATAATGAGTGTTTTAAAGTATTTACCTGACTAGTATATTAGCGTGCCCAGATTAGGGCAACAATATACAGAAAGTAGGTATTTTCATAATAAATAAAAAGTGTGTAAGTTGTGATTTGCATAATACCTAAATAATATTCTCTAATCATTGAAACTATTCAAACATGATAAATTACCTTCCTCCCCTCAATAATAATGGACAGTTCTATTTCACCGTATCGGAAAAGAATTTCTCTCGGACAGAGCCAACTTCGTGTCGCGCGCGTTACGTCGATTGGACAGGCTAGGCATGAGGATAAAGGTGATTGGCTCTGTACCTAGTGATTTATAATAACTCACTCATTATAACTCACACTATTTGTTTATGGATACTAGTAATTGTTCAAAAGCAGTTCATTAATTAGTATATAACCTAAAAAGGGTATATAAAACTTTTAAAGACTTTCATATTTGTTATCTAAAATTACATGTTTTTTCATTATATTATATTTTTTAAACGTTATTTGTTTTGTATGCAAATAGTCAATACAAATCAGTAAGTCGTCTTTTATGAAATTTTGCACACCCATGACCGTATTATCCCATCGCTCACTTCAATCGTTCGCCGTCTGGAGCATGACATGATAGCTAAAAATTATTTTGAGGTACTTGAAATTATGGTAATGTTGAACTTTCGAAAAATGTTCGCCTGTGGTGCAACGAGAATTGCTCTCCCTCCAGGTCTCTACGGCTGACGTTCCGTATACAAAGCTCCGCTTTATTGTCTTTCCTATTTGGAAATCCTAGACCATTACAACCATTTTTTACGATTTTGTACAATTTTGTGGTGTTTCAGAAATGGGAAGATTAATTGAATCAAGTATAATTATGTTAATTTTAGTGGAGAGTTATCATTAACTAAATGCTTAAATTACAAAACAATTCACATGTTACTTCATCAATAGTTAATTCATGATTCGAGAGGTAATTCAAGAGTTGATTAAACAAGTTTAAACTTGTGTCTGCTGGCTTTAATTGTTTCCTGACATATGGAAAATTACATTAGTTTAAACATAATTTTAATCAAGGCATAGATTTTATGTTCTGATGATAAAAATAATATCCCTACTATATTTATATTGGTTTTATTTTCAAACTAGTGAATATTACAACAAAATACAGATTGTAAAATACAGGTTTTCTGAGATCGTTTTCAAAATATTAGTTTTACTTCCACATCCAGTGGAAGTATAGTAACGACAAAAAAATTTTTGCGACTACAAAGCCTTCAGTCCTACTCCTTTGTTTGAGACATCCTTCCATTAGGGTCGGGTTACTTTTTCTTTTGCTCGAAATGTGGGTCCAATTTATGCATCACTCAGTTACTATTGTCTGAATGAATTATATGATTACCTATCTAAATATTAAATAATATACTCGTAATATTGCAAGCTCAGATAATTTTTATTTATTTTTATCCTGTTCCACCGCATTAATAAAACTGTAACTGTTATATGTTATAGTTATAGTTTAAAATCATATTATATCAAAATATGGTAATAGTGTCAAACAGGGTAGTCACCCTTCAGGCCATTGAAAAAATATATTAATTTTTTTTTAATGCATAAAATCATCGTAGAAGAGTAATATTTTTTAAAATAAACTATCATAACACTAATATTATTTGTGCTAAATTACAAAGCGATCCGTCAAATAGGAGGTGAGAAAAAAAATAAAACATTTAGAGGTAAATTTTTTTTTTTTTCACCCCAAGCAGAGTCCACGAGCTTAAAACTTTGTACACAAGACAGTCAGCATACGAGACATCTTATGGAAGCCATTTTAGTTCGCTAGGAGCGGGGGCACTTTTTACATTGCTACCCGCTCATACTCTTTCCTTTTTTGACAGGTTAGCAAATATATAACAACAAAGTGGTAGACAATGTTAGAGGTGTTGTGGAAAAATATCTTCCTAAGTCTTTGATGAGAAGGTTGAGTTAACAGAAAAAGTCTTATGTCTTATTTACCATTTTAAAAGAAGAATGTTCTGCCTTTTCCCCTTATATACAACATTAATATTAAGAAGGGACTGATTTCTGAATGATTCCTGCACAATTTGAAAAATAATAATATTCTGGGATTAACATTGAACCGACGTGACATAGTTCCATGTCAGTGGTTATGCGAATAGTCAAAATATAAGAATTTGATCAATAAAAGACCTTTATCTGGGTGGAAATTTTGCAGATACATTTTAATTTCTTTGATGAAATCTTGAATAATTTTTTTTATATTCAACACAGAGTCCGTTCATTCAGAAATCACAATCGATAATTTCTAGGTGCACTTCTAGTCCCGTTTGTGTCGATATATTTGCAGTTTTATTACATTAAACGGAATCACCATTTATGACGTAAAACGAATCATAATTAATGATCTCTTCTATATTTATGTTTATGATTTATGGCATCTTAAATAGCGGTTAATAATTTCTGAAACGTTTGATTTAGTTTACCAAACAAGTTTATTATACACCTAAAATATTATTCTCTATAACAGCGCCGTAAAATGTCCATATAAATATTTTACGTCCTGATAGAGACGGCCAATATAAATTTTTATTAAAAATGGGTGACAATTGATTGTAAATATTCTATATTAGCTGAAGATCTTAAAAACAGTAATAGAAATTGTCTGTTTGAATTTTAATTTAATTTTCTTGTTTTCCATATTTTTTACCTTTACCTTTAGGTACTGTTGTGAATTGGGAGTTAAAAAATAATAACAAAGGCGTGGTCTTTCTACGCTTTCTTAAGTTGAAGCACACCTCGCGTTTCAAAAATACTTGCCTAGCATATTTACTATTATTTATTAATTATCATTTCAATAATCTTTTGAGACATACAAATAACAGAATAAGGGCTTTTCAATTCTTGTATATGTATATATGATTTGAATAAAATTGACGTGAAGTATATTTTATAATCAGATGATAGCTTTTAAATGAATCAAGTATAGAAAGGATCTAAATAAAAAGATTTTTAAATAAATAAATAGGTTGTAACGGTCTATATGCTATAATTCAGTTTTTCTGTAATTTAAGTAAAAAAGTAATTTAAGTAAAAAGTAGTAAATAGTCAGAATATTCTGGAGTAGAGTTGGTTGAATAACCATCAAAGTCGAACCATCAAATATTTCATCAATTCTATTTTATAAGCCAGCAAGCAAATTTTACATATTATAAACTAAGTGGAATTCAAATTTAAAAAACGTTTATTATTAGAAGAGGGCAACCAAAAGAACATCAAGGGAAAAATTGATCGAATTAATTAAAGAAAATAAGGTAACCTAAAAATTTATTCCAATTCTTCTTCCTCTCGTTCAGTTTATTTAGCTAGTTAAAAGACGTTATAACTAATTGAAATTCGGAGATTTGAAAGCAGTTGTTGTCATTTGCTAATTGGCCAGGTTCGTCAATAAAAATCACGTGGGCACGCCAAACCGTTTTAACTTACCTTTCAAGCCTAAAAACTCGAGAAGGCAACATGTCTTTGTGTTAACTGCACAATAAGTTATGCTTATTTTAAGAAACTGAATCGCACCCCCTGGGGTCCCTTGGGGTAAGTTATTATCCATTTAAATGGTTTCATATTTTTTTAAAATAATTTTCTAAGGGTTATTTCGTATCCTTAAGGTTACAAGTTTCCCACTCTCACGATGCCAATTTTTCTTTTGATTATTCCACTTAATGAAATATATATTGACCAGTTGAAATTTCTACAACTATGGATGAGTGAATAACGAGAAGGTACATGCAAGAAGTTTGAAATTTCAACTTCGTTTTCGAACTACTCTGACGATAGAGGCACCATTTTTCCCCTTTGATTCTTCCACAAAAAAAATTGAAATTCCATGGAAATGGAGAAACAGGAATTTTCAAAATGAGGTAGAAGGTCCCATATAGTTTTTTGTGTTGATGACGTCCAGACCGGTAGTCTGGAACTACCGGTCTGGACGTAATCGGGTCACGAAACTGAGTCCGTCCTTTCATAAGGTTTTCAAGTAAATTACTATAAACGTAATACGTTCGTTTCTAATTTTAAGAACATAAGTTGCCATGTTTATCAACTCGAACTTTATTCTAATTTTAACCACTTAAATTATATTTCTTATCCAAAGTGTAAGGAACGGTACCATTTTACCCTTATTAAATTTCATATCATCACATGTTTTAAGCATTGATAGCTAGTGCTGTAATTGAAACTATCTTTAAAAAGTGGTATTATCTTTGGTGATTTGATATAAATCTTTTACATTTTATTCATATACTTAACAGTACAGGGTGAACTTTTCATGTTTTAATCCAGCCTAACCTGATTCAGTCAATAGTGTAATCCTGTTTTTGAGTTCAACCTCCCAATAAAGCTGTCAACTTATTAAAATGTATTTTCTTCTACCGTAATATGTGATCAGATAACAGCGGTAAGCAGATTTTAGTATATAACGAAAATAGTAAGTATTATTTTCCATAGCTTTCATAATACTCTAAAGTTACTTTGAATATATCTCTACATCTCAAACTAAGATGGCGCCCTGAACAACAATCTATTTCAATACATTTATGTACTCATAAAAAAATATATAAAAGATTTATTAATTAAGAACGTCTGTTTAAAATTCGAACCACGACCTTGCTCCCTAGAACCCAGACCGTTCGCAAACTTGTGGGAGTCTTCTTGGTAAAAAGCAATTTTGATGAAATAAGTGCTACAAGATAAAGAGGATAAACAGAATAAATTATTTTTTTAAAATATTGACACAGTATTATATTTTATAACAAACTATATATAGATAGAAATAATTATATGTGCTAAATGGTCTTAAAGCTCCTTCCCCTAGACCACATTTTCGGCTATAATGTATCATCCATACAAAGTATGTGTCAGAGAGATAGACTAATGATTCTTTCTTCCTAGTAATGCAACACGTCTACCATCTATACCCTTTTTTGTTGAAAAAAGTTACCGACGTCACTAATTACGGTGGTTTTTATTTCTCATCTAAATTTATAGCTAAGTGGTTTCCTGTTTTTAAAACATGAAAAAAGATATGATAATGTATGAAAACCCTAAAATAAATATGGAAAGTGTTGTGTTTTAAAATTTTTTTATAATTTACTACTTTGTTTAAACGTGATATAGAAAATATAAAGCAAAGGAATATCTGTATTCAACTGTCTCTCTTTGTAACCGACTTAAAATGAATTGTCCTAAGCGATTTATATGAAATCTTTCTTAAATTGCAAGGCATGGCTCATTGCACTTCCATCAAGCTACGTCTAATGTAAACTGAGCTAAAAATGGAAATAACTTTTTAAGTCACTTTGGCGATAAAAAAATAAAATTTCGTCAGAATTGCATTCAAATTGGCATTTCAGGAGCATCTGATACCAAATCCGACGTGAGAAGTAAAAAGAACTCAAAATGGCTAATACAATATGACTGCCATAATTGCAATATTTTTGTAATGTGTAAAAGTTTTAATTCTGATTGTACATTCAAAAGAACAATGTTAAAAAGGCATTTTAATCCATTCTGTCAAAAGTACAGAAACAGTATTTTTCGGCTAACTTTAACTGTCAATGACTCTATCCGGTAATCGAATATTCGCGAAAATCAAACAAATGAACCCAGTAGGAATTTACCTTCGATTCACACAAATTCACCAATATGTGACAGCGATTTATACATCATGACAAATTTCCGCTGTTACTTTACTATATAAACTTTTCCTTATACGTGAATTCCTTTGTATCGTAGGTAAATCCCTACTGGGTTCATTTGTTTGATTTTCGCGAATTGCCTAGTATTAGCTCATGGTACTGTCGTGCGCAAAAAAATGGGACAAGTCTTATAATGTATTTTTGCTAAAATTTAGTTGTGTACATCTAATTTTAATTTTTGTGACATTGTCAGTTATTTGTCAAAATTCATTGCAAGTGTGCAAAAACTAATATGCCCCATATAAGCGATTTAGTTAAAGCTGGAGTTATTGCTAAAGCAGAAGATGGATGGTCAACGAGACAAATTGCACTGCGTTATATTAACAAAAAGTCGATGTGTAACATTTGAGAAAAGTGGAGAATAAACGGTACGATTAGTAGAAATCCTGGATCAGGGCGACGAAGGATATCAATTCAACAACAAGATTTGCAATTGGTAAATACCTTAATAGAAAATCCATTTTACTCAGTTATTCAGGCTGCTGAAGAATAGTATATTATATTACTAGGAGTAGAACGCACTCTTTTTTTGGCGTTCTACTCCGTGTAATATATACTATTTTTTCTTCAAGCGTATTAAAATGCAAAAACTCATTTATTTATTATAAATGTACAAATATTCAAACTACAGTCTTACATGTTGACACAATATGACAAGTGGCTAGTGGATAGCGCGCCACCGGTGGCTTTCTGTATTAACATTATGTTACTAGTAAAACAATACCCACTACGGCGGCGCTTTCGGTACTAACATTTTGTTACTAGTAAAACAATGTCCTACTTCTACTTCTGTTTTTGGTGACATAATTTAAACATTTTAATACGCTTGAAGAAAATAGTATATTATATTACTAGGAGTAGAACGCACTCTTTTTTTGTGTTGAGCCCAGGATTTACGGCTGAGGCGAAGCCGAAGCCGCAAACTGGGCGAAACACAAAAAAGGCGTTCTACTCCGTGTAATATATACTATTTTTTCTTCAAGCGTATTAAAATGCAAAAATTCATTTATTTATCATAAATGTACAAATATTCAAACTACAGTCTTACATGTTGACACAATATGACAAGTGGCTAGTGGATAGCGCGCCACCGGTGGCTTTCGGTATTAACATTATGTTACTAGTAAAACAATACCCACTACGGTGGCGCTTTCGGAACTAACATTATGTTACTAGTAAAATAATGTCCACTACGGTGGCGTTCGGTACTAACATTTTCTTACTAGTAAAACAATGTCCTACTTCTACTTCTGTTTTTGGTGACATAATTTAAACATTTTAATACGCTTGAAGAAAAACGAATTTTCCTGGATCGAGTAGTACTGGTCGCCGGCGAGTAAGAGAATCGGAGCTACGCTGTCATCCAGCAGAACAGAAATACTTAAAGCTGAGCATAAAGAAGCTCGACTAGGATTTGCGCTTGAATCTTAGTGCATGATGTAAATTTTTGGAACAATGTAGTTTTTACAGACGAAAAAATTTTCCAGTCAACACTCAGCGGTCGTATTCGTATTTACCGACATCCGAATACTGGATTCGATGAGAAATATATATCTAACAATGAGATTTTCAGTTAATATGTGGACTTGGATATCTGAACGTGGCCCTGGTGTGGCAAATCGAGGAACGATTTAATAGTGAAACGTAAATTAGGATTTTATACAATATTATCCTCCCTTCTGTGTCACAATTAGTTCCTAATAGTGAATTCATATTTCAACAAGATAATTGTTCCATTCATACTACTCATACCGTAACCACAGAAGACCTATACCAGAAACGACTCTCGGGCTTTCCCGCCAATATTGAATTTTATGCGCATATGTCATATGCCGGTGGTATTATTGTCAACCTATAAATCCGCAGGTTTCTAAATTCACCGGTGGAGCGTACCGGTAAGCAATAACATTATATGATTGGCTATTTTGAAAACCAAAGCCAAAATCAGCTTCGAATTTTATCTACCAATGCGTCCAGCGGTGAATTTAGAAAGGTGCAGATTTATAGGTTGACAATACCACTGACAAGATGGCCGAAGGTCACCCCGATTTATCAATGAAAGGATGCGTTTGCACGCACTCAGTAATTTAGTCGAGTCGCTTAGTAATTTAGTACTCGACCAATGCGGACAGCGTGTTTTAGTCAAGTAATTTAGTGGAAAGCAATTACTAAATTACTGGACCGTCTCTCTACTCGACTAAATTACTGGATGCGTGCAAACGCATCCAAACATCGAACGTGCCTCCGACAGTGACGCTTCTGGTATAGGTCTTCTGTGCCGTAACTAACTGGTTTCAAGATAACAACATTAATGTTCTTAACTGGCCCAGTCATAGACCAGATCTTAACTCTATGGAAGACGTATGGGGACTACTCGTGAGAAGTATCCAAAAACTAAACGTGAGACGACGGAATGCCCAAGAATTACTGAAATAATAATGCATGGGAAAATATTATTACTGATGATTATTGTATAAGGTTATTTAATTCTATGCCAAACAGACTTATAGAAGTTATAAATAGAAATGGTGCAGTAACGAAATATTAATAGTTAGTTTCTTATTAAGTTGGATATCCTTTGTCCCCTGATCCAGGATTTATACTTATTGTGCCGTTTATTCTCCACTTTTTTAAAATGTTACACTCAAATTTTTGTTAATGTTATAACGCAGCGCAACTTGTCTCATTGACCATCCATCATTTGCTATAGCAATAACTACAGCATTAAAATAAAGAATAAAATAAAAGTACTAACTGTTTTTTTTTTTTCGGCCACTCATTACATATTCAAATAGAGACAGATTTACATTAGAAAAAAATAGTTGTCCTATTTTTTTTTACTCACGACAGCACAATATTTTTTCTTCCACTTATGCTATTTTGATAACTGTTAAATTCCAATACTAATTTTTCAACCTTCTTAAACCTAAAACCTAAAACCTTAAACCTAAATACTTCTAATACAGCAGGATTCATAGTATCAGTAGGCCCTACACTTCGATCAATTAAATGCCCTGTATATATCTTCTTACTGTTTCACTCGTGGTACTGACAACGTTGTGACAGCTGTCACCTTTCATAGTAATCCTATTTGCAGAAAAAAATATTGTTATGCAGCAGATTTAGTACCGTCTATTGAGCCTTGTGTGCCTATTAACGTCCTTAATGGCCATTGGCAGCGTATCGTAACTGTCAAACTGTGAAAATAATCTGACTGACTTACAAACATTATACAATAATTATACAGCATAATTAGTAGCCCCTATTGCCCCTGAGATTCAGTCAGTGAAGGATTACGCATGTACCTACTAACGTCGTCAGTCGGTATTGCTGGCCTGTCGAGAGGGGGGAGGGTATTTCCCCGGACCGGGGCTTGTTTGGGGACCCGGTTTTCAAATGATGAAAATTTGTATTATAATTTTTTCTCAGTGTATTTTAAAAATTTGTTTCGATTTCTCCTCCCCAGGCTAAACCATTTCTTTTAATTTCTGCCCCCGCTGGTCAAAATATGTGTTTCAGATTTCTTCCCCTCCTCATCAAAAATTTGTTTAACATTTTTTCGGATTTTTCCGATTTCTCCCTCTTTGTTCATCAATTTTCAAAATTTCTTTCCCACCGGGCCAATTTTCTCTCCACTCCCCAGCGCCATTGACAAGTTCACTGATGAGGATATAGACCAGGAGCCCAACGACGACCACTGATAATTGTGCCATAAGTTTAGTCCCAAATTGTGTGAATTGTTGTTAATTTGGGGTGGTAAAGCACAGAAATGTCCATGCCAGTCCTTTTTTTTTTTGGTACAGGGGCGTACGGCGGGCTCCCAAATGTGTAAGAAATATAACTTGTACAATTTAAAAAAACAGCCTCATAGGTTTACGTATGGGGGTTGGAAGGATTTCTTAATTTACCCCCAAAAATCACGAATCCAGAATTCCATTCATTTTGGTACAAGGAATTTATAGTACTAATAATAATAATAATAATAATAATAATAATAATAATAATAATAATAATAATAATAATAATAATAAACAATCTTTATTTGACATATACATATATAAATACATATACAAATCAAATGGGAGGAAGTATCGAAAGTATCGTTATTGCAACTTCCCCCGAGTGAAAATACAGGTAATAGAATTGTTATATTTAAACTTATAGTTACTATAAACAAATGATATAAAAGTAAATTACGCTAACATGTTTTTCTGCTGGTCTAGTAGTTCTTTCCCGAGTTTATTTTTAAATTGAAATATAGAATTTGTGGACATAAATATACTAAGATGCTTGTTTAACAATTTAGGTGCAAGATAAGAAAAGCAACCCTCAAATTTACTTGTATTATGTTTTGGAATGGTATAATTATCGATATATCTTAAGTTCACATTATGAGTATTAGATCTGTGTTCAAGAAAGGCAGATAAGTATTGGGGTGCATTATTGGTAACAATATTATAAAGGAGCGTACTGTACAGGAAAGTAAATCTGTTTTCTATTTTTAAAATATTTTTATCGACATAATGTGGTGTTATATGGTCCTTTTTATCTATGTTATAAGAGAATCTAAAGCAGCAGTTTTGCACAACTTGAATTTTATTCTGAAAGTTTTTGCTAAGAAAGTGAAAGTATACACTACTGGCATAATCAAAATGACTTAATATTAAGCTATTCACTAATCTCCATTTTATATCACAGGGCAGAATGTACTTATATTTATAAATATATTTAATTTTAGAATATGCTATGCTACATTTATTTATCACTTGCTTTTCAAAATTCATGTTTTGATCAATGATAAGTCCTAAATTTTTGGCAGCATCACTTAAATTAATGCAGTTGTTATCCAAAAAAATGTCATGAGTCACATTTTGTTTAGTTTTGGCACACAGCACTTTATTTCCGATGCACAGGCTACTGTTTTGGTTGGATTAATCACCATACCATGGTTCATGGAATATTCAGATACCCGCTTTAAGTTTTCATTTAACACTGCAATTGATTGATCAGGATTTCGTGGATCACTTGCTATTTGAAGCTGCGCATCGTCTGCATATAGATGCATAGTACACAAGGAAGATAACACTTTTGGCAGATCGCTGGTGTATATTATAAATAGAAGCGGACCGAGAATGCTTCCTTGATGTACGCCTTTTGTAATAGGCAAGTCAAGAGAAAGGATAACATTGGTTTTCACCATTTGGGTACGATCAGACAGATAACTAGCAAACCATTTTAACACTGTGGGATGTATATTATTATAATGGAGTTTGACGATAAGAAGATCATGGTTGATTACGTCAAACGCTTTGCTGTAATCTAAGAGCACTAAGAATGTGGTTTGTGATTTGTCAATATTTCCTATAAGATTATTGGTGATTTTCATTAGCGCTGTTGTAGTGCTGTGGTGCTTTCTAAATCCAGATTGTGTAGGAGGAAGTACGTCGTTGCTCATGATATGATCAGTGAGTCTTCTACTCATTATTTTCTCTAGAAGTTTTGATAAAGGTGGCAGAACACTTATTGGTCTAAGATCTTTAAGTTCGGTGGCTAATGAAACTTTAGGATTTTTTCCAAATGGAAGGAATAGTAGAATGTTCAAATGATGTATTTATAATATGTGTTATGGCATTCTTACAGTATGGAAAAACATGGCGTAGCATTTCCAAATTGATATTATCAGAGCCGAAGGCGAATGATTTAATCTCTTTGAGAGTTTGTTCTACTTCCTCCACCAAAACTACAGGAAGTTCCATTTCAGTTGATGAAGAACTGGCGATATTGTTTCGGTAAAAATCTAAAGTGTCATTATTTATGGATCCGGCTGGTATATTTGTAAAGAATTGTAATGTACTATAATTAAAAGTAATAATTGATTTATAAGGTATATATTATTATCAAGATGTGATATTTAATAATTGTACAATTCATCAATTTGGGCGTATATCTATAATATTTCTTGATATTATTCTGGTGATTCTTCTTTTTCTTCTATATCCATAGTTACCCAAAAAGAGAAAGTGAATGAGTTGCTATAGAAGTGCTACGCTCACCCAATTTAAGAAAAAAATTCAGGTAAAAAAAATGATAAGTTTATGAATGGCAATCAGGAACCTGGCAAATATGAACTTACTGAGTGTGAAAATATATTCGCCTTCTCTGAAAAGTGGTACGACAGCCTTGCCATTCACTACAACTGATGGCGTACTGGAGTTTCCTACCGCGATTATCCGTGTAATTCGATGAATTTTATAAATTTACGACTGGCAATCAGACACTTGGTAAGTATGAACATCCTGAGTACGAAAATACATTCGCCATCTTTAAAAAGTGGTGCGAAAGTTTAGCCTTTCACGATAATTGACGGCGTATCGGCTCTTGCTACCTCATGTAATAGTTACCCTTGTAATTCGATGAGTATCATAAATTTACCACTGGCAATCAGACACTTGGTAAGTATGAACCTCCTGATTGCGAAAATACGTGCACCATCTTTGACAAGTGGTGCAAGGGTCTTGCCTTTCACGATAGTTGACGGCGTATCGGAGCTTCCTACCGCATATAATATTTACTCGTGTAATTTGAACAATATCGTAATTTTACGACTGGCAATCAGATACTTAGTAAATATGAACCTAGCGAGTGCGAAAATACATTCGCCATCTTTGAAAAGTGGTGCGAAGGTCTTGCCATTCACGGTAATTGATGGCGTATCGGAGCTTCCTACCGCATGTACTACTTTAATTCGATAAATATCATAAATATAACACTTTTCAAAGATAGCAAATGTATTTTCGCTCTCAGGAGGTTCGTACTTGCCAAGTTTCTGATTTCCAATTGTAAATTTATGACACTCATCGAATTACACGGGTGACTAGTACATGCGATAGAAAGCTCTGATACGCCGTCAATTATCGTGAAAGATAGATATATAGTATAGTTTACTGGACATTGCAACGGAAGGCACAATCTTAAGTTTCGCAGATGATACTGCTGTTTTATACACAGAGAAAACATGGAAAGATCTAAAAACAAAAGCAGAATCAGACTTTAAAAGAATACAACAATGGTTCCAATACAATAAACTCACACTGAACTGCGACAAAACTAAATACTTACCCTTCACCTCCTATGCTAATAACCTGCCAAATTTTGGTCCGTTAAATATTGATCAAAACGAACAAATTCCGGTGGCCGATTCGATAAAGTATCTAGGTATAACTATAGACCATCATCTTAGATGGGATCTCCAAATATTAAACTTAACTAAAAAGGTCAGAGGATTACTAACAAGATTTAAGTACCTCAAAGAAAAACAGGAAAAACAGCTAAAAATTCTTTACTATTCGCTAGTCCAGTCACAGATCTCCTATGGTATTGCGGGATGGGGAGGAGTAAATGACAATCATCTAGAAAAACTTGATACTGTGCAAACATGGATTTTGAAAATAATTTATAATAAAAAGCGCACTTATCCAAGTGACACTTTATTTAAAGAAACCAACACCCTTGATACCGTGCGTGTAATTTCCCATTAGGCATGTACATTCACGTAGCGCGAGAAATATGACAACACCGGCAATCGTAAATTCGTCCATCGGTGGAGCATTCCAGCTCTGTTATTTCATTTCAGCCAGCTGGCACACGCGATGTTGCAATTCTACTCCCTAACCCGCGATTACACACACGGTATTAGACAACTATTCTGCTTAAATATAATACTAAACATAAAAAGAAATAAAATAAACATAGAACCAATTAACCATCATTACCACACGAGAAAAAGACAACAAAGCCAGTATAACAGGCCCCGAAGTGACAAGACTATAGGTCAACGCAACTACAATTATCTGGCACCCCGCCTATATGAAACCTTGACAAGCTGCATTAAAAATATTAAAAAATTCAAAATATTCAAAACCAAAGTGGCAAAATGGCTTCTAAATAATGAACGTATTCAATTTCATGATATAATCAATCAAAGAAATAAGTAAGTAAAATAAACATTTTCTCCTCAAAAATAAACTATCTTATTATTTTCTTCCTATATATATTCCTATATCCTATATCCTATTTCCAATATCCTATCTATCTTCCTTCGGTCACGCACAAACAGTACTTTGCTACTGTTTCAGTGATTGTAACTGTTTATTTACGGATTGTATGTTATACACTGTAACACTATATAAAATTCTAATGTTATAATATATTGTATACAGTACCGTATTGTAATAACTACTGTTGCTAAATAAACTATATTATTATTATTATTATTATATTTTTGAACTCAGGAGGATCATACTTACCAAGTGTCTGATTGCCAGTCGTAAAATGATATTCATCGAATTACACAGGTTAACAGTATATGCGGTAGGGAATTCTGGTACGCCATCAATTATCGTGAATGGCAAGACTGTCGTACCATTTTTCAGAGAAGGCGAATATATTTTCACACTCCGTAAGTTCATACTTACTTAGTTCCTTATTCTCATTCATAAACTTATCATTTTTTTACCTGACTTTTTTTCAAAATTGGGCAAACCTCCTTATACCACCCAAAATGAATGTGAGTCTGGATTCATGATTTTTGGGGGTAAATTAAGAAATCCCAACCCCCATGCGTAAACCTATGACTTTTTGTGGCTGTTTTTTTTTAATTTTACGTCATATTTCTTACACATTTGTACCAAAAAGAAGGGCTGGCATGTACATTTCTGTGCTCTACCACCCCAAATTAACAACAATTCACACATTTTGGGACTAAACTTATGACACACAATTAGAGGTCGGCGGGCTCCTGGTCTAATAGTTATCAACTAACTGTCGATAAGTTCTTTTATTAATATTATATTCTTTTATTACATGTTATATTCGTAATATTTTAGAGACCCTGAGGATGTTACAATAGATGCACTCAGCCGAACCCAGAGACAGCCAACGTGGACGTGGCAGCTTTATATCTTCATTTTTTTCTTTTTCCTTGTTTTTCTATTTTTTTTATATATATATTTTTGTTTTTTTTGGCAATATACTAATTACGCTGTATAATTATATAATGTTTCATAAGTCCGTAATATTATTTTAACAGTTTGACAGTTGCGATACGCTGCCAATGGCCATTTTCGACGTTATTAGCATATAACTGATCCTTTATTTAAGACAAAGGTCAATAGACGGTACTAAATCTGCTGTATATATATTTTTTGCAAATAGGATTATTATAACAGTTGACATTTGTCATAACGTTAATAATGCCGCGAGATAAACGGTAAGAAGGTACATACAGGGCTTTTACTTGACCGAAGCGTAGGGCCCATGAAACTATGAAATATTTTTTCATGAGTAATTATATTATTTTGACAGTTGACAGCTGCCAAATTCTGTCAGTCATTTAAACTTAAATGATTTTTGTTAATATTATTGAAATAATAAACCTGCATGGTAGCAAATAATGTTATCCTGGCAATGCTACATTGGCCAGTGTCAAAAATAAATATTGACAGTTGACAGATGCCAAATGCTCCGTTTAGGCAGTTTAAAAATCAGCATTGGCATTTGACAGTCAAAATATTACACAAAATATCTTGCAAAAGTGGCAGAAATAATATTATTATGTACCATGTTCCAATATGAGGCAATATTCGATTACCGGTTAGTCATTGACAGTTTAAAACTGCTAATTAGACCATGATTCCATCCAATTAGACAAAATAGCGAAGTAGTAAAAATGGTAAAATTTCGGCTCAAAAACGATGAAAGGAATTTCCTTATTTTTTTGCAATATGTTTTATAAAATAGGTACATCCAAATCTATATTATCGGATTACCTGCTTTTTATTTTTAAGGGTGGAAACTACCTCTAAAAACTGAAAATTTAATAACTCCTCTAATTTTACGAATAGATTAACGAAAATCCATATACTTATTTATGTTTTTGAGGCAGCTGAATATGACTGTGAAGTCAATACTTTTGAGAGTAACTTAAAAAGAAAACGTCTAGGAATACTGATTTTAGGGGGTGAAAATTACAATTTTCAGTTCGCAATATCTCGAAAAATATGCATTTTAGCAAAAAAGTGTGTAAGACTTTTCTTTCTTATAATTCGATTCTCTATCAGATTATGTGTGTTTTTTGTTTTTTTTTGCGACAATCTCTAAGAAGGTGGGAACCACCCCTAACCAAAAAGCGGGAAAAATGACAATATAGATTCTTATGTACACACTTTATGAAGCATGTTGAAGAAAAAAATTCGGAAATTCATTACATCGTTTTCGGGCTGGGATTTAAAAGTTTCACTCACTGTACTATAGACTGTTTTGCACTTTTGTCAGAATGGGCAAAAAATGATTTTTTTTTAACATTGTTCTTTTATGCTATTTGTTTATTGTAATGTGACATCTTAGCTAACAAACAGTAAAGAAACAATAATAATGATTTTAGTGAGTGTCTATTTAATATGCAAATTCTTATAATGCTTAATAAAACAATTTAAATAACAACCGCAAGAGAAGAAGAGAAATTAAATCTTTTGTTATTAACACAATAAAAGGAATTAAGCTTTCGTACAAGGCCTCTTTTAGTGATTTCTGAAGTGCCGAAACAAGTTATGGCTGCTGTTTTCTGAGGGATTAACGTTTCACTTTATGGAAGGGCTTACAGGCCAGTTCTTGATATAAAAGCTCGAAGAGGGTGTCGTGAAATGGAGGATATTTAACTCAGCTGCTACCTGAAAGTTGCCTTCAACAACCATTGCGAGAGAGAATTTGTTTGGTCTTTATATTTTATGTCATTTACATAAGGCCCGGATACATTTTAATGATGCTTTATTTATCATGTTTTTATGCTAGACTTTTGCTATAAAATATAGAACTTTTAATATGATGACATTAATATTTCGGCTAAAATGCGGCAAGATTAAGTTTTTATAACGCAAATTTATGTTTTTGGTGACGTGGGAGATTTTTGTGCCGTTATGGAAATGTAAATCATTCTGCACCCTCGCCTTCTAAAGGTGTAAAGAAGTAATTTTCTTAGAACTAAATGAACATTTTTAGTTGCTGTTGAAATAACTTACATCATTTATTATTACTAATGAGATTTTTTGAGGACTCCTTGCAGATTTTTTAAATTGGATATCCTAATCTTACAGGCAAAGAAATATAGACCTCAAGTAGAACAATTTAGTGGCACAATGCTTAGTGTGTTAGACTTGCGACGATGCTGTCCGGGTTCCAATCCTTGCTAGGGGAATTTTTCATATTTGCTTAAAATACCGAAAGTAATGTGTCTTTTTAAGAAAGGAGATTCCAAACAAATCTGTAATTACCGTCCCATTTCTCCGTTATCAGTTTTTTTCTAAAATAATCGATAATTGCTTGCAAATAATACTATTGTTTTTAGAATCTAATAATTTATTATCACCTAATCAGCATCGGTTTAGTGTGAACCGCTCTACAATTTCTGCTGTACTAAGATTTTTAAATCATATTTACAAAAATCTTGACGAGGGTAACAAAGTTATGGCCTTATTTATCGATTTATCGAAGGCATTTGAATGCGTAGACCATGATACTCTACTTAAAAAGTGGAGTGTTATGGATTGCGTGGTCAGTGCAATAAGATATTACGGTCGTATCTCATGAACAGAAAGCAATTCGTTGAATATTGTGGTAAGCGATCGCAGGAAATGGATGTTAATACTGGAGATCCCCGGGGCAGTGTTCTGGGCCCAGTTCTATTCCTCTTATATATTAATGTTATAGAAGATTTTATTTCCACTTTTCACTGTGCTGTTGCTGATGATAGGTCTCTTTTATCATGCAATCAAGATGTATATATATAATGTCTGAAATTCTGCAGGATGATTTGATTTCCCTATTCAATTATTTTACTTCAAACAACCTGGCAATGAATCAGGAAAAAACGTTTTCGATGCAGTTTCCCGTTGGCGCCAATTATATATCTAGTCCACTAATTAAACTTGAGCATAAATTAATTCAACAAGTAAAAGACTTTAAGCTTCTAGATATTTATGTAGATATGTCACTAATCTGGAAATCTCGTATAGATTATGTATGCAAGAAGTGTGCAAGTATTTGTTTTGCTTTAAAAAGATGAACACAAATTACAAGCAAAAATGTAGTGAAAATATTTTGTTATTCAAATTTTGAATCGACAATTAGGTACGGAGTAATTTGCTGGATAATGCTAGTACAGCTAGTGGTGTATTTGTGCTGCAGAAAAGAGCATTACGTTCTATATGGATTGTAGTATAGCTAAATCTGTAAACAGATATTTATTTCTCAAAAATATTAACTTGTTTGCATATCCCTGAAATATTAACTTTTGTCAAAAAAAAATTGAACATATTCCTTTTCAAAATGAATCACATGAATATAATACACATCATGGAGAAAATTTGCAACACTCACTTCACAGATTAGAGCTTTATAAATCTAATACTTATGTTGGTACGGTTCTTTATAATAAATTAGATATAAGCATAAAAAGTTGTACTTTAAAGAAATTTATATCTGCTCTTAATAACATGTTTCTCACTAATGCTTTTTTAATCCCTTGAGGTAAAGCTTTTACCCCAAAAGTTCTGCGACTGGACCGCAAGACATGTACCCCCGCCCCCCCTGTTTTCGATTGCCCAAAAACCCAACATCCAATATTTCATCAAAATAAAAAAAAAATGAAAAATTTAAATAATTGATAAAATAATATATAAAAAAGACTACTAATTACTTGACAACTATTTGACAGCTTGGGTTTAATTTCAAGCAAAATTGTTACGAATTAAAAAAAAAACATTTAAATGATATTTTCGGACTTGGACAATATTTTAAACAAAATTTCAATATTTTTTTCATTTTGATTAAGGGTACTTGGACAACTCTGAACAACTTTCGTTAATAAAATTTTCGGGTAAAAAAATGCCTAGCACCAGGAAAAGGGGTGGTTTTTCCGGTTTAGGAGTAGTGGTTGGAGGGTAGGTTGGAAAATATTGTCACCATCGTGTTCCCCGCCCTCGAAAACAGGGCGAAGATGTCTTGTGGTCCAGTCGCAGAACTTTTTGCCTTTTTCTGGTTTACCTCAAGGGACTATTTATAGCGTAGATGAATATTATTATGTGTAAATGATTTATTGACTTATTCTCTTTTTGACCTACCCTATATCAACATTGTTTAATCTATTGGATTAATAAAGTATTATTATTATTATATAAAAATGAAGCTAAAAGCCGTTAAAATTTCTGGAAAAAAATGTTTTGCTTTTTGTTTTGAAAACTTTGAGAGCTTTTTAACCGAACCAATAAAGCAGGAGGTTCTCAATTCGACCCGTATCTGTATGTTTTTTATATATGTTGATATGACTCGGCGGCTCCCATAATGATTTCATCAATGTAGGTCTAGTGTAAAGTCAGCAAAAATTGGAAACAAGATTTTTTTAGTCGAGAATTTGGTGAATACACTAATGATACATTTTTTTATTTTGTGATGAAAAATTCAAATTTCATCGGAATTGTATTAAAATTAATTAAGTATTTTGGGAGCAGCTGATACCAAATCTATGTCAAAAGTTAAGAACTCAAAATGGATCTCAATATAGCTAAAATAATTGCAATCTTTTTGCAATATCTCACCCAGTTAATTTAATTCTAATAGCGATATTAAGGTCGGTGCAAAACTTAACAAGCAATGGATTTAAACGTATTTTTGACTGCGGTAATGATCAAAAATTTAAATTGGAATTGCAATTGCAAATTGGCAATTAGATTATTTGGAGGAGGGTTAGCTTGCACTCACCTGCAGTCTTGGGTGGGCCCATTGCACTACCATAGGTAGCGGCATGAACACCCAGCACTCATTTCTTGAGCCAATCAACACTTGTGATGTATTTGAGGAGAAGACCAGGCCCGGCGGGGCCATACTGGGCCAAAAGTGCCCCAGTAAGAATCCTCTTTTCGTTGAGAGCAGAACAGTGACACAGCACATGTTCGGCAGTCTCGACCTCCAGATGGTTATCTCTAGCGCCCAGTGTGTGAAGGTGTTTGCTTAGTCTGTAGTGTCCTATAAGCTTTCCTATACAGATACACAGATTACTCCTGGTCAACTGGAGACAGTGTTTGGCTAGCTTACGACTGCGTGCGGCCAAAACCATTCTGCTGTGTCTGCAGCTGCTTAGAGCACTCCACCAGTTCGCGTGGCGTTTAAGTGTATAGTTCTTCAACAAGGAACTATGGCACTGAATCCGAGAGCGCTATTGCAGGATCCGAACCATGCAGAGCGCTCTCAGATCCCTTATGGGCTAAAGCATCCGCTTCCTCGATACTCTGAATTCCATCGTGTCCTTTCACCCAGAGAAGCTGGACACTGTTATTTTATGCGAGCACATCTAGGGCCTTTTTAATTTGCAGAGCCAGCCCATAAGTTGTTGTACAATTATTTAGAGCAAGCAGGACTGCTCTGCTGTGTGTTGATATGTTCACTGTTTTGCCAGTGATATTTGCATTCGTGGTTTCTATTACCGCTTGCAGAATTCCAACTAGCTGTGCCCATTATACACCATTCGCCTATACATTACAATCTCAGAGCAGTTTTCAACGCTCTCACTTGCGGCTGTAGGCGTTGTTTTCTTTGTGCCAATAACGCAGAGGCATGAATCTTTGAACATGCTCCGGTTGAGACGCTGCTGTTTCTTGCCTTACTCTAGGCCACCAGACTGTGGCTGCGTAGCAAATCATGGGTTTTATCAAAGCAGTATACAGCCAGAGGGAGATCCTGGGTGAAAAACCCCAGGACCTACCAACTGGCCTGCAACACTGGCAGAAGGCCGCACATGCCTTGCTTATATTAAGTTCTATATGTTTCTTCCAATTTAGGATCCGTTCAAGTATGACTCCCAGGTACCTGATCTCACTCGCTAAGCGGGATATTAGAGTGTTGTATGTACCGATTATCGACTAACATGAGAGCTGTCTGCATAAATTCGCTTAACGAGCCCTCAAAGGTTCCGCTTAGCAAGATGGTAATGTCATCTGCCTGACCTATTGTGAAGAAGCCAGAGTCACTGAGGCTGTGTAGGAGGCTGCCGGCGACCATAACCCACAGTAGGATTATAGGACGCCACCTTATGGACATCCTCAATTGACCAAATCTCTAGTCTCTATGTTCCCCACGTGTGTTATCCAATCACTAAGTGCCTTGGGAATACCATGCATTTGAAGAGATTTGCCTATACTCTCAAAGGTTGATATCAATCAACGCCCC
The DNA here is from genome assembly GCA_936432065.2 of Rutpela maculata. NCBI lineage: Eukaryota > Metazoa > Arthropoda > Insecta > Coleoptera > Cerambycidae > Rutpela > Rutpela maculata. The sequence continues at coordinate 103,285,719 of OW386291.2, forward strand.
CAGATGGACATTTTCGAGTTCGTCGATTTCTCAGTGCAAGATATCACTGAATGAAGTGCCAATTCTGTAGATTGTCCTGGGATGTAAGCGTGTCGATTTGGATGCAGCCGGTGTAAAATTAACACTGTATCTCTGATTTCTCGATCACATAGTCTTTCCAAACCTTTTAGTAGGGAGGAGGAAACGCTATTGGGCCGATACGATTTTAAAATAAATATTACCCTTGTTTCCCTCCACCTTACCGAGGTGTATCTGAAAGCAAAGCACACCCGGTAAATAGGCACCAAGTTGTGGTGTATGTATTCCAGCTCCACTGAAGCAGGCCTGGAAAAACATCCTCAATATCAGGTGATTTAAATGGGAGGAAGATATTGACTGCCCAGGCTACTTTGCGTCGTCCACTGTCACATTTGCATCCCCCCCTCCCCTAGTCAGCAGAGCACGAAAGCACTGTATGAATTAATTGACTTTCCAGGTTGAATATGAGCTTCCTGCCTGCTCTGTTATGCCTGTCAAATATAGACTAATAATTAATTAATTAAAATTAATTTTATAGTCATATAAACTAACCAGTGGAAATCATTACCAAATAAGCATCTAAAAATTTCGCTGAGGCGACCTGTATATTTTTTGGTCAATATAATCCACCACCAAACAATTAATTAGAAGGCAGGCGAGGTATTCAGTGTTTTGTGAAATATTTGAACCCATTTATCTTCCCGAACATCACAAATCACTTGAAAAATTCCCCATTAACCGAATAATATCATAAAACCCCGTGATGTACACCTGATTATTTCAATATTGCAACTATTAATCAAGATAGGTAGGCAGGTCCGGTAAAAAGAGATTATACAAAAAGTCGTCTAGCGCGGACTTGCAAGTCATTTGTTCTGGTGTCTGCTGTCACACTCTAGACAAGCTGGGGTTCGGAGCAGGGGTATGCCCGGATCATACGTTATTACAATCCACATGCACATGAAACGCCCTCTTTAAGGCAACCGTACACATACTGGCCTTAAGCGGCAGCTTGTTTATCTTATCCTCGCTGTGAATCGACACTTTTATGTAAGTAACATTTTACTCTGTGTAATTGAAGATTTTACCGCAGGGTACAAAATGTCCGCCTGGTAATTAATAGCTGGCAATTAAATTAAGAACAACAGCAGCCAATAATGGCATTTGAATTCGGTTCGCTTACCAGATGCTATTTTATATAGTTCTTTCTACCGAGAGATCAACAAACAACACGACCAAGGCAAATGTGAATTTGGAACTCATGTATTTGATTAAATTATTATTACTAGAGGCGTGAGATTTCAGTTGAAGTGGCTACTCGTTCTTCTTTCTTTTTCTTATTCATACTGTCTTGACAGACGTTTTAAGATACGTATTCTAGTTAGCCTCTCTTTGCTGTATGGCACGCCTAACAGCATCGCGTCATCTGGCGCGTTTGCTTGTTCGGCCCACAACCTCGCCAAAGCGTTTTCTCTTTAGCTCCTGATATTATGAGTCCAACGTTAGTAGGGCATCTCATCTCTTTGCCTTTTGTAAAACTGGTTTTCCTTTAACTATCAACGTTCATCGTTCTATATTGTCCTCTTTCCGATTGATATGACCAAAAAATGTGAAGATTCGGAAGAACAAGGTGCTGGAGGACGTATTTCTTGGAGAATCGAGATGTTGGTACGATAGTCTGCCAAGGGAATTCATAACAAACGTCTCTAGATTCACATTTTTTAATGGCCCATGTCTCATATTGTAAAGAAAGACGAAGAAAACTAGGGCGTTAGCAAGTCTGTCATTGTGCATTTTTGAGATATTTATGTCAGTTGCAGAAGGCAAAAGAGATTCGTAGATTCAGTATTTGTTCTCTAGTACCGCGTCCATTAACAAAACCTGCCCGCTCTGGAGGTATTTGCCATGAGAGATAAGGCTGAAATCTGGATTGAAGAATGTACAGCATTATTTTGCTGAAAGTGGTTACTCTTTGTTTGAAAATTTTTCAAATTCAAATTGTTTTGCTTGTAACAAAAGCTTTTTTCCATCAACCGCGCTTTAGACATTTTTCTTAAAATGAAAATGATGGCTAATGTATTGGTGTCATATAGTGGGGACCTGTTAAAAATTTTAAATAAGGATCTCCATGTTTTCTTCTACAAAATTACCTTTATCATTGTTTGTGCGAATAGTTAGCATTAACGAATTTGACTGTATAAATGGCGATTACAGCTTTGTCCGTAAGTCCGTAATCTATGTGTTCATAACTTAAACAATACAAGATCGTCCAGATACAGCAAATCTGAAGAATTTAAAATAAAAAGTTTTGTCCGAGGGTTGCAGTCATATGCATTACGGGCGGTTTAATTAGCTATCCGCGAAAATCCACATAGAATAGTAAGAACATGTTTATTCGAAAAATATAGGTTAGTCAGCATTAGCAAGAACATCAGTTAGTTGAATATCAATACTTGCTGTGTAGTCTTATTCACAACATTTTTATCCTCGCAAGTATTCGGATAATTGTAACGTAGTTAATTGCAATTGGGGTTTACAATCCTAAAATCTCGAAATCGGTAATCCCGGCAATATTTAGATACCGTGAATCCCAGGATAGTAGTCGATTGGATTCCGAGATTTTCGGTATTGGTCTTGAATAAGATTTCGGGCTCATCGGGTGAATTTATAGTAATTGTTATTCGAACATTCTTCGACATTTGCACGATTCCAATAGGCCAAAGTTATATTTACTATTCAAGGTTTCTAAAATTCATGTCAGTAGGGCAATAGTCCTTATAAAACCTTTAAAAAAATTATAGAGGTAATATTGATGAAGCAGACAGATTCTCCTCGCAGCACTGACCCTGAAATAGAAAAATCATTCTAAAAATTTCGAACGAAGGGTTAGAAAACGCGATGCATTCAATTCGGATATGCCCTGAAACCGTCTTCATATCTCAAAATTTAAAAAAATAAATGTCATTTTTCGAAAATGGAAGCAACAGGTATATGATCATCTGATAACGATACCACCAACTAGCGTATACTCGGACATTCTCCGTAGCTAGTACTATTTATACCAAAATTAGATCGCGACTTGAATATAATATCCTTAACGAATTTATTTTTTTAGACTACTGGTTTAGTCAACACTCAGTAATAAATATTCTTCCGGTTTTTGTTCTTAATATGTTGTAATGGTATCTTAGAGGCAGGATGGAATAAAACTAATTCATTTTCGTATTCATTATGTATCTACTACCTACGCTATACACTACAATTTTTTCAATTACTAATCCCGATCCCAAATTCCCGGGATCATGTAAATTTTTTCCCGAAATTTCAGGATTGTATTATTACCCTGGGATTGCAAACCCTAATTGCAATGTAAAATTTGATATGAAGATAGAAAAGGTAAACATTTAAAAACATGTTTTCAAGAAGAAAAAATTGGATGCAGTTAATTGTGAACAATTTTGAATTAAATTTTTCTGATCAACTGATGAATCAAGAGTTCCAAAATGTAATGCCATGATATATACCATTGGTGAAAAGCTTGGAATATCAAAACATAATATACTCCTATGGTGAACTAAGTAAGTTTGTATTACCAAACAATTCATGGTAGTGGCAGTGTACCGCAAAGCTTTTGAAAATAGTGGATCGCAATCTAAAGGAATTCTACACTCTACTCTAAAATAAATTGAATTTGATCAGCTAACTACGTGAAATTAGAGAGTAGGACAAGAAATATGGTAGAAATTTTCAAAATGATTTAATATATGCAACCCCCAAGACGTCAACAATGGGGAACTTGTCCATATTTTTTTATTTCATTAAAGTATATGTTTATGTATAAAAACACGCCACACCGAATATCAGCTTTTAAATCGCAATATTTACTTTGCAATAAATAATTAAAGTTGATAATGGTGAGATCCTCGCGAAAAGCACTGTGACGTCAGATCGAGAAACTAGTCTCACGTGGTGTCGCACAGATGGCGTACTTTAGCCGAGCGGTATACGTCTTCACCTTAATTAATAGACTGGGCGGCGGTTGGCTTTGAGACGTCCGCATATTCGGTCATAAATCTTTTGTTTTTTATGTTAGAGACAAAATTTAAAAAAATTGTCGGAAAGCTCAATCAATCCTCTTTACATAAGCTGTCTACAAATTTTTCGAAAAAAACGATAATTATCGAGATATTCGAGGAAATATAGGAAATTACACATTTTTCTATAGGGTGTGTAAATTTTAAAAAAACATTTTTTCTCAGAAAGCTTTGTTTCGAAGAGCCGAGATTAACGGAGCGTCAAAGTAGTACATGATATTAAGTGAACATCGTATATGAGATCGATTTTAGTTAATTACCGATTAATTGCGGTGACAATATGGAGAAAATCCCGCCCCCTCTAATTCTTTCATTTTTGTCTTAATTCAAATATTTAAAAAAATAGTTTTAGCACATTTAATTGTAACTCAATTAGCTAGAGTAGTCTTTTGGCGTAGGAGCCAAGATTAAAAAGTTATCAGTAGTTATCTCCGAAACGAAAAAAAATTTCAAAATTCTGGTGGTAGCAAAAGATTTGTAGTGGAAAATACTCGTTTGACCTTATTTTTGATTCAGCCAACTCCCACCGTTTCGGAGATATCTGCGAAAAATAGCAAAAAAACAGCTTATGTTTCGGAGCCGAAAAAATCGCAAAAACATGCAATCTTGACACGTTCATATTTTTAGAAAAACACACATTGGGACGGCCGTACGATGTCGCGACGTAAAGAGGAAGTCTTCCAGATAAACCTAATCGTAAATTGCACGGCGAAATTCGAAAATTCGGCTCGGCACGAATGAATCAAAAGTAGCAGAATCAGAATATTGACAATCTTTTTCCAACGAATACGTTTAAATTTTAGATTAGGTTGTGTTCACTGCTAGTTGTTTCTGTGAGGTGAGGTCAGGGTGTATTAAATAGGTGGTCCGACTACGGCACTTTCCTATGATAATAATGGCTTCATAAGTGCATGCTTCCTATTTAATTTAGTAGATGGCGCGAGCTTTAGCGTCCAACAAAAACCTGTATATAGGTACATGAATTTGCTTTGCTGCATATAGTGTTGCATATATTCACAACTGAACAGCAATTTCAGTTATGTAAAGGAACAATTCACCAGTTTCAAATTTATATGGGTATGGTAAGAAAATAAAACTTATGTAAAATATACAAATTTATTTACAACAGTACTGGGCGTAATGGGCTGCAATATTATAAGAACAAGATTTACATAATATGTTTACAAATAGTTCCTTTCTCCAAAATTACTGAGCATTCTCGATGCTCCCAACATAAGTTGACTTTAATTGCACATCAGAATGAACACTTTGATAATAATATTTGTACTTGGTCCACCTAAGCAAACGTTGTAGATTAAATTTTCAGAAAAATATGCTGCAATTCTTCTACAGTGATCGGTTTACTGATTGATGTTATCCTTATGCAAAAAATAACCTCTATTGTAGGACCAAACATGAGACAAAACCCAACCTGAAAATAGAAATTATACAAATAATTACTTGAAAAACTAAATTATCATTTGGAAACAAATACTATCTAAAAAGCACTTACCGTCTTAAAACATGTTGTAATTAATTTATCATGCTGTTCTGCCTTATGTAAACTAAGCTTCTACTTTCAATACATTTATGAATACCCCAATTCTTATTTGGTAATTTGACGTCACATTCTTCAGACAAAATTTTTTCTAGTAAGTGTAAATACAAACTCTCATAAATAAGGATAAATTATACTATCGTGAACATCACTCATTTAATAACTTCTTAATTTTCTTGGCGACAACATTTTCTGAAGAACAAGCATCTAATTTGCTTGGAAGTGCACCTTTCTTCAACCTTTTTCTTTAAAACTGCCGCTAAAAGCATAAAATATATTTAAAAAGACGTTTTTATATCCATAGGTTATGTTACAAATATTTACGTAAATTTAAAACTTACAGCGTATATAACAACTCCATTTTCAGACTGTGAAGTAAAATTACTTTTTATACTGCTAGAGCAAAAATGTTTTTCACAAATATGTGGCTTTTTATTTCAAGTAGGTACTTTGTAAACTATCACATTTCTATCTCTTCAGTATTTTTTGGAACTAAGAAAAGTGATAATTTTTGGTCTTTATAGTCATAAGTACACAAATAGGCACTCCATATTTTCTAACCGTGTCTTACGAAAATATAGCTGACTTTTTTATATTTAGCGCTAGCGTATTGAATGTATTTCTTCGAGGTATTTGATGTCAAATGTCATTGATATTTTGTTTGACTACAAGATTTTTCACTAAAAACGAAAGCCCGGGAATGTATGCAACACTGTACGCACGTATGTACAGAATCTGCAAAATTATCTTTCTATGCGTAAATAATGACGGACACTATTGCTCCTGCCATCTATTACATTATGTACAAAGTAAGCACTTATGAAGCCACTCAACGGGTCCTTGTCGCACCACCTATTTAATACACCCTGGGTGAGGTACGGTACCGGTTTCAGTGAGTGGACATCGATCGGCGAAGTCAAGCACGCCGATGCGAGTCCATCACTTGGATGGGTGACCGTAACTCATCTCGCCGTCCTGGTTAAGTGGTAGAGTAGCATTAGCTAAACTTCGCCAGGACGTTAATCTAAATAAGGCATTAAAAAAAAAAAAAATAAAAAAAAATAAAAAAAAAAATGCGCATGCCCATGCGGAATTATCAAGCCAAAGCAGAATCTGTGTCGCTTGACGCCTTCATCCGACTTTCTTCATCTGACGTCACGTTTCAGGAGTGGGTAGAATCCGGCAGATTTTAATCGCTTATATTTCTGGAAGAGATTCTTTTAATTTTTTGTTGTCTATGGGGTTTTTAATGATGTTAGTTTACGATTTTGAGTATTTTAAATCAATTTTATTTTTTGGGTAAGTTCCCTATTGGCTATTGTCTACAGGTCTTTAAATACTTGCCAAGAGCACAATAACTTACTAGTAAGGAAGAGGTAAACTCTAAATAATAATATCCATTATATAACATTAAATAAACGCTACTCGAAAGTGAAATATACCCAAAATATCTGCTTTACCGAAAAAACTGCAAAAAAAATAAAATATTACGTTTTTTCCGGGAAAGTGCTGCGTTAACATGAAGGGTTGCAGCATGAATAGCGAGCACAAAATAAAGGTATGAACTCGTAAAAAACAGTTTGCAGCTGAAAGTCCTCAAATCAAGATGGCAACTTATTTTATTATTGAATATTATTTTAAAATACAACTGCACGATATTTATAAATTACGGCATAAATTAGCACGCTATGAGCAGAAAATAATGACAGACTAATAATATTTTTTTATATATGGTTCACAACGTTAAGAGAACAACTCATTTAAACGGCACTCTGAAAGAGCAAAGGTGGAGAAAGTTGTCACCGAATTTAAATCATAAACTCGCTTCAATATATCACGAGTCCACTACTTTATCAAACTTAAAGAATAAAAATCGGCAGCTACTGAAAGCGGCTGGAACCTCCCCACTCGGTGAATCTTTGAAGCCGAAAAGAGCACTAAACAATATGAACGATCTCATTTAATTATATTTATATATTATAAGTTGAAATATTTTTTTCGTATTAAATCAGAAAAAAAGTCTTGCGTTCGGTGGGATTTGGACCTAAGAACTTGAGTGTTAAATTTATAGTCTGCACAACATTAATATTTTATTCAATGTTTTTAATACAAATATATGCTTCATCGGATCCTAGCCCGGGGCCAGCCAGATAACCACGGTGAACACCGCCGTGGCGAGTGTGAGGCTGGACGGGGTAGGTCCGGTTTGGCTTGGAGAAAAATAGAAAAGTAGCTCCTGTCTTCTGTAGGCAGGCTTAAAGACTAGGTTAAAATTATAATGTGTCCACATGGACCTAAAATTAATATAAAAATAAACACAATTCTATAAAAACGTTCTTAGGCAAGAGCACTTAATAATTTTGATTATTGATACGGGAAACAACTAAACGAAAAAAACCTGTTCGTTGGTAATGGGATGGATGGCAGGGATGGCCATCTTTGGAAAAAACCATATAACTTTTGGTGGACAGCTTCCCTGCCAGATGTAGCCAGGGTAGTGTTCATGGTGGATCGTTTAAGTTTGAGTTGGTATATTTTGTTTTATCTTTTGGCCTCGACCAATTTTTCACTAAGTCGGTCGGGGAAGTGACAGCTGTCAAATTTTTGGTTCCAATGTTTCTCTGGGGAATTTGGTTTTTGAAAAATGTTTAGGTTGGTACCAATGTCTTAAATTGTTTTTAGGTTATGTAGTACTATTTTTAGGTTATGTTGCCGGAAGAATTTCCGGCGGGATGCCGGAAGTAGCGGAAATAGTTTTTAAAATATAATGTCACTGTCACTTTTAAAGTTTTATTGGAAAAAACTCACCGAAAGCGTTCCGGTAGGGCTTGTAAGCGGTTCAGGATGGCCTCTCACATCATCCGTGGGCTTTATAAACGTCAAAAAAACTTGTAATCTCTCCATGCACCTGACACGTCAAAAATACTCATCATACAGTCTGCACGCTTTAACACACTAGCAGAGAACTTATACCACAAATGGACCCGTAGTATTTTTTGGGAATTTTCCTTTGAGTCCATTTAATAAAATTTGACATTTTTCTGAAAAGTGGTATTTTTCCGAAAATTTCACATTTTTTGAAATGACATTTCTCCGAAACTTTGACATTTTTTCGAAAATTTGAGAAGTGACATTACTCCGAAAATTTGACAATTTTCAAACATTTGACATTTTTCTGAAAGGTGAAATTTTTCTGAAAGGTGACGTTTCTTCGAAAATTTGACGTTTTTTCGAAAATTTGACATTTTCCTGAATTTTTGACATTTTTCTGAAAAGTGACATTTCTCTGAAAATTTGACATTTTTCTGAAGTGACATTACTCAGAAAATTTGACAATTTTCAAACATTTGGCATTGTTCTGAAAGGTGACATTTCTTCGAAAATTTGACATTTTTCTGAAAAGTGACATTTTTCTGAAAAGTGACATTTCCCTGAAAAGTGACATTTCTCCGAAAATTTGACGTTTTCCTGAAAATTTGACATTTTCTTAAAAATCTGACATTTTTCTGAAAAGTGACATTTCTCCGAAAATTTTACATTTCTTGGAAATTAAAAAAAAAAAAATTTCGTGACTCGTCTTGTAGAAATATTTTTTTGATATCATCAGTTCGCCTGTTATAAGAATTTTATGCTTTTACGACGTCATCAGAACGTAGGAAATTTGACGTTTTCCCGAATTTTTGACATTTTTCTGAAAAGTGACATTTCTCTGAAAATTTGACATTTTTTCGAAAATTTGACATTTTTCTGAAGTGACATTACTCCGAAAATTTGACAATTTTCAAACATTTGGCATTTTTCTGAAAGGTGACATTTCTTCGAAAATTTGACGTTTTTCGAAAATTTGACATTTTTCTGAAAAGTGACATTTTTCTGAAAATTTGACATATTTCTGAAAAGTGACATTTCCCTGAAAATTTAACATTTTTTTCGAAAATTTGACATTTTTCTGAAAAGTGACATTTCTCCGAAAATTTGACGTTTTCCTGAAAATTTGACATTTTCTTAAAAATCTGACATTTTTCTGAAAAGTGACATTTCTCCGAAAATTTTACATTTCTTGGAAATTAAAAAAAAAATTTCGTGACTCGTCTTGTAGAAATATTTTTTTGATATCATCATCAGTTCGCCTGTTATAAGAATTTTATGCTTTTACGACGTCATCAGAACGTAGGTGTATTTTTAATTCACTCGTATTCCATCAATCTACAAATTTTCCATCTACGTTTCAAACTTTAATTGGATGTTTCCAATAGTTAAGTCGATATCTGCACCAGTTTCTAAGAATTTTTCTTATTTGTGACATCATGTGACGTAGGTGTATTATTAATTCACTCGTAATCCGTCCGTCTACAATATTTATACTTACGTTTCAAATTTCAGTTCGATATCTTCAACCGTTCAACCGAAATCACTGAACACCTCTGTCATTATTAGAATATCACCCTGTACATTACACTGCTTTGAGGACAAAACAAGTGAAATTTTTGTTTTTTAATTTTTTTCACGGAAACCAAATCGAAAAAGTGCAAGTGTGATATATCGTTGAAATCGGAATTTTTACTGCTTTTCAATGGTTCAATTACAAATTGTAAATAATCATAAAATGAACAACTTGTTGTGCCAAAACGGCACTAAACGTAATCCGATCTCAACCAAAACCTTTTCAGATCATCTGGGGCACTAATGAAACCCTCATGCAGTTTCATCCAAATCCGTTTAGTAGCTTCGCCGCTATCGTGCTAACATACATACACACACACACACACACACACACACACACACACACACACACACACACATACACACACACAGACATTTTTCAAAAACAACTTTTTTGGGTTCCTGGGACCTCAAAACGTAAAGATTTGATGTTATCTCAATTTTCGATTTTGGACTTATTGTAGTAACCTCCCACAATTTTATTGTGGGGAGGTTAAAAAAACAACTAAGTAACTACTTAATATTTTTGCGTGCAGAATCATTTCTTAAAAGAACGAGAACTAGTTCCCTAAAATCCTCTATATTCCGTTGACTAAGAAGCTTGAATTACATAAAATAATATTTTCGTACCACTAGCTCTGTGAGTGTCATTTTTTGACGTCTGTCAGTGTTATGAAAGTATCACTTACAGTCCATAGGCAAGAAGGCACGAAATTTACTTTTCGTCATACCTCCTTCGTAAGTGCAGTCTAATTCAATTGTTTTGTCGATCGTAAGTGATGCTTTATGAACCAAATACTTGTTTTCATTGGCAACGAGTCGTTATTTTTCATAACGTCCCTAGAGAAATAAAGTAAATTTGGGGGAAATTTTCTCTTTTATATAACACGTATTAAATGTTTTACCTTTTTTGGAAGTAAATCCAGACAAGCCTTACTCGATATATCTTCTATATCGGATTTTATTTTCAAAAATGGTGTGTCCTAATAGTTATTTATGATACAAGTGTTAAAAGTGACATTTTATTTTGTGAGTGGGGAATATTGCGGAACGAGCGTAGCGAGTGGAGCAACCCCACGAACAAAATAAAATCACTTTTAACAAATGTATCATACAATATTTTTTGTAAAACTGTTATTAAAAAAAAATGCCGTCTGTGGGGTTGAACTCCCGATCTACCGCTTACGTGTCGCACTCGTTGGCATTGAGCCACCCACCCGTTCGTTTCAATTATATGTGACAATAAAGTGTAAATATCAAGTCAGGTACTAGATAAAGGGTAACTAAGTAAAACAATTGTAAATTGTTTAGTGTTTATTAGTCACTACAATTGAAGCTGTCTTTAAATATCGTAAATTTTATGGCTAAAAAAAAATGGATTTTGAAGAAAATACGGGAAATAAAAGTAATTTCATTATTCCACCAAATGTTAAAGAAGCCTCATAGAGGGCAACTTTAGATCTGTTGCCCCAGAAATAGCGGCAACAATATGGTATAAAAGACTTATTTAATGATGTAAAATGAAGAAAGTAGTAGACAAGTTCACTGAAAATATACTTTTGGCTTACTTCGAAGAAAAATCTAAGTTATGAAAGGCGTCAGCAGTGTGGTCTAATTTCTCTATGATAAAAGCTAGTTTGCAAATCAAGAACAACGTGGATGTAAGCAAGTAGTACAAGCTAATAGCGTTTTTAAAACGAAAAAGTGTAGGATATCGGCCAAAAAATCGAAAATATTTACTAGCGAACATATTAATACATTTTTGAATGACGCTCCAGACATCAAATATCTAAATAAATAATTTATAACTATTTGAATAAATATGTATTATTTCTAAGTAATATATTTCTTCTAATTTTATCAATACAGCTTTCTATTATCTTGAGAAGAATGCATATTAGTATATGGTATATTTCATTTTTAACACTAGTGTTAAAAGTGTTTTCGACACGAGTGTTAAAAGTATTTTTAACATGTAACGTTATAAGTCAATTTTTAGTTCGCCTATCAATGAATTAAAAATTTTATTTTTAATGACAGTTTTACAAAAATTTATTTTTCTGATGGTTGCTATGCCTATTCCAAACATCGCTACCTTTACTATTTGCTTAGCAGATATGAAACCTGACTCACATAATTATAGTTTTCCACTAAGTTTTTTTTTTTGTTTAATGATTCATGGGTATGATGAAAAATATAATATGCACCGCGGGTCGCACAGAGCGATTTCTTAGTCTCGTATACTTGCAAACCTCGGCCCTACGGGCCTCGGCTTGCAAACTGTATTCTCAACAAAAAAAAAGTGCACTTACGACCCTTGGTACATAAATATAATTATTTATGCCCTAGGGCAAAAAAGTAAAGTAATAAGGATGTTAAATAATAATTAAATTTTGGCACCAACGAAGCACACGTATTTTTGGCTGCGTCCTGAATGCCGATACTTTCATCAAAATCCATATTTTAATTGCAATAACTCACGTAAATGACTTGAATGGCGGAAATTATTATGAAGTTAACAATTTGACAACTTATTGACAGTAACCATAGCAGAAAGCAAACACACTCCAATTAGAGTCTAAGCCAACTAATAAATTAGTTCGACAAATCTTGAAATATAATAATTTTGAATGAATTTTCTTAATAATTGTAATATTGGTAGTAAGTACGAAAAGCGTCGTATGCACCTCGGCCTGTATCGTGTATTTACAGGTTTCGAACATTGCAGACTTCAGCCCTACGGGCTTCTTTTTACACTATGTTCTCCACCAGTATATGTATAATACATTTGCCTGTATCGTATATTTACAGGTCTCGAACATTGCAGACTTCAGCCCCACGGGCTTCTTTTTACACTGTGTTTTCGACCTGTAAAATACACTTGCAAGCCTTGGTACATAAATAACACAGGCCCACAAAAAAAAAGTTGTCTGCGCCGCGGTATTGACCATACCTATCCCTTGTATTTTGACCCGTTGAACACGAATCTGACCTTAGTTTTTCCCCTATACGTCAGGTTTTTTTTTTAAAGCAAAAAAGTCTAATATTTATATATTTATTTGGTATTAAAAGAAAAACCTGACGTGCTGGTGAAAATCTAAGATCAGATTCGTGTTCAGCGGCTTAAAATACAAGGGATAGATGTGGTCAGTACCCCCGCGCAGATGACTTTTTTTTGTGGGTTTGTGCCATACTGAGTGTGGCACAGTGGCAACCAAAAAAAGTCTGCGGGGGAGTACTGATCACACCTATCCCTTGTATTTTGAGCCGCTGAACACGAATCTGACCTTAGTTTTTCCCCTACACGTCCGGTTTTTTTTTAACAGCAAAAAAAGTCGTGTTGAATCGTGATATTTATATATTTATTTGCTGTTAAAAAGAAAACCTGAAGGGAAAAAGGAAAAAGAAAAACTAAGGTCAGATTCGTGTTCAGCGGCACAAAATACAAGGGATAGGTATGGTCAGTACCCCGGCGCAGACAACTTTTTTTTTGTGGGCCTGTGTAATTATTTACTTATTTTGCAGTTGGAATTACTTACCCACTGGACAAAATTAATAATGGTTTACCTGAAACAAAACAAACATTTATTAATAAATTCATTTGACTATTCACTTTTTTTGCTTATTATAAGTTTCCCAACTAAATGCTATTAGTATGGAAAATTAAAAAGTTAAATATAGATTTAACCTGATGTTTGACTAAAATATTAAGTGATGAAGTGGCAATGGATCATCCTTCAGAACTGAATATATTTATAGTTTAGAAATCAATCAAAAAAAAAAAACAGCAATTTATTATGTATATAATAACTACGCAATACGTGCAACGTATAGTTTTTCAAACAAAAAATTCACAGTCTTCCGCAAAGATGCAACCAGGGAGGGACATCGAAAATGATGAAGTTAGCTTTTTAACCGTTACCAGGCAACCTATAGCTTTAGTAACCTTGTCTATGTCATGTTACAAATGCAACATGCACCTTTTCTGAGTTCAGGCCCCATATAGGAAACTAAAAACATTTTCAACGTTAATAATTGTCCAGTAACTATGCTTTATCACCTCAAACTCATTTCCTACACCCCTGACAACTTAATTTAAAAAATCCAAATGATATGATATGGAAAATTTGTTTCAATCACACTGTGTGATCTCTCAAGGGCGTTTGACTGTGTCTCTCACGACATATTGTTAAAGAAGCTGCACTATTATGGAATTATCCGAAACATTTTTTAGGTCATGTTTAGAAAACAGAAAACAAATTGTATGTATAAAAAATTATTTCTTTGTTTTAAATCCAGTTATACACAGAGTACCTCGAGGGTCAGTTTTGGGGCCTCTGTTATTTATTATATATATATATATATATATATATATATATATATATATATATATATATATATATATATATATATATATATATATATATATATATATATATATATATATATATATATATATATATATATATATATATATATATATATATATATATATATATATATATATATATATATATATACATATGAAGTGAAGGTCAGATGCTACTATACGTCGGACAAATGTCACTGACGTATAGCAACGACTTGCTTTTTTGCAAGTACCAAGAGCGGCGACCTCTAGCCTTAGTGGGCTATACTCGCTGTTTATGAAATCGAATTTGAAGGAAACTACTCAGCGGGCAAATACCCCGACCTGCATTGAATTACACCTTCAAATCGTGATCAGTAACCAACTATCATTTGTCTGTTCCTAACCAGACATAGACCGGTTTCGAACTTATTATGTTCTCATCAGTATGCCATAGGTCATGGAACAGACAAATGATAGTGGTCAACTTGCTAGTCTTATACAAACTGAATCAAATGAAGTGACGGTGAGAGGTAAACTCTCATATGGTCAGATGCTACTATACGTATAGTAGTAAGTTATAACCGAAGCAATATGTGTCTACACATTTTTTTAATAACAACGTCGCCATTTTGTTACTGTAATTAGCCAGTATTTAAAAAAAGTAATTCAACACACTGTTTCTCATTAATATATGGCATGACGTAGATGCTCAAATTTTTTGGTTTGTATACAGTACTTGCTTTAGAAAAAATACAGGTTAAACTATAAAGGTATTTTCGATAAAACGTTATTTTTTTTCCTTTTCCAAATATCTCAATAAATATTCATTTTATTGAAAACTGGGTAGAGACCAGAAATGAAGCTCATAAACTGATAATGAATTTCGCTTGTTTCTTTATTTACATATACTTAATAGTTTCGAAGATATGAAAGTTTACAAATGGTGTCCGAACGTTTATAAGACGAAAAATGCAGTTTAAATATTAAATATCTCAGAAATTGTGACGCCTACGTCACGCATGCTAAGAAATGAAATTAAAGACAATGAATTGCGCTTTCAAATTATTTTTTACTCGTTCCTGTAGCATAAGAAATAAAGAAGACGAAAAAATGTGCGTATTTATATTTTTTTATATAAATAATATAATATAAATAAGGCTAATAAAAAAAATATATATATATATAATAAAGGTCGCCATTTTGTTACTATAATTAGCCAGTAATTTAAAAAAATTATCTCAAATACAGTTTCTCGTTAAGATGTAGCATTACCTAGATGCTCAAATTTTTTTGCTCATTTAAAGCTTGAGAAAGGTAATTTTGTAACACTTGGATACCAAATATAAACATAAAAATCTCCGAAATTATTAATCCTACATCAATAAACAAAAAAGATAATTAATTCCCAGTTTGTACTTTCTGTAATTGGTCTGTAACATTTTTTCGATAAAGTAATACTTTCCACGGTACTTGACGAAAACTGTTTAGAAATACCTTTTTTAAGTTAAAATCGCAATTTTGAAGTCTTTATAACTCAAAAACTATCAATTTATGTGAAAAATTGCATAGAACCTTTTCTTTTTAAAATTCGATTTTATTTCAGCCCCAATAAATATATATTTTTTTTAAGTGCCACCCCCTGGGAGGGGGTGGCATCCATCCCCTATAAATTAGCAAGCCCTCGCACAATATAGAAACTTTTCTGTGAAGCATTTACTATTATACTGCCAAAAATGAACGAAATCCGTTCAATATGACATTATTCCGAAGTTAAAACCTCTAGTTACTGTACTAACATTCCCTTCATTATATACGCACAATTTTTATCATTATACACCAAATGGCTTTTAAATTGAAAATGAAAACAGTTAATCTCTCGCTCATGAGTAATAAAATCCAAATTAAGTTGATTAAAATTTGCGGCGATAATACTCTACGTGCTAAAACCCAATGATTTTGGCAATGAGCACATAATACGACACAAAATTTGGTATTAATGAGACAGTAATTCAACACCAAAGTTAGTTTCTTTGTCATCGCATTCGTGTGAGATTAGTGATCTAATCCTTTAACTATTTAGCGTTTTGTGTAATGGAAGCTCGGCCGAAAGCGGCACAAAGTGAATCAAGAAACCATGGCCATATTTCTAGCTGCGGACTGTATGCGGTTAGACTTTGTATACGAATGGATATACCCTGCGACGTTTAGCGCCACACTTTCTACGAATAAGCCATAAAACGTCCGGAGCTGCTAACGCTAACTTTATCCTTATCAACTCATATAAATTGTAACATATAGCAGATATACTACGGTTTATGTGATTATGCATGTTTTAAAATTAATCTCATTTTATAGGAGAAGTTTATAAATTCTTAAAATCTCGTATAGCGTACGACAAATGGCTGGAAGAACAAGGGAGAAAAATTGAGAGGAAAAACACCAGCATATTTATTTTTAGACATATAAAGGAGAATTTAAGAATGTTGAGCATATAAAATTCTATTTCTATTCATACATTTTCTTTTGCTACTACAAAAATTAGTAACGTTATAATAGTTAAATTTAATAGTAGTTCAATATTCAAAATAAACGAGTGAAGTTTTTTTTGGAAATACTCTTAAACACGCATAATACAAAAGAAACCGTAGAGATAAAAATTAGAGTACAAAATCTTACACAAAACATATTTATCTTGTTTTAATCGCCTTATTTATATTATCGTCCTGGTGAAGTTTAGCTAATGCTACTCCACCACTTAACCAGGGCGGTCAGATGGGATACGGTGACTCATCCAGTGCCGGACTCAGCCAGCGTGCCTTAACTCCATTGAATGATATCTCACAATTAACCATTAACCATTAAAATAGGCACTTATCTATTTTTATAACTTTACAGAGTGAAGTTGTATTTTATATATTTCAATACATCAGTATTACAATAGATAAAAAAGCGTAACAGCCGCGTTATAGCGTGATGCGCCCTTGCCGGCTGGTGTTAAGCCCGGGTCACATTAAGGGTATGATGGCATTTTTCCTTTTGTTTAAATGCATTAAGAGTAAATACGCAATAGGCTTAAAAATCTATTAGTAAAGCATAGGTTTAAAGAAGTATGGATGTTTCTTTTGTCGTGCAGGAATAGTTATTTACGTAATAAGTTCCGAAAGCGGTATTTTACTGGACGAGTCCAGTACAAGCACTTTTGGGACGTGTTAGGTACAATATATTTTTAAAACGGGAAGTGTTGTACTCTAAACACCGTATTATTCAGTTTACATGTTTATAACATTTGTCGCGTTTTCAACTAAACGTCAAAATATCAGAGATGGATAAGGAAACTTTCCATTTGAAAGTTTCCGGAACGATACTTTGATAAAAATGAAAGTTTTCAATAAAATATTTGAATATTTGAAAGTTTCCAAAATACCGGGAAAGTTTCCTTCGGGAACTTTCAGAATATTCAAATATTTTATTGAAAACATTCATTATTATCAAAATTTTATTTAGGAAACTTTCATATGGAAAGTTTCCTTTACCCATCTCTGCAAACTATGTCACACTATTTTATAGTTTTACAGAATACATAAGTCGGTTACTATGGAAACTAATTGAACGTCGACTTAAACTACTGTTTTATTAATTTCTAACACGTTTTTAATAATTCGACCTGTAACTAACTATGTATGTATGTACGTATGTAAGTAATAAGGTCTAAGGAACTGAATTTCACCCACCTCTAATTGTTGTATCATCATGAAATTTGGCAGTTGTGTGCAACTCTGATGACAATACAATATAGTATACTCAATATTATAATATGTTCAAAATGGCCGCCGCTCCAAGATGGCGGATTATCATTTTCATTACAACCTCCCTTCATATGGGTATTAAAAGAAAGGGCTTGGTAAGTAGAAAACAAACATGTGATCAAAATTTAAAAATTCAAAATGGCGACGTAAACGTGGCGGATAAGTTTTATCAATTATCATCGTATTCGACTGAAAATCAGTGCCTGTGGGTTATCGAGGTTGCAGATTACAATTATCCGGTCCAAATTTAACAATTCAAAATGGTGGCGTCAAAATGGCGTATAAGTTTTGTAATTTATGGTCTGATTCGTATGAAAATCGATATCTAGAGATTTTCGAGGACGCAGATTATAAATATTTAGTCGAATTCTTTACATAAATGTCGATAGTTCCATTTCTTCCTTAAATATAAAACTAAAAAGTAAAAAACTAAATTAATAGTTTAAAAGGCTAAAATAACACGCTTTTATAAACACTGCACTAAAAAGCAAAAAATAATCATCGAACCTGTTCTCTCCGGCTTTTTTTCTAATTTTAAACGTCTAGAAACCCTTTAAACATAAATTAAATAGGTGAATTAAAAGATCTTAAAAATTAAGTAGTCTTTTTCATAGTTACCTTTGCTGTTATTATTACATATTATAATTTTAATGTCAAAATTGACAAACGTTATTTAGCCAAGTTATAATATTATTTGAAATCCTAATTTGATAGCATTAGGTAAATCGTGTTAATGAAAAAGTTTTGTGAAAATGAAAAAGAAGTATTTAAAAGCTTCCACTTTCTGGACTCGTATTCAATTTTGTGTTGAATAAGCATTGTTTCTTTTTCTTTTTGAGAGTTGTTTATTTGTCTTAATTGATATAACGAACTTTTTCTCACAAGTTAGATAAAATTTTACTTTTCATTACTGGTTATGAAAAGTTGGACGTTTCGACACTCAGTTTGAAAAGTGTCACTTTATATGTCAAAATTAGAAAAAAGCTTTTACTGGAATCATTTTCTGGCTCAATCTGACCTAAAAATAAACTGGAAATAGCTAATTTCTGGCAGGTCTAAAAAAAAGAATCTAGAAAAAAAAGCTGTGGAAAACAAATCCTGGAAAAAAAGCCGAAGGAAAAAAAAGCCGGGGAAAAAAAATCCGCGGATAAAAAGGCCACCTTATACAAAACACATTGACACAAAAAACCATCAAATATGTAAACAGATGCGACCCTGGGAATGGAAAAAAAAAACGCGGAAATAAAATCCGAGGAAGAGAAAGCCGAGGAAAAAAAAGCCGCAAAAAAAACCGCGGAAAAAAAAGCCGCATAGAAAACTAGAAGAGGTTAATATTTATAATTGTTAATTATGTGAAAAAAAATCATTGTTTTTAGAAAGTTTAGTTAGTTTCCACACTTGCTATAACAAATAACATTTCACAGTATTCATTCAATAAAATCAGGTGAAATGAGTGCCATATTGGATCCAAAATATCGAAAAATTGTATTATACGTTACAAATTAGACATGGACAACAAATAAAAGCTAATTATAAATGAGAAATAACTAACATATTTGTTTTATTTCTTTATCGGTAACAACATTTCTTTCATTTTAGAATAAATATTTTTGATGGAAGCACTTTCAGACTCAGTTCAAATTATTAGTTAATATTCATCTTCATCATCAATATCATATTCTACATCACTATATGAATTTCTAGTATTGTCAGACTTCTCATTGTCTGCTAAAAATATTTGCATGGTGGTAAAAATTTCGATGCACTGTTATGAACACCTCATTATGGTGATCATCCAGGATCACAAGGAATATCGCACATTACAGGCTGATAACATCCAATTTCAGTAACTGTCCAACCAAAATAGGTCACTAATAGAAGGTTGTGCTGTAAGATATGTGCTTATTTTCATATCTTTTTTTAATAGTGCGCTCCCCTAAAAGCTTGCCGGAGCGCAGCTCGAGTCAGAGGCATACCAGTCTTTTTCGTAAAAAACCACCATCGCAACTCACTTAAAATTTTCAGTTGTCACGCCATTTGAGGGGATTAATCTGATCTATTGAACGAAAAGTATAAAATATCATCTTTTATAGTAAAGGTGGAAGCACAAAAAAAAACCTTTTTAAAACAATTTTGTTTTAAATAATTAACAATTCGAAATGTTAACCTACTCCCCACCAGTCGTGGATCTCATCACTTTTCACATTCTGTACAGTATACCGAACAAAGTGACACTAATCACAATGCTCTATCACAAACTTGCAGACGAGATGTAGTTAGAAAACCCGCTATATGTTACTCTGTATTGTCGCAGAGTTTGGGCTTTTTTTTCCTAGATTCGTCGAAGTGAAAGAAATCTTGTTTTCTGTAAAACAGCCTTTACTTCCGCGGCTTTTTTTTCCTCGGCTTTTTTTTCCTCGGCTTTTTTTCCGCGGCTTTTATTTCCTTCGGCTTTTTTTCCAGGATTTTATATCCGCTGATTTTTTTCGGCGGCTTTTTTTCCGTTTACCAAAAAAAATATATTATAACAAAAAACTGGTTAAATACTAGTCATACGATAAAATTTTCATGTTTTATGTATTGGATTATCAAGAAGTGACCTTAGATAGCATGTTAATGTTGTGATGTCTTGACACTGGATTCCTCAAGGGGAAAATGATTATGTGTAGGATGTTTGCTAGGACTTAATGTTTTGTGTGGATATATATCTCGCCACTGAAACCGGTACCGTACCTCACCTTCGTTCTTACAAAAAATTTCGTACATACAATCGTTTTCACGTAATATGAGAATAAAAGTCACTGGCTCGCCAGCCAACGTGCAGATGCGAAAATTAGCCTTTTCCTTACATTTTGGCAATTTTTTTAATTTTTAGAAACTACTTCATTAAAGTATCTATATCTTGGTATATACCCGTTAATGTAACAAGTCCATTTGGTTTTGGGATCTTTATGTCACTATTATGGTGGTAAAAAATGTGCACTTTTACAATGTTGATGTATTCGTTATAATTCGCATTCAACAGGAATTTGCAACAGAGTGCGTGTATCTTATGAAAGTATTTCCAGTATTAAATACTCACATTTATTGCTTCGTGAAATTACGGTAACGGTAAAAAAAATGATTTTTTTTTGTCATATATGCTTAGAATGTCATGAAACGTCGAGATTTTAAGTTGGAGAAAAAAAAAATTATATCTGTCTGTCCGCATCCGAATCGCCATACACTTCGAACTAGCTGAGAAAGTGACGAAAATGCATATGCTTTAGTGTTGTGCCCGTGTTTATTACTAAGTATACTCTAAATAAACTGGAATTTGCTCAGTGTTCGTGTACCCAAAGAAAAGCCCTCAGCCTCCTTGTATTGTATGGTAAATATTCTATGAATAGTTTACATGGCATACAAATGTGTAAACGTGAGAGCAACAATGAGAACGTTGATCAGGTAGTATAGATTATATGTTATACTAAGATAATAATTTTGAATTTTGAGAGCTGTTATATCAATTTTTATTTTTTCTATGATTTTGATTTATTTATTTTTTGTTTTAAATTTTTTTTTTTTGTTCATTTTATGAATTTGTTTACTTACTTATTTGTGATCTTTAAAGCCAAAGATAAAATTATGAAAATTATTATTATTAGTATTTATTTTCTTCTTTGTTCAAAAATATTTAGAAAATTAAATATCAAGCTACTAGAATGACCACAGTAAAAAAAACCGCTGCCCAGGGAATCATTACTTCCACATCCGGATTTTCTATCTAAGTCACGCAACGAAAAATGGAAATAATTGTTTATGGAACTTTAATAATATAATATTTGAAATCCTCTACCCCAAAAACCCATAAAACGATACCCCACATCGGTAGTGGGGTGGGGGTGGTGACAGGGGGTGAGAGTGGGGGTGGATAAAGTAAAAAAATATTTTGAGGTTTCTGGTTCTTGTACACACACTAAATCACATTTTTTTTTCATACCCTTTAATAATGAGGTGGGGGTGGTAATGGGGGTGGCCAATGCCAAAATTTTTTTTGAGACCTTAGCTTCTCTTGTATATACTAAATACCAATTTTATGGACTCTTACCTGCTTGATTTACCTATTTTCCCCAAATTTACCCCAATTTACCCCCTAACCCTTCGACGGAACAAGATGAAAATATAATCTAGTTCTAGATCTCGTTAAAGTACATATGTGTACCAAATTTCAAGTCAATATCTCAAACGGTTCCAGAGTAAACGTGCGCACAAAAAAGTTACAGACCGACAGAAATTTTTTTTTCGCTCAAACTTGAAATCTCGACGTTTCATGACATTCTAAGCCTATTTGAACAATAAAAATTTTTAAAAAATCTCTTGTCGTTACTATACTTCCACTGGATGTGGAAGTAATATTGATGAAAATATCCTATTTAAAAGCTCATAGTAGAATTTGTTAATTTCAAAATTAATGACGTCATCCTAGGTAGTCGGCATCGATTCCCATATGATCAACAACTGTAATCCTGTTATTATATGCCAATAAAACAAAATAAAAAATACCACAAACTTGTGTCATCAAGGAGGATACGGAATGAGAAGCGCTTACACTAAACTATGTTTTGATAAAGAATTCATTACCGGGTCGTTATGCAGGATATTTGAAAATTACGCCAAACTGAGTTGCGCTTTCAAATAATACTTAGAGACTAATAAGTATTATTCAGCAACTACAAAATTTAAATATCCATACAATATGCAATTTTATTTCTGTAAACAGTTAATATAATATAACACATAACGAAATTATAAAGCAATTTACTTGATGAATGTTTTTGCTAATCTTGGCCATTTTAATAATGCAGTTTTAATTGCACCGTTGTGGAGTAGTTACATATGATTTAGTATTTCACTGTGAAACTTTTACGATTTAAAATGGGTCAAAGTATAACTGCTCCACAGATGGGTAAAATTAGTAGTTACCTATCTTAAACTAATTTACAAAATAACATTAGAATTAAGAGGAAGAAATATTGATAATTATCAGCACGTAATTCGTCTTTTATAATCCATTTTTTTTTACGATGAATTTATAATAACATCACAGAAACCTAATACAACTCCCACTTCCAATAATAGCTTGAAATGACCTTGTGCAGGAGGGCGCTGTACACGTTTCGAGACAATATTTCCGGTCTTGGAATTGAATCCGGTATCTCAGTCAAGCCTAGACGCAGACATATGAACGATTGTATTTTTTTCCGAGGATAAAACATCTACTGATTAAAATAGGGATTATAGTATAGACAAAATAATAGAATTGGAGAATTACCAGTCCAAATTCAATAAGAAATATCGATTTTTTTTATTTATACGTAAAAACTAACGTGTCTCAGCTCGAAATGTAAGTAGAGCATTAAATTTTTTTTTAAAGTTGACTTTTAATCCACTTTCATCACTGCTTTACCATTTTTGATTTCATAAAAAAAAACAGGGAGTTATTTGAATTTATTTAAAACCACAATTTCGAAAATTATAAACAACTGCAATAAAAATGGTTTCAATTTTGAAAAAAAAAAATTCTCTCTCCGTGATCTTAAAGTACTTATCAAAAGCTACAATTTGAGCCATCATACACATTTCTTGGTTTTGATGGCAGGATTTCACAAGAGTGCAAAGTTTTAGCAACAATTGTATATTTGAGCCGTTTTAATAATCATTTTGCTTTGAAATTTTAAGTGATGACTGTACTTTATAAGAGCTTTTTGTTCACAACTTTCATTTGTTGGAAAAAGTTCTCTTTATGTGTTCTCTTTTTTTGAAAATATTCCGATTTTCACAAAATTTTACAGAGTGGCATATGAAGTGATCCTGAACAACTTTCATTAACAAAATTTTTGTCTATCTCTATCTAAGCCCAGTATGATTTCTCGAAAATTAACATTTTCTTTTTATCGCAGTAGGCAGGCGTTTTAGATTTAGACGGCATTTATGCGTTGAATAAAGTCACTTTATGGAGTTGTATGGCTGATAAAAATTTGAAATTAATTCGGCCACAAATAAAAAAGATACAGGGGTGTCTTCACGAGAAGTGAAACAAAAATTTTTTTTTGAAAATATTCCGATTTTTACAAAATTTTACAAAGGGGCATATGAAGTGATCCTGAACAACTTTCATTAACAAAATTTTTGTCTATCTCTAAGCCTACTATGATTTCTCGAAAATTGACATTTTCTTTTTATCGCAGTAGGCCGGCGTTTTAGATTTAGACGGCATTTATGTATTGAGTAAAGTCAACTTATGGGGTTGTATGGCTGATAAAAATTTGAAATTAATTCAGCCACAAATAAAAAGAGAAATGAAACAAAAATTTTTTTTTTTGAAAATATTCCGATTTTCACAAAATTTTACAGAGGGGCATATGAAGTGATCCTGAACAACTTTCATTAACAAAATTTTTGTCTATCTCTAAGCCTACTATGATTTTTCGAAAATGTACATTTTCTTTTTATTGCAGTAGGCCGGCGTTTTAGATTTAGACGGCATTTATGTGTTGAATAAAGTCACCTTATGGAGTTGTATGGCTGATAAAAATTTGAAATTAATTCGGCCACAAATAAAAAAGATACAGGGGTGTCTTCACGAGAAGTGAAACAAAAAATTTTTTTTTGAAAATATTCTGATTTTTACAAAATTTTACAGAGGGGCATATGAAGTGATCCTAAACAACTTTCATTAACAAAATTTTTGTCTATCTCTGAACCTACTATGATTTCTCGAAAATTGACGTTTTCTTTTTATCGCAGTAGGCCGGCGTTTTAGACTTAGACGGCATTTATGTGTTGAATAAAGTCGTCTTATGGACTTGCATGGCTGATAAAAATTTGAAATTAATTCGGCCACAAATAAAGAAGATACAGGGGTGTCTTTACGAGAAGTGAAACACACTGTATAATCGGTTAAAATTTTATTTGAATCGGTTATGCCGTTTAATAGATAAAAATTATTTTTTTCTCGAAATTTAATACATAAAATTTATCCATCTTATCCGACTATGGCCTTTGGTGCACTTATTAACGAGATCTGAAACTAGATTATGCATTGACAAGCGCGGATCTAGAAATTTCAATAATTTTTTTCCCGTCTGCGGCGCATGGGACCCATTCGAAATATGGGAAATAACATCTCTAGAAGCACTTCTCTAACGACCCCTAAAAAACTTTGAAAAAGCAGTTTGCGAAAAATTTTTTCAAAATTCGATTACCCCCCGTCCCAGGTCTAGGGATTCCTGTTTAAATTTTTTTTTTGTCGTATGCATTTTACTTTTCATAAAAATACAGCAACACGTTTTGAAGTTTATGAAAATATTTTCATTACTAACTAAGATACAACGAATTGAAATTTTGTGATTTGTTAAATTGTAAATCACAAAATTTCAATTCGTTGTATCTGAATTAGTAATGAAAATATTTTCATAAACTTCAAAACATGTTGCTGTATTTTTATGAAAAGTAAAATGCATATGACAAAAAAAAATAATTTTAAACAGGAGTCCCTAGGGGGTAATCGAATTTTGAAAAAATTTTTCGCAAACTGCTTTTTCAAAGTTTTTTAGGGGTCGTTAGAGAAGTACTTCTCGAGATGTTATTTCCCATATTTCGTATGGGTCCCATGCGCCACAGACGAGAAAAAAATTATTGAAATTTCTAGATCCGCGCTTGTGCATTGATATTATTCCGATGAAAGGTTGGGGGGTAAATTGGGATAAATAGGTAAATGAAGCAACTAGTAGTCCATAAAGTTGGTATTTAGTATATAAGAGAAGCTAAGGTCTCAAAAATTTGTTTATTAGTCCCCTACTCCATTATTAAAGGGGGTGAAAAAAAATTAAATTGGGATTTATTGCGTGTACAAAAACCAAAGGCATCATATTTTCTTCATCCTCCCCCATTACCACCACCACCACCACCCCCACTACCGATGTGGCATATTGTTTTATGGGTTTTTGGGGTAGACGATTTCAAATATTATATTATTAAAATTCCATAAACAATTATTTTCACATAGTGGAGTGCAAATATAGCATCAAAATATTTTTCATTGTGAGAGACTTGGATAGAAAATCTGGATGTGGAAGTTGTGATTCCTAAGGCAGCGGTTTTTTTATTTGGTGTAAAATATCGGTGTCTATGCGAATCACCCTGGGCATATCAATGTAACCTGCTTAGAAGGAGCATTTAAGGAAAGCTAAGCACTCGCTTCACACATGAAATATAAAATGTCTTCAAAGAACTGAGTTGTATATTTTTGTCCCCTTTTCCCTATTTGAGCATAAATTACAAATCATTACGTCAATGCAGGAGAAATTTCGACTTTCAGGGTAGTTTAAAATTAACTCAGTTTCCTGGTAGAAACATCGTAGTAGCTCTATATTGCGGCAAATATCACTCCTCTAATAAAAAGTATTCATTTGTCTTCTAGGTTCTGAAGTATCTTTGCCGGGTTATTTCCACTATTGTCTCCACACAATCATTGTTTGTTGTTCTTTGACGATAAAACTATAACAATTAAGAGATATTTATCACTCAGAATTTTAGAGCGTTGCCTAGTTGCGCGATTTACAGCCACTTGCAATGTCAATTGTCATTGTTTTCAACAATTTCGCTGTGAATTATAACGCCAGACATTTTTATTACCCTTACTCCTAAATCATATTTTATATAACTATTGTTACACTTGACATAAATAAAAGTGCGTCAACTTATAGTATAAAATTCACGTGAAATTTCAACTTCTTAGGTACCGATCTATACAATAATGATGGCAAATCTCATTTTAACATATATTTCGGATGACACTAACAATAAAGTATACATTTTAACAAAATTTACTGATCAAGTTGCTTGATCATTAGATTATTTTATTTTACATCACTGAACAGAGCAAATTCTATTCACATTAAATTCAATGAACATATATTAATATTATAATATTTCATTAATCATATTAAGAATGTATTACTGATGTTTAGATAAGAAAAATAGTGGTGTTGTACTCATGTCTAACTTCAATAATATGTTATCAGGATTATTTACTTTTTATGAAAATATATCAAAACAAATTTGTGGATTGTCATAATAGCTGCACCTGTTATCATATTTTAATGTTTGTATGTGGGAGTTGGCAAATCTAATCTAGATGCGTCACGAAGGACACAAAAATGAAAAAACCGAGCCAGTCACAAAGTTTATGAAGGAAAGAAACTTGAAATGCTCCGTCCTACCTTCGAAGAAGATAATTGAAAATTTATTTAAGAGCTTCTTATGAGAAGTCTATATTAGGGTGAGTACTGCTTAGCTTAAGTTTTTGGTCGAGAATGGTCTAGTTCCTAATTTGTTACTACGTATTTAAAACTAATTCCTCAAGATTTTTAGCCAAATTTTAGTGGTTTAGTATAGTGACGCAAAAAAAATTATTGCTCAAATAGGCTTAGAATGTCATAAAACGTCGATATTTTAAGTTTGAGCTAAAAAAAATTATGTTTGTCGTTCTGTCTGTGGTTCTGTCTGTCTGTCGCTCCGTCTGTCTGTAACTTTTTTGTGCGCAAGATTACGCTGGAACCGTTTAAGATATTGACTTGAAATTTGGTATACGTATGTGTTTTAACGAGATCTGAAACTAGATTATATTTTGATCTTATTCCGTGGACGGGTTGAGAGATAAATTGGCGTAAATAGGTAAATCAAGCAAGCAAGAATCCATAAAATTAGTATTTAGTATATATAAGAGAACTTCTCAAAAAATTTTTTGGTATTAGCCATCCCCATCACCACCCTCACCCCGTTATTGAAGGGGATGAAGAATATAAAATTGTGTTTTAGTGTGTGTACAAGAACCAAAGGCCTCAGTTTTTTTACTTCAACTCACTACCACCCTCACTACCATCCCACCGCCACTACCTATGTGGCATATCGTTTTATGGGTTTTTGGGGTAGATGATTTCAAATATTATGTTATTAGAATTCCATAAACAATTATTTCCACATAAAATTTTTTTTCGTTGTGAGAGACTTGGATAGAAAATCTGGATGTGGAAGTAGTGATTCATTGGGCAGCGATTTTTTGTAACTTTTGAGTTAAGTACGGTGATATGCAATTAATATAAGTAATACCTTTTTGCTTATTCATGAAAATAGCAAGTAAAGAAGTTTGTTTATTAATTTTTATTGAACCGAAACGTTTACGTTTGTCATTACTGTTTCAATTAATATATTTGACTAATATTTAGAGTTGGCCAGCTAACGTTCCATTTTTAGGTATTATTATACATTACCGTTTTTTATGATTATCTACTAAATATATTTTTTTAATGTCTTTTTGTTGTGCATTTATTACGTATAATTAAATTCTGCGAAAACACTGATATTATCGCCCATCACTGAAGATGTCTCATTTTGCTCACAATATTTTTGTAATATTTACAGATACAGATTTTTATAAATTTGTCGGGTCTTATTTCTAGACACCTCCTATTTAAAAGCTTAGCTACAAGTTAATTGAACCTTATTACATAATATCGATAATGAAGTCTGTTAAAAATACATTTGAATTCGTTATTTGTTCATTTTTACATAAACCTCACTACTGATATTAGATAATAAGGTTCAAATAACTGAGCGACAGTAAAATTTTATCTTATTCTCATCTTATTTGATTGATCTACTATCCCATACAGCACACCAAATAACGATTACGATGTGTTCGCATTGTGACGATGTATCTAGATGCAGACACAAGGTTACACAATTCTACGATGTAAATGTGCTACGTTTACACATTGTAGGCACACACGTATGCACAAAGGTTAAACGTCCGCCTCACAATGTAGCCACAGTATACCATTTACATATACACAAATAATTTGATCCACAGTGTGTTATCGGATGCACAGTGATTGACTTCCTAATGTTTCAGACGAATGACGTCTTATGCTAGACGTTAATTTGATGTATTTTTTAGGTTATATTTGGTAATCCCCCCCACAGGTTTTTAGCAATGGAAACATATAAAACTACATACTAGTTAGTAAGTCTACTTGATAAAAATAAAGTAATTAATGCATAAATAATACGTTTTGTCCTATGAATTTATTTGTTGGCCATCCGTATATTTTATTAACTATCTAATATTGTTTACCATCACTCCAATTTCTTCTCACAAGGGTTGCCTGCAAATTATATTGTTTATTAGAGATGGTACGAAAGAACCGAACCTGTTCCTTCGGAACAGGTACAAGCTAACAGTTCCGTGGAACAGTTCTCAAATTTCGAAAATACTAGTTCCGACTCCGCTGGACTGTCATGCGTTTGAGCGGAGTACTGAGCACATGATAACGTTGTACCTCAGACACGAAGCCGGAGTGGAATGAGCAGATCAGACTTGCGGACTTTTTGGTATTGGTGGTAGTGGCAGTATTTGTGTGGGATGTATATAATAATAATAAATTCTGTTTAGTTAGTGTTGTGTTAAGTATTACAGAAATGTAGCTCTAGCATTTTTTAATTCGAGGAGTTTTAGGAATAGTTAGAAGCATTAGGTGAATATTTTGACTTATTTCCATGTAACAACAAAATGAATTGAAGAAATGGTAAAACTTAGAAATGAAATACTCACGGTGTTCTAAATCGTATTACAAAACGAATTAAAAGTATATTAATTTATAAGACACCCTCTACTGTTATTCAGAGTTCAAATACTAGTTCATATCGGTTTTGGTATACAGGACGTATTTTGTATTGACCGCTTTCTTTTCAAGAGCTTGGAGCTCTGGAGATTTCAAAATCAAAACTTTGAATAGAGCACAATTGACATGTCAGTTTTTAACCTTCATCGACCAATCAGCATTCTTGTTTCAAAAAAATCAGGACCACAAGCACTTGAAAAGGAAGCGGTGTCATTATGGAGCATATGGAACTGCGAGTGCGAAAGAACGGGCAATCATTAATGCCGGACTCGGAGCAGGTCGGAATCGGAACAGGTTTTTGGAACAGGTATACTTTTTTACCCGGAACAGTTCCGACCTGTTCCGAGAAAAATCCACTCAGTACCATCTCTAATGTTTATTAAGTTATTAAATTCATTTTTACTTACCTTTGCCAATTGCGGTGGGTAGGGGTCGAACCTACATGTTTCTGTTGTCCGAATTACAGTACTGACGCTTCTACCAACTGAGC
The DNA here is from genome assembly GCA_936432065.2 of Rutpela maculata. Taxonomy (NCBI): domain Eukaryota; kingdom Metazoa; phylum Arthropoda; class Insecta; order Coleoptera; family Cerambycidae; genus Rutpela; species Rutpela maculata. The sequence continues at coordinate 103,316,202 of OW386291.2, forward strand.
TATCGTGATAACGGTTATTTCGGATGCTAAAAGCAGTATTTATGATGTGTATGAAGTCTTTATTATGTGTGAAGTTGAATTTCTAACCTTATTTAAAATATATGAAAATCTTTCAAGTTCTCTTTTTTTTTCTTTTTTTTTACGTGTTCCCAAACCTGAATTTTTCGAGTTACTAGTATTTTTATTTATTTATAATTATTAAGAAGAACTAATTTGATTTAATTAAACTGTCACCAGTGTCACCTGAGTTAAGAATTAAAGTTTTAAGTTGAAGTCCTTATACAAACCTGGGAAACGTATTGGAGAAAAAACGGTCAGGTATAATATATCATCTACAACATAAATAGAATATTTAATGGTCTAAAACAGACCTAAAATTGAAAAGAAGTATATTCGTACATCGGTTTTATAAGCAATTATTACCTTGAAAAAAACAACTAAAAGTTTTTTTGCAATTATTTTAACAAAAAAAAAAAAAGACAGAGTAAGCACGGATCGAACCGCGTACCTTTTGACTCGCCGCTTAATGTTTAACTCACTCAACCACTGACTTCTGTTTGAATATTTGCTTAAAGATTTTATAGGTAGTAGTACACGCAACGGCTAGATTTTGCTTTTTAATGCATTTTAATCTAATTTTATTATTAAAAGAACTCGATATCTTTAAAACTGCCGAATCTTTGCAAACTCTTTCGAATATAAATTATTTTGGATATTGTTAAAAAACAAAAATGCCTGCTATATGTGTGGCTATGACCACTCTTATAGAGGAAAGAGGACACATAAGATACACATGGCCGGTATGCTCACGCTGACGCTTTGCGCGCGCACACTGTTCCATGCTCGAATAGTCGAATGTAGACACGACAAGACACAACTAAAAAGTGTATATATAGTTATTTGCATCAGGTGTATATATCGCACTTTTATGTGGTTTATGCAGTAGCCACAAGTATTATATAAAGCATCACACATACATATGACTTAAACCTTGTAGGCATCTTCTACGGACGTTAAATTTCAACATTCTAATGATCCTTCTTTACGTTATATAAAAATGTTTAGAATCTTGAGTGCATACGGTATACAATTATTAAACATTGTATCACATAATTCTGTCAATATAAACATAAGTGTATCTCACATGTGTACGTCAGTACTAGTTTAACAATTAGATCCACCTTAACATATTTTGTTTCTCATGTGTATATCTTGTAGAGACGTAATTACAATTGGATGTGCTGTTTGGGATGCTACCGAATTTACGTTTGACTTAACATAACCTTGAAATGCAAGCAATGCGTCTTTACCAACTTGATCACAAAACATCAACATTGATTTTCTTCTAGCTCCTTTTAAATATCTCTGCGTAAAGCCTTTCAAATATGAATAAAATATACAACGCAAATTTCATAATTCGAGTTGTGACTTTATTACACTGATATGGGACTAAACAGCTCTGCAAAGTCACAGAAAGAAACAACTATATTTCAGAAGTGATTTACAACTGACAATGATTAATTTGCATATACAATCCGGGGGCGACGTCCCAAAGGCTGACTTCCAGTTGCAAGGCCTGCGCTACCGCCATCAGGGAAATGTTCCACTTTTTATATGGCGGATACGATACTACGAGGACTGAGCAATATTATAGAAGAGAATAGAATAGAATGTTTATTGATCCAATAAAAGCATTATATTCATACTATGAACAAGTCAGTGCATACAAGGATTATTATACTCTTCGCAAAAACGAACAGTATATTGCATTTGATCGGCACATTTCTAAAACCGGAAATATCGCTCGTAGATTAAAAATTTTCATATCATTGTGCTAGTGAACGAATTCTGAACAACTTTCAAAATGTCCGTCTGTCCGTCCGTCACGTTTCTTGTAAGCACGATAACTTAAGAAAGAAACATCCGATTGTACTGAAATTTGGACACTAAGTTAGTGTTAGCTAGGGGAAGAACCCTTGTTTTTGAACAAAATCAACCAGTAAATAAAAATGTTATTAATGGTTTAAATTTGAAAATTTTTTTTTTTTTAATTTTTGTTTTTATAAAAATTCACATTTTTTACATTTTTTTACGTGTTAGGTGGTTCTTACGTTTTTGACTCGGAATTCAAGGGTCCTAGGTTCGAAACCCACATGGGGTATGGCATGTTTTTTTTTTAATTTTTACTTTATTTTGCACCGAGTCTTTCACCAACTAAGTTTGTTCTATAAAATTAAAAATTTTTAAAACTAACATTATTTACAAAAAACTGCGAAGAGTATCTTATAGAATGTGTAACAATTATATAAAAAGTTTAGTAAACCGGCGAAGAGTACGTTTTTAGCTTGTTTTATATTATTATACTCTTCGCAAAAATGAAGAGTATATTGTATTTGATCAGCACATTTCTAAAATCGTAAATATCACTCGTAGAGAAAAAATTTTCATATCATTGTGTTAGTGAACGAATTATGAACAACTTTCAAAATGTCCGTCTGTCCGTCCGTCACGTTTCTTGTAAGCATGATAACTTAAGAAAGAAAGGTCCGATTGTATTGAAATTTGGAAAGTAAGTTAGTGTTGGGTAGAGGAAGAACCCTATTGTTTTTGAAGAAAATAGATCAGTAAATAAAAAAGTTATTCATTATTTAATATTAAAAAAAATATATTCTCATAATTTTTGTCGCTTGTACTTAAATAGAAATCTTGCGCAATGTCATCTCCATAAACTTTTGCCTTGTAATCCAAAGATCGTGTGTTCGAATCCCACACAGGTCGGACATTTTTTTTTTAATTTTTTTTTTCATATAATTTTTTCCACAACAAAGATGGTATCACAAAATTTAGGATGCCCAAAAACTAACATTATTTACAAGAAAACTGCGAAGAGTATCCTATAGAATGTGTAACAATTATATAAAAAGTAGGGATGGGACGGATATCCGGTCCGGCTACTGCATCCGGCCAATCCGGCTTCCAAACCGGATATTCGGCTCCGGCCGGATATGAAAAAATATCCGATCAACATCCGGCCAAATAAAAACTGTCCAAAATACATGAAACTTAAATGTTATTTATTAATTGTCAGTTATATATCAAAATATTTATAAAATTGACAATGAACTAGAAACTACAATCAAAGTAAATAACAAATATAAAAAATAAGTCTTAAATTCTTCTATAGGCCTACATATCGATAATATAGATATATAATATATTAAATAACATTGAAAACAAAAGATAAAAAAATCGAAACACAACATAAATTCTTAACTCGATTCTTAATATATAATAAATAATATTAAAATTTAAAACCAAATTCTTTGGTCCTTTGGTGTGTAATTACACAAAATGCATGTGATTTCAAAAGACAGATGTCGGTTGTTGGCTCTTCTGAGAATGAAGTTCCTTAGAAAATCATAATATTAATAAATACAAAAACACCATAACTGTGGATAGAACCAATGGTTACACATATAGCCCACGGAAATTAGTCAAAAAAATGAGGAAACCTAGACAAAATTAGTAAAAATCTGAATTTTTGCACAGACGTTCTTTGAGGTGTCCCAAACTCAAATCCACAGAAATCACAACATGGCTACCCAAGATGTTGAAGGTCAAAGTCTGCAAATATCTCGCGTTCTATGCATCGGATGCCCATGAGGTCAATGTGAAAGTTGTAGAGAATTAAATTATCTACAAGTCGTTTTTTCTTTGTTTTTCCCAATTCCCCCTCTTTTCGAGATATTCAAGGTCAAAGTTTCAAAAACGTGGTTTTTCGCGAATATCTCTCTTCAAAAAAATCGGACAGCAATAAAGTTAACATGAAAGTTGTAGAGAATATCTCGCTCCCTATGCACTAGACCGCGACGAAGTCTACATGCAAAAAACCCTTTTTTTTAAACTTCGACCTTGAATATCTCGAAAAGGGCGAAGTTTTGGGAAAAAATGCAAAATACCAATCTTGTAGATAATTGAATTCTCTACAACTTTCATGTTAACTTTATTGCTGTCCGATTTTTTTGACGCGAAATATTCGCGAAAAAACACGTTTTTGAAACTTTGACCTTGAATATCTCGAAAAGGGAGGGGGAAGTGGGAAAAAATAAAAAACAGCTTATAGATAATTTAATTCTCTACAACTTTCACATTGACCTCATGAGCATCCGATGCATAGGACGAGAGATATTTGCAAAAAATTTTGACCTTCAATATCTTGGGTAGCCATGTTGGGATTTTTGTGATTTTTGTAGATTTGGGTTTGGGACACCTCAAAGAACGTCTGTGCAAAAATTCAGATTTTTACTAATTTTGTCTAGGTGAAATGCTCATTCTGTGGGCTAATATAAATATTTATTATTAATTATTATTAGTTCTGTTCTGGTGTACCATGCGCATTTCGTGTAATTACAATTACTTGCAGCAATGCGCAAAATTGGCAGGTCAGGACAATACGGGTGCGACTTGAATTTAATTATAAATACCGCGGCCAGCTTAGATAAAGCGACTGCTTGAAAAGGCAACATATCCGGCCGGATTATTCGGCCGGACCGGATTTTGAACTGGCCGGATATACTGTATCCGGTTATCCGGCCAAAGGCACATCCGTCCCATCCCTAATAAAAAGCTCAGTAAATTGGCGAAGAGTACGTTTTTAGCTTGTTCTATTTATTTTACCCCCTCCGTAAAAATTGGCAATAAAAACATAATTGCTGATAAAAAAAAGTAGATGTCTAATTTAATAGTGGAAGTATTTTTTGAGCATAATTTTCAACGATATTTTCTAAAGTCTCATATTGCGTTATTTACTGGAATTTATTTCGAATGCGGCAAAAGTGTGGCAAAAGAGCCATTTTGTTCAGTTTTTTATATACTTTTTGAATTCAATATCGAAATTTTAAAAAAACATATACAGGTTATTGTTTTCTTGAAAAACGACAAAAACATTTTTTTTTTCGAGTCCGGTCCTGGATATTTTTTTTGTGTGTGATACAAGCACTTATTCAGGATCACTAGTGTATTATATGTGCCAGATATGAACTTACTATTCCATTTCTTTACAAAGTAACAACCAGAAGAAATTTTGGCAAAAATAAATTAAACACCCTGTATTTCAGCAATGAGGGCCCAACTAGCTTTTTCTATGGTGTCCTCTATCTGTCATTAAAGCCGCATATCCGTTTCCCCGTGAAATACCCTGTATAATAGGGTGGGCTGAAAAACACGAATTTTTAGCCAAATCGGTTAATATCTAGCCGGGCCCCCACGGCTTCGAAAATGAAGGAAAAGGCCAATTTATAAAATTTGGTAAAATAAAACAATCCTTTTTTCACACTCTGTAGATAGTAGCGTGCTTCAAAATAAAAGAATCGGACAAAACTCGCTGTTTCAAAAATAAATTATCTCTCAAATTCTGAAAACCCGCATATCGATATCTATTCAATCTAAAAAGTCGCTTGATCCATTTTAATTGCCCAGCTAATTTTTGAAATCGGACAAAGAATCACGAATAAATCTTTATTGGTAGATTTTCACGGTTTGTAGTGGTCCATATATTTAGCTTCTACACAGCAAAGGAAAATATCCGTCGTTTTGAATTTTTAAGTTTTGACATCAGGCTCCTTATCAATGAATCCTGAAATCTCCATGCATCAAACTTCATGTAGATCTTCAAAAATATGACAATTATAGCAGTCATATTAGATTCACCATTTTGAACTGATTAACTTATCACATCAGCTTTGGTATCAGCCACACTAAAATGCCTGAAATACCTAATTTTAATACAATTCCGATGAATTTGAATCCTTACACTGGCACCTCCGCCAAATCTGTAAAAGAATCTTGTGTCATTTTTTTTTTATCTTACACTTGAGGTAGCTTGATGGAATCATTATGGAACCACCGCTAAGCTATATTTTGCAGTTTGAGGAAGATTTCATAGAGGTCGCTTAAGCCAATCGTAATGACTGTATGTACGTACGTGCTAGTTGAATTGAGAGCCTCCCCCTCTTTTAAACTATTTGAGATGGATTAAAAAGTGATACATTTTTCCGTATCGCTTGACAGATTCCCAAAACTATTCAACGCATGTTATTATACTCTTCGCAAATACGATAACGAAGAGTATATTGTATTTGATCGGCACATTTCTAAAACCGGAAATATCGCTCGCAGGCAAAAAATTTTCATATAATTGTGTTAGTGAACGAATTCTGAACAACTTTCAAAATGTCCGTCTGTCTGTCTGTCTGTCTGTCCGTCTGCCTGTCTGTCCGTCTGTCCGTCCGTCACGTTTCTTGTAAGCACGATAACTCAAGAAAGAAAAATCCGATTGTACTGAAATTTGGACAGTGACTTAGTGTTGGCTAGAGGAAGACCCTATTGTTTTTGAATAAAATCAATCTGTAAATGAAAATGTTATTAATGATTTAAATTTGAAAAACTTCTTTTTTTGATTTTTATATTTCTGTAATTGAACAAAATCTGGTGAAATGATATTTCATTTTAATAGCTAAATATTTATATATTTTACTGATGTATATTTCATAATGTAATATACAACCGTGGAAATAAGGCTTTTGGCTCGTCTCTCATAATGTAAAAATTCACATTTTTTTTACTCGGAATTCAAGGGTCCCGGGTTCGAAACCGAAATAGGATATGGTATAGTTTTCTTTTTATTTTTACTTTATTTTACACTGCGTCTTTTACCAACTAAGTTCGTACTATAAAATTCAAAATGTCTAAAACTAACATTATTTACTGCGAAGAGTATCCTATAGAATGTGTAACAATTATATAAAAAGTTCAGTGAACAGGCGAAGAGTACGTTTTTAGCTTGTTTATTTATTTAACGTCGGCCTCTTTCGACATTTAATATAATATCAACTGTTTTACATCTTCTCCGAGGGATGGTGTATCCATTATGCAATCCTCGCCTTAAAGTGCATAACTCTGCGTTTACGCAGACGTGCCGCTAGAAGATGGAACGCGATCGCTGTGTTTCCTCCAACGGTCATCCACTTAAGTACTAACCACGATGAACGTTGCTTAATTTACGTAGTGAAATACATGTTTAGTCAAGACGACTCTATGCTCGCCCTATATACCAGGATATAAAAGAAATATTAAAAAAGAATATTAGGTAGGTATAAAGTAAAATATATGTAAAGAACTGGATAAAAGATTATAAAAATGTACACAGTGTGCCCAATAAATCGCAGCGCCCCACTAATTTTGTCACATTGCAGAGAATATAGACGATTTTTTGGCAAATGCCTGAGGGTCATTTATTTTGAGCAGTAACAACATCCTGGTGAATTTCCAAGGCCTACCATATGAAGACCACAGCGGAAAAAGGAGGTATGTCACAATATACCGTGAAGTCAGCTGTCAGTAGACAAACCTCTATATTTTACTACAAAAACAACTCCACTGTAAAAGACAGCACAGTCCGCTAATATTCGTGTTTGAAAAATCGCACACAGGGAAAAAACGCGGAATGTCCACAAGGAAAATGGTGAAAACGGAGACGGTCCATATATTTTAATCTTAAGTGAATAATGTTTTATTCGAGGTTTTATTTTACTTATAGTTGATAATTTGTTTTAAGATTATCTACAAGTGGCGTATGTTATTCTCTTTGTATTTTTGTCGGGGACTACTAAAAACGACCTAATGGATATAAATACAGGAAGTGAAAATGAACAGGATCTTGAAAAATTTCAGGAAATAATAAGGGATTGAGAGACGTTTATTAACCAGTTACCTTACATCAATAAATATACCTTTCCAATATGCCCTATTAGAGAAATAGAAGCAAGTATTGTTCATCCACGGCACATGTCGCACAGATCTTCCTTTAATGGACAATGGAGAAAAGTCCAATACTACCCCCAATTCAGAAGAGGCCTGAGCCCGAGTCTGCCCTGCACCGTAATGATTTTTTTATTTCCTGACCGAAAATATGCTATGTGTCTGTTAATACGTTGTTCTTATACAGTATCGGCAAGCGTTTGATTAGGTACGGAAATAAGAGTAAGCGAGAACGAAGCAACTAGGCTATTCTTTTTTATCTTATAACACACATCCTACTCGTGCCACCTGCTTTCCCCACCACATGTGCGTGGGCAGCTTTGTCTGCGGAATTTCAATTTGTTACCGTCTTGCTGCTCTTGCACCTTTCATTTCTTGTTTAGCCTAATAAGCAAAATGTCAGTTTATACACCTGCTGAAAATGTTCAGATACTTAACTGGTCAATGAGCACTGGTAGACGCTTTTATTGTGGGCGGTCGGTTAAGTCGTTGAAACTATGCAATACCTAATTCAGGATTTTCCGATACTGTATATCCGTTTCCATGTTATTCTAGGTCTCATTCCAATATCAGACAAGACATTTAACAATTTGGAAAATATGAAAAAGTTTTGTACTGAAGTAAACCAGCATTACTATGATAACTTACCTCACACAAACAAAGGAATAAAGAGGAAAAGAATAAAAAAGTGGAAATTAGTAAAAAAGGCAAGAATAAAAAGGCACAATGAAGAAAGTAAAGCGTTGTAAAACTGGACAATCTCCCTTGTTTTCATGAATATATATTTATTTTTGTGACAATTCACCTTTTCCCCTCAATAATTGGTAATCGTTTGTGTTTTTAATTTTTTTCAGTATAAACAAATTTTTTTTGTCAGAATGCTTTTAACGAATAGTCTAATATACTTTTCTAAATGATACTCAGAAGTTTTTATTTAAATTTATCAAGACCTTCAGCGAGGTTTCAAACTTAAAAATTTGTTTTTCTCAAAACTAACTTTTTGTGACATACCTATCTCCTTTTACCCCTGTGGTCTTCATATGTAATACCAAAAGTGAAGAAGTCGTATTGGGCATTTTTTGATCGATAAATTTTATAAGAAAAAGTTATTCAGAATCACTAAAAACCCCCAAATACCAAGTTTTATCAAAATCTGAGCAAATTTAAATTTCCATGCAAATTAACAAAAATTACAAGTCGGAGTATGGATACTTGTTTATTTGTCAATAAAGAAAAGTCACAGGTAACATTTTTCACATTTTTAACTGTGGTATTTTGAAAGTGTCAAGTGTTATTCATTATTAGCGACAATTCATCAAAATTGTCTTACGATTGCAGAAAAAGTAGAAATAGTGAGATTAGTAGGTGACAATGTGCGCTCTTTTCGTAAAGCAGCCGAAGAATTTAATAGAAGTCATCCAGATCTAACACGAAAGTACTTAGAATAAATAGAATGTTTAATTGTACAGGAGGAGTGAATAAAAAAGTAACAAACCGAAATCAGGTTTATGACTTAAATTTTTTGAGAAATATTGAAAATAATGCAAAGATGAGTCTTAGGTAAATGTCTCGAAGTTTAGGTATTTGTATTCATAAAATTCGTGACTGTTTCAAAAGAAATAAAATAAAGCCATTTAAACCAAAATTTCACCATACCTTGGAGGAGGGAGATCTGGTGAGGAGGTTGGAATTTTGTTTATGGCTTCAAGGAAAAATCTTAAATGATCGTAGATTTTTAAAAAAAATTATATGGACTAATGAAGCAACTTTCACTACTAATGGCACCGTGCCTGATCAAAATAGTAGATATTGATCATTTGACAATCCTCAGTGGGTACCTAATTAATTGCAAAAGACAATATTCTGAAAAAGTGAACGTGTTTTGGGGGATTATTGGTGATAAATTAACTCCTACATAAAAAAGTCTATTTTACAGTCACATTTTTGTCACTTTGACAGCGATAAAAAAAGGTGCATCGTTTTTATCACCGATAAAAATGCCTGTTCCTCAAAAGCAGAGTATATCTAGTGGTCGCACGTCACTTTAAAATCTGTACTGTCAGCTATAATTTACAAATATTCGACATGTGTGGAAACTAGAGAAGAGAATATTTAAATCAGTACACCAAACCAAACAATTTATATCAACTGTGTTTTCAATAACTGCTCCTTCAAATAACTGTATAAATAAAGATAATTATTATTGTTGTTCATTCACATATTCTGTCGTTAATTTATCTTGCCAAAAAACGCTCGAGCTTTTCTTTTATGTATAAATTTCTTTTAACTCAAAATTTTGCCAATCAGTAATTTTGCTGGAAAAACTGACATTTGACAAAATCGCTCGACCTCCGGTCTCGCGATTTTTTCATGTCAGTTTTTCTTATAAAATCACTGACTGGCAAAATTAATTCCTTACAAAGAGAAATTTATCCGATAAAAAAGCTCTTGTGATTTTACTGTTGATACTTTGATCGGTCCATTTTTTTATGGCAGCTAGACTGTTGCAATTCTTTAGGGTCACTTTTACAGAGACGCCAGAATACCCTCAATTTATACTTCAATTAGATGGAGCTTCAATTCATAACGTTCTCATTTCACCGGAGTGGATTAACGATTTTTTCAATTGATGGATAGGTCGCACTAGCCACCTAATTGAGTGGCCTCCCAGGTCTCCGGACATCACACCTTTAGATCTCTTTTTGTGGGGAACACTTAAAGAAAAGGTTTATAATATAAGACCAACAAACAGGGAAAAGTTGTGTGAGAGAATAAGAGAGGACTGTGTAGAATTATGTCCACAACGACTGAGAAACGTAAGACTGAATTTATAGTCCAGTCGAATTAGACATCATAAAAAATTTCGCGTAATGCAGACTTTTTTTGTGGAAGTTGTTTAAGAGGGCATAATAAGTAAGCACAGAAAACCACACCCTGCTACACCATGTGCGTCCCCTATTTTTAGGGGTTGAAATTTTATTTATGTGTCCATATCTGTTTCCCTTTTGCCCGTAGGGCTCTTTACCAAGTTACACTTTTTGAAGATTCATCCCCCCTCTACATAATTTATATATTACACATTTGCCGTAGGACAAATGGTTTTGGCTGTACGAGGCCGGAAAGGTCGCGCTGTCCGAATTTGGGGGGTCTTCTGTACAGGACAAACAGATATTATTTCCAATCTACAATACTACACATACTAATGCCCTTAAGGAGGAATGATGACTTGTGAAAAAACTTTCATCGAATACCGCGCGGTTTTCATGATACGGGATGTTGAAATTTTGAAAACCCTTTTTTTAAAAAAAAAAGTGAACCTACTTCTTTTCGTCCATTTTTTTTTTCATGCATGTACGACCCTAATATAAGAAAATTTGCGTTGGTTTCATTTTAGTACATTCGTTGGTTTAGGAGGTAGACAGCAAAATATGCCAAAAATAGCTATTTTGGTATTGTTGCATTAAAAAAAACCAAAACCAGTATAATTCTGGTAAGTGTTTTTGTTTATCCTAAAAGTCCAATTCATTGCGCATAGAAAATGTGTTTTTGTATTTAAGTGGAATCAACACTTATTGTGTAATAACGATTTATGTCATGTGTTCTCCAGTCTGCTTTTCACAATTTTTTTTTGCGGCCTTATGGTTGATAGTAGGGCAGAAAGCATTATACACGTGGACAGGGCACATAATAGTGTGTTAAAATGGGTCTCTTGTTAAAATGCGATAGGACGTACCGTTTTCGAGTAAAACGCACTTGTTTGGTTGTTTGCTTTGAGTTTTCATTGCGTTCTGAATTGTGATCTGATAAATAAATTCTAGATTTTGGTGTTTTCTTTCTTAGGAATTTGTTTTTTTAAATCATTTTCAGATGAAATGGACATATAATAGCTGTTTCTCGAGGAAGGTAAAATTACTGTGGATTTTGTTATTGACACAAAATAAGTTGCAATGATGATTCGAGACAAGCGTGAACCTTCAAATGGGAGGAGTCTATTCCCTATTCCGTCCGAGTCCCTTCATTTTTTCATTAGTAATGTCCCTCATAAACAGAAAAAGCAAGAAGCGACACATATTTTTCGTAGACAGCGAGTATTTACTAGTCAGTCGATGAAAAGTGTGATCTGAAATAATTTTTTGCAAACAAGTGCGTTTTACTCGAAAACGGTACGTACTATCGCATTTTAACAAGAGATCCATTTTAACACCCTAATATGTGCCCTGTTCAGGTAAACATTGCTTTCTGCCCTACTATGAACCATAAGGCCGCAAAAAAAAATTGTGAAAAAGGAGACTGGAGAACACATGACATAAATCGTTGTTACACAATAAGTGTTGATCCTACTTAAACACAAAAACAGATTTTCTATGCGCAATGAATTGGACTTTTAGGATAAACAAAAACACTTACCAGAATTATACTGGTTTTGGTTTTTTTAATGCAAAAATACCAACATAGCCATTTTTGGCATATTTTGCTGTCTAGCTCCTAAACCAACAAATGTATTGAAATAAAACCAACGTAAATTTTCTTATATTAGGATGCATGAAATAAAAATTGGCGAAAAAAGTAGGTTTTTAATTTCAAAATTTCAACATCCCGTATCATGAAAACCGCGCGGTATTCGATGAAAGTTTTTTCACAAATCATCATCCTTCCTTAAGGGTATTAGTATGTGTAGTATTGTAGATTGGAAATAATAGCCGTTTGTCCTGTACAGAAGACCCCCAAATTCGACAAGCGCGACCTTTCTGGCCTCGTACAGCCAAAACCGTTTGTCCTACGGCAAATGTGTAATATATATATATATATATATATATTATGTAGAGGAGGGATAAATCTTCAAAAAGTGTAACTTGGTAAAGAGCCCTACGGGCGATAGGGAAAAAGATATGGACACATAAGTAAAATTTCGAAGTTGCAACCCCTAATAATAGGGGACGCACATGGTGTAGCAGGGTGTAGTTTTCTGTATTTGCTTATTATGCCCTCTTAAACAACTTCCACAAAAAAAAGTCCGCAGTACGCAAAATTTTTTATTATGTCTAATTCGACTGGAGTATTAAGGAGACGGATTGAAAAAATGTATTTTTTCTGAGGGTGATTTGGTCGAAAAAGACAAATGAAATGTAATTTAACTTGAATGTTATAGTAATAAACTGATTTTCCCATTTTCAATTTTTTATAATTTTTATTTGCATGGAAATTAAAATTTTCTCAGATTTTGATGAAACTGGGATTTAAGCGGTTCTGAATAACTTTTTCTTATAAAATTTTTCTATAAAGGAATGCCTAATATGACTTCTTCACTTTTGGTATTACATATCGAATCATGGTAGGCCTTGGAAATTCACCAGGAAGTTGTTACTGCTTAAAATAAGTCAACAACCTACTCTTTGCCAAAAAATCGTCTATATTCTCTGCAACGTGGCAAAATTAGTGGAGCGCTGCGATCTTATTGGGCACACTCTGCATATATAATTTACCCTAATTGTAATGATGAAAAGGTATTTTTTGACATTCTTCTTAAAATAAAGACTTTCATTAAGCTTTTATATAATGAAGTGGTTATACAATTTCAGGCCTAAATATTGTAGGCTCTTGACGATATATTAGATGTTAGAATGGAACGTGAAAATTACATTTATCGCGCATATTATAGGAATCGGTTTTAAAGGAATATTATAGAAATTCTAACTCAGACTGTAGAGAGAATGAAAGCCAGAAAATATGCTGGAAATACTTTGGCTACTGAAGCTGTAGACAAAGGCTGGTTTCGTAAAATATTTGTTTTTCAAAGTATTATATAAAATGACATTTTGGATTTTCCAGAACTGACTGAAAAAGATTTGAAAATATTTTTTACCGGATCATATCACATTTCACAGGCGGTATCTTACCTGGCCGAAATAGTTGACAAATATGGACAGATAAACATACAATATGTGAAAGATCAGACGAATGTGTTAAAAATTCAATTGCAATCATGCTATATTTTTAGAAACGTAAAATGTGTCATTATATATTATAAGCCCAATAGTCTTGGCATCTTAGGTTAATTGGAATACATATGTGATTGTGCCAACGGAAACAGAACTGTTGCTGTTCCCACATTGCGGCAATTGTATAATATCTGTCCCATGCAAAGTATTTGCGAAATTCTCAGCGATATTTTCACTGGGAATAATATTATTCCTGTAATTGAGGACGATAGCGATGAATACTAAGAGAAGTCTCATCAATATAGAGTAACCTAATTCGTGAGAGGCAAGGGGACTCACAATAAACAAGCACCCCGGATAGTGACAGGCAAAGGGACTCATAAACAAACGCCCCATAATAAGAGGTCCAAAATCGCACTGTAACCTCCATGTGGTGGACCTTGGAAAATACAGTTCTTTCGTAGGCTGACTATAGACTTTATCATTGCAAAATGTTCAGATCCTCAACAGTTGATGTCAGAGATTTTAAAAATATATACACCACACTTCTTGAAATTTGAGACTGATTTAAACGGTAGCAGTAACCGTGGAAGCATCCAGATTATCAATTTTTTTTAATACGTTCTACCCTTCCGTTCGATTTGAGAATTGGATTCGATTTGAGAATTGGATATATTTTAAAGATATATTTTTTTATATATAAAAAAGTAACAAACCGAAATCAGGTTTATGACTAAACATTTATTTGAGAGGAAATTATGGGTGTGTCTCGAGAACATCCCAGAAAAAAACATTTGAACACATTTTTCCGACAAATGAACTCAATAATTTTTTTCAACGTTTGTGCCATCAAAGGCCATAACACATGTTTTCTTCATGTTGAGAAAAAAAATATCCGATGTTTCTTTCTACCCTTATAACTCCCGTAAAAATCATTTTTCAATAATAATATTTTGAAAAATTTCATCTCGCACTACTATCAACTTGTGCTCAAAATCTTTACCAAATTTATGTTGATTTTGTGAAACATATGGTAGTCATTTTAGAATATGTATACTTGGGATATAAAGGACATACAGGAATAATTTAATACTGTCGAAAAAGGTTATGACACGAATGAATTTGTGGTATTGGCACGATACCTTACAATGCACTTTGGTGCAACAGAAACGTTATGTGCTATAGAGCAACTTTACATACGATGATACTGTTGTAGAACTCTCCAAAATCGTCCTAAGTTGAAGACAGAATCAAAATTCGACTTAGGCAAAAATTTCATTTAAAGACATTTTTAAGAGTCTGCAGAGGCACAGATCAGTCCATAAGAACCGTTTTGGGTTCTATAAGGCGTTGGAAATGACCAGGTGAAAATTCGAAGAAACACCGAATTTTCACTTAGGAAAAATGTTTTTGGTTCAGGATATGAGAGCAGAAGTATATAATGACAAAGATTTATGAATAATATACTTTTTCAAAGGTACCACAAATTGAACTTTGAAAAATAATATTTTTGAAAGGGCGTCAAAATTTGGCTCAAGAATCGATTTATCGAAAGTACGCCAAAATTTCACTTGCGGACTAATTTTTCAAAACTGCGTTGAAATTTGGCTTGAAAATCGATTTTTCAAAAGTATGCCAAAAATTTCACCCGCAGATTAATTTTTCAAAACTACCTTGAAATTTGGCTTGAAAATTGATTTTTCTAAAGTACGCCGAAATTGGTGTTAAAATAGATTTTTCAAAAGTACCACAAAGTCAGTTTAAAAAGTACCACGAAAATATTTTTAATTTTTTTATTCCTCCACCAAAGACATTGACCTTTGACGACGGTCATTGAAAGCCCAATTCTAAAGTATGAGCATAAAATTTTAGCGATGCACTGCATCCAAAAGGCAAAATAGAAGATTTTGACAAAGCCGGCGTAGTGCCGATAAGCAAAAATTGATAAAAATCAATGCACATGTACAAGGCCGGTATCTCACATAGAAAGAGTTTGGATTGACTCAGCGGCTCGCAATTTAGTCGAGCGCGTTGAGTGGTCCAGACAAAGTGATGGTAGGAAATCCAATAGCGGGGCTTTCCAAATGGCAAAGTTATAGAGGAAAACGCCTTGTGCATAAAAAAACAAAAATTCAATTTTGCCTAAAAGTCGCTCGAAGGTGGGTTTCTGCCATATCGATAATATTGAACTGCATAGGAGCAAGTAAATCGTGGACTGATCGAACGCCATTAAACTTATGCAGTTATAAGTCCTCACGAATGTGTTTGAGTACGTGAATCTCCACGATACAAGAACTTTAAAGCTAAGTAGTCTCTAGCGAAACTAAATTCATTTAGTAAAACTTTTTTAAGTTAATTTGTAATTATAAATTACAAATAGTCTCAGACTTCTCTAAAAAGCTCGCATTTTGATTCTGAGAAGGTATGCATGAATCTTTTCTACCTAATCGATCGTTAGCGTAAGCGCTCTCGCTTGTATGGTCTGAAAGCCATTACCTTGTTTGGGGAAGGCACGATTCTTATCTTGAGAATTTTGTATAACCATTTCTGTTAAATAAACGGATTCTTTGAACTATTGTTTCTTAATTGATCTTGAGGCCTGTTGACGGTCTATAATCCCTGGAACATTCGTATCGAAAACCGGATGTGTCGAGTTAATTCGCATTAACACTCGACCTTCTGGTTGCTTTACGGAGGTTCGATAGGATTTTTTTTATGCGTTTTTTGAGAAATAGAGTCCGTTATTAACAGACCAAAACGTGGTTTCCACGTACAAAAATCAATCCCTCCACAGAGAAATTCTTCGGTTGGGATTTTTTTATGCAAAAATTCAGGAAATTAAGAGGTACCTAAACCCCTAACGAGGGAATTCAGGTCCAGAGAGAGCGTCATTACCGATCTGTGGTAGTGCAGCCTTGGTCCATTATTCGGCTATCGAAGTGCATCTTATCTCGAACCCGCCTGGGAGGTAGAAGAACGGGGTAATACGCGATTGGCGCCCCTTGAGAAATAAATTGGTGTCGCGTCATTTTGAAGCCCGGTAGTGCGTTCTTCTACAATACCATAAGATAATATAGAATGAATTTCTTCAAAATAAAACAGTAATAGACCAGATATATCCAAGACATTTTTCAGTGTTCTAATCTGGAAACATTTACAATGTAAAGTAAGTATGTTGCAGTGATTGCTAAATGTCAGCGTATTGTCGAAATCTATGACCATAAATGTCGTATATTACAGCCATCTTTTCAATGTTGCAGTTATTTATTTTTGCATTAGGAATGTTACTACTAATCATAAGACATCATTATGTCTAACAAGTGAGAACAAAATATTATTGTTCAAATTTTTATTAAAATGATTTATGGTGAATATCCCACTAACAGTCCAAAGAATCAATCAGAAATTCACAAATGTGCTGAGTTAATTTTTTTAAATTTCTCAACAATCAAAGAAAATTTTTAATTTAATTTTATATCAATATTAGTTCTTGACTTACGAATCAATGCATTATTTCAAATTAGTTGCAAAGTTGACAAAAATATTCATTTTCATAAGGACGATGAACAGAAAATACGACTTGGTAAAAGAAATCCTTGAAGAGATTCGAAATAAGCGAAAAATTATTACTTTAAAACACACAGTCATCAATTTGGAATCAATCCATGAACTTTTATATGAAAAAAAGTATTGAACTTCTTCCTACAACTTCTGAAAACTGATATAGTTTTAGAGTACTAGGCTCAGCCATGAACATGACCCGAGAGAATGAAGACTGAAGAGTCTTGTAAGAACTTCGTGATAAAGCATTTACCTTGAGAAGGACTTTTAAAATAATATAATAACAATCTCCTAGCATTAATTTTATTTTTCAGACCCGTTTCGCTTTACAAGGCGTTATGTCCCAAACTCTTATATTTATTGAAAAAAATAATCAATTATAATATATGCGTCATCTTTACTAAATTATAAGGGTCTTTAATTGATTTTTTTAAATAAATAATTAATAAGAGATATTTTTGTGTATTGATTTTAGACCCAGCAAATGATAACCACCCAGACTCCAAACACATTAGGGATAGCTATCTATGCGACAGTAAACAAATTAATATACTTTGTAGCTCTTGTGAACAATACTAGCGACTGCAAATATGAGATTAGAAGGGGAGCGGACTAAACAGGACACATAAAAAATTGTTGTATACGATGGTGATCAGGCCGGACATCACATACGCGGCGCCGCGCCGGTGTGGTGCAGCATACCGACCACGACAATGAGAAAACCGTGAGTTCTCGATCACAAATTTATGCGCCTCATCTCTGATTCGCACAGATACACCTCCCTCAGAGATCTATATAATTGTTGCTACGACATAATGCCACTAGCGGACTACCTCCAAGAAATCTTCCAAAAATTCTATCAGTTCAAACTGGGTTATAGTCCGCTAATCCGCAACATAACATGAATCAGACAGCATAATGCGATTCTTTTCGATATCCGACATCCCCTACCATAGTTGCCTAGTTTCGGCAACCTCTCTAACCACACTTTCCTCTACGACAACTTCTCCTTTCCCCACCTTTATTTTCACTAAAACCTACAACTGACCCCTGTCTATTCATTTTATTTATTTTTACCTTTTTTTGTTCCTTGTCAATTTTTTTCTCTAAATTCAGTATCGACCAATAAATTCTTAACAAACCAAAATTTGACATAACATTACACACTTTTAACTATCCACGACACTTCCCGGCATCAGGAAGACTACCATGATGGAATTGTCCCAAACGGTTTATTTCGTTGAATTTTGTTTTCTCGTGCCAGCAATCAAAATTTTTAAGTGTTCGCGTGTGCGCGAAATCGATAGTTTTTCACTTTTAATTTTAATTATTTTTAAGTATCCTCGTGTACTACGTTGCACGATATTGTTAAATTTAATCCTTTCTCCACTAGGCAGGAGTTTTAATTCACCAATAATCTTCGTCACCGTCAAACCGCACCCTCCCCGCCCAGCCTCACACCCTCACTAGCTGGCTCCGGGCCGGACTCCGGAATGGCTTATTATTTTATCCTGTGAACATTAATAACTGCTTGTTATTGTTATATGTATCTCGATACTCCAGTGAAGCAACGTGCAGCGCGATTAGTACTTGGATGGGTGAAATCCATCTTGGAAAACACAGCGATTTCGTCCCACCTTCTAGCGGCTTGTATATCAGTGTATACGTGGAAGCTATGTAATTTCAAGACGAGTATTACGTAGTGGATATACCATCCTTCGGATGGGATGTAGAGCAGGTGGCCCCTTGTCTATTAAATGTTAGGCAAGTAAAAGATCCCTACTCTTCTTACGAGAAGAGGTTCGGCAAAATTTCCAGGTTGGGGGTAGCTCGTCTCCTGGCGTCGGTGATAGGTCCTGGTTAAATAAATAGATTACAGATGACAAGATCGGCAATTTTTACGTCGTGGTGACTTGAGTATGCAGAACATTTATTTATTCATGCAAGCAGCAGGGAACATTTGAGAATCTGTAAACTTGAAATACGGAAGCTAACATAAAATTATATAATTTACAATGTAGGAGCGAATATGACGACGATATCTTGTAAAAAGTTAAAACTTTCTAACTCATCAAATGTATGAATCACCTTATACATTTTCTCAACAACATCAGTCTCATTTAGACAGAAAAGAATATTTGGTAGTCATAGAAAGATAGATATATGAACATATATACAAAAATATATACTCGTGCTTGTGGCAGTTTACATTTTTGTACGACAATCTAAAGCCCACATACATGCCAGTATATTATCCAGAGATGTAAAATTCTTTTCAAATATTGACGCATACACATGCTGAATTCTATTTCACTAAATATTTAAAACAATTTGTTCCTTAGACTTGTGTACGTTATGACGTATTTGGGTAGGAGAAATACTTGTATTATGCATGTTGCTCCGCTTGAGTACAAGAAAAGTAAACACGAATAAACTACGTATATTTTTGACAAATCGTAAGTTATGACTAACATAAAAACTTTTATCGCCAAAAGGAGGAATTCTATAGATCGGGGTCAGACAAACAATTGCCCCTTAACTTTATACTTTTTTCTTTAAATCTTATTCGGCAAATCAATGACTGTAATTTCCCATGTTTATTTAGGTTAATTAGTGTCTACATCTACTTATTTATTAGAATACACCACCCAACAATCGACCTCAAATATAAGATGAAACATTTTCAAGACACAATAATTATGAATAACTCATCGCTATTAAAATATACCAAAAACAAAAAATATGAGTACTTTTTTTCTAATTAACTCACTACCAGGTTTCAATAATTGCAGACGCCTTCCATTTCATAGGTGTGTCCTATTTTTTGCCTAGATTACAATGCACGTAATTATAATAAATACCAGTATCTCTTAAAGTTTACTTTCTCTAATAGAGTAGACCATACGTCTGTGCTAAGTTTACCACTTTTGACTAGTTAGGTATTTTTCCAACAAGCATCAAAGTCATAGAAATTGGGTTGGGAACCCTGATGTATAAATAACTTCATTTGCTAAATCTATGGTCGCTGCCTCGTAGTTTCTACCACTAATGATTCATTTATAATTATATAAATTCTACGTAACTTTTCCAGTACATGAAGACGTCGCAGCGTATTTATCAGAAGGACGACCTGCGAGGTTTTAGAACTTGAAGGTGGCAAACGATGGTAGCAGTGAATAATTCATATCACCTAAATATGACTTCAAAGTTGCAATCATTTCAAGTAGTTTTGATAGTTGCCGCGACGTTCTGGGAACTTTCTTCACTATTTGTTTAAAGTCGCGCTTGTAAGCAATATTTTTGTATTAATGACGTTACTGCTATATGCAGAACTGAACTTCACTGTGCATGGTTTCTACAAAATACCGTTTAAATTCATCATGAAATAAAATTCACCTTCTAGTTCCCTATTTTGACCATAGATAAGAAATATACATATTGGCACAACAAACCTAAGCGAGTAGATATACACCTTACACCTACTTTTTTCTATGTTTCATAAAAACAACTGTACATGCTACAAAGCCAGGGGTGATAGCTCCATAAATGTGAAGTTAGTTAAATACCAGGTAGAAGTTAAAATTAGATACGTGTTCAGTTTAAATGTCAGAAATATGACGAGCAGAATACCAAAGCTTTCAGAATCAACGTCGAAAAAAAAAATGTAACTATGAAGTGGCAGCGGGAACTTTGAAAAGGCAATTTGTGATAAATACAACTTAGTTGCGATCTTAAAGTGACGCTACAGTCTTATTCGCTGCTTTGTGATAAATATAACTTCCAAGTTACATGTTTACAGTTCTCGTCGTTGTCATCAAGTAGCAGTTACTTTCAAGTTGCATTTCTTAGTGAAAACGACTTCAAAGTAATGTTTTCCAAAATGTGTCATTTTGACAAGCAAAACTGAGACAAGAGATGAACCATAACTTCATAAATGACTTAAAAATTTGATTTATTCCCATTTCTGTTCCAAGTATACTAAATTAATGTATGAAAATTAGTGTCAAGTTCCAAATAACAATAAAAAATAGCGTTCAGCATCTGGCGTTATTGTCTCGCATGATGTTAAATATTTTAAAGACAATTTTATTTAAAAAATGTAAATTATAAATAAGCGTCGTCGGATTCCGAGGTTTTATCATTGTTTGGCAATAAAATGGCACTCGTTCTAATTCTGACGCTTAAACTATCGGGAAATAGTACATATTTTGCTTTCTAATATTACTCTGCAAGGGGGCGAGCGTAGAAGCGACTTCAATGTGAATATCAGTGAATATCAATACGCAAATTGCCACGACATAACCCCACTAGCGGACTACGTCCAAGAAATTTCACAAAAATTATATCAATTCAAACTGGGCGATAGTCCGCTAACCCGCAACATAACTCGAATCAGACAGCATAATGCAATACTTTTCGATATAAGACACCCTCTACCATACCAGACGTTGCCTATTTTCCGGCAACTCCCTTAGCCAAACTTTCCTCTACCATAACTTATCTCTACCCTACTCTTTACCTTTCCTCAACTTTGCAACTTTACAACCCCCTCTTCTTTATCTCTGTTTAATTTTGTTCAATTTTGTTCTTGTCCTTTTTGTTCTTGTCCATTTTGTTTCTAAATTCCGTCTGGCTGCGCGTCGTGGTTGTCTGGCTAGCTCCGGGCCAGATTCCGGGGAAGCACATACATGTACTCTAATTTTAATAAACTTGTTATTGATTGATTGATGTGAATATCAGTCGATATTCCGTTGAAGCAACGTCGAGCGCGGTTAGTACTTAGATGAGGTCCCATCTTGAGAAATACAGCGTTCTCGTCCCACCTTCTAGCGGCTTGTATATCAGTGTGTACGCGGATGTTACGTAATTTCAGACGATGATTACGTAGTGGATATATCATCCTTCGGAGGGGATGTAAAGCAGGCGGTCCCTTGTCTATTAAATGTTAGGCAAGGCCTACTCTACTCTTCTTAAGGGAAGAGGTTCGGCAAAATTTTCAGGTTGGGGGTAGCTCGTCTCCTGGCGTCGGTGATATGCCCTGGTAGCGGAAATAGGCCGACGTTAAATAGTTAAAAAAAAATATTACTCTGATAGTATTCTATTGAGTTATTGGGTTAGGGAAATGGACAAGAATAATGAGGGAATGAAATAAAAGGATAATAAAATCAGTTACAAGACACAGCTGGCAACATTGATTTGAAAGAGTATGGGAAGTAGCTCCCTGAAAGTCGCGGTTTCGATGCCACGATGTCGCCGCTACGCAACTACGACGTCATTGAAACATAGCCTATAGTTGAAATATTTCAGGATTCTCTGATAACGAGCCTGGCTTCCATTTTCTTTTGTTGTGTAAAAGCTAACTAAAGAGGTACTAAAGAGGGTGAAAATTAAAAATTGAATCTCAAAATAGGTCGCTAAAAATGATGCAATAAATTTTCACCGTTGTCCAGTTAACTGAACCTTATTACCTAATATCGATATTGAGGTCGGTGTAAAAATGAACAAATAACAAATTCAAACGTATTGTAGGTAATTGGTTCGTTGAGAATAGCCCGTACCTACTCAGGAGAGTAAAGAGCTACCTCGAGAACAGGTGGATATGGAGGAGGTAGAGAGCACTACCCAGTGGAGGAAGATGACTTGTGATATCCCACAGGGTTCGGTCCTGGGTTCAACCTTGTGGAATGTAATGTTTGATCATGCATTACGTTTACCTCAACCGGAGAACATTAAAGTGATTTGATATGCCGACGATCTGGAAATATCAGTCACGGCCTGAACAGTGAGGGAAATCGAGGAGGCGACTAACACGGCGACTGCAAAAATGGAGAGCTGGAACTTGCCCCTGGAAAAACCGAGCTGGTGGTCATAACCAGAAAGAAAATAAGCTGGAAATCGACTCAAGCCAGGCGATAAAGTACCTGGGCACATGGCTTGATTCGAAATTGACGAGTGCATGTGACGAAAATGGAGGAAAAAGTTGGGCGAGTGGCAACGGCCATAGGCAGGCTGATGCTTAACATCAGGGGACCGAAGGCCAACAAGAGGAGGGTGCTGTGCAGCGTGGTGCACTCCATTCTCCTATACGCGGCCTCAGTATGGATAAGTGCGATGGCAGTGGAAAGAACACGAAGAAGACTTGTCTACAGGACGGTCTAGTACGAGGCAGTGCTAATAGTGGCAGGGATCCTCCCTGTCGACCTTCTAGCAAAGGAAAGGTGGGAGATATATGAGAGAATTGGCAGGAAGGAGGCCAACGATAGACCATATCAGAGGTGGCAGGAGAGATGGAATATCTCGCGTAAGGGAAGATGGACGAGGAGACTTTCTCTCTTTCTTTCTTAATGCCTTATTTACATTAACGTCCTGGCGAAGTTTAGCTAATGCTACTCTACCACTTAACCAGGACGGCGAGATGAGTTACGGTCACCCATCTAAGTGACGGACACGCATCAGCGTGCTTGACTTCGCCGATCGATGTCTAGTCACTGAAACCGGTACCGTACCTCACCTCACTTATTCCAGATATTCCAGATATTAAAAGATGAGTGGAGAGAGGACACGAGAAGGTTGGGTACTATCTTGCACAGGCCCTAACAGAGCATGGATGCTTTACGGTTATGACATTGGGAAGATCGAAGATCGAGAATGTATGTACTGTGGGGAGATAGACAACGTGGAGCATACCGTGTTCCGGTGTAGCAGGTGGAGAGAAGAAAGGCAACGATCCATGGATAGGCTAGGCGGCCCTATTACAACCGATGACATGGTGTTGATGATACTAGAATCAGAGAAAAACTGAACTCTTGGCAACTCATGATAACATCAGTCATGAAAACCAAGAAAGTAGACAAGAAACTTGAATCTCTAATCGTTTCAACGAAGTTGGAAAGTAAAGGGAGGACATCTCTGCGGAGGCAGATCATTTCTAAAACCTAACACTAAGATTGACCTGATATTCTGAGTAATTAGGTTCAATTAACTGGGCGACACGACACGATAGCGACGGTGAAAGTCTTAGCGACGTTTCTAAAGCAGTTCATTTTTTAAATTTTTTTATTCTTCGTATTTCACGTTAATACTATCCTTTGACATACTTCAGTTAATCTGTATGTATATGTAATTTTCCAGTAATATACTATTTATCTCTCTTATTATCCTTTAGACTTATTTTCAAAATACTCTAGATGTGGTAGAAAATCCCATAAAAAAGCAAAAATTAAGGAGATGCCACAAATAATATTTGGACAAACTAGAAGATTTTCATACAAAAGAGAAAAAGGAATAATGGAAATGCTAACAATGAGCAAAGTAAATCAAATACCGTATATATGCATGTAACATTGCGTATACTCCATTAAATTGCTACCAGTATACTTAAAGATAATATCTTTAAAGAAATAAGCATGTAAGTGTTCGTTCACTACATGAGTTGACATCGTGGAATAGAGGTTCTATGCAAATAAATGTTATTATAATCGAATACTGCCTTTACGTATTTTAGATGCATTACAAATGGTGAAACGCGAATGAATTGAACTGAATACAAGTGAGAGTTTAACAAAAGTTTCTAAAACTTTCGTTCGGCTCATATAACATTTCGGTCATCAAATAAATTACGATACAGCAATCTTTTATTACGAATTTTTCAAATGGGAGTAAAGTTAGGATTGCGCTTACGTAACTGCGTTTAATCAAAGTTAATATTCCGGATAGCATAGTTAATTTAGCCCACTGTTAATGTGTAGAAATTCCTGGCTTTGAAGAGGCTCAACTGCATTTAAGTTGTTGCATTCCCGAAGGAATTTCTGGTCTGTAACGTAATCTGGTCACACTTGGAACAAATCTAATTACTGAACCAATACAGTAAATAAGATAAATAACACGTTTTCGTAGTAAACTATTAGCACCCATTTTCCTGTCATCAGAATTGACATAAATGAATAAAGAATTACGTTTAGTTTCTTTTAGGGTAATATGTATTGGAAAAATAAAATTTAAATTTAATATTTCACAGAAAAAATAAAATGTTGAATCTGATGATATAAATAAGAAAATATTATTAGTAGACCAGGGTCGATAATTTTTGAGACCAAAAAAAATTATAGTAGGATGAAACCCATTGGAAAAGGTAGAGAATATAACAAAAATGAAAGGAAAAATAATTTACGGGCGATCTGAGGTCGGGAAGGGGAAGGGAGTGAGTTTTTAAGGGTAAAAAACGGTTTATCTCGATTTCCGGCAAAACTACAAGTTCTATGAAAAAAAGTTAAATATTGTAGGTAGTTAAAAGATCTACAACTTTTGTTTTTACACTTTTTTCACATAACCTCAAAATTTATGTGAAAAATTCAAATAACCAAGTTTTTGGTTTTTTATTTTTATCTTTTGCAAAAAAATTTATTTTTTCACGAAATTTGGTGAAAACTTACCTTTTTATGTCCCAAATACACAGTAATTTTTTTGATTTAAAATATTCATTTTTTCACCTTATTTTGACTTAATATCGAAAAAGCACTAATTTTCAATCGAAAATTCTTACGTCAAAATATCTGCTTTTTTAAAAAAGTCGGTGGGCTTTTTGTTCGTTGAAATCTCTACTTTCTGATGGTATAAAAAAAATATACATTACTATGGTAAATGTTCTCAAAATTATCGACCCTGGTCTATATAGGTATTAAGCAAATCACAACATACACACTTTTTCATTTATTATGAAATTACCTACTCTCTGTATATTGTTGCCCTAATCTGGACACGCTAGTAAATACTTTAAAACACTCATTATTGCAGAACCAATTAAAACAACTACTCTTCTCGCTAATACTGACGGAGTATTGAATTGCATGATAGGACTCTTAGCATAAGTGATTTATGTATTTTCAATATATTTTTTTGCCTTACAATGCTAGGAATCTTATCATGTAATTTAATATTTCGTCAGTATTTAGCCAGAAGAGCAGTTGTTTTGATTGGTCCTCCAATGATGAGTATTTTAAAGTGTTTTCCTAAGTAATATATTTGCGTGACCAGATTAAGATACCAATATACAGAAAGTAGATAATTTCATATTAAATTAAAAAAGTGTGAATGAATTAATTGAAATAAATGACCTAAATATTTTTATATATTTTTTTCTCTTTAAAATGCTAAGAATCCTATCATGTAATTCAATATTTAACTACTACTTAACTATTACAGACCTACCATAGTACTGCTACTGTGAATGTAAACAGTAATTTTTAATTTTTAACAAAGACATAGAATAATTGTTGTGGTTTTCGTATTCCGACAAGTGCTCTTACAGAATAGTAGTACCTATTGGTATAGTAGTAGTACTAGTATTACAATTGTAAAAATTGGAAACCGCATAGAAAAATTACATTCGTGACTATCTATTACATTTTTTTACTAAATATTACTATTACTATTACTATTTTTGATGTCACAATTTGGTTAGGATATGTGAAATTCCAAATCAAGTAATAAATCAGTGAAGAGATTAGGTGTGAAGTTTTTACTGCAAACATGTATGGTACATGGGTAAGTAGAGGATTTAACTTCAGAATAATGTCATATGAATTAGATTTCATTCATTTTTGTCAGTTTAGTAGTAAATGGATCACAGAAAAGTTTCTGTATTGTGCAGGAGCTTACAAATTTATAGGGGCACCTAAAAAAAATACAAAAACATTGGAGCTGGAAGAAAATCGAGTTTTGAGAAGATAACATTTAGACAAAAATGCCTATAGGGCACATTTAATTTTCTCTCGTTTCATTATCTTTAAAAATGACTAATGAATGAATTGTTTTTAGCTGAGAATGAAAAATATATTATTAGTTGAGCAACAACCCAGAAAGAAACGGTTATTAGTGAAACAATCTTGTAATTTGGCATTTCACCTAGACAAAATTAGTAAAATTCTGAATTTTTGCACAAGCGTTCTTTGAGATGTCCCAAATCCAAATCCATAAAAATCACAAGAATTCCAACATGGCTACCCAAGATATTGAAGGTCGAAGTTTTTTGCAAATATCTCTCGTCCTATGCATCGGATGCTCATGAGGTCACTGTGAAAGTTGTGGAGAATCAAATTATCTACAAGTTTTCTTTTTTATTTAAAAAGTTGTTAAGAAAAATTGTTCCAAATTAAATTTTGAATAAAAACGTTTAATACAGCTTTGTATCTAAAGCTAAAGATAAAGGCGGTACATAGAAAAATATAAAAAAGTTACTTTTTATTTATAATTTAAAAGTTTTTCAACTAAATAATTACTGTTACAGAAAAATATTATAAATTAAAATTTGAATAAAAAAATTGTATGCAATATATTTACCTAACACTAAAAATAAAGCCGCTACACGGAGAAATACTAGAAAATACGGTCTATAACAATAATTATAATGTTCATGTTGAGTACTCCTATACGAGAAACTGAAGACACATTATTTTTCAACCTAAAAATATTTAATAAAAGCAGGTAAAGATTTTTTTATTTAGACTTACACACCTTTTTTAAGTCAGTTGCATAGTCCTTTACAATTTGTGCAAAGTAACGTGCATTACAAGCCCTATTACAACCACATTTGATTTCAATGCATCCTTTTTTGTAACTACATTGAATTAATTGTCTAATGGCTTTAGATACCTCCGGAAGCGTTGACCATTTTGGCATCCAAACATTTTTGGACAGGCACCAGCCCCATTTTCAAGATTAGGCAAAATAAAATTTGATGTCAGGGACTGTCCCCAAATGTGCCCACTTTGGAAGCTAGCCCGTAAAATGTGTTGCTCCAAAGCATCATTTGAAGAGGGGATGTTACACGTTGTCATGTTCTTGGAAGTAAACGGCTCCCTTCGTGTCTGATTTACTTCAGTGCAGGCAGAAGTATTACGGTACATTAAAGCAACAAACCGTTGAAGTAAGTTTTATCAGGAATATTTTCTTGAGGTTTCGAAATGAACATGAAAGCTTCTGTTACTTCTGGATATACCGTCCATAACTTCCAAGCAGTCACTTTTCCTTTTCCAGCAAAAATGAAACGGCATCACATCCTGTTAGGGAAGTGGAAACCTCGTAATGCATCACACTTGGTTTTTCTTAGTTTTTGTGCTCTCTCTCTCTCTCTCTCATGCACCTTTAATAATCTAAAATATTTATTAGGCCCAAACTTAAACTATTTAGCCCTTCTTTATACAGAGAGTAAAAAAATGAAACTGCCAGTACTACTACGTCAGTGTCTAATGCAAATGTCCTTCGAACCTCGTTGAGCACACATATTAATATGCAATATTAGTCTTGTATCTGCTTCTTCTTGTTTGCAGAATTTTAGAGCAGTATTGCAATCACTATTTTTCGCAATTTCTTTGCCAACGGTTGACACAATTTCGAAACTTTAAATGTTTTAAATCATAAATTGTGCGTCTAGCATAGCCGCTCGCTCTTGCAATTACTTTAAGCGGTTTTTAAATAAACTAGTTTTTGATTTGATTTGATTTGGACCTCGATTGGCGAAGTCAAGCACGCTGGAGCGAGTCCGTCACTTGGATGGGTGATCGTATCTCATCTCGCCGTCGTGGTTAAGTGATAGAGTAGCATTAGCTAAACTTCGCCAGGACGTTAATATAAACAAGCTAAAAACGTACTCTTCGCCTGTTCACTGAACTTTTTATATAATTGTTACACATTCTATACGATACTCTTCGCAGTTTTCTGTAAATAATGTTAGTTTTAGAAATTAATTTTATAGTATGAACTTAGTTGGTAAAAGACTCAGTGTAAAATTAAGAAAAAATTAAAAGAAAACTATAACAAACCCCATTTGGGTTTCGAACCCGGGACCCTTGGATTCAGAGTCAAAAGCTTAAGAACTACACCACCACCTAACACGTAAAAAAATGTAAATTTTTACATTATAAGAGGAGCTAAAATCATATTTCCACGGTTGTATATTACATTACGAAATGTATATTTGTAAAATATATAAATATTTAGCTATTAAAATGAAATATCATTTTACCAGATTTCTATTCAATTACAAAAATATAAAAATCAAAATTTTTTTTTTCAAATTTAAATCATTAATAACATTTTTATTTACTGATCGGTTTTGGTCAAAAACAATAGGGATCTTCCTCTAGCCAACACTAACTTACTGTCCAAATTTCAGTACAATCGGATTTTTCTTTCTTGAGTTATCGTGCTTACAAGAAACGTGACGGACGGACAGACGGACAGACAGACGGACATTTTGAATGTTGTTCAGAATTCGTTCACTAACATAATGGTATGAAAATTTCTTCTCTACGAGCGATATTTACTGATTTAGAAATGTGCCGATCAAATACAATATACTCTTCGTTTTTGCGAAGAGTATAATAAGGCATTAAAAAAAATAATAATAATTCTGTTTTATTTTCAGCGTTTTTCAGAAATTTTGACCAATTCTCTGGTAGTATATTGTTACTACGGACTTGCCTCCTTACTCCGACTACTCTAGTTTCTCTCGTATGACTTTTTAAACTGTCCTTTTTGTACACATCCCATACTATTTTGACACGTTTAGCTTTTACTTTGACAATATTATGTTTAATATGTGCCTGAAAAACTTTTACTGAATATTCTTCAATTTTCTAAACTCTTTTAGGTAAAAGAAGGTGAACTAAAGCAGAGCTGTCGTAAATTAGGCAGCCGTAGTTACTGTCCGGTGAAATATTTGTTTCATTTTCAGTTAATAATGGTATATTTTGTCTACGCGATTCGCTTACAGGACCGAGATTTAAAATATTATGCCTCCTAGTCTTTTAATTCATTCTACAATTCAACTCTGATTGCTACTTTATGGTCAAAAGATAACTAATATGACAAGTATAGAACATTACTTTGCGTATTTTGTAAAATATCAGAAAAACTGATTTTGTGATATTTTACCCCGTAGAGTCTTAATTTCTAGTTTTAGAAAAAACTGATAATAACTCAAAAGTTAATGCGGAACAATTTTTCTTAATAACTTTTTTTCATAAAATCAATAGGTTAGCTATTTTTTTTTTTTAACTATTTAACGTCGGCCTATTTCCGCTACCAGGGCCTATCACCGACGCCAGGAGACGAGCTACCCCCAACCTGGAAATTTTGCCGAACCTCTTCCCTTAAGAAGAGTATGGATCTTTTACTTGCCTAACATTTAATAGACAAGGGACCGCCTGCTTTACATCCCCTCCGAAGGATGGTATATCCACTACGTAATCCTCGTCTGAAATTACGTAACTTCCGAGTATACACTGATATACAAGCCTCTAGAAGGTGGGACGAGAACGCTGTATTTCCCAAGATGGGAGCCCATCCAAGTACTAACCGCGCTCGACGTTGCTTCAACGGAATATCGACTGATATTCATATTGAAATCGCCTCTACGCTCGCCCCATAGGTTAGCTAGAAATGTCGATCTTTTAAATCTTTTAAAACGGCCGCCATCTTGAAACCGGAAGCCATTTTAATTTGGCGCTGCTTGGAAAATAGTCGTTTTAATGACAGAAATCAGTATACCAAATAACAAAATTGTTTCACTAATAACCGCTTTCTAAAGGTTTTTACTGTATTTGCCGCCATACTATATGGTTAATAGCTCTTGTAAAAAGAACAAATTGTTCCTATAATATTTATCTGATCTTTCAAGCAGAAGGGCAAGGTATTGATTTAAAATAATACTTTGAAACACAAAAAAAATCAAAATCCTTATTCTAATATATTTATTCTATGAATATCGAACTCAACGAAATAATATCCTTCTTTATACAGAATCAATTGTGCACAAATTTCCATGGAAATATGTGCAGATATCGGAGCATTCCATTTTTGTAAGAAACTTCATCTTTACGAAGTATACTTGAGTGATATTCTCTCTCAGAAATTTAATTTTGAACAAAAAATTATAATATGAAGTTCCTTCCGCGCTTTAAGTTCACTCTAGTTCATGCAAACAGCTGACGGTCTCCCGGTTATATCTGTATTTGGCATGAAATTTGTGTTTCTAGTCAGTGAGTACTATATTAAAACGTATTTATTCCAGCACAGACAAGGCATCTTTTCTTGTGTAAATTATTCTTATATTTCCTTCACAGAAATAAATATATTTCGTAAATCGATATAAAATATATTGCAGTTTGATTCGTAATTATGGGAATTTATTTCAGAGGCCAATAGTAGACGAAAAGTGTAGTTAGTTATATAGACCATAGTCTCAATAATATGTCACAACATAACACCTTCTAATCTGCAATTTTCATTTAAAATAGTATATGATCATTTATGATGATATTCATTTCTTAAAAATGTATTATTTTGCACATATTCAGTCGCAACTAATCTATTGCATTATCTGTTGGAGCAATTATAGCCGTTTTAATGAAGTAACTATTTATACTTCAGAAAAAAATAATTCGCACTATGCTTTTCAAGCCACCACAATATTCGTGTAGACAACTTCTTAGTGAAGTAGAAATTTTAACAGCTCCTTCGTTATACATTCTGCAATCTGTATTGCATGTAAAAAATAATTTAATTCATTTTAATAGTAGAATGATATCTGTGTTAGTAGCGGTCATAATCTTCGAGAAAATCACTCTGTAAACATTTCATCTCATTCCTTATCCATGCCAGCAAAAAGTTCTAAAATAATTCCTATAAAATTGTTTAATAAGTATAAATGTTAGTCATTTGTTTAAGAGAGAAATGAATTCTTTATTACTAAAATTTTCCTTTTATTCAGGTGAAGAACCATTTTATTTCATAACAGCAATGAGAATTCTGTATGGGAATATTATTTTAAACTGCCGGTTTGTCCTGTTTTATCTTATTATATTTTACCTGATAATTAAATTTTATTTTATATTGTCTAAGTGTTTGAAAGTAATTATTCTATTTGTCTCTGTTTTAAATTAGCCCAGTCTTAATTGTATACTTTTGACTATTTTCCAATGCTTTTTTTGAAAGTCAAGTGAAATAAAATTATTATTACACAGGCACATAAAATTTTAAAAAAGAGGTCTTTTTCTAGTACTCCATTGGGTAACTCATATGTATTTCAACGTGCTGAGCACGAATCAGTTTAGCTCCATTGGTCACCATTTTTTTGTAAATCGCGGAATAACCTAAAAAAAAACTCATAATTTAGGTTATTTTCGCGCCGGATTGCCGGATTCTTTCATGTTTTTATTATGAAAAACATTTTGCATCTGCAAAAGAGCGTTTTCGCAGTATGACTTAATTCAAAAGCGCGGGATATATCAGTGTGTTCTCTCATGGTAATTATTACAAATATTTAATAACCTCTATTGATTTCCTGAAACATATCAAGAAAATCTGAATTCGATTTCATTAAACAACACTACCGTACATTAGTTCTCACACCGCATTCTCTGCGCTGTATCGTTCGCTAGGGCGTTCCGTATACTTAATTGCAATTTTCTCGAAAACTGTTAATCCTAGAAAAAAAAGTTTCAAATAAAAAAGTTAGCTCCATCCTTCATCTTCACATATGCTCTCGATATACTTGGTATCTATTTGGAAAGACAAAAAAGTGTCTAGTTTGTTGTATTCCCACCTGTAAATTTTCACAGTTTATCGACATAGCCTTAGAAAAAAAATCATATTTTCTACACTTATTAAAACTTGGCCTTCATATTAACACATTTTGTTAACAAATATTGATTCATCACACGGTAAAAATTTGAGATTAATTCGTTGTCCCGTTTTTTAGTTATAGCGAGTTAAAGGAAAAAATAATTGTATCTATTATTTTACAATTATCTCACATTTTTGGCTCTATCTTTTGTCTCGAACAACCAAAAGAGTCATAATTTTTTATTTCATCGAAGGATAAGCTTCTAAACACTTCGGTTAAGGTAATTTTAGTTTACATCTAAACTAAAAATTGACCACTGAACTAGTTGACTTTTACGTGACGTAACAGCGGGAACTGCAGTAAGAGGAGGTATGCGTGAGAGCGTATCTCTATTTCTTAGTATCATGGGGGTTGCCCAATGGAGTCCCAGAAAAAGACCATTTTTTTAATTTTATGTGCCTGTGTTATTATTATTATTAATATTATTATCGGGATTTTACATAATAAACTCCAACTTGAGGATGCCTTTAGGACCCGTCATTTTGATTTTAATCATTGTAATAAAGAGTTAACACTCTGAAAACAAATGGTGCATAATCACAGACTGTAATTAAATTTTCATAACTCCTTTTATTGTTTGGGAAGTGTAGGATAAAACGCTATTATCGTTACCATTCCTATTTATAATAAATAATAAACACCACAGGTAATGCGGATCTCTATATACCTGAAGGCTCCGGAAGAGCCTTGTTCAGCACGGGCTACTAAGAGACAATGGACACACACCCAATACCCGAGTATACTGAGATTAATTTCTCCTTGTGAAAAATTTCAGTGCCACAACCTGGAACTGAACTCGGAACTAATGGGTGAGAGTCAAGTGTAAAGTATGCTTGCCTCTCAATCAAGCACTTATGGTGGGTCTGTTTAAAAAATTACTTTAATATGTGTTTTTTTATTCTGTGTGGTAATCAGATGGCCAAGACATGCGACCTTCTTCTGTGGAAATGTTGAGGTTTTGAAATCTGATATTTGTTAGTTTTAGCGCAAGTTGACTACGTATGACAAAATTTGTATTATGTAGATTTCTAAAAAACTCTATTGGGGGTCTGTTGCACAAATATTTTATTAGTTCTGATACAAACTTATGCAAATTAGTTAAACAAAGCTATTTACAAGTGAAAATAAAATGATTTTTCATAGTAATGGTAATAATTTTTTTTTCTCAGATCTGGACTTGATATGTGGGGTGGGGTCTTCGTTGGATTCTAAGCA
This sequence comes from Rutpela maculata, assembly GCA_936432065.2. Taxonomy (NCBI): domain Eukaryota; kingdom Metazoa; phylum Arthropoda; class Insecta; order Coleoptera; family Cerambycidae; genus Rutpela; species Rutpela maculata. The sequence goes on from OW386291.2 coordinate 103,350,420, forward strand.
CTTTTCCTTGATAAAGTTTTTCGATATCTTGTCAATTTGACCTATTTTTCGGTACGACCAACTATTTTTTACATTTCCGCCAAACCGGTGATTGCATGACATACGCGTCAAAATATATTTTTTAGTTGTCGGACATGCAGAAACGAACCCCCAATAGATTTTTTTAGAAATCTCAATAATACAATTTTTTCCCAATATACAGCCAACTTTATGGCGGACACTGTACAGAGTGGACCAAATTAGATGGGAATTGGGATTTTCTCTAAAACTATGGCAGATGGACAAAAACAAATATAAATGTCGTTAGCTCGATTTTCGAGAAACAAACAATTGCGCAAACCGCAATCATCTATCTTTTTCGACTACCGAGCTACAGGAAAATTGGAATTTTTGAATGACCTCTATATTTCAATTACCAAGCGTCGAATCGAAAATCGAGTAACGCTGTCTTAAGACACTTTTTGAGTAGAATCTCTTGCTGATAAGAAGAAAATTATGCATGAATTTTCGAGATATAGACATAACTTGTGTTTTTAAATGGAATACTCTGTATGTTATTTCATTATTCAATCACAACTTAAATTAGCTATCCAACGATATTTATCTTTAGAAAAGTGGTTAATTTTTGAAGAATTTAGTATATTTGTGAGGAGGCCATGGAAAACTGTTAACAACAACAGCACCTCTTATACTATAAAATAATTTTGCCAAAAAGAGGAAAACTGAACTACAAAAAATGTTCAAATTGTCTTCCATTGACATATATACATATTTATCGAATTTCTAATATTTATTAAGAAGGCCATGGTAAAAAAAAAGAAAATCGAAATAATTGTAAATGTCAAAAACTAATTTGTGAGTTAATTGTGAATGAGCATTGTTAAAAATAGTTCAATTTAGTAATGATGAAAAATATGATATTAAGTGTTTTATAAAATGCGGATAAGATTCAAATTTAGCTTCCGAGCTTTATCTTAGTAGACAGTGGCGCAGCCAGAAAATTCGTCTGGGGGGGGCCAATAGAACCGGCCTCCCCGGAGGTTGAGGAAAACTTTTCAGCAAATGGTTGAAAATGGATGTGTATAGATTCCTCTACTAGATAATATGGGCATTAATTACAAAATATTAATTTCAAGAGATGATTTGGATACTGCCTTTAGTCCCTTCAAATTAGTCAAGAAATCGCTGTTTTATGGAAAATCTTCCCACAGATGAGGCCTGTAAGGTGAAGTAATTTTCACCCCTCGCAGTTCTAAAAAAGGGTGGTTTTTGATAAATATATACATATATATGAATTTTAGCGTTTTTTCGTCTTTTTCTCTATTTTGAGGAAAAACTATGCATTTTAGTGAAAAATATCAAGTGAGTAAAGTTGTAGAGCATAAAATTTCCTACAAATTTTGTCTTTACTATTTTTTCGAATTCCGCTTAGTTTCGTCGCTAGAGGGCACGAAAGAAATAAATATACCTTCGCCTTTTTTTAAATTTTGAGACAAAATTATGCATTTTTATGAAAAATTACGTGGGATTAAAGTTGCAGAACATAAAATATATATATCTTTTTATGAAAAAAAAAACCTAGAAAACACTTAAAGATAGTGAATTTTATGTTCTACAACTTTGATCTCATGTAATTTTTCATAAAAATGCATAATTTTGGCTCAAAATCTAAAAAAAGGCGCAAAAGTCTATATGTATACTTATTTCTTTCGCGCTCTCTAGCGGCGAAACTAAGCAGAATTCGAAAAAGAGTTATAGTAAAGTTTTAGGAAATTTTATGCTCTACTACTTTGCTCTCTTGATATTTTTAACCCAAATGCATAGTTTTCCTCAAAATAGAGAAAAAGATGAAAAAACGCTAAAATTCATATATATCTACATATTTCTCAAAAACCACACCTTTTTTTAGAACTGCGGGGGTGAAAATCATGTTTAAACAACTCAAATACTTCACTTTCTACAGGTCTCATAACTGTGGGTAAATTTTCTTAAACATTTCCTAATTTGAAGGCACTATTTGTACTAATAGTGATATTGCTTCTTTATTTTTTCGGTCATCGAAGATGGCTTGGGGGGGGGCCCGGGCCCGATGCCCCCCCCCCCTGGCTGCGCGCCTGTTAGTAGATAAGTTATAGACAGCAAAACTTCGTGCTAAAGGTGCCACCTAAACAATATTTTTAGATAGAGGCAGCCAGACATAAAAGTATTTAAAAGGCTACAACAAAATTTAAAAGAGTTTGGATCATTTGTAAAACCTAGAACAAAAATATATCATAAGCAGGTAGGAAAACTGTAACAAAAATATTGTTTCAGAAAGTCTAAGAGAAAATCTTAAATATTGTCTCCGCGAAATACAGGAAAATTTAGGAATCCCAAACGCAACTACGTTGCGTTGCTTAAAAAAAATAATAAATTCAAACCCTGCAAAATTAGGATTAGTCACCATAAAATTAGGATTAGTCACCATTTATATCCAAACGACTTTCTTCCAAAGTCGTCTCGATTTTACCAGTAGTTTTTGCGTCAGTGCAATGAAGTGCTAGGTTTGAAGGAACAATTATATGGACAGACGAGGCCCATATAAGCAGTGCCGGAATTTTTAATCGACATAATAACCACCGCTACAGTTAATCATCAAGGACTATTTGGATTTGGTGTATGGTGTGGTTTTATTGGATACCAAATACCTCATTTTTTCACGATAATTTGAATACCGAAAATTTTATAAACATTCTACTACAAGAAATAAAGCCCTTTTTAGACAATATGCCTGTAAGACAATTTCAAAGATTAATTTACGAACACGATGGCGCCCCAGGTCATACGTCAAATGAAACACGAAATTATTTAAATGCTCAATTTGGGGAAGATTGGATAGGTTGAGAGGTATCTATATATCACTAGTTTATCAATGTCTAGTTAGCTAAGTTAATTAAATTGATAACTAACAATTAATTTAGCTAACTGGACATTAATAAACAACAAAATAGTTTAGATATGGTTTAACTTTTAGGAAATAATGGTCCTATTCTGTGGCCAGCTAGATCTCTCGACATAACCCCTGCCGACTTTTGGCTTTAGCGTCATTTAAAAAATATTATACATAGAGAACGTTCTAATAACATAGAAGAATTGAAAAACAAAACATTAGATGCGTTTCGGACAATAACTCCTGTCATGATTGGAAATGCAACAAATTCCGTAACCACTTTTTCTAGAGATAAATATGGTATATCGTTAGATAGCTAATTTGTTATCGAATAATGCAATAATTTACAGGGTGTTCCATTTAAATAAACAAAAGTTTTGTCTATATCTCGCAAACTGAGGCATGCATATTTTTTTCTTATCAGCAACAAAGTACTCAAAGAAGTGCCTTAGGAATGTGTTGCTCGATTTTCGATTCGGCACTTGGTAATTGAAATATAGAGGTCATCCAAAAATGCCAATTTTCCAAAAACGCTCTGTAGCTCGATAGTCGAAGAAGATAGACGATCGCGGTTTACGTCATTATTTGTTTCTCAAAAATCAACTTCAGGACACCTTATTAGTTTTTGTCTATCTGCCATAGTTTTAGAGAAAACCCCAAATCCCATCTAATTTGGTCCACCCTGTACATATGTTATGTTTTCTCATACGTAGTACATAAAATTATTGTCTATCAAAGTAAATACATGTTTCGTTCATATTGAGTTCAAATCATTATAAAATTTAGCTTTACTACGTTCATTATTCTGAAGGTCTTTCTAAAATAACAGGTTAATTGAATGTTTTTTATTCGATCCCCTATTTAACTACACTAGTTGGGTACCCAAACTTTACCTCTCATTTAGGCCACTACAGCTAGTATCGAATTATTTTTTTCTCATTGTAGTTGCAATTAATTTGACTATATTGAATTTATCCAATACATATTTGTAAACAATAATTTTTAATTAAAAAAGAGAAACACAGCATTCTTCGAATGTTTGTATTCGGAACGTAGTACTGAATCTGAATAATTATTTTTAATGTATTTCAAAAAATTGACTTTTATGTTCATTTGATTAAAGCGGAAAACGACCTGAGAAATTTCTAATTTCCATTAAAGACAAATTAGACATTTCCACACATTTACATTCTCAGTCAGCCCTTAAATACCTTCTTCGCTTATAACCTCTTTAGTTAATTAACAAAGTTGGAACATTGATGGGCCGTTAAGGAACATTACAGCTAAAGGGTTGCATAAATATTTAAAGTAAACTATTCCCATAATGGAAGGCCGATTGCACTTAGGAATCACGCACCTCACGCAATCTATGCTTTTTCTGGACCATAAACTCCATTTATTAATTGTTCCTACACTACATTAACAAGCCTGCGAGACATAGGTAATTATAGGCGTTTCCTGTTAGGTCGGCAATATTATTGATCAATACATTAACATCCAATATTATGTGTCATAACTGTTTTATGTAACATTTTGTTTGAACAGGGCGTCAATAGCTCCGAAGTTTCTTTTTTACTATTTTTATTTCATCACCATAAAACGAAATAGAATAGTTTTTATTATTCTTCAATACTGTTAAAAATTACAAAAACCTATTCGCCAAAGTTACAACCAAAAAGCATTGACATAGAAAGCATATGACTAGAAATAAAAATAAAATTCAAATATAAATCATAATCATTAAAAATATATTTATAATAATGTCGAATTCTACCGAATTGACTAAAATAAAAAAATGATAATTTTCCAAATCCACTTTCCAATCTCATAAGACGTTAGTTAGTCGTCAGACAAAACAAAATTTTGGAACTGCATTAAAAACTGACTACGAAGATAAAAAATACTATAATTCCAAAGAAGTTATTTTTATTCGCCGACAAGAGCTTTGGACACCGAATGGCGATTATGCAAAGCTTTAATTATGCGGAATAGTCAATTATTAATTTTTTACAAAATTACTGAAAATAGAAGAAAGTCTTTAAATCAGTACACGGATATCTCCATAAGGAGCATTTAAAAGCAAAAAAGCATTTAAAAGTGTTCAGTTCCCACGAACTATATAATCGCATATAGGTACTTATTAACCTAGCTACAAATAAACCAAAATTTTCGTAATATATATTATTAAAGTCAGTCCCAAATCCTTTCGGCCTCAAAGCCAAAATGGACAAAACATATTTTGTTTAACTAAACAGCAAAATAGTAAATTGACCGCTGCGGCTGGTAATTTGGAATACAGCCAAGGCAGTCAATCTATTTTGCTGTTGAGTTGAACATATAATTTTTCCGACGATTGTTTAAATATATTTTAAAGTATTCAAATTATTAAAATTCCTATAATCTCTTTATTTTTGTTGTGATAGATTCAATAAAAATCATTAAAAATCGCAGTTGTTGCGTGTTGGTTACTATGAAAATTTAATATTAATGATCACTGTAGTTTTAATGTCAATGTTAAAAATAACTAAAAATGCGTTGTTAATTCTTGATGGAAATTTTCTGTAATTATATTTGTTAATAAATGTTATTTGCCAAAAAGTGTTAAATATTTAATTGTCATGACGACCAATCATTTTGCTGCTGCTTTTTTAAATCAACATTCAACATCAACATCTTCCCATATTCAATACCTTTTTCCTTAATTATATGAACAATTTACCCCTAGCAAGTCGATTAGTGGTTAAATAATTAGTGGATAAATTAGTGGTTAAATAATCAATTTGAGAATAAATGCATCGAAACATACGGACCGATACCTTGGCCATCTAAGAGCCCTTATCATGGATGGAAGTGTATATAATAGTGCATAGTGTATATATAATATTGTATATAATAGTAATAGTGTATATATATATAATGTACATAATATATGTACATAATAGTGTCGATCTCTTAAATGATATAATATGAGAGAGGCTATTGGCAGATAAGCACTAAACCAAATTCGAAACAGTTACCTGAAGTTGAAAGCTCAAGTAGAACAAAGTACAGACGTTGGTGGTGATACTTTCGAATAGCCTTTTATAAACATAAACACACCGCATATACTAGACAAATCTAAACCCAAGGCTGTCCGGAAGAAGGTTACACATTTGAAAAAACGCAGACTTACATCCATACCCCCTGGCATTATCTATGCCGGGGCTGGGGTTAGAAACCAGTATACGGTTGACAGTACGACTAGCGTTTTTGCCACACAATACGCCTTAGTCGAGTGAACTACCGGTGCCGATTGCTGATGAGTTGGTATTTTTATTTAACAAAATGTGTTATTTTTCACAAAAATTATTCTTCTTATTTAAAATTGAAAAATCTCGATTTTAACATGGATGACATCAGATCAGAATTATTTTTTTCGTAATACAATATATAAAAAATCAATTTAAAATCATTTCGAAAACATTTTCAAAATATTTGGAAATTTTCCATAGCCAAATCAAGATTTTTGGGTAATTCTGCAGAGCTGGCAAGGATCCGATAACCGGAAAGGAGGTTTCTTGTGAAGGATACTTTTTCATCAATAATTACTTTTTTTTCGTAAAATCAAGAATTAATATGTTTTTCCTTATCCGGACTCCATCAATGGACACACTGTATATATTTGAAAATATATCAAAATTTCAGCTTCCTTTAATTAAATTAATAGTAAAGACTTCTGGTATTTTTATACATTTATAGCGATATATTTTATTTTAATGATTTAATACAACTTGAAACTTCAGTTAATGAACAGTGCTTTTAGCCCAGTCAATTTATATATCCAACCTTGCAAAAGTTCTATGTAGTTCTAATTTTTTTAATATATTGTTAGGACCTACGCCAATAGTAAGAAACAAAGTTCGCAGCTTTGCGCCATGCCCAAAAAACACCGATATTTTGCATCTGTTTCGGTCTTTGCTCAATATCTTCTAAAGTATGCGTCCTAAGTTATTATTTTCTTTCTTTTAAAGTAGGTTAAGTTTGCTACAATTTAAGCCCAAACCGCGTCCCGTACGTCCAGAACTTTCCGAGATACAGCTCTTAAGAAATTGACAATTGTCTCCAAAAAGTGAAAAAAATTCGTATTGGTCATTCATGTATCTTGCTAAATATCGGGAAAAGTACTCATCCCACGAGGAAAGTCATGGGTAATAAATTTCTAGTATATTTATCTAACTTTAATTTAGCGGCCCAGAAAGATGCTCGTAGGGCAAATTTTGCTGTGACAAATCATGCCAAACGACGACGAAGACGACTCCGCCCCTATCTTTGCCAAACGAGTTGAGAGGCTGTCTGTCTGTACCTGCTCAGGGAGTCATCGAGGATTTCTCAAAGCCAGGACCGTCGAAACAAATGAAACAAAATATATATTACTTTTTTAACATGGGAATATTAATTATGGTATTTACACTTTTTTTTTTATAATAAAAAATAAAAACCAGTTACTATGTGAACTGTGTACATCGATTTCTCCCAAAATCCATTTTATCCAAGATTTTGGTTTTATGCCTACGGGCGTCCTTCTGAGACCAAATTAAAGTCAAGTAAATTTAATACAAATTCATTACCTACGACTTTCCTTGTGGGTTGAGTACTTTTCTCGATATATGTCAAGGTACATGACCATGAAATTTTTTCACTTTTTGGAGACAGTTGCCAATTTCTGAAGAGCTGTATCTCAGAAAGTTCTGGATGTACGGAACTCAGTTTGGGCTTAAATTATAAAAAAGTTAATCTATTTTTAAAAAAGAAATAATAAAATTTTCTGTAGGATGCATAGTTTAGCAGAATTAAGCAGAAACCGAAACAAGTGCAAAAATTTCGCAGTTTTTTAGGCATTGCGCAATTCGCATAGGTCTTTCGAAGCTGCAAACTTGGTTTCTCGCCATTGGCATAGGTCCTAATAATCCTAATAACCTATTCATAAATTAGAACTACATGACTTTTTGCAACGTCAAGTCATTTTTGTGTATAAATTGACTGTCTTATTTAACCATTGTAATATTTTACAGAATATTTTGTTGGTCTTTTGCGACCAACAAAATGCGTTTTTTATTGCTACTTATAAACTACTCAATGCCTAATATTATTTTATCTACATATCGCCACTTTAATTAAATATATAATTTTGTAATTAAGAAGAACGCAAATGCGCTTTCCCGGCACCTTCGCCACAAATTAGAAAGTGTATAATGCATTTCAGAATCAACTTATTCTATACAGGGTGTCCCAAAAGTCAACGTCATCCCTTGGAGGGCTGATAGGCTGATCATGTCTGACCAGAATATCAAAATACGGCCTTAGTAAAAAGTTGTTAGTTTTTGAGATATTGGCACTTTTATGAATTTTGTGAAGTTCGACACCTTAGATCAGTTTTTCGCATGCCACAGCTACAAAATGCCATATTTTAAGATTCTAATTTTTGTTACGCAACCCTGAATAGCCCTGCTATTGATCACAGGCCAAAACAGAATTAATAGTGCCATACATTCGGGAAAAAAAACATTTTTTGCTCAATTCATGAGTTAATTTTTTTATTATCTAGCTTGGACTCTTCATACTGTAAAAAAAATTACCACGCTAACCTGGCAAGTTATTTCAAAAAATTGCTCATTTAATGTAGTTTTTAAAATGGTAAAAACATTATCTATGTTTTACTTTAGAAAAAAAAAGATATTGCTATTTTACTGCAAAAGGAGCTTGTTCTGAAATTATTTGAATAATAATTAGTCTGAGTGGCTTGGAGCGAAGCTATTTAACATGTATTAAAGTTTCGCGTAGTGTAAGCCCACCTTTAAACCAAGATAGTGACGCCATTTGACATAAGTTAGAGTGAAGTGGCTGGTATTGTGTTTATGTGCCTAGTAGTTTCGACTTATTGTATTGGAGATAATAACATACTGACCTGGCTTTCTTCTGAACTGTGTTTGTGTTACGTATTTGAGTTTAAATAGTACTCATTATGCCGAACCAGTATACTTCTCAGGAATACGCTAACATGCATTATATTTATGAGGAATGCAGAGGAAATGATGCTGCTGCAGCTATTCTGTATCAACAAAGATACTCGAATGCTCTGAGACATCCTGATCATCGCGTGTTCATAAATATTCACCTAGCATATGCGGAAGGCAGAATGTCCCACATTCACATTAGGACAGGAAGACCACGCAAAGATTACGATGATAAAGTCTTACAAGAGATTGAAAATGATCCGACTACTTCGGCGCGAGCAATTGGAAAACGTACAGGGATACCGAAATCCTCTGTAAACAGAATTACATGACGGTATCAATATCACCGATATCACGTGCAATGTGTGCTAGCCTTGCTTTCTCGTGACTACGCAAAACGTGTCCAATTTTGCCGAAGAATGCTGCAGAAACATAGGGAAGACCCAGAGTTCCTAGATAAAGTTTCATGGACAGATGAAAGCGCATTAAAAAAAGATGGCTTCATGAACATGCACAATCTGCATAGTTATGCTCTTGAACACTCACATTTAATGCGTGAACAAAAGTCACAGTATCGCTTCAAAGTAAATCTGTGGACCGGCATCTTGAACGGTCAAATAATTGGCCCCTTTGAATTACCTGAAAATTTAAACGGGAACATTTCTCACGATTTTTTAGAAAATGAACTGCCAAATCTTTTGGAAGGTACACCTTTGGCCACACGTGAGACAATGTGGCTTCAAAATGACGGTTGTTCAGCTCATTACGCACAAGGAGTGAGAAATCATTTGGACCAAACCTATCCACAGAGATGAATCGGCCGTCTTGGTCCCATTTCGTGACCTTGGTCCCATTTCGTGACCTTGGTCCCATCCGGTCTCCGGATTTAAATCCAATAGATTTTTTCTATTGGGGTTGCATAAAGGAGAAGGTCTATGCAAAACCATTGAACAACATAAATCAATTGAGACACCGTATTAATGAAGCCCCACAACAAATAAATGTCGCAACAAGTGCAAGATGGATAAAAAGATCTTTTTTAAAAAGATGCCGTGCTTGCATTCGACTTGGTGGCAGGCAATTTGAAGACATTATTTGATTTTTATTTGTGTTTTGCTTAGTTTTTAATAAATACCTGTCACATTAATTTAATAAGTGTTTTCATTCGAATTAATAATTATTGAAATCATTTCACAATAAGCTCCTTTTACAGTAAAATAGCAATATCTTTTTTTTCTAATGTAAAACATAGAGAATGTTTATACCATTTTAAAAACTACATTAAATGAGCATTTTTTTAAAATAACTTGCCAGATTAGTGTGATATTTTTTTTTACAGTATGAAGAGTTTAAGTTAAATAATAAAAGAAATTAACTCATGAATTGAGCAAAAATGTTTTTTCTTCCGACTGTATGGCACTATTAATTTTATTTTGGACTGTGATCAATAGCTGGGCTATTCAGGGTTGCGTAACAAAAATTAGAATCTTAAAATACGGCATTTTGTAGCTGTAACTCTCGAAAAACTGATCTAAGGTATCGAACCACAAAATTCATAAAAGTGCCAATATCTCAAAAACTAACAACTTTTTACTAAGGTCATATTTTGATATTCTGGTCAGACATGAGCTGGCCTATGAGCCGTCCAAGGGATGACGTTGACTTTTAGGGCCACCCATAAAGATCTGGTTCATAATTTTGCTTAGCAGCAGTAATGTAGTATTTTATCGTACTAATCTATAATGATAAAGTAAATTGAACTCATCTGTTGATAAAAATGTTTGATAAAAAGTGACAGAGTGCGAAATTCGAACAATGAATAAAACTTAAATTTCCACCTGAACATTTGATTTAAAAAAGAAAAACTTTTACCTCATAGGATAGAAAGAAAAGTAGATTGTATAAAAAAAGAACATGTTAACATTATAAAAACATTTGAGATACTTCGATAACAAAATGTCAAATTTTTACCGACACAGAATAGATGTTTTTTGATAACCAGGTAATTTTGGCAATCGAACATAAAGCTTTGTGTGCAACTCATACATAATCAAAATTTATTTGATTCACCTTTATTATCAGCCTAGCTCCCAAACACGCTTGGCCATGAACAAGGATCATCCAATAAAGTCTTATATTAAGTACTAAATTGCATAAATGGTTATTATTTAAGCATTATTGAAAATTGATTGCAAAAAACCAACAAAAACTGTTTACAAGCTTATATATGTGTGATATTCATTGTCAATTACATTGAAAACAGTATAACAGTATATACTAGAATGATAAGCAATTGCTTTAGAGGAAGATACGATCCTAGAAGTACCCACTTTAACAAGGAACATTTTGTAAAAGCTACATTTATTTCTTTCTCGCTAAAAATACATGATATGCGCAAATATTAGGCATTAATATTGAGAATGTGTGGAAATGTTGTCAAGTTGTCGACACTTTACAATATGTCTTTCATACACTTTTATCATACCTACACGATTGTTGTCGTAGACATATGAGCTGAAAGCGTTGTATAATTTATAAATTTCTCAGATTTATTTGTACAAACAAAACTAGAGATGAAAATCATATCCAATTCTTTATTAAAACTTATTTATTTGTTTCAATCGGTGATGTTGGTTATCCATAAAGTTATTAAAAATATATAAGTTATAAATTATAACGGAACCCTTCACTTGTCAGTGTAAAGTGGCAAAAGGATGAACTTTACTACTTTCTATCAACTTAGTCTAATTTTAGAAATACATTTGATTATGCTAACTTCAAATTAATACAAAATAAAAAGGCGGATCCATTTTTAACAAGATTTAGTTAAAATTCTGTGTTTTGTTCAAATCTTAAGCAAGTCAATTTTGAACCACTTAACAACGTCCAATTGGGCTAAAATCGACACATGTATAGTTCTGGTGACAATACTATAATATGATATAAAAAAGTGTGTTTCTTAGTTTTAACACTATAATTTTTGTTTTTTTTTAATATAATGATTGCATAGTATATTCACTTAGAAGTTGTATTCTAAAAAAAGGTGAAGGACTTGGTTTTAAATACGGATGCGTGCAGCGAAGGATCAGATACTATTTTAAGTACAAGTATAAAATAAAATAATTCAGACGTAACTAAAAATTTTTATTTTCTTTTTCAAAAACAAACTTTTATTATTATTTAGGTGTACTAAAACGAAGAATATATAAAAAACAAAATTAATTGTCTTAAAAGCTTGTCGCATGAATAGAAAAAAAAATACGAGAAGCTTTTAAGATAATTAATTTCATGTTTTTAATTTTTTTCGTTTTAACGCATCTAATGCAGTCACTTGCTGTCAAGATGTGCCCAAACTAAATCTATATCAGCTTGGAATTTTTTTTGCGGATTCTTAAACTTCAGGGTTAACTTCAAATAATAAAAAGGAATAAATGTGCTTTTACTCCTAAGAGGGTGAAAATCACCCCTAAAGTCAAAAAATCAATAATTAACGAAGTACTTAGGATAAATTATTTAAACTTATATTATTTATGTTTTTGGGATTGCTGATCACGAATGTGACGTCAGAAATAAAAATTTTATGTTGCATCCTCAATATGGCCAATATAAAAGTGGTAAAATGGATGAATTCATTATTTTTTTGTTTATTTCGAGAAACTAGGACTCTTAGCGGATTGGTACATTTTGGGACATAAAACTCGTCCCCTAATAAGAAAAATAATTGCTCTTACAACTGAGAAGGTGGAAACTATCTCTAAAGTTAAAAAATAAATATGAAGGAAATACTGGGAATTTATTAATGAAACTAATATTATTTATGATTTTGAAGTTGCTGATTACGAATTTGGTTCGAGTATTTGTGTTAAGGTATAGCAAATTAAGAAAACAATAATTAATATTTTCCAATTATATTAACTATATAGAGACTTTACCTAAATTATTTAAAATTATTCATTTTCATTCATGTTTGAGCTATTTTCATCTTTATACACATTTACAGAAATAAATACATACATGCGATGTCCAACGACTTAAGGTCTTAAGCATTGGCGAATATCAAAAAGGTATAAAAATTATTATTATTCCTTTATAATTGAATATATTGCGAGGTTTTTACCGCCAAACAAGCAATATTGTAATTTGCTAAATCGAGGGGCGCTCCTCCTTATTTCGGTCATATTTCCTTTGCAATTAACACTAAAAATCATAAAAAAAAAAGTATTTTGAAGGTCTCTTGATCCCCTTGAGGTTGGTCAAAACAATACAGATGTTATCAGTTTTTCCAGATTCATTTTAGAAGTGTCAATTTCGAAAAAAACAACTTCAAACACTTCTATCCCCTAAATTATTATCTTTACCAAAAAAATTTAAAAAAAGCAACATTTTCCTTAGTTTATTACCATATTTTTTTATCTCTAGTAAAATTCAGCTAGGATGCTTCCCTGATAGGTTATTTAAAATTAAAACAAAAAAATATATTTTCTCAAAAATGTTCAAAATACATTAAGTGTAAAATTTTTTAGATAATGTATCCATCATGGTAAAAAAAATGAGCATATACAACTATTGTTAGGACTAACAAAAAACATGATTTGGAATTTAGTGGAACCAAGAAACAAGCACTTTTTTGTGTAAAAATCAAAAGTTTGCCTTTATTTTCTTTGTATCATTTTTGATTTTGCAGATATCAAAATTTGCCCAAAGAAAATTTTAAACTATCGTAATAAGTTTTAATTTGGTTCAAGGTACATGTTAAAAGGTTTTCTAAACCAGAGTTATGCCTGTTTAAATAGCGTGATCTTTTCAGGGCTACATTCAAATGCACATAACATTGATTGTATCTCAGCAACGATGAGCCTAAACAATTTTTTATTCCAGGGATTATTTGTATTATTTCATAATTTAACTTTTTTGTCATGACAAACTTTCTCGAAAATGTGATCCTCTTTGAGTAATTTGCTTAAAACCTTTGAAAAATCAATGTTTTCTGCTTAAAAATTAACGTTTCCAACCCCATGTAACTCGGCGGGTGTTAATGCAAAAATAACGTTATAGGGTTTTTTTGGGGTAGAATTCGACGATCTACATGCTCCAATAGTAACTTTTTTTTTCGAAACCCCCGTGTTGGGGTGAAACTCACCCCCAACGAAAAAGCACCCTTATTCCTTTTTAATATATCATATTTGACCAATTTTGAATCAAACTATCCAAAATATTTGAATTTAAAACTGTTACAGAATTAGTTCGAAGTGAGGTCACCAAGTTACTGTACTATAAATAATAATAAGAGCTTGTTTTTAAAAAGTTTTTTTACATTTAATTTTTTTCAAAAATACTTTATTTCGTCTCTTTTAGTAGCATATTCCAGTCAATAGATACTTGAAACTTCACGAAATGACCGACGCAGAATTTTTAAATATGTCGTAAAATTCGGAATAGTAAAATTCTAGTTTACGATTTTAGGGGAATTCCCTCGTACCGCCATATTATCAACGTAGTGGTCAAAACTAGTTTTTCGAATTACCTCTCTTCCCTTAATCTTTATATTGTGATTTGTATTATAATTTTACTATTAAAATTGGGACTCTTTCATTCAGCTTACCTCATTTTTTTAATAAAATTTAAAGAAATTACTCTTATTAACTTTTCTGTATCACTAAAGTTTTTTCGTTAGAAGCACATTGAATTTCTAAAACTCTTGTACTTTTGTGAGCTAAAATATATTGAAAATTTCATAGCTTAGAAACCGTCGGCTGTAGAAAAACAATAAATAAAAACCAATTTGTTATTCTCCAGCTACATTTCATGAAAAAATAAATAAAGCAAATGTACAATTATATATTAATATACTATTTCACTTTAGCTGAATTTTTTTTTCAACAACTGCAATAGCCTGTAATATAGCTATAAACTTGGTTTTACTATAGTGTCTAAATGCTTTGATATTATTTGTCGTATGTAATATCACTTAGTGCTTGAAATTTTATCGGTAAAATTTTTTCGAAAGCGTTGTTGCCTGGTAATATAGAGAGTGAAAATTGACAGTTTATTATCTGATTAAATCCCGACCGCTTTAGCGGGAGGGATTTAATCTTTAATAATAAACTCTCAATTTGCAGGAGTTTTATTAACCTTATGGCAACTTAGCTTGAGAAAAAATTTATAGATAAAATTTAGAAGCACGAGTGGTATTTGTGGAGAATATTTCACGAATAAATAATTCATCATTTCAATTTCATCATTTACGTCACATAAAAATGCATTTCCAAAGCGACTCATCTAATAAAAAACAAAGTAGGTTTAAATTATGACAATCAAGAAAAACAATATACCTACATTAAACCATAGGTACTGTAACTTATAAGACTAGTCATCACAACAAAGCACGCTTCGACCAATCACATTACGGGTAGAACGACTCAAATGGCATATTACCAATCTATCGCTTTTATGTTCTAAGGCTGCCGGCTCAGATGGTATGGTACCGCCATCTAGTAACGCTAGCTTAACTGCTAACTGGCCTAAACAGTGAACTGAATTATTATATTAAAGTGTTTATTAATATATATTTATGCATTTAATCCTTGTTTCTAATTTGAGAAGCTTAATAGTTAAGCTAAGGTGTACTTGTTTAAGTAGAGAGACTTTAAGTACAACGAATTATAATGTATATAGTGATACTGCAGAGTTTTGATTTTCCAAATAAGTGTTAGCTGCTTTATGATGATTGATGAATTACCATACGTAAGTACCTACATTTGTGTATTTATCATGAAATAACTGATTTGTCTGCTTCGTAGATATTTATATTTAATTTTAGTCGTGAAAATTATTTTGTAATTACGTTAGGTATTAAGCCATTGAAAGCTGTGTATAACTTGTCCCGAACCTATATAAGTTCCACACAGCATTGGCTTTTTAGGTTATTAATACAATACTACAATTTACGTTAACAATTAGTAATAAGCTAGAGCAGATATTTATAGATAACATTTAAAAGCACGATTTGTCCTATTTGGCGAAAACATTTCACGACACAAAACGTCAAAAAATGTTCGCAATATTTGCCGCTGCAGCGATGTAAAAAATTAGAGCGATAAATTTTGCATGTTGGTACTGTCAAAAGCCGATCTAGCTTGAATTACCACTAATAATGACGTTTGATTGGTGCAATGTTGTGAAAAGACGGGCTCTCATTGGTTATAGCGTTAATGAGTGAAATAATCGACACTATTTCAGAGGTAAGTTATAACAAAAATTCCAACTCCATCCAGGATTGGAGAAGTCGGTTAAAAATGACATAGTTATCAGACTAGGAGACCCAAGATAAACATGAATATTGAGTTTACGAAATCTAAAACAATTTTTATATCTTCACAAAAACGTTTGTGGTAGATGGTATATCAATATTAACTAGTTTTATACAGTAATCATATTAAAGTTACAAAAGCGGTGGATAGCAAACAAGTAAATTATTTTTCGTCACTATTACAAAACTCACTTTAAGCAAATTCATTATGCAGGCATTTTCGTAATTGTATCACACCTGAACATCTAATTTATTCTTACTCCGGGCACAATTTTGGTCCTCCTTTTAGAAATAATTCAGGACGTCGCTGCATGAGGCATCAGGGATGCATAATATCCCATCTTGGTGTAAAGTAAGTTAGCGTTGGAAGCAGCAGAGGAGCGCTACAAACTAATTAAGAATTTCTACACGAAGGCAAAACGTAATAAATTTTTATTTAAAATATAATTAGGTTCTGGAATAACTATAACCCTTGGCTCTTAATTTACATAGAAATTTCAATATGTAACGACTCGGTCTATATTATATGGATCTAGCAGTTTTATTAAGTCGTAAGTTCTGGAGAAACGTAATTATTTGTGAGCACGATAGTGAATTTTAAGTTAAACACATACATTGTAAAATTGACCATATAACAACTAACCATGGTTATCAGATTGAACAAAAATTAAAATTTAATAATCAGTGTTCATATTCAAAGATTTAAATTTATGTTGATATATTAAAAACACATATTTTACAACAAATGAAAATATCGTGTTAAGAAAATGGTACTACTAAAATATCTCGATCCTAAATTACTACCTAACCGACATAAAATAAATGAGTAGAAGTTGCAGTCGGACGTGGCTGACCACGAATATCTACTTAATTAATATTTTGTCCGAACACGTGACAATCACGTTTACAGGGCGCCACTGGGATTAAGTATAAGTACACACAAGATTGATGTGTCGCGTAATATACGTATAATTTGTTTATTCACAATCATACAGAAATAATCAAATTGTCTTACATGTCAAAAGTTGGAAAGTATGACATTTCAGGTTCGAAAGTAGCCACTTTCTTACCAGTTTTCGGATTTGAAAGTGAGCATTTGTTAACCTGTGTTTTTTACTGGTTTTCTTTTAGTTGTAGGAAATATAAATTATAAGAAAGACATTAGAGTATGTTTATTTATTTTTTCTACTCCCTTACGTAAATTTGCTGTTTTCTGTACAGTCTGTAAAATGGATAAGTAGGCAATTCGAGTTAAGTGAACCGATATATTTCATATCAGTTCTAGGATGGATATGAAATGAAACCGACCAATTCGTTCGTGTATTATGTAAACAACTATTCGTTTTAAAATCAAATTAGTGCGTAAGCTGTCAAAGTAACTGTCAGTGTGTATTTGTGTAATATATTAATGTTTAATAAATTTTATAGTTTTTTTAAGCTGGTCGTAGAAAAAGTATACTGTACAACTCGAGTGGATTATCCATATCGCACTCAAAAGATCTGAAGCACTCCACCTAGGGCGTCGTGCTCAAACTTCTTCATATCCACTCTTGTTGCACAAACTACTATAAAACACTCATTATTGGAGACATACATCAAAACAACTACTTTTCTAGCTAATACTGACGCAGTATTGAATTACATGGTAGGATTCGTAGCATTTTAAAGCAAAAAATATATTGAAACTATTAAATCATTTATTTAAATTCAGTTATTCACATTTTTTTATTTAATATGAAATTATCTACTTTCTGTGTATTGGTATCTTAATCTGATCACGCCAATATAGCACTTAGGAAAACACTTTAAAATACTCATCACTGGATAATCAATTAAATCAATTACTTTCCACACGTTTAGGTAAAAATAGCATGTCCCGCCTAAAAAAATATTCGAAATATTCGATATAAAAATATTCTTCAGAAGAAATCAATTTTTTGTCGATAATTTGAACTAGAAATTCACAGAACACAGAATAATCCCAGATTAGCTAATTATATTGCTAACAGTAATTTAATGTTAAATGCAAGGCAACTTTAATTTTATTAAATTGTGTTCCATAGTCACTGTTTGGTGTTTATCCAAGGAATAAAATCTAGCGCTACTCTATGAAGCTGTTGCTTAAAACTAACTTGAATTGTGCACTTGTATTAAATCCAACTCGTTAAATTTGACATATTTCTATAATCAAGGTACGCTAAGAATGCTTAACTGTTGCTGCAATGTGTACCTAAATTTATTTTTGAAGTTTTTTCAAGTCGCATACAGTTACGTGACAAACTAAGTGTGTAAAAGAGTCAATGTATCCTACGAATTTATAGTTAATTAAACGAAGAATTAAGAAGACGCAAAAACTCAAAAAAGCAGTTTCTTTAAAAAAAATCTCACGGTTTCCATGTACTTATTAAAGTCTGCATATGGTCTTTCATAATTTTCTTAATTTAGCTGGCAATAACACGAGTGTGTCCTCTTCCGCAGCTTCATCAGTTTCAGGAAGTATAAAATGTTTATCGAAATTCACTAAATTGTTTTTTTTTTAACAATTTATTTAACATCGGCATTTTCGCCACCAGGGCCTATCACCGATGTTAGGAGACGAGCTACCCCCAATCTAGAAATTTTGCCGAACCTCTTATCTTAAGAAGAGTAGGGATCTTTTACTTGCCTAACATTTAATAGACAAGGAACCGCCTGCTTTACATCCCCTCCGAAGAATGGTATATTCACTGAGTAATTCTCGTCTTGAAATTGCACAGCTTCCGCGTATACGCTGATATATAAGCCGGTAGAAGGTGGGACGAAATCGCTGTGTTTCCCAAGATGGATTTCACCCATCCAAGTACTAACTACGCTGAACGTTGCTTCATTGGAGTATCGAAATACAGCACAGTGAAGATGCCCCTACGCTCGCCCCTACTAAATTGTTCATATTTATGTCTTCAACGTTTAAATCAAACACCAGGAACAACAAAATTATATTAATTTCAAAATTGTTGACGTTACCATTATCATAGCTACTAACAAAAATTCTATAATATTTTGCAAAGCCTTCCGTTTTTAAAGTAAGAGACACTCTTTATTGTTTCTTTAATTCGTCTTTATTACTTTCACATCCACGTAGTGGAGTATCCAGTAACGGTAAAAGAAAATGATTTTGGCTTAGATAGACTTAAAATCATGACACGTGCAGATTTTAAGATTGGGCAAAAAAAGTTTTTTTGTCTATTGCTCTGTCTGTCTGTAACTTTTTTGTGCGTACGATTACTCTGGAAGTGTTTATGACATTGACTTGAAATTATAATGAAATGTGGAACTAAATTGTATTTCGATCTTATTCCGTTGATGGGTTGAGGGCTAAATGGGGGTAAAGCAAGCAAGCAAATGTCAAGAAAATTGGGATTTAGTGTATGTACGAGAAGCTAAGCGGGGTAGCCACTTACCACTGCTTTTCAAAGTCCCTGACTGATAAACTTCACTTTTCCTGAATGTTTATAACCCAAAACAAAACTTCAACTGCTTTTTACATATTACTAGCTGAACCAGCAAACGTTGTTTTGTCATATAAATTATAAATTTTTGTCCAAAAAATAAAAAGAAAATTTCTGGATAGGGCCACCCTTATCACCTATCGAAATACAGGAATAAAAAATACGGAAAAAAAAAATACAAAAAATACAGAAATAAAAAATAGCTTACGACCTATTCTCAGACCTACCAAATATACACCAAAAATTTCATAAAAATCGGTCAAGCCGTTTCGGAGGAGTTCGATAACAAACACTGTGACGCGAGATTTTTATATATTAGATTAATAAAAATTAGCCAATGTTGCCTAATTGTGCAACTTTTCTCAGAAAATAACTTCGTCATAATAAATTAAACTCATCGTAATGAATAAAACATTTTTAGCCACAAGCAAGAATATAAACAGAGCAAAGTAAAAGCGTTTTACATAATTTTCCCTGATTTATTTCTTAATATGCCCTGATTTTACGTTCAAATTAGAACAAATTTCCAGATTTCCCTAACCAAAATAAAGTTCATCGAGTATTCTCGGTTTTCCAGAAAACTGTCCACTCCGGCAAGGTCTCAATTTTTTTTGCCATTAGCCACCCCCACAATTACCATCATTGCCACTCCCCATACCATTAGTAAAGAAATTAAAAAAATAAAATTTTGACTTACTGCCTATAGAAGACGCAAAGGCCTCAAAATATTTATTTGCATTTACTTTATAAATCACAAATCGTCTGGCAAGATAAGAAGAAGAGATTATTTTGAAACCTACCGCAAGTGTGGAAATTAGAGAAGCGTTCGCTAAAAAGTTCATACTTCTTGGAAATATATAAAACTAGCCCTAAAAATCCCTCTACTAAATCTTTAATATGACAACCATTTAGAATGATCGGTCCCTATCAAGTTATTTCACGTTTAATATTTTCTTTCCTCCAATGAATCTTAACATAATGACTGGCGTAAAAAGTTTCTTTTATTACCTTGATATAAGAGGGCGAAGACATAGAGCCGCTCGCCAGATCTGCACATCGACGGTCGACTTATTCCGGATGTCGGTTCGCAGACGAATCAATATGTAATTATAGGATCGTTTGGCATTCCCGAGTTCGCAGGGAGCACAGGTAACCGTGAACCCCCAAATATTCTCACCGCACACGCCGAATACAAATATCTCCCATTTGCATTTGCGGTGAAATCCTCCGACTGCAGTTTGGTACTTTGTTTCACGACGAGGGAAGTCCCCGAGATTTAATACATGTAACAAAATGACTTTAAGACGGAAAAACATAATCTTGAAAACAAGTAATTAATTATCTTAATAGGTTGCAACAAGCTAATAACCTTCAACATGTAAAATAAAATATTCCAATCCAAGTGGCAGAAGACAATCGTAAGTAAAAAAAACTAAGTGTTCCATATCGTCAATCAAGTATACAAAGAACAATGTTAAAAAGGGTCTTTTTGAGCCATCCGTGGTAAATTGTGAAAGCCATCTTTTTTTACTAATTTTGAAAACAAATCTGTCATCCGTTTTGGCGAAAAATCTCGAAAACACTTTAAAAACAACCCTCATTTGAGGGTTACATTGGAATTTATATTAGTCTAAATACTAAGTTTCGATAACTAAGTAGAAAAAGAAGTAAAAAAAACACTCCTCGCCATTCCCTCACCACCCCCAAGAAGGTTGTAAGCTCCTATAACCACTATATAGCAGAACACCTCATTATAGGCCGGGAGCCCGTGTATAAAATGACTGACTATCCGGCGAACTTTAAAAATATGTGAAATGGATTGTTCGTATATAAGTTAGCAATGAATGGACCGTCAGCTGGTTGGGTAGCGGGTGGCTGTCAAAGGGTTGAAAACACGTAAAAAAAATTGAGAAAAAAAAACTATCCGGCGAACGCTGAAACTTATATGAGGGGAAGGATATGTTATATAATGAAAGTAGAACATAGTCAGCTGGACGGGGGGCGATGGATTTACCGTCAGCTGATCGATCAAACAGGTCCAAAAACATGAAAATTTAAATTATTCGGCGAACTTTAAAATTTGGGTATAAGATAATATTTATACTGAAATTCACGAAAAACATAGTCAGCTGCAAGTATGTGGGTGGAAAAGTCGTCAGCTGGTACAGAACAGTGCTGAGTGTTGATCGCCTGCGAGGCAGCGCGCATCACCTTTCTTGCATCAGCTTGCATATACATTATTTTATGAGAATACAAATTAATGCATTCGTACATTTCAAAATTATACAAAATGATCTGCTCAGAAAATTTATTTAGTTTAGAGAAAATAAAAATAAATTTATTCAGCTTCCGATAACAGATCTTCCTCATTCTCATTTTCATCCAACTCATCACTCTCTTGATGTTCAGTGGGTGAAAGATCATTTTTCTCTTTGTCACTTGCATCTAAAAAAAATAATTATTTATAAAAAATTGATTAAGATTATAATAGGATGAAAAGTGAAAAGCACAAATGATATAATACTTTCAGTATTTTCGGCATCTCGGATAATCATTTCCTCTTATGGAGGTAATTGATCTCCATCTAACCACTTGCAAGTTAAATTTGTTTTCCTCAAGCTGTCACCCATAACCAAGGGATCTAATGTAGATGGCCCTTGTTTGTGTGCGTTGCTCCAAATCGTATACATATATACACAGTTCTTAAAACGTGCTGTACAAGTTCTAATTTCGACGGTGGCGAGAGAGATGCATCAAAATTTTTGTTTGGTAACCGGAATTCGTTATCATTTTCGCTAAATTTATACACCTTCGTGAAGGTAGCTATATGAGCATCATTGACGTTTTTTATAGCTTTAAACCCATAAATCGTGCAAACAAACTTCTCTATTATATTAACGACATTATTTAGGTTCTCTTCTGGTAAATTATTCGAACTTTTAAATGCTTCAATAAACTCTTGATCTTTTCTTAATATAGTAAGTATAGTTCCTTTCTTAAAAAATGCGGGATTATAATCATATTCCGCGAAACCGTGAAAAGCAGGCAATGCGTTACACAAGTCGTCGCCAAGTGCTGAATACAAATTGTTTAGGTATAAAAATCGTTCTTTATTTCCTACGTTTCTTTACCTCCATTTTTATCCAAATTTTTACATTATTTTGTACATTTTCCATGTTTCCCAACATGATGATAGGAATGTCAATATCTGAACTTATGACCACACTGGTGTTCTCATTTATACGTGAAAAATCATTTTAATGTCCGCCTCCTCGTGACTAGAACACGACGGTTTCTTGAGTGACACTAGATTGGATATCGTCGTTTCGAACTCAATAACTATAGCAGTGTCGGCATTTAGGGTTTTACTACCTAAGAACGGAGCCATTTCATCACTTGCCCAATACATTGAAAGAGCTTCTAAAAGAAGTTATTGAAGCATTTAAAAGTTTGAATAATTTACCAGAGGAGAACCTAAATAATGTCGTTAACATAATAGAGAAATTTGTTTGCACGATGTATGGGTTTAAAGCTATAAAAAACGTCAATGATGCTCGTGTAGCTACCTTTACTAAGGTATCTAAATTTAGCGAAAATGATAACGAATTTCAGTAACCAGACAAAAATTTTGATGCATCTCTCTCGCCTCCGTCGAAATCGGAAATTGTACAGTACTTTTAAGAACTGTGTATGTATACGATTTGGAACAACGCACAAAAACAAGTGCTATCTACATTAGATCCCTTGGTTATGGGTGACAGCTTGAGGAAAACAAATTTAACTGGCAAATGGTTTGATGGAGATCAATTACCTCCATAAGTGGAAATGATTATCCGAGATGCCGAAAATACTGAAGGTATTATAGTATTATATCATTTGTGCTTTTCACTTTTTTCATCCTATTATAATCTTAATCAATTTTTTATAAATAATTATTTTCTTTAGATGCGAGTGACAAAGAGAAAAATGATCTTTCACCCACTAAGCATCAAGAGAGTGATGGGTTGGATGAAAATGAGAATGAGGAAGATCTGTTATCGGAAGCCGAATAAATTTATTTTTATTTTCTCTAAACTAAATAAATTTTCTGAGCAGATCGTTCTGTATAATTTTGAAATGTACGAATGTATGAATTTGTATTCTCATAAAATAATATATATTAATAATAACTTGAATATTTAATCAAATTAAAAAAAGAAACTCGGAAATGCCGCACGCACGTTTTCTAACATTAAGTTATCAATATCGATATTACTAATTAAATATTTATGGGGAACTTTGAAATTCGGGTATATGATAACATTCATACTAAGATTAACAATAAACACAGTCAGCTGCAAGTATGTGAGTGGAAAATTCGTCAGCTGATGCAAGAAAGGTGATGCGCGCTGCCTCGCAGGCGATCAACACTCAGCACTGTTCTGTACCAGCTGACGACTTTTCCACCCACATACTTGCAGCTGACTATGTTTTTCGTGAATTTCAGTAAAAATATTATCTTATACCCAAATTTTAAAGTTCGCCGAATAATTTAAATTTTCATGTTTTTGGACCTGTTTGATCGATCAGCTGACGGTAAATCCACCGCCCCCCGTCCAGCTGACTATGTTCTACTTTCATTATATGACATAATCTTCCCCTCATATAAGTTTCAGCGTTCGCCGGATAGTTTTTTTTCTCAATTTTTTTTTACGTGTTTTCAACCCTTTGACAGCCACCCCCACCGCTACCCAACCAGCTGACGGTCCATTCATTGCTAACTTATATACGAACAATCCATTTTTCATATTGTCAAAGTTCGCCGGATAGTCAGTCATTTTATACACGGGCTCCCGGACTATTAAGCGGTTGCTATTAGAATTACTTCTGAGTACACTCATATGCCTCCTCACTTCTGAGGGGTCTCAGTATTTACCACATAACTCAAAAGCCGACCTTTGGATCACAATTATAAACATTATTAATTTACCTAAAATTTTTAATTGTACAATATTTACAAGTAATATACAATATTTTTCAGTAATTTTTTTTATGTTTTTTTCTCGTGTCACTGCTTTTCTACTTAATTACAGCCTATGAAAACTAAATAACATTTTATCATTTTCATTTTGATGAAAAATGCACATGATTTTTTTAAATAAATGTATAGTAAGTTACATACATAATGACTTTTATTTTATAGTTCTATTAATCTCTTTACAATTATATTAATAAGCTGTTTTCACGATTTTGGGTAGGTGGATATATTGGGTTTAATATTATTTAACAGTAATATCGGATCTACTTTTTATATAAAATATTTATTTTTATTTACTACCAGATGGTTAACAGAATTCCCGTAAGTTAACGTATCATAAATTTATACCCGTTTTTCAGATCTAAAAGATGTGTTTATCTGTACCGGCCCTTGCTACTGTGAGAGAAATCATAAGTATTATACAGGGTGTCTCGAAAAGATTGTGACAATGCTTAACCGTAGATTCTTGACATCAAAATAAGTCAATTTAACCTAAAAAGTAGTGGTATAACTCTTTTCGTTTTCAAGATACAGGCTGGTACGTAAATCAATTGTATTCGTATTTTGTCTCTATCTTGGAGACTATTACACGTATCTATAATAAGCACTATTAACAATTTCAAGACATTATACTTGACGTACATCTACTAGATCAAAAACGGCTTTTAGGTTCAATTGAATTTCTTCGAACTGGTGTGTGACAAAGTTGTAAATAGCATATTTCGCATCATTTCTTTAGGAAATTAAATTGCGATTCGATTATAATAGAAGACAATATCCAAAAGCTAACCTCAGAAAAGTTATGGTTAAAGTGTCACATAAAAGTGCTGTAACTAGCGCCACCTATAAAACGTGATATCGGCAATATAACCATTGTAATTAGCAACTTTGTAAGTACATACGTATAATAGTATCCAAGATAGAGACAGAATACGAATACATTTTTTTTATTTTACCACCGGTATCTTGAAAACATTTTAGGTTAAATCGTCTTGTTTTAATGTTAAGAATCTACAGCTAAGCGTTGTCCCAATCTTTTCGAAACACTGGGTGTATATTTAAATGTCTCACATTTCCTCTTACTTTAGTATATTCATGTACAGTTTACTTCTTAAGCAACATTTCTGAGGTAGCTGTCGACAGGTTTTAACCTCGTTAAAGGCTCAAGTGGCAAGTTTCCGATCTTGCAGACTGTGTTTTTGGCTAAATCTCATATTCACAATTGCCAGTATTGTCCACGATTTGTAAGGTATACGGATTCCGCAACTAAGTTTTATATATGGGTCCTGAGATAAACGAGTTTACTTTGGTTAGAGTTTTATTAGCACAAATATTTGGATGTTTTTGAAAATATTACCCAAACACTGCTTTATTTTACCTATTTGATTTAATCAAATTGGTAAGTATATTATTAACAGAATATAAATTTCCAATTATAATTTTAGAAAAAATTTTGACCAAAAATCCAATTCGTAACATGTTAAGCTCAAATATAAAACAATTTTGTGTCTGTATATGTATATGTTTTAGACCGTTTTTTGTAAACACAAGAACTTCTGATAGACCTAAATTGTATTCCAAAGGAACATATTTAAAATAGCATGGCAAAGTACTCCCTATTGAGATAAGAGTCATATGCATCATACATGGCAATCGCCAGAAATGTGTACACTAATTTTACTTCCACATCCAGTGGAAGTATGATAGTAACGACAAAAAAAAATTTTTTTTAATTTTTCTTTTTCAAATAGGCTTAGAATGTCACGAAACGTCGAGATTTTAAGTTTGAGCGAAAAAAAAAAATTTCTGTCTGTCGGTCTGTCTGTCTGTCTGTCTGTCTGTCGGTCTGTAACTTTATTTGTGAGCACGTTTACTTTGGAACCGTTTGAGATATTGACTTGAAATTTGGTACACGTATGTAATTTACCGGGATCTAGAACTAGATTATATTTTCATCTTGTTCCGTCGAAGGGTTGGGAGGTAAATTGGGGTAAATTTGGGGAAAATAGCTAAATCAAGCAGGTAAGAGTCCATAAAATTGGTATTTAGTATATACAAGAGAAGCTAAGGTCTCAAAAAAAATTTTGGCATTAGCCACCCCCATTACCACCCCCACCCCCTTATTAAAGGGGATGAAAAGAAATTGTGATTTAGTGTATGTACAGGAACCAGAAACCTCAAAATATTTTTTTACTTCATCCACCCCCCACTACCACCCCCTATCAACACCCCCACCCCACTACCGATGTGAGGTATCGTTTTATAGGTTTTTGAGGTAGAGGATTTCAAATATTATATTATTAAAGTTCCATAAACTATTATTTCCACATACAAAATTTTTTCGTTGTGAGTGACTTGAATAAAAATCTGAATGTGGAAGTAGTGATTCCTTGGGCAGCGGTTTTTTGTATAAATTATATTTTTTTATAAATTCAGAGCAAAATGAGGTTTTTTAAGCAAACAAAAATACGAAGATGTACAAGATATCGAAGCTGCAATCGACAGTATCTATCTTAATTTCGACTAAACATTACACAGGTTAAGTGGCATATCAATTATTACTAGGGTATTTTTAATCGTACTACTTATGAAGTAAATGAATATTTGCAATCGAGCGCGGTTAGCTGTGAATATAATATTATAATATACTTTATACTAAACATGATAATTTATGCAAGACTTATTTGAAATTTGGAATAAATTTATGTAAAATAGCATGATCGACTACTTTCTACTGAAACTGAGTCACATTCGTCATACAGAGTGATCACCAGAGACGTGTATACTGCCTTGTTTAATGTAAACTACAATGCATTTTAATTTCACAGTAAAATGTTAGTAAGGTTTTTGATTAAGCGCTCAAAAATACGAACATGTATAGAATGTCTAAACTGCAATATGTAGTACGCTTCTCACCGGTTCGAACGAACATTACGTTGGTTAGGTGATGTACAGAGTGGACTAAATTAGATAGGATTTTGGGGTTTTCTCTAAAACTATGGCAGATAGAAAAAAACCAATATAGGTCGTCTATCTTTTTCGACTACCGAGCTAAGGAGCGTTTTTGCAAAATTGGCATTTTTGGATGATCTAAGTAGAATCCGTTGCTGAAAAGAAGAAAATTAAACATGCCTCAGTTTTCGAGATATAGACATAATTTGTGTTTTTTGAAATGGAACACTCTATAAATCATTTCATTATTCGATTACAACTTAAATTAGCTGTTCAACGATGAATCATATGTCATATTTGTCTCTAGAAAAAGTGGTTAATTCTCGAAAAATTTAATACATTTGTGAGGAGACCATGTAAAACTATTAACAACAGATGAGGCCCATATAAGCAGTGCCGGAATTTTTAATCGGCATAATAACCACCATTGGTCTCATGAAAATTCGCACATAATCGCTACAGTCAATCGTCAAGGACGATTTGGATTCGGTGTATGGTGTGGTTTAATTGGATACCAAATAAAAGGTAATTTGAATACCGTAACTTTTATTAACATCCCACGACAAGAAATAGAGCCCTTGGTAGACAATATGTCTGTAAGACAATTTCAAAGATTAATTTACCAACACGATGGCGCCCCAGGTCATACATCAAATGAAACACGAAATTATTTAAATGCTCACTTTGGGGAGGATTGGATAGAGATCTATATATCACTCAGGACTAGTTTATCAATGTCTAGTTGACTAAATTGATAACTAACAATTAATTTAGCTAACTGGACAGATATTGTTTAATTTTTAGGAAATAATGGTCCTATTTTGTGGCCAGCTATATCTCCCGATATAACCCCTGCCGACTTTTGGCTTTGGGGTTTTATAAAAATTACACAGGACCACAAAATATTTTTGTGAGTTGCCTGGGATCAGACCCAGTGTAGTATATGTTTTTGGGGTCGCTGAAACCAAATCTGAAACTTATTTTGCTTTGTCACGTCAGGATTTTTTTTTAATTAAGAACAACTTTTTTTTACTTCATGTTATATTCGAAGATTTGGTAAAGTCGCCGGTAATATCAATTAATTCACAAAGATGGTATTATTTTTATAGTAACATTCACATGGTGCCCAACATAAAAAGAATTTCGCCACTGATGATTTTCTACATTGTCTGCAACCAGGGCACCTCCACGTGGTGACGGTGGGCAACGAAGCCATACCGTTATTTGGCAGTCCCTAGTTAATGGCGTTCATGTCGTCATGGTAGGCACAGATAGAAAATCTGTTACGATGCAGAGATTTGGCGGCTGGTTAGGGCGAGAAAGTGGGCCCGCAGAAGTCGTCAACCAGCGACCCCAGCTCTTCGTCGGTGGGAAACTTGGCCTTCGTAGAGTCTAATGCTACAAGAAAAAGAGTAACATCCTGTATAATATCAATTTCGTAACTGAAAATTCTGATGAAGATGAAAGACCTATTTTTTCGGTACCTACGAACTATAAACAAGTTTTGTGATTAAATATTTTTGCACCGGTTTCAAATTGATATTATAGTCCAGTCAACGGAGCGCTAAAATGACCAATAACTTGAGTGCTACTGAATAGATTTTGATGAAACCTTGTGCAATGTGTTTGTAATGATGTTAATAAAAAAGTTGAAAAAGGAGAGTAGGAAATGATCGGAAGAGGTAGAAAACACTCCTTTTATCTCGGGTTCCGTAACTTGTAGAATTAGGAAGTTTCCATTTTTCTCATTTTCTCGTAATAAATAGTCGTAAAAATCTAAAAAATATCTGTAATTTTTTTTTTAAATTATCTCTATAAATAAAAAAGTTATGGTCCTTCCAAGTTTAAAATGCTGCGATCATCTGGGCTAAGGCTCGATTACGTCAAAATACATGATTCCGCCAACAACGAGGGGGCGCGGGCAACTTTATACTCGCTGGCAGGCACCGGCAGTTTATAGCCAGCTTGCATTTGAGAGTCGAAAAAATTGTTAAAACATGCAATTTTGGCACGTTCATATTTTTCGAAAAACACCATTATGATGTCGCGACGTAAAGAGGAAGTCTTCCAGATAAACCTGATTGTAAATTGCACGGCGAAATTCGAAAATTCGGCTCGGCACGAACGAATCAAAAGTGACATTTTGTGATATTTCAGAATATCCAGCACATACACTAAATAAAGGGAACATACGGCGGGCCCCCAGCATAGCAAGTCAGCGCGTTATGTATTGTGACGTCACGGTGGACTTCAGCCTAGGCGAAGTATTCAAATAAGAAATTGAATAATTTCGTGAGTTTTTCAGATATCGAGATATTTTGACTAGTTATCTGAAAGACTACTAAATGAGGTTGAATGTACATGATATTTCTAAAATAGGAAACTTCCTAATTAGGTCAAAAATGAAAAGAAAACGATATATTTACCTTTTTTGGTCTAAAATAAG
Organism: Rutpela maculata; assembly: GCA_936432065.2. Taxonomy (NCBI): domain Eukaryota; kingdom Metazoa; phylum Arthropoda; class Insecta; order Coleoptera; family Cerambycidae; genus Rutpela; species Rutpela maculata. Next base: position 103,380,554 of record OW386291.2, read on the forward strand.
ATGTTATTATTCTTGTGAATTTTTTCGAAAAATGCTCACTTTTCGAGATATGGCCACTCGAAAATTCTTAAAAATGGGTGAGAAGAAATGTAAAAGTTGAAAACAAATCTGAAAAAATTCAGGTGAATGTATCATCGAAATCCAAGGCTCTTTTTATTTGCAACTTTTCTGTAAAGTGCGTTTTCACCGAATTTTTCCGGAAAAACATGATGAAGTGCCATAAAAATATGTAATTCAAAAATTTAAAAAAATTCAGACGTATGCATTGAGGCCTTCTAAACATTTTTTGTCTCTTGGAATTTTTTTGTAACTTGCTAATTTTCCGAGTTACAGGCAGTTTTTCACGATAAATATTGTACTACATTTCTTGCACATTAAAAAATACATGAAAATTTGAAAAATGAACGTGATTTATATATATTATTATTCAAAAATGTGAAAACTATATGGTTATACCATTTTTAAAGGTTCAATATAATTTTTAAATTGAAAATGTGAAAAAAATTTCTCGCTACAATGTCAAAGGTAGGGGTAGTTGTTCATTTCATTTTGGGTCAAAAAAGGTAAGTATATTGTTTTTTTTTCCATTTTTGACCTAATTCTACAAGTTACGGAACACGTGATAAACCCCTTCCGATCATTTCCTACTCTAATCTTTTTTTTTTTCAACTTTTTTATTAACGTTATTACAAACACACTGCACAAGGTTTCATCAAAATCCATTCAGTAGCACTCAAGTTAGAGGTGAAACCCCCTGTTGACTGGACTATTAGATAATAAGGTACAGTTCCTTGCTACTTTTCACTAATAGATAGACAGATATTTGTAAAACTAAATGAAATTTTATTTCTTACTTTTTAGAGATATTTTTTGAAGTTATTGAAGGCGATTCGATTTAAAAAAGAATTTTTTTTTCAATCTTTTTAGTAGCTTCTTTTATTTATTTAACTTCTCCGTAGTGAAGGAAACTATTGTGACATTCTCTTTATGTTGGGCACCATGTGAATGTTACTATAAAAATAATACCATGTTTGTGAATTAATTGATATTACCGGCGACTTCGCCAAATCTTCGAAATATGAAGTAAAAAAAATTGTTCTTAATTTAAAAAAAATCCTGACGTGACAAAGCAAAATAAGTTTCAGATTCGGTTTCAGCGACCCCAAAAACATATGCTACACTGGGTCTGGTCCCAGGCAACTCGCAAAATTATTTTGTGGTCCTATGTTATTATAAGAGAACATTCTAATAACATCGAAGAATTGAAAAACAAAATATTAGCTGCGTTTCGGACAATATCTCCTGTCATGATTGGAAATGCAACAAATACTGTAAGGAGAAGGTGTCAAAGATGCATAGATGTCAATGGAAGACAATTCGAAGATTTATTGTAGTTTAGTTTTCCTTATTTTTGGCAACATTATTTTATATTATAAGAAGTGTTGATAGTTTTCCATGGCCGCATCACAAATATATTAAATTTTTCGAAAATCAAAAACTTTTTCTAGAGATAAATATGACATATGGTACATCATTGGATAGCTAATTTAAGTTGTGATCGAATAATGAAATAATTTATAGGGTGCTCCATTTCAAAAAACAAAAATTATGTCTATATCTCGAAAACTGAGGCATGCATAATTTTCTTCTTATCAGCAACGTATTCTACTGAAAAAAGTGCCTTAAGAATGTCTTACTCGACTTTCGATTCGACACTTGGTAATTGAGATATAGAGGTCAACCAAAAATGCCAATTTTTCAAAAACGCTCTGTAGCTCGGTAGTCGAAAAAGATCGCGGTTAACGCCATTATTTGTTTCTCGAAAATCGAGGTCAGGACATCTATATTGGTTTTTGTCTATCTGCCATAGTTTTTAGAGAAAACCTCAAATCCTATCTATTTTGGTCCACCCTGTACTAATTTTACTTTAAAATGTTTATGCATTTACAAAAATAATAAAATTTGCAGACGAACGTTGCCGATTACAAATACCTATTTGAACAACAAAAATAAAAAAATATGGACTAATCTGGAACCATGTAAAAGTACCACGCAATGTTTGAATAAAATATGAATTAAATAAGTCAGCAGTCTGCCACACTCCACTGCAACTTTTACTCGTTGAATGGTGTTTAAGCCGCTCTGCTCTGTATTCCATAATAAGTGGATTTGTGAAAAGGTAGATTCATATCACATATCATTGGACATCGATCTTATCAAGCACGTAGCGATTATAATTCGAAAAATGTTGTATCGTGTATATTTTACGCAAGTATTCATATACAGCGAAGCATATAAGCTCAGGCGGCAAGCGTTTCAGAGCAGCATTGTCGACGAGAATATTCCACCGATAGCTACGTGCTGCAACATGCTTAAACGCATTCTATCGCCCAATGTAAATTTCTGTCTGTTCAGTACAGTTTGACTCACGCATACATCTGTGCGAATATTCTGATAACATTTAGAATCTTCGTAACTTCTTTTTTATTTTTTTAGGAATTACATGGCTCTTTTAGAAATAAGGTCTAAGGAATCTACAGGAGCAATAAGTCTTTATTAAAACTTTGAAGGGAAATAGATTTCCTGGAACGAAGGCGATGCGATGTTCACGAAAGTATTCATTTTAGATACAGAAAATTGATTTAAAAAAATACTTATTCTCGGGACAGTTGCAGAAAAAGTATCATTTTCATACTCCAATGAATAATTAACATTATGTATTGAAAGTAAATAAAATATTAATAACTCAAAATCCATTGTTTTTCTTCACTGTGGCGCAGTGACATTATCTACCTGCTGTGAAAAATAAAAACAAGAAGATATCAGTGCAAATACCCGAAAATGAAAACGCAAATATCAGTGATAAGATAAGTTTAACTATTTTATTTGTATTAATAACTAATACCCATTTTGCTAATTTATATTTACATACTAATTATTTGTAATAATTTTTACTTAATTTTACTAGTAGCTGTAGAACGATAGTCTAACAAATTTCTCAAACAAATAAGCTTTGGCGTGTTTATATTAACCACACATTATGTCCCTGAAGAGTTTCGATAAGATAAATTAGAGCTAGGTGATACATTCAACAGGGCAATACATTATATTTTACATCCACCTTCGAGTAAATATTCAGTCTAAATTAACCGGAAATAGTCAGTGACACACTATTGGTATATCGCGATAAAACTGAATTTTTTTCAGCATATGAGAAGAGATACATGCGTTACCAGTTTCCTTCTATAAAATGATATCTTCACAGAGAACAATTACAATACGCAAGACCGAGAACACACAAACTACTGGTGCATAAAATGGATGGTATAAGAAATTGTATATATGGAGCACTAGGCCATCAACTAGATGGAGAAAACATAACAACCTAGGCACATACCAACGCCGTGAAAAACTTACGAAAGCAAATAGCGGACTATGTGCAAAACAACGACAATAAATTGAAATACCTAGGAATATATCTGGAAAATCAACTGAAAAGGAGAGAAACTGTAAAGAAATGAATTAAATTGGCATACAAAGTTACAGGGGCAACTATATCGTTCATCGAGAAATATAGACCACCAGAAATGAAAGAAACAGAAGACCCGGAAGAAGAAAAATTTTAGAGAAACATAAAGAGAAGACCATAAACACTCCATATTACGACACACTGCGGCAACATATCTCACAAACACCTACATTTCCCATCCCACACTCCTGTACCATGCATCATGTGGCTTTCGGTGCTGACAACAAGCATGACCCAAATCCAACCCAGCATAGACCTAGCCGATCCGGTGGTATGTTTCCAGGGAAAAGCTTAGGGAGTGGCAGCGATGCCTATCGTACGCTGGTAAATCAATCAATCAATTACATTACTTTTCCCTCACTCTGTGAAAAAGGTAATTAGTTTTATGTCGAAATCTTACATGCCACTTCAATTTTTCGAATTTTGTTGTATAGAACTGTTCACGCTGTGGTCTCCTATTAGTCCAGTCAGTGTTTGACGGTTTTTCGCTCAGAATTCTTTCGGATAAAACCGATTGTCGTGAAATTTGGACAGTAATTAGGGAATGGCTCAAGGAGCAAAAGTTATATAGTGCCGATGTGTGCTTTTACCCCTGGGGGTGGATGCCACCCCTTATCGGGGGTGGAAATCATTACATTCAAAATAACCATAGAAATCGATAGAAGAATAAATTTTAAGCAAAAAATGTTCTATGAAGTTTTTTCGATGAGTCAACACTTTTTGAGTTATTCGTGATTGAACATTTTTCATCTAAAAAATGCATGTTTTAAACGACTTTTCACGAATAACTCGAAAACCTTACGTTTTATCAAAAAAATTATCATAAGCAGAAATGAAGCCTATAAAATAATAAATCGATATTTTTTTATTTCTGTAGATATAATACGAACCGAGTTATGGCTCGTTGAAGATGACTTTTTGTTCGCCGAAAACTGAATTCGATCCTTTTAAAGTTAAATAACGGAGAAACGGCGGAAAATTTTTGGAGGAAAACATAGAAGATATTTTTAAAAGTACTTGAAAAGACCTTTAAAACGAGCTTTAGTAAAAGTTGTTAGCATAAAAACTAACGGAGTTATGATGAAAATAAAATGTTTTTTACATCGTTTTTATGGAAAAAAAAATTAGCAATGAAACCAATGGCTTCACCGCAAGAATTGAAATTGAACGTAATCCATTTAAAATTTATCTTATTTAAGTACTAACAATATGTTCTAGAAGTTTAACCGGTTTGGGATGCCTAGATTTGAAAAAAAGTTTGATTGAAATTTGAAATGATTTTTGAAATTTCTTAAAAAAAATTTCGTATTTTCACAATAATTCAAAAATTAAAGAAGATACTTAAAAAATGTCAAAGTACAAAAATTTAGGTTCTTTTTTACTGAAAATTTTATTTTATTTTTTTTTATTTCTCTAGGATAAAAATTAATTGAGATGTCAATATTCTAAGTTTGCATTTGAGTGCGAGGACCAATTTCCCCGAGCCCTTCAAACTCAAAAAAATCAAAAACGAAGGGTTCAATGAAGTTCAACTTTACATACCTTGTAGCTCTTAAAATTTCCTGCAAAATGATTTTTGGAGCGATTAGATAGCTTAAAAATTACGGAAATCATCGTTGAAAATCCAATCGCATTTTTTCGGTGAAATTTTTGGAGCATGTAAATTGTTTTATTCTCGACAATTTTAGAGCATTTATATGTAAACATATAATAGTACTTCAGAGCTGGAAGAAATTTTAGAAGCCGGTAGGTACTGCACAATATTACTTTACGGAGCTGTTAAAGAGGTACGATTAAAAAAATTGAGCCGTGTCGAAGACTTATCAGCGTTTCTCCAGCAGATGCGCTATGAGTCCTTTATTAAGGCTACCACTAAAAACAGTGGTGTGAAATTATCATCCCTTATTCCGACAGTTGATGCTCTCAATAAGAACATTAAGAGGGTTTATTTACAAACCCAGTTGTGGCTTCGGAACAAAAATATTCGTCCAACTGATTGGGGATGGATTAATAATGAACGATCTTTACTACCAATCAAAATGCTGAATATGCCTGCACCGGAAGAACTCCTCAAAATGATATTTTGTAATTGCAAAAAAGGATGCAGCGCAGCTTGTAGCTGCCGAAGAGTTGGACTTTTTTTGTAACGCAACATGTGGAACATTCTCCGGTGACAACTACTGTCAAAATTGTTCTCCAATTACAGACCAAGAGGAGGAGGTCGATAGTGATTATAGTTCTTCTAATGATCCACAGATTTTCAATAATAAAACATGCTATTATAATGTACATTTTAATTTTTCCCCTTTAAACTCATTTAATAATTTCATATTATCACGAGGGTGATTTGTAAGGGATGAAACGTTGTAATAAATCATAAATTATATTATAAATAGTGACGGGATTTTAATTCATTATAAATGCCCTATTAAAACATTTCAAGCTGTTAAAAACTATTTTTTTAAATTTCGTCATGAGGGGTGGTTTTAACACATCATACATTATATTTCAGATCATGAAATAATGTTTATTCTACATATTTAAACATGATTTCAATCTATGTAACGCTTAGATTTGCTTTTTAAATTTTTTGTTAGAAGGGGTAGTTTTCACCCCCAAAAAACAAAAGCACACATCAGGAGCATATAACTTTTCAAGAGGAGGGTAAGATAAGCTTAATTACAAATTTTCAACAAAATCGATTTTATCCGAAAGAATTCCATTTTTACCGTCAAACACTGGACTCTATGTAGAGTACACTACATAATTATAAGTACATTTTCATGCGAGTTTCTTTTCGAGAGAAATCTAACGGCGACTCTTTTTAACATTATTTGTTATGGGTATTCACAAGCCCATTTGTTGCCCGTTTGCAAATCAGAAAGACTGATCATACTTCGAGCATAAAATTTAGTTACAGTTTCTGCAAATAAAATAGAAAGAAATTCAGCGAGAAGTAATTTCCAAGAACGTCTGGTTCATTTATAATTTCAGAGACATTGACAAAATTCCAAGGTAAGTGATCCGCTCGCTCGGTAAAATATTCTCTTTTGATGTGGAACCCGCCAATTGCATTGTGGTGTGTCATCTGCCGGCGCGCCTCGCGATAACTTATTTTACATCGCTCAAGATGTAATATTATGCAGTTTCCGGTCTGTTCTTCCTTCTAAATTCGAGATTGATGCGTTTAGAAAGCACTTCAATTTATTTCTCGGAGAAAACTATCATTCACGCATATGTCACGCTAAAATGACACGTCGTAAACCGTTCTACAAGAAAACTACGAGCTGCTCAAAGTAGCATTAATGAATAAAATATACCATATATAAAGTAAACGTTTAAAATATAATCGCTTTTCCTTCGTGTACTAAATGAAAATATATAAAAACTTTTCGTCAAAAAACCACAAAATCGAATTGATTTAATCCAACTTTTTTCCAAATATAGAGCTGTCCGATGTGTATATGTCAATCGGCCACCTCGGAAAAAAATAGAAAACATTAATAATGGTATATTTCATTTTATTTCGATGAAAATTGGAAAGGGAGGCATTTTTGAAAATTGTAAAAAATGCACTTTTTTCAAAATTAAAAAAAATTAACTTTATCCCTTTAAAGTACCTAAAAGAATCTACAATCGAAAAGAAAAAAAATGACGCACAATGCCTTCTTGATACTTGAAAGAATTAAAAAATTTTATTTCGTCCGCCATCTTTGACTGTTTTGTTTGACTTACAGCGTCCGGGTTTGGTGCGTTATATTTATAAATGGGTTTTATTTTTGCCAACTTTGATGAAATTACTCCTTCTTATCGAAAAGATATTGAATTTTGATTTTTTCGGCCATTTTTGGTGTTCTCTATTTTTCCCGGATTGACTTATACATATCGAACAAATTTATATTCTTTAAGAATTTTATTTCAAATAATACAATTTTTTTAAAAATTCCCATTCGATTACTAGTAGAAGATATATTAAAGAGATAACTAGAAAATCCGTGAAAGCGAGTCAAAAACTGCATATAACTTTTGACGCACGAGGAATTTTTGGACGCAAATATTTTTTTCGTAATAAGGAGGTCATAATACATAAGAATCAACCATAAAATTTTTAGTGGAATTTTGTCGCCGAAAATAATCAGTTCAACTGCACTAATTGCGTTGAAGATTGTAGCATGCATATTGCTGCTTCATAAATTAAACCATAATTTAACTCAAGCGTGAAAGACCACGGAAGTTTCAAATATTGTTTCTTAAATTTACTTGGGGCGAGCGTAGAGGCGACTTCAATGTGAATATCAGTCGATATTCCGTTGAAGCAACGTCGAGCGCGGTTAGTACTTGGATGGGCTCCCATCTTGGAAAATACAGCGTTCTCGTCCCACCTTCTAGAGGCTTGTATATCAGTGTATACTCGGAAGTTACGTAATTTCAGACGAGGATTACGTAGTGGATATACCATCCTTCGGAGGGGATGTAAAGCAGGTGGTCCCTTGTCTATAAAATGTTAGGCAAGTAAAAGATCCCTACTCTTCTTAAGGGAAGAGGTTCGGCAAAATTTCCAAGTTGGGGGTAGCTCGTCTCCTGGCGTCGGTGATAGGCCCTGGTAGCGGAAATAGGCCGACGTTAAACAGTCAAAAAAAAAAAAATTACTTCTTAACAAACACAACGGTATGCAACCAGAGTCACGTCTAAGTGTACTCAAGGTAGTGGATGTTCTAACTTAGCTTTAATGGAATGGAATGGAAAAGGTAAACTAGCGACATAATTTGCATACTACGAGTAAGCGAACAGAACTAATATTTCTCAGTTACAAGAAGCTTGGTACTTCGTAATTGTCTGCTAAATTTTTGAATAGTGATGTGTCTTCATTAAATTTTTTTTTAACGACTTCAACATTGAAAGGGTTGATAGTCTCTCTTCATGAACATGAAGCAGGCCTAATTGTTTTTCACCGGTTTAATCCGTAAGTAATTTATAAAGAAATAATTTTTTTTTGTAACTTAAATTTGTCAACGGCCATTTTGCAGCAAGTCACGCTTACACTTCATTTCTTTCCAGGGTTTTCAATTTAGATGCAAATCTTATAAATTTAGATGCAAATCTTCTAATTTTGGATGCAAGCCTTCTAATTCTAGATGCACATTGTAGATATGCATTCTAGATACTTTTTTTTTTAATGTCACATTGAAGTTTCGGTTGGAAACTTTATTTTTTTAATCATCTAATGGGGTTGTCTTTCTTCTCCTCTACGTAATTAGAAGATGGAATGTATGCATTAGTCTAGGACAACTTTTTTCGGAGATCGCGACGGTAATATGGTAGGATAGATGTAAATTGTCCTTATGGAATTTCTGGAAGCGTCGAATATGATAATGGGAACTCCTTGACTTAATATTGGGCTCATCTAGAAATCAGCGATTACATCACAGTGGGTTGAATTTCACCATCATCATCCCTCACTTGGATTCACTACTTTAATTCACTGAGAATTCCAGATAAGCGTCGAAAATAAAATTTTTATCTAACGTTTTTTATATGTATATATATATCTCATATTTTTATGCTTTAACATTTTTAGAGTTCTTTAAAGAATCAAATTGCAAATGTTTTTTTGAAATTATTTCAATTTTCAATTTTATCTTTAATATGTTTTCAAAGAACAATTACTATTTTCAATTATTATTAGGGTGTAAATTATCGGCGTAACGTCTAATTGAAAACAAATATATGAAAAGTTCTGTAAAGACTTTGTGATCACAATTTGTACGAAACATTTATATTTAAATAATTAATTATGACTTTTAAACACCGTATTGTCGGTTCATGTTTAAGACAATATTTTAAATAATATCTACTTAACATATTATCGTCCATTCGTTTTCTCTATTGTACATAAATTTGTTTAATTTTAAGGCCTCAGTTTAGTCGTTTTCTAACAAAAACACATCCAGTTTGATTGGTTTATAATAACATCAATTTTATAATCACTTAGTCCACTTATTTCAGGTATTTTGATACAAACCATAGAAACTATACAAACTATTTAGATAATACCTACTGAATTAATTAATTAACCTTTTTGTAAATAAAAAGTTGAACATCTTCTAGAAATATTTGCAAGTATTAATCTAATTTTGATTTTTGCTAAATTTGGAATATTAATTTACACTTTTTTATAGTCAACAATTTATACTTTCTTTATAATTTGATTAGTTTATCTTTCTTGTAATCAAACTTCACTCTTAGTGTAAATTACGAATATAGAAAGATTGGCGCCCCGCCTCTCTAGGAAAATTATCATTATATAAGTCAAATTAACATCTCTTTAAGATAAATTATAAAAACATCTATCATTTATTAACTACAATCTACCAAACACGTAAAATCATTTATAAAGTGTTTTCTGACCCATGACTCGTCTACCGAGTCTCTGAGCTGCTGGTGTAGTAACTTGTTTCCTCTAAATAATAAAGTGCAGTGTGAATCTCAAACGCATAACAAAAATTAATAATTTACTGAACAGCGAAGGAGTCATATTACAAGATAACCATTTTATAGATATTTTATAAATTGATTAATGCAGAAAGTAAAGGTAAACATTTAAAACTTCTTGAATAATTAGAAAATAAAAACATATTTAAAAGCAATTCTTGTACCACTAATGACCAACAAAATTTCTTAAACTCACCTACAGTAGACACATCATCAAACATTTTTCATCAAATATAATCAGGTTAGGTCTTAGTCTGGAAATCACTAGCCACAGAAAGGAAATTTCCCTTATTCGATAAGATGTTTCAATACATATTTGTTTATTATAATACCAGCACGAACATGGTCATTACAAATAAATTACAGTAGGTCAGATGATCTTTCTTGACCTGTTAAACACTTCTTTATCCAAAATAGAAATGTGGATTGTTTCTGATTTAAAAATGATAGTAAAAACAACAACTTGATCAAAAAGTTCATGTGATGGACCCCAAAAGAGGAAACAAAATCAAATACAGGCACCAGCATGTTGAAATTATTGGTACATTTCTTGTCAGTATAGCATAGTTTAAGAAACATAATCTGGACTGGATCTTTCTACCTACGATTTAATTTTAATTTTTCTACATTTCTGATGAGGAACAATAATCTTGAAACATTTTCATAACGAAGACCTCTGAATGGTTACCTCTGAATGGTTACCTCTGAATGGTTACCTCTGAATGGAGTTCCACAAGGTTCTGTGTTAGGGCCTGTACTATTTTTGCTATAATAAGTAAATTAATTGGATTCCTTATCATTTAATACTCACTTTACGATGTATGCTGATGACACCTCTTTAATTATTTCAAATGAAATAGATGAATGCTTAGAACTCAATTATAATTAAATAGTTTATTTAATAATCTAAGTGGATGGTTTTCTCAAAATTTATTATATTTTAACGTAGAGAGAACTCAGGTGTTAAGATTTCATAACAATCAAAAACAGTGTAAATTGTTAAATTTTAATATAAATAATACTCCTTTATGTATTGCATTAGAAATTGTCAAATTTTTAGGTTTACACTTAGATAAAAATCTTAACTGTAAAGTTCAATGTGAGGCTGTTGTTTCAATAAAGTTTGCCTCCATTACATATTTATTTAGGAATATAAGAACGGTGCTAAGCACAGAACAACTTATTTGTTTATATTAGGCACAAGTTGAATCTCGCTTACGATATGGTGTCTACTTCTGGGGGAATTCCACCTTTGCCTCTCATGTTTTTATTAAAAACGTGTTTTAGTGTGTATTGCTGGGGTTTCAAATACTCATACTTGTAAGGACATTTTAAAAAATTACAAAATTTTAACTTTACCAAATGTATACAAGTATACATCTTTGAAATGTGCACATATGTTTTTAAAAATCAAGAAAAATTTATATTAAATAGCCAATATCACAGTGCAAATAGACAGGGAAACCATTTTCGTGTTTCCCTTGCTAAACTAAAAATAACGTCTAAATCTCCTTATTGTTTAGGGTTAATTTTTTAACTTGTTGCCGGACGAATTAAAATTTATTAGGAAAGAGGAGTTGTTTCGAATTGAACTAAAAGAATTTTTGTTAAATAAATGTTTTTATTCTATAACTGATTTCTTGTGTTTGTCTTAGTTCGTAAGTTGTAACTATCCCTATTTATTAAAAGGGACTAATATAAAATGTATTACATTATTATTTATACTTTAGGTAAATTTTAAAGAAATTGACTTACCTACCTAGCAAGTAAGGAAAATGTTGACTATTCCTATACAAATGTATTTTGTCTTAAAGGAAAATAAATATTATTATTATTATTATTATTATTATTATTATTAAAACAATTCCATCAGATACTGTACTTAATTTTTCATAAACCAATACTAAATAAACGCAGGACGATGTCAAAATATATAACAACATTTTTAAAAAGACATAAAAGATTTTCATTTAAAATAAGCCTTCAGTCTCTATCTGTACTACTGTACTTAGAAATTAATTAATTAAATATCATAGAGTTTTACTTTCACTTTCTATATTTTATCATCAAGAATTACCTATGTTTCAGTAAGAATATAAATCACAGATACTACCATTTTGACATTTTATCTGAAAATTCACCATCATCCACACGGGACCTATACTGTAAAAGTATGCCTCATTGTACATGAAAGGTAATCGATTCAAGAAAGCTCTAACTTGTTGGGAGAGATTCCCGTTCGAAAACCTTTAATGACTTGAGTATAATATGTGCAGATCTGGTGATCGGCTATGTCTTCGCCTTCCTCTATTGAGGTAATAAGAAGAACCATTCCGTCGGCAGCCAATCTAGCGCGTGGTGAGATCATCATCGCGCTCCTCACTCCGTCCGCCTTAATAAGACGCCGGAGGGCTCCTCTGCCAGCGTGTATTGATCAGAAAGGCACAGAGTCGGTCTTGGTTCATGAAATCAATTCATCTACTACGTCTAATTTTGAATCAGTAGAAATTAATTATTGTTAGATTAAAAGCTTTTATATATGTGCAAATTGTTCTTAGATTCATATGTTACTTGAAAATGATTACATATTTACTTTTAAATTCGCATTTCAACGAAAGCTGTGAGTCTTAATCAATGGAAAAGGCAGTAAGACAATTCAATTAGTTTGAGAGCATTTTTTTATGTTGTTACAACATATTTTAGATTAATGAAGGTAGGTTGCAAATTGTAAAAGAATTGTTTCATAATTTAGGACAGTATTTTTATTACTTATTGAAACCGCGACCCCCCCAAACGACTCAAATAATCTCTCGCGACCCATGGAGCCATAACTCCGTCTGAATGAATGCCAGGTTCATATTAATTTCGATATAATTAATTTGAGAGTATTTCGATGCGCGATGATAATGACGGATATCTTTGACCACTTAACTATGCTGAGCAAGAATTTACAAGGAAGAGATGAAAACATTTTATCAGCCAAAGACAAAATCAAGGGATTGATTTCTAAAATTTAGTTCTAGTCAACATATTTGCAAATGCTGCAGTTTGAGTTATCTCCTTGCATTGAAAAGATCGTTGAAGAGATTTTACCCGATTAATCAGTAGTCGATAGCACTCATATTCCATGCATGATTGAAGACTTGCAAAAGGAGGATGTTAAAAAGTGACCCTAAGTAACTAAGTGACTCCCAAGATGAACAACGGAAAATGAACACGGTTTTTGATAAAATTTTTCCTCTATCCTCGTATTGATGATGTATTCGGTTTTACGGAAAAATGGCAGGAAAATGTGGAAACGTGAAAAAAGTTAAAATTCTAATTATCTTAGGCTATATTTTGTGAGTTTTCAAGCATATTTTTAATTTTTACAACATTTTCCCGAAGAAAAGTATGTATATCCCACGGGAAAAATATTACAAAAAAACACATGAATTTCGCGTAATAAGTTCTGAATCTTAAAAAGTTTAAATTTTGAATATTACAGGCTAGAATTTGTGAATTTTTAAGCATATTCTTAATTTTTCACATTTTCCCTACATTTTTCGGCAAAGCGAAGTAGAGCATCATATTATATGAGAAAAATACTAAAATATACCACCTAGATTAAAATATTATAGATCTTAACAGTTTAATTTGTGAATATCTCAGACAGGACTCAATTCTCAAGAATTTTCTTAGCTTTTCCACATTTTCCTGCCATTTTTCAGTAAACCGAATATATCATCGCATTCTACGGGAAAAATGCTATCAAAAACCGTGTTCATTTTCCGTTGTTCAGGTTAGGCCAAAAGTAACCACTTTTTAACATCCTCCTTTAAAAGAACAACTACTGAGTTACTTTCCAGAAAAAACTGAGACTAGCAACGGCAAAAGCTGGGTACTAAATCCCTTTCTTGATCTCAGTGTAACTGGCTGATCTTAATACGGCTATGAAAGAAAATCTTTTTGAGCTTGTGGCTGACAACATGCTCAAATTGGAATTTCTGTCGCAGTTTGACGCATTTTGAATTCAAAGAAAAATGGCAACCTTGCAAAAGGAGCTTTTAAATTGTTGATAAAATTTGCTACATACTATTTGTGTGAGCTAAAGTTCTCTACAATGGAGGACCTAAAAACTAAAAAGAGAAATAGACTACTATTAGAAAACGATCTCATTGTTTGCGTCTTACATCCGGAACCACGATTTAAGGGACTACTAAAAAACAGGCACATTATTCACACTGATTTAAACTTATTCAAATTATATTTGAAATAAATGTCTAACTAATCTCTTCAGGATTGTTTTTATTCATCAGTCAAAGGCCCTTGCTGCTTTAGTTAGCTAGTAGTCTGATGCACTCCTAACCCCCCTAGAATTGATTCGTGACCCACCACCAGGGAGGGGGTTGCAACCCACACTTCGAAAAACACTGATTTAGGATATTCTTTTCTACATTTGATTAACTTAAATTTAGAAAAAGAAATAGAGCCTAAATGCTTTAAATCTTCAACTATAGTCTAAAACTGTTAACACAAATCTTGATAAATAATTGTGGCCAATAAAATAAATATGCTTTCATTTTGTGAAGCAAAAATGAAATTAATATTATTCGACAAAGCCATAAAATACATAAATTCAAAGAACATTCTATGTAGCTATCAATCGGGATTTAGAGGGAATCAGTCAAATGGAATCGTAATTTCATACTAAGGTAAAATTCAGAAAAGAATGGGTATTTGTTCATATTTAAGGACTTAAAAATGCATTCGAAACTATAGATCGAAATATCTTATTACTTAATCTAGAAAATATGGATTTACTTGAATTACTTCAAACTAGTTTGAAAATTACCTTTCAAGTCGTCAAAATCAGAAACAAATAATATTGGATATCTCAAAAAGGAAGTGTGCTTGGGTCATTTTTATTTGTTTTATAAGTAAATGACGTAAAAAATTTTACAATTAATTATTTTTTATTTATTTGCTTTCATCATGTACTCGACAACATTATTTAGGTATTATGCAAATCACAACTTACACACTTTTTCATTTAACGTGAAATTACCTACTTTCTGTATATTGGTGCCTGAATCTGGTCAGGCTAATGTACTGATTCTCCAATAATGAGTGTTTTAAAGTATATACCTAACTAGTACATTAGCGTGACCAGATTCAGGCACCAATATACAGAAAGTAAGTAATTTCACATTAAATAAAAAATGTGTAAGTTTTGATTTGCATAATACCTAAATAATATTTTCTAAACTAGAAAATTTCCCAAATATTTATAAAAAATTATATTTTTGAAAATGTCTCTCTGATGTACTATGCTCGTAACTGATATAACTGTCAATGAAGGACTTCTTAAATACAATAAACTGAAAGTGAATGAATTAATGTCTAACTGAATAATTGTAAGTAGTAATTACTGGTATAATATATTTAAAAAGTTAAATTAAAAAAAAAAATAGAAATTGATGAAAACAAGGAAGATATAATATTAAATAAAATATCAGGGTTTTGCAATTGATAAAGATCTATAATTCATAAGTTCTATTGACTACTTTTCGAACACAAATTGGAATTTTCGAACTGATAGTTTCCTATATATATCAACGCCAATCAAATTGACTGTTTACAGTTCTTTGATTTGACCCACTTATTGCTGTTCTGTACTATGTGTTATCTGTATATATTTTGATAGATTGCAGAAATTATAAAACAAAGCTATACGAACACTATTAAAATTTTACAGATATTCACATACCAAACTGGCTCTATATTGAAAATTATTATTTTGTCCAAACAACGGTAGGCAATCATTCAGAAAATGAAAAACCAATATCAGTTATCGAAATTCGAAATTCATTATTACCATTCTTAAACCTTGAGCCAGTCAGCCTTAAAGCAGCCTTTTACCAACTCTAAAAATTGTACAATGAATAATTTGTTTCATAAAGATATCAGTCAGTACGATTCTTCATCCTCGTGAGTATTACGTATGTATGTATACGTGTCATATCTCATCCTCTTCGCAAATTCGAAAACGAAGAGTATATTAGATTTGATCGACACGTTTCTAAAACCGTAAATATCCCTGGCAGAGAAAAAAATATGTCATTGTTTTATTCATCAAATTCTGAACAACTTCCAAAATTTTCGACTGTTTGTTTATCCGTCCGTCTGTTTGTCTATCTTTCAGCACAGAAAAGACCGATTGTATTGTTTGGATATTACGTTAACTAAAGAAAGAACCCTATTAAAAAAAAATCGATGAGTAAATTACAAAAGTTATGAAATATTTTAAGGAAAAAATACACAAGAAGAGTATTGTTACCCCTGTTAAAATTCTACTAACACAAAAATACTGCATAGTATATTGACTAAGAAATCGCTATTTAAGATGTCTTTCATTGAGAAATGATTAAAATTACAATTATAAATAAAAAATTAACTGAATTTCAAAAATCTTAGAAGAATATACTATAGAATGTTCAACAATTATGTAGAACATTCAATAATCCGGCGAAGAGTATACTGGTTATATCTAGTGCATTTTATGTAGTTTCCATTTTTTTGTAAATTGTTAATATTATTGATTTGGCCTCTAATTGTCAATAGTCAAGCGGCTCTCAAAGTTCTTGCATCAGTCAGGACTAAGTCAGTACTAGTTCAAAACTGAAAGCAGGCTCTCTGTGAACTAAGCTTATCCAAATAGGTCAAACTTCTCTGGGTGTCTGAACACAGCAACATTGAGGGTAAGAGCGGACAGATGCTCTGGTCAGGGGGTTCTCAGCGGCCTCTATTGAGTCCGAGGCCGACTCTCGGCTACCCAAGATCAAATTCCAAGAAGTTAATAGGAAACTAGCCACGTTCCTAGTTCTTTGATTTTTAGGCCACCAACCGAAGACTTCGGCGAGAGAAGCTACTCATCTCAGGGCCCTTGCCAAAGCGAGCAGAACATTCCTGCGACTGCGCAGGAATCGTGTCAGAATAATTGTAGGTCTTTCGATTGGACACGGCTCTTTCAAAAAACACTTGCACACTATAGGAGGTGGTTGACAACCCCGACTACAGGTTCTGCGGGAACGAGGAAGAAACTTACATCCACGCCCTAACTTCTTGCCTTAGTTTTGTGAACTCGAGGCACAAACACGGCATTGGTTAAGGCCTGAATGCGGCGACCTTTCGTTGCCCCGCTAAATGAAGAAGAACAGGAAGATCTCCAATTGTCAGAAGAACTCGAGAAAGAAGCGGAAGTGGACTGTCTAAATATTGGAGGTCCGTTTGTGGATGACAATTGAAATAAAAATATTCACTTGTTTCTAAATTACATAATTCAACAGAGAGTGTGTGACATGGATATTTTTATCTACGAATCCGATGATAAAATCAGTCGCTGAAATGTATTTTTCTTATTCAGAATTTTTATTTTTTCAGTTAAATTAGAAGCTGTTACTGAGTGGCATAGTCAGTGTTTCCAAAATGTGATACAATGGAGAGGAAGTACCTGTCAAAGCAAATCAGATCATGTTTTCAGAGAGACGTATTAGACATGTTCCAAAAGCTAAATATTGAATACAGTAGCTAAATTTTAAATACATACCTCGGTTGAATTCTACGAAAAACAAATTAGTATACATAGGCGGTGGGTGATTGATAAAGTTATTATAACAGCAATCAGTTTCTTAAAAGACGTATAACATTTCTTGCGCATCGTAACATTCTTTTTTCTTTTTTTTTTTAACCAGCGTCATTAATATAAAGTAGAATTCTTCTTTCCATCACTAAAAGCTGAATCTGCCAATTCTTCCGCTATAATGCAGCTCTCGTCAAAGTATCTTCATTAAACCAAATTTTAAAAAATCGTTTGGACTATGCCAGTGAAATGAAACACTGCCTTTCTAAGATTATCTTAATTCATTCAACGTCAGATAGCTACACTTAAAAGTACTTGATGGCCATTATTCCCCGCTCATTAATGTTTTTTTTGTTTCATAATTACTTGTAGTTTAATAGTTGAATAAAAACATGAATTGCACTTGTTATATTCACTCTTCGTTCATAATTATTATTAATTATTTATTTTCAAATAATTCAGTTTTCAAGTAAAGTAGGAACGGAGATACAGTACTGTCCTGAAGAAGTCGGGCATGCGCTTGGTGTTATTTTAATTAATTAAAAATAAATCCTACATATCTAAAATATCTCTCTGGGAGAAAAATAGTCATCTTGTGAATATTTGAAAAGTGCGTCCATCTGCTCATATGTCCGTTTGTTCGTCACCTTTCTTTTTAACACGCTTTTATCAGGTAGACCTATAACTAGCTATCTATGTATGTATGTATGTATGTATGTAAAATAGTCCAAGAAACTGAATTTCACCCACTTCTAATCATTGTCTCATCGTGGAACTTGGCAATTGTGTGTAGCTCTGATGACAATACAATATAGTATATGTACTCAAATTATAATATTATTATTATTATTATTTATTATTAAATTGATAAGAGTAGAAGCCAAAGGCTTGTGCTACTCTAGAAGAAAAAAAATTACATTACATTAAGTGTCTATAAATATTATGAATAAAAAGAAAAAAAAATATTGATCAACTCCTAAAAATATTCTGACATAACGTATTAGCAATACATAAACACTGAGAGAAGCAACATTATAAACTCAATTATGAATGTTCCTGAAATATTGGTCGAGGCGTCCCTTGAAAGAATTCAGTGATGGTGCGGCGATTACATTTTCAGGAAGTGAATTCCATTGATCAAAAATTCGGTTGGACAGGAAGTGCTTTCTTATAGTGGTTTGGAAGTTTTCCTGCGTAATTTTAGACTATGTGCTCTCAGACGATTGTCAGTGTTAAGGTCAAATAAGTCCTGGTGACAAAAAAACTCCCCGTGCAGGATTCTGTAGGTGGCGATCAAATCACCGCGCTGCCGACGAGCTTCCAATGACTTGAGGTTGAGTAGGCGAAGCCGTTCTTCATATGGCAGATTTGTAAAACCTCGAGGCAGCTTTGTAGCTCTTCTTTGCACGCCTTCCAGCCTATTTATATCCTGCTTAAGCAGGGGCGACCATATGATGACTGCAAACTCAAGGTGAGGACGAATATGTGTTACGTTGTGATTGTCAATTTTATACTGCATTTTTGGGTTGTTTTTTCCTATATGTAGTACCGAGCATTTTCCTTCATTTAGCGGAATTAGCCAGTTGGAGCACCAGCTCCCTATCTGGTCCAAATCGGATTTTAGGTCAGTGGATGGTGACTGAAAGGTGCAGCTCAGGGTGAGGTCGGACATGTACACTAAAAACAGTACAGGGCCAAGTACAGATCCCTGGGGGACTCCACACAAAACATCACGTGCCGCGGATGACGTATCTCCCACTCTTACACTAAATTGTCCATTTGACAGAAAGCACTCGATCCATTTTAACAGTTTACCGCGCACTCCGACGTGTTCTAGTTTATGTAGTAATAACGGAATACACACTTTGTTAAACGCACGGGAAAAGTCCAAGTATAAAACGTCAGTGAATTGACCACTATCTATTGTTTAGTCCACTCGTTGCAGGCTTGGAGTAAATTGGAGGTGACAGAACCTCCTGGTAAAAACCCGTGCTGATGGTGCGGTATTACGGAGTTTTCTACTAAAAAGGTAATTAGCTCTTCACATATGGTTCTCTCCATTACTTTAAAAGGTACAGAAGTTAAACTAATGGGGCGGTAGTTGTGACTGGAAAGTTTATCGACTTTTTTAAAAATTGGAGTGACACTACCAATTTTCCAGTCCTCATGTAAGATGCCTTGATTCATCGATTCCTGCATTATTTTAGAAAGGGGCTTACACAGTGTTTCGGCACATTTTGACAAAAGTTTGGGGTGAACCCCGTCGGTTCCTGGAGAGGAGTCCTGACGCAAATATTGTAGATGTTTTCGGATAGTTTGAGTGCTGAAGTCAATATTCTCAAGCTGCACATTATTACGATTAATGTCATCAAGTTGTGGTAGGGTTACTTGTTGGATCACTGTGTATGCCTCGTAGAACGTATCAGCAAAAGTTTCAGCGGCTTCGGCGTTGTTACTGCAGGAGACACCGTTTATCAAAGAGATTGATACTCTGCTGGATAAGCGAGAGCGCGTATACTTGTAAAAAGCTATAGGTCCCTTAGTAGTTATCAATTGCTCCTCATAATTGTGCCTGGCTTGCCTTAGGAGTCCATTGAGTCGGTTGGAGAAGTTTCTGTGAAGTTGCATGTCATCAGTGGAATGTGACCTTTGGTATCTTTGCCACAGAGCTTTTCTTTCGAGAGACATATCGTGTAGTTGTTTGTTATCCAGGTTTTTTTGTATATTGTAGATTTTTTCTTATTAAACTGCGAGGTGAAATGAGCAACAGCCAAGCGTAGTTGTGCAATCAAGCTTTCTCAGAGTGAGTTTGGATCGGTGATGTCTGCACAGTCGTCAAACCAGTTGACATTGCTAAAGTAGTTATTTAGTGCCACATAGTCATATGCTCAAAATGGCCGCCGCCCCAAGCTTGATATGGGTATCAAAAGAAAGGACGATCAGTAGAAAACAAGTAATGTGATCAAAGCTTAAAAATTCTAAATGGTGGCGTCAACATGGTGGATAGGTTTTATCAATTATCGTCAGATTCGACTGAAAACAGCTATTATTTTGAACAAATCGATCAGTAAATATATATAAAGGCTATTAAATATTTTCATTAACAAAATATAACTGAAGATGGCTGTCGAAATAAGAATACTACACAATACTTCCAACGTTTCATCAATTAGGTTTACATCATCGGGAGATGATTAAAATAAGATATAATGTTTACACCTTGTTGTTGTGATATTTTATGCAACAAATAAAATATTGATCCATAGCAACACACTGGTAGATCTAACAAGCAGACAATACGGGAATAGAAAGACATGAAATTAGTAATTATGTCAAAAAGCTACACCAATAGATTTGGCAATAAATATATTGATTAATAAGAAAAATAATTATGTAAAACACTTTCCTTACAAAAGCAATTTGTAGTATTTCACAGAAATTTATTATTTATTTACAGTGAGCTTAAAGCTAATTCCAAAATTTATAGCAGAATACTAATTACGACAGATTTAATAATTAGTAAGGCAGCATATTCAAGTAATTTCATCTTTTCTTGGGAACAGGAATTGATATTTCAGCATTATTATGCTTCCCAGTATTCTCGTTCACACAAGGAACAGTTTGCTGGAAAATATACCAAATTCTGATAAGACTGTTGATGTTAATCTAATTTCTTGTCAGTATCCTATATAATTTACATTTCCTTGTACAATATTATTGCATTAAAATTTGTTCCTTTTTAATTGTAGAGTTAATGATATTAAATATAACATGTTAATTTCTTCAAACTATTTTTGGGTAGAGCGGGTTGTAACATCTAAAATCAACTTGATTGAAGGTCGAAATCCAAGGTTACGATTGTTACAACATTGTTAACCTTGGATTATAAGCTTTACACACCCTAAATAAAAAAGGTAGTAATCATTTAAGATATTAAAAAATGTCTTCTTCATTTTTATGTTTTGAAATTGATTAGACATTTTCAGAAATACCATTTCTTATCATTATTTATTTATACAGGGTGTCCAGTTAATGTTCCCTCGGAAGATTGTGCAAAAACGGTTAACTTTATAAAAAGCTTTCTTAACAAACCTTTCAAAGTTTCATTTCTACTACAACGTATTTTCAATTGTACAAGGTGTCACAAAAACGAGTTACACAAAAAAAGTATAATTTTTTTTAATGGAACACCCTACCCTGTATTTTTTTGGCGCCAGTTAAGCCAAGGGTCATATTACATCTTAAAATATTATGCCAATCGGATGCAGCGTTGCCAAGTTATAATTTTTTCCTGTTTTTTTTTTGTCAATTTACAAATATATTTTAACTACCATATCTCGGCGATTTATTAACTGTTTTTTCTAAAAATGCAGGATGTTATTTGATAATGATGTATATACAGAAAAACAGTTTTGAAATAAATTATTATTATACCGGGTGTCCAAAATATCTGTTTATTTTTTTATATTTATTTGATTATTATTTTTTCAATTTTCGTAAATGGAGTGCCTATGAATTTTTTTCATGGACAGCACAATTCCCCACATTTTAATGTCATACACTTTATTTTTCTTTTAAACGGTTTTTGAAATATGATTATATCTAATAATTTTTGCGTAAATTGAGGTGCTCTTTATTTCAGCATTAAAATCTAATATATGGATTTGGTCTTTTGTTGCGTTTGTTTTTCACTTTATGGCATTTCTACCATTTGTTCTACCATTTTATATCTATTAAACAACACACAGATGCATGAAATACAAAAAAAACAGAATCAAGCATTACGTACTATTTTAAGGTGCAATAGATACACAAGTATTAAATACATGCTAGAGCAAACCAAACTTCTAAGTGTCAGACAGACTATTTTTAACAACACGATGATTGTTATATACAAGATAAAGCATGGGTTATGGCCACGACACCTACTCGAAGACCTAACTTACGTTCATGACATTCATACTTACGAAACCAAAAATAGAGGAAATTTTTATATTGATACTGTCCAAACATCATATGGACAGAATAACCTATTTCACAAAGGACTCATAGAATATAATCGGTTGCCAGATGCCATAAAGAGTAGTGAGACGCTATTATCCTTTAAAAGAAACTGTAGAGATTATTGCATCAAACATATAGAGATATAAATAAACATATATTTTGTTTGTGTATTGTTTTACTTTTGTACTGTAATATATTGTAATGTAAGTCTATATACATATTGTTATTTATTTTGTTATATGTATGTATGTATTTATCTGCCATGTTAAATTATATTATACATAAGATTGTATGTTAGCTAAATGCTATTAATAAAGATTATTATATTATTATTATTCTGTTTAAGATTATCGTCATTAAGTTGAATTAATATTATTATATAAAAATATGAATTATAATTACTGTCAACAAGATTTGATATCTATGGTGTATGTTATTGGTGAATTTGATGAAAATTGTTTATTAGCATCAACAGTATATCATCAAAAATATCCCGATAGAAGGTGTCCTGATGTGAGGTCTCTAAAAAATTTGAAAGAACGTTTTGAATGTACTGGAAGTGTTGCATACGAAAAAAAGGCGAGAAGACAAGATGTATTAAGTGAAGAAAATGAGCTGGCTATAACTTTAACATAAATCGAAAATCCTTGGGCAAGTGTTCGTGAGTTAAGTAGGGATTTAGGTCAGTAAATCTAGTGTTTCTCGATGTCTTCGCAAAAATAAGTTTCACCCCTATCGAGTACAGCTACATCTAGAGCTTTTGAACGTGGATTTAAATCGTAGATTAAATTTTTGCCAGTGGGCTCAAAACCAAATTGGAGAAAATTAAGAATTTTTCAAATTTTTGTTGTTCACGGATGAATCAACGTTTCATGGCAATGGATTTCTGAATATGCATAATTTCCATTATTATGACAGAGAAAACCCTCATGTTGTACCAGCACAACTGGAGTTTAAATGTTTGGGAAGAAATTATACATGATTATGTTATTTGTTCTCACTTTTTTGAACAAATGATCGAGCATATTCCTGATTATTTTAAAAACAATATGTGGTTACAACTTGATGATACACCACCTCATTTTAGTAGAAATGTTCGTCAGGGCATTAGTAACCAGTTTCCTGAAAAGCGGATGGGAAGAGGAGGTCTGATATTTTAATAAACTGTTAAATTATATCTAATTTATTATTTTATTAAATTCTGTTAGGTCCCACTGCATGGCCGCCTAGGTCACCCGACCTGCCTTCAATGGATTTTTACCTTTGGGCATATGTGAAGTCAAAAAGTATAACCGACCGTCTCGAGAAGATATGAAAGGATTCGTCAGTGTTTTAATCGTATAAATGTTGATTTGTTATACAATGTAAGTTGTTTTGGTTGGTTCTCCAATAATGAGCGTTTTAAAGTATTTACCTAACTAGTTAGCGTGCCCAGATTAGGGCAACAATAAACAGAAAGTAGGTAATTTCATAATAAATAAAAAAGTGGGTAAGTTGTGATATGCTTAATACCTAAATAGTATTCTCTAATTATCAGGAAAGCAAATAAATAAAAAATAATTAAATAAAAAAATAAGTTTTGAACTCAGAATTTTTAAATAACAAATCTATTATTTAAAAATTCTGAGTTCAAAACTTCACATATTTGTTGAATTCAGATGTTTTCCAATTTTCTGTAAATTGCACTCCCCACTGTTAAATTTTTTAATTCTTATATGTACACTTATGTATTATAACATTCTTGTATTTAAATATTTTTAATTATGATTCTTTATTGGGCGTGGTTTTTTTATTTCATATTTATAATATGCAATAGACTGTATAATTCATGTGCTTTAAAATTCTGATGAATAAAATATTTTCGTAGAAATCGCTTAATTAAAATAAGGGTGTTTTTTCCGCCAATTCCCTACAATATATTCATTAAAGATATGTAATTCTCAACTCAAATTATTGCTGGAATTATAATCACCAAATTAGATATATATTCATAGATATGATATATAACGTCATACTTTGGACATAAACTCCAGTTTACTGAACAACAAATAACATAGAGCTGCTATAGTATTAAATCAAGTTGAGAATAGCATTTGCCAGTTCCTTCGTTATCTTTTCAAGTTTAATTCGATTTGGATGTGCATGGTATAGCATTGAGTAGCCAGCTACCACCCACTGAATGGATAAATGATTCAAGATTTATTACCTAGCCGGAAGATAACTGATATTAAGAACGTTTACAGTCAATATTAGAATTTACTTCTTTATGAACCAATTAACTTAATTAGCCAAGTAAAAACAAAATTTATGGAATACAATTACACAGATATTTCTCAATTGTTGAAAGTCGAAAGAAAAGTAGTTTATGTAGTGTTAGAGAAAATTTAGTGTAAAATTTGGTAAGTACATAAAGTGACAGTGAAATTCTCTTAATTCAAATGAAAAATTTCATTTCAATTTCAAAATAATAATTCGAATGGTACAAAAAAAACCTGCGAACGCATAACTAAGATACATTATCAAAAAAATCTGTAGAAAGAGGCCTCCAAATAGCTATAGATAGTCTTGTCTCTTCATGACTCCAAATAGTATAAATTCATCTCCATCTTATGTTTATTGCTTCAATGAAATACTGGAAAACGTAATATTTAACTAATTTCTTTCTTTTATAAATTTAACCTAATTGTAATCATGGACAGTTGATATGGAAAAAATAGGGCAGTACAGTCAGTTTCAGTTCATTTTTTACAAGAAATATAATAATAATAATAATTATAATAATAATAATTATAATAATAATAATATGTCTTTATTCAAAACAAATACAATATTTGTATTCGCAGAATGGGCGGAGTTCAGTTCAGTAAGCCAACCGGCTTACCGTCTGCTCTTACACTTAACCCGTAAACATAAATTACAAAATAAACAATATAAATTACCTATTTTAACAATATGAGTTCAATTTAAACAACATAATTATAAAAACATTATTTAAATCACTGAAAAAAAAAATACAATAATAAGGCATTGCAAAACAACAAAAAAGAAGAAAAAGAGAAAAAGTTACTTTAGAATACTTGCGGTCATTTTGCAATGTGACAAGGGTTTATGACAGAGGTTTGTCTCCTCTTAAGGCCATTATGGCTAACAATTTAATACTTTAGTTGTATATCTGTGTATTTAACAAAATCTTGCGTAGTTCCAACTTGAAGGAGGAATCATTTTTTTCAATTTGCAAATGTGGAGGGAGATTGTTATAGATTTTAAAAATATTATAAGTGAAGCTCGTTTTAAAAAGAGAAGACTTGTACTTTGGAGGTGTGATCAGATTTTTATTCCTTATATTTAAATTGTGAGCGTCGCCTCGAAATATTATTTTTTTATAAAGATAGGAAGGTTGTTTGGATTTAATGACTTTGTTAAATAGGCAAGTCAAATGGAGAGAAAATCTATTAGTCATGTTAAGCCATTTACAGTCCTTTAATTTATGTGATATATGTTGGAACTTTCGGATGCCAAAAATGTATCTCAAGCATGAGTTTTGTACCTTCTGAATTTTCTGCAAAGTGATAGAATCAATGCACGGCGAGAAAACTTAAGAGCAATAATTAAAATTTGACAATACTAGGGTCTCACATAAAAGAATTTTTAATTTTTTGTTTAGGTATGAGCGATGGGGATATAACAATTTTAGCTTTAAATAGGCTTGCTGTAGACACTTAGAAATATGTTCACGGTATCTAAATGTTGCATCCATAGTTAGACCTAAATTTCTAGCACTTTTGACTAACGGAGTAGGAGAGTCACCAATTTTAATTTGTAGTTGATTCTCAGTCATACTACATTTAGTTTTACTACCAAACAGCAACACCACAGATTTTAAGGGATTTATATGCAAATGATGTTGACTAGTTACTATGGTACTAAGATCGGAATTAATTTTGTGTACTGCCTCGTGGATCTGAGAAGCAGAAAAGCTATAAATTAACTGAAGGTCGTCCGCATACATGTGTGCTTTACAATATTTTATATAGTGAATAAAGACACTTGTATATAAGGTAAACAGCAAGGGGCCCAATGTTGAGCCTTGCGGTACACCAACGGCAACAGGCAATGGTTTTGGTGTAACTCCGCCAAGCTTTACTCTCTGCGATCGATCTGTAAGGTAACTTTTTATTAAATTAATGGCATCTATCCCGAAACCTATATAGTGCAGAATGGCAAAAAGAGCATTGTGGTTCAAGGTGTCAAAGGCTTTCGAGAAGTCTAACAAAACCAAGGCTGTCATTAATCCTTTATCACTTGACTCCAGAATATCATCAGTCACCTGCAACAGAGCAGTGATACAGCTATATCCTGACCTGAAACCTGATTGGATATCTGGTAAAATATTATTAACAGTAATAAATTCTCTTAATTGTGTGTTCAAGATTTTTTCAAATAATTTCGACAATGTCGGTAGTATATTGATCGGTCTTAGGTGTTTGAGTTCGGAGGGATCACTAATTTTTGGAAGGGGTATAACTAAGGCTTGCTTCCATTTATCAGGAAAATATTGCTTCAATATACAGCTGTTTATAATATGAGTTAAATATTTAGTTATATGTGGATAGCATAATTTGATGATGTGGATATTTATTAGATCATGCCCAGCAGCCGATGATTTGATTTCATTTAATGTTTTAATTATAATGTCATCGTTAATTAACCGGAAGCAAAAATGTTCCAGTGGACTCATTTGGTTGTCTAGGTAAAAACGTATAATATTTACATCACTTACGTTGCTAGTAGGTATACAGTTAATGTAATAATTATTAATTAATTCTACATCATTAAGTTGAGGAGGAATATTATTGTTTTTTACAGATTTTATATTTAAATGTTTCAATTCTTTCTAAATTTGCCTACTATCGCTTGTACTAAATTTGTGTTGATAATAAGCCTTTTTTCATTATGTATGACTAAATTAAGATAATTACTTAGAGTTTTATAATAATTCCAATCCTTATCTGCTTTTGTTCTTTTATATTTAGTTTTCGCTTTATCTCTCAAAGTCATTATGTACCTTATATTTTCAGTAAGCCAAGGTGCTGGAGGTTTCGAAATTCTAGCTGTTTTAAATGGACAATGCTGATTAAGTAGGTTTAATATAATATCGTTTAATATGGCTAACTTACCATCAATACTCTGCATATAAAAAATACGATCTAGAGGAGACGCCCGTAGATCCAAAAGGAATTTTTCCTTATCGAATCTACTGTAATCTCTATATGTGTGTAAAATTTGCTTAGCTTTATTTACCTTTAGTGATATCGAGCATTCTATTAAGTCATGATCTGAAAAACCTACATCCAGCACCCCCATATCTGAGACTAGCTCCTTATTCAAAACAATAATGTGATCTATGAGGGTGCTGGATGTAAAAGTAATTCTGGTTGGTTGATCAATAATCTGAGTCAAGCCTAGTGTATCTAAGAAGTTGTTATATATAATTGTGCTTGGATTGTCATTTTTGAGCAGATCAATGTTTATGTCCCCTAAGACAAATATATTATCAGATATTGCCATACATGAACTAATAGTATTTTCTATTTTGTCAATAAAAAAATTTATATTCTGATGTGGAGGACGACACACTACACAAAAAAAATATTTGGAGTTGTTTACATTTATCGAAATTAATATCTGCTCAATTTCATTGGAAGTTTCTATAACTGTATATTGTAAAAACCAACGCCCCCACCTCTTCCTTCTCTATCCTTCCTTATAAATGAATATCCTTCTGCAGTTACTGACTCAGAAGGCACATTATGTATTAGACATATTTTTTTTATTTAATACGGGCTTGAATAGAATTAATATGCGGTTCAGTACTGTATAAAATTCGTATAAATTTTCAACGTCTGTGCCGGAGGTTGACCTTGAATTTTAAAGGTCTCCATGACTTAACTTAAATTCACAAAAATAGGAGCAAAAATATTAAGTACTAAACCGAGAAAACTGCAAATGGGCGCGTAATCTCCAAAATTAACTTTTCGACAAGAACATTTAAAATTTCTGGATTTTAACCATAAGTTAATTCCATCCGACAGCTTGACTGTGGGACATGAGCAACGGATAGCAATGTTTTAACGTAATAAGCAAAAAAATAAGATCCATTTGTCATTAACATAAAACGAAAGGGCATAGCAGGATAAGCATGTGTTAGGTGCCCCCGCACCAATCGGGTCGAAATTTTTAGCACAAGCTGATAGTAGTGTTAGATGAAATTTCCCAAAATATTATTTTTGGAAAACCATTTTTACGGGAGTTATGGGGGTAAAAAGAAAAATGAAAAAAAAGGTTTTTCTCGAGAACGGATAAACCGATTTTCATGAAAAAAATATATGTTATGGCTTTTGATGGTGCAAATGTGGGAAAAAATTATTGAACCCATTTGTCGAAAAAAGTGGTGAACAAATTTTTTCAAAATAAAAAAAAAATTTTTTTTAGGGGATGTTCCAGAGGCACACCCACCATTTTCTTCCAAATAAATGCTTATATACCTTTAAAACATATCCAATTTTCAAAGCGATCGGAAGGGTACAACATACTCAAAATTGATAATCATTGGCAGACTGCGGGCGGCGCGTAGTCTATGTAATGAAGCACGACTTTTTTGTAAATATTTCGTGCAAAGACGAGATTACCTTCTCCCCCTAGTTTTCGAGGGTGCTGAACACGATGCAAGTGGTGGAAGAAGCTTTTGACCTCCGCAACCTCTGCAACTTTTTTGAAAAATTTTTTCAAAATAAATTTTTTTTATGGGATGTTCTCGAAGAATGAAGACTAAGAAAAGTCTCATCAATATAGAGTAACCTGATTCGTGAGAGGCAGGAGGACTCACGCAAAAAAGTCAACCCGAATTGTGAGAGGCAAGGGGACTCATAATAACCAAGCACCTCGACTAATGAGAGGCAAGGGAACTTACAATAAACAAGCGCCCCGACTATTTGGAGGCAAGGAGACTCACGATAAATAAACACCCCGACTCGTGAGAGGCAAGGGGTCTCACAATAAATAGGCACCTTCACTAGTGAAAGGCACTGTAACCTCCTCGTAGTGGACTTTGAAAACTAGTTCTTTCGTAGGCTGACTGCGGACGTCATCCTTGCAAAATCTTCAGATTTTCAAACTAGATTTTGTTTGACCCCACAGTTGACGTCAGAGAATTTTTGCACCACACTTCTTGAAGTTTGATACTGATTTAAATGATACTGATTTAAATGGTAGGGTTGTAATGGCCGCCAGTGACCGTTGTAGTAAGATGTAGTAATGAACCGCTAGTCTATGTAATAAAGGCAGAAATAGTGTAAATATTTCTTGCAAAGACGAAATTACCTTCCTCCGTCCGTTTTCGAGGGTGTTGAACACGATGCAAGTGGTGGGAGAAGTTTTTGACCGCCGAAAACCTCCTTATGGATCTCTTTACGTTTTCTATACGGGTCTGGAGAGTCATTTATCAACGGGTTATACTTGAAATAACATGGAAGATGATTATAGAGTAAGATGAGTCCAGACAGCAGGTCTAGGGGGTTAATTAAACCCTTCCGAGGAGTGAAAAATCATTTTTTATCAAATAATTCGGGTTCAAACGCGTTTCCCCCGTTTTTGGGCTGATCATGGGAAAAATATTCATTTTTAGCTCCAACCCCTCTTCATCTCTCAAACGGTGAGTGAGAGGTGCTTTCTGCCCGTTTGAGGGGGTTGGAGCTAAAAATAAATATTTTTCCCGTGATCAGCGACCCCAAAAAAGAGGTATACGTATTTGAACCGAATCATTTGAAAAAAAAACTTCACCTCTTGGGAGGGTTTAATCAACCCCCTAGGCCTGCTGTCTGGACTCTACTTGCTCTATAACCCCCTTCCATATTATTTCAAGTATAACTCGTTGATAAATCACTCCCCAAACCCGTTTATATATGAAAACATAAAGGGATCCATAAGTGGGATGGCCGCTTCAGGGGGTTGCGGGGGTCAAAAACTTCTCCCACCACCTGCATCGTGTTCAGCACCCTCGAAAACGAAGGGGGGGAGGAAATCTCGTCTTTGCACGAAATATTTACAAAAAAGTCGTCTTATAATGCTTCATTACATAGACTACTCGCCGCCCGCAGTCTGCCAATGATTATCAATTTTGAATATGTTGTACCCTTCCGATCGCTTTGAAAATTGGATATGTTTTAAAGGGGTATATAAGCATTTATTTGGAAGAAAATGGTGGGTGTGCCTCTGGAACATCCCCTAAAAAATAAATTTTTTTTATTTTGAAAAAATTTTTTCACCACTTTTTTTCGACAAATGGGTTCAATAATTTTTTCCCACATTTGCACCATCAAAATCCATAACATATATTTTTTTCATGAAAATCGGTTTATCCGTTCTCGAGAAAAATATTTTTTTTCATTTTTGTTTTTACCCCCATAACTCCCGTAAAAATGGTTTTCCAAAAATAATATTTTGGGAAATTTCATCTAACGCTACTATCAACTTGTGCTAAAAATTTCGACCCGATTGGTGCGGGGGCACTTAACACATGCTTATCCTGCTATGCCCTTTGTCTTATAGTCCACGCAAATTAGATATTTTAGAAGAAATGAACCGTTCGTCGGAAGAGAAAAAAGTATAGGAAATAAAAAATTTGTCGTTAAATTCTGCATAAAAAACATCCTATTAACCTTGTAGCTTATCCTCACCTATTTCGCGCTAACAGCGTCAGAACAGAGGAGCTCACAGGTAAAAATAGATCCTATCCGAAGTTTCACAGCGAATATCTTAGAACCGGTTACTTTAGCGAAAAAAGTGCTCAGGAATGAATTTTTTTGTTATTATTATTATTTTATTTATTGAAAATATACAGAGATAAGATATTCGCTGTGAAACTTCGAAGAGGATTGATTTTTACCTGTGTGCTCCAAACTACCCCCATGTTCGGACGCTGTTATCATGAAATAGGTAAGGATAAGCTACAAGGTTAATAGAATATTATCTATGCAGAATTTGACGTCAATTTTTTTATTTCCTATGCTTTTTTTCTCTTGCGACGAATGACTTACAAGATAAAAGTGAAAAACCAACTTTAAGTCCCCGTTAGGGGTGGTTTTTTGCAAAAAAAGGGACTTCCCCCCCTAAATGGGGGGGAACTTTTCGGGGATCTATTTCTAACCCTATCTAGAGTATGCACCTCAAAAATTATTACTTTATAAATTATTTCTTCTATTCAGTGTTTTTTAATCTAATTTGCGTGTACTATTACCACTAATAGACCAGGAGCCCGCCGACCACTAATTGGGTGTCATAGATTTACTCCCAAAATGTGTGAATTGGATTTGGGGTAGTAGAGCACAGAAATGATCATGCCAGCCCTTTTCTTCGGACAGGGGCGTACGGCAGGCCCCCAAAGGTGTAAGAAATATGAGTTAAGTCATAAGTTTACGCATGGAAGGATTTCTTAATTTACCCCCAAAAATCATGAGTTCAGACTCCCATTCATTTTGGGCAGTACAAGGAAGCGCTACGCTCGCAAAAATTTGAAAAAAAAGTCAGATAAAGAAATGATAAGTTTATGAATGGCAATCAGGAACCTGGTAAGTGTCAACCTCCTAAGTGCGAAAAGACATTCACCATCTTTGAAAAATGGTGCGAACGTCTTGCCTTTCACGATAATTGACGGCGTATCGGCTGTTCCTACCGCATGTACTAGTTACCGTTGTGATTCGATGAGTATCACAAATTTACGACTGGCAATCATAAACTTGGTAAGTATGAACGCCCCTGAGTGCGAAAATATATTCGAAAATATATTCGCCATCTTCGAAAAGTGGTGTAAAGGTCTTGCTTTTCACGATAATTGACGGCGTATCGGCTCTTTTTACCGCATGTACTAGTTACACTTGTAATTCGATGAGTATCATAAATTTACGACTGGCTATCAGAGACTTGGTAATTATGAACCTCCTGAGAGCGAAAAATACATACTTTTTTCCACTGACGACTCCAGCTTGCCTAATTTCGTCATCTTCTTATTTGCTTTTCTCCTAACTGATTGGGCTGTTTCAAGCATAGCTTGAACCTGTTACCTCCTTGCAATCCTTCGATGTTGTTGCCTTCTTCAAACGTTCGGCAGTCTCTCTAGCCATGCTGTGTGCTGTCTCCCTCTTCTCTCGCTTTTCTTTTCTTAGCCCCTGCAATTTCACATCTTCGGAAAGAAATTTTCTATCGCATTCCATCTTTTGTCATGCTATTTCCCCAGCTTAATGCTTTCCCTCTTTTCTACACTTATTAGATTAAATACCGTTGTTTTAACGAAGGAGTAAAAGAGCATATAACCTAAGCTGTAAACCACCTTTCAAACGATAAGTTATTGTGAATGATAAAATCACTCTTATCGAACAAGCAAGCGACCTAGCATTTAAGTGAATATATATTATTACCGCCAGTCCCAAGTCAATAGCCAAACATAAACTTCTAAGACATTGTAGATTTTTTGTGCCAGGCGATTCGTACTGTTATTCTCCATTGCATGTAGTTGAGATAACGCCCTTTGACAGAGGCGTCCTCCTTTGCCATGTTTGGCAGATTCTTATAAAATATATTAACTATACAGGCTGCTTACCAACCTTTATTTGTGCATTTTTGAATTTTATACTATAAATGGTGTCATTGAACTCTTGAAGTTTCTTGATTGAAGTTTACTTGATTTAAGTTCAACCTCTCAGGCGTTTTGTCGTGCTATTTCCCCAGCTTAATGCTTTCCCTCTTTTCTACACTTATTAGATTAAATACCGTTGTTTTAGCGAAGGAGTAAAAGAGCCTCATATAACCTATGCTGTAAACCACCTTTCAAACGATAAGTTCTTGTGAATGATAAAATCACTCTTATCGAACAAGCAAGCGACCTAGCATTTAAGTGAATATATATTATTACCGCCAGTCCCAAGTCAATAACCAAACATAAACTTATAAGACATTGTGGATTTTTTGTGCCAGGCGATTCGTACTGTTATTCTACATTGCATGTAGTTGAGATAACGCCCTTTGACAGAGGCGTCCTCCTTTGCCATGTTTGGCAGATTCTTATAAAATATATTAACTATACAGGCTGCTTACCAACCTTTATTTGTGCATTTTTGAATTTTGTACTATAAATGGTGTCATTGAACTCTTGAAGTTTCTTGATTGAAGTTTACTTGATTTAAGTTCAACCTCTCAGGCGTTTTCGTGGTTAGGTCGACAACTTAACGTATAGGATTCTCATAAGATCCTCAAGTCTGTTATACAGGCCATCGATAAGATCAAGGAAACTAGTGGGAGGATTTCTATGAAAGTTATTAAGAACGCCGGGCGAGTCCGTCACTTGAATGGGTAACGGTATCTCATCTCGCCGTCCTGGTTAAGTGGTAGACTAGCATTAGCTAGTCGCCAGGACGTTAATATAAATGAGGTATTAAAAAAACAAATTAAGAAATGATTAAAGTAATAAGCAGTGTTTGGAGATAAGACAGCGCATTGTAAAAAGGTAGACTGGAGAGAGTAATAAGCAATCTACTTTAGCCTTTCTCATCTACTACAGGACTCCAATCTTTGGTGACCTCATAAAAAAATAATTGGACCCCACTGAGAGTAGAAAAAGCCATCCTACGTTGAAGAAGGAGCAAGTTGGCGCTCTTAGTAAAATAAATATTCTCACTTCGGGGCAGAGCATTTGGCGGGAAAAGGAGCAAAAACTCTTTTCACTGAACTTGCCTGCGGTATGCCAAGAAATGTGACTAAATTAGAGCTATAAGACTAGTACAGTTCTACAGTTATCACGCTCAAGCTCTAGAAATGAGGCAATCAAGGCTCAACCATAAAGTGGACCCGATAGAAAAAGAATGTAAGCCCGATAACAGGATACCGTCCTCTGATTAAGCATCTATATACAACGAGGTCGAAGGACGATTCTATTTGTCGGATCTGTAGAGTGGAGGATGAAACCATTACTCATTCTCTTTTCAATTATGCTCCAATAGGAACATAATTGAAAAGAGGAAGACATGCATCGGTCTATTATAGAAAATCTCAATGTCGCAAAGATACAGTGGGCCGACAGGTTTCAGTACTATGGTCTTTAGATCTGCTCGCGCAACTAATAATAATAGTCATATCATGTCGTGTTTAGGCACTTTTACTAAACATTTTTGTTCAAATTTAAGGAATTTAAAACTTTACAGCATTATTCTTATTATTCTCTTATTTAACGCATTGAAAATTGCCAGAAATAAAAATTCTCACCTAAAAAATGACAAAACCTTAACAACAGGTTCCTATTTAAAGCAATATCCAGGGCGTTATATTTTTCTTTAAAGATGGCTAAAAGTTTGATTTGATATGATTTACCAGAGTACGGTTGGTATACCCGGAAAACTCATCCCCGCACAGTGGTCCCAAATTGAGTTTATTGGTTTAAGAATGGCTAGACAGCGCAAATCTTGTCAGAAATGAACAATTTTTTTGAAATTATAGCTTTTCGAAATTCCATCAAATCCTCGGAGCCATAATTTTGAAAAAAATGCCTTTTTTATTATATTAAGTTAAAGGCAAAAAAAAGTTTTTAAATAATTTTTAATATAATATACTGAATAATCATAACTCGAGTATTGGTAATGCCACTAGGTCAAAATTGAATGCCTAATTTGACATAAGACATTTATTGACAGTTTGACAGCTGTCAAATGACATATAACCTATACTTTACAATTTTCAGACAAAAACAGTTGCTTGAAAGTTTTTTGAATAACTAAGGCTAGTTAGAAGATAAAGTAAACCAAATCAGCTGTCAAATTAGGCAGCTGCCAAATTGACATTTGACTTATATTCCAAAATTCTTTCAGAAAACTTGTTGCTCTCAGGTTTTTGGGGTTACTAAATTCGAACAAGATGTCAAATTGGACAAAAGATGTCAATGGAGAACTCAGCTAGGCTGTCAAATTTCCAAACGACCGTTATTTGTTTATTTAAATATAAAAAATTAGTAAGGGTTTTTGGGCTTCCTAGAACCAAATTCAACATTCTATGGCTTTTATTGTTGCTGGATTCAAATCAAATTAAACTAATACCTAGTGTAAATTGATAATTTAGTTGAATTGTCAAATTGGCATTTGACTTATAGTCTAAGATACGTACTAAGGTCGACCTTCACCGATCAGGTAACCGAATGAAATCTATTTGTTATGAAAAAAATATTCTAACAAAAGTAACGGTGATCGGTTGCTTAACGAAATATGTTCAAGATTTTTTTTTTAATTCTGTTTATACTTATCGTTTCGCAATAAAATTATCCTTATTTTGATACATAATTTATTTGGTTACCAGTAGTACCAATCAGTGAAGGTACCACTTTCGATTCACCTATTTAAACCTAGCAACCGTACAGCCTTAAACGGAAAAATGTTTACATATTCTATAGGTTTCTTACTTTCGATTAGTGTTAAATTTTTTTGGTTAGAAGATCGGCGAAGGTATGAAAAAAAAATTAATTATTAAATTTTCAATTAAATATAGCCTTGAACATATTTCGTTGGCAACCCATCACCGTTACTTTTGTTAGCATATTTTTTTCATAAAGAATAGATTTTATTCGGTTACCTCATTGGAGAAGGTCGACCTTAGTACAGATCCTGTACTATTATATGTAGTAATTTTTACACAAAACTCATTACTCTAAGATGTTACTCTAAATTAGAATCAGATGTTAATTGGGAGAAAAAAGTTAATTAGCAGATCAACTATGCTAGCGAATGACCGTTTTTTTTTAATATTACTGGATTCTTTCTCTTAACGTAGAGGTTTTCGGGATTAGTAAAACCAAATTTAATGTTCTATAACTTCTAAGTTTGCTGGATTTAAATCAAACATCAAATTAGAAAAAAAGTGCCTATGGGGCTCATGCACCGTTTGACAGCAGACATTCTTGGAGGTCACACAACCTCGTTAACCTCAATCATTCTTCTTCTTCTACTGCTGTCCCCATAAAGGGCTCGTGGACCATTTGACAACCGTCATTTTTGGAGGGAGGGGAACGAAACACAACCTCAAATTTTCCGATTTCTCCATGTGCAGTTCGTAGTTTTCTTGTGATTGTGACGTTGTGTCTCGTTCTCGTCCCTACAAAAATGTCGGCTGTCAAACGGTGTACGAGCTTTTTAAGGGGACAGCACTAGATGAAGAAGAATGATTGAGGTTAACGAGGTTGTGTGACCTCCAAGAATGTCGGCTGTCAAACGGTGCACGAGCCTCATTGGAAGCTTACTTAAGCTATAAAACACTTTACAAAACTCTTCACCTCAGGTTAAGTCAGGTCAGGTATAAGTCAGTTGTCAATTTTGAAGGCTAGCTGAACTGCTAATTAGTATTTATTTTCTAATAAACAACCAATACGAGTTCCGCGATATCAATAACCTGAGATAAAAAGTTTTGTGTAAATAAATGGAATGTAAGTCAAATACCAATTTTATAGCTTAAGTAAACTTCCAATAGGCACTTTTTTTCTAATTTTATATCTGATTTAAATCCAGCAAACTTAAAAGCTGTAGAATATCAAATTTGGTTTTACTAATCCCTCTAAGTTAAAAGAAAGAATCTAATAATATTAAAAAAAAATCGGTCATCAGTCAAGCAATTATTTTTGTCTGAAAATTGTGAAGTATAGGCCATATGTCATTTGACAGCTGTCAAGCTGTCAATAAATGTCTTATGCCAAATTAGGCATTAAATTTTGACCTAGTCACATCACCAATGTCGAGTTATGATTATTCGGTATATTGTATCAAAAATCATTTAAAAACATTTTTTTTTGTCCTTTAACTTAATATAATAAAAAAGGAAATTTTTTTTCAAAATTTGGGCTCCGAGGATTTGTTGTAATTTCGGTAACCTTTAATTTAAAAAAACAATGTTCATTTCCGACAAGAGTTGCGCTCTCTAGCCATTTTCGAACCCAAAAATTCAATTTGGAACCACTGAGCACCGGGCAGGCGGTGGGTTGGAATGAGGTCATGCTTGTTACTAGCAGCGATTGTCACATGGTGCCTGGTATAGAAGTATAGGATGGAAAGTGAGTGCTTGTGAGATGCGATCTATTGATGAATGTTGTCTCATAGCCTGGTGGTTTACCGATGTGTTTCTCTAACTATTTGACCATTACTGAACGCTTGCTCGTCATAAGTTTTGAAATATTTTATTGCATTCAACAAGCAACTCAAGAAATTAAGGTAGCATTTTGACCAGGAACATAAAACTAAATCACTCAATAAATTTTTGTATAGCGAAATCGAAAACAACTTGCAGGTAAAATTACAGGTGAAATAGGCGACCACATTTTTTACAAATTAAGAATACGGTTTTAGTGATCTTTATTTGTTTTTTTACGAAAGTTACATTTTGAACATTTAAAGAAATCTATACATCTGTTTGACTCGTAATTTTACTTACTAAATCTGATTTGTAATGAATTTTCTGTTTTTATTTTCGGTTATACATTACACAAAAATTTATAGAGCGATTTATAGCTCTATTTGCATATATTAATAACAATGTCACTCTAACACAAACCAGTAAAAAATGACTACTTTTTAAAATAGTAATTTACAATAATTTTATTTCCTATTAAAACACCCTTCAGGTCATGCCAGACAACAAAGGGCTCTAAATGAAGGCGTGATAACGAGAATTTGAATGATCCCCACTCGCCAGAAATCCAAAGTAGATTTTTATCAAACATCAAAGCTTATCTTCCTAATGTAATGCTCACTGACCCAGTCCACCCCTGAAGAGGCCCAGCTTCACTTTGCCCTCGTGCGGACAAAGTTTCACTTCGCCCCTTTTCACTGCGACTCAAATATATCTCTTCATTGGTTGATATCTAACGAACGGGTAGAAATCGCTACCTGTGCCATTGCCTCGGCACGAGAATTCTCCCTATTCTCAAGTGGCCTTATGTAGCTTTAATTAAATCCCTATCTATATAGCTCTTTGAATGAAATATTCAGCGAGTGCACAGAGGATTTTTAGCATTTTAAAAGCCTAAGAGTTACACAATTAAACTCAAGTAGAGCAGCTTTGCATTCAGATTACTTGCTGACAATAATTAAAGGATCACTTGTTATTAAATAGATTATTCTTTGACTTTTCACAACCTTCACATAGCTACTTGAAGCAGTAAGTTAAATAAGATAGCATAAGAGAGAAAAATGGGAAATCGACGAAAATTTGAGAAATTGTTCATTTTTACTTCCTCTTATAAATACTGACGAATCTAGGGCAATTTTTTTAAAGTGGAGGCTAAAAAAATTAGATTTTTTTCCCTTGCTTAGCAAAGGAAAGTATTGTAATCGTGAAAAAAATCACCCTCCGAGATTTCTTCAAATTTTCACTTTTCAGACCATGTAGATTACGAAAATTAAAGTCATTCAATTTCGTCAGTCTGTCTGTTGGTATACCTGTCTGTCGGTCTGGTATCTGCCTGTTGGCGCTATCTACAAAACCGGACGGAGAAAAATAATATTTAGTAGTAGGTAGTTGACGCTAATGTCAATGAAGAACTAAAATAAAAATAAATATGATGACAATAATATTTGGCATGTAGTTATCATAATTGTTAAAAAAGGAACCTGCTATATTTTTAGAGAAATATAGAAATATTAAAGATCTTTGATACCGATCCAAATCTGGTGTTTCCACTTGAAGAATTAATTGAGAACCAATGGTGGAAAATAATATCCGGAATGTAGTTGACACTATTTGTTGATGTTCTCGTATGATGAGTTATGATTATTTGAAATTTTGGTATCCTTTCACACAGTCCATTTCACGTGCATTTCTTAGTATCACTAATGGTTTTATTCTTTAGGTAAAAAAAATATTTGGACCATTTGGATAGAGTTTTATGCAAGCCATTTTCTATAAATGTTAAATAATAATAATAATTATTATTATTATCACTTAAATACAAAATATTTTTTATGAAAAATACGAATTTGTCAAAAATTCGCTAATAATGATGCTGAAATAAATAAGCTGTTCAAAATCTATATAGTAATATTTAACATATTCAACTTGATAAAGAAAGACGCCTATCTCGCTCATTTATTACAAATATAGTAAAAGTTATACTTTTCATAATTATTAGGTATTAAGCAAATTATAACTTACACACTTTTATTTATTATGAAATTACCTACTTTCTGTATATTTTTGCCCTAATCCGGGTACGCTCATCTACTAGTTAGGTAAATACTTTAAAACACTCATTACTTTATTTGAAAGAATTAATCACTCAAAACTAATGTTATCGTTAGCTGAGGTTTGTATACGGGGCGACATCCTGCGTTGGATCTATTCATACATTTCTAATATAACACAAATAGTTACGGTTCTTGGACATAAGTCTGATCCTTTTAATGTACCTTCTGGCGTTCTTCAAGGAAGCCACCTTGGACCGCTCCTCTTTAATATCTATGTTAATGATATAAATAAATGCTTCATGTTTTCCAATTTTTTAATGTATGCTGATGATTTAAAATTATTTCTTGCAATAAATTCAATTGAGGATTGCGATAAGATTCAAAGTGATTTAAACAGACTAAGTGCTTATTGTGCACAAAAGGATATCATTGTTAACATTGAAAAATGTTGCTCAATAACTTTTACAAAGAATCGTAATATATCAAATTGTAATTATAATATAAATGGCGAAAACCTCAAGACAGTAAGTGAAGTGAGAGACTTAGATGTTATATTAGATAAAAAATGGTCTTTTCAACCACTTATAGATAAGATGATCAATGCGGCTAACAGAATGCTGGGCTTTATTATCAGAAATTGTAGAAACTTTAAGAATCCGAATTCAATTATATCTGTCTATTATGCATTTGTACATAGTAAACAAAATTTTGTCTCATCGGTTTGGAACCCACAATACGTATGTTACATAAGCAGAATTGAAAATATCCAAAATAGATTATTAAAATTTTTGGCAAGTAGATTCAGTTTACATGAAACTATTAATAATTATAAAACTTTAAGACTACATTTTAAATTGGTATCTCTCTACGATAGGCTTATTATTGCTGATTTACTATTATTACACAAAATTTTAAACAACTTGATAGACTGCTCAAATTTATTATCATCTATTCATTTGTACACCCCAACTAGGCATTTTAGAAATAATAATTTATTTATGCAGCCTTTTAGTCGCACAAACTTGAGCCTTAATTTACCTTTGTGTCGCATAGTAAGACATTTTAATAATTATTGTGCTGAAATATTTGGAACAACGTCACTTTCTCTAAAGAACCGTTTAAAAAAGATGTTTCTCAATGTTTCTTGAATATTTTTCGTTATTTATTAATGTGTTTTGATATATCGGTGCCTCAGTGGCTCAGGGGTACGGGTCCGTTTTCGGAGTTGTGGGGCTGGGGACACTATTGGATTCTCAAATTCTTAGGACCCAGTGGTGTCCTTGGCTCTGCTGCGTCGGGGATGGAGTCGTGTCTTTGTGCTTCTGAGACACTGTATAACCGTTAATTGTAACAAATTTTTTGTTATCTTATTTTTGTCATAGTTTTGCTAGTCATTATAATAAGGTCTGTTCATTTAAATGTTATTTAAATATTTGTAATTTATCTATAACCTCTTTTTTATATATATATTCTCTTTCTTATTTATTTTCCCACTAAATGCTTATTTATACCTAGTGGGTACTTTTGTGGAATTTTTATTGTTTGTAAGTTGATAAATAAATAAATGAATAAATTACTGGAGAACCAATCAAAACAACTACTCTTCTAGCCAATACTGACGAAGTATTGAATTACATGATAGGATTCTTATCACTTTAAAGCAAAAAAACATACTTAAATCATTTATTTAAATTCAGTCATTCACTTTTTATTTAATATTAAATTATCTACTTTCTTTATATTGGTACCTTAATCTGATCACGCAATATACTACTTAGAAAAACACTTTAAAACATTCATCCAGGGACCGAAACCGAACTTAATTTCGGTTAATTTCGGGTAGGGATAAATAACGTATACCATTTTCAGTTTTCATAGCAGCGACAATTTGGTTTTCATTTACGGTTTCGGTTGTCAAGGCAGCGACAATTCGGTTTTCGGTTATGGTTTCGGTTTACAGATCCGCGGCAATTCGGTTTCTGTTGGAAAAAATTAGTAATTACGGTGCGGTTTTCGGTTTCTGGTTTTTTATTTGGCTTTTACCTTATATAATCTTTATAATGGACGAATCGACTTAGATATGGTTTTCACCATACAATTTGGTATTTCTACATCATGGTTTAAAGATTTGAATCTTTGATTTCAACCATATTTGTTGAATTGGTTTCGGTTTCAGTCCCTGCACTCATCACTGGAGAACCAGTCAAACCAACTTCTCATTCACAACAATTATTGAACCTTACATTCTATTTCAACTCTAGAAAAGTTGTACAAGTTTTCTCGAACTCGTTAGTGATAATAATTATTGTTAAAAATCGCTGCCTAAGGAATCACTATTTCCAGATCCAAATTCCGGTAGAGGTGGTAGTGGAGGTGGCTGATGCCAAAAAACATTTTTATTCGAATGTGTCAAAAAATGACGTTTCTCGGTTAGAAAACAAAAGCGAAAGGTAGAACTTTTCTATTTACTTCAAGTAAGCGGCCTGAAAAGAATTCCGGCCTAGGCCAGAAAAGTGACAGACAAAAAGATTAATTTTTAGTTACCTACTTTTTAAAATGCTGGCCCTTCTTTTCTACTGTAAAATGGTAATGCACATGCAAATATAATTTCAATTCAGGCAATTTTAATTGAATAAGAAACCTAGGATTATTAAACGTTGTCAATTAATTATTATAATGACTAGTAAGTATAATACCTACATGTTGTAAAACGAATAGAAATAACTGCGTATGTTCTCACCTTATAGATATGCAACACTGTTTACGTTCGAGTTTGCATAGCGGCAAAGCATAAAATTGCACAGAAAAAAGTCTTTAATTTAACCTAAAAACAGTACAACGCACAACAACAAAACCT
This sequence comes from Rutpela maculata, assembly GCA_936432065.2. NCBI lineage: Eukaryota > Metazoa > Arthropoda > Insecta > Coleoptera > Cerambycidae > Rutpela > Rutpela maculata. The sequence goes on from OW386291.2 coordinate 103,423,318, forward strand.
TATTTTTCAACTTACTTTAATTTACAAAAATGTATTTATATATGACTACATGTTAATAGTAAAATTTTAACAATTTTGAATAATTATCGGTCGGTTCAAACTTTTTAAGTCTAGTGCAATATTTTCAGGTAGAGTGGATTGGGGTGCGATAATTGTCTGAGTTTTGTGTGTGTTTAGTGTGTTTTTTTCTGTTTGAGTAATAGTAGTGGTCAAGTCTGTGTCTAAAATACTATTTTCTTGTGAATGTTGTGATGTTATTGTTTTTCGAACCGTAGAAGTGTGGGGTAAGTGATTCAATATTTTGTTAGCTATTTCAAGTTTGTTATTTATTGACTCACCCACTTAGCCCTCAGCTACAGTGGAAGATTTCCATCCTCCGTGGCGTTTAAGTAAGGTTATGTCTGCTCCTGCATCAGCCAGCAACGTAACCGACGTTCTTCGGAAGCAGTGCCCCGTATATTCTTTGGCATTCGCAAGCTTCAAATGAGATGCAATTTCAAAAAGAATTGCCCCGATTTTATGAATTCCCACATTTTGTTTGCAACACTTGCCATTTCTATAACCGTAGAAAACTCGGCCATTTCCTTCAAAATTTGGTGGTCGCAGCAAAGAATATTTCCGATAATATCTTAAATATTCCCCTGTTACAGTAAATGAGCGAGGTCTATTTGTTTTATTATCGGGAATTTCTATTAAAAGAGCTGTTCCTAAATCCTCTATTTGTGAAACTTTTAAAAATGCCAATTCTTTACGGCGACAGGCACCTGCTACGCCTAATATATATACCACCTACAAATAATATGATGTTAACGGTAGGTAGGTACTTAGTTTTAAAAAATTACCTTATGCATTAAATATTTGTCGTCTGGCGCTTCTGTTAAAAATTGTTCAAATTGTTCCCGTGTCAACGTTTTCGATTTTTTTGGTACATAGCCAACATTTTTCTTTTTTAGAAAGGCCCTTAATTTCATAAATTTTGATAGGTCAACGTTTCTTCTAATTTTCAACATACAATTTAACATTGAATAAGCCGACCATAAAGTTGATGATTTATAATTTTCTGCAAGTTTAGCCATATATGCAAGTAATACATTTTCGGAAATCATGTTTATATGGTTTTGCTCCAAATATTTTTCAAATTTATAATAGCTTCTTTCATAAATAATTTTTTATTTTTCTGGAATTAAATCCATCGAAGCCAAATTTGCTAGCTCTCTTACTTCTGGGGGTGTTCCCACAACAAATTCTTCAATATTCATTTTATTGTATTTATTTTATGTAGTATATTTTCGATTAAATTCGATATTATAATATATAAATTGAATGAATTCGAGACTAATTTCAAGCAAACTGATGACGGCAATTGTGTAGTTGTTATTTATTATATCTGGCCTTAGTTCACAGCCGTCTGTTACAAGAAAACTTGACAATTGTACCATTTGCGGGGTAGCAAGTAAATCTTAAGAACATATTATTGTTATTTTCCCTATAATTTTAATAACCATAAGCACATTCGAATAAAAAATATTGTATGACACACAGACGAAAAACTGTTTTTCGTCCTTGTGACATAAACTACTATTTTAGGCCTTCGGTTCTTGCACACACACTAAATCATAATTTCATTTTTTCACCCCTTTAATAACTACCACCCCCACTACCGCCTCCATTACCATCCTTACCCCGTTAATAAAGGGATAAGGTAGTGGGGGTGGTAGTGAACTAGCTGATGTCTAAATAAATTTTGAAGGATTTGGTTCCTATACACACACTAAATCACAATTTTATTTTTTTCAACCTCTTGGGGTTTGTAGTGGGGGGGGGTGTCTGATACCAAAAAAAAAAAAAAATTGAGACCTTGTAAAATTGTACAATTGTACATACACTATATCCCAATTGTATGAATTCTTACTTGTTTGCTTTGCCCATTTACCCCCCATTTGCCTTCCAACTCTCCAAAGAGAATAAGAGCAAAATATCTAGTTCCAAATTTCGCTATAATACATAAGTGTGTCAAATTTTGACCAATATCATAAACCATCCCAGAGTATTCGTGCACGCAAAAAGTTACAGACAGACAGAAATTTCTTCGTTGCTCAAACTTGACATCTCATGGACATTCTAAGCCTATTTGAACAATAAAAATTTCCAAATTTTGTTTTCGCGTTACTGTACTTCCACTGGATGTAGAAGTAATTGAACTTAATCCTCTTAAAGTACCTAAAAGAACCTACAATCGGAAAGAAAGTGACGCACAACGCCTCCTTGATACTTGATGAAGAATTAAAAATTGTATTTCATGCGTCATTTTTGACCGTTCTATTTGACTTAGAGCGTCCTAGTTTGGTGCATTGTATTTGACCATAGATGAGTTTTATTTTGGTAAAATTACTCCTTCTTATCGGAAAGATATTCAATTTTGATTTTTTCGCTTATTTTTTGTGTCCTCTATTTTTTTCCAAGATGGTGGATTGACCTATACATATCGGACAGACCTGCTTTTTAAGAATTTTATTTCAAATAAACTGGTATTTTTAAAATTCCCATTCAAATACTAATACAAGATATATTAGGCAGATAAGTAGAAAATCCGTGAAAGTGCGTCAAAAAGTGCATATAACTTTTGACGTAGCGGGACTTTTTTTGCGCAGATAATTTTTTAGTAATCAAGAGGCTGTAATACATAAGAATGAACATAAAATTTCCAGTGGAATGTTGTCGCTGAACTAAAAAGAAATTGAATGAAACCGATTGGACTGTGGATTTATAATCTCTCTTTATAATCATCAATGAATGATTTGCAATAATACTTAAAAGAAATGATTTTCATTTATTAAAAACCAACCCCAAGTCTGCGAATCTAATGTATGGGTGGAAAGTATCCACTAAATTTCATAGCAGTGTTGATAACTTTATTACCTACACTTAATAAGTCTATTTCAAGTCATCAATCATCCTGCGTATCACATTTTCATCATCGGGTTTCCTAGATTAGCCCAAGTATTCCAGGAATGTATTTCACACTTTAAGCAACAATAACAATATATTCCCTGGCAAATTGGTAACCACAAATAGACGGTGTTATAGTGGTCCTTTTACCCATCCTATAATCTGGCGAAACCTAATTTAGCTTAAGCATTGTCTTGCAATAATAATAATAATTAGCGGTGATATCGTCCTCACTTATTCCGATTATAATATAGTAGAATTAGCAGTAAATTCCCTATTTAAAGGAAAGAAATGGGTGCAGCAATGAAAAATTGTAAAAATGCTCATTTTTATTTCCTCTGCTGAAAATTTATAAGTCTAGCTAAAACCAGGGCAACTTTTCTTAGAGGGAGAAGGGACAAAAATTACGTTATTTTTAAACATATCAAAAAATATTGGTTTTAGGGGAAAATTTCACTTTTTTAAGGCATAGGAAGTTCCCTACAATTTGTTTTTAGACGTCCTTTTATGATAAAAATTGACGACTTGAAGTTTCGCATATTCACACCCTTATCAGATACCTTATTTCCATTTGCATTTTTTACGATTTACTCGGGAATGTTGGGTTCTACGTAAAGAGAACCTACAATAAAGTTGAAATACTATTCAATTTCCTTGAATCTGGTTTTTGACCTGTCATTTTAAGATGAAAATTAAAAGTGATTTTACCCAATATTCGCAAAAAGCAGGAATCTAAGGAATCGCTATCGCTATCGATCTGTATCCAAACATTGTCGTCGACCAGCAAACGCTTTTTACCGTTCGTGATACTTAATATGGTATTAAGTTGATATGACCTTTTATAAGAACATGGTACACAATTCAATGGTTTCTGGATTTGCAAAATTTACGCACAAAAATTAAGTAATAGAATCTCAATATTTTCTCTTTTTGCAGCAAAATGAATTGTTGCTATGATTAAAATGATTTGTAAGTAAATTGCCTAGATATTACCTCAAATTCAGGTGTTGTTACATATATATATATCATAATCAGCAACGCCCGACTACAACTTTTACTGATTTTTTTATATACACCACCTGAAAAGTTTAATTCACAACTGAATCAGCGGATGTCTCTACAATATTAATGAAGTAAAATTAAAATTTTTACGCTATTTACAGTTATTATTTCATTGCTGTATAAATAGAACATATTTATCAATGTCTCATAAACTCCTATAATATATTCCAAATTTACTAATAGCGGTCAGTTAATTATGTAAGTGAGTAAAAAAGAAACCTCCACTTTTCTCCTCAGGGAAATTCTTACAACGAGTTTCGCATATTTTCTTTCATGTAAGTACTCTACATAAAAGAAGAGACCCGTCTTTTTGTTCCTTTTTAGTGGTGTTGATGTAAAAATGTGTACTTTCCGACAAGAAAGAAACAATGCTGATACTGAGGAGAAAAATTGGATTTCTAAAGTTTTCAAAGTCACAAAAATGTTTAATCGTCACATAATTTAATAAGCCTCATTGAAATTTACTACTAATTAAATATTTTAATTACCTCTTAACCCCTTAAACATTAATTATTCAGAAAAACTTAGCCGACATTAACGGCTTGATATATGGTCAATTTTTTGGACCTCGACGATAATAAACAAGGTCACAAAACTGCAAACACTTCACTAGCCCGTCATAAATTTTTTGTTAACGTTTTCTGAAATATAAATTTCAAATTAAAATTAATCCCGAATAACTACAAGACGTTTCCTTTAATTTTCGACTATTTCTAAGTGAACATAGAATTATATAAAGTACCTCACATATCAGTTCCATTAAATCTAATTCCATATAATATTACCACGGTAGGTACATCAATCATATAATCATATTATTCGTATAATTTATTTCAATAGTATCATTACACACCAGATCTGTTTCATACAAAATCGAAAAATGTATTTGTTTAAATAGAAATTTTTGGAATACACAAGAAATATTTTAAATTACATTTACATTTTACTCCATGCACGTGCAATACAAAAATATACGTAAAAGTAATTAAGATAAATTAAGACACAAAAACCGCTGACTAAGGAATTACTACTTCCACATCCAAATTTCTTATCCAAGTCTGTTCCTATCCAATCGTTATGCTTATTGAGTATTCGACAATGCCCATTTTCAAATTCCATTTTTGTTAAAAATGCCTTGATAACGTTTTAAGGTATATTTGATATACCCTACGTATAGTTCGTTCGAACTTGAAAGGCATTTAGATATCTTATAAATCTTTGTATTTTTATGTTCTTAATCAGAAACCTTTGGAACATGTTACTCTAAAATAATAACAACACATAGTTTATTTGAAATATTATAGTTTTCACGCCTCTGACGATCACCCTATATGACGGATGTGACCCAATTTTACTAGAAAGTGTTGTCTTATGTGCTAAATTTGTAACAAAACATTTAAGTTGGGCAGAAGTTATCGTGTTTAATAGATATATAGATATTCGCAGTCGGTAATGCACTTTAGGTATCTTGCACATATTCATATTTTTGTGTACTTAATCAAAAATATTAGTAACATTTTGTTCTAAAATTATAACAAAACCCCTTTGACGATCTGTATGACGGATATGATATTCTACTATGCTATTTTTTATGTTCCCAATTTAAAATAAAAATTTTAGATCTAACAGACGTTATCGTATTTAATTGTTATTCTCGACTGCGGCTTGTCTTATTAAAAATACCTTAAAGATATCTTAAGGTGAAATTGATTATCATCTAATCTACACACTACACACTGAATTTAAACAAATGATTTAAGTATTTTCAATATATTTTTTTGCTTTAATCCTATCATGTAATTTAATACTTCGTGGTATTAGCTAGAAGAGTAGTTGTTTTGATTGGCTCTCCAATAATGTGATTTTAAATGATTTACCTAACTAGTATGTTAGCATGCCCAGATTAGAGCAACAATATACAGAAAGTAGGTAATTGCATAATAAATAAAAATTAATGGTTTAAAAAACTAAAAAAACACGTTTTTATAAATACTGCACTAAAAAGCAAAAAATAATCATCGAGCCTGTTCTCTCTGTCATCCTCGTAAGGGCCTTAGTGTAAGCCGTATTCGTAATTAAATATAATATTTGAGTATAAAAGCATGGGGCGTTTTTCGAACGCTATTTTAAACACGTTCGATAATTAGAACGCTGAAGACATCATTAGATTAAATGAAGTGCCCCAAGCTCTTATGGGTCGCGTGCGCCGACGTCACAGATTTTGAGACCTTAAGAAAAACAAACAGCTGTCATTGAATCAGAATGTTTTTCTTTAAAGTGAATTTTGCTGGGTTTGTGCCATTTAAAAGCTTAATATTGGATTATTTAACATCTGCAACTATTCTTAATACTTTTATATCCTCAATTTTGTTTGTCAGGAAGACGGTTGGTTAGTATTTTGCAGAATTGTCTCATGATGTAGAGGTTACTGCTGCCATTGAATTAAATCCTTATATTTTGAGAAAAAAATGCTTTGGTATAAATATTAATGTACTTCCAAATATTACAAATAGGGATACTGCGAATTACTTGGTTTTTGAGAGAAGTACATAGACAGAAAGATGAGTTCAAAGCATTCAAAAGTCTTGAAGCTGTTTGTGGTTAGGTGAAAGAAGTACTGTGCAAGAAATTTACAGAATAGAAGCTTGTTGCAAAGGTAAGAATTGTTACCAGTGATCAACCATTCTTTTCATATATACTTGCCTAATTAAATGTTTCTTTATAAATAATTGCTAATGTACAAATTCATTTTTCAGGTTATGAACTCGTAGCATCGTGAACAAGAGAAATTGACTCCTTGGACTATTGCAGATTCAGACGGTTCCTTAGTACTTACTGTGAATGTGTTGGTAGTCTAGACAAAACATGTTCACTACTTAGTGACAAGAAGCATTTCCTTTTAGATTTTTAGCAGTAAACATGGCTATGGTCAAGGAATTAACCGCTGTAAATTTTGTGAAAAATACCCCATATAAATTAAGCAATGAAGATTAAGGTGCTATAAATTATTTGAGGTACCTATGTAATAAGACGTACACAATTTCTTCCAGCAGTTAACCCCTCGTCTATAATGTATCTGTAGATTGGACTATATAATCCTTTGTAATTTCTATAAGAACTTTATTTTTCATGCATTGTTATGTAATTTGTCTTATAATTATATGTAAGTCATTTGTTCATTATTATATTATTAAATATTCCCTTTTTATTATGTTTTATTTATCACTCCTACTACTAAATATTGTCACAGTAAACTGAAATAGTCAATTACGTCGAACTTGTACTTAGGTACATGCATTTAACTGAAAGCAAAACAAAATATCTTCACTAATTAAATAATTTATTATCCAAGGTCTATTAGTACTTCTAAGAATAATCGAGAAGAAAGTTATAAGTTATAAAACTTTATACTGTAACAAAAAAATGAATAATTGTAACAACATATATTTTATATTAATATCTATCTGAGCAATAAAAGTAACATTCATAATTTATATATAACTCAAAGGGCTTTTATAGCTACATTTAATACTTTCATAGTCCATTCAGACTTTGTTTATGCGTTCACTGGACTTAGACCACTTCAAAGTTTTAATTTTATACTTCTTCAATGTCCAATAGTCCAACATTGAATTTTTAAATACTACACGATATACTTTAAAAGGGCACATTGCGTCACTTGACAGCGGGTAGCTACTTTGGAATTTCCTTTCTTAATTTATGAACTTCATATATCTTTATGAAGCTTGCAAATTTTCCTCTTAGAGTGTACCTTATTTAAAACAATTTCTGCCATTGCACTTTTCTCTCTCTCCGTACAGGTCCACGCACCTTCGCTCAACTAAATTTTAAACAAGAAATAATTATTAAAAATACTGACAAACCAATATAAAATGTTAATTTTCTTTACCATGAATTGTTTATTGCTTGTTTCAGCAGCAGTAATTATTATCGTAAACAGTTTCACATATGGGTTTTAAATTATATCCCTTATTGAGAGACGATGTCCAACTGGACGTATCATCATGGTCTTGTAATATGGCTGTTTTTCCTACAACATAAACCCACGTTAAAAATCAAATCCTTGCATTAATATGCAACAACGTACCACTAATAGAATCCTTGGAAGTCTCTTGTAAAATCATTTCTTTTAATTGCTTGAAATCGGTTGCACCCCAAACTTCTTCTGGTTGTAAATGGAGGTTATTTTATAAAAATTGGCATTGTTTTGGATTGTCACACTTCCACAATTAATAATAAATCAAAAACTTGTCATTTTGTATGTATAATATACACAGAAACAATAATATTACGAAAAGTTCAATCTGTTGCCATTTGACAGTTAATGAATTTAAGTTTGTTTTTCCTAAGGTCTCAGACTGTGACGTCATGCGCATGCGACCCATACTCAAATATTATACTTAATTACCAACACGGCTTACACTAAGGCCATTACGGGATAGACAGAGAGAACATGATTATTTTTTGCTTTTTAATGCAGTATTTATAAAAGCGTGTTTTTTTGTTTTTTAAACTATTAATTTATTTTTAAGTCTTATATTTAAAGAGAGAAGTTTGGCACTTTCGACATTTATGTAAAGAATTTGACTAAATATTTATAATCTGCGACCTGCGACCAGTAACTAGAGGTTTTAACTTCGGAATAATATCGTATTGAACGGATTTTGTTCATTTTTGGCAGTATAATAGTAAATGCTTCACAGAAAAGTTTCTATATTGTGCGGGGGCTTGCTAATTTATAGGGGGTGGATGCCAACTCCCCTCTCAGGGGGTGGCACTTAAAAAATATATACATTTATTGGAGCTGAAACAGAATCAAATTTTTAGAAGAAAAGGTTCTATGCAATTTTTCACATAAATTAATATTTTTTAAGTTATAACGACTTCAAAATTGCGATTTTAGCTTAAAAAAAACGTATTTCCAAACGATTTTCGTCAAGTATCTCGAAAAGTATTACTTTACTGAAAAAATGTTACAGACCAATTACAGAAAGTACAAACTGGGAATTAATTATATTTTTTATTTATTAATGTAGGATTAATAATTTCGGAGATATTTAAGTTTATATTTGGTATCAAAATGTTTCAAAATTACCTTTAAAGTTTAAAATGCATTTTTTCTAAAACAAGTGCTTTAAATGAACAAAAAAATTTAAGCATCAGGTACTGCTACATCTTAACGAAAAACTGTATTTGAGATAATTTTTTTAAATTACTGGCTAATTAGAGTAACAAAATGGCGACCTCTTTATATACAAAAAAATGTAAATACGCACATTTTTCCGTCATAACTTCCTTATTTCTTATGCTACAGGAATGAGCAAAAAATAATTTGAAAGCGCAATTAATTATCTTTAATTTTATTTCTTAGATATTTAACATTTAAACTGCATTTTTCGTCTTATAAAGGTTCGGACGCCATTTGTAAACTTTCATATCTCTGAAACTATTAAATCTATGTAAATACATAAACAAGCAAAATTCATTATCAGTTTATGAGCTTTATTTTTGATCTCTACCCTTTTTCAATAAAACTAATATTTATTGAGATAACTGGAAAAGGAAAAAAAAAATACCTTTATAGTTTAAACTGAATTTTTTTCTAAAGCAAGTGCTGTATACAAACCAAAAAATTTGAGCATCTACATCATACTATATATTAATAAGAAACAGTGTTTGAAATTCCTTTTTTAATTACTGGCTAATTACAGTAACAAAATGGCGACGCTGTTATTAAAAAGATGTGTAGACGCACATTGCTTCGGTCATAACTTCTTTGTTTTTTATGCTACAGAAACAAATAAAAAAAACAGTTGAACGCTTAATTAATAACACAGCCCCACAAAAAAAAAAGTTCAAAGCAGCGAACCAGACCCATGTATTCCTATGTATTTTCGATCCCTGAACCCGAATCCGGGGTCACAAATATATCGTACACCCCCAAAATCATTAGCTAGAGCCAAAAAACACCCCTGAAATGGGGTAAAAAGAATATTAAGCTACGAGAATAGTTGTTGCATCTTAATCAATCAAATTATACAAATTAAGGTTAAACAGCAGCGTACATATAATAGATATGAAACACACCCCCCAGGGAGGGGCGAAAACTAGCCCCCATATATAAAAAAAAATCGATCCAAAACAGCAATGACTGCTGAAAAAGCTCAAAATGTCTAAGTTTTGTTAAGGTGATAAGAAACTGCATCAGGTCCGACGTAATCTTCATAAACTGCCCCTATAGAGTTGAGAACAATCACCCCCAAGTTTAAAGGAAACGAGAAAAACAAGAAAAAACGTAAAATGCAACAGGATTTCTATTTTCATGGATGCTATGATTGGCTGAAATTGCGTAGTACTCTAAAATAGAACTAGAAACTTACGTACCATCAACATTCTACAGTGTCAACCCTCAGAGGGTGTGAAAACTACCTCCTATGTAAGGTTTGACTATAAAAAGTTACAGTGACTTCTATAAAAATTCCAAACACCTGCGTTGTGTGGAAGAAAGAAGAAACTAGACTATGTTCGACGCTGTGCTTGAAAACCACCCCCACGGGATTGAGAGACGCCACCCCTATAAAAAAAAACTATGGAAATGAAACGAATAAGCAACAGTATAGCTTTTTCGTTACCTCTTGAATTACGGTAGTTTACATCCTTTCTGGGGGTGTTACTTAATAACATTTATAGGACATGAGTATCAAACTCTAAGTGTGCAACACGATTTTTGCCAATCATAGCATCCATAAAAATATAAATCCAGTTAGTTTCTCTCTGTTATTCCAGCATCCTACAGATATCTCGCAACCCATGGAGGTGGTTTTCAAGCACATCGTCGAACATAGTCTAGTTTCTTCTCTCTTCCACACAACGCAGGTGTTTCGAATTTTTATAGAAGTCACTGTAACTTTTTATAGTTAAATCTTACATAGGGGGTAGTTTTCACACCATCTGAGGATTGACAGAGTAGGATGTTAATGGTACGTAAGTTTCTGGTTCTATTTTAGAGTACTACGCAATTTCAACTAATCATAGAATCCATGAAAATAGAAATTCTGTTGTATTTTACGTTTTTTCTTGTTTTTCTCGTGTCCTTTGAACTTCTCGTGGTTGTTCTCAACCCTATAGGGACAGTTTATGAAGATTACGTCGGACCTGATGTATTTTCTTAACACTTTAACAAAACTTAGACATTTCGAGCTTTTTCAGCAGTCATTGCTGTTTTGGATCGATTTTTTTATATATGGGGGCTAGGTTTCACCCCTTACTGGGGGTGTGTTTCATATCTATTGTATGTACGCTGCTGTTTAACCTTAGTTTGTATAATTCGATTGATTAAGAAGTAACAACTATTCTCGTAGCTGAATCTTCTTTTTATCCCATTTCAGGGGTGTTTTTTGGTTCTAGCTAATTATTTTGGGGGTGTACGATTTATTTTGACCCCGGATTCAGATACAGCGACCGAAAATATATAGGGATACATGGGTCTGTTTTGAACTTTTTTTTTGTGGGGCTGTGTAACCTATTTTCTACCTATTAGCATCCTTGACCTAGGTGTCACAGTTTTTGAGATATTTAACTCTCACTCTAAATAATTATCTTATGAACACTTGGATGCCGAATGTAAACTTAAATATCTCCAAAATTATAAATCCTCTATTAATAAACAAAAAATATAATTAATTTCCAGTTTGTACTTTCTGTAATTGGTCTGTAACATTTTTTAGATAAAGTAATACTTTTCGAGATACTTGACGAAAGCCGTTTGGAAATACCTTTTTTTTAAGCTAAAATTGCAATTTTGAAGTCGTTATAACTTAAAAACTATCAATTTATGTGAAAAATTGCATAGAACCTTTGCTTCTTAAAATTTGATTCTACTTCAGCTCCAATAAATATATATTTTTTTAAGTGCCACCCCCTGAGAGTGGGTGGCATCCACCCCCTATAAATTAGCAAGCCCCCGCACAATATAGAAATTTTTCTGTAAAGTATTTACTATTATACTGCCAAAAATGAACTAAATCCGTTCAATATGACATTATTCCGAAGTTTTGCATATTTTTTACCTCTGTACTATATCCCCTGATATCGATTTTCATACGAATCAGACCATAAATTACAAAACTTATCCGCCATTTTGACGCCACCATTTTGAATTGTTAAATTTGGACCAGATAATTGTAATCTGCAACCTCGATAACCCACAGACACTAATTTTCAGTCGAATCCGACAATAATTGATATAACCTATCCGCCATGTTGAGGCCGCTATTTTGAATTTTTAAATTTTGATCTCATATTTGTTTTCTACTTATCAAGCCCTTTCTTTTGATACCCATATCAAGGGGGTTGTAAAGAAAATGATAATCCGCCATCTTGAGGCAGCGGCCATTTTGAACATATTATAATATACTTACTATATTGTATTGTCATCGGAGCTACACACAATTGCCAAATTTCATAATGATACAACATTTAGAAGCGGGTGAAATTCAGTTCCTTAAATTCTTTACTTGCATACATACATATTGTGGATACAAGTCGACCTAATAAAAACGTGTTAAAAATATTCTCTAATCATGATTAAAGCAAATAAATAAAAAATAATTAATTGTACCAATATTTACAAAAAACTGTGAGGAGAATTGTATAGAATGTGTAAGAATTGTACAAAAAGTTCAATAAACCGGTGAGGAGTATAATATCTGTGTGCTTTAATTTCTACCCGTCAATGCCAAAGGAAGATAAGCCGATACATTAATCAGACGTTAGCAGTGTTAAATCTGAGGGTCGGCATTATTTAAATGAAGAGAATATTTGATATCACAATAAAGGGAATCGTGTGTTATTTTCATATATTTCTATTAAAAGAGAGGGTCCGATGTTATTGGCATTGTGTTCATATCAGGAGTGTGTTCCACAGAGGCCGGCGTAGCGCCTGCAACTGATGGCTGGATAATACGCCGCCCCAACTTTTATTATTTTTTACTAGCCATTGTTTTCCGTTTTCAGTACCTTTATTTACTGCACTGCTTCTAGATAAACTAATTAAAAATATATAATGCAGTATTATTGGTATATTGAATGAAAATTAATGTTTGTTCGAAATTACGAATACAATTTATTACTATTATATTTCGATATATGCATCATATGGCAAACTATGTTAAATAATCAAAAAGAAAATCAAGAACTAAGCTGTGTTCTTTTCGACGCATAATTTTGTTTAGTAAAATTTTACAATTTTTTTTAAAACAGTAATTTCTAATAAAAAATATATTTTCTAGGATTTCGAAAATAGAAAAAAGTAATCTATTAAACATCAAATAGTCCAGTGCAGTTGGGTTTATACATCGGTACCCAGCTATAATGAATGGATTTGAGTGTTTCCGGGTTTTTTGAATTTCTTATACTAAAAAGTAAAAAGTTTACCCTTTGAAACTTTCCGAGAATGATTTTTTTAAGGACACTCATGAAAATGAAGTTACTTCTAGTATAATATATTCCTTTTACAGCTATATTCATTTTTCTTTCGAGAACTGTTTAATTTCTATACAATATAGGCAAGTTCTGGAATAGCTATTGCATAGCTTCAACGAGTTAACCGACCGCCCACAATAAAGGCGTCTACCAGTACCCTAGCAGAGCAAAGTGTGACACGCCCCTTAATTTATATCATTGCCTGCTTCGCTCTCGTTTGCTCTTATTGCCGTACCTAACCAAGCGCTTGCCGATACTGTATAAAGTATACAAAGGGACAGCAAACGTCCTTGAAGGAAGTAGGTTAGGGAAGCAGGGATAGTGGCAGATGTTTCTCTGCTCTGAAAACAGATTAGTATCGTGCCTGTGTCCACGTGGAACGTTACTTTGAATATTTTTTGCAGTATTTGTTGAATTTCTCAATTATATTCGCCGACAGAAACGTATCCATCGTGTGTCGCTACAGTGATAATATTATATTGTAATAAAAAAAAAATCATTTGTACATTTTTATTTCTTTTATCATTTTCATTTTTGACTTTCCGTTTACCAAATTTTCGAATGTTTCTTGTTGCAAACAATTTATTGATTATGGATAGTTACAGCAAGAATAGTGATTCAGCAGATGTTGAAGAAAAATTTTGTTTTCTTTGCGAACAACTTGGATCTCAGAGCAGTAATGCTGTAGGTTCTATTGTTGAAATCGAAAGAGGATTAGGAACTGTAAAACAAGCTTCTGAAGAGAGAAACGATGTATTGTTATATTAAATGATGGATTATACTTAAATAAGTGTGAAGTTGTATATGCTCATCATACATCATGTCAGTAGAAGTAAATTAATAAAAAATATATTGAAGCCCATAAAAAGCAAGAAAAACAAGTAAATTTTTCTCCTCCAAAAAAAAAAAAGATTGCGAAGTTTGCCATCATGTGGCTTCGACTGGAAAACAATTTGTTTCATTTGTGGAAAGGAAGCTAGTGATGAAAAAGAAAAAAAAACAAAAGAAATATTTAAGAAGAAAAATACTTTTGGTTAACAACACAAAGATAAAATCAACAATTTTGGAGCTTGTGAAAGAAGAAAGAGATTACTATTACCAATAAATTCACAAGAGAATATACGGTGTGATGGATTTGGTAGCATTGAAGGCACGATATCATGGTGCTACTGCTCATTGAGAAATTTAGTTCCTAAGGTACCTGAAGAAGAAAAACAGATTCATCCATCATTAGTGTATACAGCAATGAAGCAAATATGTCAGTACATAGAAGAGAATGAAGACTGCCAGTTTTCTATGCAGGAGTTAAAAGCATCATAACATCAGAGTACATTCCAGATGAAAAAACCATTAAAGCACGATTAATATTGAAGTACAAAGACGATATTGTTATTAAGTAAAGAGTGACCGCAAAAACAGGCCAAATTTCGCCCATTTTTGCACCTTTAAATTTTACTGTAAATAATGTGCTTAATGGTTGTTTATAATTAGAACATGCTTCTGATAAAGTTTCAAGTTGAGCATATCATTAGTTAGTGAGATATAAGTGATAGAATATGTCTAATTTAGGTAATTTGATTCATGAAATCATTGTAAAGTACATACATGTACTACTTTTTTGTATGTATTTAGAAAAATTACCATGAATATATTTTGATATGTATTTATGTTTTGGAGGTCGCTAAATTCAAATCCGAAGTCAGAGTTGCGAAATTCAAGATGGCGGATCCAACATGGCGGACCGAATTGTCGAAAAATTCGATTATGACCACGAAAACTTATATAAAAGGTTTTTTTTGCGGTTTGACAACAAAATGGCATATACCTGGATTTTTGTGTCACTTATTACAAACTGAAAACACAATCCTAAAATTCAAGATGGCGGATGTGGAATTCAAGATGGTGGATCCAATATAATGGACCAAAAACTCAAAAACGTTCTGTTTAGTCTCGAATCATTCTACATGGCGTTCGAGGTCGCTGATTACGAATTTGATAACAAAATTCTAAAATTCAAGATGGCGCATTTGAAATTCAAGATGTCGGATCCAATTTGACAGAAAAAATTCAAAAACGGCCTGATATTGATTACGAAAATAAAACGGAAAAATCTATTATAATGATTTTAAGGTCGCTAGAATTCTGCAGATGGCAGATCTAATATTCAAGATCGCGGATCCGCCATATTGAATTTCACCATCTTGAATTTTAGAATTCTGATTTCAAATTCGTAATCAGCGAACGCCATGTAGAATGATTCGAAACTGAACAGAACGTTTTTGACTTTTTGGTCTATTATATTGGATCGGCCATCTTGAATTTTAGGATTATGTTTTCAGATTTGTAATAAGCGACCCAAAAACCCAAGTATTTGCAATTTTGTTGCCAAACCGCAAAAAAAAAACCTTTATATATGTTTTCGTGGTCACAATCGAAGTTATCGACAATTCGGTCCGCTATATTGGATCCGCCATCTTGAATTTTGCAATTTTGACTTCGGATTTGAATTCATCGATCTTCAAAACATAAATACATATCAAAATATGTTCATGATAATTTTTTTAAATACTTACAAAAAGGTAGTACATTACAATGATTTCATGAATCAAATTCCCTAAAATTAGACATCTTCTATCACTCATACCTCACTAACTAAGGATATATAAGGAGAGACGTTAGGTGGGTATGGGACCGGACCTACACGAGATCACCGAAGTGCAGCAAAAGCGCGCGGTGAGGACTTGGATGGGTGATCGGTCCTGGTTCCCGATCGGACCATCTAAAGGGCACCGCGCAGTGAAACAACAGTTGCTAGGGCTATACAGGGTGAGCATAATAAGCCCAGGACGCTGCAGTGCCCCCAGGTAGTATTCAGCCAAGCCCGGGAGGAGGGGGCTTTAGTCAGTAAGAGGCTGACGCTTCATTGGAAGCCCATGAGGGTTACCCCCCTCCTCTTAAAAAAAAAAAAAAAATAAGGATATGCTCAACTTGAAACTTTATCAGAAGTATGTTCTAATTGTAAACAATCATTTAGCATATTATTTACAGTAAAATTCAGGGCTGCAAAAATGGGCGAATTTTGCAGTCACTCTTTGGTGCAAATATGATAATTTGTTTCAGAAAAAGACACCATGAAATCCTCTCAAACGTATGGTAAAATCAGAGAGAAGCATATTTTGTTTTTACATGCATTAACTGGATGTGATACAACTTCAACGTTTTACAAAAAGGGTAAACATAAATTTGCTAAATTATTCGAAAATCGTACAGATTTACAAGATGCTGCTATCATCTTTACAGATGAAAATGCTAACGTCACTAATATTTTACAATCGGGTATTTTATGCATTTTAGCATTATATGGTACTCCCAAAAATCAAGAAAATATAAATAATTTTCGATACCAATTGTTTCTTAAAGCTACAAGTAAAAATACCTGTGTCAGCTTGGCTTCATTGATACCTACACTCGATGCTAGTTCAGAACATATAAAAAGAATGTATTTACAAGTACAGCTGTGGATGTGACATGATAAGTTGACAATAGATTGGGGATGGAAGAAAAAGATAATTCACTAGTACCAGTTACAATGAACCAAACACCAGCTTCTGAACATTTATTTTTGTTCATGCAAAACTGGGTGTGGCTATGCTTGTGGATGTAGAACAAGTGGCTTAAATTGTTCTATAGCATGTTTACTATGTAAAGGAGTTAGCTGCTTAAATGCTCCACCAATAAATTAATGCATGGCATCGCTTTGTAGAGCTTCTGCCTTCTTCAAATTAATTTCAAAAAGTTTCATTTTTCTACAACCTCGAAAACTGTAATCATTATTTTCTTAAAAGAAATATTTAAAAATTCCGATAATTGTATTTTTCGTTGAGATTTCTAAACATTTTAATTTTTAAAAATCATTCAAATCCATTCTTTATACCTGGGTTCCGTCATTATTCATTTATAATGACTAATTGCACTGGACTAAAAAAGGTCTATTTATGACAAAATTAATTTAATATTTACATAATCTTGATGACCTACATTCTAGTTATAACTGGGCATTATAAAACTCTAAAATGAATTTATTTATTCAGCCAAAATTGAATATTTACTTAAAATATTAATTTTTAATATTTATGACAACCCACATCTTGTATTAAGATCCCAAAAATTAATTTACAAAAACCTCTCAACTTTTACATTTAAGAGGTCTTAATTTAAAGTTAATCTGTTATTCTATCTCGTAGAAAACCCTTAAACTTATACGTTTTTTGGGATTATTTTGGACTCTTCAAAAGAAGAGAATTCATAAAATTATGTAATGGCATGACATAATTAATAAATTATTGACGCGAAACTGAAAAAGTTGAATTGAACATTTTTTTATCCTCCCTCGTAGACTCTAAGTATTTATCATCGTTGTCCTTAAAGCCGTTAGTAGAAGTTGCTGTCTAAATAACTTTATATGTTTATACGTTCCCGGTTTTGTGTCTCTCAAAAAATCCGTCGTAAACGTCATTCCCAAAATATTTACAGTGAGTGTGGACTGTGGAGCTGCCAAAGCACTTATAGATGAAGGATGCATTCAAAGTTAAACCGCTCGACGCGTTTGAGGGTTCCACCCTTCAATACATTTCCGTATATCTTTAGCAGGATGAAATCCACGCCATTCGATTGTATGTGCTGTTAAGTTTAATTTTTGCATGCTACTACAGGCATTAGAGACCATATAGGGCCCTTACCTGGTAAAATTCATGGTAGTTCTGGAAATGGGCTTACTTTAAAGCGCTGAATCAGAATTTTTAACTTCCCACCAAAAATTCCCCTCGCAACCTCCTAAAAATTTGAAAATAAAACCAAAAATCATTTTTTTTTAACTTTTTTTTTTTCGTTTTAAGAAAAAGAAAAGTAGACAAAATTTGCAACGAAAAAGGTCCTTTGACATTTTAACGTTGAACGAATGAGGAAACGCTAGCACGCCTCGAAACATGAGCCTCGGCGCCGCGCCGCACAGTGGTTCCAAATTGAATTTTTTGGTTAAAAAATGGCTAGAGAGAGCAAATCTTGTCGGAAATGACCTTTTTTTTGCAAATTAAAGCTTACCGAAATTCCGACAAATCCTCGGAGCACGAATTTAAAAAAAAAAATCCTTTTTTATTATATTAAATTGAAAGCCAAAAAAAATGGCTAGAGAACGCAAATCTTGTCGGAAATGAACAATTAATGCTTACAGAAATTCCAACAAATCCTCGGAGCCCCAATTTTGAAAAAAAATTTTCCTTTTTTATTATATTAAGTATGGCCAAAAAAATTTTTTTTCGATCAACAGTTCAAATTCCTCTTCTTGAGAATCATTTTCATCCAGATCCTCGAGGATATCTTCAAGAATATTCTCGCATGAATTGTTGCACTCGAGGCACATGATGGAACATTTCAACCCGCTTCTCTTGCAGCTACATGCGCCGTGACAGCCTTTTTTACACCTGCAGGAGATAATTTTTAGAAGTTTTGGTAGAGCAGGAGGTTTCAAAGTAGTGACAGGAGAAAGTCCGTAACTGTCTCTTTTCCAACCCAATTTTTCTGACTCGATAACATTTCCTTGTCAAAGTTGGACTTGGTGGTACGTTCTCAATGAGTGTTGCGTAGCAGCAACTTCAGTTGGGGGTAAAGAGGCAATGCTGTGTTTACTGTTGTACGCGGTCTAGATGAAATACTGATGTCTAAAACCCTTTAAAGTCGTGTTCTCATCCTTGCAACCATACAAACGAAGAAAAAATTGATTGTCAGCTTTTGCGATAGCTTGTGGATCTGTATTTGGAGTCCGGAACAGCTGAGCGAGGGGATGCAAATCTGGGTTTCGGACGGGGACTTTGATCAATTTGGTTTTTCCGTGGCCGAAAATCGCAGATATAGTAACACAGCCGCTGAAAGCATGTACAAATAATATATTTTCAGAGGCTGCCTTTTCTTCAAGACCAGAAGATGAGTAGATTTTTTGTGAAACTTTGCCTTCGCCCGGCTTCATAAAGTATTGGCGGATTAAGAAAGGACAGTTAATAAGACTAATGAATCCATATTTTTGCCGAAAAAAATC
This sequence comes from Rutpela maculata, assembly GCA_936432065.2. Taxonomy (NCBI): domain Eukaryota; kingdom Metazoa; phylum Arthropoda; class Insecta; order Coleoptera; family Cerambycidae; genus Rutpela; species Rutpela maculata. The sequence continues at coordinate 103,442,924 of OW386291.2, forward strand.
ACGGAATCATAGATTGGTGCCATTTCAATTTGCTGCATTGACAATGAGAAAGTCTGCGTCTTCGTCAGCTCGTCACACTGACAAATTTGCCATCTCAAACTTTCTTTTGATCATTAAAATGAGGCAATATTTATTTATATTTATTTTCGGAGGGAAAAGGGAAGGGCCTCTTAACAACATGCTAGCTCGAGAGGCGTGCCAAGAAGATCGAAAGGCAAGAGAGCAACTGTGGAGTTGCCGTATGATACCTAAATGGACGCGCGGCGCCGAGGCGCATGTTGCGGGACCCACTCGCTCCCCTCCCGTTCATCGTACGTCAAAGGACTTCTTTAGTTGTAAATTTTGTTTACTTTCTGAATGACTGGGTATTTTTTCTCTAAAACGAAGAAGAAAACGACGAAAAAAATCAAACCAATTTTGCTTTTTTTCTCTCTCTAAATTTGAGGTGGTTGCGGGGGGAAGTAAAAAATTTGGATTCAGCGAGCCAAAAAACATGAAGTAAACCTATATCCAGTACTTTCATGAATTTTTGCAGGTAAAATTCTCTAATGCCTGGGTTATTCCCGTTTTGTGATGTTACTGATTTATTATCGATTAAACTTGAAAGAAAATCGCTTTGTATATCTTTATCTCGAATCGCTGCTAAAACGTAGCCGGACGGAAAAAATGCACAAGACTTTTTTGCTGAGTTTAAATTTTCTACAAAGTATTCTGTGGGATATCATATCCATATAGTCAACCATGAAGTAACTTGAATATCCTCTAAGAGACGATCAAGAAGTTTGTTAGTTGCTAAATGGAATTATTAAACCTCATATTCACAAACTACCAATACATCTAAATTTTTGCTTCGGTTTTTTGCCTGACATATCTCTAAAACCTGACAGTGCAGCTATAGTTGACTATTTTTTTATTAAAAAGCCTTTAGTGAGTTTATGCCAAATGCCTTAGACGCAAACGTTTCAATTTTAAATAATTGAATGAATTTCGTTTCAGGAAGTTCCAAGTAGTATTCACTGAAATGCGTGAACTGCGGTTCGGATTCGATGCTACCATACGCGATATAAGGAACAAATAGATCAGAGCCGTAGAGGTACCAGTGTTATTTTGGAAAAACATTGAACATTTCCTAAGAACTACAACTCTAAAGAATAATTTTGATAGATCAGGTATGTGGCAAAATTGGTCCTTGACCATACCAATCCCATATTAAGTTAAACGCACAGGGAGATCAGATTTCAACATTCTGAGTGGCACCTTAAGATTCCTCTACTAGAACAGAATTGAAGATGATCAGGATCTGTTTATGGTTTCATGATAAATTAAGACTAAGAAAACTAAACAACTTCTCCTACTTATCCCATTTGTTGGTAGTAATTATAATTCACCTACAATTGATACAATCGCGTTGCGATGCCTAGACCTAACGCGAATTCTCAACAATCCCGGCTCATTCACTCTTTCATCATATTCGAACGCGTTGTCTCCTTCTTCTTGGTTGTCTTGTAATTTGATATGTGAAAAATGTCAAAAATCTTAAATAAGCTAAATCTAGTACGGGAAAATCAGGTAAACGATTCTCCTGTAATAATATCCATCTTTTATGTCTATATCGCAGCCTTTCCTCTTCTACTTTAGCTTAAAGAAGGTTCGGTTCTTAAGCTTTTACCAATAGCCTTCGAGTCAATTCGCTATCTGCTTCTAACATATAATGAAATTTATTAGTTATAGGACATGCTATACGAAGATAACCCCGAATATTTGGAACTTGAGAAATTACTACGACGTTGCGAAAGAACTTAAATACGACTTTCAAATGTCCAATCCGCGCTTCTACAATCCACCTTGTTTTTGTTACCAGTCGGGAAGAATTGGCTTCTTCAGTGGTTAGTTTATATCTTATATCTTGGAAAATAAAATCAACTTTGTTTTGCACCAAAATTATGATGTACCCGGTATCAAGCTAGCATCAATGTTCTATCAATCAATGTAGGTACTTACTTATTTACTAAGATAGTGAATTGCAATAAAGCTATTTATATATGATGTATTAAATTGAAGTAAACGGGTGTTGCGCATTCGCAAAATGTGATTTGACGTCACTTCCGGCAAAACCGGAAGTTCAGGCACATCAATCTAAGACCAAATAATGGTAAATAGTATGGTTATCCATTTCTAGCACTTATTATTTCAATACCTGCAGTGCGTTTTGAGAAATCGTTGATACAGTATCTAGGGGAAGCTCCAGTCTTTGGAGCCAATTGCCCATAATTTGAAGTTTTGCCAAAGGAACTTATTATTCAGAATCAGTTAAACGACAACATATTAAAAATTCATCAAAATTGGCAGACCACCAATTTACCTATGTCGGGTGTCCTTTACGTGGAGTTACAGGCAGCACTTAACCAGAGTAGTTAGGACTGGCGTGCAATAACATATGGAAGCATAAAGTTAAGAGTCCGTGGAATTCATCATATTTTAGAAGTAATGTAATAGTGGTTTCTATGACAATCAATAAACAAAAATAGCACGTTGGAATCATCGATATTGTAATACGTAGACTGGTCCAAAGCCGCTAAGGACTCTTTATACTACAAAGAGTTCTCTCGCACGTTTCAATCATTCCCATAACGAATACAGATGACAGAGAGTGAACTACCACATTTTAATCCTTATTTTCAATTTAAAGAGTTTACCAATTAGGAAGTTATGATTATTTATTTTGATCCTAAAGCTTTCGCAGAGCTGGTGATGACTTGTAGACTGGTTTGAGTTTTCTTCTGCGTTAAACATTTTGAATGGAGCATTTAAAATGTTCAATGCAGAACTCGTAAACCAGTCTATGATTGTTTAGATATGCAGGGAGTATTTTCTGAAAGATTTAATAATTGATACGTGCATGGCTTTGACTTTCCGAATTAATAACATGTTATTACTTTTTGATGGATTATTGTAAGTACATTTATAACTTATATCTTCTCTAAATGTAGTTTTACGTCATTTGTGCCTTTACATATAATAACTGATTTGCCTGCTTGGTGGGCATTTCTATTTAATGTTAGTCACCACAGTGATAGTTATTTTGTAGTTACATCTTTAAAGGTAGGTTACATTTTGAGGGTAGTGTTTAATTTAGATTTAATGTCTGATTAAATAAGAGCCTCAATAACAATGTATGAAATCGAAAAATATAAAAGTAGGAAAATTGAAATAGTTACAGATAAGCAAAATTGGGCAACACTTGAAAAAAATGTATGGATAAAATGTAAAAGCGTATATAAACGTAAGAGAAGCTAAAATAAGTAAGTGTATTGGTTCCATGGTTTTACTAAATAATCCATCATATCCATTTGCATAGTTGCTTGTCAATTGTGAGAAGTTTAAAAATTTTTAACAAAAAAATCATCGAAATATTTTATAGTTACTAAATGTGTTCTGCCATGTAGTACAAGCTGACTGATCTTTTCAGTTTCATAAAGAAAATTACTGGATTAAGTCGATCAAGGTCATCAATCATTTAAAATAACAAAACAAACTCATACCAATAAAATGTTGGCATAACTCTAAGCAAACATCTTTTCTGATAATGGAAAATTTTCCTAAAGTTTAACGCTACGTTTATAACTACAGACAACTTTTAGTAACAATGGACGTTTTTGATATTATTAAATCAGGAGTCTATTTAATACAAGTTGGCAACGAGACAAAAAGCCTGGATGACAAAACATGGGATGATATTGATTGACTGTCGTACAGTACAATAGTATGTCTGTAAATAGTAGATAGTGAAGTGCAGACATAGGTGGTATTTAAAAGGCACCGAACCGGAGCGGAGCGGAGCTTTGGATGTAAACAAAGAGTTTAAGTTTTTGCTCGAAACATTGTAACGACATAGATAAATCAGTATCTTGGTTTATTTGTAATTGCCCTGACCGGACCTACTAATTAATGGACGTGGATTCTAGTTGCATGAATTTGAGAAATGACTATCTTTGCCTTGATGTGATGCGATAATGCTATGGGGTTTTGCTTACTAGCAATACATTCGTAATGGAACATTAATATATTGGTACAATCGGTTTTGCATGAAGCTTCAATATAATTTACGGCATAGAAAATAATATACAGGGTGTTTCGCGCTTAAAACTACACAGATCAATGTCTTGCAAACTAATAATTGAAAAATGCGAAAAGAGTTATGAAGTAACACTTATATGAAATTATTTAAGACATGAAATTATTTATTTATTTATTTCTTAATCACCACTCTACAGGAACAGTGTTCCCAATTACATAAATAAAGATAAAAAAATAAATAAAAAATAATAGTAATAACATAAATAATTAATTATAATAAATAAAAATAATATAATAATAATTGTAATAATATAATATAATCGCACGTCAAGCAAAGAACGCCAGTCTCGAACGACAAAGTGTCCGTTTACAGCTGACCGTACCCATCGCACAGTGTTGTACCTACCTCACCCACGGTCAGCCTGTACGCACATATATATATAGTAGCAAAAAAATATAATGGGGAACTTGCCCATTTTTTTTTCCATTAAAGTGTGTGTTTATGTATAAAAACACGCCACACCGAATATCAGTTCTTAAATCGCAGTGCTTACTTTGCAATAAATAATTAAAGTTGAAATCCTCGCCACTTCTCACGAAAAGCACTGTGACGTCACTTGGCGAAAACTAGTTTCGTGTAGTATCCCACAGATGGCGTACTTTAGCCGAGCGGTACGTCTTCCCCCTAATTAATAGACTGGGTGGCGGTTGGCTTTGAGACGTCCGCATATTCGGCCATAAGTCTTTTTTTTTCTGTTAGAGAAAAAAGTGTCGGAAAGCTCAATCAACTCTCTTTACATAAGCTGTCTTCAAATTTTTCGAAAAAAACGATAATTATCGAGATATTCGAGGAAATGTAGGAAATTACACGCTATCCTATAGAGTGCACGTAAATCTTAAAAAAATAATTTTTCTCAGAAACCTTGATTTCGAAGAGCCAAGATTAACGGAGCGTCAAAGTAGTACATGATATTAAGTGAACGTCGTATATGAGATAGATTTCAGTTAATTAGCGCTTAATTACGGTGACAAAATTGAGAAATTATACCGAAAAAAAAGTCCCAAATCCCGCCCCCTCTAATTCCTTCATTTTTGTCGGAATTCAAAAAATAAAAAAAATGGTTTTAGTAAATTTAATCCTATTTAAATTAGCTAGAGTAGTCTTTTGGCGTAGGAGCCAAGATTAAAAAGTTGCCAACTGTATAAGCTCAAAATTTGTGATTTTTTGCCGTACATGGCCGACATTTCAGTAGTTATCTCCCCGAAACAAAACAAAAAAAAATGGAAATTCTGATAGTACATACCAAAATATTCGTAATGAAAAATACTCGTTACTTATTTTTATTTCGAGCTAACTCCCACCGTTTCGGAGATATCCGCGAAAAATAGCAAAAAGCAACTTACATTTCGGAGCCGAAAAAATTGACACGTTCATATTTTTCGAAAAACCCCATTAGGATGGGCGTACGATGTCGCGACGTAAAGAGGAAGTCTTCCAGATGAACCTGATCGTAAATTGCACGGCGAAATTCGAAAATTCGGCTTGGCATGAACGAATCAAAAGTAGCATTTTGTGACATTTCAGAATATTGAAGATATTTTTCCAACGAATACGTATCTAGCTATGGGCTTTTACATGGAGTAGTATTTAAATTTTAGGTTAGATTGTGTTCACTGCTAGTTGTTTCTGACAAATGCGCATGCGCATGCGGAATTGTCAAAGCCAAGGCAGAATCGGTGTCGCTTGACGCCGTCATCCGACTTTCTCCCTCTGACGTACGTTTTAGGAGTGGGTACACTCCGACAGATTTTAATCATATGTAATATCACTAGTGCTTAAAATTTTATCGAAAATTTTTTCGAAAGCGTGTTGCCTCGTAATATAAAGAGTGCAAATTGGCAGTTTATTATCTGATTAAATCCCGACCGCTTTAGCGGGAGGGATTTAATCTTTGATAATAAACTGCCAATTTGTACGAGTTATATTAACTAGGGGCAACTTAGCTTGAGAAAAAATTTTTAGATAAAATTTAAAGCACGAGTGGTATTTGAGGAGAATATTTCACGAATAAATAATTCATTAAGTACATCTTCAATATTATGTTTTCTCATTAATTGCCTTCAGACGTTTTCTTGTCACTTTTTAGAGTTTACTGACCTTTATTTACAATTTCCTCATTAATTTGATATACAGAAATATTTCCAGACCGACTCATATTGTCAAAATACTCTAGTGACGTTTCTATGGCAACTAGTAAATAAAACGAGTTAAAACCTTAGATATTATAACATATAGACTGGCTTAACACCTTTCAGGCGTTTCTGAGGTGCAATATGACGAGGAACGATAGAGAGAGCACTACATCTTTAATCTGCGAGCACTACTTTATTCCCGATGTCCCGCCTATTTATTACTATACACTCATGATTCCGAGTTTGACATAGAGAGCGCCATCTAGCGCTACCGCTACTAGAGTTAGATTCCATAATAATTGTTCATTGATTCATATTTACTTATTTAATCCTTATTTTTAACTTACGAAGTTTACAATTAGGTTTGCTTCGTTAGGCAGAGTGAATTTTAAATACAACAAATTAAAATATTGCACAGCTTTGATTCAATTAGTTACTTTTTGATAGATTACCGTATGTAAGTAGGTACCTAGGTACATTTTTAGTTTGTTTCCAGAGCGAATGTGTTTACTTGACATATATAATAAATGATTTGCTTAACTTTGTAACTACGTTATTGAGCTATTGAAAGCTGTGCTTGACTTGTTCCTGTATTATGAGCTAGGTACATTAAGTACAATCTTTGTATATTATTGTTACCTGATTGAAAAGTAGGCAAATTGAAATAGTTACAGATAGGCAAGGGTTATATACCCTATATATTTCAGACAGGCTTCTCTTTGGAACTGACGATTGTTTACTATATATGTGGTGTGTTTATGTTTGCTAGTACATAATACCAGTGATTAATTAGAAAATCAATGATAATACAATATTACAATTTACAAGGTAAGTTAACAATTAGTAATAAGCTATAGAAGGTATTTATAGATAAAATTTAAAAGTTGCCCTATTTTCCGAAAATATTTCACGAAACAAAACGTCAAAAAATTATCGCAGTATTTGCCGCTGCAGCAACATAAAAAATTAGAGCGATAAATTTTGCATGTTGGTACTGTCAAAAGCCGATCTAGCTTGAATTACCACTAATAATGACATTTGATTGGTGCAATGTTGTGAAAAAACGGGCTATCATTGGCTATAGCGTTAATGAGTGAAATAATCGCTTATATTTCTGGAAGAGATTTTTTTTTTTTTAATTTTTTGTTGTCTATGGGGATGTTAGTTTACGATTTTGAGTATTTTAATTCAATTTTATTTTTTGGGCAAGTTTCCTATTATAGTTAATTACACAGGTACACAAAATAAAAAAGCAATATGTTCTTTTGAATAGACCAATATATCTTTATGAATTTTGACGCGCTGGATTCGAATCCGGAGTCAGAAATTGCTGCATCACCCACCATTTTTTTTAAGTCGCGAAACTAATCTTAAATATATGGAATTGGGCACAGCGGCTTATTGGGCTATTCATTCACATGAATGTTGCTTATGACTAGGAATACTCAATAAAATATACAATAAACCTCTATCCCCTATATTAGCAGAGTTATGGGGGTAAAAACCCTCAAATTTTAAATTAATTTTTTTCGAAGTAATTGAAGATAATTAATAGGGGGCGCTGATATAAAATAGCTTTATATTTTATATTTTTTTTACATCCCTATTACGTCATTTAGTATGTAAAAAAAATAATTTAATTTTTGAGGGTGCTGTTTTTATATCAACCCCTCGAGTTTCACCTACCAAAAAAATATATATTATTTAACACTAACATAATTATTGTATGTAAAAATTACTTCAAGGTCAAATTGGGAGAAGATGCTTCAAAATATAAATATATGTAATGAACACAGGCACACAAAAAAAAATTAAGTGCGAATCCACTTAATTCCTACTCATTTGGAAGCCAATAATCAAAAAAATATACTACTACTTTTAGCTTGGCTCTCAATTATTTTTTTTGCTTCAGAAGTATTGATTTTATTAGACAATATGGTTAGGCCATTTTAATTAATCCACAGAAATATCTCCTCAGGAAAGGAGATTAGCGAAAAATGTTTCAGACAAAAGTTGTTCCATTCAGAGGGGGACATCTTTTGGGCAGAACAATTTTCCACCCCCACACCCGTGATAAGGGTGAATTTTTAATGGCACTCTCCATTTTTGATCGCGTATTCTGATTCTACGAAAAAAATTGCATTTGGCATGGCATTTTTAGGAAAAATGTTTCAAACAACTTTTGTTTGAAACATTTTACCTAAAAATGCCCTAATTCAGAGATGTTTCTCTACAGGTTTTTGAATATTCGAAAATTACACCTCCATCCCCATTCATCAGGGTGGGGGGAGAAAAAAATATTTGGTACAAAAGTTATGTAATTTTTTTTCGTACAATCAGTCAATCAAAGTTACCCCCACCCCAAGCTCATTAGGAAGGAGGAAAATTATTCTACCCAAAAGATGCCCCCCTCTGAATAGAACGACTTTTGTCTGAAACATTCTTCGCTAGTGTCCCTTCCTGAAGAGATATTACTGTGGATTAATTAAAATAGCCTAACCACATCGTCTAATAAAATCGATACTTCTGAAGCAAAAAAAAATAATTGAGAGCCAAGCTAAAAGTAGTAGCATATATTTTGATTATTAGCTTCCAAATGAATAGGAATTAAGTGGTCTAGGTCTTCGCACTTAAATTTTTTTTGTGTGCCTGTGTTCATTATCTATAATTATATTTTTAAGCATCTTCTCCCAGTTTGACCTTGAAGTAATTTTTACAAACGATAATTATGTTAGTGGTAAATAATATATATTTTTTTGGTAGGTGTCACTCAAGGGGTTGATATAAAAACAGCACCCTCAAAAATTAAATTATTTTTTTTTATATACTAAATGACGTAATAGGAATGTAAAAAAAATGTAAAATATAAAGCTATTTTATATCAACGTCTCCTATTAATTTCAATTAATTATCTTCAATAGTTTTGAAAAAAATTAATTTTAAAATTGAGGGTTGTTACCCTCATAACTCTGCTATATAGGGGATAGAGGTTTATTATATATTTTATTGAGCATTCCTAGTCATAAGCAACATTCATGTGAATGAATAGCTCAAAAAGCCGCTAGGCCCAATTCCATATACTTAACCGGCGAGACCCTTAAGGTTATTTTCGGAATTTACTAAAAATTGGTGGCAGGCGGAGCTAAACGGACACCTGATTCGTATTCGACACGTCGAAATACATAAGGGTTGTCCAAAGGAGTTCCAGAAACAGACCTTTTTTTGTATGTGCCTGTGTAATATATGAATGATTATCACCGGATCCTCCGCCATTTCCTAGAAAACCGCGTTTGCAAATATATTACACAAACACACACACAAAAGAAAAGTGAAAAGTGAATACGAATCAGGTGTCCGTTTAGCTTCGTCACCCACCAATTTTTAGTAAATTGAGAAAATAACCTTAATTATGAGTTTTTTTAGGTTATTTTGACGGTTTACAAACAAATGGTGGGTAATGGAACTAAACAGACACCTGAGTTAAGTTCAGCATGTCGAAATGCATGGGGGTCAGCCAATGGAGTTCCAAGAACAGATCACTTTCTTATTTTGTGTGCCTGTGTTATTAATTCAGAACTTAAATTATTTTATAGTTAAATATTACAAACATTTGAAGTTAAATACAATATACAATATGTATAATAAATACAATGTTTCAATATGTTATATAAATTCAAATCAAAAACATATTACTAATAAACTTTGAAAATACACTTTTAAAATATTCTTATATCTGCTAAAACTATCACCAAAAATATCACACTCTAAAAATTGAATACTGTTATATAATATCATCATATGATTAATGGGTGAGTATTTAGTATAATTAGTTGTGCATAATTTGCCACAAAATGCTCTATAATGCCTTGTTCTTGTGTTTTAAAGGGATATATTTGTACGTGCTAGAATGTAAGCATCGTCCACGTAATAGTTTAATATTTTATAAAAGTAGCATAATTTAATGTAATGTCTTCTGTACTCTAATGTTGCAATTTGCAATGACCTAATAAATATGTTATATTTAAAAATACTATTATATTATTACAGTCGATTTGTAATTTTACCCGTGAAAAATTCCTACAAGGAATTTTTTTGTTTGTATAATTTAGAAAGGGTACCTTCATCATTATTTAATGTTTTCCACAAAAACATCGTTGCCGCTACGGCCGCCATTTTGGAAAACTGACTATCAAATTTTTTTTTATTATATCCTTTCCTATTAGTTCTATCTTAGATTTAGGTATTACCAATGTTGTAGGAAGTAAAAAAAAGCTACGATTTTTGTTTGAACTATTTTTCTCTGTTATTAAAACCCAAGGAACACAGGTCCGTCTAAATTACATCTAATAAACGTTAAAAAGCATCTAAAACCGTCTAAATCTTTTATAACATGTAAGTTAGATGTATTATAAAAAACATTCCTTAGATTGATGTAAAATATACGTATTTTAGACTTTATTTTAGACCAAAATAAATTTTAGTTGTTTCAGTTAATCTAATAAATATTATAATTTTGACATATTTCACATAAATTATTTAACATCGTGAAATACATCATTTAGACTTCATTTTAGACCGTAAAAAATATGTATTAGTATTAGATCTAAAAATAATAATCTAAAACATTACGAATATAAGAATTATATTTTTTAGATTCAATTTATTGACCATAAAATAAAGGAATATTTGTTTAGACTATGTTTAAGCGGTTAGTAATATATAAAATTTAGACGTGTTCAATTATATTTATATTTTTATTTAGAACACAATCTAATTTTGTAATGTTCTTTATGATAAGTTTTCTTCGCAATAGCTCCAAAAAACTTTATTTTTGTTTATATCGTCTAATTTTCAACTAGTTTATTTAACTATTATTATACTATAAGTTTACGGTTTATTCATTTCTTGTATGCTATAATAACATTTAGAAGACATTAAAACTATTTTAAGGAAAATTAAGAGGTAAACGACTTTCCTAATTTTGTAAAAATAAATAATGACTTTCGACGCTATATCTAAATGTTGTTTAAATTTAAACTAAACTTAGATGGTTCCATGTAATTTTAAATATTTTCAGGAATAGTTCACAAGCCAAAACACTTGGACACTATACCTACTAGAATCATCTGCAGATGTCTAAAGCTCAAAAGTTTTAATCATCTCCAGATGATGTCAAGATGATTGGCGAAACGCGCGTCGAATGATGTATTCGACTGCAGTAAAGTGTTTTGGTGTTTGGGGAAACTAATTTAGTATGTAAAAACATTTAAAAAAATATCAAAAACCACCAACTAGGTACCAATATACATATTGTTATATCTTAATATTTTCTTCATAATTTTTTTTTTCGTCTTTATTGTAATAAACGGCTAAAGTGCGATTTCTAAACCTCTAAAATAATTAATCACATTCAGGTAAACAAAAGAGTTACATGTTACATTCCATGAAAATTATTATATCCTCCAGTTCAAATTAGAACCAATACACGTTAATCATAAAGTTTTATTATTTTACTCTTCCCTTATATTAAATTATGAAGGTAAGAGAGAGAGAGAGAGAGATATGCTACTGTACGGTGGATAACACCAAAACACTACCCTACTACGCACACGCAGTGAATCGAATCTTCCTCTGTGCCCGTACCCCGTGCTGCCGGCAAGTCTTGTCTAGTCTAGATTTCCTACAACAATAAGTACCTGTGTCTTTGCGTCTGCACAAAACTTTTATATTGTTTTGGGGCTGAAAAGTTACCTACTATTATTTGGAGGTAAGTAAACTAACAAATAATTATTTATGTTGCATTTTAACAAAGAAATTATGTACATAATACTTTATAGGTATATTTTTCAATCATGTGTAATGGCTATGATTCACAACTCTGATCTTTATTGTACGCGAGCTAAAGAGTGTTGCAATTATTTATTCATGTGAATAATAGCTATTTATAGTCCGGTAGAATTCTGTACTTTTTCTACGAATTCTGAATAGAAATTTTTTTTTCCAAAATTATAAAATTGTGAGAATTTTGTATATTATTTAAGATATAAGCTAATCCACTTTTGCGTGACGGATTGAACTGAGTATGGTACTTATATCTGTAATAGTATAAAATATACGTCTTTTGTGATTGCTCATTACTTTTCACCAAAAATGTTAAATAACGGATACGAATTCTTGATTCGTCCTAGTTCGTAAATTATAGGTAGGTACCATTATTTGTTCAAAAACGTATCTATAATAAATGTATTAACTACTATTTAAGTAGTAGGAAAATTGTTTTATGTACCTACTGACTTTCCCTCTCCCATTTTGTTTCAAAAATAAAATGTCCAAAACACATCTATTAAAACTGCAAAAACAATGAAAATTCAATGGATAATTTAACAAATTTGCAGTTTTAATTTTCTTTTTACCTCCGTTTAATATTTTTATTATAGTACAGTAAACACCTTCGTGTATATTGCACCAATAAACATCTATCTATCTATCTAGTTAATCTGTCGTATGATCAGTGAATCATTCCTAAAACAGATTTTCTTTTTTTTTATATACTATGGGGTGGATGCCCCAATAATTAATTCAAGTTTTTCACAAAAATATCGTGTCCGCTACGACCGCCATGGTGGAAAAATGACGGTCAAAATTGGTTTTTCCAGATTATTTCATTTCCTGTTACTTTTACCCTAAAATTAGCCTTTACCAATATTGTAGGGACTAACTTGTGTTTAAACATTTTTTATCTATTGTTAATACTTTACGAGTTACAGCCGCCAGAAAGGTAAAGATTTATGTTTTGCTGCAGATTTTTGCAATTATCTCGGTTCCCGTTATTCCCACCTAATAATTGGTTATTACCAATATTGTAGATTATAAAATTTCCTAAAACTTTTGTCTAAGCAATTTTTTGCTACGGTCAATCTTCAAAAAATTACAGCATCTCAAAGTATGAAGTTTATTGAATTTCAGAAAAATGTCTGCCCCGTTATTCCGACGTTATTAATACCCATTATTAACTTTGCATAATCAACAAAATTTACTTACAGTAGTGTTCTTTCTTTAAAAGAATGAATTTTATCTGGATTTTTCAAGTTTTTACTGATCTTTCAACAACAATTTTATTCTGTTGCTAACGATTTACACTCGCCCAAAAATATGAAAATTTATACTTTACTGCAAATTTTTGCAATAATTTCTGTACCCATTACTCCTACGTTTTAATTAGCGATTATCGTTTTTGTAAGATTTCCTTTTTTTGTTGGACAATTTTCTTTCACTATAAATTGTTTACGAATTACAGCAGCTTGAACTTTTAAAAATAATGAACTTTTTGAGCTGCTGTAATTTGTAAAAAATTTGATAGTGAAAAACATTGTTAAAAAAATATTTCTAGTAAATTTTATCATCTACAATAATGATAATAGCTAATTACTATGTAGGAGCTATGGGTACCGAGATAATTGCAAAAATATGTAGGAATATTCACCTTTTTGGGAGAGTGTAAATCGTAAAGCATTTTAGCAATAGAGAAAAATTGTTGTGTGACAGGCCAGTAAAAAATGGAAAAATTCAGACAAAATCCAGTCTTTTAAAGAAACAACACTACTGTAAATAGATTTTATTGATTATGCAAAATTAACGAGTATTAATAACGTCGGAACAACGGGCAGACATTTTTCGGAAATTCAAGAAACTTCTTCAAACTTCTGCTGTAATTTTAGAAAAAAGTTTTAGGTAATTGTATAATCTACAATACTGGTAATAATTAATTATTAGGTGGGAATAACGGGAACCGAGATAATTGCAAAAATCTGCAGGGAAACATAAATATTTACCTTTCTGGCGGCTGTAAATCGTAAAGTATTAACAATAAACAAAAATTGTTTAAATACAAATTGCAGTTTTTTTTTTAGTCCCTGTAATATTGGTAATGGCTAATTTTAGGAGAAATGAGATAATCGGGAAACATCAGTCTTGACCGTCATTTTTCCAACATGGCGGTCGTAGTGTTTTTTTGCTTTACGGACTGGCTGTTTTATTATTTCAGTTAATTTTAGCTGGTGGCCCAACTGATGTAGAGTTGGGCACCGAAATCCTAATAGTAGTTCTTAGGACCAATCATCTTACCGCTTAATAAAGTTGTCTTGTAGATAAGTTAGTGGTATTGTATATAAATTATTAAAAAATGTTTGTAATAAATTCGAATTATATTTTTATTTTCAGAGGAAAAGACTAAGGCTTTAGGCAGATCAACAAAACAAAATCAATTGGTTCTTTCATTCTTCATTAAAGACTAAGGCTTTAGTTTAGTGAAGTAATGTCCATAAATATTAAAACACTTGAATATTAATACCCGACGGGCGTTTCGTCAACTATGTTGGCATCATCTGGAGACGATTAAATCTGTAATCAGTTTTAATACTGATTACAATTTTAATCGTCTCCAAGTATTTTGGTGTTTGTGGAAACTACTTCAGAGGTAGTATAGGATAAGACTTAAAAATTAGCAAAAAAATAGAATGTCTAAACAATATCAAAAACCCGTCCCAGATCTGTTAGCCCATTTATTAACAAATGTTTGTGATAGATTCGAATTATATTTTTATTTTTATTTTCAGATGCAAGGACTAGGGTTTTAGGCGGATTAACAAAATAACATCAACTGGCTCTTTCATTCTTCTTGGAATAATGTTTGCACTGCTGCTTGGTCAAACGAAGCTAGTCCTGAGTGGCGCTAACAATGCATCTATTGGTTTTTCGCAATCCATATATAATTTAAGTTTATTTAAATGTTTTATCACAAAATGTTCCTTATTTATTTGTATGATATATTTTTACTGTTTTTATTTATATTGTAAACATTTACTATTTTTTTTTAAATAAACGTTTTTACAACATTAAATATGTTTTTCAAAATAGGTTTTAGTGTCCGGGATGATTAGTTTTAGGTATCTACAATGAACAGTTTTTGTACTCTTATTATACAGATCTAAAACATTTTTAAAATTTTTCTCTTATGTCAATTTTATATGTGTAGTAACATGTCCTTTAAAGGATCGAAACTACATATCCCATATTGTAATATAGGATATGCTAAACTAAATAAAAATGTTTAAAAAAATATATATTTTCGATGTCTAAAAAAAAATTCTTTTTAGACGTCTTCAAAATGATTTATAAAATACCAAATATTAAGATAACTTATTATCATAAAAGAATAGACATCTAAATGCAATCTACATCTTCCATCGCCTTTCAAGAAAAATCCAGATGGATTATGGAGGTAAATAAATATACATTCCTAAGACCTCTACGGAAATATATCTTAGATACGTCTATTCAGGATGAAAAATAGACGTAAATCTCGCGGACATTTCGATGCCATAAACACATCTAACTTTTTGATGATTTGCATCATCTATAGATGGTCTTTCTGACATCTATTATACATCTATAAGAGATCTAGGTGTTCCTTGGGAACTTGATTTACAGCCGCCAGAAAGGTGAAGTTTTGCACTTTTCTCTGTCCCCGTGGCTCCTACGTAGTAATTCGTAACATCACTATTGTAGATCATAAAATTTGCTAACACTTGTCTAAACAATTTTCTCCAACGATAATTTGTTTAATAATTATTACAGCAGCTCCAATTTTAAAATGTTCTCGAATTTCGATGTTCTGATGATGATTAATACAATGGGTATTAATCATCATTAATTTTCCTTAATTAATAAAACTTTACTTACAGTATTGTAATTTGTTTGCAATAATGAATTCTATTAGATTTTTTGAGTTTTCAATGATCAGTCAACAATTTGTCTTTATTGCTAATACTTTATGACTTACAGTCGCCCAAAAAGGTAAAAATTTGTTTCCCTTCTGATTTTTACAATGATCTCTGTCCCCGTTCCATCTACGTAGTAATTAGTTATTATCAATATTTTAAACATGTAGACTATACAATTTCCCAAAACTTTTATTACAACAGCTCGAAAATTTCATCCTTTTTAAAACTTCGAACGGCTATACTTTGACCGTTGACCGTGGAAAAAATTTGTTTAAACAAAAGTTTTAGCAAAATTTAATAAAATGCAATACTGATAATAACTAATTATTGCGTAGGAGCAATGGGGGCAGAAAAAATTGTAAAAATCTGTAGTCAGACACAAATTTTGTCCTTCCTGGAAGTTGTAAATCGTAAACTATCAACAACAGGTAAAAATAGTTTAAATAAAAGTTGTGACTAATTTTATTATTTAAGGGTAGGACCAACACGAAAGGAAATAAGCGACTATTATGGTCGTCACTTCGAAAACATCAACTAACAATTATCCAAACAGAAAATTCCTTGTAAAAATTTTTCATGGAAACCATCGTTTTTGCTCCACAAACTGTATTATATTTATATTACATTACTTTATAATTATTTAGAAGACATCACTGAATATTTTAATAATTATTTTCTATTTTGCACAATTTGAAGCAGTCCCAAATAAAACACCTAAAATTTCAAGTACTAGAAGCAAAAATCTTATTTTTTAAACACCAATGCACTGAATTTTAATTTTGCTGCTGGTGTATTCTACAGGGTTTTTTAATTTTTTAAAGAAAGATAGCTTTAGAAAATATTATTTAGGTATTTAGCAAATCACAACTTACACATTTTACTTCCACATCCAGTGGAATTATAGTACCGACAAAAAAATTTTAAAAAATCTTTATTGTTCAAATAGGCTTAGAATGTCATGAAACGTGTCGAGATTTTAAGTTTGAGCGGAAAAAAAAAGTTATGTCTGTCGGTCTGTCAGTCTGTCGGTCTGTCTGTAAATTTTTTGTGCGCACGTTTACTCTGGAACCGTTCAAGATATTGACTTGAAATTTGGTACGCATATGTACTTTAACGAGATCTGGAACTAGATTATATTTTCATCTTGTTCTGTCGAAGGGTTGGCGGGTAAATTGGGGTAAATTTGGGGTAAATACATAATCAAGCAGGTAAGAGTCCATAAAATTGGTATTTAGTATGTACAAGAGAAGCTTAGGTCTCAAAAAAATTTTTGGCATTAGCCACCCCCATTACCACCCTCACTCTATTATTAAAGGTGATGAAAAAAATTGCGATTTAGTGTGTGTACAAGAACCAGAAACCTCAAAATATTTTTTATTTCATCCACCCCCACTACCACCCCCCTATCACCACCCCCACCCCAGTACTGATATGGGGTATCGTTTATGGGTTTTTGGGGTAGAGGATTTCAAATATTATATTATTAAAGTTCCATAAACAATTATTTCCACATATAAAATTTTTTCGTTGTGAGTGACTTGGATAGAAAATCTGGATGTGGAAGTAGTGTTTCCTTGGGCAGCAGTTTTTTTATTTATTATGTAAGTTGTGATTTGCTAAATTCCTAAACAATATTTTCTAATCATGTTGAAAGCAAATAAATAAGAAATAATTAATTGTAAAAACGTAGCTTTATTGTTGGGGAAATTGTTACACCCTGTATTTAAAGGCCTAATCTAACCTACAATACAAAAAAAATCGGACAAATGATTTAGAAAAAATCAACTTCAAAGTCATAGTAAATTGCCGGTGGTGCGTTTGTTGTATAATATAGCGACTAGTGTTTCGCCAACTAACGTGGCATCATGAGGGGATTATTAAAATTCAAAAATAAAGCTAAAATCTAAAATAATTACAAAAAAACGACATTTATATAAAAACTTTTGTAAACCGGGGGAAGGATAATGTTTGCAACTAGTTTATTTTAAAATATAATTAATACATACATTTATTTAAAATGGTACTTCCAGTGTTCAGAAAATTACGGAACAAAATTCGATACGTGCCATTTATTTTTGTAATTTAAAAAACTACTTTCATTTTGCAAATTGATTTAATGATTTTTTTTTAACGTTTTAAATTACAATTTGGACTGTTTTCTTTCACCAAAGTGACAAGATGTGAATTTCCCATATTACATAATATGTCCATAAAAGTACTTTTTAAAAAACAGGAAATTCTTTTTGAGTGAACAGGACTTCTCCTAACATATTAAAACAGTGTAGAATTATAGAAAAAAGGAAGTACTCTGCTCTGGAGATATACCCATAATAACATATATAATTGTCAAGCTTTGTTGCAAAAGCTTTTATAGATGTCCATGTACTTAACTTATGCTAGAGATAACGTTGGTAAAATAGAGTTTGTATTAAGTATATACGTTGGACCGCTTTATATTATGTAGTTTTCATTACATTAGTGTAAGTAACAGACATTTTACATTACTATAAATACTATGTTTCACATTTTGTATATTAAGAAATTTGACAAAATAATGGCCACAAACATTTCAGTTGAACATTAGGATGATGCATATGGTCATTTGGAAGTAGTACAAAAAGTGTCAGTTTATGTGTAAACAGGAAGATTTTGCTAATGGTGTTATTAAACCTCATATTTATAAGCCGCTAATATAGCTGTTTTTTACTCCACTTTCTTGCTTGACTGTGTCTCATTCATGTGACTTTAATATACCCCACGGCTACTGTGCAGCGCCTTTTCAACACAACAAAAAGTATAATAGGAATGACTAGGAACAATGTACCACTTTTATATATTTATTTAAATGCATATATTTATAATTTTTCGACGAAATAGTATGAACTCTTAATACGTCTTCCTTTGAAGAATTTTTATACCGGAAAGAGAAAATATTTTTTATTACGTAAAAATAAATGTCATAATGTCTAAATGTTGGTCGTGGCATTCTCTTAATTTCTGTGTTTCTTGTCAAATACTGGAAATTGTATTATTTCGTAGATTTCACGGACACAGTTTAGAAGTAAATACATGTGGTAATGCATCTCAACAAGAAACACAGATAAATGTCATAAAGTAGGTAAACATTTGAATTATCGTAATAATAATGTAGGCATGTGTAACTAATTATCATATATTATTAGAAAACATACAAGTTAACCTCCGTAGCAAATCCAGAGTACCTAATAAACAAGTAGCCATCTAGATTATGTGAGCGACACGCGATAAATTACATGAATTTAAGTTTTTAGTGACTAATGTAAAATCTGGTAAAAAAAAACTTGCATTGAATCATTGTTACTTTAATAATAACTTTATTGATTATACTGAACAAACATTAATTTTCTTTAAAATTCAGTTGTTGAAATTAATGTAGATTGCTACACTGGTAATAGCAATATTATCCAGGTGACGCGTATCTTTGCGATACTTCTAAAAAAAAAGGTATATGATAGTTTTCCATAAACCATTGCATATGTCAAATTATAATTATTAATAATCTACATATTTTCAACTAATTAATTACATGCAGATCAATCTACATAAGTTGATATACAGTGTGTCTCACTTAAGAGTGTAACAGCGTAATAATTCTTTTGTTTTTTGTCCGATTTAAATCAAACTGATCTCAAAAGATAAAGGTCACCAAGGTCTATTTAAGACCACAAAATCACTTTCTCTCTTTAAATGCAAGGCCATCTACGATGCTAAATTATATGAAAAAAAAATCAAAAAATCATAGTAGGCATTTTTTAATAAAAAATTTTATTAACAAAGCTTGTTCGAAATCATTCAAAAACCATGATTCCGAAGTTTAGTTAAATTATAAAAAAAGTGAGGACTTGATGAAAATAACTCCAGTTTCAAATTTCTCGTTTTGATAAGCATGCTCTAGCTCCTTTGTTGCTACTGAAAGACAATTTTGTAAATGTCAGATTAGTTGTCAAGTAAGTTTGCATTCTATCATATTTTATTTCAATTAAAATGCTTCCAACTACGGGAAAAAGTGGAAATTGTTAGATTAGTTGGTGATAATAATTCTTGTACAGCGAGGAAAGCTGCTACAGAATTTAATAATCGGCATCCAGATCGACCCCCAATAGACCATGTAAAAGTTTGGCGAATTAATAAGTTATTCAATAGAACTGGCAAAGTGTACAACAAACAAGAACGTGTGAGGGATCATGTTAGAGATGCATAAATTCTTCAGTTTGTGAGAGAAAATCCAAGGTGGATTCCTAAGGAGGATGTCCACAATTTTAAATATACCCAAGGATACAAGTTGGCGATACTTCCGTCGAAATAAATTACGTCCCTTCAAGCTTGTTTTCCTACACACATTAGAAGAAGGAGACGAAGAAAGGTAGCTGGAATATTGCTTTTGGTGTCAGGAAGAGTTTTTGAACTACCCTAATTTTTTTTTAATATTTTATTCTTAGATCAAGCGACATTTACAACTAATGGCACGGTTAACTCTCAAAATACTAGAAATTGGTCCGTTGAAAATCCTCATTGGGTTGTCGACGCCAGTATTCAGAAAAGGTGAATGTGTGGTGCGGTATTTTTAATGAACAAAATTGGGCCATATTTCTTTGGAACATTTTCTAATTTTTTTGCAAACTGAATTTTCCATCGAAACTGAAAACTTGCGCCTAATTGCATACATCAATGTGATATTTCAACTTGATGGAGCCCCAATCCACAATGCAATGATAGTACGGAATAGCTAAACGACAACTTTCTCCGGAGGTGGATTGAAAGAAATAGCCCTTTTATTAATTGTCCGCCGAGGTCACCTAACCTCACGCCCTTGAACTTTTTTTTATGGGAGTTTCTAAAGAATTAAGTCTACAAAACGCAGCTATGAAATAGACTACAATGGAAAACTAGATTAGGCAAGCTTGCGCTGAAATTACGCCAGCAAACCTCCGAAAAGTTATGAACAAGAACAGAAAACGAATCGAGGCATGCATTAGGACTGATGGAGATTTGATAGAACAAAATATTTAATTCTTTTGGTTGTATTCATTTGTGTAAGTTGTGTTTCAAAAAAATAAATTGAGAAATAATTTTTATTAAAATGCCTCAATTAATTTTTTTAATCAAAACCTCATTTTTTTTTTAATTTAACTAAACTTCGGATTCAGGATTGTTGAATGATTTCGAACAAGTTTTGTTAATAAAATTTTTTGACTAAAAAATGCCTACTATTTTTTGATTTTTTTCATATAATTTAACATTGTAGATGGCCTTGCATTTAAAGATGCAAAGTGATTTTGTGGACTTAAATAGACCTTGGTGACCTCCATCTTTTGAGATCAGTTTGATTTAAATCGGACAAAAACAAAAAAATTATTACGCTGTTACACTCTTAAGTAAGATACACTGTATACAGTGTGTCCCACTTTTCACGGTAACACCTTTGTAGCTCAGTTATTAGTCACCCAATTTTAACCAAGTTTGGATGGGTATCAAAGACCTTTATTATACCTTTTTTAATCAAAACAAAACGTATTTCAGTCATTGGCGTTATTATGAAAAAAAGGGTCGATTTTTCGAGAAATTATATTAGGCATTTTTCTTTTTATATTATTGATCAGCATGCAGAATTTCGAAAAATATTTCGTTACCAATTTATTGATTATTTAATGTTTAAAATAGGTAATTTTAAGTGGGCCGTAATTCAAAAACCAAAAATCAAAATGTTATTAAACTCTGGATATAGCGATTCTACAGCATGCTGATCAGTAATTTTGCATTAGTTTTTCAACAAAAAAATGCCTAATATAATTTCTCGAAAAGTCGACCTTTTTTTTCATAATAAAAATGCACGCCAATGACTGAAATAAGTTTTGTTTTACTTAAAAAAGGTATAGTAAAGGTCTTTGACACCCATCCAAGCTTGGTTAAAATTGGGTGACTAATAACTGAGCTACAAAGGTGTTACTGTGAAAAGTGGGGCACACTGTATACATAATATTCACATTGGTTACATTAGCTGTGTTGTTAAATTCAGAAGAGCACACCTTTTAGAATAAACGGTCTAATTTTTCCATTTAGTACTCCTAAATAGACATTCTTGAATTTATTTTATATTCGCAGGTAAAATGAAACTGACAAAATAAATTCAAGAGGTTATGGGCTCAGACATCCTAACAACTTTCCGTAGATCTTAGAAATCACAACAGCTGATAAGAAGGTTATTTCTGTTCTGTAATAGTACCTCTGTGATAGTGTCAAGATGGATCTAGTTCGTCATATCAAACATTTAAATGGTGAAGAAGACTGGCCGATATGGAAACATAAGACGCGTGATATGCTGGACTATCATGAAGGAGCTTTAGATGTCATAGAAGGAAAGCTTGTTAAACCCCATTCCCTTAGAAAATTCTGCTTCAGATGCTCAGCTAAAACAACATAAAGAAAAGTCTGATCTAAATCATAGAGCAAATAGCTATGCTAAACCTATGCTGTAAGTGACGGAGTTTATCAGAAAATCATGGATAAATGAAAACAGCATAAAATGCATGGAAAGCTTTAAATCGGCAGTTTGAAACTTCTTCCAAAGATCATCGGTTATTTAAGCTTTGTACTGTTTTTTTTACGTTTAATTGGACACTTGGTGAAAATGTTTTCATTTATAATATCAAAGAGAGGATAGATGAAGATTTCATTTCGTAGAAATTTTTAGCAAATTATTTTTTTGTGGAATCAGCGACAATCGATAAGACCTCTTATCTAACGTGTACAATCTCGAGGGGGTTAGAACCTTTGGTGTGACACTGATGCTAAAACGGTTTCCCCAAACGCCTAAACACTTGAACAGCCACTAGATTGCTATACTCGACTCATGTTCCGCTACCCATATTATATTATATTAGCATTTCCTGAAGATCATTAAAACCGTTTTAATTATTCCCAGATGATGACAATGTGATTTCCGAAATGCACATTAGTATAGTACTTGGTTGTAGTGTTAAAGTGTTTTGGATTTTCTGTAAACTATTTTTTTTTTTTCAAAATCAGCACTAAAGAATCTCAAAATCGTTATTGACGTGCTAGAAATAGTCAGTAAAGTAATGCAACATTGTATGATCCCTTGTACTTCGCAGAATGGACAGATAAACATCAACATACATTTTTCATTGCTAAAAATAACGGTTTTCTTACAAAAATTATTAAATTATCTGACATTTAAATACTTATGACGTTTCTTAACGTCACTTAATTAATCTTAATTTCACAATTTCCGGTTTTCAAACAAAAGAATGTAATATGCACCTTGGCACTGAAGTTTCTTTTTATCACTTATTAGTCGAGGAAATATAAAACAAAAATAGCCCCATCCTTCAATTTTTTTTGCAGTAAGTCGAATTGAGATGTGGGTTTTTTGCATTCGCTTCGTTAACTCGTCTAGAAACTTTGTGCCATATTTTGGTCTTGTACTTTTTTGAAATTGCATTGCTGCATCGAAAAATACATTCTTATAAGTGCATCTTTTCAAGTGATGAAGAAAAAATTCATATCTTCCAGAAAAAACTCCCAAATCATACGAATTTCAGTACCCGGGGCTTATTTGAGTCGCTGGACCTGAATGTGATGTCCAGATGAGCCCCCTGTGCACCTAGAGGTCAGGGCGGCACCAGGAACGTCATCACCTGGAGTTCCCTGTAAACTCGTGGAAAATCGATAGAAACTCGTTACCCGGGGGTTTTTCGGGTCGCTCGTCCCGAATCTGACATCGGCGACCTCCTCCGGAGGACCTGGTGCGCGCGACCTGGCTAATAACGTCATCTCCTGGAGTTTTAATGAAATTACTTATCAAATCGATCGAAACTCGTTACCCGGGGGTTTTTCGGGTCGCTCGTCCCGAATCTGACATCGGCAACCTCTTAACTTATACAAAATTGGCATGTCCTCTCTTTTTCAATGAACTTACTTTATCACCAGAGTTAGAATAGTTGATTCAATTGAAACTATTCGAGGAGTAAAATGGGTACAAATATATGCAGGCACAATTTCAAATACATTAAATTATCAAAAAAACTTTTCCTAATTTTATAGTTTATTCTAAATATCGTCAAAAATAAAATTAATATTTTTAATAGATAAAATAAATATCTTTATAGTTTGTTCAATATTTATCATAATAAACACCAATAGGCGCCAATTTGAAATTTTAACTAGTTTTACTTCTATCAAATAATAAATTTTTTTGTAATAAAAATAATTATTTTTATTTTTAATTAATCTATCTATCTATCTATAATTTGTTGCGTTATAGATATTTACGTCGAAATGATGAAGAAAGTTGCAGTGGAAAACTTGTTCTACCATAATAATACATTAACTAGCATTCATTAAAGCAATGTTAGAAACTTTGACGACAAAATTTTAGTAAAACTCCAGGAGATGATGTTATTAGCCAAGTCGCGCGCACCAGGTCCTCCGGAAGAGGTTTCCGATGTCAGATTCGGGACGAGCGACCCGAAAAACCCCCGGATAATGAGTTTCGATCGATTTTCCATGAGTTTACAGGGAACTCCAGGTGGTGACGTTCCTGATGTCGTCCTGTCCTCTAGGTGCACAGAGGGCTCATTTGAACATCACATTCAGGTCCAGTGACTCAAAAAACACCCGGGTACTGAAATTCGTATGATTTTGGAGTTTTTTCTGGAAGATATGAATTTTTTCTTCATCACTTGAAAAGATGCACTTATAAGAATGCACTTTTCGATGCAGTAATGCAATTTTAAAAGAGTACAAGACCAAAATATTTCATAAAGTTTCTAGACGAGTTAACAAAGCGAATGCAAAAAACCCCATCTCAATGCGACTTACTGCAAAAAAAATTGAAGGTTGACTGCTATATTTCCTCGCCTATATGTGGTTTATTCTAAATTCCACATCGTGATAAAAAGTTGAATAAATAACTATTTCGTTCGCACATACACTGTCAAATTTGATCACTCCCTGTAGCATTTGAGGTATGAGTATTTTATTGTATGTAATATCACTAGTGCTTAGAATTTTATAGGTGAAATTTTTCCGAAAAGTTGTTGCCGGTATTATAAAGAGTGTAAATTGACAGTTTATTATCTGATTAAATCCCGAGCCCTTTAGCGGGAGGGATTCAATCTTTGATAATAAACTGCCAATTATCACGAATTATATTTGACAACTTAGGTTGAGAAAAAATTTATAGATACAATTTAAAAGTTCGAGTGGTATTTGGGGAGAATATTTCAAGAATAAATAAAGTACATAAAACATCTTCAACGTTAAGTTTTGCCATTAACCGCCTCCAGACACTTTCTAATAACTTTTTAGTGTTTACTGACCTTTATTTTCAATTTCATTAATTACGTCACATAAAAAAGTATTTCCAAACCGATTCATCTAATAAAAAAACAAAGTAGGTATAATTATTCGACAATCGCAGCTGCAGAAACTTAAAAGTCCATGAAATTCACCATATTTTAAATGTAATGACAATCAAAAAATCAATATACCTTTATGAACCAATTTTTAAAATTTTTTTTATCGTTACTATACTTCCACTGGATGTGGAAATAATAAAAAATATAGTGATAAATTTTTTGTGTTGGTACTGTCAAAAGACGATCTAGGTCAGTTTACTACTAATAATGACATTTGATTGATGCAATGTTGTCAAAAAATGGGCTTTCATTGGCTATCACGCCAATGACTGAAATAGTCTCTTTAAATTCACATATAAGGAGAAATTGCATAATTTTAGCATTTAAAATATTCATTTATCTCAAAAGTAGGTCAGGCCAGCAGATCCAATGTCAGTCTGTACAAGCAATAAATAATGTTTCAAACTTGTTATTGTTCGTATTTTACAGTACATTACGAGCAAAAACCTTTATTTACGATAAGTCTTGCCAATATGATGAAAGCCACTTACAATATAAGACATAAATAAGATATAAATTGAATAATATTTTAGTAAACTCATAGTTCCTTAAATAACATATCATTCTACAGTTATTGATTAAGATATTATCTTGATTTACGGACCCTATATATCAGCCAGGTCTTTAATTTGATATAATAATTCATATTAAAATACTAAGGAATTTTTGGAGTTTCACTCTTTATTCCAGTAATATCGGAACCTAATCCGCGCGAAGTAATATAACACATAAACAATAGTAATTCAAAGGAAGTCGTCTGTATAATTTGAAAGCTCTGTCGGAGTACCGCCCTTTGGTATAAAGTTTTAGCACAGAGTTGAAAACATTTCATCTTGAATCTGACAGATTTCCCGTACAAAGGCATCCAGCAAACACGCACGCCGGCGGAAGAAACATGGTGGTAAGCATTTTTAGGAAATCGAGGTATAATAAATAAATATTCAATAACATATTAAATGATGATGTCCCAGTAAGGATTAATTAGGTAATTTTTAACCTACGGCCTCAGTTGTAAATTATTTTAAAAGTAAGAATTTATTAAACGTTCATATTAATGTACAAACGTACCCTAGACCTTTTTAGAAATAAAAATAATTTCGGAAAAGTTGTAAAATGACTAAGTCACAAAATAAGACGTTACAAACACCAGTTCATAAGGCAGGTGCATATGAAAAATCGCCGGCATACCACTTCATAATAGCTATTTATGTAATGAGTACATAATGTAGGACTTTATTGAACGTGTCTTTTATTTATAAAATTCAACAGAATAAGTTGAAAATATAATATAGTTCCACATCTCGTTTAAATAAATACCAGTATATAACATATGTACCAAATTTAATATTTTAAATGATTCCAAAACAATCGTGCGTACAAAAAAGTTACAGACAGATAGACAGAAATGTTTTTGCTCAAACTTAAAATCTCGACGTTTCATGACATTCTAAACAATAAAAATTTAAAAAAATGTTTTTGTCGTTACTATACTTCCACTGGATGTGGAAGTAAGATAGTGCTTTTACTGTTGCCAATAGCCGTTTGTCTACTAACAAACAATTCGTGTTAATAATGTTACAATGTTAACGTTTTCATAAAATTTTGTATTTTTCTTTTTCAATAAAATATTTCAGATAAATTTAATTTTTTTCATTGAAATTTATTTTCAATGCACTGTTAGATCCGGCTATGCACAAGTGTGAAATAGTGTTACTTTTTTCACACTTTTTACTTTTTTTTCACTATTGCCATAATAGTAATTTATGCAAAAAGTGCATAAGGTGGTATTTTTTCACGAATGGGAAGTTTGAATGAAAAAAAGGCACTTTATGTATTAGTTTCATACAATATTTTTTTCTGTGACTGCTTAATTTCCCCAATTATATGAATAAATTTCAAAATTAACCTAAACGTTAAAACGCAAATCCATAATTTGACGTTTCTAAAGAGAAGATCGTGAAATGACTTCAATTATTTTCAACGCACTCATAAATCCAGCTATACATAAGAGTGAAATAAAGTTACTTCATTTTCACCCTTTTTACTTTTTTTCACTATTACCATAAACATATGCTTTACGCTTAGCACGTAACATAATGATAAAAAAAAGTAGCTTTTTTAACAGTCGAAGAAAAAATACTTGATAAGTTGCCTCAAAATTTAAAAAAATATAAAAAACGCGTCTAGTTTTAATAAAAAGCAACATAAATCATTTGTTCTTCATAAGGTGTTTTATTCTGTACGAAAGTTTCTATTTTAAAAAATATTGGTACCATGATCACTGGTATAAGAGGAACACTGTAATGGCATTATCCATTTCCATATTATTTGTGCTTAATAAAAAATGTAGCAATATTTTCCTTCTGAAATACTAATAAAACAGTCTAATAAAATAGAACAAGACAGTGACGATCACCCAGTATGAAGATATGGCTCAATTTCTATATAACATAAACACACCACAGATATGGGTGCTCTACTCTCATGTTATTTTATTTATATGAAATAAAAAATGTATGTCTAACAGAAGTTGTCGTGTTTAATAGATATTCAGCAACACCCGCCTACAACTTTCACCCATTTCGCTATAGCCTTATATAATGCCGTAATAACATATCAAGATAAAATTGATCAATATATCATCTAATCTACGTAAAGTTTGTTCGAACCTGAAATACGTACTAAATTTTGCAGTTTAGATACCTTGTACCTATTTTTGTATTTTTGTGTCCTTACTCAAAAACCTTTGTAATATTATGTTCTAAATTTATAATAAAACACAGTTTATATAACACGTGATCATTTACACGCCTTTGATGTAACAGTTCATTTTTAACTTCAAGAAATTACTAGTTCAAAATACCAAATTTATTACTTGTTATATATTTTCCGTCCTAAAAATATTTTAAGTCCGATACTATGCGCACGATGTAAAAGTAAATAATATACTTAGTTAAATATCTCGCCATAAGCACTGTATTTAATGCGTCGGTTGCTTTTGCAATATATCGTGCCTCTATCCCATCTCTTTATGGGGTGGTGATATAAAGAAAGAACATTTTATTGGATGGTAGTGCAAGTTTTTATCCAGTGTGGCCGCTGGCTGATTGAATTAACTAAAGAGTAGTTTATAAAAATCTAGAGTGAATTTGACTCTCTGAAATCACAATTTTGTTAACTACCGATGGAATTTGACTGTGTAGTTATAAATTAGTGAGTGTATTTAGAGTCCAGCACAAGCTTTCTACGACAAAATACGTTGTTATGATCATTGTGTTTAGTTGGCCAAATAACGATGTGAAGTTGACTTTTTTGGCTGCTAAAAACCTGATAACTTGACTATAGAAAGTGTTTATGTAACTTTCATAAGTGGATACGCCAAATTTCCTGGACTTTCTGTAAGTAAATGAACATTTATCTTATTTCAATTATAGTCAACTGCGAATGGAAGTTTATAAGGGCTATATTCCCTTGATTTACTTCATACATCATAGGTGCTGGCGGCATCTCGGTGTTGTTCATCTTGTGTGTAGTATGATTTTTTTAGTTCCACTTGTTCGTTACAACTTTCATACCTGTCATCTGTTTAAACAGCTAAAAGAATTTTTTTCGTGAGTGCATCGTAGT
This sequence comes from Rutpela maculata, assembly GCA_936432065.2. NCBI lineage: Eukaryota > Metazoa > Arthropoda > Insecta > Coleoptera > Cerambycidae > Rutpela > Rutpela maculata. Next base: position 103,472,082 of record OW386291.2, read on the forward strand.
CTTCCCTAAAAAACTTATATAGATATTTTCTTAACACATGTAAAGTATTACTAAGGTGCGTACAAGCACATTATTCTTGTTTATGTAAATTTTAGTTAAACATGCTATTGTGCAATTAATTTTACTTGTAAAAAATCGGCAGCGGAAGCAGCTGGAACCTCCCCACCCGGTGGATCTTTAAAGCCGAAAAGAGCACTAAATTGTGTGCCGTAATCTCAACTAAAACCTTTTCAGATATTCTGGAGCACTAAAGAAACCCTCATACAAAGTTTCTTCCAAATTAATTTAGTAGTTTCACCACTATCGTGCTAACACAAAGACACACACGCACACGAACATTTTTCAGAAACCACTTTGTTGAATTCCTGGGACCTCAAAACGTAAAGATATGATGTTATCTCAATTTTCGATTTTGGACCAATTTTAGTAACCTTCCACAATTTTGTGGGGAGGTTACTCCTTGATCTGTTCTCACTAACTGCCTTGAACTGTCTTCTAAACTGTGCTATCATCTGAACTGTACTCTGTGACTCTCTGAACTATACTGCCTTGTGCGACCACTCACTCTCTATTTATACTCCTGGGTAATTGATTCTGGATCCTTCTATATCTTTCTATAATATTCCAGTAGATGTTAGCACCGCGCGCCATCTCTGAGACAGTTGCCTAACTAACTAACTAACTTAGTTTTCTGTTACTTATACAGGGAATTCCTACAGGTGTCTCTGATGGTAAAAATATGTAACAGTAATATTTTGCTTAATGTTTTCTTTGAGTAATATTACGGTTGGCCAACTAATGATCTATTTTTTTGTAATATTATGTCATGTAGTTTTGTGTATTATTGCCACATATTATCGCATTACATTTTTTAGATTACTTTGTACCATTGCTTTTTATGTCTATCTGTTTCTCGCATTGTACTACGCATTTTTGATAAATTGTTTTGTAGAAATATAGTACCATTTTATTTGTCCACACACTGAGATCTCATTTGCTCTACCTATATAAGTATTTATCTTTATGATCAATTTTATCGTTAGGTAGTGACTTTATTTCAAAAGTCCCTTTTATTGATTTACGTATTTTACTTTTTGACATATCAGACAGGGACTTATTGTCTTTCCTTTAACTAAATGCTGGGCAATACTTTTCCGTCCCTTTTTTGGGACTTTAATTTATTTACCTTTAAGAAAATCGCAACGCTATACTGACGATCATTCTATATGATGAATATGATTTTACCATGTTATTTTATAAATGTTCAAATTTCGAAATAAAATATTTAAAACGAACGAGAATTTATACGCCTCTGACGAGGATCCTGTATGACTAATATGGACCAATTTCAATAAAGAATATTCTACCATACTATTTTACATACATTCCGAATTCCCATGGGGAATTACAAATAAAAATATTTATGATTTTCTCTAAAAAAAACGAATTTTCGAAAAATCTTTAGAGCCTCATAAAAAAATGCCATTTAATCCAACTAAGACTTTTTTTAGGGTCTAGTTTTTTTAATGTGCTTTACAGTGGTGATTAAAGTCAGTTTCTTATACTACTTTAAAATTACATTTCGAGAATTTTTATAAAATGCAGTTTTTTGCATTAAACACAAAACAATATATTTTAGCAGAATGAAAAATTTATTTTTAATCACCATTATAAAACACGTTCAAAAAGTTAGAATTTAAGAAAAAAAGACGCAGTGTATGTATTTCACGTTGCAAACTTGGTAAGAAATTTGGACCTATTTTCATAATTTGAAGACTTTAGCTACAGATAAAAGTGATCGGCATTTTTTAATTACCAGTCTTTGATTCTTCTAACAAAATCCTGCGTCAGGATGTATAGTTTCTGTAGTACGCGAAGGACCGTGTGTTCATGACTAACAATAACGTATATATAAGAAAAAAGTCTATAAATAGGGGATGACGTTCAGAATCAATAAATTAAAAACACAGTGCGATAAAACAGTGAAGTTTGAGTAACCTCAAACATCACCTAGAAAATTTAATAAATCAGAGTGGTTGCTTTTAAAACGTTGTAAATGTATTATCTAGAAACTAGCCGATGCCAACTCGAATATCTATTGCCAATTTGTCACGTTTATCGGAAGCTTAAGTCGAAATACGTGCACTAATTGAATTGACTACTATTTTTTAAAAATATGGCGCAAGGACGACTAAACTGAATTAGGCCCGAGATTAGACCCATTCATCTTATCTTTGGGGGCACAGTGATTATAATTCCGTTATTTTGCCTCATTTTAATGATAACAATGGTAGTTATTCTGCACATTAAATAACCATTGTCATTATTTTATGACTTATCTACATGATAATTACATAAATTTTGTTAAAATATTATTTCATGTATTTTAAAGTGTTGTTTTAATTACTATTGTATGCAATTTATTAATAATTTATTCCCAACAGCTACAATAGCATGAGGGTTGAATATAGGTTGTATAATATACTTAAAAAATTATTTAACTAAACCATTTGATTCAAAGGAATAAATTTATATCATAATATTACTTTTTCAAGTGATCAGTTGTTCAGGGAATGTAATTGCGTAAATTTAAAACAGTTATATATTTTAGAAAGCTCTATATTTATCAAAAAGAATATATCCAAATTTAGTTTACCTACACATTTACATAATACTAATGTAAATAAAAATATAATGATACAACCGAACTAAATAACAAAACTTTATAGATTACCTTAGGCCTGATTATTAAAATAACATACCAGGTTGTATAAAATGTATTATCAAAATTCAGAACAATATTAAGAACTTATATTATGAATAATACAAATATTATTTATTCTTAATACATAATTGTTGTCTTGGTTTATATTAATAGTCCTCTTTCTTTGTTCACTTAATGTGTGCACGCAATATGTACCTCCTTATATAATGATTATATAATATAATAAAAACTTATAATTATTGTATATATAGCTGTCACTAACATAAACAATATAAACATGGTGTTTAATAAATTACACAGCCTCACAAAAGAAAAGTGGTCTGTCCGGTGGACTAGACCAGTGTATCCTTATGTATCTGCACCCGCTGAAACCGAATCCGAAGTCAAAATTGTCAGATTGACTCATTTTCACCCTCAACCCCAAAAAATGGTCTGTCCGGCGGACCAAACCAGTGTATCCTTATGTATTTGGACCTGCTGAAACTTAATTCGAAGTCAGAATTATCAGAGTGGCTCGTTTTTCACCTCTAACCCCAAAAAACACCCTCAATACAAAAAGAAAGTGGTTTATACGGCGGACTATACCAGTGTATTCTAATGTATTTTGACTTGCTGAATCCGGATTCGAAGTTAGAATTGACAGATTGGCTCGTTTTTCACACCTAAATCCCAAAAACACACCCCCCCCCCCCAAAAAAATAATCTGTCCGGCGGACCATACCAGTGTATCCTTATATATTTAAATCCGCTGAAACCGAATCCGTAGTCAGAATTGTAAGATTGGCTCGTTTTTTCCCCCAACCCCAGAAAACACCCCCAAAGCAAAAAGAAAGTGGTCTGTGCGGCGGACTATACCAGTATATCCTTATGTATTTTGACCTGCTGAATCAATATTCGAAGTTAGAATTGACAGATTGGCTCGTCTTTCACACCTAAATCCCAAAAACACCCCCCCCCCCAAAAAAAATAATCTGTCCGGCGGACCATACCAGTGTATCCTTATGTATTTAAATCCGCTGAAACCGAATCCGAAGTCAGAATTGTAAGATTGGCTCGTTTTTCACCAAAAAACACCGCCCCCCCCAAAAAAAAATGATCTGTCCGGCGGACCAGACCAGTGTATTCTTATACATTTGGACCTGCTGAAACCGAATCCGAAGTCAGAATAATTGTCAGATTGGCTCGTTTTTCACCCCCAACCCCAAAAAACGCCCATAAAACAAAAACAAAGTGGTCTGTTCGGCGAACTATACCAGTGTATCTTTATGCATTTTGACCTGCTGAATCCAAATTCGTCAAGTTAAAGTTTTATCGGAAACTTTATTTTTCAAATGGTCGTTTTGAGTTTATCTATCAATCTGCCGAGCCCGATTTTCGATTTTTAGCTACAATTTTTTATAACTTTGATCCAAAATTGAACTTTTACTAGAAAATTTCGTTTTTTTTTTTTTTTTTTCAATTAAAGTTAGTCTACAGGTCACAAATATTCAAAGATTCGCACAATTTTAGTAGTAGATTTTTCATTTACTTTTTTTTATTCTTAACAGCTGCCAAAATCGCTGTCAAATTTAAAAATTTTCAAGTGTCTTTCGTAATTTTGAAAATAATGTGAGTTTTCATAGAGGGTTTTAAAACTTTCTAGTTCCATAATTGATATTAAAATAAAGTTATCACTTTTGGCGACTGCCAAAATTTCTGTCAACTTAATGAAAATGCTATTTAATAACATACAAAAAAAAAAAAAAAAAAAAAAAAAAGGTCTTGGCCTATGGTTCTCATCTGAAGTATTTTGACGAGCTGAAGCTAATTTTAGACAAAGAAAAAAATTCTATAGTGTCAGTCTGCCTCTGCCGCCTCCATTTATCCCCTAAAAAGCCAAACAAAGGTTTTGTTTGTTCTAAGGTTCTGATCTAACTTCTCTGAAGTGCTTTGAGATGCTGAAGCCAATTTTGGACACAAAATTTTTTTCATCATGTCAGTTTCCTTCCACCACCGTTTTATCCCCTAAAAAGGCCAAAAAAGGTGTTGTTCAAAGGTTCTGACATAACTTTTTTGAAGCGCTGAAGCCAAGTTTGCACAAAAAAAAATAGAGGATAAAAGGGGCTGGTATAGGGAAACTGACAGGACAGAAAAAATTTTTGTGTCCAAAATTGGCTTCAGCGCGTCAAAATTTTTTAGAAAAGTTAGATCAGAACCTTAGGATAGATTAGGACAAGATCTTTTTTTGTAGACATGCATGGCATTTTCATTAACTTGACAAATTTTGATAGCTGCTAAAAGTGAAAACTTTATTTTAATTATGGAACTAGAAAGCTGTAAAACACTTTATATCTCTTCTATGAAAATTCACATTGTTTTCAAAATTACGAGACACACTTGTAATTTTTTTAATTTTAAAGAAATAATGAATTCAAATATATTTTCCAAGTACTAGTATAGCATTAAACACATACACATATATACGTATACAGTGTTGTCACATTGACTCTCCGAGTTTCTTCTTTTACATTTCACAGTATAAGCATAAAAATATGTAAAACAATTTTTTTCCTATGATTACACGCCTATATTTCCATTAATATTATACTCTTCGCATAAAGGAAAACGAAGAGTATATCACCGTTAAATTTTTGATCTGCACATTTTTAAAATCGTAAATGCTGATCGTAGAATAAAAATTATGTGCGTAAAATGAATAAAGCTCTTATTAAAAGCTGTTCAGTTAGATGACACTATAATGCATAAATTATAGGATTGTGTAAGACTGTATCGACTAAGTAATTAGATAATCCTTGTTTAAACCGTTTAGAATACTTCATATTTTTTAATAATTTATATGGTAGTACACTAATAAATGATGTGCTGGTACAACACGGATCTAATCTATGGATAATAAATCTGTAATTATTGTGTCGCGTATAATAATTATTTTAACTATTGTGGGTTCTTTATTCATATTTAAAATCAAAACTATTAATTCTCAGAATAATTATGCATCATAATTAAGCATTATAATTAAGGTTTTATGAAAATTATTGGTACATTATTAGAATATACAGGGTCTTTCACCCAAAACTACACAGATCAATATCTTGCAAGCCAAAGATAATATTTGAAATTTGTGAAAAGAGTTATGAAGTAACATTTACATGCGATTGTTTATGACATAAATAATTGCGTCGTCTATTGCAGTTTTGGCGTCGCGACGCTGAGAAATAATTATTCGATGGTAGAAATTTTGAAATATCTGAACATTTTTTAAAGAATAAATTTTTTCATTTACCTAATTTAGTACTTTCTGAGTTAATTTACTTCATGCTTTTAAACTCCAAATTTACTTGTTAGTTAAATAAATGTAATTGGTTTGTATTGTCTGGTTTGTCATCTGTTTTCTTATTTAAAAATTAGACCTAAGAAATATTTTGTGAAAAGTGGCTAATATGAAATATGTTTTCAATTCTATACTGGCAACGAATAAAAATATCATTTAAAAGAAACACGTAACTTTAAATAAAATTCAGTGATCAATATATGAATAAATCGATAACAAAACCTAAAAGAAAAACAAATGCTATAATTAGGGATTTATAACTTCATAATAACTAATATTTATACCAAAAAGAATCGCTATTATAATTGTAACACTTACTACAATAATTGTTCAAAGTCTTGTCCATTTTGGATCACACACATTCTATACTAACGCCTCAGTTCCGTATCCACCGTAGCTACTAAAATGTGGCGGATAATAGCTAGCAAGTAGCGTAAGTCCTATTAATTACGTCCGCCATATAGGTTCTTCATATACTACACTTTTTAGGCAACTTCATAAGAAAAAATCTAGTGGGGCCAAATCCAGTGACCGAGTTGGCCATTTAGTAAGCCCATTTGTCCCAATCCAAGAATTCGGAAAAGTATTATTTGAATAATTCGTAATAATTCTTGTATTAAAAGATAGAGCTCTTGAATAAATTTTCAAGGGATAATACTTGACTTTAAGAATTCTTTTGCAAGGAAAAGTGAAATTCCAACTTCCCTTTGAATTTCTCGTAAAGATATATGTGGATTATCTATTAACTCTTTGAAAGACTTCTACATGTCATAAATAATTGCATAACTCTTCTCGCATACATCAAATATTATCTTTGGTTTGGAAAATATTAATCTGTGTAGTGAATAATTTGTAAAAAATTTATAAAACAATTTAATTATCAGTTGTCAAATTGACAGAAACGAATAGTATTAACTTCTCTAGAAATAGGGATTATGTACAAAAAATGTTTTTTTACATTAACTCTAAGCAACAAAATAATATTCATTTTACTTCAACAATGAAATGAAATTTATTTAATGAATTGGCGAATGCGCCGCTGCTACTGCATATTTTCCATTTGACTGCGCTCGCTTACTTATATTCCTCAAATTTGCCGGCGAACCGCTTTCTATCTATTTTAGCTCACAAGACGTAACCAAAAACGTTCCTCCTCAAACACTCAGAAAATTACCGCCATAACATTCGTTCTCCATATGTACGCAAAATTCAATCAAGCAATATTTTTACTATTTTCTTATTAACCAAGAAATTAACACAATAACTGAGCCCAACACCTCAAAATATAAACAGCCCAACGACTAATTTGGTCACCTGCATCTGCTCGTAGAGTGATGTTCAAATATTCTTCAATATAGACCTTAACCATTTTCTTAAGAAATTGTAACTTTAATAACACAGGCCGACAATATTGAACGAAAATCCAGACCCTGTGATCAGAGTATATATTTTCCCAAAGATTTTTGGCGCGCTGAATCCGAATCCGACTTTCCCTTCCGGATTATATTACACCTCGAATTAATTTTTCTCCAAAAAAATCGTTGCGGCATATGAAAGTACTACTACTCCGGTCAAAATGCATTTTGAATTTTTCAGATATCTTATTTCATACATATACTTTTCTAAAGGATCCCGCACAAAAGTATATGAAAAGGCCTTTCGATCAATTTTTTTTAAATTTTGGGAAAAAGTTCTCCTGGTTATACTGAATAAAAGTTCTTATGGGCACAATGCTGAAAATTCAATAGTTCGGCAGCCAGTGGCCTTTGAAGTTTAAAAATATAAAGTTCTTATATAGTCCCTTGAGGTAAAACTTTGTCCCCAAAAGTTCTGTGACTGCACCGCAAGACATCTACTCCTCCATTTTCGAGTGCGGGGAATACGATAGTGATATTTTCCGACATATCCTTCATCCACTAACGTTTTCCGATTTTCCGGTTCTAGACTTGCGAGGGCTTGCCGGATGGCTTTTTTCTTGTCAATTCGAATAAAATAAGTAACGATTGACTACAGGTGATCTAACCCACCTGGGGATTGAACCTACCGCCACTCCCAATAACGAAATGCCACGAAAACAACGAAAATCAACTGGCAAACGGTACACCCCGTTTTCGAGGGCAGAGAACAGGAAAACCCACCACCTTTTCCGATTTTTTGGTGCTGGGCTTGCGAGGGCTTGTCGGATAGGATTTCTTCCCGTCAATTCGAACAAAATAAGTTAAATCTCGATCAGACGAGACCTAACCAACCCAGGGGTTCAAGCAGCCTTTACACAAAGTAAACTTTTCTCTTGTATGGATGTAGATGTAGATATTTTTGTTTTTCATTGATTATATATGTAAAAATATTCTTCTTTTTATTCATTCAATGATCATTCGTTACATCTGGTTCATTATATACAATTCTCATTCTCTGCTAATAGATCTTTTGACGCTTACAATTATAACCACACTGTTCATCCGAGTCGAAATGGATGTCACAGTCACTGATGGAAAAATTCACTTCGTGTAAAGGCTGCTTGAACCTCCGGCTTGTTTGGGTCTCGTCTGATCGAGGTTTATTTATTTTATTCGAATTGACAAGAATGAATCCTATCCTACAAGCTCTCACAAGCCTAGCAACGGAAAATCGAAAGAGGGGGTGATTTTCACGTTCAGGGGTAGTGAGTGAAGGGTAAGTCGAAAATATTGTCACCAATGTGTTCCCTGCTCTCGAAAACGGGAGTATACCGTTTTCATGCTGATTTTCATTGTTTTCGTAGTATTTCGTTATTTGGAGTGAGTAGTTTCAAGGTCACCTGTGGTCAATTTTTACTTATTTTATTTGAATTGAGAAAAAAAACCGATACGATAAGGCCTGGTAAGCCTAGCACCGGAAAATCGTTAAGAGGGGTAGTTTTTTCGGTTTAGAGGTAGTGAGTGAAGAAGGGTAGATCTGGAAATATCGTCACCATTGTGATCCCCGCCTTCAAAAACCGTTTTCCAGCTGATTCTCGTTGTTTTCGTGGCATTTCGTTATTGGGGGTGTAAAGCTTTACCACAAGGGCCTATATAAGAGCTTTATATTTTTAGATTTCAAAGGGAGCTGGCATCCGAACTATTGAATTTTGAGCATTGTGCCCATGAGAACTTTTGTTCAGTATAACCAGGAGAACTTTTACCCAAAATTTCAAAAATTTTGAACGAAAGACCTTTTCCTATACTTTTGTGCGGGGTCCTTTAGAAATCTGACATCATAATCTCTATAGCGAGAAATTCGAGTTCATGGCGGAGTCGCCGGTGATACACCCATAAAAAGTCGTTGTCACCAACTTCCACCTACGCCATCGTAAGGTCAATGGTCTTATATAATTTTATTGTCACCAGAATTGCATAAGTTTGCAATAGTAGTCTTTTATTTGCATGAGGATCAGGTCACTTCTGAGATTAGTCACATAATTCAGCAGTTTGTCATATTTTATTTACAACTAATCTAAAATCAGAAGTAATCAGGTCAGATCCCCCTTTCCCGATGCTGCTCCACCCCGCACAATATACTCACTTCTGAACTTTTGGTTATTTAAGTGGTGGGGTAGAAATACCGACGTTTTTGGCAGTTTTTTCGTAGAAATTCTAACCTAAAAATATCGAAGAATGAAATGCTATGTACAATCCTACAAACCAAAAATATTAAATTAACTTTTTAAGTTGTCAAAAGTCAAAACAAAACTGTTTTATTTTATTTGCTTCAAGTCAGGTCAATTTTGACAAGGGCAGGTGTGACCCAACTGAACTAATCCTCATGCAAATAAAAGACTACTATAGTTTCAAATCGATACGACGGTTAGAAGTTACTTTTTCTTTGGTATGGTTGTAACGAAAACACCAAACTAATTAATTTCAACAATTTCTCCGAGAAGAAAAAGATATTTGAAAAATTCAAAATGCATTTTGATGGGGAAGAGTAGTACTTTCATATGCCGCAAGAATTTTGTGGATAAAAATTAATTCGCGGTGTAATAATACCGAATATAGCGAAAAATAGTGTTTTTTGCTCTATTAGGTTAGGATATCTCGAAAATCTGATGTGATGGAGCAATTCTAAGGGCGAATTTGGATTCAGTGTACCAATAAACCTTAAAAAAAAAAATATAATCTGGTCTCGGGGTTTGAAAAATGTCGGCCTGTGTAATTAATGAATCATTACCATATCATTCAAGTCACGTATTATTGCTTATTAGGTTGACTCGCAGATAGATTAAGGAGTCAGTTTGATTATTCTGTAACTCGGTGCTTTACAGCTCATCAATTACCACGGCGTTCTGGTACCGTGGACATTAAACTGAATCAGGACGCGAGTTTTCGAATATATTTTATCTGTATGTCAACAGAGAATAAATTTGATTTGATGGAATTGGTAGTCGTTAAAAACAATATTTCATAGACTGTATTGTATCGTAATATTAAATAAAACTTAAGTTTGTTCTAATTTGAAATATTGTCCACATATATTGTTAGCACAATTCCTTCGATGGGTTTGTAAAATAAATGGAGACTGTAAATCCACTTTTTTGCATTTATTTCTAAATAATTCGCAGAGCATTTGTGCACGTGTACATCTACTACAACAACTTCTTACTAACTAAAGTCCTTCTCTCTTTCTGCGCAGACACACTGCGCGTGGCACTGCACTATACAAGTTTGATTTTAAAGTCTCAGGAACACATGCAAAAGTTAAATTACAGGCAATTTGAGCTCTAACATATATGTTGATTTACATCTAAAGATTTATTGATGCATGCTCTAGCTCTACAGATTCACCAACCATTGCGTAACTTTTTTTTACGGTTCCTCGACACCGGTGATCTTTTATTAGCTTCCCACCCTATACAGGAAGAACTTTAACAATTTAATTGCAGTCGTTATTCACATTCCGTAGTAATTGTGGATATCAAAATCGTGTGCCCTAAGAAAATAAAAGGAAGCCTTTTACATTTGGTATGTCCACCACTCGCGAGAATTATGAACTAAAGGGATAGATAGATACACTGATCCCTCCACACTTAAAATCCATCCATATTGTTAGACGTTACAAAGCTTCAACTACAAAAAACAAAAATAAGATTGTGTGATGTTTTCTTCTTACTCTCCTAAGATTCTTATTATCGACGTAAAATCTACAGAATTCTCAGCGCTCCTTGTGAGAGCGCCTTATAATAAAGGAAGAAAGAAAACACCGAAAATTACTCAGTTTGTGTGCTACATAGTCATGTTTTATTTTAAGAATTGCCTAATAATATTACTAGAGACACTAGAGGCACAAGCCGAACACATTATCCTTAATCAGCCATAATTAGAACATTCACAAATTGTTATTTCTGAAAAAAATTAAACTGAGTAAATCAAATTTAACAGAATTTATAATGATTATTTATAATAAGATAGAGGGAGGAACAAAATTACTGAAATTATTCAAATTGTTTTATAACAAATTTAAATAATGTATTGAGATTATGTTTCTCGTATCATCTTTCTAATTGAGCAGTTATTATTGCAGAAGCTTAGCAAAATTTCACTTTCTACTCCTGGAAATTTCTTGAAGCTTAATAAATCCGTTTCATATAGCTCGCTTGTAAAATTTGATACGTACATCAGCATTGCTTTTATTAAATAACTGAAGAAAATTGAACCTACATAAAGAAATCGAATAATTTCAAAGCAAATGTGTATCAAAACTAAAAGCATTATACATCAAATGGAAGACTAAAATTTTGGGCTTTGTTATAGTAGATATAAAATAAGGTTTCCATTTAAAAGTACTGAATTAAGCCCATTTATTTTTTATGTTTATTATTTCATTTAAAATTTTGTTAATTTTTACATGAAATACACTTAACTTTAAGTACTATAATGAAAACAATACCAATACTTCAAGGCCTACTGACTAAATTAATTGAAAACGCAATTCTAGCAGCCAACTTAGCTTCTTCAGTTTCTTGAAATAATTACACCATTTTAGAAACAAATGCCTCCTTGTAATAAATCGTTCATTTCGAGAATTTTGTGATGAATCCAAATATGTAGAATTATACACGCAGGATGATATTTAAAAATTAAAAGTTGACGTCACTTCAGGTTAAATCGATAGTGAAATTTTTCAACTATGAACTGCAAAGTATGGCTTTTTGTATCACAAATTCTGTCACCAAATTTAAAATTTTTATTCCTAAAATTAATCGAAATATTGGGAGTAATCTCATTGTCACCCGACATTTGATGAATAATTTACAGAAATATTGCAACGGAAAGAATAAATTACACTGTTCAATTAATTTTGGCATTAATTATGAACACCACTAAATATTTTGGTTAAGGGTAATAAACAAACCCGTGTATAGACACAAATCAATAGTTTTCTGTCTACTCTCCAAAATTGTATATCTAAGTCAAATAATTTGCATTGAAACAAATTTGAAATACTATTTTCGTTGCGTGTTAATTTTATTTATAGCGTTATCGCTATAAATAAAATTAAAATCGAAGTTAATATTCGTATATTTGTTTTTAATACATGTTCAACATCGTTGACGAAATGCAGACCGAGTGCATTATTCAAGCTTGATGTTAAAGTCTTTTAGTGTTCTGAAAACTACTATCATCGTTAATATATATGAGTATATATGAGTAAAATAAAGGTTCTTTTTATGGCGTTCGGTCCAGGACCACGCTGCCAGCAACAATTTGTTTAATATAATGTGGTAAATTATTTTTGGGTATAAGTAAATAAAGCTTCGTTGCCCTATAGTTTTTGACATTTTGGGTATTTTTATAGAACCTATTTTGTATCTAGTTTGATAGCAATGGTCAATATTTGGTGTATCTTTTTTATTTTTGAAGTTAAATATTAATGTTCTTAATGCATATAATTTTCTAATGTCTAGTAACCGAGCTTCTTTATAGAGATTATCACTGGAAAAGGTAGGTTCCTTGTTAAATATTATTTTCAGTATCCATTTTTGAATTATTTCTAATTTGTTGATATATATGTTTGTAGCAGCGCCCCATGCAAGAATACCATAGGATAATTGAGATCCTACTAAGGCGGAGTATATCATCTTTAGTTGATTTATTTCAATAATTGTTTTCAATAGTATGAATTTAGGTAATAATCCTCTTAGTTTTCTTATAAGAGAGTCGATGTGAATGTTCCATCTAAGGTGGGGGTCTAGTGTTAGGCCAAGGTATTTGACCGATTTTGTTGCTTTGATTGTAAATTCACTCTCGTCACACTTTATAGTAAGAGACTCAATATGTTGAATTTATAGCTAGTGAAGTAGTAGTTTGTTTTTTTGAAGTTTATCGTCAGCAGTTTATGATCAAAATAGTTTAAGTCAGCCCAGTTGTCACTAGTATAAAAAATGTGTCGTCGGCGAAACTGATTATATTTACTTTAGTTGTAAGTGTAAACAAGTCATTTATATAGATTGTAAAGAGTAAGGGTCCGAGAACAGTTCCTTGGGGAACGCCAAATCTTAGAACTCTTTTTGTGCTTAAACTGTTTCCTATTTTTACGCACTGTTCCCTCTCGGATAGATAACTTTTTACTAATTCTTGAGTTTTATCACGAATTCCATAGTTATTTAATGATTCTATTAGTTGGGAGTGGCTAACTGTGTCATAGGCTTTTGCTAGATCAACAAAAATACTCGGGGATGCTTTTTTGTTATCGAGAGCGTTATATATTTGTGACATTAGTGCGGTAATTGCATCTTGCGTCGATTTACCTTCTCTGAACCCGAATTGTTGATCTGATAGCAGTTTGAATTTATTTAAATAGGATGTTAATCTGATTTTTATAACTTTTTCGAAAATTTTTGTGAAGTTTGTTGAGGGAAATTGGTCTGTAGTTTGAGGTATCATGTTTTTCACCAGCTTTGTAAACTGGTTTGATTATGGCTGTCTTAAAATGTGATGGACAGTCACCTTTGTCGATAATTAAATTTATTAAAAACACTAGTATAGGAGCAATTTCGTTTTGTATCTCTTTTATTGTCTCTGCTGTTATACCATCTATGCCTGGACTTTTGTTTGACTTTAACTGATTAATGATTTGCTTAATTTCAACTTCATCCGTGGGAGATAAGTAGATTGAGTTTGGAGTCATGCGAGTATTTGGGAAGGAACGTTTTAGTTTTACTATTTTCTTTGCTAAGGTGGCGCCTAACTCTGTGTAGTATAAATTAAAATTTTCTGCGATCTCTTTTTCGTCTTTAAGTATCTCGCCATTTTCATTTTTGATATTTGTTATGTCTGTGTTTTTTCTATCCTTTTGTGAGATACTGTTTATTACTTGCCAGAGATTTTTAGAATTATTCGTATTTTGGTTAATTTTTTGTTTATAGTAATCTGTTTTTGTATTTCTCAGTAGTAACGTGAGCTGATTTTTATATTTTTTATAGCGTGTGATGTTTTCGTGTGTAGGATTTTTCTGCATATTTGTATATAGTTCATATTTTGTGTTTACCGATTTCATTATATTCTCCGTGATCCACTCCTTCCTTCCGTGATCCACTCACTTCTCTTTTTCTCCGTCTTAATAATTTTATTAACTGTACAATCATTTATACACTTTGTTATTATATTTATGAATATGTCTATGGCCGAGTTGATTTCATCGTTATCATACACGCTGTCCCATTTTGTGTTGATTAATGTTTCTTTAAGTATAAGGTCTAAGGAACTGAATTTCACTCACTTCTAATTGTTGTATCATCATGTTTGGCAATTCTGTGTAGCTCTGATCACAACGCTAGTTCGAACAGGTTCGATAATTAAAACGCTGAAGACATCATTAGATTAAATGAAAAGCGCCCCACGGTTTTATACTCAAATATTATACTTAATTACAAACACGGCTTACCCTAAGGCCCTTACGGGGTGGACAAAGAGAACAGGTTCGATGATTATTTTTTGCTATTTAGTGCAGTATTTATAAAAGCATGCTTTTTATTAACAAACTGTGTCAACATTAATGTTAAATTTCAATAAGTGCCGAAAATAAGAATGTTTTTCTAAGCCTCTGCCGAAAAAGTGTAAGAGGGGTTAGTATAGCAAGCTTATCTTTCGAAATAGATACCAAGTATATCGAGAAGAAATATAGATAAAGAATGGCGGCAAATTTCTCTTCTAGGATTTCTAGGTTTTACATAGATAATTTATTTTTTATATGGTATTTTGATATCGATATTAATTTGTATTACCAATTTTCAAGAGATGTTAAAACGGTTCGTTTAATGATTTAGGATTGAGGCTAAAAACATGCACTTTAAACTTTTGTAGCATACATTTGCACAATTTTGCATATCTCTTTGCAAGAGCTCTAAGAGGTACGTGTGATTATTTTGGTTCAAAAATGCACGATAACACAGCCCCACAAAAAAAAAGTGGTCTGTCCGACAGACAAGATCAGTGTATCCGTATGTATTTGGACCTCTGAAACCGAATCCGAAGTCAGAATTGTCAGATTGGCTCGTTTTTCACCCCAACCCCAAAAAACACCCCTCAAAAAAACTGGTCTGTCCGGCGGACCAGACCAGTACATTCTTATGTATATGGACCCGCTGAAACCGAATCTGAAGTCAGAATTTTCAAATTGGCTCGTTTTTCACCCCAAACCCCCAAAAACACCCCCAAAACAAAAACAAAGTGGTCTGTCCGGAGGACTATAACAGTGTATCCATATGTATTTTGACCCGCTGAATCCGAATTCAAAGTTAGAATTGACAGATTGGCTCGTCTTTCACCCCACACCCCGAAAAATATACCCCCCAAAAAAATGATTTGTCCGACGGACCAGACCAGTGTAATATTATGTATTTGGACCTGCTGAAACCGAATCCGATGTCAGAATTGTTAGACTGGCTCGTTTTTCACCCCCAACCTCAAAAAACACCTCCAAAACAAAAACAAAGTGGTCTGCCCGGCGGACTATACCAGTGTATCCTTATCAAATAAATGTTAAAAAGGGTGTCATAAAATGCTTATATGATAGGGCCAAAATAATTTCTTCTAATAGTGAAATATTAGACAATGAGAAACGCTTTATAAACAATCAACACCCTGAAGCTTTAGTTGATAGAACTTTCACATATATAGAAAATAATAATTATATACGACAAAAACCTGAACAACGGTACTATTTAATATGCACAGCACACAAACATTATAATACGCTTTGAGAAAGGAAACAGGTTCGTTTTCCGAAACGTCAGCAAAATACGTCATTTTTATATTTTTGTTCTTATTCATTATTTGTCAAAAACCACCCTCTAATTGATCCTTTGACGTAAAAGTCACAGGCGTAGAGGTTATTTTCCAGTAAAATATTGGTTAATTGTATTATTTTGTAGATTTTTAGAAGAAAATACATGTGGCAGAGCATCCCAATAAGAAATAGAGAAAAATTAAGAAAATGCCACAACCAACATTTAGACAATATATGCAAATGTAGGTTGACAAACAATATACCTAAAAAATATAATATAATCTTATTTTTAAGTTGAAACCACCTCTGCAGACCTAGGTATTTCTTACCCCTTTGTGTCACATATTTTTCTATTCAATGGTTTGGTCTAAATTGGGTTTTTGATTACAAATCTGAAATCCGAATCCAAAAATTCCTGAATAAAAGATGGCGTATCTAATATGGCGGATGTAAAAATCGGAAAAGCATTCAAAATTTGAAGATTATGGCTGAAACTTGGAGGTTTTTGGAGTCACTGATCAAGATTCTAAGGTCTTAATTCGCAAATTTTTAAATCCAAAATGGCGGACCCATTATGACGGATTAAAAAGTACCATAGAAATTGGTATTTACCTCCCAAAGAAATATATTACGAATGTTTAAAAAATTTGAGGCATTCGCTTAAATGTGAAAGTGAGGACGAATGAAATAGGGACGATTTGGAGCCAAATATATAAAATTGATCATCGTGGCAACATCGTGGAAAATGATAATTTAGAGCTTGAAAGTACCCCTTTCCTAACGAGTTACATGAGCTGGGTGGAAAATTTGAATGGCGAATAGTAAATTATTATTATTAATCTTATGACCACGTCGGGGTAGCTGTCAGTTTGACATCTGACAAAGTAATGTTTACTCCCTTTGACATCTGTCAGTTTGACACCTGTCAAAATGACGTTTATCCCATTTGACATCTGTCAGGTTTGACATCTGTCAGGTTTGACATCTGTCAAAGTGCCGTTTATCCCGTTTGACATCTGTTAGTTTGACATCTGTCAAAATGACGTTTATCCCGTTTGACATCTGTCAGTGTGACATCTGTCAGTGTGACATCTGTTAGTTTGACATCTATCAGTTTGTCATCCATCAGTTTGATGCCTGTCAGTTTGACATCTGTCAGTTTGACAGACATTTTTTATAATTTTTCCCAAATAGGAGAATCGTGATCAACGACTCCAAAAACCCCCGAGTAACAAGTTTCAGCCATAATCTTCAAATTTTGAATACTTTTCCGATTTTTACATCCTCCATATTGGATCCGCCGTCTTTTATTTAGGAATTTTCGGATTCGGACTTCAGATTCGTAATCAGCGACCACAAAAACCCGCGGTAACAAAATTTAGACCAAACCATTGAATAGAAAAATATGTAACTCAAAGGGGTAAGAAATACCTAGGTCTGCAGAGGTGGTTTCAAGCCCCTTAAAAATAAGATTATATTATATTTTTTAGGTATATTGTCTGTCAACCTACATTTGTATATTTGGAATTACAAACTACGAGGCTATGGCTTTTCACATTGTTTTGCACTATAACATTTGTTATTTGATCTTAAAGGTGGAATTAATCCCCTCGTAGGGGTGGGCATGAATTTAATTTGCATATATTTCTTTCTAATGCTCAAAATCTTATTTTAAAATGTTTTCTCAAAGTATTTACAAATTGTTGCATTTCATTATAAAGCTTTAACGTATCACTCTATTTTAGGGGATGTTTTTCCGTTTTACTAAAAAACTACCTGGGTAACCCATATTCTTGGCTGCGGTTTCGGATTCATCATAAAAGAATACACAAAATATATGTATTCACGTCTCTGGTACAGAACTTTTATTTTTTTTTGTGGGGCTGTGTAATTTTTAGCGACCTTTCTGAAAGTGGATCAATTTTTTTCCAAAATTTTTTTACATTATACGAATGTCTTTTCAACTACTATATAAGTTACCAAAATCTATACCATACCATAATGCATTAAACAAATAGATAAAGTGCAAGTAGATATGCAATTTGGAAACTAACCCCAACTTCTAAAGTATAGGTTTAAGATCAAAATTAATTGAAAGCATTATAAACTTTTGATAAGCTAAATACAATTTTAAAAGATTAATTCACATTTAAAACATACATAAACTATATCAGTTGAACTTCATAAAATGTTATCCGTATGAACTCATCTCCAGTATATTTCAAATAAAACTTAAGGGGATAAAGTTCGATTATTCAGTGAATGGAACTTTAAAGAAAGTCCATAAAGTTACCGTCTATCATTGAGTTCGTTGTATTGAAAACTCGTAATTATGTTCATTCCAAAGCGATGTAGATATTCTTTTAAATTCGTTGCAATATAATTAAATGACAATGAACGTGTTTCTAATTAAAGCAGTTTGGTAAAAAGGTAGTAAATGAATAGGTACAAGACGGAAATTTCAATGGGCTTATCTTTTTTAATCTTATGAAGCGAACAAAAATGTATGACAATCTGTTTCCTACCTACTCAAAGGGTAAAACTAGGTGACTATATTTTTAAAGTCGATTATTTTAAAATATGAGACATTGCTGATGCATTTTTTAAATAAGCTTTATTTTATTGCTGGCGTTTATTTCGACACCACTGCTTCTCTTAAGGTCATCATTACGTTACTTAAGTAATTTCAGGAGAAAAATAAAAAATATAGTAATAGTCCATTTGCTGAGAATTCTTCTGTATGTCATTCATTTACCAGAGATTCACCCATTTGGGTATTGTTGATAATCGTGTAGTGATTGAAAAAAAATTGGGTGATGGTCTGTGTGAGTGGCCATTTTAAAAAATGGACGCCATCTTTGATGCTTATTGAAAACGCACTGCATAAGCATGTGAGGTGTCATTTTACATATTTTCAAAACTATTATCACAATTCTCAGCTTTCGATCCCATTCATTATTTGCGATGGGGATCAGTACCTTTAGAAAATGCAAGAAAGTTAGAAGAAAAATCACCACAAGTGTACGAAAAGTTTATGAAATGGGCTTTTGTAGTTCAAAAATCTACAAATAGCTTCACGGCAGTCGCTGCCGAATCGTGCCTAGAGCAAACAAATAGATCCAAGAAGGATGTTTCTGGTGTTATAGGAATAACTCAAAAGAAAAAAACAACAGTGACAGGATGGGAATTAATATACCACGAAATCCTTGCCATAAGTAATATGTACTTGAATGTTACCAATGTTTATTCAGTGAATTATGAAATAAGAGCACACCATGAGTCATCATCAATTATATCAAATAACATGGAAGGTGAAATTAAAACGATGATGAATTTCATTACCGATAACGAAAATCCATTTTCTCCAGGGCAAAAGAACTGAGAAACATTATTACCGAACATACAGTTGAAGATGCTGTGAAAAATAAGTGACTTCAGGTCTTCACTATAGGAAATGAAGCGTATGAAATATTTAGAAAAGATAGATTCATTGATAAGAAAGCCAATATTTCAGATACCATCAATGGGACGAATTTACTACCTATTAATAGCATCCTTACAGATAAACGGACCGTACAAACCAAGACCTAAAAAAACAAGCTATGACATAACGCACTATTCGACTAGCTAGAGAGGGCCCTATTAATGAACTGTTAAAATATGGGATCGTTGCGAAATTTTTCCCTTTCGATGAGAACGGGTTCTTTACAAAGACAAACAAGAGCACACTCAGAACTTGAAAAGGTATTAGCCGAAACATGGCAGTTCAGCAAACTTATCAAATCTTGCAAATTGTTAAATTGTGAATTTCATGGCTTGCGCTAGAAATATTTATCTGAAAGATTTGAGAACATTTGGAGATTTCTGTCTGTTCATATGTGAAAAATATTATAGCAAATACAGCAGCAAGAATTGACTTCATATTTGATTCTCATTAGCCGGAGACCGAGACCTCCGAAATATGCAAAATAAAAGTGGTCTATGCAACTCTCGAACACACAAAAACTGAAGTCATATTCTTATGTAAAATAACCTGCCGAATTCGAATATGAAGGTCGCGATTTGATTTGGAATTGCGAAATCGGAGAAATTTGCACTTTTCCACTTTTTTATGAAATTCCGCGAAAATATAATATTTTATGTTTCCCATCCCATAACTTTGTTAATAACAATTAACTCGACTTGAAAATTTGGACACATATATTTCGAAATATGATAAATCGATTGCCATACATAAAATTATACTAAAGATAAATCATCTGGTGCAAAAAAAATTTTTTCGCCCGAGTTCACATGAATTTTTCAGTAGCGACATTAAAAAAGTCTGTATCGAGGAATTTTTTTTATTATTGAAGATGGAATACTAGTATCAGCGGGTTGAATGTAGTTTAAGGTCTGAATTAATTTTTGAAAAACATAAAATCGTTGTTTACAACAGTTTGGTGGTCATAAAAACGTAATAAGCTTGAGTGATGTACGCGCTGCATTAAATTCTGCACCAGACAGCGTATAAATGACACGGTACGGCATTCGTTTCGAGATATATTCATAAAGTAATATTGATAATATTAAACTGGGTAATAGAATTCTGAGTAGCACACAATAAATACATTTTTATTCGGTATATACACACTTGCTTTCGCATAAACAGCTTATGGAAATGTGTTACAAATTAGGTGTTTGCACTTACAAAATGGTGTTATGTTTAAAAATCTGGCTTCGCATTAATTGTCATCGTGATTGGCATTATGTTGCCGTCTGTTTTGTGTCATCCAAATTAAAAAATATTTGGTGTTTTTGGCTGAACGAAATAGGCAGTTTTATAAAAAAAATTGCATAACGAATTCGGAATAATTTTGGAAGCACATTCTTTAGTAATTTCTATGTTATCAACTGCAGATTTACATAATTGAATATCTATTTTTAAGACTTTAGTAAGATGGTAGATGTCAGACTGTAAGTGACAAGAAGAATTGGTCTGGCCGACAACATCCTTCGTATCTGATGACTGAGATGTGCTCTCTTCTGGCACGACAACAATTTTATTATTTTTGCCGTTGAACAAACATAACTAGACAACTTTGAACACCTTGCAATTATTAGTAATTTATCTCCGAAATGTTACTTTAATTTCTTGGAAATCTTATCTGAACTTGGATATGATTCAGTACAATTGATATTGTATTTAGTGGCTTCTGTATGAAGAAGGTGACGAATTTGAGCTATTGTTAAAACTTCAGCATTTACCAATATATTAACCTCCCCACAATAAAATTGTGGGAGGTTACTACAATTAGTCCAAAATCGAAAATTGAGATAACATCAAATCTTTACGTTTTGAGGTCCCAGGAACCCAACAAAGTTGTTTTTGAAAAATGTCTGTGTGTGTGTATGTGTGTGTGTGTGTGTGTGTGTGTGTGTGTGTGTATGTCTGTTAGCACGATAGCGGTGAAGCCACTAAACGGATTTGGATGAAACTTTGCATGAGGGTTTCTTTAGTGCTCCAGAAGATCTGAAAAGGTTTTGGTTGAGATCGGATTACGTTTGCTGCTGTTTTGGCACAACAAGTTGTTTATTTTATGATTACTTACAATTTGTAATCGAACCATTGAAAAGCAGTAAAAATTCCGATTTCAACGATATATATATCACCCTTGCACTCTTTAGCTTTGGTTTCCGTGAAAAAAATTAAAAACCAAATAACACGCTTCTTGTGTAAAATATATTTTATAGTGGAACCACAGAATACAGTAACTGCACAGAGGCGAAGTCTTTGGCGGTTCCTTTCAGTTTCGATGGCTCGTTTTCTGTGACCTTGCGTACCAGTTGCGTCTACACCACGGTGTATTAAATAGGTGGTCCGGCACTTTCCTATTATAATAATGGCTTCGTAAGTGCTTGGTTTCTATTTACTTTAATAGATGGCGCGAGCAATAAGGTCCTACAATTACCTGGGCATGTGCATCGTATAACTAACACAACCTCAAATTTTAAGGTGTTTTCGTTTATTCTCATATTTAATGTTTGTATAGGCATTTTTAGCTCGGAGCCATACTGGCTCCAAGCAAATATTTAAAACTTCACGCAAATAATTTTTCAATATTGTTGATTAATAAAAATAGACTGCTAATTATAGGTTAGATTCCTAACCTGCAAAAGTGTCTTATTTTATTGTGACAAACTATTTAAAACTTCATACATATTATGTTAAACTTGACTTTGGTTGAAAGTACAGGAACCAGGCAGAAATTTTAATAATAGCTACGTAATACCTGTAAATCTTAAGAAATATATATTTTTGAGGTTAGCTGTGACGACACGTGCAATACTGTATGTCGTGTTACATATATTCTTTCAATGTTTTAATTTAGCTACTTAATGTCAGATATCACTGGACTCTTGTCAAAAACAAGAAGCCGGGAATGCATACAACACTGTATGTACGTATGCACAGAAACTGTAAAATTATCTATCTATGCGTAAGTAATGAGAGAACTTATTGGTCCTGCCATCTATTACAAACTAGTTAGAACTTTATAAACATTACATTGAACTAGATTTTGGTCGAAAGTATGGGAACCAAGCAGAAATTTTAATAATAGCTATGTAGTACTAAATTTTAAGAAATATATATTTTTGAGGTTAGCTATGACGTCATGTGCAGATCCCCATTTAAGGATACACTGAAAAGACAGTGTATTTCGAGTTGGATTGAAAAATATTACGATTTGAATTGCTTATAATCGGCGCCTATTTTCAATTGAGTTGTACACTAGGTTTTATTTATGAGAATTTTAATTCTCGGTTAATGTTTTCAATATCCCAAAATGAGTGGAAAAAAAAATTCACAAATCCAAACTTAACACGATAAACATCAACAGTGTCAAGATAAAAGTGAGGTTGATTGTTAAACAATTAAGAAATGGCGATGAGTATACAAATTTGGTTTTGGCGGGAAGGCTAGCCTTCGCCTCTGTATAGTTACTGTACTCAGTGGTCTAACCTAACGTTCAATAGACTAGTGTGTTAAAGCGTGCAGACTGTATGCTGATTAAATTTGAGTGTCAAGTGCATCGAGACATTACAAGTTTTTTCGACGTTCATAAAGCCCACGGAAGGTGTGAGAAGCCTTCGTGAACCGCTCACAAGCCCTACAAGTATAAGCAATCTCACCGGAACGTTTTCGGTGAGTTTTTTCCAATAAAACTTTAAAAGTGACATTATATTTTAAAAACTATTTCCGCTACTTCCGCCATCCCGCCGGAAATTCTTCTAGCAACATAACCCAAAAATAGTGCTACATAACTTAAAAATAATTTAAGACATTGGTACCAACCTAAAATATTTTTTCTAAAACTGTCAAAAACCAAATTCCCCCAGAAAAACATTGAAACCAAAAATTTGACAGCTTAATTCCCCGACCGATTTAGTGAAAAATCGGCCGAGGCCAGAAGATAAAACAAAATATATCAAACTTAAACGATCCACCATGAACACTACTCCGGCCACATCTGGCAGGGAAGTTGTCCACCAAGAGTTATATGGTTTTTCCAAAAGATGGCCATCCCTACCACCCATTACCAACGAACGGATGTTTTCGTTTAGTTGTTTCCCGTATCAATAATCAAAATTATTAAGTGCTCTTGCCTACGAACTTAGTTTTTATAGTGTTGTGTTTATTAACCTCCCCACAATAATTGTGGGAGGTTACTACAATTAATCCAAAATCGAAAATTGAGATAACATCAAATCTTTACGATTTCGAGGTCCCGGAAACCCAAAAAAGTGGTTTGTAACTAATGCCTGTGTGTTAGCACGATAGCTACGAAGCTACTAAACGGATTTGGATGAAACTTTTACATGAGGGTTTCTTTAGTGCTCCAGAAGATCTGAAAAGGTTTTGGTTGAGATCGGATTACGTTTAGTGCCATTTTGGCACAAGTTGTTTATTTTATGATTACTTAGAATTTGTAATTGAACCATTAAAAAGCAGTATAAATTCCAATTTCAACGATATATCACACTTGCACCCTTTCTATTTGGTTTCCGTTAAAAAAATTAAAAATAATTCGTTATATGCGCACATATGACAGCATCCAAAAAATATTATTGGTATTATTATTAGGGGAAAACGTATTTTGCCATCTGTCAAAAATATTTGGGTTGGTAACCTTTGTGAATGTTGATTTATAGTTTATGGTACGTGACGTCGCAGCTAACCTCAAAAATATATATTTCTTAAGATTTAAGAATATTACGTTGCCTGGTTCCCGTACTTTCAACTAAAATCTAGTACAGTGTAATGTTTATGAAGTCCTAAATACTTTGTCCTAATAAAATAGGACTCTTTTTGTGGGTTAGAAATCTAACCTGTAATTAGCAATCTATTTTTTTATTAATCAATCATTTTTAGGTCACATGGTTTTGACAATTTTGACATTTTGCTTGAGGGACAACAAAACGCAGTTTGCGTGGTTTTATATATTTTTTTCTGATTTTCTTGAGAAACTGTGTGTGTTTTCGTAATAATGTCATATAGTGAATATTATCCAACCCTTATAGGTGATGTAAAGTGTCGCTACGATGAGAAAATCAAAATAATAGACAATATTGACCCATACACCCTTGGAGTGGAGACTGGAGACCTTTCTGCAGATTTGTCTATTTTACCTTCTGTGTCCGTAATTAATATCATAAATTACTTAGTGTCGACTCACAGCTTCTTCGCAGATCAGCAGTTAATGGCATACAAATCTTTACAAGCATATAAATATTATGAGGCTGGATTTGTGCAAGAAGTTTGTGCAAGAAAGATAAACTCAAATGTATTCATTGTTATGGGCAAGGCAAGTTTACATTTAAATAACTAAGTGCTAGATTTCAGTGATATATTATCCGTATGTAGTATTTAATAGACTCTGCCAGAAAGTGATTTCTTTACCTTTCTTCTAAGCTTTTTTACATTCAAAATAAACCTTATCTCACAATCGCACCTTGTCGCAAAAAAAGATGGTGTTTTATTTTTATTTCACATTTAAAACTGAGATTACTTCTTTGTTTACATTGGAATAAAAAGTTTGGTTATCCCTCAGGCAATATGGTCGACTTATCGTGACGTCATCCTAAGATGGTCTATATAGAAAAATTATTTGCAAACATTAAAAATGAGAATAAACTTGAAAAACTTAAACATGTTATGTCCCTAAATATATTTTATAACCTAAAAATCAACATTCGTAAAGGTTACCAACCCAAATATTTTTGACAATGTCAAAACTTATTTTAGTTGTTTTTTTTTTTAAGGTAATAATTGTTTATAGCCGTGTTCGGATATTACGTTTGATTGATGCGACACGTCACAATCGTTCATTGCAAATCGAGCTAACTGAGCTAAATCTTAAACGTTCGAATATTACAAAATAAAGGCCTCGGACGAAGCTCGACTTGCTCAACCTCTTTGATCGAGCAGGAAGATTTTAATTTGATGCATGCCTAGTTTGCTTGAACAGTCCATAATGTTATTGACTTGTTGAAGTTAGAGTGTCATTTGGGCGAAATTCTGTGTTATTATTTTTTTTCATTATCCAATATTTTACAAAATCTTCGAAACGTTATCTGTTAATACCCTTATAATATCCGGCAATTGATTAACATGCAACATAAACAAACATGAGAGGTTATGTTTTTACAGATTGCTTGTAGTCCGCTTCATTTCGTTCGATATTTGTTGATGAAATAAATGGCTCCAAAGTCACGTGTAATTTATCTGTTTGCTCAGTGCTCTGATTTCCGATGTAATATCCAAATACAGCTGATAAGGATCCACCGTGTGGGGAGGTTCCAGCCGCTTCCAGTAGCTGCCGATTTTTTTTTTATAATTTTAATAAGGCTTGCAAAAACAAGTCTTTATATTGAAGAATATTAGCTTTGTTTTGTTTCTTTAAAGTATTAGATTTTCTAAAAAAATCTAACACAAAAATTGTGATATTTCAAATCAGTTGCTATCATGTCTATGCAACTGTCGCCAAATTCTTGAATGCTATATAGTATTTCCTCGTCATTTAACTCCTTAGCTTTCTGGAAAATTTCGTTTTGCCGGTTAAATGACTCTAAATACATTGCTTTTGGTTTCCTTTAATGTCGCGTTCTTTATTGCAAATAAGACATTTTTTTGTGTCCGCAGACATACTCAATCTGGTTTGTAATTCCGAAGTAGTGCCTTTACTATAGGTATTTTTCATAGGAACATGTATCTCTTGATAAAAAACTCTCGTATATGATCTTCCACACTGGACATGATAAACGGGATTCTTAGAAAAAAAATTCCTTATTTTCCAAAACAGCTCTCAATGCCACTGATATATTGTCCGATTTAAATGACGCCGAGTGTAACAATTTTGTATAGTTTTTTTCTGTAACAATTTGAACATTTTCTGAAGTACCTGCCTGACACATAATACACTGACCAAAGTCAATGTTGACCGCAGATAGAGCTAAAAAATTATATTTAGGAATGTCCACATGTTTACAGTAAAAATCTCTCATCCGATCTCTACTACTTGAAAATATTGAGAATATTATGTATTTTTTTAGAAAAAACAATGTTTACAATAATGTATTCAAAAATAAGGAAATATCAGTGAATTTACTCACATAGAACGTATTAAAATGAAAACTATCTGTTGCCCGATACGGTTATGGATTGCGAGCCAGAGCGCCGCGAGTATGATTCATGTTACACGGCCTTTTTCTCACTTAATATACATTTTATGAAAAAACGCTCCAAATGAAAAACTTTCTCATTCCTTTAGCTACAGCTTACTCGATTACAGTATGCCGTTATTTTGAAAAATAAAAAAGTTACCTCGATTCACACTTCATCGCTGTAAAGTATACAAAATACTTATTTATTTTTCAGTCATATTAAAACATATATTATTTTTGCATACACCGTTGGAAAGCAAAAGGTTTGAGTATTGCAGTAGTACAATATCAATTTTTTATGTCAACGAATAACAGATATAGAGGAGTGGGAACATCAAAAATGCGAAAATAGTTATTTTCGTAAAAATCATGAAAAAGTGCAATTTTTTCCAATTTCGCAATTCCAAAACAAATCGCGACCTCAAGAATGTGTTTGTGGGGTGTTTTTACATAAGAATCAACTGTTTGTTTTTTGTATGTTCGAGAGTTGCATAGCAAGTGTCGAATTCGGGGGTCTCGCTCCCCGGCTACACTTCGATAAGTCGCCAGAGAGTTTCGAACGAATCTGTCGTGGCACAGATAGATTACCCAACCTTCACTCCATTAAAAATGCAACACCTATTCCTGTACAAAAAGACAAATTTTGGTCTTCTATTTCCAACAAAGTCAAACTTCAAGACTGTTTCAAATCATATCTACTAAAAAAATGCAGCAATATAAGGCCAAATATGCAGGTCTTCTGTAGTGCAACATCTTTTCCTAACCCAACCACATGCATGTCCATACAGCAAACCAATTTAAGACAATCCCACAAAGAAATACAATTTGCCATGTTAGAGAAATATTTTGTTGCATTTACTGTCATTGCAGAAGTGTAGCTAGCCATTATTGATTGTCATAATAAACATTATAATATTTCAGCGTAAATTATTATGTCTGCTGTTTAAAATTATAGATATAAGTAGTCATATTGTTTTTTGTTATATGTTAGTTGTGTCATATACTTAAACTAGTGATTCATTGACCTATTCATTTTATGTTACTTTGTGTTTTATAAAACAATGTAAATCTGTTTAGTATAGAAATAAAAGATGTTGATTCAGATCTGTCTTACTAAATAATGACTAGTAACCACTATTCAGTATTTATACTACCAGGAACATGTTCAACACCATAAAAAACATATAAAATGATACCTCACATGCCTATGCAGTGCATTTTCGATAAAATTCAAAGATGGCGTCGATTTTCCAAAATGGCCACTCGCACAGACCATCACCCAATTTTTTGTTTTAATCACTGGACAGTTACCAACAATATCCAAATGGGTGAATCTCTGGTAAATGAATGACATACAGAAGAATGTTGAGCGGTTGTATTATAAGCAGTTTTAACATCTGTACTTTCGTAGGTTCTACATGTTTATTTTCATATAAAAATTATATTTAATATTAATTTATAAAAAGTTAATTATATGCTTTATACTAATTGTATTATATCCTTATTGTTTAAAAAATAAACATTATATTCACCGATTTTGCCCTTCCGTAATTAGATTGTGGTCATTATGGGTTCTTACATAAAAAAATTCAAGAGATTATAAAGAAAAAAATGTCTTTCTAAATTGGCCATGTTAGATATTCAATTATTATTTATAGGTTCGGCAAATGTAGTTTTATATATCCTGAGATAAACGAGCGTAAGAAAGAAAGAAAACAGAGAAGTTTGAAAAGAAAGACGGATATACTGCTCCCAGCACGTTCCACACTTATTACCTTGTCGTGCATCAACGCAGGGCATCGGTACCTATCGATTCTAGCCGCCTGTGCATGTAGTGGAAGTAGTCTTTCTTTTCCTGATTTATCTGTTTTCTCTGTTACACTCATTTATCTCAGGATTATCAGGATAAAACTACATTTGCCGAATTTATATATAAACCTGAAGTTACACGTTTTGTAAAATATGCAATGTTTTCAATAAGCTGAGACAAAAATATGAATACTGAAAAATAACCAGTCTGAATTTCAAGAAGAAATATCAATTTGTTTATTTATAAGCGACTGAGATGCAAACACAGACGCATCTCGGTCCCAGTGCAAGTAGAAAAATATGAGATATTTAATCTATTTTCATAATTCGTTGACCGTTTCTGGTTTGATCAAAAATCCACAAAGTTATTTGAATTTGTTTCTAACTATAATTTTAAAAACTATAAACAAATATCAATAAAACTGTTTAAATGAAGATATATTTTTTTTCTCTTAATATCATTGTAAAATACATGTAAAAACTTTTTGATACACTTAAGCAATGAACAATGGAAATTTCGAATTTATTAATGGTTTCTAGCTGATCTTATTTAACATTTTATTACGAATAATTCGGTATTTTTATTTTTGTGATGTAATTGTAGATTGTAGAGGGCTTGGCCCTGGGTTGGCCTTTCTTCACCTCGACCTAAAAGGTCTTTTGTGAATTACCCTGCAACTAGTTGTTGCCCAGGATTCCAAGACATTTTGCAAAGCTTACGATTTTCCTGCGAGCTAATTTCCCTATGTCTTCAGGCGTTAATTCCGCCTGTCCTAGGTACTCTAGCCTAATGCGGATTAGTACCTTGCATTCACAAAGTATATGTTCCGCAGTTTCAGTTGCAGCTTCACAGTATCTGCATTTGTCATCTTCTGCCATGCCCATGTTCTTGAGATGATATCTCAAGGGGAAATGGCCAGTTAGAAGGCTTGTAATCAGCTTTAGGTCGGACGTCGTGTTGAACAGGTTATAAACCTTTTCGCTTGTTTTTGGCCTGGAGTATTCCTCCAGTAGAACTTCTTTTGTTCCTTTTCCCATTCTAGAACCTCCTCCGTTATGTCTCCCTTAGATAAGCCACAGAACAGTTCGGGTCCAAAAAATGGGGCTTTTCTTACGTTGCCTTCTATTCTCTCATTACCTGGCACCCAGATCAAGGTAACTTTGTTGTTTTTTGCCAGTTGCTTGAGGGATTGTCTGCATTCCCAGGCAATTTTTGACTCGAAGGTATAGGATCTGAGAGCCTTTAGTGCTGTCTGGCTATCTGAAAGTACATAGATCTTTGCCATTCGAGTGCCTCTATTTCGGCATTCCTGGGCACATTGATCTAAAGCATA
This sequence comes from Rutpela maculata, assembly GCA_936432065.2. NCBI lineage: Eukaryota > Metazoa > Arthropoda > Insecta > Coleoptera > Cerambycidae > Rutpela > Rutpela maculata. Next base: position 103,502,227 of record OW386291.2, read on the forward strand.
GATTTCTACCTGGAAGATGATTGGGGTGGGGTTTAGATAGCTTGAATCCATCTGTGTACCAGATGTGTGACTCTTTCTCCAACCGCAGTACTTCGACCCTGCTCACCTGACGGCTTTCAATCAGCACATCAAACGGGCAGTCAAAGTTATGCTTGATTGACATTGAGTCAATGGGTTTGGTCATGAATTCGAATTGGATTAGCTCCAGAATCCTTAAGTGACCAACCAGGTCGCCTGGTCTGAATTTAAGTGCCTGATGCAGTCTTAAGGCACTAAGTGCTGCCTCCTTTTGTAATTACTAGGACTGGAGATATTAAGGAAAATAGCAGAAAATTTCAATGTTGAAACAAGAATTCTTTAAATTTTATAAGAAGTCAAAACTTCTCATAGTACTTCTTGTTATACTTACAACAAATTAAAACAATAAAATTGCTGCAGCCAGAGAATTCCTTATTCACCTATTTTGACGCTTAATTTTACTCCACTTAGAGGATATTTAGGTCTAGTAGAAAAGAATATGCTATAACACATTCCTGATGTAGTTAAATTACCAGATACAAAAAGATCGGATATCTTTAGCATTATTAGCAATAATACCTTATGCGATCATCGCTTGCAAAAGGTCGTGTGGCATTCAAAACAATCGCGATGTGATAAATAGAAACGTGTTTCATCACTGAACGTACTCAATCACACAATTTGTTCTTTATTTGCACCGTTATATCTTATAAATCGATGACGTGGGACAAAAACTGGGCATAAAACCAAAATGTCACATCCTGTGATGATACAAATATATATCGCTTATGGAGCCTAAAAAATTATCGACAAATTTCGGAACTATTGACTTCATCCACCTTTGACATAACTCAGAAATAAAAATTTCTGAGAGAAAACATAGTAATGTGTAAATGAGTTCCATAATTATCTGTTTAGTCCAGGAAATATCTTCCCACCCGTTGGGAAAAATATTCAGTTTTTTTGCATAATCTTATGGAAAATGGTCACCTGAAAACAAATCTGCATGTTGCCGGGTCTAAAAATGAGTCAAAAATTGTTTAAACCATTTTTTTTAACAAATTGCACAAATTGTTTATTTTACTCCGGGTTCTCTAAAGTTGATAGTTTTCGAGATATTAATTATTTAAAGTTCAAAAAAACGCAAAAAGGGCCATTTTCGACTCTGAAAAACAATACGAAAAACAAAAAATTTAATGTTGCTAAGTCCTCAAATATTCTTTAAACATCCTTTAACAAAGTCCCAAAGAGTTTTAGGCTATTATGTTACTGCAACCCCTTGTGTTTTAAAAAGCATTGGATGTAGTCTATGTAGATCAAAAATACGTAAGTGTCTCCCTTAGGTACCTATGAATTTGATAAGGAACAATTTAGAATATTAGAAAATATATATTTACGGTAAAACGGCAGATGATACACGAAGACTGATATTTAATCGTTCCTGTAGTATAGGCATTAATATGGCTAATATACCTTGTACATCCGATGCACTTTTTCAACACACAAATACATATTTGGAAGAATGCTGGTGGACCTAGCGCAGACCCAAGTCAACCTTATTACAAGGTTCTACTCAGACTGGGGCCTGAAAGCAAATGCCAACAAAACCCAATGCGTATGTTCACCAAACGGAGAAGTCCTGTAATCCTTAATAAGATCAGGGTAGAGGGGCAAGACACCGATTAGTCTGAGGTAATGGACTACCTGGGGGTCACCCTGGATAGACGGTATTCATTCAAAGGCCACCTTAAGAAAGTGACAAACAAATCGTGGGCTAAATTCAGGAGACTGCTGCCTGCAATATGGAACTCTCCACCCCATATAGCAGTACTAATCTACAAAACATACATCAGACCCACGATAACTTATGCTGCCCCGGTATGGTATCCACTCATTAGCCCGACTGAACAGAAAATCCTGCAAAGGGTTCAAAACAAAAACCTACGTGTGGCAAGCGGCCTTTCTCGCGCCACACCTATTTAAACACTGCATGACTATACTGCTACACCAACCCTGAGCAATTTTGTTTACAATAAGCTTCTCCCCAATTTCGCCAACACGATGATAAAGTTTTCCAACCCGACATTTGTCAGCCCATTAGTGGCTAAATTCCATATAGCCCCTAAGCACCCATCCCTCAATTATATATATTCGTGCCAAAACGAGTTTGGGTAACCCTCCCAATACTAACACTATTGAATTGTATAGAGTCAACTGCAAATAAATTGCAAACTGAAACAAATTGTAAAATAAGCTGCGGGGAAAAAAAGCCACTGCTAGCACTTCTATGAAAATAAAAACAATAAAAACAGTCGATCAGATAAAAGAGCCAACAAACAAAACATAAACGAAAAGAGCCATAACATCCAAACAGTAACACTATGCACACCACAGAACCATAAGCAGCCAAACAGAAAAAATAAAAGCAAGCATTAAAACTACCATAACCTAACATTAAATCAAATAACCTAAAACTACAACAAAAACAACCAACAAAGCAAGACAGCCACAGAGCAAAGTAACTTCTACTCCAACACAACCCAAGGCAAGCACCCAAGAGTGGAACGCTGGCGCCAAGCGCACACTGAAGTCAGCGTTGTATTCTTCCTATACCCCAACTGACTTTACGCAATGGTGATATTATAAGTCAGAAGAGAATATTATATTGCCTAAATTTATGACAAAAAATGCTTTACCAGAAAATGTAGTACTACCATGTAACTGTAAAAAAACGTGTAAAATTAAAGCATGCTACTGTAAAAAAAATGGTTTAAATTGCATAGCTCTGTGTGGCTGTGATTTAGATGTTTGCGAAAACAAATATATGACATCTGTAAAAGATGATTATTATTGAAATATATTATTATTTATTGTCATTTGATTCTGCATTTTTCAAATAAAAATTATTATGAAATGTAAATGAACGTTCTTAATTTCAAAATCAATTTAAAAATAAATCCTAATGCTTTTTTAATTGGCTGCGGCTTTATCTAGGTTAAATGGCTAATTGTGGCTGTTATGGCGCTTCAGTAATTTTTGAGCTGGATTGGGTTTTTGCGATATTAAACACAGACCCACATTTTTTTTTGCAAAATCTGCATCCAACAATAAGATATTTATCATTGAAATATGAGCGCCAGCATGGTACATATACTCCGCTTGGGTGGAAAAGTGACGGAGCATAAGAGTCGCGGCCGATCATAATGATGCACGCGCTTAATTATCAATTAAAAAACAAGGGGTTGCAATAACATAATAGCCTAAAACGCTTTGGGACTTTGTTAAGAGATGTTTAAAGAATATTTAAGGACTTTATCAACATTAAAATTTTTTTGTTTTTCATATTGTTTTACAGGGTTGAAAATGGCTATTTTTGCGTTTTTTCGAACATAATTAAAAAATTAATATCTCGAAAACTATCAACTTTAGAGAAAAGTTGCAAGAGACCTTTTTTGTTCAAAATCGTCCAAAAAATAAACAATTTTTGCAATTTGTTTTAAAAAAATAGTTTAAACAATTTTTGACCCATTTTTAGACCTGGCAGCATGCAGATTTGTTTTCAGGTGATCATTTTCCATAAGATTGTGCAAAAAAATCGTCTGAGAATATTTTCCTCAACGGGTGTGAAGATATTTCCCGGACTAGTTGTATGTAATAGAGTTTATAATTTATACTGACACGATACTATGACAGTTCATAAAAATATACGGCACTAAGATTTAATTAATAATAGAATTAATTAAAATTATTAGTTTTCCGTACAGTTTATGATAATAGAACTCAACTATGATAACGAGTAAAGAATAGCTCGGATTTCATAAATCATAAGCCCACTTCTGCTTTAATTAATGATTCCAGTATCCTAGCCTTTGTTTACGTTGGCATGTATTTCATAACTGGTTAATCCCAGTTTTCAATAGATATTTATCACTGGTTATTATAATACCATCAAGAGAAGGAGAGTAATGTCAAATTAAAGGATACTGCGTTCTGTTAGTCTAAGACTGACAGAGGATAGTTAATATTTGAATTCCAGTATGAAATTTCGCAGACTACCTCTACCAATACCTTATTTGTAAACCATCCAGGCATAATTCATATCACCCCTAAATAGACCGGGCCGGGAGAAGACATATTTAGCTTTGATTCGATACATCACGTTTTATCGAAAAATGTTTTTGATAAAAAAAATGTTCATAAAATTATCTACAATGAAGGTTATTATCTTTCTTGATATAATGAGTTATTAGATTAAAAGGTTGAATTTTAAATACACTAAAAATATGCCAAAAACCTCACACGCCAACTTTTCTCCACATTTAAATCTTTAACAGGTGTAGTTAGTATACATTTTATATAACCCATATATGGAAATTGGCCGACGTTAAATAAGTAGTTAAAAAATATATATTTTTATTTGTGCTAGAATACATTATGAAATGCTTGAAAAAAATGACAATTATTGAAAATTACCGCAACTTCGAAAATCCGTAAATTAAAAAAAAATAAAATTCTTAGAAATCTCAACAAAAAATAAAATTATCGGAATTTTTGAATATTTCTTTTAAGAAAATAATGATTGTTATAGTTTCCGAGGTTGTTTATAAAGCATTTGTAAAAAAATTGAACTTTAATCTGTAATTTTTAAAATCTATATCGTCGCAATACTAGCTTTTTATTTTTAAGGGTGGAATTCAACCCTAGAAACTGAAAAATTAATTACTCTTCCAATTTTACGAATAAATTAACGAAAATCCATAGACTTATGTTATTGAGGTCGCTGAATATGACTGTGACATTAAAACTTATGAGACGAAAATATTAAGGGTTGAAATCACCATTACATACTGAAAAATTAATAATTCTTCTAATATTACAAATAAATTCACGAAAATCCAGATACTTATGATTTTTAGGTCACTAAATTTGATTATGAGGTCTAAATTTATAGAAAAAAAATGGTGGATTAAAAATTGTCACAAAAGAGTATAGTAATATGTCTAATTATTCTTATTTTTAAAAAATACAGATTGTTATATATAAATCAAGTTAATACAATTAAGTAAACTAATTAAACAACATTTTTAATCTGCACTCTAAACATGCTAAAGTGCAATGCAACCCGCTTTTTCTGTGTATTTTTCGAAAAATAGGCGGCTATTGCTCGTTCCTCTACCTACTATAGACATTTAAAATGAGCGTAGAAACTAAAAAGTTTTAACATTATTTCAAACCCAAACTCTTCGTTTTTTTATAAGCTTTATTTCATTCTTATATCATGATTTTATCAGTCTCATAGTTTTTGAGATATTTCAATTTTAAATACATAATTTTCTTGCGTATGCGCTCAAGCGCCATCTTTGAAAATTTTAATTATTGAAAATGGGTACAGAATGAAAAATAATCATTTTAAAAATTCTAAAATAATTGAGAATGTTACTAATAATGTGCATTAACAATATATAGAAGGATTTAAAAAAAAATCAAATAATAAGAAATTAGAGCGATAAGACTAAAAAATGGCGCCTAAATTTTTAAAAGCGCTACTTTTTTGTTCGTAACTTTTTAGTTTTCAATCGAAAGAAAATTTTAATACCTTTGATTTTTAAAAGAATAATAATTTTATTCATAGTTGTAGATTTTGAGTAATTTTAGATTTTAACATCGTATATTTTTTCTGAACGTTTCGGCGCCATTTTGAAAATACCATATTTCCAAAACCAAACATCGAAGAAAAAAAAAACCATTCGATTTGTTTTTGTAAAAGCTGTAATTTACATTTTTTTAAGTCCACATTTTTCAAGTAATTTAAAAAAAAACATCAAGGAATACTGATTTTAGGGGGTGTAACTTGCAATTTTCAGCTCGCAATATCTCAAAAAATATGCATTTTAGAAAAAGAGTGTACAAGATCTTTCTTTCTTATAATTTGATTCTCTATCAGATTGTGTATTTTTTGTTTTTTTTGTAACAACCAAGAAGTGGTGGGAACCATCCCTAACCGAAAAGAAGGAAAAATGACAATATAGATTCTTTTGCTCATACTTTATGATGCATGTTGAAGAAAAACATTTGGAAATTCATTACATCGTTTTCGGGCTAGGATTTAAAAGCTTCACTTACTATACTATACAATTACTTCATTTTTTTACATGTTCTTTATAAATAACCTTGAAAACTATAATAATCAATATTTTCTTAAAAGAAATATTAAAAAATTCTGATAATTGCATTTTTCGTTGAGATTTCTAAACATTTTATTTTCTTATTTTTAATTTACGGATTTTCGAAATTGCGGTAATTTAAAATTCAAAAACATGGCGTATTCCATATGTGCATGCATATATAGATTTCTTTAAATTTTAAAATTATTACTAGTGTTTTTTCTAATTTGCAGAAGTTTATTTGGATGAAGTAAAAAAATATTTTGAGGTTTTTGGTTCTTGTAAATAGTACACATACTAAATCATAATCTTTTCTCATCCCCTTTAATAATGGGGTTGGGGGGTGGTAATGGGGGTGGCTAATGCCAAAAAATTTTTTGAGACCTTAGCTTCTCCTGTATATACTAAATACCAATTTTATGGACTCTTACCTGCTTCATTTACCTATTTACCCACATTTACCCCCCAACCCTTCGACGGAACAAGATGAAAATATAATCCAGTTCCAGATCTCGTTAAAATACATACGTGTACCAAATTTCAAGTCAATATCTTAAACGGTTCCAGAGCAAACGTGCGCACAAAAAAAAGTTACAGTCAGACAGACCGACCGACAGACATAATTTTTTTTACTCAAACTTAAAATCTCCACGTTTCATGACATTCTAAGCCTATTTGAACAATAAAAATTTTTAAAAATTTTTTTCTGAAATTAATCGGCAATGTCTACATTTTCGGCGCGATTTCAGATCGAAAAATGCACAATTCCAGTATTTTAGTCCGTTGCTAAGAAACTATCAGAAAACAGACCGGAAAAGATCCGTTGCCAAGCAACGATCAACAAAACCGTACGGGAATGTTACTTTCCCGGCCTAAGCCGGGAAATTAACATTCCCGTACGGTTTTTTATGTATATTTTAGACAGTAAATAAATATACGTAGACAAATCAACTCACATTAAAATTGCATTTATTAGTAAGCAGGTAGATTGTAATGAAGAAATGTTATGCATTAATACAAATTCCCTAATTTATAATAATATTGATTGTGATTTCAGAAAAAACAGTATGTGTACTTCGGTGTGAAAGCACATTCCCGGACTTCGATGCTTGTTGGCCTCGGCTAACGCCTCGGCCAACAATTTGCATCGTCGTCCGGGAATGTATTGCTTTCACACCTAAATACACAATATACTATCTTGTCGTTACTATACTTCCACTGGACGTGGAAGTAAAAATGAGGGCCTCGGACGAAGCTCGATTTTCTCGGACGTTTTTGATCGAGCAGATAGATTTTAATTTGACACATGCATAGTCTGCTTGAATTGTTCATAATTTCATTGACTTATTGAGGTTAGAATGCCATTTTATCTCAATTTTGTGTTGTTATTTTATTTCTCCATCCATTGTTCTACAAAACTTTGGAAACGTTATCTGTTAATAACATTGTAATATCAGGCAATTGATTAACACGCAACATAAACAAACATAAGAGGTTATATTTTAACAGATTGCCGATAGTCCACTCCATTATTGTTCATGATATAAATGCCTCCAAAGTGTAATTTTCATTATTTGCTCTGTGCTCTGATCTCCGATGTAATATCCGAACACACAGCTAATGAATGAGAAAAAGCGATTTGGTGACAAGAAAATATTAATGAAGCTATCAATGACCAGTCATATTTTATTACAAATTGTCATTTTTTAAACTTTAAATAAACAGTTTTGTTGTTCTAATAATTATTTTAGATAATATTTTTTAATCGTATATTATTAATCTTCCGTAATACACACGAGGTTGATTTTCTACTCGGAAAAATTTCTTTTGAGTGACTCAAACCTGTTTTCCATGAAAAGTTTGCTCGAATTAAGGGTCGCGATTTTTGCATGCCCTTATTATCAAATAATTTTCATGGGAAAGTAGGTTTTTGTCCAAAAAAAATTTACCCGGTAGCAAATCGACCTCTTGTGTATTAGTTCCCAATAAGTAGGTCATCGATTTTTCCAAAGTCAAAAAATGTCAATTTTTGCACGCTCCTGTGGGCTAGAATTTTCGATTTAACCGGAGCGATTCACGATGTGAATGAAATGCAATTCTTCCTCTTTCCATAATGACAGGGTATAGCCCTTCAACACATGTATTAAAAATATCTGAACGTTTAAAAAGTTCGTGTTTTGCATTCTTCGCGGATTGCGAAAATGGGCGCCTCAATACGGTTTTTATCGAATAACTCGAAAGGTATCACACTTAAAAATAAAAAACCCCAAAGGAAAAGTTTATAAACTGACAATTTGCTCCGTAATTTCTCTTCGGAGATACGGAGGTTTAAATAGTTTAAAAATAGTTTTTAAATCACAATACTACTATATATCTCAAAAACTATGGCACTCGCACCAAGAATGTTAAGAAACGAAATTAATAATTATCGATTAAGCTAAAAGTCTTTCTCTTCCGCTTAAAAAATAAACAAATTGTGGTCACACAAAATGTGTGTATATTTTCGAAAAAGGACCCCGCTCAGATCTTATGGGAAGTGCCCCCCCGGTGAAATTGGCTGAATTTTTAATATATTGTAGATTTCGACTTTCTGATCAAAAACTCTCATGGGCTCACTCGATCCTATGACTAGTTTCCGAGATATAGCTATGAATTCTTCTAAAATTCCGTATCTTGACGAACTTTTAATTTATTGATGGGGTATTAGAGGTCAAAGAAGCAATTTCCGAAAGTTTATGTATTAAAGTTTTTTGTTCAGGAAGACGCATACTTTATGTAAAAAATGTTTCAGCCAATTTGACCTAATATTTTTTCACTTGTTATTTTTATATAGATTTCCCGGCGCCTTCGCCAACATTTTTCAAAATTTAAATTTTTTTCTATGATAGATATTTTTATTAAAACAACAAATGTTTTTAGTGCACAATATTACGAAGGGCTATTAGGACGTATCACAATATAAAATGTATGAAAAAAGTCATGAATTCAAAATTTTTTTTATTGTACAAAAGGTCATTCTTGTACATTTCTTGAGCTGTATCTCAGAAACTAGTCATAGGATCGAGTTGGGCCCATGAAATCTTTTGATCGGAAGGTTGAAATCTACAACGTATTAAAAGTTCAGCCAATTTCACTGGAGGGCACTTCCCATAAGATCTGAGCGGAGTCCGTTACCTTAAAGTGCCACTTCCTTTTGAGTGGTCGTAGAAAAGTATAGTATTCTACTGGCATGTATAGCTATTATTCACTCGAATGAATTACGGTACCAGCCGAAGGCCAACATTACACGCTCCTTGAATAATATACTATTATTTCTGCATTACACTTACACATAATACATTACTAACATCACTATTACTAAGAATACTGCTGTTGGAAGCCTATACACATAAACTCAACCTAGGACAAGCACTCAAAATCCCAAAGCATTGCCAGCAACTTTTTCCATAGCCGGTATGAAATTTCATGTTAGTATCCTTTAACATTAATGTCATTTTCTACACAACTGACTACTGAGAGAAATAAAATACCGATGAGAACAATAACTTAACTCAATTTAACGATCTTAGTTCAATCCTTTTTGTCTTAACATTAACTCTTTTATTAAGGCACAATCCCCTAAATGCAAAATGGTGGACCTTCTTAATTAAGTTTAAAAACATACGAAAAAGTAAATCATTAAAGAATATTATTCAATATAAATATAAAAACTAAAATATCTGGGCGAAAAATAAATTGGAACTAAAAAGAACTAACCATTATCGTTAGTATAATGAAGTTTAAAAAATCTCGAAAACCTACATTGGGCATTTTGTTTTTTAAAATAGTTTCATGTCATTCGCGCCATTAAGAGGAAACTTTCTTCACCTCATTTTTCAAAATCGGTCCAGATGCTTAGACTCTGCAAGGTAACGCGAAAACATGGTCACATGCGTACATGTAGAAATATGAAATAAATTGCTCTCCTTTTGGCTTTGCAGTAGTCGGTTAAAGAGGTTTTAACATAGCATTACCATAAATCTCAATTCGATATCAAAATATTTTTCAAAAAAATTCAATTCTGAAAAAAAAAATGTAACCAGTACAATTTTTATTTATAGAAGATATATTTGGACTTTTCTTAAAAGCCATTTCAGTAAGTATAGAATGAAAATGGTACAAAAAATTACAAAGTAAAAAAAATGATCAATTTTATTTCGAAGGAAACGTAAAATGTAGATAGATTGTACATTTTAATGTATTAAGTCCAGTCTATGATTACTCAACCTTCAATTACGTAATTACGGTGGAGGAGTGGTAAAATAGATGGGAGTCCAGAGCTATGTTCACCTACGCCATAGTGCCGTAGGTTTCTCATAAAATATTTAAACTAGAACAACCCGTCTGCTGAAATTGACCTTGAGATAGGTCACTATCTTGCAAGTTCACTCTGGGAATGTCGAAACATTATCCAATACAACTGAAATCCAGGAATATATTATAAAAATATTACTAATGTTATGCAAGTTGTCATACAAATTCGTAAAATTTAACAAATAGAAGAAATTTTGTCGAAAAATCTAGAACGAAGTTTATACAGTATAAAAGTTTTTATTGATCAGTAAGGGGTTCACTTAATCCCCAAAATTTGGGGCTGGACATTTCATTAGCCATCTATGCTTACATATATTGATTTGATTCGACGACGGAAATGTGAAATATTCAACTGTTTACGTTTAAAAAAATTACTTTCTAACATGTGTTAGCAACGTATTAAACTGGTACAGAAGAAAGTAATTTCAGTTTCTAAGTCGTATAAAAATATCAACACGTTTGTGTTAGAAACAAAACAAAATTGTCGTAGTAAAACATTGTACAAATGCTCCAACTGAAAAATATACCCGGAGCCATAACTCATCTCGATTTGGTGAGAAATATAATTGTCGCTGTAGATAAAGTGAGGTCTCGTACTTTAGTAACGATTTTGATCAACAGTTGTGTTTAATATAATTGCAGATTACGTATAAATACCAGTAATGGTAAATTAAAAGATGGTTTTATTTTAATTGTCAACAGATATAAAATATTGACCGAGCACATAGTATAATAGCGCCACTTCGGTAAATGTTCAATATCTAGGAACTCGATTAAAAGAAATGATGGATTATGGACGCTATAAATCTCCTTTACGGATGTTCCTAAAGAAAAATCATTTAAAAACCACTCCGTATGTTTTCTTTAATAATAGGCATAAAAACCTGAGGTTTTGTTCGCCCTTATAGAAATTTCGTTAGCTCTCCTTTTTGTTGAGACACATGATTGACATCTCCTAACAAACAAAGGAGAAGAATTGTACTTAATATTCTGCCTTTGTTTGCACAGAAGTATTTAAGAATTGCGGTAGACAGGAAAGGTCAGCAGAGCAGCGGTGGAAAATGCGTGTACGCACAAAAACACTAAGTATCCGTAAAATCGTTCGTTAAGATTAACGCTTGACCTCTCTCGCAACCCTCGTGTTCTACTGTTATATTCCGATTGGTGCACTCGTCACTGTAATACTGAATTTTTGTTACTCCTTGTTAGAAGTATTCACTTTATTGCGTTTGTCTCGAGTTCGGTCCTTCCGAGTTCCGTCCCTCTTAAAGTGTTAAGACAAAGCCGTGGATGTTGATGCTTTTGGATTGGATTGGCTGGTGTGTGTTGAGGCAGAGATTAGATGGAATGATGTCGGACGTGCTTACCTGTTGTCAAGGGGTGAGTTTAAAAAAACTTGGCGGCCTAATGACCACTGGCTGGCAGCCGGACTAGTGACGAGCTGGCACGTTGTAGCGGTTTTGCTCCAGTCGAGTCAGACAGCATCGATCGTTCACTTTCAGCCTACCAACAGTGCTGCTTGACTGGCGACATACGATGATCCAAAATAACCGCAAACATGCACTCGGAGATGAGATCACTAGCAGTCGTGATAAAGAGCACCAGGTGGTCCTAGAGCACCTTGGAGGTTATGTTTATGATAAGAGCAACAGATCACGTGCGCGTGGCACGGGCCGTAGGCGGACCGGTCTTTAGGCACTGAGAGTCTGAGAGATGTGAGCGCGTACTTTCGCGGGTCAGTAAGGTCACTCTTCACCGCTTCATGCCAGCACACTGAACTACGGGGCTGACGTCAGATGAGAGCAGCGTCTACTATCGAGCACGGGCGTCGCTGTTCGGCCACGAGGGTGCCTGCCACAGTGACGCTTGCGCCTCCAAGACGCGTGCGCTACACGTCGGGGATGCCATGCACCCACACACCTGAATACTACTCCAACTTCATAAATCAAGTCTCTCACGAATTTTACATTATTATTACCGCCGCCGATGCCATTGTTACCCCTCTACATCTTCATGTTTAAGCAGTCGCATTTATCAATTACCATTACTTACCCTCCACACTTCTGTTACATGACACAGGTATTCTAATATTTCTTTGATATAGTGTTCCGTTTTATTGGACAATAATTTCGAAGAGCTAGGACTGTAGAGGTAAACAATTTGGATTGTTACAAGAGAAGTGGGAAATAAATTTCATTGAAAGTAAAATAATCAAATTAAGTGTGATTTCAGCGTTAAATAAAATGACGAAAAACTGTTTTTAACTAGTCACGTGTGTATCCTCGTGTTTACAGTCTGCAGCCGTTTACAGTAGTTTAAACTGTTCCCGTGATATCCTGCTAATACAAAAAGGGTAAAACAAATTACAATCCGCAAATATTTAAAAAAGTAAGTACGTGTTCACATATCTTAGGATACAGTGTTCATCGAGAAGCATTGAACGATCTGGTCGAAGTTATTTAGATTTGCTCTTCGCAAAGAACAAAACAAACTAGTTTTCACTTTCGTAAATACCTATTTTCTTTACGTTTTTTTTTTTTGGAGCTGGTTAAAAATAGTAATGATAAATAGGTACAAAAATGCTAGTTTTAAAATAATTTTGATTCAACAATTTCGCGGTCTTTATTTTAGTTACTTGATTTAATCTAATAGGTATATTATACATAACTGGACAAACATTTGTAATAGCGGTCGTGGAGAAAATATTACAATTTAAATAAAAATACCTGTGTGTATGTATATATGTGTGTATGAGTTCTGGCTATTTTTGTAAACATGATAACTTCTATTATACTTAAAATTTCTATTTCAAATTTGGTACCTATATAAAATAGCATTGTGAAATTGAGCCATATTCGTCAAACAGGGTGACCGCGGGAGGTGCATAAACTGTCGTGTTTCTTATAAACTATGTTTTATTATAATTTTAGAGCAAAATATTACTAGGGATTTTGATTAAGCATACAAAAATACAATGATATACAAAATATTGAAACTGTCAGTATATCTAAATATTCCATATATTCGAACAAACTACGTAGAATTAGATAATACATAATTTTGCTCTAAAATATTATTAAGGTATCTTTAATAATAATATCACGAAATAAATGATGAGTTTTAGTTCCCTCGCTTCCCAAGGACGATATTGTATGCGTGAAAAAGTCACTCTCAATTAAGGTGTTTCAATTTCATCAGTATTTTATTTATTTTTTTTTTTTAATTTTATTTTTTATTTTATTTTATTTTATTTTAAATGCCTTATTTATATTAACGTCCTGGCGAAGTTTAGCTAATGCTACTCTACCACTTAACCAGGACGGCGAGATGAGTTACGGTAACCCATCCAAGTGATGGACTCGCCCGGCCGTGCTTAACTTCGCCGATCGAGCCCAGTCACTGAAACCGGTACCGTACCTTACCTCACATATCTGTCTGTCTATTTGTCTGTCTGTCGTCTATCGTTTCGCGGCCTGTTGTCGATGTACCTAAAAGAATATTTCATGGGGAAAATAATATTTGGCAGGTAGTTGGCGCTAGTACCTAAGACAAAATTTACAGGGTGTACACTAAAATAAAAGGAAAAAATAACGGAAGGTAATAATATTTAGCATCTGTGTAACACAGTTGCCAAGAAAGAACGATACTATACTTTTAGTGAAAAATATATGGGAAAAAATAATAATTAGTTAAGAAATGAGGGAGAAAAATAATGTTTGGAATATAGTTTATACTACTGTCTAGGAAGAAAACCTTATTTACTTCTAATGAAGGATAAAGTACAGGGTGGTCTCAAAAAAATAATATACATTTTTTTAATTTCCAATTAGTTGGCTTTGAGCTGCGCCTATGCCACGAAAATTTATTATTGTATCCTATCTAACACAAAACCATAAAACAATAACAAAGGATAATAGACACACACACTTCACGCCAAGATGCCGTTCATGGCGACTCTTTTTTCCAAACAAAACAAGGTAGGCAACGGCAAATGGGTTGGTCAACCCACAAAGGATGTCAACATAGGGAGACATCAGCTAGATTAAATTACCTGATCAAATTTTACGTTCAGTATGTTTTAGAAAATTATGAAACATTATTCCTAAACGATCATTCCTGACTCTAAGGAAGCACAGTGATGTGCTACATTGTGGCAATGGAATATTGTTTTTGATTAGTTCTTGTATTAATAAGGTGGTTGCACGTGAATTATGATGGTACTGAACGATCTAGTGATTGATGTCATCCAAGTTTCCATTGCAATCACAAGAGGGCGTTCCCGATAATTTCATTTTAAATAAATGAGAGTTGACAGCTCCATGCCCAAATAAACATCTGACATACTTGATGTTAATATTTCTATTTGGATGACTTCTATTAGCCAAAGGGGGACTAGGTAATTTGTCGTTAATTTTACAATATATAGTTGTTGTTATTACAAACTTTAGTAGGTAACTTCCCATAGTTGTTTCATATTTATTTTCAAGACTGGTATTATGTCAGAGTGAGGTAAATTATCGGTAGGATCTCCGTCAATACTTTAAGACTTGGCTATTTTGTCTGCTATAATATTCCCTCTTATATCAGAGTGTCCTTTAGGCCAAATAATTATAACATTTTTATTGAGACCTATTAACCTGGCTTGCTTTTCCATAATTTCAGCAATAATTGAATTTGAATATATGTGATTTGATGGATTAGAAATGGGGGTCAAAACTGAGATCGAGTCTGTCATAATTAAAAAGTTTACGAAAATAATAAATAAAATGTGTCAAATAGAGAGGGAAGAAGAAAAAATTTCAATTATTCACAATACGTGCGCAAGCTTTGTCAGAAAATTAATGTAAAGGCTGAATCTCGCAAACTCCTATGTTTGAGGGTAGGTTGCCAATAGGTTCTTCGAACAAGATGTGTGATATCTCCACACATTATCTTAACTGTCACTTAATGTACCTACGTAAGGGAACACTGTACAACATACTTTTAAAATTGTAATTTATACCGCTTTTTTTAATTTTCGAACCACTGGGGCTACGGTTCAATAACATTTCTTTTAGTAATATCGATGTAATTTATATCGATGTTTAGAGAACCCAAGGGGTTCATTTCTCATACTGTAATATTTTTTATATATTGATGTTTTTGTGCTATATGCAACTTCTTATATAAAATTTTATCATATAGCAAAGGCGTCATTTATACAAGCAATTGATAAATGAGCCTAATACGGAGCCTTGAGGAACTCCATGTTTAAAAATTTTAATAGCAGAGTTTATATTATTTAGTAAAACATACAACATACTGCCTTATATAGGGTGTAATTAGTTTCATGTCATTAAAAAAAGAACTGGTAATGGGGCCCCACTAGACAAGCAAGAAAATTATATGACTTTTTCCTCCAGAGGCACTTTAAAAAAACTGACCTAGGGCAATGATTTGAATGTTATAGGAGATATTTGAGAACCACTGCCTTTCTGAGTCAATGGACGTACAGTTCGGAATCATAAGTCGGTATTGTGGATAACTCGCCGCCGCGCGGTCTCAAAGCGCGATTCTTTGATGTGACCGCTTCAACCGAACTTTTTACACCATTTAAAAAATGTAAATAATTCGTTATCTCTTTCTGCACAACCACATAGGATGGCCGTAGGAGTTTAAACAGAGGATTTGTTTATTGTGTTTTTTAATTTAGAACAAAATTATTGAAGCTTTTATTGTTGCTTATAATACAGGCACACAAAAAAAGTCAAAAATACATCTAATACATGGTCTACTTATATAAAATCTTTAATTTATATTTTAAACCCCATTCTGGCCTGTTTTAACCTTCTTTGGTTAACAAAAAATTCTGACCTGATGGAGCAAAATTGACATCGAAATCATGTTCAGCAATCAAAAATACATCGAATATATGGTTTACTTATTTAAAATCTTTAATTTATATTTTAAACCCTATTCTGGCCTGTTTTCGCCTGTTGTTCGTGGTTAGCAAAAAATCCTGACCTAATTTCGTAAAACTGACATCGGGATCATGTTCAGTGGTCAAGAATACATGG
This sequence comes from Rutpela maculata, assembly GCA_936432065.2. Taxonomy (NCBI): domain Eukaryota; kingdom Metazoa; phylum Arthropoda; class Insecta; order Coleoptera; family Cerambycidae; genus Rutpela; species Rutpela maculata. The sequence continues at coordinate 103,518,818 of OW386291.2, forward strand.
AAGTATATACAGGGTGTCCAAAAAGTCTGGAAGCGGTCAAATATCTCGAGAAATACACATTGTATCCAAAAAAGAAAAAACACGTCCTTAATAATTTTAAAAGCGCTATCCAATGATACCCACTCCTTAGGGTGGGGTGGGGGGCAACTTTAAAATCTTAAATGGAGAATCGGATTCTACGGCAAAAATTAAGGGGTTATTAAATTTAACACCATTGAATGGCTTTTTCAAGAAAATGAACTCTTACTTTATTATTTTTCATTCTTCCGTATAATTTTTTAGAAATTACGAAAAGAAATATTTTTGCGATTACAGCGCAATCTATCACGAATCGAAAAAAACGTTTCAGACAAACTTGACGTAATTTTTGCCGTAGAATCCGATTCTACAATAAAAAATAGGAGTTACCCATTTAAGATTTTAAAGTTGCCCCCGCCCCACTCTAGGGGGTGGGGGTTGGTGGGTTCGAGTTTGGTATGATTGGATAGCCCTTTTAAAATTACTAAAGACGTGTTTTTTCTTTTTTGAATCCAATGTGTATTTCTCGAAATATTTGACCGCTTCCAGACTTTTTGGACATCCGGTATGTGAAACCTCAGAAAATTTACTTTTTTCTTTTGTGGGTAATTTATAAAAATTAAATGTGATTTATTACATTTGTAACATAAACAGGATTTGTGTTAAAAGCTCAAAAAAATGAGTAATTATTTCATGAAATTGGAAAACGAACAATTAGACGCCCGAGATACGATAACAGAAAATAGTTGTGTATTTTAAGTCAGAAAAAATCTGATTTTTTTTAACGAATTGCGCGCATAGTTTTTTCCAATCAAGTACCGAAAACTAAAAATCGAGTAATTGGTCTCTATGGAAATCAATGTAAACAATAATAAACAGATCAGAACAAAACAGCGAATAAGAAGAACAATAATAATAATGCCTTTATTGCACACCAGGTAGCACCCAATAACGGAACAATTCTTTTGAATTTATCACAAAACCACAAAAATTGCTCATAATAATCCTAATGATTATACCTAACCTAGCAGCGACTTTTATTTGAAAGTAACAGTAATGTGACAGCGTGGTGGGCAGACCTATTCGAGAAATCAAGAACTTACCTATAAAAACCGCTGCTCAAGGAATCACTACTTCCACCTCCAGATTTTCTATCCAAGTCTCTCACAACGAAAAAATTTTGTATGTGGAAATAATTGTTTATGGAACTTTGACAATATTTGAAATCCTCTACCCCAAAAACCCATTAAACGATACCCCTCATCGATAGTGGGTGGTGAGAGGGAGTAGTGGGGGGGTGGATGAAGTAAAAAAATATTTTGAGGATTTTGGTTCTTGTACACAGTACATACACTAAATCACAAAATTTTGGGGGTGGGGGTGGTAATGGAAGTGGCTAATGCGAGACCTTAGCTTCTCTTTTATATACTAAATACCAATTTTATGGACTTTTACCTGCTTCATTTACCTATTTACCCCCATTTACTCCAATTTACCACCCAACCCTTCGACGGAACAATATGAAAATATAATCTAGTTCCAGATCTCGTTAAACTACATATGTGTACCAAATTTCAAGTTAATATCTTAAACGGTTCCAGAGTAAACGTGCACACAAAAAAAAGTTACAGACAGACCGACAGACAGACAGAAAATTTTTTCACTCAAACTTAAAATCTCGACGTTTCATGACATTCTAAGTCTATTTGAACAATAAAAATTTTTTAAAAATTTTTTGTCGTTACTATACTTCCACTGGACGTGGAAGTAATTATCGTTGATTTACATACATTGTTCGAAATGACCTCCATCTGCATCAATACACATTTCGGTACGTCGCACATACGCACTCCATTCACCCCACTAAACTATCAACCAACGATCTCAATAAAGAAAGAAAAAAAAGAAAAACTTGGTCCAAAATCCAAGAAGCAACACAAAAAGAACGAACAAATAAGTTGTGTCTGTACGTAATCAAGTACTTAACGACTTGAACGGTAAGTCAATAACGTAAATCTTAACTAAAATACAGTTTCTCAAAATTAAAAAAGAACAAAAGCAACATACAAGAACAACTAACGGGTAAGCCGTTTGTACGTACTTAACCAAGTAAAGACATAAACTAAAATTTGCTTGAAAATATCACAAGGGAGAGTATAGTTGTTTTTAGATCTACTAAGCACTCAAACAATATCGGCCTCTTTGATTTTGACCGCACCGCCAAAGACGCCGACATTTTATACCTATCTGCACAAATTCCGGAGTATCATGCGTGATCAGACGCGACGATGTAGAGCATATTCCAATATTCCAGCAGTTCTCAAACAATATTTTTGTTTTTTTTTCCAAAACTGTGGGCTTTAGACCCCATAAGGTTTTTTGTTCGTCTACTCGTTTCCCACCATCAGTTTTTTTTAAGACATGAAACTAATTGCACCCTGTATTAGAGAGATTAAAGAATTGCTGGCAAGAGCTTTATTTGAATAATATTCTGTAATAGACTTTCCTTATGAGCCTCGGTCATATCGTCAACAACACACGAAAGTGATTTTATTTTAGAGCAATTTTCCTAAAGCCGAATTCAACGTTGTTGTTTACTTCCAGATCAATCATAGCTTTAAAAGAATTTCCTTATCCTTAAAATTTGATATAATGGATATTGGGCTGCAGTTACGAAGACATGTCTTTCTGGAAATTGTATCATTTTAGTTAAGTTCAAAACGCCCGCAAAAATATTCTATATATTCTTTACATGTATAACGTAATTACCACGTACACATAAAAATAATTATAAGGAATTATAGAGAGTTAAATACAATATAAAATATTCATCATAAATTAAGTTAAGTTGATGTTCTGCAAAAACCATATTTCAAGATTTTGACGGTTTCATCTGAACTTTCACTAATGTATTCTAAATTGCCTCCATTCCAAATTTCTTTAGAAACAATATACGGTGGAATGAATTAGAAGGATTTATTTTTAAGCAATGTTTCCCGCACTTACATCCAAAAGGAATCTTGGGATTTGTAGCTGGTCCAACATTAAGGCGGGCGAACTCCCATTGGGCCTATGTTATCGTAGCTCCTCTACTACCCTCTTTTTTATTAAAACAAAAAGGTATACTTCCTGATTTACCGATTTCTCATGTTTAATGGTAGAGAATATTTCAAGCGATTCATTAAACGAATGAATTAAGTTAAACTAATTTTACTATCGCGTATACGCATTTTGTATATTGGAAAGATATTTATTTTAAAGTAAATTATTTTGTTGTTTTCTTCTAGTTACAGTAAAGATTATTATTTATAGGATTTCGCAAACAGCAGAAAGACTATTGTAAGAAAAATCAAAAAAGGAATCTATCCAAGAAAATACTATTTTCAAATTCTTTTTAGATTTTCTTAATTTCTAGAATAATCAGAACTAGATTATCAAAATAATGTAAAGATTTGTAATTAATATTTTCTTCAAACGTCAAAAAAACATGACATTTCTTAACTCATTTCATGACATTAAAGTTTGACATTTTAGACGGCTATGCGTTGTCATTAACAACGGAGGTAAACGTACTTTTTCTTCAAGCGTATTAAAATGTTTAAATTATGTCACCAAAAACAGAAGTAGAAGTAGGACATTGTTTTACTAGTAACAAAATGTTAGTACCGAACGCCACCGTAGTGGACATTGTTTTACTAGTAACATAATGTTAGTTCCGAAAGCGCCACCGCAGTGGGTATTGTTTTACTAGTAACATAATGTTAATACCGAAAGCCACCGGTGGCGCGCTATCCACTAGCCACTTGTCATATTGTGTCAACATGTAAGACTGTAGTTTGAATATTTGTACATTTATGATAAATAAATGAATTTTCACATTTTAATACGCCTGAAGAAAAAATAGTATATATTACACGGAGTAGAACGCCTTTTTTTGTGTTTCGCCCAGTTTACGGCTTCGGCTTCGCCTCAGCCGCAAATCCTGGGCTCAACACAAAAAAAGAGTGCGTTCTACTCCTAGTAATATAATATACTATTTTCTGACGCTGTGAACGGCAGCAAAAGTAATATCCGTAGCGATGCGTATTTTATTTAATACGCCGCACAGTAGGAAAAATATGCCCTTTTTTGAAAATTAAATAAAAAAAATGGAAAATACCCTTAAGGCATTGTACTTTAGAGTAGTGTTGCGACAAATTGGCTTTGGGTTAACCTAACCTAAAAATCGCAGATATTACTTCCCCAATCAGTAGAAGTATAAGAAACGACAAAAAATTTAAAAAAAAATTTATTGTTCAAACAGGCTTAGAATGTCACGAAACGTCGAGATTTTAAGTTTGAGCCAAAAAAATGTCTGTCTGTGGCCTGTCTGTAACTTTTTTTGCGCGCACGATTACTCTGGAATATTGACTTGAAATTTGGTATGTATGTATTTTAACAAGATCTAGAACTAGATTATATTTTCATCTTATTCCGTTGAAAGGTTGCGGGGTAAATTGGGGTAAATGGGGGTAAATAGGTAAATCAAGCAGGTAAGAAATCTATAAAATTGGTATTTAGTATATACAAAGGAAGCTAATGTCTCAAAAAAAATTTTGGCATTATCCCCACCCATTACCACCCCATTATAAAAGGGGGTGAAAAAAAGACTGTGATTAAGTATGTGTACAAGAACCAAAGGCCTCATTTTTTTTTTCACTTCATCCACCCCTTCCACCCACCGATGAGCATTATCGTTTTATGAGTTTTTGGGGTAGACGATTTCAAATATTATATTATTAAAGTTCCATAAACAATTATTTCCACGTACAATTTTTTTTTCGTTGTGAAAGACTTTTTTCGTTGTGAGTAGTGATTCCTTTGGCAGCGATTTTTTCACGTTTGCCTCCTTGGTCAAGAGTTACAAACAAACCAAGTAGTGTTCATGTAGATTGGATACCAAATTCATTTTTATGGGATTGATAGGATGCGAGTAAGATTAAATGTGAGATCTGCATCAAAAAACCCTGAAGAATAACTTTTGATCACTTAAACTTTATTTCACTTGAATCTCGAATTTTCACCACCTTAAACCTTCAACTCCTATTTTAACCTCTTAAAAGTTCATACGAGTTTTGCAATGAAGCTTGCCACATGTGTGTTACATACTATTTTTCTACGGTTGTGAAGTTATATTTTAAAATCTTTCTTTAAAGTCTTTCCAAAATTTTAAATTTGCTGCCTGTCAGATTTTATTTAAAGTGACATTTTCCGCAGTCATTCTGAAGTTAGAAAATTTGACTTTGTAATTGCAATTCATGTGTGTTAATGTACATTTATAGAATTTAATTGTTACTACCAGTAAGTAATATAAAATTCTTTAAGGTAAACACACTATTTTATTCCGGTGTGTAAAGATGTAATCAAGGCGTGCGGCAAAGTGATATTTTCTGCAGTTATTTTGAAGTTAGAAAATTTGACTTTCTGCACAATCGTAGAAAAAGTACTTTTATCTCCGTTGTTAATGGCAACGCACAGACGTCTAAAAAGTCAAACTTTAATGTCATGGAACGAGTTAAGAAATGTCATGTTTTTCTGATGCTTGAAGAAAAAAAAATTCTTGATTGGAAAAGTACTTTTTTTTTTATGGCGTTCGGTCAAGGACCATACTGCCAGCCGCAATTTTTTTAAAAGTTAATTAAAATCATAAATTAATTTGTTGCTTATACAACATACATGAATACTATGATAAGTATGAGAAAATAATAAAATATCCTATGTCTATATCTAACCTAACACGAGAGAGAGAAGAATATATATAGAAGATGACGAAAAAGGATATAACAGGGTCACACACTTCTCGTCCTGGGGTCTGTCAGGACATTTTAAAATAAACATTACAAGGAGGACCTCGGTTGGAAGGGTAAATAACATAAGGAAAAATATACGGTAACAAAGATAACCTACAACTTAATTTCAGTCTCTTCTAAGAAACCTACAATATGCGTATAAATTTTCCTAGATCCTATAGTCAATAAATTGAGCATATTGAACGGAGCCATTATATCGCAATTTCTTGTAATATTGTTGACTAATGTAGTAGAGGCATTTCGATATTTTGAACATCCGAAAAATATATGGTCGAGGTCAGCTGTCGTGTTACATTGATTACAATTTGGTGAGGTATAAATACCAATTTTATGTAAGCGCGCGGGGTAACATGCGTGGCCAAATTTTAAACGTATGAGAGATGTTACATACTTTCTCGATACTTGGAGATCTTCATGCCAGAGTTTATTAGGTATATTGGGGTGTATCAACGTATACCTACTAGGGTTAGTAAAGCAGTATTCATTCCATTGATAATTCCATAAGTCTTTTTGGTTAAATTTAAGTACACTATACACGTCTGCTAAACTAATTTTGTATTGTAGTGTGGATCTTGAGGAAGCGCCTTCTTTAGCCAGTTTATCAACGTATTCATTATGTTTTATGCCTATGTGTGCTTTAACCCAAACGAATATAACTATTTTCCCGGTTAAGTGGATTTGGTGGATGATATTTTTTATGTTGAGGATATACGGATTGACTTTATAACTAAATGTGTTTGTATTATTTATTGCATTGAGAACAGATAGGGAATCGGATAGAATGATTGAAGTTGGGTGATTACATTGTTTAACATACTGTATCATATATTGCTATAGCCTCTGCGGTGAAGATGGTACAATTGGTGTTCAGACTAAAAATTTTCTCTAAGTTCAATAATGGGATGAAATAAGCCCCACCAGTATGTGAATTGATTTTAGATGCATCTGTGTAAATAATCAGTGGGTCGTCAAATTGATTTAGAATACTTATTAAAGTATTAGAGTTTATTAGGTGATTTTCACTATAAGATGGCGTAATGGTGTGGGTATCCGTGAATAAAGCAAAGAAATTAAATTTATTGAGAGAAAATTTTTCGAAGTCGGGAAGTTCAGAGCAGTATCGAAAAGCTGAAGTCAGGGGGGTGAAGGTTTTTTAATCCAAAACTTATTACATAGGTCGAATGTGTTTAAACTTACAGTTTTATCTAATAGTGGAGTATTGAAATAAAAGTGTTTCAGCATGAATTTGTTGCTAAGAAACTCCCTCCTTAAATCAAGGGGAGGTTCAAGAGCTTCCACATAAAGTGGGTGGATGGGAGTGGAACTCATTGCACCAAGGCAAATCCGAATTGCTTTTCTTTGAGTAATTTCCAGCCTGTTCAGTAAAGACTTGTTTGCAGATCCATATATAATACATCCGTAATCTATAACTGATCTAATGTATGCTTTATAGAAAAGTAAGGCAACCTTTACGTCTGCTCCCCACCAGGTTTTAGTGACAAGTTTTAAAAAATTAATGCCTTTATTGCATTTAGTAATGATAGACTCAATGAAGGATTTCCATGTTAATTTTTTGTCCAAAACCACACCTAAATACTTGACCTCTGGCTGATATGGAAATTTATAATCTCCCATCTGGATATCGACAATGTTGGGGGGGTGTTGTGTCTTGAAAATATTGTGAAAATAGACTTCTCTTGTGACAACTCAAAACCGTTTGTGGTAAACCACTTTCTAAGATCTATAATGGTACGTTCCAGGGATTTATTTGCCGTATCGAATTCTTTATGGTCTGCGTAGATACAGAAATCATCTGCATATTGGACGATGTTTATATTTGGCGTGATATAATTGTGTAAGTCAGCTGTATATAAGTTAAATAGGAGTGGGCTCAATACTGAACCTTGTGGAAAAGTACTTAAACGATGGATTAGTTTTAATATCATAGTTAAAAGAAAGTACAAAACCAAGATTCAGAGACCAAGGAGTAAAACGTATTAAAAACTTTTACATGTACCATTATTCACTATGTATTTTATTTTTTATCTGCTGAATACCCAAAATAATATTTTATGACAATCCACCTTATATTCAATCAGATTTAAAAATATTTAAATATATTTAAGTCTAAATCATATTTCGGGAAATCATTGTATGAAATACTGGATTGAGTATCTGCAGTAGAGCAGCGTAACGGGCACGTTTCTTGTGTAACCATCCGACATAAAACCGACCAAGGAGCAGCTAGTTGTTGGTTCACAGGCGGCTTCAAAACCCCTGACGGAACTGAAGCCGGAATCTACAGTTGCAATCCAAGGATAAGAATAGCTTCGAGCCTGGATAGTAATGCGACTGTCTTTTAGGTTGAAATTCATGCCATTGAACATAAACAAATAAGAAACCTTTCAGCTCTTAAACCTGGATCATATCGTTGCAATTCTAAAACGGTTTTTTACTGCCAGAAGGCTCTACCCAGATTGAACAGATACAATGAATTAGATCTGGTCTGGATACCGGGCCTCTCTGGCATAGCAGGGAACTAGCCGAAAGTGCAATATTGAGATGTATCGAACCAGATTAGTTTACCTCAAGGAGTTTGTTCCTTTGAAATCAAGAACTAAAAAATTATTAGAGGTTATTACAGGTTACACCTAAGGACTTTAATTGGTCTATATGCTGGCCACTACAAACTAAATCACACAGACTTAGATTAACGGATAATGCTGAATGCCTTTTGTATTTGGAGGAGGATGAATCGGCAGATCACGTTCTACGTATCAGTCCCACTGCGGAAAGAACCAGATTTTCACTTTGTGGCAAATGGCAACTGCTGCCAGACGACCTAAACAGTCTCTCACCCAATAACGTTATCGATTTAATAAAGAAGCTGAACTTACTGGGTGAAATACAATTAAGGGTGAGCCACAATAGACCAGATCGTCGCAATGAATATAAGTCCACTCACATTTCAACTTTGCTTAACCTAATCATCCGGCAGTATCCAAAGTTATCCCTAATGGTGACTTCTTGCCACAGCATATTCCACTCCAAAACCATCACAACTTGTGTAAACGCTGACATATAAAAGCGACCAGATTTTTGGCGTCAGCGTCTCACCTTCTTGTGTGTATCATAACCTCGCAAACAAAATCGACAATCATGACTGAACACTGCTTGTCACCATTCCTATCTACAATATCACTACATCAGGCCAATCTACAGTGATTAAAGCATGGAGGTCGGTAAGAATAAATTTCGAAACATATTTCAGCGTATACTGACGATATTTATATCCTTCAACCTAAAACCAAAAACTATAAAATTTAGATCACAGGGTCAAAGTTCATACCAGACATCTTTCTGGATCTGTTTTTGTTGTGTGCGCTGTCATTCATTTCGATCTTCCTCAGACCATATTGATACCCACAAGATTGGCAATATCCTCACTGGAAAGCCAGGTGTCCCTCAATTATTCGATCCCGTTCACTTAAGTAACGAAAGATGTTTTTATTATGAATTTTAATTATTCTTAATAAGGTTTAAATGCCAAATACTTACAATGAACGTAACCATTTACGTAACCACTTTCGATAAAAGGACCCTGAAATAGTCAATACTCTAAAGTGAAAAAGAACAAAAAAGGTCAGAAAACGACGTAACTTTTCTTTGAATTTCAATTGCTTTTTAGCTACAATGAAAGAAAACTTGTCTGAACATTTCAAGAAAATTTCTTTACAAATTCTTACTGCATTTTTTCTTCAACGGGTATATTATAATTTTACGCTTTTACGAATATTGTATCTCCTATATTTTTTGTATTCAGCTTATTAAAGTTCTCCGAGACTAGTAAAAACATTGTTTTTCTTTCGAACTTGTATCCCAGATTAGATAAAAGACGGATATTTCATTGTGGTAAAATATTACATTCCAAGCTCGCCCTCAGGGTTTTGGCACGTATGCACGCGCGGGAGTGAGTTTGTGTTGTCGATGCACACGCAGATAAAAATATACTAGCTGTAATTAGGTTACCACTGCGCGAATAAATAAAGACTGCCCATGAAGATAAAAACATTTCGACACATATGAAAGATTTGCTAAAGTTACGCTGTGCATTCGTTTACACCCTATCATTTTCTTTCAATAAATTCGTAACCGAGACAGTATCACAGCAACTTTTACTTAGAAAAATTGCTTTGTTAATTTAGAGGAGTAATATCTATTATTCATTACATGTTCGTCCCAAATAGGATACTTGAAGTTCCCGACTTTGATTCCTGGCAGTTTAAAGCGGAACTCCTTACGAAAAATATCCGGGATCTATTCGGACCATAAGCTTTAAGATATTACATCACTGGAAGATAATATAGCAATAGCAACAAATGAGAACCATTAAGACACTGTAGTGTAAATACTGACATTTGAAGTAGGAAAACGAAATTTTTAAGCAGGAACACATTCTGAGAGAAAGCCGTGGCTGACTCAAGTAATACTGCATATATACATGGGATTTTTTCTCGTCAATTCGAATAAAATAAGAAAATCTCGATCAAACGAGACTGAACCAACCTTTACACGAAGTGAACTTTTCCCTCAGTGGTTTATAGGGAATTGATTGAGACGGGTCATTGGTATATATAGATATTTTTGTTTTTTCATGGATTACGCATATAAAAATATTCTCGTTTTTATTCATTCAATGATCATTCATTACATCTGGTTCATTATATACAATTCTTATTCTATGCTAATAGATTTTTCGACGCTATTATCACCACTATATGAATAAGGGCTTATTCTCGATGTTTTCGTAGTATTTGATTATTGGGGATGGGGTAATTTCAACCCCCGGGGGTGGGTTAGGTCACCTGTGGTCAATCTTTACCTATTTTATTCGAATTGATAAAGAAACCGATCCGACAAATCTTCGCAAGTCTAGCACCCGAAAATCGGAAGAAGGGGGAAGTTTTTTCTGTTTAGGGCGTAGTGGGGCCCCGGACGTCTTGCGGCCCAGTCACTGAACTTTTGGGCATTTTTGCCTTTTTTTGGTTTATCTCAAACTGGAAACCCTTAACTTTAGGGGATTGCGCCAATCGATACTTTTAATCAGCATGGTTTGAAGTATAATATACTCCAGTTTATATACCCATCTGCCCATCTTTCCTTGCGCTACCTCATACAGTCACATTCTGGAAGACCACATGAGACAAATACATACTCATGATACTACCAATCAGAGATTGACATTTCAGTTATGAACTCTCGCATCAAGTCTTCAAAACAAATACATTTGATTCTTTCCTGGAGTCGATGCTACAGTCTAGGCGTGAGTTCTGGCTGACTGCATTTACCTGCTTGTGTTTGTTCGTAGGATAGAGTCAATACATAAGTCGAGGCTTAAAGTGAGGCTCCAGTATATTTTTTTACTCCAACTACTGGTAGGATCACCCTTACGCGGCGGGTCAAGAGCAGGAACCAGATTAAGATCCAACCAATCCATGTCAAAGTGTGAGGGGATGACATTATTACGTTAGCAGCAGCTACCTGTTCGTGAATAATCTCTCTCTGATCTCTATCGACCTTGAATAGCCTTACACCAGCATGCGCAATTTGCAGTAGTGAGGACCGCCCGCCGACCTTATTCCATCATGCAGGGTACCTTAGAAATAGTGTTATTCCCCCAGCTCCATGGTAGTTGGGATAGATGTCGATATATACTACCCAAAATGTATGTTACCTAGGTCATATTTCTGCTCCTTTCCCACTGAAAACCCATGCCATAGATTTACTAGCTCAAGAATGCATCAAAAAGGGTATGCGATTAGCAAAAATCTATATTATCGCAGACAGCCAGGAAGTACCTTAAGCTAAATTCATTCAACTTTGAGTACACAACCGCTTGATAATGCTCACAAATAGTTAAATGCTAAGCAAAACGAAATAAGATATCCTTGACATAAAGAAATTGAAAGAATGAAAACCATGAAGGAGGTAACAAAATGGGAAAATAAACAGAACGGTCCACTAGAGTTCAACACGAGGACAAAAAACAATGAAGGACTCCATTAATTACTCGCAAGAAGAGCTAGATGTCAGGAATCAAAACTAGTAACAGCCTATTTCACAGACCATTGCTTACTGAGATATATTTAAAAAACTGGGTAAAATGTGTATTAAGAGTTATATAGAATCCAGCAAATTTGATTAAACATAACATAAACACAAGTAGACAAACCCCAAATCCAAAGCCAAGGCTGTCCGGAAGAAGGTTACATATTTGGAAAGACGCAGACATACATCTTGAAAGCCCTTAGCTTTAGCCTACCGGTGTCATCAATACCGGGGCTGGAGCTCGAATCCAGAACGCGATAGACAGTCGGTCAGCATATTCGCCACTCAGTTCGCCAACTGAGCCACCGTGCCAAATAATAATAAATATGATAATTTCCCAAATACCCTAAAAATCTACTTATAAGAAGTTTTCAGACATAAGACGTTATGTCGCCAGACAAAATACATTTTTTAGAAAATTCAACTTTTCGGAATTGCGCCATAAACCGACCAAAATTAATTGTTTTTAACATTATGGTTGGTTGGTTGAGTTTTGTTGGGTGGCTTTGGTGGTGAGCCAATCAGCTAGACTTATTTACAGTATGTATCATAGTATAAACCTATATACTTTCATTTTCATTTTAAGATTTTTTAACATTATTAAGAGTTACTTATTTCAATCCGTCGACTTGAGTATTGGGTAGAAGCACCAGATGGCGATTAGGTAAAAATTATTCCGAGCCAGATAGCCAATTATTAATTTTTACCAAAATTGTTGAAAAAAAAAATTAATTAATTGTAAAAATAAAAGAGCCCTTATAAATCAATACACATATATATTCATGATGGTGGCTCGAAAACATTACCCGTATTGAATTATATGCCGCTGGTACATTTTGCAAAAAGTTGAAGAGCCTTGTAGGTATTACTTATATACAAAAACATTTTCGATTGATAAGTTCTGGTGAATGATAAAATTACTTTTAGGGACTTTCAAACCGAGCCACAAGCAAGTTATCATTGTGAGTATACTATTACCGTCGGCTACTAAACCTAAAAATTGTAAGACATATTTTTCTAAGAAATCATCGGATCTTTTTGTGCTACTCTACTCTGCATGTAGCTTTGATTAAACACCCTCTACGGGATGTGTCCATAATTGCTATGGTTGGTATGCAGATTTAATAATCGTATGCACAATTAGATCGGCGATTTACCAATATTTACATGTATACCCTTTAAACTTTTATACAATGAATGGTATCATATGAGGTATCATTTGAATTCTTGCATTTTTCTGACGATTAACTTTAAGCTCAACTTCTCGTGCGATTCTGTACGTTGCGTAGACAAATGAATTTATAGGATCTGCATGAGGGGAAAAAGATCTAAGAGCATATGTAGAAACATACAGTGTTTTCCATTTAAAAACAACCTTCAATGTTATATCACGTGACCTATGCAAGCAATTGCATTTAAAAAATATATATATTCAACCCTACAACTTTTATACGAAACTTTTTTTTTATTTCCAATAATAACAGAAAGAAAGGTGTTCAATATATAATTCATATTCCATCTATGAAGCTGTGTGTCAGTCATTAGAAAACCTTGTCTTAACGAATGATGTAATCAGTTCAGTGGGTGATTTCAACCTACCGGAGTACAATAATATTGATGTCATGAACCCTAAAAAGCAATTGTTAGAACATTTAGCGTTAATTGGAAACCTAACTCAATATAACCTAGTCTTAAACCAAAATCTAGTAATTCTTGACCTAGTTCTGAGTAATTTAGTCTTACAGGTGAAAAAGTGCAGTGATCCTATTACTAGGGAAGATATTCATCACCCCAGTATTGTCGCAAAATTTGATGGCAAGCTGATCACTAAAGAAGTAAAAAGAGCTCCTCAGCGGTCTTATAACTTTAAGAAAGCGGATTTTTTATCCATGTATAACTTATTGTTGGATGTGGACTGGTCCTTCCTACATAATTTCACCACAGTGGATGATCTTGTTACAAACTTTTACGATAAAATATATTCAGTCCTGGACGTTAGTGTCCCTAAGCACTCTCCAAAACCTTCGAAGTATCCAGTCTGGTACAATAGTGTTATTATAAAATTAATAAAGGAAAAAGAATGGTACAGGAAACAAATTAGGAAAGGCAATCACTTATTAAACCCACATCTAGTAGAAATTAAATTTGAATTAAAAAGACAAATCAGACTAGCATACCAGCATTACATAGCTCAAGTTCAAAATAACTTAATTGTAAACCCTAAACAATTTTGGTCATTTCTGCACACAAAAGCTGAGCACACCAATTTTCCTAATGAAATGTCATACAATGAACATACTTTTAAAGGCGGGCAAGATATAACGGACGGTTTCTCTAAATATTTTGGCTCAGTTTACTTACCCGAGACGCTTGAATGCCCTGTTGAAAAATCGAATACATTCCCCAGCATAGTGATAACCTATGAAGATATAAGTAGGGCTGCTAAAAAGTTAAAACCTAAAAGGGCCGCAGGGCCTGATGGCTTACCGGCGTACCTGGTAAAGGCTTGTGCAGAGCTCTTGTTAGAACCACTAAGTATTATATTTAATTTGACCCTAAAAAATGCCTATTATCCTTCTAAATGGAAGGTAGGGCGGCTGCTGCCAATACATAAATCTGCTGATAAAAAAAATATAACAAATTACCGGCCAATCGTTATTCTATGTGCATTTTCCAAGTTATTTGAGATGATTATCTACGAATTTATTTATAGCTCAGTTAAACCAGTGATTTCCGTTTCTCAACATGGTTATTTACCTGCAAAATCCACTAACACTAATTTATTAAATCTTGTTCAAGATGCAAAAATTGCCATTGAAAATAATATACAGCTGGATGTCATTTACACGGATATAGCTAAAGCTTTTGACAGGCTGGATCATCAAACTCTCATTGCTAAACTGAAAAATTACGAAATAAATTCTGACATCATCTGTCTGCTATGTTCTTATCTGTATAGGAGACAGGTTTATATCAGTTTAAATGGCTACCAGTCATCAAATTTTGAAATCAGTTCCGGCGTACCACAAGGAAGCAATTTAGGCCCTATGCTATTTCTCATTTTTATTAATGACTTGCCTGATGTTTTGTGTCACTCAACTTGCCTTCTTTTTGCAGATGACTGCAAGCTATACCGTAGAATCGAAAATACTAACGACTGTATTCTTTTGCAGCAAGATCTAAGCAATATTTCTACGTGGTGCAATGACTTCAAAGTTGATCTCAACATTAAAAAGTGTGTAGCAATGACGTTTTCCAACAAAAATCAAACCATAGATTTCCCCTATACTATTGATAATACTGAACTTCTCCGTGTTAAAGAATATAAAGATCTAAGTGTTCTTTTTGACAAAACCTTATCTTTTAATAGCCATATAAGACAAATAAGTAATGCTAGTCTAAAAAGACTGGGTTTCCCCGTTAGAAATACTAGAGATTTTACTAATATAGAGTGTATCAAAGTATTATATAATAGCCTTGTTAGGTCTAACCTTGATTATTGTCAAATCATTTGGTCACCGTTCTATTGTAATTCTATCGATCTTATAGAGAGTACACAAAAAAAATTCCTTAAGTATCTTCTATATAAAGAAACTCATTTGTATGATTATTTTGCTCACTATAATGAACTGTTGATTAGATATGACTACGAACCTCTTGAGCTGAGACGTGTTCATGCCTCGTTAATCTATATTTATAAACTTCTAAATCGCCTCTCTGATAACTCCGAATTTTTATCAAAATTGCCATTTAATGTACCAAACCGAATAGGTAGAAATTTTGACCTTTTTTATATTCCACAGTTTAAAACGAATATGTACCTATCCAGCCCTCTAGTAAGACTATGTATATTAGTTAACCTTGCCCACTCGAGATTTGATTTATTTACCCTTAGCCCTGCCAATTATATAAAGAATGTTAAATCAATCACTCTTAACGAAATTTAAGTTGCATAACGCCTTATTACTTATTTAAATCGTACATTTTTACCTTTTTACTCTGTATATACTTAGTTGTTATTGTAACTGTTAAGCGATACCTACTATGTTCACTATACGTGATTGTATGTTATGTAAGGTTTTATATATGTATGTGTATTTTGTTTCCTTTTTCTTTTATTCTTTGTAAATCTCTGTTTGTTGTTCGTATTATTTTAATCTCATGTAAATCATGTTCTCTTTACAACTTTGTAATTGGGCTTCGCCTGTAAAGTTGTTGTTCAATAAATAAATAAATAAATAAATAACCCTGTTCTACTTTTTGTTCCATCAAATATTGTTGTTTCTTTTTAACTGTTGCCGTTTTTCTACTTCAGTGAAATAATTACTATTCTCTTAAATTTACTTTAATGATGATTTAATTCTCCCTCTATATGCATACTCATGAGAACGTTAGAGCTGGTTTGTTAAAATACCCCATCCTTGACTTCTGTGCTACTACATTCTTATAAATTATACTGAGCGCCTGACTCGGTGCATTAGTTTAATTTTACACTTTACAACGTAACCATGCAAAAAGGCTCTTTTTCATTTAATATATTTTAACAAGCGCAAATTGGCTCATTTTAGCACCTATATAATTTCAGATGACGGAGTTCTACCCGATGATGACAACTGCAATTATATAAAATAAAGAGTGGGTAACTCAATAGTCATTAGAAAGTGTAAAACTATATTCCTTAAGGAAATGACAACATATGCAGAGTTAACTCTGTGCTCATGTCTGCATAAAATAACAATTAAGTTTGGAACGGTCACCCCATTCAACATGCAATTGATCTTGTGACCCTCTTTATTTTACTATGGGCAGAGAGTTCTTAATTATGTTAGTTACTAAAATTTCGGAATCTGCTTTTCTATATTGTCTTATGGGGAAGCCATAGTCCTAGCTATTGTATATAATATATGGGCATAAAAAACTGCTTGTAAATAAGATGTATCTTCCTTAATAAATTTATTTTCCTGTCACTGAAAATAAAAATGTTGATTTAAATGTGATTCACTTCTTTACCAGTTCAAGTCTATCAACTTAGTCTCTCGGAAACGTTAGTGTCGAGCCATTTTTAACCCCCGACCCAAAAAGAGGAGTATTATAAGTTTGACGCGTATGTTTGTATGTCTGTCTGTCTGTCGGTGGCTTCATATCTCTTCAACGGGTGATCCGATTTTGATGCACTTTTTTTTTGTTTGAAAGAGTATTTTGTCTAGAAGGTTTTTGCCATATTAGATTTTGATGTTTGGTCGCCATCTTGATTACAATCTTTTATTTAACTTGCCTTGTTCTTGTGGGTCAAATCTTGCAACTGAATTTTAAAATAGTTATCCCCAACCGATTGAGCTGAAATTTTACATACACGTTTAATTTGGATCACAATGCATGGTTAGCTAAGTGACGTCATTCCCAATCCAATATGACGGACTCCCAAAGATGGCGGACCAGTTATTTTTTATGCACCCCATGAAAGGGTTTGCTGAGAAGAATACGAAAATAATATGACGTTACACTAAATTCAATATGGCGGACGCAACTGAATTTTAAAACAGTTATCCCCATTCCAAATCCAATATGACGGACCAGTTATTTTTTATGCACCCCCATGATATGGGTATCAAAGAAAGGAGAAGAATATGAAAATAAAATGACGTCATACTAAATTCAATATGGCGGACGCCCCAAGATGGCGGACAAAATTTTTTAGTTTTAACACTATAATTTGATCGTATAGTGTATTCGCTCATACGTTGCATTCTAAGAAATGGTAAAGGATTCGGTTTAAACTATAAGTTTTTTATCAGATAGGAACGACGCAATGAATATACACTTCTCCAAGAAATTAACGCACTACCAAAAAATAACCAAAAGTTTGAAGTTAGTTAATGTTTAACCCCCCGACCCAAAAAAAGGGGCTATTATAAGTTTGACGCGTATGTTTGTATGTCTGTCTGTCTGTGGCTTCATATCTCTTCAACGGGTGATTCGATTTTGATTAACCTTTTTTTTATTTGAAAGAGTATTTTGTCGAGAAGGTTTTAGGTCGTATTAGATTTTGATGATTGGTCGCTATCTTGCATTCACCATGTTCAACTTCTCTAGAAATTGTCTGATTGAAGTAAAATTGAAAATGTGCAGACAAGTAAGGTAGCCGAATATGATTTCGGTCTCATTTTGATTCGGTCATATGAAACTGGTACAATTAGATACATTGATCGGGGGTTTTTAAAAATTTTTAATTTTTTAACCCTCGACCCAAAAAGTTTGACTCGTATGTTTGTATATTTGTTTGTCTGTCTTTCTGTCTGTGGCTTTATATCTCTTCAACGGGAGATCTGATTTTGATGCAGTTTTTATTGAAATTAAATATAACACAAATATATTTATAATAGAACCGGTCTTGTAGACCGTGTGCGACTATAGAATACAAAATTGGACCGCGTCGGCTTAAAGGTTAAGAAGTTCTGTGTGGAACTGTGGGACTTGTGATATAATAATACGCTATGTTGTGTGTATGTGTTTAGTTTAAAAAGTATAAAATAAAATTAAATTACAAATTTAAAAAAGAAAACGCGACACAAAAATATCGACTAAATAACTAATATAAAAAAAATAAACACAACTTTAAAAATTATGAAATAATTTTGATTCCATATACGAACTCTTATGATTTTTTTAAATCCAGCTTATATTTTCTTTATGTCCTCGAGATTTGCTTTCTTATACGCATGAATATGTCGGGGGCTGCTGTAAAGACGAACTACTAAATAGTTATATTCAAAACAGCAGCTCCCGATATACTCATGCGTATAAGAAAGCAAATCTCGAGGACATAAAGGAAATGTAAGCTGGATTTAAATAAATGATAAGAGTTCGTATATGGAATCAAAATTATTTCATAATTTTTAAAGTTGTGTTCATTTATTTTTTTTTTTTATATATGAAGACTTTCAATCGATGTATTAATATATATAATAGTACAGTACCTAGAGGTAAAAAATATGCAAAACTTCGGAATAATGTCATATTGAACGGATTTCGTTCATTTTTGGCAGTATTATAGTAAATGCTTCACAGAAAAGTTTCTATATTGTGCGGGGGCTTGCTAATTTATAGGGAGTGGATGCCACCCCCTCTCAGGGGGTGGCACTTAAAAAAATATTTATTTATTGAAGCTGAAGTAGAATCAAATTTTAAGAAGAAAAGGTTCTGGGCAATTTTTCACATAAATTGATGATTTCCAAACGGCTTTCGTCAAGTATCTCGAAAAGTATTACTTTATCGAAAAAATGTTACAGATCAATTACAGAAAGTACAAACTGGGAATTAATTATATTTTTGTTTTATTGATGTACAATTAATAATTTCGGAGATATTTAAGTTTACATTTGGCATCCAAGTGTTCATAAGATAATTATTTAGAGTGAGAGTTAAATATCTCAGAAACTGTGACACCTACGTCAAGGATGCTAATAGGTCAAATAATAGGTTATTAATTAAGCTTTCAACTGTTTTTCTATTTGTTTCTATAGCATAAAAAACAAAGAAGTTATGACCGAAGCAATCTGCGTCTACACATTTTTTTAATAAGAACGTCGCCATTTTGTTACTGTAATTAGCCAGTAATTAAAAAAAAGGAATTTCAAACACTGTTTCTCATTAATATATAGCATGACGTAGATGCTCAAATATTTTGGTTTGTATACAGCACTTGCTTTAGAAAAATATACGGTTTAAACTATAAAGGTATTTTCGATAAAACGTAATTTTTTTTTTCCTTTTCCAAATATCTCAATAAATATTAGTTTTATTGAAAAATGGGTAGAGACCACAAATAAAGCTCATAAACTGATAACAAATTTCGCTTGTTTATTTATTTACATAGATTTAATAGTTTCGGAGATATGAAAGTTTACAAATGGCTTCCGAACGTTTATAAGACGAAAAATGCAGTTTAAATGTTAAATATCTCAGACATTGTGACACCTACCTTACGTATGCTAAGAAATGAAATTAAAGACAATTAATTGCGCTTTCAAATTATTTTTTACTGGTTCCTGTAGCAGAAGAAATAAAGAAGTTATGAAGGAGAAATATGCGTATTTATATTTTTTTATATAAAAAGGTCGCCATTTTGTTACTCTAATTAGCCAGTAATTTAAAAAAAATGTCTCAAATACAATTTTTCGTTAAGATGTAGCATTACCTAGATGCTCAAATTTTTTTGCTCACTTAAAGCACTTGCTTTAGAAAAAAATGCATTTTATACTTTAAAGGTAATTTCGAAACACTTGGATACTAAATATAAACTTAAACATCTCCGAAATTATTAATCCTATAACAATAAACAAAAAATATAATTAATTCCCAGTTTGTACTTTCTGTAATTGGTCAGTAACATTTTTTCGATAAAGTAATACTTTTCGAGATACTTGACGAAAGCCGTTTGGAAATACCTTTTTTTAAGCTAAAATCACAATTTTGAAGTCATTATAACTTAAAAACTATCAATTTATGTGAAAAATTGCATAGAACCTTTTCTTCTTAAAATTTGATTCTATTTCAGCTCCAATAAATATATATATTTTCCAAGTACCCCCCTGAGAAGGGGATGGCATCCACCCCCTATAAATTAGCAAGCCCCCGCACAATATAAAAACTTTTCTGTGAAGCATTTACTATTATACTGCCAAAAATGAACGAAATTCATTCAATATGACATTATTCCAAAGTTAAAACCTCTAGTTACTGTACTATAAGTAAAAGTTTAAAATCATTCACGTTGAGCAACTGTAGATCGTGGTGTGAAAATTGTGAAATGAATGAAAAACGATTAAAAAGCACATAATATACCAAATTAAATATTTTCGTACCGTCCATTTGAACAATTGAGTCATATCCAGAGCTCGGGAATTTTGTCTCTGTAACGTCAAAATCAGAGTTGGCTTTAGGTCAGCGCGGAAAGATTTTTATGCAAGTATGACACAATATACCGTACCTTGCACTTTTTTTAGGAAATTCCGTAATATCCAAAGTAAATATGGTCAGTTTATTATAAAGACTCACTCGAAGAGGAGGTATTGGGGATGTAATATTGAGTTAACAGACACACACATGTATTTTTCACTACCTTAAAGTAACACGCACACACATTTTTGTATACCGTCGACTATATATAATTTCACACAAGGTTTGTACTGAACAGCTCTCTGTGCGGCCTCCGTTCTGGGCGCCGGTACTCGATCGGCGAAGTTAAGCAACGTCGGTCGCGTCTGGCGCTTGGATTGGTGACCCAAGTTCTCGTTGGAGATCTCAGTTCATATGCTGAGCTGTAAAAGCCTGACTGGACTGAGGCGGCTCGGCGAGAGAAAGACAGAGACTGATAACCGTACCTGGGGGTCCTTATCAACGGACTCGAAGTCTAGAAAGACCATGTTTGGATAAGGAGCTCTAAGGCACAAAAAGGGAGTACTACAATAGACCTTATAGGTCGCAGTGGAAAAAGGCCAATCGCCAACTCCTTCAGAGTAATATAAGGTTTGTACTGTGGATTGCGACACTGCGATCTCAGATGGTCTACCTTTTCCCTTTATTAAATGTTGAAGTAAATACGTAGAATTGCCATAGTGTAGGCATAGTGAAAGAGATTTTGTCAAAGCAATGTTTCACAATTTCGGCGGCGTCCCTAATTAAAGGAGACCGCATTAGTAGAAAACATAAAAGTACCGCCGAACACTGCAATCTAATGTTGACACTCGGTCAGGATCGAATGCCTTCAACAGTGCAATTGTAAAAGAATCAACTACGTCTTTAGGTAATTGTTAGTATGTTTCACAAATGTAGTAGATTTCCGATAAAATTAGGTTACGTATTGACATTTCAAAATGAAATAAAATTCACTTTATCACGTTGTGTGCCTTTGTAATGCACACGGTACCTGGCAGTTTTATGCCATTAATCCTTAACTTTGTTTGTTATGTATGATTAAACTAGAGTTTAACTGGAAGTTTCACCTAGAGGTTTAAATTGTAGATTTTAGTATTTTGTAAAATACCGTTTTATAAGCGTTTGTCAAGATCGTCACTGTTATTGTTATCGACCTAAGTCAAAGAATAAATAAAAACTTCGACTTAGGAAAAAAATTATCAAAAGACAATTAATTTAGAGCATAACATATTTAAGGCATCAGCGCCGAAGACTGACACAAAAGAACTCATACGCGCTCACAAAAAAGTAAGGCACAACAAGGCGCACAATTCAGAAGTACGCCAAAAAGATGAAAAGGTGAAACTTCTAGTTAAACTCTAGTTTAATCTGATAAAACCGGCCCTTAATATTATATAAACATGGTTTATTTTATTGAGAAAAAAATGTTTTATGTTGCCAGCAGCTTATTGGGCTTTTATATTTCATTATTATGAATATAAACATAATAAACACGCCACACATATTATGGAGAACATGCAAGTATGTGTTTGATTCAAAGTTGTCAGGAAAAAATGCAGACAACATCATTACCCACCGATACTGCCTGTGTCGGAACTGGGGACCGAACCTATTATTTGACAGTGTGATTAAGCGTGCTTGCCGCACAACATGCTTTAACCCACTGTGCTACCGTGGGTTATATTATATAACAATTTGTTATATTAATATTAAACATTTTTTGTTCAATTAATCTTACAGGATTAATTCATGATCATCGACGACTGCAAATTTTAATTAAAGAGAACTTTTAACAAATTTAAAAAAAGGACGTTCAAAAAGACGGCATTAAATTGTCTATGCAAACGAGAATGTAGGGCTTGTATTGATTTCTATTAAAGTTGCAGGTTATCCAACATAAAACTATAAATCGACCTGTAATTACTTCCACATCCAGTGGAAGTATAGTGACGCAAAAAAAAATTGAAAATATCTATTGTTCAAGTAGGCTTAGAATATCATGAAACGTCGAGATTTTAAATTTGAGAAAAAGAAAATTCTGTCTGTCTCTAACCTCTTTTGTGCGCACGATTACTCTGGAAATGTTTAAGATATTGACTTGAAGAGTCCGTAAAATTGGTATTTAGTACATGTATATAAAAAAACATTACCACCCTCACCCCATTATTAAAGGGGGTGAAAAAAATAAAATTGTGTTTTAGTGTGTATACGAGAACCAAAGACCTCATTTTTTTTTTACTTTATCCCCACCTCCAGTAGCGATGTGGCATACTCAAGAAACCAGAAGAAACGAAAAAAGAAAAATGCCCATCATAATATCAGGAGACTTCAACGCGCATATAGGAAAAGACGATCAGACGGAGGAGGATAAAAGCATCATAGGAAAAACATTACTCCACATATGGTCAAATGAAAACGGAAACGCGCTGAAAAATCTAGCACACATGTTTGACCTAACAATAAGAAACACATGGGCCAAAAGCCAAACCTGCATTGACACCTGGAGCAATGGAAGATCAACCTCACAAGTAGATCATATCCTGGTAAGCAGAGAGATCAGAGAAAGGATCAAGAACGTTAAAGCAAAAAATGCAGCAGAAATCAATACAGACCACAAAATTTTATACGGAAAATTGGAAATAAAAGAAGAAAGAACAAGTCAAGGAAACAACAAGACACTACAGAGTACCTCGAATATTTCTCTACTACAGCACGAAGTCTTTCGGAAGAAATACGGTGAAGAAATAGAAAACCAACTGACAGGAGAAGAATTAGACTGAACATCAATGGGCGCAAAAATAAAAATTGCAGCAAGAAAAACGTTAAAAAGGGACAGATCACCTATGAGCCCGACAAGAAAGGAAAAAAATAACAAGTACGAACAGCTAAAAAAGATGAAGGCTACAGGCAAACAACAGCCGACGGGGAATATAAACGAAAAACTAAAAGAAGCACTGAGGGAAAAAAGAGAGGCGGAGAGAAACCACGACGAGGACAAATGCAAATCATTCTTCGAAAACATAGAAGCACTTCCAACAGGACAACGATTAAACCAAACCTTCAGATATCTGAAAAAATATAGAAGAAACAACACACAGGAGAAGATACATACCAATACAACATTGGACCAAGGAGCTGGAGGAAGAAGAGAAAGCAACTAAAGAACGAACAAAACTAATAAAAGTAACAGACCACTGGCCCTTGGACAAGCCGCCATCAAAAGACCAACTGCTAGAAATAATAGCCAGAGCTAGAAGAAACACCGCACCTGAAGTAGATAAAATAAACAACAAGTTAATACACTACGGCACGGAAAAGCTAAAGGAGCAAACCCTAGAAATCATCACCAGGGTATAGACAGAAAACACACCTCTGCCTACGGAATAGACCAAGACTATACAAATACCCCTCCCAAAAACCAACTCGCCATAGACCATAAAAGACTACAGAAGAATAACAGCATTAATCAAAGGCAGATCAACGGACGACCACATGTACACCACCAGAAGAATACTGGAAGAAAAATGGAGAGAAGGGACAAAACTGCACATAGATCTCCAAAAGGCATTCGATACCATCAGTCACGAAGCCATAGTCAACACCCTGTATAACAAAGGAGTGCCGCACTATCTAATAAACAAGATAATAAAGGCCTGCCTTCATGAAACAACTGCCATACAATGGTTCGGACAAATGACGGAAACCAGACAAAAGAACAGAGGAGTCAAACAGGGATGCCCCCTATCCCCCCGACTATTCACCACGGTCCTAGACCAAGCGATACAAAACACAATAAGGGAAACACCAAATTTTAACGAAGACACGGAAACACTGAGAACCCCAGTCGTATTAGCTTACGTCGATGACCTCCTAATCGTCGCAGAAGAAGAGCAACAAATTCTCAACTTCCTAGAAAACATGAAACTGCATTTGGACACATCTGGGCTGAAAATAAATTTCAAGAAAAGTCTAATAATGGAGCTAGACCCATCAACAAAAGAAGAGTCGCATCAGTGGAGAAGAATACAAAATAGGTGACTACTCCCTAAGAACAACGAACAAACTGAAATACCTAGAGACACATGTGACGAACCAACTGAAAAGGAGAGAAACAGTAAAGGAGAGAATAAAAACAGCATACAGAGTCACAAGAGCAATTATACCGTTCATTGAGAAAAACAAACTATCATGGGGCCTGGCCAAACGGCTGTACATAGCCATCATACTGCCAACAATGACATATGGAGTTAAAAACGCGGCAATAACAAAAGCCAACAGAAGAAGTTTGAGCAGAGCTGAAAGAGACATCATCCAATTACTCAGAAAAACAACAGGGCAAAAACAACGACATAAGACATCAACACTACTAGAAGGGAAGACAATCACAAAACGGATAGAAATGTACGCAATGAAGTACTGGGGATACGTCCAAAGAAGGGAACCAACACACCTACTGAAGAAAGCGCTAACACTGAACAGCACCAAACTTAAAATTGGGAGACCATGTTACACGTGGAAAACAACAATCGAGAGGATCATGAACAAACTGGGAAAGGACCAAACATACTGGGAAAGGACCAAACATACTGGGAAAGGACCAAACATACTGGGAAAGAAAAGCGAGGGGAAACATGAATTTCACAAAGAAATCGGAGCGAAATATACCCTACCAGAATCAGAAACGGAGGAATCAGATGCCTTAGAAGAAGAAGAAGAAGACTTGTAGAAACAGAAGTACAAAAATAGGAGCATATATAGCAGAGACACAACGCGGCAACATATCTCACAAGAAGACCCAGAATAGGCAGAAGCCCAGAACCAAAAATACAAAAAAAGGGGATTTAAACGCTCCCTCACGACATAATGCGGTAACGCATCTCACAAATACCTACACCTCCCATCCCACATTCCTTTACCATGCGCCATGTGGCTCTCGCTGCTGGCAACAAGCATAACCTTAGTCCAACCCAGCGTGGACGTAGCAGGCCCAGCTGTATAACTTGGGCGTGGCAGCAATGCCTACCGCACGCTGGTAAATCAATCAATCAATCAATCAAAAGCCAGATCAGAGAAACGGCTGCCCCTGCGCCGCTGCAACCCGGATTGCTATGATCGACTACACACGTTCATAAAATGACTTGCTAAGTATCCCCACAAATGTTTGATTCTGTAGCTTATGTGTTCTATTTTTGTCGGTGGGCTCTCGGGCTATTATATAGTGGTTCTAATATCAAACGATGCACGTCACTATTAAACTGAGTTTTAGTATATTTGCATGTTGTCATAGTTATTGTATAAAATATTTAAATTGAATTATCCACAGTACTATTAATATTGAAAAACACACTAAATTTTACCTAATTCTAAAACTATAACTAACTAAATCAGCAAACTAAAACAACTCACAACAAAATGACAACACAACTCTGAATTTTTCAAAGCAACGTGCAAATCTACCATGTAAACGTGTATGTGGCACAATACCAACTCAAGTGTTCCATATATGCATAACGAGATTTGCTCGCTGATATAATTTTGACTTGGTACATTATGCCCTCAAAATATCGCTAGTGATGATGTGCACCGCTCGATATATTAAAATTGCTTTAGTTAATGTTTACATATCCAAACGCATTTTCTTCTTCTTTTAACGTTGTATCCCTGAAAAAATTTTACTCTCCTTTACAGAATTCTTCCAGTTTGCTAATTTATGAGTTTCTTACTCCCTCCAACTTCTTGGCGGTTTTCCTTTCAGCATTCTTTCATTAAATCTAGATTTATATATTTCCTTTGCTGCACTGTCCTTTCGTTCTTGAAAGGTTATAATAATATACACATGTGGGATGCATGTTGTGATTTTGTGCACGTATTATCTAACACTGCAAAAATTGTGCCGATTTTTTCTGACTACAAAAATTGATTATGCCACTATAACTATTCAATTGTTATATGACTTATCTTCTGACGTTCTTTGTGCATTACTCACTTCTCTGGATAGAAATAAAAATGTTACTAAGTAAATTTTTGCGCTAAAAAGAATCAACAGAAGATGATTTTTGAATCATTCTCTTTTGCCTATCACAAAATGACACCACTTAAATAAATAGAGTTCACAAATAATTAAGTGGGCACAAAGGAAGACTGTGATACTGTTCTAATATACAAATAATTGGAACATCCTCCATTCAACTAAATGTGGCCATGAGATCTTCAGTATTCAATTTAAATATCATTTTTATAGAAACAAAACACATAATTATTTATACTCCAAATGTCATTAAACTCAAGAATTAAACATATATAATCCACAATTGCTCATAGAATATTCTAAATAGTTTGACCTGTTACTATAAATATTGTATGAATGCATTAAGATTTTATGAAAACTTGTTCATTGTTTGATTTAAAATTATCTTATTGATTCAAAGCTATATATTTTTAGATACAAAAACTATTTACAGTTTATTTTAATCTTATTTTGATTAGAGTAAGAATAAAGCCACGGAATACTTGAGGAAGATACTTGAGACAGAAGTGTCCGTGTCAGGCATGATATTTAACAACTTTAACTCTTTTCAAAATCCCTTGCGGTCACTGTTGAATTTTTGAGATAAATATGTTTTTCAACTTTAACAACTTTATTAACAAAATTGTTTTGTTCTTTATACTCACGCCATGATTCATCAGAATTTGCACTATTATATTTCAAAAAAGCCATTTTCATTTATCAGCAGAAAATTTTCGTCAACCACGGTGAAGAAATCTTAGAAATTCTTGCAAACATTAAAAACGTTCATAAGGTTAGGTATAAAAAAATTAAATAATCTATATTATATTTAATATCAAGAGTCCTTGATTTTTGAATTATAAGCGTATGGCTTGTAATAATTAGTGAATAAACATTTATCTATAAAATTTTTAGATTTATTACTATTTTTATATCAAAGGTCAATATTTTCACCTCCGAAAAATACATAAGCAAGAATCGTGATAAGATATTATTTAAGTCGTCCAAAGCTGCAGCTACTTTACTATAGGGAGGTCTATACAGTCAACCACAACCTCTTGGAGGTTGGGTAACTGCAACAACTGTAACTTGTTACATAGAAAATTACTTCCTCTAGCTCCTCTACCCCCCCTGACCAAGTTATAGCCTCTGATGACTATAGTCTCACTGGTTACATGTTAGTTCATCTAACCAAGTTTCTGAAAAACCTGTAAAATCATAGCACGCTTTGAGAACAAACTAAGAAAACTAATCAAAATTCACACAAATGTTTATATGCTCAAATTTGATACATGTATTTCGCGTATCTCTTACTTGGAAAAGCTACAGTAAATCAATTAGAGAGATTTTCCGACTAAATAGAATTAAAGTATAACTTATTTTTTTAATACTTAATCATCAATTTGATTAGCTGAAAATGTACAGCATAACGTAATAGATATATTTACATCTTCAAGTTTTTATGATTTATAGATTATAGTCGGGAATCAATCTTCTCAAAAGACGCTCCTAAAATGCCAGGGTGTGCACTCAAAGATATACTTTTTAAAAAATATGTACATTATCTGGAATGACCTTGCGCATCTAAATCCAGAGGGCGCCGTTCTGTCCGCGATTGCAAAAAAGCATAAAAAAATTTTTTCCGAAAATTTTTGTGTCACTGAAAATTGATTAATTTTATGTTCCCATCTCATTTACAGGGTTATTTTTTAATATTTCTTAATGATTTTCAAACTAATAGAAAGCTTATTCCTTCTAGATTCTGGTTCTGCTAAATAATTTTCGAAATTATTGTTAACAAATGCTACAGAAATTGTTTAAACAAAGCATGCCCGAAGAGTGCACGGTAAATTTCAGTATCGAGACATTTTAAAAACTAGTATAGATAGATGCATACTTCTATGATATGAAATTTGCGGAATAGAATGGATCAGTTTTTGGTGAAAGAATTATCTGCATTGTTTTATTGTTGTAAAAGATATTGACTATTTTTGTACAGCGCTCCGTTATTTCCGCTATCGTTTTGGCTGACACGTTCGCGCGCTGTGCCGATCGGTAACTTGCTGACAATATACTGTGATTGCAAATAATTTACGATGCGTATTACTTTACGTAAATATTATCATTTGTCATTATGAAAAAAAAACGAAGGTATTTAAAGATTAGTTTACTTGAGAACCAAAATTATTATATTTTAACTTAAAATATTGATTAGAGACAGAAATCTATTTAACTAATTAAATGAACTTAAATTTACTTTTTGCGCTTGAGAAATAGAAATACAAAAATAATAATATACATACATACATTATACTTAAACTAAACGAACAGCTAATACATTTACCCTCTCAGTAGCAATCTAATATGCATTCCAACCCAGCTTTGCTACGACTGCAGTTTCCGATAAATTTTTTAAATTTACAATTACAGAATACATTTTGAGAAGTTATATTGGGACAAACATTTATAGTATTATAGTTATTAATTTAGGAATAAGTACGTTATTTTTCAAATCCCAACCAAAATCAATTGAATCGGGAATTTCCGGGTTTATCTCAGTTGCACTCTTCCACAGAATAATTTGATACGCAGCTCTCAACATATGTTGATAAAAAGAATAAATTCCTTATATCAGACGTCGACCATATAACATTTACTTCCACATCTAGTGGAAGTATAGTAACGACAAGAAAAAATTTGAACAGTTTTATTGTTCAAGTAGGCTTAGAACGTCATAAAACGTCGAGATTTTAAGTTTGAGTGTCGATCTGTCTGTCTGTCTGTAACGTTTTTTGTGCGCACGATTACTCTGGAACCGTTTTAAGTTATTGACTTGAAATTTGGTACGCGTATGTATTTTAAGATGATCTGGAACTAGATTATATTTTCATCTTATTCCGTTGAAGGGATGGGGGTAAACTGGAATAAATAGATAAATCAAGCAGGTAAGAGTTCATAAAATTGGTATTTAGTATTTACAAGAGAAGCTATGAGGTCTCAAAAGTTATTTTGGCATTCGTTCTGAGAGACTTGGATGGAAAATCTGGATGTGGAAGTAGTGATTCCTTGGGCAGCGATTTTTAAAAAAATACCGGGCGAGATTTTGAAAAGTAATGAAATCATTGAAGCCACTCTGAGGGTAATGAAGTAATTTTTGTAGTTCATTATCTTCTGTATGTCTTAAACATTTTTTTACAGCGTTAGTTTTTCCTTTTTTAAATAGAAAACTGACTGTATCACAGTCAGTCAAAGCATAAATGCACAAAAATAAATTACCCAAATTCATTTGAGCACTCATTGTCTTCTCTATAGTTAATTCTCGCATCGTATGATAAATCGGTATAAATACATCAAATCTACGACACCATAATTCTAGACACAAAATACAGGGATAAGACAAAACTATCTGTTGTAGCTTCTATTATTATTCTACCATACTCCAGATTTGATAAATATAGGATGATCGTAAATATTCTAGTGTCCGGCTTCATTATAATTATGATGAAAAATGCAATTGCGCTATTATTTTTGTAATTACATCGGATACTCTGCAACAATAATGGAAATATACAGGATATTAAACTAATACAAAAATTATTTTAAATATATTTTACATGAATTTATAAACAACACACAACACAGTTACTGTATACGCTACTCGTAAGATTTTTTGTTATTACACTACACCTCAGCAGGTAGTCAACAAGCCTAAAGAGAGCGAGGCAATGCGAGACATACATGTACACTGTATATCTACCAAAAGACGAGCCGGATCACAACGCGTGCTGTACAAAAATAATCGTACCTTTTACAACAATAAAGCAATGTAGATAATTCTTTCTCTAAAAACTACTCCACTATATTTTGCAGATTTCATGTCATAGAAGTATGCATCTATCGATAATAGTTTTAAAAATGTCTCGATGCTGAAATTTACCGTGCACTCTTTGGACTCTCTTTGTTTAAACAATTTTTGTAGCATTTCTTAACAACAATCATGAGAAGTATTTAGCAGCACCTGAATCTAGAAAGAATAAGCTTTCCGTTGGTTGGAAAATAATTAAGAAATGTTAAAAAATAAGCTTGTAAATGCGGTGGGAATATAAAATTAATCAATAGTTAGTGACACAAAAATTTTCGGAAAAAAATTTATTTACGCTTTTTTGCAATCGCGGACAGAATGGCACCCTCTGGATTCAGATCCCCAAGGTCATTTCGGATAATGTATGTATTTTTTGAAAACTATATCCTCGAGTTCACACCCTATGATGGATTTAGTGGCGCCTGATTCCTGACATTAGGTAACAAACCATAATGTAAAGGTTTATATGTAATCAACATATTGTTAATTTTGATTAGTAATTAAAACTATGTAGGTTAACGTTAGGCTAAGTCAGGGATACTTTATCGCTGCAATTGAAATTCAACGGTGTAATCAATTGTAATTAACGAGTTTGTTAATATGAAATAAATGATTTTTATTACATGGCGATCCTGCCACCTCAAAATAGCTAGAAGACAGTAAAAGTGATTTGTAAATATCAACGGTTTTAAAAAATGGTCAAACTAAATCAACTACACAAGACTTACAGGAAAATGGAGTAGTAAATTCAAACTTCATTGTGCATCAGGAAGAATACAACTATTAAAGAGGTGAAAAGAGTTATAGGAGCCTCTCTATCCACCGTCGACCTTTAAAAACAAATGCGTCTCCCAGACCGAAAGTGATAGTTCTAATTCCAGCTTCCAGAAAATATCTAGGGAATGGAAACACTAAGTGGGTGCGAGTGACCTGTGAATATGTGCACTATCGCAGGAGTTCGTAAAAGTAAGAGACATTAAGAAAGAAAACTGGAGGTACTGTAAATTTTTCATCTTACATTTATGTTTACGGCTACTATAAGTATGTTTGATTATTTTATGAATAAGTACTTAGGGTTTCCTATAGATGTACATCCACGATTTTCTTGTTCAAATTTTCCGTGTTATTTTTTTTTAAATTCTGTGCCGACCAGCTGGGACCAAATTCACCTAAGATTGCTGATATTTAAAGACAAGGTTGGTAATCAGTCTAAACGCTCTATAAAAAAGGAAGTACCAAAAAGCGAACTAACTAGACAAGACATTCGAGATACTCTTTTATGATTATTTAACGAGACAACTGAATATATTGGCGTATATTTTTCCAATCTAGATAATACGCAAAAAAGTGCAGTGAAAGCTAGCTTTCATGTAATTAGAGATAGAGTATATTTAGGTCATTTCAATCATTAAAAGTTAACTTATAAAGTTCCTACAATCTGCATAGAATAAATCGATCCGCTAATTGTTGACAAAGACGAAAATTTGACAGAAGAGAAGTAGTACGTCGGATGACTGGCTCTAGCGTTCACTAACCCAATACCGAGGTATAACCAAATAAAACTTATTTCATTTTATTCAGCAGGTTTTTTTACATAGGAAATCACGTTTGACGACACTCTCGATTAGTCGAGACTGAAATTAAAAGAAAAACACAAAAAAAAATGAAAATAACAAAATTCAAATTCAACAACGAATAACTTTCAAACGAAAAAAGATAAAATTATATATTTTTTTTAGTTTTATAGTACAAACGATTATCTTTAATTTGATGTATAATTTATTACAAAAATAATAACTTTAACATTAGAAAATTGACGTTAATTTAGATGGTACACAAATTGTCAATTTTTTTGAAAGCTCTAACTCGTTGTAACGTATTGAGCTATTCGAATGTTTTTTTCACCAAAAACTGCCAAATTTCATAGACTTCATTTTGTCTCAATTAATGCTGGGTCTAGCTCTGTAAATAAAAGCGGTACAGCCTTTTAAACGCAACGAAGCGCACTACGGCGGCGGAGACGTGAGGCTTCCCCTCTCGTTCCCGGTACATCCCGCGTTCGCCATAAATCGTGTAATGCTTCCATCAGTGGCCGTAACAAAAGCTTTAGAATAATTTTCCTTTATTGTAAGATGATAAAATTAAAAAATCAAATTGAATAATATGATATTAGTTGTAATAATCCATTATATATGGTGTCGTACAACGCGGGTGGTGCGTTAATAAATGGAAAATAATAGGTATCAGACAGAGATTAACTGATTTTCAGATACCTACGTCATTGTTAAACTTATGCCAGCTAGTAAAGTTTTTACTTTGTCTCGTATATTTTAATATTTTCCATTAAGTGTCAGAGGTAACCATATAATCAAAACAATTATTTGCCATGCTTTCACTAACTCGTAGAGGCTCTGAACGATTAGTTGGATTTTTGTACATAACTATATTTTTGTTTTCATGTAAACTGGAAGTGTTAAAATCGGTTAAAATTGGATAGACGATCTAAATATGCTTGTGTAAATAGGCTGTTCTCTTTTTTAAATAATACTATTCCAAGTGGGATTTTTTCTATCTAGCATGTCTTCGTTTTGATCAAAATTATCGATGCTATGAATGTAATTGTTTTCTTCAGAACTTACTGGAGGAACTCCAGGTGGTATAAAAATATCGTCACTAGTTTTTACTAATACGTGACTAGCTAAAGACGTTAAAAATGTCCGTATTTCATCGTAGGAATAACCATAGACAAAAGAATAAAGCATATCATTAAGTTTTTTTTCTTCTTACGGCACAATACATATATAGTAATATGTATAGGATTAAAAAAATGGCCTAAGCTGATTGTTTTTTTTTTTCATACCAATTATTAATATAAATTGCATTACTATAGGAATAACGTTTAAATCAAATTTGTCTGTCCTGACATATTTAGTATTCACGACATAAATGTTTATAACAAATCTGAAACTTCTTATTTACATTTATGTTCATTGAGATTAGTAGTCGCGTTTTTTTTTAACTCCGACCTCAAAAGAGAGGTGTTATAAGTTTGACGCATATGTTTGTATCTTTGTTTGTCTGTCTGTCTGTCTGTGGCTTCATATCTCCTCAACGGGTGATCCGATTTTGATGTAGTTTTTTTTATTTGAAAGAGTATTTTGTCGAAATGGTTATAGTTCATATTAGATTTTGATGTTTGGTCGCCATCTTCGCCATGTTGAACTTCTCTAGAAATTGTCCGATTGAAGTAAAATTGAAAATGTGCAGACAACTATGGTAGCCGAACATGATTTAGGCCTCATTTTGATTCGATCATATGAAACTGGTACGATTAGATACATTGCACATTGATCAGGGGTTTTTAAAAATTTTCAATTTTACTTGTTATAGCTTTAAAATATCCAGCTGCAGCTTCACTTAAGATACCGGCAGTTTTATCAAGAATTGTCAATTTATTCTCATGAACCAAGTTTTCTTCGCCTGATTCAGCTGTGACTGACAACAAAAATCCGTTTAGCTTTATTATCACTTGAATGAACTGTTGTTGTATTTTCTTTGTTCTCAAAAGACTTTGTTTGCTTAGATATTTTTCTAATCTCATTCTTATATTTCCGCTGCTATAATAATCTAATTTTTCTTCCGTCATTTCTTCAAATATACCATTAAGGCGTGTTTTTAGAAACGTCAAAGTTAAGAATTATTTTTTTGCAAAACAGCAAGATAAACCTCCCTAAATAAGATGTTTAACACTACTTTAAATTCATTTTTTCTTTCCGTTGTTTAGTTTGTATACATTTAATTTTTTTTTGCTAATATATTTTGCATAACAAATTTTATAATAATTTCCATCAGCCCAAATAAATCTGAATAAATGTGTAACCTGCCTTGTATTTCTGTATCATAATGCGACACTGCAGCTTTCTAGTTTCCGCACCCGTTCCTGTACAAATTGCTACTTAAAAATGTTCTTAATTTGTTCTTAATTTTTCTAGATTTTCCACAAATCAGACAATGACATTTTATTTTAAACTAATTTTTTTCTTCTTTATTATAAATAACTACATGAAAGCTCACTTGTATTTTTCATCGCGTTACAAATATCACAGACAATATATATTGCCTCTGCTAATATTATTATTATTACAAAAAGATGTCCTACAAGAATAATGAAATCGGTATCGAAGGGTGTGCAAATAAAAATAAATAAAAAAATGTTTTTAATGAAATAGCATATTTTCTTTCATTTGCACAATTTATAATAGACTTGATGCCAGTAACAGTTGGTTTTTTATTATTAGATTTTTTTTCGCTGTTTTCAGCAGTTTCGCAAAACAAACATGTAGTTTTTCTCCACTAATAAAAATGAATGTACCCTATACATAAATTGTAATAGCCTAAATCTAAATAAAATAATATATACACTTATTAATACTTATCCAGACAATAATGAGGAGAGCAGCCGATACGTTTCTTGATTGGCCGAGAGAGTAGTGGGAGCAAGAGAAGAAGCCTCCCGTCTTCGTCGCCGTAGTGTGCTTCGTTGTGTTTAAAGGGCTGTAGCGCTTTTAGTTAAAAAATTAGATCTAGCATTAATCGCGACAAAATGAAGCCTATTAAATTTGGCAGTTTTTGGTGAAAGAAAAAATTGAATAGCTCATTATATAAGCAAGTTATGACGAGTTAAGAATTAGAAAAATGCTGCTGATTTATGTATCCTTTTGAATTTTGCCAGTTTTTTTATGTTAATTTTTTTATTATTGCAATAAATTATACTTCAAATTAAAAAGCAAGGTTTACTTGTCAAAACCAAAAAACAATTTTATTTTTATCTGCTTTAGTTATATTAAGTTATATTTGACTGAAAATTAAATTTTTAAATTTCTTTTTTTTTTTAGTTTTTTTCTTATATCTTCGGTCTCGACCAATGGAGAGTGTCGTCAATTTTGATTTCCTATGTAAAATAACATGCTTTAATAAGTAGTGAAGGTCTCATCTGGTTATACTTCAGTATTGGGTGGGTCAAGAAAGAGAAGGCTTTTCGCGCTCTGCCCGACGGGCTAAAGTCTAAGTTAGATCGCAAAATTAAATTCAATCATAAAATGCGAGTGAAATCAGTCTATGGCCAGAAGATCCCGTTATTGTGACTGAAGTTGTGATTGTGAAGTTGTTGGTGTTCAAAACCATCTCATCGTATTATTTCTTCGATTTTTAGTGTTGAAATTCTCTGATTTCGATATATTCCATAAATGAGTCTGAGACAAGAATTTTGTAATTTTTGTATTTTCCTTGCATACAAAGTAGTTATGCAAGGGCCATATAAACGGTCTGCATAATTTAGAATAGATAAAACCAGAGTTTCACAAAGAAGAACTTTTATTTTATGTGGGAGGTAATGACGATTACCATATATTAATTTTAAAACAAAATAACCTTTTTGTAACATTTTATTTGCATGGTCCTCACATCTTAAATCACAGTCTAATATAACTCCTAGACTTTTTGCCTTGTCTACTTTTACCAAAGAATCACCACCGATTTTAATATTTATTTGACCTTTAATATTGTTTCGTTGGTTTTTAGGACCAAAAATGATAATATTAGATTTGACGGGATTAATGACAAGACAATGATCATTTGCAGTTTTTACAATATTTTGAAGATCTTCATTGACAAGTGTACAGGCGGGGTTTGAAAGAATAATAGAGCTGGATGTCATCTGCATATAAATGCACTTTACAATAGGTTAAATGATTAATAAGGTTGCTGTAAACAATAATGGGCCAAGAATAGATCCTTGGGGAACGCCAGATCTTAGAGTTAGATAACTTGAAGTATTATTATTCAATTTTACACGTTGTTCCCAGTTATTTAAGTATTCATTAAATAATTGTATTGCTCCCTTAGAGAGACCTATATAATGTAAAATGTTAAGTATTTCATAATTTGTCGTGTCAAAGGCCCTACTAAAGTCAAGCAAAATTAAAGTAGTACACAAACCTTTATCAGTAGCCGCTATAACATCATCTACTATCATGCCATTAAAGTCGTAAGTCGTTTTCACATAAAAAGTAATATATTTTATTAACTTTTTATTTTCAATTTTACTTGTGGTTGGGATTTGAAAAATAATGTACTTATTCCTAAATGAATGACTATAAATCTTCGTCCTCAAAATGTATATTTATTTTAAATGTAACTTTAAAAAATGTACCGGAAACTGCAGTTGTAGCAAAGCTGGGTTAGAATACATAATAGATTGCTACTGTGAGGGTAAATGTATTAGCTGTTAATTTAGTTTAAGTATAATGTACGTATATTTTATTATTATTATTTTTGTATTATTATTTCTCAAGTACAAAAAGTAAATTTAAGTTCATTTAATTAGCTGTACGGTTTTTTGTCTCTAATCAATATTTTAAGTTAAAATATAATAATTTTTGGTTCTCTAGTAAACTAATCTTTAAATACCTTCGTTTTTTTTCATAATGACAAATGATAATATTTACGTATAAGTAATACATACGCATTGTAAATTTTTTGCAATCACAGTATATTGTCAGCAAGTTACCGATCGGCCACAGCGCGCGGACGTGTAAGCCAAAACGATAGCGGAAATAACGGAGCGCTGTACAAAAATAGTCCTATCTTTTACAAGGATAAAACAATGCAGATGATTCTTTCACTAAAAACTCCTCCATTCTATTCTGCAGATTTCATATCATAGAATTATGCATCTATCTATAATAGTTTTTAAAATGTCTCGATGCTGAAATTTACCGTGTACTCTTCAGACATCCTTTGTTTAAACAATTTCTGTAGCATTTGTTAACAAAAATTTCGAAAATTATTTAACAGCATCAGAATCTAGAAAGAATATGTTTTCCATTGGTTTGAAAATTATTAACAAATATTAAAAAATAACCCTGTAAATGAGGTGGGAATATAAAATTAATCAATTTTTAGTGATACAGAAATTTTCGGAAAATATTTTTTTACGCTTTTTTGCAATCGCGGACAGAATGGCGCCCTCTGGATTTAGATGCGCAAGGTCATTCCAGATAATGTACATATTTTTTCTATACTATATCTTCGAGTGCACACCCTGACATTTTAGGAGCGTCTTTTGAGAAGCTTGATTCCCGACTATATCTTTTTTCACACATAATTTTATCTACAATCATTTTAAAATACGAAATCTAAAGAAAGAATTAAATTGAATCTAGGCTGGAAATAGCAATTCATCAACATCTCAGGAGTATGCCTTGCATATGTGATCAAAATAAATAGATGAGTAAAACACAAACGCTGTCAATGTATTTAAGTATTATTAGTTATTATAAACTTCGCATTTTTCTTATAACTAAATTAGGTACTTAATTGTTACTCTTAGATCAACTTTCATTATATTAACATCAGTTTTGGAGCATTATTATTTCATAAAAATACATTGTTAATTTTCTGACCAAAGTTGTGTAAGTACAGATACACGCGAGCCCACGTTATAGTTACTAATGTACCAAGGGCCGTAAGGGCACTTACCCCGGCCTTATGGGCCTTGGCTTGAAAACTGTATTCTCGATCAAAAAATCGCACTGTACAACTCGCGGTGCATATTAAATTTTTCGCCATATCCATGAATCATTAAACTAGAAAAAAACTTGAGAAAACTGGTGGAAAACTATAATTATTTCAGGTTTCATATTTACTAAACAAATAGTAAAGATAGCAATGCTTGGAATCTCCATGGCAACTGTCAATAAAATAAATTTAGAACGCTGCTTCTATTCAAATGACAACTACTGTCAAGATAAATTACATCATATTACTATAATAGCTTTGAATATTTTTGAAAATAATGTCGGATATAGAAGATAGCAAATAAGGCTTGTCTGGATTTACTTCCAAACAAGCCTTTTAGTATAGTAGAAGTAGTGTTAGAGGTGGAACTAATTGCAACAAAAATGAATCTTGTTGTAAATGGTAGATAACACGCTCCTAATCAACATACTAAAAATATACATCCATTCTGTCGCGCAAAATGCGTTTATTTGCCCTCCATCTTGAAAAAACATCAAAAAATGTAAAAAAAAAATCGTCAGTAATTAGGTAAACATGTCACTGTAGTAGCTGATGATACTGATATTTTAATCCTACTACTATATCATTCTTCTAACAACATTTTAATGCAGTCTGCCACACAATCGGGTAAAGTTCGTGACATCCAAGCCATGCAAAAATCTATTTATTAGAGAGGAGGCTTGCAAAACTTTACTTTTTGTTCACGCATTAACAGGGTGTGACACCACCAGTGCGTTATTTCGCAATTTTGCTTTCAAGAATATCATAAAGTCCACAGTCTTAAGTGAATGTGCTTCCCATTTTGGATCATCCGAAGATGTTACTAAGGAAGATTTGATCGAAATTAGCTGTAAAGTTGTTGTGTCACTATATGGAGGTAACATTGACAAAAGCAACCTAAATGTGCTTCGTTATGAACAATACATTAGAGAAATAGCTTCTGCTAAAAAAGAATTTGATATAGCTCGTTTGCCTCCAACACAAAATGCAGTGCATTTGCAGTGTTTTATTTGGAAAAATCTTAATATGCCAACCTCCGATCCTACATTATGGGGTTGGCAGTTGGTTGATGGAAAATTTCAGCCGATAGTAACTGACTTGAACCCAGCACCGGACAAACTCTTAAATATGATTAAATGTGCCTGCCAAACTACAGTTGAAGAACCATGTGACACCATGAAATGTACATGTCGCCGATATGGACTTCCATGTTCGGTAGTTTGTAAAAACTGTTGTGTAAAGGACTGTACAAACACAGGAGACAGTTTTGATTTAGATGAAGATGAAGATTTAGATGAAAAAATAATTAAAATTTTAATAATTTTTCTTAGTTTAATATTTTTTTAATTGTGAGCGAAATTAAAGCTACTTAGGATTTTTAAGCCGCTTAGATTAATAAAAAGATGTTTTTCAACACTGCAAAAGCTTTCAGTTTTTCGGCCACCATTTTGTTATTTCCCTTTACTTTTAAAAACCAATATCATATTCTTTTTCAGCATGAAATTTCCTGTAATTTGATACTACACATGATTTTTTATGATTTTTTAAATATTGTTTCGTGTTTTTTCAAGATGGCGGCCAAACAAATGCATTTTGCGCAACAGTACGGATGCATATTTTTAGTAGGTTGATTAGGAGCGTGTTACCCACCATTTACAACAAGAATCATCTGTTGCAATCAGTTCCACCTCAAGGTGTTTTTCGCTTATTTCTATTATACTATTTAACATTTAATACTTGTTTTATAAAAGAGAAAAATTTTCAGAATTTACTTTATGTCCCCGTAGTAACATTATTTAAAAAGTAATTAAGATGTATGAAACCATTGTTTATAAAAAAAAAAAGATAGTCTCACACCAACAGATTTTAAATATTAATTTTGATTAACATTTTAATATCCACAAAGATATCATGAAAGATCTCTGAGTTGTTAAAGTAATCTTCAAATGATGAACTGACGAGAGCACTTCAAAACTATTCTATTAAAAAAATCAATATTTCAAGAGTTTCGTGAAAAGACTGTGTACAAACATTGAAAGTGGAATTAACATATAACAAACTGAGTTTCATTCTGCACCAGTAAATCCAACAGATAAATTATGTCGAGTTGAAAATAGTTTTGTATGTGGACGATTTTCTAGATAGGTAACAGGTTCAATTTTGTTTTATTGGAAGTTAAGCGAGTAAGCATTATTCCAAAAATTGCATTTACAATGGCCCTCGTGAGTTCAGTATAGATTATCCAATGAAACATAGATATATCTTTAATATGGGTGTGCTAAACATACATGAAAGTTATTTGTATATTGTAGAGTTTTAAAGTATGATAATAAAAAGAAACCCAAAGCACCTGATACTATTTTATCGTATGTAATATCACTAGTGCTTAAAATTTTATCGAAAATTTTTTCGAAAGCGTTGTTGCCTGGTGATATAAAGAGTGCAATTAAATCCCGACCGCTTTGGCGGGAGGGATTTAATCTTTGATAATAAACTGCCAATTTGCACGAGTTATATTACCTTTTTGGCAACCTAGCTTGAGCAAAAATTTTTAGATAAAATTTAAAAGCACCAGTGATATTTGGGGCGAATATTTCATGAATAAATAATTCATTAAGTACATCTTCAATATTGTTTTGTAATTAATTGCCTTCAGACGTTTTCTTGTCACTTTTAGAGTTTACTGACCTTTATTTTCAATTTCATCATTTACGTCATATAAAAATGCATTTCCAAAACGACTCATCTAATAAAAAACAAAGTAGGTATAATATAATAAATAATGTAATGAAAATGACAATTGAGATACGTTATACCATAGGTATTGTAACTTATAGATTAGTATTCCCAACAAAGCTTTTAGAACGCTTCGACCAATCACACTACGAGTAATGCCAGACAATATGGCATTTTACCAATCTCTCCCTTTTACGTTCTAAGATGCGGAGACCAAATGAACTGGTACCGCCACCATTACCATACCAGGCGTTGCCTATCTTTCGGCAACCTCCCTAGCAAAATCTTTCCTATACCAAAATTTCCATTTAACCAACTTTTAGCTTTCACCACCTTTTATTCTCAAACCCTTTCTCTGTTCCCTCTATTAGTCACCTTTTTGTTAATTTTGTTAATTTCTGTTCTTTTGTCCCTTTTTGTTCTCTTTCAAAATCCCCTCTCGACCAATAACTTCTTGTAAATCAAACTTTTTATTTAAATCACAACTTCCTCTCCACCCTATCTTTCCGAAGGCAGGCAGACCATCGGAAGAATACTGTCATTGGCTCGAACGGGTTTTTTCATTAAGTCTTTTCCCGTATCAATAATCCAATTTTTAAAACTGTGCGCGTGTGCTGTGCAAACTAAAACATTAGTGTAATTTTTAAGTGTTTTTAAAACTCATTCTAGTTACAGTTCCCCAAATTGTTAGATTTAAGTTTTTTGTTCCAAAGAACAGGAGTTCTAACCTTATAATTCTTCATTTATTGTTTAAGCCGGAGTTAAACCCGTTTCACCCGACCACCCATCTACCACGACGTTGCACACCGTGGTGGTGTGGTCGGCTCTGAATCGGGACTTGACTCAAGCGCACTTTTGTATTATTAACTGTAATAAAACATTTTTGAATTGAATTGAATTGGTACCGCCATCTAGTAACGCTTGCTTAACTTAACTAGTATAAAGAGTTAATTTCTCAAGAATTATTATATTAAAGTGTTTCTTAATATACATTTATGTATTTAATCCCCATTTTTAATATAAGAAGTTTAATAATTAAGATAAGGTTTGCTTGTTTAAGAAGAGTGAACTTTAAGTACAATGAATTATAACTTATTCCAGAGTTTTGATTTTCCGAATAAGGTGTTTTGTGATGAATTACCATACGTAAGTACATTTGTGTATTTATCATGAAATAATTGATTTGTTTGCTTCGTAGGCATATTTAATTTTAGTTGTGAAAATTGTTTATAATTACGTTAGGTATTATAAGCAATTGAAAGCTGTGTATGACATTTCTCATATCAAATTGTAGGGTCTAACGAACAAGTGTACCAAATTTCAACTCTTGAGCATAAAATGCAAGGTGGACTCTCTTACCATCCGGACTATTATCCCGAACCTAGATATAAAGGTTCAGCCTTCGCTTTGAAATTGGGAGTATGTGGTGTTTTTAGGTTATTTTTATATTATTATATTACTACGTATATAATACAATACTACAATTTACGTTAACAATTAGTAATAAGCTAGAGAAGATATTTATAGATAAAATTTAAAAGCTTGGGTTGCCCTATTTGCCGAAGACATTTCACGAAACAAAACGTCAAAAAATTATCACAATATTTACCGCTTACCAGCGACACAAAAAATTAGAGCGATACTTTTCTCGCGTTGGTACTGTCAAAATCCGATTTAGGTTGGATTACCACCTCGATTACCACTGATAATGACGTTTGATTGGTGCAATGTTGTGAAAAAACGGGATCTCATGGGCTATAGCGTTAATGAGTGAAATAATCACATGAGTATACATGGGTACCGAAAAAGTTAATCTACAGCTTTTTTTATAAAAAAATGTTTGCCAATGTTTGCATGTTTTGCTATTTATTGTTACAACAAAATTACTATTTTAGATGTGAGATTTTGTGACAAACAAGATATAATTAATCAAAAACCGACGCTTTTAATTCGTACAATGTATTACGTCTTATTAGACTCTTCATAGATACTAAAACGAAAATTATATTACATTTGATAGGCTTATTTTCATAACCGTTTTCATATCATTGTGTTAGTGAACGCATTCTGAACTTTCGAAATGTCCGCCCGTTCGCTCATCAGTCCGTCCGTCTGCCACGTTCCGATTTCATTGAAACTTAGACTGTAAGTTACTGTTATTTATTCTTTAACATAATCTGTTCGTAAATTAGAAAGTTATATATCGTTTAGATTATAATAGTTATCTTAAGTTGCTAATCTTATACATATTTTAATTCATTTTACTGACAAAGGAGTTTGTTTGCAAACCTTTTTAATTGTTTGTATAAGTAAGCTGGTCTCATTTCGTACAGCCTTTCAATTGTTACAGCGCGTCGCACAGTGCGTGCTTGGAGCGAAAAATGTAATCTATTATTTAATTTGAAATAAAATTTATTCGATATGATTTGACTGATTTGGCTCGTAATCTAATAGCACAGGATTTTAGTTTTCAACTCGGAATTAATTACTGTAAAGCTGAAAATTTGCGTGATTGTAGTTTTGGTCCATTAAAACACGTACCATAAAGTCCCATACTCTCCCCCGTCGGCTTCCCTGTTTTTGCGAAGTGCAGCAGAAAGGTTGTTACTAATCGAAATGATCATAAAAGCTTCGGAGAAGCATATTCGTTCGTATTTCACATGTTCCACGCATATTTTATTCATAATTCTCCGTTCTTGTGCTGTCAAAATTTCAAAAATGGAAGAAATTTCGAAATGGCGCCGTTGCGGCTAATGAAGACTCGGAGGGGAAAACGTACCCCAATAAACATTTCTCTTCATACTTTGGGCTTTCCATTGGTATGTCCACCTTTTCTATAGCGTCACCCGTTATAGATCTACGCCACTTCCAGCATTGCCGCGCCCGGTGGAACTGCCTTGGCTGCGCTGATGAGACTTGTTGCGAATTCCTGTTTATATATTATTGGTGTTTTATAAGTATTATGATTGAAATTTAACTTGTCAGAAAATTACTTTATTCGACAAGACAATTGACATTATTGATCTACTGGGAAGTAGGGTCGTCTG
This sequence comes from Rutpela maculata, assembly GCA_936432065.2. Classification (NCBI taxonomy): domain Eukaryota; kingdom Metazoa; phylum Arthropoda; class Insecta; order Coleoptera; family Cerambycidae; genus Rutpela; species Rutpela maculata. Next base: position 103,562,960 of record OW386291.2, read on the forward strand.
GGTCATAATCCATATCCATTTAACAGTTTCTACTTCGTGAACAACCCTCCTCTACATGCCCTGCTTCTTCGTTTCCTTCCTCATGCACGCCTCTTCTCCACAGATCAAGCAGTCCCTTTTTATATCGAAAGGACTGAGCGCTGATCTAAGCCGCGGCTCAGTCTTCTCACTTCCAGGTTGTGCAGTTTTGGTCATGGCAATACCCTTCTTTAGAGTGGAAGGTTTCGAGTAATTTTTCCTGCAAGGAAAAATGGCACTGCAATATTACGTATATGACTAAGATACCAATGTCTTGAGCTACTCAGAACAGCGAATATCGTAGGACTTACCTACATGTCACATGTACCGTGAACTTTTCTTCACGAGATCTTTAAACAACTCAGTGTCTCCTCTTTCCACACTAACCCAAAGCAAAGTTGATAGCCCACCTTGAACTACCACAACATTTCTATCTTCAAGAGACAACTTACATAAAACGCAAACGCCTGTGTCGATCATGACTTAAATACGATCACTCAATTTTCCCGCACCAATGAACCGATGAACACACTCCGAGGACTGTCACAGCTACTGAACTAAGAAGGCATAGCTCGCCGTGCGCCTGCTTGATTGTTTAGACCGAGGGGCAAACCGCGAAGAAAATCTGGTGTACACTCACAAGGAAATCTGAAGGAAACCTCAGGAAATCTTTTTCTTTTCGAATTTCTTCCCGCTCTTCAAAAATTTTTTTATCAAAGAGGAAATCTGTGTAATTTTGGGTGCAGTCGAGCCTTCAGTTTAGACTAGACTCCGATTAAAGAACTTATATCTAGATACATAATGGTTATCTTTTCTTCATATACCTTATTTGCTCCTAACATAGTCACATTATATGTCCTTTAAAATGGATAGATGAACATCACATCCCATAGGCAACAGTGGCGGGTATGTGTAGAAGGGAAAATGTACAATATTGTACATATTTTATGTAATAATTGTTGGTTAACCTCTATGAACATAACCGCGGATTTAAAAAATATAATAGGTAGAGATGTTTTATTCTAGGGAAATATGTATTGATATTATTTATAATATTATTATTACAACTGTAAACTGAACGCCATCATGTTACGACTATGACCTACTTACTTATGAAACGACCGATTTTCTTCTTTTCTAAACTGCCTTCTGCAAACGGCACAGCACTTCAACATGTAGCATTAAATTTTCACTAAACTGTGTAAATATGAATAGAGAATATTACTTAGTTATTAAGCAAGTCATAACTTAAAATAAAATTACTTTGTCATCACTTTTTGGTCGGAGAACACGAATAATGTTATTGACATTAATGGCGGACACTGTCAAACTGAGATTATGATAATCAAACTGAACCGATCGTGTAGAAAACAGCCGCGAATAGGCCGATGGGCCAATCAGAAACTTATGGGAAGAAGTGCCTTAGATTGTGAGTCTTTCAGCAACAAATAAATCAATGCCATTATGTATCTAGATATAAGTTCTTTAATCGGAGAGACTAAACGTGATCGATGCAACAATGAACGTACTTAACTGTGGCGTAGCTCAGTAACGGGTGACGCTACATAGAAGGTAGACATACCAATGGAAAGCCCAAAGCAAGAAGAGACATGTTTAATTCGGATACGTTTTTCCCTCCGAGTCTTCATTTGTCCGCAATTGCTACATTTGGGAATTTTTTCAATTTTTGAAATATTGACAGCACAACAACGGAAAATTGTGAACAAAATATGCATGGAACATCTGAAATACGAACGAATATGCCTCTCCGAAGTGTTTATGGATTATTTTGACCCAAATTGCACCAGTAATAACCTTTCTGAGGCACTTAATAGCCAGCTCTGCAATTTCTGCGACTTAGGCTTTTGTTGCTCCGCAAAAACAGGGAAGCATACGGAGGAGAGTAGGCGACTTTTTGGTACGTGTTGTTCTGAACCAAAACTACTAATCTTGCAAATTTTTGGCTTTACAATAATTAATTCCGGGTAGAAGCGATATATTGACTAAAGCTCCTGGGCTATACGTGTCGTGGGATAGAAATACAAATAAGTCGAATGTAATTACCTTTTTTTTACTTTATTTATACTGAAGAATGTTTCTCAAGTTGGTATCGTAAAATTAAAATGTCTAAAACTAACATTATTTAAAAAAAATCTGCGAAGAGTATTCCATTAAATAAAAACTCAATTCAATAAATCGACAAACAGCATAATGTTTACTTTAATTAATGATTCGAAAATTCATTTTGAGCAACTACAACGTATGTTTATTTAATATATATAAAATCCTGTGTGTCTTTTTTTCAGCTACATTTAAAAAATAAACTTCTCGTCAGTTTGTTGAAGTCTATGTCTTGTACATTCTATAGCATACTCTTATCAGTTTTTTGAAAATAAATCAGTTTTTTAAGTTATCTGCTATAATTCTAATTTTAGTCATCAATTGATGTGCTACTTTGATTCGCAAAACGTTTGTTGGTATACCATGTAGTGTTTTTGTATTTGTAGAATCTTATCAAAAGGTAACACCCGTCGTTACGCGCATTCTCTTATTAAAATCATCAATATGTTTCATATTTACTGATAAATTTTTCGGAAAAACAATCTTTCTATTTATTCGCATATGTACGCACACTCTTATGAAACTACCCATTGCTCACAGACTCTAACGAGTCTAAGCAATCACTCATTTATTTATTTATACCTATGCCTATACCTTTATATTAAAATTAATCATTGTATCTTTTGTTAACCTATATAAATAAATAAATATTCTATTCTATTCTATTCTATAACCACCAGCGTACTAGCCAAACTTCAATGATTGAATTTTTCCTTATTTAGTTATCGTTCTTACAAGAAATCGTGATGGGTAGATATGCGGACAGACGGATATTTTGACAGTTAGTAAGAATTCGATGACCAACATGATGATATAAAAATGTTTTCCCTACAAGCGACATTTGCGGATTTAGAAAGATGTCTGGCAGATCCAATATCTCCTTATACTGTATGTTTTATATAATTATTTCTGTGCAGACTATAATAAAGAATTTCATTTTACTGATATTAGATTTTTACGTGCCATGAAAGTTTCCCTTTAAACTAATCCCTATTTCTGGTTATAAGACTTTATATTTATGATTATCATTACCAATTTTTCTCTTGTCAAAAACATTATATTAATTTCTCTATTCACCGTGTAATAGTGCAAACTGTAATGAGGGGTGGAGGATTCCACCCTCCAAAATATACGGTTCTTTCGCTAACGTTTTGAAGATAAAGGGAGGCTTAGCGTCATTTGCATAACCCGTTTCCAACTAGCACATGTGATGATTTTAATATACCAGTTCCCAACATCAAAAGCTATTATCTTAAATGCTGTATGTTTTATATAATTAATACATCCCATTTTCAGCATCCCTTACGTACTTATGGCAAAATAAACACAACTTTATCTTCCAACATCGCGAATTCGTAAATGAAATCATAATTACCTTCTCCATTTTGTGTTTAAAATTTACTAAAGTTTGTTATAATTTATTATGAAAATAAGAAACAATGGTCGTAAAATGATATTAAATTGTAATTTCCTACCCACGAATATCATAGATAAACTTTTGTTTGGCACTAAAAACTAATTAAACTGCATATTTCCTGAAAACGGTTGGCTGTATTTGACAAATAGTTTGTTTAGATTCTGGAAAGTTTTAAAACATCGAATAATATCTTTTAAAAGATCAAAACTTGACTCAGTCATTTCGCTTACTCAATTCTTGTTTTTTTTTTTGGGTGCTCTCCAATTTTAATTTGTTTTAAACTATTTGTAGGTACAGTAAGTGAAGCTTTTAAATCCCATCCCGAAAACAATGTAATGAATTTCCAAATATTTTTTTCTTCAACATGCTTCATAAAGTATGTACTTAAAAATCTATATTGTCATTGTTCCTGCTTTTGGTTAGGAGTGATTCCCACCCTTCTTAGAGGTTGTGGCAAAAGAAAACAAAAAATACGCATAATATGATAGAGAATCAAATTATAAGAAAGAGAGGTCTTTATACACTTTCCTGCTAAAATTCATATTTTTCGAGATATTGCGAACTGAAAATTGCAATTTTCAGCCCCTAAAATCAGTATTCCAGACGTTTTTTTTTTTTAAATTACTCGCAAAATGTGGACTTTAATTTAAAAAATGCAAGGGTACAAAATTAAAGGTTTTACGAAAACAAATCGAAAGGTTTTTCTTTTTTTCTCTCCGATGTTTAGTTTTGGAAATATGGCATTTTCAAAATGGCGCTGAAACATTCAGAAAAAATATACGTCATTAAAATCTAAAATTACTCAAAATCTACAACCATGAGAAAATTTTTTATTTTTGTACAAATTAATGGTATTAAAATTTTCTTTCAACTGAGACATATTACGACCTTTTATAACGAAAACTAAAAAAGTAGCGGATTTAAAAACTTAGGCGCCGTTTTTTTTAGTCTTATTGCTCTAATTTCTTATTAATTCAAAATTTTTAAAAATCCTTTTAGACATTGTCAATTCAATTTATTACTAAAATGCTCAAATTTTTTTGAATTTTTAAAATAATTATTTTTCATTCTGTACCTACCCATTTCCAATAATGAAAATTTTCATAATTATTTTTTAATCGGGCTTTTGAAAATTGCACGTAAAATATTTTTTTATAAAAAATTGTAAAAAATGAAGCTTATAAGAAACTAATAATTTTCTTTTAGTTTCCTACGACACAAACTGTTCCAGAGATATAAAGGTTTAAAGATGGCGCTAGAGTCCATACGCAAGAAAATTATGTATTTAAAATTGAAATATCTCAAAACCTATAAGATTGATAAAAACATTATATAAGAATGAAATGAAGCTTATCAAAAAACGAAGTTTGGATTTTTTTTTTCCTATGACAAACTGTTACAGACAATTTGAAATAATGTTGAAACTTTTCAGTTTGTACGCATATTTTAAATGTCTATAGTAAGTAGAGAAACGAGCAGTAGCCATCTATTTTTCGAAGAATACGTAGAAAAAGTGGGTTGCATTGCACTATAGCATGTTTAAAGTGCAGATTAAAGATGTTACTTAATTAGTTTATTTAATTTTATTCATTTGATTTATTTATAACAATCTGTATTTTTAATAAAATTAGACATATTACTATTAGTCGGAGAGCAGCCAATCTGTAGGAAGCATTTTAAAAGTAGTCTATACAACTCGCGAACACCCACCTGAAAAACAGATGATATCATGTAAAATGACCTTCTAGATTTGATTTTTGAGTTCGCCCGTTAATTTGAGATTGCCAAATCGGTCAATCGCAAATTTTTTGAAAAATGTTCAAATTATGTGTTAATTTTTGTTTTGCACATAACCGCATTATATCTTTTTTATTTTAATTCCGATTTAGACCAATATTTTACACATTATCCCTCCAATATTCTTGGACAGGCTGTCGGCAAAGAATATAGTGTAACTAATAATATAGTGCCTAAAAAAAATATAATTACCCTCTATTGTCGCGGTTTTTTAAAATTTGCATTGAAAAATACCCGATCGAGGTAACTTTTTTATTTTTAAAGAGTGAGTTATAGTATAAACGAGAAAAATGTTCCATATACTTTAAACGAACTTTTTTATAAAGAGATTTTTTTGAAATTCGGCTCGTGTAACGAGATGACGCTGTTGAATGCGGCCGCGCAACTCGTCCGCATTAATTTAAAGCATAACTTCTGTTAACGTCGTCTCCCATCTGGGGTGTCGTTTAAGCGATCAAGTTAGTTTATGGAATATTTAGTTTCAATTTGCAATTAAATGTTATAAAATTATGTAGATAATCTCGAAACATACACATTAAAAAATTTGTTTTCATTAATTATAACAACAAGTAGTGGGTACTAAAGATTACATTTTCCTTCGCATAAACAACTTATTATATGTTACATTGCACGTTTGCTTTGCTACACTTGCAGCTTGTAGTACAGTTATATAATTTACATTTAGAAAATGGAGTTAACTCAATAAAATTGGGTTTTGGGCTTTTTGAAATCATCTTTGGAAAAAAGATTTCCTCCTTTAGGTACCATCCAAAATCTAAAACATTTGGAATTCTGGGCTTAATTTGGTAGGCTGTCTTGTAAATAGCACATTGCAGAAATGCCCTTTTTACTTGTACTAGGATTTACAATTCTGATTTTTTTTTATAAGCAGTTCGGGTATACGATCTTCTACATTGTGTATGGTAAACTGGATTTAGTGATGAAAATAAATTTTTCTGTTCTAAATATTGTTTTAGAGCCAAAGAAATGTCATCGAATTTTGCATTTGATCGGTATATTTCTAAAACCGTAAATATCGCTCACAGACAAAAAAATTTCATACTATTGTGTTAGTGAACGAATTCTGAACAACTTGTCCGTCTGTCTGTCCGTCCGTCACGTTTCTTGTAAGCACGGTAACTCAAGAAAGAAAATTCCGATTGTACTGAAATTTGGACAGTAAATTAGTGTTAGCTAGAGGAAGAACTCTATTTGAACAAAATCGATCGGTAAATAAAAATGTTAATGATTTAAATTTGAAAAAAAAAAATTTTTATTTTTATGTTTTTGCAATTGAATAGAAATCTGGTGAAATAATATTTCATTTTAATATCTAAATATTTATATATTTTACAAATATACATTTCATAATGTAATATACAACCGTGAAAATATGATTTTAGCTCGTGTCTTATAATGTAAAAAATTACATTCTTTTACGTTTAAGGTGGTGGTGTAGTTCTTTTGACTCGGAATCCAAGGGTCCCGGGTTCGAAACCCAAAGGGGTTTGGTGTATTTTTTTTACCATGTCTTTTACCAACTGAGATCCCAACAAACACAAAAGATTGGCCCACCAGCGGGCCATCACTGGGCCATAAATGAAACGTCTGGCCCTGTGATGGCCCACTGGAGGGCCGACCTTTTGTGTTTGTAGGGATCGTACTATAAAATTAAAAATGTCTAAAAGTAACATTATTTACAAAAAACTGCGAAAAGTATCCTATTGAATGTATAACAATTATATAAAAATCCAGTGAACAGGCGAAGAGTACGTTTAGCTTGTTTCCTTTGATTTCCTATCCGAGTAATTATAATTTATTATGCCAAACTATGTGTTTATAACGCACTAAATATAAGGACTGAGACAAAAAGCACTTTCAACTTAACATAAATGGACACTGGAAAATAATAATCACCCGGCACGTGCCTGCGTTTAGCTCTAGATGCGATTGCGGCCGATTCATAGTAGCGCGCATTCGTTCGGACGCTGAAACAATCAATGAATATTTCGATAAGGGAGCAAAATTTCAAAAAAAACTTCTTATAAAAGATTTTATTTAGTTCATTCGGAACATTTTCTTCGGTTATAGTAGGCACCTAACTTTAAAAATAAAAAAGATACCTCGATCGGGCATTTTACTCTGCAAATTTTAAAGATTTTGCGTCAAAGAAAAGTTGTTATTTTTTTTTGCCAACTAATTATTTTTTAGGTAAAGTTTTTTACTTTCAACATATCAAAGAATAGTTAGAGAATATTATGTACAAAAATTAAAAAATTCTGAAGTAAAATAAAAAATATATGACCTGTTATATGAAAAACAAAAAATAACACATAATTTTTATTTTTTTTAGAAAATTGCCAATTTGGTCATTTTGGCAATCTCAAATCAATGGGCGAATTCAAAAATCAAGTTTAGCAGGTTATTTTACATCAGATTACCTATTTTTTAGGTGGGTGTTCGCGAGTTGTATACTATATACTCTTTTGTGGCCATTTTTAATCCACCATTTTTTTTTTAATTTAGACCTCATAATCTTCACCTAAAAAACATAAGTATATGGATTTTCGTGAATTTAGTTGTAACATTAGAAGAATTTTTCAGTATTTAAGGGTGGTTTTAACTCTTAATATTTTCGTCTTTCCTATGTTTTGACCTCATAGTCATATTCAGCGACATCAAAAACATAAGTATATGGATTTTCGTTATTTTATTCGTAAAATTAGAAGACTTTAATTTTTCAGTATTTAAGGGTGATTTCAACCCTTAATATTTTCGTCTCATAAGTTTTGAACTCACAGTCATATTCAGCGACCTCAAAAACATAAGTGTAGAAGAGTTATTAATTTTTCAGTTTTTAGTTTCCAGCCTTAAAAATAGAAAGCAGATAATGCGACAATATAGATTTTTGAAGTACGTATTTTATAAGGTATATTGCAAAAAAATTAAGGAAATTCCTTTCATCGTTTTCGGGCCGGGAATTTTACCATTTTTACTGCTTCGCTTACTGTACTATATGGATTTATTACGCCATCGTCAGAGATAGAGTGAGGTAATATTGACTTTGAATGGTCCTAAGATATGAACTAAGATTATAGTGGATGGTTTAGTAATAGCAGATCTATGCATATATCCGAAGACTGATGGAATTATTATACTCTTCCTAAATACGACAACGAAGAGTATATTGCATTTGATCGTCACAATTCTAAAACCGTAAATATCGCTCGTAGTGCAAAAAAATTCATATCACTATGTTGTTGAACGAATTCTGAACAACTTTCAAAATGTCTGTCTGTTCGCCCACGTTTCTTGTAAGCACGAAAACTTAAGAAAGCAAAGTCAGATTGTACACTTTGGACAGTAAGTTATTGCTAACTAGAGCTAGAGAGCTTGTTTTTGAACAAGATCAATCAGTAAATAAAAGGTTATTAATCACATAAAATTTAAAAAAATGTTTTCTTAATTTCTAGGGCTTGTAATTAAACAAATATTGCCAAATGTTATTTTTTTATTATTATTAGTATTTGTTTACACATGTACAAGGTGTTTCACGAGGAAACGGACATGCTTTAATGACAGATAGAGGACATAGAAGGTAATCATAAGCATCCATAGAAAAATCTAGTTGTGCCCTCGTTGCTGAAGTACAGGGTGTTTTATACATTTTTGCCAAAATTTCTTTTGGTTGTTACTTTGTAAAGGAATGGAATAATAAGTTAATATTTAGCACATACACTGTGTGTAGTGGCGGGCTAGGTATAGGTAGTAAGAATTACAACATCGTGTGTGCCAGCTGGCTGAAATGAAATAACTGAGAGCTGAGATCTTCGCGGACGGGCGAGTTTGCTCTGCAGTGTTGTCATATCTCTCGCGCTACGTGAATGTACATACCTAATAGGCAATTACACGCACTGTATAATACACTTGTGATCCCGAATAAGTATTTGTATCACACACACACAAAATTCAGGTCTGGACTTGAAAAAAAAATGTTTTTGTTGTTCTTAAATAAAACAGTACCCTGTATATATTTTCTTTTAAAGTTCAATATAAAATTCGAAAAGTACATAATAAACTGAACAAGAAGGCTTCATTAATTTTTTTGCCACACTTTTGCCGCCATCGAAATAAATCTCACTAAATAATGCAATATGAGACTTTATAAAATATCGACTATTAAATTAGGCATTTACTTTTTTTTAGCAATATAATTATTGTGTTTTAATTACCAATTTTAATAGAGGGGTAAAATTAATAAAGAATTTAATGCTAAAGAACACCGAATCAAGAATCTAAGTATTTCATTTCTGTCAAGTCTACCGAGTAACATACTTATTAATAACAAAAATAACTGTAATGACAAAGCAGCATATCAATAATGCACACACTAGCAAGATAACAACATAAACAGAATAATTGTACCAAAAACAAAAAATGCAGATATTGTCATAAAACATATTTACAAATTAGAACAGTTATAACTAAATTTTATCTCCAAGATGTCCTCCTCAGTTTCAGTACATTTTCTAGTGTGGTTTACAAGATGACCGATTAACCTTATCACATCTGGACTGTTTCTAATTTCGTTGCGTCCACTCTTTAAGTGACCCAATAAGAAATAATCTAAAACTAACTGGCTGCGTGTTAAGACATTGTTTAAAGTTATCATTGCTGATTATATTAAGCCTTACTTCAAAATGGCACCTATTAGAAGAGCAAATGATGTGGCTACTTTAAACAATAGTTGCTTCATTTCTATCAGTGAACTGAGCTAAACTTAACAAATCTAACTTAGGCATTCTACTTGATTTTCCCTCAGATTAGCTCAGTCAAATACCTTCCCCCTTACCTGCCGGTTTGCCGGATTTCATCTTAAACTTTAAAAACTTGCCCAAGTTGATTTCAAGGTGACGATTGGCTGATTACCTGAATTTTAACAACGCACATGCGTAAAATTTCTGGTTTGTTTTGATCATTCTTTTTGCAAGATTGTTTAGATAAGAATCTCAAATTTATGTTTTTACAACGTACGTTACCGAATCTTTTAGGAAATGTAAATATCCGAGGTATGTTCTTTCAACATGATGGGACCCCACCGCATTTCTCCAACCAAATTAGAAATCATTTCAATGATGCATATCCAAACAAATGGATTGATCACGAAGGCCCTCATGTATGACCGACAGGGTCTTCGGATTTCAACCATGTGGATTATATTTTATGAGGTCACTTAAAGAGTGAGGTCTACCAAAGTGGACATTGATTGCAGTGATCAATTAACAGGATTGTTGAACACCACAAAAATTAGAAACAGTTCAGATGTGATAAGAAGATCAATCTTGTGAACCGCGCTAGAAAATGTACTGAAGTCAAAATTTAATTATAATTCTAATTTGTAAATACGTTTTATGACAAAATCTGTTGTCATTTTTGTTTTTGGTACAATTATTCTGTCGATATTTTGTTATCTGGGCGCAAAAGTGCACTTGTTATTCTTTACAATTTGAGACTATTTTTGCATATCTTTGTAAATGTAACAAAAAAAAACTAGTGGTAGTAGTCGAAAGTGGAAGGGCGCTAACTAATTAATTTGGAGCACAATGAAGTGCATATCGGATGCAATATTTTTGAGAAAAAAAAAGTTTAAAAAAGCAAGTGGGGAGGGGGCAACTTAGCACACCTTGTTTGATATACGGCATTGAATATAATACGTCTCGTAATAAGTAGTAAGTGTATAGGTGTAATCTACGGGTTTGTTTTTTGCCATTTTGTAACCACTCCTGTCAATAATTCATCACAAAAAATTATTTGTTTGTTGTACTTAATAAACTTCTGAAATTTCTTTGGTCATTTCATTTTTTATAAAATTCACTGTCAAGTTGTCAGTGCATGTTTTTTTTAAACTATATTTGCTAATGAAATAAAATACACAGATTGAAAAATCGAAAGCATTGTTAGGATAAAAGCGATATTTTATAATAATCGAACATCACTTCCTGAAATGCTCAAATGACTGTAAATAAAAACGTATAAATCGGAATAAATATAGGGAAGTCGAATGAGATATGTTTGACATAAAAACGATTAAACGTGTATAAATGTATCATGTAATTATGGTGATTTTTCATGGCAAATTTTATCGTTGATGTTACTGAAAACCTCACTGGAAATAATTTCGAGGGGATGAAAAATACGATATATATTTTTTTGTTGTCAGAATGTAGATATACATATTAATTTTACCCGCATATTTCAGTTTAAATTATATTTGTAATAGATACTGAAATTATTATATGTGTTACATTCACTCAAAGAAAATGATAGGTAAATTCAACCAAAAAGAGCATATGAAATCGCGCCTATCTAGTTTCATAGTTAAATCAATCAGAAAAGAATAGTCATACAACTTTATTTGTTTCCGTAAACAAATAGTAGTTTAATAATCATATCTTCTTGTAACAAATTAAATAGTACAATGTCATTTTTTGATGTTCACTAACCATTTTCAATTTGGTCTACAATTAAACAATACAGCGACTTTGTTTTTTGTTCACCAACTAATTTTTAGGTTGATCTACACTTTATTGTATGATGAAGTTTTTTTTGGTTAGTCAAAATCTCAGTATTGAGACATCAGACCACCCAAACCAAAGTATTGAGATCGTTTATAAGATCCATCCAAATATATCGATGATCCCTGAGAGAATTTGAACATTGCAATCATGTTATTAATTTTCTATAAATTCATAAAAGTATGAGATAATGCATGATTGATTATTGTCAGTGATTTGTATGTGGCGTCATCTGGGAATAATTTCTGTAATAGACTACGTGGTAAGCAAGCAAATTTTATGGTATTTCTTTTAGAACTTCTAGAAGACGACAATAATATTGGTTTGTCTACCAAGTACAATAATACAGCGAACTAATACTGGGTTAGAATTACAATTCGATAATAGTTAAAAATAAAATATACTATTATGTAGTTTAATTTGACAGAATTCAATGAAATAATAGTCAGACGAACAAAATAATAGTCTTATTCATCTATTTTTTAAGTTAATGTTTGTTTTGTTGTATGACAACTTTTTATTAATTAAAATAACAATCACTTCTTGTTTAAAAATACCATCAATATAGTTTGGTTTAACAAAATTAACGATATTGTCAGTTAACCATTTTTTTTTTTGTTGAATTTACCCATACTATTTCTTTGAGTGTTCGTATTCAATCACGTTATCCTTCTACATCTAGTGAAGGTATAGTAACGACAAAAAAAATTGTGAAAATTTTTATTGTTCAAATGGGCTTAGAATGTCATGAAACGTCGAGATTTTAAGTTTGAGCGAAAGAAAATTCTGTCTGTCGGCCTGTAATATTTTTTATGCGCACGATTACTCCGGAATTGGGGTAAATGGGGGTAAATAGATAAATCGAGCAGGTAAGAGTCCATAACATTGGTATTTGGTATATACGAGGGAAGCTATAAGGTAAAAAATTTTGAAAATTTTTATTGTTCAAATGGGCTTAGAATGTCATGAAACGTCGAGATTTTAAGTTTGAGAGAAAAAAATTGCTGTCTGTCGGTCTGTAATTTTTTTTGTGCGCACGATTACTCTGGAATTGGTAAATGGGGGTAAAAGATAAATCAAACAGGTAAGAGTCCATAAAATTGGTATTTAGAGAGAAGCTACAAGGTTTCAAAGATTTTTTTGGCATTGGCCACCCCCACCCCATTAATAAAGGGGGTGAAAAAAATTGTGATTTAGTGTGTGTACAAGAACCAAAAACCTCAAAATATTTTTTTACTTCATCTACCTCCAAATTTTGAAGGGACTCGCACAAAACAAATAGAAAGGTTTTTCTGTCAAAATGTCCGTAACTTTTAGTCCAGGAAATATCATCGCACCCGTTGGGGAAAATATTCTCAGTCGGTTTATTTGCATAATCTTATGGAAAATGGTCACCTGAAAACAAATCTGCATGTTGCCAGGTCTAAAAATGGGTCAAAAATTGTTTAAACTTTTTTTTTTAAACAAATTGCAAAAATTATTTATTTTGCTCCGGACACATTTTTTTTGATTTTTTGGGCTTTACATTTCTCGTCCCACAACTTTGTTTCTAACCATTGACTCGGCTTGAAACTTTGGACACATTCATTCTAAATTATAATGAATTGATTGCTATACGTAGAATTGTACCAAAGATGAAAAATCTGGTACAAAAATTATGTTTACTCGAGATCACATGATTTTTTCAGTAGCGATATTGAAAAAGTCTGTATCGAGGAAACTTTTACATTATTGAAGATAGAGTACTAGTATACGTGAATGAAATGTAGTATGTAATCCCCCCCCCCATACGCCCTATACTTCCACCAAAATATACAAGTAGAAATATCATATCAAAAATATGAAAATGAACTCGGACACATTGGGTCGCTAAAGTATATATACTGTATAGGTACATAGATGTGATGTGCTAGACTCACCAATTGGCACAATAAAATCCTGCCCCACCAAGCCCCCTTTTATATATAAGCACGTATACTAGGCAGTTTGATTTCAAATATTTAGAATCTAATCTCGATAGCTTCTGCCGTATCTCAAAATCACAAGCAGGATTGGATTAGATTTTATGTATCTGTAAATATATATATATATATATATATATATATATATATATATATATATATATATATATATATATATATATATATATATATATAGGTGAGGAGAGGGGGAGGGGGAGGGGGAGACTAAGCCCCGCATATATCAAGTGCGTCCTGGATTACTATTCTACCAATCCAATAAGTCAAGAGGTTAGATTTTAAGTATTGGAAATCATACTCCCTAGCGTATGTGCGTATATATAAAAGGGGACTCGGTGGGGGAGGATTTTATTGTGCCAATTGGTGAGTTTAGTACATCATATCTGTGTATACAGTATATACACTGTAGCGACCCAGTGTGTCCGTGTGTCCGTTTGTATAGTTTCGTGGGAGTATGGGGGGGAGGGTTGCATGTGATTACACTGGAATCAACTTAATATTGTTTCTAACACCCAAGAAACTCATTCCATATATTTTGGTCCATTTTCTGAGAAGGCCGAAAACCACCCTTATTGACCCTCCTCCTTCGGCATTACAATTTAGCTCTATTAGAGGCATATTCTACTAAAGTGTCGTTAAAATATGTGTATTATTGTTTAAATTGTCATCAATTGTTTAAAAATGACCTCTTTCAGTTGTTTTTAGTTGCTGCAACTTAAAAAACCGCTGCCCAAGGAATCACTACTTCCACATCCAGATTATGAACAAAAAAGGTCTCTTGCAACTTTTCTCTAAAGTTGATAGTTTTCGCGATATTAATTATTTAAAGTTCGAAAAAACACAAAAATGGCCATTTTCAACCCTGAAAAACAATATGAAAAACAAAAAATGTTAATGTTGCTAAAGGCCTTAAATATTCTTTAAACACCCCTTAACAAAGTCCCAGAGCGTTTTAGGCTATTATGTTATTGCAACTTTTTGTTTTTAATTGATAACACAGGCCCACAAAAAAGAAAAGTGGTCTGCGCCGGAGTACTGACCATACCTATCAACTGTATTTTGAGCCGCAGAACACGACTCTGACCTTAGTTTTTCCCCAGCATGTCAGGTTTTTTTTAACAGCAAATAAATATATAAATATTATAAAAAATATTACGATTCAACAGACTTTTTTGCTGTTAAAAAAAAACTGACGTGCTGGGGAAAAACTAAGGCCAGATTCGTGTTCAGCGGCTTAAAATACAGGGCATAGGTATGGTCAGTATTCTGGCGCAGACCACTTTTCTTTTTTGTGGGCCTGTGTTATTAATTAAAAAACAAAGGTTTGCAATAACATAACAATCTAAAACGCTTTGGGACTTTGTTAAGGGGTGTTTAAAGAATATTTAAGGCCTTTAGCAACGTTAAAATTTTTTGTTTTTCATATTGTTTTTCAGGGTTAAAAGTGTCCATTTTTGCGTTTTTTCGAACCTTAAATAATTAATATCTCGAAAACTATTAACTATAGAGCAAGAGACCTTTTTTGTTCATAATCTTCCAAAAAACCTAAAAAAAAATTTGTCCGGAGCAAAATAAACAATTTTTGCAATTTGTTTAAAAAAAATTGTTTAAATAATTATTGACCCATTTTTAGTTCTGGCAACATGCAGATTTGTTTTCAGGTGACCATTTTCCATAACATTATGCAAAAAAACCGACTGAGAATATTTTCCCCAACGGGTGCGAAGATATTTCCTGGACTATTTGGTAAAAGTTAGTACAAATGACATTGATCAAAAGTTTTAATGGCCACACAAAAATGCACCGATCAGCTGCGAGAAGCATCGGAAATCACCTATTCACATTGATTTTCTGCATGAATTATTAATTACTTTTTATTTCGAGCAAAAGTTGTTTATTTTTGAGGGGAAAGTAAAAGGGTATTTATTATTCATCTTCGATGCAGTGGACGTTTTCAAGGTCATTTCAAGGACAACTTCCGCTTTTTTTTCAAACTGAAACCTATATATTTTCTTACGGCGTCTTATTCTACGAAAAGTATCAAGCAATTTCCGTCTGATACATTTTTTTTATTTGACTTCAACTATACAAGAAATGATAAACAAAATAATTAGAGATTTTTGGCCGTAAGCCGTAATAAAAATCGCTACCTTCCACATCCAAATTTCCAGTGGAGTGCTAGTGGAAGTAGCAGAAGCAAAAAAAATGGGCCTTTGGTTGTTATGCACACACTAAATCATAATTTTATTTTTTACCCCCTTTAATAATGGAATGGGTGTGGTAGTGGGAGTTGTTGATGCCAAAAATAAATTTGGCTCTTGTACAAACTAAATCATAATTTTAATTTTTGTCCTCTTTTAATAATGGGGTTGGTTGATGTCTAAACAAATTTTGAGGTCTTTGGTTCTTGTGCACACACTAATTCACAATTTTATTTTTTTACACCATTTAATAATGGGGTGGGGCTGGTAACCAACTCTTCAATGGAATAAGATCAAAATATAGTCTAGTTCTAGATATTGCTATAATGCATAGGTGAAGCAAATTTCAAGTGAATATCATAAACCTTTCCAGAGTAATCATGCGCATAAGAAAAGTTACAGACAGACCGGCCAACCGACAGAATTCTTTTTTGCTCAAATTTAAAATCTGGACGTTTCGTGGCATTCTAAGCCTATGTGAACAAAAAAAATATATATAAATTTTTTAACAATTATTACACTTCCACTCCACTACGTGGATATGGAAGTAAAATCATAAGTTTCCGTTTGAAAAACAAAGTCGTCCTTGAAATTACCTTGAAGATGTCGATTAAATAAAAAAAAAATCTCCAGGAAAATAAACAACTTTTTTGAAAACAAAAAGTAATGAATAATTCGTGCAGAAAAATAATATCAATAGGAGGTAAAATTTTCGACGTGTCGATGCTTCTGCCAGCTAATCAGTACTTTTTCGAACCTTGTACTCATTGAAAATTTTGATTAGCAGCTAAACCCTAAAAGTGAAAGTATTTTTTGAATGACCTCCAATGCTGTCTCAGTCGAACGAGTAGCTCTAAAATGCAGACAAGTACGTTAATATTTTATTTACGTTTAAAACAAATTATATTCTAAGCTTCTACAAACTTAACTTTGAGAAATTACTTAAAATTAATATTGCTCTATAGTTATATTTCTCCTTTCTTTGATTTTGTATAAAAATTATTCTTAAATGCACAAAATGTTGTTCCATAAGAATTGTTAATATGTTTGCAAAATATTCCCCTAAGGCACTTGAGATTTGTCATTATAACTTTGAGGATGGTTTGCTTACCGACCATTGCAAAATTGTTGTTAATTATTTTCCATATAGTTTTACTTTTATTAGTTGAGTTTGAGAGTATCATTTGCCAATAATAATTCTCCCATTCAATTTTTTGCTTTCATTAATATCATCATTAGCATATAACTGGTAGTCGCTAAACATAATGCATTTGCCAAGTGTGGAGATATCTTTACCCACATCAAAACTAGATGTCTCAGATTGTTAGTACATAACATAAAAGCCGAAAAGAAATATCCACTAAAAAAAACCGTAACGTCGCAACCTGGTGGAAGAAGACGATGAGCAGGCCAAGACTTTAGAAAAAATGCAATGTATGTGAATGCAAAGATAATTGGAGCAATGTAGATATTCGCAAAGGAACATGATAGATGGAAAAACAAACTAGGGAAACTCGAAACCCAAATCTCGCATCTCGCTGTAGCATTAATAATGAAGGTGATGATATTAGCATCGCAGATAAACTGAACATACCTACATTTCGAAACGAATGAATAAGAATTGGAGGGGAGGATATGCTTAATATAACAAAGTGGAAATCATTAATAATGGAGAGAGCTCAGACATGGTATTAGGAGGAATACCGTTGAACGCATACCTAATAGTCCGGTGATATTAGAAAAATGTTTCGGAAAGTTTTGGGTCTAGCTAAAAATTAGTCTACCCCCTACGGAATTTCCTCAGGAATCCGAAAAAGTAGTGTACCACTCAAAATGGCGGCTTTAATTGTTATTTAACTTTTTGTAAACAAAATGAATTTTGCAACTTAGTTTTACTTCCACGACCAGTGGAAATATAGTAACGACAAAAAAATTTTTTTAAATTTTTATTGTCCAAATAGGCTTAAAATGTCATGAAACGTCGAGATTTTAAGTTTGAGCCAAAAAAATTTTCTGTGTCTGTCGGTCTGTCTGTCTGTAACTTTTTTTTGTGCGCACGTTTACTCTGGAACCGTTTAAGATATTGACTTGAAATTTGGTACGCATATGTACTTTAACGAGATCTAGAACTAGATTATATTTTCATCTTGTTCCGTCGAACGGTTGTGGGGTAAATTGGGGTAAATTTGGGGTAAATAGGTCAAGCAGGTAAGAGTCCATAAAATTGGTATTTAGTATATACAAGAGAAGCTAAAAAAATTTTTGGCATTAGCCATTACCACCCCCACCTCCTTATTAAAGGGGATGAAAAAAAATTGTGATTTAGTATATGTACAGGAACCAGAAACCTCAAAATATTTTTTTACTTCATCCACCCCCCCACTATCACCACCCCCCACCCCACTACCGATGTGGGGTATCGTTTTATGGGTTTTTGGGGTAGAGGATTTCAAATATTATATTATTAAAGTTCCATAAACAATTATTTTCGCATACAAAGTTTTTTCGTTGTGAGTGACTTGGATAGAGAATCTGGATGTGGAAGTAGTGATTCCTTGGGCAGCGGTTTTTTGCTTATATCTTCGCTTCTACAGGTCGTAGAAAAACGTTAGACCCGTCAATTTCTTCGTCATGAGCTATAAGGTAGGTATACGCAAACAACGAATCTTTGATTGTTAATAACATTTTATGGCAAAAAACTGAAAAAATTGAATTTTTCGATCCTCGAAATTTGAGGTACTGTAGAAACAAATATAAAATCTGTATATTAACGGTATTATGAGAAATAGTACATATATTTACCCTTAACAAAATGCACTTTTTCCCGTTGCAAAATATTAATTATTATACTCTTCGCAAATACGAAAACGAAGAGTATATTGCATTCGATCGGCACATTTCTAAAACCTTAAATATCGCTCGTAGACAAAAAAATTTCATATCATTGTGTTAGTGAACGAATTCTGAACAACTTTCAAAATGTCCGTCCGTCCGCCTGTTCGTCCGTCCGTCCGTCTGTCCGTCCGTCCGTCCGTCAAGAAAGAAAAATCCGATTGTACTGAAACTTGGACAGTAAGTTAGTGTTAGCTAGAGGAAGAACCCTATTGTTTTTGAACAAAATTGACAAGTAAATAAAAATGTTATTAATGATTTAAATTTGAAATTTTTTTTTGTTTTTTATGTTTTGTAATTGAATAGAAAGCTGGTGAAATGATATTTCATTTTAATATTTATATGTTTTACAAATGTACATTTCATAATGTAATATACAATCGTGGAAATATAATTTTAGCTCGACTCTTATAATGTAAAAATTTCCGTTTTTTAAGTGTTAAGTGGTGGTGTAATTCTTACGCTTTTGACTCGAAATCCAAGGTAAAGCAGGGTTTTTTGCTTTCTTTTCCCTGTACAATCCAATATAAATCATAA
Source organism: Rutpela maculata (assembly GCA_936432065.2). Lineage (NCBI taxonomy): Eukaryota > Metazoa > Arthropoda > Insecta > Coleoptera > Cerambycidae > Rutpela > Rutpela maculata. The sequence continues at coordinate 103,582,497 of OW386291.2, forward strand.
CAATTTATTAAAATAAAAGCCGAACTCTTAATGAGTTAAAAGAGAAGCATTGTATTTTAGCACTATAATTCGATTAAACTAAATGGAATCGAATTTTATTTACGAAAACAAGATCAGAAGTCATTTTGCCTCAACACCTGGCCACTGCGTCACTCTACGCTTTCAGACGCGCAAATGTGACGCAGTTTTTGTATTTTTTGATTGTTAAATGATATACAAATGACATACCTAATGACTTGTACAGATAGCTAAACAGAATAAATATCTAGTAATTTGGTAATTTGGTAAATTTGGAATCCAAGGGTCCCGGGTTCGAAACCCAAATGGGGTACGGTATAGTTTTTTTTTTTATTTTTACTTTATTTTACACTGAGTCTTTTACCAACTAAGTTCGTACTATAAAATTTAAAATGTCTAAAACTAACATTATGTACAAACAACTGCGAAGAGTATCCTATAGAATGTGTAACAATTATATAAAAAGTTTAGTGAACAGGTGAAGAGTACGTTTTTAGCTTGTTATTTTGCAATTAATTTATAAAAGACTGTTATATTAAAAATTCAAATTAATATTTTACAGTTCTGTTTCTGTAAATACATTATATTTGACGTACATTTACACAATCAAAAAGAATATTGCAAAAAAAATTTAATTTGTGACTTTTTTACGCAAAAAATCAATTTGGCAACTTAAACAAATGTAAATATCTCAGTGGATTTTGCATAAAATGTATTACAACCAACTACATTTCAATTGTCATAAAAAAACACAAATTAAAAAAAAATATGCTCCGATACTTTGGAGCCGAGATATAATTAATTCACGTTTTTTGCGATTACAGCGAAATTTGAAACTATTTTTATTTGAAAAAACTGAATATTTCTCAGAGTGTGTGTTATCACTTACAAAAAGTAAAAAGTGCCACATCTACATATATAAATGGGCCATGGAAAAAAAAATCGAGAAAATTGCATCTTTGGCGCTCGCGCTGACGCTAGACGCCAGATCCCCCTCCTGCATATTCGTTTCTACAGTAATTCAAAGTTCGAGGATCAAAAAATTCAATTTTTTCAGTTTTTTGCCTTAAAATGCTATTAATAATCAAAGATTCGTTCTTTGCGTATACCTACCTTATAGGGGAGCTCATAACGAAGAAATTGACAGATCGAACGTTTTTCTACGACCTTTAGAAGCGAAAATATAAGCAAAAAAACTAAGTTGCAAAATTTATTTCGTTTACAAGAAGTTAAATAACAATTAAAGCCGCCGTTTTGAGCGGCCAACACTATTTTTTTCGAATTCCTGAGGAAATTCTGTATGAAGTAGACTAATTTTTGGCTAGTCCCAAAATTTTCCGAAAAAATCCTTCTTTTTGAAGCTAAAAATCACTGGATTATAAGATGTATTTGGGACGATTAACAAATGATAAATCCGTCACTTACATCCGACAGTCCTATGTAATGCCTATTGTGGAAAACATAATTTGAATTCCATGCATTTTTATGGATATAGTTGGGTACTAAGACCTCCAAAAAGTCCATATACCCTCAGTGAACTGACCAGCAAAAGCCCAGGTTTAAATCCTATAGACGTGATCATCAGATAAGACCATTTTGAGCTTTGCAACTAGCATAGGATGCGAAGCCGTTCTTACTTGCTAAAGTTGATACACACGATATTGAAATCATTTAAGATATTTTTCAGTTCTTTCATATTCTAGTCATACAGAAACTTTTGAATAAAAGGGTTGTTTATTAGAATAAAAATTATAGTAAATTGAATTTTTGCAACAGTGCGTTAATTTTCCTATGTACGTTATTTAAACAAATAAATAAACTGTCACTGAATAGCAAAATCGTTTGAACTGTGCTCTCGTGTCGTAATTAAACAAATTCACATTCTAAACAGGTTGCATTGGTAAAACCCATACTAAAACAAGAAAATAATGCAATACCACTGAATATCCTTCTTATACCTTTGTGCATGCCGGTGTACTTATCCTTAAGGACGGTAAACTCGTAGATCTTTCCAAATTCCTCAAACATCGGTCTGAGATCATCCTCCTCCAAGTGGCGTGGAATCTGTCCAACAAACAATTTGGTAACGTCCCGATTGCCAGCGGACTGTTTGGCGGTGCAATGCATAGTCGGAGAGGTCGGGATCAACATGATAACACAAACAAACACAGCGGCTTCAAAGCCCCCTAACCCCTGCACGCACTCGTATATCGATTGCAGGCGAAACGGCGAGACAAATACGCAGCGCGCGGCTAATGTTATTCTTCACTTAATTTATCCTGAACAGGCAAAATAAAACACGAAACTTTATGACCTAGAACGGATAATCTTCCGTTACTTTCACCTTCTGGAAGGTTTAGTCACTTATTTTAAATTACAAAGCTTGTAAGAACTACAACAGATAAACTACACAGCATTTTCGCGGAAATAGTTGCGACAAAACTTAACTTAACTTAAATAACTTAAATTATTTATAGCAATGTCTCATTAAAACGAGTGATTAACTGTATATACCAATGAGATGGTCTAGCACAGAATACCGTTGACTAAGTTTTCACAGCCTTAGTCACTAACTTTAAAGTCGTAATAGTTTGAACTGTTTGAACACAACTTTTGCGGTGGTTAAAGGTCAATGTTTCCCGCGGTCAGTCTTTTCTCTCTGAATTATTTACACTTTCAAAACAATACTACAGGTGTTTTCAGATCACAAGAGCGTGGCGTTTTTGAGCATGAGCAGTAACGACGAAGCGACGACTAGAAGTTGACAACAAGCTAAATGTATTATTTATTGCACAGAACAAAATTATCCTAAACTAACGACCACAGAACTTCACCTTCACAACAACTAAACTGACACTGTCGGCCAATGTCATGTACCCCAGGTCTTTGTGCAGTTGCAACGTGGTTATAGCCAATCCTCATCCACCCTTACCCAATAAAGAGGTGTAGGGTAGATCCCCTCTAGTACAGCTGACTCATTCGGCTCGCGTTTTATCCCTTCGATGCGTGTTATATTATTCTGCAAAAGCGTGCATTTCCCTATTAGTCCGGCAGCCAATCCCTGTTTTTTTTGGTGAAGTCAAATTATGCATATTATTATTTTTTCTTTTTAGAATATGTGTAAGGACATTATAAACTACCAGATGCTGCATAGTGGGGAGTTGTTATCTTTGGACATCTCGTTTTATAATGATAATAATAATACTAATAGTAATATTTAGTTAAGAAAATGTAATAAATGGTAACAAATAAGAAAGATTTTCGACGGAGTTTCAACTTTTTACGATAGTAGTAGTATAATACTACTACTAGAGCAATACATATGCTGTCCTGTAAGGGCTACTTTACCGGAGTCAGCCCGGAAAGCAGCACTTGCCGGAATATGAAATCCAAAGGAATTCTACGTCTTTGCTAAGGAAAAAAACTGTTTACAGTTATAGTAATAGTTCTATGGCAGTAGTACTACAGTAAAGTAGTATCATGGTATCCCTAAACACAGTCCGAAAAGAGAGACTAGTAATGTAAACAAGCAATGTTGTGTTGGAAATTGTGTAATTTAATGGACTTCTTTGCTGATACGATTATTGTCCGACGAGCAATACATGTGACCAGGCCCCCCACATGAAATCATGGGCCCCGGTACCAAATTTACTGGGGGCCCCCCGCGCTTAATAATTGGTGAGCGGGGGTGCACTTTTTATTACAATTGTGTGAAGTAATCGTTAAATAGTTATTACACTGAAAATTTGAAGTCGTTCCGATAAGTAGTTTCAGAAATACACTACTTTAAAATCTAATTCTTCATAAACTGAAACGTTCGAATCGCTGACGTCACTCTCTCCTTCCGCAATCGCAAGTCGGTGTTAGTATTATCATTATTAAGGAGACGTAGGATATTTTACTATGTGCGAATCCGGCTATTTAAAAGTAGATCCGTCTAATCTGCCAGATTGGATTTAATTATGGTGATGGAGTATTTTAACACAAATCAAAAGCATATAAGTGCCGAAATGAGAGGAGTAAAAATAAAACGGTAAGTTGTATTTTTAAAATCGTAAATAATGATTACCGTGTCAGTTTTCACTACCAAGAATGTATATTATTATTTTGCTAATAATATAGAGGGTGTTTTCCTTTTAATGACATCTAATATTTCACAGATTTCGCAATCCTTGCAACCATAGGAGCATTGGAAATGATAACACCTTATACGATACAAAATAATATTTTATCTTGTGACGTGTCAGAATGACTTAATTATAGACATCATTTTTAGTGTCAAAATGATATACTTCATCGGACTGAGTACCATAATGATTTCATTAGTACTATAATGATAAAAAAAAATAAAATTACTGATCATAATTTTTTTCATAAACGCTTTTAGATGTTTGGGGCAGGAGGGAAGCAACTACGTCTTCTGCCAATTCTTCAATTCCTGGCGGTAAACTATTTTCTAAATCGCTCATTTTTTGGGAAAACTAAGAAAACTTTAGCAATATTATTTTATAACAATAACATATGAATATAAACAACCTTTAAACAGTTACTTAGTAACTTAGGCAGTAGCATGACAGTAGCCTACAAATACAAAAGAGATACGTATTACTTTTTAGTTTAATAAACTTACGCCATAAGATAAAATTTTGTATGAAATTTGGATCATAAACAATCATTATGGTACACACCATGTTATAATATTCACGGCTAGTACCATAATGATTGTCATTATGATCCTTATAACTATTAGAATTCATAGCTACAAAATAAGCGCGCCGATCGTCCTATCAAATGAAACGCTACTCCACTAAGCGAGTACGGTATTATAACTGAACACTCCACTCTACTCTACATGTCGCTCGCCGGCTATCTATATTAGAGATGGACGATTCGACTCTTTTTAACGATTCGTACCAAACGAGTCCGTACCGAGAGAAGATTCGTATGTTTCGTATCGCTACCAATGATACGAATCGTATGAGTAGTACCCATCTCTAATCTATGTGTACCCCACCTACCCACCTCTAATCGACACCGTTGTCTTTTGACCTTGAACGAAAACTCATAACTTGACCCCCCATATTCGAACATATATTTCCAATGTTAAAAGTTATTATTAATAAATCTTCAGACACATATTTGTTTGTTTCATCTCCAAGATTTATATCTCGTCTCATCGCTTTCTGTCACAATTTTCTTCTAACAGGATCCTGCGGTAGACTAATAAACAGTTTATTGGGGGGTTTGTACATTTGGGCACAATACAGTAATTAAAAACAGAACGTTTTGTTTTAGTTCTTCCATCACCTACGGTATTTGCACTATTTATGATACAATGGATACTTTTAATCCGCATGACGCATCTGCAGCGTTTAAATACAGACTGTTAGGCATCTAGGCAAGCGGCTACGTCTCCCGATACGAGAGGAATGATTGACGTCACGCAGCTATAACACGAAAGCGCCACGTGCTGGTGTTCTTGATTAATTTTAAAGCCTTTAGAGACCCTAGAAAATTCGTTGTTTTTGCATTTCGCTCTAGAATTAAAAGATCTTTCAAAAAATAGTAAATGAGCTCATTAGCGGTGTAATACGACAGCAATGTTTTATGGTATCGAAGAGAGCAAAGTCATCAAAATATTAAAAAACGGACATCATTTGTCTCTTATAGGTGAACGGGACGGGAGGCAAGTTTTATTGAAACTCTCAAAAAAGGAACCAAGTTTACCGCAGCTTGCTATGGGAAAACTTCATGCGGCTTGCTTTTAGAGGACGCGTACAACTTTAGGCAAAAAGAATTGGAAGTAGTAGGTTACAGAGGCTCCTTTTATGCTCACTGTTTCCAACAAGTCAAGATTTTGTTGACTTACAGCTTGCCCACCTTCAAACCAGGGACCGTAGCCGAAACCGAAAACCGAAATGAGAGATTCTGGGAAACCGAAACCGTAACCGAAAACCGAAAATGGTGTACGTCAGTTAATAGTAACCGAAACCGAACCGAAATAAATTTCGGTTTCGGTCCCTACTTCAAACCTGCATTGAAACACGCTTTGGAATCTGATCCACTACGCTTGGACCCGAAATATTATGGATTTTGTAAAGCAGTGGCGGCTAGCGAAATTTCAATGTCTTTTTTCTCGTCTGTGGCGCATGAGACCCATACGAAATATGGGAAATAACATCTAGAGAAGCACTTCTCTAATGACCCCTAAAAAATTTTGAAAAAGCAGTTTGAGAAAAAAAATTTTAAAATTCCGTAGCCCCCCCCCTGGTCTAAGGATTCCTGTTTAAAAAATTTGCTTTTTGTCATATAACTTTTACTTTTCATAAAAATACAACAATACGTTTTGGAGTTTATGAAAATATTTTCATTACTAACTGAGATACAATGAACTGAAGTATTGTAATTGTTAAATTGTAAATTACAAAATTTCAGTTCATTGTATTTCATTTAATAATGAAAATATTTTCATGAACTCCAAAACGTATTGTTGTATTTTTACACTCAAAGGAAATGATAAGTAAATTCAACCAAAAAGAGCATATGAAAACGCGCCTATCTAGTTTCATAATTAAATCAATCAGTAAAGAATAGTCATACAACTTTATTTGTTTTCGTAAACAAATAGTAGTTTAATAATCATATCTTCTTGTAACAAATTAAATAGTACAATGACATTGTTTTATGTTCACTAAACATTTTCAATTTGGTCTACAATTAAATAGTACAACGACTTTGTTTTTTGTTCACCAACTAATTTTTAGGTTGATCTACACTTTATTGTATGATGAAGTTTTTTTTGGTTAGCCAAAATCTCACTGAGACATCAGACCACCCAAACCAAAGATTAGAGATCGTTTATAAGATCCATCCAAATATATCGATGATCCCTGAGAGAATTTGAACACTGCAAACATGTTATTAATTTTCTATAAATTCATAAGAGTGTAAGATAATGCATGATTGATTATTGTCAGTGATTTGTATGTGGCGTCATCTGGGAATAATTTCTGTAATAGACTACGTGGTAAGCAAGCAAATTTTATGGTAATTCTTTTAGAACTTCTAGAAGACGACAATAATATTGGTTTGTCTATCAAGTACAATAGTACAGCGAACTAATACTGGGTTAAAATTACAATTCGATAATAGTTAAAAATAAAATATACACTATTGTGACGTATACTTTCCGGTGAGGCCGGAAAGTGGTCACTTTTGGCACCTTAGCAACGGTTCGGTTACTCGGGCGCCACCTTTACAATTTTTTACGTGGGGCAAAGGTCCCACACTAGCCTCTTAACACAGCCTGTTACAGTAGGGCTGGGATAGCTACAGTGGAGAAAACAGTAACTTCCAGTGGGTCAATTTGGGAAAATTGGACTGTTACACAAACAGCAGTAAAACACAGAATTCGGTAAAACAAAATATCTATTTATTTCCTATAAGTTACAGTGATAACGAAACTATTTACAGCTTAACTAATTTAATATATACAGTACATTCATAACGCACAAAGAGAGCAATTACGGTAAGTGCTACCATGCGATACAGTGACGTTACTAAGGTAAGCAGGAGTGAAGCAGCGATATGACGGTAAAAATGGTGGTGACGTACAGTTTGACAGACAATGACAGGTTAAAGGAGTGAATTGCCGAGTTAATCAGGTTACGGGTTGTCATTAAATACCAGGAAGAAACAAGCAGTTACCAAACAAAGCAGCAAAATTAATTATTTTAAGGGTCAAACTTGTACCTATTATTTATGAACCTACTCACTTTTCGTCCTGGTCCACGTCCGGTCTGGTAACGGTCTCGAGTCGCACTCCTCGTTCCGGTCTTCTCAGCGGTGACTATCACAGAAGATTCACGGTTAGAGTGGGGAACTCTATATTTGCTGCGTGCAGTAATGACGTAGTCGCGGTAGGAGCAATCTTTAAGGATCGGTACTTGCACAGTTGGTGGGGCTCCTGCTTACTGCTGGACGCGTCTAGAGTCGTGGAGCGGCCGACCACGACTGTTTGATATCACAAGTTTTAATAAATACTTTCCTTCAACAAGCCGGTAGAGGGGAGAAATGTGCAGACACGGTGCGTAGCGGTAAATGAATACTTGTATTATTTTCAGGTGAAACGGTTAAATGAAAAATATTTTACAAGTCAGAAATCGCGGACTTTACCATAATTTTCTGTCTCCCGGTCTTAGAAAAATTTCACTTACTCTTATTTCCGGAGCTGGCTGCAGTGGGCACGTCTGGTCGCTGTTGGAGCTCGTGAGGAACTGACTGTCTGCTCTCAGCGCATCGGGTATCTAGTCCACTATCCCCTCTATTCGCGGTAATGACGGGGGAACAGTGCGCGTGGATATTGATTGACGTAGGCGCAACTTAGTACAGTGTCGCGGAAATATAATTCAAATATTAACTTACGTCTGCTGGCGGTTTCCCTGGAGAAGGCACTTCTGCTCGCTGTTGTTCACTGGTAGCAACTGAATGCTTTCTGCGGAGATCACGGTTTAGTATGCATTTTCAGTTTCGGTTGGGCCCGGTGGGGCCTATTTATGCGGTGATATAATTATTTTTCACAGCCTGGTAACTTTTATTAAATAATTCAACAGAAACATATCTATTTTTGGTAAATATAAATGGTTTATTGGGGTTTAAAATATGCTTCATTACACCATTATCTAGTTTAATTTGACAGAATTCAACAAAATAATAGTCAGACGAACAAAATAATAGTCTTATTCATCTATTTTTTAAGTTAATGTTTATTTTGTTGTACGACAACTTTTTATTAATTAAAATAACAATCACCTCTTGTTTAAAAATACCATCAATATAGTTTGGTTTAACAAAATTAACGATATTGTTAGTTAAACATTTTTTTTTGTTGAATTTACCCATACTATTCCTTCGAGTGTATGAAAAGTAAAATGTATATGACAAGAAACAAATTTTTAAACAGGACTTCTTAGATCAGGGGAGGCTATGGAATTTTAAAAATTTTTTTCGCAAACTGCTTTTTCAAAATTTTTTTAGGGGTCATTAGAGAAGTGCTTCTCTAGATGTTATTTCCCATATTTCGTATGGGTCCCATGCGCCACAGACGAGAGAAAAAATATTGAAATTTCAACAGCTGCCACTATTGTAGAGATGCAAATACAATATACTTTGTACCAACAACTTTACCTCAGAGCATGAAATTTGAACCTTCCTACATTCTGCAACTAATAAAATGCTGGTGTGCCAGCACTAGCCGTGCCAAACCCAAAGATGCGGCTGTAAAAGTTGCAGCACGATGTTTTGGTTGTGTAAAATGAATTGTCACTGTTACAATGACACACCTGCTGTAGAAGAAAGTGATGACGAAACATCGAAGGAAAAGCCTAATAAAGAACACAGCTAAAATTAGCATTATTTCCAATAGTCGTCTCGTTATCTATAATATATTTCAAATATTCGAATTCAAAATTCTGTTTCTTATATTTGGGCCAAAACTCTTCAAAAACCAAAGCTTGACTCTCATTTATTTGTTATGGTAATTTATGTGAAACATAAACGTTATCAAACTTAAACCTACCCCTTGTCTGTTTATATATGCGAGATACCTCATGGAAGCTATTAATTTTGAGCAATCCCGTATGTCTCGAGTTGTCCAGTGGTGACAGCTCCTCACCAAGCTGATATGTAAAGTCCACCTGATGCTTATAAAATCGTTTAAAAAAAATTAATTCGAATAATTTCGGTTTTGGGCTCTGCTGCCAGACTATATTACCGTGTGGTGTCCCCGCGACGCGCGAAATAGATTTTATTTATGAATTATATCGATTTTGATATTGAGGTGGGTCAGGTGCACGAAATTTACCGTGAGACATTAATCTAATATAAATAAACCGCTGGGCAAGGACTCACTACTTCCACATCCAGATTTTCTATCCAAGTCTCTCACAACGAAAAAATATTGTATGTGGAAATAATTGCTTATGGAACTTTAATAATATAATATTTGAAATCGTCTACCCCAAAAACCCATAAAACGATATCCCACATCGGTAGTGGGATGGGGATGGTGATAGGGGAGTGGTAGCGGATGAAGTAAAAAAATATTTTGAGGTTTTTGGTTCTTATACACACACTAAATCATAATTTATTTTTAATCCCCTTTAATAATGGGGTAGGGGTGGTAATGGACAAAACATTTTTTGAGACCTTAGCTTCCCTTGTATATACTAAATGCCAATTTTATGGACCTTTACCTGCTTACCTACTTGATTTACCCTAATTTACCCCCCCAACCCTTCGACGGAATAAGATGAAAACATAATCTAGTTCCAGATCCCGTTGAAGTACATATGTGTACCAAATTTCAAGTCAATATCTTCAACGATTCCAGAGTAATCGTGCACACAAAAAAAGTTACAGACCGACAGACAGACCGACAGACCGACAGACCGACAGACCGACAGACCGACAGACCGACAGACCGACAGACCGACAGACAGACAGACAGACATAATTTTTTTTTCGCTCAAACTTAAAATCTCGACGTTTCATGACACTCTAAGCCTATTTGAACAATAAAAATGTTCAAAATTTTTTTTGTACTATACTTCCACTGGATGTGGAAGTAATAGTTTAAATGGACGATCCCTTTCGTTAACTTCCACATCCAGTGGGAGTATAGTAACGACAAAAAAATTTTTGAAAATTTGTATTGTTCAAATAGGTTTAGAATGTCATGAAACGTCGATATTTTAAGTTTGAGCCAAAAAAAATTTATGTCTGTCTGTCGGTCTGTCTGTAACTTTTTTTTGTGTGAACGATTACTCTGGAACCGTTTAAGATATTGACTTAAAATTTGGTGCAAGTATGTACTTTAACGGGATCTAAAACTAGATTATATTTTCATCCAATTACGTCGAAGGATTGGGAGGTAAACTGGGGTAAATGGGGGGGTAAATAAGTAAATCAAGTAAGTAAGAGTCCATAAAATTGGTATTTAGTATATACAAGAGAAGGTAAGGTCTCAAAAAATTTTTTGGCATTAGCCACCCCCATTACCACCTCCACCATATTATTAAAGGGGACGAAAAAAAATTATGATTTAGTATGTATACAAGAACCAAAAACCTCAAAATATTTTTTTACTTCATCCACCCGTAAAAGTATGCTTCTGGTTATGACCATGTATTACAGAAATGGCCCAATTTCAATAGGGATTATTGATCTATGCTATTTTACATATGTTCCAAATTGTAATTAAACATTTTAAGTCTAACAGAAGTTATCGTGTTTACAAGAAACAGTATACACATATACTTACATAGGTATATACGCGCACACACACTTACAGACACAAAGACATTTTTTATTCGATATTTAAGTTCAGTCTGCTATGAAACGAATGTCTGTCCACGATGTTTATCAAAAATTTTTTTTCAATTTATAATAAATTTATAATAAAGTAGGAATACAGTTAAAATATATACAATCCATTACCGAACCATAACAGATACGTCAAAAATTAATACAAACGTTATTGTAGAAAATTTAGTCAGCTTTAATTTTGCATATGACCACTTTTTGATTATGGCTAACCATTTTCGAGATATGAGCGAAAAACCAAAAACCGGGACCTTCTTCGTGCCCCTCTGCACCCCCCGCACCTCCTATTTTCAGGGACTTTTGGTCTGATTACCTCCAAAATAGTCTAAACACAACACTCAAGTCAAAAATTGTGATCTCAGCATTTCCCTCTAGAAACCATTCATTGACAGGACTATTAGTAAAAAACCTATAAAAGTACCGCCGTATACTGGAATCTAATGTTGACACTCAGTCAGGGTCGAATGCGTTCAACACTGCAATTGTAAGAGAATCAACTACGTCTTTAGGTAATTGTCAGTACGTTTCACAAATGTAGTAGATTTCCGATAAAAGTAGGTTATATATTAATATTTTAAAATGAAATCAAATTCACTTTATCACATTGTGTACATTTGTGATACGGTACACGGCAGTTTTATGCCATTAATCCTTAACTTTGTTTGTTATCCATGATATAATATTATATAAAAATGGTTTATTTTATTAGAAAAAAAACGTTTTATATTTCCAGCAACTTATTGGGTTTTATATTTAATTTTTATGAAAATAAACATAATAAACACGCCGCCACACATATTAAACAGAAAAGGAAAATATGTGTTTGATTTTGTTTGCTAAATATGTATTACATGTTTCTGTAAGAACCATTACGGTTTTTAGGTTAAATTTATTACCAAAAATACATTATAGCTGATGAATATTTCACTATTTCGTCGTTTTTATGAATGTTTCAGTAGGTATTTGCAATATAATATTATGTATATATAAGAGCCGTCTCTGGCGCTGAGATAAAATTCCCGAGCCCTGATTATAACCGAGCAAATTTTTTAAATAATCATCGTAGAAAAGAAATTGGACAGAAATCCGATTCATAACAGGCTGAACTGAAATGCCGAATAAAAATATCTATCTGTATGTGTGTGTGTGTGTGTGTGTATGTGTGTCTATGTGCATAGACCGTGTCTTGTAAATACGATAACTTCTCTTAGACTTTAAATTTTTTATTTCAAGATTGGAACATACGTCCTATTGAAATTATACCAGTAATACAGGTTGATCGTCAGAGGAGCGTAAAGTTTCACTTGTATGTAAAACAATTTTATTATAATATTAAAAAAATATGTTATTAAGGCTTCTGATTATGCACACAATGATGCCAAGATGTGTAAGATATCGAAACTGTAATATACAGATTGTCTCTCAGGCTCGAAACTACTTTACCTAGATTAAGAAATATATAAACTTTACTTTAAAATATTGTTGAAGTGTTTTTAGTAAGGCCATTATGAAACAAATGATAGCTGCAGTCGGGCGCTGCCGAATTTGCATACCTCTTAAACATGGTAACTTTTTTTAGAATTAAAATTTTTATTTCAAATTTGGACTACTTGTAAAATAGCTCAGTAGAATACTCCTGCCATATTCCCTGACACTTCAACGGAATAAAATCAGAATATAATTTAGTTCTAGACCTCGCTATAATACCAAATTTCAAATCAATATCGTAAACCGTTCCAGAGTAATCGTGCGCACAAAAAAAAAGTTACGGACAGATAGACCGACAGAATTTGTTTCTTTCGTTCAAAATTAAAATCTCGACATCTGAACATTCTATTTTTTTACGATTACTATACTTCCACGATGTGGAAATAATTAACGGAAAATGTGTGTCATGGAAAAAAGATTATTAGAAATAACGAAATGCCCTGACAGTGAATCTACAAAGTTAAAACTCCTTGAGTCTATTCAGATCAGATTATATTCTGATCTGAAAAAACAAGACATTTTAATGGGCATCTTCAAGCTATCAAAAATCAACTGAGTCTCAAGAATTCTACAGCGTTAGCAAATCGGAACATAAGATTTTTTTCATTTCTTGCATTGTTTTTAACCTAATGTAGCTAGTTATCGTTTCAAATTTTGTTTTAATCGATTTCCTCACAAAAAACGCTTTCAAATAATTTTGACCACTTTTCTCATACAATATTCCTGTGCGTTTTATAAATATAATTTGCTTCCTACATGTAAACAAGAGATAACTACCAATAAATAAATAGAGTTATTTAACAAGTTAACAGCTGCATTATTTTAATTAAATATCTCGACAAACGCCGATGTCCTACAACAATTTTAATAGGAATTGTACCAATATTGATTACTTCCTTTGAGAGAAATTGATGCACAAATTTAATTAATACCACATTAGCGTTCGTCCTGTTATCAATGTGGAATAATTCATATATAAATAAAATTTAATTAAACTGTAGGTAATTACATGAGGGGTTTTCATCAAAATATATTCTAATAGAATTCTGTTTTACAATTGAAACTGTTACTGGATATAATTATTTAATAGTTTGTTTTTAGATTCTATTGATTTAAATAGCAATTACAGCTACATCATGTTCAGCGGATATTATGTATTGTTTTACATGTCGGGTCCCCAAATTTATATATTATAATTAAATTAGATTGTCAAATGTACAGTAAGGTGGTGAGTCGCTATAAATAGGTGAATGATTTTTCTTTTCAAAATTTAAAACGCCTGTATGCATAGTCCAATCAGTGGGGGGTTATGCCCTACAAAAGGTGGAGTAGAAATGTTTTGTTTAAGTCTTGGTTGAAAAATTGAATTTTTCAAAATAATTCGGCAACGCTCGATCCTACGAGAAAAATGTTCGAGACAAAGTTGAAGGGACAAGTCTAATGTGTAACGACATACAACGGCAGAAAGATGGATTTTAATAAAATATATTTTATTATATAATAGACGTTTACAGAATACCATATTTTATATTATTTTTATTATTATACAGTATGTCCACGGATGCGCTTTACAATAGGTGTAATGGTTAAAGTTTTTAACTTTTCGAGAAAATGTTATTCTTTATAAAAATGTTTGCTTGGCTAAAAAATAGTAATGACGTTGACAAAAATTATATTTTTTATACGAGGTCTCAAAAATTACAAAAACCTAAAATTCCATAAGAGTAAACTGGTTATATTTTTTATTTTGGAGCAATAAAAAGTTGTTTCAAATTATATGGTTTGTCCAAATTCAAAATTTTATTTGAATATTTCAATGTTTCGAAATAAGTGAATTTTTAGTAAAATACTTGTCGGTTTTGGTCAAATTTTTACTTAGCTAATTGCATTCAAACAAGACGAATAAAAATCAAATAAATAATTCTGAATTTATAAAAGCAAATACATATTTGAAGTTATTGACTTTATTAAATATCACAATTCAAAAATTCCTCCTCCAAACTGAACGCATATTTCCAATCGTTATTTTTCTTTACGTCAAGCATTAAACCAGTTTTTTTTTGACCAATTTATGAACTGCCATTCTCGAAACATACATATTGGGAAATCTCTTGTTGGAGAACCTAACGGTATGAACTATATTAAAAAAAATTCTTTGCTCGACAGTCAACATTTTAAAAATTATTTTTTAATGCAGATATGTCATGAGCTGTAGACTTAACTAGGTAACAACGCACCTAACAATCATACAGGATGTTCCTAAAGTAGAATTACAAATTTCTACAGCTTGTAGTATTTATTACAAAAAATAAAAATTTGACAAAACCCGACAAGTATTTTAATAAAAATTCACTCATTTCGGACAAGTACTTTACTAAAAATTCACTTATTTCGAAACTGCAACATTCAAATGACATTTTGAAATTGGACAGACCATATAATTTGAAACAACTTTCTTATTTCACATTTTGTTCCAAAATAAAAAATATAACCAGTTTACTCCTGCGAAATTTTAAGTTTTTCTAGTACCTATTTGACCACCGCGTATAAAAAATATAATTTTTCTCAACGTCATTACTATTTTATAGACAAGCAAAAACTTTTATAAAGCATTTTTCTCGAAAAGTTAAAAATTTTAGCCATTACACCTATTGTAAACGCCATCCGCGGACATGCTGTATATTATTTCTTTTTATTTTTTTTACGGTACTGGTCGATTGATGTTGACGTCTTCATTATTATGTTCGTCACAACTCCTGGGATGTTGGACCTCCATTAACAAAATTTCTTCATCTTCGTCTTCACCCTCGCTTTCGATACGAACCTTTGGTGTATTTTCACATGATTCACCATTACAGAATCCACACACAATAGAGCACTTCAACCCAGCTTTTCTACAACCACAAGCTCTGCCTCATTCTTTTTTGCATTTACATGAAATGACATTTAATAAGGTCTCAGATGTACTGTGCTGGCTTTTCTACCATTGTTACTGGAAGTAACCCACTGGTCCCAATTTTCCAACCCGAGTCTTCTGAATTTTTATGAATTCCATATCATTTTTGGACTTCGTGGTACATTCTAAAAGCATTATATCGTGCAGCGTCCGTTGTAGGTGGCAAAGAAGCAAAAAGAAATTTGCTTTTTTGTGGATTTTATGAAACATTGATAGTGGCCTAGTTTGTTTCTAAACAAGCGAAAAAAATTTTGGTTTTCCTTAACCAAAGAGTGACGATGTTGTGTCGCAGCCCCTAAACGCATGAAGAAACAGAATGTTCTCAGTAGCTTCTTTATGCTTTAAACAATTCGCGGAATACAGTTCTTCAACAGTTTTCCCTCTCCCAAGTTTACGAAAATGGATGTTGCTTCGCGAGGTTCTAATGCCGTTAGTAAAACCAGGAGTTCAACGCCTTCACCAAGAATGAAACAGCATCAAATGTTGAGCATAAAGAAATCGCTGTACTGACAATCAACACGTCAGCCCCTTCTTCAGCGTGCTTAATCCTAAAAGCAACCTGTTCGAATTTAGTTTTCAGCGACGAAATAAGGCTGACTTGATTGGCTGAAATCGTTCGTTGGAAACTTCAACCGACGTTGTTTCATAGAAAAGAACATCCGCGGATGTCTTCCTCGATCGAAAAAGTCTCATCTAACGGATATCTGTCAAAAATAACGATTAATGTGCTACTCTATTTAAAGAGGGGGGGAAAAGACGTCTTTTTCGACCATTACAAAAGAAACAAAGAAACATGAGGACTCTAGGAAACATCTACTACAAAAAACATTTAATGAAACTTGAAATTTACTCCACCGTGACCATAAAAAAATGTATATCTAACGAGAAAAATCACTGAAATTTTAAATACTTTCCCTATATACTCTCATTGTGGTGTAGGAAAACGTTAAAAATAATAAAACGTAATTTGTCCATAGATAACACAGCCACACAAAAAAAGTGCTGTGCAAACGACCAAAAGTAGTATAATATTCCTATGTGTTTAGGGCCGCTAAATACGAATCCTATGTCGAAATTCACCCATAAAATCACCAGAATTTTCTTACCTCAAAAAACGCTTAAAATCGTCAATATTGTAAAAAAAAGGAAAAAACACTTATGCAAGTGACTAATATATTGTATTCCCATGAATATTGAAGCGCTGAACATGAAGTCAATGTCGGAATTTCCCTAGAAAATTACCAGAATATTTTAACCTCAAAAAATAGCTTAAAATCTACAATATCGTAAAAAACGTCTAAAATATTGTATACTCATGTAATTTAAGACTCTGAATACGAACCTGATGTCAGATTTCCCCTAGAAAATCACCAGCATTTTCTAACGCCAAAATAATAGCTTTAAATCTACAATACTGTCAAGAAATGAAAGAAAACTGTTAGACCAGTTAGAAAAATGTTTCAAACAGAAAGATCGCCTCCATCCTGTATCTTTATTTTTTCTCGTTATACTTGGTACTTATTTCTAAAGATATAAAAGTTTCCCACTTGCTGTATTTACTCACGCAAATTCTCACATCTTATCGACGTAGCCTTGAAAACATATTTATATTTTTAAACTTATTAATATTAATATATTTGCTGACAAATCTATAGTAATAACATTGTGTAAAATTAAGGCCAATTCATCTGAAGTTAGAGGGAGTTATACAGAAAAATAATTTATAATAAACGCCAAGAACGAAAGAAATGGTTTGCGCACCTACATAGGTACAAACAAACGTACAGACCAACTGACGGTGATATGTTTTAATTTTTTCAATGGCAATTTTAGAGCTTAATGGAAGTTCAAATAAAACTAAAAATGGTACTATTTTTTAGAGTAGAATTTTTCCTTTTCAAAAAGCTATAATTAAATCGATTCCTTACGGAATTGACACAATAAAAATGACTTTTGTTGGCGAAACTGAGTGATACTGATGGCGCGCTGACCGAGAATAAAACACACCCAACGGGTGTCCAATAAATTACGAAGTTTAGTTAAAAAAATTGCTATTCCAAGAAAATCCTACAAGTTTTACCTACCCACTATTGTAGTTATATGGACGCTTGAAATTTTAAATTATAATATTAAAAATCACTACGATAATAATGACACATAGGCGATTAAATTTTTTAAGAACCATCAACTTTAATTAACGTTATCGAACTGCAACGTAAATATTTTCTTCCAATTTCGTATATTTCGTAATCCGTTATCCTCATTCATTATTCAATCTAATGCACGATCTTGCGAAAACCTTTTAACAATAAGTTGAACTTTACAAATTTATATTTCCAATAGGTATTAATGGTAACTTGGATGGTTTCCAACAATTAATAAGTTCGTATCCAGAAGCCAAATTTATAAACTATCGATAAACCAATTTAAAGTAGACACTCTTTGAAAACTCATTTAACCAATCTTGCCGTCCTAAATTTGCTTAGTTGGAAAGTTTTTATACTTAAAATTCAGAGATAATAACTTATATGATAATGCGGAATTCTGCTTGTGAGATTAGTCCAAGTAATACTGAATTTCATTAGAACCAAATTGAAAAGAAAATTATGTATATATTGAACAAATATATTTTTTTAATTTGATATGAAATCAAAATATATCTCGGAGAAGTACATATTTGCCGTAAAATTATATTCATGATTAATTTAATATTATTCAGCCTAATAGGCGCTACTTATAATGAGGTGGCTTATTGAAATTACCGTTACCTGTCAGATAAAAGCACCAAATTTGGTATGGTATACTAGGGAATAAATGTTATCATCTGGAATTTCTAAAAATTTTCATGTACAGCACTAAAATCCAAAATGGCTGACAAATACCACAAAATATCACATGTGAGTCTTTCTTTTCGAGGCACCATTACTACAAAAAACATAAAAAGTAGGATTCTCTTGAACTCTTCAAGAGACTAAAGCATAAAGCAACATCTCAGCAGGGGAAGAAGATGAAAGTGCATCAGAATAATGTGGAACTATTTAGCCAACTATATATATATATCTATGCAGAACCGGGAATCTTATTTAGATGAGTTTTTTGCGCATGAGATACAGTCATTCCTTCCTTCCATTTTAGACTTTGGTAAGCTTCATTTGCCAACCAAGAAGGCTGGAATACTGCAATGTCTTGAGCAGCCAGGTCAATCAGAGCCCCCTTCAAACTATGGCGCCAAATTTCTGGACGGTCCCGTCATCGTTCACTGCATGTCCACTACTAGTGTTGACACCTTCAATCAGTATGCTGATAAGATATTTCTACCTTATCTTCATAAGCAGCGGGAGAATGCCCAAAGATTGTTTGAGACACCTACATTCCAGACAGTTTAAAAAAGCCTACCAGGAAAAAAGGAAGTGAGAGGATTCGAAGGAAAGTATCTGGCAACATCAAACTGCAACGAAATTGGATGGACTTTCTCCGTGACTCAATGAACAAGAAGGAATTGTTCAACTTTTTGACTTCCAAGGTTGTAGAGTTCAACTGGCCACCAGGCAAAGATGTATCGTCACAACAGGGAAAGCTGTTATACAAATCGGTTCGGACACACCAATGGAAAACCAATCATGAAGAGGCAGACACGAGGCTTGTGGTTCATTTACTCCATTCACTACAGCAAGGGGCAAAGAATATCCTTGTGCGTACTCTAGACACAGATGTGATTGTCATCCTTGCTGACACATTCTATGATCTAATAGTGACTCAACCTTTGGGCGATATCTGGGTGGCCTTTGGCATGGGCAAGCATTACAGGTTTTTCCACATCAACGCCATTTGTACAAACCTATGGGAGCCAAAATCACGAGCACTACATGTGTCTCACTCATTCTCTGGTTGAGACACAACCTCCGCCTTCAAAGGTGAGAGTAAAAAGTCCATATGGGAAGCATGGCAAGCATTTCAAGACGTCACCGATACATTTGTGTATTTGGCCACTCATCCATTCCAACTGCTGAAAGCCGACTCTGAACACTTCAAGAAGTTGGAATGACTGACTATTGTTCTATATGATAAAATCACTCCTTTCAGCAGTACCAACCAGATAAAAAAGGAGCTTTTCTGTCAGAAGAATCGAGCAATGGACAAACCGAGGATGCGCTCCTTCAACATATCCGAAGGGCAGTTTATCAAGCAGGTATTTGGACGACCACCACACAAACATAGCAAGTGATTCCTTCTCCACAGGATTTTGCTTGGAATAAGGTTTCAGAGTCATGGGTACCAGTCGGGATGACAATTCCCAATCATGCAGGGAATTGATTAAATGTTCCTACAAAGGAGACTGCAAAAACTGCAAATGTGCTAAAGCCAATCTGGACTTCTCACCACTTTGCAAGTGCAAGTGTAATTTACAAGTGTAATTTATTTATAACTGTTGCATACTGAATTCCATCGAATGAATAACTATAAATACTTTTTTGTTATTTGGAACTCTTATTTGCGTTATATTTGTACTTATATATTACTGTATTTTATTTAATATGTAGATTACCCTAAGCTAGATGTGTAGTGTACTTAGTTGGCTTAAAGCTGTAATTCAAAATTAACAGTATAATAACATTTATTAGTATACTCTAAGATACCTTCATACCAAATTTGGTGCTTCTATCCGCTAGGTAACGGTAATCTTGAAATACAGCTTTAAAATAAAAAATTACAATAAATATAATAAACGAATAGTATTAATGTAGGGTAATTCGTTTAGTTAAATCTGAAATAAACTTTCTTTTTAATTACTAAATGTTGTCATAGTAATAAAACATATATCGAGTTCCTGAATTAATAGAATTCCTGATATAAAGGTAATGAAAGTTTGAAACGAATTTGGTAGGTACCGAATTACTGGAATATAAAAACATTATTCCTTGAACAAAAACTAGACATATATATTATACATTGAAGAACATAGAATATATATATAATATACAGATGAGGAAAAAATCCAAATCAATATCATTTGTACATTTTTACTCTCGAGCGACACTAGGAGTGAAAAAATTATTGTAACTGTCCAAAAATTCGATTTTTTTACATATTTTGATACTATATCACTCTCAGATACTGAAATAGTGGTTTAGAAAAAATGTTTGTGCATGTGAATGTATGTATAACTGTATGACCGTCGCACAGTGTGAGAAAAGTGCCATTTTTTTGATAAAAATCTATTGACAGTCAACATTTTATCCGACGTGAATAATTTTTTTTTAAGGCATTAGCCAACTTGAATAATTCAAACGGGAAATACTCGGAAAATATTGTACTTTAAGATAGTACTGCGGCGAAGAAGGTTAAAACTAACATAACCTATAAAAATTTTTCCTAGAATACGCATATTCGTGATTATAAAAAAAGAGTTATGAACAAAACAACCAAAACAATAACAGAA
Organism: Rutpela maculata; assembly: GCA_936432065.2. Taxonomy (NCBI): domain Eukaryota; kingdom Metazoa; phylum Arthropoda; class Insecta; order Coleoptera; family Cerambycidae; genus Rutpela; species Rutpela maculata. The sequence continues at coordinate 103,603,781 of OW386291.2, forward strand.
AAATCTACAGTAAAATAACACAAAAAACCACAAAAAATAAAAATAAATGAAAACCGCCCTTATTGACCCTCCTCCTTTGACATAACGATTTAGCTCCACTAGAGGCATATTTTACTAAAGCTTCGTTAAAATATATGTATTATTGTTTAAATTGTCATCAATTGTTTAAAAATTACCCCTCTCAATTATTTTTATTTGTTGCAACTTAAAAATGATCAAAAATGTTCGGACAGATCTAGCTCTCTTCGCAATTTCATTATGAACAATTTGTTTTTTTCTTCATTTCAAAACGAACTATAATATTTAAGAAAAACCGCAACTAGAATTTAATGCAGAACTTTTTGCTATATTTCTTGTAATGTTCGCGAAAAGTTAAAGCAAAAAAATTGATATTGTAAGACAGTTCCCTACAAGTTTTAATTTCACTCCACTAAACACATTAATATTACTTTAAAGTAAAATTTATATATCACCTAATCTACGTAAAGCTCGTTTTAATCTAATTCACACACCCTATATATTGCTACTTCGATATCTTGTACATCTTCATTTTTTTGTGTACTTAATCGAAAACCATTTTGCTCTAAAAATATAAAATATATATTATATGAAACGTAAAAGTTTACACGCCTCTGACGATCACCCTGTATGACAGATAAAACAATTTAAATAGAGTGTGAATTATTGAAAATTAAAAAAATACTTAGTATACAAAATGCATATTACCGAGGGGTAAGTGAGGGGCGATTTTGCGTCTATCTGAAGGCGATCCGAGGCGAATTATAATAAGGTAATAGAGGTCATTTGAGATAATCCAGAGGCGATCCGGGGTGACCCACGGGCGATCTGAGGCGATCCAAGGGGCAACATTTCGCCCCGCAGTTTTCGCGTAAGTTGCCCCTCGCATATTACTCCAAAAACTTGCAAAATAAATAATTTTTTTTTAATGAATTCGCCAAAGTGTAAAGAATAATATCCTGAACAGTTTACATTTCGATCGGATGCAGAACATAAAGAAAAGTGAGAAAAAAAATTTTTTCAAAATTTTGAAATTAAGTCAAAGTAGGAAAAATAAAAAATACAGATTGATAGATCACGCATTTATGAACAAAAAATGTAGTAACAAAATTTATCGCTAAAGCCACGGTATTCCGGAAAAAAATAGTCAAATAACGTTTATAACTCGAAGCGAGAGTCATGTGTGTGCGATGCGCGCGTTTGAATACGCATGACTGTGACACCGACACACTGAATTACATGTCACTAAATCAGAATTTGTTCAATCTATATGAGTGTTAGTTCATTTAAAAGATGGAATTTGTAGCTTTCTGATGCTTTTTTGTTTTAAACAATACAAGCAAAGGAGGGATGGGAAAATATACTTATATAAATATTATCACGTCCGAACTCAATTGTCGCAATAAGAAATATAGACAAAAATAAGAGCCATGCAAAAAAATCCTTTCTTCATTGAGAACTGTTAAAAAGTATATATACATCATGATTATTATGGTTTATTAAGTTGTAGTAACGTAGATTCAAAAAAAAGTACATTTAAAATCATTTTAATTTTCTTGCTTGATGTAACTTGCCGAGAACTTGACCCATTGGAAAAAATAAAATATCGCAATTTCGGAAAAAATATATACTTTTCGAATGTTCAAACACAAATTCGTTTACTTGTATGTATTTTTTCGAAAATATGATCAATCCCATCATGATCAGAAATAGCCATTTTCACGATCTTATTCTTATAACTCTCTATAGTTTTGAATATAAATTCTGGAACGTTTTTCAATACATTAACAAATATATAAGGAATCCATTGGATGTAGTTGAAATGTGGACAGGAGTACCTGTAATAAATGCGATACAGTAAATGCAGGTAAAAAATCATGCGAGTTACGGCGCGGCAGATCTGCTACGATCCTGCGGCTATGTGTGGTGTCTGTTCATGATTATATATTTTCCCTCCATACTCTCTATTTATCTTCCTGTTCACTAAGAAAAATGATAAAAATTTGTAATCAGAAAGAGAAAAAAGCTTTATTTTACTCGTTAGAACAGCAACTTAAACCATGAGCATAACTTCAAGTATATAATTCAAACATGTAAAATCGTAATTAACAGTTCAGAGTGAGATTTTTATTTTATTCATAATGAGCTTTCAAAATGCTCGTTCTGGTATAGATGACCAATAAGAAAAAAATATACAATATAGCTTAATTCACCCAGGTGATAAAAGTTGTAATATACATCAGAATTTGTAACATATTTCTAACAGTTTCAGCAGTCGGTGAAGTGCTGACTAATGACCGTGCAATTGAGTTTATTTTCAGGGAATGCATTTTACTTCCCTGCAATTCTGAAACATATTTTCTATAAGTCAAACATGACATTCTGGGGTTAAATTTAGAGGAAAAGATATTCATATGGAAATTCTAGTTTTACATGTAAACGTTATAACGTGCGAGTATGTACTAGAAATATATTTTATCACATAGGGTACTATCAGGTCATTACTCAATTGTCATACAGTCGTTAGATATAAATGTGAAACCTTTTTCAATCAATCACTGTTATTGATATTTTCACCTGAATTCGGTAATGATAACGGACGTACTCTCTCGTGAAAAAATTTTAACTTTATCAATAATTAATTCTAATTGCAAGAAAATTTGCTTTTTAATGTTTCAAAATAAGTATATTGATATACTCTACATATGTTTCGGCTTATTAGGCCTTTCTCAAGAGTAAATACAAAGATTAGTAATCTTTGTATTTACTCTTGAGAAAGACTCTTGAGAAAGGCCTAATAAGCCGAAATATACTTATTTTGAAACATTAAAAAGCAATTTTTTTTGTAATTAGAATTATTTATAAAATGTTTCACAAGGAACCAACCACAAATTCAGTTAAATGTATTAACTTTATTACTTTTTAAGTTAAATATACAGGGTGCACGCCAAAGCTGCAACGAATCATTTGAAAAAAGACTTAAATAAAAAATCAAAGACTACTTTTTATCACATGATTTAAATCAAAAATACTTTTGTCTATAAAGAAGTATTTAAATCATAAATCTTTTTGAGATTTAAATCTTTTATAATACCTAAAATAATCTTGCAAAAGATGTAAATATTTTTTATCATTTTTGTTGATTTAAATCAATGGAGTATGAAAGAATTAAATCACTGAAAATTATTTAAATCCTTTTTAAATTGATTTTTTTTTGGTATTTAAATACATTTAAAACATTGAGGAATGGTGTAAGTACAAAAATGAGACTATAAAATATCTAGGTGTAGTTATTGATCAACACCAAAGATCACGCTAACCAAATTTCTAACAAAATATTTTATAAATTTTACCAGCTTCGGGATATACTAAATAAAAACCTTCTCGTAAACCTTTTGTCACTTTAGCAGAGTCCATCTTGAGATACTGGATAGTTGTCTGGGGTGGATCTTGCAATAACGCACTAAAAAACCTAACCATTTGTCAGAATAAGCTTCTCAAAATTATTTTCAAAAAAGATTTTTTTTTTTTTGACTGAAATGTTCTTCAGTGAAGCTAATATATTTAACATTAGACGTCTGTATTATTACAATTGCTTAATTTTTTTCTTTAAGTATCTAAACTTATGTACCAAACCAGCGCATAAATATGAAACCAGATATATTGCTAATGATTCTTTAAATATCCCAAAATTTAATAAAACTCATACCCGCAACGACAGATAATCTATTACGCCCCTAAATTCTATAATGTTCTTCCTCCTAATATAAAATCTATAAAAACTATCAAGCATTTTAAAATAGAAACAAAACAATTTATAAAAACTAAGTATCATATTATATTCGACAGCTTTTATAAAAATAATAAACAAATTAAAAGAAATCGTGTACTTCCAGATGTATACATATTTCAACACTTTAGAAGCAGCGAATCCACCTCCCATTGTCCACGCCATTATTTGCGTTACTCACAGGTTAGAAGGAATAGTCATTCACAAGCCTTTCATGGTTTTGATGACTTTTCTCGCTTTTGGTCTTAAATATAATATGTAATTTTACTAAACTTACAATCTTGTAACTCAAATATGTACATATAGTTTTTAATTTTCAAAATAAATTCAATAAATCCAATAACTTCAATTACGACAGAAAAACGTTCAAATTTAAATAATTGTTTCTAACGATTCTATACCTGGAATCTCTGGAATCCTAGTAATATTAGCAACTATTTTCTACAACAAAATGAAGTTATGAGTTTAATGGATTTTTATGAAAATATAATTATTCTCTAGCTTGCCACCGTAGAAGAGGTGTACTTTTTCAAATTAAAACATTAGCCTATGAAACAGATAACATCTTCTATTATGCCTGCAATTCGTTTATTGATTATATATGTCACGTTATCAATTTCTGTATAGAAAAAAATGGTTATCGAGATTTTCTTAAAGAAGCAGTTGGTTTACCTCTACCAAAGTTTCTAATACACCTTAATATTCTAATTTTAGAATTATTAGCATTTTACCCTACATTTTCATGATACTAGGAATCATTATATTTAAGCAAACTTATTAATTCATGTCAAGAAATGAGATAGTTCCCATTTGTCAGTCTCGTTTTCATTGTAATTAATAATCCATACGTATATGTCGATATTTCATCCCGAGTAGCACAAGGGTTCATTATTTTTTTATAATATACACTGCACACATTTTAAATTAAGTCACCAATTGTAAAATACAAGCTTATCCTGATGATAAACAATTATAATATAGTTTCCCATTAAATTAATTTAATCACGCACAGACTCTCGTCAATGACAAATTAAATATTATTTTCAGCAAAGGTCAACAAAACAACTTTTAATTAAAATCTGCTAAATCTTAAACTTATCACATGTATATCCAAAAATAATTATAACCAAATAAAGAATAATCAACATTAACATAGATGGAAATATGCCACCTGTTGTTAGTTCAACTAAAAATTCGGGTTTAATTTTATGTTCAAACAGACTTGTTTTAAATTTCAGGTTGAAAAAATCTTATTAGAGTCACTTTTTCTTTCACTGTTTCATCATTGTGATTTTATCTATGGCTTTTGCCTTGGTCACAGTAATAAAAGTAGGAATCAAAAAGTGGAAAATTCTTGTGTTGAATTTGTATTTGGTTTTAAATAATTTGATCATATTTATTGCTGTTTCCTTTCTCAAAGCGTATCATAAGGGTTTGTGTGCTGTGTATATTAAAAACACATCTTTAAGAATATATTCAGTATCCATAGATATTTACTGCTTACACAGAACTGTTGATATATCTAGTTGATAGCTTTATTTTAAATAATGTTCAGTTTGTTAAGTTCTTCTTTTAATATCGGCAGCCAGATTGTGCAAACATCTACGGAACAATTCGGCACGCATTTATCTTCATTCAATAATATTGTAGCTAATTTTTTAGTTGATGGAGATATGTTGACGATATCTTTGCAATTTGGCCCCATGGAACCAATTTGCTCGACAATTTTTTAGAAAATATAAATAATAAATTTACATTAGAAGTAAAAAATAGAAATGAACTACCGTTTATAGATGTTTTAATTAAAAGAGTAAATAATACAGTTGAAACAAGCGTTTATAGAAAACCAACACACACCAACACATATTTGAATGTTAACTCAAATCAGTCGATGCATGTCAAAAAGGGCGTAATAAAATGATTATATGATAGGGTCAAAATAATTTCTTCTAATGATGAAATGTTTGACAATGGAAAACGCTTTATAAAAGAAGTTCTCATAACCAATCAATACTTGGAAACCTTTGTTGATAGAACTTTCATATGTATAGAAAATAATAATCAGGTACGATAAAGACCTGAACAACGTTAATTCCTTATGTATATGGAGTATCTGAAAAGCTACGCCTCGCCGTGTAGGCAACAGATTTGATATTGGGACGATATTTCAAAGGGGCAATATAATACGTTGAGATCTAGTTTAACAAAAACAAAACCGCTAAATCGTTAGCAAAATTCAAAAAACTGCATTCATAGTATTCCGTGTGAGTGTAATAAACATTATGTGGATGAATCATCCCGACCATTTAGTGTTAGATTGGGTGAGCACAGGGAATACATTAGGAAGAATGAGATTCAGAAATCGAAGATTTGCGAACACGCTTGGGATAACAGACATAGAATAAACTGGGACTCGCCAAAAATTTTAACAAAAGAGACAGATAGCATAGCTATATAGTTTAGCTATATTCGCACCATTCGATGGTCTTGTATAAGATAAGTTTTTCTTACAATGTTGTTCTATTTTAACATAATCAACATTAACATATATGGAAATATGCCACCTGTTGTTAGTTCAAATAAAAATTCGGGTTTAATTTTATATTCAAACAGATTTGTTTTAAATTTCAGTTTGAAAAAACCTTATTAGAATCACTTTTTCTTTCACTGTTTCATTATTGTGATTTTATTTATGGCCTTTGCCTTGGTCACAGTAATAAAAGTAGGAAGCAAAAAGTGCAAAATTGGTTGGATTTGTATTTGATTGAAAAAAAAATGATCATATTTGTCAAAAAATTAAGTAATGAGCATAAATAAATAAATAAATAAATAAATAAATAAATAAATAAATAAATAAATAAATAAATAAATAAATAAATAAATAAATAAATAAATAAATAAATAAATAAATATGGTAAATGGAAGAATTTTGTGTCTTAATGCTTTGTGCACAAACTGTTACTTCACAGAAGTGGTAATATTGTTGATAACTTCGCACAACAATCACTTATAAATTATGGTAACTTAGACAAAAAAAGCTTCACTATGCCTCACCATTCGACAGCCTTGTTTAAGAGGAGTTTTACTTACAATGCAGCTCTATAACAACAAAGTGTTTTCAGATTTAAAATAATTAATTATCGTGTCCTTAGAAAGTAGGTTATGGTACATTATATTGAATAAAATTTGTATTGCTTCATCAACATTTTACGCTATTTATTTTATTATTATTATATATATTTGCAATCTTTTATTATAAAAATGCGAGCCTTCTGACTGCTTATTAGAAGAAAAAACTACCTTTAAAAATATCGTACAGACTTATGTGTTCCTGAAAGAGAAAGTAATAATGCACATCTATGCAAAGTTTCATAGATCCTCTTTTTTTTTATTTAATTATTAGTTTAAGCTACTTTTATTGCAGTATTAATAGTTATAGCAATTTTAATTCGATATATCTTTATTACTTATTTGATTCACTGTAAAAATCCATTACTACTTCTAATTCTATTTTCAAGTACATTTTCAACTTACCCAAAGGCTGTCCACATATCCCCGCAATTTGACGCCATATTTTTAATTTAGCACCAACAACCCATGAGCGTCTGTAGTTAGTCCCTAACATAGTCAATAAGCAGGGCCGTAGCGAAGGGGGGTATGGGGGGTACGTTTTATTATTATTTAATTATTTACAGAGTTGACTTTTCAGTTTATGAAGTTGGCAAATTTGGAAAAATAACCCCCCAAAAAAGATGACTCGTTACGGCTCTGTCAATAAGTTTATTTTTGTAAAATACGCACAACTAACGCGCATTCAATAACACTGCACCGAAGAAACTTTCCTCGATCCCAACGCGTACTAGAACGAATGAAGAGAAGCAATGTCCACTTTTCATTTTACACACTTTTTAATTTAACTCACTATCTCTGTTTGTTTGTTTTTCTTCAATCATATTACAATACTCCTAATATGCTACTGAACAAGTTATTTAGAATGAAGCCATTGTATTACTAGTAAAACAATGATATTCAATAGTAACACGATGCCGCGTAGCGGCGAGTGCGTAATTGCTTTACAACTCGAATTATGTACTATACTTTACCTACGATCATATTTATTTAGTAAAATCTGGATTAAGTTTACTAGTCAACAATATCATTCAACAAATATTATGTCAGTTTTGACAGCGTTCGAAAATTACGTAGGCGCATTTGTTTTTTAAACCCCGCGTTAGCGATATAAGCCACCTATAATTGCGTGTCACGTGCGTTTTGTTTACCGTGCGATTTGTTTACAATATGTAAAATTCAACTCACATATATGGCAGGTAGTGTGTTCTTTACTATTTACAGTAGTGATCGTAGGTAATAGTATATTACGTAATTAGTGTTACAAGAAGCATATTACGCACGAATGGAAAAGTTACGCACGATGCCGCGTAGCGGCGAGTGCGTATTTCCATGAGTGCGTAATTGCTTTACAACTCGAATTATGTACTATACTTTACCTACGATCATATTTTTTTATTTATTTAGTAAAATCTGGATTTAGTTTACTAGTCAACAATGTCATTCAACAAATATTATGTCAGTTTTGACAGCGTTTGAAAATTACGTATTCGCATTTGTTTCTTTAAACCCCGCGTCAGCGAACTAAGCCACCTAAATTTGCGTGTCTCGTGCGTTTTGTTTACCGTGCGATTTGTTTACAATGCGTTTTGTTTATAATATGTAAAACTCAACTTACATAGATGGCAGGTAGTGTGGTTTTTTACTATTTACAGTAGTGATCGTAAGTAAAGTATAGTACATAATTTGAGTTTGTAAAGCAATTGCGCACTCATGGAAATACGCACTCGCCGCTACGCGGCATCGTGCGTAACTTTTCTATTCGTGCGTAATATGCTTCTTATAACACTAATTACGTAATATACTATTACCTACGATCATATTTATTTATTTATTTAGTAAAATCTGGATTTAGTTTACTTGTCAACAATATTATTCAACAAATATTATGTCAGTTTTGACAGCGTTTAAAAATTACGTAGGCGCATTTGTTTTTTTAAACCCCGCGTCAGCGATATAAGCCACCTATAATTGCGTGTCCCGTGCGTTTTGTTTACTGTAAGATTTGTTTACAATATGTAAAGTTCAACTTACATAGATGGCAGGTAGTGTGTTTTTTTACTATTTACAGTAGTGATCGTAGGTAAATATATTTACACAATGTTTTATGATGCTAAAATCTAGATATCAGTTTAAATTTTCATTGCCAAAAGAATTGAAACTCTTACAGTTAGTTATCATCTGTCAAACTCGTTTTTGTTTCCACAGCACACTTTTTATTTGCAGTGTTGCTTTATTGACAAAATGCATCTTTTGAATCTAGTTTTATTCCACGGCATACTTGACCCAAGAACCTGTGCTTTTATCAATTTTCGACCTGTACATTAATTAACAACAACAAAATTCAGTAAGTATTTTTCTTCAATTTATTTATGAATATTAGAACAATTATTTTGCTGGGTCGCGGCACAGTAGATTGAAAATTTAAATTGGCTGCAAATATTTCAAGATGGTGGAAGAGTCACGAAATTAGTGGTCATATACAGAATGACGGGTATTCCGGTGAAACCGGAAGTCGTAGAAACTTGATAGATGAATTAAAAAATATCATTTTTGTGACAAGTGACACGTGCCTAAGATATAGCGGCAGGAAAGTAATCTCGTTGACACCCGGTATATTACCCCTGTTGAATTTGAATCTTAAAAAAATACTTTACACTTGTTTTTCTTTTTTAATGTCTTTACGTTTCATTTTGTTTTATTTTCTAGTATTACTTTTTTTCTGTAGTTCTTTTGTTTTCTTAATTAATTATTTAAATAAGATTGACCTGTCCGAATGTTTTTATGAATTATTTAAATTTTGATGAATCTGTTCCACAGTCTCCCCCCTCACAGTATACCTACTATACTAACTATACCTACCAACATTAATATCCCGAACATCGTGAAGAAATACACATTCTCAACTAACTGTTCCACATTTATCTTGTGCTATTCGAGCCTGCTGACAGACCTGTCATAATAATTTAAAATTGTTAATGAAGAAAATCAACGCTGTCGCTGTTTTGTGTACAATTAGAATACAATTTTGATGAATTTTATTACACCCTCGTTGAAGGTTGTTTTTAGCTATCAGTGCTAAACACCCCTTTTGTTCAAAGTTTTGCCATGAAACTTTATTATAAGTTCGGTAATAAAGTAAAGAAGAGCACGATTCACGAAGCTCTTAATGAGAGGCCCTTCTAAATTATTGTTGGAAGAAAAGCAGGGAAAGTTAACTGAGTTAAATGTTAGAAACTTTATCCGTGTATTTGGTCAAACTAACAAGGACACTTCGGTCAGTCTCCAGCAGTTCTGAAGTTAAGGGCATGAGTGTGTGTTTGCAGATTCAACGATCTTTCTAAAGTAAAACTACTTTCTTTCGGGCTCCTTGAAATGGATAAAAAAAGTAAAAGTTAAAATATATTGATCCTATAGACCAGTGAGATAGTATCTGAACTTACTTCAAGGGTGGTTCATTATGCATGTCTTATTTTGTCATATTATGAAATATAATTTGAACATGCAGAACGTCCACGATTTGACTTTGAAAGACGAAAACGTCAGTTTTTATGAAAATGAATACTTGTCCATAAATCCGAAAAATTGTATTATTTTTTTTTAATGTTAGGGAAGAATAGTAATAAAAAACCTGCATAGAATGATAAAACTATTGACCAAGTTGACACGAAATAGTTCACACGACTTAATTCAGTGATTTAATTCGAGAATTAAATCAAAGGAATTTTATTATAAATATCACTGATTATTTAAAATGTTTCTAATGTTGAATATGAGTTGTTATGGTGCAGTAAATCTGTTATTTGAATAATTCCTACAAGGAATTTATTGTTTTTATTGTTACAGCTTTATATCCATATAGACATCTATAGGAATTTCCTCTAAGTTACATGTATTAACAGAACACTACGCATCGTTAGTTAGTTCAGCAATCGTCCCCAGAGATGGCGCTGCTGTTCTTAGCCCACTTGAAAATTACAGAGTGAGAATATTCTAGAGCCCCCATTTTTATAAGGGAATGGAGAAGCCGAGTGAGAATAGTACAGTTCAGTTCAGTTAGTGAGCCAGATAATATCAAGTCAGCAAAGTGATAAAGTGACTGAATTACACAGCCCAAAAAAAAAAAATATATGGAACTGCTATCTAGACAACTGTATCCCTATGTAGGTCAAAAAAAATCGTACACCCCCAAAATCAACCTCTAGTGCTAAAAAACACTCCCTAAACATGGTAAAAATGACTTAACGCTCCACGAATAGTCTTAAATCTCAATAAATAGAATTAAATATAAACATTCAAGTATATAACGCATAAACACTACTTTCCATTGAAAATCACCCCCATGAGTGGGTGAAAACTACCCTTTATACAACAGGAAACTTAAAAAAATGCAGTGATTGTAAAAAAAGGTTACGATGCCCAGTTTTTTTGGAAAGAGTGAGTAACTGTATTAGTTCCGATGCGATGCTCAAAATCTACCCCCATAGAGTGGCGGAAACCACCTCTAGATTAAAATTGCAAGGAAAATCAGGGAAAAAAAAAAAGGAATAACAGAAACAATGAACGCCCCAATAAAGAGCCCAACTTGACGTATACTTAATCCGCATTCAACACTCGTATGCGGTTGTCACTGCGCCACCTACCGGCTGGTCAAAAAACTATATAGTCAGAAAATTATATAGATGTTTTTTCTGAATTTTTAAACATTCTTTTTAGAGGCCATATAATTAAGTAATAGTATTTTCAGAGAACTCTTTTTAGGGGTCAGTAAGCAACTGCAATTTAAATTTATGGAGGTAGTTTTTGAGCATCGCATCGAGACTAATGCAGTTACATACTTTTTCTAAAATAATTTTCTATAATAATTTTCTGACTATATAGTTTTTTGACCAGCCGGTAGGTGGCGCATTGACAACCGCATACGAGTGTTGAATGCGGATTAAGTATACGTCAAGTTAGGCTCTTTATTGGGACGTTCATTGTTTCTGTTATTACCTTTTTTCCCCGATTTTCCTTGCAATTTTAATCTAGGGGAGGTTTCCACCACTCTATGGGGTTAGATTTTGAACATCGCATCGGAACTAATGCAGTTACTCACTCCTACTTTCCAAAAAAACTTTACAATCACTGCATTTTTTTAAGTTTCCTGTTGTATGAGGTGTACACACTTATGGGGGTGATTGTCAATGGAGAGTAGTGTTAACTCTGTGTTTATGCGTTATATACTTGAATGTTTATATTTAATACGATTTATTGAGATTTAAGACTATTCGTGGAGCGTTATGTCATTTTTACCATGTTTAGGGAGTGTTTTTTAGCGCTAGGGGTTGATTCAGCGTCGAAAATTACATAGGGATACAGTTATCTCGATAGCAGTTCCAAAAAATTTTTTTTGTAGGGCTGTGTTATTGAATTATAATATTAAAAAACTCTCTAGAGGGGGTGGTCTACCTTGCCCTACTTTGGGGAAGGCGATTCTATTCAAATTATATAATTCATTAGATAGGATATTGCATAATTTTAATTGTACTTATTTTAAACATGATTAATAAATGCTATTCTTTGAACTTTTGCATTTTATTGATCGAATGACTTGTTGCAAGTCTTGTCTCAGAACCCCACAAGTTTGAATCTCAATACCTCGATCACATTACGGCAGACAATTCAGAGATCAAGCATAAAATCCATCACCATTAGATAAATAAGAAAAAATTGCATCGAGAGAAGAAAACAATTTTTAGAGAGAGCGTCTTTAGTAATCTACGAGAGCGCAGTCTTAGCCTATTTCTTAGCTATTCTTATTGAACCCGCCTGGGAGTGGAAGACCTCGCACGAATAAGGGAGAACGCGACTGGCGCCCTTAATAAATAAATTGGTGTCGCGTCACTCACATGCTGTGTGGTAGGTTGTTCTACATAAACACGTAACAGTTTAATGTAGGGGGGGGGGGGGGAACTACCACAATTATTAATTAATGTTTTTCACAAAAATATCGTTGCCACTACGACTGCCATGTTCAAAAATTGACGAACAAAATAGGTTTTTCTCAATTATGTTCTTTCCTATCAATTCTACTCTAGAATTAGGTATTGCAAATATTGTATAAAATGAAAAAAGCTTCAACTATTTTTCCCTATTGTTATATTTTACGATTTACAGCCGTCAGAATGGTGAAAACTTGCGCATCGCTACAGATTCTTTCAATTGTCTCTGTCCTCGTTGCAATTAGCTATTATTATCAATATTATAGATTATAATATTTAGCAAAACATTTGTTTAAATAATTTTCGTCCACGGTCAACTGTTTACAACAGCTCGAAGTTTGAAAGAGTTTCTTGAATTTCGAAAAAATGTTTGCCAAGTTGTTCCGACGTTATTAATCCTCATTATTAATTCTGCATAATCAATAAAATTAACTTAAGTTATTTCTTTAAAAGAATGAGTTTTATCCAAAATTTTTCTCTGTTGCTAATACTTTATGATTTACACTCGCCCATAAACATGCTTCACTGCAGATTTTTGCATTTATATCCATTGCCCCTACGTAGTAAATAGGTATTATTAATATTGTTGATCATAAAATTTTCTAAAACTTCTGTTTGAACAATTTTCTTCCACTATCAATTGTTTACAAATTACACCAACTCAAAAATTTCATTATTTTTCAAATTTAAAGGTGCTGTGATTTTACCGTGGAATAAAATTGTTTAAACAAACGTTTTAAAGAATTTTATAGTCTACAATATTGATAACAACTTATTGCTGCATAGAAGCAACGGCAACCGAAATAATGCCAATAACACAGCCCCACAAAAAAAAAATAAAAGTTCTGTACCAGAGACGTGAATACATAGATTTTGTGTATTTTTTTATGCTGAATCCGAATCCGCAGTCAAAAATATAGGTTACTCAGGTAGTTTTTTAGTAAAACGCAAAAACATCCCCTAAAATAGAGTAATACGGTAAAGCTTTATAATGAAATGCAACAATATGTAAATACTTTGAAAAAACATTTTAAAATAAGATTTTGAGCATTAGAAAGAAATATGCAAATTAAATCCATACCCACCCCTACGAGGGGGTTAATTCCACCTCTAAGATCAAGTAAAGAATGGTATAGTGCAAAACAATGTGAAAAGCCATAGCCTCGTAGTTTGTAATTCCAAACATACAAATGTATATTGACAGACAATATATCTAAAAAATATAATATAATCTCATTTTCAAGGGGCTTGAAACCACCTCTGCAGGCCTAGGTATTTCTTACCCCTTTGAGTCACATATTTTTCTACTCAATGGTTTGGTCTAAATTTTGTTACCGCGGGTTTTTGGGGTCGCTGATTGTGAATCTGAAGTCCGAATCCGAAAATTCCCGAATAAAAGGTGGCGCATCCAATATGGCGGATGTAAAAATCGGAAAGCATTCAAAATTTGAAGATTATGGCTGAAACTTGTTACTCGGGGGTTGTTGGAGTCGCTGATCACGATTCTGCGGTCTTAATTCGCAAATTTTTAAATCCAAAATGGCGGACCCATTATGGCGGATTAAAAAGTACCACCCAAAGAAATATATTATGAATGTTTAAAAAAATTGAGGCATTTGAGTAAAAATAGGCAAATGTCTAAAAATGAGGAACAAGGAATATAAATTCGATTTGCAGTGTGCAGGCTCGCTTAAATGTGAAAGTGAGGACGAATAAAATAGGGACGATTTAGAGCCAAATATATAAAACTGATCGCCGTGACAATATCGTGGGAAATTATAATTTAGAGCTTGAAAGTACCCCTTTCCTAACGAGTTACATGAGCTGGGTGGTGAATGGCGAATAGTACATTATTATAATTAATCTTATGACCTCGTCGGGGTACCTGCCAGTTTGACATCTGTCAAAATGACGTTTATCCATTTTGACACCTGTCAGTTTGACATCTGTCAGTGTGACATCTGTCAGTTTGACATCTGTAAGTTTGACAGACAATTTTTTTTATATAATTTTTACCAAACAGGCGTCTACAGAGCAGCGTGATCAGCGACTCCAAAAACCCCCCGAGTAACAAGTTTCAGCCATAATCTTCAAATTTTGAATACTTTTCCGATTTTTTACATCCACCATATTGGATTCGCCATCTTTTATTCAGGAATTTTCGGATTCGGACTTCAGATTCGTAATCAGCGACCACGGTAACAAAATTTAGACCAAACCATTGAATAGAAAAATATATGACTCAAAGTAAGAAATACCTAGGCCTGCAGAGGTGGTTTCAAGTCCCTTCAAAATAAGATTATATTATATTTTTTAGGTATATTGTCTGTCAACCTACATTTGTATATTTGGAATTACAAACTACGAGGCTATGGCTTTTCACATTGTTCTGCACTATAACATTCTTTATTTGATCTTAGAGATGGAATTAACCCCCTTGTAGGGGTGGGTATGGATTTAATTTGAATATATTCCTTTCTAATGCTCAAAATCTTATTTTAAAATGTTTTCTCAAAGTATTTACAAATTGTTGCATTTCATTAGAAAGCTTTACCGTATCACTCTATTTTAGGGGATGTTTTTGCGTTTTACTAAAAAACTACCTGGATGACCCATATTTTTGGCTGCAGATTCGGATTCAGCATAAAAAAATACACAAAATCTACGTATTCCCGTCTCTGGTACAGAACTTTTATTTTTTTTTGTGGGGCTGTGTAATCTGCATCGATGGACACATTTTCACCATTCTAACTGCTGTAAACCGTAAAATATTAACAATAGGGATAAATAGTTTAAACTAAAGTTGTAGCTTATTTCATTTTCTACGATATTAGTAATATCTAATCTTAGAGTAAAACTAATACTTGAAAAAAGGAACTTTGTTGAATTCGTAATTTTTCTGCAAGAGTTATTTATTAACAGTATCGATTCTTTTTAATCCCATTGTACGTAAAGTTCAAATGATTTCCATAATTAGTTACTTTAATTGTATTATGTCTCATAATTTATTTGTGTGCGTACGGAACTCATATTTGGTAGAAGTAGATAACACTATTAAAAAGAAAGAAAAGTTGACAAATGTCTTTAAAAAACATTCAACATGGGCGTTACAATTATAAAATGATTATTTGACTCAAAAATATTGCGCATATTGCAAAAGCTAGATAAAGCCGGACGGATTTTTGTTTACAATGTTGATCTTTCTGGCTGCCCTTTCTAACGTAGCACACTTTCTGGCAATCTTTTTTATTTGTTTTAGGCACAAAAACTACGTAGACAAAAATAGAACCGTATAGTGATGACATAATTCCACTGATTTTTAAACGATGATCGTGACGTATCAGACGGGACATACTCCGCCAGAACTCGATTTTATAAATCGCTATTAACCATAAAACTAAAAAAATATGTCATAGTGCATAAACGATGACGTGCCAAAAGCCAGAAACCAGAGACGAACCCACGGGGGGTTATGGGGGGTATGCTCCGCCCTCAATGTTGATTGAGTTGGGAAAATCACCAAAAATGTAAAAAAATCTTTATTGGGTATAATTGCAAAAAAACGAATAATGAGTTGATAAAAATTAAATGACACTGTCACTATAACCATTTTTTTATAAATAATTTTAATTGATATTATTTATGACTAGATGTGACTGATGTGAGAGCCACAGAATAGTCGACGGACAACGCACAACGCCGACGGGCCTACGCGACGGGCCAACAAAATAAACTCGTCAACTCGCGGAAATTCGACGTTCGACCCAGTAGACGGCACGGCCAGAGCATACAATTCTCAAAGACTGTCTTACATTAGAAATATTAGAATATTACTCCTTTTTGCCTTTATCAATACAATGCTTTGTCCTAGCTATAAAGTCGTTTGTTGTTGGTTTATACTGAGTATCACTAATATCAGTTACCAACCTCTCAACGAGAGATAATAATAATAACAAATTGTTGTCGGTCAGAAATTGTTAAAATATTAAATTCTTAGAGGACACTGAATCAGAATCTGGGACTATTAAAGGGGTCTACATACTACCCAGCTGCTGGGACCCGACATTATTGGTACGCTTTGAAGATAATTGGAATTCCAGCGGACCAGTTAACTTTTACGAATGAGTTCAAAGCATGCCGACAAGGCTGGCTCCCTGCCGCTGGATCGTGCTACCTATTGCGTATCACAATGTAAAGTGGGAAGTGGCCGGTAGCCGTACTAGCGCGGACGTTCACGAGCTTGCGCGTAATCGTATTGTATAGTGTATTCCACAAATATTTCATCGATACAAAAAAGCTCGCAAAAAAGCATAAAGGATGCCGACCGCTTCTAGTTAGTGTACCGCCCGCCGGTCCAATTTGACAACGCTAGTCCACGTTGACCACCAACCTATCATAATTCCGGTAGAGAAAATTTAAACCAACTATATTCAGTGGGAGTGGCCTACATTTTTGTTCGGAAATATGTGACCATTTTTTTTGTGATGATAATAAAGAAGCCGAACATTTTTATGGCCTTTTATGTAAATAGACTGAAATTGATACAGGTCGGTACCCTTTACGTTTTTTTGCGAACTTTTTTATATCGCTGGTTTAAGGGGTCTACACACGATCCAGCGGCAGGGACCCAGCCATGTCGGCATGCTTTGAACTCATTCGTAAAAGTGAACTGGTCCGCTAGAATTCCAATTATCTTCAAAGCGTACCGACAATGTCGGGTCCTTGCCGCTGGATCGTGTGTAGACCCTATTATCGTTGGTACAAACTATATCTTGTTTTTCTCCACGGTAATTAAACTATAACGGTTACCTCATCCAGTAGCTTTTAGACGAAGGAGAGCGCGGGGTCAACTTAGGTCTAGCGCCTACATCATGTAGTTTAGTTAAACTTCTTTTGCATAATATTTGTATCGCTAGGCTACTTATAGATTAAGTCTGAAATAAAAAAAAACATAAGGAAATATAAGTTGTAAAAAAAATGGGCAGTTGGCAAATTAGTTGTAGCTTCCCCCCCCCCAAAAAAATAGCTGGGTTCGTCTCTGCCAGAAACGGAACGTCAAAGGTGTCCCTCCACCTGCTTTTTCGGATGTATAGTGCGGACTGCAACGCAAAATTGATTTAAAGTAACATGCATATTGAACACACGCTTGCATTGACCAATTAACACCGATTTATTAAAGACAGTTTAAAGAGGGTGGTAATACTGAATGGAGAGCCGGCGCCAAATTTCCTCGAATTTTTATTTTGCGTTCACACATGAAACAGTAATTTAAGAAAAAAAAAAATACGTGGTGACAAATCTGAGGGGAGCTTTCATTAAGAAAAATCATCAAAAAATGTATAAATATTTTAGTTATAGTGTGGTGGCAAACACAGTAAAACCCCTTAGAAAACGGCTATTAGTGAAACAATTTTGTAATATGGTATACTGATTTCTGTCATTAAAACGACTAATTTTCCGAGTAGCGCCAAATCAAAATGGTTTCCGGTTTCAAGATGGCGGCTGTTTTAGGAAATTTAGAAAATCGACGTTTATAACTAAACTATTGATTTCATGAAAAAAAGTTATTAAGAAAAAATGTTCCGCATTAAATTTTGAATAGGAAAGTTCATATAAGTTTTTTTCTAAAACTAAAAATTAAAACTCTACGGGGTAAAATATCACAAAGTCAGTTCTTTCTGATATTTTACAAAATACGTAAAGTAATGTTCTATACTTGTCATAACAATTATCCCATGACCATAAAGTAACAATCAGAGTTGAATTATGGAATTAATTAAAGGACTAGGAGGCATATTTTAAATCTCGGTAATGTAAGCGAATCACGTAAACAAAATATACAAAATATACCATTATGTATTAACTGAAATTGAGACAAATATTACATCGGAAAGTAACTACGGCTGCCTAATTTATGCCAGCCCCGCTTTAATCCATCTACTTTTGCCTAAAGGAGTTTCGAAATTTGAAGAATATTTAGAAAAAGTTTTTCAGGCACATATTGAACATGATATTGTCTAAAAGCTAAACGTGTCGACATAGTATGGGATGTGTACAAGAAGAACAGTTTAAGAAGTCATACGAGAGAAACTAGAGGAGTCGGAATAAGAAGGCGTAGTACTACCAAAGAATTGGTCAGAATTTCTGAAAAACGCTGAAAATAAAACAGAATTATTTCGTTTATTGGCAAATGATAAAACAACATCTAATAACTTTAATTCTGTCGAAATTGTGTCAACTGTTGGCGAAGAAATTGCGAAAAATAGTTACTTTAATACTGCTCTAAAATTCTGCCACTAAGAAGAAGCAGATACAAGACTAATATTGCATATTAATGATAGCGGTCAACAAGGTCGAAGGACATTTGCATTAGAACTGTCGACACTGACGTAATAGTACTTACTGTTTGTAAAAAAAGGGGTGAAGAATTTAAATATACAGTTTGGGGCTAATAAATATTTTAGAGTATTAAAGGTGCATGAGATAGCACAAAAACTAGAAGAAAGTAAGTGTGATGCATTACGAGATTTCCACTCCCTAACTGGATGTGATACCGTTTCTTTTTTTTTCTGGAAAAGGAAAAGTGACTGCTTGGAAGACATGGGCGATATATCCAGAAGTAACAGAAGCTTTCACGTTCATTTCGGAACCTACAGAAAATATTCCTGATAGATAGTAGATCCTGAAGTTTAAAATTTAACTTATTCGAACGATTTACTGTTTTAATGTTGTAATGAAGCATTCATAAATTCATGCTCCATTACTAAAGTTTCCGGATTTACACACGACACCAATATGCACACGGCACGCAAATCTACCCAACTCCCGTCTAGAGCCACGGATTTGCACATGACACTAAACTGTACGCTAGTCTACGTCACCAGTAAGCGAGGATTCTCGGATATAAAAGCCCGGTCCCAAATCAATTAATTCAGTGTGGACAATTCTATCAATCTGTCTTCAGCGTGCTGAGCTGGACATATTACAGTTTTGTGTATCTCCCGACGCAAACACGACGGAACGAATGCAATCTGACCCCTGGGACCCCTCGAGTCGTTAGTCATTCTCCGACGCCGTTTCGCCGCCAGAACCAAAGCGGATGAGCCTGTTCTGGAGACCTCCTACAACGTGTTGAGCTGGGAAACTTCTTGAGTCGACGATATTCGCCCGACGCCCGATGTCACTCCAGTAGCAGCCACTAACGTCGCATCGCATCGTTACACTCTCTCTCTCTCTCTCTCTCTCTCTCTGATAATAGAAAATGTTATCCTAAGAACCGTAAGAGATACGGACCTGTATAACCTGTATGTTATGTAACACTGCCACGTATTACCTGTTTGAAGAAGAAAATAAATTGTTTATATTTTTATTGGGCTGTCTTATTAACTAATTTGGATCCTGCTTAATCTCCAAACCAGCTACCCGACAACAAACCGTTACAATGTAGCGCCATACTTCTGCCTGTACTAAAGTAAATCAGGCACGAAAGTAACTGTTTACTTCCAAGAACAGGACAACGTGTAACATCCTCTTTCTAAAGGATGCTTTGGAGCAACACATTTTACAGGCTAGCTTCCAAAGTGGGCACATTTTGAGACAGTCTCTGACATAAAATTTGATTTTGCCTAATCTTGAAAAATGCGGATGGTTCTTGTCGGAAAATGTTTGGGTGCCAAAATGATCAACACTTCCGGATGTATCTAAAGCCCCTAGACAATGTAGTTGCAAAAAAGGACGCACTGAAACCAAATGTGTTGTAAAAAAGTAGGCTTGTAATGCACGTTACTTTGCACAAATTGTAAAGAGGAATGCAACTAACTTAGAGAAAATATTCCTGATAAAATTTTAAAGAGGTATGTAAGTCTAACTAAAAAAAATCTTTACCTATTTTTATTAAATGATTCATACGTTGAAAAATATTGTGTCTTCAGTTTCTCGTAAAGGAATACTCAACAAGAACATTATAATTATTGCTTTAGATTGTAAAATATACATAAAATCATTTTCTAGTATTTCTCCGCGTAGCGGCTTTATTTTCAGTATTAGGTAAACATATTGTATACAAATTTTTTTATTCAAATTTTAATGTATATTTTTCTTAACAATTTTTTCTGTAACAGTAATTATTTAGTTGAAAAACTTGTAAGCTTTTAAATTATAAATAAAAAGTAACTATTTTTTGTTTCTCTATGTACCGCATTTATTTTTAGCTTTAGGTAAAAAGCTGTATTAAACTTTTTTATTCAGAATTTAATTTGGAGCAACTTTTTTTTGTAACATCAATAGTTTAGATAGAAAATTCGTTCTTTTAAATTTTCTAAATCGGCCGCCATCTTGAAATCGGAAGCCATTTTGATTTGGCGCTGCTCGGAAAAATAGTCGTATTGATGACAGAAATCAGTATACCAAATTACAAGATTGTTTCACTAGTAGCTGTTTCTTTCTGAGTTACCGCTCTGCTATTAAAAAGCTATATGTATGTAGGTACAATGAAAGGAAATTTTATAGGGGCTTCTCTATTCGGAATAAGTTTACCAAGAATAAACAAAATAGGAACGCAAACCTCAATATTCATATGCTTTCTTTTGAAAGTTTATTATTAGTAATAAATTACGAAGTTCAAATTTAATAAAAACCTTTTTGCCAGTGAAATTATTAATTATGATTGGCGATAAACCATTATTGAATTTTAAATGAGATGAGTTTTGGAAGTTGAAAATTACAGATTTAAATCATTTGCCAGTTATTTTATCTGGCAAAGTTTTTATGAAAGTTGTGTGCAGATATTATATTGATTACTAGATGTAATGTCGCGATATTAGACTTGTCTGTTTATTTAATGATAAAAAATAATGTACGTTATGTTATTGATTAATAAATAATGTTATATTTTTTTAGATTATCAACTTTAATAATTTTCATCAAATTATAATGAGCCTTGCGATGACATAATTTTTTTGTTTATTAGATCTTCAATTATAATGAAGTTAAACTAAGTCTAAATCACATATTAAGGAATTGTCTTAAAATAGCAGTTGTTTTTTCTGGAACTTGTCGGAAACATTACAAGGAGTGTATAGTCTAAGAGGTGGCCGTAAAAAAATGCGACCATCAGTTAACAGTATAAAATGTTTTTTAAATGTTAGTACTCACAGCGACCATAAAAAAAATCATGCATTGCCTGGGCAGAAGTTGTGCAGAAATTTCGTATGAATTTTCTACGGTACATTTTCCGTATACTAACCATACCAATCGCGGAACAGCTTCAAATTACTTTTAAAATTTAGTGTTTACAGAGTAAAAAAAAAATCAATTGTATTGCCTTATTAATTTTTGTGCCAATGTCTTGGCAATTAACTTTTTTGATTTTTTTTTTTTTTTGACCCCTACTGTATCTATCGATTAACAGCTTCAAACTACCACCAAATTATAGTTTAAACATTTATCTATTAGAAAAAATAACATTGCCACGTCTATGCCTGTGCCAAACACCCGGCAATGTCTCTCAAAATCCTATGTTATTACTAATACAACCCATTACAGAAGTATTCAGGTAAAAATAATTAATCATTCAATAAACAATTATAATGATTTCAAAACAACAGTTTTTATTTATTTAAATATTTTATAAAGTTTAAATACTTAGTACAAAGAAATAATTTTCATAATGAAATTGATAGAAACTTACATATCGAGAAACATACATTAAAACATACATATTTATGTATTGTCATTAAACATCATCATTATTATCGTCATGATCATCGTCATCATTATCGTAATGATTATCATCATCATTATTGTTATAATTATCATCATTAATTTCGTTACATTCTTCTTCATCAAGCTCTACCACGACAATGTCTTCAACTAAAAGAGGTGTTGGATCACCTTCAAACGAAAGCAGTTCAATTTTACTATCATTAAGTGTCCATCCACATTCTTCTGGTGAGAAATTGACGCAGTTTGGTTCTGTAGCATTTTGCCACATTGACGTAACATAAATTGTTCGTAAAATCTTTTGTTTCAATGATTTCCTACATGGTGGAATCTGAGTAGAATCAAATCTTTTTACATTCTTCATAAAATATTCCGCGACAGATGTTGAGGAGAATTTGTTTTGGAAGATGAATAATCTAGCATCATTAACATTCTTATAATTAATTCCGTAAAGCCTACAAGTATATTCTTGTAATATTTCCATACTCCTAAAATTATTAATTTCATCAGTATTATTTAAATTAGGGAATACCTGTTGAACTTGTACATTTCTTTTTAATTCTTTAAAAGGCCTAATTTTTCCTTTTTTATAAAAGCTAGCTGTATAATCGCATCCCGTATATGCATGAAAGCCAGGCAAAGTACGACACATAAGATCACCAAGTGTTGTAGCTAATTGAGTGCAATTGATGAAATTAATAACATTAGGCTTCGATCCGATTGTACTTAAACATATTTTTAATGTTGTTAACTTGTGTATATTTCCAAGTATTATTACAAGTATGTCAGTGTCAGATACTTTAACCATTACTTTTTTATTACTTTCTAACTTGCTCAAATGATATATGATTCGAGTGTCGGCCTCTTCATGATTGCATGCAAAATCTTCTTCAACAGTTTTTATTATAGAATTTCATCAATTGCACTCAATTAGCTACAACACTTGGTGATCTTATGTGTCGTGCTTTGCCTGGCTTTCATGCATATACGGGATGCGATTATACAACTAGCTTTTATAAAAAAAGGAAAAATTAGGCCTTTTAAAGAATTAAAAAGAAATGTACAAGTTCAACAGGTATTCGCTAATTTAAATAATATTGATGAAATTAATAATTTTAGGAGTATGGAAATATTACAAGGATATACTTGTAGGCTTTACGGAATTAATTGTAAGAATGTTAATGATGCTAGATTATTCATCTTCCAAAACAAATTCTCCTCAACATCTGTCGCGGAATATTTTATGAAGAATGTAAAAAGATTTGATTCTACTCAGATTCCACCATGTAAGAAATCATTGAAACAAAAGATTTTATGAACAATTTATGTTACGTCAATGTGGCAAAATGCTACAGAAGCAAACTGCATCAATTTCTCACCAGAAGAATGTGGATGGACACTTAATGATAGTAAAATTGAACCGCTTTCATTTGAAGGTGATCCAACACCTCTTGAAGACATTGTCGTGGTAGAGCTTGATGAAGAAGAATGTAACGAAATTGATGATGATAATTATAACAATAATGATGATGATGATCATTACGATAATGGTGACGATGATCATGACGATAATAATGATGATGTTGACAATACATAAATATGTATGTTTTAATGTATGTTTCTAGATATGTAAGTTTCTATCCATTTCATTGTACTAAGTATTTAAACTTTATAAAATATTTAAATAAATAAAAACTGTTGTTTTGAAATCATTATAATTGTTTATTGAATGATTAATTATTTTTACCTGAATACTTCTGTAATGGGTTGTATTAGTAATAACATAGGACTTTGAGAGACATTGTCGGGTGTTTGGCACAGGCATAGACGTGGCAATGTTATTTTTTCTAATAGATAAATGTTTAAACTATAATTTGGTGGTAGTTTGAAGCTGTTAATCGATAGGTACAGTAAGGGTAAAAAAAAATCAAAAAAGTTAATTGCCAAGACATTGGCACAAAAATTAATGAGGCAATGCAATTGATTTTTTTTTTACTCTGTAAACACTCAATTTTAAAAGTAATTTGAAGCTGTTCCGCGATTGGTATGGTTAGTATACGAAAAATGTACCGTAGAAAATTCATACGAAATTTCTGCACAACTTCTGCAGGCAATGCGTGATTTTTTTTATGGTCGCTGTGAGTACTAACATTTAAAAAACATTTTATTCTGTTAACTGATGGTCGCATTTTTTTACGACCACCTCTTAGACTAGTAGGAGAAAGTTTTGGAATATACTTTTTTCCGCAAGTCATTTTTTAAACAAAAGAATGCTGAAAATTGTGTTGCTTTGCAGTTTTTTTAAATATCTTTGTATAGGTCGTATCGTAATGAATAAAAAATGGGATTATTTCTTATAAAATTCCACAGAAAACTTGTGGGGACCCTGTATACAGTATGTGCTAGTTAATACTGCACATTATTTTGAAACGCGCTGGCCGATTTTAATTTTTTTTTGAGATATAATGCAGGATGAGCTTTATTTGACTGTTTTGAAAAATTTGTAATTTTCATATTTTCAAGGCCTAAGTAAGCTCCTCTAAATGGGTCGAAATTTTTGTCTACAAATTGGGTAGCGTATTCGATTCACAGTTGTCTCAACTACCTCTATACAAAATTTTAGCTCAATACCTCATATAGGATTTTGTTATTCAATAGCCAAATTTAAAATTTCTCACTTTTCGACTGGCTCTGTATAAAAGTCGGTTAGGTTTACTAAAAAGGTAAAGTAGTCATTCGACTTAAGGAACATCAATAAATTGATTAGGAATTGTTACTATGCTCTTGTACAGCCGTTGTTAACGTATGGCATTCTGTCCTGGGGTGGAACTTATAAAAATAATCTAGAAAAAGTATTTGTCTATCAGAAAATAATTATTAAAACCATCCTTAGGAAACCAATGCGTTACCCAACTAGAATCTTGTTCTCGAATTTTAATGTTTTCACTTTAAGAGAACTGTATGTATTTGATATACTGAAATATTATTATAAGCATAAAAATTCCGTAACCCGTTTTGAACATGAATATAACACCAGAGCCATAAAAAATCATAAATGTATACTTCCTATCTCACACAAAACGACAACTCAAAAATATTTCCTGTATTACCTATCCAAAATTTACAATATACTACCGAATGAACTTAGACTATTTAATGGCAGCATCATTTTATACAGTAAAAAAATTAAAATGTGGATTAAAAATTCAAATATAAATCTTGATCACATATTTATCTAGCGTCCTACATTTTTGTAATATAGAATACCCTAACTGGTATAATTAGTAAATTACTTAAAACCTTATATTATTTTAGTGTAAGAATTTTATTTTCAATTTTACTTTAGTAAAAAGTACTATTTAATTGTATTTAAGAAACTTGTAAAATTAGTAACTTAACACTTTATATTATTTTATTGTAAGAATGTACCTTGTGTTATTTCATTTAGATTTACTTTAGTTGTAAGTACTATTTTATTGTTTTTTAGAAACTTTTTATATGTAATATTATTACTGCCATATCAACAAATTGTAAATATTACAGGAGTCACGAACAAACCTTTTACTAGGTTTCTGTGACTTAACTGTTTAATTTTATTTTAGACGGAATAGCTTTTCTTTTTTCTTCCTTATTTAGTATCTGATGTTGATGTCACTAAACAAGGAAGAAAAAAGAAAAGCTATTCCGTCCAATCCATTTATTTGAAAAATTTTCGTTAAGGCAAGTTACGTACAGCAACCGAATAATGTATAGAAGCACTATTCATTTAGTGGCTGATGTTCCTTAAGTCGAATGACTACTTTACCTTTTTAGTAAACCTAACCGACTTTTATACAGGGCTAGTCGAAAAGTGAGAAATTTTAAGTTTGGCTATTGAATAAGAAACACCCTACATGTACTGAGAAAATCTCCAGAAATAAATTCTTTGCTACGATTTTTTTTAACTAGAGTAGACATAATTTTGTTTAATTTAGAAATATCCGTTCACTATCTCACAAAAGATCACTTTACTGAGCGTGTATATTAGCCCTTAAAAAGTACTTTTCAGTCTTTATTAGTTGCTTTGCTAAAGCACTAGATCATTTAGCTACCATTATAAAGAAGAGTATGCAAAGAAAAGTTTAACTGTGATAAATAGAAATTTTCCTACAAATACAAAGTTATTTGCTGAGATACACCATTCGAGCACAATCGGTCAACTTTTATTCAGACGGAGCATCACGAATTGTTTCTCTGTTGCAGTTTGTTTCCATTCTACGCTGATGGTCTTTGCGTTGACTCCGCGTCGTGGATTTACTCATTTCTATAAGTATTTGTAATGTATTGTGCAGTGTATTATTACAATTAATTATTTTTTATTTATTTGCTTTTATCATGATTAGAGAATATTATTTAGGTATTATGCAAATCACAACTTACAAACTTTTTATTTATTATGAAAATACCTACTTTCTGTATATTGTTGCCCTAATCTGAGTGTTTTAAAGTATTTACCTAACTAGCGTGCCCAGATTAGGGCAACAATATACAGAAAGTAGGTATTTTCATAATAAATAAAAAGTGTGTAAGTTGTGATTTGCATAATACCTAAATAATATTCTCTAATCATGACAAAAGCAAATAAATAAAAAATAATTAATTGTAAAAATAAATCAAGAATAGGCTTGTAAATAATGAATGAATGTTTCTATACTCTACTGATGAGAACTAACGAGTTCGAAGAAACTTGTACAACTTTTCTAGAGTTGAAATATAATGTACGGTTCAATAATTGTTGTGAATGACTGAATTTCAATAAATAATTTAAGTATTTTCAATTTATTTTTTTGCCTTAAAATGCCAGTGATTTGCATTATACCTAAATAATATTCTTTAATCAGTGTATTATTATTATAAAGACTTTGGTAATTCCTTTGCTTTTGCTCTTGGTTTTAAGCCGCGGTGTCTACTATCAATATTAATAAAACGATCTCATCATAACTCGCCTATAAGACGCCATATTAATGTTTTTAGGTACCTACGCATCAGGACATGCGTGTGACTTGGAGAGGTTAACTTTTATGTTTAGAAAACGTTCTGGTTCTCTTTGCAATTTTTTAGTGGTAATGCAGTGGAATCAAATTAAGGATCAAAATAGATGAATAAGGTATTCTCTGCCTACAGCAATTTTATTATTTTAATTTGTTGTAAGTATAATAACAAGTGCTCTGAGCAGTTTTGCATTGCTTGTTGTAAAATTTTAACAATTTGTTTTCCAACACTGAAATTTTCTGTTATTTCCTTATTATTTCGGATCCTAGTAATCGTATCGCAAAAATAAAAATATCAAACTGTTCACAATAAAATTATGAACAAGACTAGGTATATGAAGAAACTTTCTCCAAATTTGTTAACATGTAAAAAAAATAAAAACCACTATGCCCGGCTTTGAACTAAACATTCGTGCCAAATTTTAGCGTAAAATGTTTATTCAAACGGTTAAAAATAAAAAAAAAGATATCGAAATTTTAATTGCTTATTGTTTAAGTGCATCAACTCGTAGGAAGATATTTTTTTTTCAAATGTAGGCTTTTACATGTATTTTACAATTTACAATGCTTTAAAAGAAAAAAAATTATCTTCATTTTAGACTGTAATTTTTAAATTTGTTTATAATTCTCAAAATTATAGTTAAGTATAACAAATTATAACAAATTCAAATAACTGTGGATTTTTTATAATACCAAAAGCGGCAAACGAATTATGAAAGTAGATGATGATTACGTTTGATATATTTTTTACTTTTAAAGGTTGTTATACTAGGCTGTGTATATCTATCTAATAAGTATCTAGTCATTAATTATATAACACTCATTTTTTATACACTACGCTGAAAACTGATGAATCTATTTATTAAAATTAATATAGATTTAAGTACATAGTATTAATAAATGTATACATTGTATTAATAAACGTACATTATATCAATAAACAGATTCATAAATTCTCAGCCAACCGAACTTCTCACTCATTAATATTACGAACATATTTTTTTCAGTGTACTTATTAAGCAAGTAAACCTAGTGAGGGAGCTACAAATTTCACCGATGGTGAATACAACAGAAAATATGAACAAGCGTCAACCTTTGAAGGTGACTCTTCACTAGGTTATTTTGATTTTTTCGAATGCATATAAATTTTTTTAAAAGCTAATTTAAATTACAAGCAAAAAACTCGTATTACCTGGAATGAAACATTGGTCTGCCACAGAAATTTATGTCAGAGTTTAAGGCCACTAATAATATAGATTTTTTAATTAGACAAGGTTGATGTGCATTGTATAAAGTTATATTTTAGGAATAAATATTTTCTGCTGAAACTACATGTAACTCAGAAATAATTGTTTATATAAAATTTTCTCGGATTTAGACTCGAATTCAGATATGGTTCTGTTATAAAGTTTATTCGCATTATCATCAATTAGTATTATATACTTAGTAACTGCCAGTTTCCATAATTATATATATAGGTACTCAAGAAGTTATTTCCTTGAAGAAATTATAAAATTTAGGAAAACATAAATGTCTTTGCAATTTTTAGAGACAGGAGCACTTTAAACCATCACGTATGATGGCATAAAAAATTTGCTTACCCTTAAGTTTTAATATTTTTTGTAAAAAAAATATGTTTGATAAAATAAATGCTTGTTTATGTGCGGTAGTTATGAAAACTGACAATGACAAAGTATTATTGATAGGAAAGTAAATCAACTTTATAACAAAATTATTTTCTTCGTAAAACACGTTTCTATACGAGAAAATTTTTTCACACAAACATTTTTTAGCTCCCTCTGTTTATTTTCCAGCAAAAAGAAATTTTATTCCCACAGCAGATATACTTTATAATAATAGCAAAATGACCCTTCTATTCAAATTAAGAAATTTTACTGTTATTGATTTAAAACTTTTTTATATGTCGGAATCTCTTTTCTGAGGCAGCCTAATTTATTACTAAATTAGGAAAGCATATTGCTGCAATAAAAACCGCTGCCCAAGTAATCACTACTTCCACATCCAGATGTTCTATACAAGTCACTCACAACGAAAAAATTTTGTATTTGGAAATAATTGCTTATGGAACTTTAATAATATAATATTTGAAATCCTCTACCCCAAAAACCTATAAAACGATACCCCACATCGGTAGTGGGGTGGGGGTGGTGATAGGGGGGTGGTAATGAGGGTGGATGAAGTAAAAAAATATTTTGAGTTTTCTGGTTCTTGTACACACACTAAATCACAATTTTTTTTCATCCCCTTAAATACTGGTTAGCTTCTCTTGTATATACTAAATACCAATATTATGGACTCTTACCTGCTTGATTTACCTATTTTCCCCAAATTTACCCCAATTTACCCCCCAACCCTTCGACGGAACAAGATGAAAATATAATCTCGTTAAAGTACATATGTGTACCAAATTTCAAGTCAATATCTCAAACGGGTCCAGAGTAAACGTGCGCACGAAAAAAGTTACAGACGGACCGACAGACAGACAGACCGACAAACCGACAGACAGAAATTTTTTTTTCGTTCAAACTTAAAATCTCGACGTTTCGTGACATTCTAAGCCTATTTGAACGATAAAAATTTTTAAAAATTTTTTTGTCGTTACTATACTTCCACTGGATGTGGAAGTAATATGAATAAAATTACCATGAATATGCCAGAAACGCAAATTTTAGGCAGTAGTCGCGTGCAGAAGGGTGTGCAAATCAATTTTTTTTTTTGTTTTTTTTTTTATTTTAAAATGGATGCCAATACCGAAATAACGAAAAGCCTTGAAA
This sequence comes from Rutpela maculata, assembly GCA_936432065.2. NCBI lineage: Eukaryota > Metazoa > Arthropoda > Insecta > Coleoptera > Cerambycidae > Rutpela > Rutpela maculata. The sequence continues at coordinate 103,634,247 of OW386291.2, forward strand.
AAAAAATCCAAAATCAAAAACACCAAAAAATTTTACGATTTAATATGCGCATCAAAGGTTGTTTTGCGCGCGGAAACTGCATGCCAATGAATTTCCGCTGGATTCTTTTTCAAGGCTTTTTGTTTGGCACTATTGGCATCCAGTTCAAAATTAAAAAAAAACACACAAAAAAACAAAAAAAATCGATTTGCACACCCTTCTGCACGCGACGACTGCCTAAAATTTGCGTTTCTGACATATTCATGGTAATTTCATTCATATACAGTGTGTCCAACTAAGTCGGCACTATATGGGAAACTTTTTTATTATTGGTTTTATGAAAAAAAGTTATTCTTGATAAAAAGTTTTGCATGGCCTAAAACCCAAAATGAAATAATCGGATATCAATTTTTTGCAGTCGTATATGAGGCTTGTAGAAAAATGTAAATTTTGCTCAAGAGTAAAGTACCTTTATTTATTACAATATCGACAATCGTTATTAAGAAAAGTTGATCCTAATTGAAATCTACAGTCAGATATCCAATATTATCCATCTACCATGAAAAAACGATCTCTAATAATTTTTGGGTATAATATCTATTTTTTCATGGTAGATGGATAATACTGGATATCTGACCGTAGTTTTCAATTAGGATCAACTTTTCTTAATAACGACAATCGTTATTAAATAAAGTTGATCCTAATTGAAAACTACGGTCAGATATCCGCAGTATTATCCATCTACCAAGAAAAAAGAGATGTTATACCCAAAAATTATTAAAGATCGTTTTTTCACGGTAGATGGATAATATTGGATATCTGACCGTAGTTTTTAATTAGGATCAACTTTTCTTAATAACGATTGTCGATATTGTAATAAATAAAGGTACTTTACTCTTGAGCAAAATTTACATGCAAAACTTTTTATCAAGAATAACTTTTTTTCATAAAACCGATAATAAAAAAGTTTCCCATATGGTGCAGACTTAGTTAGACACACTGTATATGATTGGCATACATTTTAAGAACGTTGCACCTGACTGGTCATGTACCGCCAGTCTATTAGTAAATAAATATCTTTGCTGCAACAATACTATTTCTTCACTATAACAGTAAAGTTTATTTATGGTGGCTAGATAAAACATTTGAATAATATTTTATAAAATAACTTTACTATTGCACTAATGTGATTCCAGTAAAACGAATTTTACTGCCCTACCAAAATTCTTGGCTGGCGCCTATTCAAATAGAGTTTTTTGCTGCCATAGCCTCGTTTTTGGCTATCACGGCAAAATATGAGTTATCGGGCTAAAATTTTGTAATAGAATGCGCTATCCAATTTGCCGATAAAAAATTGCCTAATAGTCGATCTTGAAATTTCGACCCATTTAGGAGAGCTTGGTAGGCCTTAAAAATACGAAAATTGCATTTTTTTTACAACAGTCAAATAAAACTCAGCGAGCAATATACCTCAAAACAAAAAAAATTAAAATCTGCCAAAGCGTTCTAAAATAATGGTGTTGCGGTATTAAATAGCACACACTGTATATAAGCCATCGAATTTAGCCAGTTGTCAGCTTTTAGTTTTTAAAAGCTCTACAAGATGGACATTTTGAGCCTTTGAGGTCTCTAGTGTTAGTCTATATGACAATCTTTCTAAAATCTTTTAGTTACTTCCATAGTAATCACACATAATGCTTTATTTAAAGAAACACTATCAGTTAAATAATTTGCTATGTTACAAGCAAATCGTAGCATCTGTTTTTATTATTTGAAAGAAATTCTCCTTGAAAAAATCTAGGTGCCGCAGTAAAAAAAGTATCCATGTACAAATGAAACAAATTGAATTTGAAATATAACAAACATAAATACGGAATATTTATCAAGACAATTCGCGCAAAAAAATGCTTAGAGTCCTTAATTAATCGTTATTTGTTACTTTACTACTAAAAACGTACATTCTCGTTCAAATATTACTCATTTAAAACTGGTTTTCTAGGTTAAATTCGTCAAAGTAGATAATACCTAGATGTATACGCATAGAACATTTGAAATAACTATACACTTACCTTTAAGATTTGAGCCAAAATATTAATGAATTGTTGCACAATCACATAATTTAAAAGTTTTTAATTACCTATTATTAAACAAAAACCACTTCAAAAGTTGCAAAACATAACGCTAGGGAAACATGACGGGCGGGTGAGAAACAAAAGACGATCAGTACGTAATATTTGATTGTTGATGCTTAGTTCATGGCTATCTTTGCTAAGTAAATCATAGGACAACGTTGTAATTCAGTTTTGTTAGATTTTAAAGAAATACTTCCTTAATAATTTCTAGGAATTTATGTCTACTTTATATTATATTTTGTGTATACGTACTTGCATAATTAAATTTATTACTATAGATAAAATGATGTAAAATAAGTTTATTATGTTGATAAGACAGTGTTACAGATCACTGCTTTCCTGGTACTCGAAATAGTTATTTACATTACTAGATGCGAAAGTTTACTTTTAGGTGTGAGGTGATTTTTCTTTCAAAAAACACCGAACACCTAGAAGGGCTTTCGCATCCTGTAATGTACCTATTATATTACTTACACATCCAGTGGAAGTATAGTAACGACAAAAAAATGTTTATTGTTCAAAGTGGTATGGATGCGCAGTGGGTTTCCTCGAGTAAAATGGATGTGCAATAAATTTTTTCTAGCAGTATGAGTGCGTAGTGGCTTTCCTCTAGTAAATTAGATACACAGTGGGTTACCTTGAGTAATGTGGATGCGTAGTAGGTTTTATTGAAGAAAATGCTTGAAGTAGAGACTTTACTTCTATCGTGTAGTCCACGGCACAGTATGATTTTTTTTATATCTTTGTCATGCTATTTTCTGTGAATTACTTGCACATCCAGTTGAAATATACTAACGCAAGAAAAACTTTTGAAAATTTTCATTGTACAAATAGGCTTAAAATGTCATGAAACGTCAATATGTTAAGTTTGAATAAAATAAATTTGTCTGTCGCGTCGGTCTGTCTGTTAGTCTGGTATCTGTTTGGTGCTCATGATTACTCTGGAATCGTTTAAGATATTGACTTAAAATATGGCACAACATATATATTTTAACGAGATCTGGAACCAGATTATATACTGATCTTATTCCGTAGCAGAGTTGAAGGGTAAATTGAGATAAATAGGTAAATCAAGCAATTAAGAGTGCATGAAATTGGTATTTAGTAAATATAAGAGGAGCTAAGATCTCAAAAACATTTTTGGCAATAGCCACTTCTATTAAAGGGGGTGAAAAAATATGATTTAGTGTGTGTATAAGAACTAGTCATCAAGAATTTTTTCACTTCACTCACCCCCACCACCACCTGCTGATGGGGCATATCATTTTATGGCTTTTTCTGGTACACAATTTCAAATATTATACCATTAAAGTTCCATAAACAATTATTTCCACTTAGTGGAGTGCAATTATAGTATTTTCGTTGTAAGATACTTATATGTGGAAGTGGTGATTCCTTAGGCAGCGGTTTTTTTTTTCTACTACCGAAAGATATTACGGGATTTGTTCATTTAAAACTAATTATTTCATGAAATTGTTTGACGCTTTTAATACATTTTATAGTTTAGGAGGCTGTCTATGAAAATTGTTTACATGCCAACGAAATAATTACTATCATCGAGGTTATGTTAACCATTTCAATTTCTGGTGGTTTCAAACTAAAATAAACAAATATGTTTGATGGCGATGAAAATGATTGGTATACAAGAAGCAGTCAATATCGCTTGTGCCTCGCTTTACCCCAAAAAATCCAAAGCAAGGTATATGAAAACTTATGAAGCGTTACAATTTGTTTTTTTATTTTTCTACCCTGGCCACGAAAGTTCTAATTTCGTAGCTAGCAACGCTTTAGCAACCAGGTAACTCGACTGTTTACTTTCTTTATCACACGTGTTGCTAAGATTGCAAAGGGAATTTATATTGCCGGTAGTACAAAAACGTTATTTCTTGATTCCATTCGATTCAGCTCATTAGGAATAATATTTATGAACACTTTTAAAGCCCTTTGATTTGTTCAAACATTTAAAAATAAATTGCTGAGGGTGGTGTTTTTTAACCTTTTGCCGCTTACGTAGCGAGAACGGTAATAGATACGATAAAAGTGCACTGGACCTTTTACTTCTACATATCCACATCCAGTGGAAGTATAGTAACGCAAAAAAAAATTAAATTTTTTATTGTTCAAATAGGCTTAGAATGTCATGAAACATCGAGATTTTAAGTTTGAGAAAACAATTCTGTCTGTCGGTTTATCGGTCGGTCTGTCTGATGTCTGTAACTTTTTTTTGTGCTCACGATTATTCTGGAACCGTTTAAGATATTGATTTGAAATTTGGTACATGTATGTACTTTAACGAGATCTGGAACTAGTATGATCTTATCCCGTTGAAGGATTAAATAGGTAAATCAAACAAGTAGGAGTTCATAAAATTGGTATTTAGTATATATAAAAGAAGCTAATTTCTCAAACAAATTTTTGGCACCAAAGAAAAAAATAAAATTGTGAGTTAGTGTGTGTGTTACTTCCTGCACCCCCACTACCACGCCCCACAGTGGTTCAGAGTGCGGATTTAGCTTATCAAAAATATTCGTTATGGATAAAAACACTTTAATTCTATTTTAGTATACTTTATTGAACTGTTGTGTGTTCCTGGGATTCCAAACCATGATTGAAACGAAAAAATAAACGGCCACTGGTATTAAAAGCAATTAAAATTAATGAACAAAATTTTTCTGTTAATAAACAAACATGGATTCATGATAATTGTAATTAATATCTAATATACAATAAAACGTGAAAAGTATCCAATAATATTAATTAGGAAATATTATTTAAGTATTAAGCAAATCATAACTTACACACTTTTTTATTTATTATGAAATTAGTTACTTCTGGCAACTTTCTGTATACAGACACATACACACTTTTTTATTTATTATGAAATTAGCTACTTTTTGGCTACTTTCTGTATACAGAATTATATTTTCTAATCATGATGAAAGCAAATAAATAAAAAATAATTAATTGCAAAAACGTTAATTAGTAATGAAATTTGTTTACCTACAAGAAGTAATGTTTGTTATACAATAAGGATTCTTTTTGCGAATAATAAACTAAAATTATGATCGTATGTACATATTCTCTTTTTTGTCTCATGTGTATCATTATGCCTTAATCAAAGAACATACTTTGAAACTTCCGTTTTTTCGGCAATATTCTGAAAAAATTGATCAATGGATCGCTTGTTACCAATAACATGTGTATTAAATCTTTCATGGTGTTAATTCGAGATGCCTTCCGAGTACTATGTTCTCTCAATCTTTTCGCATCTTTCGATGGGGGGATTCTTGAGCCTCCTTAAACATTCTTTTTATGGGCACTATAGAAGATTTAATGATTTCCGATCCATGGATCAGTACTTTATGTAAAGTGATTGACAGTTATACTTTTCTATGTACAATTTTGCAGTATCAGTATTTTAAAATAGATAATGTTGGTGTGACATTGCTTCCATCTTCTTACAAAGAGTTTGCAGATATTACCCGATTTCTCAAGTCATTTTTCTCCAACATTTCCTTTAGTATCCACTAAGTATAATTTAGTAATTATATATCGATGCAAATGTTTTTTCACTGTGTTGCGTTTCTGCATGCCAAACTTCAAACAACTCTCGTCGGGCTCTGTTGCTGGCACCAACTAAAATGAAAATAACAGGAAGAGTTGTAAAAAGTAGAGCATCTTACTAGATAGCTTTTGAAATCCAAGGACTGTGGATTAATATGCATAGGAAATTAGAAGGTTCCATGAAGTTCCACAAAATATAAGGTTTGTCAAACTTTTCATTTTTATTATTTTTTTCCAATTAATTATTGTCCAACAGTCGAAAATGTTGGGTGAGTTCAACTAGTTATGTTTTTATTCGGCCACTACTTATGTATCGAATATAAGCAAATACTTCTACCAGTGTACGATATTCTATTTTCTTCGAAAGGCTTATGGTGGGTAATGACGTCATCCGGCGCGACATGAGTCTAGCACTTTTGATAAGCTAAATCCGCTCTCTGAACCACTGTGCGCCCCTTCCACAACCCCCTCCCCCACTACCGATGTTGCAAATCGTTTTATGGGTTTTTAGGGATAGGAGATTTCAAATATTATATTGTTTAAAGTTCCATAATCAATTATTTACACATGCAATTTTTTTTTCGTTGAGACTTGGATAGAAAATCTGGATGTGGAAATAGTGATTCCTTGGCAGCGGTTTTTTGTAGAGCTCCGAATTTCTACAAAATAATTCGCGAGACTCTTTTTGTCTACTCTAGTTTATAGCTACTGGTGCCCACACAGAAATATAAAAATTACCGGTTTTGGCGCTACTCTCCAAACGGGCCCGGTCTCTGAAAAATTTAAAAAAATTCTTCTAAATCGCTTGTATGATTTTTTGGCGAACTATGGATGTAACTATTTTGACGAAATTTTAAGAAACAATGCCTCTAGTGGAACTAAATCGTCATATTAAATTTCAAGTTGATATGTTGACAACAACGCCTAAAAAACAAAAGCAAAGTCGATAATTAAATCGCCAATTGTTTAAGTGCATCAAGTCGCTTCAGCAAAAATTTTAGATTGTAGCTTCTTTTATCTTCTTTTCAGTAATATTAACACATTTTTTTTTTAATTTTTAAACCATTTTTTTCTTAATTTGTTTATTTTTTTTTTGACAAATTCACTTTTCTCATCAATATTTTGAACAAAAGAATGTCATATCTCGGCTTCCAACTGGCGTAGGAAAAACTTTTTTTTTTTAATTGTTTCCTTCATTATATTTGCCTTTAACACATTCTAATAATTTTTATTTTTGGGCAAATTAGGAAAAAAATGGTTTAAAAATTAAAAGGACATTTTTTGTTAATATTACTGAAAAGAAGATAAAAGAAGCTACAATCTGGAAAGAAAATTTTGCTGTACGACTTGATACACTTAAACACTCGACAACTTAATTTTCGACTTTGCTTTTGTTTTTTAGAGGTTGTTGTCAACATTCCAACTTAAAATTTGGTATGACGATTTAGCTCCACTTGAGGCATCATTTTCTAAAATTTGGTCACAATAGTTACATTATTGTTTAAGTTATCATCAACTGTTTAAAAATGGCTGCTTTTTATTGTTTTTATTTATTGAAAGTTAACAAATTGAACAAAAAGGTTTGGATAAATCTAGTTTTCTGTGGAATTTTATTATGAAAAATCTATTTTATTATTAATTGCGATACGAGCTATACAACCAGAAATATTTAAAAAAAACTGCAAAGAAACACAATTTTCAACATTCTTTTTTTTAAAACAAATGACATGTGGAACAAAGATTAAATCCAAAACTCCTTGTTATATTTCCAACAAGTTTCAGCAAAAAAAATTTCTATTGGGGTGGCTGATGTCAAAACAAATTTTGAGGCCTTCAGTTCTTGAACACACGTGCACACACTAAATCGCAATTTTATTTTTTTGACCCCGACAGACAGAATTTTTTTTGCTCAAACTTAAAATCTCGACGTTTCATGGTATTCTAAACCTATTTGAGAAAAAAACAATGTCAATTTTTCTCTTACGATTACATTATACTTTCACGATAAAATAGTTCATCCAGTTCCACATCTACTCAAGAACAAAACAATAATAAATCAATATTTTTAATGTACACTCATTCCTTCTCGCGAAAATTTTTCTTTCCTGTGCCCTGTATATTCAGGTAGATTTCCACAATTATCATTAATTTGCACATATATCCACCAAAGAAACATAGCAGCCTAATGCGTAACAGAAAAATTTTACGCATGTGTGTCTGTTAGCTCAGGGTTTATCTGTTAATTTGAATCAGAGCTTAATGATGTCTATTTAGAGTGACACTTGGATAAATTAAGGAGTCATCCAGCCACTCCTTAAGCAATATATTGTATCAGAAGGGTGTATAAATCCTTTGAAATACAACCGAGCCTACAGCAGGAAACCCAAATTATCTACTTTCTAGACCTACTTGCCGGACCGAAAACGTCGTCCTTTAAGTGCCTGTTCTAGAGAACTGACTTCAAGATGGTTACTGGCCGAAGATTTCATGCTTTATGGCGATGCTCCGCTCTTATATACTGTACAATATTCAAGTCGTATATCTCAACAGCCCTCTGGGTATTTGCATTAATTTCACTATTCGCTGGAACTCAACTTCATGCTATGATAAAATCTAAATAACTTTGCGTAGGATATTTTCCTGGGAATTGACGTACTTGTGTGTGTTAATAGTAATATGAGTAAGTCAACATAAAATGTTCGTATCCCCATTTCTGTCGATATAATTAGTTGGGAGCGATACCATCTTATGCTATTGGAGAAAATGTAAAATATGACAGACAACTTTATTATTACTTTGTAAAAATACCCTAATAATATTTTAAAATAAAATTGATATATCACCTAGAAATATTTCATGGGCAAGCTGGACGAGAACAAAGACAACACTAACTCTGGCAAATGTAAAGTTGGCTATCACAAAGCTCTTCTGGTGGCACAGAGACTGTTGCGAAGTGTCTTAAAGAATAATTCGATTCTGTTGACGGTAATTATACTTTTTATAACTTTTTGTTGTATAAATACTGTAACAGATAGTTTTATAGTACTATGTAACTCGTTCTGTATTATACAGTGACAAAGTCGCGTGTTGCGTAACAACTACTGCGGATTATCCCATAGAACAATTTAACTCGTTATACAGTTATTATATAGGTAGTTATATGTTCTTTTTTGTTTTATAAAGACTTTTGCAAGTTTTGTTTTAAGACAATTCAGCTCGTTATGGAGTTAGTAAGCAGCCACAAGGTGTTTTAGTTTATAGAGACAGAGCGCCCGTTTACTTTAGAGAAAAATTCAACTTCTCGTAGACATTATACAACCATGAAGCTAGCACAGTAGTACAGGGTGAACCAAATTAGATGGGATTGGAAGTTTTCTCTAAAACTATGGCAAATAGACAAATACCAATATAAGTGTCCTGAGCTCGATTTTCGAGAAACAAACAATGGTGCCAACCGCGATCGTCTATCTTTTTCGACTACCGAGCTACAGAGCGTTTTTGGAAAATTAGCATTTTTGGATGACCGCTATATCTCAATTATCAAGTATTGAATCGAAAATCGAGTAACATATCCTTAAGGCACTTTTTTAAATATAATCCGCTACTGATAAGAAGTAAAGTTTTCATAGTTTGGAATACAGTACATGAATCTTACTCGTGTCCCAAAACCACCCATATAACAGGGTGGAAACCACTTTTATATAAAAATAAACTGCGTGAATACGTGGGAAATGGAGTAGTTTTCGATGTTTTAATTCCAGAATAGAATCTTGGGTGATCCTGCTCTACCTGATTCTCAGTCGGTACAAAAACTATCCTTATGATGAGGTGGAAACCACCCTTATACCCAAATAAAGCACATATATGCCAATAAATCACAGAAAATGTTACTTTTTGTATAGTTTGGAGCACAGAACATGCATCTGGAGTGACTCCCAGGTCACCTCGCTTGCTTGTGATTCAAAATCTCTTCTATAAAAGGTGGTACCACCCTTATATAAGAATAAATCGCATGAATACCAATAAATCGATAAATCGTGGGAAATGTTGGAGTTTTCATTGTTTCAGTTCCAGAATAGACTCTTGAGTTACGTCGATCTACCTTATTCTCACCTGGTACTAAAAAACGCCCCTAAAAAACCTATATAATAAAATGTACATATGCCAGTCTTTCAATTTTTCTTCTCAGAATACCTTTTCTTCTCATTTTCAAATGATCTCCTCACTGGCTCTCTTTTATGTTCTTCGTGCGTGTCTTTTCGTAGACCAACAGTAGTCGGTCATCATGTGGACATCCCATCTTCCTTGATACCGCTTCTTCATCTCCGAAATATCCTGGTGAAAGCGTTCGCCTTGCTCTTCACTATATTCACCAAAATTTTCTAGATGGCGGACAATTATTGGTCTACAAAAAGAGACACACACACGAAGAACAAATAGAGAGCCAATGAGAAGATCATTTAAAAATAAGAAAAAAGGTATTCTAGAAAAAAAAGATTTAAAATAGTCAATCAAGCTGCATTAAGCTTTTCGTGCAATAAATGCACGATTTATTGGCACACATGTACATTTTACTATGTAGGGGTGGTTTTTTAGGGATGATTTCGGGCAAAATAAATATTCTGGAATTGAAACAGCGAAAACTCCTACATTCCCCGTGATCTATTGGTATTCATGCAGTTTATTTTTATACAAGGGATGTTTCCACCCTGTTAAGGAGTGGTTTTGGGACACAAGTAAGAGGAGTGCACTCAGTCACTCCAGATTCATGTACTGTATTCCAAACAATAAAAACTTTAAAATTTTTCGCGATTTATTGGCATTTATATACTCTTGCTTGTACAGGGGGAGTTTTCAGCACATTATAAGGGTACTTTTCAAGTAATTATTCAGAAAGGTGACTGCTGAATATAAAACAATTCCCCTTCCCACGTTTTTCACCATTCATTTACATTTAAAATTTTTATTGTTCAAATAGGCTTAGAATGTCACAAAACGTCGAGATTTTAAGTTTGAGCGAAAAAAAATTTTCTGTCTGTCGGTCTATCTGTAACTTTTTTTGTGCGCACGTTTACTCTGGAACCGTTTGAGATATTGACTTGAAATTTGGTACACATATGTACTTTAACGAGATCTAGAACTAGAATATATTTTCATCTTGTTCCGTCGAAGGGTTGGGAGGGGTAAATTGGGGTAAATTTGGGGAAAATAGGTAAATCAAGCAGGTAAGAGTCCATAAAATTGGTATTTAGTATATGCAAGAGAAGCTAAGGTCTCAAAAAAAATTTTGGCATTATCCACCCCCATTACCACCCCCATCCCCTAATTAAAAAGGATGAAAAAAATGTGATTTAGTGTGTGTACAAGAACCAGACACCTCAAAACTTTTTTTTCTCTAAAACTAAGGCATGCATAATTTTCTTCTTATCAGCAACGGATTCTAATAAAAAAAGTGCCTTAATAGTGCGTCACTCGATTTTCGATTCGACACTTGATAATTGAGATATAGAGGTTATCCAAGAATGCCAATTTTCCAAAAATTCTGTGTAGCTCGGTATCCCAAATCCCATGTAATTTGGCCCACCCTGTACTTAATCTCAGTGGCACCAAGTAAAAGTGAATTGTGCCACATTAGAGCAAAATGTTAATAAAACAGGTATTCGTAGTCAGCCGCGCCCAACTGCCACATCTACTCGATTTTATTCGTTTCACCCATAATGTAATATTCGCAGGCATGCTCATATATTCTCCACTTTATTTAACATTTCTCCGTATTTACGTTAGGTTACGTACGCACACGAAACTATTTGTGTAATATATATTTGATTTTATCGAGTAAATCGGGTCGTATAGATTCTACGGCCTAGTCTTCAAACCCACACCGATGTTCAGGGATCTCCCATCCCATTCCTCATTCCAACCCTCGTTGTAATGTTGATCCTGAAATCAAGCAAGCCTATAGGACAGAAGTGAACCAGTCCCTCAAATCGAAGTGACATATTGTGAGCGTCATGCACATGGTACATAGGATTCTGTTTTCAAAAAAGTGCTTATGAAAGAGATTTCGAAATAAAAAGGAAAGTTTTCCAAAGTGACAGCGCCTCTATCAATAACTGGTGATCTATATTTTCTTATGCTCGTGACCTAGTAGTAATTTATGTGGGTACTGGGATATTGGAAATCAGGGAAAGTTTTACAGACTAACCGTTCTTTTTCTCCCCAGCTAAATGACTTTTTCTGAACGTACTAGGGGAAATGCGAGTATATAAAATCTATCTTGTAAAAGCAATATATTTTCCCCTAACTAATGCTTGGAAACAGGCAAATTAACCATCAACTTTAGAGATTCGACTAAATGTAAAACACTTTGGATTCTTTTACAAGTGATCGTTTATTGGACAGTAGCTAGCGCATTATTAGAAAAGTAAACGTGTAGCAATTACAAAAACTAATGCTACAGGGTGTTTCATAATTGAATGCTGATCCTAAAGGGCGATAATCCTTGAATGATTTTGAGAAAATTTCTTTACATGAACATAGGACCGCAATCGCTTTATTTCTGAGACAGAGGGTGTTGAAATTTAACAAAAAAATCAGTTTTTCCCCAATATCTCTAAAACAGTTTTTTTTTTCAATTTTGGTACATGCAAACTACGCATAGGATAAATGTTTTTTAAATTTTCATCAGTGGCGTCTCTGTCAACATGCCCTACAATATTTTTAATAAAAAAAAAATTATGCGTCACTTTTTTTAAGCAAATATTATTTTCATATTTGCGGTTTATCTTGTCATAAGATTTTTTCGTCCGGCGGACGGTTTTTGATTTAAAAAATAAAATGTTTTCATTTGCTTATCTCTACGCGAATTCAGCCGTTAAGGAGTAGAATAATTATCTTGTAGGCTAGAAACATCTAGTATGCTAAGAACACATTACATTTATGGGTTTGCTGGTGGGAATGCGTACGAAGTCAGGCGACTGTATCAAGAGCGCTTCCCAAATAGAATTGTTCCTGATGCTCGGACGATTTCAAGCACCCACTGAAGGTTATGTGAAACAAGAAGTTTTGAGCCAAATAATCACTTAGAAGGAGCACCTCGGACTGCAATAACTCCAGCAATTGGGATAGCTGTTTTAAATTCAGTTGAGGAAAATCCCGACATAAGTACGAGGAAATTGGCCAATAATTTAAATATCGCCCATGTTCTAGTATGGAGGATTCTACATGATTATTTATTATATCCCTATCACATTCAATGGGTTCGGGCTCTACTTCCTCGAGACTTTCCATTACGAGTGAATTTCTGCCAATGGTTTCTCCAAAAAGTTACCCAAATTATTTGACACGGAAATTTTATTCACTGACGAAGCTAGTTTTACGAGAAACAGTATCAGAACTTTTCATAACAATCATTTTTGGGCCGAGGAAAATCCGCATGCAATCATGGAATCCCATCACCAGGTGCAATTCTCATTAAATGTGTGGGCTGGAATTATTGGAGATTACCTAATTGGCCCTTTTTTCTTCCAGGCAGATTAAATGAAAATAATTATCGCCGGTTTCTTGATGATAATTTTCCAATTCTGTTGGAAGATGTTCCTATTTTAATTCGAAATCGCATGTTGTTTATGCACCACGGTGCACCTGCCCATTTTAGTGCTCTGGCTCGCGAGTATTTAAACCAAAACTTTAATAATCACTGGATAGGTCGTGGGGGAACAGAGTCATGGCCAGCTAGATCCCCAGACCTAAACAGTAGGGTGGTCCTTAAATTAGGCTAAAAATTTTTTTCCGTAATATTCTTTGGGGCACCCTGCCATTTTGATCTACTAGTTAGAAAAACTAGTTCGGAATTAATAATTAAATTCAGTTACAAAAGAAATTATGTTCATTAAACATGTAATTAATATGTACAACTGTACAGCAATTACAATGTTATATATATAAAATAATATAAATGAAACAGTTGTTAATAAATTACAGTTGACTTGAGATGAAAGTGGAGGATAATCTACTGTCCTATTTTATTAATTCAATTGATGATCAATATCATTTTGATGTTCATTTGGTTTATTTTGAAAAAAAATTTGCAAAAATTCTCGATTTTCTTGAAAATTCAAGACTTGGTAGCGACCCTTAAAATATTATTTAAAAATCTGAAAATTTTATGGAAGTATTTTTTTATATCATAGAACAAAATGAGAGGGTGCCCCGGGTAAATTTTAAAAGTTAGTTTTTAAGGACCACCCTACTAAACAGTCTGGATTACTTTCTTTGGGGACATCTCAAGACCTTGGTTTACAGTCAGCCAATTCAAACTGAGGAAGAATTGCAAAACCGCATAATAGTTTCCTGTGAAGCTATAAGGAATACTCAAGGAATTTTCCAAAGAGTATGCGAGATAATGAAAAAGCGTGCAGGAGGCGGATATTTTGAACAATTAATTTAATTTTGGTATTTTTTTTTCAAAACAGTTATAAGTTTTTGAAATTAAAAAATTTCTTTTTATGCGTACGTATTACTAAAATTAAATAATAGATACCAAAACTATAAAAATCTTGCCTAGATGCTTTGGTTAGCACAAATTATGTAATTGAGACTATGAGAAAAAATCCCATAGGGACAAGCAAATGAATGCATTTTATTTTTTATATCGAAAACCGTCCGCCGGACGAAAAAAAGTCAAGGGACCATTTTTATGACAAGATAAACCGCAAATATGAAAATAATATTTATTTAAAAAAACAAAAAGTGGCGTATCATCTTTTTTATTGAAAACGTTGCAGGGCATGTTGACAGCCACTGATGAAAATTTAAAAAACATTTATCCTGGAAAAAATGTATTTTTATGCGTACTTTGTATGTAGGTACCAAAATGAAAAAAAAAACCGTTTTAGAGATATTGGGGTAAAACTGATTTTTTTGTTAAATTTCAACACCCTGCATCTCAGAAAAAAGCAGTTGCGGACCTATCTTCATATAAAGAATTTTAAAATCATCCAAGGATTATCGCCCTTAAGGATCAGCATTCAATTATGAAACACCCTGTATATCAAATAAAGCAAACAAATTTACTTGAACATGTAAATTGACTCAAATTAATTCATTGTTAAATTTGCCTTAGACCATAAACTCTCATTCATAAAAAGTGGTAACTAAATAATAAAAAAACGAAACCGCAACCATATATTTTAAAAGACAAACAACAATTAAAATAGGTCGAATTTATAGTTGAAGCAATCGCATTTGTTTGAGAGGCAATTACACTTACAATATCCCCCAAAGCACTGCTATGAATTGGTAACAAAACTTACTAAAATTGTTTTCAGAAACACATTACCAAACAAAGAAATATAAAGTAATTATCGAATTATATTTTCACCACGACAGTATAAGCTCAACTGCGGTGTCTCTAATTGCGGTCCTGGGTTAAACAACACATTCATAAGGTTACGCCCACAGGCCACGTCAGATAGTCGACATCGAATGGCCGATATCTTCTCTCTCACTTAATGTAAAAGTGGAGTAAAGACGGGCGATCTAGCTGCCGCCTATTTCATTCCTCTCGCCCCTCATAACGACTCACTATTAAGATTACTTCAACTATACATCAGTTATATTAGTTCGACAGGACAACAAAGAGTTTGGCCGGATAAGCATGACGAGTCGGCCCCCAAATGGCAACCTATATCGAAACTTATGTTTTAATATCGACTTGATGTATGAACGCGATTTATATGTGTTTTGCCGCCGTGCTCCGCTTTGACCTTGAGATATGGAAAAAAATGAGCGCATGCATGACTATCGTTCAAAGAGACATATCTCGAAAACTAATTCAGCTAGAGAAGTAAAACCAACGGGAGGTTTCAGGTAACCTTAAAGAGTATATTTTATATATATTTTTTTAATTTTTAGAATAATTACGCACATCATTAAAAAATAAATAAAAAATATAATAATTAATCTTTCCGTGTTCTCTGTGACTTACAATCACTGAAATAATATATGTTGTAATACTTTATATGTACTATTTCTCATAACAGTTACGTTAGAAAAAAGTTGGTGCAACACTTCGAAAAAAAATAAAATTCGACGCGCACTACATCATATAAGGATACAAACTTGACATGGGACACACATATAAATATTTTATGAATTGGAATTACTGTTAGAAGAGAAATTGAATGAAAATTTAAATAATTCTCACGTAAATATCTATTTCATACGGGCACAGTGGCACCAATTGTAATTTTTTCGGTCAAAATTATCTAGAGCACTTCGCAACCGATTGGGATAATTTTTTTTTAAATACTCGTTATTTAATTTCAATAAAACGTAAGAAAGCCAATTTTTCAATTATGCATACCAAAATTATTGAGCTTAACCAAAATATCCATTTTTTATTTAAATCTTAAAAAAACGTATAAAAAAATTTTTTTTTCTAATCCAATTTACATAAATCTTGTTACTCGGAGGGTTTTTGAGGTCGCCGATTACGAGTCTGATATCCAAATTGTCATAAACCAACCTACAAGAATGGCGGAATTAATGGCGGAATCACATAACCCCAAGTAGGTCATATTAATATATTTTTTTTTTATCTGCTAATAGTATAATAAACACCTAACATAAAGAACTTTAAAACAAGAATATTAAACCTAACATAACCTAAACTTAATAGAACTTTAAACCAAGAACTCTATACCTAAGATAACCTAAGGCAAGAGTTTTACACCATGAACTTTAAACCTAACTTAGTGCAAAAATGTTTCGTGATTATTTAAATTTTAAATTTCTCTGTTTAATCTGTGTTATTTAAATAATATTAATACTCCAATTGAGTTGATAATTTTTTTAATTGTTGATTATCCTAAATACATTTAAATAATAAAGTCATTTATATTTTTATATTATATTAAACATTCGTATATTAAATATCATTTAAAAATTAAATATATTATTTATATAAATAGAGGACTGAATCGCATATATATGATTTATAATTAATATATGGCAGCCATATTGGATATATTTGAAAATTTCAGAAAATTTGATCCTTTTTAATTTTTTTAATAATTCTTAGGAATAGCCTATCTAGTTTAATGCGTTTAATTTATTTATAAGTTAGTTTTATCATCTTATTGCCGCCACATTGGATCCGCCATCTTGAATTTATTCCTGGAACTTAAAATTTAGTCTTTTTAACTTAAAAGTACTTATCAGAAATATTCAAAACTTCTCGGCATAAACTTTAACAAAAATGTTTAATTTTCCATAATTTTTTAGCATTTTATAGCCGCCATTTTGCAGGTTGGTTTATTACAATTTGGATATCAGATTCGTAATCAGCGACCTCAAAAACCCCCCGAGTAACAAGATTTATGTAAATTGGATAAGAACAAATTTTTTTTTGGAAGTTTTATTAAGATTTAAATAAAAAATGGACATTTTGGCGAAGCTCAATAATTTTGGTTAGAATAATTAAAAAATCGACTCTTTTACGTTTTTTTGAAATTCAATAACGAGTATTTAAAAAAAAAATTATCCCAATCGGTTGCAAAGTGCTCTAAATAATTTTGAACGAAAAAATTACGATTCGTGCCACTGAGTGTCGTATGAAATAGATATTTACGTGACAATTATTTATATTTTCATTCAATTTCTCTTCCAATAATAATTCCAATTCATAAAATATTTATATGTGTGTTCCATGTCAAGTTTGTATTCTTATATGATGTAATGCGCATCGAACTCTATTTTTTTTCGAAGTGTTGCACCAACTTTTTTCTAACGCAACTTTTATGAGTAATAGTGCATATAAAGTATTACAACATATATTATTTTAGTGATTGTAAGTCACAGAAAAATATTAATTATTATATTTTTTATTTATTTTTTAATGATGTGCGTAATTATTCTAAAAATTCAAAAAAAAATATAAAATATACTCTTTAAGGTTCCTGAAACCTCCCGTTGGTTTCCCTCTCTAGCTGAATTAGTTTTCGAGATATGTCTCTTTGAACGATAGTCATACATGCGCTCATTTTTTTTCCATATCTCAAGGTCAAAGCGGAGTACGGCGGCAAAACACATATAAATCGCGTTCACACATCAAGTCGATATTAAAACATAAGTTTCGATATAGGTTGCCATTTGGGGGGGCCGACTCGTCATGCTTATCCCGCTAAACCCTTCAAGACTTTGTTCATCGTAAATAACTACATAATTTATAAAGATCTAGTTTATCTCGCTTCCTTACGAACTGTGATTTTAGTATTTGAATAATACTCCTAAATAATAACTTTTAGTATTTTTTAATTCCGTAAACAGCGTGTCCCACTGGGTACAATCTAATTGATTTCCCAATTGAGAGCCTCCTATGTTTTCACTGAAGGTTATGGGGATATGAGAATAGAGGGATTACCGTTGAAGCCATAGGGTGCTTGATTCCAAGATTCTAATGTCACAATGGAATGGCACGAATCACCCTGCTTAGAATTTCCATTTTTTTCTGTTGAATTTTAAGAGTTAAAGGGTTACGGGGTTATGGGATGCTGAGAATATGGGATCATGAGGTTGTGGATGTATGATACTTAAGCATAAAGATCCGAGGTCACAATCTCATTAACTCCCCAATCATGAATTCCCATTGTTTTCATCGGATTCCAAGGGATATGGGGTTGAGGGGTTGTAGGGTTGAGGAGTTATTTGCTCAATATACAAGGGATAGATATGGTCAGTACCCCAGCACAGACTACTTTTTTTTGTTTGCCTGTGTAATGTGAAAACGCACACTGTTTCGGCCATAACTTCTGTTTTTTTTATGATATAGAAACAATCATTTTAATAGTACGTCGCGTCGGGTACACCAAAGAAAGCTGCACTTTTTGATTGGAACGTCCCCTTTGTGTGGTCATAGTTGATGCCAAAAAGTAATTTTCAGATAGGGAGCCACCTGAAAATCTGTGCAGAACACCAAAATGGCGGCCATTAAAGATGGCCGCCATTAGCCACATTAAATTTTTTTGTATCTCAACTCCTAATAGTCCGATTTCGATTTTCTTTTTTTATTTAAAAGCTATTGTGAAGGGGACACTTTTTTGTCTCTATACATTTATCACTATACTTATACCTTAAGGGTTCTGTGCAATTTTCAGAAAACAAATAATTTTTAATTTTCACGGACTTTTGGAAAATACTGCGATACGGAAGTCAAAAAGAGAATTTTAAATGATGAGGTTCCATGCAAACAGAATACACATTTCTTGGGATACTTACTCAGAAACCTGTCTGAAGGACCGTGCGAGAGATAAGAGAGCGTTGGTCTTCGTCGCCAAGTAGCACAAGAAAATATGCTACCAAAAAATTGGAATGACTGCTGCAATTGGACTAACACAGAACTCTTCAAGTTACATCAGTACTGAGATTGATGAGATAATTCATTCATCTCGGCCGGACGAAACTTCAATTAATGGAGTACAATGCAGGCAACAGAAAGAAGCAGACGGCAGGATTTTTCTCCACGTTAAAGACAGTGTTGAACATGGAGCAAGAAAAATAATTATTTGCACAGTACATACTGATGTAGTTGTTTTAGCAATCTCTTTCTTTCACATTCTCAAAATTGCGGGACTTCAGGAGATTCTCTTTGGTGTTGGAAAGGGTAAGAGATACATGAGCATTAATGCCATGTTTGAAAGTACGGGGTGAACATAACGCTGTTGGATTGAGAGGATTCCGTGCATTCACTGAATCAGATGTAACGTCATTATTTGCAATGAAAGGGAAACAGACTGCCTGAAAAGTGTGGAAATCATTTCCTGAAGCTGCTGAAGCCTTCTAAGCTTTACTACTACAGTCTATTGCTGACGAGACTTTTCCAGTTCTGGAGAAGTTTACTGTTTTGATTTTCTACAAACACGCAGAAGACTTCTCAGTCAATCATGTTAGAAAGCTTCTCTTTACTTCAAAAAGTCGAAGTCTGCAAAGTCTGCCCCCAACAAAAGAGGCACTAAGGCAGCATTGCCTTCGACCAGCATACCAGTCATGACAAGTTTGGGGTCGTGTGTGCTCAGTGATAGACAACATTCCAGGGCCAGAAGGATGGGGATGGACCATGGTTGCTGGGGAGTGAACGCCGGTCTGGTCTTCTCTTCCTTTTATTAAGGCAGCCTGCAGAGAATTGGTTAAGTGTAGTTGCTCCGGATGCCGTACACGATGCTCCTGTTCAAAGACCAAGGTTCCATGCACGCTACTCTGCACGAACTGCAGAAATAAATACAATAAAATTTATGCGTTTAAATGATTATTTTTAAATTTGTTGCCACCCCCTAAGAAGGGGTGGCAACCACCCTTTATAAATTAGCAAGCCTCCTCATAACATAGAAACTTTTCTGTCCTCTGATCCTAAGTGTTCAATTCTAGATCTTTTCGAAGATGTATTTCTCAAAAGATTTTTTATATTACTAAAATATAGTTATATCAATTTTGGTATTAAACCATTTATATCTCGTATTACTCTATGTACCTACCTATGTAGATAATATACGCTGTATTTTTTACGGCAAACATAATACAAAAATCATTATTCAAGATGACCCGAATTCAGCACAGTTTTATCATTCTGTTTTTCAACGGTTTCCGTATAAGTCCTGTGTAAGGACAAAGAAATCTTAAAATTTATTTAAACCGATTTACAGCATCTGATAAAAACTAATGACAGCCTTCGGGAAATATCAAAATATATTTACGTCACCTAGATATAGATATCAATGGGCGATTCCGCTACAGAATAATATAAATGGGAAACTTCGACTTCGAAATGAGTTGTTTATTACATCTTGTCATTCCATGATATCTTTGCTGGGAGGGTAAACATGAAAAGTCCTTTCTATAAATTCCAAGATGTGCAAATGAATTTTGTTGCTCTGTGGGACAATGGGAATTCGATAATATGTTTTCGTATTCACATCGAACATAGTAGTAGTCAAACAAAGAGTGAAAATCCCGTAACTCAAAATTATATTCAAACTTTATTAACATATTCTGTCACGTAAACTTAATAAAAGGTTTTAGTACTATTAATTACTATTAGTTTGCAAGCCAATCTTATTAGCTGATTAAATTAGTATGAAATGCCAGTCATTTCTGAATAGACGTGAACTAATCAATGCATATTGGATGTAAAGCTAATGCAACTAAACAAAAGTTCCTATAAAAATTCTTGTAACAGAAGAAAAATAGCTTTTAACCGTGGTAATATTACACGTTACATTTGCCTTCTTATTAAATATACTAGTCTTGTCTAAATGGTTGTCGTGGTATTATCTTATTTTTCTGTTCCCTTGACGTAAACGTCGCAGGTAGATGTATTTTTAGAAGAAAATATACGTGGCAGAGAATCCCAGAATGAAAAACAAAAAAATACTACTAAAGTCTCCTAAAATCGAAGCTGTACTACGACCGAAATATTGAAAAATGGTGGATCACGCCTTGTTACAATCCCTTAACTTCTGCAAACAAGAAAAACATTCAAATAAAAGAGGTAGAAGAAGACGAAACTAATACCGATATGTCGATCGTACCATCAGCTATTGATATGATTCACGAAAAGTATTTGTTGCTTAGAATACAGGCATATTAGTTCTACTATAACCACCTTTTTTTACAGATGAGATACATTTTTGGTTTCTTCGGCAGAGCTCGGGGAATTAAAAAGTTCACTTGATTTGGTATGTAGACAGCATACCAAAGCAATAAATTTTGCACGGGAGTGGTTCATGAAATCGTTTGTAATTGGGGTTTCCAGAATATTACGTGACTTTTTATCCCAGTCAATGTATGCAATACTTTGCCTAAACCTAGAAAAAACTGAAGTAAACTTATTCTTCGTCGAGTTATTGAACATTTTATATAATCGTTGCTCATTGCATGAAATATCCTCGCAATTCTTTTGAAAATAATGCTAGTTTTAGACATTTTTAACCAACGTAGTTGGATACAACCTTATTCTTGTTTCGAACTCGCGACCCTTGGACTGCGAGTCAAAAATGTAACCGTTACACCGCCATCTGCTATTACTGAATGTGTGAATTTTCATGATATACTTATAGCTAGATTAAAATCATATTTCGATAAATGAATATTATTGTATTATTATTAAACGAATATTAGTAAAATATACAATTAAACAATGATAGGAAATGAAATTTCTCAAGAAATTGAATTACAAGCCAAAAAAATTAGGAAAGCAATATTTTAAGTTTTAAATGATTAATAACTTTTTTATTTACTGATAGAGTTTGTTCTTCCTCTAGCTAACACTAACTTACTGTGCAAATTTCAGTATAATTGGACTTTTCTTTCTTAAGTTATCGTGCTTACAAGAAGCTTGACGAATGGACAGAGACGTACAGACGGACATTTTAAAAGTTGTTCAGATTTCGTTCACTAATGCAATGATATGATTTTTTTTCTCTAAGAGCGATATTTATGGTTTTAGAAGTGTGACTATTAAATGCTCTTCGTTTTTGCTAAGCGTATAATAATAGGGAGCTAATTTTTTGTTTGGATATTTCCTGAGGATTTAGATCCAATGTACGAAATGTCCTGAAAAGTCCTCCTTCTTGCACTTAAGGCGGTCAGGCGTGTAATTCGTAATCCAGCACTCGGCAGGGCATTAGTATGGAGAATAGCTGTTGCTTGCAGTCTTGTTTTTATTCCCTATATATTTAAGAAAATGTATGGAGGAGTTCGACAAAATATTACACTAATGAGACTTTAAGTATAGTTGTCGAACATTGTAAACTGTTCATCAAATTATTCAAAAGTTCATTGAAATTATTGACATATGTTATCAAAGAATTATTAAAATATTTTTCGTTATTACTATGGCTTATTTCTCGAAAAAATTCTTTAAAAAATGTAATTTTTTTGTTTGGAAATATCTCGCATCCAAAGTCATTGTCTTTTTCTCTTTATTTAATCAAATTACAGCAATAATTGTGGCTAAATTCGTTTTAGATACTTTTTAGATAATTGGACCGCTGGAAGCACACAATCTGTCAAAAAAGTGAGGTATCGCAAAAAATCGTCAGTTTTTGGTCCATTTTTTGCAAAAATAGCGTTATTTTGATGATCGGAGGTTGATTCTGAGTATTTTGTTAAGTTATCGGAGTCAGCCGTGGCCTACGTAAATGATGAAATCATTTACGTAGGCCACGAGTCAGCGGTGGTTGGAGTTAACCGCCATCTTTGTGAAAGTCAATCGCAAATATCTCGCAAACCATTGATGCTACGGCGAAAATGGTAAGGACCTTTTTTGTTCAGCACTAAACTCTGAATAAATTCCTTAAATTTCTTAAATTCCTTCCTTCATTTTTATATCACGTGCCCTATGCAAGCAATTGTTTTTGTAAGCGGTTTATCATAAATATTGTAATGTATTTCAACCCCTAGAATGTAGGCAACACAGAATTCGATTAATTGATTGGATGTCTGCCTAAATATAGAGAGATGACATATTTGTTCTGGAACCATCTGGAGAATGTGACATCATCACAGAAACTTCGAGACCTGTCATCTTTAGGTATATAAGGCATGGAGTAAACCAAAAGGGAAGAAGTTAGTGCAGTACTAATTGTCAGTTGAAATGGTCAGAGAGTAAACACAGTGATAAAGTTCAGTTTAGATAGCAAGAGTAGTAAGATCAGAAGAGAGTAAAGTGATCAAGTAGTACACAGTGTTATTAGTTAAGTAAATTATTGTTGTAATTAAGTAAGTTAATAAATTAGTGTTTAATGTTACCCTGGTTGTTATAATTTCCGAACCCACGATACAGGGTGTTTACAAAAAGGGTGTAAGCACGCCACAATTGGTGTCAGAAGTGGGATTATAACAGAAGATTTCTGGACTGTTCAAGAAGAGGTTTCTACAGTGTTCTTCTCGGGAATTAGTGGTGACACGGGGGATTAACTTACGGGACATTGTTTAAGGACTATTTTTGAACTCAAAACTGTGAAAAAGTGCGTTTTCGGGAAAATGACAGAGACACTGAAAAAGACTCATTTGTGCTAGTGCGTGAAAATTACTAGAACTTTTCTATTTGGACATTAGTGGAGATTAGTAACAAAAGACTCTGGATAAGACTTTTTCGTGCTGTTTTGAGATTTTTCTGGAAAGTTCCATTGACGTGATAGTTTTATTTTGCAAAAAGCATGGCAGCTGAGAAACAAATAAAGGACCTATTTGCGGAGTTAATGAGGACGATGGCCCATCAACGTCAAAAAGAAAAAGAAGAGTATGAAAGAAAACGACAAGAGGAAGAAAAGCGGCGTCAAGAAGAAAGAGAAGAGCAAGAAAGAAGACGACAAGAGGAAAAAAAGCGTCGTCAAGAAGAGCAAGAAAAAAGACGACAAGAGGAAGAGAAGCTTCGTCAAAAAGAAAAAGAAGAACAAGAGAGAAGACATCAAGAAGAAAAAGAAAAGAAAGAACGACAAGAAAGACAACGTCAAGAAGAAAAAAAGCGTCGTCAAGAAGAGCAAGAAAAAAGACGACAAGAGGAAGAGAAGCTTCGTCAAAAAGAAAAAGAAGAACAAGAGAGAAGACATCAAGAAGAAAAAGAAAAGAAAGAACGACAAGAAAGACAACGTCAAGAGGAAGAGAAGCGGCGTCGAGAAGAAAAAGAACAAGAAAGAAGATGTCAAAAAGAAGAACAAGAAAGAAGACGCCAAAAAGAAAAAGAACAGCAAGAAAGAAGACGTCAAGAGGAGAAAGAGGAACAAGAAAGACGCCAGGAAGAACTGAGGAAAATCCTGAACGAACAAATGAAAATCCAACATGATGCTATGAATTCAATCATTAACAAAATCAAGGAGGATATAAAGGCTGAAATCAGTCAAATCAAAAGAAAGATGAGTGAGGTCGAAGAAGAAGTAGAGCGATTTAAGCGACAATTAGTTGAGAAAGGAGGCCAACTAGTAACATCGTCAGGTCCTCGGTTAAAACCTCCCTCCTTTGACGGCCTAAGCTCATGGACAACCTACAAGAGACAATTTGAGGCGGCTGCATGTGCAAATAACTGGGATAACGAGGAAAAGGCTATGGCATTAGTTCTGGCGCTAAGGGGCCAAGCCTCAGAGTTGCTTCAGACCATCCCGGTGGAGAAACAAATAGACTTCAAAGTTTTAGAAGCTGCATTGGACTTGAGATATGGCGACCAACATCTCGCCCAAGTATACCAGGCCCAGCTAAAATCACGGACACAAAAGGCTGGAGAAAGTTTACAAGAATTCGAGGCTGCCATAGAGAGACTGGCACACCTGGTATATCCAAGTGCTCCAAGGGAATTCCAAGAACAATTAGCTGTCGGAGCCTTTTTGGATGGCATAAGAGACGAGGAAGTCAGGCGAGTACTAAGATTATTGCGGCACCAAAGTAGCAGCGAAGCTCTGGTCCGTGCCCTTGAAGTAGAGGCTGCCTATAAAGACACCCCACGATCAGAAGTGCATGCTGTGACAGTAGAAAAAACACATTCAGACAAGAAGAACCCTGACATGGACATGCATGAAATGCTAAGTAAAGTATTGGCCAAATTGGATTCCCTGGGGAGACAAGACAAACAACAAGGTGAAGCGAAACCAAACGGACGTATCCGATGCTATCAGTGCGGCAAATTAGGGCATATTAAGAGAGACTGTCGACAGTGGAGCCCTGAGAGAGTGAAGGCCACTGGGGCGGTGCTGGCTGAAGAAAAAAATGCGCCCAGAGAAATAAAGGTTTGCCAGCTTCGAAGAATCTCGAGTAGTCTACCATTACCAGGATGTGTAAATGGAAGTAAAGAAATTCCAGAGAATTGGACAAAGGAAGCTTTAAGACAAGAGCAACTGGACGATACAGAAATTGGACCTATGTTGAAAGCAGTAGAAAGAGGAACACGCCCAGAGTGGAAGGATGTTTCAGACAAAGGAGTGGGGCTGAAGGCTTTATGGTCACAATGGGGTTCACTTACGGTTGTAGACGGGCTGTTGAGGAGAGCATGGGATAGCCCGGATGGAAAGCAGGTTGCCATGCGTTTAGTGATTCCCAGATGTCGTGTACCAGAAGTACTCCAGAAAGCGCACAATGAAACATCCGGCGGACACCTTGGAGTAAACAAGACGTTGAGTAAAGTACGAGAACGATTCTATTGGGTCAATAGTCGCCAGGATGTGGAGGCTTGGTGTCGAAAATGCAAGAATTGTGCTGCCAATAAGTAACCACTATCCGAGAGCAACTATGTGAATGAAAGTCGAAAACAGCCAAAGAATGACCGAGAACAGATTACCAAAACTGGTAACCGAATGAAGGCTCGTTATGATCGGAATGCCAGTACAGGAGGATTCAAGGTGGGAGATCGGGTCTGGCTGTACAACCCACAGCGGAAAGAATGGAAGTCCTCGAAGCTTCAACCACCTTGGGAAGAACCGTATTCAGTCATTACCCGAATTAATGATGTCGTCTATCGGATTCAACGAACCAAAAAGTCCAAGATGAAGATCGTACATTTGGATAGACTGGCGAAAGAGGCTGAATTGCCTGACCGGGACGTTCAGGCTTAAGGAGGGGGCAGTGTAATGTATTTCAACCTCTAGAATGTAGGCAACACAGAATTCGATTAATTGATTGGACGTCTGCCTAAATATAGAGAGATGACATATCTGTTCTGGAACCATCTGGAGAATGTGACATCATCACAGAAACTTCGAGACCTGTGGTCTTTAGGTATATAAGGCATGGAGTAAACCAAAAGGGAAGAAGTTAGTGCAGTACTAATTGTCAGTTGAAATGGTCAGAGAGTAAACACAGTGATAAAGTTCAGTTTAGATAGCAAGAGTAGTAAGATCAGAAGAGAATAAAGTGATCAAGTAGTACACAGTGTTATTAGTTAAGTAAATTATTGTTGTAATTAAGTAAGTTAATAAATTAGTGTTTAGTGTTACCCTGGTTGTTATAATTTCCGAACCCACGATACAGGGTGTTTACAAAAAGGTGTAAGCACGTTACAATATGTTAAAACCAGAACATGTATTTTGAAACATTATAGGTCAATTTTTTGAAATGCATGTAAGGAGAACACTGTGAAACATAATTAAAGGCAATAATGCCAGGAGTGTATTCAACAGCATATTATTGAAGAAAAAATACTCACCATGGACAATTGGATAGTACTATATTCGAAAATATTTGCAGATATTTAGAGACGTTAATATGAAAATAGAGGAGAATTGTGCTTGACAGAACTGTTCTTTATTAGACCGAAAAATTCATAGAGGATACGGTGCGGGAGCTGGCTTTTTCGGACACTCATCGTTACAAGCATTTTCTAAGCGCTGATTAATTCTGTCGAACTTAAATAACGACAAAATAGACTTCTGGCATATGTCAGCCCGTCGAGTTGGCCATTGTTCAAGATATAAAAAACAGTGAAATTATATAATCGTTACAAAGCCAACCCGTCAGTAAGGCTAGCCAGAAATAAAATGTTTAGAATTTTTGAAGAAAATTGGATTTTTTTTCGCATATTTCATCTCAGAACTCTAAACTCAACGTTACAAGTTCTGGCTCCTTTTTAAAATGTAAATATAAGCTCCTCGAACAATAAAATAGCCTCCCCGTAAAGTTCTTAGTGTCAACAAAAGTACCATAGGCTCTTAAATATACAGGAATTTAACACTTTCGGCTAACTTGACTCCGTACCGTGCCTCAGATGTATTGTATCAGTATTACCTTTCTGGCTGCGCCTCCTGACGGCCCATACTTTCTGGCGATCTTATTTTATTCATTCTAAACATAAAAGGTGTACACACAAAAAAAATGAGCCTCGTAACGATGACATGATTTCACTGATTTTTAAACAGTGTTTGTGGCGCTCCTGAAAGGAGGTGCCCCGCCAGAAGTCGATTTTATGAATCGTTATCATCCATTAAACCATAAAAATATCTCAAAGTTCATAAATCGATGAGCTGCCGAAAAAGTCACCTAGCTCCCGCTCTAATAGCTTAATACCAAGACATTTCACAAACAACTTAAAAAACTAGCGGTTAAACATAAAAGTCAATATCCTCAATCACAACTATGCACGAAGACAGTAGAATGGTCATGACTTTGAACTTTATCAAATGTTTTTGTTTAAATAAAGGGGCAAAACAGTTATTAGTTATTAAATAATATGATAGGTATATGGTACGATTATACTCCCAATGCATAAAAAATATTAATCCGCAATCATAACAATAAAAGAACTATATAAACCGCATTTAATTTCCTTCTTACATCAACATTAATTTATTAATGGCATCCAGCAGCATTAAATTTATCGCGCCACTTAATTAGAATGCATTAAATTGAACCTATGAACTAGGTTAACATTTTATAGTTGTGGTTTAAACACAAACCAAAGACGTGCCGAGGCAGCGACGTAAGGTTATTGTAATATGTTGCAACCCCATAAAATTTAAGGTTATGTTGGTTACATGATGCACTGTAGTAGGCACAGAATCAATAGTTCAAATGTCTGTCTGAACGTAGTAGATTTGCACCTACCAGAGAAAGAACTTACTAGAAGGTCCTGGAGTGTTGACAAATCTGTTCTGGAACTGTCTAGAGTATGGTGACGTCATCAGAGAAGTTTCGGGATCTGTCATCTTTAGGTATATAAAGCATGGAGTAAAGCAGAGTAAAAAGGTCAGTTTAGATAGCAGGAGTAGTAAGATCAGAACAACGGAGAGTAAAGTGATCAAGTAGTACACAGTGTGTTATTAGCCAAGTAGTTATTGTTGTAATTAAGTAAGTTAATAAATTAGTGTTTAGTGTTACCCTGGTTGTTATAATTTCCGAATCCACGATACAGGGTGTTTACAAAAAGGGTGTAAGCACGTCACAATTGGTGTCAGAAGTGGGATTATAACAGAAGAGTTCTGAACTGTTCAAGAAGAGGTTTCTACAGTGTTCTTCTCGGGAATTAGTGGTGACACGGAGGATTAACTTACGGGACATTGTTTAAGGACTATTTTTGGACTCAAAACTGTGAAAAAGTGCGTTTTCGGGAAAGTGACAGAGACACTGAAAAAGACTCATTTGTGCTAGTGCGTGAAAATTACTAGAACTTTTCTATTTGGACATTAGTGGAGATTAGTAAATTCTCTGAACTGGATAGTGACAAAAGACTCTGGATAAGACTTTTTCGTGCTATTTCGAGATTTGTCTGGGAAGTTCCATTGCCGATATTGACGTGACAGTTAAATTTGTTTTATTTTAATTTCATCGTATGCCCGTAACAACAAGAAGTATGGCATTCGATAAACAAATACAGGACTTATTCGAACAATTCCAAAAAATGATGGCGCAGCGACGGCAGGAAGACAAAGAAGAACAGGAGAGAAAACGTCAAGAAGAAAAGGAAGAGCAAGAAAAACGACGTCAGGAAGAAAAAGAACAGCAAGAAAGAAGACGTCAAGAGGAGGAAAAACGACGTCAGGAAGAAAAAGAACAGCAAGAAAGACGACGTCAAGAAGAGAAAGAGGAACAAGAAAGACGACGTCAAGAAGAAAAAACCGAACTGCGAAAAATTATAGAAGACCAAGAAAAGCGACGTCAGAAAGAAAAAGAGGATGAAGAAAGAAGACATCAGAAAGAAAAAGAAGAACAAGAAAAGCGACGTCAAGAAGAAAAAGAAGAGCAAGAAACAAGACGTCAAGAAGAAAGAGATGAATTAAAGAAAATGGTGGAAAATCTGGAAATAAGACGCCAACAAGAAAAAGAAGAACAAGAAAGACAGCGTCAAGAAGAAAAAGAGGAACAAGAAAGACGCCAAGAAGAATTAAGGAAAATTCTGAATGAACAAATGAAAATACAGCAGGACGCTATCATTTCTGCCAACGAAGGATTAAAGAGTGAAGTCAAAGAAGAGATAAACAAGGTAGAAGAAAAAGTAGGTGAAGTCGAGACAGAAGTCAGTCAAGTTAAAGAGAAAGTAAACAAGTTCGAAGAAGAAGTCAAAGGAGAAATAGACCGGCTTAAACGACAGTTGAGAGATAGAGGAAGCCAGCAAGTGGTATCATCAGGTCAGCGACTAAAACCTCCTTCCTTTGACGGCCAAAGTTCCTGGACGACGTACAAGAGGCAGTTTGAGGCAGCAGCGTGTGCGAACAACTGGGATAACGAGGAAAAGGCTATGGCATTAGTTCTGGCGTTAAGGGGCCAGGCCTCAGAGTTGCTTCAGACTATCCCAGTGGATAAACAAAGGGACTTCAAAGTTTTGGAAGCTGCATTGGACCTGAGATATGGCGACCAACACCTCGCCCAAGTACACCAGGCTCAACTGAAATCACGGACACAAAAGGCTGGGGAAAGCTTACAAGAATTCGAAGCTGCGATAGAGAGACTGGCACACCTGGCATATCCGAGTGCTCCAAGAGAATTCCAAGAACAATTAGCCGTCGGAGCCTTCTTAGATGGCATAAGGGACGAAGAGGTCAGGCGAGTTCTGAGGCTGACGAGACACCAAAGTAGTAGCGAAGCTTTGGTGCGTGCTCTCGAAGTAGAGACTGCTTATAAGCACACCCCACGGTCAAGAGTGCGTGCTGTGACAATCGAAGAGTCAAACTCGGACAAAAAGAGCTTGGAGACTATACTGGCTTTACTGACAGACATGCACAAAAAGATGAATTCTCCTGAGAAGCAGGACAAACCACAAAGTAGTGAAAAGCCAAGTGGGGGTATCCGATGCTATCACTGCGGCAAATTAGGGCATATTAAACGAAATTGTCGACAGAAAAGCCCTGAGAAGGCTGAGAATGCCGCAGTAGTAGAAAATCCGCAGGAAAACTAGAGGTGGTCAGCACCACGGGGGCTGTGCTGGCTGGGAAACGTGGTGCCCCCAGAGAAATAAAGATTTCCCAGCTTCGAAGGATTCCAAGTGGTCTACTGTTGCCAGGTTATGTAAACAAAAGAAGATTTCCATCGATACAGGTGCTACGTCATCAATAGTGCGACCAGGATTTATATCTGGTGTAGAAATCGAAAAGAGGCAAAATGAAGTGATCGTCCGGACAGCTACGGGAGACAAGGCGGCGGTTCATGGAGAAGCCAACCTGGATTTGGAGATTGGACATTTAAAGTTTAATCACAAAGTCATTGTGGCTGACATTACGGATGACTTCATTTTGGGACTGGACGTTATGGGAGAGTATGGATTTATTGTTGACGTAGGAGAACGAGTTTTAAAAATTGGAAATGAAGAATTCATTCTGTCAACGGCAGACGAACAGTTTCAAAAACAAGGCTATTGACAACGCAGACAGTCAAGATTCCTGCCCGCACGGAACAAATAATCGAGGCTGCTTTAGAGGGAAACCCTGTCGGATACTGTGTCGGCCTTGTTGGAGAGGATAACTTGATTAAGACTGAAAACATTATCTTGGCAAGAACTTTAACCCGGACTACAGACAAAATTCCAGTTAGAGTGGTCAACTTGAATTCCCACTCGGTGACACTCAAAGAAGGCGAAGCAGTTGGCTCTTATGAACCAGTTACGTGGATTGCAAGGTGCGAGGAGCAAATAGAGGGAAGCTCATCTACAAATTTAGACGAGGAAGTTATGGCCTTGTTGAGTTCCCAGTTTGAGCATTTATCCGAGGACGAACGTAGGGAGGCCATTAAGTTCTTGAACTAAGAAAGTACGGTATTTGCCATAAACACAGAAGCTCTTACAAAAACTGACCTAGTCCAGCATCGGATCAATACTGGTGACTCACCCGCCATCCGTCAACAGCCGAGAAGACTCCCTCTAGCGAAGCAGGAAGAAGCTTCCGCAATGATCCAGAAAATGCTAAAAGATGGAGTAATTGAGGAGTCAACTAGTCCCTGGTCGTCGCCAGTAGTTTTGGTTGCCAAGAAGGACGGGACTTTAAGATTTCGCGTCGACTAAAGAAAGTTGAACGATGTTACGAAGAAAGACAGCTACCCGTTACCACGAATCGACGACACATTAAGTACGCTGGCAGGTTCACGGAGGTTTTCAACTCTAGACCTCAGGAGTGGATACTGGCAAGTGGGACTTCACCCTGATGAGAAAGAAAAGACGGCGTTTTCAGCAGGCAGCGGTCTTTACCAGTTTACAGTGATGCCGTTTGGACTTTGCAATGCGCCAGCTACTTTTGAAAGATTAATGGAATTCGTACTACGAGGACTAACCTGGAAGACGTGCCTGGTTTATCTTGATGACGTATTAGTTATGGGTCGGGACTTTAAGGAACATTTGCGAAACCTTCAGGAAGTATTTGGGAGAGTTAGGAACGCACACCTGAAGCTGAATCCAAAGAAGTGCTTACTGTTCCAGAAAGAAGTCAAATTCCTAGGACATGTTGTATCATCAGACGGAATACAAACAGACCCGGACAAAATTTCAGCAGTACGAGACTGGCCGAGACCATCAAATGTCCATGAAGTACGAAGCTTCCTTGGACTATGCACTTATTACAGACGCTTTGTGGAAGGGTTTGCGGATATTGCGAAGCCACTACACCGGCTAACAGAGGAAAAAGTGAAGTACCAGTGAACACCAGAACGTGAAACAGCATAGAGGAAGTTGAAGGCAGCATTATGCACCAGTACTGTGCTAGCATATCCACAACAAAATGGCCTTTATATACTAGACACTGATGCTAGCAACTCTTCGGTTGGGTGTGTACTATCCCAAATCCAAAATG
This sequence comes from Rutpela maculata, assembly GCA_936432065.2. Taxonomy (NCBI): domain Eukaryota; kingdom Metazoa; phylum Arthropoda; class Insecta; order Coleoptera; family Cerambycidae; genus Rutpela; species Rutpela maculata. The sequence goes on from OW386291.2 coordinate 103,666,669, forward strand.
GAGAGGAGAAAGTGATCGAGTACTTCAGTAAGGTGCTGTCTAAACCGGAAAGGAATTATTGTGTAACAAGGAAAGAACTATTAGCCATCGTCAAATCCGTGGATCATTTCCATAAATACCTGTATGGACAACAATTCAAGATTCGGACCGACCATGCTGCATTAAAATGGTTATTACAAATGAAAACTCCAGAAGGTCAACTGGCTCGCTGGATAGAGAGGTTGCAACTGTACGATTTCAAAATAGAACATCGACCCGGCAGATCTCATAAAAATGCAGATGCCCTATCTAGAAGACCGTGCAAAGAAGATTGCAGGCACTGCCAACGTGTAGAAAAACTGCAGGGCATGGTAGTAGTCAACACTGTCAAAATAGACCTTCCAGACGATTGGACAAAGGATGCTCTAAGGCAAGAGCAACTGAACGATGCAGAAATTGGACCTATATTGAGAGCGAAAGAAGGTGGAACCCGTCCAGAGTGGAAAGATGTTTCAGACCAAGGAGTGAGGCTGAAGGCTTTATGGGCGCAATGGGATTCACTTAGAGTCATTGATGGGCTATTGAAGAGAGCGTGGGAAAGCCCGGATGGCAAGGAAGTTGTTATGCGGCTAGTGATTCCCAGATGTCGAGTACCAAAAGTACTACAGGAGATGCATGATGGAGCATCTGGCGGACACTTCGGCGTTAACAAGACCCTGAACAAGGTGCGGGAACGATTTTACTGGATCAATAGTCGACAGGATATGGAGGCTTGGTGTCGCAAATGTAAGATTTGTGCGGCCAGTAAGGGACCACAGACCAGGAGTAAGGGTCAGTTGCAGCAATATAACGTCGGAGCTCCTTTTGAAAGAATTGCAATTGATATTGCTGGCCCATTCCCAGTGACCACTGATGGCAATAAGTACATCCTGGTTGCCATGGATTATTTCAGTAAATGGCCGGAAGCCTATGCCATTCCAAATCAGGAGGCTATTACTGTAGCTAAGGTGTTGGTGGATAACCTGGTATGTCGATTTGGGGTACCCTAGGAATTACATTCAGATCAAGGGAGGAACTTCGAATCGGGGGTATTCCAGGAGATCTGCAAATTGTTGGGAATCCACAAGACACGGACGACAGCTCTTCATCCCCAATCGGATGGAATGGTGTAGCGGCATAACAAAACCATGAAGGAACATCTTTCTAAGGTGGTTCATAAAGATCAGCGAGATTGGGATCGTCACTTGCCGTTCTTCCTCATGGCGTACAGGGCTGCCATCCATGAGACTACGAAACAGACACCGGCTTGTGTGGTATTTGGACATGAAATCAGACTGCCGTGTGACTTGATGTTTGGAACTCCAGGCAGGGAGCCACTCTCAGTGAACAATTATGCAGATGAGATTAGAGAGCGGTTAAGAAATATCCATGAATTGGTTCGAGGCCAAATCACTATAGCCAGTGACCGAATGAAAGCTCGTTATGACCGTAAGTCCAGTTCAGGAGGATTCAAGGTGGGAGATCTGGTTTGGCTGTACAATCCTCAAAGAAAGAAAGGGAAGTCCCCGAAGCTTCAACCGCCTTGGGAAGGACCATACTCTGTCATCACCCGAATCAATGACGTTGTGTATCGAATTCAACGAAGCAAAAAGTCCAAGATGAAGATCGTACATCTAGACAGACTGGCGAAGTATGTGAAAGAGGCTGAATTGCCTGACCGGGACGTTCAGGCTTAAGGAGGGGGCAGTGTAATATGTTGCAACCCCATAAAATTTAAGGTTATGTTGGTTACATGATGCACTGTAGTAGGCACAGAATCAATAGTTCGATGTCTGTCTGAATGTAGTAGATTTGCACCTACCAGAGAAAGAACTTACTAGAAGGTCCTGGAGTGTTGACAAATCTGTTCTGGAACTGTCTAGAGTATGGTGACGTCATCAGAGAAGCTTCGAAATCTGTCATCTTTAGGTATATAAAGCATGGAGTAAAGCAGAGTAAAAAGTTCAGTTTAGATAGCAAGAGTAGTAAGATCAGAACAACAGAGAGTAAAGTAGTACACAGTGTGTACTACTTTACAGATAATCACATTCCTATCATCATGCTGGGAAACGTAGGAAATAAAGAACGATTTTTATATCTAAATGATTTGTATTCAGCACTTGGCGACGACTTGTGGAACGCATTGCCCGTTTTCCACGGTTTCGCGAGATGTGATTTTAATCCCGTATTTTTCAAGAAAGGAAAAAGAAGCCTTTTACTATATTAAGAAAAGATCAAGAGTTTATTGAAGCATTTAAAAGTTTGAATAATTTACCAGAGGAGAACCTAAATAATGTCGTTAACATAATGGAGAAGTTTGTTTGCACGATGTATGGGTTTAAAGCTATAAAAAACGTCAATGATGCTCGTGTAGCTACCTTCACTGAGGTGTATAAATTTAGTGAAAATGATAACGAATTTCGGTTACCAGACAAAAATTTTGATGCATCTCTCTCACCTTCATCGAAATCGGAATTTATACAGCACGTTTTAATAACTGTGTATGTATGTATACGATTTGGAACAACGCACACAAACAAGTGCCATCTACATTAGATCCCTTGGTTATGGGTGACAGTTTGAGGAAAACAAATTTAACTTGCAAGTGGTTTGATGGAGATCAATTACCTCCATAAGTGGAAATGATTGTCCGAGATGCCGAAAATACTGAAGGTATTATATCATTTGAGCTTTTCACTTTTCATCCTATTATAATCTTAATCGATTTTTTATAAATAATAATTTTTTTTTTTTAGATGCGAGTGACAAAGAGAAAAATGATCTTTCACCCACTAAGCATCAAGAGAGTGATGAGTTGGATGAAAATGAGAATGAGGAAGATCTGTTATCGAAAGCCGAATAAATTTATTTTTATTTTCACTAAACTAAATAAATTTTCTGAGCAGATCATCCTGTATAATTTTGAAATGTGCGAATGTATTAATTTGTATTCTCATAAAATAATGTATATTAATAATAAATTGAATATTTAATCAAATTAAAAAAAGAAACTCGGGAATGCCGCACGCACGTTTTCTAACATTAAGTTATCAATATCTATATTACTAATTAAATCTTTATGGCGAACTTTGAAATTCGGATATATGATAATATTCATACTAAGATTAATGATAAACACAGTCAGCTGCAAGTATGTGGGTGGAAAAGTCGTCAGCTGATGCAAGAAAGGTGATGCGCGCTGCCCCGCAAGCGATGAACACTCAGCACTGTTCTGTGCCAGCTGACGGTTTTTCCACCCACATACTTGCAGCTGACTATGTTTTTCGTGAATCTCAGTATAAATATTGTCTTATACCCAAATTTTAAAGTTCGCCGAATAATTTAAATTTTTCATGTTTTTGAACCTGTTTGATCGATCAGCTGACAGTAAATCCACCGTCCCCCGTCCAGCTGACTATGTTCTACCTTCATTATGTAACATAATCTTCCCCTCATATAAGTGTTAGCATTCGCCGGATAGTTTTTTTTTCAATTTTTTTTACGTGTATTCAACCCTTTGACAGCTACCCCCACCGCTACCCAACCAGCTGACGGTCCATTCATTGCTAACTTATATAAGAATAATTCATTTTTCATATTGTCAAAGTTCTCCGGATAGTCAGTCATTTTATACACGGGCTCCCGGTCTACATGCGGACCACTTGTCGGTAGAAAGCTACTCAGTCCCAAAAAATTAATTTTTAATTTATTTGTCCTTCCTACTAATAGTCGATTAGACCTATTTGAAATCATCCTGGCCGATATGTATTTATTGTACAGTTTCCTTTATAAAAATGATGACCCACGACCTTGTCAATTTATCTAAGCGATATAACATAATTCAAATAAATATTTACGCCGCCAAAATGCAATGTGATGTATTTTATGGGTACCAAATTTTACGAGACCACTCTAAAGCCGTAACGATTCCGTAGTTCAGTGGGTAGGTGAAACACGCTAGAATAAGGGTGGAATAGGGACGGCCGGATTCCTTTTTATCCACTTGATGTGTTTTTCTGCGTCAGACTGCGATAAGGGTCATCCAGGCATCCAAAACCCTATAACAGAGGGGTAATGTGACATTGCTGCTGTATGCCTCACGGACTTAACCCAGTTCGTGATAGATGGAGATTTTTTATTTCCTCTCAATGATCTAGAAGCAAAATCTTACATTCGAATCGTACAAATTGATATCCATTATTTCAATGACAAGTTCAGCATTTTTTTATACGTTGTTTATCCATGACCAGAAGGAAAATTAGTGCATCCATTGAACATAGTTTCTTACGATGAACTGCGCAACATGATATTCGTGCTGCTTTTATAAATGAGTACATACGTTTTCCTAAAAACAAATACCGGGTGCCCCATTATATTTCGACCCTTTTTAAACCTATATAGCTTTTGAGCTAGTTGGGGTAATGAAATTCTACTAACTAATTTGACGTTTAAAAGTGATGTTGTCTTTTATTTCCTTACTCTATTTTGTGAATCATTATTTTTTTTTTCGTAGCATTTCGATAAAGTGCAGTATTCACTTTAAAAGCTTATGAAACCATCACTCGGTATAATGTCCATGACAAATATGGACTTTTTGGAAAGGGGAAACAATGGGCTTTCCAACGGTGGAAAAATATACAGGGTGTTACATTTGAAATAACATTGTTGCTCTATTCTCGAAAATACGCTATGTCATTTCCGGCTAAACCGGAAGTGAGCAAAAAAAGACGGATACTCAGGAAATAACTTATCAAAATTAGAAGAAGACTGGCAAAACCGCATTTAATTATCTCAACTAGTTCAAGAGTTATAGAGATTTAAAAAGGGTCAAAATATAATGGGGCACCCTGTAGTCCCTTTGCGTACTTTGTCATTTGTAGATAGAGAAAGTAGTGGTGTCGTGCCAAATTCAATTCCAGAAATAGTAATAGATATTTTATGGCCAGAAAGTAGCAAAATTTATCCGATCCGGAAACCGTGTACCACAGATGATGTGCTATTATGCATCTGCTTGTAGGTGATATGTTTTTCTTTAATATGATTCTTAGTAGAAAAATATAGAATATACAATCGATAGACCAGCAAGTGAAATATCCCATATTATATGTTTGTATATTTAGACTTTCCAGATATGTTAACCGACTTTGTAATCGTTTCCTCCTATTTTTAATTTTATAAACTGTTTCTTATTAGACAAATACGATGTTTATCACTTTAGTGTTATACCTGATAAACCATATTTTTTTTGATTTGTTTTAATTGCATTCATACAGTATCGGAAGATTTTGGATTTGGGTGGCAGGCATAGTTCAACGGCTTGACAGACCGCCTACAATAAAGGCGTGTACCAGTACTCTAGTAGAGGGAGCAAATAATGACGCGCGATCAGGAAAACACGTACATCATTGCTATTAAAAATTTCAGTACCATTTATTGTAGTTGGCTCTGTTCAGTATGGATAATATTATTATGTGCTTTAATAACTAAAATTATTTAACTCGTTATACTTTCAAAACGAGTCAAATAATTCTTTACATTTCCCGCAGACAGAGCTGCCCACGTACATGTGGTGGGGAAAGCAGGTAGCACGAGTAGGATGTGTTATACGATAAAAAAGAATAGCCTAGTTGCTTCGTTCTCGCTTGCTCTCATTGCCGACCCAAATGAAACATTTTCTGACACCGTATAATCAAAGATGGCAGTTTCAATGCGAATACTACAAGTCTAATTATCGGAAAGCTGTCACCACTTTAAAGAAGAATTACTAAATATATTTTTAACTGATTTGAAAAAATGCCGTAGTTTAGCGAATTGTTAATTATAAAAGTCAAGAGTTCAACTATGTATTCAATATACCTTTTTGTGATTGATATGAAAATTTCGCCTTTTGAACTTTTTTGTTTTTTAAAGATTTAACAATACAAGCAGTTATTGCTTGGTTGTAAGTACGATTAATGATTTGTTATTTTCATGCATCAAACCTTGGCAGATTTATTACCACGTTGATAAAATAGCTATTTATATAACATGTATGTAGTGTGATTCTTTTTCGATAATAAGAATTTCTCATGTGTGAAAAAAGAAACATTTCACGCGAATTCCATAAAATATTTTCTCCACTCTCGAAATGATTACCAAAAAGTATTTGTATAAATTAAAATATAAATAATTTGCTTTACACACTAGTGCATAAAGTATACGCACTACTTAATTTTAAATTAGTTAATCTTTTCAGAATTTTAGAAGTATAAATGAAACTTCAATATGGTAAATAATTCGAGCTTTATTGTAAAATTAATAATTACGTTACCTTACTTACTTTAATTTAATTTAATTTTTAAACTTCTTAAAATAAGGTATGCTTATTACATATTTTCTCTTTTTACTTTACGCACTACAGAGTGTAAAGTAACCACTTAGACATGATAGTGGAAAAAAATCATTTACAAAATTTATTATTTCTATGGGGTCTCCTTTCATATTAAAATAAGTGTTTTTATTACTTCCACATTCAGTGGAATTTTTGAAATTTTTTATTGTTCAAATAGACTTAGAATGTCATAAAACGTCGATTGTTTAAATTTGAGCGAAAAATTAAATTATCTACTGAGTTGTTATTTTTACAGTAGTGTTTGTGTGTTAGTGTACTTTATATCTAGCTATAATATTTATATATAGCTCTAAAATTTTTTTGTTAGTGACATTAAGGTAATTAACCTAATTTCTTGTAGCGATATTTTTCATAACCTCTATCAAACTCTTTACCTAAATTCAGGACAAATTTTATTCACCTGTATGTGAAATTTTGATTATATTCCACCTCACATTTTATCATTACTTTTGTGGTGTAGACTACCTTTTATTCAGTGTAACTGAGTAAATGTGTTTATTTCACTCGTTAACTTAAATTTCAGTCGGTTATTGTGGTAACATAAACACATAAACACACACACACCACAGATAGTAGACAAATCCCCCCAAATCCAAAGCCAAGGCTGTCCGGAAGGGGGTTACACATTCGGAAAAACGCAGACATACATCCACACCCACCGGTGTTGTCAATACCGGGGCTGGGGGTCGAACCCAGAGCGCGGTAGCGAGTCGATCAGCGTATTCGCCACTCAATACACCTTAACCGATTGAGCTACCGTGCCGGTAACACTAAATAAATTTTGTCGTGCAGTGAAATAATATTAAATAAATATTGCTAGTTTCAGATATTAGGTAAAATAGTTTCACTTTCACTATTGCATAAATTTTTGTTGTCGAACAATTATCGCTAGAGCTTGACTAAGTCACATTTTACATTCTATCGTGTATCTAGATTCTTCCTTGATCTACCGAACTAACCCAACCCTATATATTTTACACACTAACTTTAAATCTACCTTTGTCCAATTTTAAGTCGATATTAAATCGATACTATTATTACATTTTTGTTGTTTTAATACTTGTTTGTGCTGTAAATTTTCCTATTTCACGGCCCTTCTATAGGACCTGGCGCCCAAGAAATTTTTGAGTTTTGTGTATAGAAAATTTACATTTTTGGCTATATGATCGAGGCCGTTTAGTAACCCTTATCCACGCCCTTGCCTCCTAAAAAAACTGACTAGCCGAAGCCTAGTCTATTTTGAGGTGGGCTTTAATTTTTTTGCTTACGTAACATCTCAGGCCACCCCAAGTGGATTAATTTATTTGGTCCGAAGTACCCTTTATTATGAGTGTCACGTGTGTGCTATAGTTGTTATATTTTATAGTCATTTAGAATTTTTATTTTGTGCTTTTTTAGTAATGTTTTTAATAAGGCGACAACCTGACACACGTTAGGCCCTGGAGGGCGCCTCATGGGCTATACCTGATGATGAATATTTTTCTCTTTTTTTTACGAAACGTAGTGGCACTTTTAACTAGAACATCTTAGACAGGAGTCATTTCTATGTAAAACCGGGACACTTGATAGGACTTGACAATTCCAACCGTTTTCAACTGCCGCATAGATATCAAAAATTCTTTGAAAACAAACCCAATTCGAAAAGGAAAAATTGTATTTATTGAAAAGTGTGCTTTGGTGACTTCTTAGTTCTGTCAAAATGTGAAACTAATGAAATTGTACGTAAATGATAGAACTAAGATGTCACCAAAGCACACTTTTCAATAAATACAATTTTTCCTTTTCAAATTGGGTTTGTTTTCAAAGAATTTTTGAGACCTATGAAGCAGTTTTCTCGAAAACGGTTGGAATTATCAAGTTCTATCAAGTGTACCTTTCTTACGTAGAAATGACTCCTGCACGAGATTCTCTAGTCAAAAGTGCCACTACGTAGAAAAAGTGAAAAAATATTCATCAGGAATAGCTCATGAGGCGTCCTCCACGGGCTAGAATGATGTAATACATAAATTATTGTTTCTTAGCTTAAAAAATGGTTCCTTAGCAAATTGGGAGAAGATCGGTCAAGAGGTAGTTGAGATATTGCAAAAAAAAAAAGAAAAACAATTACAATTTTGACACCCTGTATCTTTTTATCATCAATATTACTATGGAACGGAAAGAAATAATGTTATGAGGCAGGTAAGAGAGGCCTAAGGTACGTGTCGCGTTCTGTTGGGGAATTGGAGCTTTTGATGTGATCTGACATTGAAATAGTTTTCACAGCACCGAAATACTGTACAATAGACTTGCATTTCACCAACCAGGCTGGCATAATCTGAAGATTATTAAAACCACTTCAATAGAAAACCGATAATCGAATCCGTCCACTTCTACATAAGAATTGAAACTATACTGTCCCACTAATAGATTTGATATGATACATTTTAATCAAAAATACATAAACGCTTAAAAATAGGAAACGTTATTCTTAATTAACGGTTATCAAGTTTACGTAGTTTCAAAATTCAACATAGTGTGCTTTCGAAAATTAACTTTCCACTTTGTTATTATTTGTGGAAGCTGCAAACGTTCTACACAATCGCAAATTCAATTTAAGGCATAATACATCATCTTAAAAGAAGTTTGGCGATGTGAAAGGAACACAGAATTTGATGTATATGCATAAATATTACCTAGAATAATACAAACGAGTCGGTCATGCAGTGCAGCCGTCTGCTCAAGACGAGCAATATTAGATTATGGAAGATGAGATATGCTCATGAAAATTCCTCACTACATACGGGTCGAAGCATTGTGAGTAGGCTTTCGCCAGGGGCGGTTCGTGCAATTGACTCAACAAATAAAGAAAGTTTTCTGACAAAATTTCAGAATTTAACATTTTCTTTACTTAACATAGGGTGTCTACAGGATGGCAAATATGTATATCAGCATAGTCACAAATTGATTTAAAAAATGTAATAAATAAATAAATAATTTATTAATCCTGTAAGATCATACAAATTTGGTATAGGACAAGCCAAGTTACTATATCACGAATGAATACAAATACATATAGAATAAAATTTACATAAGTATATAAAAACAAATATACGTACAAATAAATAAAAGTAACATATTGTCCAGGCAGTACAACACTATAGTCAAACTTTCAGTAATTTAAGTATTCAGTTACATTATAAAAGGATTCTGATATCAAAAAATCCGTTACATGCTTTTTAAAACTTTTAATATTTTTTACACGTTTAAGATATTCTGGTAAGTTGATATAAATATGTATACCCATATATACAGGATTTCTTTCAAATACAGACAAGTTATGGCATGGTGTACATAGATTCTCTGCACCTCTAGCATCATAAGTGTGATAACTGTTATTTTTAATAAACATTTCTTTATTATCACCAGTCTTTCGTTTGTAGTTGATGTTAATAAATAATATGTGAAAAGGAGGTGCTCTTCATATTAAAACAAACCCCCACAACTGGCGTCCTAACGCGTGCCCTGCGATTCACAGGTTAGTAATTAATTAGCAACTACAGTAGTACGACAATAGAAAGAAAATATTTTCAGGACATTTCGTCTCGCGTCACATGTATTGACACTGTGTTGGCAGTTCTCTACGTAAAGAAAATATTTTCAGGACATTTTCGTCTCGGTCACGTGTAGTGACACTGTATTATCAGTTCTCTACGCAAAGAAAATATTTTCAGGACATTTTCGTCTAGCGTCACGTGTATTGACACTGTCTTAGCAGTTCTCCATACGAGGAAAATATTTTAAGGACATTTTCGACTCATTTTCTATATATTGACGCTGTGCTAGTGGTTCTTTATAGAAATAAAATCTTTCAAAGACATTTTCGGTGCAGTGAAGCAGCGATTATTCGCTTTTTGGCTGAATTGAGTAGGTCACATTACTCGCGCGTTATGTCGTATGTTCTTGCGGTCCAGACGCGTCGTGTTAAGTTCCAATTCGTGCTCAACCATGCCTGATCCTGAACCAACTGTTAACCAAGCGGTTATGACGACGGGAATGCTCCAAACTTTGCTAGCTAGCATAAGTTTAACCACACAGCCTACATAAAAGCAAGACGGGAACTTTTCTCGATTTTCTCTCTCATTTCAATGGAAACTCAAGTAATAATGTCGAAGCATTTATCGATTCCATTACTGTTTACAAAGAATGTGTCAACATTTCGGAAGAAAATCCTTTAAAATCTATGCTTCTATATGATAACGCGGCCACCTGGTGGCAAGGTATCAAGTCATCGGTTACGACATTTCAAGATGCTCTCACAGTCTTACGGCATGCATATAGTTATGCCAAGCCTGCTTATCAAAATATACCGAAAATTGTTCTCGACAGAGCAGAGCCAAGATGAAAATACTGACATATTCGTTAGCAAAGCTCGTGCTCTTCTAGCACACTTACCTTCTGAACCTGCTGTGCATGAAAGTATGCAGTTAGACATGGTATATAGTCTACTACATTATAAAATTCGAGAACGAGTTACTCGAAAGGAAATCAAAACTTTTAAGGGACTCATAGAGGCTGCTCGAGTAGTAGAACAAACACTGTTCCAGAAGAAGAAAGCGTTAACTGCTCAGAGTAACACCAAACCAGTACAAGTAATCAAGAAATCGAATCTTCAGTGTTCCTACTGTAAGATGTATGGTCACATTAAAGAAGAATGTCGTAAATTCGGTCAAAAGAAAACAGAAATTCCGACCAGTACTTTCGATTCTGATAGCACTAATCCCCAAGTCACATGTTTTGGATGTGGTGCTGTAGGTTATATCAGAAGTAACTGCCCCACATGTAAGAGTAAATTTGTAAACTTCAGGAAACCACGGCTGATTTTCGATACTACAGTATTTCAGGAGATGAGGTAATATTACCATTAGTGTCTATCGAGATAGAGAATTTACACGGAATTGCCGTCCTCGATACAGAGGCCAAAACAAGTATGGCTGGAACCCAACTTGCTCAACTGCTTCTAAAGAAAAATATCCCTTATGAGACAAAAGCTTTACGCATGACCCTAGCAAGATGCAGATCGAATGCAAAGGTTAGTCTTGACTGAAATGTTTAACGTTAAGGTTAATGTCGGACCTGATTGTCGTACCGGACCATCCAAACGTTATTTGGTGTCGACTTTTTGCAAGACGCAAATATTATTGTGGACATGCCACGCAACTGTTGGTATTTTGCTAAGGAATTACTCACTCCTTACTCTTTCATAAAAGAGGCTAATATTAGCTCATCCTATAACACTATTGATGTGGTATCCTTACGAGATAATGAAGGTTCCTCTCTAATCAGTCTTGACATATCTAAACTTAATTCCACTTTACAAACATGTGAAGATATTTTCATAGCCAGCAATGAAGCCAACTCCATTCACGGAACATTGCATTATTTTAACTGATGATGTGCCATTAGCTGTGCCTCCCCACACAATGTCTGAACCAAAGAGGGAAATTCTATGAAAGGAATTGGATCGGTTGTTGCATGACGGTACGATTGAGGAGTGATTCACCCTACGCTGCTCCAGCTGTTTTGGTTTCTAAGAAATATGGAAGTGCCGGTTATCTGTGAATTATCGACGACTCAATGCCTTAACGAGGGATGACAAATATCCACTCCCGCGGATCGATAACCTGCTACACATGACTAAGAAATCTGCTTATATAACCACCCTAGATTTGAAGTCTGGATATCACCAAATTGCTGATAGGGCCTGTGATAGAGACAAAACTGCATTTGTAACGCCATTTGGAATGTTTCATTACAATCGGACGCTTTTTGAACTGAAAGGTAATCGCGTAACTTTTATCAGACTTATGGACCGTTTTAAAGCGGGTCTCCAAGATGTAAGTTTACTTGTGTACCTGGATGACTTAATTATTTTGTCTGTCAGCTTCGAGAAACACTTAAATATCGAAAGGTTTTCGATAGACTTCGATTATTTAAATTGGTTTTAAATCGAAGTGCACCTTCGGGTGCACCTCCGTTAAATACCTTGGTCACCTGACCACGCTCGAGGGTCTTAAAGCCGACCCTTCCAAGATAGAAGCTATAAAAATATGCCACAACCAAGAAATGTTAAAGAACTCCTCACCTTCCTTCAGACTGCCTCATGGTTTCGGCGGTTCATTGAGAAATGGAATGGATTCATAGTCAACAAGAGGCTTTTAAACATTTGAAATTATGTCTCACTTCTAGCCCGATTTTAAGACAGGCAAGTCCTAGACTCCCATATATTCTTCGCACCGATGCAAGTGCATATGCACTAAGGGCATGTTTGCTCCAGAGGGAGGGACCCGATGAAAAGCTTGTGGAATTTGCTAGTCGTCTGTTAATTGATAGCGAAGGAAACTATTGCACGACGCAGCGGGAAGATCTTGCGGTAATATGGGTCATAGATAAGCTTCGTGGATACCTAGATGGAGTCACTATCATTCTCCAGAGTGATCATCAACCGTTGAAGTGGTTGCTCTCATTAAAGTTCCCCAACGGCAGGTTAGCTCCGATCCTGTCTCCAAGAAACCCCAGACAGAAGTCTACAGACCTCCGGTTCAGAAAATGCAAAAAGATTTCTCCCAGAAGCCCTACAACAACAACCTTCGAGGCACCAAACCTAATGCTAATTGTTTTAAATCCCACACGGGACGTACGTGTTATTAAAAGGGGGAGATTGTAAGAAATGAAAGTAAGCCACTATGTAACTAAGACAATGTCTACAATTTTCAGTTTAGTTTAAGTCGTCTTGTCAAATTAATATATTGTCACGAATCTTTCGTTTGTAGTTGATGTTAATAAATAATATGTGAAAAGTAGGTGCTCTTCATATTAAAACAAACCCCCACAGGTATTTTTAATTCTCTGAATAATTTTTTACAAGGTAAGAAGCGTGATACTCTCGAAATAGATCGAATTACTATTTTTTGCAACCTAAAAACTCTAATACTGTCGTGGGAATAACCCCAAAATATTATAACATGCTTAATTCTTGAAAAAAATTGAGCATAGTAGTAAGATATCATAACTTTTTTATCTGTTAATTCTCTCAATCTATACAATGCATAAATTACTGGTTATAGTTTTTTACATAAGACATCAATATGCGTTTCCCATTCTAAATTATTCTCTAAGTGTACTCCTAAAAATTTTACTTCGTTTACTTGCGCTATTGATTTTCCATTATGTTTTATTAAAAATGACTCATACATTACTTTGGTTCGAGGCGTAAAATTGATGAAGAGTGTCTTATCTATATTAAAGAATAATTTATACTTATTGAACTATAAAGTTTATTTGTTAAGTACCACTTGGGTATTTTCTATAACATTGGATATATTATCACTAGGACATACGACGCTGTTGTTATCGGCAAACACCACCAAGTTTCTATCAGATATATTTGGCAGGTCATTTACAAATAATAGAAACAACAAAGGCCCAAGCACAGACTCTTGTGGCACCCCATATTCAATATTTAGTTAATCAGATCTAATTTTATCAATTTCTACTAACTGAGACCTCCCTGCTAGATATGTTCCTATTAATACCATAACATACCATACACAGTTAATTTTGCAAGAAGTATTTCATGATCAACTAAATCAAAGGCTTTACTCAAGGCCATAAAGAGTCCAACAATTTTTTTATTATTGTCAAGGTTTTCATACGGCATTTAGGAAATTAAATACTGCAGTCCGGTTGGACCTTTTTTTTTTTCTAAATCCATGTTGCGCAGAACGTAAAATATCATATTTAGTAAGAAAACTTATTATTCTAGAAGATATGACTTATTCAATAATTTTAGATAATAATGATATTGGCCTGCAATTTTCCACTTTGGAAGTATCTCCTTTTTTTATGAATTGGTACAGCTTTTGCTACTTTTAAAATGTCTGGAAAGGTACCTTCTAACAACATCATATTCACTAAATAAGTCAGAGGAGCTAAAATATGATAGACTCAGTGTTTTAAGATGTTAGCGCTAATGTCATTCACACCTACAGAATTCGAGTTTTTTAAGCTGATTATTATATTAAATAATTCTGCTTCACTAACTGGATCAATAAATATAGTTGAAATATGTGTACTATTATTAGACTCGATGAATTCAATATTATCAGATATGTTACAATGTAGTTTTCCTGGCATCTCAATAAAACAGACGCAATTTCCTTGGTATCATATATGTTTTTGTCTTCTGTTTTAATTTCTCTAATACTATAATGATTTTTGTTCTTATTTTGAATTGTATTGTTAATTATATTCCATGCTGCCTTAGATTTATTTTCTGCTTTAAGATAAAGATTATCGTTATATCGTTATCTTTACTGCTTTGTGTACCACCCTGTAGATACGTTTATACTCTTTATAAAATTTTATATCATTAGAATTAGTAAACTTCATTTTATTATAGAGCTACTTTAGTTTTCGACTCTTGTAATCCACGGTTTTTTATTATTATTTTTAGGACACAGATTTTTGAGTGGGGAAGCAACGTCAATGTAATGTCTTAATATGCTAACAAATACTTTAAATGTCTCATTAACACATTTACTACTCTATACTTCATGCCATGTTTCCTTGGATATGTAAGACAAAAACGTATCATAATTATATTTACTAAGTGATCTGGTAGTGATATAATTTTTTCAACATTGCCGTCAATATCAACATTAAACTATAATATTTGAGCAGAGTGGTCTGATAATGCATTATGAACTACATCACACTTTATATCAATAATTTATTAAATGTTTCCTTTTAAGTTGTTCTGCAAATAATGGACGTGTTTCAACCTATCCGCCGTTTTGACGTCGCTATTTTGAATTGTTAAGTTTTGATCATATATTTGTCTTCTACTTATGATATCCATATCAAGGGGGTTGTAAAGAAAATGATAATCCGCCATCTTGAGGCGGCGGCCATTTTGAACATATTATAATATTGAGTATACTATATTGTATTGTCATCAGAGCTACATAGAATTGCCAAATTTATTCATGATACAACAATTAGAAGTGGATGAAATTCAGTTCCTTAGACCTTATTACTTACATAGATAGTTAGATAGTTACAGGTCCACCTAATAAAAGCATATTTAAAAAGCTGGAATCTCTACAGAGGATGACACTTTTAAAATGATTTGAGCACGTCTACTGCCGCTATAAAATATAATTCTTAATCGTCTTCCGCTTGGTATCTTTATCAACAACAATAGCCATGGCTGAGGTACATAAAATAACAAGCAATAACTCCTCGAAAGTGAATGTAAATAGCTAATAAACCAGACTGTTAGAGGGACTATGAATCAGGGAATTACTTGAATTAACAGACTACATGTTGATCTAGGTATAACCGCGAAAAACTTACAGAGTTTCTGTTTTAATAAGGTAAAAATGGAAAAATTTGGAACAAAACACCGAACCTAAAGGCGCAATTATCAATACTTACACATATGAATCACGAACTAAGGAGGACAAGAGACAGCATATACACAGCAAAAACTGAAGTACCTTTATTAGTCCATGCAAAAGATGGAAGGGTAGCGACCAAACATAGCTACACCCCAATATTTGATGACAAAACACGATGGAAATAGTCGCGCGGTCCCTACCCCCCTCGAATTACTCCTAGACGCAAAAACCACCCCTTTTTCCCATTTTCCATTGTCAGGCATGCGAGGACTTGTTGGATCGGATCTTTTTTGAATAAACTCAATATGTGCTGTAAAATTTCGACCTAACAACCCCCTGGGGTTGAAACCACCCCCTCCCTCAATACCGAAACATTCAAAAAACATCAAACGTGCTGAAAATTGTTTTCTATGCGTTTTCAAGGGCGGGGGACATGATGATATTATTCAGACTCCGACCCCCCAACTAAATGCATAAAACGATAGTGACGATGATGATGAATGTACCCGTACAGGTTGTATAGCTTGGGTGATAAGCACGACCGCCCCTGGGGAACGCCCGCGCCAATGTCCCGCCGAGTTGAGAGTTTGTTATTCACTCTGACCTGCAGTGATCTGCCCGTCAAGAAATAGTGAATTAGTTTGGTGATATGCGTCGAAAAGTCCAATGAATTTAGTTTGTGGAGTAAGCCCGGGATCCATACTGTATCGAAAGCTTTCTCGATATCAAGTAGCACCATGTCGGTGCATTTTCCGCGGTTGCTCTGTACTTTGACGTCATTCACGACCCTGACGACCTGGTGCACAGTGCCCCTGCCTTTCCTGAAACCAAACTGGCATTCATCGTCGATGTGGAGTTCATCCTGGGCGGCATCTAGTATGACCAGGATGACCTTCCCCACCAACTTGGAGATCGCCGACAGCAACGAGATTGGTCGATAGCTGCCGGCGAGTTTGGGCATCGTGTTCCCTGCACTTGAAAACGTGTAGAAAACAATTCTCAGCACGTTTGGATGTTTTTTGCATGTTTCGGTATTAAAGGAGGGGGTGGTTTCAACCTCCGGGGGTTGTTAGGATTTTTACAGGATACTGAGTTTTTTCAAAAAAAAGATCCAACCTGAAGGATACAAGTATAGGACAGATCGTGTATATAGGTTAAAGAAGGCCTTAAGGAAGCACTCAAGTGCTAGAATCTGAAGTTTTCAAGTGCCCTTGAAATATATGAATGCAGTGAAATAATGCAGTTTTATAAATAAAGATAAAACTTTAATTGTGTTGCTGTACGTTGATGATGGTCTGGTAGTTTCAAGAACATACGCTGTATTGAACAAGTTTTTGAAAATGTTACAAGACAATTTCAGGGAGAAGGTGGGTCTGCAGAATGTTATTTGGGAATGCAAATTCATCGTCGTGATGATAATTCAATTTTGGTCAACCAGGAAACATTTGCTAAGAGAGTATTGGAAAAGATTAACATGAGTACATACAATCCTGTATCAGCTCCCATGGAGAGGGACAGCATTTGTGATTTAAATAAAATTAATACAATTATTAATATTTCATTTTGTGAAGCCATTAGGAGTCTATTGTACTTGTCTAATGTTTTAAGACCTGATATCTTTATAGAATCTTTCAGTATCGACGTAAGTCGAAAAATAAGTAAAAATTTCGATTTAGCAAAAATTTATTAAGAGACAATTTAGAACATAACTAAACATATTTAAATTATCAGCGCCAAAGACTGGCACAAAAGGACTTATACACGTTCGCAGAAACGTAAGGCATGACAAGGCGCACAATTCAAAAGTACACCAAAATTTCACCATGCCCGAAGGCGTAGAATTCGAAAGTGCGTCGAATTTTATATAATATTTTTAAATTTTTTGTCGCTTCACGAAACACTGAGAAATTGGAGACACCGTGATCAGGCCGACCATCACATACGCGGCGCCGCACATTGGGGCTTTTCGTGGTTAGTAGTCCCAATAACGCCTAGAGCCTATCAAAGTTAATCAGTACAAATATATTTTTTTTAAATTTTCCTTGCAAAATTTCTAAACGATCCCTCACGAGCTTTTTTGAAAAAAAGTTACTCTGCATTAATAGAAGTTAGTTTACATTTTGATTATTGATGTAAGAAATTGCTTTTTTTTCTTAAACCTCAGTGAAATCTGTATTATAAGTAATAAGAAATCAAAATGAAGCTATAACAAATTTTAAAAAAAGTTTAGTGTAAATTTTACATATCAATGAATTCTCTATAGCTTTATTTTAATTTCTTATTGCTTATAATATTGATTTCACTGAGGTTTAAGTAAAAAAGCAATTCCTTACATCAAAAATTAAAATGTAAACCAGCTTCTATTAATGCAGAGTAACTTTTTTTCAATAAACCTCGTGAAGGATCGTTTAGCAATTTTCTAAGGAAAATTTAAAAAAAAATTATTTGTATTGGTCAACTTTGATAGGCTCTAGGCATTTTTGGAACTACTGACTACGAAAAACCCCAATGTGCGCCGGTGCGGTGTGGTGTAGTATCCCGGCCACGATAATGAGAAAACTTCGTGTTCTAGAACACAAATTTATGCGCCTCATTTCTGATTTGGGCTGATACACCTCACTCAGAGATCTGTACGCTCGTTGTAACGACATAACTCCACTAGCGGACTGTGTCCAAGAGATTTCGCAAACATTTTACGAATTCAAACTGAGCGATAACCCGCTAACCCGCAACACGACACACATCAGACAACGTAATTCTATTTAATTTGAAACGCCCATTACCATATCAGACGTTGCCTATTTTCAGGCAACTTCCAAATTAGCCAACTTCTTCACTAGTATAATCTACCTTTACTGTATCTTTATCCTCACCTACCAACTTTATAAACTAATAACTCTCTATTCCTTTTCTGTTTGTACATTGTTTTATCCTTTTTATTCTTTTTGTCCAAAATTTACCTCTTGGCCGATAACCTTGTTGATAATCCTAACTCTTAAAACCCACAGCTTTTAACTTTCCTCTACTTTCCTGGAGGTAGCAGGGTGGAGAATTACTTCGAAAGGGTTTTTTCGTTGTTTTGTTTTCCCTTAACAGTAACCAAATTCCTTTAGTGTTTTTTGTGCACCCACAGTGCGACAATTTTTAAAATAAATATTAATTAGTTTTAGGCTCTTGTGGGCAGCATAATTTTAACTCCATTGTTGTTTTTAAATTCGCTCGGTGAATAGAAGTTACAACTCCCCACCTAAACTACCGTTCTTGGCCGTACCGAACCTGCCGCCCAACCTTACACCCACCACGATGCTGCGCACCGTGGTTGCCTGTTGGATACGGGCCAGGTTCCGACTAGGCGCACCTTATTTTTGATTATAAATAAAATCTTGTTGAACTGAAATTGAATTGGAGACACCGTCATTGTGGATGTCATTCGAATGAATGACAATAAAATTTTGATGAGGCAACGTACTGAAAAGGCGAGAACGAAAAATGTGGCAAAGGCGCGTAGCGTCTGTAAGCGATGATTAGACAGAAATTTTAAAAATGACCAAGGCCGGTTTCTCGAATAAAACAAATTTGGATTCATCCAGCGACTTATTACTTGAACGAGAGCGTTGGGGGATCCGCAGAAAGGGATAGTAGGAAAATGACAAAATTATAGAGAAACCGCCTGCATAAACGGGCCAAAGGGTCATTTTCAAAAAAGGTCACTCGAAGGCGAGATCAAGTCACATACCATATTTCTGACCTATATGGGACCGGTAAAGGATGCAGGAAAACAAAATAAACCTCAGAATAAACACTAGAAATCTGTAAAGAGACTAACGAGATACATCATGTGTGCTCTTGATTGGGAAATTTTGTATTAGTCGGAATGTAAGACTGGTGTTCTCGCCTGATTATGCAGGGCATGTTGTAACTAGAAAATCAACTTCTGGAATGGTATTTAAGTAGAGCAACGGAGCCATAACGTGGATGAGCAAACGTCAAAAGTGTATTGCATTTTCAACCACTGAGGCTGAGTTTGTTGCTGCCTACCATGCTACACAAGAAGTGATATGGCTTAAAAGGCCGTTCAATGAAATATGTGAATTGACGTCTGTTCCAGTCTTGCAAACAGATAATGAAAGTGCCATTCGGCTGGTGAAAAACCATCATAGCTCCATCAACGGCCTAAACATATAGATGTCAGATACAAAATTCAGCAAAAGTATCACGAGAGAGCACTTGACGTGCAAGGAACAAATTGCGGATGTATTCACAAAAGTGTTGTTAAGAGAACAATTTTGTTACCTCAGATTTTTGTGGAGAATGGTGTGTTGAAAACTTTTAAATTGTGGACTTTGATTTATGAAAAGTGTTGAGAATAAATCAAGTCAGAGTAATGTCAATTTGAATTTTGTACTTTATAATATTATTTGACATAGTTTTTAATAAACGTATTTTTAATTAATACCTTAAAAAAATCGGCATCAAAAGAACTACGATTTAAAAATAGTTGATAATATACAAGGAGATCATACATCGAGTAGTAATGCAAAGGTGTGTTTTTTTAAATAAGACCCCTGTATATTTTTATATATTTGAATTTCAATCAAATTGAGATAATGTTCCTATCTACATCTGTGTTCAATAAATCAATTTATGTAGCAGTGATATGGTGTTTTATTTTCTTCATCCAATGTGTCAGAAGTTTGGTTGGTGGCGAATTCTGTGAATTTTTTATATAATTATGGCCTTGAATCTGATATTAAATCAGTGATACGAAAAAATTAATCCATATTCTTTTTGATACCTAATGGATAAATATAAATTTCCTGCTCTTAAGTATACAAAATAAAACCATTTAACTGAAAGCATAATGTAACTTTCTTACTTGTAAAGTGGGGAATCTTGTTGCCCATAACCGTTCAAATTCACCACCACTGGTTTCCACAAACGCGGCCTAGATTCCCCCACAGCGGAAATTCACGCTGCCGTACATACTTTACTAAATTGATGTTTAAATTGTTCTTCTTTGTAAAGAGTAAAATTCCTATTACATTTTATTTACATCTCTTTAGGAGATTTGTTCTTCTACTCGTTTTTTACACAAACTTTTTAGTTATGAGATTCCTTCTCCAAGAAATTGGCTATTATTGAATATGCAGCTAATGCATTTTCTCTTTTCCTTAGTTGATGAGAAAACAATCTTACAGTAGCACAGTTCCATGATTAAAACCACTCAAATACTCTTTTCCTTTTAAAAATACTTTATCACATATTTTCAAAAATCTAGATTTTCTGTACAAGAAAATATTTTGAATATGACAAAAAACTATTTTTTATTGTTATTTGAGGCTCCCGTTTAAGAAGTTACTCATCGTAAATGAGAACCATGGAATAAAATTATAATTTTAGCCGATTTAAATGATAATGAAGCTAATCTGAAAAGAGGTATAAAAAACAAAAGAAAAAATAATTTTTGAATTACTTCTCTGGTTCACTGAAGGGAGTAATTAGAGGGAGAGCGAGAACCTAGAAAAAAATCGGTAAAAGTATTTACGCATACTTCCCTCTCAATTTAACACTTTTTATTTATTTATTATCTTGTCTGTAAGATAACTAACCTGTATACTTTTTTAACTAAAAGTATATCAGGTTTTCTTCCTGGCAATAGTGACAACTACATTCCAAATATTATTTTCGTCTGCAGTTTCTCAATTATTTATTTGTTGAAATGACCACCCAGTATACATTTCACTAAGAGTATGTCAGATTTCATTATCGGCAATTATCTCAACTACAGTCCAAATATTAGTTCCACCACAATTATTTTTCATAGTGACCACCTTGTTAATTTTTATACTCTTTGCAAAAACGAAGAGTATATTGTATTTGATCGGCACATTTCTAAATCAGTAAATATCGCTCGTAAAGAAAAAAATTCATATCATTATGTTAGTGAACGAATTCTGAACAACTTTCAAAATGTTCGTCTGCCCGTCCGTCCGTTCGTCTGTCCGTCCGTCCGTCCGTCCGTCACGTTTCTTGTAAGCACGATAACTTAAGAAAGAAAAGTCCGATTGTATTGAAATTTGGAAAGTAAGTTAGCGTTAGCTAGAGGAAGAACCCCATTGTTTTTGAAAAAAATCAATCAGTAAATAAAAAAGTTTTTAATCATTTAAATAAAAAAAAATTTTTTCAAAATGTCTATAATTTATACTTAAATAGAAATCTTGCGAAATGTTATTCTCTATAATTTTTTTTTTTTTACATTTTACCAATATATATATATTTCATAATAATGTATCTAATCCGTTGAAATATAATTCTTGAACGATATTCATTCAAGTTTTCTGGTAAGATTATATGGCCCAATGGCTAAAGCATTGCAATCCAAATGTCTCGTGTTCGATCCCTCACATGGTGATTTTTTTTTATATTTTTTATTTTCACAACAAAGTTGGTATCACAAAATTTAGAATATCCAAAAACTAACATTATTTATAACAAAAATGCGAAGAGTATCCTATAGAATGTGTAACAATTATATAAAAAGCTCAGTAAATCAGCGAAAAGTATAATGCCTCCACTAGTTTATATTTTTCCCTACCAGCTGATTTAACTACATGCGAAATATTAACCGTCACATTTTTTCATAATTTTTTTTAGAGTGACCACCCTGTATAATTCTTTTATATTTTTCTATGATAGTTGTGTTAACTGCATGCGAAATATTATCGTCCTCTGTCACATTATTTTATTCTTTTTTGGTTGTATTTCTTTTCATATTTTTCTTCTTTGCCAAATGTGTTAATGAATGGCATGCGAAATATTATCGTCCTTCGTTCCGTTTTTTTTATTTTTTTTTTAAGAACACCACCCTGTATATTTTTTCATCATATTTTTCTTTGGCAGTTGAGTTAATTTAATTGAATGCGAAAAATTAACATCCTCCGTCACGTTTTTTTAAATTTTTTTAAGGTGACTACCCTTGTATATATTTTTTAAACGTTTTTCTTCTTTGACAGTTGTGTTAATTGCATGTGAAAAATTATCGTCCTCCGTCACATTTTTTAATTTATTTTAGGGTGGGTGTTTTTATATTTTTCTTCCTTGATAGTTGTGTTAACTATATGCCAAATATTACTGTCTTCCATCATATATTTTTTCTTAATTATATTTTTGATGGAGTCTACCCTGTATATTTTCCATAGTTTATATCCCAAGAGCCCCGAGTTATATCGGATAAACTGCGGGTAGCTTTTTTTGTAAATATTTGCTTAAAGACAGAATTTTGTAAAAGATATAGCTACCTGCAGTTTGTCAGGTAAGATTTAGGAGTGTCAAGATTATTTCCCCCATAAAAAGAAATATTAGTGCCATGGTGTATATTAAGTTTTTTTTTTTTTGAAATCCAGAAATTGTGAAACTAAGATTAATCAACCGTATATTTTAAATAATTTTAAGTAACATTAATAATCCAGGCAACGAATGCTCAAAAAAGGGTGTAGAGGGAAATTTTAGGGGCAAAAAATTTGTCTTCGGAACTTTGTTTGGACTAGTCTGGAGATGAATAATATGAACAAATCAAAAGTCCCCACTCCTAGGTGGTGAGCGGGGGGGAGAGGGGCACTTTAAAGCACAGATCAAATAAACCAGATGTTTCACTTAATAGTATTCCCTATGTTACCAGTTTCGTTTTTTGTGATGTGACGTATACCTTCCAGGATTCTGCGCAAAAGACATAAACAGAGCAACCTAGCAGTTGACATGGAAGTTAAGACCAGCGAGTATAATGTCACAGGAGGGAGTGTATAATACTGAAATATCAGAGATAGAAGTGGTCATCAGCTACACCAGTGATATTAATTATTTTGGAATCTGGCGTATTGTATTGAAGCTTAGAGTTGTTATTGTTATACATTTAAGTTGTTTCTTTGAGTATTTATTAGGTGACTTTTAATTATTGTTACGTGTCATCAGCTCCCTCCTGTTACTATACTCGCTGGTTAAGACTGCTTGGTATATGCGCAGATCAGTACACAAATTTGTACCTTCCAGGAGTTGATTTATTAACTAAACCATGAAACGTCATAAGTGAAACATCTGGTTTGTTTGATCTCTGTTTTAAAGGTCCCATTTCTTGGTTTCTCGCTTATATCTTGGAAACTATGCGCCGTAGCGGCTTGACCATTCTATATAGAATTGAAGCTGATAAAATTTTCTATAAGAGTCACTACTTACATTTGTCGATATGTTGTTCTATTCTCGAGATATCCTCCCTCGAAATTCGGAAATTGCAGAAAACAATTTTTTCTTTCATGGATACACTACTTCATCATCAAGTACCAAGGTCGCTGCCAACATTAATTTCGGTGAGGGTACAGAGATAAATGTGAAACAGGAAGATTTTGCTTCAAACGTCTTCAACAATAGCCGACTGAAATTGAAGTTACAGGCAAAGGGAATCAGAGTGCTTCAAGCCCAGAACGATGCAGATGTACTAAATGTAGAAACGGCTGTGGAATTATTTGAAACAACCACTGTAGGTGTTATTGGTGAGGACGTCGACCTAATAGTACTCTTGATGGCAAAAATCAAAATAATATATATTTTTGAAGGAAATTTAATGCTCTACAACTCAGTGCATTTTTTAAGCCAAAATCACTGGGCGACAAAGCCCAAAATATTTTGAACCTAACCTGATTTTACTGTTAACGATATGTTAGTAATTTTATCCAATAAAAGGAAAATGTTTTTAGAACTAATTATTTTTTATTTATTTGCTTTTATCATGATTAGAGAATATTATTTAGGTATTAAGCAAATCACAACTTATATACTTTTTTATTTATTACGAAATTACTTACTTTCTGCATATTGTTGCCCTAATCTACTCACGCAAATATATTAGTTAGGTAAAGACTTTAAAACACTCATTATTGGAGAACCAGTCAAAACAACTACTCTTCTAGCTAATACTGACGAAGTATTGAATTACATGATATGATTCCTAGCATTTTAAAGAAAAAATACATGTTGAAAATACTTAAATTATTTATTTAAATTCAGCCCATTCACACTTTTTTATTTAATATGAAACTATCTACTTTCTGTATATTGGTACCAAAAGTGTGTAAGTTGTGATTTGCTTAATACCTAAATAATATTCTCTAAAAGGAAAATGATTTTCAACTATGATATTCATTGTTGAAATTGACCAAAATCATTGTCGCCTAGTACATCAAAATTTCAATCACTGAGCGACTAATTTTTCCAAGTGGGCGACATCTTGTGTTGCCCACTTCATTAGTTAAAAAATGCACTGCTACAATTTCTTTTCTCACGACTTTTTCGTGGGAACAACATTTGAAGAGTTATCTTAACAAATAGAGCGGATATCTAGAGAACAGAACAACATATCGTGATTCTTGTAGCAAATTTTGTCTGCTTCAATTTTGTATAGAATGGTCAAGCCGCTACGACGCATAGTTTCCGAGATATAAGCGAAAAACCAAAAAATGGTACCTTTAAAGTGACCCCCCCCTCCCCCTAGCCCGCTCACCACCTAGGAGTGGGAACTTTTGATATCTTCATCTACAGACTAGTCCAAACAAAGTTCCAAAGTCAAATTTTCTGTCCCTAAAATTTCCCTTTATAATCATTCGTTGCCTGGCCTATTAAGAAATGTCATAATTATTTAAAATTCAAATCTGAATAATTTTTTGTAAGCAATGATTATTTCCCAAATGAACAAATTTCTTAGGTACTTTTATAGTTGGGTTTTTATTTACTGGTACATACACTCTTTTTATATAAGTTAAGTAACAATCATTATTATTATACTCTTCGCAAATACGAAAACGAAAAGTATATTGCATTTGATCGGCACATTTTTAAAACCGAAAAAATAATTTTGTGTTGAAAATTGTACAGTAAGATAATGTTAGCTAGAAGAAGAACCCTATTATTTTTTAACAAAATCGATCAGTAAAGTTTGTAAATATGAGAAAACATTTTTTGTATTTTTGTGTTTTTGTAATTGAATAGAAATCTAGTGAAATGCTTTGAATGATTTTTAACATCTATTTATTTATATATTTGACTAATATACATTTCATAATATAATCTACAACCTTAGGAATATGATTTCAACTCATCGCTTATATGTAAAAATTTACATTTTTTTTGTAGAAGGTGGTGGCGTAGTTCTTAAGTTTTTGACCTGAAACCCACGAAGGTTTTGAATGTACTTATTTTTTACTTTGTTTTATACTGAGTGTTTCATGATAAAATTAAAAATGTCTAAAACTAACATTTACAAAAAACTAAGAGTGTCCTATAAAATGTGTAACAATTATATAATAAATCGGTGAAAAGTATAAGGCATCCTCTAGTTTTATTATATTACAACCAAATACAAACAATTATTATGTGCATTTAATATCTAGAGGTAATTCAATCGCTGTTAAATTTTAGCGAAAGCTAGCTAGGAAGAGAAAATATGGTCACCATCGTGTTCCTCGCACTTGAAAATGGGGGAAACTAGGGCAGGTGCCTTTTATCGCTGTAAATTAATTGATTTTTTTGTGTGCTTGTGTATTTTAAGTAATTTTAAAAACCTTACAGGGGAAAATATTATTGGCATGTAACACAATTACTAGAGAAGAAACTTGCGATACTTTTAGTAAAAATATACTTACTTAATGGCAGCTCCAAAAAATAATTCATAAAAAAAAACGACGGACGAAAATATTATTTAGCATGTAGTTGACACTATTACAAAAGCACCCACCCTAAAAAATTATAATAAGAGAACATCGCAGGAGAATAATATTTGGCAGATAGTTGACGCTATTAAAGAGGAAGAATCCTAATATACTTTTAGTGATAAGTATATATTATATTCTCTCTACAAAAAAATAGAGAGGGAAGATTTATGTTAATACTCTTAATTTTTAAAAGAATAGTTTCAAAATCTATTTAATTAATTAAATCGTTTCGAATATATTTTTGGTGATAGGAAAGGCCAATAAAAAGGTAGAATATGTTTATGTCTGTCTGCCGAAAATATATATATGAAATTTCCCATGTTTATGTTCCTCTGTCCACTAAAGCTACCGTTGTAATAAGAAAACTGCCAATTTTTAGTATATACGAAATGTAACGAGCTGAATCTATATTTTCAGATATGTTAGAAACTTTACACGTAGTGTAACAGTTCAGAATTAGCAATTAAAAATATAGTATGAATTCAGATATATTTCAATAAGGATACAGCAGGTGAACAATATTATCGTTGCTTAGTTTCATTGACATGCAGCATACAGGTTCGGCACAGTAGCAGTAGCCCTCCGAACACACTTGCCTCACCATTTGTCAGGCCCACTACGTCTGGTTACCTCTTGCAACTCCATGCATTACATTAAATTAAATGTTATCTCTACTGGCACCTTATAAAATCTCTGGGTCCCAATTGTTTACATTACTGCCTATAACAAATACAAGGTTATGTTGTAATCACATTATTAATTAATTAAATAAAGGACTAATAGATTACCTGGATAGTATAAGGTATAATAAATATTTAATAAATTAAATTCGTAAATATTATTCAGATTTGTTTTGATTTTGATTGACAAATCTCAAAATTTAAGTTAGGGATTTTAATAGTAATATGAATGGACAGCCTGATTTGCAAATTGGTGCAAAATCACCCTTTTTTGCTTTCAAAAAGACAAAAAAGGAGGAGACATTTTTGATTTGGCTGGTTGCTGAACAGGGAGGTGTTCTCCAGATGTGAATTTAAATTCCCTATTAAAATAAATCAACCTAATAAGAGCTAAGGTCAGTAGTTTCTTTTTTAATAATATTTTAAATTTTAAATAAATATACATACCTTGGTAGTTGTAATAGGTGTAATACTTTTTAGGTTTTTTTGTATGCCCTTAAATACTACCCTTCAGCCTTTATCAGCTCTTATGTTGTGCCTACTGGGCATATGAGCCGTTTAAAACTTCCAATCAAATATATACATAGCAAATTAATGATTAACTGGTGCCAGACGGAGGCCTGATGAAAATTCCTTGCCTTGGGTGCAGAGCTTATTTTTTTATTGGAATCGCAATCACTCGTAGAGGGTCTGCATGTGGTGAACGGAATGCTGGCTATTATTTCACCACAGACGGGTGAGTGTTTTTCTTCTTTTTGAACCTGCCAGATCGCAGTGCCATTACTTTCGAAAGAAGCCAGTAGTCTTCAGCGACACAAAGGCGTGAGTCATCGTATATTTGTGTATTTGCCTGTATATTTGTCATCGTTTACTATTCGTTATTTTATCTAGTGTATACTTATGCCATTTTATGTTTCTTATACTTAATCCTGATATAACTTCCTATTTTTTTTATTTTGTCATCGCATGTAAGCCAAAAACAGCTGTTTGCGGTCCTGAAAGCTATCGACATAGCTAGATGATATATTCTGCAAATAATTTTTATACTAATTATACCATATTCTATATAATTTATATAATTACTTACCCATATACATAAGTATATTTTCTGCTATTATTATCTGTGAAAACCTCCACTTGCATCGTGATACTTTTGTTTATACTACCATATATTTCTATTATACTTTTTCTTTGAAGTTTGTGTTTTGTCTGCTCTTTCCCTACCTCTGCCAATTAACCTTGGCTGGCGCCCGAAGTTTACAATAAATTTCCATCTCTTCATTTAATATACACAAGTTATCTTTTGAAACTTTATAATTGACATAAGAGACCTTGCCCACGACCCGCTGTCGACATATGAGCTGCCGAGTAGCCGAATTTTTAATGATCATTTTGGACCATTTAAATCTGGTCGTAACTGTTTACGTCACAGTAGATAGAAGCAAACCTCAAACGTTCAAAAAAATTATGAAAATTGTAAAATCCAAAATGGCGGCTCCAATATAGAATGAATTTGAGTCAACTTATGTTTTTTTAACGAATGCCGTAGTGAAGCATGAACATTTTGCTGGTATATCATAAAACAGTCAGAGTTCACGAAACTACTAGTCGTTCATTATTCTGCATTTTGATTATTTATATAAGCAATCTAATAATCGTTGATGTTCAACAGTTACTCACACTTTGTAACATATTGTTCTAATAGAGAGGAAAGAAAAGTCATGATTTGTTAGGGACACAAAAAAACTCTATAAAATAAATTTTAGTCAGTATTTAAAGAAAATCCAAGGATTAGTACGCAAAAAATCCGCCCGAGTTTCCTCTGGCGCGAAAGATAAAAGTTCTCAAGAACGATGAGTCGACTAGACTGAAAGTACGTAAAAAATATTAAGGAGCACCAAAACCTTGAGCAGTTAGTATTTGAGTTTTGCAGTAAAACGGCGACGTCAGCAAAGGAATTGTGGATTACGTCTCCAATTTAAGTTGTTGATGTCACGGCGTAAAAACTTGGTCATTTATAAGAACAGCCATTACTCTTAAGCCAACTTATTACTTCAGCGCTATCATAAATCATAACTTGATGATACGCGGACAACAGGGGTTTAAAACAATTTTTAATAGAGAAATTAATGGATGCAAGACGTAAAAACTGATGTAACTCATCCAAACCATTTAATAACCTTTTTAATTATACATGAGAAAAAGCAAAGACCCAAATATGATTATGCTGTACTTAGAGCTCAAAACAGTCAAAATATATCTTTATAATATAAAATAGATAAACCAACTTTATTGCTCACGAAACAGAATCCATTCACAGAGTAAAATTTAAATTAGAAACAATCACATCCAGAGTTCCTATCCCAAGTCGCTGACAACAAAAATACTTTTGATACCCTAGTTGCACTCACTATGTTGAAATAATTTTTCATAGATCTTTAATAAGATATTATTGAAGTCGTCTACCTGAAAAACCCATAAAAGGATGTGCCACATCAGTAGTTAACGAAGTGGAGATGTTAATGGGAGTGATAGTGGGGTTGGCTGATGCCAAAAAAATTCGAAAAATTCTCACACATACTCTAAGTCCCAATTTTACACTTGCTTGCTTTAAATTTTTGCTATTTACCCCCAACTTTTCAACAGAATAAGATTAAAACATAATTTAGTTCCAGATTTCGTTATAATACGCAGGTGTACCAAATTTCAAGTCAATATTTTCAGCCATTTCAGAGTAATCGCGCGCGCAAAAAAGTTAGACAGATAATTTTTTTTGCTCAAACTTGAAATCTCAACGTTTGATGGCATTCTAAGCTTTTTTGAACAAAAAATTTCAAGTTTTGTTTTAGCGTTATTATACTTCCATTTCAAGTAAAAAAAATCCCTGTCTAAGGAACCAGTACTTCCACATCCAGATTTTCTATCCAAGCTTACAACGAAAAATTGATACTATATTAAACCACACGGTAGTGGGGGTGATAGAGAAGGAGGCTGATACCAAAAAAAATTGAGGTCTTTAGTTCCTGTACACACGCTAAATCACAATTTTATTTTTTACCCTCTATCACAAGATGGAGGGTGTGGTGGAGGGTATGGCTAATCCAAAAAAAAATTTGAGGCATTTAGTTCTTGTTCACACACTAAATCACAGTTCTATTTTGTACCTTTTAATGGACTGGGAATGGTAAAGGCACAAAAAGAAAGTTACAAACAAACATTTTTTTTTGCTCAAACTTAAAATATCGACTTATTATGACATTTTTTGTCTATTAAAGCAAAAAAGATTTAATTTTCTTTTACTCTCTTATATATACAGTGTGTTTCACTTCTCATGAAGACACCCCTGTATCTTTTTTATTTGTGGCCCAATTCATTTCAAATTTTTATCAGCCTCACAACTCCATAAGACGATTTTATTCAACACATAAATGCCACCCAGATGTAAAACGCCGGCCTACTGCGATAAAAAGAAAATGCAATTTTCGATAAATCATGATAGGTTTAGAGATAGACAAATTTTTTTTTACTGAAAGTTGTTCAGAATCACTAGATATGCCCCCCCTGAAAATTATGTGATAATCGGAAGATTAAAAAAAAAATTTATTTCACTTCTCGAGAAGGGGGTATCTTTTTTATTTGTGGCCGAATTCATTTCAAATTTTTGACAGCTATAGAACTCCATGAGGCGATTTTATCTAACATATAAAGAGAACTTTTTTACAGCAAATGAAAGTCGTGCACAATTATTATTGAAATTATTTATTATTTAACTACACGTGTATGCAAAATTTCAACTCGATTGGATAACGGGAAGTGGGTTTTGATACATACATACATAATACATACATACATACATACAGATTTACAAGTATTATAAAACCATTGAAAAAAAGAAAACGATATCACATTTAAGATGATATGTAATAATAAAAACCGCTGCCCAAGGAATCACTACTTCCACATCCAGACTATCTATCGAAGTCACTCATAACGAAAAAATTTTGTATGTGGAAATAATTGTTTATGGAACTTTAATAATATGGTATTTGAAATCCTCTACCTCAAAAACCCATAAAATGATACCCCACATGGGTAGTGGGGTGGGGGTGGTAATAGGGGGTGGTAGTGGTGGGGGGTGGATGAATTAAAAAAATATTTTGAGGTTTCTGGTTCTTGTACATACACTAAATCACAATTTTTTTTCATCCCCTTTAATAATGGGGTGGGGGCGGTAATGGGGGTGGCTAATGCCAACAATTTTTTTGAGACCTTAGCTTCTCTTATATATACTAAATACCAATTTTATGAACTCTTACCTGCTTGATTTATCCATTTACCCCAAATTTACCCCAATTTACCCCCAAGCCTTCGACGGAACAAGATGAAAATATAATCTAGTTCCAGAACTCGTTAAAGTACATATGTGTACCAAATTTAAAGTCAATATCTTAAACGGTTCCAGAGTAAACGTGCGCACAAAAAA
The DNA here is from genome assembly GCA_936432065.2 of Rutpela maculata. NCBI lineage: Eukaryota > Metazoa > Arthropoda > Insecta > Coleoptera > Cerambycidae > Rutpela > Rutpela maculata. The sequence continues at coordinate 103,698,435 of OW386291.2, forward strand.
GTTACAGACAGACCGACAGACAGACAGAAATTTTTTTTCCGCTCAAACTTAAAATATCGACGTTTCATGACATTTTAAGCCTATTTGAGCAATAAAAATTTAAAAAAATTTTAGCCCTTTTAGCGTTTTATTGAATGTCGATTTTTGTTCACAACTTTCATTTGTTTAAAGTTCTCTTTAAGTATTAAATAAAATCGCCTTATGGAGTTGTGTAGCTGATAAAAATGTGAATTGAATTCGGCCACAAATAAAAAAAATACAGGGGTGTCTTCACGAGAAGTGAAACAAATTTTTTTTTTTTTAAATATTCCAATTTTCACAAAATTTTACAGGGGAGCATATCAAGTGATTCCGAACAACTTTCATTAACAAACTTTTTGCCTATCTCTAAGCCTACTATGATTTCTCAAAAATTGCGACGTTCTTTTTTTCGCAGTAGGCCGGCATTTAAGATTCAGGCGGCATTTATATGTTGAATAAAGTCGTCTTATGGAGTTGTGTGCCTAATAAAATTTGAAATGAATTCGGCCACAAATAAAAAAGATACAGGGGGTGTCTTCACGAGAAGTGAAACACACTGTATAATAGACAGAGAGACGAATCTTTTTTTTTTTCTAGAGTGTGGTAAAAATCTTGAGCTCAGTCAGAGTTATTAATTTATGTTTCATATGTGTTGCGCACAAAGTTATTGCAATTATAATAAATTATTTTCTTGAAATCGTTTGGTGAAAAGTAATTTTCTTTGAAAGTCGACGTTTCATTATTACTGTAAAACATCCTCAGGACTATCTAATTTAAATAAAAAGTTCGGCTTTCTAAAAAATTGGTTTTCTACTATTTCTATTTTATTGACCACACCCCCAACCATTTTACTAGTGGAATAAATCATTACTAATTGTAATAAATGTTTTTCGGCATTATTATAACAATTTTATATTCAACACATATGAAATCCTACGCGAATTAACAATTCACACGTATCCTAAGTTAGATTTTACATCAAAAGTAATACCTGGAAGATGAATTACACATCTGTATAATAATTCTCTCATGATATTTCAACAAAAAAATTGACGTTTCATGACATTCTAAGCCTATTTGAACGACAAAAAATGTTCCACATTTTTTTGCTTTACTATACTTTCACTGGGCGTGGAAGTAAGTAGTTATTATACCTAGTAACATGGTGGTAAATTTGATAAAATTGAAAATTGCGTTCAGTGATCTTGATCAATGAGTGGTCTTGAGCTGTTCTCGTGAAAAAGCACGATTCCATTTTACTCCTCTATGGGACAGGCGGTTCTTGATATGTCGCAAATCGGATAACAAAATCATATTCAGCGACACCAAAATCCCGGATGAGGGATCTTGAGCTATTTTCACGAAATGAAAAAACACGATTTGTCCATTTTGGAGGAGAGTGGTATCGGAAATAATATATAACACAGTATTATCCTAGAGAATTCTTCATTGTACCAAATAAGACTTTAGATACACAGAAAATAAGTGAAAAAGAGATAATAAAATTTGACTCAAACATAGAAAGTGAGTTAAATGAAATTGTGTAAAAGGTGTTACGCCACTAGATATATAACCCCTGTGGTCGAAGACGGGGGTACTTGAAGTAACGTCTAAAAACTTCTCAGTCATATCAGAATATTGTCACCACAACAAATATCAATGATAATTATGGCATACTTTTCTAAAATGGTATTCTCGAGCAGTAGGGGCCATCCATAAATGACATCACGCTCCAGGGGGGGGGGAATTAAACATTTTGTAAATTTTTTTTTGGTTTTTCACTAGCACCCCCCTGAGGCGGAAGAAAAAATTTTTTGGATTTCTGCTAGCACCCCCCCCCCCCATGAGGCGAAAAATATTGTGAATAATAAATAACGGAATCGAAAAAAACATAAAGTGGGGTCTCTATAAGCGTAACGTAATTTTTTTGAGGTGGCGGTCTAACTCAGCGTGACAAAACGTGACAATGGGGGGAGGGGGTCTAAAATCTCAAAAATTGGAGTGATGTCATTTATGGATGGCCCCGTAGTAGACACCGCTATAGTAACTAGAGGTTTTAACTTAATAATGTCATATGAATTACATTTCATTCGTTTTTGGAACTTAAAAGTAAATGCTTGAAAGAAAAGTTTCTATTTAAACAGGGGCTTGTTAATTTATAGGGTGTGGCACCGAAAGAAAAAACAAAAACATTGGAGCTGAAAGAGAATCGAATTTTTAGAAGAAAAGGTTTTATGCAAATTTTCATATAAATTGATAGTCTTTAAGTTATAACGACTTGAAAATATGGATTTTAGCTTGAAAAATAAATTATTCGCTAAAAGAACCTTTTAAAAACAAGCTTTTATTATTATTTATGTGTACCAAAACGAAAAAAATAAAAGAAAATTAAATTAATTGTCTAAAAAGCTTGTATTGCATTTTTTTCTATCCACGTGTCAAGCTTTAAAGACAAGTAATTTTAATTATTTTATTTCTTTCGTTTTAGTACACGCAAATAAGCTTGTTTTAAAAAAATATATAATTTATTTTATTTTTAAATTTTTAGTTACCTACGTTTTAATTATTTTATTTCATATTCATACTTAAAATAAAACCAGATCCTTCGCTGCACGCATTCTTACTTAAAAACCGAATCCTTCGCCATTTCTTAGTATACGACATTTAAGTGAATACACTATGCGATCAAAAAAACTAAAAATGATAGTGTTAAAACTAAAAAACACACTTCTTGTGTACATATTATTGTACTGTCACCAGAACTACACGTGTGTGCAAAATTTCAGCTCAATTGGACGTCGTTAAGTGGTTCAAAATTGACTTGCAAGAGTCCTAAACATATTAACGTACAAACTAATATTACAAAGCATGTTAACAAAAAGCTTGTAATAATAAGACATAGTTCAAAACAATTTTTGTCAAATATCTCGAAAAGTAATACATTGAGTGAAAAATACTAGAGATAAATTAGAAAGCTACTAGGCTGAGGATGAATTTCATTTTCTTTTTAATTTCTGTAGAATTAATGGTTTCGAAAATCTGGAAGTATAAAGATGGCCTCCGAATCTATAAGATGAAATATTTAGTTTAATTGTTAAATTAATATCTTAAAAATTACGTCATAAATGATAATGACTATTTCCATAGTGTAAAAAACAGAGGAGTTACGACAGAAGAGACATAATGTGATTCTTTAAATCTAAAAAAAAACGTCACCACATTGTTAATGTAAGTAGTCAGTAATATATTGTCAAATACTGTGTTTTGTTAAAATACAGTATAACCTTAAAGCTCAAATTTGTTCGTCTGTTTACAGCACTTCCTTCAGAAAAATAATGACTCGTATTATAAATGGATTTTCAAAAAAACGTAAATTTATTCTTTGCGATTAATGCAATTATCTTAATAAGTATTAGTTTTAGCAAAAAAAATTATGGCCAACAAAAATAAAGCTTATAAACTGACAATCATTTTTTTTTTAATTTATGTTGGATTAATAATTTTGGAAACAATTTACATTTATAAATGGCATCCGAACGTTTATAGGATGGAATATTTAGTTTAAAAAATATTGAATAACTTAAAAACTATGACACTTCCATAGAATTTTAAGGCACAGAATTAAAGATAATCAATCTTTAAAATGATTTTTTGTTTGTTTCCGTGTTATAAAAAATAAAGCAGTTATGGCCGAGACCAATGTGCGTTTTCACATTTTATTTAAACAAAATGTCACCTTTTTCTTATTGTAATTGTCCATTAATTAATTTTTTTTTCCAAAAATACTGTTTTTCGTTAATATAGACGTTCACTTTCTTTTAGCCGTTTAACAGTTGGCTTAGAAAAAAAGTCCGTCCGCCATATTGAATCCATTTTGAACTTTTTTATTTTGACTTTATATTCGTAACCAACGGACCCAAAAATATCCTACGTTTCAGAAATAAGTCAGTAATAATTTGTCTAATATGAAATATCTAAATTTAGGGGTGGATTTCACCCTTTGAGGGTAAGAGCAAGTGTCTGAACCGTAGAAAAACTGAAGATTTACTACAATAATAACTCATAAAGAAAAATTATCGTTACATGAGATTATTCTTAAATTTTACATATCTTTTACCTCTAGGCACTGTACTATTATACCTATATATATTTTTAAATTTTGATAATTTTTCCTAACATTCCGTGTAATTATGTATATTACACAGAACAGAACGTATAATTTTAATAATAGTTCAGATTCGACTAGACCAAGAGTTGTGCAGTAAAACTTAATAATACAAAAAACTTGTGAAACTTCGGCGACATACTTTAATATGATTAAGAGGATAATCCCTCACAGACAAATTACATATGATGCAATGCATACAAACATAAAGACATGTTTACGTTCTAGTTGAAGATTTTACAACTCATGCTAAGACAAGCTTCTATCTTATATCTTATGTATGCGAATTTGACTGAAGTCTACCGGAATTCGGAAACATTCAGGAAACTTCTTGATAACTTTAAGGCATATCTTCGTTCCAGCGTGCCAAATAAGTTTAATAATATTTTGCAAACTTAAAATTATATAAATCCAACCGGGATGTTAATAGAGAAACTACAAATTTCAATCTGACCGTGTAACATAATTTGGTAGCATGTCATACGATTCAAATATTTACAAAAAGAAACTCGTCACAATAACTAAAAGGCTGACGTCTGTGATACTTGACTAGCATAAAGAACAATGTATTGTTCGATTTTAAAAAATTTGACCAAATAAGGCAGTTCAAAATTAGCCTCAAGAAATAGTCAAGATTTCTCTGCAAACTTTTCAGGCACCTAATGAAAAAACAAAACCATTGAATCTGAAAGAGAATCAAATTTTAAGAAGAAAAGGTTCTACGCAACTTTCCACATAAATTGCTAGTCTTTAAGTTCGAACGACTTGAAAATTGGGACTTTAGCTTGAAAACAGAGGTATTTCAAAACGGTTTTTATCAAATAACTCGAAAAGTAATACATCGAACGAAAACATGCTAGAGAAAAATAAAAAAGCCACTAAATTGAGGTTGAATTTAATTTTTTTTTTCTAATTTCTGTGGAATTATTGATTTCGGAGATCTGGAAGTAAGAAGATCGTGTCCGAAGGACTATAAGACGAAGTATTTAGGTTAAATGTTAAATGTCTCAGAAACGATGTTACTTACGTCAATAGTGCTAACAGGGCCGGCCTTAGTTCCTCAAGCGCCCTCGTGCGGAATTTTAAAAGGCGTCTCTTTTTCTGGTCAAGTAAAAAAAAAATTTCGCCCTCATCTCAAAATTGCCGAGCGGGGGGAGGGATGGTAATATTCAAAACAAAATTTTTTCGTCCTCATAAATTTACTCGAAAAAAAAAGTATATTAAGCTCATGGCGCCCCCTGGGGTACGGCGCCCTCGTCCGTCCGGGGCACGACCCCCCCCCCCCCCCTAAAGGCCGGCCCTGAATGCTAAGGACCATAATGAAAGGCTATTTATTAGACTTTCAAATGATCTTTTGACTATTTCTGTAGCATATGTAGCATAAAAAACAAAGAAGTTATGACAGAAACAATATGGTTCTGGACATTTTCTAATAAAAACGTCGTCAGTCTGTTAATACAAGTAGTCAGTAATATCTGACACAATTTAGTCCTTACTCTTTCATAGTCCTATCTCCATTTTTTTTTTGTAATTTTTGTATTTTGTTTTTCGAAATGTCGTACTTTCTAACTAAATTTCGAACGTAATCATAACATTTAGTAAATCGTAAACAATAAATTAAGTGGTCTAATATAACCTCTCACTCTTGCTGAATTTCATAAAATGGGTTTTTTGGTTAATAGTTTTCCCACAAAACTAATTTTATACATTTTTTATGCCCTTTAATTATATTACATATATATTTATAAAAATTATTTTAAATTTACATCGTTAGATAAGTTTTTATTTTAATTGCCTTTTAATTTCCTTTTTGTAAAGGGAGTTGGTCACTTGTTTACTATTGTTCCAATAATCCTTTCCGGCCTTACTTCGTCCAGCCTTTCAATTGCTACGGCGATGCTTCGCACGGTAGATGTCAGGCTGGCTCCAGACACGAGTGCTCGGGTAGAACAGATGATGTAAAATTATTAAATTTTAATAAAACTGTTTTGATTTGATTTGATATGCGTATTGAGTGGCGAATATGATGACCAACTATTTATGGTGCTCTGAGGTCGAGCCCCACCCGGGTACTAACAATACCAGTGGGTATGGATGTATGTCTGCGTTTTTCCAAATGTATAACCCCCTTCCGAACAGCCTTGGCTTTGGATTTTGGGGTTGTCTACTATATGTGGTGTATTTATATGTTTATTTTCAAAAAAACGTAAAGTTTCTGTTTATTTGCAAATATCTCATTAAATATTAGCTTTAGCGATAGAATGGTGGGAATCAAAAATAAAGCACTGAATTAATTTATTTTAATTTTATATTTACGTAAAATTAATAGTTTCGAAGATATTTAAGTTTATATATGGCATCCGAACGTTTATAGGATGAGGTATTTCATCAATCCAAATACTGTCTTTTCTTATCATTTTTCTCTCTTATCTTCAAAATATCTTTTCCGTGGTTTTCTTTTCCTATTTTTTTAGTCTTAGATATAGGATGTTATCTCTTCAGTGGCCATTTTTTTTCTATCTATGTAAGCTATATACCTAAATTAACTAAATTTCCGCCTATCTATTTCCGTCCGTATGTGGGGGTAGCTTTTATCTCAAACTCCAATAGGGGTCTGTCGTACCAGATTTATATATTTGGCACAATGAGCTACAAGCATTTGACCCTTTCCGAATTTTAATAGCACCCATATATAACATTTGAGCATGGGGGTAGCTCTTACCACCCTTTAAAGGTAGTCTCTAGTCATGTATTGGTGACTGGAATGAATTTATTCCATATTTGTTCCCCAGCCTAGATTTTTTTTCCTGTCTTAAAACCTATGAGGGGTGGGGGTAGTTTTAACCTTACATAGCATTGAGTCTCTACCCTTTGAGAGTAATGGCTGGTTGTCGCACCAGAGTCAAAAAATTTGGCCTTCGTACATGTTATTTACACTCACCTGCGTCTTTTGAGTTTTAGCGGTAGTTTTCACCACCCCATAAGGGCGGATTTCGGTTTAATTTATAGAAATAGCTTACTGTGGCTCAAATTTATATTCTCTACTCTCGACTACAAAACATCTACCATTTTTCACACTTCATTAAGTTATTACATTATTTCTATGATTTTACACCATTTTAAGGGATGTTTCTGACTAAAAAACAAAATTGACATGATAGATTTTTTTTTGATCACGGATTCGGATTCAGCGTCGAAAAATACACTTTATCCGTATAATTTGGTCCGTTGCACAGAATTTTTTTTGTGTGTGGCTGTGTTATCAGTGCATATGAGATTATTCCGAAATTTTACATATCTATTACCTCTAGGTACCTACTGTACTAGTAAAGTTGACAAATTTTTAGACCTGAAATATCTAAACTGATGGATTGGAAGAAACGGGTCTCGAACTTGGCTTTTGGAGATAAACCTCCGAGATCTTCTTTATGAAATCATGTGAAACAATTGGAATATCGGGAGCTAGTGTGTCTATTATAGAACTAACGTGTCCAGTGTCCATCTTGTTAGTGCACAACTCAGTGAATATCATACTGTTTTTGAGAAGACAGCATATGTAAGAAATTACAATCTTCATTTTAACAATAATAATTACAACTTCCACATCTGCGCCCCATTTAGTGTCTTTAACTTGGTTATTCCACCAAGGTACGGGCCTTTTTAACGGAAGTCCAGAGCTTACTGGGATGGCGTTTTCATCTGCTTCTACGATATTTTTGACGATCTTCTCTACACCATTCTCAATGTCATCAATAAGGGTTGCTGGATTTAGATTTCTTTTAAAACTATCCCAGTCTGCGCGATCAAATTGCCATTTTCGGATCAGTGAGATATTCTCCATTGTAGTATCTGTTAGAATGGATGTAGGAAAATGATCACTACCGTAGAGGTGATCCATGGGTTGCCACTCAAAACGAGCTGCAAGCTGTGGAGATGAAATAGATAGGTCTATTGCTGAAAAGTCAGCTGATCTGGCATTGAAGCGGGTAGGAAGGCCAAAATTTAGTAGGACTATATTTTCATTTTCAAGGAGTTGCTCTATGAGAGGATCCCGGGCATCCCCATGAGAGGAACCCCACAAGGGGTTATGGGCGTTAAAGTCCCCGAGAAGCAGAAATGGTGTTGGCAGCTGATCAATTAACTGCACAAAGTTATTGATTTGCCAGTCGAACCGTGGGAGATATAGACTACAGATCGTCATTTCTATTGACGAGGATATGCGGACTGCCACTGATTGTAATGTTGTATTTAATTCCATGCTGGTGAGATAAATATCATGTCTCATGAGGATAGCAACTCCTCCCCTAGCTCTCATATCTGATGAATCATCTTTTCTGAATACACGATAGTCTCGAAGGGCGTATGGTTGGTGTGGTGTGAAATAGACAAACGCAGAATGGTGTTACTTCAGATAGTATCATTTTGAGCTCGCAATAATGATGAACGCATCCATTGTAATTCCATTGAACGACTTTACTCATTATGTGTTAGTTAGAAGTGTTCTTTCGTTGTTTACCTTTCGGCCATCCCGGTTTTTTTCTTGGTTTTTTTCTGATGTCAGCTACTAAGGAACTTAGAGAGGTTTCATCTGGGGATACTTGCTCAGGAGAGTCTCCTCTTTTACGTTTATCAGAGGTGGTTGCCACTTTTTATTTTTCTGTGACAGCTTTATTAAGGACCGGGGATAAGGCAGCAATCATTTTCGGTACCAGTTGTCCAACAAGTATCGAATAGTCTGTTTTCGCTAATGTCGTTACAGCTGCAGCATAAGTAACGTTAGGAGTTGGTGTTTTCACAACTACTTTCCTCTTAGCCTTAATATAAGATATACTTTCTTTAGTTTTAATTTCTTGAATAGCAGCTTCCTGTTGATATATTTGACAATTCCGTGATCGTGCCGAATGCGGCCCGCCGCAGCTAACACGCATAGGCTCTTCACATGATTTACCCTCATGCAAAGGTTTACCGCATACACATACTTGTTCTCCGCTACAGCGAAGGGAAGTATGGTCAAACTTTTGGCACCTAAAGCAGCGCATTGGAGCTGGAATGTACATTCTAACCTGGAAAGAATGAAAAGCAGCTTGGACTCATTTGGGCAACGTAGGAATGTTAAAAGTTAATACATGGTTAGGCGAATACACCAAATTTCCGTCTCTTTTACTTTTGATACGTCTGACTTCTGTAACTCCCTGATCTCTTAGTTCTTCAAGTATGTCATCCATTGAACAATTTAAAAGGTCTGGACAGTAAACAACGCCCTTTGATGTATTAAGGTTTTGGTGCGGAACAACCTCCACTGAAAATTCACGGAGTTTTTTGACATCTATTAGTCGTCTTGATTTTGCAGCCGACGAGGTTTCTACTAATAATCCATCCCTAATTTTCCTAATATTCTTAGGACTACTAATCAGACTGTATGAACTCTTCTGAATAATGAAGGGATTCACCTTACTGAAATCCCCTTCACTTCTCTTTACGACCAGGAACCGAGGATAAACCTTCGTCTCCTGGTTCGTGTTATTACTTGGGGTTTTTTGTAGTGGACCCCCATCCACATCCGTGTTTTCTGAGGTGGACTCCTCTTGTGAGTTTTTGTTTTTGGTTTGAATCATATGTGATCCCACGAGTAGTCGCTTACAACAGCGCCCCAGTGCTGCAAGAAGGCTACTTAAAATCGGAGGTCGCCTGGTATTCGAAGTTCACCGTTAATGACTAATTCAGGCATAGCCATTCATCTCCTCAGCACGGTAGTTCACACTTTGAGATTACCAATTTAGTTACGAGGTTTACTCCCCTAATTTCCCCTTTTTCGCAAGGGACACACGGGCTCAGGTATCTCGGGTTCGCCATACCCGTACTTACTACCATATGATAGTAAGCCCCTGAGGGGGGGTACCATTTTATTGTATTGTCACCAGAATTGCATACGTTTGCAAAATTTCATATCGATACGGCAATTAGAAGAGGGTGAAAAGTGAATTGTAAGATTTGCTTAATTAGAAAGAGGAAACGCCCTGTATTTCAGTTATATAAATAGATCAATATTACTATTTTCTGTAAACCATTTTTTAGAAATCCATTTTAAGCAAGTGCTGCAGGAAAATATACAGTACACCTATCCAACTTGTATTTCCTCTGCGACTATTGCACGCTTTATGGTATACATGCGAGACTCGCTTGTACAAATACTATAAAAATATGAAGCAAAAAGTAGATGCTGCAGTATTCGACACTGTTTAAAAGTACATTACTGCATTGCTGATTCTGACTTTATTTTTTGTATAGAACCACACATTTTTTACTAAAAATGAATTCGTTGTGCATCTAAAAGCTTAAAATAAATACAAGCAACGAACATTTCATATAGTCTAAAATCCCTGGTATGCTTTTGGTTTTATTTTGTTATAGCGTTGTTTGTAAAGTAAAAATCCTTTGTTGCAAAATTAAAATTGATGCCGTAGGTCGTTTAGCTTGAATATCGGTAGGTTTTTGCTATGTGCTTTTTATTCTATTTCCAACTAGCTTTAATGAGCCTCTGTTTCACTGAAACAGCGAGGTCTACATGCAGAGACTGTGGTGCATAATTTGAAATTGTTCTTCTAGAACCTAGTTTCCAAATAATGGTGCATACTTTAACACTGCGCATTATCTATTTATATTTTAATTTTCAATATAAGAATGTTAAAATACTTTTTGAAATATTTAAACTCTATTAATCAAGCATAAACTTTACTAATAAATCATATTTTATGAAATGTTATAAAGGGATATTAACTTTCATTTTACTTAAATAAAAAACGTAGGACATAAAACACACTACATATAGTAGACGACCCCTAATTCAAAGCCAAAGCCGTCCGGAACGGGGTTACATATTTGAAACAACTCAGAAACAACAAATATCTCTTGCCAATATTGCTAGAGTCGAAGCTGGGGATCGAACCAAGTACACGATAAACAGTATAACCAAGCAAGCTCGCCTCTAGCATGCCTTAACCTGCTGCGCTATCGTGTCGGTATAATTAGTATTCTTAACTAAATACTACGAAATTAACAGAAGGATTTAAATAGTCCAATGCAATTAGGTTTATTCCTCGTAACCCAGCTATAGTGAACGGATTTGAATTTTTTTTTGTTGGATTTCTAATGCCATAAACTAAAAAGTTTACCCATTGAAAATTACCGCAATTTCGAAAATCCGTAAATTAAAAAAAATAGAATTTTTAGAAATCTCAATAAAAAATACAATTATCGGAATTTTTAAATATTTCTTTTAAGAAAATAATGATTGTTATAGTTTTCGAGGTTCTTTACAAAGAATTTGTAAAAAAATTAAACTTTAATCTGTAATTTTTAAAATCTATATTATCGCATTACCAGCTTTTTATTTTTAAAGGTGGAAATCAACTCTAAAAACTAATTGCTCTTCTAATGTTACAAATAGATTCACGAAAATCCATATACTTATGATTCTGAGATCGCTGAATTTGATTATGAGGCCTAAAATAAAAAAAAAATGGTGAATTAAAAATGGTCACAAAAAAGTATAGTACTTAGTATGTCTAATTTTATTAAAAATACACATTGTTATAAATAAATCAAATTAATAAAATTAAGTAAACTAATTAAATAACCTTTTTAATCTATACTCTGAGCATGCTAAAGTGCAATGTAACCCGCTTCGTCTGCGTATTCTTCGAAAAATACACGGCTATTGCTCGTGCAATGTCTATGGTAGGTAGAGATACCTACCATAGACATTGCGCGTACAAACTGAAAAGTTTCCACATTATTTCAAACTGTCATATCTCTGGAACAGTTTGTCGTAGGAAAAAATAAATAAAAACCCAACCTCTTCGTTTTTTTATAAACTTCATTTCATTCTTATATCATGTTTTTATCAATCTTATAGTTTTTGAGATATTTCAATTTTAAATACATAATTTTCTTGCGTATGCAACCTTTGTATGTCTGGAACAGTTTGTCGTAGGGAAATAAAAAAAAACAAACTATTCGTTTTATAAACTTCATTTTTGTACTCTTACTATTTGTTATAAAAAAAAATATTTTCTAAGCAATTTCCAGAAACCCTGTTTTTTCAAAAAATTATGAAAATTTTAATTATTGAAAATGGGTACTGAATGAAAAACAATTATTTTAAAAATTCTAAAAATTTTGAGCATGTTAGTAATAATATAAATTAACAATATCTAGAAGGATTTTAAAAAAAAATTGAATTAATAGGAAATTAGAGCAATAAGACTAAGAAAATGGCGCCCAAATTTTTAAATGCGCTACTTTTTTTGTTTGTAACTTTTTTAGTTTTCATTATAAAAGGTCGTAATACGTCTCAATCGAAAGAGAATTTTAATACCTCCAATTTTTAAAAGAATAACATTTTTTCTCATAGTTGTAGGTTTTTAGTAATTTTAGATTTTAGCGTCGTATATTGTTTCTGAACGTTTTGGTGCCATTTTGAAAATGCCATATTTACAAAACTAAACATCGGAGAAAAAAAAAGAACCACTCGATTTGTTTTCGTAAAAACTTTAATTTTGTGCCTTTGCATTTTTTTAAAGTCTACATTTTTCGAGTAATTTTAAAAAAAAATCTAGGAATACCGATTTTAGGAGGTGAAAATTGTAATTTTCAATCCGCATTATCTCGAAAAATATGCATTTTGGCAAAAAAGTGTATAAGGCCTTTTTTTCTTATAATTTGGTTCTCTATCAGATTATGTGTATTTTTTGTTTTTTTTGCGAAGGGGTGGGAACCTAACCAAAAAGCAGGAAAAATGACAATGTATATTCTTATGTACATACTTTATGAAACATGTTGAAGAAAAAAATTTGGAAATTCATTACATTGTTTTCGGGCTGGGATTTAAAAGCTTCACTTTCTCTACTATTCATTTATTTCGCTTTTTGGAGCTTCTACTATCTTCAATCTAATTTTAAAAAGTTTCATTTTTTTACAAATTCTTTATAATCAACCTCAAAAACTATAACAATCATTATTCTGTTAAAAGAAATATTAAAAAAGTCCGATAATTGTATTTTTCGTTGAGATTTCTAAAAATTTTGTTATTTTTTTAAAATTTACCTATTTTCGAAATTGCCATAATTTTCAATGAGTAAACTTTTTAGTTTATGGCATTAGAAATCCAACAAAAAAAAAACATGCAAATCCGTTCACTATAGCTGGGTTCCTTCATTTTTCATTTATAATGACTAATTGCACTGGACTAAAATTACTGACTTTTGTTTTTCAAAAGTTAGAGTTGGGTAGTAACTGGTATGATTCGTATCATTGAATCGAATCCTGGCAGTGATTCGAATGGTACAAATCCCACAAAAGCAAAAGATTCGTATATTTCCTATCGATGTTGTAACCGTATCCGTTTGTACAATCAAGACAGTTCGGATTCTTGAACGAATATTTCAGTACGAATTTTTTCTTGATACGGATTCGTTTGGTACGAATCCTTAAAAAGAGTCGAATCGCCCAACTCTATCAAAAGTAGAACTGAAAATTAAAACGATGACTATAAAGATTTGACCTACATGATATATGGTCAAATAATATCACATGCATTCAATATGGCGACGATATCGCATTATATACTACTGGGAAAAATCATCAAGTCTGTACTAATGAATTATCTCACATTACCTATTGCTTAAAAGAGTGGTGTTTTATAAACGGATTTACCATATCTACAAACAAAACAACTGTTATGTTCTTCACCCGAAGACTTATTAGTTTTCAAGACACCATTACATTAAATAAAACTACATTTCCTGTATCTAAATCTTTTAAATACTTAGGAATTATACTTGATACTAAACTGCTGTGGAAAAATCAAATAGAAAATGTTGTGAATAGATGTGAAAAAGGAGTCAACATCTTGAAACAAGTTTGTAGTTTTTCCTGGGGAGCAGACCAGGATATAGCCCTACTTTTTTACAGATCCTTTATAAGATCTATAATCGACTATGGCAGTATATTATATGGCACGTCCTGTAACTCACATCTCAAAAAAATCGACAGAATTCAGTTTAAAGCTATTAAAACATGTTTGGGAGTCATGAGCTCATCCTCTAATCAAGCGGCTTTAGTGGAAGCATTGGAGCAGCCCCTAATGTACCGGAGAGAATATTTAGCGTCAAAATATATTTTAAAAAATAAATGCAATGGGCTTATTATGGGAAAAATTCATAACATTTTTGTTAAAAGCCTTACCGACCCCTACTGGGCGAAAAAAACTCCCCACCACTTTGCAATGCATATGGGCTTTGTCATGATCTCGATCTTCTGGCTGTAAACTCTACCAAAGAAAAAAGTGTCTTCGAAATGAATTATGACACCCTCTTCTTTAAGTCAAATGTTCTTATACCAACCTACCCTAAAGACGATGATATATCTGTTTATAAAACTTTCTGTGAGATTCTGTCAAACTTCCCAACTAACTCTATCAAAATCTATACTGACGGCTCGAAAACTGCAGATACGTTAAGTGGAGCTTTCTATGTTCCTTCCACTCAGTTCGAATATTCCTTCACTCTAAATCACGTACTCAGTATTTTTTCGGCAGAGGCAGCAGCTATTTCTCGAGCTGTAGAATGGGCAATCTCTAAACAATATAACCAGTCGTCATTTGCACTCATTCTCAATCAGTTTTAAAAAAGTTAAATAATTTCCTGGAGCTAACTGCATTTACCCGAACCATTTTATTATAAATATCATGGAAAAATTGGCTATGGCATCGACTCAAAATGTCAAATTTCATTTTTTGTGGGTAAAATCCCATTCAAATATAACAGAAAATAACAAAGCTGATAATATAGCAAGGCACACCAACGCTTCTATGGCTGAAAAGGAAACTTCTACAGTTTTCTCTGATTTCTATCCTGTCGTCAAGAAAAAACTTTTAGAAAAATGGAACTTCCAATGGCAAGAATATGGAAAACTGTCCAACACGTATTATTTTAAAATCCATCCTAGTATCCCGTCTCCACAATGGTTTAAAAATTGTCACCTTAGTAGAAAAACTATTTCGACTATTAGCAGAATTAAACTTAACCATGGCAGATTCCCCGCCCATTTGCATAAAATCGGAATACGAGAAGACCCACTCTGCCTCTGCGGCCAATTTGGAGATATTAATCACTTAATTTTCAATTGCCCTTTAACGGATATAAACTCTAAAATTCTTATCAGATATCTGAATGAAAATGGGTTTCCTTCACCTATATGGTTACCACATCTCTTAAGCCTCTCTAAACTTAACTGTATGAAAAATCTTTCCTCCTTTTTTATTAATTGTAATATAGATATCTAGCTAACCTCCTATAAAACCTTTGTTTTTCTCCTACTGTTTATTAACCAATCTTAACCGTGGTCCACCTTGTACGTTTATAAAAATGCCCTGAAAGACCCCTGGGCGAGAAGCGTGTCCTCCTCGTCTAATTCCCTATTACCAATCCTGAGTGAGTGAGTATGAATGATGTTTTAGTTGTGTGTAGGAATAGCGAAATTTTTTTTTTGTTTCATATATTATAATAATCGGTCATAATAATTTTATCTATATCTATTATTTGTTAATTACTTTTTACTTAAAAAACTATATATTTTTTAATATGTTCGTGGCCAAAACACTGTGTATGTAAGGCCATATTTAGAAGGAAAAAAAAAAAAAGATTTGACCGATAATAAATGTTAATGGACAGCGTTCTAGAGATCAAAAGTTAGAGTTTTCTGTTTGGAATCTCGAAAATAATGATTGCAGACTAAGCAAATGATAAACTGTTACGTTTCGCTTGGATTTTTATGCAATTCTAATTAAAATCTAATAAAACACACTTTATTTTAGTACACACTGTACATTACATTTACCATATTTAAGGTAATACCTATCGCCTAGGCATTTAATTTCTTAATAATAGTGTTGTGTTTAGTAGATGTAAAATATAATCTTTTCGTGAAAACCCACATAATGTACGTTTCATATCATATTTTATAAATACTTTTTGTGCATATAGTATGACTTTAATTTACAATAATATTTTTTAGTATTGTGTTAACATGTTCAGTAAATTTTATTTCTATATCTAAAATCACTCCAAAATTTTTACAATATTTACTAAATGTTAAGATTTCATTGTAATTTTAGAATCGGGAAAAGAATAAATACATTTTTATGTCATTTGCAAATTGGTGTATAGAACTAAATTTAAGGTTGCTGTAAAAATCCTCAGTATACAGGGTCTCCGGAAACAAAGTAAAAAAAAATACCGCAGTTTCCTCAACCCAAATGAAGGGGCAATTAAGTATTCTTTCAAATTAATCTACCACATCTAGTAGGCTCATGTCAATTATTTGACAAAAAATACTTTTGTTTATAAAAGTTATTTTTCATTTGTTTTTATTACTGTTTGTACTTAGTAATATTTTTCCATTTATAAATTTAATAGTTGTCAATTCGCTTACGAAAATATGTACATTGATTACAACACAAAACTAATATCTAATCTGTCAATGAATATTTGTTATTATTCTATTGAAACAGCCTACTAATAGTATATTATTCAACGAGCGGTAATGTAGGTAATAACTCACGCAGATGAAGTTCCGCGGCTCGTGCTGTAATTCATCAAGTGATTTATTACCATTATTGCAAGTTTTATCCTATACTTTATCTACGATTATAACAATAAATATTAAATTGCAAAAATACAGAAACAACACTTTATTTACAAATTTCAACAGTTATAACAATGATATAGAAAATTTTGTTCTGCGATTTTTCGGGTAATAAATTATGTATTGTATCATTAGCTACTTGCCTTAATTCTGGCGGTGTACATAATAGTTCATCTTCACTATCCGAATTCATCATTTTCGGCATAATTATTTCTTAATTTGATTTGAAAACTATTCAAAAATGGTAAATCACCTTCCTCCCCTCAATAATAATGGACCATTCTATTTCACCGTATCGGAAAAAAATTTGTCTCGGACAGAGCCACCTTTATGTCGCGCGTTACATCGATTGGACAGGCTAGGCGTGAAGGTAAATGAGACTGGCACTGTACCTAGTGATTCATAATAACTCGCAAGTGAATTATTATAATTCACGCTATTTGTTTATCGATACTATTAATTGTTCAAAAGCAGTTCCTTAATTAGTATATAATGTAATGAGAATAGATAAAAGTTTTAAAATATTTTCGTTTAGTAATAATTAAAAAAAGGCAATGTACATGAACGTAAATTTTATTTTTTATTTCAAAAACGTAGTAGTACGGCATTTCTTCAAGGGAAAGAAAGGAAGGTTTTAGAATTAAACTATCAAAAAATATTTTTTTCTGAAATGTAGAATTAATGGGTTTCAAAAATATTTTCTATTCCACCCCATTGTGAAACACTCACGAGAAGGAAAAAAGTCATAAGATAACTTTCAATAAATATAGTAGATTTCCCAGTCTTAACCATGCTCCAGTTGAGATTCTCCTGTTTTTTGCCTTACTCTGGGCCACCAGACTATGGCTGCGTAGCAAAGCATGGGTCTTATCACAACAGTGTACAGCCAAAGGGAGATTCTGGGTGAGAAGCCCGACCATCCTGTGACACTGCCAGAAGGCCGAACATGCCTTGTTTATCTTAACTTCCCTATGCCTCTTCCAGTTTAGGGTGCAGTCAAGTATAACTCCTAGGTACTTGATCTCACTCGCTAAGTGGAGTTGAGTTCCCGATAATTTGGGCATTTTCATATTTGTTGATTTTCTTTTCTTGCTGAATAGTACTAGCTCAGTTTTCTAGGGGTTAGAGAGGAAGTGTTCTGTGCACCAATTATCAACCAACTTGAGCGTTGTTTGCATAAGTTCGCATAGCAGACCCTCAAAGTTTCCGTTTAGCAAGATCGTAATGTCATGTGCTTAATCTATTGTGAAAAAGCCAGAGTCATTGAGGCGGTGTAGGAGATTGTCGGTGACTATAACCCACAAGTTTGGGGTGATAGAACGCCACCCTATGGACAGCCTATATTGCACATGCAAAATTTATTTGGATGGTTCTCCATTTGAGTATGTGTTATCCATGGCGTTCCATGGCGTTCCCAACACTAAATGGGTTGGGAACGCCATACCTTTGAAGGGCTAAGCCTGTACTCTTGAAGGTTGTTTTATCAACAACACCTTCGATATGAATAAACGCCTCCAGGGTAGACATTTTCATATCCACGGAGTGAAGTGCCGATTCAGTTGATTTCCCAGGGATAGCGTGTTGATTTGGATGCAGTGGGTATAATACTAACACTCTAGATCTAATTTCTCTGTCACACAGTCTCTTCAGAACTTTCAGTAGGAAGCAGGAGGGTACGCCCATTAGGCCGATATGATTTTGGCAGGGAGTAGTCCGTACGTCCTGGTTTAGGTATGAGTATTACCTTAATTTCCCTCCACTTTACCGGTGGGTGTATTTAAGGGCAATACACGCACAGATAGTGGTATATGTTATTCCCCACTGGAGTAGAGCTGAAAAAACATCGTCAATACATGGTGATTTAACAACCTCCCAGTCAGCTGCAGTAGTGACCATGTGAGGTACGTTGTGCCAGTCCATACAGGACGTCACAGTGCTGCCTATTTTTAGCAAGAGTTCAGATGTTGCAGAGAGGTTGGTTGTAAAGGAGTCATCCTCTCATTTCATGAGTTCTGGTTGTTGTCGGGGATCTTTGGATAGTATCTTATTGAGCCGAGCTCCTGAGGCAGTGGATTCAACCCCGCTGCAGAGAGATCTCCATGATGCTCTTTGTCTTTCGCGAATGATCTTTTTGTACAGCCTTTAACTGTTCTTATATATCTCCCATTCTTCGGCACTTTTACCCCCTTCGCTTTATTAACTACAGTCCAAAGTCCATCTTTTAACCATCGGTGTAGATTGACACATCCAGCTTATCATTTCCGCAATGTCTTTGTTCTTCTGATTTGATGATTTATATTTCATTTTTATTTTCATGATAAAATTATTACTCATTATGCATACTATCAAATGACTTTAATTTTTTTTTTGCATTTTTTTCCAGTAAATCTCCTTAGAACATCACAAAGACGTATCTGAGGGGAAATTCTTAGAAAAATTGACTAGAAATAACAGTTGCACGCCACTGGCTGTTCAGATTGAAATGCAATTTTGTGCAATAATAGAATGTAAGAGTAATAAAAGTTGTATCAAAGGAAAGAAAATATTTATTTTGTATTAAACTCCACAGTATATTTCACGATTTTTCCTCAAAATGACTAACTCTATTATTATTCTCTTTATATCTGTGTTTGAAAAACTTCCAAAAGTAATATATTTTTTCCATTATTAAAATGTTTCATTCGCCTCAACGGCATCGGCAGTGCAGATCTATGTCTACTGCGCGAATGCACATTTCTTGCTCGTCCCATTTCAGAAATAATAATAATACGGCCTTGTGAAGCAAGCTCTGTAATGTGCACTGAATGCAAAACTATAGCATTTTCCCACTGCTGTAATTAAATTTATACATTGCTGCATGTAATTTGATTAAATGAACACCAACAGAGCATGTGAAAACAAGACATTGACAAAAGCTATAGAATAAATTATGGTAATTGTTCTGTTAACAATATTACTGCAGCCATTCATATACGAAATTGTATACATATAATGAAGAAAGTCGTTGTTATTATTTCTGGTAGCGTTTAGGTTCTGTATAACAGCTCCTCAAATGCATTTCTTTGCACAATTTAAATACATATTTTGTTAAATTGAATAAAATGAATAAATATATACTAGAAAATACTAGTAGCAGTAGTATAAACATTTGTCTTTCCAAGCAACTACTTTTCCAGCTATCTGCCACAAAAATAGTAAATTATAAGACAATATGCATATTACGTGGACAACAACTTAGCGTGTATTAAGTTTCGTCTTGAAAATCGATGCAACCTCAAATATTTTTGCAGAAAACTGTTGGTTAAGGTCTCATAAACATTCAAATAAAAAATCGACCAAAGTCGGCTGAGGGCTAAACTTTTGGGGAAAGAAGGGGTTGCAAATATCTTGTATACTATGAATTTTATTATAAAAATATTGAGATATACAACTTGAAGACTATAAATTTACCTTGAATTTGAAACCCGTCTAATGAGATATGATTAAGGTTTATAATAATAATATTAGTAATAATAATACATTATTTACTCACCATGTATAATACAATTCTTGTACATATGGTAGGTCAGTTATAATACAGTCACATATATAGAAGAATTATTCACAGGTTATATCCCGAGAGCTCTGAATTTTATCGGATAAACTACGGGTAGCTTTTGTTTGTAAAATTTTGCTTAGACAATGTTCGAGACTTAATAAGTCGAGGGCTTTTTGTGCAAATTATTAAGTCGAAAATATTTGCTTAAAAGCAAAATTTTACAAAAAATATAGCTACCCGCAGTTTGTGTGATAAGATATAGAACTCGAGAGCAAGATTATTTCCCAAATGAACAAATTTCTTACATTCTTTTTCCTTGTTAATTTTAACAAATTCTATCTTCCCAACACGACTAATTTTTGATTTGGAAAACATTCTTCCTCACTAATTAATTGATGGCGAGGCGCTCTATAAACGACTTTTGTTTCGTAGTCATGGAAATGGACGCGCTAGATGCTTATTTGACTTTTGTTAGGCGATCGTGATTGTAAATCTGACAGTTTGTGACAGTTTGATATTAAAAATATTTTTGTAAAATTGCATAAATCGTTGGTACATAGTAATTTTAAACAAAAATAATAATTCTTGAATTTGTAATATGTTTTACTTTTTTTTTTTTTAGTCCAATTGAGAGTAAATTAAATCAGTAATATGCATTTAAAAGCTAGAGGTAATTTATTCGCTGGTCATTTTTAAAAAAGCTAGCTTACGTTTATTCAGTGTAAAACTGTTGTCATTGGTTGAAATTTAAAAATTCACAAAATGCATAAAGCATTAACGTACAAACATAAATATATTAATATCCAAATTGTCGTAATTTACAAAGGGATTCAAATAAATACACAATCAAATGTACAAAAACTTACACATAATATCTACTAGAAAAATTGCAATCGTAAAACTTATCGATGTCAGAAGACATTTTCTAATCTTTTTATTTCAATCTAACATTTAGATAACTGAAGATTTCTGAGATCTTCATTTAGGCTATTTCTTCAACATCCAGTGGAAGTATAGTAACGACAAACATTTTTTTAAAATTTTTATTGTTCAGTTAGGAATGTCATGAAACGTCGAGATTTTAAGTTTGAGCAAAAAAAATTTCTGCCTGTCGGTCTGTCTGTCGGTTTTTTTGTACGCACGATTAATCTGGAACCGTTTAAGATATTGACTTGAAATTGTAACGAGATGTGGAACTTGATTATATTTTCATCTTATTCCGTTGGGGGTACATTGGGGTAAATAAGTAAATCAAGCAGGTAAGGGTCCATAAAATTGGTATATAGAATATACAAGAGAAGTTAATATCTCAAAAACATGTTTGGCGTTACTACCCCCACCATTATAAAAGGGGGTGAAAAAAAATACGATTTAGTGTGTGTACAAGAACCAAAGGCGTCAAAATATTTTTTTTACTTCATCCATCTCCACTACCACCCCCATATCACTACCCCCACCACCGATGTGGGATATCGTTTTATGATTTCAAATATTACATTATTAAAGTTCCATAAACAATTATTTCCACATACAAAATTTTTTCATCATGAGAGACTTGGGTATTAAATCTGGATGTGGAAGTAGTGATTCCTTGGGCAGCGGTTTTATATAGTATTATACTATTATAGTGAAGTGATTCTTTAAATTTGTTTGTTTTTTGCCGTGGAATCGCAAGCAGCTTCCGGTGTCTCATATTGTAAGCATGGCTGTTATCTAGAGTTTTAAATTCTTGCAAGTTTGATTTTTCGTATATTAAGTATTTATATATGCAAATACAGAACGTTAGAGTTTCCTTTGTAATGAATGGATTTTTGTAACTTTTCCTATAATTTAAATTAAACATCAGCCATAATTTTTTTTGAAGTGCAAAGATTCTATATAATTGGTTTCCCCAAACACAAATGCTGAGAGATAGATAAGAGTAAGCTAGTGCACAGTAAACATCCATGAGTCCCTTCTCACTTAGACTCTCTTTTAGTTTCAATATGGCAAAATATATTTTGTTCAGTTTGTTACACACGTGGTTACCCTGTGGTTCCCACGAGTGAGCTGTCTATTAGGTACCCAAGAATTCCGAAGTGGTGCTTATCGGTAGAAAGTTTAATGAGATAATTTTTTCTTGGGCTAAAATTTATAATTTGCTGTTTTTTTTTACTCATTAAGTATTAATTTGGTTCTGGTACACTAATCATTCATTTCATCCATAACATTATTGATAGCTTCATGTAAATCAGCACTATTTGTAGCTGATACAGAAATAGTTGTGTGGCAAAGGCCCCAGAATTAATCCTTAGGGGATACCTACCATATATCATCGGATTCAGCCTCGTTATATTTCACTATAAATTTTCTATTTTCCATGTAAGAAATTAACCATTTTAACAAATTTCCTCTTATTCCAATAATTTCTAACTTGCTGAAAAGTATATCTTTGTTCACGGAGTGAGGAGTTGCTCTGGAGGGATCAAATAGGATCAATACTACAAACTTACCGTTATCCGCTTCACGATAAACAAAGTCAAACAATTTAACACTTACATTTTCAATGGATCTCCCAGACATGAATCCATACCGTGACATTCATACCCTCAGAGACATCTATGAGCGTTCCCTCTAAGTTCAAAAAAGATAGACAGTAAACAAAGAACAATTCAGTTTGGTTATTTCGACAGTCGGCCCAGATATGGCGCGTGATGTCAGAGTCTGGAAGTAGTAAAGAGCCTACTAGAAACATTTAGAAAGTGGTGACATCATTACAGAATATTCTGGATCCCTCATCTTTGGGTATAAAGGCATGGAGAAGTCACAGTTTAGTTTAGTTGATGTACAGTTCAGATGGTCAAAGAGTGAGCAGAGTAGACCAAGTGATCAAGTGACTGAATAAGTATAGTACTCAGTGTTATATTAGTCAAGTAATTAATTGTTGTCGTTAGTACGTAAGTTAATAAACTTAGTGTTTAGTGTTACCCTGGTGTTATAATTTCCAGATCCACGATACAGAGTGTTTACAACACGTAACAATACTGATATTCAGTGAAGATAGCATTCTTATCTAAATATGACATCATTCTATTGGATATGATATTTTCAATTGCTTTAGACAGAACACCCACTAAGGTTATTGGACGATAATTCGCAATATCATATTCATTTCCCTGTTTGAAAACCGGAATTACGGAGTAAATTTTAAGCTTCTAAAATTGATTTGTTAATAGAGAACAAAAATAGATGAATTACTCTTTGAAATAGGCACTGTTAATCCATCTAAGCCTGCTGATTTCTTATTTTTCAACTGTCCTATAACAGAGTTCCAGTTTATATACCTTATAAAAGTAGATAGAGTTATTGTTAAAAGTGGAAAATGTGTGTGATAATGATAAATTATAACCATGGTTACTCTCGATAGAATTTAATGCAATGGTAGAAAAATTGTGACGTAAACAGTCACGACCAAATTTAAACGGTCCAAAGTGACAATTAAAAATTCGTCTACTCGGCAGCCCATATGTCGACAGCGGGTCGTGAGCAAGGTCTCTTGTGTCAATCATAAAATTATACAAGATAACTTGTGTATATTAAATAAATAGATTGAAAATTGTTGTAAACTTCTGGGCGCCAGCCAAGGTTAATTGGCAGAGGTAGGGAAAGAGCAGACAAAACACAAATTGCAAAGAAAAAGTATAATAGAAATATATGGTTTAGTATAAACAAAAGTACAACGATGCAAGTGGAGGTATTCCAGTTATCACAGATAATAATAGCAGAAAATATGCTCATGTATATGGGTAAGTAATTATACAAATTATATAGATTATACTACAAACAATACAAAAATTATGTGCAGAATATATCATCTACCCATAAATATCGATAGCTTTCAGGACCACAAAGAGCTGTTTTTGACTTACAGTACCCCTGCGATGACAAAATAAAAAAATAGGAATTTATATCAGGATTAAGTATAAAAAAAATAAAATGGCATAAGTGTACACTAAATAAAATAACAAATAGTAATCGATGACCAATATACAGGCAATGTACAGATACATTGATACTCACGCCTTTGTGTCGCTGAAGACTACACTCTTTTAAACGTAATGGCACTGCGATCTGGCAGGTTCAAAAAAAAGGAAAAACACACCCTCTGTGGTGAAATAATAGCCAGCGCTCCGCTTACCACATGCAGACCCTCTACGACTGATTGCATTACCAAAAACCGCTGCCCAGGGAATCACTACTTCCACATCCAGATTCTCTATCCAAGTCACTCACAACGAAAAAAACTTTGTATGTGAAAATAATTGTTTATGGAACTTCAATAATATAATATTTGAAATCCTCTACCCCAAAAACCCATAAAACGATGCCCCACATCGGTAGTGGGGTGGGGGGTGGTGATAGGGGGGTGGTAGTGGGGGTAGATGAAGTAAAAAAATAATTTGAAATTTCTGGTTCCTGTACATAGGTACACTAAATCACAATTTTTTTTCATCCCCTTTAATAAGGGGATGGGGGTGGTAATGGGGGTGGCTAATGCCAAAAATTTTTTTGAGACCTTAGCTTCTCTTGTATATACTAAATACCAATTTTATGGACTCTTACCTGCTTGATTGACCTATTTACCCTAAATTTACCCCAATTTACCACCCAACCCTTCGACGGAAGATGAAAATATAATCTAGTTCTAGATCTCGTTAACCCTAGAACGGTATCGTACGTAAAATTTACGTGTGCAAGATTTATAATTTGCATTTACAGAGCCATACGCCCGCAAATTTTCTCGACCTTCCAGATATGCTTCCCTAAATATCTTAGCGATAGGTTGTTTATATTGCCAATACGCAAGTGCTCGTACTATTATTATTTTCTGGAGCTCTATACGTAAATATTACGCATCGTTACCAATAAGGGGACGTTCAAAAATTACGTAACGCTCTTAGGGGGGAGGGGGAGTACTTAAAAGCGTGACAACTTGTGACATAGGGGGCGGGGGGGGGGGGGGGTTGCATCAAGTGTTGCGTAACGTAATGTTATTCTTTTTTCCACAAAAATTCTGATCTAAAGAAAACAGCTATTTTTGTATAAACTGTACAAAGTTTGTCCTTAATCACAAGACAAACCAAGTTTACACAGGACTTTAATATATATGACATTAAAAAAAAAATCTTATTTTGATGGAGGGGGGGGGGGGGTGAAATTTGTGAAGTAATTTATTTAGGGAGGTACCTTCAAACGTGACAACATGTAACAAGGGGGAGGGAGGGGGCAAATTTGATCAAAATTTGCGTTACGTAATTTTTGAACGGCCCCTATTCGCTAATTAGTTTATAATTTTTACGTGTCCGATACCAATAAACATTTACAATGTCGAAACGAGGTTTAACAGATGAAGAATTGGAGGAAGCTAGTAAATTTATTTTGTTCATTACTAATTTAAGTTACCATGTATATTGTATGTTTACTTGGTAAAATAAACCTTTAAGCAAAATATTGATTGAGTTTTATTAATGTATTTAACTGCATTTTAGCATAAAGCCTATAGAAAAAATATGTACGTAAAATTTACGTACGGTACCAATACAGTACAATAAAATATCGATACCGTTCTAGGGTTAAAGTACATATGTGGGGACCAAATTTCAAGTCAATATCTTAAACGGTTCCAGAGTAAACGTGCGCACAAAAAAACAGTTACAAACAGACCGACAGACAGACAGAAATATTTTTTTTCGCTCAAACTTAAAATCTCGACGTTTCATGACATTTTAAGCCTATTTGGACAATAAAAATTTTTAAAAATTTTTTTGTCGTTACTATACTTCCACTGGACGTGGAAGTAAAAAATAAGCTCTGCACCCAAGGTAAGAAATTTTCAGTAAACCACCTGGCACCAATTAATCATTAAACTGCTATGCATATATTTTGATGGAAGTTTAAATGGCACATATAGACAGCTTTATGCCCAGTTGGCACAACATAAGAGCAGATAGAATTTGAAGGGTGGTATTATAGGACATACAAAGAAACCTCAAAAGTATTACCCCCATTACAACTACTAAGGTATGTATTTATTTAAAATTTAATATATTATTTAAAAAAATTAAATTAGTGACCTTAGTTCTTATTAGGTTGGATTTATTTTAATAACGGAATTTAAATGAACATCTGGAGAACACCAGCAACCAGCCAAATCAAAAATGTCACCTCCTTTTTTGGCTTTTTGGAAGCAAAAAAGGGTGATTTTGCGCCAATTTGCAAATCAGCCTGTCCTTTCAACTTAAATTTTAACATTTGTCACTCAAAATCAAAACAAATCTGAATAACATTTAAATATTTTATTATACCTTATAATATCCAGGTAATCTGTTAGTCTTTTATTTAATTAACTACTCGATAATGTGATTACAACATAACTTTGTATTTGTTATAGGCAGTAATGTAAACAATTGAGGTCCACAGATTTCATAAGATGCCAATGGAAATTACATTTCATTTAATGCAAGGCATGGAGTCACAAGAGGTAACCAAACATAGTGGGCCTGACAAATGGTGAGGCAAGTGTATTCAGAAGACTACTGCTACTGTGCCGAGACCTGTTCGCTGCACGTCAGTTAAATAAGCAACGATAACATTGTTCACCTGCTGTATCCTTATTAAAATATATTTGCTTTCCTACTATATTTTTAATTGTTAATTCTGAACTGTTACAACATATGATACTAAAGGTTTTTTAACGATTTTGTTTTTCCAGGCCTGCAATTCATAATTTTTGAAGTATCGTTAGATTCAATTTCCACATTGTTAATTTCATTTCTATAAAAGTTTTGTTTCACTGTTGATATTTCTTCTGTGTGCTTTTTCAATTGTTTATATTTTTTATTTTAATATAAGATCGAAATATAATCTAGTCCCAGATCCAAATACATAAGTGTACCGAGTCAATATCATAAACAGTTCCAGAGTAATCGTGCGCACAAAAAAAGTTACAGACATATAAATCGATAGACAGAAATTTTTCTTTTGCTCAAACTTAAAATCTCGACCTTTCATGATATTCTGAGCCTATTTGAACAAAAATTCGTTTTTCTTACCATTACTATACTTCCACGATGTGGAAATAGATTAATTAAAATTAATTACTATAATTAGAATAATAACGATAATTTCTCGATAATTGGGAAGGTTTTAAAAGGGAATATAAGTTAGATAATGATAGCTTTGATACTTCAATTTGATAAAGAATTCATTCTAAAGGTATACAATCTACCCTTCATAACTCATTAAATAAAATATTATAGATAAAAACTTTTGTTATCGTGTCGGAAAACCTCTCTATTTAATGATTCAACCATTCATATATTTTTACACATGAGTTATTTTATAAGAGCCGAAATAGTATATTGTGTATTTAGGTGTGAAAGCAATACATTCCCGGACGACGATGCAAATTGTTGGCCGAGGCACTAGCCGAGGCCAACAAGCATCGAAGTTTTCTGAAATCACAATCAATATTATTATAAATTAAGGAATTTGTATTAATACATAATATTGCTTTCATTACAATCTAACTGCTTACTAATAAATGCAATTTTAATGTGAGTTGGTTTGTCTGCGTGTATTTATTTACTGTCTAAAGTTTACATAAAAATCCGTACGGGAATGTTATTTTTTCTTCAAGCGTATTAAAATGTTTAAATTATGTCACCAAAAACAGAAGTAGAATTAGGACATTGTTTTACTAGTAACAAAATGTTAGTACCGAACGCCACCGTAGTGGACATTGTTTTACTAGTAACATAATGTTAGTTCCGAAAGCGCCACCGCAGTGGGTATTGTTTTACTAGTAACATAATGTTAATACCGAAAGCCACCGGAGGCGCGCTATCCACTAGCCACTTGTCATATTGTGTCAACATGTAAGACTGTAGTTTGAATATTTGTACATTTATGATAAATAAATGAATTTTTGCATTTTAATACGCTTGAAGAAAAAATAGTATATATTACACGGAGTAGAACGCCTTTTTTGTGTTTCGCCCAGTTTACAATCCTGGGCTCAACACAAAAAAAGAGTGCGTTCTACTCCTAGTAATATAATATACTATTCCCGGCCTAGGCCGGGAAAGTAACATTCCCGTACGGCTTTATTGATCGTTGCTTGGCAACGGACCTTTTCCAGTCTGTTTTCTGATAGTTTCTTAGCAACTGACTAACATACTGGAATTGTGCATTTTTCGATCTGAAATCGCGCCGAAAACGTAGACATTGCCAATCGATTTCAGAAAAACACCTTTTCAAATTATGTTAGTCTGTTTCTTTTGACGAACGATAATTATATTCTTGTAAATATTTATTTCCCACAATAGTAGCTTTCTACCAAAAGAAAACTAATAAAATATAAAATGCCACAAATAAACAAATAGTATCATAATGACAAAATTATAAAACCACAATGCCAACATTGCAGTTATATTTTTCATATGAAATATAGAAACGTAGAATTTTCGTTTTGTTTGCAGAGAACTTTATGAAAATAAATGATGATATCAATCATTGGATTATATTTTGAAGTGTCCTAATCCATTATGGCAATAAAGTTTTAAATTGATGAATTTTTGTTTTGCTGGCATAATGTATAGGTGAATATCAATCAATTACATTTCAGTTTTATTTGCTGTGTCAAATACAGACTCAATTAAAATAACAATAGAGAAATATAATTCAATTTCATTTTTATATATATTACTAGTGTATCTGAAACAATGCTGATCCAGACAAATAAATAATTAGTTTTCCAGTAGACCATCATTATTTCAACCCAGGTTAACGCCTAACAAAAAATTGTTACATTTCAATATTAATATTCAGTTCTAGCAACATTCGCCTAATTTCGAAATAACAAGTATTTTCATTACAAAAATGCTCAATATTATTTTTAAAAAGGCCATGAAAGTCCTAAAATGTACTTTTTGGAAATTATTGTCAATTAAAAAAATATTGTGTTTGTTATATATACCGGGTGTAACGGGATCATGGTACACCTCCCTTTTCTCCTTTTGAAGGTAATTGATTTAAATTTGAGATATCCTATATAAATAATAAGAGGCACCACTTTTTGACATAAAAGTGATTTTTTTTTCACTTCCGGTTTCGTCGGAAGTAACACTTACTTTCGATTTTTAAATGGAATACCCTGTATATTATTACATTTTCGAATTCTGCATAATTTTCTGAATCCAACGATATTAAATAAGTAACATTTCAAACATTAATATTTTTTATAATATAATTTCTAGTTTTTCATTTAAGTGTGCCATGAGAGTTCCGATTTATTTTAAATGACCGTGTAATGTAGGAAAATCGAAATCCCGTCAAAAATACCAAATTACGTGATTTATGAGCAAATAAAGTTCATCAAAATGGTTCCTGAGGCAAAACTCAATTTTTTCAAATAGAACCATATTGGTACCGTGGTACCATTTATTAGTACTATTAATAAGGAATTTACTCATATGCCGTATTAAAATGTGCGATAAATACAATCAAAATTACAGCTAAAAGAAAATAATAATATACAATTTTGTTCTAATTATCTTATTATACATAAGGTAGCTTTAAAATATAAAAAATGAACATAAAACATTACAATTGTTCAAAATGCTGTCCATTAACGTCAATGCACTTCTAAATTCGCATAGCTGTTTCTCGGAGAACGTTCGCCAATCGCTGGGCCGTTATGCTATTAATTGCGCATCTTACTCGTGGCTCCAGATCTTTACGGGTTATAACGACGGTTGCGTAGACAATATTTTTTAAATGACTCCAAACGAAGAAATCAAGGGCTGTTAAATCAGGTGACCTTGGAGGCCACCTCACAGAATTATTCGTCAAAATTACCTTTTTTTTCCGAATCTCCGTTGAAGGTAATCAATTACTATCCTTGAATTATGGGGGGAGCACCATCTTGTTGGAAATACATTCCCTGTCCTAAATCCAAAGGTAACTCATCTAAAATGTCCACTTGTTTGATATAGTTGGATTCAGAAAATTATGCAGAATTCAATAATATACAGGGTGTGTGTTTCATTTAAAAATCGAAAGTAAGTATCCGGCGAAACTGGAAGTGAAAAAAAATTACTTGTATGTCAAAAAGTGTATAGAATATCCCAAATTTCAGTCATCTTCAAAACTAAAGGAGAAAAGGAGGCGTACCATAATCCTGTTACACCCAGTATATAGGGACTGATAGGAAACTGAAAGAGCAAAATTGAGACAAACGGAAAGACCGAGCTGCATAAAATCAATTGTAAGAATTGAAATTCGAAATATGTTGGGCAGACAAATCGTCTAATTATAACAAGATTCAAGATGTATGGCTTATCTCAAAAATGTGAGAACTGAAAAGTTTAGTGTTACCCAACCCTTTTATCAACAACCGGAGAAGAACGACGGAAGAACAGAAACGACCTACTTAAATTGATATTAGGTAATAAGGTACAGCCTTGCCACTTTCCACAAATAGATAGACAGATGTTAGTAAAACTGAGTGAAATATTTCTTACTTTTTAAAGATAACACAGTATCTTTATACATCCTACCTGACGTCAAATCAGGTATCTATGCTTTTTTAATGTGTTGTATAGAATTAAAAATTAATATTAAATCCAAGTTTACGACCTTGGCAGACCTCCGGGTCTTGGTCAAAAATCCAGAAAACTGCGAGATTTTTGTTTTTTTTTTCAATTCACTTAAGGCCTACTTTTGTGGTAAAAACAATTTAGTATTTTTTAAAAGTAGACTAAAGGGTCTAGCCGTACTTCCATGGCGAAACTGCCTCTGATAGGAACCTATATCGTAACCTATGTTATATTGTAGAGGGCGCTAATAGTAGTTGGTCGAGTAGATATTAGCTCTATATCTTAGTTAATTGAGGAGCTATTTGAAAAAATGTGTCCGGGGACGACTTTTTTTCAAAGCGATATATCTTAGTTAATTTTAAAGCTAGGAAAATAAAACTAAATGGCAGTGTTATGGTACACTTTACAGTTTATTTTATAGCATTTCCTATGGGCCAAGCCTAAATAAAAGTATTTAAAAAATGCAAAGAAAAATTTTGTCAATCGATTTCTATCAGATCTAATTGAATTACCACTTTGAAAAAAATATATAATATTTGTCTGTGTCTTGCCTAATAGCATGCCAAGTTTCATTAAAATCCAAGAGATGCAACATGTTGAAAAAAAATTTAAAGTAAGTGAGCCGCCACCTTACGACCACTATGTTGACGCTTTTAATTTGCATTACATTTCAATAATCATTGGAAAAGTTGCGTTTTGACAGTTCATACAAAGTATATCAACGGTTGGTGGTCAACTAGCCTATTACAATGTTTTTTTGATCTACTTTTATAGTGACTGTAGTCGGTCTCAGTTAAGAATGCAGTTGTTTTCGTTATGAGCGGAGCACAGTTTACACATGATATTGGAATTCCCAAGTAAGTGGAATCCCCCATGGTCGACTCAAGCCAGTTGGTACATAAAATAAAAATTAACGGTTTAAATAGGGTTTTCTTTGGCATTTGGTTCTTTTATAAATACATTGAAATTATTTAATTCATATTGCAGCATATTTTGTTTAGATTAATGATGTAAATCCTCTAAAAATGTCAAGTGTTATAAGAAATAGGTAAACCTACTACTTGCTTGTGCTCGATATCAGGATAGTTGTTCTTGTCTCTGCCGTTCTGAACTCTTCGATCTCTCTCGCGCAGCGCACATCGCACATCGAAGTTTATTTTATTGTTTTATGATATTTATGAATATTAAGTTGTTGATTTCATCACTCTCATTTAAGAGCATGGTTCTCTTTAATTTTATTGTGCGATGTGCGAGGGGCGTCGATATCGCCACTCTCATTTAAAATAATGGTTTATTTAATTTCAGTGTGGGATGTGCGAAGTGCGGTGCTATGTACGTTGTGCGGTGCACTGACGTGACGACGTGGTCATGCACTTACACGGAGGTTATGATATTTGTGTACACTCTTTAGGCAGGTATATGAGAGAGATCAAAGATACAGTTCAGAACGGCAGAGACAAGAACAGCTCGCCTGATATCGAGCACAAGCAAGTAGTAAGTTTACCCATTTCTTATAACACTGACATTTTTAGAGGATTTACGTCTATAATGAGCTTTTATTACTCTAAATAAAATATGTTGCAATATGAGTTAAATAATTTCAATGTATTCAATTTCAATGTATTCAATTTCAATGTATAAAAGTGCCAAATAAAAGCTAATTTAAACTGTTAATTTTCATTTTATGTACCAACTGGCTTGAGTCAGCCATGGAGGGATTCCACTTACTTGGGAATTTCCATATCCTGTGTAAATTGTGCTCCTCTCATAACGTAAACAACTGCATTCTTAACTGAGACCGACTATACTCACTATAAAAGTAGATCAAAAAAACATTGACACCACCAACCGTTGATATACTTATTATGAGCTGTCAAAACGAAACTTTTCCAAAGATTAATGAAATGTAATGCAAATTAGAAGCGTCAACATAATGGTTGTTTAAGGTGGTCCACTTATTTAAAAATTTTTTTCGACATGTTGCACCTCTTGGATTTTAATGAAACTTGGCATGTTGTTAGGCAAGGCATAGACAATTATTATATTTTTTTTAAAAAGTGGTAATTCTATTAGATCGGATAGAAATCGATTGACAAAATTTTTCTTTGCATTTTTTAAATACTTTTATTTAGGCTTGGCCCATAGGAAATGCTATAAATTAAGCTGTAAAGTGTACCATAACACTGCCATTTAGTTTTCTTTCTCTAGCTTTAAAATTAACTAAGATATATCGCTTTGAAAAATAGTCGTCTCCGGACACTTTTTTTCAAATAGCTCCTCAATTAACTAAGATATAGAGCTAATATCTACTCTATCAACTACTATTAGCGCCCTCTACAATATAACATGACAATAACATAGGTTACGATATAGGTTCCTATCGGGGGCAGTTTCGCCATGGAAGTACGGCTAGACCCTTTGCTACAAAATAGTACCAGAGTGGACTTTGTAGATCAAATAGTGTCCGAGATACAGCTGTTCAAAGTTTTGCAAAGTTTTCATATTTCGACATTTTTAACAATTCTTCTTCGAGGTCTGGGGAGTATATATTTAAATCAGAAGCATTGTTGCATGACTGTCCACCGCAATGCGTGAAAACCATCGAACATTTTAATCCATATTTTTTGCAACTTCACGCATTGCTACAGCCCCTTTTGCAGCTGCATGATATCAACTGAAATAGTTGTTGCGGTGCTGTATATCTGAACATCATTTTGGGAGTAAGCTTGGGACATGCGCACCCAGCCCCAATTAACAGGATTCTTTTCCACGCCCAGCCACTTCTGCACCTGAAAGGTATAGTAAAAATTGTAATATTAAAGAAGGAATATTTATGAGTTTTATTTTTACCTGGTGGTATATCCGCAGGGAGTAACTTCGTGCAGCATCTTGGGTTGGACGCAATCTAGCAATATTAAAATTAATTTTTCCTGCAGCCCTCACAAACAGCTGGAAGTGTAAATCATTTAGATTTTGGCTTAAATGTTAAAAAAACGATGCTGACTATAGCAAGTAATTTAATTTTTTCTTCCCGAACAGTCCCAATGTAGTGTTACACTCATCCTTAGTTAAACGAAAATTATTAATATTTATACCTTAGTTTGATATAAATAAAAGTAATTCACGCCCAAGTAAGAGCGGCGGCTCGCGGCTAGCCGAACTGATGCGGGGCGGGGAACCGCGGGTCCTGTTTTAGCTGAACCAGAGGAAGACTCAACAATTTCGCAGAACTTGACCAAAACAGATTATCTCACTATATAAAGAAAATTAATAAAAAGGATGTAAATTGAGGCGCCATCCACAGCGTAAATAGTATTACCTAACTTTCTCTTCTATAGTTAAACCAGCTGCTGTGGAACATCCTGGAATATAATCGGACAGCACAACAAATATAATAAAAAAATTGAAGTTAAGATAAAAGTATACTATTTATTAAATCTTTTAAAAGATGAAAGTTTCACATAAAAGTTCAAAGCAAATATCAATAAGTGACAAGAAAATACGACGAAATTATCTTAATGATACTGCACAAAAGTTTATAACTATGTTATGATCAAATAAGCGGAGCACTATAAAAATTATTAGAAAAATGTACACTTTCTCACCACCTGATGATAGGGTTATAGAGACGAGCCCTAGGTGAGGTCTAGTAGTCTCTGCTAGGATACCACGCTCTGCACTCTTTACTGCGACCCGATGGTAAGGTGTCTCGGTACTGCTACGCCTAAATTTACCTGAAGTTATATTTTCCCGGAAGGTAAGTTGAAATATGAGAAAAGTTCTTCAATTATCAGCTACAGATTTTATGATGGTTGATTACGAGATGACCAGTCTCCACAGTTTAACTTGAACAATTATTACGTAACGACGTAATTTTGTAGTATTATATTGGTTAATTAAGAGATGACCAGTCTCCTACTGCTTGAGCAATATAGTGGTTGATTACGAGATTACCAGTCTCTGATAATATGTTACGTGATTGATTATAATTTCCAAGTTTTTTAAGTTAGAAATTTAAGATACGTATTTAAGTACTTAAGAAATTTAAGATACTTAAGAAATTTAAGAACGGCAGAACTTCTGGCAAAGTAAAAGAAAGAGAAACACTTCGTTAGCACGTGGTAGTAAAAAATAGGTTATGATTTAAAAATTAAATAAATTCCACAAATTGAAAAATATAGCTGAAGGCTGTGATACCTTGTTAATTAAAATTATTTAAGAAAATAAATTACCTTTAAAATGTATGGATGACACTAGATGAATATCGATAATTTTAAAATTAACACTTGGCATCGGCCAATTTGATTATCAAATGAAGCCAACTGTTACGGACTCTCGGATGAAAACTATTATCCCCTCTAAAAGAGATCTGCGCGGTATTCAAAACGTTTACCAATTGACATAGGCAACCTAACATTCTACAAGAGCATAATATAGTGGAAACCTTATTTATTACTACTAGGATTTATTAATTAATTTGAATGCATCTCGATATCAATAACGTCAAGAGATTCGAGTGTGTGGTATGATAGCAAGAGGCTAGAACATAAAATAAATACATATTTAACAGATAAATATAATGTCACAATGCTTATAATTAAACTGTAATAAAACATTAGATGAAAACAATCATAGTACGGGTAATTAATCTATAAAGATGGTAAAATACTGTACAGTAAACTCAAGAAATTGAAAGGATTTAGTGTGTTTTAATTAAAAGTGCATATTATCTCAAATGGTATGCTACAATAGAGTCACTGAAGGCATGCAGAAACAGAAAGAGTTCAGCAGACTTTCATTTCGAGGAGGCGTTTGAATAAGTCGTGTCTGGTTTTTTCCTCTCCTACATTTTTGGAAAAAGATTGTGTGTTTCTTTGTAATACCAGTGAGAATGACTAGAAGATCTATACCTTCACCAGCGATCATCACAATATCGTTTGTAGAAGCCTTAGAAATGGCTGTGGTGACAATCAGCCTCTCAGCTTCTTCTTCTGCCTGGATTAAAATAATTTCCTCTTTTTCAAAAGTGGTTTTTAATAAGTCGATAAAACGAGTTTTGTTGTTTTCATTAGATAAAAACTTGTCTTGTAAAACTTGAGTAATAGTTGTTTCGTCAAATATGACATGGGCAATATATTTGCCTTAACTCCGCGAACACGCTCCGAGCTCTACGTACTTTTTTGTGAAGCGTCTGTTGGTAGCCGTCGAAAACTACACCTACTTTTGGACTATAATGTGAAATGAGGTATTTGATGTAGGTACTGTCGTGCGCAAAAAAAATGGGACAAGTCTTATAACGTATTTTTGCTAAAATATAGTTGTGTACTAAGTCTAGTTGTCTAACTTTAATTTTTGTGACATTGTCAGTTATTATTTGTCAAAATTCATTGCAAGTGTGTAAGTAGAGACAGATTTACATTAGAAAAAAATAGTTGTCCTATTTTTTTTGCTCACGGCAGTACCTGGCAGCTATCGACCCAAATGAGGAGCTTGTAGGCCACACAACTTTATATAGATGACCACCATCTACTACAACAGATTTAGTTTTTCCTTGCATCTCATCCATCTTTGGACATTGGAAAAGGTGACAGTTCGTACATAAAAAATCTTTTCAAATCTTCATCTTCATCTTTTAAAAAGCATAACCTGTGAAACAGTGTGAGAGTACAGTCAGTTTTCGGTCACGAACATTTACACATCTCATTGAAGAAAAAAGGGACACCACGTTATTTCGACGTTGGAATTTAACATTTTGGAAGTCTCACCGACAATCTTTAAAATTCCTTCCTTTCCAATCTGTAGAGCCATATGGCAGTTCACATCTTTTCTTTCCTCCAACGACTCCACTTCTTAAAGACATGATGAAATCTGTATTCGGAAATGGAAGATGATGCGAAAACCAGCGACAGAACTTTTCTGTATTGGCTTCATCTCTGGTTATACGAGAGGGTCGAGAATGTTGCTCAGTTGTTGTACTGTTAACGTCGCAGTAGGTTTAAAATTCATTACATATGTTCTGAAGGTATACCATTCCTAAAGTCCATCGGGCGAATACGCTTTTAGTCATGCGATACAACCAGGTTTGCGCTTAAGATCATTGGTAGACAAAAGGCCTCAGTTGACCGTTGGTGAAAAAAAAACTGGAAAAATCACTAAAAATGTCAAAATATGAAAAATTTGCAAAATTTTGAACATCTGTATCTCGGGTACTATTTGATCTACAGAGTCCGCTCTGGTACCAATTTGTAGCTAATTTAGTCTACTTTTAAAAAGTAGGCTTTAGGTGCTAAAATCAACAGAAACTGAAAAAAAAAATCTTGCAGTTTTTTGGATATTTGACTAAGACCCGGAGGTCTGCCGAGGTCATAAACTTGGATTTAACATTAATTTTTAGTCCTATACAACATATTAAAAAAGCATAGATACCTGTTTTGATGTCAGGTAACCACCCTTTTTGATGACGAAGTTACCGAGTCGGAGAATGAGGGATCTCTACAATGCATTTTAAGGACCCTCTAGAACACTCGCAAACAACCACCTAAAAAAAATTGATTCTTATGTAAATCGACCTAGCGGATTCGATTTTGGAGTTCGCCAGACAATCCGGAATTGCGAAACTGGTCAAAATCGGCAATTTCCGAAGAATCTCAAATTTTATGGATATTTTTTAATTTTTACTTATCACCCTATATCTCTTTTAGTTTAAGTCCGATTAAATTGAAATTTTTAGGAGAGTCAACTTAGACCTTTGTTATTATGACTGACATGACAGAAATGCAAAAAAGACTACGTGTCACCAGTAATATTTTTTTAAAAAGTTGGTGACACGAAATTTGTTAAAAATGCAGCAACAAATACTCGATCGAGAAAACTTTTTTGTTTTTAAAGATAGATGTATATAGTAATCTACAAAGGTATAGCCAAAGAACTAAAGAAACTTTTTTATTTCGGTGATTTTTTTGATAACTTACTTAGTTTTCAAGAAAACGGTGCTGCAGTATTTGACCGCCGCGCCGGGTCGCGTCGCAAGATAAAAGATTGGGTTGGCCTATACCGCGGCTTTGTTTCTCGTCTTTCAGGATGCCCCGCCCGATGTGAATAAAATAATGCGTAGTTGTGAATATTGGTTTTTCTAATTTTGACGTATAAAGTGACAGTTTTCAAAACTGACGTAAGTGTCAAAACGTCCTACTTTATGTAACCAGGTATGAAAAGTAAAATGTTACGTAACTGGTGACGAAATAGTATTTTATATAACAAGTGGCTAAAATGGTGTGTTTTTTTTACGAATGGGGCATTTATAAACCACACTAGTAAAAAAAACACATTTTCGTCTCGAGTTATATACAAAATTTTTTGTATCGCCATTCGAAATTAGAAAACAATATAATTTTGTAAAAATAGACTAAATTCTATTGCTGTTTCCATAGAAACCAGTAAGTTTTATTCCACATTGTTAAATAAAATTCCTTTATTTCACTCTTTTTTCTTTATTTTACACTTGTCAATAATGACATTGTTTTGATTCATTGAAACTGTCAAATAAACGTCGTTTTAGGACATGGCGTTACAAAATAGTATTTTATATAACAAGTGGCTAACGAGTGGGGCGTTCATAGTACGAGCCGAAGGCGAGTGCTATAAACCACACGAGTAAAAAAAAACACATTTTAGTCTCGAGTTGTATACAAAATTTTTTGTATCGCCATTCGAAATCAGATAACAATATAATTTTATAAAAATAGACTAAATTCTATTGCTGTTTTGATAGAAACCAATAAGTTTTATATCACACTGTGAAATAAAATGTCTTTATTTCACTCTTTTTTTATTATTTTACACTTGTCAATAATGACATTGTTTTGATTTATGGAAAGTGTCAAATAAATGCCATTTTAGGATATGGCGTTGCAAAAAGTTCCTTATGTCATCAATTAGGAAAGATAAACAACTCTCAAAAAGATAAAGAAACAATGTTTATTCAACACAAAATAGAATACTAAGTCCATAAAGTGGAAGCTTTTAAATTCTTCTTTCCTTCAAAATACGCTAACAAAACTTTTACATTAATACGATTTACCTTTATTATGTTATCAAATTAGGATTTCAAATAATATTGTAACTTGACTAAATAACATCTGTCAATTTTGACATTAAAATTATAATGTGTGATAGCAGCAGAATTACTTAATTTTTAAGATTTTTAAATACATCCATTTCATTTATTATGTTTAAGTTATTTTTAGAATTTTAAAATAAGAAAAATCATGTATGTACCGAAAGACAATCTTGTGTAACTCGCGTTGTTACGTCTTTTGTAACTGGTTACATAAATAGCTATTATAAAACGTTTATTTAGTTGTTTTTAACCGATCGACAGGAGTTGTTGTCGTCTGTGTGGTTTATGACGCTTATTCTTATTGAAAATTGATGAGTTGCAGCTATAATAATTATTATTATTGCGTTAGGAAAGTGCTGTAGAGGGTAAAGTGCATATTAAAGTAACGGAATTTCTTTTTCAGACATTTAAAACTAGTTTTAATATTTAATTTGAACAAAGAACAACTTTAAAGCAATTTTTTTAACGTCAGCAGTTTTGTGCCCGTTTTCAATTTTTTTTTAACAGTTAAACCCAAAGTTAAACTTTATGAAATGCATATTTTGCCAACAATATAGTGAAGAAACTGTGCAGGGTGTTACAGAAAAAGCACTGGACTAAGCATTTAAAGCAGTTTCTATGAAGTCGGATGATATCTCTCTTAAGTTGAAATATTACACCAAAAAAACGGATTTATTTTTGTCAAAATGTCCTGTCTATCATGCAAGATGAAGAAGAAATTACACCCGAAAAGCTTATAAACAAAAAGCAGGAAGCACAGATGTGACTAATACTGGTTATAAAAAAAGGAAGACCATTGAAAGCCCAAAACGTTGTACAATTTGCGATAAAAAAATACAAGTGTGTTAACTATCTCTTAAATATTGCTGCTTAATTATACGAGTAGAAGTTAAATGTGGAAATAAAATGAGTATGTCTAAATTGCCTTTATCAAAATTTAAAACTTTGTTTTTTATATTTTGCTCCTTTTTCAAAATTAAAATTTACTGAATAAACGATTATTAAATAGGTTATTATTAGTACAATACAAATCCTGGCGCTCTCAAGCTATGCATGGCGTTATCGCTTGTGCAGTGACCGGCCGCGGCCGGCATAGTTCTTTTCTATATTGTGGCATCGTTATGTTAAAAACCAAGCCAGTTATCAGAAAAATCACTGAAATAAAAAAGTTTCTTTGGTTATTTGGCTACAACTTTGTAGCTTACTATATACATCTATCTTTAAAAACAAAAAAGTTTTCCCGATCGAGTATTTGTTGCTGCATTTTTAACAAATTTTGTGTCACCAACAAAGGTCTAAATTCGCTCTCCTAAAAATTTCAATTTAATCGGACTTAAACTAAGGGATATATAGGGTGATAAGTAAAAATTAGAAAATATCCATAAAATTTGAGATTTTTCGGAAATTGCCGATTTTGACCAGTTTCGCAATTCCGGATTGTCTGGCGAACTCCTTAGGTGGTTGTTCGCGAGTGTTATAGAGGGTGCATCTTAGACATTGCTCGTTCTCCGACTAACTGGATTAAGATATTTTTTGAAGAGTTTTTGAAAGCGGTTTCGATTTAAAAAAAAAATTATCTTTTGCTTTTTTGTGTATCACTGTTGTCTATAGGGGCCCCAATATGATATTAGTGAACGCGATAACTTTGTTTCTTCCGTCTTATGTTTATAGTTTTACTATTTAAACTGAAAACATTGCCTATTTCTAATTAATTTTTGATCAAAAAATAGGTTTGAGTTAAAAAAAAATATAAGGACTTTTTACTTCTTTTAGGCTAACATATCATCCTGCAAAATATTTGTACGTATACAGCGGACACCCTGTATTTCATTGGCCTGGAAGTGCTATTTATAATACAATTTGCCATTTTAATTGTTGACATGCGTGCCTATCTATATACTGTTTACAATTCAGATTAAAAGTATAATTCCGGATCGAAAATATATAGATCTAAATATTTTGTTGTCCGCAGTTATTCATCCGAAATTATATATATCTTCTCCACATAGTTGTGTGTTATGAAATACACACATTCTAGGTCACTGTGCGTAGTTTTTCATATTCCCAGTGTTTCCACCCTTCTCCTAATGCGAAATATTTTATCTTTTTTTAAATAGCAAAATATTCATCTACGTGACGTCTATAAATTCTTTCCAGAATACCCCAGACATAGACAAATGGGTAATGCAATAGATAAGGTGTTTATATACACTGTAGTTTATTTCTAGCCCGTAAGAGTTGAGTATGAATAATGCACCCCTTCAGTCGGGTGCACGGCATTGAAAAACATCCAGCGCTGTCATGTGATATTCATCTGGTCAGCCCATCGCACGCCTTGTCGTGAATTACTTGAATATTTAGTATATTATAGCAACATATTGCCATAATGTCGTCAACACATCATCCCTGCATCTGACAGTAAAACCCGGCAGTGTGTAATCCGGCCATGGCCGCTCGTAATGTACGCCTGGAAGCATTCCTTACAATGTTAAAACTTCACCCTTGTGATTTTAAAGGATACATAGTGCTACATAACTCTATGAATTCATTACTTGCTTTTTCTTTTTAACACTGCTGTAAATTAATCGTAAATTATTTCTGCTGCAAGGTTTATGTTTATTTTGTATGCAAGTTTATGGTTAATAATTCTATGCTTCCATATTTTAATATAAATAATATAAATTGTAATACAGATAGTATATTGTAATACCAGTGTGAAGAAATCTCGTTACAGTTCAGTAAAATAAAATTAAATTTGGACCAAACCCGGAACAAATTTGTAACAAGCTAATTTCTTCGGGATTGTATTCTTTCGCTATCCAGGAGTCTCTGACTGAAAATCCCAAAAAATCCGCCATGCAGAAACAAAGAAAAAATGCTCCGCCAGATTGAAATTAGGCACTTTTTTCCTTTAATCGGTAATAGCCCACACGGATGACACTGAAAAAAAGTAGACAAAATTTTGAGAGAAAGAGCTAAGCTTCAATATGATATACATGAGTTAAATATTAATAAAGTTATGATTGTCAAAATGACAGATTCTTTCCAAAAAAGGGTATTTTTTGTATTTTAACACCGTAAGAATGTAACAATAGTCAACAAAAACTTTTGTTGATAATACTAATTAAACGTGGTTTATTTTAAATATGAAATAAAGCATATACCGGTTAGTTTATTTGACGATATTTCCTTTCGAAAAACAACAAAATCATCTCTTTTTTTCTTATTTTGATAAAAAACTTACACCAAGTTCAACTTTGCTTGAAAGTGCTAAACAATTTGTAATAGAATAGTTGTGTGGCAACGCCCGGCTCAATGTAAAGATATTGTTCATCACTGTGTTTCATTTGTTCGTTATCATTATGTATTATTGTTATTCGATGGCTATTCTAATGAAAGCACCTCCGTTAAATTTACTAAATATCAAAGAAAAGCTGAAAATGCATTTCAGAAAGAAATTAAAAAATAGAGATACCTATCTCAAAACGAATTTTTGGCATCAGTGTCAAATAAAGATCAGTTAATTAAACTTCTAACATCAAATTTCAATCAAAATAATATCACAATCAAATGTGCGAATACAGGTGCTGATTATTTAAGATTATTTAATTGTAAAAGCTGCTATTGATTGCTCAGCTGATATGTGTAACCCCGTTATAGTTGTTGGTCAAGACA
Organism: Rutpela maculata; assembly: GCA_936432065.2. Lineage (NCBI taxonomy): Eukaryota > Metazoa > Arthropoda > Insecta > Coleoptera > Cerambycidae > Rutpela > Rutpela maculata. The sequence goes on from OW386291.2 coordinate 103,741,295, forward strand.
CAGACTTAATAACGTTACTTATTGAGCATTTCAAAATAAAAAATGTATACATGATGAGACCCGGTGATTGAGGTAAATCCGATAAAATAACGAATATCTGCAAGTTACGTTCAGAACTAAGTGATGTAATGTAATAAAAAATACTCTATTTGCACATGCCATATTCGGATGCGATACCACCTCCATTCTGTAAAAATGAAAAAAAAAACGGTATTTTCAGTTTTAGAAAATAATACTGAACTATTAATTTTCAAAATTTTGCTGAAGCAAATCAGCTTGCAGTAATTGGGGAAGAATTTATTTTAAGATGGTATGGCAGTAAAACAAACTAACAGTTTAAATGATTACAAGTTCGTTAGGAATAATCAGATTTTTGCTAGGCAATAGTAGATTGTAATACAAGTGTGGCAAGGGCTTCATTGCAAAACGATGTATGAAAGTAGGAACATGAGCGCAGCGAGTGTTCCTATCATACGAGTTTTGCAATGAAGCTTGCCACACGTGTGTTATATACTATTTTTTCTACGGTTGTGAAGTTATTTCCCTTTTCAAAGTCTTTCCAAAATTTTAAATTTGCTGCTTGTCAGATTTTATTTAAAGTGACATTTTCCGTTGTCATTCTGTAGTAAGAAAATTTGACTTTGTAATTGCAATTCATGTGTAATTAATGTATATTTATAGAATTTTATTGTTATTACCAGCAAGTAATATAAAATTCTTTAAGGTAAACACACTATTTTATTCCGGTGCGTGAAGATGTAATCAAGGCGTGTGGCAAATTCTTTACGGCACAGCGTGCGGCAAAGTATTATTTTCTGCACTCATTTTGAAGTTAGAAAATTTGACTTTCAGCACAATCGTAGAAAAAATATTTTCCAGCACTTCGATCTAACAGTTCTTCCGCCAACATCCGATGCCACTAAATATCATACTTATAGAGTGTATTGGCAAATTCAAGTCTGGTTAGGCGACAATCTTAATCCAGAGAACTTGGGTTGGAAAAAGAGCGGTTATCTAGAACCAATAAAAACAGTACAAAAGTGTGCCCCTGATTTCATTTTAAATATTCTGTAGTTGCAAGAAAAATTGCAAACAGTCTTGAAAATGTAAAAAATATAACCTTAAGTGCAGTACCAGCTGTGTAAATTGTATTGGACAGAACTGTGACAATGCGCCAGAGGTGTTACTTTCTGAGAATGAGGCTAGTTTTTAGTTAAAGCTCGTATTTGAGAGTTTTTTATGATTATTTAATTTATTCATGCTTTTTAAAGAGTTTATAGTTTATTTTTTCACTATTTATGAGTTCTGTTATTGTTTGTTGTTACGTTCTTTTGTTTTTAGAATGGATTTTATTTCACGAATGTATTACTTTAATTAATTAGTATTACCAGTAATAATTGTTGTCGCCTTTTGTTGCGTTTTATGAACAAGAAGTAATCTTTTTTTATACAAATCTGTTATTTTGACAACCGTAACTTTGCTAATATTTAACCGATTGCAAAAAAACTTTATATCACGTTAAAACTTAGCTCTTTCTCTCAAAATTTTGCCTCTTTTCTTTTTTTCCTAAAGTGTTATCCGTGCGGGCTATTACCATAGAATACAATCCTGAAGAAATCAGCTTGTTAAAAATTTGTTCCGGGTTAACTTTTAATTTTACTGTACTAATACGAGAGTGATATCGTTACTTACATCAGTCTCGCAATGCTAGCAACAAAACGATGTATTGATTTTCATAGTAGCATTACTTTTTGAGAATTGCTGAATTTCAAACATTTCAATTAATATCAAGAAAAATGAGAATCAAGAATGAGACTTAAGAAATGTCAGATATTCCCCCAGAAAAAACTACACACAACATAACGTTGGATATGTTTCCGTTCTGGAACAAGTCCAATTATGTTCTGCGTACATTCAGAAAAAGATAGAGAAGACTTACAGTGAGAGGGATGGCCTTCTCACTGTCAGTCTTTATGAAAGCAATATATCCATACAAAGACTGGATAATCCGTATAAAATAAAACATTTAAAATCAAATATATATCCAGCTCAGGTTCATAGACCATGTAAACTCAGTTGTCAGACAGTCTCATTATTTACCAATAAATTTATATGCTAACCGCCATGGCCTTACGCGAAATACTAAAATTAAACTTTGATACTGTCAATATTAAAGACTGGATGTGGAAGAGACGAGGTCTCAAAGCTGCAGCTAAATGATGTTGAAGATAAAACTCAACGTTATTGGTTAGAATATCGGACTCCACAACACATACTTAGAAGGTTTTACATTAAACAAGGACAAGTGAATTTTACAGAAAATACGGTGCTCTTCAATTATTAAATACGAATCATCAAAAATTTTTTGTGTGTTGCAAGAATGGAAACTACATAATACAGCGGGTGGGTGTGAATTCATTTGTTGGTATATCTAGAAAAATTGCAGAATAACTGAAATTGGCCAATTCTTCTCATGTATAGTAAATACACACACAAGAATAAATCGAGCGGGGGCAGCAACGACACTGACAACGTTGGTGGATATGCATGAATGTCTGCGTTTTTCCAAATGTGTAACCTCTTTCCGGACAGCTTTAGCTTTGGATATGAGGGTTATCTACTATGTGTGGTGCGTTTATGTAATGTTTATGTTTAAATTGGTAAGAGGTAGGTTTATTGTTGTTTATTTATTAAGTAATTTGTACTTGAACCAGTATTTTATGTTATTTATATATTCTTTATTTAAATAAATACTGAATAGAATGGTCCCTAGCATGGTCATTTGCGGCACACTATACTCCACATCTCTGAGGCAACTAACACTGTTATTTATTTGGCGCGCTGGCGTCTGTCTGAAAGGTAACAACTATTAAAATGATCCAGTGGAGTTCCTCTAATACCTCTATTATTAAGTAACTCTGTGAGATGAATAGGCCAACCACGTCAAAGATCAATAAATATGTATGTTTACTGATTGTTGGTTTATTACTGTCCAGCAGAATACATCTTGGAAGTAAGTTGAAGAATGGCATCTTGTGACGGGATTCCAAAAATTTACTTTCAATATTTTATGTTTTCCTGCATATGTTTTTAGTAAAAATTTCTCACCTGATCTTTTCATGTTATACATATAAAGTTTTTTTTTTTTAAATTAAAAGGCCTCATGAGCTTCCAATGAAGCGTCAGACTCTTACTGACCAAAGCCTCCTCCTAGCGGGCTTGCCTGTATCCTACTCTGGGGCACTGCAGCCTCCTGGGCTTATTGTGCTCACCCTGTATACCCCTATCAACTGCTGTTTCGCTGCGCGGTGTCCCTTAGATGGTTCGATCGGGAGCCAGGAGCGATCACCCATCCAAGTCCTCACCGCGAGCTACGTTGCTGCACTCGGTGATCTTGTATAGGTCCAAACAAGCAAGCAAAGCAAATAAAATTTATTAATATTTATATTACATGGTGATTGTAGGGCTGGGCGGGTGAGGCTCGGTTCGGCTTGGCGACAATGGTAAAAAGAACAATTAAAATTCCTACCCACCTAACGTGGGTTTAAAATTAATAATACCTTTGAAAATAATGCTGCCCACATAGGCCTGAAACTAATACATATAAAACTTAGAACTAGTAACTGGTTATAACACTAAATAAATTTTGGCTGCTGACTCGGGTGAAAAGCTAAACGAAAAAACCCGTACGAGAACTGCCGACCTGGTGGTCTCCCTGACGACAGGAAAATGTGGTGGAAAAAGGATAGGGTTTAAAATGTTTGAATTTTTAGAGATTTATCGGCCAAAATGAAATTTTTGATGACAAAAAGAACGAACAGAATAAAAAAAGGAACAAAAATAGAACATACAGAAAGAGAATAGAAAAGATTGGAAAGATAAAGTTGAGGAAAGATCAAAAATGGGGAAATGATAGGTTGTGGTATAGGAAAGTATGGCTAGGGAAGAGGTTGCCGGAAGATAGGCAACGCTTGGCATGGTAGGGGATGTTTGATCTGGAATGGGGCATTATGCATTCTGATTTGAGTTATGTTGCTGGTTAGCGGACTATCGCTCAGTTTGAAGGTGTAAAATTTTTGGGAGATTTCTTGAACGTAGTCCTCTAGTGGGGTTATGTCGTGACAACGTGCGTATAAATCTCTGAGGGTGGTGTACCTGCCAGAATCAGAAATGAGGCGCATAAATTTGTGTTCAAGAACTTTGAGTTTTCGCATTGTCGTAGCCGAAATGCTGCACCACACCGGCGCCGCGTATGTGATGGCCGGCCTGATAGCCATCGTGTACAACAGTTTCTTATTTGTCCTGTTGAGTCCGCTACCTCTAGCCAGGAGCGGGTACAGACTCCTGGACATGGAGTAGACCTTGTGTATGTTAAACGTCAGCCGTTTGTCTAAGTTAACCCCCAGATAATTCACGCACCGTTTGATTGGAATTTGCTGTCCCCCGATCGAAATTGGCGTCAATATGCGGTTCTCTGTGAACCGGCGCGTGAATAGGATCGACTCGGACTTCTCGGCGTTGATCCGAATCTTCCACTTGTCGTAATACGCCGTGGCACGGGCCATGTGCGCTTTCAGCAGCATATTAGCCGCTTGAGTGTTGTGTGAATGCGCGTACATGGCCGTGTCGTCGGCGTACTTGGCAACGCTTGGTTTTCGGGAACTCCGGAAAGTCAGAGACGTATAAGTTGTACAGCTTTGGTGACAGGCACTCCTAGGGGACGTATAGGTCCGGTCCCATACCCACCTAACGTCTCACCTACATATAAAGTTAATCATAAACTAGTTGAAAATGAAGCTATCTATTTTTTAATTACAATAATATTTACACCATATCCTTAAATACAACCAGTAGTGAACTAAACACTTCAGATTCACATAAAAATGTACAATAAGGATAAAGATTGCACGTCATGTTCTTGTTACAAAACCTTTTTCTCACTTCCTAAGCATTTTCTCAAGAAAACGCTTCAATAAAAAAAAATCCTGATTTCATTATTATTAAAAATTATTTACGACCTTATCATGTCATTTATCGAACAAAATAAAATACTGACCGAGTATCAACATGGATTTAGACCAAGAAAATTAACTGAAACTGAAACGGCTACGGCATATTTCTTTAAATATACATATTTATGAAGAATTAGATGAGGGCAAATATGTTGTGTCACTGTTTTTCGATTTATCGAGAGCTTTCGATTCTGTTGACAGATATATAGTGTCCAAAAAATTAGAAGCTATTGGTATACGAGAATGTCTTCTAAGTTGCATTAACTCCTACACGGAAAATCGTAAATTAATAATTTTCCGTTCTAGTTCTGTCAGCATTTCAAAAACTTTTAAAAAATTAGAAAAATTCCGAAATGGCGACATTGCGGGTAAATGAATACTCAGAGGGGAAAACGTACTCCAATAAACATTTACCTTTATACTCTGAGCTTTCCATTGGTATGTCTACCTTCTCTGTCGCGTCACCCGTTATGGAGTTACGCCACTCTGAGTGTCGCAGCGGCGACACTCGATCATTTAAGTGCTTTCATTGTTGCGTCTATCACGTCTAGTCTAAACAACCAAGAAGGCGCAAGACGAGATATACCCTTAGTTCTTTAATTTTGACAGTTCTCTAAGTGTATGCATTGGTTCATTGGTGGGGCAAAATTGAGTGATCTTAGTTAAGCTATGTAGCACAAGAATTTTAGTTTTTGACCCAGAATTAATTATTGTAAAGCTGAAAATTTGCAGGATTGTAGTTTTGGTTCAGGACAACACGTACCAAAAAGTCCCCTACTCTCCCCTGTAGGCTTCCCTGTTCTTGAGCAACAAGGTCCTAAGTCGCAGAAATTGCAGAGCTGGCTTTAAAGTGCAGCAAAAAGGTTGTTACTGGTCCGATTTGGGTCAAAAGGATCATAAAAGTTTTGGAGAAGCATATCCGTTCGTATTTCATATGTTCCATGCATATTTCGTTCGTAATTTTCTGTTCTAGTGCTGTCAAAACTTCAAAAATTGAAAAAAATTCTTAATGGCTCCATTGCGGATAAATGAAGACTCGGAGGGGAAAATGTACCCGAATAAACATTTCTCTTCATACTTTGGGCTTTCCATTGGTATGTCTTTCTTCTCTGTAGCGACACCCGTTACGGAGCTACGCAACTTCGGGTGTCAGCGCGTGGCGGCCGCGCCCGCCATGTGCCCGGTGGAACTGCCCTGGCTGCGCTGATGAGACCAGTTGCGAATTCCTGTTTATATATTATTGGTGTTTTATAAGATTTATTGAATGAAATTTAACTTGTCATGACTTTATTCGGCTAGATAATTGACATTATTGATCTACTGGGAAGTAGGGTCGTCCGGATCATTATCCATATCCACGACTGGCTGTTTGTGCAGCTGGATTCTCTACAGATTCGGCACATGATGCTGCAGTTCAGACCAGAGTTCCTGCACTCGCACCGGGCACCGCAGTCCCTCTTGTAGGCACAAGAAATTAGCTATAGCAGGCTATCGGGAGCTGGGTGCCTTGTGGTAGAAACAGGAATCGGAACCAGGCCCTGGAGTCCTGATTTCCACCCCCAGTCCTCCAGGTGAGGAGAGGAAATGAGTCAGGGAGAATGTTGTGAAGATTTAATCTCCCGAAAAGCTTGCAGCACTCAACTAATGTGCATGTGCTTTTTGAAGATCCAACAGTGGCTAGACGTCAAGGTAGCCAGCTCCCGATAGCCGGCTATAGCTAATTTCTTGCGCTGCAAGGCGGACTGCGGTGCCCGGTGCGAGTGCAGGAACTCTGGTCTGAACTGCAGCATCATGTGCCGAACCTGTAGAGAATCCAGCTGCACAAACAGCCAGTCGTGGATATGCATAATAATCCGGACGACCCTACTTCCCAGTAGATCAATAATGTCAATTGTCTAACCGAATAAAGTCATTTTCTGGGTCTGACAAGTTATATTTCTTTCAATAAATCTTATAAAACACCAATAATATAAACAGGAATTCGCAACTGGTCTCATCAGCGCAGCCAGGGCAGTTCCACCTTGCACATGGCGGGCGCGATCGCCACGCGCAAGCCCTCAATGTTGCGTAGCTCCGTAACGGGTGACGCTATAGAGAAGATAGACATACCAATGGAAAGCCCAAAGTATAAAGAGAAATGTTTATTCGGGTACGTTTTCCCCTCCGAGTCTTTATTTATCCGCAATGGAGCCATTTAGAATTTTTTTCAATTTTTGAAGTTTTGACAGCACTATAACGGAAAAATATGAACGAAATATGCATGGAACAAGTGAAATACGAACGGATATGCTTCTCCGAAGCTTTTATGATAATTTCGATCCAAATCGTACCAGTAACAACCTTTTTGCTGCACTTTATAGTCAGCTCTACAATTTCTGCGATTTAGGCCCTCGTTGCTCCGCAAGAACAGGGAAGCCGACAGAGGAGAGTAGGGGACTTTTTGGTACGTGTTGTCCTGAACCAAAACTACAATCTTGCAAATTTTCAGCTTTGCAATAATTAATTCCGGGTCAAAAACTAAAATTCCTGTGCTACATGGCTTAACTAAATTTTGCCGCACCAATGAACCGATGCATACACTTAGAGAACTGTCAAAGTTAAAAAACTAAGGGTATAGCTCTGCCGTGCTAAAATCAAACGCCGTATCTACTGGCGACAAAGAATCGAGAAATTTAGCAACAAAGTTTTTTTGATAGTTCTTGGTAAATTACAACACAGGTTATATAATCAAGATGATTTCCGAAGTAAAATGACGTAAAAAATCGACTAGACATGTTAAATTTAAAAAAAAGTTAAAAGTTTATACCAAAAAAGCAGATACTGCTTTTATTGTTAAAAATATAATTGTACATGCTAAAGCACAATGCGGTATCTACATTATATTGATTTAAAACACAGATGGGGCATTATTCTAACTTGGCATTCCCAGGAAAATAACACATGATAACAAAAACATTCCATAATGTTGATTTACCTTTAATTTTTATCACCAACGACTGACACGACATGTAAACACTTTGAAGAACATAGAGCAACTAACTAGAAATGGAGCACGCAATTAGCAACATTTTCTAATCGAAAAGGCCGGAACTACAGCATACTAGAAACAAATGCGGCATATGCACTTTCTCACACGTAATTAGTGCGTTTTCAACTAGTAGCATGCAGATACCACATTTGTACTTAGGAAAGCCAGAAGTCTTGTGAAGATACGACAAAATGTGTCATGTTTTTTAATATAACTAATGTAGATACAGCTTTTTGCTTTAGTAAATAGCTAGAATAAAATGTTATTATACCAAAACCATTAAAAACCCGATTTCGGTTATTTTTGTAGATACGGCTTTTGATTTTAGCACGGCAGAGCTCGCCTTGCGCCTTCTTGATTGTTTAGACTAGACGTGATAGACGCAACAATGAACGCACTTAAATGTCCGAGTGTCGCCGCTGCGACACTCAGAGTGGCGTAACTCCGCAACGGGTGAGTTTTTAAAAAAAATTTAAAATTTTTTTAAATTTTTGAAATGTTGACATAACTAGAACGGAAAATTATGAACAAAAATATGCATGGAACATCTGAAATATGAACGGATATGCTTCTCCTAATTTTTTATGATCATTTCGACCCAAATCGGACCAGTAACAATCTTCCTGTTGCACTTTATAGACAGCTCTGCAATTTTTGCGACTTAGGCCCTTGTTGTTCCGAAAAATCAGGGAAGCCGACGGGGGAGAGTGGGGGACTTTTTGCTACGTGTTGTCCTGGACCAAAACTACAATTCTGGAAATTTTCAGCTTTACGATAAATTAATTCCGGGTAGAAGCGATATTTTGACTAAAATTTCTGCGCTAAAAGTGTAATGAATGTCAATCGAAGATCCATGATGTAACCTGGGGTCCCCCAAGGCTCAATATTAGGCCCTCTATTATTTTTGATTTACATTAACAATCTGCCAAATTACATTCAACATGACGTTACCATAATGTATGCAGATGATACCACTGTCTCGGTATCAGCTGTCACGCAGGAGGAACTATATCATAAAATTTATATTACACTAGACGATGTACACGCATGGTGCCAGAGAAATAAGCTCATTTTGAGTTATGAAAAAACCATTTTTATAAACTTTAATTTTTGAAGGGCATTAACCTCTAGTGATGACATAAATTTTACTGAATCAACAAAATTCCTAGGCACCTACATAGGCAGCAGTTTAACGTGGGAAATGCATTTATAGCACATTTGTAAATTGCTTAATAAAGCCTACTTCGCTGTTTTACAGCTAAAGGATACAATTGCTCAGACGGGTCTCTTAAGTGTGTATTATGCTTTAGCATATTCACATTTGTCATTGAATATATTAGCCTGGGGCCTTTTAAATCATATAAAATGAGTATTTGTTTCGCAGAAGAGATTACTAAGACTATTTTTTAACATAAATAAGGAATTGTAAGGAATTATTTAAAAAATATAATATTTTTACAGTTCTATATCTACAAATATCTGGTATTTGCAAAAATAAATTTGTACACCTTCTCCACTTCCGCTGATAATCCCTTATATAATACAAGACATGAAGATCTGTTGGTGATCCCAGTGGATGAAACAGCGCCATTCCAAAAGTCACTACACTATAATTCTATTATTTTATTTAACAGCGTTCCTAAAACTATGAGAGAATTGATCTTCATTTAAAAAAGAAATAAGAAAACTATTAATAGCAAATGCATTTTATAGTGTTGACGAATTTCTAAATAGATAAAATTTGTTATTTTTTTTTAATCTATTATGTTGCATTTGTATGGACAGACTTTTTATAAGAAGTTTTTTGTTTTTATACATGTTTACAAGTACTTTTACTAATGTGTATTTTTGTGAATTTGTGTGTTTTATTTTAGGTTTTATTTCTATAACGAGACAGACATTTTTTTAAATTTTGTGCGAAATACTTAAATAAATATTGTTATTTAGACATGCCAAATGTACATAATAAATGTATAAGAATTTGGTAAAATAAATTGTTCTATGAGCTACAACTTACTCGTTACAGTCCGCAGTTATTTTGAAAAATAAAAAAGTTACCTCGATCCACACTTTTTCGCTGTAAACTTCTAAAAATGTTCTCCGTTAATATCTATTTATTCTTCAGTTATATCATAAAAAATATTATTTTTACACACACCGTTGGAAAGTGAAAGGTTTGAGTATTGTAATACTAAAATATCAAATATTTACGACAACAAATGACAGATATAAAAAGGTTTTTGGTTAGGTTAGCTAAGATCGGTAATAAAAACTGTCTGCCACAATTATTGATGAATTTTTCTGAAAAGATTCGAAATGGGATGTGGTTTTAGCAGGATGGTGCTCCACCACATTATTTAAATGCAGTTAGAGACCACTTAAATAATACCTACCCACTTCAATGGATTGGAAAAAATGGACCCATTAAATGGCCTGCTACATTACCTGATCTTACAAAAATGGATTTCTTTTTATGAGGATATGTGAAGGAAAGTGTTTATAAAGACACACCAACAACAGTACAAAATATGAAGGAAAGGATGATAACTCCTTTTAGCCCGTCGGGCAGAGCGCGAAAAGCCTTCTCTTTCTTGACCTACCCAATACTGAAGTATAACCAGATGGGACCTTCACTACTTATTAAAGCATGTTATTTTACATAGGAAATCAAAATTGACGACACTCTCCATTGGTCGAGACCGAAGATATAAGAAAGAAACTAAAAAAAAAGAAATTTAGAAATTTAATATTTAATCAAATATAACTTTAGAACTAAAACAGATAAAAATAAAATTTTTGTCTGGTTTTGACAAGTAAACATTGCTGTTTAATTTGAAGTATGATTTATTGCAATAATTAAAAAATTAACATAAAAAAACTGGCAAAATTCAAAAGGATACACAAATCAGCAACATTTTTCAAATTCTTAACTCGCCATAACTCGCTTATATAACGAGCTATTCAATTTTTTCTTTCACCAAAAACTGACAAATTTAATAGGCTTCATTTTCTCTCGATTCATGCCAGATCTAATTTTTTAACTAAAAGCGCTACAGCCCTTGAAACACAACGAAGCACACTACGACGACGAAGACACGAGGCTTCCTCTCTCGCCTCCGCTACGCTCTCGGCCAATCAAGAAACGTATCGGCTGCTGGCCTCTTTATTGTCTGGATAAGTATTAATATAAGTATATATTATTTTATTTACATTTAGGCTATTACAGTTTATGTATATTGTAGATACATTATCAATGAAAAAAACTGCATGTTACTTTTGCGAAACTGCTGAAAGCAGAGAAAATTTAATGGTAAAAAACCAACTGTTACTGGCATCAGGTCTATTATACATTGTGCAAATGAAAGAAAAAATTGTTATAAAATAAAGTGGTGGCACTTATTTGCACACTCTTCGGTTCTGATTTCATTATTCTTGTCGGACATCTTTTTGTAATATGAATGATATTAGTAGAGACAAGACATATTGCCTCTGATATTAGTAAAGTGATTAAAAATGTAAGTGAGCCTTCATGTGGTTATAATGAAGATAAAAATCAGATTAAAATAATTAGCATTGTCTGATCTGTGGAAAATCCAGAAAAAATAAGAATAAATTAAAAACATTTTTAGGAAGCAATTTGTACAGGGACGGGTGCGGAAACTAGAAAAAACCATATATTAAAGCTGCAGTGACACATTGTGATATAGAAATAAAAGGCAGGTTTTCTTTTATTTAGATTTATTTGGGGATGACGGAAATTATCATAAAATTTGTTATGCAAAATATATTAGCAAAAAAAATTAAATGTGTACAAACTAAACCACTGAAAGAAAAAATTAATTTATGGTAGCGTTAAACATTTTATTTAGGGAGGTTGAACTTGCTGTTTTGCAAAAAAGAATCCTTAACTTTAACATTTCTAAAAACACCCCTTAATGATATATTTGAAGAAAATCACGGAAGAAGAATTAGATTATTATAGCAGCGGAAATATAAGAAAGAGACTAGAAAGCATTTAAACAAACAAAGTGTTTTGGGAACACAAAGGAAATACAACAGTTCATTCAAGTGATAATAAAGCTAAAAAGACTAACGAATTTTTGTTGTCAGACACAAGTGCTGCCAGTATCTTAAATGAAGCTATAGGCGGACATTTTAAAACTGTAAAAAAACACGACTACTATTCAGAATAATCATCAATGTAAATAAGAAGCTTCAGATTTGTTATAAACGTTTATGTAGTGGATACTAAATATGTCGGCACAGACAAATTTGATTTAAACGTAATTTCTATAGTAATGCAATTTATATTAATAATTATGAAAAAAAACAACCAGCATAGACCACTCTTTTAATCCTTTACATATAATTACATGTGTATCGTGCCGTCAGAAGAAAAAAACTTATTGATATGCTTTATTCTTTTGGCTATGGTTATTCCTACGATGGAATACGGATATTTAACATCTTTAGCTAGTCACGTATTAGTAAAAACTACGACATTTTTATTCCACCTGGAGTTCCTCCAGTAAGTTCTGAAGAAAACAATTACATTCATCGATATCGACAATTTTGATCAAAACTAAGACAGGCTAGATGGTAAAAAACCCACTCCCATTACTGCTTGGAATGGTATTATTTAAAAAAAGATCGGCTTATTTACACAAGAATATCTATCCAATAAATTTTAACTGATTTTACCCCTTCCAGTTTACATGAAAACAAAAATATAGATGTACAAAAATCCAACTAATCGTTCAGATCCTCTACGAGTTGTGAAAGCATGCCAAATAAGTGTTTTGATTATGTGGTTACCTCTGACACTTTATGGAAAATATTAAAATTTACGAAGCAAAGTAGAAACTTTACTAGCTGGCATGAGTTTAACAATGATATGTCTGAAAATCAGTTATCTCTGTCTGATACCCATTATTTTCCATTTATTAATGCACCACCCGCGTTGTACGACTCCATATATAGCGGATTATTACAATTAATATCACATTATTCAATTTGATTTATTAATTTTATCATCTTACAATAAAGGAAGATTATTGTAAAGCTTTTTTTACGGCCGCTGATTATAGCCTTGCGCGGTTTATGGCGAACGCGGGATGTACCGGGAACGAGAGGGGAAGCCTTGCGACTCCGTCGCCGAAGTGCGCTTCGTTGTGTTTAAAAGGCTGTACCTCTATTATTTACAGAGCTAGACCCAGCATTAATTGAGACAAAATGAAGTCTATGAAATTTTGCAGTTTTTGGTGAAAAAACATTCGAATAGCTCAATACATAAGCGAGTTACAACGAGTTAGAGCTTTTAAAAAAATTGACAATTTGTGTAACATCTAAATTAACGTCAATTTTCTAGTGTTAAAGTCATTATTTTTGTAATAAATTATACATCAGATTAAAGAGAATCGTTTATACTATAAAACTAAAAAAAATATATAATTCTATCTTTCTTCGTTTGAAAGTTATTCGTGGTTGAATTTGAATTTTGTTATTTTCATTTTTTTTTTGTTTTTTTTCTTGTAACTTCAGTCTCGACCAATGGAGAGTGTCGTCAAAAGTGATTTCCTATGTAAAAAAAGAATGGGCAAAATGAACACTTATTATAATTTTTTCTAATGAATTATTTGAAGAAAACTATTCTTAAAGTTTATTCTCGGATGTTGTACTTATTGCTCAATAAAACGAAAATGGTTGCAATTAGCCATAGGGAAGTTTTAGAAAAAATGTTTTTTCATTTCTTCATCACATCGTCGAAAAATATACAGGGTGTTCCATTTGAAAAAATTGAGACAATTCAATTTAAAAAGTTCTTAATTGAAAAATAATTTTTGGCCATCCTGTACATTTTTAGGAAGTAACAATGATTCAGAAACATTAGTTAGATGTATCGTAACTAGAATTCACATAAGTTTCTCTTAAAACCGATAATTGTGACTTTGGTGATTTTTTCAATAGGCATCTGCAGTGGCATTATTTCAACAAAAAAATTCATTACATCCAAGTGGTTTGGAGATAGTCAATAACAATGTAGGGATGAATAGAGTCTAGAAAGAGGCTTCAAAAAATGTACTGATATACGTAGCATTCCATTTTAAAAAAAAAAGGCACTTGATCCTGTAATTTCGTCTTTAGACCAATGAAATAAGGTAAAAAAAAAGTCCATCTGCGGAGTGAGGCCGAACAAGCTGAATTTTTGCAGAGACCTTCGATTTGATGTTCCAATGAAGCACAAGAAAATCTCATATGCCTACCCTTGTGCGTCTTGAGATATCGAATGTCAAAGGTCATGAAATTCGCGGAAATCTCGCTTCCAGTGCATCTGACGTCATAAGAACTCATAACAAAACTTACGTAAAATGGTATTCTCTACAAAATTGTTCATATACATTTTTTTCGTACGACCAACCGTTTTCGAGATATAGCATGATAAAGCGGGAGCACGCATTCGTAATAGGTAATACTGTATTATACTGCAGAGCTATAACTATAAAAGCACTTTTCTTAATCTGTTAGACTAGAAAATTAAATTTCCATTATTAAAACCGTTAAAAATTTGTTTATTTATAAAAAAATATATAATAAATAATTAATAACAAAACAATGTATTATTTTCACACCACTTTTGTAATGAAATGCAAAGCTTCTATATATTATAATGCAAATAAAAAACATAAAAGCAATGGAGCAATTAAGACGAAGCACTGCACTGTCTGCATCTTATGAAGTTCGCTTTGATGAAACAATGATTGTGCCAGTCACCCAAGAAAAGTTCTTATTAAACCGATTCAACAAAAAAAAATTTATTGAAATGCTTATTTTTTTTTTTTAAACATAAACACACCACAGATAGTAGACAACCCCCAAATCCAAAGCCAAGGCTGTCCGGAAGGGGGTTACACATTCGGAAAAACGCAGACACACATCCACACCCCCCGGTGTTGTCAATACCGGGGCTGGGTTCGAACCCAGAGCGCGGTAGCGAGTCGATCAGCGTATTCGCCACTCAATACGCCTTAACCGATTGAGCTACCGTGCCGGATTGAACAACTACAAGCTGCCAACATCGCTACAAAACAAGCCAAGGATGATGCAGATGTTCTAATCATCGAGACAGCCATGGAAGTATCGGAAAAAGAAAGAACCGCCATCATCATTGGAGAAGACATTGATTTCTTTGTTCTCTTAATAGGACGAACTCAGTCACATCACCGACAAATTTTCTTAAAGAAAATTGGCAAAGGGACTGCAACACTAATTTATTCGTCTAAAAGTCTCGACAAATATCGTCTTTGTAAAGAACATATTTTGTTTTTGCATGCCCTCACTGGATGCGACACTACATCGGCACTATTCAACAAAGGAAAACTTAAGGTTATGACAATGTTTGAGAAACATCCCAATTTGACTCACTCGGCTCAAATATTTCAAGCAGAAAACTGCCCGCCAGATACAGTATTTCAGAACGGAAAGCATTTTCTGTTAGCTATGTATGGTGCTCCAAAAGATGAAGTGAACCTTGTCAAATTTAGATACATCCAATTCATTAAGGCTACACGACTTAATAGACCTGTTAAATTGTCATCCCTTCCACCTACCAGTGAAGCAGCTTGACAGCATATTTGGCTAGGGAAAAATCTACAACCCGAAGAATGAGGTTGGGATTTAAAAAACGACATATTACAGCCGAAAACAACACTACTGCCACCTGCTCCAGATGAACTATCAAATACAATATTCTGTAATTGTAAAAAGAGGTGTGGTGCACAGTGCGTGTGTAGAAAAGTCGGGCTGCCATGCTCCAAAGTTTGTGGTCGATGTCACGGACAGGCATGCCTGAACCCGTCAACAGAGTTGCAAAACATCGAAGACTTCAGTGACCTTGAGCCTGAAGAGGTTTTGCCAACAGACATAGAGCCAACAGATATAGAGGAAGCGTCTGACGAAGATGTGTTGATCGAGGTGCTAGTGGAACCCGACGAAGACGAGGAGGAAGGCAAGGAAACATAAGGCGTGGTGTGGAAAAGAATGTATTTTTTGTTATTAATTATTTATTATATATTTTTTTATAAATGAACAAATTTTTAACGGCTTTAATAATGGGAATTTAATTTTCCAGTCTAACAGATTAAGAAAAGTGCTTTTATATTTATAGCTCTGCAGTATAATACAGTATTACCTATTACGAATGCGCGCTCCCGCTTTATCATTCTATATCTCCAAAACGATTGGTCGTACGAAAAAAATGTATATGAACAATTTTGTAGAGAATACTATTTTACGTAAGTTTTGTTATGAGTTCTTACGACGTCAGATGCACTGGAAGCGAGATTTTCATGACCTTTGTCCTTCGATATCTCAAGACGCACAAGGGTATGCATATGAGATTTTTTTGTGCTTCATTAGAACATCAAAACGAAGGTCTCTGAAAAAATTCAGCTTGTTCAGCCTCATTCCGCAGAGGAAGTTTTATTTCTCTGGACTACCTGGCTTTCCCTGCATATTCAAAAATAATTTCTGGTTTTAGACTTTTTTATCTAGTTTACTTGTATTTTTTTTACATTTCTAGCTATCGTAGTCCGACGCACTAGTGCCCCACGCTGTATTTTAGATCCAGATTTGAATATAGATATACCTACTGAATTCTAAATTGTAAAAACCTGTAGAATGTTCAACAATTATATGAAAACTTGACTAAACCGACAGAGGGTATAATGTTTACAACTAGTCGTGTAATTCATCTTGCAGCGTTGGTAGTTTTGGTTTCATTTCGTTGCAATATTCTGTTGATGATAGTCCTTCGAAATGAATGTATTTGACTCTAACCTTTATATCTACATGTGCACAGTCGTTATTTTCATGCACAGATGCCCTGATCGTAAAATGGCGGTGCATTCTCTATAAATGTTTTGGCTTCATTCATGGTTATGCCCACATATAGAGGAAATACAGTAAGAGAGAGTTTCGGTAGATACGGCAGACGAATATAATGCTCAAATTATGTTAAACTTTATATTAATAAATGCACATATTACTGTTTTGCTGAAAATGTGAAGGGTTTTTATATCCATTTTTGTGTAATGTGATTACTATGAACATCTGAAATTTACATTCAAGAATTACTTAACGAGTTCCTCACGAGTTCAAATTATCACATTTTTTTAAGCAAATGAAAGTTGATTTATTTAAAGTAGATCCTAGTTTAGAAATTTGGATGACTGAAGTAAAAAAATATTAGTACGTTTAAAATGATCAACAATGAAAGTTACATTTTAGTGGTTTTTCTTTTATTGGGGAAGAACCGTAAAAACTACAGAAACAATTGTTCAAAAATATTATCTTGGATATTTACCAGATAACTTTCAAAGAAACCGTAAACAAATTTTTGTAAAAAATTGAACCTCTTCAAAAAATAAAAAATAATATTAAATTAAATTTCAGCCAGTCGCCCGGTTAATTACCCTTGTTACCTACAATCGATATTGATGTCGGTTAAAAATACGTTTGGTTTCGTTATTTGTTCATTTTTACACTGATCTCATTATGTATTTTGGGTAGTGAGGTTCATTTAACTGGGCAACTGAATGAAGGTTTATTTCATAATTTTAGTTATTTTATTTCTTGAAGACGAATCAATTTTTTGTTAAATCTTTCCATTCTTTCTAGAGGATTCTTACTTAGTGTCTAAATAGTGAAATAAAATATTGTGAGATACCATTCAAAAGGTTCCATTACAATTGCATACCTGCATAAATACGTTTAATCATGCCAAGAAAAGGTTGAGAATCCGTGATATATAATAATATACATGATATGTATCTAGTCGAAGACTCCTGAATTCGACACATATGCTATGCAACTCTCGAGCATACAAGCACAGACAGTTGATCCTTATGTAAAAACACCTAACAATACATATTTTTGAGGTCGTCACTTGATTTGGAATTGCGAAAGTGAAGAAAATTGTACTTTTCCACCTTTTTTGCAAAAAACACTATTTTCACATTTTTTATGGTCCCACCCTTCTAACCAAAAACCTAGTCAAAAACCACTCAAATCTCCCGATAGCTCCAGTCAATGTACCATCAAGAAAATGTGGCCCTATTATATATTCTCTGATAATTCCTCCCCAAACGTTTATAGACCAGTTGCGCAGATTATCAACTCACCTAGAAAAGCATAATAATGGAAATTGTGCCTATTAACTAATCCATTTTTATGAAAAGTTGCATCATCAGTGAATAGAACATTATGAAAGAGGGTGACATCTTACATTTTTTCTCTGGCCCCATTACAAAACTGTAGACGCCTTTGAAAATCGCCATCAGATAATTCCTGGTGAATTTAAATATGATAATACTAACGAGCATACTTCTCTTTGGCTAATATGATTTTCAACCGTTGCCAGCACCAGAGAAAACGCATTTTCTTTATTCACAACACATTTTGTTATTTCACTTTTTTTATATTCGATATTTCCAGTTTCCATAAATCTATCGAGAAGGTTTTGGAAGCTGCTAATATCAGGAAACTTCTTTCAGGTTACCTTTGCTTATAAATTCTGCTGACAAGCAAACAATTTCTGTCCAACTCCCCCAAAACAAAAGCCATGTCTACCAGTTCCACTTTATTAAAATTCATTTTGTAAAACTCGAGATATTTTAAATGTAATACGAATGATAATTGACGACTAATAAATGCGATAAATGTTCATTTCTACAATACAATTTATACCAAACTGTGCAGGAATAATTACAAAAAGACTATTACAGTAAGGGACCAGTGAAATACTATTTACCCACTTCATTGGAATTTTTATCGGAATTCAAAAAATTTTAAAAAGGAGGTTTAGCTAATTTAATTCTACGTAAATTAGCTAAAGCAGTGTTTCGGAGGAGGGGCCAAGATTAAAAACTTGTCAACTGTAGAAGCTCCACATTTTTACTAAAACTAAAAAAAAAATCAAAATTCTGATGGAACCAAAAGATTTGTATAGGTATTATGCAAATCACATCTTACACACTTTTTTATTTATTATGAAAATACCTACTTTCTGTATATTGTTGCCCTAATCTGGGCACGCTAATATACTAGTTAGGTAAATACTTTAAAACACTCATTATTAAAAGCAAATAAATAAAAAATAATTAATTGTAAAAAGATTTGTAGTGGAAAATACTCGTTTGACCTTATTTTTTATTTCGAGCTAACTCCCACCGTTTCGAAGATATCAGAAATGCACTTGATCATGTAAATACTGCGAAATTTTTTGCAACTTTGGAGCCTTCTGGCGGCCCTTTACCTTCCACCCACTCTTCTGGCCATTTATTTCCTACTTAATTATACTGTCTTAACTCATTCTACAAATTTTCAGCACTGCACCTTATCACTTTTTTACTTGAAAAAATTACATGTTTGAAATAAATGATATAAGTAAAGTGTGTTCTCTAGAGCTACTTGAAAATATTGTCAAATGTGCAAATTAC
Source organism: Rutpela maculata (assembly GCA_936432065.2). Lineage (NCBI taxonomy): Eukaryota > Metazoa > Arthropoda > Insecta > Coleoptera > Cerambycidae > Rutpela > Rutpela maculata. The sequence continues at coordinate 103,760,830 of OW386291.2, forward strand.
CTATAATTTCCATTGTAGATGAAGGAATTTCTTATTTTGATCACAAACATGTTAATACAATCTATAGAGCAAAAATACGTGGGACACACGTGAATAATTATTCCAGGGATTTTTTATATTAGCCGAGTCAATCAAACGGAAAAATCATTAAATCTTCTAAACCCTCAAAAACAGATCCGATTTTGATGATTCTTTTCTTAAATGTTTGTTATATTCAATTTCTTCAAATTCAGAAACAGATTGATGGGGCAGATAATTTTTTGAATTCCAAATTTAAAATTTTTTGAAAAATGTGAAAAGTTTTTATATATTAAGTCCGGTTTTCGAATAAAAAATATGCCTGGAGTTTTTTCGAGTTTACTGATTACGAACACATTATCAAAAATAAGATTTTCAAAAAGTCAAAATAAAACAATTCAAAATGGCGGCTAAAATATGTAGGATGGAAGTTTTTTTCTAAAGCAAGTGCTTTAAAAAGATAAAAAAAATTGAGCATCTAGGTGACTTAAAACAATATTTTTGAAAAAAAAAATTTATTGCTGAGCAATTAGTTAATAACAAAATGGCGACAGTTTAAAAAAAAATGTAAAAACGCACACTGCTTCGGCCATAACTTCTTTATTTTTTATGGTTCAGAAACAAGCAAAAAATCTTTTAAAAGACTGATTTTAATCATCTTTAATTCTGTTTCCTAGAAATTTTGATGGAAGTTTTAGGGTTTCTAAGATATTCAACATTTAAACTAAATGCTTCTCCCTATAATCTTTCGGATGCCTTCTATAACTTAAGTATCTCCGAAATTATTAATCCCACGTATATATTACAGTAAAACAAATTCATTCTCAGTTTACAAGCTTTATTTTTGATATCCAACATTATTTTGCTTAAGCTAATATTTCTTGTGATATTTGCTGAGAAAAAAAATTACGTTTTTCTTTGAAAATCCGTTTATAGTTTAAAATGTAATTTTTTCCTGTAGCAAATGCCGTAAGTGGACGATAGTGGTTTTAATAATACTTTTTCTAAATGAAAGTTGCAGCTCTCAATTTGTTATCAATTATCAATATTCTCTTTAAACCCACCACACTTGAACCAAATAATAAATATTTATATATGAAGTATAATGGGAAAAATAATGTCTTATCAGCTTTAAATGAATTTGAATACATTATTATAGTGATTACCTGGCTACTACTAAAAGGCTGTACCTATCGTAAATCACATAGAAAAGTAATTCGATAATGAAATTTTAATGTAAATTTTAGTTTATGGAAAGGCTATTTATATGATAACTTGCTTGAAACATTTTAAATGGTAAATAATTCAGTATCGCACTTATGTTACACTATATTAAAAACATTTGATAAACGAAATGTTTCGCCCATAAAGTTAAGTAGCAACTTTAAATAAATTCTATGATTTTTCTGATAATAAATGTAAATATTTTTAAATATTCTACACCAGGTTAAATATACTCACGCTATGGGTACATTTTTATGTCACGTCTTGGTATTTGCCTTATCAATGACATTAGTTATGATACAATGAACTGTATTCAAGCTTGTTACAGGACATTGTTAAAATTAGAAATAAATTGTAACTGTAACTGCACCTGAATTTAAATTCAAGAATTCACATCTACTATATAATGTGAAATTAAAATAGATTAAGGATAAAAAATATTAATACTATTGATGAAGTCACGAAAAATTTTAATTTGTTCAAACCGCGACGGAACAATTATTTTTACAAGTGAAGAAAGCGCAACTCTTTAACAGTTCGATATTTTTCTGAAGTATATTTCAGTTAAGCTGGCCTTTTAAAATGAGTAGACTGCGAATGTCTATTTAATTAATGTTTTACTTACATTTTTCTCAATTATCTTTTACGTAGTGTCATCACAGTGGGCAGAAGTTCAGATTTGTTGGTAAAATATCTGCCTACAATTCAAATCTCAGCCGATTTGAATGATTTTTTTTAATACTCATTACGAACTGTACTTTATCGTGGTACTGGCTAAAATTTGATATCCAATTCAATGATCTTCAATAAGCATGTTGAAGCCGACCTTTGTATATTGCTCGAAAATGGCAAGGATTACACAGCCACACACAAAAAAATCTGAATTCGAGATGAAACATATCATTTCCGACGTTTCTTGGGTCGTTGAGGTCACGAATCCGACGGATTTTCCGGAAAGTCCTTGACCAAAAATCTGAATTTCCACTGTGTGTCACTGAGATTAAATATATATATAGCCAATATGAAGTATCACAATATACGCAAAGTTCGTTCACGAAAGACACATTTTATATTGTAGCCATAATATGTGTAATTACTAATAGTAAGATACTCGATATGGAGTTATGCCAGGGATCAATGTGCTGTCTTAAAATAGGACATACAAAAATGCTTAAGGATAATACAAAATAAGGCTTAAAATTGGTCGTTGCACATACGCACTTATAAAATTTTGATTGCTGGCACTGGAAAACAAAACTCAAAGGGAAAACTCATTCGAAGCAATTCCACCCTGGTGGTCTTCCTGCCGCCAGAAAAATATCGTGGAAAATAAAAAGATGTTCGATATATTTGAGTCTTTAAGGAATTTATTGGTCTAAATGGAATTTAGAAACAAAAGAACAAAACACAAATAGAACATGTAAAGATAATACATCCAGTTGCTCGTCAATTGGACGATTGTGTTGCATAATCGGTAGAAAGCGATAGTAGGAAAAACAAATTCAGGTTTATCTAAATGACAGTCATAGAGAATACCGCCTTGTGCATAAAAAAGACAAAAAACCATTTTGCCAATAAGTCGTTCGAAGGCGAACGGCGAAGGCAAAAGTCGTTGTACTGGTATGTCGCGAGACATATATAGTTAAAGTTATATTGAACTCCATTATCGTAAATGATGTAATCACGATAAAGAACCTTGAAGCTATTCATAAGCGACCCAAAAAATTTTTAAGTAAAATATTTTTATATTATTTCAAGTCAGCCACAAAAAAAAACAAAAATGCTTTCATCAATTTCTAGGGAAATGGTGTGAATTTTTGCAGATATTATGAAGTTTTTAAGGTCAAAACTTTTTGTTGTAGTATCTTACGCAGAGGACATCACTGGAAGGAACCACAAGCAAAAAGTTTGCAAAGGCACGGACACTTATCTTAGCCTGTCATGGCCTTTTCAAACATAACTATTTGATAAAGACACTTTTGGGTGTAATACTGACAGTCACGCGTCCCATATTGCATAAGTTTGCAAATCTTCAAATCGATACGAAAATTAGAAGTGAGTTGTAAGATTTGTTTACAACGTTAGGAAGTTCCAGGTTACGCTAATAAAAACGTGTTAAAAAACATACATAAGAGTTGAATTGAGAACCTCATTCTTTTTTTAAGTTGGTTAGAAATCAGTTCGACCTAGGCAACGTTGAAACCTCTTCACTATATAGCCTATTTAACAATGCAGATACAAAAATTACTGAGCTGCTCTGTCTAATCAATTCCACTGAAGTATTAAAATTATTTATAAGTAATGATCAAAAACTCTTATAAAAAGTTTTATTTTTGAATGTTCTAATAATTAAAATATGCCCGGCATAAACTCTATACTGTAAGTCAGCATTCAAACTGGAATAAAAATAAAGTATACTTCACCCTTTTGGGGCACGTATTCCATTCCCATCCTTGAATGTTTGATTACATCGCTAAATTATTTAGAGTACACGTTCCGTGGCCTCTTGCTACGTTTAGGGATATACTTACTATATTATTCGATATTCAATCAAACTTTAATAATTATGAACTACGTAATATGCATATATATATATACATATACATGTATGTAAGAAATTTCCGCCTGTGGAATATTGACCAACAAATAAACTACAGAAAAACATTGCCTGATGTCTATTTCAGAATCTAGAGAAATTATTTTTAGCGACCTTTCTTAAATAGGTTAAATTTTGTTAAAAAATTCTTTTAAATGCATCGATACTGGTCTTTACATATTTTGGAAATTTTTTCTTCTTCTTCTCCTTCTTGTTCTTCGTCGTATCTTTCTTCTTCTTGGCTGTTTTTATACTAACAGAGTTACAGTGACACTTAATTTACTAAACCATTTTAGAAAGAGATGGAGTGATCCTACGGATTTAATGGAGTCATCCAACTGATTTAAAAGAATGTGTGAAGTTAGCAATGTGCTTCCGGCATAACAGAGAACCGAAATAACTTTTAATATAAGTACTACTAAACTATTTCAAAATTAGGATTGAAGGAAAATATTCGCTTTTGACTAACAAGTCTCGTATTAAATTGATATACAAGTAGTCAACGAATAATAAAGACCAGGGTATTCCAATCTTCAATAATACAGACCCATGATAGTATGAAATAGGAGATACGCTCGGTACGAGTACCAGCTTCTGACCTGCTGTGCGCATAGCGTCACTCTTTAGTCACCTTCAAATCGAGCCTGCGCGGCAGCCGCGTGTTCTTAAAAATAGATCGAAAACCATAAGACCTAAAAGGCTGAAAGGACAAGGGTAGATAAGGGCCTTTTTCCGCCCATCGGCCATGTTGTATGTCATTATATTTTCCGAGTAGTATAAGTCTTGACGAGTAATAAAAAAACTGTTCTTTGGAATAGTAGATTATTCAGTGAGAGTATAATGATGGCTATTACTCCCGGGGGTGATGTTTACGGCACGAGATGAAGGCGTGTCGTAAATCATCCGAGTGTTTAATAGCCATTATACGCGAACTGAATACTATAATTTATTCACGACTATCGCATATTTTAACTGTTTTAATCGTTTAAAACTGAAAAAATAAAGTTCATTTACAGTAAAACGTTGACGTGTTAAACGTCAAACACAAAAATATGCACGAAAACATGGAAAAATGGATTCGCCGTTTCCTTATGAATATTGCTAGTTCCTGATTGGTCAAAGGTGCGTTAAAATGAAAACAACTAGTTCCTGGTTGGTTAAATATGTGTTAAAATCAGATTATGTTCATTATACGTTAGGTTGGAATAATGACTATCATTATTTGATAATTGTTAAATGTAGAATGCAATGATTATACGATGATCGTGGATAAACATATTCTTATTCAATACATACCACAATATGTGGTTTTGAGCGCTGACGCGTTTAAATTCGCACGCAACGCCGACACTACTACGACTCCCGCGGAAACGATTTTGTTTTTTATACATTGAAGCGCTTCATGAAACAATATAAATTAACCATTATTTAAAAGCTTAAATGCTCAACAATGAAATGAGGTATAGTTTATATTGTTTCATCGAGCGCATCTAACTGAAATATACATTAAAACTTCGGAAAAAAGGTCAAAAATTACTAAAAAACTGCAAACATGCCCACTTTGAAATGATATTACCATGACCTACTGTTGTTTTTTAAATGTAAAACATATAGAAACATAAAGATCATATGTTCAACTATAAATAAATAACGCTTAATGACTTTAAGGAAAACTTTTCTCTTTTATGAAATTAGTGGGCGAAAATTATATAGCTTATCTACCCTTGTCCTTTGCAGGCAGATATTTTACTTTTTAATATTATAAATTCAGAGTGCACTTGTCAGCATTTTTTCATTTTGCAATAAGGCCACTGTGGGTTTAAATTTTGATGAAAAATCTCCAAAATAATTGATGCAAGCATGTATGATCTATTCTTCGAGATAAATTGCCGGATTCTTTAATGTTTCTATTATGAAAATACATTTTGCATCTGTAAAATAGCGTTTGCCCTATTCAATAGTGCGGGACATATCAATATGTTCTCTAATATAATTATTACAAATATTTAATGACCCTCCATTGATTTGTTTAAATATTTCATTCATTTTTTTAACCTGCAAGAAAATCTCAATTCGACTTCATTAAGCAACACTCTAACGCACATAGTTTTAAAATGCACTCTCTACGAGGTATCATTCGCGAGGGCGTTCCGTATACTTAATTGCATCTTTCTCGAAAACTGTTAATCCTAGAAAAATAAGTTTTAAATAAAAAAATTAGCTCCATCCTTCATCTTCATATGTCCTTGAATACTCGGTGTCAATTTCGAAAGATAAAAAAGTTTGTCGCATGTTATATTCGCACCTGAAAATTTTCACCGTTTATCGACATAGCCTTAGAAAAAAATCATATTTTCTATACTTACTAAAATTTGACCTTCATATTAAAACTTTTCGTTAACAAATATAGAGTTATAACACGATAAAAATTTGAGATTAATTCGTTGCCCCGTTTTTGAGTTAGAGCGAGTAAAACAAAAAAATAATTGTATCTATTATTTTACAATTTTCTCTTGTCTCGACCAACCACTTTTTTCTTTTATCGAAGGATAATAGTCCACAGTACATCGCCCTTTTTTTTAATGATTAGTAACAGGCTGAATTTTCGTGAGTAGCTTCGTTTTGACGAGACGCCGAACTTTTCTCTCTACCGGTAGTGGTAGCTAATAGCAAAAATTATTTTTTTCTATTTCACACGAATTAGACAATCCGACAAATTATTTTGGCAATATATTTTTCATTCATTAATAGAGTTTGTTTTTCGATTGCCTTGGTTACGTTTGCGCGAGGTAATTATAATAAGCCCCGTGTTTGTCCACAACAACATAATTTGACAGATTTTCGAATTGTCTAATTCGTGTGAAATAGAAAAAATAATTTTTATTATTAGCTACCACTATCGAGAATTTTCGCAGGGAGAAAAGTTGGGCGTCTCGTCAAAACGAAGCTACTCACGAAAATTCAGCCCGTTACTAATCATCAAAAAAAAAGGGCGATGTACTGTGGACTATAAGCTTCTACACACTTCGGCTAAGGTAATTTTAGTTTACATCTAAAATAAAAACGAACTAGTTGACTCTTACGTGACTTAGCAATGGAGACTGCGGTAAAGGGAGTTCTGCGTGAGAGCGTACCTCTCTTTCATACATGATACAGAAATTGTCTTACTTCTCATCGCCAAAAACCTTACGGTAGTGTACTAAACAAAGTTACATTTATGTAGGTAATGATCCCTTGCCTTGTCGATAAGTAGCCGTAGGTCCACTATTTTTTCTTTAGTATTGCATCCTTTAGCAAAGCCTGCTTGCTCAGGAAGTTTTCGCTAAGGCAAATAACACTGAACTCTGGATCAGTATTACCGTATTTGTTTAACATGCTGACTTTTCACAGTTCCTAAAACATTTGGGAAAAATGTCAGCTTATTTGACATTTGCGTTAAAAAAGGCTCTGAAGGGGCATGATTTTCTTATTCATTTATGCTACATGCATGTGGTTGAGTGGAAGAACGTAGTTCCTGGATACTCTGAGACACAGTGAACTCTGCCTTTTGAAATATTATTAAATTTAATTTTGTCAGAATATTGTACTTCAATCACTGTTAATAAAATCAATTATTATTATTGTTGTTATTAGTATTATTTAAGTGGTACATTTTGTAGACCGCTGCCTCACTAGATGTAATTCATTCCTTGTCCAATCTATGTATCAGCACCCTTTAAAGAGTTAAAATATGACGATGAGGACGTAGACCTTGTGTTGGTAAAGTTTACCAATTTTATAAAATATTTTAATTAATTTTAATTCTATATTATTCACAGATTTATTTAATATTTAATTAGTATTTAATTGAAATTAATATAATCATAAAAATATAGAGGATATATAACAACCAGTCAGCTTCCATACTAAAGAGAAAACTCATGGCCGGTAGGTATTATGAATTCCCATTCAAACAGCTTTGTCGGTGAGCGAAATAAAATAACAATAACATTGTACGTCGCCTCCCACATAAATTTAACATGAAATACCACTTTGCTGTAATTGACAGGTTCGATTACATTTTATTGAAAACATCGTAGTAATTGTTTTACGCAGATAATGGAAACTACTTTTACGAGTTTTTGCCTTGCCCCATGGTTCGGTTGTATTTAAATTGATCATATTTTAATTTCACAGAATATTGTTTGGTTGCTGCAGCAAAAATTGGAATTGTCGTGTGAACAAAATAATGTTTAATTATCTAAAAATTCAGATTAAAAAATCTGTTTTTCATATTCTTGATTTTCAAACAGTACCTAGTACTGCTAAGAAATTTACAAAATAACTGAAAAGACATACCTGGTGTTTTAAAATGCAAGTGTTCATGCATAAGACAAGTTAAAGAACTGACAAAATATATCCAACCAAAAGCATTATTAGAGCAACAGCGAGTACAGATTGCAGTCGGATGTGGCCGACTGTAAATACCCATTTGGTTAACAGTTTCTCAAATACGCTTCAATTCACTCTTAGCAGTTACTAAAATTGACTAACCAGACAATAACTATTTCACTATACTTTTTTTCTTAATTTCGCATTATTTATATTTATATTAATAGTACAGGAAAACTTTACTTTAACTCGAAAAAAATTTGTGCATACCTTAAAATTTCGTTACAGGTTCAAAATAGGCCAAAGTTCACGAAACAAAAGAGTTTAGGAGTTTTACGGATCCGCGGGAAGTTACTGGGGGGGGGGGGGGGGGGTGAAAAGGAGTATTTTTAATTAAAAAACCGATTTTTTTGCACCACACACACAAATTTATTACGGTTAGATTTGGCAAAATATTCGGCAAGCGTGAGTAAGACTACTGTTTGTTAACGTGAACCAAAAACTACGAATGGCAAAATATACATAAAAACTACGGAAGACAAATACAAATGAAACTCTCTAGGCAATACTCCAAAATAATCTCTCACATATAAGTAAATAAGTACTTAGCTTTTATTTTATCCTGGTGAAGGAAATCTAGAACCATCTAGGTCTTGGGATCTTGAAAAGATGGAAATGTAGCAGTTGCAGTTGAAAATTCCTTCTAAACATGGTCACGTTTCACGATGATGAAATATGACCTCCATTTTATAACCGACCATAATTTTTTGGATGTTTAACACGTTAGACCCTTTGTTAAAATTTTAACTAAACCATGCTTTCATTTGTAGGCATACAAAATTTCATTATTTAATTTCCTTTCATGTAGTAAATTGTGACTAACAATTTACAGAAATTACGTACCATTGTCTCGAAGGTAAATTGTATCAGAAAATTGTGTATCAGGTAATAATAAAAGCCTAAAACAATATTTCAAAGTTAGGTGGTATTTGACGGTATAATTTATAATTTCTTACCCTATGTGTCCATAGAGCTTTCTACTCAAATATCCCCGTTATAGGTTTACAATTTTTTTCAGACACATCTTAACTGCTTAAGAGTTCAAGCGAAAAAGAACGCATTTTTCCGTTTACCGTTTGATATCACGTGAAACAGCTGTTTTAATGACTGCACATCGTATATCTTGTACCGAAAAATAGTTCCAACACTTTGCGGGAATATTAAACTAAAGCAAAGATCTATATATTATTTAGGTATTTCTACTTTTATTTAAGGCTGAATATATTTTAATTTAATCCTGGTTTGATCACATTTAACAATAATTTAAATTTTTAATTATTAATTATTAATATTAGAAACAGTATGCGCTATCCAAAGGCGAAAGCGTACTTTATTAAGCCATATGAGGTAGTGTACGAAAAAGAATTTTATTTCAAAATAATAGTTTTCCTGCAAACTTATAGTACGGGAGCTTGTTCAGAAAAATATAGATAATTGATAAACTGTCTAATAAACTTTTATTAGAAATGTAACGTGAGATACTCTTTGACATTTGGCACGTTACACTCTTTTATATTTTCAGTGTATTCGCAAATTTGGCGAATACACTAGTGATTCGAATTAAAACTTAATTTACAATTCATAACAATGATAATTTTTTTCTACCATTGTAATTTTCTATCAGGCTACGTTCAGTGCATAGTGGGCAAAACTCTCAAAAACTGAACAAAATTTATACTTCGTTGGAATTACATTAAGATTGATGGTTAGGTATTTAAACACAAACTGAGCAATGTTAAAATATCCTTAAAATCTTTAAAATACAGACCGAAGACACCTGCAAGATTAGTATGAGACATGTCATATTATGATAATGAAAACTTGGATAACAATATCATCATTCGATAAATTTAACGAGTTTGAATGCTCAAAAAGCTTGGTGTTATATTCTTAATTAAGACCATATGAAAGAAATTCTATCACTTTAGAGTGATCATATATATTTTTCACTTAAAGTGTACCAGGTTTCCTCCTCGGTAATACTATCAACTACATGCCAAATATTATTTTCTCACTATCGTTTCTTAAACACTTATTTTTTAGGATGATCACCTTGGGTAACAGATTTCCTTCTTCCATAGTTGTGTTAACTTCATACCAAATGTTATTGTATTAATAATAATAACTTTATTCATACCTACTTAGGCCATATTATAATGGATGTACATGTCAAATAAAACAGTATATATATATATATATATATATATATATATATATATATATATATATATATATATATATATATATATATATATATATATATATATATATATATATATATGAGAAATACTAGGTTCACGGGTTGAACCGCGTCTGAGATTATTGGAGTCTAGACGTTTCGGCTTCCACTTTGGAGCCATTTTCAAGAGAAAAAGAAAGAAGAATCGATAATATAAAGGTATATAGGAAATCTAGGAAAGGTAAGGAATGGTTCGAGTCCGGGGCCTCAATCTGCCTACTCCCCAGGTCGAACCTTGGTTCGTCTCTAAGATCTCAATCTCAGTTCTTAGAGAGAACTGACGAGTTGTGGGTTGAGGTGAGGTATTTATAGTATTATTGGTGGGTGTGGTGAGCACTGGTACGGAACGGTTGCGCGTGGTAGGAGGGTCGCTGTGTGGTGTTAGTGAGGTTTGTGTAGTTAGTGGAGATATTAGTGATTTCCAAGCAGTTGGAAGTCGAAGTCTTCGACATATACATATATATATACACATATACATATAGACATACATATACATGCATACACACATACTCACACATATATTAATATAACAAACTAAAATATGGGTTAAACAAACAAATATATACAGCTATATACATACACACACGTACATATGCATAAATGGATATCACATAAAACACCATACAATTTTTTTCAACCTAGTGTATCATTTAGATATTCAGTGTAATAACACTTGCTGACAAGAAGGTTCCTTAACATTCTTTTAAATGTATTAAAATTTTCCCTTTTATAGTGTTCAGGAAGTTTATTGAACAATTTTACTCCCGCATATGATGGAGAATATTCATACTTAGATGTATTGTGATTGACAGTGCACAATTCATTATTTTTTCTCGTGTTGTAGTTGTGATATTTACAATTTGTTTCATACAAATGAATATTTTTTTTATGTACAGAACAAGTTTAAAAATGTATATGCATGGCACAGTCATAACTTTATTGTCAGCAAAAACAGATTTACATGATTCTGTGCTCCACATATTGAATATAAGCCTCAAAATCTTCTTTTGCATTATAAAAATTCTTATGCTTTCTGGCGCATTACCCCAAAGCACTATATTGTGCGAAAGATGACTGTAGACTAGAGAATAATAAACATTTAACAGACAATGTGCAGAAAGCAGATCTCTTATTTTTAGGATTGCATAATATGATCTACTGATCGTTTTACTGACATGGCTTATATGGGCTGACCATGTTAAATTATCATTTAAAAAGACCCCTAAAAACTTGGTTACCGAGCTCTCATTTAAACTGATATTGTTGACCACAATTTCCTTGATGGAATGCTTCTTTTTGTTATAAAAGTTAAGGCATACAGTTTTATCTATATTTAAAATGAGGTTACTTTTTTTTACACCAACTTCGGTCTCATTTTTTTCGTTAATTATTTTTAAGATTTTCCAACTTGTATATTTTTAACCAAAAGTATTGCAAGATTCTTCATTGACAATTGTGTTAACTACAGATCAAATATCATTGTTATCCATCACATTTTTTTAAATAATTTTTTTGCTTTGTGTATTTTTCACTTAAAGTATTTCCCGTTTCATTAGACCGCATCATTGCCGCAGACCGAAGACATCAGACAGACATCAGATCAACATACATACTAACAGACTGGCTGATGCAAGTGAAAGATCTTAATTGGCATAATCTACATAGTCTGAAACGTCAAAATTCGAACAAGTATCTAAGAATGTTTTTTTCGCGATTAGAATAATTTCCTTCTAGTTCAGTATTGTAACGATTTACATCGGACAAAATTCAAAAAGTTTTGAAAATTGGTAGAAATGTTAAGGATAACATAAGAATTACTAAACCGAAAAGTTCCCACCCTTAAATAGTGTGCTTCATGTCGTTTCCAACCCCATTTTAACGTATTCTAGGGTATCTCGGCAACAGTGCGCTTTTTGATAAAAAGACCTACAGTTCATCTCAAACTTATAGCAACATGAGGCCCAGTGTTTCAATGCAAAGTTAAGCACTTTATCCTACAAATAAATTAGCTAGAAGTTTAGAATATGAAGTTGCAATATTAAAGTGTTTAATAAAAGCATATTCTAAACTTCTAGCTAATTTATTTGTAGGATAAAGTGCTTAACTTTGCATTGAAACACTGGGCCTCATGTTGCTATAAGTTTGAGATGAACTGTATATACAAATTATTCATTATAAAATTCTCTATCAAAAACGTATCTACACTTTTCTTCCTAAAATTAATTTTACTGTGGGAAATAAGGCCCACACACAAGGATTGGTTCCGATTAACACAATAAATTGTAATCTTTACTATAATCCACTTTAAAGTCGAGTGCTTAACCCCAAAGCTGTAGCTACTAAACTACACTTAAAATTATAATAAATGTACCGCTTCTACGCTCTCACCACTATAAAATAACGCCTCCCCAGAGGTACAGTACTTGGCGCGTTTTTTTACGTGGTGTCCCCTGTAGACCTAATCCACTAATTATCAGAAGGTTATCTACGTCAATTAATCTTCGTCGTCTTCCATAGATTCGACATTCATGCATGCTATTCCATGGCAATGGTAACATATTGTGGAGCAACGTAAGCCTGCTCTTCTGCAACTGCACCTGTTTTCGCACCCTAATTTGCACGAACAAGAAGTGTTAAAGCAGCAAATTCGGGAGCTGGTTCTTTTGTTGTCAGAGTTGGGGTTAATATACCGCCGACTTTTTTCCATCCCCAATAAGTAGCTTCTAGCGTAACATTTTTCTAGGTTTGGATTTGGTAAAAAATACAATATGGGTGTTGCCGAGCAGCAGCAGAAGTTGGTGGTAGTTTTGATAACATTACAGTATTGTTCGCTTTACCAACAAGTTTGTTAAAAGACATGAATCTTGTATATATCTAGACTTTTTTCTACGGAGGTACAATTGTATAAAGCTAGAACAAATCGCTCTGCTACGTCTGCAATTTCTAACTTTTTCATTATTAAAAGTTTGCAGATGTCTTGTAAGTCATCTCTTTTATTAAGCACATTGATACTTTTTTCGATTTGGAAATAGCCATACGGATATTCAGCTGATTATATAACCTGCGCTGATTACATTTCAGCTTCATTTACCAAAGTATTATTAATTTTAAGAAAAAAAATGTAGAGACGTTTTTGATAGAGAATTTTATAAGGAATAATTTTGTATGTAGATATTTTTATCAAAAAGTGCACCGTTCCCGAGATAATCTAGAAAAGCTTAAAATGGGGGTGGAAATGACGTCCTAGGGGATGAAGTACACTATTTAGGGGTGGTAACTTTTCGGTTTAATAATACTTATGCTATCCTCATTATTTCTACCAACTTTTGAAAGTTTATGCATTTTGTCCGATATATTACAATTTTAACTGTTATATTACTGAACTATTCGGTGGGCGAGGGATGTAAAAATACCGGAATGCATAAATTTGAGTTGGACCTCAATTTCTTATTGATTAACATAATTATTTCTATCACCTTTCTGTTGTAAAATATAAATTGATTATTTATCCCATATGTTAAATAATTTCAACAAAGTTGGGAAAGTCCCTCAAACTTTCCTATCTGTGCGCTTTCCATAGTGAACAGTATAAATCAATAGATTAATGAACTGAACAGAAAGAATTTATGTACGGTTTAGCCACCCTTTACAAAAAATCGCATGTTTTAATATACGTAGGTGTCGACTAATTTGTAACAAGCTCCTTCGCATGCGATTTTTCGATTGTAAAACCAAATAATTAACATTCCGCACATAAAACTCTAAAAGTGATCTAAAGAGCACGTTCAAAGATTATTACAATTCATACATTTCAGCAAATATTTGTAATTTTTCTTGTAGAATATACCGCAGTGGCTCTATTCTCGATCAGCACGCTAGCACTCAGTTTCACTGATAATGATAAAAGTAATTCTTAATGGATTAATTCGAATATTTCACTCATTAACGTTATAGCCAATGATAGCCCGTTTTTTCACAACATTGCACCAATCAAACGTCATTATTAGTGATAATTCAACCTAGATTGGCTTTTGACAGTACCAACATGCAAAAATTATCGCTCTAATTTTTTGTGTCGCTGCAGCGGCAAATATTGCAATAATTTTTTGACGTTTTGTTTCGTGAAATGTTTTCGGTAAATAGAGCAACACGAGCTTTAAATTTTATCTATAAATATCTTCTCTAGCTTATTACTATTTGTTAACGTAAATTGTAGTATTGTATTATATAGGTACGTAGTAATATAATAATATAAAAATAACCTAAAAACACCACATAAGTTGACAACTCCCAATTTCAAAGCGAAGGCTGAACCTTCGGGTATTCACAGCTTTCAATGGATTATAATACCTAACGTATTTACCTAACGTAATTACAAAACAATTTTCACAACTAAAATTAAATACAAATGCCTACGAAGCAAACAAATCAATTATTTCATGTTAAATACACAAATGTACTTACATATGGTAATTCATCAAGTAAGTAGCACTATATGTTATAATTCGTTGTACTTAAAGTTCACTATACTTAAACAAGCGAACCTTAACTTAATTATTAAACTTCTTAAATTAAAAATAACACAGGCCTACAAAAAAAAAAAATCTGCTCCACGGACTACGTACACGTATCATGTCTTAAGTATTTTTATGTGCTGAATCCGAATTTTCAATTTAAAACATTTTCTACAGCGTAGATTTCGAGTAAATGTGAAAAATTGACAAAAAAACTATAAAAAGCGAGATTTGCTCGAAATCTACGGGCTAGAAAATTTTTTAAATTGGAATTTCGAATTCAACACACAAAAATACATAAGACATGATAGGTTTAGTCTTTGGAGTAGAATTTTTTTTTCTTGTAGATCTGTTTCCTTGTAGACCTGCTGAATCCGAATTTTCGATTTAAAAACTTTCTACCGCGTAGATTTCGAGTAAATCCCGGTTTTTATCGTCAAAATACGGTTTTTTGACAATAAAAACCGGGATTTACTCGAAATCTACGCGGTTGAAATTTTTTTAAATTTAAAATTCGGATTCAGCACACAAAATACTTAAGGCATGACAGGTTTAGTCCTTGGAGCAGAAACTTTTTTTTTGTAGACCTGTGTAAGGATTAAATACATAAATATATATTACTAAACACTTTAATATAATAATTCTTGAAAAATTCTCTCTTTACACCAGTTAAGTTAAGCTAGCGTTACCAGATAGCGGTACCATTTCATGTCGGCAACCTTAGAACGTAAAAGCGAGAGATTGGTAAAATGCAATATTGTCTGGCTTTACCCGCAGTGTAATTGGTCGAAGCGTACTAAAAGACTCTTTGTTGGGAATACTAGTCTATAAGTTACAATACCTATGGTTTAACATATCTTGATTGTCATTGCCGTTACATCATTTATACCTACTTTGTTTTTTATTAGATGAGTCGTTCTGGAAATGCATTTTTATGTGACGTAGATGATGAAATTGAAAATAAAGATCAGTAAACTCTAAAAAATGACAAGAAAACGTCTGAAGGCAATTAATTATAAAACATAATATTGAAGATATACTTAATGAATTATTCATTCGTGAAATATTCTCCCCAAATACCACTCGTGCTTTTAAATTTTATCTATAAATTTTTTCTTAAGCTAAGTTGCCAAAGGTTAACATAACTCGTGCAAATATTCAGTTTATTATCAAAGATTAAATCCCTCCCGCTAAAGCGGTCGGGATTTTATCAGATAATAAACTGCTAATTTGTACTCTTTATATTACCAGGTAACAACGCTTTCGACAAAATTTTAAGCACTAGTGACATTACGTACGATAAATCCATTTTAGTTATAGCTTTTTGAAAAAAAAAAAGAATCTACTCCAAAAATTGTACAATTTTTTGATTGACTTAAACTTTTATCAAGTTCTAAAATTTCTATTGAAATACATCTCCGTCAGTTGATCAGTACGTATGTATGTACGGAAACGTTCTATAGGTCGCATCAAGTCGATATTTTTTTAATCTCTTCGTCTACTATCAAAATAAAACCCATTTGAATTTCATTATGATCCGTAGAGTAGTTGAGTTAAATAATTGTTTAACACCGGCACGAGTTTTGACTGACCATTTCTATCGTTCTTGGCGTCTATTAGTAATTATTCTTTTTTTAACTCGCTTTAACTTAAGAACGAAACAATTGGTCTCAAATTTTTACCGTGTTATCACTATTGATTATTTAACAAAATGCATTAATATGAATATCAAATTTTAATAAGTGTAGAAAATATGATTTTTTTTTCTAAGGTTATGTTGATAAATTGTGACAATTTATAGCAACCGGGATACTTGTTTATCTTTCGAAATAGATTGTATATTTTTTAAGGGGTCACTTGGCCCTGAGTTGGCCTTTCTTCACTTCGACCTAAAAGATCTTTTATGAATTACCCTACAACTAGACTTTTTGACTCCAAGACTTTTTGCAAAGTTTGTGATTTTCCTGGTAGCTAATTTCCCTATGTCTTCAAGTATTAATTCCGTCTGTTCTAGGTATTTTAGCCTTCAGAATTCACAAAGTATATATTCCGCAGTCTCAGTTGCAATTTCTAGGTATCTGCATTAGTCATCTTCTGCCATGCCCAAATTCTTAAGGGGCAATGGTCAGTTAGAAGGCCTGTAATCAGCCTTAGGTAGGACTTTTCGAGTTCGTTGTGGCATTCTTTGTCGAATAGGTTATAAACCTTTTCGCTTGTATTTGGCCTGGAGTAATCCTCCAGTAAGACTTATTTTGTTTCTTTTCACATTTTTGTGTGTCCCTTAGAGAAGCCACAGAACGGTTCGAGTTCGGAAAATGAGGCCTCAGTCCCTTTTCTTGCAAGGCTGTCAGTTAATATATTGCCTTCTATTCCTTACTGTCCTGGTACTCACATCAAGTTAACTTTGTTGTTTTTGCCAGTTGTTTCACTGATTGTCTGTATTTCTAGGCAATTTTAGACTCGAAGGTATAGAATCTGATAGCTTTTAGTGCTGCGTGGCTGTCTCAAAGTATATAGATCTTCGCTCTTCGAGTGCCTCTGTTAAGACATTCCTAGTCACACAGATCTATAGGACAAATTTCTGCCTGAAAGATGGTTGGGGAGTTGCCAAGGGCTTTAAACAGCCTGCATTTAGGCCCCACTATGTCCACACTAACCCCTTCGTCATCTTAGATCCATCTGTGTAAAATATAATAATAAAGAAATATCAATTGTATACAATTGCCAACATGTGTATTTATTTAAAATATCGCCTATTAATATGCCTTTTTATTAGAGACTTACCATGTACGGAAAGCGCATTCGTTGTGATATTCCGAGAACCATTTTTACAATGGACCATTTACAAAATAGCCCTCGTTTTAACAGTCAATATATCAAAAATGGAAGACCTGATAAAATTTACAAAATTAAGTATTCATTATGTGTCTATTGTAGTCCAATCACCGAAATTTGATTAACTTACGTTGAACAGTTTTCAAGATTTGCTAAGTTATATGCAAAATGTGTCGCTTTTTAAGGATATCTAACCTCTTAATCCGTTATATCTCGGAAAATATATATTCTATATGAATAAAATTTTGCACAATTTTTTATTTTAAATTTTCGGAGCTATTGTTACTTCATACTTATTCCGTTGGTTAATAACTCTTTGATAAGTGGAATGTTTTTCTATATAACTTCGCAAATCTTTAAAGCTATTTTACGTGAGATATTGAAAATCCATGGCAGGTTACATGGTGACAACTGCCTTAATCGAGGATGTGTAGAATGATCCATTTCTCCGATCCTTCAAGGTAATCAAGCCAGTAAAGGCGCACTGGCCTGCAGAGGGGCGTTAGGGTGTGAAGATGAAGCCATAGTGTGTCCGACGATGAGTTGACTTTGTCCTCGTCAAAGTCGGAAAACCCTCATACTTAGACCTGGACAAATTCAACTCGTCGACGGACACATTATGGCTTCATCCTCACACTCTAAAGCCTTTGCAGGGCAGTATGCCTTTACTGGCTTCATTACCTCGAAGGATCGGAAAATTGATCATTCTACACATCCTCAATTAAGGCAGTAGTCACCATTCCCAGCATCCTCTGAGAAGCAGGATTTTTAATTTTAATAACAGGATCAGAGGATTCCCACAGAAATTAAACGCATCGCTCGGATACTGATGTTGGCCTCATCAGTGATGCTTCAGCAACTTCATCAGTCCCTACCACCGAGATGTTTGGGCAGTCAGTATATGACATAGATGTTTCGTTTTTCCCAGAGGATTGGAAAACGCCACTCGTTGGTTGCATGTGGATATGGGTCTTGGTTCTCCAATCCCCCTCGGAGAAATATCAAGAGGCTAAACCATGCTCGATAAAGATTTATAACTGAGATTTCTGATTCATTTTAGATAAATTAATTTAAGAGAGTGATTCGACCTTCTAATGACCAAAGGTCACTTTGATCATAGGTCAAACCATATGCGAACGTAAAATATTTCGCTCTTTCAAAATCCAAGGTCAAAAACTCGTTTCCATAAGTTGACCTTGGAATGACCTTGACCTAATGGGGTCGAACAGACCTCGAATTCGGATTCAGCAACCCTAAATACGTATAAGAATCGTGGTTTTCTATCTTAAATGCTTTTCCAATTTGACTTTAGAATGACCTTGATCCTGACCTTATGGGTCAAACAGACCAAGAGTTGGGATTTAGTTACCCCAAAAAAGTATAAAAATGGTGGTTTTCTGCGATTAAAAGGTTTCTTCTCAATTTGACCTTGGATTGACCATCACCCTGACCTGATAGGGTCAAGCAGATCCCAAATTCGGATTCAGTGACCCCAAAAACGTACAGAAATCATGGTTTCCTTCGCTTAATAGTTTTTTCCAATTTAACCTTGGATTGACCTTGAATCTTACCTGATGGGGTCAAACAGACCCCAGGTTCGGATTCACCGACCCTTTTTTTTTTTTTTTTTTTTTGTTGGGAGGGGAAATCATCATGACACCCGCCGCTTAGGGTCTATCGCGGTCGGGTAGTGCTGGACTTTAACCATAGCTAAAACCCCTCCCTTTCTTCGTCAACCTGCGCATCCCGGAACCGTCTATATAAACATATCTTCGAGTTGCGCGGTTTGTCCCAATCGGACCCAGGACATCCTCCTTTCCTCACCTTTTTCTTTTCTATTTTAACCTGCTCCGTTGATGGTCTGAAAATTTCTTTCCTCTTCCTCCTTCTTTCTCATAACTGCTTTCACAAACTGGTGAATTGCCTTCCACTTGTTTAGATTTAGTACCATCTCTTGGATCATATTTTCCTCGTTTATAATGACCCCCACTTCCGTATGCATCCTACTTCTGTCCCTTTCCCACCTTGTGCATTCAAACAGGGTATGTTTGACGTCATCTTCCTGACCACAATAGATGCAGTTTGTGTTTCTAGCCTTTCCTATGCGGCATGTGTATTTTCTGAAGGACCCATGTCCTATCAGTACTTGTACCAGGTAGTATTCCACATTTCTATGCTTGCATTCCAGCCATGTTTTTAATACCGGGATAAGAGTCTGTCCAACCCGCCACCCTTTCCTCCTCGTTCCATTTCTGTTGCCAACTTCTTATAGTTACTTCCCTTTCTTCCTTTCTTTGCTGTTTTGTATGCCCCTGCCCTGATTCATATAATCTCCTTCTTTCCATGACCAACAGGTCTATAGGTGGTACTCCTGCCACTACCTGCACTGCACGTGCCGACGCCGTTCTGTACGCTCCTATCACCCGGAGGAGCATTTTCCGCTGGATCCTCTCCAGCATCATCCTGTACCTCTCTATCCTTAGCACTGAGTGCCATACTGGCGCACCGTACAGGATGATTGACTGTACTACTCCATAAAGCATTAACCTCCTCTGGGCCCTCGGTCCTCCAATGTTTGGCATCAACCTGGTTAGTGCCGCAACTCTCTTTTCTGCTTTCTCAACACTTCTTTTCACGTGTTCGCCGAAGGTGCCCTGCACGTCCATCTCAACTCCAAGGTACCTTATGTGCTTACTTAATCCAATCTCCCGGTTGTTTATACTAAGAGTAAAAGTTAATCTGCACTTAGTTCTGTGCCCCTTCAGTAGGATCGCCTCCGTCTTTTCCGGAGCTAGTGCCAGTCCGTGCTCCTCTATCCATCTGTTGACTTCTCTTAGAGCACCGTTAGCCAATGTTCTTAACGTGTCCCCATCGTTTGCTCTTACTATTAGGGCCAGGTCGTCGGCGAAACCTACCAATTTAGCGTTTCTCCCTAGTCGTATCCTCAACACCCCATCATAGAAGATGTTCCACAGCGTAGGTCCAAGCACCGACCCCTGTGGAACGCCTCTCGTCATCTGTAGTTCCTCGTTTCTGGACACTACGACCTTCCTATCACTCAGATAGTTCCTTATGAGACAGATCAGGTATTGGGAGATCCCTCTCCTACGGAGCTCATTTATTATTCCTCCCCATGAGACGGAGTTGAACGCATTTTTGACGTCTAGCGTCACCATTAGCTTTAATTTGTAATTTCTCTCTGCTGTCCAATTTTTTATAAATTCAATCGCTTGGATCGTCGACCTTTTCTTCCTGAAACCGTATTGGGCCTCTGACAGACCCCCCCTTTCCTCTATTTCATTTTCGACTCTGTCTCTTATAAGTGCTTCGAATAGTTTGCCCAGTGTATTTAATAGACATATTGGCCTCTGTGATGAGGCCTCCTCGAGAGGCCATTTGCCTTTCCAGAGGAGAACCAACTTCGCCACTTTCCAACTTTTTGGGAACCTCGCCTCTCTCAACAGTTCGTTCATTACATCGCACAGTATTTGCGGGGCCACTTTCACAGTTTCCACCAGTGCCTCCGTTGGTAGTCCGTCTGGACCCGGGCTTTTTCCCGTTTTCATTTTTCCCACTGCTACTTTTACTTCTTCTATTGTGAATGGTGGAGGTGGTGTTTCCACTGTTTCCTCGGCCTCCTCGTTTCTATTTACTTCTTCTTCATCCATGGGGAATAGCTGGCTAGCAATATTCATCCTCTTTTCAGCGCTGAGGTTATACGGCATCTCCGCACCTCTCAGGCTTTTTACTACAATTCTGTAGCCATCTCCCCAGATGTTATTTTCCAGTTCTTCGCACAGTTCTTCCCAGTGGGTCTTCTTTGAGAGGCGAATCGTCCTCACCAGTTCTCGCTTCTTCAATTTATACGCCTCTTTGGCTTCTGCTTTTGCTTCTTCCCTTACTCTAGCGAACACCCTTCGTGCGGTATTGCATTCGCTCCTCGCCTCCTCGATTTCGATATTCCACCAATATGGTACTTTTGCTGGGCCTCTTTCTGCCCTCATTATACAACTGTTTTTGTATATTTTCCCCAATAATTTCCCACTCTCCTCGGCGGACCAGTGGTAATTTTCCGGCAGGGATTTTATCTCCTGTTCGAGATTTGCCCTGAATCTCCTTTTGTCCAACAGGTACCTTTTCCTTGTTCCTCCAGACTCTTGTCTCTTTGCTCCCTTAATTTGGAAAAAGATATGCCTATGGTCACTCAGGCTCTCTTCCATTGATACCTCCCATCCTACTACTTGTCTTGCGATACCCTGGGTGGAGCAGGTTATATCGATGAAACTCGAACTGCCCCCTCTACACCATGTCGGAGTCCTGCCATCATTTAGAACCACCATGTCGGTGGCCGCCAACCAGTCCGTCCAGTATTCTCCTCTTTTGTCCTCTACTGGTGCTCCCCATTGTGGGGATTTCGCATTGAAATCTCCCATCACCACTGTCTCCTTTGAGTTTGACTGTACTTCGTTCATCATTTTATCGATGTCATTTTTAAAAGTCTCTAATGGGATATTTGGTGAGCTGTAACAGCATGCCAGTCTAACTGATTTTAAATCAATTATTATAAATCCTTCGCCTATATGTACTTGTTTGACTTCAATTTGCCTATTCACCAGGTAGACTGCAACGTCTGTCCTCTTATCCTTGATCCATTTTACTCCCCTGACAGTTTTTAAGTTCGGTTCGCCAACCACCAAAATGTCCACCCCCTTTTTCATCGCCACTGCGTATGCCAGGTCATGACATTTGCCGGATCTCTGTAGGTTCGTCTGTAGGATCGTTAAACAGCTCTCCTCCCGACGTGTTGGGCAGACGCTTGCTGACGGTCGACGGTCACACCCTCCTCGCCGACCGTTGCTGGGGTTTCCCTCCCCTGCGTTAAAACGTTTTGTCTATTTCGTTCTTCCATCTTGGTTCGTTTTTTGCGTTGCCTCCATCCCCGCACTCCTGTTTGCCCTACATCTGTTTGTGCCAGCCTGATGTCCTTCCTGTTGACATATGGGGCAGTAAGGTGTACTGGCGCACTCCCTGGCTTTGTGCCCCTCCAGTCCGCACTTATAGCATAAGTCTCCCCTGTTTGGGCCCTTACATGCGTGGGCTATGTGCCCATACTGCCAGCATTTATAGCATCTCTCGATGCTGGACTTTGGCGTCACTCTACAGTTTGTCCATCCTACTTTTATGCGTCCCTTTTTCAGCAGTTTTTCCGCCGCCTCTTTCTGTAACATTATCACTGCCGTCTGCATGCTCCCGTATGCTTTCCTCAGTGATTTTACTTCTATCTGTAGTTCCTTTTCCCCGACTTCATCTTTTATTGCTCGCTCTATTTCCTCCATATTTACCGCTCCATCCAGGTCTTTTAAGTACAGGATATTGTCCTGCCCTCCCTTGACCAGTGTTTTTGTTCCCTGCATTTTTTCTCCTATTATCTTATTTAACTCCTCGCCTTTGCCTTTACCGTTCACTATAGTGAGTATAAGATCACCTTTTTTTGTTTCTCTGGCCGACTTAAGCTCAATCCCTGTACTTTGAAGGTTTACTTTATCTTTAACCGTACGCAGCACTTCTATATAGGGCCGGCCCTCTGCTTTCACTATTACCGCTTCAGTTCTCGGAGCTTTTGCCTTTTTCGCGTCTCTCTTTCCACCTATGGATCTAGTCCGATTCCTTTCATTTGCTTGTGCCTCATCTCCCTCTGTGACCGGATTCATGGTATTTGGATTCAGCGACCCTAAAAACGTATAGATATGTTGGTCTAATCTGATGAATAGAATTTTTTTTTTGTAAGGCTGTGTAATTCGAAGTTTTGGCGGAGGCGCCGCGTGTAATTACATATCTTTAATTCTCATTTTTTGAAGTACATTTATATTATGGGACCATTCAAAAAATACGTTCGCTTTCAGAAGGGAGTGGGAAATGTGACAAAATGAAAATGAAGGATAGAAGGGTATATGAAAACTTCTCACAAAAAAGTGAAAAATAACTAAAATAAATAACGTGTCAAATTTACTACGTACTCAAAAAAACGTCGGCGCCTTTGATCTTTACCGCGCCGACACGCCGACATTTTTTACACGAATAATAAGTGTGTAGTCAACTTTAAGTACGTATTCAAATTTTTCAAAAAATTCAAAAGCATCATTTTTTTTTTCTTCATGAAATTATTTCCTAAAAATATAATTAATAAATTATAACGAGTAGTTTTACAATATATGTGAAACACAGACAAACTGGTTCACTTGATTAAGGAAAAAACATTTTTTTTTTAGATTTTCGAAAAAAAAAATTCCCAGATATGAAGTTTAGAGGTCAAAAGTTTTTGAGGTAGTATCTTACGCAAAGATACATCACCGAAAGAAACCACACACAAAAAGGTTGCAAAGGCGCGGACACTTATCTTAACCTGCCATGGCCTTTCAGCGAGAGGTTTACAATAGAACATGTTTTTTTTTTTTTAATTTTGTTGACTCCTCTGTTCTTGAGACATTAGCTGTTAAAGTAGGTAACACAGAATTTAATGCAGCGCGTATAACACCCAAAGTTGTTACACTTCTATGACCACCAAACTGTTATAAACAGCGATTTTTTGTTTTTTAAAATTCAATTCAGACCTTAAACTACATTGCATTCATTTACACTACTCTCTATGTTCAATTATAAAAAAGTTTTTGATACAGACTTTTTCAATACCTCTACTGAAAAATGCTTGTGATCTCGAATGAAAATATTTTTTTTATCGGATATTTTATTTTTGGTACTATTTTAAGTATGACAATCTATTCATTATGTTCTAGAATATATTGTGTCCAAAAGTTCAAGTCGAGTTAATGTTAGAAATAAAGTTGTGGGATGGAAAATGTAAAATACTGTATTTCCGAGTTTCTCGAGGAAAAGTGCGATTTTTCCGATTTCGCAATTTCGAATTGAATTGCGGCCCACATAATCGAATTCGCCAGGTCATTTTACATAAGATTATTATTTCAGTTTTTGTATGTTCGCGAGATGATAGGCCACTTTTATTTTGCATATTTCAAGGGTCTCGCTCACCTGCTATAAAGCAACTTTTGGTTTTAACGATATACTTAATTCTTATAAGGTAACAAGCCTTTTATAAAAATTATAACTTTACATTCATCCCATATTTCTCTTGGAACTAATTATAAATTGAGTGACCCCAAAAATAGGACAAAAATCGACCATTTTCTAGCCCTCGAATTTTATTTCAAACTAAGTGCTAAATTATTGTCAATAATGAGAACATCCTGAATACAAAATTTCAAGACGAGCTCATGTTTGGTTTTTGAGATATGAGGGATTGAAGTGTGATACATATGCTATAAAAAATACACAGCCCCACAAAAAATGAATACTCATTAGCTATGGCAGAGCAATCAAGATATTCTTAGAATGTTTTGACGCAGAATTCAAATTTAAAATCGCAAAATCTGTATATCCATTGAGTAATTCAGAAGAGCCAAAAACATCCCCTATACCGCCAATATTCTTGGCTAAAGATGTCGGTCTCGGATGTCTGGGGCCGGGCAGGACTATTGCCCTTTACCCCAGTACATCGCTGCGAACTTACTTTGCGTCGGCCCCACTCACAAATGTGAGCTGTGCAGACGATTTCGGCCCACCTCCCTGGGTCATTGGACCTTGCTGGCTAAGGCCTCTTCTGGCGTTCTTCTGTCTTCGGTTTCTTTTCTTCACCAGCTTGTCCCCCCCGTGGGGTAGTCATCTGTCTGTTTGGGGTTTTGGGAGTTTTGGCTGGAGAGACTGCCGGAGAGAATGCCAATTGACATCCTGTCATCCGGATCGTCGGTTAGGTAAGGATGAGCTATGTAGCTCGAGGAAGGGCAGACCTAACTGCTTTGGTAGCATTTTTGGTCTGCCCGGAGCTAGGGGGACTACAGGTACTGGACGGTATGTTGTCCGGTACCCGCAGGGTCATGGGTGGGTTAGGTATCGTCATGTCTCTTCGGGTTGCTTCTCCATCGGCGGGGTGGTCCGGGTGGCGTCACTGGGGGGTGAGGTGAGTCAGGTTTGCGAACAGGGCTCCCATCATTGTACACATCTGCTGCATCTAGGCCAGTACAGCAGCGAGTTGTCCAGCCGCTGGGGGGGGGGGCTGTGGTGTTTGGGCAGGGCTGACGGGCTTCCCTGCGGCACCCTGATGTAGCTTAGCCCTTGGGTTGTCCTGTTGGTGGCTGCGCCGGGAGCGAGTTGCTTCCGGGGGGCAGGCTTCTGAGGGGTCCGGTTATCTTTGGGCATCTGGGGTATCCTCTGTAACTGGCTGGGTGTGCACCCTGGCAGTTTGCACACTTGTCTGGCGTGTCCTTGGTCTTTTGGCAGTCCGAGGAGCGGTGGGCCTCTCCATATTTGACACATTTCGGCCGTGCAGTGCAACTTCCTTGGGCGTTGCCGAAACTTTGACATCCGTGGCACTGTGATATGGTCTGCTTGGCACGTTGCTTCTCCATCTTGACCACCAGGTAACAGCAACGGTTTACTGCCAGGATGTTTTCCTGGGTCGGGGGGACCAGGACCAACATGAAGGGGATTTCTTGTTCAGTCTTCCGGGACGACATCCTCTGGCCAGATACGGGTGAGAATCCCTGTCGTTCTAGGTCCTGTTTAACCTCGTCAATGCCTACTCCGCTGGAAATGTCCCGGATAACCACTTTCAGCATCCTCTCTTCGGGCAGGGCGTATGTATGATATTCGCGCTGCTCCTGCGCGAACATCGTGGTCATATTTGTGTGGTCCTCCTTCGAAGCGGGCTCTATGGCGATGCCTTCCCTGACCACCTTGGTTTTGTGGAGTTTATGGGTCACTTATGTCCAGGATTCCTTGCCCCTTAGTACAACGGGGGGCATCCGGGGATTTCGGGGGCCTCCGTGTCCATGGGCTTCGCATTCTCGACCTGGCTGGTGGATGGCTTGTTCTCGCTGGCCTTTGGCGTCTTCTTTTTTGTCGCTGTGTGGGGAGCCTCGTCGTCGTTGTCCGGGACATTTTTCCTTTTCGGGGCTTCCTTCACGGGGGCCTCTGGGGTGGGTTTGTTGCCTAGGAGGGTATTCATTAGTTCTCGATGCTGGATTTCAGCTCGTTCAGTTTGAATTCTCACCTGCTCGGTCTGGGCTCTCATATATTGGTTGAGCTCCTCTAGCTCTGACTGGAGTTGCTCGATTTGGGCCCTTAGTCTGCTATTTTCCTCCTCGAGTTGAATTCTCATTAACTCTTTGGTCCTGTCCTCTTGTGTCATGGCTGGTGTTGACTCTCTGGACAAGTCGTCCGTCTCCATATCGAAGCTTCTGTCTTAGTTCTTTTTCCTCGACATTTCGTCCTCTCTTCTTATTTTCTTTCCTAAAAGAAAATAGGGAATAGGAATGGGATAGGTAAATACACACTTGTCCCCAGGCGGGGGACTTTATTTATCTTTTTATATTAGTGCCTTGAAAAAGATCGATTATTTCTCCTCTTGAAATCGCTGTGGGGCCTCCACTTCACTAGTTCGCTTCGCACTGTCCTAAACTGCACACTACTAGGTGGTCTGCACTCGTCGACTGCCGGTTGAACTAAGCGCGCGCCCCTATACCTATAAGGATGAAAATAGGAAAAAATGATGCTATTGAGTTATAGAGCTTTCATGAACAGAAATATAAGTCTATTGGCTGAATACATGAACGAAGGTGTTGCCCAGGGCTCACACAAAGAAATCAAGACACGCCCTTGAGGGGTGAAAGCTACCTCAATACAATATCAAACTGCAATAACTGGTGAAAAAGCTTGAACCCTCTAAGCTTTATTAATAATAATGAACCATAAATCTATTAGGACCTAGTGCACGAAAACAATCCTTTACAGGGTAAGAAACTACCCCTTATCTTGAATTATGAATGTGGGACGATAACTAGAATTTTTCTAACTATTTTATGACACACCTACGATGGGGTAAAAAAACGGGACGAAAACTTATTGGTGGGTCTTCACCCCCTGACCCCCGTCGGGACCATTTGGGAGATGAAAAGAAATCAAGAGGACCTGACATAAGGGAAAAGCACTCTTGGAAACCGCTACATCAGTATTTTTTTATGTAATGCAGTGATTACGATATTGCTCCGATATTCATCCCTTCGCACACTTACCCCCTCATAAAATCCACTTGGGGGTTAGAAACGGAGCTATAGACTATGGCGTTCGGGAAAGGGATACTTACCTTCATGTCAGAATTTTTTTCCATACAATATGATTGTAAAATTTCTCAGATTTCCACCCTCTAACCCCCCTCTCTAGAGCGATGAGAAAGAATCTCGAGGCCATGAGCACTCCTAAAGAGCACTCTTGAAAACCCGTGCTACAGGATTTTCGTTAATGTGATACAGCGATTGCGATGTCACTGATATTCACCTCCTCGCACCCCCACCTTCTTATAAAATTCGCTTGAAGTTTGAAAACAGACCACTAGGACATTAATTTTATGGAGAGCGCCCGCATTTCCCATCCCTTCAGACGACCATGTAGTTTTAGGCTTTTTACTTGTCATTGGAGTTTATGTGTATTTGGGTATTGTAAACGGTAAGTTTTCAACCAGTTTACTCACCCCTTCAGAGGTGTGTAAAAAAACTATTGTGGGAATATTGGTTATCATTCCAGATCCAGAAACACTGCAATCAGAATGCGTTATCTGGTACATTCACTACCTAATTCAAGATATGAAGTAGTTTTGCACCCTGTGATGGGTTGTTTTAGTGAAAAACAGATTTATGGTTCATTCCTATTAAGCTTAGAGAGTTCAAGCTTTTTCACCAGTTATTGGAGCTTTTACACTGTTTTGTATAATATTGGGGTAGTTTTCACCCTCTTAAGGGTGTGTCTCAATTGCTTTGTGTAAGCTCTAGTCAACACCTTCATTCATGCATTCAGCCAATAGACTTATACTATATTTTTTTCATGGAAGCTCTATAACTCAATAGCATCATTTTTCCCTATTTTCATCCTTATATAGGGGATGTTTTTAGCCCTTCTGAATTAATCAATAGATATACGGATTCGTCAATATTAGATATGAATTCTGCGTCGACAAATACTAAGAACATTATAGCGTTATCACTATAAATAAAATTAAAATCGAAGTTAATATACGTATATTTGTTTTTAATACATGTTCATATTTTATATGATTTTGGTATTTTTAAGTATATTGATATTATATTTTTATATCCAATGTTTTTATTTTTCCTAGCGACTCCATGGAAACTTCTCCATTATGGATCGAGTTTTCCTTTTTGTTTCTTAGCGACTCCATGGAAACTTCTCGCTTTTGGAACTTCTCGATTTCCAGTGAGTGAGTCGCTATGGTCGCTATATACACCCCCTCGTTAAAAAAAAAAAAAATAGTCAATCAATCAACGTGTCGATTGCAAAACGTACTTTTTTAGTCGGGGTAGGCAAAGTGTCACATCTGTCAACTAATACAAAAGCCGGTTTAACCCTATCAATATTGACAGTTATGACTTTGGCTCCTTTCTTAAAGGTAAATAACTTATCTGAACGAGATAAAACTTTAAACGGTCCTTCATATAAAGGAGTAAATGAACGTTTTAAACGTTCAATGCGAACGAAAATAAAATCGCAAGAGGCAAGATCTGAACTAACAAAAGTTTTGTAATTGCCATGCGAAGTTGGAGGAACAAATTTTAAATTATTAAAATAAATGCGTAATTTGTCAATGAAATAAGGAATATCTGGGGAATTATACGATTCAACGAAAAATTCGCCAGGTAAACGAAGGGTTTGACCATATATGAGTTCAGCAGGTGAATATTGCAGATCTTCCTTGGGAGTTGTCCTAAATGCTAATAAAATGATGGGTAATTCATCTGTCCAATGTGATGTATTGGCTCTAGCTAACAAGGAAGTTTTAAGTGAGCGATGAAATCTTTCAATTAAAGAGTTGCCTTCTGGGTGATATGGAGTTGTACGTATTCTATGAAAACCTAAAAACTTTGCAAATTCATTAAATAATTTTGACTCGAATTGTACTCCTTGATCAGTCGTTACTGACAAGGGAACACCGAATCGACAAACAAAGTTTTGAAATAAAGTACGCGCAACTGTTTCTGCTGTGATGTCGCGAAGAAGGTACGCTTCCGGCCACCTAGTGAATCGTTCAATCACCGTAAGAATGTAAGAGTTACCTTTGGATGGAGGTAATGGTCCTACCAAATCTATGTGGATGTGGTCGAATCTGATTTTCGGGATGGTGAAGTTCCCGAGAGCACTTCGCGTATGTCGACTGACTTTGACAGCTTGACAGTTAATGCACGATTTTGACCATAAATTGCAATCTGTGTTCATTTTCGGCCAAAAATAGTTATTTGAAATCAACAGTCTAGTGGCTTTAATACCAGGATGAGATAAGTTGTGAAAAATATCGAATATCGTTCGTCTGTAAACAAGTGGGACAAAAGGTCCGACTTTTGCACGAGAAACATCACACCAAATAAAATCATTTGCATCTGGAATTTGTATCTTTTTTAAAATGAAATTAATTGGTTTTAGTTAGTGATGATTTATCTGACAATAAATAGTTGAGATTTGAATCTTTCTCCTGAGCTTCACTAGCAACTTTAGGTCAAAGTTAACATTAAGGAAGGGAGAATTTTTAAGTTGAAGTGGTAAAATATCTTGTTTTAAGGAAGAAGTGTCGTAAATACGTGACAAGCTGTCAGCTATTACATTATGTTTTCCTTTAACATGTTGTATTTTACAAGAAAATTGAGCTATGTATTCTAAATGACGTATTTGACGAGGAGATCTTTCTGCTTTTGTGAATAAAGCGTTGATTAAAGGTTTGTGATCTATAAAAGAATTAAACTTTCGACCTTCAAGTATAAACTTAAAATGTTTAATTGCAGTATATAATGCTAAAAGTTCTTTGTCAAAAACCGAATAATTGGTTTGTGCTATGGTTAATTTACGGGAAAAGAATGCTAAAGGAGCAAGAAATCCCTTATTATCTTTTTGCTCTAAAACTGCACCCATGGCAAGGTTAGAACAATCGACTGAGAGAGATAAGATAGTATCATTATTGCAAGGATGAGCTAAAACTACTGCATTACTTATTGCGTCTTTGGCTTTCGAAAATCCGTCTAAATATTGATCAGGCCAACTATTTATCTTTGTAATTTTATCATGAGATAAACTGTTACAAAGAGAATATAGGGGAAGTAATATTTCAGCAAAATGAGGTATGAAACGATGATAAAAATTCACCATACCTATGAAACGTTGTAGTTGTTTGAGAGTTGTCGGTAAAGGGAAATTATTAATGACTTCGACTCTCTCAGTTGATGGTAAAATACCTGATGAAGAGATGTGATGACCTAAAAAGGTTAAATTGTCAACTCCTAAGATACATTTAGATGGTTTAATGTTAATTACGTATGTGTCTAATCTCTTGAAAACCTTTTCCAAATGTTCCATCTGTTGTACATCTGATTGACTTGCGATTAATATATCATCCAAATAGACGAAAACGAAAGGTAAATTGACAAGTACTTCATTCATAAAACGTTGGAAAGTTTGACCGGCATTGCGTAGACCAAAAGGCATGCGGGAAAATTCAAACAGTCCGAATGGAGTTGTTATAGCTGTCTTATAAACGTCATTTTCAGCGACAGGTATCTGATGGTATGCTCGCACTAAATCAATCTTGGAGAAAATAGTGCAGCCGTGCAACTGAGAGCTAAAGTCGTGGATATGAGGTAATGGATATCTGTCTGGAATGGTAATCGTATTTAGTTGTCGATAATCTCCACAAGGTCTCCAGTCATTCTTCTCTTTTTTCGCCACTAGATGGAGTGGAGAGGAAACTTGAGAAGATGATGGTTTGCAGATACCTAATTCTACCATGTTATTAAATTCTGTTTGAGCTATTTTAAATTTAAGATTGTCTAATCTACTAGGTCGTGAAAAAGGTAAATGACCTTCAGTAACTATATGATGTACAATAGAATGTTTAATAGGTAAATTGTAATCTGGGGAACTAATTAAATTAGGAAATTGTAAAAGTAATTTGTTATATTTATCTGTCAAAGGAAATAATTTAAGTGTATCTAATCTATCATTGTCTAAAGGACTATTTTTAATAAAACAATTAACTGACAAATTAGTCTTGTTATCAATTATTCGAGCTCCTTTAAGATCAACAACTAAACCAAAATGAGACAAGAAATCTGCTCCGACTATCGGTATGTCAATGTCTGCTATATTGAAAACGAAAGGAAATAATCTACGTAAGTTTAGATTGACTTTTAACAATTTCTTACCGTATGTAAAAATGGTTGAACCGTTAGCCGCGGTTAATATCGTATCAAAATTCTTTTTTAAATCTGTGAAAGAATTGCGTGGCACCACAGATAAATCGGCACCAGTGTCAATTAGGAAGTTCATTTTGTTAGATCTATCGTAAATAAAAAGTCGACGACGTTTGCTGTTAGAAATGTCAAAATCAGACGTCATAGAATTATCAAACTTCAGTCATCTTTGAGAATTATCAGATTTTTTACAATTCTTACTGAATTTGCACCATTCACCTCCACAACGATAGGCATCGGCACCATAAAGTTGATGGTAGTAACAAATAGTATTGTCTGTACGATCAAATTTATTGGAAACATTATTACGGCTGGGTGAACGATTGCGATTAGTGGTACGAGTTTGTGAATTGCTTCTACTTTTGCAATTGTTGCAACATGAAGTAGAAGGTTGAGGCTCGAAGGATTGATTGGAAAGTCTGGATTCTAAAGAGTTTAATCGAGAATTAAAAATTTCTTGTTTTTGTAATACTTGATTAATTGAATTATGGAAAGTGATTGAAAAATTTTTGATAGTGGTAGTTAAATCTGATAATGGGGTTGACTCAGAGTCAAGAGGATTTTTGGAGTACGATGCAACCATTGAATTTTGACAGGACTCCCAGATCCGATCCGCAATATCTAGAATCTCTTTTGTGTCTGTTTTCCCTGAAGCTGTAATGGCAATATATACTCTTTGAGGCAAACGTCTTTTCCATAGCTTTATCAATAAATCTTGACTAACCATGCTGAATCCTCCAACCATATTCAGCATGGATCTATAGAAATCTGAAGGTTTCAGATCGCCCATTTGGGAACCTGATAACAGATCATTCAGACGTTTTTCCTCACTCGATGATAAACGTGAAATTAAAACTTTCTTTAAATTTATATAGAAATCCGTTTCCGGGGGATTAGATATTATATCGTATATATTATCTATCACATCTAATGGCAAATTAGCTATAACCTGATCATACTTTTTTTTGTCATTGACAATTTTTGCAACAGAAAACTGTGATTCGATCTGGGTAAACCAAATTTCTGGTTTTGATTTCCAGAATGGGGGTAGTTTGACAGAGGTGACATAATGGGTTTGAGGAAAATCCTCGTCTGAAGGTTGTCTTTGCATAACTGATCGATTGTGATTGATTGATTGATTGATTACTCTCTTAGATAAAAAAGGGAATGTACTTTAACTCACTCACCGACAGATGACAGTACTTGTAATGTACAACTTCAGTTGATTGAATTAGGAAATTACCATAAATTATAGGAACAGCTATTCAAATTTGGAACCTCTATTCAAAATTCATCGGGAAAATTCTTCTCTTCATAAAATGGTCAATTTATAACGGTAGTTGATATATTGAATCTCTTCTTGAACTTATTGATAATAATTGTTCCAAAACAGGAAAGTGTTATACTTCGGTAATTATATCTGAGATATTCTTCTATCTTTTGAAATGGAAATGATTTTATCTCTCCTTCAAATTAATTAAATAACGTAGATTTCATCATGTAAGTTATAGGATAACTTCGGACATATGTATCAATCACTTCTGGTATATATTTATCACGTTGGACATAAAATTTTCACTTCTGGCATATATTTATGTAGTTGGACATAAAATTTTCACTTCTGGCATATATTTATCACGTTGGACATAAAATGATCACGTCAGGGTCACCAAATTTATAGCGTTATCGCTATAAATAAAATTAAAATCGAAGTTAATATACGTATATTTGTTTTTAATACATGTTCATATTTTATATGATTTTGGTATTTTTAAGTATATTGATATTATATTTTTATATCCAATGTTTTTATTTTTCCTAGCGACTCCATGGAAACTTCTCCATTATGGATCGAGTTTTCCTTTTTGTTTCTTAGCGACTCCATGAAAACTTCTCGCTTTTGGAACTTCTCGATTTCCAGTGAGTGAGTCGCTATAGTCGCTATAAACATCTTGATTGCTCTGCCATAGCTGATGAGTATTCATTTTTTGTGGGGCTGTGTATTTTTTATAGCATCACGCATATCACAACTTCAATCCCTCATATCTCAAAAACCAAACATAATATGCTGATCTTGAAATTTCGTGTTCACGATGTTCTCATTCTTAACAATAATTTAGCACTTAGTTTGAAACAAAATTCGAGGGCTAGAAAATGGGCGATTTTTGGGGTTACTCTTATTGTTTTCCATAATTTTTATCAAATCCAAGTGACTGTACCAGGCCGGGAAGTCAGTGGAGACGGCCCTTCATCCGATCGTTTCCAGGATCGAGAAGGCATTGCACCACAAAGAACTTGCGGCTGGTGCTTTTCTTGACATCGAGGGAGCATTTGACAGTACCTCCTTCGACTCAATCTGCACCGCGGCTGCCTATCATGGCATCGATATACCATCAATTATCATCTCGGGAAAATTCCCAAATACGGTTAGCGGGCTCTTGCAAAGGGCCTTGGAGATCGTACAGAGATGGTGTAACAACCAGGGCCTTAGAGTTAACCCCTCCAAAGCAGAACTGGTAATTTTCACTAGAAGGCGTAGGCTAGATGGTTTCGTCGAACCAGTACTCTATGACACGACTCTAACGATCTCCAGGACATTGAAGTATCTGGGCGTCATCCTGGACTCTAAGCTGACCTGGAAAGATCATATAGAGAGACAAATAAAAAGGGCCGCTACAACCCTCTGGGTATGTAGAAGGACCTTTGGTAAAACATGGGACTTAAACCCCAGGGTAACAATGTGGTACTATACTGTGATAGTAAGACCAATGATTACTTATGCTTCTGTTGTGTGGTGGCCTGCTACGACCAGGCTATACATTCAGCAGAAGCTAATATAACTCCAATGACTCGCCTGTTTGGAAGTCACAAGAGCGATACGTATGACCCCCACAGCAGCTCTGGAGGTCCTTCTGGACCTCGTGCCCCTTCATTTGGTGATTGAAGCCGAGGCTCGGAAAGCGGCCTACAGGCTGAGGTGTAGTGGTCAGTGGAAAACCGGAGGAGAACAATTAAGGCACACAAGGGCCCTTTCCGAAGCGATAGGGACTCACTCACTTCTGGAGGTCCGGAGTGATGATATAGTGCCTTTCTTCTCCTTCTCAGAACCCTTTGAGGTTGTCATCCCCAAAAGGGAAGACTGGAACCCACTCGAGGACATACTCAGACCTGCCGATATCGTCTGGTTCACAGACGGATCGAGGTTTAAGGAAAGTGCTGGAGCGGGGATATACGGTGAAAGGCCCAGGGCTGAACTTTCTTATGCCCTGGGCAAATTCGCCACGGTATTCCAGACCGAGATCTTTGCTATTTTGGTCTGCGCACAGGAGAATATCCAAAGGAAATATTCCAACAAGCACATTTATATATATGTAGCGACAGTCAAGCGGCCCTCCAGGCCCTTGCATCAGTCCGGACCAAGTCAAGCCTGGTTCAAAACTGTAAACAGGCTCTCTGCGAACTTGGCTCATCGAACTGGGTCAAGCTTCTCTGGGTGCCTGGGCAACGAGCGGGCAGACGCTCTGGTCAGAGGCCCCTACTGGGTCTGGAGCCGGCTCTCGGCTACCCTAGATCAAATGCCAAGAAGTTAATAGAGAACTGGACACATTCCCAGTTCTTTGACTTCTGGGCCTCTTACCCAGGACTCCGGCAAGCGAAACTCCTGCTCACAGGGCCCTTGCCGAAGCGAGCAGAACAAATTCTGCGACTAAGCAGGAAACAGGTCAGAATCGTGGTAGGTCTTTTGACTGGACTCGGCTCTTTCAGAAAACACCTGCATACCATAGGAGTGGTCGACAACCCCGACTGCAGGTTCTGCGGGGACGAGGAGGAAACTTCCATCCACGTCCTCACTTCCTGCCCTAGTCTCATGAAATTGAGGCACAAACACTTCGGCATTGGTTTTCCGGTGCTGGAGGAAATAAGGAATGCCCCTATAGGAAGGATTTTGGCCTATGGGTTAGAATCCGGCCTGAATGGGGGCATCCAGTAAATACGTAGCGGTAGCACAAGGGGCCACCAGGCCTGAGTGCTGCGAACCCTTCGTCGCCCCGCTAAAAGAAGAAGAAGACTGTAGAAGTCGCTGTGATTAGAGTAAGTGAACGTGGTTGGTTCCATTTCAAAGAAAGTTGAATAAGCTTTATTTTGACACAGTATTTGTAATATTTTGTTTGCTTGAATACAATTGTTTATAACAAATTCTGATAAAAACACATTGTTTTACAAAATATTTGTATTCTTTTGATAAAATAAATTTAAAAAGCTACAAAAAAGTTTAAATGAACTTGACCAATCTTTATCGCAGACCGTTATACTAAGAACCAAATTGCAGGGAATTAAATTATCTTTCAACATTGTGATTAACACGTTTTCTTGTAAAACTTTAGTTTTTGAGTTAATTACCAAAGACGCGTGTTGAAATTTGACTTTTTTATAGTTTAGAATTAAATATCTTGTGTATCTGTTTACATTGTTATTAAAAAATATTATTTTGGATATTCAGCAGATAGCTTTCAAAGAAACTGTTCATTCCTTTCATTCACCATTGATATATTAGCATGGTCAGACTTAGATCAATGGTATATGAAAGGAACGAATGGTTTGCTTGAAAGTTATCTGCTGAATTCCCAAAATAATATTTTTTAGAGTAGGTAGTGAAAAAAAAAACACTAAAACACCAAATTGGACGGTCCTTATTTCAAAGTCAAGGTAATTTCATGCATCAGGTTATATGTTTTAATACTTTTTGATAAAATTCGTAGTCTTCAAGATATTTGCAGAACACCGTTTAAAAAAAATCATTTTTCTAAGTTTATTAACAATAATTTAATTAAACAATTAATAAGACAAAACTACTCTTTTTTAACGGGTAAATATTTTTGTAAATGTCATTTAGAACTCATTAAAAAAGGTTTCATCAAAATAGGGTCTTGGTTAAGCGTTTTTCGAAGTTTTAGCTATTTTACATCTAAAGTGACTCCACTGTCTGTGTAAATAAAATAGATCTGCTAAATATTGCAACACCAGCCGCTGCAAACTATATTTAACTCCTGTCTACAACATTGTTCGTAATCTCCCCCCTTGTTATCTTATCTGGTCTCTCGTCCTTTGAATCGAGACATTGTAGTCTCCAAAGGGCAGTAGAGGGCCAGCGGTTTCCTCTGTCGCATTACCATATTAAATGCTTCGGGTATAATATACTACAATTGAATTATACAATCGTCATAAATCCGATGAATAATGCAAAGGTGCACCTATTCAGGAAAAGATTAATTATATTAAGATTTACGAAGACGGGCGCCAGCTTTATGCTTAGTTTGTACTTTGTATGAGTTTATACTTGTTAATATTCATTGCAGGTCATGAGGTCGCAAACGCAAATAGACAGTTACAGTTCTAGATCACACAAACTATGTTTGAATTGCTGAAGGTAATATGATTAATTACTAACATTAGTTAAATGATTTATGGTCAGTAAGGTCAGATATAGGTGTTTTCTCAGACGAGGCTGGAAAGGAAAAAACAGATATCTATAAATCTTTTGAATTCACCCTCGAAATTATTTTTCTGGCAATAAATAAATAAAAACGCACCGAAATCTGTTCTTAAGTGATGATAACATAGAGCGTGGCCAAAAATGAAAAAGGCGCGTTTTCTGCTTGTATGATCATTTTTTCGAAAAACACTCGGACCGGTGGATTTTGCTCTCTTATAACTAACAATTTTTTAAAAATTACATTCTAAAGCTAGAAAATTTATTGAATTACTTCCCGTGTAAGTGCGCCTTAACGTTTTAATGGTTTTGCTTTGTTTTGTTTTTTCACACTGAAAATAAAAACGGTAGAACAGTTAGCTGGTATTGAAAACAAGACTATTCAATACAAATTTTCATAGCCTACTTAGTAATTTTCTTACGTCGCGTTCATCTGACGCGGCCATTTTGAAAAAAATAAAAAATCGTTCGTATCTCATTTATTTCTGGGAAATTTTTAAATCGTTTATCCGTTTGTACTTAGAATTTTATGCTTAATAAGAAACTACTAGAGAAATATGGTCGTCCTATTTAAGACTTCCGGTTAAACCGGAGGTGTTATTTTCGTTGCTGTTTGTCTAATTTAAGTGAACTAAAAACGAAATTTTTAAATTAAAAAACAACCAAACATTGGGGGCGTACATTGACTCGTGGTAAACATAAATTTATTCTTTAATTACCTGAATATTTAGTGCAGTCTCAGAAAGGGACCGAATCAACCTCTCACGCAAATCCCACCAGGATAGGTGTTGGACAACAAAGCTTCCTCGTATCTACTGATAGTAAACTATTACTACATAAATGAAAATACAAAAATGAAATTTTCTTTAAATCGATGGGGCAACACTTTTATACAGCCCCCACCCGGTCTAACACTAAAAATCAGTATGTAATTTGCAGGGTCATCAATATAGTTTTTTAAACAAACTATATCTCGGTTCAACGCACCATGACCTAATAAGCAATAACCTTAAAATAGTTTTCAAATCATCGTTAGAAAATGATAGAGATGTTAAATTTTAAGTAATGTTTCCAAAATAATTGTTAAATTCGTTAGAGAATATAATTTCTCATGGATTGTCTGTCTTATTCTTGCTTGTATTAATCAAATTCCACAATGCAATTTGCTGATTCATGTTCCGACGTATGTAATTATTATTTGCTGTGTCCTTTGTTAGAGAATATTATTTAGGTATTAAGCAAATCAAAACTTACACATTTTTTTATTTATTATGAAATTTCCTACTTTCTGTATATTGTTGCCCTAATCTGGGTACGCTAATACTAGTTAGACTTTAACACACTCATTATTAGCGAACC
Organism: Rutpela maculata; assembly: GCA_936432065.2. Taxonomy (NCBI): domain Eukaryota; kingdom Metazoa; phylum Arthropoda; class Insecta; order Coleoptera; family Cerambycidae; genus Rutpela; species Rutpela maculata. Next base: position 103,799,915 of record OW386291.2, read on the forward strand.
AGTCAAAACAACTATTCTTCTAGCTAATACTGACGAAGTATTAAATTACATGATAGGATTCTTAGAATTTTAAAGCAAAAAATATATTGAAAATACTTAAATCATTTATTTAAATTCAGTCATTCAAATTTCTTATTTAATATGAAATTATCTACTTTCTGTATATTGGTACCATAATATGGTCACGCTAATATACTACTTAGGAGAATACTTTAAAGCACTCATCGTCGGACAACAATCACAACAATTACTCTTCAAGCTAATACTGACGAAGTATTGAATTACATGATAGGATTCCTAGCATTTTAAGGCAAAAAAAACATACTGAAAATACTTAAATAATTTATCGAAATTCAGTCATTGACAACAATTATTAAACCTTATACTCCATTTCAACTCTAGAAAAGTTGTACAAATTTTTTCAAACTCGTTACTTCTCATTAGTAGAGTACAGAAACATTCATTCGTTATTTATAAGCTTATTCTTGATTTTTTTGTACAATGAATTATTTTTTATTTATATGTTTTCATCATGATTAGAGAATATTTTTATGTATTAAGCAAATCACAACTTACACACTTTTTTATTTATTATCAAATTATCCACTTTCTGTATATTGTTGCCCTAATCTGGACACGCTAGTATGCTAGTTAGGTAAATGCTTTAAAACACTAACGATGAAAGCAAAGAAATAAGAAACAATTAATTGTAAAAATAGATCAAGAATAGACGTATAAATAACACAGCCCCACAAAAAGAAAAAAAGTTCAGAGCAGCGAACCAGACCCATGTATCACTATGTATTGTCGGTCGCTGAATTCGAGTCGGAGGTCAAAAAAAAGCCTAGAGCCAAAAAATCACCCCTGGAATGGGGTAAAAAGAAGATTAAGCTACGAGAATAGTTGTTACATCTTAATCAATCAAATTATACAAATTAAGGTTAAACAACAGCGTACATACAATAGATATGAAACACCCCCCCCCAGGGAGGGGCGAAAACTAGCCTCCATATATAAAAAAATCGATCCAAAATAGTAATGACTGATAAAAAAGCTCGAAATATCCAAGGGCGGATCCAGGGGGGGGGCAGTAGGGGCAATTGCCCCCTCCCCGAGAAAAGTATTCGTTTACAGGGCGACAATTTTTTTTCCGCATGAGGTGGGAAAAAAAATTTTTTTGGATTTCTAATAGTATTCCTGCGCATGAGGCGAAAAAATTTTTGTCCGGATTTTAATTTGTACCCCCCTCCATGAGCCGAAATTTTCGAAAAATTTTTTTTTGGATTTTAATTTGCACCCCCCTCCCCCCCCATGAGGCGATACAATTTTTTTTTAGATTCTGAGGTGAGCGAAAAATATTTTTTTTTACATTTTTAATAGCATTCTCCGTATGAGGCGAAAAAAATTTTTTTTGGATTTTCATTTGCACCCCCTCCACCATGAGGCGATAAAATTTTTTTTCTGATTTCTAAAATTTTTTGTGGATGTTAGTGCCCCCCCCCCCAGTAACCTTTCTGGATCCGCCCTTGGAAATATCTAAGTTTTGTTAAAGTAATAAGAAACTGCATGAGGTCCGACGCAATCTTCATAAACTGCTCCTATAGGGTTGAGAACAACTATCCCCAAGTTTAAAGAGCACGACAAAAATAAGAGAAAACGTAAAATCCAACAGGATTTCTATTTTCATGGATGCTATGAAATTGCGTAGTACTCTAAAATAGAACTAAAAACTTACGTGCCATCAATGTCTTACAGTGTCAACCCTCCGAGTGTGTGAAAACTACCCCCTATGTAAGATTTAAGTATAAAATTTACAGTGACTTCTATAAAAATTCGAAACACTTGCGTTTTGTGGAAGTGAGAATAGTCTAGTCTATGTTCGACGCTGTGCTTGAAAACCACCCTAGGGGTTGCGAGTTGCCACCCCTACATCCGTAGGATGCTGGAAAAATCGAGAGAAACTGACCAGATTTACATTTTTATGGATGCTATGACGTTTCAAGTTTTTTCAGAAATCACTGTAACTTCTTATAGTTGTTTCTTACACAGGGGGTACTTTTCACCCCCTACTGGAGTGGAATTGAATAAAGACAGTGGTACGTGACTTTCTAAGTCTAACTCTGAGTACTACGCAACTTTAATCCATCATAGCATCCATAAAAATGGATATACTCTTGGATAAAAAAAATTTTCTTGTTTTTACTGTGTCATTTAAGACAAGGGTGATTTTTGGCAGCGCTGTTGGGGTAGTTTTCAATAATTGTGCTAAAACTACTGCCTACTCTTCTTACCTTTACAAATCTCCGGAGTTTCGAGCTTTTTCGAGGGTCACTGCAGCTTTTTTCAAGTTGAATCTTGAATGGGGGTAGTTTTCACACCCTCTGAGGGTTGACACTGTATGACGTTGACGGTGCGTAAGTTTCTAGTTCTATTTTGGAGTCCTACGCAATTTCCTGTTGGATTTTGCGTTTTTTTATTGTTTTTCTCGTGTCCTTTAAACTTGGAGGTGGTTTCTCTCAACCCTATAGGGGCAGTTTATGAAGATTATTTCGGACCTGATGCAGTTTCTTATCACTTTAACAAAACTTAGACATTTCGAGCTTTTTCAGCAGTCATTGCTGTTTTGGATCGATTTTTTTATGTATGGGGGCCAGTTTTCGCACCTCCCTGGGGGTGTGTTTCAATTCTATTATATCTACGCTGCTGTTTAACGTTAATTTGTATAATTAGATTGATTAAGATGTAACAACTAATATTCTCGTAGCTTAATCTTCTTTTTACCCGATTTCAGGGTGTTTTTTGGCTCTAGCTAATGATTTTGGGGGTGTACGATTTTTTTTGACCTCGGATTCGGATTTAGCGACCGAAAATACATAGAAATACATGGGTCTGGTTCGCTGCTCTGAACTTTTTTTTTGTGGGGCTGTGTAATGAATGAATGTTTCTATACTCTACTGATGAGAACTAACGAGTTCGAAAAAACGTGCAACTTTTCTAGCGTTGTGAATGACTGAATTTCAATAAATGATTTAAGTGTTTTCAATATATTTTTTTGCCTTAAAATACTAGGAATCCTATCATGTAATTCAATAATTCGTCAGTATTAGCTAGAATAGTAGTTGTTTTGATTTGTTCTCTGATGATGAGTGTTTTAAAGCGTTTTCCTAAGTAGTATATTGTGACCAGATTAAGGTACCAATATACAGAAAGTAGATAATTTCATATTAAATAAAAAGTATGAATGACTGAATTTAAATAAATGATTTAAGTATTTTCAATATATTTTTTGCTTTAGAATGCAAGGAATTCCAGCTTGTAATTCAATACTTCGTCAGTATTAGCTAGAAGAGCAGTTGTTTTGATTGTTCTCCAATAGTGAGTGTTTTAAAGTATTTACCTAACTAGTGTATTAGTGTGCAGAGATTAGAGCAACAATATACAAGAAGTACCTACTTTCTGTATATTGTTGCCCTAATCTAAGCACACTAATTTCATAATAAATAAAAAAGTGTGTAAGTTGTGATTTGCTTAATACCTAAATAATATTTTCTAATCATGATGAAAGCATTAATTGTAAAACTAAATCAAGAATATTTTTTATGTTTACTAAAATAAAAAGGACAATAAAAATCTATTTAGACTTAATCTAAAAAATTCACTTAAACAAAAGTTGGAATTGTTTTTTTTTTAATTCCAATATACAATAAATGAGGGTTTCATACTTCTAATTACATCATTTCAACAAAGCTCATTTTTTCATTACAGCTCATTTTTTCAGTACAGTTTTTCGTTGCTTATCGAAGAATCGGGTGTCAGCCACTTCAATCGCGGAAATGAAGGGCGTGGGAGGCTGCGCATCCGGTAAAATAATTTCGTTTTTCGCGTAAATCCAACAAGGCTACTAAACTATAAATAGTTTATTTATGTAATATAAATATTTGTATGAAATATTAGATAATCATATTATGCACAAATAGTAACAAAGTATTTTATAAGTAAGAAATTTATCGGTGGAAGCATGTTTTTTTAATACATAGCATTTTTCAGCACACACCTGAAATCTTTTAAGATAATTTTACTATTCTGGAAGAATTTGTTTGTCATATGTACGGCTCTAAAAGAATCAAGAATATTAATCTCGTACGCGTAGCTACTTTCATGAAGGCGTATAATGTCAATCAGAAAGAAGATGTCTTGAAGATTGACCAGAATTTCGAAGAATCTATGTTACCTCCATGTAAGACACAATTGAAATTTTTTTGCGAATTTCTTACATTGCTCAATTGTGGAGCCATGGACATCTTCGTACGCCAAATTTGTCTTTGCCAACTGATTGTGGATGGGAAGAACACGATGAGAAGTATATTTTCAAGTGGTTTCAAGGCGATCAATTACCGAAAATTGAAAACATCATAAACGGTATTCTATGCATATAATCTTTTACGTCTACATGAATTCTCTTTTATTCACTTGAATGATTTTCAATATTTTTCGGCAGATTTTTTTGAAGACGAAAATGAGAACCATGACGTTCGAGAATCTGAGGAAAATCTAGATTTAGAAGACCATACAGATCACACTTTCGAAGAAGAAGATAATGCAGAATACAGCAGTGAGAGTGATTCAGATGAGAATTGATTTGTTTTATTCGTGTTGAATGTATCAATATAATAGAAATATTAAGATTTTTGTATTGATTATTTAATCCTCACTATTCTCAATCCATGATTGCAATCTCTAAGTATTCTCTGATATATAGGTATGTCTAATATTTCATACAAATATGATTTTCTTTCAAGTCTCATACGTTAACTGGAGCATTAAAGATACCGCGCGGTGAGCACCTGGGCGCTGCGGTACACTTAAAAGGCCTAGCTGACAGGTTTTGTCCCATGGTATTATCAGCTGACACTTTTTAACTGTCTTTTTATATCGCAAACGAATTTCAGCTTTGTTGAAATAACGAATTTTCACGTGTTTTTCATACATATTGACTAGGGCAGCTGACAACATTCGCTCCCTACCCTATGCAGCTGACACATTTTTTTTTTTCATTTATATTACATAAATAAACTATTTATAATTTTGTAGCTTTATTGGATTGACTCAAAAACAAAATTATTTTGCCAAATGCGCAGCCTCCCACGCTCTTAATCTCCACGGTCGCGTCAGCTGACACCTATTTTAGCTTTTTTTCGAACGAAAACTAACATTAAAAAAACAAAGAAGTCGTGTTGAAATGACGCATAAAATATTGACGCCACCTCCCAGACTATTCTATTTACATGTGACATAAATTTTTGTTTGAAATATAATTTACAATATTTTTAATTTTTCAGCAGCAGTTGATATAGAGAGAAGTTAGCTTATAGTGAAATCCTTTATTTCAACATACATAGATCTTTTACGATTGTTTCTCATAACGCGAACCACCTTTGCAATATAAATATAAAAGAAATCAATAAAAACGAAGTAGTCACGCCACTGTGTAAGAGGTATTATAAGATATCTGGGAGCAGTCTCTTGAAACATTGGTTGTGTGCGATGATGTAAACCGCTTACAAAGGCACAGGCCACGCTAGGCATAATCCGCCTTTTCCAAGGACGCCCTGGACGCTCATATCTACATTTAACTCAACGTAATGATCTAAGAGTCCATTTCAAGTAATATAAACGGATAGAACTGAAAGGTTTCTCACGTTCTCTTATTTGCACCAACGCGCATTTGCCATTAATTGAAAAAGAAATCGTTTATTTTCGTTATTTGACAGGAGAATTTTCTGGTTTGTTGAACTATACCAACTTTTACTTCCACATTCAAGTAGTGGAGTGGAAGTACAGCAACGGTAAAAAAAAATGTGTTTTTTTTGTTCAAGTAGGCTTAAAATGTCATGAAATGTTGAGATGTTAAATTTGGCAGAGATAAAGGAATTCTGTTTGTCGGTCTGTCCGTTTGTGCACACGATTTAATACAGTAACTAGAGGTTTTAACTTAATAATGTCATATGAATTAGATTTCGTTCATTTTTGACAACTTGCTAGTAAATGCATCAAGTAAAAGTTCCTATGTTATGAGGGGGCTTGCTAATTTATAGGGAGTGGTGCCACCCCTTCTCAGGGGGTGGCACCTAAAAAAAAACGAAAACATTGAAAGATAATCAGATTTTGAGAACAAATGTTCTTGAAAATGTAATTTTTCATATAAAGCCTTTAAGTTATAACGACTTGAAAATTGATTTCAGTTTGAAAAAGGAGGTATTTAAAAACGATTTTTGTCAAATAAATCGAATGATATCACATTGAGCGAAAAAATGCCAGAGACAAATAAGAAAGCTACTAAATTGTGGATAAATTTCGATTTTATCTCACAAGAAAATGTATTACTTTGAATTTTAAAAACGTTATCTTTTATGTAATTAAATAAACATTTATTTGACAAGTAAGATTTTATAACTTATAACCTTCCACTTACGTCAAAAATGCGAACCACCAAAATGAAAGACTATTAATTAAGCTTTTAAATGATTTTTTGATTAACCCGAAAGCACAATAATAATGTGCTTCTTCCCATTTTTTAAAAAATCGTTGCCATTTTGTTAATGGAAGCAGTCAGTAATTAAAGAAATATATTCCGTTTTTCGTTAAAATTTAGTGTGACCTAGATGCTCAAATATATAGGGATTTTCGAGAAAACGTAAAGTTTTTGGTTCTTTGAAAATACCTCAGTAAATATTAGTTATAGTGAAAAAATGAGAGAAATCAAAATTAAAGATTAAAAAACTGAGAATAAATTTGTTTTTTTTATATATTTATGGAGACTTAATAGATTCGGAGATATTTAAGTTCAAAGCTGACATTCGAACGATTTTAGGGCAAAGTATTTAGTTCAAATATTGAATATCTCTGAAATTATGGCACATTCGTCAAGAGTTCAGAATTAGAGTTAATTTATCAGTCTTTCAAATTATTTTTTGTTTGTTTCTGTATCATAAAAAGTAAAGAACTTATGGCTGAAACAATTTGCTCTTTCAAAAAATGCGGCCATTTTATTATTGCACTTGTCCAATAATTATTTTTTTTAATGCTGTTTTTCGTTAATATATAGCATCATCTATATGCTCAATTTATTTTGCCCATTTAGAACACTTGCTTTAGAAAAAAAATCTGTTCGCCTCTTTCAAAAGTTTTAGAGAAAATAATATATGAACAACTTAATTTTTACTTTGATACCAAAAAAATTGCTACCATCTCACCAGGTTAGGGCTAATCACAGCACAACTACAGCTCTGTTGGATGTTACTGATAGCATATTAAGATCGACTGATAGAAATCAAAACACTTGTTTGATTCTACTAAATCTGAGCAAAGCTTTTGATACCCTAGATCACCAAATTCTACTAAAAAAACTAAAACACTTCGGTCATGGTAATATTCCTCATTTATTTTTCAAAAATTATCTCAGTGATAGACGGCAGATAGTGTTGTGCTGTGGTCGATGCTCAGAGTACAAGTGCGTTAATAGAGGAGTCCCCCAGGGTAGTGTGCTGGGACCCTTATTATTTTCTATATATACTGCGGATTTTTATATATTTCTGTCTAGTTGTCAAATTCATCAATATGCGGACGATACCCAAATTTTTTACTCATTTCCTTACGACAGTAACATACAGACTGTGGTGGACAAAATTAATTTTGATTTGCAATCTCTGTCAAATGTATATAGTGCTCATAAACTTATTTTAAATGAATTAAAAACTGAAGTTCTTGTATTTGGTAAACACAGACAAGCAATAGCTGCCCATCCCGACTTTCGTATAACAATAAGCAGCGTAATAATTAGGCCTAAAGATATGTGTAAAAATCTTGGCGTTTACCTGGATACTGATATGAAATTCCAGACACATGTTAATCACTTGGTGCAGAAATCTTATGATAAACTGAAACTACTTTATATTTATAAAGACTCTCTCAGTGTATCAGTTAAACTAAGGTTATGCGACTCTCTGATCCTATCACTATTAAATTACGCTGACACTGTCTTTTGGCCTTGTTTGCTGCAGTCAGACAAATTTACCTTGCAAAAGATGCAGAATAGCTGTCTGAGGTATTGTTTTGGGTTACGTAAATTCGACAGAATTACCGAGAAACTGTTAGATTCTAAATGGCTTAATTTGAATGACCGGTTTGAACTACACTTGTCTTGTTTGGTGTATAAAATAAACAAATTTGAATCACCTTAGTATTTGTATAAAAAATTGGTAAAATGTGCTGAAATTCACGATCGTCCCACACGATATCGAAGCCTGTTTACAGTTCCGAAGCACAGATCTGCTCAATTTCAGGGAGCTTTCTCTTACAATGCTGTAAAAATATTTTCCTCAAAACACAAAGAACGCCCCAAGTATCTACTAATTTAAAAAACAAATGAAGAAATTTATTATGTCATCTCGTACATGGGAGCGAATTATAATAACAGAATTATAATATTATCAGTCAAGATATTAAGTAGTTTTTAATATTTTCATTGATAATTTCAGCAGTTTGTCATTTATTGTTCCTTTTCTTTACCTGTTGTTATTTCCTTCATTTTATATTTTATATTTACCGTGGTGGTTGCGTGGAAGAGCGAGTAATCGAACGTCGCCACTATTTCATTACATTATTTTGTTAATTTCTTTGGTATTAAATAAATGCTATTATTATTATTATATTGAAGCCGCCATTTTGAACTTTTTAATTTTGATTCCAAATTTGTAATCAGCTAAGTATTAAATATCTAAATTTAGTTTCCATCCCTTGAGAGTAAAAGCAAGTGTCCGTAATTAATTCAACATAACTTATTTTTTTCATTATAGTATACCTCTCGGTATACCTAAATAATAATAAACGCTTGTTTTATCCGGTATTTTTAGTGAATGCACTATCCGATCAAACTATAGTTTAAAAAACTAAAAAATGCACAAATATGCACAATACAATTTGGCGTCGTTAGGTGGTTCATAATTGACTTGCAAGATTTGACCTAAACATACTAACATACAAGTGTAGTTAAATAAAAGCTTGTAAAAACAAAAAAATAACCATTTATCAGGTAGCTCAGTAGGTAAGATGACTAGCGCTTTTTTATGGAGAATGCGGACGTTTCGGATTTAAATCCTGATATCGGTACATTTCATAATTCGTTTACTATTTTTGGTTTGATAACAAATCTACAGAATTATTTGAATTTGTTTGTAATTATAATTTGGGAAATTATAAGCAATTTCAAGAAAACAGCTGAAATGAAGATAAACATTTTTTTTCTTAATACGCTTGTAAAATACTTGTGAAAACCTACATTTTGAAACAGTTTTCCTCCTACGCGTCGATGCACTTTAACAATAAGCATTTGAAATTTCACATCACACATTGTGTAACACCGGCTTGGAGTAAAACGACTGACAAGAGCCCGAACATGGTAACGTGGCCAATGTTTGTCACATAAGTATACCTCTACTCATTTGGAAAAGTCACATGATGCGACAAACTACCATGTGTCCAACGTTGGAAGGCACATGACACATCGTATAACACCGGCTTTATTCACCGGCAAATATTTTCTCCGGAGATGTAATTTTCCCTGCTCTCTGCATAATTTGTGATGACCGCCCTCATATTTTCCTATAACTAGGAGGGTGACATCGCCTGCATAACCTTGTGCATACACTCCTTGCTGTTCCAGTCGAGATAAGAGTTCATCTACGACCAAGCTCCACAGGAGGTGTGATAAAACTTCTTCTTCCGTTGTGAATTCTAGAATGGGCGCAATTTTCTTGTTCTGAATGCTGAATCGATTCATATCTTGTTATTGATTTCTCGACTTCATGTATCTTCACTTCATCACTTAGTGAGTCAAATGAGGTATTGTCAAAGGCACCATCTATGTCTAAAAAGATCCATATGGATGGCAGTCTCCATACTGTCCAGGGCCCTTTCTATTTTGTGAGTAAGCTTATAGTGGAGTAATATTAAGCTAAAAATTGTTGAAAATGGATGTAGCTGATAGAAGCGATTATTTTTTGGGTCATCAGTCATAGATTACGAAAATGTTATTCGTTATGTTCGGAAGTCGCCGCTCCACTTTTCACTTTTTTTACAAAACGGCCGCCACGTCTGGTTTTTTGAACTTCTCTTTTAAATATCTCCGATTCTATTGGTCCTATGTTGTTGAAAGAGCAACAAAGCTAGAGGAGTTAGAAAGCTCAAAAATTTAACATAACCTCAAAAAACTAACAAACATGCGTTAACGAGTCATTTTTCAACTTTCTTCTATTACTCGGATTCTAGCAGACCGATTTTGGTGAAACTTGGAGAGAAAGCACCTCTTATCAATGCTAAAGTGTACCTAATATTTCAAAGCGGTATATCTCAAGGAACAGAAAATACGTCTACGAGCATGTAACTTTGATAGACTGTCATTTTGGTTCTAGATGACATATAGACAATTTTTTTTAAGTTTCGTTTTATTATGTTCTTATAGAAAATAGTTGCCAGTTTCCTGAAAAAGTATCTGTTTTTCTTTACTTTAAAAAATATGTTATTGAATATTTAATATGATTTGCAAGCATATAACGTAACGAGGCATAAATATTCATCCATAACCTATAAAGAAAAAAATTTACAGTAATATGCTTTAAGTTTCTGTCACAAAAAATTTACGTACACATAAGGAATCATGCATAAAGTAATAAGGCATTAATTAAAACTGTAAATCGTTCATTTCAATTTCATATTTCAAAATTTTACAAGGTTTTAATAAAATTACATTAATCGAATTCGCGTCGCAGTCATGAGTGTTACTGGTTTCAGTGTCATTATAGTAAAAATGATTCTACAGATATTTCGCTTTCATCATTATTGTCTTCATCATAAAGAATAATGGAAGGCGTGCCACTGTCTTCATATACTTGCAACTCTAAGATTGAGATACACCACTTGTTTCTGATTCAGTTTTTGATTCAACATCTGATTCTATAGTATCTGTAACATCTTCCTCTGGAAGGTACACTGGAGTTACAGTTTCATTATTTGAGCAATTTTGTCCCATACAATTCTTGCACACTTAGCTGCATTTAAGACCCACCATTTTACAAAAGCAGGCCTTAGTCTTACAGCCAGATTTGCAGCTACAACATATAGCTTCCAAAAGGCATTTAGGTAATGATGCGAAATGCGACGAGCGCTAAACCACATCAGTAATTTCCAGCCATAACTTGTTGACGGCGACTTCCGACCACAATGAACAACATTTTCAGAACCCATGGGGACCGACTAGTGACTTCAAAAAAGAACATGGTTTTATCTGCTACATTCATTTTCAAAAATTTTTGGCTTAATATTACTAATAATAATAATCCTATTCTCAATTAATTGTACGAAGGATAAATACAAGTAATTGTAGAGAGCGTCAGGTTAGGAACAAACAATGCATACAGTTATATAATATAATAGTATATTACGTAATGAGTGTTGTAAGAAGCATATTACGCACGAATGGAAAAGTTACGCACGATGCCGCGTTGCGGCGAGTGCGTATTTCCATGAGTGCGTAATTGCTTTACAACTCGAATTATGTACTCTACTTTACCTACGATCATATTTATTTAGTAAAATCTGAATTTAGTTTACTAGTCAACAATATTATTCAACAAATGTTATGTCAGTTTTGACAGCGTTTGAAAATTACGTAGGCGCATTTGTTTTTTTAAACCCCGCGTCAGCGAACTAGGCCACCTATATTTGCGTGTCCCGTGCGTTTACCGTACGATTTTTTTACAGTGCGTTTTGTTTACAATATGTAAAGGTCAACTTACATAGATGGCAGGTAGTGTGTTTTTTACCATTTACAGTAGTAATCGTAGGTAAATACAAATACCACACACATACACAACACAACGATTATTGTAAATAATATACGTGTATAATACACATAAAAACAAAACAAATGCAGTAAAAGGTAACTTAATGTTAATTAAAGAAACATTATTCAAGAAAGTTTTTACCAATAAGTAAGGTTTTGACTCATTTTGAAAATAGTGATGTTTTGAAATTTTTTTACCACAGTTGGCAAAGCATTGAATATTTTGCACCCATCAAAATAAATAGTTTTTTGATAACGTACTGTCGAATGTTGATTAGGTACAACATTATTTTTAAATCATGTGGAGTAACTGTGACCAATTAGATATTTTTGAAGTGTGGGCAAATTTTTATAAACAAAACAGCCTACTTCATAAATATATGTGCCACCTAGTGTTAGAATTTTTAATTCTTTGAATGCCATTCTGCAGGATTTTCGTTTTGCCACCTTGGTTAATATTCGCAGTGCATATTTCCGTAGGGTAAAGACGCGTTGAGAGTAACTACTTATTCCCACACCATATCGCATCTGAGAGTGAAAGTCCCATTTTAAGCAAGAGTCAAAAGTGACTTCTAAAATTTTACCTGAGTTATGAATGTTGAACAGATCAGAATTTAGGGTATTTAAATTAACTTGCGAAATTTGTTGTTTGAAGAGTATCGAGATGTTTTTTTGCTTATTTAAATTGATTAAGTTTTTTTCAGACCAGAGAATGTATTTTTTGGTATATATTTGCTGCCGAATTTATTGCTTCCGTGTCGTTCCTCTCTATGATTAGAAAATTTGTATCATTAGCATAGCATACTGTTTATAAATTCCCAATTGGCTTTAAAAAGTAAACTAGATCATTAGCAAAAATAATGTATAATAGAGGACCCAGGATGGAGCCTTGTGGGATACCCTGGGTTACCTTCCTGGGTTCACCTTTGACATCATTGATTTGAACAACTTGATCTCGATTTTTTAGGTATGATTTTATAAATTTTAATGAAGGCCCTCTAATTCCATACCTGCAGAGTTTTTCTAAAAGCAATAGGGAAGATGCATGAAATTTTAAAATGCTCTTAATTTCCAATTACGCAGAAAACGATTATAACAAAAGAAATTCAAAATAAAATTTATTTTCCGTAAAATTATTATTTAGATTTTGCCGTAATTTGTAAACAAAACCACGTGACTGCAAACGGTTTCTTATTTTCGTGAAGTCAATGACGACATCCGTTAGTCGGATAATTTGTCCAAAGTAGACGCAGTGTCCTAACCTCTTGCTGACGTCTGTCTACGAACTAATTTTGAAGAATCTTGAATGTAAAATTACCATATTTGTAGTGATACTCTTAGTTTTACATTTAGGCATAATGCAATATTTGTAACTCATAAGTCATAATAATGTTGTTCGCTAGCTCATTAACAGCAATAATCAGCAACAAGCAATACGGAAAATTATTAACAGCCACAAAGCAGTCCCAAACAATGTGTCCTGTAATATTAGCAGCGAACAATTTAATAATCACTTTGTTAATGTAACTGAAAAAATAATAAATGAATTACCACCACATAATTCACACTATACTGATTATTTGGATGAATTTAGCCAACCAAACCAGTTTTACTTTACTCAAGTATCTTATCAAGAAATTGCCGAGATAATTACAAATCTTAAAAACAAAAAAGTAAAGATGCCTATGATATTTCAATAGAAATCATACATTCTATCTTAATTCCCCTTACTATTCTAATAAACAAATGCATATCTATGAACGTGTTCCCCGATTGCCTAAAGATATCCAAAGTAGTGCCTGTTTATAAGAAAAATAACATCGATGATCCGTCAAACCACAGACCAATATCTGTTATACCGTGTGTAGCTAAAAATATATAAGGTTGTAGTTGACGATATATCTAGAATCAAATAACCTTCTCAATTCTAATCAATATGGCTTTCGAAATAATTATTCTACTACGCTAGCTATTGACAAATTAACATCTATGATAAACACTGGATTTGAGGACGGAAAATATATATCTTCTCAAATTTTAGATCTCACCAAGGCATTTGATTGCGTCTCCCACGATAAACTTATCCATAAATTAAATTATTATGGCTTTACTGAGGAAAGTAGATCTCTTCTAAGTTCCTACTTGAATAATAGACAACAATTTGTTGTATACGACGGTGTTAAGTCTCAATCGCTAAAATTACAACATGGTGTTCCTCAAGGATCCGTCCTAGGGCCTATACTTTTCCTAATTTATATAAATAACTTCCCTAAGACACTTACAGATATTGTTTGCTGATGACACAAATCTAACTATTTCCAATACCGATATTGAGGTTTTACTAAATGATATGCCAAACATCGAACTAGATGCCCAAAACTGGTTTGCCTCAAACAATTTATGCTTAAATGCATCAAGAACCTAGACCATGGTATTTAGTTTGCGCAACCTAACAGAAATAAACAATCCAGACTTCATAAAATTCCTTGGAGTTAATTTAGACCCCAAATTATCATGGAAAAATCACACCATGTATATCTGTAATAAAATCTCGAAATATCCTAACAACTGCATACACAGCCCCATCCACTCCACTATATCATATGCCATCCTAGTCTGGGGGCATGCTACATCATCCACTGACGTGTTTTCTGCCCAACGAAAAGCGATACGCATAATTTTCGGTCTAAGATTTAGAGATGATTGTAAAGAACAGTTTATTAAATTAAAAATTATGACAGTACCATATACTTACATATTTAAGTGCCTCTTATATATAAAAAATAATGAGGATTCATTTTGCCTTAGAAGCCAAATACATTCATGTAACACCAGAATAAAAGATAATTTAAACAACAATTTCTTACGCCTAAGCAAAACTACAAATGGAACGGGCTATTTAGGAATTCAATTCTTCAATATATTACCACCCGAAGTAAAGTCTCTTAATATCAAACAGTTCAACACGAAAATAAAACAATACTTACTTGATAAAGCTTTTTATAGTACACGTGAATTTATGGATCTACAACATCATTTTTAGATAATGTACTTTGTATGTACCATTATACAAAGAATAGAAGATAGATAGATAGTGCGCCAAATTCGGTCCAGTTGGTGCAAGACGTTACGCGGTGATAGCGGGATTTTAAATTACATAGGATTTTCCTCATGATACAAACAATTTGTATCATGGATTTGCCTGAACTCATTGGAATAATCATACTTACTATTTTTACATTACTTAGTTTATTTAGCAAATGTTTTGACTTGTGTAAACACTTTTGTGAATTTTAACACTAATAAAGTATCTATCTATCTATCTAACCAAATAATAACACAGTAACACCACAAACAAGAACTTGGTAAACTGACTGTAAACAATAAACAGTAAACTGACATTTGACAAACCCATCGAAATTGCTTTAGATATAGGAAACTACTGAAGCATGTTTATATGGAAAAAGAAACTTCCGTTCACTATGCCGTCTTTGTCTGACAAGATCTGATAGGTTGAAGAAAACGTCCGATTGGCTTAACCGTCTGTACACAGACCGGGAGATAGGGTGCAATAGTGCACGCAAGTTTCTCTCTCTGGGTCACTTTCTCTAATCAAGTGCACCTTTCAGTTTGTTATTAATTTCGACGGACAAATCATAAGGGAAAACGTCACAGTTAATGGCGCCAAATAATTGACGTTTTGAAATATCCAAATTCCTCACCGATGAAATTATTTATTTTCTAGCTATAATAACATTCAAAAAATCGTAAATTTTACATTTTTATAACTTTTTTTTTTTTGATGCTGTATCGATTTTCATTATAAAAAAATCATGCAACTTCTCTATTGATGGCCTACGAAATCAAAAGCCCAGGAAAAGTCAATGAATAGACCAAGCGGGCACATTTTTTTGTCAAGTCCATTTACAATTTCTATATGAAATTCACTTAAGGCCGTATCCACCCCTCCCCTCCCCCCCCATTTTTTACAAAATCATGTTGTTCTGGTGAGACTTTGTTATTACGTATGCAAAAGGTTGCCAGTTGACCATTTACGGTTGACTCGTATATCTTGAAGAAGCTTGATAATGTAATAACCCGATAATTTACATAAAAGTCGTCACCTTTCTTATATAAAGGACTAACCACTGAGAGCTTTAATTTTTCAGGAAATACTCCTTGTTCAAGTGATAAGTTTCTTAGATACGATAAGGGTTGACAGATAAGATATTTACAATTTTTTAATAAATTAGTTGATACATTATCTAGCCATTAGAATGAGATGATGTTTATTAAGGCTATTACATTAGGTCCTTTGCTTGTTTTGTTTAAAACAAAAAAGCATCAGAAAGCTACAATTTCCATCTTTTAAATGAACCAACACTCATATAGATTGAACAAATTTTGATTTAGTGACAGGTAATTCAATGCGTCGGTGTCACAGTCATGTTTATTCAAGCGTGCTCGCTTCGAGTTATAACGTTACACTTGACTATTTTTTTCCAGGAAAACCGTGGCTTTAGCGTCTGCTATTTTTTGTTGGTAAATACCTTCAACGACTGGGCTATAGAGGGAAACTGACACGATAAAATTTTTTTTGTCCGAAATTGGCTTTAGCGCATCAAAATACATCAGAAAAGTTAGATTAGAACCTTAGGATAAGACTTTTTTTTTGTAGAGCTGTGTTATTTGCGATTTCATTATTGTTTAACTTATTATTATTTTCCACAATATTTACTTCCCTTCTGAAGTTTTGTTTTCCCTGTATTTTTTTTATAATATGCCACATAGTTTTTGTTTTATTATTCGACTTAATTTTGTTATCATAATATTCCTATTTTGCTATACGTAGTTTTTCTTTGTAGTGATTATTTAGGTGTTTAATACAGTTTTTTAGTTCGGGATGTTCTTGTGCTAGATCCGAAAATAGTTGAACTTTTTTAAAATTATTTATATTATCTGTTACCCACTCTTGACTAGAATTTTTCTTTTTACATAGAAAACGAATCGAAGGAAATGGCAATTCAAAATAATAAGTGATTATATTACTAAAAATTTAAAATGCAGAATTCGAGTTACTTTCTGAATAAACATCATTCCAAGTTTCCTGTCCTAAATAGTTGCAGAATTTAGAAATATTATCGGAATTAATTTTTCTTCTATAAATATAGTTTTAGTTTTTATACTTTTACTTTTATGATTTTATAGAGAGACATTGGGAATAATGATCCCTGTTATGTATCGCTACTGTCTTGCAGTTTATGTATCCTGCACACAGTGATTGCTATACCTGTAATAATTGCTTGAAATACGACCACGTACACGGCACGATTACAAAATATATTGTTATTAAGCACATAATTTTAAAATAAAACAATATATCGTGCATAACATAAAAATATTTATTTCATAATTTTATTTTTATCTCTCCGCATTTTATATTGTCATTATAATTACGACTGGAGCTTCATAACTCTATTTTGTAGGTCACCAGAGCTATTTGCATATAAGCATTATGTGGATATTTTCATTAAGGTCTCACTGAAAGTTAAAACATAGTCAGAACATTGTCTCCTAACTCAATTTTAGTAATACCCTATGAATTTTAACACTGGGTAATAAAATTACGAACAAATGAGACTTAGCAAACTTTAATTATGAACACCATCCAAAATTTTAATAGGAACGATCATGCATATTAAAATTTTAAATTCTCTCAAAGGAAAGCTACGAGAGTCTAGAGCATTCAATCGATGTTGGCAATGAACGTTATTACATTTATCTAGATAATAGGAAATGACATCTAATCAAAATTTTAATTAATTCAGGATAACAAATTTTATTCGACAGCTTAATTAATGTATTGATAATAAGAATTGAAATAATAGCAAAATATAATACACGATGTTTAATACTTCAGTTGCAATTCGTCCAAATCCGATTCAAAAATAGGAGTACCGACTAAAGTTTAGTTAAACATTATAAAACTGTGAATATCTCCAAAACGCTTAAAGATATAGACAAGTAAAGAGATCATTAAGCAATTTCATGTATTATATTGCTAGTTATTAGTATATTATACAACGATGCTATAATGAATACTGTTATTCCCGAGTATTATAATCATCCGAGGAATACAGTATGCATTATGGCGAGTTGTATACTATAATTTATCTACGACTAATTTTTAGAAATAAAAAATGATACAATTTTTTTACTTTGCAGCAAAATATGTATTAGTGTTGCTACAATTAATTGATAAATAGAACGTATGATGGAATGTTAATGGGTAGGTCGTTATGTGTCAAAAAACGGCTTGTCAAATTAAATTTAAACGTCACCGTTATTTACAATAATTTTACATATTACTCAAAAAGAATAATATAGTTAATTCATTAATTATTTTCTTCAGTAAACAATAAAAAATATTTAATAGTCTTGGACAAAGTATAGTATTCTACTCGCATATAATGGCTACTATTCAAAGACATTATGATTTAAGTACTGTTTTTTGATTCTTCTAAGAAAGGGAATAATGGTCCATTATTCCCTCATCATTAATCCCTGCGGGAATAATAAATGGCATTATATAGCAAAATTGACACATATAAAACTTATATTATATATTAGTCGTAGATAAACATTTTTAATTGTCGTAAAAAGAACATACAGAGAGCCCTCAAATGTGCGCTTTCTTATGTTCAGAACAGCATCTCGGCAGCACTATATAAACTCGATTGGGATAAAACTGGGATACCTGATGTTTATTTATTTATTATTATGACAAGTCTACAGCTTTCATAAGCTAATTACAGACTGTAGCTATATACTTAACCTAACCCAACTTAAACTAAATTAAAATATCTAAAATAAGACACATAACGTGTATTAGAGCGAGAGAATAAATGTAGACACGTTAGATAAATTGCGTAACCGCAACCGGCTACTGAAGACACAACGTCTCATGCTGATAAGGGTGTGCTGCGCCTACCGGACAACCTCCGCCTCGGCTCTGCAAGTCATAACGGCGGTGCCACCCGCCGACTTGCTCGCTAAAGAGCGTGCATACGGCCACGGCGCAGACAAAGCTGCGAAGATTGTCTACAGGAACTATCTGATGGAACGCTGGCAGGAGCGATAGGACACCTCTGAAGACGGCAGATGGACGTACCGCCTTATCCCGGACGTAAGAGCCTGGACTGCCCGAAAACATGGAGACCTAAATTACCATCTAACCCAACCGCTAAGTGGCCACGGCAACTTCGGCAGCTATTTATATAGAATCGGCAAGCGGGAAGCAGACATGTGCATTCACTGCCCAGCACCCGATACCCCGGAGCACACCATGTTCCACTGCCCTAGGTGGAATGACGTGAGGAGCATGGCAAACAGAGACGCTGGCCTGATAATCACGCCACAAAATTTTAGGGTAAACATGCTCACCGGCGCTGAGAAGTGGGAGGCTATCAACACCATGTGCTGCAGCATCATGAAGGCAAAAAAGAAGAAACACGGATATTAATTCCATAGAACTCGTTAGCCTCCGAAGAAATGTTTAGCTACAGTTCCGGAGAGGAAGAGGGGGTTTTTTAGTGCGGTAAGAATCCCACATATCCCTGCACGCTTGGACACCAGTGCAGGTTGAACCTTTTGAAGGTTTTTCCCCTCGAAAAAAAAAAGGAGGATGTCAAAAAGTGGCTAATTTTGGCCCAAGCTGGGCAACGGAAAATGAATACGGTTTTTTATAGCATTTTTCCCGTAAAACGCTATGATGTATTCGGGGAAATGTGGAAAAGTTAAGAAAATGCTTGAGAATTTACAAAGTCTTGTCTGAGATATTCACAAGTTAAAGTTAAAATGAGGAGGTTCCCTCAGCTTTACGGAAAAGTCCCTGGAAAATCTGGTTAAATCAAGAAAATGAATAAAAACTAGCAATATCTAGCTTGCAATATACATAAATTAATCCTATTATGAGGGTAAATAGTTTTATGGTTTTACCGCATAGCTATGTTAACCTTCTCTTTTCACTGAATAAGTACGAGAAACCACTAAAATCTCAAGTTATTAACGTTGATTAATAATATATTTCATTTAGGAATAACGCAGACTAGATATTGTGAGTAATCGGATATTTTATTGATTTTTCTACATTTTTCCGGCATTTTAACGCAAAACAAAGTAGACTATAGTATTCCAAAGCGTATTAAAAGGTTAAAATTGTGATTATCTTAGGCTAGATTTTGTGAGTTTTCAAGCATCTTTTTAGTTTTTGCGCTTTTTGTCAACATTTTCCCGGAAATAAGAGTTGACCCTCGTACCCAACGGGGGAAATACTACAAGAAACCACCTGAATCTCGCATAATAAGCTCTGGATCTTAAAAAATTTAAATTTTGAATATTACAGACTCGAACAGACTTTTGGGCATTCCCTTAATTTTTCCGCGTAGAATCATATTCTACGAGAATAATACTTAAAGAAACTACCACCATCTAAAATAAAATATAATGGATCTTAAAAGTTTAACTTGTGAATCAGACAGGACTTTGTAAATTCTTAAGCATTTTCTTAACTTTTCCACATTTTCCCGCCATAATAATAATAATAATAATAATAATAATATATTTATTGATTCCAGTTTGCCAACAAATGGATAGGACAAGTCAAAATAGTACATGTAAATAATAATTGCTTATAAATTAGACGGAAGTATACATTTATAAATAAAACACAATGATAAATACGATAGATGAAATAATGGGCTAAAACTATAATAGAACATTTAGCGCTTATAAAATTTATATAAGTTCAAAACCGAATACGTCGTCTATTTCATTCTGAATATTAAGTAGTCTATTTTTTAATTTGTTTGTAAACATTCCATATGTATCTCTAAATATGTTTACATATCGTTGTATTAAATTATAGCTCTTTGCCATTCTCACAGGATGTGACTTGAGTTCATAGTTTCTAGTTGGTATAGTGTAAGAAAAAATTCTTTGAAAGTGTGTTCTTTCATCTGGCACATTGAGTATTATTTTTTTAAGGTAGTTACGTCATACGAAAGATTATGTAGAAATGTATACAAATAAACAATGTCAAAGTAAGTTCTTTAGCTATTTAATGTCATTATATTATAGTCTAGGAGATAGCTACATAAATGGGACCTGGGATGTAAACCTGTTGGCATTTCTGTTAAGTTTTAGCAAATATTTTTCTGAGTATTTTATCTTATGTAAGTCAGACCTCCCCCCCCTGACCGTTTTGGCGTTAGCCGCGCCAGAAAATATTCAATTGTGGAACAGAGTATAACACTTTGGGGCTTGGTGTTAGTTGAAGAGGGTATCTTGGCGATCAACATTCGATATGTGCCAACATTTTTTCTTCGTGCAATTGGTAGCACTGGCGACATCAATTATGGCCAAAATTGGAACGTAGTATAACTCTTTCTGACTAGGCGGAAAATTTTCGTTGTCAATGCTCATTGCTGGAAGACCACATGCCAATATTTTCTGCTTGACCATTTTTGAGATTTTTCGGCCAAAAATTGGACTTTTGACCTAAAACAGGCTAAAACTGGTGCTTTTAAAAAAAAAAAATGTTGGCACCTTCTCAGACTTGTAGTTTTTGTACCAAAGAATAGTCTCTGTGAGTGCCAACATTTTTTTCTCAACGTAAAATACAATACAATAAAATACATTTTCTAACATTTGTATGTATCTGGTGTAGAAAGGAATCCAAAGCGAGGAGCAATAATCTAGTTTTGATCTTACAGAAGAGGGAATATGAAAATAGTTTTTTGGCATTTAAATGATTTGCAGTTGCGTAAAACCTAAATTTTCATAGCATTTATCTGAAATATTTATCACATGGTCATTAAATGTCAGTTTCGAGTCGAATAACATACCCAGCTCAGTTTTTGTATAAACTCTTTCCAAATTTTCGTCTCCAATTTCGTATTTGTAATCAAGCATATTTTTGTATAACGTCATAGTCATTGCCTTGCATTTATTAATGTTAAAGGCCAGCTGATTTTGAACAGACCAGTTAAATATTTCCCTTATGTCATCTTGCAAAAGCAAAGAATCCTGATAATCACCTATTTGTTTAAATATTTTCATCATCGGCGAAAATGCTAACTGATGAATGTTTAACGAAATCTACAATATCATTAATGGAAATTAAAAAAGAAGTGGGCCAGGGTTTGAACCCTGCGGAACTTCTGAATCTGATATGTAGTAATTCGACTCAAACTTATTAATCATGACATATTGCTATCGATTTATAAGGTAAGTAGACATAAATGTTATTAAATCACCAGAGATGGAGAATTTTCTAAGCTTATTTAGCAATATGCCATGGTCAACTTTGTCAAATGCCTTAGCAAAGTCGGTATAGATCACATCCATTTGTTTATTGTTTGTCATCGTAGAGGTCACAAAATCCACTACATTTCCATTTACTGATCTTTTATTTTGAAAGTTAGATATTTCCTTTTTACCATGTTCATACAGGTAGTTATACAGCGTGATTTACCGTGATATGCGGAAAATAAAATGGTGTACTAGTCTTCAATATGGGAAAGCCCCTGCAAAATTTTAGAGCGATCCAAGGTAATTTAGTATATTAAAACGCGTTAAAAGTTGCGAAGATACGCCACTGTTATTGTCTAAGTCAGTGTAGAATGCAATGAACTGTGCACCACTTGGAACAGATCCGTCCTTCAAATAAAAGTTAAGGCCGCCACTTGTCCGTTACTGATATTCTATCTTATTACGAATTTCAACGATTGGGTTCATTGCAGGTATGTAGCATAAGAGTTTACTGACACGGGGTTAGTGTGTTTATTGTCTTCCCGAGTTCCAATTGAGGCCTACCGTTAAATTTTAAATTGTATTCGTAGATCGATACCGTACCAATATGCTATTCTGCGCTTACAACAGTGCATTGAATGTAATGCATTCGAACATTTTCTTTGACTCTTCATTACTTTTCAGTTTTGTGCTGTGCTGAGTTCTACAAAAATTATTTTAATTTTCGCTATTTTTGTAATGTGATTAAATCCAAAAAGTCACTTCTAACTCCGCCAGCTTTGCTGTCAGTTCCAAGTCTGATAAAGGGGGAGGGGAAGTGATATGGTTGCTCCGCGTTACGTCAGATTGGTTATAGTCATGGGCGGCGCATTTCTACAAAAAATAAGGTAATTTTTTTGGTCGTATTTTTTTAATTCTTCATCTTTTTAACTCTTTTCGGTGGGGACAACCTAGTATTAAATTTTCCGTATGTCGTGGTAGATCACCTTATATAATAGTCTCGAATATCTTAGCTTTTGATAATATAGTAGTAGGACGATAACTTATAATTTCTCTTCGATCTCCGCTTTTATCAACAGGAGTAATTCGAACTATTTTCAGTTTATCAGGCAATTTTTTATTTCTATGAGCTATATTGAATATTATTACTGAATTAAAAAATGCTTCCTTGCAACCAGAGCTGGGTAATTCCTGGTAAAAAAGTAATTAGCAATTAAATTACTTTTTTTTTCGTGTAATTGTAATTGTAATTAAGTACTTTTTTTATTAAAGTAATTTGGAATTGTAATTGCAGGGAAATTGTTATAGGAATTGTAATTTGTAATTATATTATTCAAACTATCTAATTACAAATTACTTCTATAAGTACAATTACTTTTTCCAATTACAATTACTTTTTCCAATTACAATTACTTTAAGAACATGCGTATGTGGTTTAACAAACAAGAATACATTAAAGCAGAATTTTACAGTTGCATAATTTAAAATGAATCTGAAAAGTTCAAAAAAAGTTACTGACTGAAAACGAGTTTTTGCAGTGGTCCGCTGCACATTTATGTTTTTTACTAAATACACAAACTTTGGTATTTTTGTTCAATAAACTTTTAAAAACTAAATGTGTTTACTGTTTATTATTATCATTCTTATTATTGTTAGGTATTGTTATTATAGTGGAGTCGATTTAGTCAATAAAATAGCGATGTTGGGAAATTTTTTAAGATGGATGCAGACCCAGCGGAAATTGTTTGTCATGGCGAGTATAACAAAACTCTAAAATCTTGATTTCCAAATAGATGCGGAACCGTGTTTTATGGGCCGAAAAGGGGTTTTTTGGACATTTTAAGGGTCAAATTTGCAGTTTTAATTTTTTTTTACCACTTAAACAATTAGCTAAGGAACGAAAATAGTATCCTTTTATTTTTAATATTAAAGGAACCTCCAGTTTAAATTTGGTGAAGATCAGACCATCCCCCCCTCCTGATATATCCGATTTGGCTGAAATTTGGAATGGAAGTAGTCTTTATCACACAAAAACTGTTAACCCAGTCAAAAATGTTAAATAGTTTGGCTGAAATTGCAGTTTCAGTCAAATTTTCTGAAATGTTCAAATTGAAATATCTCCGGACCAAAAAGACGGATAGAATTTTGTCTTATGGCAAAAGGTAGGTTATTTTATGTACTTTTACATGATATAAGTCAAAAATCACTTTTTTTACATTCGGTCGTTTTTTAGTCATTTGCACTATATATATAATGTAATATATGTATACTCAGTGTCTATGTGTCTATGCGCACTGGTATAAAGCAGAAAACAATTGTATTTATTATTTATAAAACTTTAAAAAATATATATATTTTTTATTTGTATAGTCGTGCCTACTGCTTTGACTAGGTATAGATAAATGTATATTATATTATACAACGTGATCTACCAAGAAATGCGGAAAATAAAATGGTGTGCTAGTCTTCAATGTGGGAAAGCCCCTGCAAAATTTTAGAGGATTCTGAGGTAATTTAGTATATTAAAGTATTAGTCAATTTGCGAAGATACACTACTGATGTTGAGTAAGTCCTAACCTACTTCTGAAGAGGTCGACGAACTTACTGGTGAAAGAACGTATTCAAGTTGTTTACATTTCCTTAATTGGCATAAAAAGTGAAGCCGGCCGGCGAGATCAAAAAAAGAGGTCTACACACGATCCAGCGGCAGGTAGCCAACATTGTTGGTACGCTTTGAAGATAATTGGAATTCCAGCGGGCCAATTCACTTTTACTAATGAGTTCAAAGCATGCCGACAAGGCTGGCTCCGTGCTGCTGGATCGTGTGTAGACCTCTAGAGAGCCGCGTTTTTTGCTTCCGGTCGAACAATAGTTACACGGCCGTGTCATTGACAGGTTTTACTAAATATCTCGTATATCTGCTTGTCATTTCAGCATGAGATCAATGTCTTCGATTTATTTCGGTATTTTTGTAGTGTGATTTGATTAAGATCAAAAAGTCACTTCTAATCTTATCCAGCTTTGCTGTCAGTAGTGTCAATCCCAAGTCTGATAAAGTGATATGAGTGTACCGCGTTACGTTAGATTAGTTGAAGTTATTGGCGGCGCATTCCTACAAAAAAAATAAGGTAATTTTTTTTATCATTTTTTAAAAAAATTTCATTTTTTTTACTCCTTTCGGTGGGGACAACCCACTGTTAAATTTTCCTCATGTCCTGGTAGATCACGTTGTGCGTGCTTGTATTTATTTCTGTAAGTATGTGAATGTGTTACAATTTTTATTATTTTTTTTATTTTTACGTGACTCAGGTAGCCGCTTCATGTATAATCGAAGGGTAACCTTGGTCTATCATTTACTTTTCAAAACGAGTATTTTGATATTGTACCACGGCTACCTTTTGCCACTAAGCAAATTTTGATCCGACTTTTAGATCCGAAGATATTTAGATTTGAAAATTTCAGAAAATTTGACTGAAACTGCAATTTCAGCCAAACTATTTAACATTTTTGACTGGGTTAACAATTTCAGCCAAATCGGTTGAGATTTGATCAACATAGCCGAAATTGGATTTTCTCAATTTTTTTCGTATATATATATTAATATCAGGAGGGGGGGATGGTCAGAATATCTTCCCCAAATTTGAACTGAAGGTTCCTTTAATATTGAGAATAAAGGGATACCATTTTCTTTTCTTAACTAGTTGTTTAAGTGATCAAAAAAAAAATTAAAACAACAAATTTGACCCTTAAAATGTCCAAAATACCCCTTTTCGGTCAAAAAAGCATGGTTCCACCCCGTTTGGGTTTTATTATACTCGTCATGACAAACAATTACCGCAGGGTCTGCATCTTAAAGATTTTCCCAATCCTTTTCTAAACCGACTCCACTATTAAGCTGCCTTTTCTACATATTTATTTAATTTTTCCTGATTACTTTTAAGGGCAAACATTCTAATAACGATTCTAATAAATATTAAAACGCAATATTACACAACACTTTTAATTAAAATTTTTAACTTACCTTTTTGTCTGTTTGGTCACTATAATTTACTTTATCATAAAAGTAATTAGAAAAGTAATTAGAAAAGTAATTGCTAATTCCTTTTTTAAAGACATGTACTTTGTAATTGTAATTAGTTCCTTTTTTAAAAAAGTAATTTGTAATTGTAATTAGTTCCTTTTTAAAAAAGTAATTTGTAATTGTAATTATTTTTAAATTACAAGTAACTACCCAGCTCTGCTTGCAACCCTTTATTACATAACTAGGTACACTATTATGTCCCATCGCTTTCTTTGGTTTTAGTTCATATATTGCCTTAATGACATCGGCATCAGTAATTTTCGAAATATTGAATAATTCCAAATCTCCACCATCAATTACACCATTGACACTTCTTGTTGAATTTATTTTTATAGGTATTTGAAATACAGACTTAAAATTATTGGCGAAGCCTTGAGTAATAGACCTCCCCCCTGATAGAACCTCATTATTTAGAACCATTTCTCTGGGTATTCCAGATTTGTTATTATTTTTCGTTTTAACAAAATTCAAAAATTGCTTGTTTAATATTAGACTCAACGTTTGTAATATAATTTTTGTAAGCTATTTTGGTGTCCCTTTTTTATTTTAGTCCTCGAATTATTATAATCAATTTTACATTGTTCTAATTTTGTTTTTTTATATAACTTCCGATTTTTTTTCTTTGGTCCTGATATCTCGTCTAATTTGAAGGGTGTACCAGGGAGGAAATTTATTACTCTTAGTCTTTACTTTTCGAACACAGTTGTCAAATACATTTTACAGTAAGTCATAAAACGTGTCCAATGTCTTATCTACATCAGATATTGATTTTAATACATTCCAGTCTACTTGGTGTAACTGATAACACAGATTTAAGAAAACAGCTTGTTTAAAATTATAATATAGAGTACCTAAGTTTGTTGAACATATATTTAGATAATAGTTTATTTCAACATCTACTTTTAGACTGGGATGATTATCATCTTCCTTTACAAATGGTTCATGACGTCTTTCTACTAGGCACTGCTCATTTGATACAACAATATCTAATTTCCTGTAATCATTTACATTAGGAATGTTATTGTATTGCACGCCTCCTACCCAGTTACAAAATATGGAATTGTGTATTTCAACATTAATATCCTTAAATCTTAAAAACTGTCGGGAGACCCATCCATATTTACTCACTTGCCATATGGGTTGTAGAAGAGGGTAGTCCTAGGCGTAACATCAGTGGCATAATAGTAGTGGTGCATCGCCCGTTACGGAAAAAAGCACGTTATTTATTAACCGGTTGGTAAAGCACGGATTTGGTTGAAATTTTATTATAGGTTCCTAATATTAAATACTCAAATCCCTAATTTTCAAAAATTACAGCTATTGCTCAGAAAACTATAGAAAAGGAAAGTTCGGAGAAATCCACAGAATTGAAAAAAATGTAAAATGTGAGGAAAATGATTCTTTAAAAATGTACCAAAATAAAATGGTTCTAAGATTTCTGTGGCTTCAAAAAGTATAATATTTATTAGAAAATTACCAAATTTTGAAAAGAAATGAATATTGAAAACTTTAAAGATAAAATTCATAAAAAATTAATAAAAATATTTGAATATGAAATAATTTAAGTTTTAAAATTCTTTTTATACATATGATAATTTATTTATATTTTAACTATATTTTCATCAAAATCACCTTATCGTCTTCATCAATTAAGACAGTAGACTATTTTCATAAAAGTCCTTAATTGTTTAAGTGTTTAGCGATGTATTAAAGACAAATAATTTTTCGGGTGGCATTTTACAGCCAATGTTACTTATTTTTATGCCCAGTTGACAAATATTGATATTTCAATTTTTAATATTAGTCAGGTCTATGCTCTATCCTCAAGTCATTTATATACCAATGCTTACACAGTATTCAGGTTTTAAATAACGTGACCTTTAGCATCACACTAACAAGTAATTTCTACAAACACCAAAACACCGAATACTACATTGAATTCACTGAAAGTTAACTCATTATATGAAGATTATTAAAACTTTAATCGTTGCTTATAGGGTTCATTGTTTTGATATTCTAGGAAGATCAAAATAATATTAGTTGAAATCTCGTACTCGAAAAGAATAAATGCTACATTTCCTGAAAGTAGAAATTATGAATGAAATCAATAAATTAGTCCAGTCTATTTAGATGAAAAAGGTGCGTTATTATGGAAATACTCTGAATTTAAGGGATTTGAATGAAACCTTTTACAATAATGATAATCAATTTAAAAGTTTATTCGTTAAAAAAGCGAGCAAATAATAATAGTTTTGAAAAAACTCCAAAGAATTAATATTTCCTCAAAATATATATTGAAACTGTGATAACTCAAACAATTTAAATGATACAATTACGAAAAAAATCATACAGGAGTTTTCGAGAGTATTGTTTGCGATTTTAATATTACAATTTCAAAATTCAAAATGATAGACGATACAAAGTGTGGCATTGTACAGATTCATCGAATTGGAACACATATTGCCAAGATAATAAAAGATACACATACGCCCCCACTCACTTTTTATGTGAAATTTAATTCTCTACAACTTTATTCGTATAGTTTTTTTCACAACTTTTACCATTTTGGCCGCGTCTTCATTTTAATGTGGGTATTGGTTCCTACATATTTTATGTCTACGTAGTGATAGTCACATTGGAGCCGCCATTTTGACTTTAGCCAATTTTTGGAATTCTCTGGGGTTCAGAAAGGTACGCCTTACCTCCATGCTTAATTTCAAGTTTTTAACTCATCATGAAGCACCCAACATTTCACCGGGCACACAAATATAGGTAAAACATTGTTACCGTCTGTTTTATATAAAAGTAGAGTGTAACCATGTATATACTTATGTCTATGAATTATGAACTAGGAACTTGAAATTGGGCTTGAAGGTAGGAAGTACCTTCACAAAAAAATACAAATGCTTGAAAAATTCGAAACGGTGGCTCAAGTCAACTTATGATTTTTAACGATACCCATAGCGAAGCGCGGACATCTTGCTAGTCCCATTTGAAGAATAGAATATAGTAACAACAAATATAAGCTTCGAAAAAGGAGACCTACAGCTGTGGAAAAATTAGTAAATTTAGCACATACGACTTTCTACTTCGACTATTTTCTCGAATTTCGTGAAAACAATAAGTATATTGATGTAATTATAAAAATCCATATAACATCTGAAAGTACATAATTCAGTCTTTAATGTCCGCCATACAGAATATCGATATCTTATTTATTAAATACGTTAACGCCATTTGAAATGTAATATATGAGAGGCAGAAATTATTATTTTTATTTTTTTTTTTTAAATTGTCTTTCACCCCGATACGCGATCATATAACACTTGGAAATATAACACTCCCATATCGTAATGAAATAAAATATCTAGGATCAATCCTAGATAAAAAGTTAACTTGGAAGTCACACATTGAGTATATGATCACCAAATGTCAGAAAGGAATTAATTTCTTAAAATTAACGTCAAAAACTTGGTGGGGTGCAGATCCACAAATTTCAATTCTTTTTTATAGGTCGTACATTCGATCAATTATAGATTACGGTTGCACTCTATATGGATCCGCTAGTAAGTCTGTGCTAAATAAAATGTAATGTAATGTAATGCAAAATAAAGCTCTTCGTACATGTACCGGTGCAATGAATTCAACCCCAATCGAACCTTTGCGTGTAGAGTCCAAAAAACCTCCTCTTTTCCTCAGGAGAGAGTTCCTTTCTGAAAAAAATGTTTTAAAATTAAATATAAAAAATCCTGCTATGATGGACAGAATACACCACCTAAATATCTTGAGGCGGCTACAGACGTAACTGCATACTTGAGCGGTATGCATGCGCAAGGTTAATGTACAAGTATACTGGAACGTGTGTATTATAATACTTGTACAAGTATTGTGATTGTACAAGTGACATGAGACTTCATGAAATTCTATATTGTATACTTGTACAATTGTACATGTTGGGTTTGTGCAAGTATACTTGAGCGTGTGTTCGGCAGGTCGGCAGACTTGTGTAAACAGGTAATAGTAGACTTGGTGAACCTGTGCGATGACGAGCGATTTGAGAAAAAGACATCGCAAGATTTTAGAAGAATTTATAACGATATATGAAAGTAAGCCATATCTTTGGCTTATAAAATCGAAAGATTACCATGATAAGATGAAAAGAGAAGCGGTATACAGTAAATTGGCAGATAAACTAAAAGAAATAGAGCCAAATGCCGATCGGGAGAAAGTGGTAAAGAACAAATTACAGGAAGGAGAAGAAAAAAGTTGAAAAAACTCGGTGGTCAGGGGCGGGTACAGAAGATGTTTATGAATCCACCTTGTGGTACTACCATTTTAAGAGATTAATGTGCGAATACTCCTTCCTTTTTTTTAACCACTTCTTACACCACACACTACGTTTTTTTCCGTTGTTTTTTGAGAATTAAAACAAACGCAGTTAAAACAAGCGTGTCGTCTTCATCCGTTGATGACATTTTTATTCTTTATTCGCGTTTAACTGTCACTGCACAACTGTTCAAGTATACTTTTGCGTGTGGCGGCGACGCAAATTTCAGTATATTTGTACAATAAACTTGCGCATGCATACTGTTCAATTATGCAGTTACGTCTGTAGCCGCCTTTAGATCTTACTGACAAATTCTGGGAGAAAAGAAATTCCCCACCTCTGTGCATAGGATATCGTGAAGTATTACAAGTTTCTAAAAATATCAACCAACACCACTTTCTCCCTCAGGTCGAATCTTTTGACTTGATAAGTCAGTCGTATATATTATTCCCTAATTATACAGAAAATCCCAGAGTAAATGAAGTCATCCTCCAAAACATCTTAGAAAAACTTCCTACTGCTATGCATTCCTATACAGATGCCTCAAAATGACTCCAGATCAGTTCTCTTGGCAATAAGCAATACTTATAATCCTATATCCAGCATGTGTCACCCTTTCATTAATTTAATTAAACACTATAATTATTTATTGAAAATATCTGGGTTTAAAATTAATTATATATGGGTTAAAGCTCACAGCGGCATAAAATTCAATGAAAAAGTCGACATATTGGCCAAAGACAGTGTCGAACATGCAGATCCTGTAGACAGTCTGTGTCTACAGGACGGTATAAATATTAGCAAAGCGAGATTAAATAAAAAATGGACTTCTCACTGGCACGAATATTGTTTTACTACGCCTACAAGATATACCCATATCCAAATAGAAATTCCTAAGGAACCTTGGTTCCACTTTTTTCATATCCCTAGGAAATATACTACTACACTTATTAGGTTGAGATTTGGACATGGTTGCTACCCTCTACATTTAAATAAAATAGGAATCTTACCGACCAAAATATGTGAAATTTGTAATGTTGTAGGCGATTTGGACCATTTATTTTTTAACTGTGCTAAACATTCATCTGGACGTGACCAACTGTATGCAGATATTCTGAACCTTAACATTCAAATGTCAGTCAATCTATTACACCTATTAGCTCTAAATGATAATAGAGTGAATGCAGTTATTATACGCTTTTTGAAAACGTCTGGTCTGAAAGTATAAATGTGTAACTAATAGATTCGTTCCCTATATGTCTCACTTTTGTTTTAATTTTACCTAATTCCCATTTACCGTAGTCTATTATAGTGTGTCTAACAAAATGCCCTGAAAGACTCCTGGACGAGAAGAATGTGCATTCGTACCTTCCCTTGGACCTTCTTTATAATTTCCTGTTTTTTTGGATTAGGATGGGTTTAGGGTAATATATGTATAGATGTGTGCTGCGTGTATATGTGTGCAAATGTGTTTATCCCATTAGTTTTATATATATATTAATTGTCTTTCAAAGTGCAGTATTTTACAAAATAAATTTTTATATAATTCCTTTCACCACATACATGTTATAATGTAGTGTATTAAGAGTACGATACTATAATATAAAGCTGTTTTATAAAAGATTATAAAAATGGCAGCTGTTTAACTAAAATAAGCGACAAATTTCATATCCCGTAACTTTATCAATTATTACCAGTTAATAATTTAAAAACGTTTTTTGAAAAACAAATATATACTCGAATTACATGGTAATATTGACTTTATAATATTTTTTGAATTTCGTCATTTGGTCCTTTCTGTCAAAAGTTGTATCACTTTTAGTGTAGCGCGCGCGCGCGCGACTTTGCACCTTCGAAGCACGCTCGAGTATCGTTCCACTGAATTCCGTTCCGAGCGTTAGTTCCAAAATTTCTAGCTCTGACAGATTTGTTCATAATATAAAATTGTGTACATATTTTTATGCGAGGTTTTCTCCTCTTTCTTTTTGTTCTCTTATCATTTTCCGAGAAAAATCAAATTAACAAAGTTATTTACAAAACCATATTTGTACATGTTGTTTGTTGTTAAAGAAAAAAAATTGCACATACATTTTTGGTCATTATTTCTAGTATTTTTGAGAATATTCTCTCAAATTTTCAACTAAACTTTACTTCAGAATTTCCGAAACAAAAATCTAAATGCACTGATGCATGATGATTGCAATGAAATAAATCCGGAATGAATTATTTATAAAGATGTTTTTTAATCACAGCAAGAAAAACAGAGAATAAATGAGCATGTTTAGTCTAAAGAGTTATTCTTCTATGCATGAAACATATATTCGAATTATCAAATAAAGTTTCAAGCGTTCTGAATTGTATGCAGAACACCGATAGGAAACAAGTCAGTTTGAAAAATTGAAGATTGTTATTTTCACTTTCACAAAAATAGAAAAAAGCGAGTGGGGCAAGCTGGCTGCGGCCATAGAAAGCATCAGATAAATCAAGCGACGGTTTTTATTCAAATCATACGAGTGTTTCCATTGTGTTCGAAAATAACACCGATAGAAGTTGAATATCGGGCTGGTATCTCTAAAGGCTGGTTGAATGTTCGATATGTTGAGGTGGAGGGCGTCCCGATTTGTGATTCGCTGAACACTGAATAAAATGTGATGTGGAAGTGAATTACGCTGAAAGGGAAACTAAATAAATATTTAGCACAGGTTTCACGATTCAGAAAAATCTACGTTATTTCACTGCGCACAAAATGTATGTGGGTCATTGAATATACATATTTAAGACAAATTTCAGAAGATTGCGGAAGTTTCTTATAGTCCAGTGCAATTAGTCATTATAAAGGAAAGTGACGGAACCCAGCTATAATGAATGGATTTGAATGATTGTTTTTTATTTCTTTTGCCATAAACTCAAAAGTTTACCCATTGGAAATTACCGCAATTTCGAAAATCCGTAAATTAAAAAAAAAAAAATTAGATATCTCATCAAAAAAATACAATGATTTGAATTTTTAAATATTTCTTTTAAGGAAATAATGAGAGAGTTCGTCTAGTGATTTCAAAGACATCGGACGCGTTGAAGTTCGGTGCCAGTAATCTGGCCTAAATCCCGATTAAAAGCCGACACAATAGGACGAAATTACGCTGATGTGATAAGTGATAAATAATACGCAAAGTGATATGTAAAATAACATTACAACAGTTAAGTTATATAGCTAATATTTAATTAATGTGGGTGATTAGAATATCTCAGTGCATAAAAAGTGGAAACCATAAATCAATCAACACTAAGGCTAAAGATAAGTCTACACTCGACTATACCACTTTACTTAAATTTATACCTATATGCTTTAAATGCTTGATAGTTCCTAGACAATAAATTAAAATAAGGGCACTAAATATTTTTCTTTCAGCAAAAATATACAAACCAAACTATTACAAGAATACAAATAATAATTAATAGCCAAAACCGAATTTCTTTCAGCCAATCAAGAGAATTGCGCACGATATAATAATGGTGATAATAATAACCCGAAATAATTAGTAATGCATCGCTATTAAAGTGTGATTATACAGATTTCCTGTGTGAACCTTCAAGTGTGTTTTCTCATAATTACTAAAAATATTCAAAAAAAAAAAAAAAATGTAATCAAAATTGAATACGTAATGATCAGTGGCGCACTACTCTTAAAGTATACCTTTCAGGTGAGGTTCTCATAATTGCTAAAAATATTCAAACGTTTAATTTGGATTAGTTTAGAAATAATCAATGGGGCACTGTCGGTGTGTAGCGTCCAGGCTGAATTCTTATGGCACCTCAATGTATGTATACGTGATTACAGGTTTCTCTCAGGAAAATGGTTTCCAAGAAAATACGCACAGAAAAGAGCAATCTTGATACCTAGAGCAACGGAAACTCAACTCAATAAATAGATCATATTCTGGTAGGCAGGGAGATGACTTATAGTGTTCTGTCACCAATGGATACCCATAAAAGCTTGAAAAAGTTAAATACAAAGTGTCAACGTATAGAAGTTATATTTAAGTTTGTATAAGTGAATGTGTAAAATAATTTATACCTCGGCCTGATAAGAAATATTAGTTAGTGTTTAATTAGGTACAGAAACCAAAACTTTCCACAGTGCTTCCCTCTAACGCAGTAAATCATAGCATATACATAGTGCAGTGAAATCGTGTACCTGGAGACTTTAATGCACATATACTCCACACATGGTCTAACGAAAATGGAAACGCGCTGAAAAACCTAGCACACATGTTTGACTTAACAATAAGAAATACATGGAGTAAAAGTCAAACATGCATTAACACCTGGAGTAATGGAAGCTCAATCACACAAATAGACCATATTCTGGTAAGCAGAGAGATAAGGGAAAGGATCAAGAAGGTTAAAGCAAAAAGGACAACAGAAAACCTACTGAAGAAAACGCTAACACTGAACAGCACCAAACTAAAAATAGGGAGACCATGTTACCTGTGGAAAACAACAATCGAGAGGATCATGAACAAACTGGGAAAGGACCAAACATACTGGGAAAGAAAAGCGAGGGGAAAGAATGAATTTCACAAAGAAATCGGAGCGATATATACTCTACCAGAATCAGAAACGGAGGAATCAGAACTTTCAGAAGAAGAAGACCTGTAGAAACAGAAGTACAAAAATAGGAGCACAGATAGCAGCGACACAACGCGGCAACATATCTCACAAGAAGACCCAGAATAGGCAGAAGCCCAGAATCAAAAATACAAAAAAAGGGGGCTTAAACGCTCCCTCACGACATAATGCGGTAACGCATCTCACAAATACCTACACCTCCCATCCCACATTCCTTTACCATGCGCCATGTGGCTCTCGCTGCTGGCAACAAGCATGACCTTAGTCCAACCCAGCGTGGACGTAGCAGGCCCAGCTGTATAACTTGGGAGTGGCAGCAATGCCTACCGCACTCTGGTAAATCAATCAATCAATCAAATTTCTTTTAAGGAAATAATGATTGTTACAGTTTTCGAGGTTGTTTATAAAGAATTTGTAAAAAAATAAACTTTTAAAATCAATTACAACTTATGCTAAATATTATAAATTTTAATGACATTTTTATTACAAGGATAATCACGTATACTAATTGTCTTCGACGTTTTCGTTTTCGATGTCATTCATTAATATCATTGATGGAGCATTTAAGCAGCTAACTCCTTCACATAGTAAATATGCTATAGAACAATTTAAGCCACTTTTTCTACATCCACAAGCAGGGCCACATTCAGTTTTACATGGACAAAAAATCATTTTCAATAAATTTTCAGAAGCTGGTGGTTGATTCATTGTAACTAATACTACTAATTTTTTTTCCGTCCCCATTCTTTTGGCAACTTATCATGTCCCATCCACAACTGTACTTGTAACTAAATCTAAATACACCATGTGAAAGAAAAATACAAATCAATTCAATATTTTTGTATCCAACAACGATCTCAGAAATAAAAAAAATAATAAATCAAATGAAAACTAAAACAACTCCTGGAATAGATGGAATTACAGTTGCCACCTTAAGAGAAATCGCTGAGTATATTGTTACTTCTTTATCTCTCTTAATTAATAAAGCAATAGCCGTAGAAGAATTTCCATCAGCCTTTAAGGTATCAATTGTAAAACCAATATATAAGAGTGGACGAAAAGAAGAAGTGACAAACTATAGGCCTATCTCGCTAATTACTAACCTTGCTAAAATTTTTGAAAAAGTGATCAAAACTAGAATTGTGTGTTATTTGGAGAAATACAAGTTACTAAATGACTCACAATTTGGTTTTAAAAAAAGTAAAAGTACCCAAGATGCAATTGCTTGCTTAGTTAGTAAAATATATCAGGCGCTGTATAGTCGACAAAAATGTTTAACGGTATTACCGACCTAAAAAAAGCTTTTGATACGGTATGCCATACTCAACTAATATGCAGCTTAGAAAGTTTAGGTTTCAGAGGTAATAGTAGAAACCTTTTAAAACCATATTTGAACAACCGAACTCAATATGCTGAGATAAATTCAGAACGAAGTCACCCTAACATTGTCGAATATGGCGTACCGCAAGGCACTGTATTGGGGCCAGTACTTTTTATAATTTATATTAATTCATTATTTGACATGCAAACTTCTGGCTCTACCATAAGTTATGCTGCCGATACAGCCCTTTTCTTCACAGCACCAAACTGGGATGAATTAAAAAATAAAGTACAAAGTGACCTAGACAAAATAAAAAAATATTTTGATAGTAAAACTTGGATAAAACAAATTATCTACCTTTTTACTTACACGATAGATCTGCTCCGACATTTGAGCAACTAACAATCAGTGACCACTTTAAAATATCACCGGTAATAGATATAAAATACTTAGGTATAAAAATAGATGCTAGACTAAAATGGGACACTCACGTAAATTATGTAATAAATAAAATAAGGAAAGTAGTTTATGGATTCAAGTGTTTAAGAGATGTTCTAGATAATAAACACCTAAAAATACTTTATCATTCACTTGTCGAAACACACCTAAACTATGGAATATTAGGATGGGGAGGAGTACTGGACCATCACTTGAAAAATTTGGAAATACTACAAAAGAGACTCTTAAAAATTATGTTTAAAAAGGATATCAGCTACCCATCCAATATTCTATTTAAAGAAGTAAAGGTTCTGGACATACGAATGTTATTCTTTTACCAATGTGTTCTATACCAGTGGTCTCCTGGTACTCATACCAAGACAATAGAGACTAGGTTTAACTTAGGAAATAATTTAATAGTTCCTAAAACAAGAACAACGTGCGGACAAAGATGTTTCACTTATTTGGGTCCTAGAGCATTTAACTCGTTACCTGTCGAAGTAAAAAATGTATCTAATTTTGGGAAATTTAAACATACACTGACAATATATTTTAGAAACACTCAGCCGAGATGAAATGCACACCATCATAAATCCAAAATCTTTTTTTAACAGTCTGTTTTAAAGTTTCAATGCTGCTTTCATAAAATAGGATACATAAGTTTAATTCTAAAAGTGTATATACATACTCAAATATTTGATCTAACCTGTCTGTGTATATTTGTATATATGTAAGTATGTCTATATGTGTGTATTTGTGTATAAATGTACGAAATATGCTCCCATATATGGATATATGTGTGTGTATATTATATATACTTAATACTTTTATATTGTTTTATTTAAAGTGTTCGTAATTATTTTAAAAATTTAAGTACTACTGTATACTTTTTTCCTTCATGCACAGTGCGGTTTGCACTTATATGAAGTTTGTTACTTTATTTTACTGTATATTTTTATTATCTTGTATTTTTAGTATATTTTGTAAAATAAACTCTTTCTATTCTATTCTAAATACACTATTTTTATACATTCTGAACTAGTATCGAGTGTAGGTATCAATGAAGCCAAGTTGACACCGGTATTTTTTCTTGTAGCTTTATTAAACGATTGTTATCGAAAATTATTTATATTTTCTTGATTTTTAGGAGTACCATATAATGCTAAAATGTATAAAATACTTGATTGCAAAATATTAGTGAAGTCAGCATTTTCATCAGTAAAGATAATCTTGTAGATCTGTACGATTTTTGAATGATTTAGCAAATTTACTTTTACCCTTTTTGTAAAATGCTGAAGTTGTATGTATAATGCATGTAAAAAGAGAATATGCTTCTTACACATTGGTAATGTTTGTTCAAGGCTTTTATTAAAATAAATTTTTGCGAATACCGTGCCTTTTGCTGGTTTAAGAAAATATATTTATCTATGAGGAGGTGTTAAAGCTGTTAATAAAACTAACACATCAATATCTTCAGCAACAACAACATTTTCTGATTCAATATTAATTGCCGTTTGTATGATTAATGTATCAGCATCACTTTCTGCTTGGCACGAGACAATATTGTTCAGCTAGTTTCTTCCTTAACATTTCGATGAATCTGCTTTTGTTATTGCTGTTTTCAAGAAACATTTCTTGGCGAATTTTTAAAGGCATACTTTTATCAAAAATTAAATCTGTTGAGGAATTTTTCAATGATCGACGATATCTTTCAGCTGATTTAGTGCAGTTGATGTTGCGATATCCGTCAAAAACGGGAAAACTTTGTTTCCATAATTATTTCTTAAATATCGTATGTAATGATTGCATATCGTCTCGAAGTTTTCATCTAATTGCCATTTACAACGATGTAATAACATTCCGCCATCAATAACATACAAGAATGTATTGTTATCATTTACACTAATATTGGGCTGTGTAAATAAATCATAAACATTTGATTTAGTTGCCTTTCACATTAAACCTTGATCAAACAGACTTTCAGGATATTCAGGAAAATTCATGTATGTTTGAAGTTCTTCTTCTGATTTTTTTAAAATACAAATACGTTGAAAGAGCAACAATTCATCTATTGGAATGACTTCATCATAAACTTTGATTTTGTTGTTAAGAGCAAGAAGCATATTTGCTTTTACATGCATTAACTGGATGTGATACAACACGTTTTGCAAAATGGGTAAAAATTTTGCTAAATTATTCAAAAATCGAACAGATATACAAGATGCTGCTATTATCGTTACTGATGAAAACGCTGACGTCAGTAATATTTTGAAATCCAATATTTTATGCATTTTCGCATTATATAATGCTCCTAAAAATCAAGAAAATATAAATAATTTTCGATACCAATCGTTTCTTAAAGCTACAAGTAAAAATACCTGTGTCAACTTGGCTTCATTGATACCTACACTCGATGCTAGTTGAGAACATATAAAAAGATTGTATTTACAAGTACAGTTGTGGACGGGACATGATAAGTTGCCAAGAGAATAGGGATGGAAAAAAAATAATTCGCTAATACCAGTTACAATGAACCAACCACCAGCTTTTGAATATTTATTGAAAATAATTTTTTGTTCATGTAAAACTGGGTGTGGCTCTGCTTGTGGATGTAAAAAAGTGACTTAAATTGTTCTATAGCATGTTTACTATGTGAAGGAGTTAGCTGCTTAAATGATCCCCCATTGATATTAATGAATGACATCGAAAACGAAAACGTCGGAGACACTTAGTTTACACGATTATCCTTGTAATAAAAATTTATAATTATTTATGTCATTAAAATTTATAACTATTATTATTTAGCATAAATTGTAAATAAATTATTTTCTATAAACAATTGTTGTATTTGTATTATTTAACGTTTCTTTCATTTATTTCTCTTTTTGGAGTTTCTACCATCTTCAAATTAATTTCAAAAAGTTTCATTTTTTTACAAATTCTTTAAAAATAACCTCGAAAACTATAACAATCATTATTTTCTTTAAAAAAATATTTAAAAATTCCGATAATTGTATTTTTCGTTGAGATTTCTAAAAATTAAATTTTTTTAAATTTACGGATTTTCGAAATTGCGGTAATTTTCAATGGGTAAACTTTTTAATTTCTGGCATTAGAAATCCAAAAAAAAAAATCATTCCGACTCATTCATTATAGCTGGGTTCCGATGTATGAGCCTAATTACTCTGGACTATTATACAAGTAAGCGAAAACAGTAAAATGAAAACTATTAAAACGCAGTCATGGATTAGATTAGCCTCAAATAAATAGGCGTGGGCGACAACTAGAAAAGTAATTAATGAATGGCTTAAAGTGTTATAAAAAATTGCATCCGGTGTCATTATTTAACCGGTAGTAGTTACATTCGAATTTTTCCATCTGTCAATAGCTACCCAGCTGTTTAATCAACATTTTGCTGTAATAAAGCACAATTCACTTGTACGTGGTGTCTCTGAGATGAAGTACACAGCCATTATCCTTTTACTTTCATTGCTCAAATAAATATTCGCAGTCGGCAACGCCTCAATGAACTTTCATCCGTTCGTTCAAGGAAGAAACTTGCTATGCTTCTTGTCACGAATTTAAAGGATCATCACTGCAAAAAAAGAATTAATTAAGAATCTAGTGTGGAAAATAATATTTAATAACTATAATAATAAACATCTCTATTGAGGATAAATCAAGACATCGGCTACTCTTACACTTAATCTTAATCTTAATCTTAATAGATAGAATGTGGTTGACGCTATTACCGAGGAGGAAGCGTGATATACTTTTAATGAAAAATATCTGGTAGTCACTCAAAAAATAATTAATTTAGAAACGACGCGGTAGTGGAGAATAATATTTGGAATGTACACATCTGTGCAATAAAATCCCGTTTGAAAAATCAACTAATCCAGTTTTTACTAATATTAAGTGATGTGAATCAGTCTTTTTGGAATTTAGATTTTTTATTATCATATAGGTTATAAAAAAGTGACATTGATTGTGAAATGTCATAAGTAAGGTATATGGAAAAATGTTAATGATTTAATGATTTCGATTTATAACAAATGTAAAAATTGACGTTGAAAAAATAATCCCAGATAAGGCCAGGTTCTGAAAGCTCAAAACATTAAAAAGAGGTTTTCTGCATGGCTGTTCTGCACGTGTCTGTCTGTGATAATTTTACTTCCACATCCAGTTGACATATATTAATCTACCATTACCCATGTTACGCCACGCTACACCTGGGCCATACACGCTTATCCATGCCCAAATATTAACGGAAAATCTCCCGTACCTGTCCCGCAGAGACACGTAGCGTTCGTGAAACCTGGTATTTGCAAGACGGTACACCCGAATATGTCCGTCATTACAAGACTGAAAAACTTTTTCATCGGTAAACACAACATTGTTCCAAAACTCCAACGGGCGATGGACATAATTTAAACAAAACAGAATGCGGGCTTGCTTATGTTCTTCTGTTAATATGGTCTTCTTGGCACTTACAGTTTCTTAATTCCGATTTTCCTATCCTTTGGCTAGCTGTTGACCTCGATGCTTGAAAATTTGTTATGGACACAGTGCGCCGGGTCAGCGTCTACTGCTGTTTGAAACGTATTTTCCCTCAAATAGCCAAGGTGCGCTTCATCTTGAACGAAATTTGAACTTTTCGGTCAGCCTGAACCGTTTTTCTCTTTATGGTACCTGCCTCCTCCGTTTTCGAGCTAGATTCTACTGAAGTTTTGCAAAAAGTTCTCTACGTGGGGTTATTGATTTATTACATTTGTGGATAAGCGCTGTAAATAAGGTGAATTAAGACAAAATGATATTTTACACATAACTAAAAGAATTTTAATTAGTAAGTGAAATGTTCAAAATGCCCCCCTTCCATTTGCAAACAAAGACGTACTCGTCTGCTTAAATCCTGCACAGCTCTTTGCACCATTTCGGTATAACCGCTAATGCTTCGGTTATCCTCTAGGTCGTCTAGGGTATGAATAAGCTCCCTACTGTAAACATATTGTTTCAAATGACCCCAAAGAAAATAGACCAATGGGTTTAAGTCAAGCAAACGGGCAGCCCAGTTTATATGTCCACCACGTCCTATCCACTTATTTGGATACGTTCTGTTTAATATGCCTCGTACGGGCAATGCATAGTGTGATGGAACACCATCTAGTTGAAACTACATGTTACGACGTTGTAATAATGGCACAACTTCCAACATTTTCGGTAGGACTTCGGTTAAAAATGTCTCGTAGGTTTGTCCGTTTAAGGAAGTAGTAAGTTCAAATGGTCCAATCCAACAATTTTAACATCATCTTTGTTTTTAACATTTACTTACTAAGGAATTCCCAAAAATACCCCCCCATAAATTTACACTGAACCTATTCTGAAAAGTTCTGGGTCTGAAGACATGTGGATTCTCATTGACCCAAATATGGCAGTTGTGTGTATTAAAGATTCCTTCACGCGAGAAATTAGATTCATCGGTGAAAAGTACCTTAAGCAAAAAATTTGGATATATTCGTTCCTGATCTAAAACCCAATTGCAGAAATCAATACGGGTCTGGTAATCTTGTGACATAAGATTTTGTACACGAGTATAATGACGTCCTTCAAAATTTTTTGTGTTGAGCTTCTTGAAATATTCAACTTTCGCGTTACGTTTCGTAGAGAATCCGTTGGTTCTACTTTAATTGCATGAATCACAGTATCTTCATTTACTGGGGTTCGTGCCGTTCGTGGGTGACCAGCTACATTTTTATACGATGAAACAAAAGTACCAATTCAATCAATTCAATTCAAAAAAGATTTATTTCTAATTGGCAGATACATTTATGCGCT
Organism: Rutpela maculata; assembly: GCA_936432065.2. NCBI lineage: Eukaryota > Metazoa > Arthropoda > Insecta > Coleoptera > Cerambycidae > Rutpela > Rutpela maculata. The sequence continues at coordinate 103,842,756 of OW386291.2, forward strand.
TGGTCAGATTCCGGTTCAGAGCCGACCACACAACCACGGCACGCAGCGTTGTGGTGAATATGCGGTCGGGTGAAGCGGGTCTGATTTAGCTAGAAAGACAAGTAATGAGTTGTGTTAGAACTCCTGCTTAACTAAGAATAAAAGCTTAAATCTAACAATTTCTTTTAACATAACTAAAGGGTTTTAAAATACTTTAGGGCTACACTTGTTAGTTTTTGTTTTACACGAGCACATCGCGCACTGTTTAAAATACTCTGGTTAACTGATACGGGGAAAACTCAACGAAAAAACCCGTTCAAACTAGTAACGTCCTTCGTCCGGTGGTCAGACTGCCTCCGGAAAGGTAGGGTGGAAGAAAAATTGTGATTTAAAAAGTTTGGATTTTCAAGAGGTTATTTGTCGAGAGGGGATTTTGAAAAGGAACGAAAAAGGAGAAAGGAACAAAAATTGACAAACATTAAAAAGGACACGAATAGAGGGAATGGAAAGGGGTTTGGGGGTAAAAGGTGATGAAAAGTAAAACGTGGTGAAAGGGAAATTGTGGTATAGGAAACTGAGGCTAGGGAAGTTGCCGAAAGATAGGCAAAGCCTGGTATGGTGTTTTATATCGAAAAGTGTGGCATTATGCCGTCTGATTCGTGTTATACCGCAGGTTAGCGGACTATCGCCCAGCTTGAATTGCTAGAATTTCTGTGATATTTCCTGGACGAAGTCCGCTAGTGGGGTTATAAAATAAAACATAAAAACATAAAAAATGAGAAAAATAACTTTTAGATTATAAATATGTAATAAATTTAATGCAAATATCGGATTGCTTAAGTTAATGCTTGTCTGCAAAGCCGGGATACTCTGTATTGGAATCTAAATAATTTAAATTAATATATTACATTATTCATTTAGACTTAATTAAATAAACAATAGGAGGGGTTAAAAATGAAATTATTAGTGCAGTGTCATTCTATTTGACATAAATACAAAATTCTCTGGTTACTTATTAGTATAATCATTTATTGTTTCCCAAAGTTTTTTGCTGTTATTTTTGTTTTGCTCAATTAAATTTTTATAGTAGTTTTGTTTTAATTCATTTGTTAAATTATTTATTTTATTTCTATATATTTTATACTGGTTTAGATGTATTTCATTATTCGTTTTGTTATATATTTTGTGCAATTTGTCTCTGACTTTTATTGATTTTAATAAATACGTGCTTTTATTAATGCAGTTTTTTATTATATTTATGAATATTTCCGTAGCATGTTCTACGTCATCACTGTTATATAGTGGTTCAAAATCCGACTCATTTATTAAGGTTTTCAATTTTTTGTAATTTATGTATTTTTTTGTTTGAATCAATGTTTCAGTTTCGTTCGGTTCATCTTCGGTTAATATGTTATATTGTAGTATGGTAGGATAATGATCAGTGACTTTAGAGTGTAATATTATAGGAATTAATGTTTTATCTTGGATATATTTACTTTTAAAAAATTTATGGTCTAAGCAAGTTTTGGAGTTTTTGTCCACCCTGGTATATTTATTAATTAATGATTTGAAACCGTTTTCATACATCATATTTAAATAGTCTTGAGCTTCGTCTGCTTCGCTTAAAATATTTATATTAAGGTCCCCTATTATGATTTCGGTGTCACTTGTGGTAGTATTTTTTAAATAAATAGACAATGCATTATTAAAAGTATTGGTATCAATTGGATGAGGCTTATAAATTGCCGTAATAGAATTTTTCTTTTTTTCGTGCTCAATGTCGATTCTTATAATGTTTATAGAAGCAAGAGAGATTATATTTACTTCAAAATTATATATGTTTTTAACGTACACAAGAACACCATCATTCTGATTTATCTCACCGTTATTGTATATCAGGCTGTAATTTTCTATGCTAAATAGATCTAAATTTTGTAATTTCCATGTTTCTGTTAGTACTATGACATCAAAAGTGTTTTCAAATTCGTCTAACAAAACTTCAAGCTCAGAAAAGTTTTTACAGACACTTCTTATATTAGTATGAAAAATTGTAGTAGTATATAATGCTTACATGTATGTATGATTTTAATTCTTTTTATTACTTCTAAAGTTTTTTGGGCTGTTATATTTGTATGTTTTCCCTCTATTTCTTGTGGCTGTTCTAGCTGTTGCTTCTTCCACCATTGGTTGATTTTCGTATTTGTCTTGTTCTAAATTTTTCTTCTCTTTTGTCTTCTTTGGCTCTGCTTTTTTTTCTAGTATACTATTTGTCTGTGTTTGATGTTCTTCACTACTGCTCTCGTCCTCACTACTGGAATCTAGATAATTTTGCTCACTGGTGTTTTCGAGTTCGTTCGCCGTGAAAGGTTGATTGTTTATGAACAATTTGTTACCAGTGATTTTTACGTCGTAGTTTTGTGCCTTTGCTATTTTTAAGTGGTGTCTTAAAACTTTTTGTTCTGCTCTGTCTTCCACACATAGGTCATTGGCAATAGAAATTCCGTGTTCTCTTAGCTTTTTTAATTTTTCTCTATCTTGGAACAGAGTGATTTTTTTCAAATACGAGATGAATTCAAGAGTGACTGGTGGATTATTACTCTTTCCTATCTTATATATATTATTGATATCTTGTTCTTTAATGTTTACTTCTAATAGATTGTTAATAAGTTCTAAGGTCTTATTTAATAGTTCAGCTGATGAAGATTCTTGTACCAAAAATTACTACATTGTTTTCTCTCGTTTTCCTCTCCAAGTGAATACACCTTTTTTCGAGAAATTCAATTTTAGTGTGGTTGGTTTGAATTTTGCAAACAACTGATGCAATATTATCTTGAATTTCAGTTTTTATTTCTTCTGTTTGTTTTTGACTTGTTTTTACTAACAGGCCTGTAAAGTTTAGCATGGTCTGAGGGTAATTCTTCATCAACCATAGTATAGCAGATATTTATACAAACATACGTGCACACTAACAATTTATTGTGACCACTGGAGGTAATTGTCCTCTACCTTTATCCAGGTCTTATCTTGTAATTTACGATTTTAGACTTTAAGTTATCAGTCTTCACACTGAAGTTTACACTTTAAACTCACGTTTTTTCAGTTCACTGTTGTTTATTTAAATATCACCCTTTGCCCACTTGAGTAGTTTTATTAGCTTTTTGGATCTTGAGAATTTGATAAATTTTCGTTCATTTAAAACCGCTAAATTAGACAATATTACAAGAGCCAAATACACACAACTATGCCAGCCAAATATACCACATAAAATGTCGTGGTAATGTGCGTAGAGATCTCTGAGGGAGGTGTACCTACCGGAGTCTGAAATGAGGCGCATAAATTTATGTTCTAAAACTCCGGGATGCTGCACCACACTGGCGCCACTTATGTGATGGCCGACCTAATCCCCATCGTATACAACAATTTCTTATTCATCCTGTTTAGTCCGCTACCCCGTGCCAGGAGCGGATACAGACTCCTGGACATGGAGTAGACCTTTCGTACGGTTTCGTTAAAGTGAGCGCTGAACGTCAGTCTTCTGTCTAAGTTCACCCCCAGATACTTCACGCACCTTTTGAGTGGAATTTGTGTTAATATGCGGTTCTCCGTGAACCGGCGCGGGAAGAGTATGACCTCCGACTTTTCGGCGTTGATCCGAATCTTTCACTTGTCGTAATATGCCGTGGCACGGGCCATGTGCGCTTTCAGCAGCAGAACCTGTGTTTCTTGCACGATTTATCAGTCTTAAAAAAACATTTCGATTCGGATGTCTTCTTTCTGGAAACCGAAGCGCATATTCTCGCACAGCAGCTTCAGAATAACGTTCACATTCACCATAAATTTTATTATCATTTCGCAATATTCTTCTGAAGCGTAATTCATTTTGTTATTAAGAAAGCTAATAGCAAATGTCCGAAATTACTAATAAATTCAGTACGGTTGTCATCATTCATTTTGTTTACAGTACCTACATATACAGAAACTTCAATAGAATCTAGCTTGAAAACGGTTGGAGACTCGATATAATTGTATTAAGGATAGGATATTGCAGAGTGAGAGGGAAATGTGCGTTTATTTTCGATTTATTATAAATATTTAGAAAACCGAACATAGTATAATCTTTAAAACTATTTTAGATACTTGCTATTGTTCTAACGCATACAACTATATATTTTTTTTATTGTAAATTTCTGTTGTACTTGAATACAGTAGTTTGTCAATGAAAATAGTTCCTAATTTAATTATTAAAGTATGGCATATGGCATTTAACTATATACAAAATTTGTGATAAAAACTGTACATGGTTCTATTCTTTAGAGCAATGGAAAGTACGTGAAACTATCTTAAAGATTATACCATTTATGATTTTTAAAATATTTATAATAAACCGAAAATAAATGCATATTTCCCTCTCACTTTGCAAAATCCTATCCTTAAGGTTTCTCTCTCAAAATGTTGTAAAGAATCTGTCATTACGAGCTCCTCCGGTGATTTTGGGACACCCTGTATATTAATTGATTAATATATTCTATGTAATACGGATATCATTAACCTGAAAGGATTGAAATTATAAACATAAACATAAATTATTGCAAATGATGCCAGAATTACTGGCGCAAAATGGAGCAAATATATATTATTTTGCACTTGTTTCAGGAAAAATAGTTTGCTTCGCTTAAAAAGATATTGGACGGCATCACATCTCGAACATAGACTACCCCGTAAATTGGAGTTCGATTTCAAAATTGACCTGTCTTGTTCAAGCTGAAAATGAACTTGTGCATATCCTTTATGAAGTACGTGTATATAAAAATGTACTTGATAATCTGAGTGATAAACAAATAGACATTATTAAATAGAACGTAATTAAGTAAATCATTGCAACTTGTAAACATTTTATATAAAATTAGATCCTGATTCCCGACGCTAGGATTGAAGGTTTGACATCCCAATAGTTCAATCTAACCTCAACCTAATTTCACGTCTCATCTTGCTGACAGAAGGACAAACTTCGATCAAAAACGTAATGAGAACTTCTTATTAGCCACTGCGTACGAGGCGCCATTCCTTCGGGACATATGGAGTAAGGTCGTAATAACTCGCCTACTCTGAATAGCATTAGAATTAATGCTTTTACTCTTTTACAAGCACAAGAGGCGGCACTAGTTTATTTTCACCATTATATTAATATCCTACATTAAAACAAAACATACAGAGTACATACAAAGTGACATCTGTATTTTAAAAACGTTTTAGTTTTATAACATCCTAAATGGTTTTATAAATTATGCATACATATATAATTGTCATTAATTTTAAAGAAGTGTGCAGACACTTAGAGTATAGACTCTTACGCAGTGCCTAAACTATCGGTATATATTTGTTATACTTTTCATGATGTAGCTCATGTTTTATATATAATTAAAATAGGTACTAAAATTAGAATTAAAATAAATATAGCACTGGTTACATAAACAAAGCACCGGTAAATTTATCAAATTAATTATGCACTTTAGCCACCTCATTCAAAAACTATATGATGGTACGTTTCACACTTCACCTTAAATTTCTTAGGTACGATGCCGCTTTATATTGATTTGTCTTGGATAGTCCAACAACGATATATTGATAATGTTGAGGCTTGTATCTCTTTCAGCAAAAAGCATTATAACATAAAATGTGTATAAATTCTCTTTTGAATTTTATTGTACGCGACTCAAGTGTTCTTATGAGTTAATTTAACGTCTAAAATTTGCATGTGCGTATGTCTAGGTTAATTTTTTCGTGTTCCCACGTTTAACCCATGTGGTGAAGCGAAGTCCATCACGCCACAAACTTATGTTTAATTAAGAAACTGATGTCGATAAGTTAAAGTTCATTTTTAAATTATTTTATTTTCTTATATGAAATTCCTGGGAGGATTTTTAATGCTTAGTAGCAAGTTTCTTTCTCCTAAGACACTTAGTTTTTTTATTTTTCTACCTAATGGATAATAAATAATCCGTTGGAAATTTCTACAAAAATGGTGAGCGACAGCAAGATTCCTGCGTAAGAGTTTTCAAATGTTATCCTTGTATTTAGCTACTACCTTATAAGAGGCACCACGTATTCTCTTGATTCTTCCACCATACGGAAAATAACGACCTATTGGAATTTCTATGGAGATGGATGAGCGAGAGCAAGAATCACACACAAGAGATTGCAAATTTCCATTTGGTGTTTATGTTTTTCGATAAGACATAATCATATTAGTCTTTTTCTGGGGATAAGCAGTTTCCCAAAGTCGGGATCCTACAGGTTGACTTAGTCAGGTAACGACAGCAGTTATAGACTCCAAACTTACCTGGAACCAACATCTTGGATATAGTAATACACAAGCCGTATTGTCAACATGCAGACGATTGTATGGCAAAACATGGAGGCCTAAACCTGGCAGAGCTGGACAGAGTACCGCACTAAAGTACTCACGAGTACTTCACAACAAGTACCTTTAAAAAGTACTCGTGAAAACTTGAGAACGAGTACTTGTTTTTGAAGTACTCTAAAAAATGAGTACTTTTACAAAATTTGGAGAGTAATCTTCTAAAAATGAGTAACGAGTACGAGTACTTCAAAAGATAACAATTTGAAATAGGTAATAGACAAAAAATTAGAATACCACTTATAGTACAGTATCTGGAGGTAAAAAATATGCAAAATTTCGGAATAATTTCATATGTAATGATAATTTTTCTTTATGTGTTATGACCAAATACTTGCTCTTATCCTCAAGGGGTGAAAACCACCCCTAAATTTAAATATTTAATATTTGAAAAAGTAATAGTAATTTATTTTTGAAACGTAGGATGATTATGTTTTTGAGGTCGCTGATTACGAATCTCAAGTCAAAAATAAAAAATTGAAAATGGCGGGTGGAATTTTTTTTAAAAAGAAGTGTTTTAAACAGAAAAAAGAAATTGAGCATCTAGGTGATACTATATATGAACAAAAAACAGCATTTTTTTAAGAAAAAATTAGTTACTGAGCAGTTACAACAACAAAATGGCGACATTTTGTTAAAAAAAAATGTGAAAACGCACGTTGAATCGGTCATAACTTCTTTATTACTTCCACGTCCAGTGGAAGTATAGTAACGACAAAAAAATTTTTAAAAATTTTTATTGTCCAAATAGGCTTAAAAATGTCATGAATCGTCGAGATTTTAAGCGAAAAAAAAATTTCTGTCTGTCTGTCGGTCTGTCTGTCGGTCTGTCTGTCGGTCTGTCTGTCGGTCTGTCTGTCGGTCTGTCTGTCGGTCTGTCTGTCGGTCTGTCTGTCGGTCTGTCTGTCGGTCTGTCTGTCGGTCTGTCTGTCGGTCTGTCTGTCGGTCTGTCTGTCGGTCTGTCTGTCGGTCTGTCTGTCTGTCGGTCGGTCTGTCTGTCTGTCTGTCTGTAACTTTTTTTTGTGCGCACGTTTACTCTGGAACCGTTTAAGATATTGACTTGAAATTTGGTACACATATGTACTTTAACGAGTTCTAGAACTAGATTATATTTTCATCTTGTTCCGTCGAAGGGTTGGGGGTGAATTGGGGTAAATTTGGGGTAAATGGGTAAATTAAGCAGGTAAGAGTCCATGAAATTGGTATATAGTATATACAAGAGAAGCTAAGGTCTCAAAAATATTTTGGCATTAGCCACTTTCATTACCACCCCCACCTCCTTATTAAAGGGGATGAAAAAAAAATGTGATTTAGTGTATGTACAGGAACCAGAAACCTCAAAATATTTTTTTACTTCATCCACCCCCCACTACCACCCCCCTATCACCACCCCCACCCCACTACCGATGTGGGGTATCGTTTTATGGGTTTTTGGGGTAAAGGATTTCAAATATTATATCATTAAAGTTCCATAAACAATTATTTTCACATACAAAGTTTTTTCGTTGTGAGTGACTTGGATAGAGAATCTATATGTGGAAGTAGTGATTCCTTGGGCAGCGGTTTTTTTGTGATGTAGAAACAGACAAAAACTGTTTTAAAGGTTGATTAATTATCTTTAATTTTGTTCCTTACAATTTTTGATTGAAGTGTCACAGTTTCTGAGATATTCAACATTTTAAACTAAATAGTTCATCCTAAAAACGGTGGAATGTCATCTATAAAATTAAATATCTTCGAAACTGTCAACCCTATACCTATAGTATATATATATAAAAAAAATTCATTCTCAGTTTATAAGCTTAATTTTTGATATCCACTATATTTTCTCTAAAACTTATATTTATTAAGATATTTACAGAGGAACAAGAATGTTTTTTTTTCTAAAATTCCTTTACAAGCAAGCGTTGCAAGCGAACGAAAAAATTTGACCATCTAGGTCATGTTATATATTAACGAAAAATAGTATAGGGGATTTATTTTTTTAATTACGGACTACTTACATTAACAAAATTTATTGAAAAGAAATCAAAAAGTACATTATTTCTGTCATAACTTCTTTGTTTTTTTATACTATAGAAATAGACATTTGAAAGCCTAATTAATATTCTTTAATTTTGGTTGTTAGGGCTTTTGACGTAAGTGTCATAGTTTCTGAGATATTTAACATTTAAACTAAGTACTTCGTCTTATGAACGTCCGGACGCCACATTTATACTTTCAAATCTCCGAGACTATTAACTCTACAGAAATTAGAAAAAAACGAAATTCATCCTCAATTTGATAGCTTTCTTATTTGTCTCTAGCATGTTTTCGCTCAGTGTAATACTTTTTGAGTTATTTGATAAAAACCTATTTGAAATACCTCTTTTTTCAAGCAATAATCCCAATTTTCAAGTCGTTATAGCTTAAAGACTATCAATTTATGTGAAAAGTTGCATAGAACCTTTTCTTCTTAAAATTTGATTCTCTTTCAGCTCCAATGATTTTGGCTTTTTTTTTAGTTGCCGCCGTATAATATAGAAACTTTTCTTTGACGCATCTACTATTATGTTGCCAAAAATATACGAAATCCGTTTCATATGACATTATTCCGGAGTTAAAACCTCTAGTTACTGTACTATACATCATTATCAGTAAATAAAGGTAGATCGACATCAACAAAAACAGTTACATTTATTAAAAATGTATAGGTACCCAAAAATGAACACAACCAGAAATTTAAAATTCTAAGAAAAAAGTACTCGTACTCGTTACTCGTCGTTGTGGCCGCCAAAAGCACTCGAGTACCTAATAATGTAAAGTACTTGAAAATTTCGAGTACAGAGTCCCATCCAAATAAAAGTACTTACGAGTACTTGTTACAGAGTATTTTGGGTACTCAGTACAATTACGAGTACAATTTACTCGAGTACTGCCCAGCTCTGAAACCTGATACACTACTTTAGTGTTTGGTGGCATTAGGCTACTCAAACAACAGCAGTTAACGGGCTAAACCGGGTGCAGAGACTGGCCTGCCTGAGAATCACAAGTACCATGAAATAGTGTGGTGACTTAACAAAAAGATCGTGACCTGCTGGATTAAAGCTCTAAATTTTGCACACTTCTTATATATCCTCAGTACTATCAATTCAGTGGGGGTGCCCGATTTCAGTGTCCGCCATCTTGAAATAAGACGCCATCTTTGTTTTCTTTGGACTGTACCTGTAACTTTTCGACTTTTATTTGGTTTTCACTAAATGTCTCCCCAACTTCTGGCTTTGTAGCAAAAAGGATTTCATTTAGTCTAAATTTGCTGCAATTTGAGATCAGAGCCGCTTTTGTAACTTTAATATTTTACGAGATACAAGCTTCCAAAGTTTTGGACTTTTTTCAGGTTATTACGAAAATCTATAATTTTTGTCGGTTTTGCTAAATATCTCCAATGCAGTCAGTTTTACAGCAAACATTATTTTATTAATGTTTAAGAAGAATAAATAGGCTATAATATGAGTAAAGAAAGACATCGATACAATCACAATTTGCTGAGATAATGTATTTGACCATGTTACAAACGTTTGAATAAAAAAAATTACAGAATGACTATTAAGAAAATAATCATAAAAATTGTATTTATAATGTTGCTGTTTATTGTTCACAATGACCTTTGCAGTGACAAAGAGCTGTGTAGGCAAGTGAAGCCTTGTTACAATTCTTGGGGCACATGAGTTCAGCCTTTCATCCGCACTTGATTAATTCCCTACAAATTTTGCTTGCTTCCGGTATAGACTTCCAAAGTGGTTGCCATGTCTCTTCATTTCTTTTTCATCCAAAGTTAGCCGGAGTAGGTGCATTTTGGAGTGATTTCAAACAGGTTAACCAGATGCTAGATTGATAGATGCAGCGGTTGGTGCATCTTTACTTCTTTCCTTGTGTGAAGAGATCCTCTCTGAGCTTGTTGATGCTGCCAAGTTCTGTTGTGCCATCGTACAGGATTCATGTGAATCGTTCTATAAGTTCAAATGCCTTTGTTTTAGCATCTACTGGCTGAAATGGATGTTTTGCAGAGAAGATAAATCCTTCAGTGTGTGGAGGGTATGCTTTCCATATCTTCCATGCTGACTTTTCCCCCTTACCAAAAAATTGTGATCTAGCGTCTGAACCCGTGAAAGCATGGGAAAAAAGGTCAATACTTGCGACATATTTTCTCCAAGCTCTTGGCAGATGATATGATAATATCGGAAGTGTTTGCCCTTACCAAATGTAATTCAAAGTTGAAAATAAGGTTTATAAGTTTGTAGCTCGAAAAAGATGCCTAATAGTACTACGATAACATCATTGTCAACTGTACTTATGAGGATGTTTGTTGCACCCTTTTGTCATGCATCCAATATATGAAGACACATTCTGCTATCAACTTCATCGGGGCACTGCCATTTTTTCAAATAACAGATTTACCATAGATGATGTAACTGATGTATATTTCTTAACTTCTTGTACGTCATAAGCTGAGACTGCATCACTTAGTAAGGTAAACAGTTCTGTCTTGTTCTCTGAATTCTTCAGGAATGCAACAAAATTTTTGAGGAGTGTGGTTTCCCTTATGACTTTTCCCGTTTCTCCCTTCCCTCTCTTCAAAAGTGTAGTTTCTTTCAGACTGTCTGGCTTGGATATGTCACATACAACATCTGATCTATTCTTAGGCAATCCTGAAATTGTCTCTGGATCCATGGTAAGACCATATCACTATATGCTCCAAATGTACACGCACCATATTTAGGAAGTGTATATACAATGGCAGGTCCATCAAATATTTTGGCATCAAAGTTTGGTACATCGTGGTTTTTAATTGAAGATAGGCAGGAGAGTAAATCTGATTTCTCGTCAGTCAGTCGTAAATCCCCGTGATTACTCAAAGATGGAAGCCAAGCCTTTAGAAATTCTGGATGCTTGTATCTCGCAAAATATTAAAGTTACAAAAGCAGATCTAGTCTAAAGTTGTAGTAAATTTAATCTAGATTAAAATTGATTTGAATAGGGTTGCTGTAAACCCAACCGATTTTCGTAACAACCTGAAACAAGTCCAAAACTTTGGAAACTTGTATCTCATAAAATATTATAGTTACAAAAGCGGCTCTGGTCTCAAATTGTAGCAAATTTAGTTTAAATTAAATAATTTTTGATACAAACCCAGAAGTTGGGGAGATATTTAGTAAAAACCAAATAAAAGTGGAAGATTTACAGTTACTGTGCAAAGAAAACAAAGATATTGTCGTATTTCTAGATGGCTCACACTGAAATCGGGCACTCCCACCTGAATTGATAGTACTGAGGGTATATAAGAACTCTGCAAAATTTGGCGCTTTAATCCAGCAGGTCGCGATTCTGCCTAGTATTTGCTCTAAGCCACCACCCTAGAAAGGCAGCCCCACAGCAGCCATGGAGACCCTATTAGACCTCCCTCCACTCAACTTGGTGATTCAGCAAGTGGTCAGAATGGGAGCATACAGGCTACAAAACTGTCAAAACCCGACTCCTCTCGGAGGATATCCGGGACACATGAGGATAATTAACATTGAAAGAGATCCTCTTTTGAGCATGAGGTCAAACTACATGGTACCAAAAATTACATTCAACAAGTTCTTCACTATCACCATTGGAGACAGGAAGGACTGGATGACAGGCACTCCCGATACATTACGTAAAGGCTTGGCCTGGTATACTGACGAGCCTAGGATGGAAAGAGCAGCTGAAACTGGTATACATGGTAAAAGTCCAAGGGTGAGTTTAAGTCTCCATCTCTTGGACATCACTCCACTGTGTTTCAGACAGAAATTCTGGCTATACTTGAATGTGTACGCGAGAATATTAAACAATGATATGTGAACCAGCAGATCTCCATTGCATCAGACAGTTAGGCAGCACTAAAGGCATTAATCTCTAATAAGGTGTCTTCCAGACTGACGTGGGGCTGCCACGAAGAGCAGAACAGAGAGCAAAATAGTATCGAATTGGGTTTCAGAACATACTAGTATAAACGGCAAAGGGAAAGCTGATGAACTAGCTAGGCAAGGAACAGCTATTATATTCTATGGCTCAGAACCCGCGCTGGGCATCACTAAAGGCTCAGTCAGAAGGGTGATCAAGAACTAGGTCGAGAACAGGGTGTATTACATAGGTGATGCGACGACAACCCTCACAGTGGCTTCATAAGTGCTTACTTTGTACATAATGTAATAGATGGCAGGACCAATAAGTTCTCTCATTACTTACGCATAGATAGATAATTTTACAAGTTCTGTGCATACGTGCATACAGTATTGCATAAATTCCCGGCCTTTTGATTTTTGTTTAGTGAAACGAGAGTCCAGTGACATCTGACATTAAGTAGCTAAATTAAAACATTGAAAGAATATATGCAACACTACATGCAGCATTGCACGTGTCACCACAGCTAACCTCAAAAATATATATTTCTTAAGATTTACAAGTATTACGTAGCTATTATTAAAATTTCTGCCTGGTTCCTGTACTTTCAACCAAAATCAAGTTCAACGTAATGTGTATCAAGTTTTATATAGTTTGTCACAATAAATTAAGACACTTTTTGCAGGTTAGGAATCTAACCTATAATTAGCAATCTATTTTTATCAATCCAACAATATTGAAAAATTATTTGCGTGAATTTTTAAATATTTTCTTGGAGCCAGTATGGCTTCAAGCTAAAAATGCCTATACAAACATTAAAAATGAGAATAAACGAAAAAACCTTAAAATTTGAGGTTATGTTAGTTATACGATGCACATGCCCAGGTAATTGAAGGACCTTATTACTCGCGCCATCTACTAAAGTAAATAGAAACCATGCACTTATGAAGCCATTATTATAATAGAAAAATGCCGTAAGTCGGACCACCTATTTAATACACCGTGGTCGAGAATAAGCATAACCATCACTAAAGGGACATTCCAGGAAATCGACGTGAGAAAACACTTATTAATGGACCATGTCCAAAACAAACTGAGGAACTGCTCACAGAGAACAGGATGTAGTTGAGAATTATAGCAAGTCGTCTGACAGGATACTTTACTGTTAAGAAGCACATGCACATAATCGGAAAGTTTTTTGACAACCTTAACTGCAGACTGTACGGCAAGGCACCAGAAACCGTGAAGCATATTATATACGTTTGTGAGGTGCTGGACCGCAGAAGATATAATATCTACGGGCAAACACAAACAGACACGGAAACTATCAAAACTCGCCCATTCTCAGATCTGTACCGCCTTGTCAGCGGCAGAGGAGTACTAAAATGGGCAGAGTAAATTATGACAGGGAGAGCAAAATAAGCCCAGAAAGCTGCAATACCCTCAGAATACTTTACAGACGAACCCCGAGAGGAGGAGTTTTAGTCGGTAAGAGTCTGACATATCCCATATCAGTGATAGGAGCTCATGAAAAAAACAACAGATTAGTTAATCACATCGTTGTGAATTTTTGCAATGAAATATCACCAGGTATACTATGATTTAATCTTGATACTAATTAGATTTGAATTTATTATAACACCTTAAATGTAAATTAAAATTCTTTATGTAGGTAAATAAAAAATAAAGAATAAAAAATGGTATTCAAGGTAGATCAAATTAAGTTATATAAACTCAGGTAATTTTTGTCAATTTGTGAGAGATACAACACCAACTAAAGCTGTTTTTTTCTTAACTAAACATTTAAAATACATTTATTTTTAAACTATAAAATATATATTAATTAAAGATCCGTTATAGTTAATCAATAACAAACCAAAACTTTCGCTCTCCATCAACCAGAACTGCCGTTCACAAAATTGTAGGTACCATTTTGGTTGAGAATTATTGTTTTCCAAATAGGTGTCAGAGTTTATATTATATAATTACCACGTATATGGCGTAGAGAAAAGCAGAAGCTTCAAATCACCAATTATGTAAAGTAATATATACATTTTAAATTTCGGTTATAAAAATGGACTTCTAACGATTAGTAAACAATGTCGATTCAGTTGTAATACACCAATTTGGAGTTGGAGTTGGACTTGTAAATAAAGCAACATCTCAATTATCTGTTTATAAAAGATGAATATTATCTACTGCATATTCCACGTAAACGAGTATTTTCAAGTTTATTCAGACGAACTGCTCTTGATATTCATTATTACGTAAACATTTCCCATGATGTGCTGTATTATGCAGCCGAGATTGTAATTAATGTAAATGTAAGGACTAATATTTCAGAGACACTCTAAGGTAACGGATGTTATATTCAAGCGTGGATTCGCCTACGGAAGCACTAATAAAAGACTGGAAAATGTAGTACAGGTCCTACATCTTACATTAGTACTCGCGCTGTGTAAAAAGGCATTGCTATAACACAAAGCATTATAATGCATTTTACATTATATATTTATTTAATCATCCAAAAATATTAATTGGATAGCGTATTTATAATAATTGCTTTTTCGCTTTGTTTTTATAACTTTTTCTTTTTGTTTCTTGACATAGTAGCCCATGCGAAGGTTGCAAAAACCCCAAAAGTGCAAGGGTAGCGACAAAATATGTCTACTCCCTCATTTTCCAGGACGGCCAACACGATGGCGATACTCGCGGGGTCCCCCTCTCGAACTACCTTTAAACGCAAAAAAACACCACTTTTCTTCCATTTTTCGTTGTTAGGCATGCGAGAACTTGTTGGATCGGCATTTTTTGAGGAAACTCAATATGTCCTGTAAAATTTCGCAACCAGACATCCTAACGACCCCCGGAATATGCAAAAAACATCCAAACGTGCCGAAAATATTTTTTTATACGTTTTCAAGGGCGGGGAACACGATGCTGATATTATTTAGCTTCCCACCCCCAACCAACCAACTACCCCCAAATGCATAAAGCCACCACTTTTCTTCCATTTTTCGTTGTTAGGCACGCGAGCACTTGTTAGATCGGCATTGTTTTGAGGAAACTCAATATGTCCTGTAAAATTTCGCAACCAAACATCCTAACGACCCCCCGGGGTTGAAACCACCCCCTCCCTCAATACCGGAACATGCAAAAAACATACAAACGTACCGAAAATTATTTTTCACACGTTTTTAAGGGCGGGAAACACGATGCTGATATCATTTAGCCTCCCACCACTAACCAACTACCTATATTTAGGTTGGGAAGCTAAATAGGGGCTAAATAATATCAGCATCGTGTTCCCTGCCCTTGAGAACGTGTAGAAAACAATTTTTAGCACGTTTGGATGGTTTTTTGCATGTTCCAGGGAGGGGGTGGTTTCAACCTCCGGAGGTCGTTAGGATGTCTGATTGCGAAATTTAACAGGACATATCGAGTTTCCTCAAAAAAAAAACCGATCCAACAAGTCCTCGCATGTCTAACAACGAAAAATGGAAGAAAAGGGGTAGTTTTTTGCGTTTAGAGATAGTTGGAGAGGGGTAGGGACCGCACGAGTATCACCATCATGTTGGCCGTCCTCGAAAACGGGGGAGTAGACATATTTTGTTGCTACCTTTGCACTTTTGAGGTTTTAGACTTTTTTTGCAAGTTTCGAATGGGGACAATCCACCAATGGCACCGATACAAATACATAAAAAGAAAGAAAGTTAACTACAACTGCTCCTCACATTATTGGGAATTAGTGACTGTAGATATCAGAATCATGTGCCTAAGTAAATGAGGAACCCGAAAATAACTGCCTTATGCATGTAACCCGCCAACGACTCAGATGATTTTTGACAAGCCCATATAGTCTCCAATTTGGAGAACGATGCAGACCTCAAATCCTCGAGTTCAACGAGTATTTCGAGCAAATAGTCTGGGTATAACACTTGGAGCTCATGTCCGCTTTTATATTTTACTTCAAAATGATGTTTGTCTCACCAGGGGCCGACAATTCGGTCACATGCAACAGTTTCGTTTTAATGGTCGAATAGGAGGACTATGTTAGGACTATTAGCTTGAATTTTTCTGACGACTGGGAACGACTAATCCACTAAATTCGGCAGTTCTCATTCTTGACAATGTGCTCAGAATCTCAGGGAACGTAACTGTTCAGGTAATAGTACAACATCTAAAATGTCGCGTTGTGTCGGTGAACGCAGGCCCAAATCGCATAATTTCAGCCAACAGATATTAAATGCATGATCTCCTGATGACAGGTTATGCAATTAGTATCTTCTACGCCCACGCGTTTACAGTGGAAAAAAGTATTAACTACACCACCTTGACAGGCCACAAATGATTCGTAAGTACAGCTGACTTTAAGAAGACGAAGTTTGGCTTTGTAAATAAAGCCAGTGCTTCTACGTTCTTATAGAATACACCAGGTAGAGACTTATCAACATACTGCCTGAACAATTTTTTCTGATAGGCAACTTTAATTTAGGCAGCTAGATTAGTTGGCGATAGCTGACTTCAGCGCCTCGTCGGTCTCTCCGCTAGAAGTCAATCTCTGGACTGAGTTCTTCTGGGCCCATTTTGCTAGCTTGAGGAATCCTATCTACAGTTTCATGATCACTTGCCAACCTTAGTAGGGGATCTGAACTCCTTACATGTCATATTTTGTACTACCTTGGTCACTCCGTTGATGCAGGAGATGTATCCGAATATATCTCTCGTATACTGCGGAAATCTCTACCTAATTGGCGAAGCTCATCTACCTTTCCTTAACTACTTTCCTTAACTACTCCAAACGAGTAGAGTAGAACTAGAGTTCTAAAAAGCTAATCTTTCGAAGTAGGTGTCTGTACTTGCCGCGAAGAGTTCTTTGTTTGTTTTGCATCCGGAATATAATGTTGCACTCCCAGATATCTACAGCTCAGGTCAGCATCCAAATGTCTTTGAATGATCTTAAAAAAATTTCCGGACAGCTCTCTGTTGAGATAAACTACCAGGCACGAATGACTAGCCTGAGCTCAGAGCATTTTATTCACGATCTACGGAAGCAGAAAGTTTAAGGTCATCTATATGAAATATATGAGTGATTAGGCGTCTCCGATTGCTAGGTTATCTGCGAATTGGTGGAGTACAACATATAATGGCTGCAGTGATATGCAGAAGAGAAGAGGGCTCAATGAGTCGCTTTGGAAAGCTTCTCTCCTAATTGTCAAGCTCTGTGGAAATCCGCTGAACACCCGATATTATTGATAGGCGTGCTCTCCAGTTTTGCTGAAGTACTACTGAGATACGGGTGTTCTGCATCTCAATAGTTATGCATATAATGCAAGACATTGAAACAAGTGGAATAGTGGCTCAAAATATTCTGTCAGTGATCTTGAGAATTGTTGGATCGCACTTTTATTGCAGATAATTCTAAATAATACAGTAGATCCATCATTATGCTCTCTTTGCAGTCTGCTACACCTTTCACATCACCAGCTTGTTCATGTATCTGTTGGAAGATTAACTGATTAACAGCCCAGGCATACAAAATACGTGTAAATAACTTGTAACAGAAATTAAGATATGTGATCAGCCTGTAATCCTAGAATCAGATGAATCTCCCCTTTGGAGTCTAGCACAGTTCGCCCCTAGTCAAATTAATCCGGAATTTGCTATCCGTTGTTCGTGAGTGAAAATTTGTGCTTCGGAGTGATTTTCGAGCACACCTCGCTTTACTTTTCAGTATTATAATTATAATAATTATTATTATTATCATTTAGCGAGCTTATTATAGCTGACGCAGTCTCTCGCATCATGGTCATGGACTTGAAATGGTGTGATTTTGCTTATAGATTTCTTTCTTCCATCAATTCACATACCATATGTCTTTAACTGATACACACATGTTGTTCGTTGAATTTTTATCTCCATTGTTCCAATACCTTAAGACTTTTGAAAACATATCTCAGTTTCTTTCCAACCCAGAACTCATTAGAATCTAGAGCCAATATTATCTATTAAAGCGAATATATGTCATCTGATTATATGAAATAGGACATTCGGCAAGAGAGTTAAACGCTAGAGCTCAATCAAACAATATGTTGACAAATTTAATCAGCCCATAAGTTATAATTGATTAGATTTAAAAAACTCAGTACCATGACGTGACGCTGTGGAAGTTCGTCAACATTCTGGATGCCAGTATTTTCAAAAAACACCGATGAATGAGTTAACCTATTCTTTTTCTTACACTTACATTACCAGCGTATAAGTAGAGAATGCCTCAACTAACAATTAGATAGTATTCATTGGAAACCACGTCTGGTTTACAGCATACATTGCATACACCTATCCCTTACACTGTATTACCTTTCCAGTTGATTCGTACTGTATCTCTCACGAAATTCCACTAGAGAAGTTATGCTATTATGTCATAAGAGATTCACTTCACTCACTATTCCATTTATACCTGTCAAAAAGAAAACAATAGGTCAGTATCAGCAAGGTTTCCTCAAACTTTCTAGCTGAGGCACACAAGGTGTCTCCCTTCCTAATAAATGCGATTTGTTTGCAGAAGACATAACATTCATTTGTTTGGGAAAACTATTGACGGCTTAAAGGTCTCATCAAATTTAATTGAAAAAAATAGCCCAAAAGTGGTTTTCTAGTAATAAACTTACTGTTCGTTTCTTCCACCAATAATCTGTTAATTCTAGAAAAAAAAAGTTTGAAATAGAAAAGTTGTCTCCATCTTTTATCCTTATTTCTTCTCAATATACTTGGTATGTATTTCGAAAAATAAAAAAGTTTTTCGACTGCTATATCTATAGCTGCAAATTGCTACATTCTTAAAATCTAGATTTTGCCATCTTCGATATAGCCAATTTGTTATATTTTTATTAAACATCATTATTATTGACCTCCAGATCCATCCATAATAGATTTTGAAGAAAATCCTGTAAAAAAAATACATTTTGGTTATTAGTCAATTGCTGTTTATTCAAAAATACCATTTTCTAATATTTTTAATTGAGATACATAAAAATTGAAATTATTTTTCGGGAAACGGGCTCCGACGATTTGTTCAAAATTTTTCGACCTTTATTAAAAAAAAAAAAAAATTAGTTTGGTTAGGATTTGCGTTCTCTAGCCATTTTTGGAACAACTTACCTCGAATCAGACCACTGCGCGACGCCAACGATGAAATTTCTGTCTTTTTTGAAGGCGGTTCAATTTTTTTTTTTGACCTTTTCGGAGGCCTCGTTATTTAGCTTCTACATAGTAAAATATCCGTCGATGTGACTTTTTAAGCTTCAGCAGTTAACATACTGACAATGAATTTACTATGTGTCAAATTTCATGTAAATCTACAAAAATGTTGCAATTATCTAGATTCTGGATTGTTTGGCAGGGGGTGAGCTTGCGCGCACATACACTCAGGCCTCAGAGGCGGGTTCATTTTGCTGCCCCCGTAAGTGGTGGCATGTCCACCGAGCCTTTCATTCCTCAAGCCAACCAACATTTATGTATTTGGACAGAAGTCCAGGTGAGGCGCCACTTATGCTGGCCATACTGAGCCAGAAGTCCCCCAGTATGGATCCTCTTTTCGTTCAGAGAGCAGGACAGTGGCAGGGTACATGCTCGGCAGTCTCGTCATCCAGATTACACCATCTACATTTGGGTTTTCTATAACTACTTTCCATAACTCCCAGTGTCATGTTAGATCACTCCAACAGTCCGCGTGGCGTTTGAGTGTATATTTCTTTAGCAGGGAACTGTGGACTGAATTTGAGAGCGCTATTACAAGTTCCGGGCCGTACAGGTTCTTCTCAGATCCCTTGCAGGCTAAAACGTCCGCTTTTTCGTTGCTCTGAGTTAAATCGTGTCGTTTCACTCAACGGAGCTGGACAATATTGTTTCATGCGAGCACATCTAGGGCCGTTCTAATTTCCAAAAACAGCCCAGAGCCTGTCTTACAGTTATTTGGGGCATGCAGGGCTGCTCTGCTGTCCGTTGACATGCGCACCGTTCTACCACCGACGTTTTCCTTCGCTTGCAGGATTTCTACTAGTTCCACCTAGAAAATAGTAGAATGTGTGCCTAGAGGTATTATCGAGTGTAGATGTCTTTTAAGTAGACCCCAGCTCCTGATCCACAGTCAATTTTTGAACCATCGGTGTAGATTGATATGTCCGGTTCGTCGAACACGTTCAGACTTACCTCAAAGTTCTTGTTAAAATCATATATAGGGAGGATATGGTCGGTCTCCATTCCTAGAAGAGGAATTTGTTTTGTAGCCTCCTCTAGGATACAGGCATGTCTCCTGGCCATGCCCTTACTAATCTCAGAACAGTCTTCAACGCCACCTCCTATATGTATAGATTTAGAGGGGGTGGGATGCAGAATACAGTCTCCATTGCAACTGTAGGCGTCGGTTTAATTGCACCAGTAAGGCAGAGGAATGCCGGTCTTTGACCATGCTGCAGTTGAGATGCTGTTGTTTTTTGTCTTACTCTGGGCCAACCGACTCTGGCTGCGTAACCAAGGCCGTAGCGAGGGGGGTACGGTAGCCCCCAGACTTGGCAAAAGTTGGAAATTTGAGACGCAATTTGACAATTTTCATTTCGATGGAATTTTTTTTTTTGAGATTTTCTCCCCATCCCCCTCATCATCTTAATTTTATGAAGTTGGCGAATTTGAAAATTAACCCCCCAAAAAAGTTGGCTCGCTACGGCTCTCTGTTTAACAAAGCATGGGTCTTATCACAGCAGTGTACAGTCAGAAGGAGATCTTGGGTGAAAAACCACAGGACCTACAGACTGCCCTGCGACACTGAGAGAAGGCCGCACGTGCCCTGTTTATCTTAACTTCTTAGTCATGTCAAACACGAAAAAAGTTAAAATTTTGATAACAGGAAAAGAAATATTTGTCATTATCATTTAACATTTTTGTTTCGATTTATATATTTTTAGGTGTGAGACATTTTGTAATAGAGGTATTAAAAACCAGTCTCTGTCTGATGCTTTTGACGCAGAGGTTTATTTCATTAAAATTTTTACAGTGGCAAAATACCCAACAAACATAAGAAATCATGAATATGCCACAAATAATGAATTATAAACTATATCATTACTTTATTATCTACAACTACACTGTTTATGTGAACGGTGTGAATTAAATAACAAGAAACACCTGTGTATTACTTTCTAAATCTGATACAACAAATTAATCTACAAATATATTAGGGTGAAGTTCTTTCTCTCAAATAATATTCACAGAACATTTAACCATTCTGTCATTCGTCTTTTACCGATAAGAATCCTTTTAGCGGCCATGCAAGAGATGAAATTTAACTCTGATATACTAAATCGTCAAGTGCATATATTTCCTCTTTAGAACAGAAATTAAATCTTACTGCACCACTAAAAAGTTGAAAATTTAACGATTCTCGCCGATAGAGCCGTACTATATGAGCACTGAAATTGAAGTATATTTGCCCGAATCTAAAAGTTTCCCTATTATTTGCTTCTATATGGCCTTAAAGGTATCTTGCTCTTGTTATCGGATATAACGAATAATGGGTATGTCAAAAGTTTAAGTTACTTTTAGTTTTCCACAACTTTAAGATTTATTATTTATGGGTGTTTTATTTATGAGTATGATTTAACGAGTATTATCGAATGCAAGAAGAAACAGTTTATGTACTCTTGTCAATAAAAAATACGATTTTATAATTTAATTTTATAACTTACCGCATTGTGTCATAAACATGTTCAGATTTATTGTCATAAAATATTTATTGTCATGACAGGACTAATATAATACACATCCTGCTGGGTGTGTATTATCTTATTACAAGCACACCAGCGCTCAGTTTTGCTAATAAAAGTAATTTTCAGTTCTGTAATTAAGTATGTTCTAAAAATGGCACCCTCTGTAGATTTATTTGAGTTTTATTATGTTATAAAATTTGAAAATTGTAACGAAGCGATTTTCTGTTTTAATTTTTACATGATTTTGGTTCTTTTCAAATACAGACTTCGTTGAGCATTTCTTCTGTAAACTAAGTGACAGAAATTTAATTTATTTTTACCTTGCCCGCGTTAGATATTTTACTTTCATACTGATAGCAAAATAAGTCTGCTATTGTATTTTAAATTTCATAATTCAATTTGGCCTGTCTGTATTAATTATTTTATGTTAGTTCTAATATTTTTCAATTTAATTTGGTCTGGCTATATTAAAAAGTTTATTTCAAATAATTTTGTTACCTTAAAAATTATTATTCCGTGAAATTTGCTAAACAAGCATTAATGTTTAGAAATAAAATCTGAATAAAATTTTCAATCATAAAATGTAAACCTATGTATAAGAAAGTGTTGGTTTCATTTTCAGAGATAAAAATGTAGACAAAAACCGTGTATGTTCGCAGGCGAAGCGATGTGTTAGAGGCCCTCCGTAGGTGAATTTTGCACACGACGCCACTAACGCCGCGAATCGTATAAAAGCCGCGAACCCGCGACCAAAATCAACCAAATACAATTCCACGATTACAGTGTTAAGACCTGTTCCATCTGTCTGTCTCTAGGTGAGATTCCTGTAAACCTGTACTCGTCTTATAAACACCTATCTCTCTGCAATAAGACTTTGCCTGTTATCCCGGGTGCATTGAGAGATCCAGTAGCAAGTTATTATACTTTAATTCAAATATAGGGTTTACGAGGGACTTGTGAAATATAATTCATAATTCCGGCGACTTACGTTAGTTCAACACAGGCCCCTGTGCTTGCTAGCCCTGCTCCGAGTCTCTCTGCCTGTTCCTCGTTATGGCCGACGAATAGTCAGAGACCGCCTGTACCCCGCATCTGATTTATATCAGATATATCGCTAGCTCCGCTCCGAGCCAGGTGTTGACTGCGACCTAAGTTAACAAACAGAATTATATTTTGCCAGGTCTTTTCCTACGCCTTATACTTTGAGTGTCGTCTGATAATTTTAATAATTTAAAAGTTTCTTCCGGTGTCCGGTATTCGTACCCGACTTATCACTGTCGCATACCTTTTCGAGTTCGTATATTTGCTTGCCTGGGGCACATACATGGTACATACATTCTTATTGTAAATTTGTAATATACTGTAATTATAATTCGTAATGATTACCAGTACCTGATTTTGTTCATTTATTTACACTCTTGAATAAAGACTGTCATTTTTTTTAAACACGTGTTTTTACTGCTGTGTGTGTGTTTGTCTAATCTGTCCTAACGACCTCTGGAATCACCGTTCTTCACTGTAGCTATCCCAGCCCTACTGAAACAGGCTGCGCTAGGAGGCTGGTGTGGGATCCTTTGCCCCACGTAAATAAATTGTAAAGGTGGCGCCCGAGTCTGACTGAAAATAAACTAAAAAATTGACCGGCGCTAAAGTGACGCTTCCAGACGTCTAGTGCACAAGACACCTGGAAGAAAAAGACGTCACAAAATAGCCATAGGTACTCATCAGTTAGTCTGTACGTACGTGTACAAGTACGTACGAAAACACTCTACAAATCGCTATCTTTAGCGCATATACTTCATTTTCAGGCTCACAAGAAAAAATGTCGTATACTAACGACTAAACCTCCCTTATTAGTCCATATTCTGGAGACGTTTATCTTTCAGTCCTAAGTACTTGTCGGACATAAAACAGGAAAGTATCGTATTCTATGTAAAACTTTCTGCTCGATCCGAATGCGAAGGGCGCATAAATTGCGAATTTCGGCTTATTCCGGAAATCGCGAAAAACTGAATGTTTAAAATATAACTTCCAATTTCTCCCACAAAATATAAGCTAAAAATCTATTATTTTTTTAATGTAGCTCACAGTGTACTTAATGTAACAGTGCAGTCAAAATATATCAAATATTTATAAAAATTTGAGTAAAAAGTATTGCGTGAACTCCTACACCGTCCGGCGTCCCCGCATTGAAAAATGTATCCTTTAAGACCTTTTTTTATTTTAGGAAACTGACCAAAATTAGATCATACAAAATTACAAGAAAAGACTAAAATGATTTTTAGTGATTGATTCATACTGATATCTTACGTGAAACGGTAGATATAATTTTTTTTTTATTTGGCTGCCCTGCGAGGGAGCCAACTTGCAGGCAGCAAGTTAGATACCGAGGAACGGAGGCAGTAGTTTGTGTTACTCAGTACTGTAGTAGTAGGTACAATATTCCTGTGTTTGGTTTTACAGGTATTATATTGTTTAAAAGATGTAGTTATTAATACAGTTGTTTAAAATTATTTAATTTTACTTCATCATAACTTTATAAACACTTAAATAGATACTTGCATAAATGAAGTTGTCTTTTAGATATTATACATATGAATGTATTTATATCAGCTACGGGAAATAAATTACAATTAATTATTAGAAATTATCATAATTAGAATCAGCTTATATCATGAATAGTGTACAGATTCATAATCATGAGAAAAGCTATAGTCATATTCTCCATGCTAGAATTTTGTGTTTTGAAAGAGCAGTAATAGTAGCAAGTGATACAGAAATATTTTTGTTTCAGTGTTTTTTTGCACTAAAATGAAAGTAAAATTGTGGATTCAAAAGATCAATTGTTTTGCAATAAAATAATTGAAGACGAAGCCACAGACATTCATACCTCTCCTTCTTATATTGCGGCTCTTTTCAACCGACTCTATGAAGTCGGTTAAAAAGAGCCGCACATAATTATGATTATGTCTACCTATATACTTAGTGGATGCGATAGCATAAGCTATCCATTTGAGAAAGAAAAAAGACATCTTTTAAGACGGCAACTGAAAATTTGGAAAGGCTCAATCCTTTGGCACAATACATAAATGACGTAGGCAATTTCAACGTGATGGAATTTATTAACACTGCCATATTCTTTAAATGTCTGTGTGGTCCCTCAGATTTTCAAGAGAACCTTAACTAACTAAGGGCACATTTATTTTTAAACTGCAATAACGATATTAGAATTTTACCACTTACTTACTAAAGACGCATTTTATGAACATGCCAAAAGATGTGCCTATATATACATTTCTTATTTGGAAGAGAGCAGATAACATGTCTCCAAAACTACCAGATGTTCTTCAGATGGTTGGACATTAACAAAAGGCATACTAATACCTACCATGTCTAAGAAACGATCGAAGCCAGTCACTTCTAACGCAGTCTTTGTAAGTGTAAGAATAATATTTGCAACAAGAGGTGTTACTGCTTAGAGAACTGGAGTGTCTTACTCTATTGGGTATATGTAATAAAAAATATAAATAAATAAACACCACAGGTAATACGACCTCCTTTATTCATGAAGGCTCTGGAAAAGCCTTGTGCGGGAGAGGGCTACACATTTAGAGACAAGAGGCACACATCCAATATCCGAGTATACTAGGATTAAATTCTTCTTCGGAAAAAATCCCAGTGCCACGGCCGGGAGTCGAACCCGGAACTCCCGGGTGAGAGTCAATTTCAATTTTCAATTCAAACAAATTTATTCAACATTGAACATACAAAATATGCGCCCGAGTCGGATCCCAGTTCAGAGCCGACCGCACAACCACGTCGCGCAGCGCCGTGGTGAAAATGTACGGTCGGTCGGGTGAAGCTGATTCGACCACAAACAACCCACACCTATAGACGTTCTACTGCCGTACATTCAAATGGGATCAAAACTGAAGCGCCTCTGGTGGTTGGAAGCGCAAGCGGAGCGGCCGGCGGGAAGTTTTAAATAATCTTAAATCTCATTTAAATGCTTTTAAAAGCAGTACTATGCCACATTTGATAATTAAATATCAAAATATGACTAGAACAGTTTCAAAGACACTGAAATTATGCTGCAGAGACAAAATATTTTGGGTAATAAAATTAATGATTCAAGAGGTTTGAATAACATATATTAATTAAAACTGAATAGTGGAAGCCCTTCTTTGAAATAATTAATTAATCATGATGATCTAATAAATCACTTTTTACATTATTTTTTATCACTAATTTATTGTAACTAAACGTTACTGCAGTTTCAACACTAAGCATGTCATTTTCAAATATTTCACATTTCACAAGAGATCCTCGTTTCAAAATGGAACGCTTAATGTTGAAACTGCAGTAAAGTTTACTTACAATACATTAGCGATAAAAAACAAAGTAAAAAGTGTTTTATTAGATCACCATTGTAAAGCACCTTCCGCATAAATAATACCGGCTTTCAAAATGTCGATGACAAACAGTGGATTGTTGATTACTCTTAACCACTTTTTAAAATCTATTGAGGTCTTTAGATGGATGAGGGAACCGATGCTTATGAATCATACTGTCCTTACAATTAATAACACAACATTTTATATCCCATTTCCAAACAATAAACAACTTTGACCATAACTTTGACGTTTGTGACACCACGTCGCTGCCAACTATTTTTTTTGCTACCAACACTATTGATAAAATTACTCTAGAGCGCGACATCTCTGGGTTGGAAGCGCAACTACACTTACATCACGTGACCGTACAAAGTGATTCCATTTGCTTCCATATAAGTTGAAAGTCTATAGGTATGGGTGGTTTGTGGATTCGACTCAAGCTGAAACGACAGGTGAGATGGTTAGGACTCCTGTCTAGAGGAAAAGACTTAAACCTAACAATTTCGTTGTACTATAACTAGGGAACAGTTTTAAAAACACTTAAAGCTCAACGAAAAAACCCGTTCGAGGGATGAGAGTCAAGTGCGCTTGCCACTCATCTAAGCAGTCATATGTGTTTATAGTCTGAGAGCTGGGCACGAAATTTCGATATGACTCGGGTTATGAAAAATTTCCGTCACAATACGTCGTACACTAAGGGAGGACCCTGATTTTGGAATTTTTATGAAAACAAAAGAACATTAAATTTTCTACAAAATATGTTCTATACATTTTGTCGTTAAACTGAATAGTTTCGGTGCAGCAGCCGGTCGAAGTCAAGCATTCTTGACAAAATTATGATTTTTTGTAATTTCTCAATATAGTGCGACTTTTATGAAGGAGTATTTTTGTGTTGAGACAAAATTTGTTTTCATACCTGAAAATCCTGAAATATGTCTGCTACGCGTAGCTCATTGTTCAATACTAGTTTCCACACCACCTTGAGGTAGAGTATATGGCGCGTTTTTTTTTACGTAGTTGTCCCCTATAGGCCTAATCCACGACTAGCTTGCTTCTTGAGACGTTTTAGATGCTTGATGTCGAAGATCCAGGTTCGGTGTAGTCTTCAACAATACTTTCTTCGGAAATTGCTTCCGTTGCGCTGTCCACTGATTCTACCTATTGATTGTTCTCCATGCTTGCGAAAAATATTTCGACTGGAGAGTCGACTTCCTCGTCGTCATGAAGCTCGTTGACTGTTGCTGCTGCATTGTCGCAGCTTTATCCGTTACAAAATTTGCAAATTACAGAACATTTTAACCCTGCCTTTCTACAACGACATATATTCTTCCCATAATTTGTCAAGCGGTAAAATCATCACTGATAATATTCTATTTCTTCACGCTTTTTAACTTTTTAATCACGGCAAATTAAAGTTCCTGAGCATCCTACAAAAGCATCAGGATTTACAGGACAGCATTCCACTTTTTCAGGATAGTAATGCTGAACCGGACGCTATCGCTGATGCTGGAGAACGCTTTATTCTGGCACTGTATGGAGTCAAACATGGAGATAATATCTCTCTGGACGCTTATCGTTACCAATGTTTCGTAAGATCGCTCACAAAAAATAAGTTTAACATCGCGTCTCTACCACCTACAGCTGCAGCGGCACGGCAGCATTCATTCAGGACATATTATCAAGTCCAGGAGTGGCAGGAGGCTTGTAAAAATGTTGAAGAATCGGTCTGGAAACAGATCAAAGCTGGGCTTACACCAGTATCAATGCTGAAAGGTCCTGCTTCAGAAAAGCTACTTAAATTTCTTTCCTGTAAATGCAAGAAAGGGTGCAGTGCAGCACGTGGTTGTAGAAAGGCAGGGTTAAAATATTCTGTAATTTGCAAATTTTGTAACGGACAAAGCTGCGACAATGCACCAGCAACAGTCGACGAGCTTCATGACAACGATCAAGTCGACTCTCCAGTCGAAACATTTCTCGCAAGCATGGATAACAAGCAATACGTAGAATCAGTGGACAGCGCAACGGAAGCAATTTCTGAAGAAAGTATTGTTGAAGACTACAACGAACCTGGACCTTCGATATCAAGCACCTAAAACGCCTCAAGAAGCAGGCTAGTCGTGGATTAGGCCTCTAGGGGACAACCACGTTAAAAACAAAACCTCCATATTCTCTACCTTAAGGTGGTGTGGAAATGAGTATTGAACATGGGGCTATGCATAGCAGACAAGTAAAATCAACCATATTTGAGGATTTTCAGGTATGAAAACAAATTTTGTCTCAACACAAAACAACTCCTTCATAAAAGTCGCACTAATATTGAGAAATTACAAAGAATCCTAATTTTGTCAAAAATGCTTGAGTTCGATCAGCTGCTGCACCGAAACTATTCAGTTTAGCGAAAAAATATATATTATAGAAAATTTAATGCTCTTTTATTTTCATAAGATTTTTTGCCTTATGAGGCACCCGAAGCGAGATATTTCAAAGAAACTGTTTTGTGCGCCATTTTTTCAAGATGGTGGCGCCTCTCCCCGCTCGAGCTGTCAGCATATTCCCAAATCAGGGTCCTCCCTTAGTGTACGACGTATTGTGATGGAAATTTTTCATAACCCGAGTCATATCGAAATTTCGTGCCCCGCTCTCCATCTATTAGGTAAATGTACTGATGATAATTTATAATTATAATCATTTTTAAGTAACGATTGTAAAGTATTTTACTTCGTTGGTATAAATACATGCATATTTATTATATTTAAAGACAATTTCATTTATGCAAGTATTTTTTAAGTGTACCTAAAGTAAAAAACCGCTACCTAAGGAATCACTACTTCCACACCCCGATTTCCTATCTAAATATCTTCCCATCCTCACCTCTCTATTAAGAAATAAAAATATTCTTTAAGTTTAAAATATTTTTTGTATTATATTCAATAAAATTAATTTCAGGATTATTGACTTCACTTTAGGACAAATAAATTATCGTCACCCCTAAAAATCCTTTTGTTCAATCTTCCTATGTATTCTTAATAGCCTGTTTACCTGGCTTGGAGTAGATACAAGGCTTTAAACCATCTCCTTCTGTACGCTCTTTAGAGCCCGTCGATCTGGCTTGAAGAATATAAAAGTCACATCAAACATCTGTTGAGCCTTTCTATGTGCTCTTTATAACCCGTTTACTTGGCTTGGAGTATATACAAGACTTTTAATAATCCCCTTACTGACTATATTATTATTTTTGTTTGTTTTATTATTTTTTATTTTATTGCCTTATATATATATATATATATATTAACGTTCCCGCGAAGTTTAGCTAATGCTATTCTACCACTTAACCAGGACGGCGAGATGAGATACGGTAACCCATTCAAGTGTCGGGCTCGCCCGGCGTGCCTTAACTTCGCCGATCGGGGTCTCGCCACTGAAATCGGTACCGTACCTCACCTCACTATTATTACTATAGCAGCACTATGCAGAGCGATTAAATCACCAACACTTTTGTCCAGGAACACGTAAGCCATATGAAATGTTTAGTTTAATAAAATTTCAAGAGTAATGACTAAATATATTTAATAAAACACCTCAAATAGAAACGAGAAAGGAACATTGATTCAAATAATACATTACAGATATCTGCCTTTCATAACGACCGCTGTAAAGACTGCAAACAACGTTATCATCATTTTTCCATGAATTAGAACCATAAATGTTGTCCGTATTCCCAAGCCGATACACGGCAACTCACTTTCAATATTTTCAGAACTCTGCTAAATCATTTATTGTGGAGCAGCGATGCATAAGGGTAGCTGCTACTCGATCTGTCGGGTTACTGCCATTGTTCGAAAAGGATTGTGCTTTATTGTTCATTTCTGCTCAAATGTATTAGATATGAGCCCTCTAGAGCCGCACTATTGTACTGATTTGTTTTAAAAAATGAACACTGGAGGTAATATTGACAAAACTAACAAAGGTATTTTTTAACAATATAGAATGTCGGTAAAAAACGTTTGAGGCGGCAGTCCGGAAAGTTACTTAAATCCGTAGTGTTTTTAGTTCAGAAACCGTCAGTTTACTCCCGATAAAGTGAAATTTTGCCAAACTCAATATACAGGGTGTTTAGTAAAGCGATGCCGACCCAAGACAAGGAGATACAAGTGGTCATGTGGCATCTATATATATGATTAAACTTACCTATATGAAAAATGCTACCAATTTTTTTTTATAATTGTATAAAATTCCAAAATTGGATATTTGACAGTTTCCTCAACAGTTGTAAAATGAACGAATATTGGCAATACTGCTAATACTGCTTTCAAGAAATAAATTTAGAATTTCTAGTCGAATGCTTCAGATCCACACTCCAACCCAAGCTACCAAATTACAATCCTAAGTTAATTACACCTTTTGCTAGCTGCAGGAATTCTTCAAATATACCTTTAATTTACTTGGATTAGAGGACTGATATTCACACAAGGTACTCTATATAGTTAGATCTTCAACATGTTCAAATTTAACTGAGTAAGAATACCAATACGATTATGTTAAATCACTGTATCCCAATAATACAGTAACTTAATACATCCTACCTGACGTCAAATCAGGTATCTATGTTTTTTTAATATGTAAAAGCAATTTAATAATTTTTAAAAGTAGACTAAATTTGCTACAAATTGGTACCAGAGCGGACTCTGTAGATCAAATAGTATCCGAGATACAGTTTTGCAAAGTTTTCATATTTCGACATTTTAAACAAAGTTTAACTTAAAAATCTGTGAAATACTACTTCTATAACTAGGTTCAGAAAATTCATTTTACCCCAAGCTCAAGCCCCAAATGGGGTCAGAGGGGGCAGAAAATGTCCCCCCCCTCCAAATATACAGTACTATTATATCGAATGGACTGAAAAAGAGGAACGAGTATTATTAAAGAAAAAATAAACAAATCAGTTATAAAGAGATCTTATACTTTTTAAACAACTTTAGCTCTTTTGGAAGGTCCAGGAGTGTCGTCTGTGTCGCTGTTCTCTCTTATCTCCTTTTCTTCTTCGTCTTGAGCCTCGTTGTCTGATTCTTCTTCGAGGTCTGGGGAGTGTATATTTATACTTAAATCAAAAGCATTGTCACATGACTGTCCACTGTAATGCGTGCAAACCGTCGAACATTTTAATCCAGTTTTTTGCAACTACACGCTTTGCTACAGCCCCTCTTGCAGCTACATGATACAATTGCCAGAGTTGTTGCGGTGCTGCATCCCTGGATATTATTTTGGGAGTGAGACCTTGGGACCTGCGCACCCAGCCCCATTCAACAGGATTCTTTTCCGCACCTAGCCACTTGTGCACCTGAAAGGTATAGTAAAAATTGTAATATTAAAGAAGTAATATTTATAAGTGTTATTTTTACCTGGTGGTATGTCCGCAAGGAGTGAAATCGTGCAGCATCTTGGGTTGGAGGCAATTTAGCAAGATTTAAATTAATTTTTACTGCAGCCCTCGCAAACAGCTGGAAGTGTAAATCATTTTGATTTTGGCTTGAATGTTTGCCTCCATTGAGCGCAACCATGATAACCTCGCCTGCTTCGGCAATTTGCTCAGGTGTGGCATTTGATTTATAAAATACAGTAATCTTCTCCTCGAGGTCTGGATGTTTTTTGGCTATAGCAAGTAGTTTCATTTTTCCTTGCCTGGACAATGCTGATGTAGAGTCACATCCACTGAAGGAATGCAGAAATAGAAAGGAGGTATTTCAAGGAGACGTTTGAATAAGTTGCGTCCGGTTTTTTCCTCTTCCACATTTTTGGAGAAAGATGAGAATGACTAGAAGATCTATGTCTCCACCAGCGATCACCACAATATTGTTTGTAGAAGCCATAGAAATGGCTGTGGTGACAATCAGCCTGTCCGGATCTTCTTCTGCCTGAATTACAACAATTTCCTCTTTTTCAAATATGGTTTTTAATAAGTTGATAAAACCAATTTTATTGTTTTCATTAGATAAAAACTTTTCTTGTGAAATTTATCTTATAGTTGTTTCGTCTAATATGACGTCGGGCGATATATTTGCCTTAACTCGGCGAACACGCTCTCAGCTCTTCGTACTACTTTTGTGAAGCGTCTGTTGGGTAGCCGTCGAAAACTACAGCTACATTTGGACCATAATATGAAACGAGGTATTTGATGTACCTAACAGCTGTCAACTCAACTGAGGAGCTTGGAGGCCAAACAACATTGTGAAGTAGATGACAACCATCTACTACAACAAATTTAGTTTTTTCTTGCATCTCATCCATCTTTATTGGTTGAAATGCTGTATAGAAAGAGGATTTCGTGCCCTTCCATATTTCCTCTTCAGTGAATACTGACATTGGAAAAGGTGACAGTTCGCACGTAAAAAATCTTTTCAAATCTTCATGTGACTGTTTTAAAACGCATAAAGAACGGAAAAATCGCTAAAAATGTCAAAATATGAAAAATTGGCAAAACCTTGAACAGCTCTATCTCGGATATAGTCCGGTGATATTAGGAAAATGTCTCGGAAAGTTTTGGGACAAGCCAAAAATTAGTCTACCCCCTACAGAATTTCCTCAGGAATCCGAAAAAATAGTGTTGACCACTCAAAATGGCGGCTTTAATGGTTATTTAACTTTTTGTAAACAAAATGAATTTTGCAACTTACTTGTTTGCTTATATCTTCGCTTCTAAAGGTCATAGAAAAACGTTCGATTTCTTCGTCATGGGTTCCCCTATAAGGTAGGTATATGCAAAGAACGAATTTTTGATTGTTAATAACATTTTATGACAAGAAACTGAAAAAATTGAATTTCTCGATCGTCGAAATTTGAAGTACTGTAGAAACAAATATAAAATCTGCATGTTAACCATATTATGAGAAATAGTACATATTTTTAACCTTAATGAAATGCACTTTGTCCCGTTGCAAAATATTAATTATTTTTTTTGCAATTAATTTATAAAAAAAAATTCAAACTGTTATACTAAAAGATCATATTAATATTTTACAGTTCTGTTTCGGTAGAAACATTGTATTTGACGTACATTTACATAATCAAAAAGAATATTGCAAAAAAATTCAATTTACGACTTTTTTACGCAAAAAATTAATTTTGCAACTTAAACAAATGTAAATATCTCAGTGGATTTTGCATAAAATTTATTGCAACTAACGGCATTTTAATTGTCATAAAAAAACACGAATTTAAAGAAAACAAATTTTGGTGCGATGCTTTGGAGACGAGGTATGAAGAATTCACGTTTTTTGCGATTGCGGCGAAATTTGAAAATATTTTTACTTGAAAATTTAACTGAATATACCTCAGAGTGTGTGTTATCACTTACAAAAAGTGCCATACAGGGGCGGCCCTAGGGCGGTGCGAGCAGTGCGGCCGCACCTGGCGCCTTCTTGGGGGGCGCCGAAAATGGAATGATAGTTCGTCTGCGTAAAAAATAAAACCCAAGCCCCTTAATATCACTTAGGGCCAGTTTAAAGCAAGGTTTAACTAGAAGATTCTGTTGAGGTCCGAAATAAAAGTAAATAGCGTATTTAGCAAAGTGTACATTAAGCACATTCATCAAACAGGAAATTAACAAGAACCTTTTGATAAGAACTCAAAAAGACGCTTCCCACAGCAGTTTTTTTACTACAAAAATCATTCGATAACTATCGATAATAAGTATCAATAACAACTATCAATATCACAGAATCTTTATTCAAATTTATGAATAATTTCCTATTTGATGAATGTGCTTAATATACACTTTGCTAATTATGCTATTTACTTTTATTTCGGACCTCAACGGA
The DNA here is from genome assembly GCA_936432065.2 of Rutpela maculata. Taxonomy (NCBI): domain Eukaryota; kingdom Metazoa; phylum Arthropoda; class Insecta; order Coleoptera; family Cerambycidae; genus Rutpela; species Rutpela maculata. The sequence continues at coordinate 103,877,032 of OW386291.2, forward strand.
ATCTTCTAGTTAAACTTTGGTTTAAACTATACCTATCTACTCTACTATCACGAATAAGCGATTGCATATTGGGGGATGTTTTTTTTTTCGGTGTGACGACAATGATTGTCTGTACGCAGAAATGCGAGACGAAACGGACAGCGAGTCCGACACAGAAAATCAACCTAAAAAAAAAACGAGGACAGAAAAATAAACTTTATTTTGTATATTCAATAAATTAATTTTTAAATACAAAATGTATACCTTTTTTATCCCCAATAAGAGTAAAAACTATTCACTCATCAATGTCTTATCAAATAAATTGTATGCAATATTTACATATTTATTTTATGAAGCAACGTAATTGAATGATTGAAAGATAATCGAATAATCGGAAAGCTGAGAAGTAAATAAGTTGAATTAAAAAACAAAAACGTCCATCTAGCCACTACTGAAGTCGAGAAAAAGAGAAATAAAGCTGCCGCCGCGGTAAAACTGTCCAAGTACGCCACTAGTAGTGAAGGGGGAGGGGAATCTGGCATCTAGCGTGAGCACGAGCACCAAGGATGCAATTTTCTCAATTTTTTTTCCATGGCCCATCTGGTTATATAGACATGGCACTTTTTGTAAGTAATAACACACACTCTGAGGTATGTTTAGTTAAATTATCAAGTAAATATATTTTCAAATTTCGCCGCAATCGCAAAAAACGTGAATTCTTCATATATCGGCTCCAAAGCGTCGGAGCAATTTTTTTTTTTTAATTCGTGTTTTTTTTATAACAATTGAAATGCCGTTAGTTGCAATAAATTTTATGCAAAATCCACTGAGATATTTACATTTGTTTAAGTTGCAAAATTAATTTTTTGCATAAAAAAGTCGTAAATTAAATTTTCTTTGCAATATTCTTTTTGATTATGTAAATGTACGACAAATACAATGTTTTTACCGAAACAGAACTGTAAAATATTAATACGATCTGGTATAGCAAAAGACAATCAAGAACTTGTTATACAAGTCTGTCATTAACATTAAACCAGTAACACACAGTTTAAAGAATATTCATATCCGAGATACAGCACGAGTAAACAATTAACAGACACGTACATTATTCGCCAGTGTCTACATTGCTATTTGACAATCGGAAATAAAACATTGGAACCGACACGATGGGCAAAAAATGTTTATTCAATTGACTGTATATCACTTCTCGCAGAGTCACATTAGGTATTATTGTATTGTTGACTGTTATTTAAAGACTAGTCTATAGTTTGACTATCCTATTTTTCTGCTTAACTATTGTGTATTGTTTAGTTGTTTGATTATTGTGAGTTGTTTGAATATTATTGTTTTGTTTGTATAATAAAAAAAACAAACACACGTAAAAAAAATAGCAACAATTACTCCACAAAAGTGAAAAAAGTATCTAATATGTTTAGCAAAGAGTAGAATAGAAAATGTGGGACTTAAACTACATAATAAGTACATATTGAGCCAATTGTAATAAACGTTGGCAACGCCAACACATCCAGTGCATCCGAATAATTGCCTTCGAATATATTTTATTTCAGTTTAATCTTTTTTTCTCATGCTCAGATCAAACTTCGAGCAAATTTATGATTATAACAGAACTCTAAAAAAATATTTTTTTTCTTATAGATACCTACATAACCATTCTCCATTTTCATCCTGCCTTGCTTACAGGATACAAATACAATGTAGGCCACCGTGTTATGCAGTTTTAAAAAGCCGCCGTTATTTGACATTAAGATTTACGTATTTTCTTCGGACAAAGATTAACAACGCTGCGCCCAAGAACAGTGAAAAATTATACTAGGAACAAAAAAAAAGCTGAATTAGCTAATAGTGTGATGCAAAATAAATTGATAGAATTCGCAACCGAAACATTGATTTATTTATTTACATTTTTCACGCAGCGAACCGCGAATTGGATTCCTCTTGTGTCCTAGGAAGGAACAAGAGCTGGCCATTCTGCATTCAGCACCGGTTCCTGCTCTTGACATGAATTGATGAGTTGAGGGTGACACGTGATCGTGCGGCACGCACACGTGTCATAAACTCAATAACTGTGTCAGCAGTTCTTGTTAAATACATATTAACCCCCGTTCCTCTTGAAACGTCAAGGATTAGACAGATTAGATTAGAGTAGGGTTGTCGAACGTGACTCGTAAAATGATTGCCTGGGTTAATCACAGTTAGAATTTCATGATTAAATATTTTTAAGTAACGCGGAACTTCCAGAATTGCCATAACGTCAATTAAGAAGTAGACGCACAGTTTTCTACAGCCTCTCGGTCGTTCCATCATAAAATTGCATTATCACTTCCCATTTTTATTTATTTCATGCTTGGTCGGATACATCATCCAACAAGGAAAGTTGCAAATTAATATACTTGAAAATTGAAGAAACCTGTCCGAATGCAAGTCAAACTCGCGCGGCGTGGGATCTGTACTGTAAACAATAGATATATGTAGTAGCCCAGTCGATGAAGGTATTTACCTACAAAAATTTGCAAACTGAATAATTTTTTTTTTAATAAGTTCATGAAAGTGTATAGAATAATACCCCGAAAAGTTTACATTTCGCTCGGATGCAGGACATAAAAAAAAATTTTTTTTTTAATGTTTTCATTCATTTTTTCAAAATTTTGAAATTAAGTCAAGCTAGGAAAAATAAAAAATAGAGATGGATAGATCACGAGATATGAACAAAAACGTCCTTACAAAATTTATCGCTAAAGCCACGGTTTTCCCGAAAGAAAATAGTCAATTATAACGTTATAATTCGGAGCGAGATACATACGTGCGCGTGCTTGAATACGCATGACTGACACCGACGCACAGTGGTGCTTCTTTAGAAAAGACGCGTCAAAAATCGGTAACCTAGCCAATTTTCGATTAAAAAAAATTTCCAGGAATAATGTGACTTTAGCGGTAAATTTTATTGGGACATTTTTTGTTCAGAAGCACGTGATCTATCCACCTGTATTTTTTGTTTTTTTCTACCCTGACTCAATTTAAAAATTTTGAAAAAATGGATGAAAAAATTATTTTTCTCACTTTCTTTTTATGTTCTGCATCCTAGCGGAATGTAAAGGATATTATTTTATACATTTTTACGAACTAATTAAAAAAAAATTATTTAGTTTGCAAGTTTTGTGGATTTCACTATAAAATGTTCTCTGTCGTCTGGGCTATAGAACACATAGCAACAGCTAAAGTGCCAAACTATCAAGTATGAAATAGTCAAACTTTTACCAATTTGGCATTATAAAATTCGTTGGTCAATTTTTCTTGTTATTTTTTGTTTGTTTTTGGGGGTACAGAACCCTTGACTGGTTGGGTGGTAATCTATAAGGGTTCTTTTACCAGGGTCATGGTAAATGATACTGGGCAGCACTGCTACCATTAGATTGAGGCCACTGAGGAACGACTTCTTTAAACTCTAGTTTCCAAACGCCCAAGTAGCCTCTGACCTAAGGTGGGCTACAACCAACGTCTGACCCATAGTAGGCGGCTGACAAGAAAGGTGCAGAATGCAGGAGAAACCTTAATTTTTTCCCAGCAACCATAAAAATATACGCTAGCAAAGCCCGGGCAGGCTTCGCGCTCCGTCTGGCAACCAGTACCGTCTCCTTTCCAGGAAGGACAATCTCATGGGAGAAATTAGCTACTAGTGTGGACATAATGAAGTCAAAAAGTCCGACTTACTGCCTGAAATGCAAAAGTCGGGAAAACATCGTCTGCTGGAGAATGAAGTGGCAGACTCAGACATCAAAATAGTAAGTCTTTCCTAGATGCATTATAAGTACCCCGAGACATTTTAGATTCATAAAAGGAACCTTGATATGCTTCTCCCGAAGCAATGACATCAGCCAGAATTGAGTAAGTTTCTGGTCTGGACCTCCAAAAATTAGTGGATCAGTCATCGAATATAAAGCCATCAGGGATGCGTAAATATTAACGTCAAGTCAAAAATAGTAAAGGACGAAGGTAGATCACATATCGGCCATGTCATTGTCATTATATTTTCTGAGTAGTATATGTCTTGACAAGTAATAAAAAACAGTTATCTGGAATAGCACATTTGCTTATCTAGTAGTAAAAGCAATATATTCCCGGACGACCCACAGTTGCCCCAAAGTGACTTTTTTTCAAATCAGTCTGCAGGTCTAATTAATTGAGCAATCGGAATATATTTTTTTTAATCATCATTTTTAATTGCCTATTCGATTTTTGTCCTGATTTTTCACCACGACACTACGACTCCCACGGAAACGATTTTGTCTTTTTTACATTGAAGTGCTTGATGAACAATATAAATTGACCATTATTTAAAAGCTTAAATACTCAACAATGAAATGAGGTATAAATTTTGGTTCAACGAGGACATCTAACTAAATTATACATTTAAATTTCAGAAAAACGTCAAAAATGACTAAAAAACTCCAAACATGCTTACTTTGAAATGCTATTATTACTACTTACTGTTGTTTTCAAATGCAAAACGTATGGAAACATAAAGATTATGTTCAAGTATAAATAAATAACGTTTAATGATTTTAAGGACTTTTTATGAAATTAGTGGGCGAAAATATGTAACTTGTCCACCTTTGTCTTTTGATACTCGTATATGAACCCATAACTGCGGCTAAAGCAGTAGATATTGGAAAAGTTCTATGAAAATCTAGAAGGATGGATGATCTTTATTTATAGGAGTGAATTTTTCTTCAAGTTGAGAAAGTGCAAAATTAATTAAACCCTTTGAAACCCTGGGCCTTTCAAACCGAACGTGTGAATTCAAAACTTGTATCAGTTGATCTGTGGCCTACATAAAATTTTTAAAAACTTATAAATAACGGTTTTTCGTAGGAAAATAAATTGCAACAGCTTTTAGACAACTCAAAAGTTGAAACTGAATTGAACTAAAGGTCCAAGATTTACGAAAAATAATTTAGCACCGCTGCGCCATCCCTGTGCACTGTGAAGGAAAAATTCTAACTGCAGTTATTTACTGCCCTTCTTGGTATCAATCATACATACGCCATTTAGAAATTTTCAAATATCTTTATTATTTTTTGATATAGTGGACGAGGACTTTTAGCTGAAACACCCAGTATATGTCTATTAAATGTAATAACGTATATTTTACCTATAACTAACCGTTAATTAAACACAATGAAGTTATTTCACATTTTCATTATTTAAATTTCTTTCTAAAATTAACGTAATTTCTATTTCACAAGTAATACTTATTTTTGGGATATCGTGTAGCATACAATTTTTAAAATATACCTGTCTGACATCTTCCAATCATCAGCTGTATTATGTTTTATTCATATTGCCTTTATAATGAAATCATAAAACACAGTAGTTGGTTATTATTTACAACCTCTGTAATTTGTACATTTGGATTAAACGCAGGTTAATTTGAATTTATTTAAATTTATTCCATTCCCATATCCGACAAACTTTTGGGACAATGCAAATACATGGGCATACGTCCTATATATTTTCGTTAGCAATCGGTAATTGTAATTTATGTAATCAGCGTCCAACCTCTCCGCAATTAAGTCAGTGTTTAGTTTATAATTTTCGGGTCGTTTTGGAATTAGGGATTATGCTAATTAAGTTCCACCAGAGCCCGCTTTAATACTTATTTATAATTATTGCCTCTAATACCTCACTAGCTCCAATATTAAACTCTCTTTATTAACAATTAAGTGTTATTTATCGACCAGTAACTGATACGTTTTCCTTTTATTGGCACCATTTCCATAATCCGTGAAACAGTGATTGTTAATCCTCCGCTTGATGTACAAAATTCGTAGGTATATTATTTTATTAGCATAATTTGGATCTTTCATTAGATGATTAATTAAAAAAGTCACGAGATCGTTAATCCCAAATATTACTACAATAAATCGATGTCAATGATAAAGGATGAAGCAGAATAGCAAGTAGGTTTAAAGATACCAAAACCTAATAATTTTCAAAGAACAATGTTAAAAAAAGGGTTTTTTGGCCCATGCGTGGTAAAGTGTGGAAGCTATTCTTTTTTTTACTAATTTTGAGGTGCTGAAAACGTTTTGGCGAAAAATCTCGTGAACACATTAAAAAACAACACTTATTTGGGGGTGACATGGTCATTGATATTAGTCTAAATACTAAGTTTCAATAACTAAGTAGAAAAAGAAGTAAAAAAAAACAAATTCACCTCTTCAACCCTCTTGGCCATTCCCTCACCACCTCCAAGAGGGTTGTAAGCTGTTATAACTACTATATAGTTATTTACATATTTTTTAAAAAACCAGATCACCTCATTGAGTGGTTGCTATCAGAATATCTGATTACTTTTGAGTAGACTCATATGCCTCCTCATCTCAAAAGGGGTGGGTCTCACCTTCTCAAGGATATTAATCGGTTTTAATTACAAAAAAAAATCCTAATACTCAGTTGGATGTTTTTTTAAGGTGACTTGGCCAATTTAAATCACTCCTCACCTTAATATGATAAAAAAAAACATCTAACTGAGTATTAGGATATTTTTTTTGTAATTAAAACCGATCAATATCCCCGAGAAGGTGCAACAAACCCCTTTTAGGGATGAGATGGCGTATGAGTGTACTCAGAACTTATCAGATTATTATATTCTGATAGCAACCACTCAATGAGGTGTTCTGGTTTTTTAAAAATATGTAAATAACTATATAGTAGGTATAGCAGCTTACAACCCTCTAAAGGGTGGTGAGGGAATGGCGAGGAGGGTTTCAGGGGTGAATTTGTTTTTTTTTACTTCTTTTTCTACTTTGTTTTCGAAACTTAGTATTTAGACTAATATCAATGACAATGTCACCCTCAAATAAAGGTTGTTTTTTAATGTGTTCCCGAGATTTTTCGCCAAAACAGGTGACGGATTCATTTCCAGCACCCCAAAATTAGTACAAAAAGATAGCTTACACACTTCACCACAATATTTCTACAGTATTTGCAAAAAGCGTATCAGTTGAAATACTCGTGAACATTTTTTAAAATGATAGGTTGCTCTGCTATTTTGGTGTTGCTGAAGCTAAAATCCACCTCGTAGAACCTATAGGGAATATAGACTCCTCGAAAGTGTAAAAAAATGTAAGACAATAAATGATCTTAGACTATCTGAAACTTTATAATAGCATTATTTTCTCGCAAAACACGAAAACACGGGAGGCAGATAGATTCTGCGGATCTGGCTGAAAGATAAACGCTCTAAACGTGTATTATAAATACTTTTAAAATTTTAAATTATTTTAAACAACTTGGGCTAGCAGTGGGCTAAACCGCAGTTGTGTGAGTGATAACACAGCTAGTCGCTCTCCTCTTCTGGGTTCGAGTCTCAGCTGCAGTAGATGGCAATTTCGCAGGGCATGGGTGTTATGATGTTGTCTGTATGCGTGTACTTGTTGAGTGGTGGAATAGCTATAGCTAAACTCCGCCAGGACTTAAAAAAATAAGAAAAACACCGATTCTAGAGGAATTTCTTGTAGATGTAAAAAAACTGCAAAACGAACATTCTTATGTAAGAAGGTAGGTGTCAAAATGCATGTAGGAACAATATAGAACTCTTCAAATGTGAGTAATTAAAACTATTTTATTAATAATTATTATCACCAACTTTGCCCATCCTTGTTATTCTGTGTTGTCTTGCCGATTCAGTTTTACTCCACTAATTGCGCATATTGCAATTAAAGTGTATAGTAAAATATGCCATGACGATTTTGATAAAAATGATAGTATTGTGTATTTGATAAATAGGTCAATGCAGCTCAAAATATTATAGTTAGTTGTTATTTGTGTATATATAAATGATAGGTAAACAAAATAGGTAATTTAGATTTAATTATTAGAATGTAGATGAGAATCTAGTTAGTCCCCACAGAGAGCAGTAGCTTTAAGATGAACATGTACAAAATATTAAATAAAGTATAGTGTAGAACTATTGAGGTGTATCACTAAGTTCTCCCCCAAAAGACGAACATTACATGGCGATCTTGCCAGGATTCATCGATAGTTTTGTCAAATTGTTTTGTCCTATTCAGTTCTGATGTTAAAGATGTCAGAGATCTTTTAGTCAACAAATGCGTTCTCATGTCTTTCTCTAAGTTTGCAGTCGTTTCATAAGTCTTCTCGAGTCGTAGTTTTGCATTTCGGGATAATCTATATTTAAAAAACAATTTCTTATCATTGTCATTTAACAGTTCTGAATAAAATTCAGTTGCCTCAATTAACTATTTTGTGCAGTCTTCGGTACCATTCATGGATGGCAACAAAAATGCCGCTGATCGTAAGTCAAATTTTTCCGTCATACTGTCTACTTTTAGTGCACCCGTACTAATATTTACGTTGTCTATAACTTTTAATGGAATCCTCTCCCTCTGAATCTGGCTTCCCGCCTTTGCTGATTATCCTCATGTATATTTCGTCTAAAATTTCTAACCCCTTCTTATACTTGTTTAAACTTACCTACTAAACTCATCTGTAAAATCTTAAACTAACTAACCTTGCCTTTATATTATAGTACATTTACAAATATATCCCCTTAATGTCTTATTCATTTTCGCATTGGCTTTCCGTCTGTATGTATCCCATAATTTCATGCCGTTTTTCCATAATTGCCACTAATAATAATTACCTTTATTAGACCTTTAGATCTATAGAATTAATTTCTCCTTTTATGTCCACCTAAAAGCTAAAGGGAAAAAAACGTTTTCGATCTTCTTAGGCAATCTCTCGGCTTCTCGAGATTTCTTTTCTAATTTTCTTCTCCAATCTCTACTTACATTTTCCCACACAATATATTATAGTTACTCCACAGAGCAATCCAATTACCGCCACTTCTACAGACAGGCTTTTACACCAAATCCCTGTCCAGTTTCATTTGTACTACCTCCACTGTTTCGTGCTTGTGCAATTATAACTTCTTCTTTTGCCTGTGAGCTTCCCATTTTACCATTTTTCCATATCAATTTTTTTTAAATTTCTTATCGAGTTCTCTTTTCCCAGTCCATCCAATCGATTTTAATTCATTTGGCCTTACTTAACTGACAAGATCGCCATGTCATATCCGCCTTTTGGGGAAGAACTTAGTGATACATCAGAATAGTTCTCCACTATACATTATTTAATGCTTTCAGGTTCAACTTAAAGCTACTACCCTCCATGAGGGCTGACTAGATTCTCCTCTACATTATAATAATTAAATCTAATACTAATACTAACCTAAATTACCTATTTTGCTTACCTATTATTTATACCGGGTGCCACAGGCTAGTGGCTCCCCCCTATATTTTGAACATAAAAAATGGTATGAGACCATTTCCGGTTTACCCGGAAGTGACCGCAACTTTCGATTTTTAAATGGAACACCCTGTATATTTTTACATATTTGGATTCAAAACAACATTCTGAGTATACTATGAGATTTTCGGCAGGATCCAATTCAATAGCTCTGATCTCTTCGATTATTGATCGATTACAATTAATGCACAATCTCGCTAAATCATCCATCTCGAGAGGGGGCAAATCTATTACATTCCGTCTTGCCATGGGGATTTCTCTTTTATTTATGTTGGCGTCGCCGTCGAGCCGACTTAACTGTCGTTGAGGTAAAGCAAGATTGCAAACAAAACAAGGACGCATATTCTGATATGCCATATTTCCGCTAGTTGACGGTCAAAAAAAAATATTTTAATGCCTAAGGCAGTCAACTATAATTAATCCGTCAATAATGACAGATGATAAAGAAAATGAAAATATGATAAAAAAAAGAATATCTAAGTGCTGGATAGAGGGACTAATTTTTAAATTGTTCGATTAGTGAATTGCGCTTTTAATCATGTGTTACAACTTAAAAGAATAGCACTTAACTACAGAGGGACAGTTTTCTTTATACTGTAAAAAGGCAAAATAATTAAGAAGTATGTTTACAGCAGTATTACTGAAAAGTATAAAACATAAAAGATGTATCTTTTCTATTGCATACAATTATGGATGCAGCACACCGACCCCCGCAGATAGATCTCAACAACCCATGAATAATTGAAGGTTAATAAACACGCTTGCGCGACAACACGCACTCACCCACAGACACAAACACATACTCACAAAATGGTCCTTATATTAGTCTTATACCGTGCGTGTAATTTCCCATTAGGCATGTACATTCACGTAGCGCGAGAGATCTGACAACACAACTGCCGTAAATTCCTCCGTCGGGCGGAGCATCCCAATTCTGTTATTTCATTTCAGCTAGCTGGCACGCGCGATGTTGTAATTTTACTCCCTATGCCTAGCGCTCCGCTACATGCACGGTATATAGTTTTCAACATATGTCTCATTGATACTGCTGGAAACGCCATGTTCAACGATCTCAAGGCTCTGGAGCTAAAAGTAAGGCATTTGAAGCGCCGTGTCCCTGGAGATTTTTGATCAGGACCTCGAAATATACAACATACTAGATTTTGAAGCAATTTGACCGAAAGCCATTTTACAGGGGTAAGTGTGCGTGGTCCTTTATTTAAAAATAAAAAATCACTTTCAAAATAATTGATCCTTATACTTTTCACTAGTACTTATACCTATTAAGAAATAAAAGAGAGAACCAAAAGGCTATTATTTACAAAAAGGTAGTTATTCACATTTCATTATTAGACATATGATTTTTGCAAAAGCAACTACGTTAATGTTCAAGAAAAATTATATTGAAAGTGATTTTTTATTTTTAAACAAATTCAATAAAACAGAAAAACAAATAGCATAGATTTAAAATGGATATCAATGAATTCAGACACTATAATTTATTGAACACTAGGAACCACCACCTTCCCATTTGAAAAAAAAAGTTTTCGATAAAAAATGATTTGTTCAATCCTGAGGCTTCGTAAATAGTTATTTCCGTCGACCGTATATTTACGAGTTTGATTAATGTATACAAAATCGTTTATTAATGACTCCTATTAATGCATGATTTCTACAAAATCGTTTATTAATACCCCCATTTAATGCATGATTTCTAAAAATATCCAAATCAAAACGCCGTGTCATCAATATCTGTCACTGTCAAACTTGTAATTTCTCTCCATTTTATTAAACAATGTTGTAACTAACGGAAAAATGTTGTAACTAACTCGTATATTAAAAGGCGATTAATAATCTCGACCATTAATAAAATATCTCGATTCTTAATCGCTGTTATAAATACACTTGTTTGTTAAATAACTATTAATGAAATTAAACGAAAAATTATATTTTTCCCTTGGACTTTACCTGCCGTAGAACAAATTTTGGTATTCCAAAGCACTCTAGACGAATGTCTTAAAATGCTTAAAAAACTAAACATCGACTCAAAAGGGGGGATAAGTTATGGAAATGTGCCCCCGCACTTACGTAGTTAAAATGGCTTCCAGATGATGCAGTTTATAGAGTATATTACACGGTAAAAATTTTAATCCTCTACTACCCCTACGAAGGTGGAAAAAAAATAATATGTCCTTAACTGTTATATTTTTTCCTCGGCTTCTATGAATCCGATCGATTTGAAATTTAGCACGAGCATTGCTTGCATGCAGATAACTTACTCCAAAAAATAAGGTCATTTTACGACCATTTTAACCATGGGAAAAAAATATAAACTTTTTTTCGAGGACAAAAGGGTGGCCACCCTTTGTGGTACAATCACCATTCTATAATATATTATGTCTTGGCACTTCGTAATTATCATACTAAATTGTGATTTTTTGCTGTGGTGGAACAATATGGAAAAAAATAAAATTGGGTAAAATAAAATATTTACACATGCCTCTTAGTTGTAACAGTTAATACTTACAGCGAGGGAATGTTTAGTACTAAATCTCAGAGATGGAAGTCGTCATCAGCTACACCTTATTTTGGAATGTGGTGTATTGTATTGAAGGTTAGAGTTGTTATTGTTATACATTTAAGTGATTTTTTGAGTATTTATTAGATGACCTTTAATTATTGTTACGTATCAAAAGCTCTCTCCTGGGACTCTATACTCACTGGTTAAGACTGATTGGTACAATGCGCAGATCACCGCACAAATTGGTACCTGCCTGGAGTTGATTTATTATCTAAACCATGATACGTCATAAGTGCAACATCTGATTTGTTTTAATCTGTACCTCTGGGACTTCCAGAAGCGGTATTGCCAGATTGTGCCGAATTTCCGTGCATCTGGGGAAAACGTAGACTCGGCAACATCGCACTCCCGCGGTCGGTTGTAGATATGCAACAATACCTTGTAAGGCTATAAGTATTAACTGTTACAACTGTTACAACTAAGAGGCATGTGTAAATATTTTGTTTTACCCAATTTTATTTTTTTCCATATTGTTCCACCACAGCAAAAAATTTGACAATTTAGTATGATAATCACGAAGTGTCAAGACATAATATATCATAGAATGGTGATTGTACCACAAAAGGTGGCCACCGTCTTGTCCTCGAAAAAAGTTTATATTCTTTACAATTAATTATTTTTATTTATTTGCTTTTATCATGTTTAGAGAATATTATTTAGGTATTATGCAAATCACAACTTACACACTTTTTTATTTATTATAATAAATAAAAAAGTGTGTAAGTTGTGATTTGCATAATACCTAAATAATATTCTCTAAACATGATAAAAGATAATAAATAAAAAAGTGTGTAAGTTGTGATTTGCATAATACCTAAATAATATTCTCTAAAGTTTATATTCTTTTTCCCATGGTTAAAATGGTCATAAAATGACCTTATTGGAGTAAGTTATCTCCTTGCAGGCAATACTCGTGCCAAATTTCAAATCGATCGGTTGCATAGAAGCCGAGAAAAAAAATATAATAGTTAAAGACATATATTTTTTTCCACCTTCGTAGGGGGTAGTAAGTAGAGGGTAAACATTTTTACCATGTAATATACTCTATAAACTGCATCATCTGGAAGCCATTTTAACTAAGTAAGTGCGGGGGCACATTTCCCTAACTTATCCGGCTATACCCTTTCGCGAAAATCCCATGGTGTACTCAGAATGTTGTCTTGAATCAAAATAATTTCCGGGTAAACCGGAAATGGTCTCATAGCGTCTTTTATATCAAAAAATCCATTTTTACAGATAGTTTATACACCCTAAATTTCAAATGGATAAGTTAAAAAATAAAGGAAATATAGGAGGGAGATACTAGCCTGTGGCACCCGATATGTACACAAATAACAACTAATACATAATATTTTGAGCTGCCCTGGACTTGACCTACTTATTAAATACTTTCACTATACTTGTTTGCATTTCTTCATTTAGCACGGTGTAGAAGAGTTATCAATCGATAGGGGATGTATTGCCGTAACTTATAAAAATTTGCCATTGCACGTCTTTCCCTACTACAGCAATTTAAGTTGATTATTGACTATTTTGCAAATATCAACCTCCTTGGAAATAAAATTAATAAATTATCACTTTCATATTGCTGGCATATTTCAAAATATTCGACATATTTTCATAAATTACGGGTTCGTCATTTTAAACGATTTTTCAACTTCAAGAGTTTACTAATAAGATGCTGGTAAAAATTGTTTTAACCATTTCCATTACTCTACTAAACGATAATATAATCCTTTAAATAAATTTCAAAAGATTTCACCACTTTTGGGTGCTTTCTGGTTCCCAGTGCATTACTGAAAAGAAAATTAACGCCATTTATAATGAAAATTGAAGGTACGCTGGAACGGAATCATCTTTAAGCATTGATAACGTCTATTAGACAGAGTGTATGTGAGATCTTTATAAAATATTCCAGGGTGGTCGTTTTTTTGCTGGTTAGTTTATATGCAACTCACTGAAACCTTATTATTTTCCCAGGAAAAAGGAACATATGGAAAAACACATAATATCGTGAAGAACGACCTAAAAAAAGCACATTCCACCTATTAAATTAAAACTTATCCCATCTAGTTTGGTAGAGCAGACAAAAAACAGGAATTCACTTTAATAAGTTAGTTTGGAGGCCGGTACACGTATAATAGTTTTAAAACTGTTATTTTCTACACTGTGTTGGGTATTACTTTGTGAAAGTAATGCATCCAGAGGTTTAGTGCAGGCAATTTATTGCTGCAATATCTGATCCCCGAATGGACTTTGGCCGCACTCGACCGGCCAGAATGACCGAAGTTGGAAGCTTTACGTGCTGAAGTTTTGTTATGGATACCAATTGGAAACTGTTTATGCAATCAGAGCCGGTAGATTTTCCGCCTATTTCAGTTCGAACTAGAATGGCACTTTTCAAATCCGCCCTGGGATATTTTATTTCGAACGATTTGCAGCCGAAAGGATTTATTTAAATGACTGCCGTAATGGACTGTCATATCTCTGCTAATGGATGTAATTTTTCGGTATCGGTTTGGCTATCTTCATAAAAGGAAACGCCTTTTGCCGATGTATGTATTAACGGAATTAATTAAAATATAATAATTAACCCAGAGTTAGGCATCATCAAAGAAAATATTACATTTGGGTTAAATAGTGAAAATTATATAATTTAACAAGTATATATTATTAAAAAATTGGGTATAGAATCCGGTTTGAAAAATACAAGTTTTATGAAAAATTTATAGAATACGATTTTCGAAAAAAAAATTAACGATAGAAAAATATCCTACAGGTAAACTTGCATCGTCTAGAGTAATTTGAAGGCAAGGTTGTATCTTAATATTTAGTATGTTTAGTGCATGTTCAATGTGAGCAAAATTAAATCGGCTGCCGCAGGATTTATTTTATATACTTTTAGTGCATCCATAGCAACTTTTTCATTGGTTTTAATAAAGCATCGAGTGCATTTCAAGAAGAGAAATTTTGAGAACGCCGATATATATGATAGCGCGCATGTACTTTTAATAAGTTGGACACAGACAAGATTCACTGCTGTAACTTTCTCAGATTTTGTAATTGAGTAATAAAAATGAGAACTTACCTTTCTTACTTTTTTCTTATTTTCTCCTTTTTACATATAGAAAACAGAGTTGATCAATTAAAAGACGTCGATTTGAGTATCCATTTTGTTGAATAAGTTGGAATGTTATCATCCGTAGAATATTTTTTTAAGTTATTATTTCGTTCTTCTATTCTTTTTAATCAAATGCTCAGAATATTGCCATAAAAATAAAAATCGGTCTGGGGAGCCATACATAATAATCATTATAATAATAGTAATAATATCCACTTCTCACTTACATAGGGCTTGCAGATTATAACGGACAAAGAAATTCGCGACAGTTGACCAGATATCGTCGTCCACAATAAGCAGGAGAAATCGTGTTTGCTAATTAACGTATCGATCCTTAATGATACCAACGGCGATGCTCAAGGAAACAGAGAAGCTGAGCAAGTACAAATACGTTCAAATAGATGTTAGCAGAATGTGGATATCAAAGACCACAGTCGTACCAATGATTGTAAGTGCTAGAAACTGTTAAGAAGGGCCATGATCGGAGTCTGCAACAGCTGCCTGGTCAACCGAGCGCCCAAGAAATACAAATAATCGCACTATTATGAACCGAGCATATTTTAAGAAAATTTTTGGACTGGGAGTACTTGTGATTCCTTGTGGGGTCCTACCTAAGCTGTTAGAGCAGGCATCACCAACGTCACCAAGAGGGTCCAATAACCTGGAACGGACTCCAATAGAGCCGAATCTCAAACGCACGAGAATCGGTGAAAAATTTCCAGCTACGGCTGAGAAAATGTGCCACTTGCTAAGTCGATAGTAATAATAAAAGTAATTCACCACACTTGGTTTGTTGAAGTACTGAAGATTTACCGTATGTGCCCAACAATAACCGATTTCGAGGATAACACAATGAAGAGGTGAAAAAAGGAAATGTGGCTAATCTCGAAAGGTGACATAAGAACAGAGAACATGTGATTCTTTCTCGCATTTGCCTGGGGCTCGTTCCATTGTCAAACAAACTAAAAAACAGAGTTTACCTCAAAATCAATGACAACAATAAAATAAACCGCCTCTTCTATGTGTACCACCTGAAGTTATTTACTAAGAATGAATCTCTATTAAAGCAAATAGGTACAAGATATCGTTAAATCATTCAAAATGATATTGGGTTTAAAATAATGCGCTATAGTGTTCATCCAGGAGGTGAACATATGAAAATATAGAACACTGTTGTGAGTGATCAATCTGCAATGTAAGTATGAATCTGGGGGGACATATAAGTATCTGGGTATCGAAAAATGAGCCTCTTAAGACAAAGCTAAACGCCAAAAACAAAACAGCAGCAATAAACACTATTGTTGTCCTAGTAGTTACCTGCAATTCTGGAATTGTCGATTGGCTCCGAACCGACGCGACGCACAGTGGGGTATTGGATGGCAAAACTTAGTCATAAATCGGTTTTGGAAATTGTGGAATGTCCAAGCCTCATTGCTTCTGGGAATTCCCAGGTAGTTGCCCGAATTATCCCCAATCCATATAGTTTAAATAGAAGCACCAAAAAAATTCCTGGAAGTACACGGTTTCGGATTTCATATTTTTTTCTAAAATTGTATACTTGTAATATAAAGATACGTATACCAAAAGTTTTTATTTTCTTTTCAGACTGTGGGTGGAGGTGATTCCAGTCAAACCATTAAGCAGTTGTCAAGAAAAAATTGTATGACTTCATTAGGAGGTGCTCAAACAGAAGCTACGATAAGAAGATGGAATTCTTGAATGAAAAGTTGTTGGTGTTATATTGTCCAAAGGATAACGAATGAGAATGAGATAAAACATGAACTTCCCATTTTTAATCTCAGTTTAAACAAAGATGGTTTGCTGCAAGTAACAAAGGCCAACTATCAGAGAAAGCATCAGAGGCCCGGAACAAACACTTTATGCAATATGGATTGAGCTTTTCCAGGAATTTCAGTAGATAGGCGTGCAACACAGATGCGAAACACAGGCTATTACTGACATCGGATCCTTTATTATCCTGCACAAGACCTCGACACAGAACTTTGAAAAAACAATTCCTAGAGAATGTCTGGAAATGCTTCTACTTTCAGAGCAGAAAGTAGATTCTGAAAATGTATCAGAAGAAGAATTAAGTACAGATGATTATATATGATATATATTTATATTTCCTAAACTTTCTCAATAAATACATCATATTAAGAACTTCATGGGCATTTTTTTTGCAAATCATTAGTATTGATTATTTACCACAGTCAATTTTGGTTAAAAATAGGTACCAATACCACACTGTGCGGCGTCGCGAAAATGTACAGAAAGACAAGAAAAATCCTAACAATGAGCGAAGTTCATCATCCGTCAGCAGACGCACACAGGTTACACCTTAAGAGGAAGGACGACGGCTATGAATTAATAGAACTTAAATTTGCTTATGGCTCTTCTATCGCAGGACTGAGCGCGTATATTCAACAGGGGAAGAAAGAATTGATATACAAAACTTGTATTCCATGCAGAAGGAAGCACGTAAAATCCAGGAAGAGTACCTGAAAACCGAAACCACTAATGAAGAAGCCAAGAAGAAAATTAAAACCAACACCGAATAGAGGAAAATAGGAATACTCTGCGCAAAGCCAATGCACGGAAAATGTTTCCGCAACCTTGACCGACCTGCAGTAGATAATAAGGCGTCTACGAAGTTGAACGATTCGGGCCTGCATCACAGTGGTCAAAATGCCCGAAAACGTGGCCAAAACTCTTAGGTGTATTTCAATTTTACTAGAAATTGATATATAGGGGTTTTCGACGTCGCTGACTTCGAATTTGATATTATTTAAAAAGAAAAAAATGGTGGATTCAATATGGCCGACTTTTTTTATTAAAAAATTAGTTTTTTCAGCCGAAAGTCAGTGTATCGGGGTTTCCGTGGTCGCTGATTTCTAATTTGATATTATTTTTTAAGAAAACAAAATGGCGGATCAAATATGGCCGACTGTTCCGTTAAATAATAAGTTTCTTCAGCTGAAAGTCATTGTATAGGAGTTTCCAAGGTCGCTAATTTCGAATTTGATATTATTTAAAAAGAAAACTATCCAATGTGGCTGACTTTTTTATTAAAATATTAGTTTTTTCAGCCGAAAGTCAGTGTGTAGGGGTTTCCGAGGTCGCTGATTTCGAATTTGATATACATTTATATTAAAAACATATAAATAATTAATTCAACGATGCAAAGTAGCGATGTTGAAAGTGATTCTTCATCCGACGACAAGTAGCAGTTGCAATAAAATTTTATGGAAATAATACTTTTTGTTGTGTATTCACCTTTCCATTCCGTCCCACTACGCCATCTCTTATAAAAAAAATAATTATTTCTATGTTTTTAACAGAAATGTATATCAAATTCGAAATCAGCGACCTCGAAAACCTCTCCCTAAACAACTAAATTTTTAATAAAAAAGTCGACCATCTTGGATCCGTTTTTTTTTTTAATAATAAAAGAAATTCGAAATCAGCGATATCGGAAACCCCTATACACTGACTTTTGGGTGAAAAAACTAATTTTTTAATAAAAAAAAGTCGGACATATTGGATCCGTATTTTTTTAAATAATATTAAATTCAAAACAGCGACCTCCGAAACCCCTTGATACTGACTTAAAAAACTAATAACTGTTTAATAAGAAAAATTCGGCCATATTGGATCCGCCATTTTTTTTTAAATAATATCACATTCGAAATCAGCGACTTCGAAAACCCCTATATTCTAATTTCCAACAAAACTGAAAAACATCACTGATGCACTTTTTTTATTTGAAGGAGTATTTTGTCGAGAAGGTTTTTGCCATATTAGATTTTGATGTTTGGTCGCCATCTTGACTACAAGCTTTTATTTAACTTGCCTTGATCTTGTGGATCAAATCTTGCAACTGAATTTTAAAATAGTTATCCCCAACCAATTGAGCTGAAAGTTTGCACACACGTTTAGTTTGGATGACAATGCATGGTTAGCTATGTGACGTCATTCCAAATCCAATATGGCGGACTCCCAAAGATGGCGGACCAGTTATTATACTCTTCGCAACAACGAAGAGTATATTGTATTTGATCGGCACATTTCTAAAGCAGTAAATATCGCTCGTAGAGAAAAAAATTTCATATCATTATGTTAGTGAACGAATTCTGAACAACTTTCAAAATATTCGTCTATCCGTCTGTCCGTCCGTCCGTCACGTTTCTTGTAAGCACGATAACTTAAGAAAGAAAAGTCCGATTGTATTGATATTTGGAAAGTAAGTTAGCGTTAGCTAAAGGAAGAACCCTATTGTTTTTGAAAAAAATCAATAAGTAAATAAAAAAGTTATTAATCATTTAATTAAAAAAAAAAAAATTGTCTTCTGGTAAGGTGAGATGGCCCAATGGCTAAAGCATTTGCCTTGCAATCTAAAGTGCGTTTGCCTAGTGAGTTTTTAGTTATTTATAGTGTATTTTAATTTATTTTAGGCCCATGTGGGCACATGTTTTTTCATTTTTAATTAGTTCTTAAGTCTGCCTACGGCAGACAGGAGTTTCTAATAACCCAATTTAATTACCGTTAAGCCGAACCGGAGCCCAGCCCCATATTTACCACGACGCTGCACGCCGTGATTGTCGGGCTGGCTCCGGGCCGGGATCGGGCGAGGCGCATTTATGTTCGTTAAACACCTAATAAATTTGTTTTGTTGTTGTTGTTGCAATCTAAAGATCTCGTGTTCGATTCCTCACATGGTGATTTTTTTTTTCGTATATTTTTTTTCACAACAAAGTTGGTATCACAAAATTTAGAATGTCCAAAAACTAACATTATTTACAAGAAAAATGCGTAGAGTATCCTATAGAATGTGTAACAATTAAATAAAAAGCTCAGTAAATCGGCGAAGAGTATAATGCTTCCACTAGTTTTTTATGCATCCCCATGAAATGAGTATCAAATGAAAAAGAGAGAGAAGAATACGAAAATAAAATGACGTCACACTAAATTCAATATGGCGGACGCAACTGAATTTTAAAACAGTTATCCAGAACCGATTAAGGTGAAATTTTGCATACACGTTTAGTTTGGATGACAATGCATGGTTAGCTAAGTGACGTCATTCCAAATCCAATATGGCGGACTCCCAAAGATGGCGGACCAGCTATTTTTTATGCACCCCCATGAAATGGGTATCAAATGAAAGGGTTCACTGAGAAGAATACGAAAATAAAATGACGTCACACTAAATTCAATAGGGCGGACGCAACTGAATTTTAAAACAGTTATCGCCAACCGATTGAGCTGAAATTTTGCATACACGTTTAGTTTGAATGACAATGCATGGTTAGCTAAGTGACGTCATTCCAAATCCAATATGGCGCACTCTCAAAGATGGCGGACCAGTTATTTTTTATGCACCCCCATGATATGTGAATCAAATGAAAGGGTTTTCTGAGAAGAATACGAAAATAAAATTGCGTCACATTAAATTCAATATGGCGGTCGTCCCAAGATGGCAGACAAATTTTTTTAGCTTTAACACTATAATTTGAAAGTATAGTGTATTCGCTCATACGTTGCATTCTAAGAAATGGTGAAGGATTCGGATTAAGTTTTATATCGGATAGGAACGACGCAATAAATATACACTTCTCCAAGAAATTAACGCACCACCAAAAAATAACCAAAAGTTTGAAGTTAGTTAATTTTTAACCCCCGACTCAAACAGAGTTTTTTATAAGTTTGACGCGTATGTTTGTATGTTTGTTTGTTTGTGGCTTCATATCTCTTCAACGGGTGATCCGATTTCGATGCACTTTTTTTTATTTGAAAGAGTATTTTGTCGAGAAGGTTTAGGCCTTATTAGATTTTGATATTTGGTCGCCACGTTGAACTTCTCTAGAAATTGTCCGATTGAAGTAAAATTGAAAATGTGCACACAATTATGGTAGCCGAATATGATTTCGGCCTCATTTTGATTCGGTCATATGAAACTGGTAAGATTAGATACATTGATTTGGAGTTTTTAAAATTTTTCAATTTTTTAACCCTCTACCCAAAAAGAAGGGTGTTATAGGTTTGACTCGTATGTCTGTATGTTTGTCTGTCTGTCTGTCTGTTTGTCTGTCTGTCTGTGGCTTTATATCTCTTCAACGGGAGATCCGATTTTGATGCAGTTTTTATATAAAATTAAATTAAATTACAAATTTAAAAAAAAACCGGCACAAAAATATCGATTAAATAACTAATATTAAAAAAAATAAATTAACACAACTTTAAAAATTATGAAATAATTTTGATTCCATATACGAACTCTTATGATTTATTTAAATCCAGCTTACATTTTCTTTATGTCCTAGAGATTTGCTTTCTTATACGCTTGAATATGTCGGGGGCTGCTGTAAAGACGAACTACTAAATAGTTATATTGAAAACAGCAGCTCCCGATATATTCATGCGCATAAGAAAGCAAATCTCGAGGACATAAAGAAAATGTAAGCTGGATTTAAATAAATCATAAGAGTTCGTATATGGAATCAAAATTATTTCATAATTTTTAAAGTTTTGTTAATTTATTTTTTTTTTATATTAGTTATTTAGTCGATATTTTTGTGTCGGGGGTTTTTTAAATTTGTAATTTAATTTTGTGACCACTGCGCCGCAACCGAAACAATTCAATAAAAAAAAATGGGAAGCTACGGGAAGCTAATGTTTACAGACATTATGAAGAAGTTGTAACGAGCACAGAGAAATTGGTTTCAAGGTGGGAAACCGTGGGAAAATTAACTTATTATTATTATTTTTTTGTTTACATTTCTTGGAGTAGGATCGAAAGATATTCCATATTTTACATGCTAAGTTTGATTATTTTTAATAAATTGATTTTAATAAATTTGAAATACACAGTTAAAATGTAATTACTCTCAAGGGCAGAATCCGTTTTTCAAAATCAAATTTGGACAACTGCAAAACACACAATAAATATTTAAAGGGAGCGTTATTTTTCACGAAGCGTGAGTTTGAGATGCGGCATGATCGACGTTAGGTGTTACAATGGATTTTTGGGTTAGATATATACACGTGGGCCTCACAAATAGCCGCGTTATATAGTAGACATTCCTAAATTGGAATTTCAATTTAGGGGCTTTTGGCCACGCTTTCGTACATTTTGACCACTGTGCTGAAGAGGAAAATGAAAAGCTTGAAAATAGCAGCGCAGGACTAAGCACTAAATATTAAATGTCTCCAAAGGATGGTATTGAAGCAGCCTGTTACTATGAATCGTGACAATTTTTATTATATTGGTTAGTAGGTCACGGTTTATCGAGCCGAGATAGAAAGGGATGGCGGGATCCTGGATCCGAATTATAGAATTAGTTTGATATAAATACGACATAGATTCATTCATTTACTTTAGTTTTTATCATCTTTAGATGATGTCAACAAGGTTGGCGAAATGCTTATCAAGTATAGTATTTGAATGTAATCTCCAAGCGTTTTGGTGTTTGTAGCTGAGGGTGGCTGATGCAAAAAAAATGTAGACCTATGACTCTTGTACACTTGATTTCATAAAGAAGTAGAACAACTCTTAGATAAGGAAATGGCCTTTTCTTAGTTGTCTAAATTGTTCTTTTGACAGTAAATTATTGAAACTAACTTAATAAGTCAGTTGTAATTCGTAAATTGATATTGATAAGTTGATAGAAATTTTAAAAAAATCTGGAAATAGAATAAAAATAGAACCGACATTAGTTCAATGATATCAAACGGACATTAGATGAGATTACTAAATTTATCGGTAATATTGGTTACTTTATATTAAGTAATAACTATATAAATAGACAGCTTTATTTTTAATAGAATTACTTTTTAAATTTAACATTTTGAAAAAAAAATTTAAATACAAATAAACAAATTATAACATAGTAGTAGTTAGTACTCGCAATATTGGCCAACGCCAACAAATTACAACTTAAATAATAGCAATTAATATTTAGTCATTAGTCCATCCCCATCAAAATTGTACCTCCTAGGCATTGATAAAACTAAATTTTCTGCAATTTGAGTATTGCATAAGCTTTTCTATTCATCTTCAATCATGGCATGAAGCTGTTCCGCATTTTGAGAACGATAATTTAATTTCTTTATACACTTCACCATATTCCCCAAACATTCTCAATGGGATTCATTTAGAGACTTTTAGAAGGCCACGGTAGCTTTTACACGAGCCATTGCTTTGTATTACGCGCAATATATATAGAGCAATTATCCTGTTGGAAGACAAAATAATCATCTGGATAGTTCCCTTACTGACGGCAACATGATATTTTCAAGTATCTCAATGTATTTAATGGAATAAACCAATACATTCCCATTCCTATTTGACTAATCCACGCCTAGGTATTAACAAAAAAACGTCCCGATTTAATTGGACAGAATGTAAAATTTTGATTGTATCTTTGCTCACGAGGCCTATAAACACGATTTTCCACCATTATGGAAAACTTTTTCATCAGAAAATATGACTTTTGACCAAAAAGTAACACAGCCCCACAAAAAAAAAGTTCAGACCAGCCAACCAGACCCATGTATCCCTGTATTTTCGGTCGCTGAATCCGAATCCGAGTTAAAACGTACACCCCCAAAATCATTAGCTAGAGCCAAGAAACACCCCTGAACTGAGATAAAAAGCTACGAAAATAGTTGTTACAACTTAATCGATCGAATTATACAAATTAAGGTTAAACAGTAGCGCACATACAATAGACATGAAACACACCCCCAGTGAGGGGCGAAAACTAACCCCCATTTATAAAAAAATCGATCCAAAACAGTAATGACTGCTAAAAAAGCTCGAGATGTCTAAGTTTTGATAAAGTGATAAGAAACTGCAGCAGGTCCGACGTAATCTTTATAAGCTGTCCCTATAGGGTTGAGAACAACCACCCCCGAGTTTAAAGGACACAAAACAAGAGGAAACGTAAAATCCAACAGGGTTTCTATTTTGCGTAGTACTGTAAAATAGAACTAGAAACTTACTTACCATCAACGTCCTACAGTGTCGACCCTCAGATGATGTGAAAACTACCCGCTATGTAATATTTATCCATAGAAAGTTCTATAAAAATTCGATAGATCTGCGCTGTGGATGTGAGAAGAAACTAGACTATGTTCGACACTGTGCTTGAAAACCACCCCCACGGGGTTACGAGATGCCATCCCTATATCCGTAGGATGCTTGAAAAACAGAAAGAAACTAACTGGATTTACATTTTTATGGATGCTATGATTGGCAAAAATTGTGTTGCACACTTCCAGCATCCTACGGATATAGGGGTGGCATCTCGCAACCCCATGGGGGTTGTTTTCAAGCACAGCATCGAACATAGTCTAGTTTCTTCTCACTTCCACAACGCAGGTGTTTCGAATTTTTATAGAAGTCACTGTAACTTTTTATAGTTAAATCTTACATAGGGGGTAGTTTTCACACCATCTGAGGGTCGACACTATAGGACGTTGATGGTACGTAAGTTTCTAGTTCTATTTTAGAGTACTACGCAAAATAGAAATCCTATTGGATTTTACATTTTCTCTTGTTTTGTGTCCTTTAAACTTGGGGATGTGTTTCATATCTATTGTATGTACGCTACTGTTTAACCTTAATTTGTATAATTCGATCGATTAAGTTGTAACAACTATTTTCGTAGCTTAATATTCTTTTTACCCCAGTTCAGGGGTGTTTTCTGGCTCTAGCTAATGATTTTGGGGGTGTACGATTTTTTTTGACCTCGGATTCAGATTCAGCGGCCGAAAATACATAGGGATACATGGGTCTGGTTCGATGGTCTGAACTTTTTTTTGTGGGGCTGTGTAATTTATAACGCCTTCATCTTGTTGCTCATTGCTTTGTTTAGGCCCACCAGATCCATGCCTGCGGCATGCAGTTCTCGCATTTTCCCTTTTTTTAACTTTCATTACACTGCATTTATTTATGTTATATTCAGAAGCAATTGCTCTTATAGACAATCCATTTTCCAATTTGGGAAGAATGCTAATCTTCTGAATTTCTGTTAGTTGTCCAACCATTATTAAAAATTGGCAAAAACTTAACATTATCAAGAATGATTCTTTAATCGAAACTTGCGTATTAATAAACTTCAACTTGAAAAAAATTGTTACGGTTGACGTTTAGATAATGAGGCCAATATTTTTTGCAAAAGTAATGTTTACGTTGCTAAAATAAAATGTATTACTTTTTTGAAATCAAGTGTACACGCACTAAATCACAATTTTATTTTTTCACTCCCTTTAATAATGGGATGAAGGTGGTAATGGGGGTGATAGTGACGCCAAAAAATGGCTTGGCCTTGGCTTCTCGTACATACACTCAATCCCAATTTGATTTGACTCTTACTTCGGAATAACATCAAAATAGTTCCAGATCTCATTATAATATATGGGTGTACCAAATTTCAAGTTTGTATCATTCCCGTTCCAGAGTAGTCGTATATATAAATAAAAGTTACAGACAGACCGACAGGAGTAGAGTGTTTATACCGGAGCTGAGCCTCCCCCCACCACTTTTCGTGACGTCATGGGTGGTGGGGGGTAATTAGTATGGTGGGGGGTAATTACTGTGGTAGGGGGTAATTACTGTGGTGGAGGTAATTGGTGTGGTGGTGGGGGGTAATTAGGGTTAGTAAATTATATGGTGGGGGAAATTATTGTGGTGGGGTGGATCTATTACTATAAATGGGGTGCGACAGTATCACAAACATTAAATCCACATCTGATTACTCAAGAGTTAACAAGTGAGTGTAGCACAACCACCTCAATTATTTCAAGTGAGCAATATTTTTTATATTACTTTTTACGACTCTTTCACTGTAGACACCCATTTTAACTATGGCAATTTCGGAACTAGACTTATTAGCACTTAATGCGATGATAAGTGAAAGTAGTGAAGTTTTAGAGCAAAAGCCTATATCATCATTAATTAAAGACAAAGCATATGTCATAAAGAAAATGTCAGTGGTCAATACGCGGTTTGGAAAATCAATTATCGTAAATTTGTTTGAGGAAAGTACAATAACAACTTTCAAATCGTTTTTACCCAAACGAGTTGTAGAAAATATAAGTGAAGATGTAATCAATAAGATTAATTCATCTGGTGGTAAATACACACTAACATATTTAGGTCAGCGTCCACCGACGTACATCGGTGCAAAATCCAGTGCAATGATACGTTTTGGTGTTTAATTTATAAACAGCAATTGTATTAGTTACTTTTTAGTTCCTAGTTTTAATTTTCTACTAGACATAGAATATAGTTAGAAAGGGTAGTAGGAGTATTATAAAACACAATATTGTAGCTCATTTGAAAATATAAGAACGTTATTGTTTTGGTAAACGATAATAACTTGGTTTGCACAAAAATAGTTTCGTCAGTTTTTAAACTACGCTTGCACCTTGTGTAAGTAAGTGAATTGATTTAGTCTTTCTGTATGCATTTTAATATATTTGTTTGCTTTTAGTTCAACCATTACTAACAAAATATGTGGATGCAATATTCGGCACAAAGGTGGACATGGGCGGAAGACATTAATTCAGCCATTGATAGACTGTCTTGTCAACTGAGTGACCTAAGTATGGATTCTCTGCATGCTATAAACTATGATCTAAATTTCTGCTTCGATGCTGAACAAGTCGAACGTCTTAAGGCGGATTCTGAAATGTATAATACCGGCGCTAACCTGTGTGGCAAATATTCCAGCGGTATTTTAAATTTAGAAGAATTTTGTGAGCAAATGGTACAAATAGGTTTAAAACGTTTTCTATATGATATAGAAAAATATCTACCTAAAAAAATTATCGACAGATATCAACTCGACCTATCTGATGAAGAAGCTGTTGACAATTGAATTAGTAGTTAATCACTTATTGTTTTTTCATTTTGAAATATTTATAATAATTAGAATTATGTAACTATTGTAATTGATGATGTACATTAAAATGTATTATTGAACTATATTTATTTTATTGTAAGGGTAAAAAATGAAATAAATGAAACACACATTGCTAGATTATATTTTTTATTTTCCTATTTCTTGGCTACATATCTAAAAAATATGTTATTAATACTAAATATGAATATACTTAAAGATATTTATTCAAATTTTATATCTAAATCTACAATACATTTATTAAGATAGTGAACATTTGCAAGAGCACAGTGACTATTGTTGGGCTGATAATGCTCCATACATCTTGGTACACTCAAAGATTTGAGACTAGGTATACAGGGGGAGCAGTCATCTAGGTCTATGATTTTATTCCATCTTAGATGATGCAGTAGAACGTTTTTCTTTAGTCTGCCTTTGCATAAAATTATAACATCCTGTGGTGATACATTACATCCATAATTATTAGCTGTATTTTGACAAAGCCGTAGAAGTATCATTGGAAATTCTGATAGTTGAATATATCCGTCACTCCATTTTACACCGCCATGATAGTAGTTCTGTAGCCATCGATATTGATTCTGTTCACCTCGGGTTAGTGATGAAAAAGGATATGGTGGCTTGAAAAAGTAATGTGCTTGCTGGTTAGTGTTACAGCACACCACAGCCAATTCCTTTACTGTAAACACATTCTCTTTATATTGAAATCCTTGTAAGTCAACAATCAAAGTAGGAAATTCCTTGCTTAAAGATGACATCACAAAAGAAAGTGTTATTTAGCGCCGGCAATTCCAGACTGAACTGAACCATCCAGTGCACTATATCTTAAATATGTATCGTGGAGTATAAGCGCATATACACGAGTTTGTGCGGGGAACTTCGTCTTTCGTGTTTCAAATTCTATTTTTATGTCTACAGTGGATGATTTAATTGCATCCGGTTGGCAGGAGCAATCTATGACAAATAATGGGGATTTTCTGAATTCTCCCAGATCCATCAATGGTTCGGCCATATCTCTGTAATAGTAACTACGTTGAAAGTTCTCGTATGCATAGTATGCTGCAGAGTCGAGTTTCTTACCGAAATCCAAATTCCAGCGCTCATATGGAAATACTTCAGAGTTCAGATATAGTCGAATATTATTAATATCTGCAGATATAAACTGTGTGACGTCCTTGGTTCTATCATTAGAATTGCCATTGTTTTAAAATCCGATAATGATGTATCGAGGTCTCTCAAGGCTGCTAGTGGTTTTGACAGCCCATATGTCAGACGATGTATCACGTAAAGTAGGTAGCTCGTAGAGATCCCACATGCGGTAAGCCATCTTTACTATGGCATAATTACCGCCCTTATTAATTCTATTTAATAGTTTAAGTTTTTGTTTATCTTCAGGCACAATATGTTTTATCTTCCACTCAATTTTGCTAATTTCTAGATCTGCATCAACTTCACCAATGTAACTATCTTTAAAGGATCGAGCTATGATTAAAATTAATTCCTGCTTTGCATTTAAAACACCTTTTGTGTAATCTTCTGCAAAACCCATGATGTATTTAAGAGGCAGCCTACCACTGAATACGTGACTGGTAGTATCTAAAATTTTTTGCTTCTCTTGGGTCAGACCCCAACCTGCAGTTAAAAGTGATCGGAGATGTGTTTGTCCATATGATACCATAGTCTTCATTGTAGTAGTGATACCAGGCTTTCTAACGACAGCCACTTGTTCGCCACCCATTTCATATCTGATTTCCTCGAAGAGAAAGGCTAGTGCGTTATTGGATAAATAACACCGTTTGGTAACATCACTTGGAGTAAATTTTCCTTCTATGTAAATATAACTCTCTGTAATGTCGAGTATAAGGTCTTGAAAATTGATAGGAATGCGTATTTCATCCGAGTTATTATAATACGGTGATCCGTATGGTTTATACGTATGCTCATGTAAACTAGCAAGTGATTTATCAAACACGGGCTCGTCGAACACTTCAAGTTTTTCACTAGATGTAAAAGCTGCCATTATTATTTAATTTTCTCTCAGTTTTAATCCAATAGATTGAAGAAATGCACGGTCCTTAGCCGACAATCTATGTCTTAACTGTTGCTGCTGAATGAATTGGTTTCTACAATCACTCTTCTTTTTATCGTTAAACACTTTATATCGGCAATGTGCCAATCGTTTCTGATTATATCGAAAGCCCATTTTTGCTCAGAATATTAAAATTGTTTCAATTCTAGCTTCACAATAATCTTTTCACCTCGAAAGTTAATTAAATCTCCATTGTCATCCAATATGTGCAGAGTAATGTTGTCGATAAACTGGCGTCCTTCTGGTCTAACAGGTAAATATATGATGTTAGCTGGCTCCTTAGTAAGTTTATATCCAGGTTCAACATCAATATCAAACTCGAAGAGTGTGTGGGATTTTAGGGCATTCAGATACGCTCCGGAAATAATGTTGCAATTCACACGTACCATCCTTACTTTCATAATATCAACAGGGAGTGTTGATTCATGGCTCTGGTTTGGATGTAAGTATGTTGGTTCAAATCCCAACAGACTACCAATAGAGTTTGCTTGTGAAAAGTCAATTCCATATTTTGACCAAATTTCACACTTCAGCGTATTGTTGTTTGCTCGTAGCCGGAATAATTTTTCTTTTTCTTCCTCTGTATCAGCCGGTATAGCTTTCAGTATTGCTCGATATATTTTATCAATTTCATATGCTCCATATGGTATATGCTTGTATACGAGGGGTAGTTTTGGACGCTCTCTATAACAAAAACGATTGTTTGTCTCGTCTACATTAAAAATAGAGTTGTATGAATAAAATCCAATTAATCCCAGTCCATATCGACTACCCATATCTAGTTCAATGGGTGGATAAAATTCTGCACTGAGCACGCTTGAGCGGCTTGATAAAGTGAAGGTGTGTGACATGACTGATCTTTTTGGAGATTGCTGCATGAATTTATTGTGATTTACAGCAATTGTTGTGGATTAATCTTCTTTTTTTGGGGGGTGATGGAGATACATTTATGTCATTATTTGACACCACATTCACCTCGTCAACTTTACAGTAGCAGCAAAATATTTTTCGAGGTGGTGAGCCATCATTAACATCAATATTATTTTCATCATTAGAATAATGTTCTTGACAGTACTGATATTTTAAAATATCAATGTCATCCTGAAGGTGTGTAGGTAACTTATCCCAAACTAACGCAATTTCATTAGGGGCACACGCAATCATTACTTCTTTAGGCATATCTGAAAGTTGCTGTTTGCTCATCTTCAATAAGCTGCGTAGTCTAGAGAAAGCAATCAAGGAGTGGCCCATCCGTTTAATTGCTTCTCGATCCATTGATGGTGTTACAGATTCCATTTGAAGAGTTTTACTTAATTTTTTGAGGAAAGAAACTTTAAGCACAAATGACCACACCACACTGTGTTGAAATTTTGTTGGCGCTCATAATTATAGTAGATTTTATCTACAGACATTGAACCGTTGCGCAAGTACAGGACTAATTCTCTTGGTGGGGGTAAATCGCCAAAACTATCGAAATATGTGACTAAACTGCCGCGTTTTTTAAATGCCACCCAGTGTGTTCCAGGGCCATCTACACTATCCAAATTTATGATGACGGATTCATTATGACGTGGTCCAGAATTTGGTAGATTGTCACGCATAAATATACCTCGAAAGTATGGTACCTTCATCTTCTCAGCATAATATTTAAGATCGATGTCAGTAAGAGGTTTTCGAGGTAGGGTGTCTAGTAGTTTTTGAACTTTGTGGTTTTAAATAAAGACCCAGTCCTTTACGATACGGTTTCAAATATAATCCTTTGCCACTTTTTCCTAGAGCAATCGCTTCCATGTGTCTATTGTGACGATTTTTTTCGGCCAATTCCTCTCTGCTTGTTTTAACATCATTTACAGCTTTGGCTATACCAGCTGCACTTCCAGCCAAACTACCTAACGCTGATAATCCAGCAAAAATAGGTATTAAAGGTAGAATTCCACCAACTTTCGGAATCGGTATTATGCGAGGTGTACGAATATTGCGTTTTCCACCAGCCGCCCTCATATGACGCCGTGCTGCTTGAAGCGCCATTTGAGCAATTTTTTTTGTATCATTAGCAATAGAGCGCTTGCCACCGGCCTTGCGTAGATCATCACGTACCTTGCGCACTATTCCAGCACCGAACGCTACATTTTTAACGTTCTTCCTGTTTTTTTTCTTCTTTTTAATCATATTTTTTCTTTTTGTAGTACGAGATGTTGACCTACATCCCATACCGAGACGTTGTTTCCCCTTCATTATGGTGGTAACTAACCACGCTGCAGCCTTTTCTTTTATACCTGCGTCTTTGGATTTAACTCGTTTCCAAGCAGCTTGTTCAAGCTGATAGTCTGCTTTGTGTCGGGCAGCTAAATCGTTCGTTTTTTGATCGTATGCAATATCGTGTTGCTTGCATGCAGAGTCCAACTTATTTATACCTGGATCACCTCGCGCTAATCTTTTTTGTAATTTAGTACCGGGGCCACAGTACTGATAACCTCCCGGTAAATGCAGTTCAAATGGAAGCTTATTTATTAGGGAATTTACTACTCCTTTACCAGCCTTTAACCGATGGCGGTTTTTACTTGTGTGCTGTTTGACTGACAACATTTAAATAACAATTGTAATGCATACATCTATTTATATAGTCTTCAACCGTGCTACAATGCGTATTGTGAAGCAGAGACAGAAGTTTGCTGTAGACAATTTAGACGAAAAAGTTGGATGTGGGTTACAAGTCGAATCGCGCCATGGACCATTACTTCCCTCAACTATTCGTGGGCTATTAATCGGCCCAAGTGCCTGTGGAAAGACAAATTTACTGATATCTCTGCTTACTCACCCACTTGGACTTCGTTTTGCAAACATTTACCTATATTCAAAGTCTCTATATCAACCCAAGTACGAGTATTTGCGCAAGATATTAGAGCCTATTAAGGGACTAGGATTTTACACCTTCAGTAATAATGCGGATATAGTGCAGCCATCTGATGCTAAACTTGATTCTATATTTATATTTGATGATGTTATATGTGAAAAACAAGATGTAATTCGTGCGTTTTTCTCAATGGGTCGCCATAGAAATGTAGATTGTTTTTATCTGGCACAAACATATTCTCGCGTGCCAAAGCAGTTAGTAAGAGACAACGCAAATTTTATAGCATTGTTCAAGCAGGATGACATGAATTTACACCACATTTTCTCTGATCATGTCTCGCCGGACGTATCTTTTAAGAAATTTCAAGAAATGTGTGCAGAATGTTGGAAAGAAAGATATGGGTTTCTTGTAATTGACAAAGATAGAGAAGTAAACGAGGGGAGATACAGGAAAGGACTTGATAGTTTCATATATCCATAAAGAATTGTAATTAGGACTTCAATCGATCTGCAGACAGCGTCGGTATTACATCGGCGAAATTAAGCAGAAAGCTAATATGGATAGAGATGTGGGAGCTGAAATAAGTCTGAAACGTCAATTAGTTGAGGCTACCGACTCCGTACGTAAGAAATTCAATTCTCTCAAGAATAGAGATGCTGAGAATAAATTAACGTTGGAGAAGATATATGAACCTATAACCACACCTTCAAAAGACTTATCATCCGCTTCAAAGGTAAAATCACAAAATAATGTGCCAACACAGACACAAACACCAGGGGGTGCAAGAGCTAGTACCAGTGCATTTAAAGCAGCATCTGAAACTAGTGATGAAGATGATGAGAATAATGCAAGTCAAGCATATTTTATGGAGACACCACCGAGATCATCGTTAATGAGTACCCCAGGTTCAGAAAGTATCCTTAGCAGTGCAGAAAAAGAGGGTGATGTGATCAAACAACATGTAGAAAATGTAAAGTCTGGTAATCATAAATATGATAGTGTATACGGTGTGCGTCTAGATCCCAACACAGATAAACTACTAATAGGTAATAGCGAAATACGCTTTTCTGGTGGAAATATTACCTTGTGGCTTGGTAATAAGCGAGTGGGAAAGTATCCTGGCAGTTCTAAGTTGTATGATGTAATATTTATGAAATATCCATCAGTTCTACGTAGTGATGAAACTTTTATTGGAGATGAGCGTGAAATATATCGGCAAATATTAAATAAGACAAAAGCACCGTATAACCGCTATGATACAAGTCTGGGTTTGAAAGTAAAGAAATGGAAGAAATTCAGTGAAATTATAAAACCACTGTTATCTCCTACAGTAACGACGAGATCTAGAATAGGTTCGGGTATGCCTATTAAGAAATTATACAATAGTAGAGGTGTGGATTATGTTTATTGGAATAAACCGAAAGAGTTGGTGGATCGTCTACGTCTGCTGTATAGTTCAAAAATGGCAGGTAACAGTGGTGTTAACAATGAAATAGTTAGTTTGTTGGAGGAAATGAGAGAAGAAAAAATAATCTATTAGCGAAATTAAATTTAATTCCAGTAAGGAGTGTCAACGTAGGAAGTAATAATTTAAATAAAAAAAAAGAAAAATTGATTTTATTAAATTTTCTTGTGAATATATCTAATTGGGAAGTATAATATATTGTGAAATACTTAAATCAGATCAGATGTAATCAGAAATGCTACCTGTTCACAACACAATTGACAAGTTTGGACGTAGAAGAGGCGGCGCTAATAAATCATTAGTCGTACGCGGTCCACCAGGTCTTGGCTTTAACCTCACCACAGATAATCACTTTGATATCCAGAATAAACGTTTAAAGAACATTGGAGAACCGGTAGATAGTAAGGATGGTGTAACACGTAACTATGTTGAAAACCGATTTGCTACATTCTTTGCAGACATCCACAAGGCTATGGATGAGATCAGTGACTTAATTATTGCAGCAATGAAAAATTATGTCAATAGTCAATCTGACTTAAGTAGTGTAGCTATGAAAAAGTATGTTAATGAGCAAATGCATAAAGTTAATGATCAAGCTGGCTTAGTTAGTGGTGCTGTGAGAAAGTACGTTGATGATAAAATGCAAAGAAAAAAAGAAGAAGTTATTGCAGCAATGAAAAAGTATGTTAATGAACAAATACAAAAAGATACTGATAAAAAACATAAAGAAGTTGAAAATGCAGTTTCTCTAAACACTAAACAGATTAATAATTTAATTGAGAAACTTGTTAAATTAGAAGAATTAACTTATTAGAAATTAGTCTGTCTGCAAACATCTATCAGTTAGGTGTGTCTTTCGCATTGGAGCCAAGAAGTTATCATGGAAATTAGTAGAACAAAAAGGGGTATTGTGGAGGAGCTGCACAGATTACCCCGTAAAAATTTTCGTAGAAGAAGAACAATCATCAAGGGTTACGGTGATTTATGGCAAATTGATTTGGCTGAAATGCAACCACATGCTAATGAGAATAAAGGTTATCGATATATTCTCGTAGTGATTGACTGCTACTCAAAATATGTGTGGACAAGACCCTTAAGAAATAAAACGGCAATTGAAATTACGAAGGGCATGAGAAGCATTTTGCAAAAATCAAACTACACACCTAAGAATATTCAAAGCGACCAGGGTACCGAATTCTACAACAAACACTTTTCCACTTTAATGAAGAAGCATTCCATTAATCATTACTCGACGTATAGTACAAAGAAAGCAGCAGTTGTGGAGAGAGTGATACGGACATTGAAAAATTGGTTATATAAAGAATTCTCAGCTAGAGGTAAATACAAATGGTTCGACATTCTAGCCAACATTACAAATATGTACAACAACAAAGTACATCGTACGATTGGTATGAAGCCTGCTGATGTAAAACCAACCACAAAATTGAGTGTTTATGACAATATTAGGATTGCTTTAAAACCTAAGTTTCATGTTGGTGACGTAGTCCGAATAAGTGCATACAAAGGTGTATTTGAGAAAGGTTTTACAGTCAATTTTTCAACTGAACTTTTTAAAATTGTGAAAATAAACATAACTAACCCAACAACTTATCAGCTTCAAGATATGAATGTCCAACCAATTAAAGGATGTTTTTATGAAATGGAGTTACAAAAAACTAAATATCCCGATATATATCTAGTGGAGAAGGTGTTAAGGAAAAAAAGAAACAGAATATTTGTTAAATGGATGGGACTTTCCAAAGAACACAACTCTTGGATTGACAAAAAGGATGTTGTGTAATTTATTAAATTTTGAATAATGTAAAATATACATAATCAATATATTTACTTGTGTATCAGTAATATAGAAATAAAATATGTATACGACATTAATGTGTTTTATTTAAATGTCTAAAATTCATTATTGAATAGCTTTATTTCACTGTAATATTATTTACATTTTATATTTCAGTAAGTTAATAGAAGAAAAAAAAAACAAATTAATTTAAATATATTTTATTGACAAAATATAAATTATTCTAAATCCAAATACAATAAAGAAAGAAATTTTACATCTTCATAAAATTCCATGCCTTAATTCCATGAAATAATCTCATGCCTTAACAACTGGATTTCTTGATTAACACACCAGCATTTTCTTTCGTGATGCACAAAATTCCCATAAAAATGACCAACATTCTCGCACAATATTTTACCTCCTCTACACAGGAAGTTGTTGACGTCGAAGAGGGTGTTCTTCCAGGAGATGTGGACGGTGAGGAAGGTGATGATGCTGTCGTACTGGAACAAGTCGAACTTGATACTGCTGACGATGGCATAGTTGCAGACGCATCAGACGATGAAGAAGAAATGGAGCTCACCGATAAGTATCTCCTAAGAGGACACCACCCCAGGAATGAAATATTCTGCACCACTATGGCATATGTGGCTGTCGACGCAAGGGATGGTGCAGAGTATCAACTGTGCTACGGTTGTTATATGGGGTACCAACGACGTGTCGACCTGGCGTTGCATCGGCACGTAGACTTTCACTCCACAACGCGCCTGACAGACGGGGAAAGGGGTTATTGCAAATCTTGCAGCGAGCCACTCCATCAAATTAGACCTGTGGAGATCTGCAACATTTGCAATAACAATAAAAAAAGTTAAAATGTAAATAGTTTAATATTGTAAATAGTTTAGTTTAAGTAATTGTATAAGTGATTAGTCCTTAGATTAATTTTTAAATAATTTATATAAATATGTTTCTTTTTTTTTTTTTTGTAAATAAATATATCTCCTTTTATGAAAAATGTTTGTTTTTACTATCTATTTTAAGTGCAAAATAAAGTGGGGGTATATCGACTTATATACCTAGTAAGAAATAATGAACTCTTATTCATTTGAGTTTGTGCATTTAACATGGTCACAATCCAAGATCCAACAGTCTCCTCTACCAGTGATTCGATATTATCGAATTTTGTACCATTGATATGGTATGAAGAAGTAAGGTATCAGGATCCTGAAACCGGCGAGTGGTGTTCATATTTATCGTGGGTTACAGAGGAGCCACTTGGTCCGGCCGATAGCACTACAAATGGATACCGACAAACATTCTCAGAAGCTGAAGCAGTGTCCTCTGAAAGTGATCCATCTGAATCCGACGCAGAAACGGATTCTGAAATTTAAAATAGTCTATAAGAAACTCATCTGCTGTTGGTTATGGGGGTGGTGACATTGATGGTACGTGTATAAGAAAGTTACTACCCCACTCTCGTTTATGTTGGTTGTGGTGGAGTGGGAATGTGTTTATATAAGAAACTTCTCACCGCTTGGTCCTCAGTTAAACTGCAAAACTGAAAGACAAATGGCTACTCAAGACAATATTGTCAGTTCGAGCGACTCCACGGAAACAACAATGTCCTTCTGGGAGTACAACGTGAAGGTTGCTCTATCATACGATGGAGATGGTCCAGATAGCAGTAGCTGGGTGGTGTCTGTGCCCAGCCATGGAGATCTGGGGCGTGAAGGGGATCCAGACAGTGGTAGCTGGTCCATGGAAGCTGAGCCGCCGAGCAGACCATATTCACCATCAGCTTGGTCTATGGTCACAGAACCAATGGGTACCAGCGACTTGGACTCCGAGGAAGAGCTACCCAGCAGGCCATCTTCACCGTCAGCTTGGTCGCTGGAGACGGTGCCAATGGATGCCAGCGATTCGGACTCGGACTCCGATTGATATTTTTCATATTGTTTTTTTTTGTACATATTTTTTATATTGTTTTTTTTTGTACTTGTTTATTATTATTATTTATATTTTCATATTAGGTATGTAAGAAATAAAACACCAGTATTTGGAAACTTATTATTTATATTTTTATATTAAGTATGTAAGAAATAAAACATCAGTATTTGGAAAATTATTTTTTTATTCACAAATTTTTACTTAAACTATAAAAATCGCCAATATAGCGCAATCATCTCAAGAAGCAACATGGTGAATCCCCCAGCTGATGATCCGATACCTACAAGCTACGTTAAACAGTGTTCTCTCTCACCACAAGATATATTAAATAATAATAAAATGACATTACCAAAATGACAACGATTGAAATCTTAATATTTTCGGTAATAATTCAATGCAAAAGAAAAAATGCAGAAAATAAAAAAGTATCAAGTGTCTCGTACTATATATGCACCCTGTATATATATTTTAATTCCATGGATCGAAATCTTAAGATATTTAGTACTAATTTAATGCAAAAGAAAGAAATGCATACATTTAACAAAAAAATATGACGTAATCAAGTGTCTTGTACTATATAGACACCCTGTATATATATATTTTAATTCCATGGACCGAAATTATAAGATTTTCAGCACTAATTTAATGCAAAAGAAATACATACATTTAACAAAGATATGACGTAATCAGTAGTCTCGTACTATATAAACACCCTGTATATACATTTTGATGTCATCCAGCAGTCTTAATATTTTTCGGTAACAATTCAATGCAAAAGAAAAAGAAATATTAATTTAAGAAAAATATGATGTAATTTTATACCTACCCTGTATCTATAATATATTTTTTGTTAGTTTGTTAAATCAATACTGTTAGCTCCATCTAGATGAATATAGAATTTTAAATAATATGCTTTGTCGATGTTTTCTGTAGTACACATAAGGTAGGTAAAAACGGCAGGTAGGAAACCCTTAAAATTTTAAACCGGTAAATGCCTACAGTTAAATATATTGTCAGTAGGTGTGGTATTATATTAGCAAAGAAACATTAGAAATTAATATTTTTGCACTTAAAAATTAGTTAAATACTTATTCGCTTCAAATTAACAAATATTAACAAAGAAAAAGCAGTTTTAAGAATAAAAAAGAATAAAATCAAATATATTGGAAGTACATATTAAATAATAAACAACAAAAAAGCAGAGTTCTGGTAGTCGCATAGTGTAAGGCGCTGGTCTTTGGGTTGATCGTCGAGGGTGTAGACGGTTCGAAACCTGTCGCCCCTATATGATTACTAGAACTTTAGGATTAATTACATGGCAGATCAACTTCATTGATTGAAAATGTAAATTGATCCGCCGGGCAATCAATCCCGCTTCCGGAGTGGAGGGCGGGAGAGAAGCAGGGATTTATTTGAATAGAATCTGAGGGATTCTGAATCGGTGGAACTGGTGATGGAAAACGTAATAAGTCGTCAATATTTATATTGTCTAGTTCCGCGATTTCTGCCACAGGTTCAGGCGGTGGTACCGCACCCAACACCATGTCAGAATGTGTAGAATTCTGACTTGGTGTTCGGTGAGGTGATGGCGCCGCCGCATTAGAAGTGCCAGCTTCT
Source organism: Rutpela maculata (assembly GCA_936432065.2). Classification (NCBI taxonomy): domain Eukaryota; kingdom Metazoa; phylum Arthropoda; class Insecta; order Coleoptera; family Cerambycidae; genus Rutpela; species Rutpela maculata. The sequence continues at coordinate 103,915,761 of OW386291.2, forward strand.
TCTAGTGCGTCGTTGCCACCTGAGGGTGGTGATGATGGCACTGCATTAGAACAACTTGGTTGTTCTAATGCGGTGTCGTCAAATCTACCAACTAAAACCGGACTTGCATTCGCGTCGCGATTTACCTCGCCGTTAAGGCTCATTAAATTTCCCTTTCCTCCCATGCCTCTGCCTACAGTTTTTATTACAGGCCTAGGAGGATCCTCCAGAATGGGGGTTAACGGCGCAGGTAAATTTTGGTTTAAATCTAACATATACTGAATAATATGTCGTGGAGCATCGGAAAAGTCTGGTGTTAGTTGAGTAGCCGCCCTTCTTGAACCACGCCCTGATGCCACCGATGACGACTTTGTGCTGGGGTTCACAACACGAGTACCCCTGCCCCTACCCCTGCCACTCCCCGATGCCGCCGATGATGACTTTGTTTTACGACTATTACATTTTTCAATTTTGACGCTCTTTTTACAAGTTTTTCGCTTAACAACAAAGTCATCTTCGGAGTCATCACTGTGAATAACTGCCCCTTTAGGCTTTTTGACTACTGGCGGTTTCACAAAGTCGTCCTCAGAGTCATCACTAGTGACCAACGATACGGATGCAGACGAGGGTTGGAAGGTAACGCGACGCCCACTCTGATTCCTCGATGCAGAAGCTGCCCTTTTAGATGGTCTTACTTTGCCATCTAAACGAATCAGCTCCTCAGCATCACGGAATTCGCTTTCACGATCCTGTAATCCATCTACGACTTCGGTGCTATTGGAATTAATTCCTCCAGCATCGTCGTCGGAGATGTGAATTACAGGATGCATGTCAGCATCAGACTGGTCAACAGCGTGCGTCTGTTGATTGCCATAAACTGACCCATGTATCGTGCTATTTGTCGAAGTTGCATTAGAGGTGACATTAAGCGTTGTTGTATTCGTAGCCGGGATTCGAACATTCGATATTATATTTACCCCTAATCCCGGCCTACCTGCGATGCTGTATGTCGGGCCCATATTTCCAGCACCAGGTCCTAGGGGTGTCGGACCTGCTGCGCTACCACTAGGTGTTAATATTACATTATTTGCGACGCCGGCCACAACGAATTGAGCCGCTGGGGCTGCCGCATAAATAATATTCATTGTTGTATTAACAGGAGCACCTACCGTGGTAGCGGGGCCCGACATAAAATTTGACAAAATGGCCACACCCTGCAACATCCTCTGAGCATTAGTAGCCTCCGATACATTCGTCGTTTTACGGCCACCACCAGATACAATATGTCTCACCATTATGAGAATTACGAATTACGAACAATTAAAAAAATAATAAACTTACAAATTGTTAAACTTGAAACTTGGCACAGAACACAAAACACAGAACATAAAATTCACAACTACACACTGTGAAAGTTGAAGGTAAAGAGAACGTTTGAAGAGTCCACAATGTATAAATACACCACGCTAACCCCCCCATCATCCCTACTCTAGGAGTGGTGGAAATGCGGCCTCCTCATTGGTTGAAATGTGTCACACCACCAAACCCAAACGCCGCGTCACCTCGACTTGGCATCAGCACTGTTGCCACATTACCCACTCTAAACAATAACCCAAACTGTGGTACAGCACCTACCATAAGAAATTCCACTTTATTTTACTTCAACAAAGAAATTCTTGTTGCCATTTAACCCACGCTGAATCTCACAACTTGCAAACATACCTTGAATAGACGCCAGCGTTGTTGCCACATGACCCACTCTAATCGGTATGTAACCCAGAATGTGGTACAGCACTTTCATAAAGAATGTGGTACAGCACTTCCATAAATACGTTGGTACAGCACTTCCATAAAGAATGCTGCTTTATTTTACTTTAAAATAGGAATTGTTGTTACAAACATGCCTCGAATAGAAGCTATGGTACAGTACCTTTCATAAATGACGCTCACTTTTATTTACTTTAAAACAGGAATTCTGCTGTAAAGCTTAATAACAACACATAATTATTCTTTTCTACATATACTTTATTACAATATAGTTCTCCAATTAATTATTATATATTTTTTAATTACATATTATTACATATAAAGTATGAAATTAACTTACAGTGTCTTTACAGAATAGTAGATGCATAAACTTAACATATTTAATAATATTTTGGAATTGTACGTTAAACGAACACCCACTTTTAATGACAATATAAATTACTTGCTTTACAATACTCTACTTAATTTACAAAGAAATATATAAATAAACTAAATCTAATTTATAATATTCTGGACCTTTACGTCAAACAAACATTCATATTTTAATAACGATTACTGGCTTAACTCTGCTATTGCCGCAAGTAAATGATCTATTTTATCAATTTCCACAGTACTACTTTGAACAACATTAGCAGCAGACATTAACCAACGCATATTTTGTTCTAGCTCAGTTTGAAAAAATTGTATGTCAGAGTGACCCCACGCTAGGGTTTTGGTTGTATTGGGGATGACAAAGCGTTTATCATCGTGATGAGACAGAGCCTCTTTGTTCTTTACTTCGGTAAAAATATCATGTAATTGACTTCGAAATGTATTCATCTTTCTGAATATTAAGCCACCTTGTTCAACGATTTGCCTATAGTCATCTATTGATAATTCTTTTTGAATGACAGATCTCTTTACACCTTTTGCTTTTTTTAATTCATTCCCCACGGATTGTACGTAATAAGCTTTTGCTCCGGTACCATAAAAACTAATTATTGGGTCCGCGGGAAATTCATCTTTAAAATTACCTAAAACCGGTGGGCCTCTGGGTACATTAAATATATTACCATCCTGATAATTTGAAGTGTCGAATTTGTCTCGGTTATCTATTATAAAATCGTAAAAATTTTCTGTTAAAATTTTGATAATCAGACTATCGGTATCAGAATACAGTAAAGAGGCATTATCCCCATACTCTCTTTTAATTACATTATAGAAAAAGTTGTACAATACTGTCTTTGACAATTCCAAGATGCAAAAGCCCACGTAAATTGGTTTATTATAAGTCACCTTTTGTTTAGCCATATGGATCGCTACAAAATCTTCAGTAAATATCGAACAAGTTTTAAAATTTGGACGAGATATTAATGCATTTGCACCCATACTACGTCTAATACTTTCCCAATGAGTAACCAACTTTATGTCTGATCTGTTGTCCACATTTTCCATCGTCTTACCAAACGCCGCATTATTCATTAATTTGTATTGATCTTTTTCAAATTTATTTGTAGCTTTATTTCTCATCTCGGTGTTTAAGTCAATATATTTCTTTAACCACGCCGATTGATTAAATTTAAGAATTCTATGTATTTTCGTAACCACTAACCCGTTATTAATAGCCTGCTTTAAATTTACATAGTGTACGACGTACTTTTTTTTATCGTTCAGGTTTGGTATTAACTTTGTTAATTTTGATTTTGATTCAGGAGGCACAATATTTTCAACTAAGAAGGGGAGATCTGAGTGTAAGTCGTGCAGGTATTCCGGATAATGTATATCTACTTCAAAGACGTACCCGTGTGGGCTATCATCCGAGATATTCATAATATCTAAATCATTTATTTCTCTTTCAGATAACCACATGAAACAACCCGTGGGTAACACCTTAGACATACTATGTCCATATAAATTCGTGGCGTCTAGATACGTGATAAATGATGACGGCTCGTTAGGGTCATAATCAGGTAGAAATTTATTATTTGCAATATGCTTCCTTTCTGAACACTGACTTATTCCACCCCTTATACCTCTTTTAAAGAAATGGATCATATCGATATCCGTTAACAATTCTAACTCGATTCCGGTTAATTTCAACATAGCGTCCCACGATAGCCCCGGGGCTGTATAATACTGAGCTGGATCTAGTCCATATTTATCCAAAGAAATTGCGCGAAAATTTTCAAACACGTCACATAAAAGAAGCACGTCTGATTTCAAATAAATATCTGAATAATCACCTAGACTGCGACATTCAAACAAACCCCAAACATTCTTAGCCCGCAAATAATCAGCGTCTGATATGTGCTCTTTATTTAAATTATCATAAAATTCCTCCTTAGATGGTAATTCAGTTCTATTTAATTTCTCTAAACTATCCATAAAACTGTATGGAAATACACCCTTCTGTCTCATTAAATTAAATTTGTCATTTTCGCTATAAAAACTCCGCATTGTCCCCAACTGATCATCATCTAAATTCGCACCTAAATTTTGTAATGAAGCCGATAAAAATTTAAAACTATCGATAAATCGCAGTTGTAAATATTTCTTTTTTGTAACTCCCTTCTTATCAACATAATCGTGCATATACAGATGTTTCGTAAAGGATATGTATTTTTCTTTATTTTGTGCTATTACACCAACTTTATCCTTGTATTTGCACAACGCTTTGATGAATAGGTGACTATCGTATCCACTCATGTTGTGAAATATAATAGGTATAAAATTGGGTAACTTGTAATTTAAGTTACATACAGAATGTGCGGCACCAAATCTTACCTTGCCCGTTAAGTGACAATGGTCTCGAACTTTAACATCCTCCCCCTCGAAAGGCCCCCCACATATACCGCACACGGTCGCATTCTGAAAGTCTAGGTTTTCTTGCGCTGTGAGTTTAGCCATTGGGACTATATTTTTCATATGTCTATTATATACATTCCTTAAATCTGTCTCTATATGCTCTATAAACACTCGGGCTGCATCACACCCCCGATATAAATCAAACTTAGATAGAGAATTATCAAAAGAGCATTTAATGTAATATGCGAATGAATAAGGCTCATGTTTAAAGGTTTTATTCGTGAAAGAGAGTTCGGGGTTTGGCTGACACGTATAGATAGGTTTTAAAATTGACTCAAAGTCTGCATATACTACGAATGGTACTCGCATTTGTTTCTCGATATTCTCAAATTTTAATATATTCTCAGCTACTTCTTTTCCAAATTTGTTAATACGAAATTTTGTTGTTGGTGCTGTTGTATAAATATGATTACAGTCATTTCTCTGGTGTTGAAATAAGTGACGTTCAGTATTAAAGTAAAGTAAACAACCGTCGCAAAAATGTTTCTTATGATCGCTAGCGGAAACTTGAGTGGAAACTAACTTAGACAAATCCTTTATCCAACAATAGTGACTATTAGCACAATCATTATTACAGTGGTGATTTTCATCGCCAACACATTCACTTGAAATTAACAATAAATTTACGTGAGTATACAATTTCTTACCCGAGTAACGTAAAGGTCCAACAACTTCATATTTAACCCTATTATTTTCAAATTTCTCTTCTAAACCGTACACATTAATTGAAATATTATTCATTTCTTCAAATTTCGATATATCTCGTAATTTTATTGGAAAATTCATACCTGTTACATTTAATACTCTTGAAAAATGTGGATATGATGATGTGTACGATACATGGCCATTTGCGGGGTATAACGCTGACGTCACAGCCCAAGCGAAGCAACATTGATCTTGATTCTGTACATTCACCACCGCCTTCTTATTTTCGATGTATTTCGGTAATTTTATGTACGATGAACCACCCAAAGGGCTATACTTGTTTACGTTAATTTCAACAAAAGCAATTCGTTCGAGGGCCCAACCTAAAAAAGAGATAATGATTAATCATTATGTTTTATAATTTAAAAAAATATTAGTATACCTGAATCACGCTCCTGAAACTCAGTACTTTGCGTAACCATTGAATCCACAAAACTATTCAAAACATCATTCAGATCCATGGATTCATCCAAAATCCTATTGGAGGTATTAAATGATTTCATTTCAGTTAGATCTTGAGTCGGTAAAATGTACTTGGCGAACGATTCCATATTTACTTTCACTGTTTTATGGATACGCAGCACTTCTTCGAGTAGATTGAGAATCTTTGGTCTGATTTCGTTGAAAAACATGGCGTAATCTAGATAATTATTTTCACAATGCACTCGATATGTAATTATCCTATTTTTAAAAGCTGTTTGGACAATAGCTACACCATCCACCATAGGGGCACATGAATTTGTCCTATGTTGCAAAGTTCTTCTATGTGATTTCATCTGAGTCGCTGTTAAAGTCACGTTACAGCAATCACATGTTTGCATATTAGTACATGATGTTGAAGGCGTTGAATCAACCCTAGGTCGCTTCGCGAGAGGTCCATCGTTCCCACATGACTGCCTTTCATGACGACGTAAATTGTCGCCACGTGTGAAACTTTTACCACAAGACGTACACGAAGGCATACTAAATTTACTATAGGAGTCTAGCCTATTTAATGATCATGTGTCAACTCCTCTCTTGCTTTTATAAGGATGGGTTGCCCCCACTCCCGTGAATAAGATTGCAACGACAAATCATGAAGTCCTCATTGCTACATCAATTACTCAATCACTCAGTACTCTTATTACCTCCAACCACACCAATTACCCCCCACCACATTAATTATTCCCACTACACCAATTACCCCCCACCACCACACCAATTACCTCCACCACAGTAATTACCCCCTACCACAGTAATTACCCCCCACCATACTAATTACCCCCCACCACCCATGACGTCACGAAAAGTGGTGGGGGGAGGCTCAGCTCCGGTATAAACACTCTACTGACAGGCATAATTTTTTTTTCTCGAACTTAATACATTTTTATGAAACGTTTCATGACCTTATTGAACAAAAAAAAAAATTTTTTTTACCGTTACTACATTTCCACTCCACTACGTGGGTGCGGATGTAATATTAACCAGAACGATTGGTCACTAGATGAACGAAAATAAGCGTAATTTTAACTTACTTCAATTTCGGTACTAGGTTGAGACTTTCTTTTATGATTTTTATTTACCTTTTTTGAAGATGGATCTTTTTTTGAAGATGGTTCATTTTTAAAAAGTTTTGTATTTAGTGGTTTATTTGCGAGTTTATACTAAAAATAGAGAACAATACTCTCCTTTCGAATATCATTATAGATTCTGTTGTTCAATCTCCTATCGTGACAAAACTATTTTATATCCAGGATATGTTAGCTGTGAGCTGTATCTCTTCATCATGAATCCCAATGGTTCTAAGGACTTCAATAATCTTATTACGTTTGATTTTATCGATTGCTTTTTCATAGTTAATAAAACACAAGAATGCGTCGCAAGTTAATATCGCTGCATCTTTGACAGAATATTTATTTATATTCGTTTCTTTAAATTATAACAAACCATTGCGGTATAAGGTTTCGTGTCAACATACCGATAGTTTTGTTTAGAACCATTTTATTACGACCTATTTTCTGATAAAATAGACTTGAATAATATTATGAAAAAATTTCCATGCAAATCCCTACCGAACGAGAAATGCAAGAGACAATATTCAAGGTAGCGCGTGAGCCAGTCTTTTATATTTTTATGATTCTTTTCCGGCAGACAATACTCCCTGACGATACTACTTACCATATACTGTTCTATTTTTCAGATATTCAAGAATGGTCAGGGCCGTAACAAGAAAATTGACAAATAATAGACTTCGTTCATTTAATGGATAGAGCGATAAAAACCATAATTAGAAATGAACTGAATGTATTTCGACAACTACTGTCAGAAACTTTTGTCACCGAACGCTAAAAATTCACTAAATAATTAATTTCTAGCTTATCGCTGAGAAATCGAAAAAACGAATTAACTAAAAAGAAGCACATATTCAAGATCTACCGAATGGCCAAAAAATATTTCAAATTTTCCTTAAACTAAAAAAATTATTCACCCATTTCCAATGAAATTTTTAAGAAAAGTGCCACCGAGCGCGCAAAAGATTCAGTTAATAATCGCGTCGATGAGAAAATCAATCAGAAAAATATCCAGAGCTAAGCATGCCATTAAAGACTATTAAATGGCCGCAATAAAGTTCAATTTTTTCTTAAAATAAAAAGTTATTCACCAATTTCAATAAAAATTTTAAGGAAAATGTCACCCAGTGCGCAAAAACTTCAGTTATTAAATGCTTCGCTGAGAAAATTAAAAAACAAATTAACCAGAAAGAAGCACATCATAGAGGATTAGCAAATAGCCGCAAAACATTTCAAATTTTTCAAGAACTAAAAAAGTTACAACCTCTTTTCAATAAAATTTTGGACGGAAGTTAATTCCTAGGAGCTTTTTTGAACAACAAGAGAGCATAAAAGAAAACAATTATTTATCATGGTCAGTCCAGATAGTTCGCCATTTCGTCAAGTTCTCCAGCAACAAGTCAACTACAACTCATCTACACTCAGGCTTGTTTTTACAAGTAGACACTGCCGCTACATACACAAGACTTTCCCAAACGCGCTTCGCCGATGACTAAGTTCCTCTGCGAACCAAACGAAAATCACCTCCAAATTATCTGTGCCAATGTTATAGAACCTCCCAGAACCGACATAAGTCGAAACCAAAATGAAGTTTTGACAATCAAAAATTTCATTTAAGGCTAGGATTTTGCAGAGTGAGAGGGAAATATGCGTTTATTTTCGGTTTATTATAAATATTTAAACAATCATAACTGGTATAATCTTTAAAATAATTTCAGATACTTCCCATTGCTCTAAGGAATACAACCATGTATAGTTTCTATCATTAATTTTGTATATAGGCAAATGCCATACTTTAATAATGAAATTAGGCACTATTTTCATTGACAAACTACGATATTTAAATATAACAGAAATTTATAATAAAAAAAATATATACAGTTGTATCGGTTAGATCAATAGCAAATATCTAAAGCAGTTTTAAGATTATACTATGTGTAGTTTTTTAAATATTTACAATAAATCGAAAACAAACGCATATTTCCCTCTCACTCTGCAAAATCCTAGCCTTAATGACATTTTTAAGAATCTGAGGGACTAAAGAGCCACAGACTAGTCCAAAAGTACCGTTAAGAGTTCGATAAAACATTAGGCACAACCGAGTAAAAATTCGAAGAAACACCGAATTTTTACTTAGGAAAATATATTTTGGGTCAGGATATGAGAGTGAAAGTATATGGTGGTCATGGTAAAATTAATCACATACTTTTTTAAAAGTACACCAAAAAAGTACTTCGAAAATATTCAAAATATTTTCAATTTTAATTCCTCCGCCGAAGACATTGACCATGGGGGTAGGGTCATAATATACCTTGTTTTAAAGAATGATAAGTAAATTTTACCAAGGCAATGTATCAAAAAGGCAAAATCGACAAATTTAGCAAAAGCGGCGTATAAGCAAAAATTGGCAAAAAAATCATTGAAAGTGAACAAGGCCGGTTTCTCGCATAAAACGAGTTTGGATTCATCCAGCGACTCGTAATTTGGTCGAGTGCGTTGAGTGGTCAATACAAAGCGATGATAGGAAAGCCAACTGCAGGGCTTTCCGAATAATAAAGTTATAGAAAAAACCGCCTTGTCCACAAAGAACTCAAAAGTCCATTTTGCCTAAAAGTCGTTCGGAGGCGAGTCGTTCCCATTTTTCCAATACATAAGGACAAGTAAGTCGTGGACTGACCAAACGTTATCAAACTTATGTAGTAAGTAAGTCCTCTTTAATGTCGTTTTAGTACGCGAAATCTCACGTTACGAGAACTTTAAAGGTAGTCTCTATTGAAACTAATTTTTTTTAGTAAAACATTTTTATGTTGTTTTCAGTCAGCCGTCAGCCCGGAGTTTTCGTTTGTAAGACCAAACAACTGAGTAAGCGGAATCTCATGATACCTTAAGTCTCATACTCAGTGTTCTGGTCGCCTGATAGGGATTTTTTTATGCGATTTCTCCAGAAATCTTTAAGTGCAGGGACCATTATAGACTAGGAGATGGTGACAGAAACTCAGAACTGATAGCCTACCGTCTGCAAGTAATATAGTCAGTATTATGTATACAATAATGATCAATTTGGGGTACTTTCAAGGTTTGCACGCATGCACGGGATATAGGAAATGATTTCCGGTTTGCATGAAAAAACAATGTTTTCAACTAATAAATTACCGTCTGCAAAGTTCATAATTCGAAATTAAAGGAATAAAAATATGTCGGAAGCACTTTTGCAGACAGTTTTGTCATGCACCAAACTTTATACAGGGTACTCCAAAATGTATCAAATTTTAGTAAAAAAAAAGATAATTTACTGTCTGCAAACAATACAAAATGATGATTCTGGTGCATGAAGACAAGTAGGGGAAAGGTGCAGACGTTTACGATATGCACATCACCATATCGTGTGCATGTCAAATTGTTATTTTTTTTACAACTTTGAACAATTGTTTACCGTTTAGTTATAGTTTTATTAGATAATTTAGGTTGCAAAACTATTGTAAAGAATATTTGCAGATGAATCCAATATGCACGGTTGTCCATTGAATTCTATAAACTTGTAAAAAATAGGGGTAACTTTTACCGATTATTAACAGTCTGCAACTTGGTACAAAGAAAGGTTATTGGTCCTATTATGCAATTATTTAATTTGCAGACAACGCGCTCATGCACGAAAACCACAATGGAATGTCAAAATTTTGCAAGATCCGTTTGATATCTCTCCGTCCGCGATATGTACCAAAAACAACTATCTACTGTCTGCAACTTGGCACAAAGAAAGAATTCTGGGTTAAATACGCAATTATTCAATTTGCAGACAATGCCCACATGCACTAGAGCCACAATAGTGTCAAAACTCAGCGAATTCCGTTTTATATCTCTTCGTATGCGATATGCACCAAAAACAACTCTTTACCATCTGCAACTCAAAATTGTATACGCTAACGTATGCAAGTATATTTTTGTCGCATGGGCAGACAACATGCAGATGCACACGGACCAGAATTAGCATGGTCAATAAACGATACGGTTGCATCAATCAGCAGCTTTAGGACGAGAGAGACGCGGGGGGCGGGAAATCGAATGAAAGAGACAGACATATCTGATTTCCGTGCAGAAGACAGAGACAAAGATTCCGGTAGGGTCTACAGCCTACGTCACCTGTAGACACTACAAGCATCTTTGTCTCTGTCTTTTGCACGGAAATCAGGTATGTCTATCTCTTTCATTCGATTTCCCGCCCCCCGCGTCTCTCTCGTCCTAAAGCTGCTGATTGATGCAACCGTATCGTTTATTGACCGTGCAGAATTAGTACTGTTAATCGATAAAGTTGGTCGATATTTCGCGTCTTAGTTTAACTAATTTCAATTGAAAAAATTTTATTTTATTAAAATTGTAACAAAAATCTTTACATAATATCATAATAATAATTGAAGACACAAGTGGATGAAGGGTCTATGTGACATTTTCGAAAAGAAAACGAGTTTTTTATATGAATGAAGGTTGTAAGTACACGAAATTCCCTTAGGTACATTACATTTGTTTATAATGCAAAAATATCTGATTTATAAATTTATAAAGGATCTATGTACCGTTGAAGTTGGCAGGTTGTTAAAAACTTGAGATCAATTATCTCAAAATCACTTTGTTGTTACAAGGACCTTTCATCCACTTGTGTCTTCAATTATTATTTTTAAAAAAATATTTTGTTCGCCGTCGGTTTCTTCTTCAGCATCATCACTCTCAACCACTGATTCCTGAAACGTTTTCCAATAATCCTCAGTGAAATCATACATTTCTTCCTCGCTGTCATTGATATGTTCTAAAAACAAGTTTTCTTCATCTGAATCATCATCAGCATTGTTGTCGGTGAGCATTATTTTTTCGTTATCCTCCTCGACCACACTGTTATTCGTAATTGCGACTGTAATTTAAAAATTAATCAGCATTTGACATTCATTGGAATTAACAAGAAAACTATAGTATTTTCGTACCGTTGTCAATATCAGCTACAAAAAATTTTTTGACGGTTTGTGGCATTTCATCTCCACCAAACCAGTTTAATTGAATATTGGAGTCCTCCGATTTGCGCCAGCCATACTCCTCAACTTTTAAGCTTGATGGTTTAGGCTCCATATTTTTGCCACATATATTGTCCTACGGTACTGTTGTTCCAATTCTCAGAAACATGGAGGGAGCATGCAAGCATCAAAGTAATTTTTTTTTTACCTTTTCCATATCATTGACAACAGAGAAGTTACGCGTGGACAGGTGCAATCTGAATATAAAACATTATATATTCTTTCCTATTCTTTACAATAATTAGTAGATTAAATTAATAAAAAAAAAGCTAAGTACAAACCTTGCTGTATTCACAGAAGATTGAAGCACTCTTCAAACCATTTTGTTTTGTGCTATATATTTTGCACATGAAATCTTAAATGATTTCCAAACGTCTAACTAATCTTTCAACTTATCGAAACTAGTCGCGAAGATAGTTCTTTTTTGGTAGATATGGCGAACGGAGAGATATCAAACGCATTTCGCCAAATTTTGACACTTTATTGTGACTCTCGTGCATGTGCGCATTGTCTGCAAACTAAATAATTGCATATTTGAATCAATAATCTTTCATTGTACCAAGTTGCAGACAGTAAATAATTGGTAAAAATAACCCCCATTTTTTTAACTAAATACGTTCGGCGGCAAGTGCTTTGTACACATTTAATCTACCTGCAAATAATTCTTTATCGAAGCTCTATCTTTAAATCATGTTTTCGTTTTAGTTGCAGACGGTAAACAATTGTTCAAAGTTGTAAAAAAAATAACAAGTTGACATGCGCACGATATGGTGATGTGCATATCGTAAACGTCTGCACCTTTCCCCTACTCGTCTTCATGAACCAGAATCATCATTTTGTATTGTTTGCAGACAGTAAATTATCGTTTTTTTAACTAAAATTTGATACATTTTGGAGTACTTTGTATAAGGTTTGGTGCATGACAAAACTGTCTGCAAAAGCGCTTCCGACATATTTTTATTCCTTTAATTTTGTATTATGAACTTTGCAGACGGTAATTTATTAGTTGAAAACATTTAATCTAGGTGCCCGCGTACATAAATGCAATTTATACATATCCTCATATAACTTCTTGTAGGGCATAATTGCGCCTGGTCTATCACTTTTTCCTCTGCGAGAATTTTCGTAAACGCGGCGTTCCTCATCAGCATGAAAAAGACGATTTCCACACGTCGGACTGGATAATCGGCAAATATATTTTGTCCGACAATTCGAAAATTGGATTCTACATATTTTTATTAAGCAATCTTAAAAAATCAGCTGGTTATCAATAAATGTTTTAAAGTTATGTTATGTTATGTTCAGGGTGGTAGACACCCTTAACGTTCCAAAATTTTTGTCGGACAGTTTGTAGAAATATAATCCAATTCTCAAATTGTCCGACAAAATATATTTGCCGATTTTCCATTCCGACGCGTGGAAATCGTCTCTTTCATGCCGAGGAGGAACGCCGCGTTTACGAAAATTTTCGCAGAGGAAAAAAGTGATAGACTAGGCGCAATTATGTCGTACAATAAGTTATACGAGGACATGTATAAATTGCATTTATGTACGCGGACACCTAGACTAATTGTTTTTTTATGCAAAACGGAAATCGTTTCCTACATCCCGTGCATGCGTACAAACCTTGAAAGTACCAAAAATTGAGCTTTATTTTATACATAATACTGACTAAATTACTTGCAGACGGTAAGCTATCAGTTCTGATTTTCTGTCACCATCTACTAATCTATTATTAGTAGGTAAATACATACAGATCACGTCAAATTCCAATCCCGTCGGAGAGAAATCTTCGATAGGAATTTTTTTTTATGCAAAAATCGCAATAATATAAAGACGTAAAGGCCCTTATTTTCAGTAAAAAATTGAAATCCACGTCTTGAGAGAGCGTCGTTATTGATCTGAGGTAGTGTAACCTTGATCCATTACTCGTCTATCGAAATGCATCTTATCTCGAACCCGACTGGAAGTTGAAGAACGGAACAGAACGCGACTGGCGCCCCTTAATAAATAAATTGGTGTCACTCAATTTGACGCCCGGTAGTGTGTTCTTCTACATCAACAACGATTATTAGACTGACTTACCGTCAAAGAGCGATTGAACATAGAAAATTTCCAGATAGTGATTCAGTGAATCTGATCAAAGTTTTCGTATTTTAAAACTGAACATAGCCGAAATTTAGAATTAAAATTATTTTCCGTGTTCTTAAAAATAACAGAATTTCAATTAAAAATTATTTCTGTATTTTAAGATTGGACATGGTCGATTTTTCGAATAATAATAATTTTTTCAACTTTAAAAAAATAGCCGGAATTTCAGTTAAAAATTATTTCTGTGTCTTAAGATGTACAAAGAAAAACCGGTAAATAAGTAGACATAACTTAATAATCGCACCGCTAAACAAAGAGAGACAATGCCGTCAGAAACGTAAACAACAGATTTAGGGCTCGCCGTGACGTCACAGTTTTGCCGGCAAGTGACGAACATTGCAGCATGGGGAACTGGCTATCCTGCCTCTATTTACGGTTCTTCAACAATGCCTATGATCATATTTTGCCGTACTTAGATATTGAAACATTCATTTCACAAAGCGATTCTCAAATATTAGCTCTATCAGAAGTCCAAATATCACGTCAACATTTCAAACCATGTGCCAAGAACTTTTTAGATGGCTCTTTCATAGAACTGCGTCATTACGAATAATACGAATAATACTTTTCTATATAGTCGTTTCATAATAAAAGGCCGGCAGATGAGTAGTAACGGCCTGTATAACTGCAAAGCGTTGTCGCAAATCATGTTTAATACTGGTGAAAATTGTGAAGCTATCCCGAGCCGCAGCTTTATCGCCAGGCTAAGTAATACAAATGGCTTTCATATCCCCAATAGAGTTACGTCCCCACGCCGTGTGTAACTATGCTGTTCTAGTACCGGAACTGGAGTGCATTCCCGGATGCTCTGTCGACGGCTGTCATCGGAAACAATGTCATTTCAAAGTTCTGTTTTGTTTACTGCTGGGATTAATCATAAGCGGATATGACCTAAACTCTTCCTCAGAACTCCAGACTGATGTTATTGACTTTTTTTCGAGACTAATTTTCAAGGGAATATGCGCGAATCTTGTGTGCTGAATTGCTATTATTAGAGGTCTAGTAAATTCTGTCTGCACTCTTGTTTGTGGGGTGTTAACGTAACACAAATACAAAATGTCAAAAAAGTATATCTGTCTCGGGTTTTTCTTGAGAAAACTTAAATTCTCATTCAAGGTGAATATTATAAGGTTACCCAAAAAATATATTATGTCAAAATATGAAATCTTCCCTACAAATAAAATCACCAGTCTCATTTTTTACACTTATCTATAGTACTAATCTGGAACAATTTCAGCTTTCTCTTTCAACTGGAAAGCTGTTAGTACAGTAATTTGGTAATCTCACTTCAGACTAATTCTATAGCTGTTTTAAATTCAAATATTTTTGGATAGTTTGGTTTAAAATGGGTCAAATATGAAATATTAAAGAGGAATAATACTCCAGGCATTAAAGAATATTACCTGGAGAAATTCATGGTAGTTCTGGAAATAGGTTTACTTTATGTTTTTTGACTCGTTGAATTTTTAACTTCCCACCAAAAATTCCGCCCGCAACCCCCTCATATTTAGAGAAGAATACACAAAAAATTGGTGTTTGATTTTTTTATCATTTTTTTTTTTCGTTTTTGAGAAGAAATACCCAGACATTCAAATATTAAACAAAATTTATAACAAAGAAAGTCCTTTGACATATTGACGTACGACGAACGGGAGGGGAGCGAGTGGATCCAGAAACATACGCCGCGCGGACATTTAGGTATCATGGCAACTCCACAGTTACTCTCTCGTCTTCCGATCTTCTTGGGGTACTCCCTCCCCTGCCACGTCCCTCGATCTAGCATACTGTTTTCAAGAGGCCCTCCCCTTTTCCCCCCTTTTTTTCCTTTTTACACCTGTATGCTATATACACTTTATACTGTTTATTTATTTTAATTACTTTAAAAAACGGTTTGTTTCGCATGAGAACTGTTTTCTCATAATATTTTAAACATGGTTGATGTGACTTTAAATGTTTTCAGTTGATCAAAGTCCTCGTCCAAAACCCAGATTTGCATTCCCTCGCTCAGCTGTTCCGGACTCCATACAGATCCACAAGCTATCGCAAAAGCTGGCAATCATTTTTTCTTCGTTTATATGGTTGCAAGGATGAAAACACATGACTGAACGATTCTAGACATCAGTGTTTCATCAAGACCGCGTACAGCAGTAAACACAACATTGCCTCTTTGGCCCCAACTGAAACTGCTGCTGCGCAACACTTACTTGAATCCTCCTGGTCTACCAAAACTTCTAAAGATTATCTCCGCCAGGTGTAAAAAAGGCTGCAGCGGCGCGCGTAGCTGCAAGAAAAGCGGGTTGAAATGTTTAGTCATGTGTCTCGAGTGCAACAATTCATGCGAGAATATTCCTGACTGAAAGAACGTAACCGACATGTAACTGAGCGCATGCAACCCCGCGGCGCCGAGGCTCATGTTTCGAGGCGTGTTAACGCTTCCCCGTTCGTTCAACGTTAAAATGTCAAAGGACCTTCTTTGTTGCAAATTTTGTCTACTTTCCGAGTTTCTAGGTATCTTTTTCCTAAAACTAAAAAAAAAATATTAAAAAAACGGTTTTTTGGTTTTATTTTCAAATTTTTGAGGAGGTTGCGGGGGGGGAATTTTTGGAGGGAAGTTAAAAATTCGGATTCAGCGCTCCAAAAAACGTAAAGTAAGCTTATTTCCAGAATTACCATGAACTACTCCAGAACTACCATGAATGCCTGGGGTATAAGGGTGCTTTTTTGTTGGGGATGAGTTTCACTCCAACGAAAAAAAAAAAGTTACTATTGGAACGCGTAGATCGTCGAATTCTACCACAAAAACTCCCTATAACGTTATTTTTACTTTAATACCCGCCAAGTTACAGGGGATTGAAAATGTTGATTTTTAAGGAAAAAACACTAATTTTTGAAGGTATTAAAGCCAGTTACTGAAAGAGATCACATTTTCTAAAAAATTTGTTATAACAAAAAAGTTAGCTTATGAAATAGCAAAAATAATTCATGAAATAACACCTTGTTTAGACTCATCATTGCCGAGATACAATTAATGTTACGTGCATTTGAACGTAGCTCCGAAAAGGTCACGCTCTTCGAACAGTCATAACTTTGGTTAAAAAAAAAACTTTTAACATGTACCTTGAACCAAATTAAAGCTTAAAATTTTCTTTTGGCAAATTTTGGTATCTGCAAAATCAAAAACGATACAAGGAAAACAAAGTCCAAATTTGGATTTTTTTTTCACAAAAAAGTGCCCATTCTCGGTTCCAGTAAATTCCAAAATGAAAAATAAAATCCAAATCGCGTTTTTTGTTAGTTCTGAACTATTATGTATACGCTTTTGACCGTGGTGGATGCATTATCTAAAAGATTTCACATCTAATGTATTTTGAGAATTTTTGAAAAAATGAATTTTCTTGGTTTGGGGTTAAATAACTTAGCAGAGAAGCATCTTAGCAGAATGTTACTAGAGACAAAGAATTTTGGCAATAAACTAAGGAAAACAGTTGCTTTTTTAATTTTTTTGATAAAGATAATAGCTTAGGAGACAGAAATGATTGGAGGTAACTCTTAACGTTTTTTTTTTTTAATTCACGCATTTAAGATGAATATAGAAAAACTGACGACCTCTATACTGTTTTGACCTACCTGACCTTAAAGGGGATTAAGAGACCTTCAAAATGCTTTTTTGCATGATTTTTAGCGTTAATTGCAAAGGAGATATGACCCAAATAAGGAGCGCACCTCGTTTTAGCAAATTACGATATGGCTCGAGTGGCGGTAAAATCTCACAATATTTTCAATCATAAAGGAATTCTCATAATCTTTATTTATTTTTTGACATTCATGCACATTTTTTAAGTCGTTGGACATCGCATGCATGTATGGACTTGTGTAATATGTATAAAAGTAAAAATGACTCAAACACTGATGAAGACGAATAACTATATTAAATTTTGGTCAAATCTCTATATTGTTAATAAAATTGAAAAATATGAATTATTGTCTTATTAATTTGCTGCACCTTAACGCAAAACCGACCCAAATTTGTAATCAGCAACCCCAAAATCATAAATAATATTAGTTTCATTAATAAATTCCCAGTACTTTCTTTATACTCATTTTTTAACTTAAAAGGTAGTTTTCACCCTTTCAGAGGTAAGAACAATTAGTTTTCTTATTAGGGGATGAGTTTGATGTCTCAGAATGTAACAATCTGCTAAGAAAGTCCTAATTTCTCAAAATAAACTAAACAAAAAATAATCAATTCATCTATCTCACCCCTTTTATATCGGCCATATTGAAGGTGCAACATAAATTTTTTAATTTCTGACTTCACGTTCGTGATCAGCAACCTCTAAAACATAAATAATATAAGTTTCATTAATTTATTCTCAGTACTTCGTTGATTTTGTTGATTTTTTTACTTTAAAGGTGGTTTTCACCCTCTTAAAGGTAAAAGCACATCTATATTGATTTTTAACATTTGAAGTTGATACCCTAAAGTTCAAGAATCCGTAAAAAAAAATCCAAGTCGCTATAGAATTAGTCCGAAGTTTGGGTACTTTTTGACACTAAATTACACAGAAATGCGATAGGACTTCGTCATGTTGAAGGAACATGCCCCGAATATTTACATTTTCTAAGACTCGGTAACTTATGTTATGAGAAATTAACCGCACTTCTTCAACCAAATTAGAAACCAGTTAAATGATACATAGCCAAATAGGTGGATTGGTCACGGAAGCCCTCATGTATGGCCAACAACGTCTCCGGATTTCAACCTTGTGGATTATTTTTTATGGGGTCACTTAAAGAGTGAAGTCTACATTGTGAGCATTCATTGCAGGGATCAATTAATTTAAAGAATGGGCTCATTTAGCATTTTTTTAAAATTACATTTCAGAATGATCTTTTAATTCTAGAGCGAAATGCAAAAAGAAATAATTTTATAGGGTATCTATAGGCTTTAAAGTTAATCAAGAACATCAACGCACTTTAGTGTTATAGCGCGTGACGTCAATCACTCCTATCACATCAGGAAACGTAGCCGCTTGCCAAGTACCGTAGGTATTGGAAAAATTAAAGCAAAACGTTCTGTTTTTAAGTACTGTATTGTACCCAAATGTACAAACACAACAACAAAAACCCCCAATAAAATGTTTATTAGTCTACCGCAGTATCCTGTTAAAACATTTTTGACCGAGCGTTTTTCTAATTTATTAACTCTTATTAGGATACTAATTATTTCAATGTTTAGAGGCGAGATTCAGAAAATTCAGTCACCCACAATCAGTGGTATTTCTTTTTTAAATATAGGTATATACTTAACATTGTGGAAAATACAAAGGTTCATAGATGATTACCACTAGTAACTGTCTCTTAGAATAAAATTATATGTCGTTAAAAGTAAATCACCCTCTATATTATTAGCAAAATAGTAATACAGTATCGGCAAGCATTTGATTAGGTACGGCAATAAAAGCAAGCGAGAGCGAAGCAACTAGGTTATTCTTTTTTATCATATAACACATCCTACTCGTGCCTCCTGCTTTTCCCACAACATGTGCGTGGACAGCTCTGTCTGCGGAATTTCAATTTGTTTCCGTCTTGCACCCTTCATTTCTCGTTTAGCCTAATAAGCAAAAGTTTAATTTGTTTTTATTTAGTAGCTACTCAAAATGTCAGTTTATACGCCTGCTGAAAAGGTTCAGATACTTAAATGGTCAATGATGTACATATGATTTTCTAGATGCATGTGTCACTATTTACCCCTCTTCTAGAGTACTGGAAGACGCCTTTATTGTGGGTGGTCGGTTAAGTCGTTGAAACTATGCGATACCTAATCCAGGACTTTTCGATACTGTATATCTTCTTGATAGTGAAAACTGACAGGGTAATCATTATTTACGATTTTAAAAATGCAACTTACTGTTTCAGTTTTACTCCTCACATTTCGGCACTTATATTCTGGTGATTTGTGTTAAAATACTCCAACACCATAATTATATCCATTGTTGGCAGATTAGACGAATCTGCTTTTAAATAGCGGAATTCGCATAGTAAAAGATCCTATGTCTCCTAATGACTAACACTGGCTTGTGATTGCGGAAGATTATTAAGCGACATAGGGCCTGGGAGAGAGTGACGTCAGCGATTCGAGTGCCTGAGTTTATGAACAATTAGATTTTAAAGCAATATATTTCTGGAACTACATATCGGATCGACCTCAAATTTTCGATATAGTAATTATTTGATGATTACTTCGCATAACTGAAGAAACAAGTGACATTTTCGAAAAAAACGAGTTTTCTATATGAATGAAGCTTTTAAGTACACGAAATTCCCCCAAGTACATTACATTTGATTCTAATGCTAAAATATCTGATTTATAAATTTATATAGAATCTATGTACTGTTGAAGTTGGCAGGTTGTTAAAAACTTTGAGATCAATTATCTCAAAATCAATTTGTTGAAAAAAACGAGTTTTTTATATAAACGAAGCTTCTAAGTACACGAAATTCCCCCAGCTACATTACATTTGATTCTAATGCTAAAATATCTGATTTATAAATTTATAAAGGATCTATGAACTGTTGACATTGGTAGCTTCTTAAAAATTTGGAGATCTCAAAATCACTTTGTTGTTACATAGACCCTTCATCCACTTGTGTCTTCAATTGTAATAAAAAGTGCCATATGAAATTTGACTAAATTACCCCATTGTTGAGTGCTACAACGAAATTAGAAACAGTCCAGATATGACAAGAAGATCAGTCGGCCCTTTCGTGAACCGCTCCAGAAAATATACTGAAGCTGAGGGAGGACATTTCGAACATAAAATTTAATTATAATTCTAATTTTCAAATGCGTTTCATGACATATCAGTATTTTTTGTTTTTCGTAGAATTATTTTGTTGACAGTTTGTTGTTATTTCGTCACTATGTACATTATTGATATACTGTTTACTGATATGCTGTTTTGTCGCTACCATTATTGCTATTGTTAATAAGTATGGTATGTTGTTATTTTACTAGTTTCTAATAAATACTAAGAAATGAAATAGATTCTTGATTCGGCGACCTTTAACATTTATTTTTTTATTTATTTAACCTCCTCCATAAAAATTACTAATTAAAACAAAATACAATAACTATTGTTTAAAGAAATAAATGCCTAATTTAACCGTGGAGGCATTTTTTTCGCATGTCTTTTATCGATGTTTTTTCAAGTCTTGTATTGTTATTTAGTGGAATCTATTTAGAAGACGTCAAAAAATAACACCGGCCGACAAAATTAGACGAAACTCAAGACCCTGAGACCAGAGTATACTTTCCAAAGGTTTTTGGTGCGCTGAATCCAAATCCGACCTCAGAATTACTCCATCACATCAGGTTTTCGAGATATCCTAACCTAAAAATGCAAAAACCACGGCTTTTCTCTATATCGAGATTATGTTACACCGCGAAATAATTTTACTCCGCAAAACTCGTTGAGGCATATAAAAGTACTACTCATCCCCATCAAAATGCATTTTGAGTTTTTCAGATATCTTATTTCATACATACCGCACTTTTATTTTAGATATCTGACATCATTCTCGCTATCGCGAGAAATTCGAGTTTATGGCGGAGTCGCCGGTGATAGACATAGAAAGTCGTTATCACAGAACTACAGTAAAAGTAACAATTGCACTTTACTGTGATTGGCTCTCTGGTTCTCAATGGTGATTGGTTAACGTTTTGTATGACATTTGACAACTTCACTGTCAATGTTCGAAAGAAAATATTATTTATGGAAATCACAACTTACTTTCTGTCTGTATATTTGATTGTTTAGTGCTGGAATATCATTAATCATTATTGTTTTGCAATCTTTGCATTATGTGGAGTGTTTGTGTGCAAAATAATCTTTTTTACGAGATCTGCTCGGAGATCTGTTATTATTGGAGTCGACGGAACTATTTAATTAATTGTTTGTTAAAACAAAAATGGATTCAGGGGCCTCAAGAAGAACCATCAACATCATATGTAGACCCTTCAGCGTTACCAGTGGTTCAAAAATTAACGTACTGGTATCGAAACAAAAAAATACTGATCTTATGAAAAAAATTGTGATGTTAATTAAATCTTTTATACGATATCCAAGAATTTCAATGAATGGTAAAAAATACTTCGTCATTCAGATAGTTTTTATTTGTTTTACGTATAAAAAATATGTTCGCAATATTCATTTGAACTGTCGCTATAGAAATAACAGTGCATATACTGCATATGCTATGTCAAGTGAAAGTACTTCCTGTAATCATGTGCTAAATTTTTATTAGTGTATGCAATAAATAATGGATTTTTAAATGTCTCTCAGTGCACTATAACTTCTCAAGGAACACAAACATTTTTACAATTCCTATAGACTGCAAATCCTTAAATTCTTTGCGGATAACCAAGGTTGGTCCCCATAATATTGCCATCCATCTATTAGACATTTTTTAAATACAAGGAAAACAAATTATTCAAGCGAGAGAGAGAAACAGAGTTTTTGGAATTGATGGAAAATCCAGAACTAACTTGCGAACAAAAACATGGTGTTCTTTTGATCCTGCCGTATTTCATTTCACGGATCGTGATAAATTGTTTTAAAATTTGTCGACTAAAGTTGCAAAGAAAGTCAATGGTCATACAATGAAAGTAGCATTGACGTACTGACTGTGCTCTAAAAGTACTGATTACAGTACAAATGTACTGATACTGGCAATGCTGGTACTCTTTGTTCAAAGAAATTCGGTTGCATTTAATTATACTTAACCGCCATAAAAAACATATACACAAAATTTGTATCAAATAATAAATAAATTGTCAGTTTTATTTACATTATTTTGTTTTATTTATGTGTACAATAGATATCATATGTACAGGAGTGTTTTAATAAAATAGGATACAACACTGTATCCGCAGTATCTCTATGATGTTTTATTTAAAGAATAGTGAAATTTAAATTAGAAACTTAGTATAATCTGAATAAACTAATTTTACTTTCAAATTAGTTCAGACAGTAAACAATCGACTCTCTATATGAATAGAAAGTTGCAATTCTAAAAAAAAGTTCATTAGGCAGATTAGAATTACAACTGATTGTTAAAAAACAGTGATATTATATAATTGTATTGTCACCAGAATTGCATAAGTGTGCAAAGTTTCAAATCGATATAACAATTAGAAGTACTTTTTTTGGTATGGTTGTAACGAAAACGTCAAACTAATTAATTGCAAAGGATGATTTTTCCGAGAGGAAATAAAATATCTGAAAAATTGAAAATGCATTTTGATGGGGAAGAGTAGTACTTTCATATGCTGCAAAGAGTTTTGTGAAGAAAAATTAATTCGCGGTGTAATATAATCCCGAATATAACGAAAAAACATGGTTTTTAAATTTTTAGGTTATAATATCTCGAAAATGTGATGTGATGGAGCAATTCTGAGGTCGAATTTGGATTCAGAGCACCAAAAATTTTCGTAGTATAGACTGGTCTCAGGGTTTGAAAAATGCCGGCCTGAATAATGAAGCCATTTTGTTCAGTTTTTTAAGTACTTTTCGAATTACATATTGAAATTTAAAGGGTATCGTTTTCTTGAAGAACAAGGACTTTTTTTTTCAAGTTCCAACCTTGATTTCATTTTTTTTTTATGAAACAGGTGTTTATTCAGGATCACTAGAGTATTACATATGCCAAACGTGAACTTATTGTTCCATTCCTTTACACAGTAATATCCAAAAGAAATTTTCACAAATAAACTTTATTATTTCAGCAACGAGGACCTAACTTTTTCTATGGGTGATATTGATTACCCTCAGTTTCATTTATCTGCCAATAGGTCATCTCCGTTTACTCGTGAAACACTCTGTATCCAATCAGCTCATAGATAATTGATGAAAACAAAGAATACTGAAAGAGAATATTTAATTTTTCTTATATATAATAATAAATAAATAATATTCATAGTGCCTGGTTGAAGGACTTATGTCGATAGCCATTTACTGTTTTCAACCAATAAACGACATTTATTATTATTATTATTATTCATAGTGGTTATTAATTTGAAAAATATTAACAAGGAATTTCTTTGGTTGCGAAAGCCTGCAGACTTGCCTTTACTATTTGAAGCAAAAACTGTATGCCGCCTTAGTCTTTTGCTATGAGTGTATTAAGCTCTTCGATAAGCTTGGTCCTCGCACAGCAGTATCGTGCACAACCCGTAATTTTTGGAAACGATCATTACTTTATTGGTAGTCTTCATTTTCGTTCTAGTTTTAGAGAGGAAAGGTTAAGGATGAATCCTCGGACATGAGAGTTAGAAGATTTACCATTCAATTACTTGGAAAGTGTGCTAGACAGGCATCAAGATAGGATCGCCTCTTACATTTCGTTTGTCCAAGTTCTGAGAGTTACCATAAGTTTCGTTCTAAAACTTTCCACGCAGCAATAGCATTTTTGAAATCAATGCATTGCACTTTCGGACGTCCTGCCAGGGGTTAAGATCCGCTGCTGGTACTTTAACCGCATATGAAGCTTCATTTGGCGTAGAGTAGCACCCGAGCTAAACAAATTCAGGGCCTATGTCTTCTATTTTTGTGAAATTTGAACACGGTAGCGAAATAAGTATATCTTAATTTTCTATCAGCTCCAATGGTTAATATTTTTTTAGGTATGACCCCCTGAAAGGGGTGGCATTCGCCTCCTATAAAATGGTAAGACCCCGCATAATATAGATAAGTTTCGTTCATGCATTTAATATTGTAAGATATTTAAAACCCGAAATTTAATCAATATAACTTCTCTGAATCCAAATCTCTAGTTACTGTACTATATGTAGTTAATGTAAAATTTTTACTTTGTTTTCTGTCAAAATTTAATAGTACATTTAATTCTTTAAATATTTTCTCAATCCCAGTTATAAATTTTAAGAAAAATATTTGCTACAATACCTTAAAGTGCCCAAAATTTAATTAGAAATAAGATACATAATAATTTTTGTCGCCAAATATGTAAATAAAGATTTTCAACTAGGTATAAAAAATAATTTAAAGTAGGTATAATTTTATAGATACTACTTAGGCAGCATTACACAATCCTTAATGCAATAGATATATCAACTTTAAAAGGATACAATTTGTTGTATACTAGACTAGCTAGTGAATTAGCTGCTAAACCTGTCAGAAACAGCCGCGTTAACAGTATACGCAAAAGTACTCGTTGCATCGTAAAACATACAATATTTGCCATTATAAAGTAATATGCATTATTAGCGAAACACGTGTTTTCAAATTATGGAGTCTATATTTTATGATGACGCTTGGTTTGCTATAAAGGCCATAATTCATTTAAATATTGCTTTTAATATATTTTCAAAATATTAATGACTTAAAACGTAACTTAACTGTAGATAACCATATACGTTTTAAATATGTGTAGGTACATAAAGTAAACAAAGAAAGTCATCAATTATTCATACCTTTTACCAATTTTTACTTGTTCACATATAAAGAAAGAATTCTGATGGTGAGAAAAATCAACACTAAGGTTTTGATAAAAATCCTAACTTTTAGAGATTACTGAATTCGAAAAGGGATTTTTAAAATGTGTCGGTGGGTATCGGTCTGCTTAAAATGTGAGAATTTTTAAGATTTTTCAATGATTGATTAGAGCTTTTATTGAAAAAATAAATAATGTTGTGTATAATAAGTATTTGTGTTCCATAAAATATACACTTAAGTTTAGTTAACCTTCTTGGTTAAACAGCGATACTTCACTTTCATGACTATCCCAAATCTTTAGAGTTTAGTTCTATTATCGGAGATAAGTCTTTTCCGCTACTATTAACCCCAAAGCAAGAATTTTCAAATTCTGATTTTTTCCTATACTTGAAATGTAATAGCTAGATGAAAATAGGTGTCCGGGCATAAACATTTTTTATTGCTCCAAGATATAAATAAATGTTCTCCTTACTTAAAGATGAAAAGACAGTTAATAGTTACAATAGCCTATAGATATTAATATACAAAGAGGCTTATCAGAATAGGTTCCACCATTTTCAATTTACATGAGGATGTAGAAGAACCTTACACACAGCGTCTGATGGACGCGACACCAATTTATTTATTATGGGCACCAGTCACGTCCTCCCTTGATTATGTGTGGTTGTTTCCACAATTGTGTTCTTTTTATTTAAAAGATGTTTGATAAACGAGAAAGGTAAAAGTTGTGCTTACCGTAGATTGCTAACTGCTCTTTTTCCCAATCTGGCTTCTCTGACGATGCACTTTAACTTATATTTCTAACACTGTAGATGATCTTGTGCTTAGAGATCACTTAATCACTTTTATAGAAAATCCCTCTCGAGCTTTCGCGATCCGATCGGTGTATTGAACTCAGATATGGGCATATTATATTAGTTGTGGCTAATGACTAACCAATTAGATGGGCATTTTTTTGTTACTAATCAATCATGACAAACGACTAATTAATAATATATTAGTTGTGGCTAATGACTAACCAATCAGTCATTAGCCACAACTAATATATTATCAATTAATCGTTAGTCATAATTGATTAGTCGACTAAAGAATGCCCATCTCTGATTGAACTACAAACTTGCGGGGTCAGAAGGCACCCGATATTCAACTCCGACCCAACACACGGAAGCATTCGAGGGAAAAGTCTTAAAGTTAATCATTCAATCTGTAAAATGCAGTTCAAATAATACCATTTATTGGTTGATCCAAAGAATACAGATAATGTTATGCAATTCTATTTAAAGAGAATATGAACATTTTAAAAGCCTCCCAAAGCAGGGCAAGGACGAGTGCTTCTTATAGAGAATGTTGACACTTCGGCTTTGGGAATGACTGAAAGTAATATAAAAATATTTGCATAAAAATTTTGGGACATTAGTAGTTAGCTTTGGGGTTCCCTTTAGTGTTTGTCATTCACAGGAACGGAGTTCAATTACATGTGCGTGTAATTTGCTTTCCTGTCTCCTTTATGGCGTCGTACCGGCCCCATATACAGTATGTCCTCCGATTGAGTTCGCTGTAGGTGAAATGGAAAAAAAAAATTGAATTTTTTTTTTTTCATATTTCTGCTTATCTAAAAAGTAATTATGGGTGTACTTTTGTTTTTTAAATCATCTAGGCCATGAAAATTAAGCAAAAACGAATTTCTTGTTAGGTAAAAGATATAGACAGCACACTTCTTTTATTTACAAGATGCTTTGTTGACAAAATGAATGTTTTGAATCTAGTTTTATTAAATTCCCTCGACAGCATACTTACTTGATAAGCATATTTTTTCTATATTTTAATTATTATCCACCAAAGAACTTGTGTATTAGAGTTAATATGAAATCGATTTTTGATTTGAAGCTATCAATTGATTTGTAGTGAAAATTAGTACTTAACTACTGGGTGTATAAAAGATGTTGCCGTTTGAAAAAGTTGACATAATTACAAATTAATGATTTCGGAAATTTTGGATTGTCGTAGCTACTAAACCAATTCGAAAAATCTCACGTTTACATTTTTCTCTTAGTGTTTTGGTCCATTTGATTGATTTAAGTGCATTCCCTGTACTCTAGTTGCAAAAATAAAAATAGCCCTAAAAAACCAGGTAGTCTCAAAAAAATTTTAAAACTACGCAGTCGTACTTAAAATCGTCTCCGTAATCCAGAAATATAAAAATATACAGGATGTTCCATTTAAAATTTCAAAGTTGGGGTAATTTTCAGGGAAACCGCAAGTGATGGAAAAGTGTCAAATTATGAAAAATTTGCCAAATTTAAGACTTAATATCTTAAAAACTCTGGAAACTATGGCTTGTCTAATGATTTCATTGACATCCGGTATACTACATAGCAGCCACATAAAGCTTCGAAAAAAATGTCAATTTACGGAGTAAGAGGCTGTCCCTATAACTTACCAAAAAGTTAGTAACAGAGAATAATATATGTAATAAATAACAAGAGGAATCCACAATAAACCTGTGGTGTGCCACAAGGCACAGTTCTTGGTCTGGTGCTTTTCTTAATTTATGTAAACGATAAACGTATAAATACTGATATGGATGGTCTGAGTAATCATTAATCAGTGCCTTAGATTAACTTAACATATGAAAACGGTTAAAAAAGGCATGTTCATATTTAAAAGTCTAAGCGGTATTCTCAGTACTAAATTGATTACGAATTGTTACTTTAGGCTCTTGTACAGCCGTTATTAACGTATGGCATTTTGTATGGGATGAAACTTATAAAACTATTCTAGTCAGAAAATGGTCATTAAAGCTATCCTGAGAAAACCAATGCGCTACTTCATCTAGAATATTGTTTTCGAATTTTAATGTTCTCACTTTAAGAGAACTGTATATATTTGATATATTAAAATATTATTATAAACATATAAATTTCATAAACCATTTTAAACATGAATATACTAACACTTGAGCCATAAAGAAACATAAATGTACACTTCCCATCTCACATAAAACGACAACTTAAAAATACTTCCTGTATTATCTACCTAAAATTTACGATATACTTTTGAATAAACTTAAACTATTTAATGATAGCATCATTTTATACAGTAAAAAACTCAAGATGTGGATCAAATATTCAAATACAGATCTTGATTCTATTTTTATTTACCATCAGACATTTTGTCCTTCTCTACTTTAACTTGTAGAGTTAGCACATTAACATTTTATATTATTTTATTGTAAAAATGTACTTTGTATTATTTTATTTAGTTCTAATTTAGTATTACGTACTATTTTATTCAGGGCCGGCTTAATTCCTCAAGCGTCCTCGTGCGAATTTTAAAAGGCGCCACTTTTTCTGGTCAAGTCAGAAAAAAAAATTTTTTCGTCCTCATCTCAAAATTGATGGGCATAAAATCCAAAACAATTTTTTTTATCCTCATAAATTTTACTCGAAAAAAGGTATATTTATTAAACTCGTGGCGCCCTCGTGCGGGGCACGGTCGCCCCCTCCCTCAAGGCTGGCCCTGATTTTATTGGATTGTAATAAACTTTTTTCATAAAATTTATTACTGTTTTATTAATAAATTGTGAATATAACAGGAGTCACGAACAAACCTTTTTCTAGGTTTCTGTGATTAAACTGTCCATTCTATTTGATTCGATTTGATCCGATCCGATCCTGCCCGACCCGACCCGACCCGATTCCATATGCTGAATATAATAAAATTACATTACATTTATTTTTACTTCCCTCGCATATCGCAGGGAAGTATTGTAATTGTAAAAAAAAACATCCTCTGAGATTTTTCCTGATTTTCACGTGATTTTCACGTTTCAGAGTAGATTAGAAAAATGAAAGCTATTTAATTTCATCCGTCTGTCCATTGGCGCAACTAGAGAATTTTTCTGGGGGTGGCCAGGCCCCTCGTGTTTGAAATGCAAAGTTCAGTGGCGGCTCGTGCATAAGATACTTAGGTTTTCTGAAGATATGTATGTGTACACGGGGCGGTTAATGATAGCGCCGTAGGCAGCGAAAATTTTTTGTAATTTCAAGGTCATTTAATGACCTTGAACTTGACAAAAAAAGTCATTGTGCTCTGGCAACGCTGGCCAAAAGGCGAGCCGGCCGCCTTTGGTGTATAGAACATTTTGAAATTAATGTTACATTGAACTTTCAATGCTCGGAGCCATCCCCCTGGAATTAAAACAATTTAAACATATTTATTAATAACTATGGTCAGAATTTTTGGTAGTTCTGCAGCTCTGCAGCACTTATGAAGAAACTGCCTCTGAATTACCATTATACCTAGATGGGAAATCCTATTTTAGCTATTTCATCGACACGGCCATACGCATATGCATAAAACTACTTTTTACTTTCAGTCAAATTATAAAATGAAAAAAACTATACAAATATGTAAATATTATTGGTTTCGAATGGTTTTATCGTGATGTTGACACCATACGACGCTTAAAAGTAAGAGATTTAATAATTTAATAATTTTTATTCTTTCCTCTGGGTTGGGCCGTGGCTAGTTTGGGGTGGGCCCCCTTTAGTTGCGCCAATGTGTCTGCCTGTCTGCCGGTTCATTTTCCTAAATTAAAAGCAATAATGTCTGAAGAAATGATCAGTGCACACCACCTGAATTACTTGAAATTGCAAATTCATCGGTGGCAACATTAATTCTCACATTTCCCTATTGTTAAACGCTTGAAGAAAAATAATGCTTGTGGATAATCCTATAAGTATTTTAGATTTTGATGTTTAAGTACTAAAAATGTTATAATTTTAATTCCAGTTAAAAAAAATTGTTACCCATATTTAATTCGTAGATAAAGTGGTTAGTACTTGTCATATTTAATTAAAAAATAAAATGGTTAGTATTACCTATATTTTATTTTTTGCTAAGATTGAACAATCGAACATATTTGTTCTGATGTCATTTTTCAAAATTACAGTTGATTTTTTTTTATTTTGACGCTAGAAGAAAAAATAGTATAAATCACTAGGAGCAAAAGGCTCATTATGTGTTTCGCCCATTTCCTTCTGGGCTCAACACATAATGTTCGCTCCTTATAACATAATACACTATTAATTTTGTTTAGAAATAAAATATGATTTAAAGAATTCTTAGGTACATGAAACTTTTCTATTGTCCTCTTGAGTGCGGTTAACTTTTGGTATATCGAAAAAATATCTGATCCATCGATTGGATTGGCGTGTGTGTGTGTGTGGATTAACCAACACAATTAATATAGAATGTCCACTCCGAATCCTTTCCAATTCAAAACTAAGTATTTGTATGTACCAATTTATTTTGTAACGTGAAAATAGCCATTCCGAAGTATCTCTCGCTTCCAATAACATTTTTACGAGAAATATAAAATCTTTACAGTGTAAAAGTTTCATCTAGAGTTTAAATGCACACCGCGTAAATGTTTTTACGATTGAAATATAAATTTAGTGGCTAATCCAAACGGCCTCGGGGTTCCCAATGGAGATATAGTTCCCAGCGTGCGCCCCGAATCTGTGATGATGGCACTGAGTGAGAACTGAAAAGGGCACTCTCTCTCCTAAGACCGTATATCTAGAGAACTGCTTCTCAGCCATCCGAAAACGAGCTTTCTTATCTAGAAAAAAATCCCATATTACTGAGCTTCTTATATATCTGATAAATCAGACATTTACTTGTGCACACTACTTGATGGATTATACAAATAAATCAAAATATGGATATATTTATTTTTCACTATTTTTTTACTTTATCATATACAGGGTGTTAACTATAACTTCGGTCAAACTTTATAAGCTTATTCCGCTATCCAAAATAATGAAAGAAGTTTGTATATAAGTATGTCCGGAAATGCTTCCTTATAAAGTTTTACGCCTTCGAAGTGTTTATTATGGAAATTGATTATAAACAATGTTAAATAATAACAGGAAACCATAACAATAGTAATAAATGATACAAAATAAATAATGACACAAATTAAAGTAGTTGTTCAAACATACAATATCTTGTGTAAAATGACCTACCGAATTCGACTATGTAAGTCGCGTTATATTCTGAATTGCAAAATCGGAAGAAATCGCACTTTTTCACGTTTTTATGAAATATCTCGGAAATACAATATTTCAAATTTCCCATATCATAGCTTTGTTTCTAAAGATTGACTCGACTTAAAAATTTGGACACATATATTCTGATATATAATGAATCAATTGCCATATATGAAATTGTACCAAAGGTAGAATATTTGATACAACAAAAATATTTCCGTTCACTTGGATTTTTCAGTAGAGGCATTAAAAAAGTCTATATCGAGGAAACTTTACCCCCATTACCACCTCCACGATATTACTAAAGGGGATGAAAAAAATAAAATTGTCATTCAATCTGTGTACAACAACAACGGCCTCAATTTTTTTTTCTAGTTTTGACATATAAAATGACACTTTTCAAAACTAAGTGTCAAAACGTCCAGCTTTTCATAATCGGTCATGAAAAGTTAAATTTTACCTAACTGGTGAGGAAAAGTTCGTTATATCATCAATTAAGAAAAATAAACAATTCTCAAAAAGAAAAAGAAACAATGTTTACTCAACGCAAAATTGAGTACTGAGTCCATAAAGTGGAAGCTTTTAAATACTTCTTTCCTTCAAAATATGCTAACAGAACTTTTTCATTAACATGATTTACCTTATGCTACCAAATTAGAATTTCAAATAATATTATAACTTGCCTAAATAACGTTTGTTAATTTTGACATTAAAATTATAATGTGTAATAATAGCAGCAAAGGTAACTATGAAAAAGACTACTTAATTTTGAGATCTTTAAGTACACCTATTTCATTTATATTTAACGGATTTCTAGACGTTTAAAATTAGAATAAATCTTGTATGTAACACGTTCCGAAAGACAATTATATGTAACTCGTCTTATTTTGCGGGATCATTACACAAAAGAAAGTTTTTCGTACCACCACAACTCTACCCACACTACCTATGTGGCGTATCGTTTTATGGGTTTATGGATTTCAAACATTATATTATTAAAGTTTCATAAACAGTTATGTTCACGTAGTGAAGTGAAAATATAGTATTTTCGTTGTAAGAGACTTAGATAGGAAGTCTGGATGTGGAAGTAGTGAATCCTTGGGCAGCAGCTTTTCTTTCTGATAGTTCTATCTGGGTTATTTAAAAATGAACTAAAATTGTTTGTGAATAAAAAGTGTTCAATATAAATATTTCAGATTCATTATTTATATTTTTAATTAGATTTAAATGTGTCAAATATTAAATAAATTGGTGGTTTACAGTTAATTAGAAAAATCATAATCCTAAAAAATAGCCGCCTTCAGGAGAAGTAATTAAAAAAGACCCGAATCAAAATCAATACCCTAATTAAGTCGAGCGAGGATAATCCGAGAAAGTCACAGAATAAAATACGTGGCATTAATAGACAGTTAATTAAAAGAATTTAATTCAGGACGAGATCTAATTTATAGGTAAAAAATATCGTTGCATGCATGCATATAGAAGTTTAAAACCAACGTCCATTGTTTATAATATGAAATATGCCATATACATATTTTCCTTGTCTCCGAAACTACTAATTCTACAGACGTTTAAAAAAAATCTAATTCATCAACAGTGTTTACGCCTAGTTATTATTAATTTATTATTAATTATTATTTATTTTTAAAATGTAGAGGACTCTACAATTTGTACTATTGTTTGATATTTCTTGTCAGCAAGAGATGTCGCTGGGTGGATAGATTTAAAATATTATTTGTGGATTTCTTATAATGTACAAAAACCAGAATGCTTTTTTGTTTTTCTAAATCAATCATATAGATTTGAGCTGAAAGCCAACATAGACGGGCCTTAGTTTCGATAATAACATTAGTGCAAAATTCGTATAAATTTTAGTGACATTGAGTTTAATTTTTGTATAAAGTATAGTATCAGGAATTTCCTTTCCTGCCCATCCTAACACCTTCCTAATTCTGATATAACTAAATAAAATAGTGATTGGGGTCATAGATGAAATTGGTAAGATTTTTATTTATATTATTTTGATTAGATACAGTCCAAAAAAAATATCGTATTTGTTTTAAAATCAGCGTAGATTCGCGACACATTTTTTGGTCCAGTTCGATCCGGTTGGTTAATTTTTATAAAATATTAGTTTCGAACTTGGTTATCTATTAGTTAATAAATTTAGGTATATAATCATATTATATACACAAATATATTTTTGTTGGAACTTAAAACTAAAATTTTTTAGTTATTTAGTTGATTAATATTATTAGTTTTTCATTTGGATAAATAAGTGCCCCTCTGTGTTTTGCATTCTTTTTTGTTAGAAATATATTTAACATTTGGTTTGTTAGGTAGATACATTTTGTATCTACAAATATTAATACTCCTGTAATTACTGGGTATTGGGTAAATTGTCTTAAAAATCATAAAGTATTTTTAAGCAAGATTATTGGGCTTATTATATTTTATTATACAAATTCTTTGGCATTCTGGTTGAAACACAACTATTTTTTTGATATTTTTTGTTGACAGAAGAACCACAAATAATTATTTGTATAACTTTATCAAGATACTTGGTACTTTTTATTAGATTTTATCTTCAAACCACCTTTTACTTTGTTGCTTATTGAAATTCCTTATTAATATTAGAATAATACTTTTTCTTAAATTTTGAAAAATGGCTGAAACCAAGGAAAAAAGATTAAAAGTATTGAGAGCAAAACGGGAACAACTTTTTTCTAGATTACAACAGTTATATGATTGTGGTAAAAAGATAAAAACTAATAATGCTGAATTAAATAATTTTCGTATTAGATTTAATACCCTAGAGGATACAAAAAAGCAATATGTACAAATTGTGGATGAAATTAATATGCTTAAGGTAGAAATAGATTCGGACTTTGTTCCAAATTTTCAGTGTTTAGATGCTTTTGATGAAATTTATTGCCATATTTTAGAAATAGGTAAAGAGGTTTTCAAAAGTCCTCTGCTAGTAAGGCAACTGATGTCATAATTAGAGAAGAGGCACCACAAAAAAACATTCCCCGGTTACCCAAATTAGAGTTACCTAGTTTTTCAGGAAAAATTAAAGATTGGCCTATATTCTATGAATGCTTTAAGAGTCTCATTCATGACAACAAAAATTTAAATAATGTTGATAAAATTCATTACTTAATAGGTAAACTCTCAGATAGAGCCTTATCAGTTTGCGCGGGTATACCGCCCATAGGGGAAAACTATGAAATTATTTGGCAAGCATTGATTGATCAATTTCAGGATCAAAGGTCTTTAGCTAATAATTATTTATCACAAATGTTAGAATTCAAGCCTGCACCTTCTCCGTCAGCAAATAGTTTAAACAATTTCCTTGAAAGATTTGACGCAGCATCGAACGCTTTGAAAAAATTAGAAATAACAGATTTATGTGATTATGTATTTTCTTATTTAGCTTTGAATAAGTTGGACTCGGAAACAAAGAATTTATTTGAAAACACCCGTAGAAAATCTTCAATACCTACTTACAAGGAAATTATAGATTTTGTAAAGGAGCAGGCAAAAATTTGTACACGCTCCCAAAGTTCATATAAGTCAAGTTTAAACAGTAGCCATAAAATTAAAACAACTCATTCTTTTCTTGTACAAAATAATAAAGCGGTTGATAAATGTTCGATCTGCAATAGTAGTTCTCATTCGATTGTAAATTGCTCGAAATTTTTAGAAAAATCGCCATCAGAGCGTTATAAAATTATCAAAGAGAGAAAATTATGTTTAAATTGTTTTGGTACGCAAAGGGTTGGTGTATGTAAAAGTACATCAAATTGCAAAATTTGCAGCTACAGACATAACACACTTTTACATTTTAATAAATCGCAGTTATCGTCTAATATATCAAAGGATAATAATAATTCAATTCAACAATTGGTAAATAATACTAATGATAATTTAATTAGTCAAAATGTGAATACCTCTACAATTGAGTCAATTGGCAAATCACATTGGTTAGATAATAGTTTAAACAATACTGAGAATATACAGGGTCGGCCACAAACTTGTGCGGGCCCATCAAACATTGCTCATCAAAGTACTTCGACATTTTGTTCGACTACTACTAGTAGTTATCGATTTAACAGTACTATTCTTTTGTCTACAGTAGTTGTAAATATTTTCAGTAAAAATGGAGAAAAGCATAGGGTTAGATTCCTCTTAGATTCTTGTAGTCAAGCACATTTTTTGACAGTAGATTGCGCTAGACGTTTAAAATTAGACATATCAAAATGGCATTCCGCTGTCAGTGGCATAGGTCATACCAGTAGCTCGGTTCACGGAAAAACAAATGTAGTAATCAGTTCGCGTTTTAATCCAAGCATTAGTTATCCACTGGAGGTTTTATTAGTAGAAAAAATAACGGATAAATACCGTCTTATACCGTGAATACTGATTTACTCTCTCACGTTGTACATTTACCTTTAGCAGATGATACTTTCGGTCAACCCAGTAAAATAGATGGAGTCATTGGAGCAGAAATATTTCCACTTTTACTAGGTCGAGTTAAAATCGAAGGGCCTCCCCATTCACCAATTGCATTAGAAACAAGTTTAGGATTCGTAGTAATGGGGTCAGCTCCTATTCTCGCAGATTCAGAAGTAGTTAAAAATTTTTGTATCACATTAGAACCGTCTTTGGAGTCATTAGTTAGTAAATTTTGGGAACTAGAACAAGTTCCTTCTCAAGTTGTTGAAAGTCCTGATGATTTGGAATGTGAGAGTATTTATAAATCAACGTATCGTAAGGAAGGTTCGGGTCGGTATGTTGTTTCGTTACCTTTCAAACATGAACCATCTAAATTAGGCGATTCGTATTCGACAGCGCTCAGAAGATATTTATTTTTAGAAAATAAATTTAAGAAAAATCCCGAATTAAAGAAACAATATTCTGCTGTTATTAATGAGTATTTAACAGAGGGATATATGTCGAAGGTTAGTGATAATTCGATGTCATTAGGATATTACATTCCACATCATGGCATTTTTAAAGCTGATAGTGCGAGCACACCTTTGAGATGTGTTTTCGATGCTAGTGCTCAAAGTACAACTTCTATTTCTCTAAATGACCTATTATATACAGGTCCAAAATTGCAATCTGACATTGTAACAGTTTTAC
Organism: Rutpela maculata; assembly: GCA_936432065.2. Taxonomy (NCBI): domain Eukaryota; kingdom Metazoa; phylum Arthropoda; class Insecta; order Coleoptera; family Cerambycidae; genus Rutpela; species Rutpela maculata. Next base: position 103,952,534 of record OW386291.2, read on the forward strand.
TAAATTTTAGATTATTCGAAATAGCCTTCACGGCTGATATTAGAAAAATGTATTTACAAATTAATTTACTTAATGAACATAAATGTTTTCAGCGAATACTTTGGAGGTTTTCAGAAAATGAACCTATTAGTGTTTACGAATTAAATACTGTATCGTTTGGTGTCAAATCTTCGCCATATTTAGCTATTAGAACCATACATCAATTGGCGACAGATGAGGCAAAAAATTACCCATTAGCGGCAGCTATTGTTAAAAGAGATTTTTATATAGATGATTTGGTAACTAGCATTTCTAATGTAGAACAAGCAAAAATTTTATATCAGCAGCTAGTTGGATTATTTAAAGCAGGTTGTTTTGATTTAATTAAATGGTCAGTTAATTCAAAGGAGCTTTTACAACAAATTCCAGTAGAAAATCGATCCCCTAAAGTTGTGAATTTTGAAACCGATACATTAAAAATATTAGGTTTGCAGTGGCGTCCTAGTTCAGACCTTTTAACATTTCAAGTAAATATTGACAATAGAATTTGTACTAAAAGAAATATTCTTTCAACTGCGGCTAGATTATTTGATCCTTTAGGCTTTATTGCACCAATCACTTTATTTTTAAAACTTTTAATTAAAGAGTTGTGGAAACTTAAAATAGATTGGGATGATGATCATCCTCCGAGTAACATAAAAAATAAATGGACAGTTTTTCAATCTGAACTTTCACTTTTAAACAATTTTAAAATAAATAGGCATTTAGGTATTTTTGAAAATACGTCCGTTGTTTTAGTTGGGTTTGCAGATGCATGTTTGACATCTTATGGTTGTGTCATATATATGCGTGTTATTACTAAGGGTCAAATACAAACCAGTTTAGTATGTGCCAAATCAAGGGTTTCACCTATGAAGACAATGTCTATTCCTAGGTTGGAACTCTGCGCTGCTTATTTGTTGGCAAAACTGTTCAAATATGTTTTAGATATATATAAATCTCGTATTCACATTGAAAAAATTGTGGCACTCTCCGACTCAACCGTCACTCTTAATTGGATCGCGTCACCGTCTTATAGATGGGAAACATTCGTGGCGAATCGAGTATCTAAAATACAAGATTTAGTCCCGGCCAACTGTTGGTATCATATTGAAGGTAAAGACAATATTTGTGATAGTCTTTCAAGGGGTTTATCACCTGCACAATTTATTGCCAATATCACCTGGACTACAAGTCCTACTTGGTTAAAAATGAATGAACAACATTGGCCAATTAAGTCTATTAATAATATTGACTGTTTTTCACTCGAGGAAAAAGTTGTTTCGGTTATAATTTCGGACAATGAGCCACATCCATTATATTTATTAGTTAATCGTTGTTCTTCTTGGACTAAATTACTTCGTACTACTGTTTATGTTCTTAGATTTGCAAGAGTTTTGCCAACAAAAGGTACCATTTTAATCTCTGATTTAGAAAAGGCGGAGATTGTTTTATTAAAATTAATTCAAAAGTTACATTTCGCTTTAGATATTTCGTTATTAGAAAAGAAGCAGTTATGTTCTGTTTCTTTACGCCCCTTATGTCCCTTTTTGAAAGATGGTCTAATAAGGGTAGGTGGTAGGCTTAGTAATTCAAATTTGCAATATAATCAACAACATCCGTTTCTTTTACCGAAAAAGGATCATTTGGTTGATCTTATAATCGACCATTGTCATCGTAAAAATTTACACACAGGGCCGCATTTAGTTTTATCAATTCTTAGGCAAAAATATTGGATTCTTGCGGCTAGAGGTATTGTACGTACTCGGATTAAAAAATGCAATTATTGCTTTAAATTCAATCCGAAACCTACCTTTCCGTTAATGGCTGACTTGCCGACAGTTAGAGTAACGGAAGCCAAGCCCTTTCTTCACAGTGGCGTAGATTATTGTGGGCCGTACTTTATTACGCTCGGGCGTAGACGAGGGATAAAAAGTCAAAAGGCTTACATTTGTCTGTTTATTTGTTTGTCGACAAAAGCTTTGCATTTAGAATTAGCTTCTAGCCTGTCCACTGAGACCTTTCTCGCTGCTTTTAAACGTTTTTTAGCTCGCCGTGGTGCGTGCGCGGTCATGCATTCAGACCGTGGCACTAATTTTATTGGTGCTAAAAGAGAATTAGATTCAATTTATAGCCTGATTGACTCAGATGAATACAACAACACCTTGTCTAATGAATTAACGCAACGTAAAATCGAATGGCGCTTCCAACCCCCTGCGAGTCCACATTTTTCAGGAATTTGGGAGGCCAATGTTAAAGCCGTTAAATCTCATCTGACTAAAGTAATTGGGTGTCAAATTTTAACTTATGAAGAGATGAGTACCGTTTTAGTTCAAATAGAGGCACTCTTAAATTCTCGACCATTATGTTGGTTAAGTTCAGATCCTTCAGAACCTTTAGCGTTAACCCCCGCACATTTTCTGACTCTTACGCCTCTTGAACATTTGCCTGCTCCAAATTTAACAAATCAATTACCAAATATTTTGAATAGAAAACATTTGTTAGATCATATGGTTCAAAACTTTTGGAAGCGATGGCATATAGAATATTTAAATAATTTACAGGTCCGTCAGAAATGGAATAGTCCCAGTTGCCCTGTAAAAGTCGGTACATTGGTTATTATACGACAGGATAATATTCCTCCTCTGCGTTGGCCCTTGGGTATTATTGAGGAGGTATTTCCGGGTAAAGATGGGGTGATTAGGGTCGCCAATGTTAAAACCAAAACTGGTATATATAAAAGACCGGTGGTACGACTTTGTCCGCTACCATCGCAATAAAATGATAGTTATTTTGGTCATTATTAATTATAAGTTATTAATAGTTAAGTATAAAAATATTTTAATAAGTTATGAGGGTTACCTACTAAGTTATAGTAGTTTTTTCAAATTGGTTTTTATTCCAGATCCGGTTCTGAAAATAATTTTCAGGGGCGGGCCTTAGTTTCGATAATAACATTAGTGCAAAATTCGTATAAATTTTAGTGACATTGAGTTTAATTTTTGTATAAAGTATAGTATCAGGAATTTCCTTTCCTGCCCATCCCAACACCTTCCTAATTCTGATATAACTAAATAAAATAGTGATTGGGGTCATATATGAAATTGGTAAGATTTTTATTTATATTATTTTGATTAGATACAGTCCAAAAAAAATATCGTATTTGTTTTAAAATCAGCGTAGATTCGCGACAAACAGTTTATAAGCTTTCATTCTAATCACTAGCAATTTTTTGCTAAATATGATGCTTTTTCAGCTATTCCACGAAAACCGTTTTGAGATGTCTGTTTTCTCAAGCTAGAATTGCAATTTTTAATTCGTTATAACTTAAAAACTATCAATTTATGTAAAAAATGGTATATAAATCTTCTGCTCAAAATTTGATTCTCTTTCAGTTTCAACATTTTTTTTTTTCGTAGGTGCCACTCGTGAAATGGGGTGGCATCCACCCACTATAAAATCATAAGCCCCCGCATAAAATAGCATTTCTTTGGTGCATTTTAATTAGACTATTAAACATGATGCTTTTATTTTTGGGCGCAAGAGTGTTCACATGGAATGTCCCTATATAAAAGATTTATTAAATACAAATTGCCTTTCTGTCTAAAGTAAACTGCCATTAATAAACTGGCAGATCTTGCACTGTAATTATAAATGTTGAGAATACTGATATTTTTGTGTATTTCAATTGAAGAAAATAAAACATATAGAAACGGTCATTACACCAAATTTTATACAAATACCTAGTACATACTTTTTATATTATCATTAATTCCAACAAATACTCTGACGGTTCTCTTTTGAAACCAAAACTTTTTTGCCCATAAAATTGTAGCATGATTTTAGTAAGGGAATGAAAAAATGCAAAATAGGCTGAAAGCTAAGTATTAGTATTGCCCTCTCTGATTAAGGTCAACTGGCGTAACAACTAAATTATATTAAAACGTCATTTTTTCAAAATAATCAAGATAGCCAAGTCAACTTAATTTCTCATCAAGAACAACAAACTTTAAACTTACTGATACCATAATTCAATGAAATAACAAGCTCATGTAATAATCACTGTTTAGTTTTAGCCTATTTGCAATAAACAGTTTATTAGAAGTTTTTTAATTTCAACAGTTCAATATGTTTGGATAATTTGGGCTTGAAGTAATTAAAGTTGTATCGCCAACAGAAAGAATGCAGTTAGAAGAATGAAGAAAATATTAAAGATCATTTATACACAGTATAAACAACAGTAGTCCCAATATAGATCCATGAGCACGTTACCACAAGCTGAGTTTATATTGTATTCAGAAACATATTGTTATCTATGTAAGTAGGACAGCTTAACGTCGCATTTCGCGTTAATGTGGACACACCAGGTACTAGTTAGGTACGCAGCTTTCAATTTTTGATAGGAACCAACTCCTCCGTTGGCCATCTTGGATATTATTGCGGCCATTTTGAAATAAGGTATATTATCAATATCTCGGCTTCTAAATCACTTAGGACCACAAACTTGGTGTCTAAGTATACATATTTGGGGTCAGGGAACTACACAATTTTTAAATGCATCACACTATATATGTATTCACTAATATATGTACCAATTACAAACTATTCACCGATGAACGGTGTCCACATTTTCTAATATGTTTTTTAATTTTGTTTCAGATTGAATTGTAATACAAGATGGATTGAAACAAGTGCATGATCTGTCAGAAAACAACTTCAGAAAATCTAAAATGTCCACTCAATGCGCATGGAATCGAAGACAAGACAACACCATACCGGTCTTTCTCGAACAATATCAATAAGTTTAGAAGCTTGGAGTCATTGCTAGTGAAACTAAATTTTGGAAGCGACATGAGTGCGGATGTCGCGTCGGCATTTATAGTTTAATGATGACTTTGTTTGCAAGGTATAACTAACCTTGTCAACACAGCAGTTAGCAGTAACTTTATACGTACATATGGGTATTCAAATGTTATTGAACCAAATAATAATTTTAGTGGTGAATAGGGAACTTGCTCAAAAAATAAGATTTAATTAAAATACTCAAAATCGTAAACTAACATCATTAAAAACCCCATACACAACAAAAATTTTTAAAAAAATCTCTTCCAGAAATATAAATGATTAAAATCTTCCTGATTTTACCCAGTCTTGAAACGTGACGTCAGAGAGAGAAAGTCGGACAACGGCGTCCAGCGACAACGATTCTGCTTTGGCTTTGACAATTTCGCATGCGCATGCGCATTTGTTAGAAAGCAGTGAACACAACCTAACCTAAAATTTAAATACTACTCTGTGTAAAAGCCCATAGCCAGATACGTATTCTTTGGAAAAACATCTTCAATACTCGTTGATTTTGAGTGATATTTGTTATTTTTATATAAGCTTGCGTGGTAAACATGTTAGTTAAAAATGACTGATGCAAGTTTTTCAAAAGACAATTTACCTAATGTAAATATGTTTATGGTGGCTTCATACATTAAAAACACTAAGAAATAAACGTAGTGTTTAAAGAAATTAAAGTTTATGACACTCGATTCAAGGATAAAATAAAATAAGCTTTAACACTGACCTGTAACCTGTAATATAATATCTTATCCAAACATTCAATTCTTGGTATTTACATTAAAATGATACACATACATAAATGGCATTGTTCTTTTCAGAAATATCCCCTATATTATTTCTTCTGCATGCTATTAGCCATTTTGATCGGCGAATTTTATTTTTAGGTACACGAATAAAAATTTTATTTGCTGATTTAATAGTTGTATTATTACAGAGTGACACTATACAGTGTTTAAGCTCAAAAAAAAGTGCGTCGTAAAAATAAATTTTAGTTCTAATAACAATATATAAATATGTCAAACTTTAAAATATATTTAATCTATTCCTTGTTTTCTTTAATATTTCAGCATTGTTTTCTCAAAAAAATCAACACTCTTTGGTGCGATGTAAACAGCATTGAATATGAGATCGAAAGATCAACGAGACGAATCGAGCAAAAGCTGGTGGCCAAGATCATTTTTGTATGACTGAAAATCGTGCGTCTAGAGGAAAACAGCATATTTAAAAACATAGCTGTCACCACAGGTGAAGAACTAATGAGTGTAAATCAGCAATTAGCAGAAGAGTAGGAAAATACGAAGAAAGTGGTAAGGGTATTTATTGTTATATAAGAATTATTACAATCCAGAGAACATTCTAGATTTAAATACTATATTTGTAGGGAGAGGACAGCCACACAAAAGCTATGAATGCCAACTAATGGAAAAGGAAGGACTAGCTATGTTCTATTCAGAAGAAGTAAACAAAAAAGAAATCAGTATGAAAGCTCAATTTTTTTGACGTAGTGTTTAGTAAGTAAAAAATTAAAAAAGTGGGTTTGTTATAATCAACTGATTTTCACTGTTATAGAGGTGCTTCATAACCGATTAAAAAAAATCACAGATGTGCCGATAAAACGAGCAATATCAGCATACTTCATCAGATAAAAATGGGGAAGTAAAACTCGTGAATCCACAAGAATTCACGGTCTCCCAAGAAACGAAACACATGAATGGGGATACAATCATAATTAAGCTTATTTTTTATTGATTTTGTTTAAGTTTTAGAGAAATAGATTTGAATTTTATTTGAGAGTTTTCCTTTGTACTTTATGTAATCATCACAATGAAATTTTTATTTGTTTGCGTTTTTGTTCAATTTCTTATATATTACATAGTTTTTAAAATTTCCAGATTTTGATTACGCATTCATTCCAATTGATGCGGGCGCCTCTTTGCATACTACTGCATGAATTCCCATATCAGAAATTTAGACAATATGGCGCCAATGTATAAGAAAGAAAAGACGATCTAATAATGGAAGAAGAAGCAGAAGTGAATGAAACAGGAAACATAGCACTAAACAACGGAACAGCTGAAAGTACCACAAATTTGGCTAAATATAAAGTTTATTAATTTTTCAATAAAACTATAGATAAAAAAAATAAACAACAACCCATTGAAATCGAAATCCCAAGAAAACGAACCACAAGAACCACAAACAAAAAGACTGTAAACTTGGCGTAATTCTATATTTGTATTTTGTATGTTTTTCATAACCTAATATATGATATAGATGTGTTATAATCTCGGTTGCAACTTGTAACTACTTATTTTATTAAATTAAGACTTATGCCTTTTTATCTAAATTTGATTTTATGACCTATCTTGAATTCTCAATGTAAAAACGGACCAGTACATTATTGATTTTGAAGTGAATGCAATAGAAACCTACACACTTACAAACGGCCTTGAATTTAAAGCGATCTATGATATAAATAAATTAAGTTGCAATTTTAAAATCATACACAATAATATCCGTAATACTAATAAAAATCTGGATCTATTCAAAATACTTCTCGAAGAACTACAAGCAGATTTTGACTGCATTGTTCTTACTGAAACATGGAACATCCAAGAACCCACATTGTACAATATAACTGGATATGATATGATATATAACAACAGCAAGCTGAATCAAAATGATGGGGTAGTAGTTTACACAAAAAGTGAAGTAAATTATAACTATAATATTACTCCCATTAATAATATTAATTCTATTAAAATTAACATCAAACTAAGCAACCAATGTGATATAAATATAACTGCTATGTATAGACCACCATCTACAGATCTTACAGATTATCTAGTTCATTTACAAAATTATCTTCAAGTACATCACAATGAGATAGGGGACTAAATATTGATATACTGCAAAACAGTGATTGTAGTATCGAGTACATGAATATTCTAAATGAATTTGGTTATATATCATGCATAAACAATTACACCAGAGTACAGGGAAACCAAAGATCTTGTTTAGATCATATTTTTATTAGATCCAGACACAATATAAATGAAAAAAATACTACCAATAATATTACAAACGAATATCACAGATCACTTTACTACAATTTTACAAATTGTATTACACTGTAATGAAGAAAAGGACACTAATGATAAGAAAGGATTCAGAGGGAATGTAGATTACGGTAAGTTTCAGAAAATTCTAAGTAGTGAATCTTGGGAATCTGTGTATGTGGAGCATGATGCTGATACTGCAAAAAATTTTGTAAATATTGTTACAAAAGCACTAAAGGTTTCAACTAATCTTAAAAAAATCAAAAGAAAAAATACAAAATTAACACCTTGGGTCACAAGTGGGCTAGTAAAATCCATACATAAAAAAAAACGAAATGTATAGAACAGTACAAAAAAATCCTAATAATGACTATTTAAAATCAGAATACTGAACCTACAAAAATAGACTTACAAATCTAATTAACAAAACTAATTATGAATGTTACAAAAACGAAATAAACAAAAACAAAACAAGCTCAAAGATTCTTTGGAAAACGGTCCGGGAAATTAGTAAAACAAATTCAAAAAATAACACCTTTAGTTCAATAAAGAATGAAAATGGTGATTAATCACAAATTCAAAAGAAATGGCAAATGAATTTAACAAAACGTTTACCAAAATGGGAGAAAATCTAGCAAATAAAATAAACAAAGATCCTAACTTCAAAATTACAAAAAATTCGGTCCAAAACTCTATGGTACTTTTATCTACAGATACATTTGAACTAAAACAACTATTAAATAAATTAAAAAATAAAAAATCCCCTGGTTTAGACAACATAAAAGCTTCAGAATATATCCTAAAACCGCTAAAATATATCTTCAATACATGCATGACACTTGGCATATGGCCTTCGATATTTAAAGAATCTGTAATAATTCCTGTATATAAGAAGGGAAACAAAGAAATACTATCAAACTATAGGCCAATATCACTTATAACCCATCTATCAAAATTATTTGAAAATGTCATAAAAAAAGATTAACGGCATACATTAATAAGTATAAACCACTTTCGGAAAATCAATTCGGATTTAAAAAGAACGTATCCACACAAGATGCTTTATTAGCACTGACTAGCAAGATTTATTCTGTTCTGGATGAAAGTAAGCCCTGTTTGTGTGTATTTCTAGATTTATCGAAGGCATTTGATACGGTCAGCCATGAACTACTGCTACAAACACTGGAAGACATTGGACTTAGAGAAGTTACACTAAAGTTATTTAAAAGTTATATTTCCAATAGACCCCAACGTGTAAGAATAAATAATGAATTAAGTAAGCCAATGATAATAAAGTACGGAGTGCCGCAGGGTACAGTTTTGTTTTCGATTTACATAGATGGGTTATTTTCATTACTGAGCGGGGGGGAAATTGTGGGTTTTGCTGATGATACTGCCATTTTTTATCAGGCAAATTCTTGGACAGACCTTAGGATACTAGCTGAGGATGATCTAAGTCTAATTAAGATTGGTTTGATAATAGGTTATTAACAATAAATTTCGATAAAATGCACTACTTACCGCTTAGTTGCAATAAATCTAGTCAACCAACATTCGAATGTTTTGAAATAAATGTTAGAGGAACGTTATGTACTGTATTACCCAAAAAGAATATAAAATATTTAGGTGTTTTCATAAACTCCCATTTAAGATGGGACGTCCATATAAACTACATAATAAAGAAATTACAAACTATCATTTACAAATTTAGGTACCTAAAAAATATTCTGGATTTCGATCAATTAAAAATACTGTATCATTCACTTGTAGAAAGTCATCTACGTTATTGTTATTAACCAACATTCGAATGTTTTGAAATAAATGTTAGAGGAACGTTATGTACTGTATTACCCAAAAAGAATATAAAATATTTAGGTGTTTTCATAAACTCCCATTTAAGATGGGACGTCCATATAAACTACATAATAAAGAAATTAAAAACTATCATTTACAAATTTAGGTACCTAAAAAATATTCTGGATTTCGATCAATTAAAAATACTGTATCATTCACTTGTAGAGTCATCTACGTTATTGTATACTTGGTTGGGATGGAGTTGCTAAAACTCATTTGACTCCTCTTGAAACCCTACAAAAAAGATTTCTAAAAATAATGTTGGGCAATATATCCATCAGATTTATTGTACACAGAGGCAAAATTGTTCGACATTAGACAGTTGTATTATTATAATATAAGCGTAAAATACCAACTTACCCAAAATATGCAGACTTTGCCCCCTCATATATACAATATTAGACAAAAAAATAAACATATTGTACCATTTATGATTAAAACAGTTGGACAAAGGTCTTATGCTTTTTTATCCCCAACAGTCTACAACACACAAACGAGTTACAAAATATAACCAAAATAAATTCATTTAAAAAACTATTAAAGAAGCACATAATAGAAAATCCAAGGAAATTAATAAACGACATTATTGACATAAAAAATATTATTAACTAAAAATATAAAACTACTAAAAGCCAAAGAAAAATTTTCTGATACTTACCTGTTGCTTTATGTTGCTGTATATTACTTCCACATCCAGTGGAAGTATAGTAACGACAAAAAAAAATTTAAAATTTTGTATTGTTTAAATAGGCTTAGAATGTCATGACACGTCGAGATTTCAAGTTTGAGCGAAAAAAAAATTTCTGTCTGTCTGTCGGTCTGTCTGTCGGTCTGTCGGTCTGTCGGTCTGTCGGTTTGTAACTTTTTTGTGCGCACGTTCACTCTGCAACCGTTTGAGATATTGACTTGAAATTTGGTACGCATATATACTTTAACGAGGTCTAGAACTAGATTATATTTTCATCTTATTCCGTCGAAGGGTTGAGGGCTAAATTGGGGTAAATTTAGAGTAAATAGGTAAATCAAGCAGGTAAGAGTTTATAAAATTGATATTTAGTAAGGACAAGAGAAGAAAAAAATTTTGGCATTAGCCACCCACATTACCACCCCCACCCCATTATTAAAGGGGATGAAAAAAAATGTGATTTAGTATGTGTACAAGAACCAGAAACCTCAAAATATTTTTTTACTTTATCCACCATTATTATATTCAATGTTCTTAATGTAAGTGTACCTAACGTATTGTATTGAAACGTAACGTAAATAAATATTATTATTATTATTATTATTATTATTATTATTATTATTATTATTATTATTATAATATTATGTTAGTATGTTAGTATCCAATATAGCGCCTATATGTTAGTATCCAATATAATACCTATGCTGGTATCCAATATGTCGTCAATCTTGATATCTAATATTATGCCAAAATTTGACTGCAATATTGGGCGTTTATTGTCAAAATCTATTGGCCGAATATGTTGGTGTCTATATTGGCCCAATCAACTTGTTTCCTTATTTTATTATTATTTAAATCATAGACATCAATTCAGGGAGTAGTTATTTTTTACAGTATATCATTTAAATATATATTGCTCTTGATTAGAGAATATTATTTAGGTATTATGCAAATCACAACTTTTTAATTTATTATGAAAATACCTACTTTCTGTATATTGTTGGCCTAATTTGGGCACGCTAATATACTAGTCAGGCAAATGCTTTAAAACACTCATTATTGGAGAACCAATCAAAATAACTACTCTTCTAGCTAATACTGACGAAGTATTGAATTACATGATAGGATTCTTAGCATTTTAAAGTAAAAAATATATTGAAAATACTTAAATCATTTAATCAAATTTAGTCTTTCACACTTTTTTATTTAATATGAAATTATCTACTTTCTCTATATTGGTACCTTAATCGGGTCACGCTAATATACTGCTTAGGAAAACACTTTAAGACACTCATTATTGGAAAATCAATCAAAACAACTACTCTTCTATCTAATACTGACGAAATATTGAATTACGTCATAGGATTCCTGGCATTTTAAAGCAAAAAAAATATATTGAAAATACTTAAATTATTTATTAAAATTCAGTCATTCACAAAAATTATTAAACCTTAAATTCTACTTCAAATCTAGATAAATTGTGAAAATACCTACTTTCTGTATATTGTTGCCCTAATCTGGGCACGATAATATACTCGTCAGGCAAATTCTTTAAAACACTCATTATTGGAGAACCAATCAACTACTCTTCTGCTAATACTGACGAAGTATTGAATTATATGATGGGATTCCTAGCATTTTAAAGCAAAAGATATATTGAAAAGAATCGAAAAAAGAGATTGCGACCTCGATGTTGGATTAAAATTAAGTTTTGGTGTAGAAACTAAAAATATTAGGTCTGTTCGACCTTGGTGGCGCAGTGCCTAAGGTTTGCGACTACAGGGTCCCGGGTTCGAATCCTGGCCATTGTATGGATGTGTAGTGGCGTTTTTCACGTGTTGCTGAGACGGTAGCAGTGGGCTAGACTGCGGTTGTGTGAGAGACAACACGGTCTAGTCGCTCTCCTCTCCTGAGTTCGAGTCTCAGCTGCGGCAGATGACAATGTCGCAGGGAATGGATGTTGTGATGTTGTCTATATGTGTCCGTCCGTCCTGGTTGAGTGGTAGAATAGCCTGCGGCTAAACTCCGCCAGGACATTAATCTAAATAAGGCGATAAAAAAAATACTTAAATCATTTATTCAAATTCAAATTTCCCACTTTTTTACTTAATATAAAATTATCTACTTTCTGTATATTGGTACCTTAATCAGTATTAGCTAGAAGAGTAGTTGTTTCGATTGGTTTTCCAATAATGAGTGTTTTAAAGTGTTTTCCTAAGTAGTATATTAGCGTGACCCGATTAAGTTATAAATAAAAAATAATTAATTGTAAAAATATATTGCTCTTTGGTAATAAAGCAATATGTGTCTATATGATTGTTAGTCATTTCGTTTAAGAGCCAAAATTTGATTGTACCTTGTATAGTTAGAATGTACAAAACACTACAAATAAAGACTAAATTGCAATTGCAAATATTTCACGCATATTTTTATCATAAATTATGTAAATGTTAATGTATTGTATCTACTGTTGTGGAAAATAAATTCTAGAATTTACCATTAACGAGAATAATATAACAATATAATTTAATTATGTAAAATAATTATAAGTAATGTATAACAATTCGTCAGTATGATATCCAAGTTCCTTAAATATTTTTAAAACATCACTCTAAAAAGTTTCCTACTAACATTTTTGAGATATGCTGATGGAACAGGAAGGGAAAGCATGAAAGAAATGCGTTCGCCAGCAGTTTCCAGTTCAGTTGTTCGGATTTGTTTCCTTAATTTAGTTGCTAAAATTTCCTTTGATTCTCTAGAGCTTGAAAATATTATACGTCTTACCAATACTTGACTACATTATTTAAAATTCAGGTCTTCGCAAAGAACAATCTTTTTGTTTGCAAAATTTTTACATTTTTGTTTTTTCAATCTCGAGAATCCAGCAGAATTAAAATTAAAGGATGTCCTTGATAAATTTGAAAACCATTTTTTGCTGGAAAAAACTTGGCGTATGAACGTTTTAAGTTTTTTAATAGAAAACAAGGTATGAATGAAATTGAACAATATGTAACTGATTTAAAAAACAATGATCAAAATTGTGAATTTGAAGATTTGAAAAATATTTTAATAAAAGACATTTTAATCTGTGGAATAATTAATGAAAAAATTCGAATTAGACCTAGATTGCGCAGTGAAATTATGGATTTCTATTGAAAATTCCCCAGAACAATCAAATTTAATACCGAATAAAAGTTTACAATCACTGATAGTTCAAACAATCCACAAATGCGAAAATAAAAAAATCAACGAAATCTTTTTCAAAATTACCCCGAAATTATACAACAAATCCTAGACAAGCACAGCATGAACGTCCCTCAACATCTTCAGGCCAACGTCTAAATGGAAACAGTGGAGTAATTTATTTAATATTTTAACAAAAGTCAGTTTTGAGTGGTTCATATCATCCCGAAACTCCGATTAAAGAACTTATATCTAGATACGTAACAGGCTATCTTTTCACTATATACCTTGTTTGCTACTAACATAGTCACATTATATATCCATTAAAAAGAATAGATGAACATCACATCCCATAGGCAACAGTGGCGTTGTGTGTGTAGAAAATGTGTAGAATGGTAAATATTTTCATTAAAATGAATTATTGCAATTCCTGCATTACCGGCTCTTTATACAACGTGATATAGGCATACGATATTACAGTAAGATAATACAGTAAGATAAATATGTATTGAAAGGATATTAAAATTTAATTGCTATTCACTTTATAACTGTAAACTGAACTTCATCATGTTACGACTATGGAACGATCGATTCTCTTCTTTTCTAAACTGCTTTCTGCAAACGGCACAGCACTTAACCATTTTGCACTAAATATATTGTCACTAAACTGTGTAAATATGAATAGAGAATATTATTTAGGTATTAAGCAAATCACAACTTAAAATAAAAAGACTTCTTCACCACATTTTGATCGAAAAACACTTATTAACATTAATGGCGGATACTGTCAAAAGTTTCAAACTGAGTTTATGATAATCGAACTAACTGATCGTGCCCGAATCGGTCGCGAATAGATCGACTAGCCAATCAAGAACTTATGGGAGAAGTGCCTTAGATTGTAACTATCTCAGCAACATACAAATCAGTACAATTATGTATCTAGGTATAAGTTCTTTAATCGGAGTCCCGAAATAACATCAATTATCAATAATTTAATAACCACCCCACTCCTAAATAAAGAGGTAAAATCCCTTTTATATATATATATATATATATATATATATATATATATATATATATATATATAACATATTTAACAAATTGGCCACATATCACATATATCAACCCTTCAAACCCACTACTCCTCGAAAATGTTTTTCAATTTGATTATAAACAATTTTTATTCGTATGAATTGCAATTAAATAATTAAATAAACAATGAATTTCGCGGTTTAAAAAAAAAATCAGAAGAATTTTTTGTTCAGCACAAAATTTCCTATAAGAATTGCCATTCAATTAAATCCCTCCAAAATAGAGTAAAAAGTGCCCTTAATATACGTTAATATCGGAAAGACAATTCAAGGGTTAGTTGTGTAAACTGAAGTCATTTCGAAAAAACCCTTGTCGAGAGTTTTGTAGAATAAAGGGTTGTTTGTGCTAAGAAAGCAGGGGGGGGGGGGGATATTTTTGAAGATTATTAGCCACATATAAAAAGAAATCCAATTTCGTAATTAAACCCATTTGACAACTTTTTTCTAATAAACCTTGAAAAATTGAAAGAGTTGTTTGGGGTAGAAGCCTCCTGTTGGAAAATTGACGACAAAACCGTCACCAGAGACCGAAATACCCCATAATAACTTTCGTCAAAACCTGTCTACTAAATTTTGAAAAGCATTTCGAGGGGTAGTTTAAATGCAGGGGGTGGGTTTGAAGGGTTTATATATGTTGCCAATTTGTGAAATATGTTCTAAAATACTTCAACTTGTGTTTCTCATACATATTAGTCGCCAAATCCGCAATAATATATTTCTTCATGTAGGGGGTGGTTATTAAATTATTGATAATTGATGTTATTTCGGGAGTTATGAATCACTAGCGACCTCAAAACTGAATTTTATTGCAATATTACGTAAAAGCACGAGTTGAATATGGGGGTAAATTTAAGGAGTGAAGGAGGTAAATCCATTGGTTCAGAATGTCAGTAAGCTCTCATACGTGTATTTTGAGAGTCTCCCAAACAATTTTAGAGTAAAAAACCTTAAAATACCATTTGGTTTAAAAAATATGCCATTTTGAAGAAAAATGTAATTTTTTATGGGATTGACGAACGTATTTTTGCACATTTAAACTTTTACCTCCATAAAATATTTATAAATATCATTTATAAATAAGAAATTTAATTTTTTTTTAAGTTTATTAATAATAATAATATTTTCATTTTATAGTTAACATTGTAAAGTATACGATGCTCTGGCTCAGCAGTTTACACGGCGTTACCCTATAAACGGATGCGACTTCCCACTCTCCGCGCTATATCTCGAAAACGATTAGTCATATGAAAAAATTCATATAACCAAACTTGAAGAGAATTTTATGCTGTACAAGTTGTAATAACCTTGCGACATGCGACGCATAGGAAGCGAAATATTTGGAAAAAACTATTTTCGTCACCTTCGGCCTTTGATATCTTGACTAGCGGATATGAGATCGTATGAGACTTTTTAGCCCGTCTTTATAACGTCAAAACAAAGGTCTATGCAAATTTTCAGCTTTCCGACTTTCAATCTGAGGTTTAGCCTTTATTTCGCCAAACAAAGAACATTTCATTTGAAGAAAAATAGTCAAACTATGACAACACTGTTTAAAAAAATGTTAACTTCTTGCACTAATATACATATTTCCACACAATTCTCGAGGTTTCTTACTCCAAATATCTAATTGCTTATTCCAATGTTAATCTTTTACTTGCATTGGACACAAATATTTTTTATTAACAAATGATAATATTACACAACCTTCTAAATCCCAATGCAATGAGTCGGTTAAGACTGATTGGAAAGAAGTAGTTCGAAGGAAAAGAAATAGACATGTTATAGTTGGTAATAATAAAGACTCAAACTCTGTTAGAGGTGTTCCAAAATTAGCCGTATTGCACATCTACAGGGTGGACAAAAATATATCAGCTGAGGATCTTGCAACACTTTTAAAAAATAATTTTCCGGAGGTGAAATGTGAGTCAATAAACCCAAAACATCCGGAGTTTTATTCTTCATTCAAGGTAACAATCCTCGAGGATAATTTCAAGAAAGCAATGAATCCTACATTATGGCCCTATGGGGCGTGTATTAGTCGTTTTTTAGAATTTCGGAAGAAATTGACCGAAGTAATGAACTGATTTTTAATCCTCGTGTACTTCTTTTAAATGTGCAGTTTTTAAATATTGAAAAACTAAATAATTTGTATATGGATAGCTGTAATTATGATTTAAATTTTATATGCTTGACTGAAACTTGAGCTAATCCAGTTTCAATAAATACTTTTAATTTGACTGAATTTGTGTTAGGAAGCAGTTATTGCAGAAATATGTTCAGGGGTGGAGGCGTCGCCATATTAGTAAAACGTGATTTACACTTTAGGGAAATTGATTTAAAAAATTATTGCCTAGACAAACATATAGAAATATATGCTGTATCTTGTAAAATAAATAAGATAGGTAAAACGGTTGTAATTTTAACATGTTATAGGTCTCCTTCTGGAGATATCAATATGTTTTTGGAAGGACTTATGAGTGTCTTCAACTTTATTTATAAACCAAATACAAATATTTTACTTTGTAGCGATTTTAATCTTGATTCATACAATAGCTCAAATGATTTTAAAAAAATGTGTAATTTGTTGCAATGTTTTAACCTTAATAGTATGGTAGGGTGACCTACTAGAGTAACAGATACCAGTCTATCCGGAATCGACCACATATTTAGTAACTTTACTGATAATGGTACATCTTGTGTTGTGGATAGTAACATTTCTGATCACAGAACAATTTTGTTTGACTTCGGTCTAGATAAAGTAGTGAAAATTCTAATATGTGTTATGTAAAAAGATCTTTTAATGATAATAGTCTATGTAACTTTCAGTCTGATATTCAAAAAAAGAAGTGGTATGAAATTTATCACATTAATGATGTAAACTTGGCGTTTGATTATTTTCTAAATATATTTCTGTTTTATTTCAATAAACATTTTCCTAAACGTAAGTATTATGTGAATAAAAGCAAAAATAAAAAATGGGTTGATAACGAAGTTCAGATTTCGAGCCTCAAACTGAAGGACTTGTACGTTTTAAAAAATGTATACCACGAATTGACTTCTTTTTACAAGAAAGAAAAGAAACAACACAATACTTTAGTTAAAAATACAAAAAAAAAGATATTATCAAAGTAAAATTGATAACTCTGACAACCCCACAAAATCAGCGTGGAATATTGTTTCTGAATTGTCTAATAAATTTAAACAAAACAAGAACATTATAATTAAAGAAAAAAGTGAAATAGTCGATAATCAATCTGATGTTGCTAGCGCTTTTAATATTTTCTTCAAAAACGCTCCACTTGATATTATCAACAAAATACCACATAAGGATAATGAAAATGCTTGCTTTGTAATAATATAAATAATCCGCATAGCACAATATTTTTAGAACCATATTCAGAACCAGAAATGTGTAATATAATAAGATATAAACTAAAAAATAAACACTCATCAGGACATGACGATGTACCCTCATTTCTCATTAAAAGAGTAATGATGGAAATAGTCAAACCCTTAGTTTATATTGTAAACCTATCATTTTCTGCTGGAGCTTTTCCAGAAATTTTAAAAATTGGGAAAGTTATTCCTGTTCATAAAAAAAATAATATACAAGAGTTACAAAATTACAGACCAGTTACCATACCTTCAGGGTTTTCAAAAATTATTGAATATTGCTTGCCTTTTAAACCGATTACTGATTTTTTTTTAATAAAAATAATACACTTTCACATAACCAGCACGGATTCTTAAATAATAAATCAACTCATAGAGCAATGCAATCGTTTTATGAAAAGATAATAACGTATGTCGAAGCAGGTGAATGTCCTGTTGGTATCTTTTGCGATTTAAGCAGGGTATTTGACTGCGTTAATCATAAAAAATATCTCCAAACTTTCTAACTTTCTAAGTACGGGGTAAGGGTCCTAGCCTTAGACTGGGTTGAAAGTTATTTGTCATGTCGTGAACAGTATGTGTCAGTTACCAATATTACGCACAATACAATTGATTCTGTTAACTCGGCATCTGTAGAAATTAATATGGGCGTGCCACAAGGGTCGGTATTAGGTCCCATATTATTTTTATTATATATTAATGATCTGGATGGTTTGAGTGCTTTAGCAGATTTTACTTTTTATGCAGATGACACATCCATTATACTGTCAGATAAAAATGTTGATATTTTAGAGATGAAATGTGATGTTTTATTTAAAAACCTTAGTAATTGGTTTAGTGAAAATTCCCTTTATTTTAATGTTGAGAAAACACAGGCATTAGTGTTTCACAATAGACAAAAGAAATGTGATTATCCAAATATTCAACTTGATAATACGTCAATATCAACAAGGACGTCCAATGTAAAATTTTTAGGTATAAATATTGACAGTTGCTTGAACTGGAAAAGCCATTGTGAATTACTGATAGCCAAATTACATTCAGTAGTTTATCAGTTCAAAAATGTAAAAAATGTTCTAAACATGGCTCAACTAAGGAATTTATATTTTGCTGAGGTTGATTCTCGGTTAAGATATGGTGTTTGTTTTTGGGGGATTTCCAAACTATCAAATAATGTGTTTTTAGTCCAAAAGCGTGTGATAAGATGTATGGTAGGCTTATCCACAAAAGAGACCTATAAAAATATAATTAAGGGCTATCATATCTTGACACTTCCGTCAATTTTCATTTTTGAACTATGTTTATTTGTCTTTAAAAACAAGAGTAAATTTGTTTTTAACAATCATCTACATAATGTAAATACCAGGCAAAAACACGATCTTTATGTGCCCTTCAGTAAATTAAATGTCTCTGTAAATTCACCCAGTTGTCTAGGACCTAGAGTTTTTAATCACCTCCCTGTGGAAATAAAACTATTTAGAAAGAAACTGAAAATATTTTTAATTAGCAAAACCTTCTACAAACTAGAAGAATATTTTAATATGTAAAGTGCTCTGTGATTTACTTCTTTTTTTTTCTTCTTTTTCTTCTCTCCTTTAGATATTAAGACTGACTATTCCTATAGAATAATGTATCATATTGTCATAAAAGGAAAATAAAGTTTATTATTATTATTATTAAATCTGGAAGAGGCAATATCCAAATCATCTTCTACTTATAATCTCAATCATGAAGTTTTAAAGGATATCTTGTTTAGTCCAACCAGGCCAACATTTGGGGCCGAAATTTTAGGTTCATCCAATTTTTTTTTTTTAATTGTTGTTTGAAGTCCAACTAACGCGGCCTACCAGGTCGTGGAACACATACTTATATGCATTTTTATGCAAATAAAGTGCATTTTTCTTTATTTTTGCTTTATGTTTTCTTTATACGGTTCAAAAAAGTTTAGATTTGTTGGAAATGTATTGTTTTATTATTTATTTAAACTTGTCTCATCATATAACGTCATTTATAAGTATTTAGGAAAATTGCAAATGCATTCTATAGATGAATAATAAATTAACACTGGAAAAAAAAACGGTTTAAATTTAAAATTTCTTTGAAAAAATCTATAGTCGGGGGGTTTTCAAGGTAGCTGATTACAAATCTGCTGTGGAAATTGGAAAATTCAGAATTGATGACTCGAAATGGCGCGAATTTCATACTTGAAAATGCATTTCTGACGTTATTTTCGTTTTGAAATAATAACTAAAAAATGTGTTTTGTGTATAAATTTTCATTTATTATATGTTTACCCCCACCCTCGTACCCCACCTCTTACCTTCGTGCTTTCGCTGTAACAACCTCTCTAAAATGAATTTAGAAAATATTAAATTTTATCAGGTTTCAACAAAAATTTCACTAATATGCCAACCTCCTCCACGCCCTTTTAGGCTATCCTAAGCTATCCTTTTCCTGAAAATTAAAAAAATGTTATGAGTTTATTTTAATAGTTTAAATTGAAATAAGTACAATTAAAAAAAAATCGCGCCATTTCGAGTCAGCCATTTTGAATTTTCAAATTTCCACAACAGATTTGTAATCAGCGATCTTGAGAACCCCCCACTATAAATGTTTTCCAAGAAATTTTAAATATTAACCTGTTTTTTCCAGTGTTAAGTTATTATACATCTATAGAATGCACTTTTGCAAGCAATTTTGGACACTAAAGTGCTCCTAAATGCTTATAAATGGTACTATATCATAAGATAAGTTTAAATAATAATAGGAAAATACATTTTCAACAAATCTAAACTGTTTTGTATCGTATAAATTTGAAGACATAACGAAAAAAGAGGAGAGGAAATTTTTACTTGTATAATATATGGGCCACAATCATAAATTAATGTTTTCCACAAAAATATCACTGCCGCCATGTTGAAAGAATAACGGACAAAAGAAGTTTTTCTCGATTATCTACATTTCTATTAGTTCTACCCTAAAATTATATATTACCAACACTGTACAAAATGAAAAAAGCTACAATTTTTACTTGAACTATTTTTTTCTACTTTTAATATTTTACGATTTACAGTCATCAGAATGGTGAAAATTTGTGCTTCGCTGCAGATTCTTCCATTTTTGTCCCCGTTGCTCCTATATAAGAATTATTTACTATCAATATTCTAGATTATAAACTTTTGTTTAAACAATATTTAAACAATTTTTTTGCCTTAAAATTACAACAGCTCGAAGTTAATTTAATTAGGTCAAACTCCCCTTTTTACGTCCCGACTACTGGACTATACACTATAATTTACTAGGTTACTACTGTCATTTCTCTCATAAGTAAGACTTGACTTCACTTAATACACGTTTCAAAAATAATTAAATTCTCTTGCAATATATATTTTCTACAACAAAAAGTAAGACGAAGAGTGTATCCAGTAAATTGATATTCTTTACAGCAAATGTAATAATCCAATGTCCATAATAAATTGCAGCTTTATATTCTAGGAAGAGACTAGTTGGGAGTACATTTCATTAATAAAATTTTCTGATCGTGTCCGCAATTGTTATCCCGGAATCTCAGGCCCAATTGAGCCGCGCAGCGCCGTCACGTCCCATCAACAGTTAATTGGATTTGAGATTGCATGAAGCTTCTTTTTTTAAGGTGAAATAACAAATTAAATTGCATATTT
The DNA here is from genome assembly GCA_936432065.2 of Rutpela maculata. NCBI lineage: Eukaryota > Metazoa > Arthropoda > Insecta > Coleoptera > Cerambycidae > Rutpela > Rutpela maculata. The sequence continues at coordinate 103,974,345 of OW386291.2, forward strand.
CTTCATTATGTTGTGTGCCAGTGTGACAGGAATAACAATGCATACATTTTAATAAATACTCCCATATTCCCCATGGAGACATGGCCTAGCACTTGCATGAATAACGGGAAGTAAGGCCAAATACTTCCTAGCGTTATCTCTTACAATTTAATTATAATTTCAGCGCCATCATCGGTTTGCGTCAATTGAATTGCAATGGGCAATTGCTATTGTCCATTGCATTATATTTACCTAACTCTGCTATAACAGGTTACATGCTGCTAAGGGCATATATGTCTCGAGCCACCTCGCATTACGATCAGAGGAAGATCAAGAAGGAAATTGAAGACTACGTTTTTTTTTAAGATTTCACAAAAACCAAAATCACTACGCCAATCTCGATCAGGGGGACCAAAATGCAAACCAAAGAATTCGCGAAGTATCTAAGAGAGTGCATTTGGACACCAGGCTGACTTACAACAAACAAGTATACAAAACTATGCCTCCTATCTGGCAGGGAATAGTGAATTAAACAGAAATAGCTAAAAATTGAATAAACACGAGTGTTGTGTGATCAGCCCTCACATACGCAACACCGGCGTGGCGCAGCGCGTCTGCTACAACAATTAAAAAACTGTCCGTTTGGACTGAAACTTCCTTCGCTTCATATCAAATCCAAACAAACACACATCACTCAGATTCGCAAGTGGTCCCCATAAGTTTGCAAAACCATCAAGCCATGAAGGGTGAGCATTCACATAAGACATATTGAGGATTTGCTTCTTTTCATCACAGCTCCTGTACTCTGAATTATCCGTCACGCTTATGTTAATTAGGTATTTATTACACTGTACAGTGCCCTATCAATATTCCTGCTGCACATTCTTCGTTGTTTTCTGGGTAGTTTTAGCAGTTCTTGGTCTTTGATCCGGTTGGTTTATCAATGAACGTGAACGACTACCTCATTCCTGGTGCCCCGGATCTGCACAAATAACGTTGCTGACTTAGCAGTGCTGTAAGATGTCCCCCAATTCGGAAGGTACTCCCAAAGACTCCAGACAGTTGGTAGACTACAGTTTTAAAACATTCTTTTATTGCTTCCAAGGCTTTAGGAGCTGCTTAACTGTCGATGAAGATATGGATTTTCTATCAGTGTATGATGTCCATAGTATTTCATTCGCGCAAACATTTGTGGCTTTGATGTTTACAAAAGTTTCCTGTCACGGCCTTTTGAGATGAAATGGCATGTAGTAAATCTGTATAAAGTCAATCGTTGTCAAGAAAACTCAGTTCAAAATGTATTTTTTACCTACAATGACTAAGTAAACGATCATTCTGTACCGTCGGTTCCAAAACATTGCGTAGAAATGCTTCTAGTTAAGGCATTTTGAGATGAAATGACTTGTTGTAAATGATTCGTAAAGCCCACCGATTGCATGGATAACTCAATTCAAAATACGTTTTTACCATCCGATGACATTAAGAAAAACGTGTTTTGGCTTCTTGTTAAGATATTTTCATATATGTTTGCGAGGAAACACGATTCAAAATGTAATTTTCATTAAACGATTACTGAAGTAATACATGATTCTGGATCGTCGAATCAAAAAGAATTGAATACAAAAGCTTCTAGTTAAGACATTTTGAAACGAAACGGTCTCTTCTAAATTATTCGTAAAGCCCACTGTGGCGATCAGTTCACCTCCTGGGTAAATATAAGTCATACCTCAAGCTCAAGTAACTAAGGAAAAAGAAGAAAAAACAAAAAACATAATAACAATTTTATCAATCAAATAATAATAACAAGAGTACGCAATTGATACGCAACATAAGTACAAATTTTTGTTACATTAAAGAGGGATCTGAATTGTTAATAAGCAAAAACGAAACGACAGAACTCCAATGAACAATCCAGAAGAAACTCTGAAAATAGTTTAAAAATATTGAGAAACGAGAGCAAATTTAATTAAGCTATGGATTACATCTATTCAGATCAAGCAAGAAATCTCTGTTAAAAACCTGGAAGATTAAAACTCCAACAAGGCTCCTGATATTCCGCATGAATCCACATTCGTAGACTTGGAAGTATATATTCCCAACATTCTTCTAAATCAATACTAGATGGCGAAGAAGTAAAACTTTATTTATTTAAATCAATCCTAGACGGCGAAGAAGCAAAACTTTATTTATTTAGTAAGTGAATTGTTTTGCCATTTATCATTATTTCTTCGTTATTTAAAAGAATCAGTCAGTCATTCAACGTTGACGTCTCAAAAGACATCTCATTCAAAAACATCGCAAACAGCATATTATATTCAACCAATTCATCAATCAATCAATTAGTCATCGATTTATTATTTATTTGTTTTAAAAATGGCACCACCTACAGAAAATATTTTATTGGATGACATACCAATTTCATCAGGTGCAGGGACATCTCATGGTAATTACGCCGCGACCATTAAATTACCACCTTTCTGGGTATCCAAACCAGAAATATGGTTTACTCAAATTAAATCGCAATTTTCTATTCACAGGATTGTTAGCGATCGGAAAAAATACGATTATGTCATTGCCAGTTTACCCCATGAAAATATTACCACGGTGTATGACATTGTCACTAATCAGCCAGAAAGAGATCTATATGATAACTTGAAAAATATTCTAATTTCTCGTTTGACCTCAAGCGAGGAAAAGCGGTCAGAGGACCTACTCTATGGTTCCCAGATGGGAGACCTGAAGCCGTCAGATTTTTACCGGTCAATGCTATCAACGGTCGGAGGTTCCCATGTGGTGAGCCAGGAGCTCCTAGTCAAGTTGTGGAAGCGGCGATTACCAAAAACAATCTTCATTGCAATTACCGCGTCAGGAAAAACTGAGATTAAGGAATTAATCGACATTGCTGATCGAATATGGGAATCGTATCAAAATTTTATGACTTCCCTTACCTCAAATTCAATTTGTAACGTCAATCCCACAGTTTCTACATCTAATTTGATCGCAACATTTCAAGACACGTTAAATCAGGTGTTACACAAACAAGAAATGTTTACATCTCAATTACTTGCTATTGAATCTAAAGTTTCTTCAATACCTTCCACTACTCCTACAGTTTCTGGAACTTACTGCGATAGTTGTAGAAGTCAACTCGACTTAAGAATTCGCAGAGGCTCGAGGCCCCGTTCTAACAGTCGAAGTGGTACCAGCGTTAGATATAATCCATCTAATACCAAAGTTTGCTATTACCATCAACTTTATGGTCGTAAAGCATTTAAGTGTCTCGGAGATTGGTGCACTTTCGCCAAAGATGTCAAAACCGACAATCAAAGATGACTAAATGTAAATAATATTTTGACAACTGACGTTAAAACTTCGGATAGTAAACGTCGTCTTTTTATATTTGATAATACTAATAAATTAGAATTTCTCATTGACACGGGCGCTGAATTATCAATAATACCTCGGAATCTGTTAACGAATACTAGAAGAAACCCCGATGTTGTACTGACAGCAGCTAATGGTTCAGTTATAAATACCTTCGGAAAGAGATTTTTGAAAATTGATTTAAATTTACGTAGGTTATTTCCTTTCGTTTTTAATATAGCAGATATTAATATCGCCATTATCGGAGCAGACTTTTTAGCTCATTTTGGTTTAGTTGTTGATTTGAAACATAAATGTTTAATCGACAATATGACTAGTTTGTCAACATATTTATTTTCAAACAATGGTCCGTTACATTCTCCTAAGTTATTTAGCATATCAAATGAATTCACTGCATTACTTTTAGAATTTCCTAGTTTAATTAGCTCTCCAAATTACAATTTGCCCGTTAAACATTCCGTTGAGCATCATATTGTTACAGAAGGTGATTTACCTTTCTCACGCCCACGTAGGTTGGATAGCATTAAATTCAAGATAGCTCAGGATGAATTCAATTCTATGGTAGAATTAGGTATTTGTGTACCTTCTTCTTCTTCCGTATCCTCACCACTGCATATGGTGGAAAAAAAGAGCTGCGACTGGAGGCCTTGTGGAGACTATCGTCGTCTAAATTCAATTGCTGTTCCTGACAGATACCCGTTGCTCCACCTCCATGACTTTAACTCGCAGTAGTATAATTGTGTTATTTTTTCAAAAATAGATTTGGTACGTGCTTATCACCAAATACCTGTCGCAAAAAGTGACGTTTTTAAAACAGCGATTACTACTCCTTTCGGTTTGTTTGAATTTGGGCGTATGCCTTTCGGCTTACGTAACGCCAGTCAAACTTTCCAACGTTTCATGAACGAAGTTTTAGTAGGTTTACCCTTCATTTTCGTCTATTTAGATGACATCCTGATTGCAAGTAAATCTAGTTCGGAACATTTAGAACACTTGAAACTTGTTTTTCAGAGGTTAGAATTGTACGGCATAAATATTAAACCGTCAAAATGCTTATTAGGTGTCAGTCATTTGACATTTTTAGAACCCAATATTTCTTCAGCCGGTATTTTACCTTCTTCTGAACGTGTTGATGTCATAAATAATTTTCCCTTACCTACTACAGTCAAACAACTTCAGCGTTTCATAGGTATGGTTAACTTTTATCATCGTTTCATACCTTCTTTCGCTGAAATCTTAATTCCTTTACATGCACTTTGTACTAGATTACTGCATGATGAAATTAAAATAATAAATGATTGGCCTACCGACTGTTTTGACAGTTTTTCCAAAGCCAAAGCTGCTATAGCTGGTGCAACCTTTTTAGCACATCCACGTTGTGATGATAGCTCGTTTTTATCGCTGACTGTTGATTGTTCTAATGTCTCTATGGGGGCAGTTCTTGAACAGCGCGATGACGAAGGTGTACTTGCCCCATTAGCCTTCTTCTCACGAAAGCTTACCTTGGCACAGACAAAATACAGTTCCTTTGACAAGGAACTTCTTTCTTTATTTCAGATTTTTATTTGAAGGTCGCACATTTATTTGCTTTACTGACCATAAACCTTTGGTCAAAGCATTATTCACTAAAACTGAAAGATCTCCCAGGCAAATTAGACATTTAGAATTCATTGCTCAATTTGCCTGTGAAATCCGACATATCAAAGGGAAAAATAACATTGTTGCAGACACTTTATCACGTGAGCATGATACGTCTTCTTTACAACAATGCATTTCCCCAATTGTTACCCAAAAGTCTAACCTAGTTGATATTAACTTTGACTTAAATTTATTGAGCGAAGCTCAGAAAGATGATTCTGACCTTAAATTTTTATTATCAGATACTTCATCGAACACAAAGAGAACTTTTCATTTAAAGAAAATTAGAATTCCACTTTCTGACAAGTTTATTTGGTGTGACGTTTCCCGCCCTAAACTTCGTCCTTATGTTCCTATTGTTTACAGACGGACAATTTTTGATTATTTCATGGTTTGTCTCATCCTGGTATCAAAGCGACTAGAACATTAGTTTCTAAAAATTATTTTTGGCCTAAAATGACTTCAGATTGTAATCTCTGGGCAAAAACTTGTATTAGCTGTCAAACTAATAAAGTGACAAGACATACGAGGAGCCCGATTGCTAACTTCGATATACCTAAAGGACGATTCGACCACATACATATAGATTTAATAGGACCATTACCTCCTAAAGGTTGTTCTTATATTCTTACTGTGATCGAGCGTTTCAGTAGATGGCCCGAAGCTTATCCACTTCAGGATATTACTGCAGAAACTGTAGCGCGTACGTTATTTCAGAATTATGTTTGTCGATTCGGTGTCCCTGTCACAGTGACAACCGACCAAGGCGTTCAATTTGAATCAAAACTGTTCAAAGAATTTTCAAAATTTCTGGGATTTCATAGAATTCGTACGACACCATATCATCCTTCCTCGAACGGAATGATTGAAAGGTTTAATAAATCTCTTAAAACTGCTCTGAGAGCTAAGACTTCTACACCACATTGGGTAGATGAACTTCCTATCATACTATTAGCTCTCAGGACCATCCCTAAAGACGATTTGCAATGTTCCTCCGCAGAACTCATTTTTGGTCAATCTTTACGAATACCTGGTGAATTTTTTATTAAATCATATACTTGTCCGGATATTCCTTATTTTATTACTAAATTACGTACTTCATTTAATAATTTAACGTTCATTCCACCCGTTCACCACGTTAATTACAAATCATTTGTCAGTCCAGACATCTCGAATTGTAGTTTTGTTTTCGTTCGGAAAGAACGTTTTAAAAAATTTTTCACTCCACTGTATGATGGACCTTTTAAAGTGTTGTCCCGTACAGATAAGTTGGTTACTTTTGTTAAAGGAACTAAAGCCGTCACGGTAAATATTGACAGGATTAAACCAGCATATTTATTATCTGACAAATGCGATGTCACTCCACCGTTGATTAAGAAAGTTCGTTTTGCTATCGACGAATTGAATGGCTGACTGATCTGTTTCTTAGGGTAGTAGTGTGGCGAACAGTTCACTTGCTGGGTAAATATAAGTCACACCTCAAGCTCAAGTAACTAAGGAAAAAGAAGAAAAAACAAAAAACATAATAACAATTATATCAATCAAATAATAATAACATGTATTTTATTTAAATGTTATTTTAAAAAACTTCTTCGAATATACATATATTACCAAATTTAATTTTATTCATGAATATCTGCTATACCCACCTATTGCATAGATAACTCGATTCAAAATGTGCTTTTACCATCCGATGACATTAAGTAAACATGTTTTGTTAAGACATTTTAGGTTTAAATAATCTCACATATGTTTCGTAAACCCCCGTCGAATCAAAAAAGTTGTTAATAAAAGCTTCTTATTAAGACATTTTAAGACGGAATGGTCTGTTCCAAATTTCTTGAAAAGCCAACAGTATCGAGAAAACACCATTCAAATTGCATTTTAGCTGTCTCATTACTTGAAGTGAAAACGTTCACGCTACCTTTTTTTTTTATCTATTTATTTAACGTCGGCCTATTTCCGCTACCATGGCCTATCACCGACGCCATGGAAGGAAATTTTACCGAACCTCTTCTCTTAAGAAGAGTAGGGATCTTTTACTTGCCTAACATTTAATAGACAAGGGACCGCCTGCTTTACACCGTAATCCTCGTCTGAAATTACATAGCTTCCGCGTATATACTGATATACAAGCCGCTAGAAGGTGGGACGAGATCGTTGTGTTTCCCTAGACGGGTCACCCATCTAAGTATTAACCGCCCTGCACGTTGCTTCAGTTAAAGTATCGAGATACTTACATCAATCAATCAAAACAAATTTATTAGTATTAGGGATTACAATAATGCGCCTGGGTTAGATCTCGGTTCAGAGCCGATCGCACAACCACGTCGCGTAGCGTCGTGGTGAATATGCAGTCGGATGAAGCGGGTCTGGTCTCGGCTACGACAACGGATCAAATGGAAGTTAGGGCTCTTGTTTAAAATATAAAAATTTAAACCTAACAATTTGTAAATATAACCATGAAAAAGTTTTAAAATACTTAAGACTACTTAAAGTTAAAACTGAGTTCTTATTAGAGCGCGCACACGCGCACTGTTTTTTTTTAAAAAGATCGGGTTGCTGGTACGGGGAAAAACTCAACGAAAAAACCCGTTCGAACCAATGACGACATCCATCCGATGGTCTGTCTACCTTCGGAAAGGTAGGGTGGAAGGTAAGTTATGATTTAAACGGTTTTGGTTTGCAAGAAGTTATTGGTCGAGAGGGGATTAAGAAAAGAGACAAAAAGGACAAAAGAACAAAAATTAACATAATTAACAAAAATGAGACGAATAGGGAGAATAGAAAGGGGTTTGAGGGTAAAAGGTGGTGAAAAGTAAAAGGTGGTGAAAGGGAAATTGTGGTATAGGAAAGTGGGACTAAGGAAGTTGTCGAAAGATAGGCAACGCCTGGTATGGTAATGGGTGTTTCAAGTTGAAAAGTATGACATTATGCTGTCTGATTCACAGTGAAGACGCATCTACGCTCGCCCCCCTACCACGCTACCTTGTCGAATCGAAAATAGTTGTATACAGAAGTTCCCTGTCACGGCCTTTTGAGATGAAATTACATGTAGCAAATCTGTATAAGGCCAATCGTTGTCAAGAATACTCAGTGCAAAATGTGATTTTTACTATCCGATGACTAAGTAAACGATCATTTTCTATCGTCGGATCCAAAAAATTGTATACAAATGCTTCTAGTTAAGGTACTTTGAGACGAAATGGTCTCTAAAATTTTGGTAGTTAATATTCCCCTTAAATACATTATAAACAGACTAAAATTTTGAAATGGATGTTACCCAGCACACCTTGCCAAACTCAATTCAACTCCGTCAAGTTTATGTGAATACACCGAAGATAACCTAGATCACTTAATGTTTAACTGTCAAAAGTATATAAACGAATGCAAGAGCCCAAATACAAGTTTAATGAGATGCGAAGTCTTGGACTACTATTACGATTTGCTACATGTTTTATCACAGAAAATAAATTCATTAAAATATATAATTACCTATCCGAGTAAAAAAAACTGGGGAAAATTTTAAATATATTAGTTATTAGCGCATAGGTCCTATTGTCTAACCTCATGTTGTTCTCCGTGTTTACCTTAGCCAGTTTGTACCATATTTTTTTTTAAATCTTGATAGGCCCATAAACTTTCCTTTAATCGTCAAGTACCTCTAAGCTTGGATGGATTGATGAATTTAAATATATATTTTCCCTTTTGCTATTTAAGTACATCCCTTTGTGCTTATGGTCTATAGATAGGTTCATAGATTTAATAATCATAAGTATTGGTATTACCATTAATACTTTGTTTCTGGGTGATTGAACTAGTTTCACAGTGTCACAAACAAATCTATAACGAAACTGTAAAAATATTCAACAATATACAAATGAGTTCATTTCAATAAGTTCGACTTTTTTCAAGTTACGCAAAAACAAAAAACAAATACAACATGGTGATAGAAATATGGATATATTTGAAAAATATTAAGGAAAAAATATTAGAAAATAGGCCTCGGTTGTTTAAACTTTTATTTGTTAATATTATTACATTTGATTAATCGGCAACACAATATTTTATACCAAAACACGTAGTGTGAGTTTACTACTAATTTACGATTTTCCATGTAGGAGTTAATGCAACTTAGAAGACATCCTCGTATACTAATAGCTCCTAATTTTTTGGACAGTATATATCTCTCCACAGAATCGAAAGCTCTTGATAAATCGAAAAACAGCGACACAACATAATATTTGCCTTCATCTAATTCTTTATAAATATATTTAATGAAATATGCTGATCCCGCTTCTGTTTATTTTCTTGGTCTGAATCCATATTGATACTCGGTCAGTATTATATTTTGTTCGATAAATGATATGATACGGTTGTAAATAACTTTTTCTAGTATTTTCGAGAACAAACTTAAAAGAGAAATTTGCCGGTATTTTTTTAACATTATTTTTACAGCCCTTTTTAAAAATGGGATTTATGGACACGATTTTAAGAAAATCAGGAAATTCTCCGCTAACTAGTGACATATTTATGAGGTACAAAAGTGATGGTAGTATATTGTCAGTAATAGCAGTCATATTGCACTCATTGAATAATACACTATTTCCCACGTATATTTGGATATACGTACGTCATCCACTTGAGTACTAGCCATCATTGCACGTTCGTTGAATAATATACTATTATCACACCGTCGCACTGGTCGCCAATATCTTAATACAAGGACAAAGTCAAAACATTTATAAGGTCTATGAAACTTAAATAAACCAGTCATTTTATATAGGGGTGGAATAATAATTTTGAAGCGGTACTTTTAAGCTCAGTAAGATATTCTGGTAGCCGTATACTCTTAATTTATCGCATGTGTTCTGTAATAGAGACAGCAGTTTCACAAGAACGTGTGGACAGTCGCCAGAAAAGCTTTGCTCTTGGTAATTACAATGAATGTGCAACGACATAAATAAACTCAAACTTTTTCTACTCACGTATATTTTACTTTGAAATACTTAACGTTGTAACATTGTGTCTTGCTTAGTACGGAAAAAATATAGAATGATTCCATTTGTGCGGAAGAGTGTATTTGAACAGGGCCGTCCTTTGAAAATATCCAACAAAGAGCAAGATTTTTCAAAGTAACTGCCTTACTTACGTATACTTATCACGAAGACAGACAAACAAATTATGTCCAGGCTACAATGCTGTAAAATCTAAGTCAGGTTTTTCGTAGTTGTTCAGATTTGTCTCTTTCTAGCATTCAACATGTAGTAGTTTGTCTCGAGACTTCAATGTTCAACTTAAAAGAAATCATCCAAAAAGTAATTTCACAACTGATATTTATTTATTTGTTTATATATTTTACTCAACAGATTACAAGATCCAATTACAGATTAAAAATTAAAAACCAATATTGAGTTGTATGAAAACACCTAACAACGTAATTTTAAAAAATCAGAAAACCCGACTGCGAAAAGTAAATTTGAACCAAAAGGAACTAAACAGAATTGTTAATAATAATAATAACACATAAGTACCTTGGAGTGCAACATCCCTTAAATATTCAGCATAAACGAATAAAAGGACAAACCACTAGGAATTTCACAGATCGGGTCAAAAATATCCTGAAGACCAAACTCTTTGGAAAGAATGTGCGCAATGCCATCAGCACCTAGGCTATTCCTACACTTACGTTTAGTTTTGGCGTGATACAGTGGACTAAGACAGATTTAGAGGACTTGGAGAGGAGAATTCGGACACTGTTAACTCAATACTGGGCACATCACCCGAAATTAGCCATCGAACGTGTAACACTTCCAAGATCTAAATCCTGAGGATTAGCAGTATAATCCTCCTCTAGTGTTTGAGAATTAGCAGTATAATTCTCGTACTGTTCATATTGAGAATTAGTTTTATAATTCTCTGAAAAGCTTCGAGCGTCATTTACGTTTTGATAATCGGTGAGTAGTCATCGTATTGATTATAATTACATTGATCGTCATAAGGTTCGTAATTCAAATGATGTGTTTTTTGTTGATTAAAACGATTAAAATTCGGGTTAGGCTGTATAGCTGACGGTCATTGTTGGTTAAAGTTTGGATTTGGCCTTATAGCTGAGGGCTTATTTTGGGGTTGATTAGATTGATTACTTGGTTGCACCAAATTTTGCTGTGAAAAATTTTGGAAACTTGGTCTCTGAAAGTTTTGAGACAGTTGCCTTATGCGGTATTCGCTTATGACGTGTCCATTTCTCTTACAAAATGAGCAGAATTTCTGCTGAAAATTTGAGGTTGGTCGTTTGGGTTGTAAAATGGGATTTTTGACCGGAGTATTTTTCGGAAATCTTTGTAGTTCAAAATAAGAGTTGCAGTTCTCTCCAAATTCTCCTTACGACTTTCAATATAGTTGGAGGTACGTATGATGTGGCCTAAGCTTGGTTCTAAGCCCGTCAGTAAATTATTTAAAGTCATCGTTTCGATGAGGTCTGTTTGTGCGGTTCTTTGCGTTGAAGTTAAATTTTGTTTTTGCACCGCAGCGTGCATTTTCGCGTTGTGCGTTTGTAGATGCGAAACAAATATTAATGCGGATTCACCGGGCAATTGGTGAATTCGGTGTAGGTCTTGGATAAGGGCTGTTAAATCTCTAAAGTCACCGAAGTGGGCTTCTAGGAGTCCTTTAATTTCTGGCCATGTGGCAGGGTTTCGAGAGTTTATAAGTTCGGCAGCTTTGCCGCATAATTTATTTTTGATATGCACGGTTAGTAAAAGTTTTTGGTCATGAATTGCCATGCTTTGGGCACACTAGCATGAATTTAAAAACGTTTGCAAATTAATGGCGTTGCCATCAAATTCGGGTATTAAAGAATATATTTCAGAGAGCTTGTAAGGCTTGACTTGCTCGACTTGCACTGGTTGTTGTTGTTCGGCTGGTGCCGGTACTATTGCTTGAGCTGTCTCTCTATCTGGCATTGTTGTTTTTGTTTTTAAAATTAGACACTTAGAATTAAAAATGAATTGTTTGATTCTTAAAATATTTCGTGACTGGTGTGCAAAAAATATTTAACACGCTGTATGTTGCATTAACAGTATAATGCGTTTTGTTGCTGTGTTGCGTTTGTAAAGGAATGGATTTCACTTTGACAAGAGAACTGGCTTTTGTGCGCCGAGTGTATTAAAGTAGTATTACTATGAGAAGATGACAGCAAAAAATATGCGCAGAAACGAGTTTGTGCGCTTCATCATTCTAAGCCAATGAGAAAGAATTGCGTGACATTCAATGTCAACACCAGTGGAGGCGGTGCCCTACAGTAGAGCGGCGCACAGTGGCGAGAAATGCCAGTGTTCCACCCAAATTACTCTAGAGGTCGTAAATTTTAAGTTATCGAGACATTCTTTTTTTTAAAATGTCCATCTTGAATTTACCTATCGATCCCTCTAGCCGGATTTTGAAATTTCATTTTTCGTTTTTTTTTATTTTTAATAGAAAATCATATTTTTACAGAAAAATACTGTTTTTTCTATTAAATTTATTCTAACGGGCCGTAAACTTGAGTTTTCGTAACAAAATTTTTTTTCACCTCTTCGTCCTTTAATCAGCTATTGAACTGTCTAGATGAATTTTTGATTCAGTTGTTGACAACCGTCAAAATTACTGTTAAATATAAAAAAATACGATTTTTAGATAAATAATTCATACAATAACAGGTTGGTGTTCAGAAAAATACATATAGTGTTTTCAATGTACCTGGTTCCGAAGTTGACAGGAAAATATGTATTTCTAAATTTGGCAGCTGCCATAATTGTTGTCAAATTTCCAAAGATAGATGGAAGAGCTTATTAATTTTAAAAATACCCTGTAAATGTATATAAAAATAGATATATATTGTTTTTGATCTGTTTGATTTAGTAATTGACAGGAAAATATGAGTTTTAAATTTGGCAGCTGTTATAATTGCTGCCAATTTTCAAAATACAGTACTTATTAATTTTAAAAATGCACTATAAATGTATAGAAAAATAGATATATATTGTTTTTAAACTGCCAGATTTAGCAGTTGACAGGGAAATATGGTTTTTAAATTTGGCAGCTACCATAATCGCTGTCAAATTTCAAAAAATAGAAGTTCGAGCTTATTAACTTTAAAAATACTCTGTGAATATATAGCAAGACGGATACAAATTGTTTTTAATGTACCTGGTTCCGAAGTTGACTGGAAAATGTGATAATCTAAATTTGGCAGCTGCCAAATTTAAAAATAATATTTTCCTGTCCGTTCATAAATCAGGAAGATAAAAAATAATATATATCTATTTGTCTATACATTCAAAGGGTATTTTTGAAATTAATAACTTCTAATCTGCACACCTTAAAACTTGACAGTAATCATGGCAGCTGCCAAATTTAAAAATTATATCTTCCTATTACTTACGAAATCAGATAGATCAAAAATAATATACATCAATTTTTCTATACATTTATAAGGTATTTTTAAAATTAATAAGCTCTTACCTCTATGTTTTGAAATTTGACAGCAATTAGGTATGTCAGCTGCCAAATTTAAAAATGATATTTTCCATCAGTTACGAAAATCAGACAGATAATAATAGACAAAAATAGTATATATCTATTTTTCTACACATTTATAGGGTGTTTTTAAAATTTATAAGCTCTTACTATATTTTGATATGAGACAGCAATTATGACAGCTGCCAAATTTAGAAATCATATTTTCCTGACAACTTCGGAACCAGGTACATTAGAAACAATTTGTATCCGTTTTGCTATATATTCACAGGGTATTTTTAAAGTTAATAGCTCTAACTTCTATTTTTTGAAATTTGACAGAAATTATGGTAGCTGCCAAATTTAAAAACCATATTTCCCTGTCAACTACTAAATCTGGCAGTTTAAAAACAATATATATCTATTTATTAATTAATAAGTTGTTACCTCCCTATTTTGAAAATTGACAGCTGCCAAATTTAAAACTCATATTTTCCTATCAATTACTAAATCAAACAGATCAAAAACAATATATATCTATTTTTCTATACATGTACAGGGTATTCTTAAAATTAATAAGCTCTTCCATCTATCTTTGGAAATTTGACAACAATTATGGCAGCTGCCAAATTTAGAAATACATATTTTCCTGTCAACTTCGGAACCAGATACACTGAAAACACTATATATATTTTTCTGAACACCAACCTGTTATTGTATGAATTATTTATCTAAAAATCGGATTTTTTATATTTGACAGTCATTTTGACAGTTATCAACAACTAAATCAAAAATTCATGTAGACAGATCAATAGCTGATTAAAAGACGAAGATTTGAAAAAAAAATTTGTTACGAAAACTCAAATTTACGGCCGTTAGAATAAATTTAATAGAAAAAACAGTATTTTTCTGTAAAAATATGATTTTCTATTAAAAATTAAAAAAAACGAAAAATGAAATTTCAAAATCCGGCTAGAGGGATCGATAGGTGATTTCAAGACGAACATTAAAAAAAAAGAATGTCTCAATAACTTAAAATTTATGACCTCTAGAGTAATTTGGGTGGAACACTGACATTTCTCGCCACTGTGCGGCGGTGACGGTAATAATAATAATAAAACAAATTTATTAGGCAAAGTTTAGTAAAACTATTCTTACACTTCTTCTGAACAAAGGTTACTCGTAACAGTTGGCAAGTTTTAATCTACTCCATTTTCACAGTTCCTTGACCGCGAAACTTTTATTGCAATTACACATCCCTATTCCCCAGATAAAGCTGTGGCACTGGTAAAAACACTCTCGCATTTTGGCTCCGCCCTGTCATCTTCTCATAGTAATACTAGTCTAGCAGTTTAATACATCTTGATGAAATAAATTGCGAACAATAATAAAATAATAAAATGGTACGAGATGATTCTTAAATTACTTACGTGAAGATTTTCTTCATTGGTTTGCAGGTTCCTTTTCTAATTTATGGATTGGGATCCACCACCACGGCTAAGAAGTTCTCCTTGTTCTAATGGCTCTTTTCCAATGGTTAGGCACCTTTTGCAGATGGACTCCTTGTTCCGCTGGATACGTTTAGCACCAGTTAGGCTCCCGAACATGCGATGTTAGTTAGATCCCACCGACTGCGCCATTTGTTAGATCACTGTTCGCGTGATTGACTTTTTAAAAACTTTTTATCTAGTTACATGAGGAATCAACGTTGATTCCTGAATAAAAAAATACAATTTATGTATGATGCATTTAATATGAAGTGAGTATGATAACTGAATGTACAATTGTTCGTTACTCTTATTTATAAGTTTACAAATGATGTATCAGCTAAAGTAGAACAAAGTAAATGCAAAATAGCAAATCAGCATAATATTGTGAGAAGTTAAAATAAAACTTAATATCTAGATAAACAATTCTTAAAGGAAGCTGTTATCTAACATATATAATACATAAACATCTGATACAGATAAAAAATAAACGTATATTTTAAGCTGTATGTTACTTGAGGAGGTTCACCGACAATGGGTCATTTCGGAATTTTAATCTCTAATCTTCCAGACTGGGAGAAAAAATTTGAAATTTGTAACAATTCCGTAAAATCCGTGACTCCTTCGTGACCCTACAAAGAGGTTGAAAAACAGTTATCATATTTGGACAATATATCCAATATCGCTTGTAAAGTACATTACAAATATTAGAATTTTGCACGAAAAAAATCTATTTGATTATTGTAATGGTAATTGAATTAATGGTGTTTAGTTAGATGAGCACTATTCAGCTATCACCAATAAAAAGACCACCTCGCTGCAGCAGTAATTTTTAGTGTAGAGTGGAATATACCCAAAGAAATGGGAAAAAATTCGTAACTTTTAAATCGTTCAAAATTGGATTCCTTATGTTGGTCAATATAATATTGGCCAAGGATCCCAAGAGCAACAGCTCTTGAGATCCTTTATCATTTTGAACATTTTGGACGTATAGGCATGGAATATGCCGTAATTAGCTGTATATGAGCTACAAAAATCTGCCTTGAAACGAGCGCCTTCTGCAGTGGTCAGTGTTTTGATATTATGGAAAATGCTTCCGGGTCAAATGTATGATTAATTTTGTAGTTGAATATTTTTTTTACAATTATTGACTACTTCTCATTTATTTATATCGCGATTAATCACAAAATTCAATACCAGTGGTGGCAGACTATTTCCTGTAATATCATGACTAGTAGCAGCAAATTAGATACACGTATTTTCAATTAGTGTTTCCTAGTAAATCAAAACTTCTCAATAATCGTTCGACACGAACCGATTAGAGTACATTAATCGAATTTATTTTTTTCCCGCTTGAATATGAATACGGAACGAAACGGGAAGACTGTTCATTAGGCATTAATTTAATTTTAATCTGAGAATGTGCAAATTGAAAATTATTCAGGTGGAATAGAGAAGCCGACCGGAAACCGTAATGGGTGGCCGGAGTTGGCACTGTTCTCTGGTATGCGGCCACCACAATTCTAATTGAAAACTCCACGTCGTCTCTTGCCATGCCAGCACATTATGCAACTCTCTGTGCACCCGGACTTCCGTTCCGGAGTATGACTACTGGTCAGTGGCGGACCGCTTAAAAAATCCGGAATACCGCAAAGTACGCTAATGAAGTATTATAGAAACCTCTAATCATCTTCAAAAAAGCTAAAAATTATTAAATAAAAGGTCACCGTCGCCGTCGCATAGTGGGGCGAAACCCCAGTGTGCTATCCAAATCACTCTACAGGTCGTCAAGTTAAGGTTAACGTAGTTATTTTTAAAATGTTCGTTTTGAAATTCTCTATCAATCTGTCGAGCCGAATTTCTGATTTTTAGCTAAATTCTTTTATAACTTTGATCTAAAATTGAATTTTTACTGAAAAATATCATCTTTTTCATTAAAATCAATCTACAAGTCACAAATATATAAAGATTGGCACAATTTTAGTTTTATATTTTCACTTTACAAATACATTATACAGCTCCACAAAAAAAAAAAGTCGTGATCTGAATGACTGACTATGATATTCCTATGTATTTTTCGACGCTGAATCCGAATCCGGGGTCAAAAAGATTAGTATAACCCTTAAATTTATGTGCAGAGGCAAGAATATCCCTTAAAAAGGAATTATGAATATCAGTATCATTACGAAAAGGAGTATGAATGGACACTTTGAAACCCTCGTGCTCTCATTTATTATTGCCAGGGGCGTAACAATCTCCCCCCTCCAAGGGGTTGGTACGCCTTCTACACCTCTTCTATCCCTTTCGGACATTGATCTGCGTCATGAAAGCTTCTAGCTTACAAGCTCTTGAGAATGCAAGGGAGACATGTTGGAGGGTGAACACAGCCAAAGAACCAATTCGCTAGAGGGGTGAAAAACTACCGTCTGCTGGACGGAGGTGGAGGAAGATGTGGGAGAGCAAATTTTTCTTGTTTTTACTGCGCAATGGTCGCAGTGCACTGTGCAGAACAGTCCTCAACTGCTTTGCCCATACCCGTCTAAGGATTCACAAGAAGCATTCGAGAAACTTTTAAGACCGGAAAGATGCACTCTGGAGTTGTGTCAATCTGAGAAAAGAGAAATCTGCCAACGGTATTGAGTTTGCACATGGAAACCAACCCTTAAAACAGGATGAGTGTGAAACAGGAAGGCGCAGAAGGATATGGGAAGATTAATTTTTTCCAGTGCGGAATTTATTGAGCTCTCATACACCTTCTCCAACCCTCGAACATTTGCTCCGCCTTGTACCCGACCTCTGCATTCTATACTTTAATTGAACATATCCTTTAACACATTTCAAAATTTTCCTCAACTTATTTTCTCTGCCTTCTTGTCTTCGCCGACACCTTGTTAGTAGGAGAGCTGGCAAACATTATGGTGAACGATAATATTCAAAATTTTCACTGATGGCAGTCCATTCTTTGGTCTTTGGGTATGTCAAAACCGATCGTCTGCCGTTTCAAAGTGGAAGCAATTAGGTGGGAGGTGTATTCATAAAGGGGTGATTTTAGGTTTTAGTGAACCATATTGTTCAAGAAAAATTTTTGCAGGGGTGACTAATATAGTTAGTCTAGACGGCATTTCTACCTAGGCAGACGATTTTTCTGGTAGCATTATCATAGCAGACGCAACTCAAAATAACAAAAAATCACATTTTGGTGAACTATATTGTTCAAAAATAATTTTCACGTCCTTCGATTTGTCTACTTATGGTTTAATAAATAACGAATCGGCAGACAAAAAAATCGGTAGCATCGCCCTAGCAGACGCTGTCAAAGTGACAGATCCGGTTTTGCTGAACGACATTTGTCAAGAAAAATTATGTAAGGAATGATAAATACAACAACTCAAGATTACATTCTCGCCCGGGCAGACGATTTTTTTCGTAGCTTTGTGTATGGCAGACGCCTGTCAAAGTGGCAAAAATCACGTTTCAGTGAACTATAGTGATCGAAAATAATTTTTGCGTCTTTCGATTCGTCTATCTATGAATAAATAACGAATTGGCAGACGAAAAAATCGGTAGCATTTTCCTAGCAGTCGCTGTCAAAATAAAAAATTTTAATTTTTTTTCTTAAATAAATAGGTTTAGAATGTTGCGATGAAATTTTAAGGTTAAACAACAAAAATCTGTCTGTAGGTCTATCTGTAACCTTTTTTGTGCGCACAGTTACCCTGGAACTGTTTATGGTGTATCTATGTACTGTAACGTGATCTGGAACTAGATTATATTTTAAGCTTATTTTGTCGAAGGGTTGGGGGCAAGTGGGGTTAAATAGGCAAAGCAAACAAGTAAGAGTTAATAAAATTGGGATTTAGTGTATGTACGAGAAACCAAGGTCTTAAAAATTTGTTGGCATCAGCCATCACCATCCTATTATTTAAATGGACCAAAGGTCTCAAATTTTTTTTTTTTGACATCAGCCACTGCCGCTACCCCCACCCCATATTAAATGGGCTAAAGAAATAAAATTGTGATCAAGTGTGTACGAGAAGCAAAACTATCAAAACATTTTGCCATCGACCACCGGCCACGGGCACCCCGTTACCTTCGTCCCATCATCAAATTACCCTCTTTGATGGTATGTGGAAATAGTGATTCCTTAGACAGCAGTTTTCAAACAAAGAATTCCTCTGCATACAAAAAAATCGGTGACAGTTCGTTATATTCCCTGTGCGAATAAAACAAAAGTAAAAATCTGACTTTAAACGACAGATTTATTACTTCTGTACAAATAAAAAAATAACATAACAAAAAGCGTCGAGTTCAAAACATAGTAATCTAAAAGTAACAAATAATATATATATAGCCATAAGAATATCAATCTATAATATACAACAAATTTTTAAGATCTTGGTTTCTCGTACATACACTAAATTCCAATTTGATTAACTTTTACTTGTTTGCTTTGCCTATTTAACCCCATTTGCCCCCAACCCTTCGACGAAATAAGCTTAAAATATAATCTAGTTCCAGATCTCGTTACAGTACATAGATACACCATAAGTCAATATCTTAAACAGTTCCAGAGTAACTGTGCGCACAAAGAAGGTTACAGACAGACCTACAGACAGATTTTTGTTGTTCAAACTTAAAATTTCGTCGCAACATTCTAAACCTATTTATATAAGAAAAAAAATTAAAATTTTTCATTTTGACAGCATCTGCTAGGAAAATGCTACCGATTTTTTCGTCTGCCGATTCGTTATTTATTGTACCATAGATAGACGAATCGAAAGACGCAAAAATTATTTTCGATCACTATAGTTCACCGAAACATGATTTTTGCCACTTTAACAGGCGTCTGCCATACACATAGCTACGAAAAAAATCGTCTGCCCGGGCGAGAATGTAATCTTGAGTTGTTGTATTTATCATTCCTTTCATAATTTTTCTTGATAAATGTTCATCAAAACCGGATCTGTCACTTTGACAGCGTCTGCTAGGGCAATGCTACCGATTTTTTCGTCTGCCGATTTGTTATTTATTAAACCATAAGTAGACAAATCGAAGGAAGCGAAAATTATTTTTGAACAATATAGTTCACCAAAATGTGATTTTTTGTCATTTTGAGTTGCATCTGCTATGATAATGCTACCAGAAAAATCGTCTGGCTAGGTAGAAATGCCGTCTAGACTAACTATATTAGTCAGCCTTGCAAAAATTTTTCTTGAACAATATGGTTCACTAAAACCTAAAATCACCCCTTTTTGAATTATGTTATGTTAATGAAATGGCAGACGATCGGTTTTGACATACCCAAAGACCAAAGAATGGACTGCCGTCAGTGAAAATTTTGAATATTATCACTCACCATAATGTTTGCCAGCTCTCCTACTATGTCTCTCAGTCTCCATTGTCCGGCCTCATACTCCCTGTATCCTTTGCTCTGTTTCATGAATTCTCTCATGATATCACCAGTATATCATGTCTATTTCGTCCCTACACCCTATTTTATCTTCAATCATACTTGGTTTTCTAAAATTCTTTTCTCTCTTCAGGGCTTCCTCTTACACTCTATATACTCTGTCACTTTCTTACAAACTTACTAATGTTCAAAGGTTGGAGGAGGGATAACAGAAGGTGTATGAAAGCTCGACAAACTCCGCACTGAAGAAAATTAATCTTCCCACATCCTTCTGCGCCTTCCTGTTTCAAACTCATCGAGGGATGCTTTAAGGGTTGGTCTTGCTGTGAAAACTCAATACCGTTGGCAGATTTCCCTTCTCTCAGATTGAAAATCTCCAAAGTACATCTTTTTCGAAGACTTCTTGTGAATTTGGGGGTATTTTCCACCCCTATGACGGGTACGGGCAAAGTAGTTGAGGGCTGTTCTGCACAGTACACTGCAACCATTGCGCAGTAAGAACAAGAAAAATTTGTTCTCCCACATCTTCCCCACATCTCCCACATCTTCCTCCGTCCAGCAAAGGGTAGTTTTCACCCGGTTGGTTCTTTGACTGTGTTCACCCTCCAACATGTCTCTCTTGCATCTCAAGCGCTTGTCAGCTAGAAGCTTTCATGACGCAGATCTAGGTCTGGAAGGGTATAGGAGTGGTGTAGAAGGCGTACTAACCCCTTTGGGGGGAGGGGGTTGTTATGCCCTTGGCAATTAATAAATGAGAGCACGAGGGTTGCAACGTGCCTATCCATACTGCTTTCCGTAATGATACTGATATTCATAACTTTACCATTTAAGGGATATTTTGGGGTCTGCACATAAATTTAAGGGAATTTTTTTGACCTCCAATTCGGATTCAGCGTCGAAAAATACATAGGAATACCATGGTCAGTCATCAAGATCATGACCTTTTTTTTGTGGGGCTGTGTAATCGATCTACCAAAGTAGATTTTTCATTTCCTTTTTTTTTCTTGAAACGATATACTATTTTTGAGCTTTTGCGCGAACAATAAATATTTTCAAATTACAGGTTTTAATTTTTTTTCGTTTTCCTCATGCCCCAAACTTCACATTAGAATTCAATAGTAGTGAGTTTAGTAATTATAAAAAATTGACGTCCAGTGGAAGTACAGTAACGACAAAAAAATTTAAAAAAATTTTTATTGTCCAAATAGGCTTAAAATGTCATGAAACGTCGAGATTTTAAATTTGAGCGAAAAAAAATTTTCTGTCTGTCTGTCGGTCTGTCTGTCGGTCTGTCTGTCGGTCTGTCTGTCTGTCTGTAACTTTTTTTTGTGCGCACGTTTACTCTGGAACCGTTTAAGATATTGACTTGAAATTTGGTACACATATGTACTTTAACGAGATCTAGAACTAGATTATATTTTCGTCTTGTTCCGTCGAAGGGTTGGGGTGTAAATTGGGGTAAATTTGGGATAAATGGGTAAATCAAGCAGGTAAGAGTCCACGAAATTGGTATTTAGTATATACAAGAGAAGCTAAGGTCTCAAAAAAAAAATTGGCATTAATCACCCCCATTACGACCCCCACCCCCTTATTAAAGGGGATGAAAAAAAATTGTGATTAAGTGTATGTACAGGGACCAGAAATCTCAAAATATTTTTTTACTTTATCCACCCCCCACTACCACCCCCCCTATCACCACCCCCACCCCACTACCGATGTGGGATATCGTTTCATGAGTTTTGGGGGTAGAGGATTTCAAATATTATATTATTAAAGTTCCATAAACAATTATTTTCACATACAAAGTTTTTTCGTTGTAAGTGACTTGGATAGAGAATCTGAATGTGGAAGTAGTGATTCCTTGGGCAGCGGTTTTTTTTATTATTTTGCTTAGCTAGGCGAAGGCAACTTTTCCGGGGTATAGTGATAGAAAAATAAAAAAAGTATTATTTCGGCCCACCCTATTGTGTATATTACCGTATTTTAGTATGACATTTGACAATATTTATACTTATATAAATTAAATTAGTCACAGAAATATCTATCTATCTATCTATCTATCTATCTATCTATCTAATAAATGTTCTTGGTTGACAAGAAACCAGGTAAGAAGTAAATTATTTTGCTGCTCTTGTTTACTTTTTTCTGTAGAGAATTCGGTGTGGATGTAGCATTACAGGAATTTAGAGTGCTAGAAAAATACGAAGGCCTTTAAATTTCCGAAAAATGTTCGCCTGCGGCGCATTATAAAACAATCTCGCCCCTCCTGCTTACTTACAACGGTTGCCCCCTCATTTCATAATCTCATGAACCGTCACTGTTTAAAAGACACTCATAAATTAAACATTATTTCCTTGATTATAAAACTAGTTCCCAAAATAACCTTCAAAATACATGAGAAACGTCATTTATTGTCGTAATACATCTTATTTTATATCGCACTTGAAGGATTTGCTTTTTATAAAATACTAAAGTCATGTTTGGTTGTAAAAGACGAATGACCTACTTTTACGATACGAAATGGGGGTTAAAGATATACAAAAAGTAAATACGGTAATAACTGATGTTATAGTTAAAGCAAAGGATCTTTGCGTGTACATCATAAACAACCGTCATCAATAAAAACTACAAAATAATTCACCGTGATCAACTATGTTCGCAATTATTTGAAAATTAGTGATTATGAATATGTCGAAACGTGTGTGCAAAGATCCATTGTTCACAAGACAAACTAAATTAGGCAAGAGTTTAATATTTTTTTAAAACTTTTGTAATGAATAAATACAATTTTCAGGTTATTTATAGAGTTCAACTCGCTTATTTCTTATCATGTTGTTGTAAGTGATGTTAACTCTAAACCTATCATTAATTTTTTAGACTCTCGCACAATATGTCCGAATCTAAAAATTGCAGGATAGTTGATCATAAAACCAAAAGTCACACCCTACAAATTACTTTACCCAATATACAATTTTTAAAATAATATAAAAAAAATTGTGTTTATCATCATTGTAATGCACGTTCAAGAAGCTGCAATTTCAGAAAGATAAAGTTTTAGTATGACTAAATGGCAGTTTTTTATAGCTTCCATTTTTTTTTAAATCTCATTCTTTAGGGAAAATAATAAATATTTTTATGATAGTTTACTAGATATAAAGACCTATAATGTCACCAAGTTTCATTAAAAAGATTAGTTATTTTTTTAGTAATTTCGGTTTATGTAAAATTTTCTTAGTTTTTATTTCTTTGCAAGGAAACATTATTAAGATCTGATTTGGATCTGTGAATAAAGAATTTATTTAGAAACATATTGATTTTTTTGTTTGGCCTGATCCGATGAACAGAACCCGAGATATTAGAAAGAAACGAGACAAAAACACGTTTTCAGAATTAATACTTAATTTCCAACAACCGCTACCTTCCAAATTTGACAAAACTTTACTGTAACTTTCTGATAACATATAGATTGCATTTTCACAAAAAAATTGACCCCCCCCTCCCCCCCCCCCCAACAAACAATCGTTGAAATCGTATTTTTGAAGATGTTGTATTAGTCTAAAAGGATTATACGCATTTGTGTAGGCACATTCTATAAAATTGCGGAGGTGACTTGTAAAAGAACAGTTCATTTTTTTAAATTATTCTTAACGGTAATATTTTGCACAAGAAGAAAGAATAAAAATAATCAGTTATTGATTATATGGAGAAAATTTTTTATTAGAGCTGCACTTTACATTATATTCGTCAATATATTTTTCACTATTCATAACCTTACTTTGGCAAAATTCAGTATTTTCTTCATTTTATAGCATGCTATATAGTAAATTGTAATTCTGACTATGACCAAGGTCATTTCAGTTCGATCAGTAGTTTGTTTTAACAAAAAATAAAAATAATAAAATTTACAATTACACAGGTTTACAAAAAAAAAAAAGTTTTCTGGATCTGCGGTCAGACCATACGTTTCTTATGTATTTTTCGACGCTGAATTCGAATCTATTTTTAGTTTTGCTCTATCACGTCAGGATTTTGAGATATCCTTACCTAAAAGTGCAAAAAACACTGTTTTTTGAGATTATATAGCTTTGCGATTTTTTTTTCCTTAAAAAACCATGTATAGGATCTTAAAATCTTCCTCTTTAAAATGCCGTTGAGTTTGCTCAAATATATATTTTTTTTCGCCGAGATATTGCAATTTAAATAATGACCATAAGGTTTCCGTACTAATTAAATGTATTGGGAAAGATATGATTTGAACAGACAATTTTCAAAATTCGATATCTTGGCGAAAAAAAAGATATTTGAGCAAACTCAACGGCATTTTAAAGAGGAAGATTTATACTTTAAGATCCCATACACGGTTTTTTAAGAAGAAAAATTCGCAAAGCTACATAATCTCAAATAAGTATGTCAAAAAACCGTGTTTTTGCACTTAGGATATCTCAAAATCCTGACGTGATAGAGCATAACTAAAAATAGATTCGAATTCAGCGTCGAAAAATACATAAGAAACGTATTAGCGCAGTCATTTTAGCTTGAAAATCGCTGAAAATTCCGACAAATTTACATAAAGCTGTTTTCACCGGAAATGGTTATAGGTATATGTACTTAATAATATACTAAAAGTCCCCATATGTAGAAGTGCCGGAACCCTAAAAA
Organism: Rutpela maculata; assembly: GCA_936432065.2. NCBI lineage: Eukaryota > Metazoa > Arthropoda > Insecta > Coleoptera > Cerambycidae > Rutpela > Rutpela maculata. The sequence continues at coordinate 103,999,401 of OW386291.2, forward strand.
AACGCAATTGTTTAATGAGAGGCGCAAGATTTATGTAGATTCGCGCACTGCGTCTGTAGTCCATGTAAAACGTGGGGTTTGACGCTCGGAATGCCCCCCTCATCGGGACTATTTTATGTTTTTTTGGGTCGCTGATCACGAAAATCGGAGTCCTGCGGCTCTAAAAATAGTGCCAAAAACCACCCCCTGTTTCGTGGTAATGTGAATAATACTGTAAACTAATGCTATGAATGTGAAAATTGTAATGATATTTTGCTAGTTTAGTATGCCCATCTAAAATAAGGAAATTTTATGCTGAGAGTTAACCAGAGGGGGTAGAACTACCCCTAAATTGACGTAAAATGGAAAATGATGGTTTTTTTTTCTTTCAATTTTTGACTTGAGTTTAGATGAATGGGGATTGTACAATGAAGAAAATTTTTTTCCAACACCTCAGGGGTGAAAACTACCCCCAAGCTTGCAGGGAATTGAAAGAGAAGATAGAAATATTGTTGATAAATGAACATTTTATACATTCATAACATTATTTTACAGTATTATTCACATTACCGCGAAAAAAATCCCAAAAGGGGTGGTTTTTGGCATTTTTAGGGATGACTCACTATTTTTAGAGCCGCGGGATCCCGATTTTCGTGATCAGCGATCCAAAAAACATAAAATACGAGTGGTTCCGATGAGGGGGGAATTCCGAGCATCGTTTTATTACATGGATTACTGCTTCCGATCTTCACAGTAGATTACTACTTGTTGATTGTGTTTATGGCCCGTAGTTGTTTGCTAAATAATGAGTATTTATTAGTATTATACTTAATATAAATGGTGTGTTAATAAGTTATAATAAGTGCATTGGATTATATTTGACAAAGTGATCGTTTAAAAATTTGTTATTTGTTGTTGTTCCTGGTAAATATTTTTAAGGTAATATGGAAGCTAATACGTGTACAGGCGCGGATTTATGGGGGGGGGGGGGGGTAACGGGGTAATTACCCCCCCCCAAGATTCTGTAAATCATCAATTTTTGTTTTAAAATGGTATGAGTTTTGTTAATTTTGGGAAGAAAAAAATTTTTAATAGGGTAATTACCCCCCCCCAAGAAATTTTCATTTTAAAAAAAATTTTTTTGGGACGAAACAAATTTTTTTCGGATTTCTCCCCCCCCCCCCCCCGCTTTTCAAAAAATTTTTGGGGCGAAATATTTTTTTTCAGGTTTCTCCCCCTCGCTCACCAAAAAATTTTGGGTTCAGTGTTACCCCCCCCCAAGCTCAAGGTCCAGATCCGCCCTTGTACGTGTATCTTATGCAATGTTATGGCTTTTAAAAGATGAGAGTGTATGTGTTCAATCGAAGGACTTGTGACACTAATTATTGCAAGCAAAACGAGAAATGATGATAAGTGGAAACATTTTGAACAAATTTCTGTACATAAAACATGTAGGAAAAATTACATTCGTGGCATAGTGGCACATTAAATATTAAGAACCAAGAACAACGAAGAAGATCTGTTAAAGCAAAATGTAAAATCGAAATTGCTGTGACTGATGAGACAATGTCTTCAATTTATCAAGCTGATTTCGTCTCGAATAGGAAAAATAAGAAGCATTTTATTGAACAATGATTGACAATGATTTTAAGAAAATTTGGAATCTTCGTTATACAGGCCCCAGATGATGCTGATACAGTAATTGTATCTACAGCTATAACACTGGCAGAAACCAATAAAAATGTCATTGTAGTAGGTGACGATTCTGATAAGATGGCCCTTTTAATACACCATTGTAATAAAAACCTTCATATGCTAAGACCAAGTCAGCATCTAAACCAGATCGATTCACAAGTATTTCGAATGTGCAATGCTTGCTAGGCCCAATAAAGAAGTTTTGCTATTTCTACATGCCATATCCGGTTGTGATGCATCTTTTTATAAAAAAGGTAAAAACGCCGCTATAAAACTTGTCCAAAGGAATAAGAATTTGATTAAGCATATTAAAATATTTAACAGACCTGATGAGGATGCAGATAAATTAATTACAGTTTGAGAAAATTTTATAATGCGACTCTATGGTAATAAAAAAGAAAATGTTAAAACTGTTGATGAATTGAGATTTTATGCATACAACACCATTACGACACATCACAATCTTGATGGAAATTTTGAACTTGCAAGACTTTCACCCACCAAAGATGCTGCGGAATATCATATAATGAGTGCTTTTTATTAGATACAGAAATGGATCATTAAATTCCAAAGATTGGGGCTGGAAAAAAATTGAAACAGATCTGGTTCCTATTACAACACTGAGGCCTCCAGCTCCAAATTTCATTATGAATTTAATACTTTGTAGCTGCAAAACTGGTTGTAGATATTCTTGTAGCTAGAAAATCAACTTTGTGTTTTACGGCTGTATGTAAAATCTGCCAAGGAAATTCTTGTTCAAACATGACGGTTCAAGACGATGATGAACTAGAACTGCCTTAAGTTTTGTGGTAAAAGTTTTCTTTTACAGATAATGGCATATAGTTAATGAAATTTTTATCTTTTAGGTCTTCAAGTTGTTGAAAATCATATATTGCTATTTCTTAATCAAACTAACTAAACATATTTAAACTATTTATTTTTTTAATCTGCAATCAGTTTAATTGTGTTGATTCGTTTATTATTAAAAAAAAGTATAGCAAACTATGGGTCATTTATTTCAATTTTAAGTAAATTTTCTATCTTGTACAATTTTCAAAAACTGACCGTTTACGAGAAAATCTCTAATAATTATATAATCCAAGATGGCGACTGAATTTTGTGAGTGTTCCGGCACCTCAATGTTCAAGGACTTTTAATATGGTAATAATACGGTTCCCTGGAATACATTGTCGTCGAGAACAGCTTTATGTAAATTTGTCCGAATTAAAATTTTAATTTCACTGTACTATATGGTAACTTATTTTTTTTTAAACCTGTGTTATTGTTAAGCCCGCTCTAATTACTTCCACATCCAGTGGAAGTATAGTAACGACAAAAAAATTTTTAAAAATATTTATTGTTCAAATAGGCTTAGAATGTCACGAAACGTCGAGATTTTAAATTTGAGCGAAAAAAAAAATCTGTCTGTCGGTCTGTCTGTAACTTTTTTATGCGCACGTTTACTCTGGAACCGTTTGAGATATTGACTTGAAATTTGGTACACGTATGTAGTTTAACGAGATCTAGAACTAGATTATATTTTCATCTTGTTCCGTCGAAGGGCTGGGGGGTAAATTGGGGTAAATTTGGGGTAAATAGGTAAATCAGGCAGGTAAGAGTCCATAAAATTGGTATTTAGCATATATAAAAGAAGCTAAGGTCTCAAAAAATTTTTTAACATTAGCTACCCCCATTACCACCCCACCCCATTATTAAAGGGGATGAAAAAAAATTGTGATTTAGTGTGTGTACAAGAACCAGAAACCTCAAAATATTTTTTTACTTCATCCACCCCCACTACCACCCCCTATAACCACCCCCACTCCGCTACCGATGTGGGGTATCGTTTTATGGGTTTTTGGGGTAGAGGATTTCAAATATTAAATTATTAAAGTTCCATGAACAATTATTTCCACATACAAATTTTTTTCGTTGTGAGTGACTTGGATAAAAAATCTGGATGTGGAAGTAGTGATTCCTTGGGCAGCGGTTTTTTTTTGTTTCCGTTTCATAACACAGCCAGATAAAATTAAAAAAAGCTCAGACACAGAAACTAGACCTACCAATCTTTATGTATTTTGACCTCCTGAATTCCATGCCGCTATCAGAATTTAATTTTATCGTGTCATTTTTTTGTAAATCACATGTTTTTAGCATTTTATCTGTGGTGGTACCGAAAAATGAGTCAAATTGACAAGATATCGAAAAATTTTATAGAAAGAAAGTGCTTAGAATACAACGAGGATCCAGAAATCAATTTTGAACCAGATCTGAGAAAAAATAAAAACACAAATTTTTACCCGTACCATTAGGCATCTTTTCATTTTTCATTTTTTTTTCTCAGATCTTGTTCAAATGGGTCCTCGGATTCTAAGCGCTTTTTCTTAATAATATTTTTCGATATCTCGTCAATCATTTTTCGGTACCACCACAGATAAAATGCGAAAAACCACGCGATTTACAAAAAAATTACACGATAAAATTAAATTCTGATGGCGGCATCGAATTCAGAAGGTCAAAATACATAAAGATTGGTAGGTCTAGTTTCTGGGTCTGAACTTTTTTTTTATTTTGTGTGGCTGTGAATCAAAAACATATTTACTTGGCCTGTCATGCATGTTGCATTTTCATTAATTACTCATAATGTTCAAAGTTTCCCATTATATACCATATTCTATTAGTAAATAGAGTGAAGCGTAATTACCTCCTTTGGCCTTTGCCGTGTTAGATAATAAGCCAGATGTAAAATTAGCGAGAAAGTTAACTGTGTGTCGCTGGGGAAAGGAAGTGACTTCGCTTTTCCCTATTTACGGATAGAATATAAGAATAATTTTCCTCATACTTTTCATAATTTTAATTCTATTCAAATTTGTGACGACAATTATTTAATACAATATTTCATAGTATTTATAACAGTTTAGCCTTAATGATGATTCCTAATGTTACAGATCAAGTGGAAATTACCCTAAAGATCAAGTGGAAAATGTCAGCTAATGAATTAAATTATGTTTTTACCTCCTCCAATTCCAGCGTCTTTTCATTGAAAATCATTTTTGGTATGTAAAATACCGTGTGTGTAGTGGCGGGCTAGGCATAGGAAGTAAGAATTACAACATCGCGTGTGCCAGCTAGCTGAAATGAAATTACTGAGAGCTGGGATACTCCGCTGACGGACGAGTTTACTGCGCTGTGTTGTCATATCTCTCGCGCTACGTGAATGTACATGCCTAATGGGCAATTATACGCACGGTATAAGTTTATGAAAGACATAGACAGGGTGTCCCAGATTTAAAGGAACAGTGTAGTGGAAGAGAGAGCACATTTAACTGAGTTCAATGACTGTCGCTTTAGAGATACGAGTATTTGACAATTCTTGACTACTTAATCTTTTATTTCGCCATATTTTTGGAACGGCTGCGGCTCTACATATTGAAATAAAATTTGTTTCAAATATTATACTCTTTTAGACCAGTTAATAGCACGACTTTTTTGGAACTATATCCAGGAATGGACTTGATATCTGAACTCTGAGATACTATACTACAAAAGCTGAAAATTGCATTAATTTGGGTGAAATGGGAGAGATACAGTGCCTTTTATATGAATGTGGAAATTTGCTTAACGATCGCTTCGTTCTGGTGGATATATCTATTTGTTAAATGAACTTTTATCAATAAAATAATGAAGAGATAGAACATTTAATAATGATATCTGATCTTTGACATACAAGGGAAGTTCGAAATGACATTAATTTGGCTGATATGGACAGGATGTGTTATCTTTTACCTGGGGGTAAAAATTATGTACACTACAAATTTAGAAAACAAGTAATTTATTGATAAAGTTGATAGTAGGCAGATTATAATATAAATATGAAGAGAATAAGAAAAATACAACTTTTAACTTATGCTTTGTATATTTAGAAGATACTTCTTATATCCAGTGCGAAAGTGGTTTAATGTAGGTTTCATAAATATATATATTGACGAATTTATTAACACACATGATATATACTCAAAACATCGTTTAAATTTTGTGGTGCAGTGTAAAGTTATTTGATACAATTTTACGTTACGAAGATTGCCTATATGGACAGTAGATTTTTTGATAAGCAATTGATACAAATATGAAAGCACTTTGAAAGTTATAACTTTAAACAGAAGAATGGCTATTAAGGCCAGAATGCCTTATGATTTTAATTGTTCATAGCAATTGCTTAGATTTAAAAATAAAAAAAGATAATGTTGTTAGCAACAATAATTTGAAAATAAAGTCAATATTTTTCGATGAATTTTCAATATACAATTTATCAATTCAATTTGTATAATCAATTAACAATCCAATACCCAAAGAAAGAGAGATACATTCCATAACCAACTACTATTTGGTTCAGTCCATAACAATGGCATATAATAATAACTTAAAGTGATTATTAATTTTGAATATATTCATGTTGTTATAATGCTGAGTGTATGCTCTCGTTTATTAATATAAATGTAGGAAAATGATAAACAGCAATTTTGAAGTGTCTATCATTCTTGAAGATCTCAGTATGATGGTTAAAATATACAGGGCTATCATTGTCCATATAAATAAGAATTACTGCATTTACAAGTTTCTATTTTATTTTTTGAAGCAATATATGCCTATAACTCCATAAGGATTTAAGCTTTTATATAATTATACCTAAATCTTTAACCTCACCACTTATATTAATAAGACCATCATTTAACATAATTCCCACAGTTCGGTTACTTTCGGCTCTAATCAGTAACACTTATGATCCAATATACGCAGCAACTGTCTTGGAAGAGTTCAGTCTTAATCCATTATTATCCGACCGCGCACTACTGATGTTTAAATTTTTGTTAAGTTCGGATATTGTTTGGTTGACTTTTGTTTGGTAGACATGATTTGTATATTTGGGTATCGCCTGCATATAAATGTATTTTCTAGTTGTGCCGCAATATACTGGGCAATTCAGCAGTAAAATTGGTAGATGTTGACCCTAGTCCCAAAAATTGAGTTCAGGACTTTGAGCATGTTTAACAGTACACCGGAATGAACATCTATGTCAAATTTCAAGACATTACCAATTATTTCCGTCAAACGTCGAAATTTGTTAGTATTTGAATGGAGTATAATACGATAACTATAACAGCACAGGCGTTTTAGTCAATATATCGCTTTTACCAGGAATTAATTATTGCAAAGCTGAACATTACCAGGATTGTAGTTTTGGTCCAGGAAAATACGTACCAAAAAGTTCCCTACCCTCCCCCGTCGACTTCCCTGTTTTTTGGAGCAACAGAGGCCTAAATCGCAGAAATTGCAGAGCTGGCTATAGAGTGCACCAGAAAGGTTGTTACTGATCCAATTTGGGTCGAAATGATCACAAAAGATTCGAAGAAGCATAAACGTTCGTATATCAGATGTCCCATGCATATTTTGCATAATTTTCCCTTCTAGTGCTGTCAAATATTTCAAAAATTGAAAAAATTCCGAAATGGCGTCATTGCGGATAAATGAAGACTCGGAGGGGAAAACGTACCCTAATAAACATTTCTCTTCATACTTTGAGTTTTCCATCGGTATGTCTACCTTCTCTGTAGCGTTACGGAGTTACGCCACTCATGATCCCGGTGGAACTGCCCTGGCTGCGTTGTTTTATACGATTTATTGAATTTAATATTACTTGTCAGACTCAGTAAATGATTTTATTTGGCAAGATATTAATGATCTACTAGGAAGAGGATCATCATCCATATCCACTGACTGGCTGTTTGTGCAGCTGGATCCTCTACAGCTCCTGCACATGATGCTGCAGTTCAGATCAGAGTTCCTGTACTCGCACCCGGCACCGTAGTCCGCCTTGCAACCACAGGAAATGAGCCGTAGCAGGCTATTAAGAGCTGGCTGCCTTGTAGTAGGCCCCGGAGTCCTGTTTTCCACCCCCATTCCTCCGGGTTGAGGTTGACGTCTAGCCATTGCTGGACCTGTAAAAAAGCACATGCACATTAGTTGAGTGCTGCAAGCTTTTAGAGAGATTAACTCCTCACACTATTCTCCCCGACGCCCTCACCTGGAAATATGCGCGGAATGAATATTGTTCACATGCGGCACTTGTTGGCGGGAGGCTTGCCAAATCAAAGAAGGCTGTCACCGACTGCTTCGCCACGCTCTGGTTATATTAGACTATTCGTAGCTGGTCCAAGCTCTCCTGCTCACTGCCTCCATAAAGTGCTACGATAAATCTTTCCCCAGCGGCGACCACAGCTCTCTTGCCAGATGCAGGATGTGAAAATACCGCGAAGCATTCCTGTAGCTCAGGTCTCTTCTTCAGAAGCTTCTACGCCTTCTGTTTTCCCATTCTGTACAGAGCTGACGTGGTATCGCATCCTGTCATGGCATGGCAGAAGAGAACGGAGTCGTTTAGTTGATCACGACTGCTCCTGATCTCCTGAATCTTAAACACTCGGCCGCTTGAAATGCCCGTGGCCCGGACTCAGCATTAGCATGGAGATGTCATCTCTAGCATGGGCGACTAGCATGGCCAGGAAAGCTGATAGCCCATTCTTAACCACCACAATATTTCCTTCTTCAAGGGACAACTTATAAAAGATACAAACGCCTGTGTCCCCAATGACTTAACTAAGTTCACTCAGTTTTCCCCCACAAATGAACCAATGTATACACTTAGAGAACTGTTAATGAACTAAGAAGGTATAAGTCGCCATGCGCCTTCTTGATTGTTTAGACTAGACGTGATAGACGCAACAATGAACGCACTAACTGTCCGAGTGTCGCCGCTGCGACAATCAGAGTGGAGTGACTTCGTAAGGGGTGACGCTACAGAAAAGGTAGACATACCAATGGAAAGCCCAAAGTATTAAGAGAACTGTTTATTCGGGTACGTCTTCTGCTCCGAGTCTTCATGAAATACAAACGGATATGTTTCTCCGAATCTTTTATGATCATTTCGACCCAAATCGGAACAGTAACAACATTTCTGCTGCACTTTATAGCCAACTCTGCACTTTCTGCGACTTAGGTCCTTGTTGCTCCGAAAAACTAGGGAAGCCGACGGGGGAGAGTAAGGTATTTTTTAGTACGTATTATCCTGTACCAAAACTATAGTCCTGCAGATTTTTAGCTTTACAATGATTAATTCCGGGTCAAAAACTAACCTATAATAGTGGAGACAGATTAAGCATCAAAAAAGTTGAATAGGGAATTTTCTGGATGCAGCCATTTCATTGTTTTAATTTGTTTTATGTGTGACAAAAGTGTAATGAGAAGTTTTGGATTGAATCTGTCCATTGTTTTATATAAAATTTAAACAATTTATGTTGCAAAGATTTTCTGCTTTTTTCTTATTATCCTTGGCCCTAGTAACCCTATACAACAACTTCGCATTATATATCTGAATGTAAGATGTGTTCATAGGAGACTTATTCTTTTAATTGGCATCCTAATTACCGAATGTGATTTTTACAAAAATTAATTTTAAACTTTTTATTTTATTAAAAATAGTAGTATTCCTAGCTACACCACTGGCAGTGGTCACCATAGACCTCCAGACCCCGGATATGATACCCACAGGAACCAGAATATTTACCCGCTTTTAAAATTTATATCGCAATGTAATACTAGTCTTCGCACTTAACACATTTATATAGTAACCGGAAATAAAAATGTTGACAATTACGGGCTGGAAATTCAGGATAATATCGTGCGAAAGGCGGGCTGCAAAGTACATTATGGTTGGGTATATAAATTTAAAGCTTCATTGTATTGTAAAATCGCTAAATGAATGCTGTAGGTAAATTGAAACATTTCCCAAAAGCTTATTAATTCTGAGATCTATAAATATTCGTTTATGGACTGATCCCTACACGAGGTTTCCAATAGAAATACATACATTTTTACACTAACAGCTAATCAGTTTATGTCATAACGGAAAACTGTAATACAATAGTATCACCTGCTTTTTCGAAATAATATGTACTGTTGTGCGCTAAAAAAATGGGACAAGTCTTATAATGTATTTTTGCTAAAATCTAGTTGTGTACATCTAACTTTAATTTTTGTGACATTGTCAGTTATTTGTCATTACATATTCAAATAGAGACAGATTTACATTAGAAAAAAATAGCTGAGGACAGTATATGATGTTAGTAAATCGAAATTCGACTAGCAACTTGGAGCGTCAGAGAATTCTTGCAACTGAGAAAACTTTGACCGCTCTAAGAAGAACTGACAAAATCAAACATCAAAATCTGAGGTCTTGCGGAGACTGGATATTTTATATCCACGACAGAAACATGATACACTCTGGAAATATTATCATCAGCCGGAATGGAGTCGGATTCTGGATCTCTAAAGAAGTAGCTCGATCAGTCCTCAAATATCGAACTGACAGAGATCGCATAATCACTCTTTAACCTCAAGCCAACAATGGTGAATTTAGTGCAAGTATACACTGGGAAATTTTTTTCCGCTACGAATAGGTGGCAATTCGTTTACCGTTCATCCGTTGCGCAAAATTACTCCTAAGTGTCATTTTAAATTTTGAATGGAATTTTCATGTGTAAATTTATTTATTAGTTGTAAAAATATAATCTGCAAAATTACACTACATTAGAGGTAAAATGCAATGTGATATTACGATGTAATGTTACGTCCTAAAATTCCGATGTAATTTTGAGATATTGTTTAAACTCTCATTGTAATAATACGATGTAAAATTACAAGTGAAATATACTATGTATGTACAGGGTGATCACGCGAACATTAGAATCTCATTTAACTTCGTTACTTTTGGAGTTACGTAAAAAAGTTTAAAAATGAAAGTTAGAGAAAATCACATGTATTTTCCAAAAATCATTTTAGGAAAACAATTGAAAGTCCCATTTCGGAGATATGAAGTTTACATTGTTTTTTTATATTTTTAAATCATCTAAAAGACAAAAAAAAATTTTTTTTAATGATATATAAAACAACATTTTTTATCTTAAAATTTTTTTATCTAAATTACTATAAATTTGCAATTTATCAAATTAGCCGTGGAAAACAAAAGTATGTCATTTAAAGTAAACAATGTGTTAGTTCTGTCAAGTTGTTCATTGACAACTAATCTGGGTGTTACATTTAAAAAAACTAAAATAAAGTTCATATCTCCGACATGTAACTTTCAATTGAGTTTCTGAAATGACTTGGAAAATACATGTGATTTTCTATAACTTTTATTTTTAAACTTTTTTACGTTGCTCCAAAAATAACGAAGTTAAATGAGGTTCTAACGTTCGCGCGACCACCCTGTACATTTAGGTTTGTTATTGCCTATATGGAGTTTTCTCAAAAATACTGGAATGGAAATATTGAAGTGGATGATAAAAAAAATATATATTCAATAAGAATTAAATTATTAGCTTTGGCAGGTAAATTGAGATAATTTTTTACTATAATTTTCTAAATGCCAGTTGTATAAATTACAAAAATAAATAAGTTTCTATTTACAGCTGCTCGTGATAAGTAACATTTGAAAAATATAACCTCTAACTATTCTATGCAAGGAATGGCAGAGGGAATTATGTTTTTCATTATAAAAGTCCTCTTTACATTTCTCTACATCTTTTTCATACTTACCTTACCCTTTTGTTTTTTTTAATTTTAATTAAAATGTGTAGTAAATAGGCAGAGTAGGAAGAACTATGTCTGCCTATTAAGTTGGCATCATCGGAAGATGCTAAAAACTCTCTACTTCATTTTTATACTTACCTATCTACGGCTTACTTTGTTTTGTTATGAAGAAAAAGTTATTGTGTATATAGCAAATCTTTTAAATGCTATTTTAACGATTAAAAAAATTGACTATTTGTCACTGTTATAAAAGTTTTTACATTTAATAAAATCCACTTAGTAAACTTTTTACTTTCTTTTACTTATTTTAAAAGTAAAAACTTAAAATACCATCAGTTTTTCAATTTTCTGAACAGGTACGATATAAAAAGATAGTTTCATACATTAAGAACTTTCAAAATGCTTACACATTTCTTCATAAAGAAAAGTAAGCTCACAAGATCATGTGCCAAAAAGGCACAATTTTTGTCACTATGGAATTTTTTGTTCATTTTGAGCATATTGAATATGATTTTTACCAGTAATGTTTTAGTAACAAATTGTGAACCAAAAATGTTAAGTCAAAAGCATAAACTACATAAAATATTAACGTGAATTTTTCGGGGACAGTGGTGTACATATCTCCTACATAATATCTTTTTCAAATAAGTTGTGTAGTCTGATGTTTCGTCAGAGGGCATGAGAGAATCTATGGTTCATAAGATAAGTAAACGAGTTTTTTATTCAAAATTTTATTTTACTCAAAACTTATTCAAGACTACCCATGTTTCTTATACTAATTTGTATAACACTGTACAGAAGTAATTATTTTGTGCATTACCAAATCACTTACAAAAATATTTTGAGTTCTATAACTATTAAATTTATATTAATTCCATAGTAAGTATAAAATAAACTTAACAACGTAAACAGAGCCATTGCGAGCCAACTTTTTTGGGAGGCTATTTTTAAAATTTGCTAACTCCATGATCGTAAGAAGCCAATTCTGTAAATAAGTAAATAATAATTCCAACTGACAGACGACAGTCTCATCTCTCCAGCCAGCACGCGCCTGCAATTAACACAATATGACGATTAACGACTTGCCTTGCCAACTCATGCCTGAAATGCCCAACTTTTCTAAGTCTGACAAAGTTTGAGAAGTACCGTAACCCCCCCCCATACCCTAAGACTACGGCCTTGTATGCAAATCCATAGTAAGGTCAAATAAACTTAACTCTGCAAATTCATAGTAAGGCAAAATAAACTTAACTATACAAATCCATAGATAAGGTAAAATAAGGGCAAAACAGAACACACCGTAATTTTTTTTTTCCCCACTGCGGCGTCGATTGCTATGATCATTAGCCGCTCCCTCCTCCATCCATTAGGACTATTTAGATTATTATGCATATATCTCATCTTTCATCAAGGTATGTATGTATATATAAGGTTTATCTATTGATATAGTATTGTAATGTATTTCAACCCCTAGAATGTAGGCAACACAGAATGCGATTAATTGATTGGATGTCTGCCTAAATATAGAGATTTGCAGTATTTGCACCTACCAGAGAAAGAACATACTAGAAGATCTAGAGAGATGGCATATCTGTTCTGGAACCATCTGGAGAATGTGACATCATCACAGAAACTTCGAGATCTGTCATCTGTAGGTATATAAGGCATGGAGTAAACCAAAAAGGAGAGAAGTTAGTGCAGTACTAATTGTCAGTTGAAATGGTCAGAGAGTAAACACAGTGATAAAGTGACTGAATAACTGAATTGTAGTACACAGTGTATTATTAGTCAAGTAAATTATTGGTTGTAATTAAGTAAGTTAATAAATTAGTGTTTAGTGTTACCCTGGTTGTTATAATTTCCGAACCCACGATACAGGGTGTTTACAAAAAGGGTGTAAGCACGTCACAATTGGTGTCAGAAGCGGAATTATAACAGAAGATTTCTGGACTGTTCAAGAAGAGGTTTCTACAGTGTTCTTCTTGGGAATTAGTGGTGACACTGGGAATTGATTAACGGGACATTGTTTAAGGACTATTTTTGGACTCGAAACTGTGAAAAAGTGCGTTTTCGGGAAAGTGACAGAGACACTGAAAAAGACTCATTTGTGCTAGTGCGTGAAAATTACTAGAACTACTGGATAGTGACAAAAGACTCTGGATAAGACTTTTTCGTGCTGTTTGAGATTTTTCTGGAAAGTTCCATTGACGTGATAGTTTTATTTTGCCAAAAACATGGCAGCTGAGAAACAAATACAGGACCTATTTGCGAAATTAATGAGGACGATGGCCCAGCAACGTCAAGAAGAAAAAGAAGAGTATGAAAGAAAACGACAAAAAGAAAAAGAAGAGTATGAAAGAAAACGACAAAAAGAAAAAGAAGAGTATGAAAGAAAACGACAAGAGGAAGAAAAGCGGCGTCAAGAAGAAAAAGAAGAGCAAGAAAAAAGACGACAAGAGGAAAAAAAGCGTCGTCAAGAAGAGCAAGAAAAAAGACAAGAGAAAGAGAAGCTTCGTCAAAAAGAAAAAGAAGAACAAGAGAGAAGACATCAAGAAGAAAAAGAAGAGAAAGAAAGACAAGAAAGACAACGTCAAGAGGAAGAGAAGCGGCGTCGAGAAGAAAAAGAACAAGAAAGAAGACGGCAAGAAGAAGAAAAGCGTCGTCAAAAAGAAAAAGAAGAACAAGAAAGAAGACGTCAAAATGAAAAAGAACAGCAAGAAAGAAGACGTCGAGAGGAGAAAGAGGAACAAGAAAGACGCCAGGAAGAACTGAGGAAAATCCTGAACGAACAAATGAAAATCCAACATGATGCTATGAATTCAATCATTAACAAAATCAAGGAGGATATAAAGGCTGAAGTCAGTCAAATCAAAAGAAAGATGAGTGAGGTCGAAGGAGAAGTAGAGCGACTTAAGCGACAATTGGTTGAGAAAGGAGGCCAGCTAGTAACATTGTCAGGCCCTCGGTTAAAACCTCCCTCCTTTGACGGCCTAAGCTCATGGACAACCTACAAGAGACAATTTGAGGCGGCTGCAAGTGCAAATAACTGGGATAACGAGGAAAAGGCTATGGCATTAGTTCTGGCGCTAAGGGGCCAAGCCTCAGAGTTGCTTCAGACCATCCCGGTGGAGAAACAAAGAGACTTCAAAGTTCTGGAAGCTGCATTGGACTTGAGGTATGGCGACCAACACCTCGTTCAAGTATACCAGGCTCAGCTAAAGTCACGGGTTCAAAAAGCTGGAGAAAGTCTGCAAGAATTTGAAGCTGCGATAGAGAGACTGGCACACCTGGCGTATCCGAGTGCACCTAGAGAATTTCAGGAGCAGTTAGCCGTGGGAGCCTTTTTAGAAGGCATAAGGGACGAAGAGGTCAGGCGAATTCTGAGGCTGACGAGACATCAAAGTATTAGCGAGGCTTTGGTGCGTGCCCTTGAAGTAGAGGCTGCCTTTAAAGTCACCCAGCGGTCAGAAGTGCGAGCTGTGACTCTCGAAGAATTACAACCAGCAATGAACCGGAACCCTATGTTGACCGACATGCAGAAAATGTTTACCAAATTATTTGATAAACTGGATGACCTCGGAAAGCAGGAAAAACAGCAAAATAAAGGAAAGCCGAGTGGTGGTATTAAATGTTACAACTGCGGCAAGATGGGACATATGAAACGAGACTGTCGACAGCAGAACTCAGAGAATCGAATAAATGCTGTGAATGTTGAAGAGAAGCAGGAAAACAGTACCAGGGGGCGGTGCTGGCTGAAGAAAAGAATGCGCCCAGAGAAATAAAGCTTCGAAGAATCACGAGTAGTCTACCATCACAAGGCTGTGTAAACGAAATGAAAGACATTCCAGAGAATTGGACAAAGGAAGCTTTAAGACAAGAGCAGCTGAGTGATGCAGAAATTGGACCCATATTGCGAGCAAAGGAGAAAGAAACCCGACCAGAATGGAAGGATGTTTCAAACCAAGGAGTAGGAGTGAAGGCTTTGTGGTCGCAATGGGATTCATTGAGAGTCTTAGATGGGCTATTGAGGAGAGCATGGGAAAGCCCGGATGGGAAACAGGTTGCCATGCGTTTAGTGATTCCCAGGTGTCGTGTACCAGAAGTACTCCAGAAAGCGCACAATGAAACATCCGGCGGACACCTTGGAGTAAACAAGACGTTGAGTACAGTACGGGAACGGTTCTATTGGGTTAATAGTCGACAAGATGTAGAGGCTTGGTGTCTCAAGTGCAAGAATTGTGCTGCCAATAAGGAACCACTTTCCGTAACCAACTATGCGAATGAAAGTCGAGAAAAGCCGAAGAATAACCAAGAGCAGTTGACCAAAGCTGGTAACCGAATGAAGGCTCGTTATGATCAGAATGCGAGTACAGGAGGATTCAAGGTGGGAGATCGGGTCTGGCTGTACAATCCACAGCGGAAAGAATGGAGATCCCCGAAGCTTCAACCACCTTGGGATGGACCGTATTCAGTCATCACCCGAATTAATGATGTCATATATCGGATTCAACGAAGTAAGAAGTCAAGGATGAAAATCGTACACCTGGATAGACTGGCGAAGTATGTGGAAAAGGCTGAATTGCCTGACCGGGACGTTCAGGCTTAAGGAGGGGGCAGTGTAATGTATTTCAACCCCTAGAATGTAGGCAACACAGAATGCGATTAATTGATTGGATGTCTGCCTAAATATAGAGATTTGCAGTATTTGCACCTACCAGAGAAAGAACATACTAGAAGATCTAGAGAGATGGCATATCTGTTCTGGAACCATCTGGAGAATGTGACATTATCACAGAAACTTCGAGATCTGTCATCTGTAGGTATATAAGGCATGGAGTAAACCAAAAAGGAGAGAAGTTAGTGCAGTACTAATTGTCAGTTGAAATGGTCAGAGAGTAAACACAGTGATAAAGTGACTGAATAACTGAATTGTAGTACACAGTGTATTATTAGTCAAGTAAATTATTGGTTGTAATTAAGTAAGTTAATAAATTAGTGTTTAGTGTTACCCTGGTTGTTATAATTTCCGAACCCACGATACAGGGTGTTTACAAAAAGAGTGTAAGCACGTCACAGTATTCAATAATTTGCAAGTATATGTGGGTAACTATGACTGACTAAATTCGTTGGTAAATGTTAATAGATTTAATGAATGTTAAAACTTTTTCTATATTTTCTCTTTCATTGTCTAATATATTTATTATATTATTATCCAGACCAATTCTTTCTCGAGGTTGGTCGTAGGCTGGACAACTCATAAGGATATGCTCCACCGTTAATCGCACTCTACAGTTAGGGCATCTTGGAGGTCTTTCACCTCTTAATAGATGTATGGACGTCAAGTTCGTGTGTGCAATTCTTAGTCGGGTAAGAACTGTCTGATCTCTTCGGTTAAGTCTTATGGGTGTTTTCCATGTAGTCACGCTTGGGTGTATACTCCTATAGGTTGTTTCTACTACATTCCAATTATACTGCCATCTCATTAGAAAAACTCTTTTCGCCTCTGTCATTACATCTTGAAATCTGATAGGGATACCTGGACAATGTTCATCTTCATCTGCCGCTAGGCGAGCAGCTACATCTGCTTTCTCATTTCCTGAGATACCCACGTGACTTGGGGTAAAGATAAAAATTATTTCTTTATCGTTCTGTTTTAACCAGTGCAGCAGGTTGAGTATAATATGCGTTAATGGTTCTGTATTATATATATTTTGAATTGATTGTAAAGAGCTCAGAGAATCAGAACAGATGAGAAACTTTCGTTTTGGTGATAAATCGCAGTATCGAAGAGCTTGCCAGATTGCATACGTTTCGGCGGTATATATACTAGCCAAGGCAGGTAAAGACCACGTATGAACTTCTTCTGCAACCACAAAAGCACAGCCTACTCCATGGTTTGCTTTTCATCCGTCTGTGAAAATTGCTTCTACGTCAGTGTATCGATGATATGTATCAAGAAACGTTGTTTTTAAAGTGGTTGGACTTGTGTCTTTTTTTTTAGTGTATGCACATTCCAGATGACATATTGGTGGTTCCATCAGCCAAGGAGGTTCACCGGAGACGTCTTTTGGATATATTTCTGGGTATTCAATTTCTTGTTCCAGGCGGGCTGCGAGAGGTCTGGTGATTGTGGGTCTTGAATTGTATATATTTCTGTCTTGATTAAATAATATCCTGTAATTGGGGTGAGAAGGTTGAGCTCGTATGGCTATAGAGTAGTTGACCATGAGTCGTTCTCTTCTTAGCGTTAAGGAGGGGACACCTGCTTCAACTTCCAACGCTGTAATTGGACTCTTTCTAAATGCTCCTGTAGCTAACCTTAAACCTGTGTTTTGAATTTGGTCTAAAATTTTTAGTCGTGATCTACGTGCCGACGAGTAAACAATACAACCGTAATCCATTTTAGATAAAATCAAAGTTTTATACAGGTTAATTAAAACTTCTCGCTCAGCTCCCCACTTAATGCTTGAAATACACCTGAACATGTTAAGTACTTTCTTACATCTGGTTGCCAGATCTTTAATATGTATATCCCAGGTGAGTTTTCTATCGAAGAAGAGACCCAAAAGTTTTAAGGATTCTACGTTAACAATAGCGGTGTTATTTAATATCAGTTGTGGTTCATTGTGATGGGATCTAAGGCGACAGAAGTGGATGGCCTTCGTCTTTGTTTCAGAAAAACTAAAACCTTTCTGACGTGCTTCTCTGTTAATATTGTCTATTCCCATCTGAAGAACAGTTTGAATTTCATTCATAGATTCTGAAGAATGGCATATGAGTAGATCATCAACGAAAAGGCATTTCTCAATAGGAGCATCGATGACTTTGATTAAGTCATTGATTGCTATCAAAAATAAAGTGACGCTTAAAGTGGATCCTTGAGGTATTCCGTTTTCTAAAAGGTAAGTATCTGAGGTGTAATTTCCTATTTGAACTTTAAATTTACGGTCTGTGAGAAAGTTTTCTATGAATATTGGTAGTCTACCTCTTATTCCCCAATCGTGCATCCTTTTTAGTATATCATATCTCCATGTAAGGTCGTATGCTTTTTCAAGATCAAAGGAGACTGCTACTACATGGGATCTGTTCGCAAAACTATTTTGTACATAGTTTTCCAGAAACACCAAGTGATCCTGGGTCGATCTATATTTCCGAAAACCCATTTGGAAGTTTGTCAGCAATTTTTTATTTTCAAGATGCCAAATTAATCTAAGGTTAATCATTTTCTCCATTATTTTGCTGAGGCAACAGGTGAGCGAGATGGGGCGATAGCTGGACGGATATTGAGGGTCTTTACCCGGCTTAAGAATGGGGATAGTTATTGCCTCTCGCCATTTATCTGGATAAATCCCTGTTGTCCATATTTGGTTAAATAGTTCTAGGAGTTTTTCTTTTTCAGAGTTTGGCATGTGTATAATGAAGTCATATGGGATGGTATCTGGACCTGGTGCTGAGGATTTTTTAACTAGAGCTAGAGCATTCTCCATCTCTTCAATAGAGAATGGAGTGTTATATGGAGATGTGGTAACTTCAGAAAAGTCTAGATTGGTTTCTAAGTCATTTTTAATTTGTAAGAATGTTGGATCACAGTTGTTATTACTACTTATGTTGTAAAAATATCTACCCAAGACATCGGGTAGTTCCCTTGGGTCAGATATTACTTGATCGTTCTCGATTAGTACCGCAGAGGTTTCTGAATAATTTGTACCACAGATTTTCCTTATTTTACTCCATATATCAGTTGTAGAAGTGGTATTGGTAATAGAGGAGACATATTGGTGCCACGAAGATCGCTTGCTTTCCAATATAATTCGACGGGCCTTGGCTCTGGCTTGCTTAAACTGTATCATATTTTCTGTAGTTGGATAGCGTTTAAATCTATTTAGTGCTTTCTTTTTGTTTTTAATTGCAGTACGTATGTTTTCGTTCCACCAGGGTACACAGTTTCTGGGGCGGTATCCATTAGACATTGGCACATGTCGATTTGCAGTACTGAGGATGGCTTGTGTAAGTCTATCAACTGTTATATTAATGTCATTTCCAGTTTCTGGAAGTTCTAAATTTTCACTGTAGGAATTCCAGTCGGCTTGATGTAATTGCCATTTTCTAATATTAGAAGGGTGAGCACCATTATGGTTAAAGATCTCAATACATATTGGGTGGTGATCAGTGAATAGATGTTCATTAAGCACATTCCAGCGTAGCCGCGTTGCTAAAGTAGGAGAACTCATTGACAAATCTATGCAGGAAAAATTTCTTGATCTGGAGTTTAAGTAAGTTCCTTCTCCCGTGTTCAGAAGTATGGCATCTATCTCGTCGATAAATTGTTCAATTATTCTTCCACGTGCGTCTATTCGGTTTGAGCCCCATATTGGATTGTGTGCATTGAAATCTCCAGTAATAAGGTAAGGTATAGGTATATGAGATGCAATATTTATCAAATCATTGATATTCCAGTCGAAATCTGGTAAGTATATGTTGCAGATTACCATCTTACAAGGATATTCAATTTGGACTGCAATTGTTTGCAAGTTCGATTGTATGTGTATTTCCTTCGCAGGAATATTATTTTTGACGTATATGGCAACGCCTCCTCGAGCTCTAAGATTTGGAACTACATCTTTTCTATAAGCTTTGTATCCTCGTAAGTTAAAGGATTCCCCAGGAGTGAAGTGTGTCTCTTGTAGACACACTGCTAGGGAAGAGATTTCCAGCATTAAACTTTTTAATTCTGCATAGTGAGTTTTACATCCATTGCAATTCCATTGTAGAATTTTTTCAGCCATTTTTGATAATTGTAATTTAAATCTCTAAATCCGCTTCATTTTTCGTAGGTTTTTTGGATTTCCCTTTTTTCCGTCCAGGTTTACGATTTATGTTTCCTTTATTTGATTCTTGTGATTGGGCAGTTTGATCATCAGATTCGTCAGATGCTTCAGTGGGTGACTTGCTAGCTTTTCTTTTATCCCTACTTTGAGTCGAAGAGTCTGAAGCATATGATCGAGTTATTAGTCTATTCGGGAGTTTTGGCAGAGGTAGTAGAGTAGATGGTTGCATTTCTGAGACACTAGGTTTACTTGATTTATTTTTGTCAATTAAAGCAGTACATATTTTTGTAATCTCGGGAATCATTTGGGCGATAATTTCTTTAATATTAAGTACTGGTGGTGAAGAAGTCGCAGCAACTGTAGCATAAGATACAGAGTTAGACAGAGCATTTGCTTTAATTTTCCTTTTTGCCTCCATATATGGAATTTTCTCCAATACCTTCATTTTCTGAATGGCAGCTTCTTCTTTGAATATTGGACAATTCTTGGATCGTGCGTAATGTTCCCCTTCACAATTAATACATATAATAGGATCATCACAGGGAGTGCCCTCATGCGGTGTTCTACCACAAATACAAACTGGTGCTTTATCACAACTAATCCTGGAGTGTCCAAATTTTTGACAGTTGTAGCATCTGAGTGGTGGTGGAATATATGGCCGCACAGGAAGAGAGTAGTATATACCAGCTTTGACCTTGTCTGGTAATTTTGTCGAATTGAACGTTAATATTAATGATGCTGTTTCAATTGAAACACCCTCTTTTCTAGTCATAATTCTCTTTACATCTACAACTCCTTGGCTCTTTAAATTTTCCAATATTTCTGTTATAGAACAGTTCAATAAATCTCTACATGTAACAACTCCTTTACTAAAATTTAGAGTTATGTGGGGGGTAACCTCAACATCGTATTCATGGAATTTCTTAAGCGATAATAATTTCTTAGATTGAACTGAAGTATTAGTTTCAATCAGCAAACCTTCTTTCGTTTTCCTAACTGATTTTACATTTCCTACAACTCCACTTAATACTTTTTCAATTAAAAAGGGATTAACTTTCGTAAAATCCCCCTCTTTTCTTTTCACGATCAAGAAGCGCGGAGAGATTTCCGCAACCCCTTGACTTAACAACCTTTGTGACATGACAAAGTCATGTTTATTTCTTGCGGTAGTAGAATTACGTGAAGTACCGACGCCGCTCGCTTCGCCGTCATTCACGGAGTGCTGTAGCATGTCCATTGCAGACCCAGCATCGCGATCTGCAGTAAGGGCTGTTTCTCTTCGACTACCCGACGAAGCATCCGAGGCTGTGCCTATTTTTGACATCAGACCATGAAATCCCCGTTGTCGCCGGGGCACACGCCCAGTTAACGCCAGGGTGGCGAACCGTTCGGAACCCACTACCGTAGGGCCACTCATCCCATCAGCACGGTTAACACCTTAGGATTACGTGGAATATGATTAAATATATAGGGTAGGACTTTCACAGGACGTTCTAGGGATAGGTAAGTAGAGGAAGATTGGGGTAAATTAGGAAGATGCAGTGAAGGTGGGGGTAGGAATATGCGGTGGGACAGCGGACAGCTGCTCCAGTTAGTCGCCTTGTACGACAGGCAGGATATTCCTTGGGGCTATTCTTTGTACACCCGGCACCCACACGGGGGACACCGTAATTTTTAAAAAACAAGTTAGATGATGTTTGTGATAATTATATGTATTGAATATCGGAGTGGAAATAAGTTCTCTTCCTACAAGGAAATTTTAAAATTAGTTTATTTTGAGTCAAAAGCAATATAAAATAACTTACATTTTGATATATAATCAGGAAGACTCTCCAGGAACCTAGTGACTGCAGACTTTGCTACAAGTGTTTGTCTTTATAGCAAAAAAATATCTGTTAAGATGAAATTTATTTCCTCGCTTATTTTTTGAGTTCCCATTTTTATCAAATAAACAGCAGATGTAGCGAATTTTTAATCTCTAACGAAATTTTACGTGCCAAGTGTAATATCACCGGTTATATTTATACGATTTGTGGAAAATTTGTTTCCGCGAATGAAATATCATCTAATTTGTGTAAATTTACATGGAGTATGTTTATAATTCCACAGTAGGCGCAATATTTCGCTAACATATAGTATATTTTTCCGTTAGCCATGTTATAATTACACCGTAAATTCTCATCATTTTTCTTTGTGTATGCACCTACAACTGCCGAAAACGAGGACTTGCAAGCATTCTAAAAAATGCAAAAAAATGGTCTGAATAAGAAAATATTCTTTCTTGCTGTAAAACACACGTAGAAGCAAATTTGATCTTCTACGAGTAAGTGCACTTATACTATAAGTAATTGAAAGGCCATGGTAGGTTAAGATAAGTGTCTGTGCCTTTGCAACCTTTTTGCATGTGGTTCCTTCCAGTGATGCGTAAGACACTACCACAAAAAGTTTTGACCTCAAAAACTTCATCAATATCTGAGATTTTTTTTTTCGAAAATCCGAAAAAATATTTTTTTCTTAATCAAGTGAACCAATTTGTTTGTATTTCACATATATTGTAAATCGACTCGTGGCAATTTATTAATAATATTTTCAAGATATATTTTCATGAAGAAAAAAAAATGTGATGCTTTTGAAAAATTTAAATACACGTTAGAGACACCCACCATTTTTTTACTAATTATACTCCATACAATAAACACCAACATATAATTTTCACAAAACTCTTTCAAATTGGAAAAGATAATGCCAGGAACATAAAAGGATTTTAATGCCATGGGCGTATGAAGAACTTTACGAAGCTTTTAGCTTTAATTCAGTTTCCCTTAAAAAATATTTTGACTTTATTTTGTTCAATTTTCCGCTCTTAGGCCAGGCTTAAAAAAAAGCCTCAATAAAGAAATAATTAGAGGAAAGCTGGAAATTGCTTTAATCGCTTTATTTGGATATTACTCTCCCAAGTTTTCCCCCTCGAGCGAAGTCGGCGTTGGCCCTTCTGGCCCTAAGAAGGTACCATTTTTCGGTTTTTTGCAAATATCTCCCAAACCATCAACTTTATCAAAATACCTATTATAAAAAATAATCTAGAATAAATTTGCTACAAAAAAGTTTTTTACGGTTTGTCTCTAAAGTGAACCGTTACGATGCTACGACCTTTTTGATTCTTGCGGAAAAGTTATCGAAATCATATGCCATATCAAAGTTTCTACTTGTTATAAATATTTGTTAGCATTCCAGGTACACAAGCTGTTAACTTGTTACAAGTATAACAGCTTTTCAATGTAAATAGCTGTGGCAAAGTACCTACGATTAGTATTATTATTGACTAGTATTGACATAAAATCACTCTTTTCCACACCACCTGGCGGTAGAGTAAATGGCGCGTTTTTTTTTAAGTGGTGTTCCCAGGAGACCTAATCCACTGTTCAAATGTCAAAGTTAGTCGATTTTCAACCGTTTTGATGAAGGCTGGCAGTCTTGATCGTCTGCCTCAATTTCTCCGTCATCGCTTTCATCGTCTGCATCGGTACATTTGTCCGACGTCACAGGGCGCTCAAGATTAACATCGATGTCTCCGTCACAATCATCCATATCATCTTCCTCGGCAGCATTTGTACATGACCGTCCCATACAATTCATGCAGATTCTGGAGCATCGGAGGCCTGTTTCCTGCAACCACACGCTGCGTTACATCCTTTCGAACATTTGCAGGACACTGTGTTTAGAAGCGTTTGTGGCGCCGGATCCCTCGTCGTAGGTATGGGAGCTAAACCACATTGAGAATTTTTCCAGCCCCAATCCAGTGGATTTGTATCATTTCCATACCATGTTTGGACTTGATGGTATGTTCTTAAAGAGTGCTCACGTGCCGCTGATTCGGTGGGAGGTAGGCTTGCGAGATTAAATCGATGTTTGCTTAGAGATTTTGCAAACAGTTGGAACCGCAACTCATTCAGGGTGTTTCCCGTGGTTTTGTTGTCATAAAGCCTAGCCACAACCAACTGGCCCGCTTTGTCAATTTCATCGGGGTTTGCGTCACGTCTCGGAAAACCCTAACAGCTGTCTGCAGTTCCCCATTACGAATTTCATTTTGCCCTGCCTGAAAAACGAAGACGTTGTATCGCACCCACTAAACGCATGCAACAAGAGGATGTTTTCTTGCACACACGGCGGGAGATTGAAACTTGCTGTGCAAAATAGTTGTTGTTTGGTTGAACCTTTGCCGGGTTTCATAAAATACATTTTCGTGGAGGGTGGCACACGAGCCGCCAAGATGACCAGGATATCTATATCTTCAGCCACTATAATGACCGAATTGTCGGGCCGAGATAACTCGAGTGCAGTGGTAACGATGAGCACATCGGCATCTTCTGGAGCTTGTCTGATTTCGATTCCTTCGCTTTCGAATTTGACGCGCAACAAGTCGATCAATCTTCGTTTGTTTGTGTCATTACACAAAAATTTTGCTTGTATCAT
The DNA here is from genome assembly GCA_936432065.2 of Rutpela maculata. Taxonomy (NCBI): domain Eukaryota; kingdom Metazoa; phylum Arthropoda; class Insecta; order Coleoptera; family Cerambycidae; genus Rutpela; species Rutpela maculata. The sequence goes on from OW386291.2 coordinate 104,024,018, forward strand.
AGGTGCCGTCATGGACTCATCAAAAAAAACATTAGCAGCATCATGCTTGTGCGATCGTCGAAGACGTTCAGCGGACTTAGTACTGCGAGCTGCTGGGTCGTCAGGATACCCATCGAAAATGATGACACTGTTTTTGAAGTATCTTTTGACGTAATTTACATATTTGACGCTAATGTCTGCAAAAGTATCGGTTTGGTGCCAAATTACACGGTGCAGAAGATATCGATAACTTTTCCGCAAGAATCAAAAAGGGCTCCACTTTGAATGGTCGTAGCATCGTAACGGTTCACTTTAGAGACAAACGGTGAAGAACTTTTTTGTAGAAAATTTACTCTAAATTATTTTTTATAATAGGTATTTTGTTGATAAAGTTGATGGTTTGGGAGATATTTGCAAAAAACCGAAAAATGGTACCTTCTTAGGGCCAGAAGGGCCAACGCCGACTTCGCTCGAGGGAGAAAACTTGGGAGAGTAATATCTGGGTCCAAATAAAGCGATTAAAGCAATTTCCAGCTTTCCACTAATTATTTCCTTATTGAACTACCTGTCGTCTGGCCTATCTGAATTATTTTTTTAATATTGTACAAAAGGAATTTATGGAACCGACAACTTAAAGTTTTGCCGGAGGCGCCGGGTGTAACAACATGTCATTAATTTTCATATTTAAGTACGCATTTAAATTTTTCCAAATTTTTTTTCTTCATGAAAATATCATTAATAAATTGTCACGAGTCGATTTACAATATATGTGATATACAAGCAAATTGGTTCACTTGATTAAGAAAAAAGAATTTTTTTGGATTTCCGAAAAAAAAAATTTTTCAAATATTATGTAGTTTTTGAGGTCAAAAATTTTTGTGTTAGTATCTTACGCAAACGTACATCACTTGAAGGAACCACACGCAGAAAGGTTGCAAAGGCACGGACACTTAACCTGCCAAGGCCACCTGGTGTTTTTTTTATTTTAAGCTGCTTAAATAAATATTTTGCCCTGAAATTTGGTATGTAGATTTAATTATATATAAGAGCATAGTTTCACCCTCTTCTGCTAAGATTTATGCCTTATCACAATATATTTCTTTAATTATACAAAAATAAAAGATCTATTTTTAATATTTTTCATACCATCATTCAATGGTTTTACACAAGTCACGCAATCGTTATCATCGTCAGGCATTATAAAAATCATCAACGTTCTCTTTACGAATATCAGATACTACTGCGTACTAGAACAATAGAACCAACTCGCGTAGCAGCCGAATCGAACTGCGTGGGAGCTGAATCGAACGGCGCAGTTCCACATACTGCTTTACTAACGACTGTTTTTTAACTTTTTATATTTTGATATACTCCAATTAGTCCAGTGTTTGACGGTAAAAATAGGGTGAATTCTTTCATACAACATCAATTTTGATGAAAATTTGAAATTAAGCTTATCTAACCCTCCTCTTTAAAAGTTATATGTTCTTGATGTGTACTTTTTGTTTTTGGGGGTGAAAACTACCCCTTCTGAGAAAATATTTAAAAACGTAGATTGAAATCATGTTTAAATGTATAGAATAAATATTATTACATGTCTTGGAATATAATTTATAATGTTTTACAATATTTCAACCCTTTAAAACCACCACTTATGACGAAATTAAAAAAAATAGTTTTCAACAGCTTGAAATGTTTTAATGGTGCATTTATAATAAATTAAAATCCCGTCACTGTTTGTAATACAATTTATGATTTATTGCAATGTTCCATCCATTACAAACCGCCCTCGTGATAAAATTAACTACCATATTTACTTAAAATTAAAAACTGGAATTACTGAATGAGTTTAAAGGGTAAAAATAAAAAATTTATTTACATTATAATAGCATGTTTTATTATTGAAAATCTATCGATCATCAGAAGAACTATCATCACTATCGACCTTCTCCTTTTGGTCTGTAATTGGAGAACAATTTTGACAGTTGTCACCGGAGCATGTTCCGTATGTTGCGTTAAAGAAAAGTCCAACTTTTCGGCACCTACAAGCTCCGCCGCAGCCTTTTCTGCAATTACAAAATATCATTTTGAGGAGTTCTTCCAGTGCAGGCATATTCAGCGTTTTGATTGGTGGTAAAGATCCTTCATTATTAATCCATCCCCAATCGGTTCGATGAATATTTTTGTTCCCAAGCCATGTCTGGGTTTGTAAATAAACCCTCTTAATGTGCTCATTCAGAGCATCAACTATCGGAACAAGGGATGATAATTTCACAGCACAGTTTAAAGGACTCAGCGCATCTGCTCGAGAAACGCTAATGTCTTCGACACGGCTCAATTTTTTTAACTGTATCTCTTTAGCAGCTCTATACAGTAATATTGTGCAGTACCTACCGGCTTCTGAAACTTCTTCCAGCTCTTAAGTATGAGGATATACTTATACACAGTGGCGTCCTGGCATATTTTAGTTGGGTCCGCGATTTGGGTTTAGGGGGGCCAAATTTTTTTCTTTGCAGTGAGGAGAATTTTAAAATTCAAACTGATATTTTTCGTATCGTCCGCCGTATTTCTTTCAGGCAGGTGAGTAAAGTCAGGGAAGTGCAAGCTTTTTCCTTGTACGGTCCTCATGATACTCATGCCTTCCAGTTAATATTATTTATTGTTAAAAAATGTCATATTACTGAGAAAATTGAAATACCCAATTCATATATTAAAAAATATTTATTTACAAAAAATAAACACACAGTGTGACCCATTTCAAGTGGAAACACCTTCGTAACTCAGTTATTGGTCATCCAATTTCGACCAAATTTGGATCGGTATCACAGACCTTTTCTATATCCTTTTTGAGCAAAACAAGACTTATTTCAGTCATTGACGTGCATTTTTATTAAGAAAAACTAATGTAATATTATTGATCAGCTGTAGGACCGCTATATTCAGAATTTAACAACATTTTTATTTTTGGTTTTCGAATTACGGTGCCCTTAAAATTACCTATTTTAAAGATTAAATAATCAATAAATTGGTAACGAAATTTTTTTCAAAAAAAGTCATTCTTCATTTTCTCTTTAAATTCACTTTTTCTACTATTCTTTATCATCGAAACTTTCAAATTTCGAAGGCCAAGAATTTTCATTGAAAAATTGCTAAAAATTTTGGGTCATCAGACTTGTAAATTATTTGGGCATTAAGGATTACCGAATTTGAAAGTATCGATGATATGGGGTGGTAGAAAAAATGAATTTAAAGAGAAAATAAAGAATGACTTTCTTTCGAAAAAAAATTGGTTACCAATTTATTGATTATTTAATGTTTAAAATAGGTAATTTTAAGTGGGCCGTAATTCGAAAATCAAACTGTTGTTAAATTCTGAATATATAACCCTTTTTTTCTTAATAAAAATACACGCCAATGACTGAAATAAGTTTTGTTTCACTTAAAAATGGTATAGTAAAGATCTTTGATAACGATCGATCCAAATTTAGTTGAAATTGGATGGCCAATAACTGAGTTACGAAGGCGTTTCCACTTGAAATGGGTCACACTGTATATTCTTCGGATAAAATACAGTAAGTAACAAGTAAGTTAAAAAATTTGAAGAAAAAAGAAAATATAAATAATTCATTTCATAAAACAAATAAAAATCACATTCAGAAACAAAATAACAAAATATAAATAATTCTCATAAAATAAATAAAAATCACATTCGAGTTGTAAATCACTGCTGTTAATCATAAGTAATAATAATAATAATTGACTAGCTTGGTTGTTGCTTCGTTTATTACATAAGCAATGTGTTTTCAACTCTTTAGACGATCGGGCAAAGCTGTCAATAATTTCCTCATTCTCTACACTAATCAAGAGAAGTGGTAAGTTTCTTATTCTGTAGAAGGTAGCGACAAATTATAGACGATGTTGGAGAAATAAATAAGAGACAAATTACAAATTTTTCGATTGTTCATTGCCATGTTTTATTGATCGGATGGGGGGGGCTAAAGGATCTAGGGCCCAGTCCGCGTTTGCGGACCCGCGAACAGAGCCAGGACGCCACTGCTTGTACATATATAGATACAGGCATATGTGTTTACGTATATTTATAAATGCTCCAAAATTGTCGAGAATAAAACAATTTACATGCTCCGAAAATTTCACCGAAAAAATGCGATTGGTTTTTCAACGATAACTTCCTTAATTTTTAAGCTATCCAATCGCCTCAAAAATCATTTTGCAGCGAATTTTAAGGGCTACAAGGCATGTAAAGTTGAACTTCCCTGAACCCTTCGTTTTTGAAATTTTTGAGTTTAAAGGGCTCGGGGAAGGTGGTCCTCGCACTCAAATGCAAACTTATAACGGTGTTATCTCAATGAATTTTTATCCTAGAGAAATTTTAAAAAAATGAAATTTTCAGTAAAACTAAAACTTAATTTTTGTGCGTTAGTATTTTTTACGTATCTTCTTTAGTTTTTGAGTTATTGTGAAAAAATTAAAAATTTTTAGGAAATTTCAAAAATCATTTTAAATTTTAATCAAATTTTTTCTCAAATATAGGTCAAACTTCTAGAACATATTGCTAGTACTTAAACAAAGTAATTTGTAAATGGATTACGTTCAATTTCAGTTCTTGCGGTGAAGCCATTTCATTGCTGATTTTTTCTCCGAAAAAAACGAGACAACAGTTTTATTTTCATCATAACTCTGTTAGGTTGTATGCTAATGACTTTTACCAAAGCTCATTTTAAAGGTCTCTTCACGTACTTTTAAAAATGTTTTATATCTTTTCCTCCAAAAATTTTCCGTTTTTCCGTTATTTGACGTTGAAAAGTTCGAATTCAGTTTTCGGCGAACAAAAAGTCACCTTCAACGAACCATAACTCGGTTCGTAGTACATCTACAGAAATAAAAAAACAGCAATCGATTTGTTATTTTATAAGGTTCATTTTTGCTTATAATAATTATTTTGATAAAACGTAACGTATTCAAGTTATTCGCGAAAAATCGTTCTAAAAAATGCATTTTTTAGATGAAAAATCAACATTTTCAATCACGATTAACTCAAAAAGTATCGACTCATTGAAAAAACTTTATAGAACATTTTTTGCTTAGAATTTATTCCCCTATCGATTTCTGTGGTTATTTTGAATGTAATAATTTCCACCCACGAGAAGGGGGCATCCACCCCCAGGGTAAAAACACACATCGGCACTATATAACTTTTGTTCCCTGTGCCATTCCCTAATTACTGTTCAAATTTCACGTCAATCGGTCTTGTATGAAAGAATTCTGAGCGAAAAACCGTCAAACACTGGACCGAGGGGGCAACCGCTGGCGAAATTTTGTACGCCTAATACCTATTCTAGAAAATTACCCTTTATTTCCCCTTTAATTCCTTGTAATTCCCCTAATTCCTCAAATACCTTTATTTCCTCCTAATACCTTAATATTTTCTAGATTATCTCGGGAACGGTGCACTTTTTGACAAAAATACCTATATACAAAATTGTTGCTTATAAAATTCTCTATCAAAAGTGTCCCTACAATTATTTCCTAAAATTAATAGTACCGTGGGAAATAAGGCGCACACATACGGGTTGGTTCCGGTCAACACAATAAATTGTAATCTTTACTATAATTTACTTTAAAGTTCAATACTTAACGCTAAAGCAGTAGCAACTAGAGTCCGCCTAAAATTATAATATTCCTCTCACCCCTATAAAATAACGCGATTTTTGATGAAGCGAGAATTGTCGCTCAACCGATAGGGACATTGTTGTAACTTTTGAATGGGTGAATGGATTTTTTTCAAATTTGGTATAGTGATATAGGATATAATTTCCAATTATATAATGTAAAGAACCAAAATGGCCGACTTCCGGTTTCGATTTTACCTGAAAGTGGGTTTAAAATACCCGGTTTTTGCGTAAAATCCCGCACATTGGCAGCCCTGAACAGTAGCAACGTTTACAGAAAGCTCTAAAATAATGGGTCGTCTGAGATGTAGTGGGAGAAACTTAAATTTTTTACATTGTGGTGGTGTATAGATATTTATACTTTTTTCGCATAAAGACAGCTTTGGAAATAGCCATACGGATATTCATTTACCAAAATACTATTAATTTTAGGAAAAAAGTTTAGAGAAGTTTTTATAGAGAATTTTATAAGGAATAATTCTGTATAATAGGTTTTTTTTATGTAAAAATGCACCGTTGCAGAAATAATCTAGAAAACCTCAAAATAGAGGTGAAAACACGTCCTCTAGGAGATGAAGCACGCAATTTTTAAAACTTTATTAATTTTGTCCAATATATTACAATTTTAACTGTTATATTACTGAAGTATTACAAGACATCATGCAAAGTTTTAATAATGAAAAAGCTAGTCATGGAGAAATTGTAGACGTAGGAGAGTGATTTGTTCTAGCTTTATACAACTCTACCTCCGCAGAAAAAAGTCTAGATGTATACAGATTCATGACTTTTAACAAACTTGTTGGTAAAGCGAACAATACTGTAATATTATCAAAACTACCAACAACTTCTGCTGCTGCTCGACAACACTCATATCGCATTTTTTACCAAATTCAAACATGGAAAAACGTAGCTCTAGAAGCTACTGATTAGAGATTGAAAAAAATTGGCGGTATATTAACCCGAACTATGACAACAAAAGAACCGGCTCCCGAATCTGTTATAACACTAATTTCTTGTTCGTGCAAATTAGGGTGCGAAAACAGGTGCAGTTGCAGAAGAGCAGGCTTAGGTTGCTCCACAATATGTTATCATTACCACGGATAAGCATGCATGAATGTCGAATCTATGGAAGACGATGAAAATTAATTAACGTAGGTAACCTTTTGATAATTAGTGGATTCGGCCTACAGGGGACACCACACGCCAAGTATTTTACCTCTAGGGTGGCGTGGAAACAAGTACAATATACAATATTCGAGCTTCTTTTAAAATCGCGTTATTTTATAGAGGTGAGAGGGTGGAAGTGGTACATTTATTATAATTTTAGGTGGAGTTTAGTAGCTACTGCTTTAGCGTTAAGCATTGAACTTTAAAGTAGACTATAGTAAAGATTACAATTTATTGTGTTGACCGGAACCAACCCTTATGTGTGCGCCTTATTTCCCACGGTACTATTAATTTTAGGGAAAAAAGTGTAGAGACGTTTTTTATAGAGAATTTTATAAGGAATGATTGATCAAAAAGTGCACCGTTCCCGAGATAATCTAGAAAACCTCAAAGTGGAGGTGGAAACAGCGCCCTAGGGGATGAGGCACACTATTTAGGGGGGTGGGAACTTTTCGGTTTAGTAATTCTTATGCTATCCTTAACATTTCTACCAATTTTTAAAACTTTATGAATTTTGTCCGATATAAATCGTTATATTACTGAACTAGAAGTCCATAGTATCATCGGTAGTTTAATTAAATTAAATATTTTTTCTTTACTAGATATTTTTAGCGCTAATCTCTGCGCTAATGTTTTCACAACACTGACGTCCTTTATATAAGAATTGGTATGTAATTCTTCAAGATAAACATTCCATTTCAATATTTTTACGCTCTAATTCCCTCTTTTTATTTCCTCTTAATTCCCTTCTAATACCTCGTAATAATATTTATTTCCTCCAAATTCCCCTGTAGTTCTCTTAATACCTAATAATTCCTTCCTAATTCCTTCCTAATTCTTTCCTAATTCCTTCCTAATTCCTCCGATTTGTACACTATTTCCCCTCAGCGGTTGCCCCCTCGCACTGGACTAAATGAAAATATAAGCATTTCGAAATTATTATCTCAAATTTTAGGCAAAAAGTAAATTTTTTTATTAGCAAAAGGCTAAAACGCAAAAGTTTAAATATTTCTGCTAATATACGTCGTAGAAAAAACTTTTTTCTCTATTATTCGTTTTTTGAAAAGTTGTTATATTTGTAGTCCTCTCGTTGGTTGAAATTGCATTTGTTTATAACTATTTCTTTAATGCGAAAAAAATTATCAAAAATTAAAAAATCACATTGAAGCACTCTTGAAAACCTAAAATTGGAGCTATCGCATACATTTCTTGGTTTTGATGGCAGGATTTCACAAGGATGCAAAGTTCTAGCAAAAATTACGTTTTCTAGCCTTTTAGTAAACGTTTTGATTTGAAATTTTCAGTGGCGATTGTAATCTATAAGAGAGAGAGAAGTTTCATTTTTATTCATTATTTTCGAAAGAACAATAATTTGTTTAAAAATACCTAATTTTGCACTATTTCATTTGTTTTAAGTAATAATCGGAATGAATTCTAGTTTATGTACATTTATTACGCAACCCGTAACTAACATTTCCTTTTCCTTGTTGATTTCCACGGGACTTATAGATGTCGAGATATTTAAAAAAAAAACACGACGGAAAATACAGTCCAAAAATTGTAACTGTTTAAATAAACAATACGCGGACCTCGCCGAAACTGCGATACTGAACTATGAACTTAAGTTGGCTCTCTGAAGACGAAAACAAAAAACTGCCCTGACCAGGCAATTCACATTTCGGAATTTTTATTCCTATTTCTAATTTGATTCCACTATTATTGACTGGCCTATTAATATAATTATAGATCCTAGTGGATACCTACCTGTCACAAACTAGCATAGACCCTTTCATCCATTGTTACTAAACTATGGATTGAGCTTTCTTTATAGCCAACCTTTTTTTGTTGTCCATTTTATTGTATTAACTTATTGTTCAGATGTCTTAACTTAGCGAAAATGTTGACAAGCTATGTATGTCTATAGAATGACTACAGGCTTATTTCTGATTCTAAACACAATTACAAATAAAACTAGCAAATATGTATCCGCCTGATAATTTAATTTCCGCTCTAGAAGTTGAAACCCAATATAATAATAATAATAAAAATAATAATTAACGAATCTTATTTAGTTAATAAAATAATTATATTTAAAAAATAGGAAAATCACAAATACAGTTCAGGAAATAATCCTATTGTATCACTGAATACCAAAGAAAAATTCAAACTAACCCAGCTCTCATTTAGCTAAAGAAAAAATAACAAACAATAAAAATCCCACATATACATAAGACTAAAAATGTAGAAACGTGCCTCCACATCACTTATTATTTTTAATATGATTAATATAATTTACTGTTACTGATTGCATAATATTGTCCTTCGTATTTTATATTTTAATTTGTCAATGTTTTAATACACTTTATATATTAGCACTTACAAAACACTTTACATGCAGAGAATTTTAGAGACATATTCAAAGAAGAATTTCTTTCCTTTATTTCCACATTCACGTAGTGGAGAATATATTTATTTACAACCTCTAGAGTTGTAAATAAATATATTCATAATTTCGAAGCATGTACAATATTGTATGCAAGAAATTATGCATCCGTGACACGGCCCATTATTTTACGAAAAATGGCGAAGTTTTAAAAAGTGTTTGCATTGATAATTTACCAAGGGGCTGTTATCCATCCTGTAAATTAGCATTAATATCTGCAAATTCGTATATTGCGGCGGTAAACGTCCATTCTATGCATTTTTACTACTTATTTTTTTTTTAATTTTCGTTTATCTTTCAACGTTTGGGACTTCTACACGTCTACTATTCCTATTTACTTGATTTCCTGATAAAACTTAATCTCTGCTGATAACAATTAAACAGCAGAAAAGTCCGTCAATTATGTTGATGTTATCAAATAGGTGAATCCTACTTCTGCTCCCAAACAAAACCTTCAAAATTATTTATGTTGCGTGATGATGATAACGGTAATGAGTTTTATCGTTTGTACATAATGCTGATATTTGAATGTCCGCCATAACAGAAGTGCGACGTTTATTGTTTGATTTTGTTTTATCGTTTGGCTTATTTACCGAAATTTTGCATATGTTTTCATGCAAATAGCCGAAATCACAAAATCTCATTTCATGTGTAATGTTGGATATTAAAAATCTTTATGGCTGATATTAGTAATTTTAATTCAGAAACTCGGACCTGTATTTCAACTGCAATGTATTATAATTGGATCATTATTATCGACAAAGTGCAATTGAATTGAAAGTATGCATTTGAATGTTGCAATTTCATACTGGAAATAAGTTTAAATTTTGATTTTCACCACAATGAGTATTTTTCTGATTTGTGTAAAGATGAATCAATATTCTTTCTTATATACAGTGTACCCCGTCTCAAGTGGACAAACCTTGATATTTCGGTTATTATTCGACAGATCGATTTCAAAGGCCATGGCAGGTTAAGATAAATGTCCATGACTTTGCAACCTTTTTGCGTGTGGTTCCTTCCAGTGATGTGTCTTTGCGTAAGATACTACCACAAAAAGTTTTGACCTCAAGAACTTCATAATATCTGGGAAACGTTTCAAGTGAACCAATTTGTTTGTATTTCACATATATTGTAAATCTATTCGTGATAATTTATCAATGATATTTTCAGAACATCTTTTCATGAAGAAAAATAAAAGACCCCGCAGAAATTTTAGGTAAATTGGTTCTCAGTCAAATTGTCTGAAATTGAGATATGTTATAGTTTATGAGGTCCTGATCAAAAGTTTTCATGGGCCGAATCCAAATGAATGACTAGATTTTGACTTACAGATGAGATAAGGTTCACTGATTCGCGATTTTCATATAACTTATAAATATTCTTTAAATACATATATATATGAATATTTTATGAGTTATATACTATCATATATTTTCTAAAGCATATATGGTAAGCCTCTGAGTATGTCAGAAATATGTCATCGCATATCTGTGTAAAGTTTGTTAACCATTTGTAAAGTAAATAAAACATCAAACTTAATTATTAAGAGTACAATTTATTAATATCACTCTACGTATATGCATTGCTAGCATAATACTATGAAGCATAGGTTCAAGATACCCTACAATTATGTCTTAAGAATAAAATCCTGATAAAAATGTTAAATCACAAAGAAAAATTACAAATATTAAAAAATTTTTACGTCTTGTGTAATGTGTAATCCCCGAGACAGGCATTACAGATTTTGTTGGGCTATCAAACGTGTTAGGATGATGAAGCTTGCTTGTCCCATATAAAATTATTCAATTCAAAGGTTGTTTACGCTAAAAATAAGAATTATTTATAACCATTATCACTAATTATTTTATTGTTGTATGTTATGTGCACATGTAATTATTAAGAATTCGTTTGCATCATAGCTCATAGCCTGTAGAGATGAAATATCTGCACAGATTAAATTCAGTTGGTTATAGCCATGTACAAAAATTCGTCAGATTTTTGCGTCCACCTTAGTCAATGTATTTAATAATTATAAATTCAGTCATGTATATGTAAGCCTGTTTTTATTATTTGGACAGTCTGTCAATTAATTAAAACTGTATACTTCAGTCTACAACTTTAATTAGACATGGCTTTTCGAAATAATTTAGTTACCTGCTGTGTTTGCCAAGATAGATTTCAGGGGAGCCAAATGCGACGTATTGATGGCGGTGAAAATGAGGTGAAAAGAGAAATAGCAATATTCCGACGTGACACGTTTGGTCATCCTGCATTAGATGTAACTGATCTTACAAGAATGTTTTAATTGCAACCGCTACATTATTGAATAAATAAATCTTATAGAGCAAAATCCAACATGTATGAGAATAAATGTTCTTTCGCAAATTCGAAATTTATTTATTTATTTATTTATTTACGTATAAATACATTTACATATTGTGATACTAATCCTAAAAGAGAGAAAAAGCGAAATACAAAGATAAGATTAAAAGTAAATAACAACAATAACAAAAATTACTGCAGTATGGCGCGTTTCGCCTGGTTTTTAAATCCACCAAGAGATTTACTAAATAAGTCAAGTTCAGTGCAGTATTTGTTGACTGTTGAACTTATTCTATTCACCGGACTGAACATAGCGTAAGTTGTTCGACAATAAGGTACAGACAGAATGGATATATTTCTAGTATTAAAAAATGGTACATTAAAACGCATAGACTCCAAGCAATCAGGAGAACTGATGTAGTTATTAATGACTTTGAAGGCGAAACAAACATCGTAATATTGACGCCTGCTATGTAAGGAACTAATTCCCAAATATGATTTTGCTTCCTCACAGGTTAAGAATATACCCCTCGTGCTCAGTTTATAGCACATAAATCTGACAAATTTGTTTTGTACAGATTCAAGTCTGTTGATATATATGTTGTAGTACGGTGACCAAACTATGTTGCAAAATTCCATAATAGATCTAACTAGCGATATATATAAAATAGTTAATGCTCGAGGATCTGAAAAATCTTGAGCCATTCTCTTAAGAAATCCTAACATTTTATTTGCCTTCCCAATCATGTGTTCGAAATGCTCAGAAAAAGAAAGTTTAGAGTCAAATATAACACCTAAATCTTTCACCGTGGTTACGTTATGCAAGCCCACGCTATTAATACTATAGTCAGGACGAATGGGTAACAACGTGCGACTGAATGTCATGGAATAGCATTTATCAACATTAAGATGCATGTTGTTGTCTTCGCACCATGAATAAATTGAATCAAGATTTTTTTGAATCTGCGCACAGTCATTCAGAGAATAAATATCACTAAATATTTTCAGGTCGTCCGCAAACAGTAAAAATTCACAATCAATATTTTTAGCAATATCATTGATGAATAAATTAAACAATAGGGGACCAATGTGGGAGCCCTGGGGCACTCCAGATGTTGCGGAGAATGTCTCCGAAGTATATCCGTCAACAAGAACCTGCTGGATTCTCTCAGAGAGATACGACTGAATCCAAGATAATAAAGGAGGACCGACTCCGATTTTATGGAGTTTCTTTATAAGAAGAGAGTGGTTTACCTTATCGAAGGCTTTGCTAAAGTCCATGTATACCGCATGCACGTCAGCGCCTTTTACTAGAGATTTAACGATGAAGTTGGTATAGATATATAAATTGGAGTCCACAGATCGACCTTGGAGGAATCCATGCTGCTCTGGAATTATGATACTACTTAAGGAAGCGGATACATTTTTTTCAACTAACGACTCAAATAATTTCGGAATTGCAGATAGGATGCACACAGGTCTATAGTTATTGATAAGAGATTTGTTACCAGCTTTGTAAATCGGAGTTACGTATGAACTTTTCCAACATGATGGAAATATACATGTTTTTAAGGACATAGAAAATATGAGGAAGAGTGGCAAGAAAAGTGATTTGGAAGAGGAATTTAAGAAGATTGGTGGAATTTTGTCAGGACCCGCACCTTTGTTGACATCAATTGAATCAAGGGCAGTTTCCACATCTAAAGGGCTGGTGTATACCTTATGCATATCAACAGTAATGTCAGGAGTGAAATTACATTCCACGTCATGTAATGGACTGTAAACTGAAGAAAAATAGCTTGCAAACAAATTCGATATACCCTCACCACCCTCAGCCTTGGAATTATTATAGTACATTGAGAGGGGCAAACTGTCAGATTTTCGATTTAATTTAATAAAATTCCAGAAACATTTAACGTTATCCGGAATAGATCTTTCAATAGTACCCACATATTCAGCATAACATTATTTAGTCAATAAATTACATCTTCTACGAAGATCGCTAAAAACCGAATACACATCTGGATCGCCTGATTGCTTGTACTGTTTATGAGTTTTCTTTTTTTCACATATTAAATGTTTCAGCTCGGAACTGAACCAGGTAGGATATTTCTGATCGCATTTAGTTCGTAGAGGAACGAACTTTTCGATACAATTCCACAGAGTATTATACAAAATATCAACCATAGCATTAACATTGTCAGTATTAGAAAATAAATAATACCAATCGATTAATAACAAATGATTGTTTATCTGATCATATTGTGCTAAATTGAAATTATAATAAGTTGTAATATTAGCTTTAAGATATGTGCTTAGATCATTTGTTATTGTGATTAGCAAGGCAGGATGGTAAGAATCACATGATATTACGGAAGCACATTTAGAAACTGACTCAACATCGCTATTAGAAAAACACAAATCCAGCACAGAACCCTTTTCATTTAAAACACTATTAAATTGATTGAGACCGAAAAAAGCGAAATTATCACAAATTGTAACTTCAGTTTCACTTCTAACATTGTCTGGAAGTAGACCGATATAATCCTCAGACTGTAACCATTTGATGTTAGGCAGATTGAAATCTCCGAGCACTATGACATTTTCCATACCAAACTGGTCAATAGCAGATTCAACTGAACATACATGCTTTTCATAAACCGATACATGGGTCGTGGGAGGCAGATATACTGAACATATTACAAAATACGTAGTGCCAATTAGGAACTTAACCCACACTTCTTCAACAGATTTATCTCCAATCGAAATAGAATATGATGCAATATCTTTTCGTATTGCAATTAATACGCCACCTCCTCTTTTTTTACTACTTGTCAAAGGAGAGCGATCGGTTCTATATACAATATACCTATCATCTATAAATTCCGTATCAGCGATATTATTGTCCAACCAAGTCTCGACAAGAACTATAACTGGAAAATCTTCACTGAGAACTGCACAATAAAAGTCTTTAAGTTTTGTACGTAGACCTCTTACATTTTGGAAATAAATTGATAATTCATTAGCTATCTCTCTTGATATCGCTCTTGCTGTGCTGCTAGATCCTGTCGAAAATTTGCCCGTCTGGAATACCGGGGTTTTCGTGGAAGAAACTCTTTAACAATAGTTTTCTTAGGCCATAAATTAGGATGGAAAAGGTTTTCGGCTAATGATTCCTTTACACCAATTTTAAACGAGCAAATATCATTGTTTTTAGTTAGTGCAAAGCATTTAACATCTGAAATATTTAAGTATTAACTACATAATCGCTTATATCGTCTGTCGTGGTGTTTGGCGAGCAACCACCTATATATATCCATTGACGTCTCTCAGCCGCAGAAAATGCCTCACTATCCGAGGTACCAATGATTGTTTTGCGTGGTTGATCGTTACGAACGCTCTGGTCATCATTTCTCTTGAGAATTGAACCTGATGTGCGCAACATGCTTTATTTGCAACGAAGAGTATGATTTCCTTAATGACTCGAGTTGATGTATTTGTGACTTCAAATATTTATATTCCTAATGGTGTCAGATCGTGCCAAAATCATTTTAACGAAAATGGATTTCTCATTAGAGTATTACGCGCTGCGTTGGATTGAGATTTGTTAACAGACCATACGTTATAAATGGAAAAGAACTGCAGTTATTTATTCAAGAACTCAGAAATAAAGCTCTCAAGTCTTCAAATATGAAGATGAAGATGCATTTAGTGAAGATGATTTCAAAGTTATAACTTCATTGAGTAAATAGCAGTTTCGTGAGCTTTTCACATTTTGCGACGCAGTTCCCAGACAAGGAGGCAATGAATATATAAAAAAAAAAGATCTTATAACATTTTTAACAAAAATGAGACAAGGAGTTTCTGATGATTTTTTGAAGGTCGTATTTAAAAAATACTCTACTCGACAATCAGTAAGTTATATAATTAGTAAAGTAAGATCATTGTTATTGAGATTTGTGCCTCATAATATTGGTTTTCATGCAATTACAAGGGAAGATCATATACAAAGTCATGTAACCGATTTTGCGAACACATTATATAATCGAGAACCAAATATGAGCAAGGCTATAGCATATGTTGATGGTACCTATCTAAAAATTGAAAAGAGCAGAAACTTTAAAGTGTTAAGACAATCCTTTTGTACATTTAAAGGGCATCATTTAGTGAAACCGATCATGATAGTGGCATCTGATGGCAAAATTCTTGATATTCGACGACCTTATTTTTCCGATAGTCGCAATAATGATGCAGCACTGTTGCGAGCTGAATTTGACCGAGACATTAATGGGATGAGGAAATGGCTCCAGGCTGGAGATATGCAGAGGGGCAAATGCAGAGCTAGCATTGGCTTTATTACAGAAATCTGAAGAGGTAAATATTGTCCAGGCACGCGTGAAGGCAGAAAATTTATTACGTCGAAGGGGAGCTGAGTGGATTCGTCTTGAGCATAATCAACTTCCAGGCTTTCCTGAACTCTCTCTTGAATACTAGGAACATCTAACTGTTGGTGCATATCAATTATATTTGGCACCATGATATTATCAAAATAATTTAAACAGGGAAGATGACATTTTTCAGGTAGATGTATATGCACTGGTGCCGGATTTTGTAAGATTTAGACTGCATTCACGTTTTAGAAATGAGACTGTTTATCAACAATGGATTTCCTATAATACAGAACAAGAACACAATTACGACGAAGAGAATCCAATTGAACTTGCATATCATGAGCAAGGACATTAGGTACATGTTCTCATATTGCCAGTATTTTATATCTTGGTTTTGCCCGGCACCAACAAAATATCAGATATCCACCAACTTCTCTTCTATACCAAATATCAGACGCTGCTGAAATAGCTTTACTACTAGACAACGATGGTTTAAATGATGTAGATATTCGATAGACACAAATATTAATTGTAAGTGGAAAAGGGACACATTAATCAAGCACCCCATGCGTGACATTTTATTTCATTTACGTGCGCCGACGTCACAGATTTTGAGACCTTAGGAAAAACAAACAGCTGTCATTGAGAAGTCCGCCGATTAAACGTGTTTCTTTAAAGTGAATTTTGCAGTGTTTGTGCCATTTAAGAACTTATTGTTGGATTATTTAATATCTACAACTATTCTTAATACTGTTATATAAATAATTTTGTTCGTCAGGATGACGGTTAGTTCGTATTTTGCAGAATTGTCTCCTGATGTAGAGGTTAGGTATACGGCTGCCATCGAAATAAATCCCTATATTTTGAGAAAAAAATACTTTAGTACAAATATTGATGTATTTCCAAATGTTACACATAGGGATGTTGCAAATTACTTGATTTTTGAAAGAATTACGTAGACAAAAGGACGAATTCAAGGCATTGAGAAGTCTTGAAGCTGTTTGTGGTTAGGTGAAAGAAGTACTCTGCAAGAAATTTGCAAGATAAAAGCTTGTTACAACGGTAAGAATTAGTTATCAACCATTTTTTTCATATATGCTTGCCTAATTAAATGTTGTTTTATAAATAATTACTAATGCAGAAATTAATTTTTCAGGATATGAACTCTCAGGCATCGTGAATAAAAGCCATTGACTCCTTGGACTATTGCAGATTCAGATGGTTCCTTAATGCTCACTGGGATTGTATTGCCAGTCTAGACAAAACATGTTCACCACTCAACAGGAAATCTTTCCTTTTAGGTTTTTAGCAATGAACATGACTATGGTTGGAGATTAACCGATGTAAATTTTGTGAAAAAGACACATTATAAAATAAACAATGAAAGACTGACGTACCTACTGTAAACTGTTTGAAGTATGTAATAAGATGTACACAATTTCTTCCAGCGGTTAACCCCTCGTCTATACCTTATATACCTATAGATTGGACTACGCAAACCGTTGTAATTTTTGTAAATTTTTTATTATAATATATTATATAAAATGTTTAACATGTATTTTACTATTTTATGTAGGTCAATTGTTAAATATGACTTGTATTCTCTTAAATATACTCTCCCTCCGTGCAGTTCATGCTTCGCTCAACTAAAATTTAAATAAGAAATAGTTATTAAAAATAGAGACAAACCAGTATAAAATGTTAATTTTCTTTACCATGGATTGTTTATTGCTTGTTTGGGCAGCAGTTATTACTATCACAATCATTCTTATGTAATAACTTAAAGCATTTCTTTTAGATGCCTGGAATTGTTTAACCTAACCTCTTCTGGCTGTAAATCGACGTTATTTTACAAAAACTGATGTTGTCTCGGATTGCCACACTTCCACAATTAATAATACAATAACAACTAGCCATTTTGTATGATATAATATCGATAAAAACTCTAGGATTACGAAAAATTTAATTCTGAGGTTGTCAGTCGCCAATTGACAGCTAATGACAGCGGTTTGTTTTTCCTAAGGTCTGGGACCTGTGACGTCACGCGCACGCGACCCATATTCTAAACATGATCAGACACATTACAGACACGTTCAAACACGTTTGATAGCCCAACAAAATCTGTAATGCCTGTCTTGGGGATTACACAAGACGTAGGTATTTTTTAATATTTGTAATTTTTCTTTGTGATTTAACTTTTTCATCAGGATTTTATTCTTAACATTATTTTCACTTCACCGATTAGTATTATGCTAGCAATGCATATACGTAGAGTGATATTAATAAATTGTACTCTTAATAATTATTAAGTTTGATGTTTTATTTACCAATTTACCAAACATGCTTTAGAAAATATATGATAGTATATAACTCATAAAGTATTCATATATGTATTTAAAGAATATTTATAAGTTATATGAAAATCGCGAATCAGTGAACCTTATCTCGTCTCTAAGTCAAAATCTAGTCATTACTTTGGGTTGGGCCCCTGAGAACTTTTGATCAGGACCTCATAAACTCTAACATATCTCAATTTCAGACAATTTGACTGAGAGCTAATTTATCTAGGATTTCTGCGGGGTCCTTTGATGCTTTTGAATTTTTTGAGAAATTTAAATACGTACTTACATGTTAGAGACACCCACCTTTTGTTTATTAATTATACACTATACAATAAGCTACAACATATATTTTTCACAAAACTCTAGTCAAATTAGAAAAGATAATGTCAGGAACATAAAAGGATTTTAATGCCATGGGCGTATGAAGCTTTTAGCTTTGATTCAGTTTCTAAGCCCTTAAAAGATATTTTGACGCTTTATTTTGTTCAATTTTACGCTCTGAATTAATTTTTTAATATTGCACAGAAGGAATTTACGGAACTGGTAATTCGAGGTTTTGCCGGAGGCGCTGCGTGTAACAACATGTCCTCAATTTTCATATTTTGAGGTTCATGATATATCATATGACCATTCAAAAAATACGTTCGCTTTCACAGGAAATGGGAAAATGTGACAAAATGAGCGATAGGAGGATATATGAACAGTTCTCACAAAAAAATTAAAAATGACGTATATTTAGTATTTCAATTTCGTGTTAAACCGATTCTACAACATTAGAAGTGGCTGATGGACGAACACATTATTTCACGTAAAAAACATAGTTGTCAATGGAGCCAAATCTGTTTTAGTGAGATGTTCAGATACGAATGTCCTGGTTATAGGAATCTCTTTTTTCCATAACCAGAAAGCTTTAGGTCTAGAAGAGTTGTGGTTTTTGTTTGGTTCGGACAAAACTCAAAGATATACTGCAGCACTCAGCATAGCTGTGAATTTAGGACTTCATAAATCGGTAGCACTGCAGGGCTTCCATGCTTACACAGGCTGTGATGTTGTCTCATTTTTTGCAAATAGAGACAAATGAATAGCTTGGTTAGCTTGGAAGGAACAGTTCACTTCTGCATTTAAATACTTGGGAAGTAAAAGCTGTTCTAGAGATAATCCTGGTGATGTCATAGAAGCATTGGAAAAATTCGCTATTCTTCTGTATGACATCAGCACTGATATAACCGAAATCAATATATTACGAAAAATAATTTTTTGAGGTGGAAATAGACCGATAAGTACGATACCACCAACTAAAGCTTGCCTTGTGGAGCATATTAAGAGAGCGGCATTTCAAGCGGGTTAAGTAAGGGGCCGCATATTGATCGGAGAAAAAAATCCATCACCTGAAAATTGGGGTTGGGTGCTTTCCGACAAAAAATGGATACCAAAATGGAACTCTGTGTGTCCAGTTTGGTCGGAGCTGAAGGACTTGGAGAGATGCGGCTGTAAGAAAATGTGCGACTGCAGCTCCCTTGCACACCCGCATGCAATAATTGTAGGGGTGAATGTCAAAATGCAGGTCATTAGAAATCTGATCCATCCTTTACTTTTTGATATTTTGTTAATTGATATATTCTAATAAAGTTACTTCATTTGCAATACAATGTGATCGTGTTCTTTACTACTAATTTTAGAAAATAACTATTTTAGTATTTTTCGATTCCAGTCATGGTCAGTCAAGGTCACCAGAAAAGAAAATACAAAAACTCGTCTAGCTTGAGTAAAGGGTTCCATTGAAATTAAATTTGCATAGTAGTACTTTTTATTGCATACATCCACTTAGTTAAAATTTTGAAATTGTTTTCAAGTTTAAGCTATTTTGACTGGACTATTTTACTTAAAAAAAATAAATAGTCTTTTGTTCCACATATTTCAAATTTCTTTTTGTACATATTTAAGCCTATAACTTTACGCTGCCATTTAAGGATGTTTTTGAAAGAAAATGATGCAATATGACATTTTTTACCTTTAAATCAATTATTTCAAGGTCAAACAAGGTCATATAGCTTTGAAATATATTTTTTTTTAATTCACCACACCAGAATTATGTGAAAAAGAGTATAACCACATCTATCTTGTGCAGATATAAATTTTGGTGATTTTTCGGTGGCCATTTTGAAAAATTGGCGCAATCTCGAGTCCTAAAGGAATAGACTATTACCTATTGTAATTATTTAACGACAGTGGCAATAAAGCTAATATCATGTCATTAAAACCAATTTTACACTGTTTTTTATTAGTTCTTAGTTTTTTAGTTTTTTTTTTCCAGGACAACATGTACCAAAAAGTCCTCTACTCTCCCCCGTCGGATTCTTTGTTCTTGGGGAGCAACAAGGGCCTAAGTCGCAGAAATTGCAGAGCTGGATATAAAGTGCACTAAAAAGGTTGTTGCTGGCCCGAAATGATCATAAAAGCTTCAAAGAAGCATATCTGTTCGTATTTCACATGTTACATGCATATTTCGTTCATAATTTTTCGTTCTAGTCCTGTCAAAACTTCAAAAATTGAAAAAATTTCGAAATTGCTCCATTGCGTATAAATGAAGACTCGGAGGGGAAAATGTACCCGAATAAACATTTTTCTTCATATTTTGGGCTTTCTATTGGTATGGCTACCTTCTCTGTAGCGTCACCCGTTACGGAGCTTCGCAACTTTGAGAGTCGGCGCGCGGTGGCCGCGCTCGTCATGTGCCCGGTGGAACTGCCTTGGCTGCGCTGCTGAGACCAGTTGCGAATTCCTGTTTATATATTATTGGTGTTTTATAATATTTATTGAATGAAATTTAACTTGTCAGACTTAGAAAATGACTTTATTCGTCTAGACAATGGACAATATTGATCTACTGGAAAGTAGGGTCGTCCGGACCATCATCCATATCCACGACTGGCTATTTGTGCAGCTGGATCCTCTACAGCTTTGGCACATGATGCTGCAGTTCAGACCAGATTTCCTGCACTCGCACCGGGCACTGCAGTCCGCCTTGCATCCCAAAAAATTTGCCGAAGCAGGCTATCGGGAGCTGGCTGCCTTCTGGTAGGAACAGGAATCGGTGCCAGGCCCTGGAGTTCTAATTTCCACCCCGAGTTGAGGTTGACGCCTAGCCATTGCTGGATCTGCAAAAAGCACATGCACATTAGTTGAGTGCTGCAAGCTTTTCGGGAGATTAAATCCTCACAATATTCTCCCTAACTCCTCTCCTCTCCTCACTTGGAGGACTGGGGGTGGAAATCAGGACTACAGGGCCTCGTTCCGATTCATGTTCCTACCACAAGGCAGCCAGCTCCCGATAGCCTGCTACGGCTAATTTCTTGTGCCTGCAAGAAGAACTGCTATGCTTGGTGCGAATGCAGAAACTCTGGTCTGAACTGCAGCATCATGTGCCGAAGCTGTAGCGCTGACTCTCAAAGTTGCGTAGCTCCGTAACGGGTGACGCTACAGAGAAGGTAGGCATACCAATGGAAAGCCCAAAGTATAAAGAGAAATGTTTATTCGGGTATGTTTTCCCCTCCGAGTCTTCATTTATCCGCAATGGAGCCATTTCGAAATTTTTTCAATTTTTGAAGTATTGACAGCACTATAACGGAAAATTATGAACGAAATATGCATGCAACATGTGAAATACGATTACTTCTCCGAAGCTTTTATGATCATTTCGGACCAGTAACAACATTTTTGGTGCACTTTATAGCCTGCCACTCTATAGCCTGCAATTTCTGCGACTTAAACCCTTGTTACTCCCCAAAAATAGGGAAGCCGACGGGGGAGAGTAGGAGACTTTTTGGTACGTGTTGTCCTGGACCAAAACTACAATCCTGCAAATTTTCAGCTTTACAATAATTAATTCCCGTCAAAAACTAAAATTCCTGTGCTACATGATAAGATCACTCAATTTTGCCTCACCAATGAACCAATGCATACACTTACAGAACCGTCAAAGTGAACTTTTTGATTGTTTAGACTAGACGTGATAGACGCAACAATGAATCCACTTAAATGTCCGAATGTCGCCGCCACGACATTCACAGTGGCATAACTCCGTAACGGGTGACGCTACAGAGAAGGTAGACATACCAATGGAAAGCCCAATGTATGAAGAGAAATGTGTATTGGGGTACGGTTTCCCCTCTGAGCCTTCATTTATTCGCAATGGCGCCATTTCGGAATTTTCCTAATTTTTTTTTTTTTAATTTGAAATTTTTGAAATGTTGATAGAACTAGAATGGAAAATTATGATCAAAAATATGTATGAAATATCTGAAATATGAACGGATATACTTCTCCTAATCTTTTATGATCATTTCGACCCAAATCGGACCAGTAACAACCTTCCTGTTGCACTTTATAACCAGCTCTGCAATTTTTGCGACTTAGGCCCTTATTGCTCTGAAAAAACAGGAAAGCCGACGGGGGAGAGTAGGGGACTTTTTGCTACGTGTTGTCCTAGACCAAAACTACAATCCTGGAAATTTTCAGCTTTACAATAATTAATTCCGGGTCAAAAACTAAAATTCCTGGGCTATAAAGTTGACTACACACTTACTATTCATGTAAAAAATGTCGGCGTCTTTGTCGATGTGGTAAAGATCAAAGACACCGACATTTTTTGAGTGCGTAGTAAATCTGAAGACAACTATACATGTTATTCATTTTAGTTATTTTTAGGTAAAGTTGCTTAAACTCCTATCCCCTGGCCCACTTAAAAAAATGTATGCTCTACTCAATACTATACAAATAGTTCCGTGCTTATCAGTCCTGTCGAGAGGGGGGTGCGGGGGTGATCTCCCCTGACCCGGGCTCGTTTTGAAGGGCCCGGGTTTATTTGGGGGGGGGTGGTTTTGTATTATAATTTTTTAAAAATTGTTTAAATTTTTTTTTTTGCGATTTCTCCCCCGCTCATGAATTAGTCCCCTGGGAACGTACTTTCTCTCCACGGCCCTGGTGCCCGTAATAACCATAGAATACTTTTACATTAAGGTAAGTGATGCATTTTCAGTGTCTCTCCTCGCTGATCAAAAACATTTTAAGCTCCTTCTCCCGGAACTCGTCTCGGGCTGGGTCCACCCAGTTTTACTAATGTGCCTAGCAATACGCCGATGACGTCCTAATTGTCTCAGAAGAAGAACAACAAATTCTTAACTTCCTAGAAAACATGAAACCGCATCTGGACACATTGGGCTGAAAATAATCTGGAGCGAGGCCCGTCAACAAGAGAGAGTCGGATCAGTGGAGAAGAAGAGAATGAAGAAGAATACAAAATAGGTGACCACTCCCTAATAACAACAAACAAACTGAAATACCTAGGAACATATCTGACCAACCAACTGAAAAGGGGAGAAACAGTAAAGGAGGGAATAAAAACAGCATACAAAGTTACAAGGATAAATATGCCGTTCATCGAGAAAAACAAACTATCATTGGGCCTGACCAAACGGCTGTACATAGCCATCATCATACTGCCAACGGTGACATATGGAGTGAAAACGTGGCAACAGCAAAAGCCAACAGAAGAAGTTTGAGAAGAGCTGAAAGAGACATCATCCAACTACTCACAAAAACAACAGGACGAAAACAGCATTATAAAACATCAACACTACTAGAAGGAAAGAAATCACAAAAATGATAGAAATGTACGCAATGAAGTACTGGGGACATGTCCAAAGAAGACACCCAACACATCTACCGAAGAAAGCGCTAACACTGAACAGCAGCAAACTAAAAATAGGGAGACCATGTTGCACGTGGAAAACAACAATCCAGATGATCATGAACAAACTGGGAATTGGGAAAGGACCAAACATACTGGGAAAGAAAAGCGAGGGGAAAATTGATTTCCACAAAGAAATCGCAGTGATATATACTCCACCAAAAACTGAAACGGAGGAATCAGAAGACTCAGAAGAAGAAGATATGTAGGAGCAGAAATACGAAAAGAGGAGCATAAACATTAAATATCACGAACACAATGTGGCAACGTATTCCACAAACACCTACACTGCTCATCTCCAATCCTGTACCATGCGTCATGTGGCTCTCGCTCCTAACAACAAGCATGACCCAAATCCAACCCAGCATCGGAAACCGAGGAATCAGAAGACTCAAAAAAAGAAGATTCGAAGAAGCAGAAACACACAAAGCGGAGCATAAACACTCCATATCACGACACAACGCGGTAACATATTTCACAAGAAGATCCAGAAGAGGCAGAAATCCAGAACCAAAAACACAAAAAAAAGAGCTTAAACGCTCCCTTACGACACAATGCGGTGACGCATCTTTCAAATACCTACACCTCCCATCCCACATTCCTTTACCATGCGCCATGTGGCTCTCGCTGCTGGCAACAAGGATGGCCCTAACCCAGCCCAGCATGGACGTAGCAGGCCCAGCTGTATAATCCTGGAAGTGGCAGCAATGCCTACCACTCGTTGGTAAATCAATGAATCAATCAAACTAATGTGCCTAGCAAATATTTTTGTTTTTAAATTTTCTAATTTAAAGTGCACTTTTTTCAATGAAGATTTTTGAGGGATACATATTCTTTACTAATCATTCTCAATTCTTTGCTACTGCTACGTAACAACAGACATTACATTTAAAAATAGACAACTCAGCATTTATTATCAGACAGCCGTAATTTAATTGAGGTAAGAGTAATTAAATTAACTTCATTAAATATTTACGAATGGGTTTAAAGCATATAAAAGACTAAATTACTACATCCGGAATGAATTGATCAGCAATTTTCGCCAATAAATAGTCTTATATATTTCACTTAATTTACCATCCAAATAACTGACATCGGAGAAGTATATTAAAACATCTCATCAGGAAATAATGGCTTAGAGGGACCATGAGTAAATAGTGTATAAGTTAGTTAAGCATTGTGAGGATAATGATCGGTAGACAAGAGAGTGGGATCTCTCGCAATTTGATACGTTTCGTTAATGACGCGATTTTCAGCATTGTCTACGACTAGATATAGCGGCAGCCAGGCTACAGCTGGCAATTCACACAATCCAGCTTCATCCTGCCTTGTCTGTCTTTAATGGTTTTGATTATGGTTGACCATCCGTTGGAAGTCACTAGGAATAAAGCAGGGTATTTTAGGATTAAATATTGGATATTATACTGTTATTAAATCTCTCTATAAAGAGAGTAGACAATTATATACAGTGTGTTTCAGGTGTTATCAGGAAACATAGTGGTTTCTGTTCTGATAAAAGTAGTTTTATTTGGTTCATTCTGCAAGGAAAGCTTTTTGAAAAGTGGCCACACTAAAAAATGGTTCCAATAATAAAATTGATTGATTTGAACTTTCTTTCTGAACAGTTCTAAAATTGCTATTAGCTTAGATTAAATTCTATATTGGTCTTTGGTTGCTGTGTACATAGTACATCTACGACGTGTATTTTATTGCCAAAATTAGTTTTATCAGTGGTTGTAGAGAATAAATAATAAAAACTCAATTTTTTATATACAGGCGGATGCGATACGTTGCTTGACTCTCCCCGCCTATAACTCCAGGAATATTAAAGTAAATATGTGTCTGAACCATTTCGATAGAGAATTTACTTATCTTTAAATTTGATAACCATCTTCTTTTTGGTAGGACCGTTCATAACCGAGATATTTGCAAAATAATTATTTTGAAGCGATATTTCACCAAATGGAGGCGGACGTGGGGGGAAAATTAGTATGTCTAAAAGAAACCTATAGTGAACTGATTCCAGTAATAAAATCCTTTTCCCGATTTAAAACGATGTTCTCTACTTGACACCTGACCTAATCGTGGTGGGTTCAAAGGTGTTTGAGATAGGAGCCGTCAAAAATGAAATTTTTCAACTAGAAATAAATTCTTATCTGTCAAAGCTGCAGTGACTCACTATTCCAGACTCCTTTGCAAGTATTTGAAAAAAAATGTCGATAGTTAACATTCGACTTTCAGAGCGATTTTTTACCGTTTTGCCACACTGTGCGGCGTGGCAACGCCTGACAGGAATTTTTTGTTCCAAAGTCATGTTCCGTCGAATGGTCGGCAGCACAAGATTTTTAACAATTTCAAGTACTGGCAAAAAAACTACTGGCAAAAAAAAATTCAGCCTTAACCTTTTCTGTCAATTGACTTATTTTATTACTTACTTTTTTTGAGGTGCCTTATTTATATTAACGTAATGGCGGAATTTAGCCATAGCTACTCTATCACTCAGTCAGGACGGTGAGATAGATGAGATACGGTCACCCATCCAAGTGTTGGACGCAATCGACTTGACTTATCTCCACCGATCGATCTGCCATCTGTCATTTACGTACAATTTCATTAGTTTGACATTTTGACAGAACTAAGACGTCACCAAAGCACACTTTTCAATAAATACAAATTTTCCTTTTCAAATTGGGTTTGTTGTTAGAGTGTTTTGGAGAGCTATACGGCAGTTTTCTCGAAAACGGTTGGAATTATCAAGTTCTACCAAGTGTACCTTTTTGACGTAGAAATGACTCCTGCGTGAAATTTTCTAGTCAAAAGTGCCACTACGTTTCGTAAAAATAAGAGAGAGAAAAAATTTTTCATCAGACATCGCTCATGAGGCGCCCTCACGGGCTAGCGTGATGTAATATATTAATTATTGTTTCTTAGCTTAAAAAATGTTTCCTTACCAAATTAGAAGAAGATCGGTCAAAAGGTAGTTGAGATATTGCTAAAAATATAAAAAAATTACAATTTTAACACCCTGTATTTTTTTCCACAGCAACAATTTTGGTTATATCTTCATATTTTGGTCAAAAGAATCTACCCTTGAACTATGGCCTATTATTAATGGTCCACCCCGTATACTTGATACCTGATCTGAATAACATTTTTTTATATTTTTTGTATACAGGGTGTCCCGAAACTCCCGCCTTCCCCTTTAGGTGCTAATTGTCCATGCAAAAATAGTAAGAAAAGTTCCTATAAACATGTGTCCGGAAATGCTTCCTAAGGGAGCTACGGCCCTCTAAACATGACGCAAAAATAGGTGTTTTTACTAATTAGGTATCTCGGAAATGATTTGGGACAACTTTATAAAACTTGGTTAACTTTTTTCGATTATTAAAGGTTATTGTTTTACAGTATTAGCCAAAATTAATTTTATCCAGGGGCGGAGAAACGAGGGATCGGTGTTCTTTGTTTCTACATATTAATTTTTTCCATTTGACATTTTTTCGTTTAGACCGTTTTTACTCGAAAACGGCTTGCCATATGGCTAATTGTAAAGAGGCCCTTTTTTATGCAGAATTAACCAGTGAATCATAATCAAGGATTAAAATACTAAAAATGTCAAATGGAGAAATTAATATGTGGAAACAAAGAACACTGACACTTCGTTTCTCCGCCCCTGGATAAAATTAATTTTGCCTAATACTGTAAAACAATAACCTTTAATAATCGAAAAAAGTTAACCAAGTTTCATAAAGTTGTCCCAAATCGTTTCCGAAATAATTAGTAAAAACACCTATTTTTGCGCCATCCTTAGAGGGTCGTAGCTCCCTTAGGAAGCATTTCCGGACACATGAGAATTAGCACCTAAAGGGGGAGGCGGGAGTTTCGGGACACCCTGTATAGCTTAAATAAAAATTATTTTTAAATATTTAGGCCCCCCCAGAGACATCTATGGGGAGCTCCTTCAAGTTGCATAGAAGTAACAGAGAGCAATTACCATTAATTGGTTAGTTCGGCATTTGTCTCAAGAGATGGCGCGTGCAATGTCGCGTCTACAAACATCGAAAAACGTGCTGACATTTACTCTGGAAATACCTAGAGAATGGTGACGTCATTACAGAAAATTCGGGATCAGTCATCTTTAGGTATAAAAGGGATGGAGTAAACCAGAGTGGACAAGTTCAATTTAGGATAGCAAGTGTAGTAAGATCAGAAGAGAGTAAAGTGATCAAGCAGTAAATTATTATAGTAATAATTAATATAAGATTAGTGAAGTAATTATTTATTGTAATTAGTAAGTTAATAAATTAGTGTTAGAGTTACCCTGGCGTTATAATTTTCGGATTCACGATACAGGGTGTTTACAAAAAGGGTGTGAATGTTGTAGAACTCTCCAAAATCGTCCTAAGTTGAAGACATAATCAAAATTCGACTTAGGCAAAAATTTCATTTAAAGACATTTTTGGGAGTCTGCAGAGGCGCAGATCAGTCCACAAGGGCCGTTTTGGGTTCTATAAGGCGTTGGAAATGACCAGGTGAAAATTCGAAGAAACACCGAATTTTCACTTAGGAAAAATTTTTTGGTTCAGAATATCAGAGTAGAAGTATATAATGACAAAGATTTATGAATAATATACTTTTTCAAAGGTACCATAAATTGGACTTTGAAAAATAATATTTTTGGAAGGGCGTCAAAATTTGGCCTAAGAATCGATTTATCGAAAGTACGCCAAAGTTTCACTTGCAGACTAATTTTTCAAAACTGCGTTGAAATTTGGCTTGAAGATCGATTTTTCAAAAGTACGCCAAAATTTCACCCGCAGATTAACTTTTCAAAAGTACCTTGAAATTTGGCTTGAAAATCAATTTTTCAAAAGTACGCCAAAATTTCACCCGCGGATTAACTTTTCAAAAGTACCTTGAAATTTGGCTTGAAAATCGATTTTTCAAAAGTACGCCAAAATTTCACCCGCAGATTAGTTTTTCAAAAGTACCTTGAAATTTGGCTCGAAAATCGATTTTTCAAAAGTACGCTAAAATTGGTCTTAAACTGGATTTTTCAAAAGTACCACGAAGTCAGTTTAAAAAGTACCACGAAAATATACTTTAAATTATTTTTTTATTTTTTATTCCTCAACCAAAGACATTGACCTTTGAGGTACGATCATTGAAAGCACAATTCTAAAGTATGAGCATAAAATTTTAACGATGCACTGCATCCAAAAGGCAAAATAGAAGATTTTGTCAAAGCCGGCGTAGTGCCGATAAGCAAAAATTGATAAAAATCAATGCACATGTACAAGGCCGGTTTCTCGCATGGAAAGAGTTTGGATTGACCCAGCGGCTCGCAATTTGGTCGAGCGCGTTGAGTAGTCCAGACAAAGCGATGGTAGAAAAGCCAATAACGGGGCTTTTCAAATGACAAAGTTATAGAGGAAAACGCCTTGTGCATAAAAATCAAAAAATTCAATTTTGCCTAATAGTCGCTCGAAGGTGAGACGCTGCCAAATCGATATTATTAATCGACTGTGATAAGGGTTAGTAAGTCGTGGACTGATCGAACGCCACTCAACTTATGCAGTAATAAGTCCTCTGAATGTGTTTGAGTACGTGAATCTCCACGATACAAGAACTTTAAAGCTAGGTAGTCTCTAGCGAAACTAAATTCATTTAGTAAAACTTTTTTAAGTTAATTTCAGTCAGCCTTAATTATTCATTTACCCAGAGTCTGAAATGATTCTAAAAGCTCGCATTTTGATTCTGAGAAGGTACGTATGAATCTTTTCTACCTAATCGATCGTTAGCGCGAGCGCTCTCGCTTGTATGGTCTGAAAGTCACTACCTTGATTGGGGAAGGCACGATTCTTTCTTGAGAATTTTGTATAACCAATTCTGTTAAATAAACGGATTCTTTGAACTAATGTTTCTTAATTGATCTTGAGGCCTGTTGACGGTCTATAATCCCTGGAACTTTCGTATAGAAAACCGGATGTGTCGAGTTAATTCGCATTAACGTTCGACCTTCTGGTTGTTTTACGGAGGTTCGATAGGGATTTTTTTATGCGTTTTTTGAGAAATATATTCCGTTATTAATGGACCAAAACGTGATTTTCGCGTACCAAAACTAATCCCTCCGCAGAGAAATTCTTCGGTTGGGATTTTTTTATGCAAAAATTCAGGAAATTAAGAGGTGCCTAAACCCCTAACGAGGGAATTCGGGTCCAGAGAGAGCGTAGTTTCCGATCTGTGGTAGTGCAGCCTTGGTCCCGCTTTTCGGCTACCGAAGTCATCTTATCTCGAACCCGCCTGGGAGGTAGAAGAACGGGGTAATACGCGACTGGCGCCCCCTGAGAAATAAATTGGTGTCGCGTCATTTTGACGCCCGGTAGTGCGTTCTTCTACATGGCGCCCAACGTGGGGCGTTGTTAGTCAGCAGGGCTTTCTGGAAAGGATATGGATGAATCAACGCCTTTCCAGTTTTACGACGAGCCGACATCTGTGATGGACAACGTCTCTAGAGGGTTAGAGAGGCCGTGCGCGGAGGATGTACTGGGTAGTTCGGGGGTTGGCCCGAG
This sequence comes from Rutpela maculata, assembly GCA_936432065.2. Taxonomy (NCBI): domain Eukaryota; kingdom Metazoa; phylum Arthropoda; class Insecta; order Coleoptera; family Cerambycidae; genus Rutpela; species Rutpela maculata. Next base: position 104,054,673 of record OW386291.2, read on the forward strand.
TACCACTGAAGGAGTCATACAGCCCTCCTCAGAACAAGTGTTCGCCCAAATGGCAGCAGGTCTTGCCAAAGCTCTAAGCGAAGCCACGCACGAGCATAAGTATCGGTCGAAGCATCCAAATGCGGAATTTCATGGCTTCGAACACGAAGACCCTGAAACCTTCATTTATCAAATGGAGGAATTTTTCGTCCGAGTACGAATTACGCAGGATAACGACCGACTATATAAAATATCAGAACAGCTCAAAGATGATGCTAAGAAATGGTTCGAACAATATCGAACCCTAATTACCACGTATCCTCTATTCCTCGAGCGGTTCAGAAGCCGTTATGATTCAGGTGAAGTACTCACCGAAGCAGTAGCTAATTTATATGGCAAGAAACAAGATGCCGAGGAAAATACGTCAGTATTTATTTCCAGGAAGGTATGCCTCTTCAAGAGGATCGATCCGTTTAAGCCGGAGGCGATGAAGGCGGCTACCATCTTCAATCAGTTGAGACCTGATATGAAAATGCTCCTAAAGAGTGCCGTCATACTAGATACAAATACACTAGTGACGATGACCGAACAAATGGCCAAAATCATGGATGAGAATAAAGAATTCGAGATTCTGCAAAATGCAAAGAAAAGCAAAGACCGAGAAGCGTCCACCTCTACCGCTTCAGCTCAAGGGAATCAGCAATCGAGCAGTAACTGGAGAACGGAACCCTCCGCATTAGCGAAGCCGTCCTCCAGTTCCTTTGGTGCATCTAGGACACCATTCAATGGATCTCAAAGAAGAGATAATCCGCCAGCACCAAGGGTGCATTTTGCAAATAATATTTCCTCGCTGCCTAGAGGGGATATACCGAGAAGGGGTACTGGAGACGTAAGGAACTCCCGAGTCCCGTATCGCCCTTGCAGATATTGCCCAACGGAGCAGTGGCATTTTCATGCGGAATGCCCAAACAATCCCTATCGTAATATGAATACGGGAAACCAAGCGGGGGTCAGAGGCGATGGCCCAGGCCGAACTGTACCAGCCCCGCCTACCAGGCCCCAGCAGGCTCGAAGCGACCCTCGAGGAAGCTCCGAAGCAAGAAGTTTAAATTAAAAAACTTCGATGACCTTCCTGACCTTAATTACCTGTTTAAGGATCAAGAAGTCAACCTATCTCCCCACCGATTCACTCCATTAGAATCTATCAATCAAACCAACGACGCTTTCCCTCTGCCTCGCATTAAGATTATAATTAATAATCGAGCGGTTAACGCTTTATTGGATACAGGTTCGACAAGGAATATTATCCAACCGAAATTTTTGAACGACATTGATCAACTTACAGCTCCCCAAACGTTTGTTATGGCTTGTGGCGATGGTTTAGTAGAATCCCTTGGGACTACGACCATAAACGTTAATGTACTAGATGTACCCTTTCAGACCACGTTTCAGGTCATTCAAAATTTAAACGAAGAGCTCATTCTGGGAGCCCCCTTTTTATATGCTCACAATGTCGTATTCGATTATCAACGTAAATGTGTCTACGTCGGCACCGAAGAGCGAATAACCGTCTTCTGGAATCAAGCGGCACATCAAGCAAGGAAGCAATGCCGGCTTCCCGAAGAACTGATCATCGGAAACGATAATTTAAAACCTCTATTCGAGGAATTCGCTGAATTGTTCACCGCGGTGCCTACCCAAGCTACCACGGTGACAACGAAACATAAAATAAAAGTTAAAGACGACCGCCCGTTCAATATCAAACCCTACCCCATGTCTCCTTCTAAGAAAAAAGTTATGTACGATCAAATTGAAGAGATGCTGAAAGCCGGGGTCATAGAACCGAGTACCGCTCAGTACAGTTCGCCTCCCATTATAATTGAAAGGCCCGGCAAGAAGCCTCGCTTCTGCATTGATTATCGTCACTTAAATGAAGTAACGGAAGACGAAGCATCCGTCTTACCAAAGATATACGAGAGTATAAAGGATCTAGGAAACGCCAACATATTTACGGTGTTGGACCTCAAGAGCGGATATTGGCAAATCCCTCTTGAGGAGTCGTCAAAAATCTATTCTACGTTTACAACATTAGATGGAGCATCTTACCGATTTAACGTGATGCCTTTCGGATTGAAGACCGCTCCATGTACATTCCAAAAATTTATGGCAAGAGACGTATTGACCGGCTACTTGCATCATTTCTGCAAAGTATATCTCGATGATATTATCATCTACAGCGAAAATATAGAACAGCATGTAAACCATCTGAGAGCCGTTTTTGAACGCCTACGTTTACATAATTTAAAAGTGTCACCAGAAAAATGTGTGGTAGCCACATCTAGTATAACCTATCTCGGGCATAAGATAAATGCCAATACTACTCAACCTTTAGAAAAACATATTCTGCAGATACAGAACTATCCTGTGCCTACGACAAGGCGCCAGCTTCAGAGTTTCCTTGGCTTATGTAATTGGGTACGTGAATATATCCCGAATGTTGCAATAATTACTAAGCCCTTGACCCGACTACTCTCGAAGGACTGGCGCTATAAGTGGAATACAGAAGCCCAAGAATCCTTTATCCTACTGAAAGAGGTATTAAATAAACCTCTAGGACTGCACCGGCCAGATTTCAATAAAATGTTCATACTTCAGACGGACGCATCCTTAATAGGATTATCTGCAGTATTATATCAATTGGGGGATAATGACCAGAAGCACATCGTCTCTTATGCTAGTAATACGTTATCTCCGACGGAGAGAAAATACCATATCAATGAATTGGAATGTTTGAGCGTCGTTAATTATATAAGGAAATACAAAATATATTTGGCAGACCGTCCATTTATAGTCAAAACCGACAATCGAGCTTTACTATGGTTAAATAAGCATAAGGACGAGAAAACGAAATTTACACGTTGGTCATTATTACTTCAGGAATACAGCTTCACAATAGAACATTGTCCCGGCAAGGAAAATATATTGGCAGACTATTTGAGCAGAAATCCTCAAGGCCCGAACGTCGAAGCAGACGACGAAGAGGAGAGAATGTATCCACCAAAATTCTCGTACAAGGAACGAATATCAGTGATTACCACATTGGAATTAAACGATCAGGTCAGAGAAGCGCAAACGCACTCCAGAGATATCCAAGACCAAATTGAACGATGGAATACTCTAGTGCGACAAGCCAATAAAACCGAGGCAGAGGTGAAATTCGTCAATACAAGACAAGTGATAGGCGGCACACTTTGGACAAGAGGCGAAAATGTTATAGAAAAATTATACGTACCAAAACGTATGGTCATGAGAGTAATATCTCATTTTCACGACCGACCGGAAGTAGGTCACCCCGGCCGCGATGAAACTGTTAGAATCATCTCGGGCCGCTATTATTTTAATAATTTGTCGAGACTAGTTAACAAATATTTAAATGAGTGCATTATTTGTAATTCCGTAAAAAGCAGACAATCACAACCGAAGGCTCCTCTCAGAAGCCATGCTCCATCGCATCCGTTCGAAGTTCTAAGCGTCGATGTAATCGGACCGCTTCAGCGAACCAAAGATGCAGATAACCGATATATATTAATGGTAGAGGATGTATTTAGTAAGTGGGTCGAAGCCAAGGCGTTCACCCAAGTCAGTGGAAAAACAATAGCACAATTTATCGAAGAGGAACTAGTGGCGAGATATGGCGTTCCGAGGGTCATCATTTCTGACCAGGGAGGCCACTTCAATTCCGGCTTTTACGATACGTTCTGTACACGTAACAATATTGAAAGATTCTTCACAGCAGCTTACCACCAACAGGCCAATCCAATAGAAAGGAGGGTGCAAGAAGCTAAGAAGATCTTAAAAACCTTATTATATGGTTCACCCAACGACGAGTGGGATCGACATGTTAGTCAGATGGCATATATCTTGAGAACAAGAAAAAACGCCGCTACGGGGCATACGCCCAGTTTCGTAGTACTCGGCTATGAATTACCGCAGATTGGTGATTGGAATATGTTCGCTTATAGACAAGAGCGTCGTAATCAAGCGGACGTTCCCCGCCTTGAAAGAGTCAAGGAGATTCGTAAAAATCAAACAAATTACCAATGGCGTTACGCGCCCAAAGTGGCGGTAACGCCGGTCGTATATAAAGTGGGAGATATGGTAATGACTAAAAGGATCAGGAAGGATCATACCTTCACACCGTCGTGGAGTGGGCCACACAAGGTTTTAAAGAGATTGTCCAATGAAGTTTACCTCATTCACAAGGGGGTAACTTCGACGAGATTACATGTCGATGCCATCAGGCCGGCACCTAAGGGAGACCCCGATGTTGAATTGGAATTGTCTGAAGAATCAGAAGATAGTCCGGATGAAATTCATCTTAGTGACGACGCTTCCTCATCAGACAATGAGATCGCGCCCAGGTCAGAGCGACGTAGCGATACCACACTAGTTCAAATCAATGTTCCCGCAAGTGCTCAAGATGAGCCGGATGTAATAAGTCGAGATCCCGAAGATGCTCGAGATGAGCCAGATATAGAAGAGTCACCTCTAGATATTTCTGAGGTCGACCACGGCTAATAGCCGTTTTCGCTTTTTTTTTATATTTTTTCTCAAAATTCTAAGTGGCGATTTTGACCTATATGCGGTCGAATCGAAAATTTAAAGTCTACTCCATGAGCAGACATGGAAAGACGGCGAACCCGACGCAAGAGCGCGATCCGGTAAGCCTAGCTTCTCAAGAGCGAGAGCCGCCAAGTTCGAGTAATGGACGTAGGCATAAGTACGAATCAGTACGAGTTTCGGAAGCTGTTTTTCTTATGCAAGAAGACAACTTCTATTTTAATCATTTTAAGTCAACAAAATTAACGTATACCCCAAATGGAAACTACGAGTTTCAGAAGCCGTTCTTCGCTCAAGAAGACACTTCAATTTTTTTTTTTTTTTTATACTTTTTTCACAAGTCGTGATGACCGCACGAGTATCGTAAGCCGATTTAATCTACCTTACGAAGTAGAAACTACGAGACGAGTTTCAGAAGCCGTTCTTCGCTCAAGAAGACGCTTCAATTTTTTTTTTTTTTATACTTTTTTTTTTTACAAGTCGTGATGACCGCACGAGTATCGTAAGCCGATTTAATCTACCTTACGAAGTAGAAACTACGAGACGAGTTTCAGAAGCCGTCCTTCGCTCAAGAAGACGCTTCAATTTTTTTTTTATACTTTTTTTTTCACAAGTCGTGATGACCGCACGAGTATCGTAAGCCGATTTAATCTACCTTACGAAGGAGAAACTACGAGACGAGTTTCAGAAGCCGTTCTTCGCTCAAGAAGACGCTTCAATTTTTTTTTTTTATACTTTTTTTACAAAGTAGTGATGACCGCACGAGTATCGTAAGCCGATTCAATCTACCTTACGAAGAACCAATTTCTAACCATTATAAGTTAACAAAATTCATGTTAGAAAAATATTTCATTAAAAACAACACATTGTGTTTGTTAGTCGACGCGTCCCAGTCGACGACTTGCTAAAAAGTCAATCTAGTTGCAGAATTGCATTTCCCATGTGCAGAAATGGAAAGATGACCCAGCCTGTCGCAAGGGCGCGGCATGGTGAAGTCTGGAACTCAAAGGCGAGGACCGTCCAAGCTGCGGCATGGAGATATAGACAGCCTCTTCTAGAAAGGGCCGAAGTCAAGCAAGAGCGAGACCAAGGCAAAAAAGCGAGTGCAACGAATTAGTGAGAGTGGACGCTAATCAAAATTGTGCTACGCTTCGCTTCGCTTCGCACCTCGACGCGGGTGTAATTAAGTTGATAAAAATGTTGTATCAACTTGTCGTATTGTTTAAAAAAAATGTATTTATTTTTAAGTTAGATAGGCGAATCAGCCGTCTGCCCCAATTAAGGCCGTTATTTTTAAAAACATCTGTACCATAGGTCAGACCGTCAAATGAAGGCATACAGACATACAAGTGAATATGGAAATTAAAGGCAATCGATGAGTAGAAAAGATTCAACCAAAGGAGGGGAGTGTTGTAGAACTCTCCAAAATCGTCCTAAGTTGAAGACATAATCAAAATTCGACTTAGGCAAAAATTTCATTTAAAGACATTTTTGGGAGTCTGCAGAGGCGCAGATCAGTCCACAAGGGCCGTTTTGGGTTCTATAAGGCGTTGGAAATGACCAGGTGAAAATTCGAAGAAACACCGAATTTTCACTTAGGAAAAATGTTTTTGGTTCAGAATATCAGAGTAGAAGTATATAATGACAAACATTTATGAATAATATACTTTTTCAAAGGTACCATAAATTGGACTTTGAAAAATAATATTTTTGGAAGGGCGTCAAAATTTGGCCTAAGAATCGATTTATCGAAAGTACGCCAAAGTTTCACTTGCAGACTAATTTTTCAAAACTGCGTTGAAATTTGGCTTGAAGATCGATTTTTCAAAAGTACGCCAAAATTTCACCAGCAGATTAACTTTTCAAAAGTACCTTGAAATTTGGCTTGAAAATCAATTTTTCAAAAGTACGCCAAAATTTCACCCGCGGATTAACTTTTCAAAAGTACCTTGAAATTTGGCTTGAAAATCGATTTTTCAAAAGTACGCCAAAATTTCACCCGCAGATTAGTTTTTCAAAAGTACCTTGAAATTTGGCTCGAAAATCGATTTTTCAAAAGTACGCTAAAATTGGTCTTAAACTGGATTTTTCAAAAGTACCACGAAGTCAGTTTAAAAAGTACCACGAAAATATACTTTAAATTATTTTTTTATTTTTTATTCCTCAACCAAAGACATTGACCTTTGAGGTACGATCATTGAAAGCACAATTCTAAAGTATGAGCATAAAATTTTAACGATGCACTGCATCCAAAAGGCAAAATAGAAGATTTTGTCAAAGCCGGCGTAGTGCCGATAAGCAAAAATTGATAAAAATCAATGCACATGTACAAGGCCGGTTTCTCGCATGGAAAGAGTTTGGATTGACCCAGCGGCTCGCAATTTGGTCGAGCGCGTTGAGTAGTCCAGACAAAGCGATGGTAGAAAAGCCAATAACGGGGCTTTTCAAATGACAAAGTTATAGAGGAAAACGCCTTGTGCATAAAAATCAAAAAATTCAATTTTGCCTAATAGTCGCTCGAAGGTGAGACGCTGCCAAATCGATATTATTAATCGACTGTGATAAGGGTTAGTAAGTCGTGGACTGATCGAACGCCACTCAACTTATGCAGTAATAAGTCCTCTGAATGTGTTTGAGTACGTGAATCTCCACGATACAAGAACTTTAAAGCTAGTAGTCTCTAGCGAAACTAAATTCATTTAGTAAAACTTTTTTAAGTTAATTTCAGTCAGCCTTAATTATTCATTTACCCAGAGTCTGAAATGATTCTAAAAGCTCGCATTTTGATTCTGAGAAGGTACGTATGAATCTTTTCTACCTAATCGATCGTTAGCGCGAGCGCTCTCGCTTGTATGGTCTGAAAGTCACTACCTTGATTGGGGAAGGCACGATTCTTTCTTGAGAATTTTGTATAACCAATTCTGTTAAATAAACGGATTCTTTGAACTAATGTTTCTTAATTGATCTTGAGGCCTGTTGACGGTCTATAATCCCTGGAACTTTCGTATAGAAAACCGGATGTGTCGAGTTAATTCGCATTAACGTTCGACCTTCTGGTTGTTTTACGGAGGTTCGATAGGGATTTTTTTATGCGTTTTTTGAGAAATATATTCCGTTATTAATGGACCAAAACGTGATTTTCGCGTACCAAAACTAATCCCTCCGCAGAGAAATTCTTCGGTTGGGATTTTTTTATGCAAAAATTCAGGAAATTAAGAGGTGCCTAAACCCCTAACGAGGGAATTCGGGTCCAGAGAGAGCGTAGTTTCCGATCTGTGGTAGTGCAGCCTTGGTCCCGCTTTTCGGCTACCGAAGTCATCTTATCTCGAACCCGCCTGGGAGGTAGAAGAACGGGGTAATACGCGACTGGCGCCCCCTGAGAAATAAATTGGTGTCGCGTCATTTTGACGCCCGGTAGTGCGTTCTTCTACATGAACACGTCACAATTTGTGTCAGAAGCGGAATTATAACAGAAGATTTCTGAACTGTTCGAGAAGGTTTCTACAGTGTTCTTCTCGGGAATTGATGGTGACACGGGGAATTGACTTACGGGTCATTGTTTAAGGACTATTTTTTGGACTCAAGTGCGTTTTCGGGAAAGTGACAGAGACACTGAAAAAGACTCATTTGTGTTAGTTTAACTAAATTTCTAGAACATTCTATTTGAAAATTACTGGAGATAATGAAATCCTTTAAACTGAGAAGTGACAAAAGACTCTAGATAAGACTTTTTCGTGCTGTTTCGAGATTTCTCTAGAAAGTTCCTTAAAAATATTGACGAGGTATCTGAATTTTCTTAACGCTATTGTGCAAACAAACTTGTTTAACGTCATCGTATGCCCATAACAACAAGAAGCATGGCAAGGGAGAAACAAATGCAGGACCTACTTGCGGAGTTCACGAGGATGATGGCGCAGCAACGGCAGGAAGACAAAGAAGAACAGGAAAAAAGACAAGTCAAGAGAAGAAGGAGGAACAAGAAAGACGACGTCAAGAGGAGAAGGAAGAACAATAAAAGCGACGTCAAGAAGAAAAAGAGGATCAAGAAAGGAGACGCCAGAACGAAAAAAGAGGATGAAGAAAGAAGGCATCAAGAAGAGAGAGATGAATTAAAGAAAATGATGGAAGACCTGAAAATAAGACGTCAAGAAGAAAAAGAAGAACAAGAAAGACGATGTGCGTGAAGAAGAAAAGGCCGAACTGAGAAAAATAATGGAGGACCTGAAGATACGACAGCAAGAGGAGAAAGAATACTGGAATCAGCTTGGAGAGAAAATGTGAATCATGTGAAAGTATTGTCAAATCTGACAATAAACCTGATGAAATTGAATTTGAGAATGGAGACAAATAATGTGCCTACTTAGTTAATAATTTTAAAACCTACTAGTAAGTATGTGGATGAAAATAAGTACCTAAGTAAATATTGTGTTTTAAGATAATTACTTGAAACTTTTATTACACTTTTAAACGAAAGATATGATACGATATCAGGCCGAACACAGGTGGACAGACTGCATGAAAATACAGAGACCTATTACAATCTTTTATCTTGAAATTCTATTTGCCAGAGTATACTTTATGTATTTGAATTTATAATTCGGTAAATTATTATTATTTACCAAGTGCTATAGGTCATACATATCCTTCAATAATTTCTATTATTTTTGTCTTGCCAATTTTTCATATATTATTTTAATAATAGTGGTTCAAATAATAACAACTACGTTTATTTTAGCTGCATCCATGAATGAGTATATTATGGAAAACGAAGCAGAGAAGCTGTTAAAAGATTATCCGAGAAGTGCAAAAGAGAAGATCGAGGCAAAGAAAATTCATGTTCGGCTATTATTAAATTTGCAAAAGTAATATAGGTATTTATTTTACATTTTTCTAAGAAGTTTGCTTTTTAACATTACCAATGTTTTTAAAAATTGAATGTGTTTAGCTTATTTCTATTATTAAAATATTATTATTTAAGTAGCACTTAATTGCATACATACAAAATATTCCTGTTTTTTTGTAAATTTGTAGTGTCTGACGATGGTTAATAAACCGAATCGTAAGAAAATAATATTTTATCTTTTAACTGACCATAAACCCAAGAAATTACGTATAGGTTATAAGGAAAAATGGGCAAGTGCAAATATTTCAAAAATGTGCATATTTGACAAAAATTCTAAAAATTTTTACAATTCAATTTTTTTTAAATGTAAGTATAAGTATTATCTAAATGTTGGTTGTGACGTTTTCTTAATTTTTATGTTTCTTGGTGGGATTCTTTGACACATGTTTTCTTCTAAAACAATGTCCGTAAAATCTACAAAATAATGTAATTATCCAGTATTTTACTCGAAAGTAACCAGTGTCGGACTGGGCCGGCGGGCAACCGAGAAAATGCCCGGTAGGCCAAAGTAAACTCGTATGATGAGGCCAGCATTGAGCCAATGCAAAATTTCTGTAACCTACAATGCTACTTTCAATGTGCCATATTGTGTCGATCGAATCGGATAAACGAATTAGGTATTTGCGAATTTGTACTATTTTTACGTACAAAAATTAGTAGAACATCACTGTATCCAAACGAAAATTGTATTTACGCGACGCGTGTGATTGCCCTTCTACAGATTGCTTTGCATAGTGACACATAACGCCGACGAAGATAACAGTGGTAGTTATAGAGTAGTTAGTATATCAGTATGTCAGCAAAATCAACAGTGACAGATAGGCGCTTAATTACAATTACAATATAGCACGAACCAGGGGCGGATTATCCCATAGGCAAACTAGGCAATTGCCTAGGGGGCGCTTCAGCTGTTCAAGACTAACTTGTTTTATCTCCCCACGGCTGACGGTCGACGCGACATTTATCGTTAACCATTGATCTGTTGGGAAATAAAATGTAAAAGCAAAGCATTTATTTGTTATTTTATTGTTTAATTTTGACAGAATTGTCGAATTTATTACCTCTGTACTGTAAGCAACATTTTACAGAATTATTTATATAATTATTTTATAACTATAATGGAGTTCGCAAGCAAGAAGTACCTACAAAGGATATAAGTTTTGTTTTCCCATCTATTATTATTATATATAATGTTTATATTGAGTTCGGGGGAAAATATAAGTACTGCATTTTTTTTTGTAATAAAACATTTTTTATTGTTATTTTACATTCTTATGCCTTGCGCCCACGAAACCTACTTCTCGAAGACAATATAATTTTAAGTGCTAACTTTTAATTTGAGGTTGTTTGACCTTGAAAAATTCAAGAATTTCGCCTGTGACGCATTTCACATTTCCGTAACCCCACCTACAAATAAGAAAGCGGAAATGTTTCATTTGCCTAAGGGCGCGCCCGCGCCAATCCTTAATCGGGCTCTAACATGAACAGAAAAATGTCGAATTTTTATATTCAATTGTTTAACATTATTTATTTTAGAAACCAAATACAAATTAAAAAGAGGGGCCACAGGCAGGAATTGCCCGGGGAGCCATTTAGAATCAGTCCAACACTGAAAATAACCTCTACGCTCCTATAACGTCAAAATGCAGAGGAAGCCCTAGCCACGAAACAGATATGTGCTGTCGTGACCCTTGATGTCAAAAACGCGTTTTAACAGAGCGGGATGGGAGATGATTATCTGGAAGATGCAGAGCTTGGGGGTAGCTCCGTACCTCGTCAGGGTGATAATGAGCTAACTCCAAGACAGGATGATCGGATTCGAATCAGAGGGAGAGATAACCTGGAAAAGAATCACGTGTGGGGTTCCACAAGGGTCGGTGCTCGGTCCGACCTTGTGGAATGTGATGTTTGACGATATTTTTCGATTACCTTGGGAGGAGGAGGGTATGCCGACGACTTGGCCATAACGGTGACTGGAAGGTGGACTGTCCAAATAATGGACAAGGCCATCAGAAATATTGAGAGGTGGCTAGAAAGAATGCAGCTCGAGCTAGCTGCCAGGAAAGCGGAGCTCCTGGTTATCACGAGGAAAAGAAATCTTCCACCCATGAAAGTTAGGGTGGGCCAGGTGGAGATATCCTCAGGGAACCACCTGAAATACCCGGGGGTTTGGCTGGATTCCAAGCTGAACTTCGGTGTCCATGCCACAAGGATGGCCGAGAAGGCGGGAAAAGCAGCCACAGCCATTGGGAGGCTTATGGCCAGTACGCACGGACCGAGAGCGAGCAAGAGGAGACTGCTGTGCAGTGTCGTGCACACTATCCTCTTGTATGCAGCTCCGGTCTGGGAAAGTGCGATGATGGTGGATAGGATGAGAGGGAGGATAGCTAGGATCCAGCGATGTGCCGCACTAAAGGTATGCAGTGGATATAAAACCATTTCGTCTTTTTGAAGGAGCCGGGAGGGCAGAGGCCAGGGACAGGCTGTTTGAAAGATGGCAGAGGCGGTGGGACACTGTAGACAAGGAAAGGTGGACGAGACGCCTCATCCCGAACATCAGAGCGTGGATGGAACGGAGGCATTGTGATGTAGGCTATTACCTCACCCAAGCCCTGAGCGGACATTAGTGCATCATGGAGTACTTATACGATATTGGCAAGCCTGACAGCAGAGAGTGTGAATACTGTGGAGAGGTCTATGACATGGAGTACACCGTGTTCGCATGGAACAGATGGAGAGAAGAGAGACGAGACGGTGGGGCATCGTTATTGTCTCCAGAAGATATGGTAGGGAGGATGCTAGAAGAGAACTGGAGAAGGGGGGAGGAGGCAACAACCCGCATTATCAAAAAGAAGGAAGAGGAGGAAAGCGAGATGGGTTTGAACCCATGGAGAAACGCCAAATAACACCGACAATCTTAAATGACCTGTGGGTTCGATGAAAAGCGAAAGCAGTCCCAGGCCAACAGGAAACAATGAAGAGATAGAGGGGTTTTAGCTGGTTGGAGTCCAGCACTACCCGTTCGCGATAGACCCTAAGCGACGGGTGTCCATGATGATTTCCCCTCTCACGAAAAAAAAACGTCAAAGTCACAGGCGTAGAGGTTATTTTCCAGTAAAATACTGGATAATTGTATTATTTTGTTGATTTTACGGACATTGTTTTAGAAGAAAACGTGGCAGATAATCCCACCAAGAAACAGAAAAATTAAGTTGCCCGTGAATATCCATTTGCAGTCCGTAAGATATCCTGGGACATTTCAGTATGTAGTTTGTACAGCCTATTCGTAATACTTAGGACATCCTGAAATATCCCGGGATGTCCTGGTACGTCCTTAGTATAAGCGACGGTATATCCTTCAGGACGTCCCTCATACTACTTTTATGTGATACCGAGTTGTGACATTGGGATGACCAAAGAGTGCCGAAAAGCGTACAAACTGGGATATTAGGATGTCCATAGGCAAGTCCAAATACTAAATTGCCATAGTACGTCCCTCGGACAGCCTTGTATTGTGTGGGATATGACAGGAGTACGCCGATTCTCATCATATTTTAACGTCAATGAAGAACACAAAAAAATCTCAGCTTTAAACACATAATAGCATTCACACTTTTTTAACATAATTGAAATGCTCCTACCAAGTGTTGTCCCGCTAACAAAGTGGCAAGACTTTGTTTTGTGGATAAGTTACACTAATATGATCGAAGAAAAAACAAGTTTAAGCGAATACAGCAACTAAAAGTGTCGCTGGCTCCCGTACTGTAAATTTACGTTCAAATTTTTTCGATAGGAAAATTCAGATTCTACATTTATATAGATACAATACTTAGCCGGTATATTCAGGTATTTCACCTGAGCTATTGTAATAATTTCCTTCTAGAGAACTCTTTAAATAATAACAATCCCATTTATTCGGATGGTGAATTTAATCATTAAACCTTCCACAGACATTACGTTCACTTGCAAAATATACGAATATTCAGGGAGCTATGAAATAGATCCCTTGGCAAGATTTTAGAATCCATTATCTTTGTGAATCGTGCCAAGAGCCTGCATTTTTTAAAACTTGTACTCTGTTGCACTTCTTTACGTATATTTGATGAGCTTGTTGCTTATTTGGTCTCCAATATATTGACGATATTTATTGCTTAGACTAAACTTTAATTTGGCGATGTTTTAATGCCGTATAACTAATTATATTCACTGAACAAACTTCTGAGAGAAATCTAATCAAGTCTAATGGATCTCATTATTTTTATATCAATCGTGAAATTATCAAATGTTGTGCCTGCTCTTGCTCTTGTATTTAAATTTGATTAGATTCATTCAGGCTTGGTAACTGGGAAAAAATTTCGAAGCAAATCAGACCAGCCAACGTGTGTAAAACGGATTTCTGTAGAAAAATTTGTTTTCTGCGATTATTGCAGTGCAGTTGTAATATACCTATCTGATTAAATCAAATAGTTATAATAAGTATAGTTATCCATATAAAAAATAGTGAATACACAAAATGAAGAAGTAGGTACTCCCCACTGGGCAGAGCAATATTTCAGCAATGTTCTATTAATCTTATCTTGAAAATTATGATATTCTAACAATTAATATTTAGTTTGATGTAACTCTGATGCAATAGGCTTAATGTTCACGTGACAATATTGCAGCTTGCAATGTCACATATTGCAGAAAGTATTAGTAAGGTTCATGAAGTTTGATCACAAAACTGAGCAACTTTGCAGGAACAATATGTTGAATTATTTATTTACTGAAATATTATAATGAAGCTTACCTTCGGGTAGCGAATATAACATATAAACTTTTCCTCGTAAATTTTCTATAAGTTTACTATAAGATGATCTTTGAAAATTAATAGTCTAAAAAACTAAAAAACACGCTTTTATAAATACTGCACCAAAAAGCAGAAAATAATCATCGAACCTGCGGACAGGTTCGATAATTAAAACTCTGAAGACATAGTTAGATTAAATTAAAAACGCCCCACGCTTTTATACTCAAATACTAAGGCCCTTACGGGGTAGACAGAGAGGACAGGTTCGATGATTATTTTTTGCTTTCTAGTGTAGTATTTATAAAAGCGTTTTTTTTTTTTAGTTTTTTAAACTAATAATTTATTTTTTTACTTTTTACTCGTATATTTGAGGAGGGAATTTTTGCACTTTCGACTTTTATGAAAAGAATTCGACTAAAGATTTATAATCTGTGACCTCGAAAATCCTCGGATATCGATTTTCATACGAATCAGACCATCAATTACAAAACTTATCCGCCATTTTGTCACCACCATTTTGAATTGTTAAATTTGGACCGGATATTTGTAATCTGCAACCTCGATAACCCACAGATTTTAAGTCGAATCCGACGATAATTGATAAAACCTATCCGCCATATTGACGCCGCCATTTTGAATTTTTAAGTTTTGATCACATATTTATTTTCTACTTATCAAGCCCTTTCTTTTGATGTCCATATCAAGGGTTGTAAAGAAAATGATAATCCGCCATCTTGGGGGGGGCGGCCATTTTGATCATATTATAATATTGAGTATACTATACTGTATTGTCATCAGAGCTACACACAATTGCCAAATTTCAAGATGATACAACAATTAGAAGTGAGTGAAATTTAGTTCCTTAGACTTTTTACTTACATACATACATATATACATACATACATACATACATAGAAAAGCATGTTAAAAATAGGCGAAATGATCTTCACTGCGCCATCACCATTTTACCATATGTATATGTATCGAAACAGTTATACCGTGCGTGTAATTTCCCATTAGGCATGTACATTCACGTAGCGCGAGAAATATGACAACACCGGCAGCCGTAAATTCGTCCGTTGGTGGAGCATCCCAGCTCTGTTATTTCATTTCAGCCAGCTGGCACACGCGATGTTGTAATTCTTACCCCCCATGCCTAGCCCGCGACTACACACACGGTATGTATGTCAATTTCGATCATGAGTTATACATAAATGAAAATTGATTTATTACTACAAACAAAATGTGTTTTCTTAAGACAGGTACCATTTTTGCATCTTGCACCATCCCTATTTTCGTCGAATAGAGGTAAATGGCCCACTTCATCAAATCGAACCTCTTGTATCGGTTTCGTTTCATTTTTGATTTTTTTAGTTAGTAATGGTGTAGGGGATTCATTATTATTAGATGATGGTCATTCTAACCTTTTCTTCATTGTTCAATAACTGTAAATCAAACCCCCCACCCTCCTCATTTGAACCTTGCAATTCGCCTTCATCCCTGTCTTCATAATATTCACCATCACTCAAACCATCAATATCTGAGAAATTTTCAATTATCTCGTAAAGTTCAGCCTCGGTTAGTGTTTTTTTAGAAGCCATTATTTTTTATTAGTTCACCAATTCTGCAAAAAAAATTCCTTTGAGTCACCATGTTCGTTGAAACGAACATTTGTATTTTGTTCAAAAAAAATATAAAAAAACTAATATTCATTATATTGTGTATAATATACACAATAATAAACATTCATGTTACTGATAAAAAATTATATAAACTCAAAGTAATTTACTGCAACAGTGAAAAACATACAAGAAACTCACAAATACACAAACACAGGTGGCTGCTCGGACATGGATTGAGAAAATGGCTAAAACCTGAAAAGACCTCAACAAGATGGCACCACGAGCACTAAATTATAAAATAAATGTGATTGTTGAGACTACCAAGGGGATTCAAAAGGTTAAAATGTGTTCAGCATTTGTAGTTATGTCAAGGTTATGTTCGTTTAAACGACCATGGTGACCGAAAGGGTTAATGAAGTTAATTTAATTACTCTTACCTCAATTAAATTACGGCTGTCTGATAATAAATGCTGAGTTGTCTATTTTTAAATGTAATGTCTGTTGTTACGTAGCAGTAGCAAAGAATTGAGAATGATTAGTAAAGAATATGTATCCCTCAAAAATCTTCATTGAAAAAAGTGCACTTTAAATTAGAAAATTTAAAAACAAAAATATTTGCTAGGCACATTAGTTTGATTGATTAATTGATTTACCAACGAGTGGTAGGCATTGCTGCCACTTCCAGGATTATACAGCTGGGCCTGCTAAGCCCATGCTGGGCTGGGTTAGGGCCATCCTTGTTGCCAGCAGCGAGAGCCACATGGCGCATGGTAAAGGAATGTGGGATGGGAGGTGTAGGTATTTGAAAGATGCGTCACCGCATTGTGTCGTAAGGGAGCGTTTAAGCTCTTTTTTTTTGTGTTTTTGGTTCTGGATTTCTGCCTCTTCTGGATCTTCTTGTGAAATATGTTACCGCGTTGTGTCGTGATATGGAGTGTTTATGCTCCGCTTTGTGTGTTTCTGCTTCTTCAAATCTTCTTTTTTTGAGTCTTCTGATTCCTCGGTTTCCGATGCTGGGTTGGATTTGGGTCATGCTTGTTGTCAGGAGCGAGAGCCACATGACGCATGGTACAGGATTGGAGATGAGCAGTGTAGGTGTTTGTGGAATACGTTGCCACATTGTGTTCGTGATATTTAATGTTTATGCTCCTCTTTTCGTATTTCTGCTCCTACATATCTTCTTCTTCTGAGTCTTCTGATTCCTCCGTTTCAGTTTTTGGTGGAGTATATATCACTGCGATTTCTTTGTGGAAATCAATTTTCCCCTCGCTTTTCTTTCCCAGTATGTTTGGTCCTTTCCCAATTCCCAGTTTGTTCATGATCATCTGGATTGTTGTTTTCCACGTGCAACATGGTCTCCCTATTTTTAGTTTGCTGCTGTTCAGTGTTAGCGCTTTCTTCGGTAGATGTGTTGGGTGTCTTCTTTGGACATGTCCCCAGTACTTCATTGCGTACATTTCTATCCTTTTTGTGATTTCTTTCCTTCTAGTAGTGTTGATGTTTTATAATGCTGTTTTCGTCCTGTTGTTTTTGTGAGTAGTTGGATGATGTCTCTTTCAGCTCTTCTCAAACTTCTTCTGTTGGCTTTTGCTGTTGCCACGTTTTCACTCCATATGTCACCGTTGGCAGTATGATGATGGCTATGTACAGCCGTTTGGTCAGGCCCAATGATAGTTTGTTTTTCTCGATGAACGGCATATTTATCCTTGTAACTTTGTATGCTGTTTTTATTCCCTCCTTTACTGTTTCTCCCCTTTTCAGTTGGTTGGTCAGATATGTTCCTAGGTATTTCAGTTTGTTTGTTGTTATTAGGGAGTGGTCACCTATTTTGTATTCTTCTTCTTTCTCTTCTTCTCCACTGGTCCGACCCTCTCTTTTTGACGGGTCTCGCTTCAGATTATTTTCAGCCCAGATGTGTCCTGATGCGGTTTCATGTTTTCTAGGAAGTTGAGAATTTGTTGCTCTTCTTCTGTGGCGATTAGGACGTTATCGGCGTATTGCTAGGCACATTAGTAAAACTAGGTGGGCCCAGCCCGAGACGGGTTCCGGGAAAAGGAGCTCAAAATATTTTTGATTAGCAAGGAGAGACACTGAAAATGCATCACTTACCTTAATGTAAAAGTATTCTATGGGTATTTTGGGCACCAGGGCCGTGGAGAGAAAATACGTTCCCGGGAGTTTAAACAACTTTTCTTAAATTATAATACAAAACCGTCCCCACCCCCCAAATAAGCCCGGGCCCCTCAAAACTAGCCCGGGTCGCGTAAACGTAATCTGCAGACGTATGTCATAGCCAAAATGATTCGGTAATATTCGGACATAATTGTCATCGGCTTATATGTCTCACTGCTTATTGGTAAAGTGGGGTCGTAGAATGTGCACAGAAAAGCCTCAAGCGTCTGCAATTAACTGATAGTTTTATAGCTTATTTTTTTCCAATTATGTTAATATAACAAACACATGAAATTTTATAAGAATAGTATTTTAATTCATATTTTTATCTCTAAAAGTAAAAAATCTAGAGGTGTTTAAAACTGTTGCAAAATAAAATAAACACATAGCCCCTCACCTGCAAATGTAGTAAACTGCAGACGTACTAGAATAACTACGTCTGCACTTTACTCTCGTTTTCATTGGTCCTATTATTTTTAAAAACCCGAAGCGGTCAGCTATGCCTTATGCGTCTGCAGATTACGTATATGCGCCCGGGTCCGGGGGAATCACGCCTGCATCCCCTCTCTCGACAGGACTGATGAGCACAGGCACGGCACTATTTGTGCAGTATTAAGTAGAGCGTACATTCTTTTAAGTGGGCCACGGGAGAGGAGTTCAAACAACTTTACCTAAAAATAACTAAGATAAATAATAACGTGTATAGTTGTCTTCAGATTTACTGCGCACTCAAAAAATGTCGGCGCCTTTGATCTTTACCACATCAACAAAGACGCTGACATTTTTTACATGAATAGTAAGTGTGTAACTTTAAGTACGTATTTAAATTTTTCAAAAAATTCAAATGCATCAATTTTTTTTTCTTCATGAAAAGATTTCCTGAAAATATCATTAATAAATTGCCATGAGTAGATTTACAATATATGTGAAATACAAACAAATTGGTTCACTTGATTAAGAAAAAAAAAAAAAAACTAGAAAATTAAGAACTAATCAAAAACAGTGTAAAATTGGTTCTAATGACATGACATTAGCTTTATTGCCTCTGCCGTTAAATAATTACAATAGGTAATAGTATATGGCCTTCGGGAACAAAACGCCATTTGATGATACAAGCAAACTACTTGGCGCAGGTGAAGAACGATCTTTTAATTGATTTGGCTCGAGACTAGTAAAAATGTTTCCCTTAGGACTCGAGATTCCGTCATTTTTTTAAAATGGCTGCCGAAAAATCACCAAAATTTATATCTGCACAAGATAGAAGTGGTTATACTCTTTTCACATAATTCGGGTGTGGTGAATTAAAGAAAATATATATTTTAAAGCTATATGACCATGTTTGACCTTGAAATAATTGATTTAAAGGTAAAAAATGTCATATTGCATCATTTTCTTTCAAAAACATTCTTAAATGGCAGTGTAAAGTTATAGGCTTAAATATGCACAAAAAGAGATTTGAAATACGTGGAACAAAAGACTATTTACTTTTTTAAGTAAAATAGTCCAGTCAAAATAGCTTAAACTTGAAAACAATTTCAAAATTTTAACTAAATGGATGTATGCAATAAAGTACTACTATGCAAATTTAATTTAATTTCATTTCATTTCAATTTTTCAATTTATTCAAGCTAAACGAGTTTTTATATTTTCTTTTTTGGTGACCTTGACTGACCATGACTGGAATCGAAAAATACTAAAATAGTTATTTTTTTCAAAAATTGATAGTAAAGAACACGATCACATTGTATTGCAAATGAAGTAACTTTATTAAAACATATCAATTAACAAAATATCAAAAAGTAAAAGATGGATCAGATTTCTAATGACCAGCATTATGACATTCACCCCTACAATTACTGCATGCGGGTGTGCAAGGGAGCTGCAGTCGCACATTTTCTTACAGCCGCATCTCTCCAAGTCCTTCAGCTCCGACCAAACTGGACCCACAGAGTTCCATTTTGGTATTCATTTTTTGTCGGAAAGCACCCAACCTCAATTTTCAGGTGATGGATTTTTTTCGCCGGTCAATGCGCGGCCCCTTACTTAACCCGCTTGAAATGCCGCTCTCTTAATGTGCTCCACAAGGCAAGCTTTAGTTGGTGGTATCGTATTTATCGGTCTATTTCCACCTCAAAAAAGTATTTTTCGTAATATATTGATGTCAGTGATATCAGTGCTGATGTCATACATAAGAATAGCAAATTTTTCCAATGCTTCTATAAGAAATATCTCTAGAACAGCTTTTACTTCCCAAGTATTTAAATGCAGAAGTGAACTGTTCCTGCCAAGCTAACCAAGCTATTCGTTTGCCTCTATTTCCAAAAAATGAGACAACATCACAGCCTGTGTAAGCATGGAAGCCCTGCAGTGCTACCGATTTATGAAGTCCTCAATTCAAAGCTATGCTGAGTGCTGCAATATATCTTGAGTTTTGCCCGAACCAAACAAAAACCACAACTCTTCTAGACCTAAAGCCTTCTGGTCGTGAATAAAAGAGATTCCTATAACCAGGACATCCGTACCAGGACATCCGTATCAGATTTGGCTCCATTGACAACCATGTTTTTTACGTAAAATAGTGTATTCGTCCATCAGCCACTTTTAATGTTGTAGAAATGATTCCGTTTAACACGAAGTTGAAATACTAAATATACGTAATTTTTCATTTTTTTGTGAGAACTGTTCATATACCCTCCTATCGTTCATTTTGTCACATTTTCCCATCTCCTGTGAAAGCGAACGTATTTTTTGAATGGTCATATAATATATCATGAACCTCAAAATATGAAGAAAATTAAGGACATGTTGTTACACGCGGCGCCTCCGGCAAAACCTCGAATTACCAGTTCCATAAATTATGCGTCAAAATATCTTTTAAGGGCTTAGAAACTGAATTAAAGCTAAAAGCTTCATACGCCCATGGCATTAAAATCCTTTTATGTTCCTGACATTATCTTTTCTAATTTGACTACGTTACCCCTTTGATAGAGTTTTGTGAAAAATATATGTTGTAGCTTATTGTATAGTGTATAATTAATAAACAAAAGGTGGGTGTCTCTAACATGTAAGTACATATTTAAATTTCTCAAAAAATTCAAAAGCATCAAAGGACCCCGCATAAATCCTAGGTAAATTGGCTCTCAGTCAAATTGTCTGAAATTGAGGTATGTTGTAATTTATGAGGTCCTGATCAAAAGTTCTCATGGGCCCAACCCAAAGTAATGACTAGATTTTGACTTAGAGACGAGATAAGGTTCACTGATTCGCGATTTTCATATAACTTATACATATATGAATATTTTATGAGTTATATACGATCATATATTTTCTAAAGCATGTTTGGTAAACCTCTGAGCATGTCAGAAACATGCCATGGCATATGTGTGTAAAGTTTGTTAACCATTTGTAAAGTAAATAAAACATCAAACTGAATAATTATTAAGAGTACAATTTATTAATATCACTCTACGTATATGCATTGCTAGCATAATACTAATCGGTGAAGTGAAAATAAGATGCTTTAAGAATAAAATCCCGATAAAAAAGTTAAATCACAAAGAAAAATTACAAATATTAAAAAATACCTACGTCTTGTGTAATCCCCAAGGCAGGCATTACAGATTTTGTTGGACTATCAAACGTGTTTGAGCGTGTCTGTAATGTGTCTGATCATGTTTAGAATATAGAACGTAAATGAAATAAAATGTCACGCATGGGGTGCTTGATTAATGTGTCCCTTTTCCACTTACAATTAATATTTGTGTCTATCGAATATCTACATCATTTAAACCATCGTCGTCTAGTAGTAAAGCTCTTTTAGCAGCGTCTGATATTTGGTATAGAAGAGAAGTTGGTGGATATCTGATATTTTGTTGGTGCCGGGCAAAACCAAGATACCATAAAATGCTGGCAATATGAGAACATGTACCTAATGTCCTTGCTCCTGATATGCAAGTTCAATTGGATTCTCTTCATCGTAATTGTGTTCTCATTCTGTATTATAGGCAATCCATTGTAGATAAATAGTCTCATTTCTAAAACGTGAATGCAGTCTAAATCTTACAAAACACGGCACCAATGCATATACATCGACCTGAAAAATGTCATCTTCCCTGTTTAAATTATTTTGAATATATGATGGTGCCAAATATAATTGATATGCACCAACAGTTAGATCTTCCAAGTATTCAAGAGAGAAAGGAAAGCCTGGAAGTTGATTATGCTCAAGACGAATCCACTCAGCTCCCCTTCGTTGTAATAAATTTTCTGCCTCCACGCGTGCCTTGACAATATTTACCTCTTAAGATCTCTGTAATAAAGTCAATGCTAGCTCTGCATTTGCCCCTTCCATCAGTACATGACCATGAAATCGATTAATTAATGCACCAGCTATACGATAAAATTCGCCAATATGAGCTATGTGTGCCATTCTTATTACTTGTGCAAAAAAGTTGAAAATACTTTTAATATGACCATTTCGACTTTCTACAATCCATCTAGTTTTTGTTACTAACCTGGAGATATTGGCTCTGGTCGATAATTGATGCTGTCCTCTTTGCAGAAAGTGTAGCATGTGGTATCTTATATCTAAGTGATCGAGTAATTCTGTAGCATCGCGATATCCACGATCTACAATAAGAATATCTCCAGCCTGGAGCCATTCCCTCATCCCATTAATGTCTCGGTCAAACTCAGCTCGCAGCAGTGCTGCATCATTATTGCGACTATCGGAAAAATAAGGTCCTCGAATGTCAAGCATTTTGCCATCAGATGCCACTATCATGATCGGTTTCACTAAATGATGCCCTTTAAATGTACAAAAGGATTATCTTAACACTCTAAAGTTTCTACTATTTTCAATTTTTAGACATATGCTATAGCCTTCCTCATATTTGGTTCTCGATTATATAATGTGTTCGCAAAATCGGTTACATGACTTTGTATATGATCTTCCCTTGTAATTGCATGAAAACCAATATTATGAGGCACAAATCTCAATAACAATGATCTTACTTTACTAATTATATAACTTACTGATTGTTGAGTAGAGTATTTAAATATGACTTTCAAAAAATCATCAGAAACTCCTTGTCTCATTTTTGTTAAAAATGTTATAAGATCTTTTTTTTATACATTCATTACCTCCTTGTCTGGGAACTGCGTCGCAAAATGTGAAAAGCTCACGAAACTGCTCTTTAGTCAATAAAGTCATAACTTTGAAATCATCTTCACTAAATGCATCTTCATCTTCATATTTAGAAGACTTGAGAGCTTTATTAGTTCTTGAATAAATAACTGCAGTTCTTTTCCATTTATTACGTATGGTCTGTTAACAAATCTCAATCCAGCGCAGCGCGTAATACTCTAATGAGAAATCCATTTTCGTTAAAATGATTTTGACACGATCTGACACAATTCGGAATATAAATATTTGAAGTCACAAATACATCAACTCGAGCGATTAAGGAAATCATACTCTTCGTTGCAAATAAAGCATGTTGCATTTCGAGTTTGCGAAAGAACATTTATTCTCATACATGTTGGATTTTGCTCTATAAGATTTATTTATTCAATAATGTAGCGGTTGCAATTAAAACATTCTTGTAAGATCAGTTACGTCTAATGCAGGATGACCAAACGTGTCACGTCGGAATATTGCTATTTCTCTTTTCACCTCATTTTCACCGCCATCAATACGTCGCATTTGGCTCCCCTGAAATCTATCTTAGCAAACACAGCAGGTAACTAAACTATTTCGAAAAGCCATGTCTAATTAAAGTTGTAGATTGAAGTATACAGTTTTAATTAATTGACAGACTGTCAAATAATAAAAACAGGCTTACATACACATTACTGAATTTATAATTATTAAATACATTGACTAAGGTGGACGCAAAAATCTGACGAATATTTGTACATGGCTATAACCAATTGAATTTAATCTGTGCAGATATTTCATCTGTACAGGCTATGAGCTATGATGCAAACGAATTCTTAATAATTACATGTGCACATAACATACAACAATAAAATAATTGGTGATAATGGTTATAAATACTTCTTATTTTTAGCGTAATCAACCTTTGAATTGAATAATTATATTTGGGACAAACAAGCTTCATCATCCTAACACGTTTGATAGCCCAACAAAATCTGTAATGCCTGTCTTGGGGATTATACATTACACAAGACGTAGGTATTTTTTAATATTTGTAATTTTTCTTTGTGATTTAACATTTTTATCAGGATTTTATTCTTAAGACATAATTGTGGGGCATCTTGAACCTATACTTCACCGATTAGTATTATGCTAGCTATGCATATACGTAGAGTGATATTAATAAATTGTACTCTTAATAATAAGTTTGATGTTTTATTTACTTTACAAATGGTTAACAAACTTTACACAGATATGCGATGACATATTTCTGACATACTCAGAGGCTTACCATATATGCTTTAGAAAATATATGATAGTATATAACTCATAAAATATTCATATATATAGATATATATTTAAAGAATATTTATAAGTTATATGAAAATCGCGAATCAGTGAACCTTACCTCGTCTCTAAGTTAAAATCTAGTCATTAATTTGGATTGGGCCCATGAAAACTTTTGATCAGGACCTCATAAACTATAACATATCTCAATTTCAGACAATTTGACTGAGAGCCAATTTACCTAAGATTTCTGCGGGGTCCTTTATTTTTCTTCATGAAAAGATGTTCTGAAAATATCATTGATAAATTATCACGAATAGATTTACAATATATGTGAAATACAAACAAATTGGTTCACTTGAAACCAGTGGCGGCTGGTGAAATTTCAATATTTTTTTCTCGTCTATTGCGCATGGGACCCATACGATGTTTATTTTTATTTTTTTTTGTCATATGCATTTGACTTTTCATAAAAATACAACAACAGATTTTGGAGTTTATGAAAATATTTTCATTACTAACTGAAATACAATGAACTGAAATTTTGTAATTTACAATTTAACAAATTACAATATTTCAATTCGTTGTATCTCAGTTAGTAATGAAAATATTTTCATAAACTCCAAAATCTGTTGTTGTATTTTTATGAAAAGTCAAATGCATATGACAAAAAAAAATAAAAATAAACAGGAGCTCTTAGACCCAGGGGAGGCTAACGAATTTTCAAAAAATTTTTCGCAAACTGCTTTTTCAAAATTTTTTAGGGATCATTAGAGAAGTACTTCTCTAGATGTTATTTCCCAAATTTCGTATGGGTCCCATCCGCCATAGACGAGAAAAAAAATATTGAAATTTCACCAGCCGCCGCTGCTTGAAACGTTTCCCAGATATTATGAAGTTCTTGAGGTCAAAACTTTTTGTGGAACCACACGCAAAAAGGTTGCAAAGTCATGGACATTTATCTTAACCTGCCATGGGCCTTTGAAATCGATCTGTCGAATAATAACCGAAATATCAAGGTTTGTCCACTTGAGACGGAACACACTGTATATAATAAAGAATATTGATTCATCTTTACACAAACCAGAAAAATACTCACGGTGGTGAAAATCAAAATTTAAACTTATTTCCAGTATGAAATTTCAATATTCAAATGCATACTTTCAATTCAACTGCACTTTGTCGATAATGATCCAATTATAATACATTGCAGTTGAAATACAGGTCCGAGTTTCTGAATTAACATTACTAATATCAGCCATAAAGATTTTTAATATCCATCATTACACATGAAATGAGATTTCATGATTTCGGCGATTTGCATGAAAACATATGCAAAATTTCGGTAAATAAGCCCAACGATAAAACAAAATCAAACAATAAACGTCGCACTTCTGTTATGGCGGACATTCAAATATCAGCATTATGTATAAACGATAAAACTCATTGCCGTTATCATCAGCACGCAACATAAATAATTTTGAAGGTTTTGTTTGGGAACAGAAGTAGGATGCACCTATTTGATAACATTAACATAATTGACCGACTTTTCTGCTGTTTAATTGTTATCAACAGATATTAATTTTTATCACGGAATCAAGTAAATAGGAATAGTAGACGTGTGGCTGAAGTCCCAAACGTTGAAAGATAAACGAAAATTTAAAAAAAATAAGTAGTAAAAATGCATAGAATGGACGTTTACCGCCGCAATTTACGAATTCGCGGATAATAATGCTGATTTACAGGATGGATAACAGCCCCTTGGTAAATTATGAATGCAAACACTTTTTAAAACTTCGCAATTTTTGTGTAAAATAATGGGACGTGTCACGGATGCATAATTTCTTACATGCAATATTGTACATGCTTCGAAATTATGGATTTATTTATTTACAACTCTAGGCTTTGTAAATAAATATATTCTTCACTGCGTGGATGTGGAAGTAAAAGAAAGAAATTCTTCTTTGTATATGTTTCTAAAATTCGCTGCATGTAAAGTGTTTTGTAAGTGCTAATATATAAAGTGTATTAAAACATTGACAAATTAAAATATGAAATACGAAGGACAATATTATGCAATCAGTCAAAGTAAATTATATTAATCATATTAAAAAATAATAAGTGATGTGGAGGCACGTTTCTACATTTTTAATCTTATGTATATGTGGGATTTTTTTTGTCTTATTTGTTATTTTTTCTTTAGCTAAATGAGAGCTGGGTCAGTTCGATTTTTTTTTTTGGGATTCAGTGATATAACAGGATTATTTCCTGAAATGTGTTTGTGATTTTCCTATTTTTTTGATGTAATTACTTTATTAACTAAATAAGATCCATTAATTATTATTTTTATTATTATTATTATATTGGGTTTCAACTTCTGGAGCGGAAATTAAATTATCAAGCGGACACATAATTGCTAGTTTTATTTGGAATTACGTTTAGAATCAGAAATAAGCTTGTAGTCATTCTATAGACATATATCGCTTGTCAACATTTCCGCTAAGTTAAGACATCTGAACAATAAGTTAATACAATAAAATGGACAGCAAAATAGGTTGGCTATAAAGAAAGCTCAATCCATAGTTTAGTAACAATGGATGAAAAAGGGTCTATGTTAGTTTGGAGCAGGTAGGTAGCCACTAGGATCTACAATTATATTAATAGGCGAGTCAGTAATAGTGGAGTCAAATTAGGACTAAAAATTCCGAAATGTGAATTGTCTGGTCAGGGCAGTTTTTTGTTTTAACGTGTTCAGAGGGCCAACTTAAGTTCATAGTTCAGTATTGCAGTTTGAGCAAGGTCCGCGTATTGTTTCTTTAAACATTAAAAATTTTTACTTCAGTTCTACTGAGAAAAGTAATTATATATTTCAATATTTCTACTTTGTTTAGACACAAGACATGAAGTAAGTTGAATCGAGCCATGACTCCGCTTATGATTAGATTTGTATACAGGGTGTTGCATTCATTCATATACTTTTGGCGGTTAAACATTAAATGATCTAAGTTACCCTCGGTGTTACAATATTCACATAAACTTGATGGAAATAAATTGAGTCTGGCAAGGTGTGCTAGATAACATCCATGTCCAAATTTTAATCTATTTATAATGCTTATGTACTTACGGGGAATATTAAGGTCGTCGTGCCAGAACTTTATCGGTATTTCCGGATGAATAAATGAATATCTTGTAGGAGATGTAAAGCAAAACTGTTGCCAGACATTTTTTTTTTATATTTGTCTTAAAAACATTGAAGCAATCATTCAAACATATATCATCGGTTATGTCGGTTCCAAAATAGATACTATTTTTTGCTAATGTGTCAACCAGTTCATTATATTGTAAACTATTGTGCCCTTTAGCCCATACAAACGTGATCAACCCACCATTTGCTTTCCATTTAGCCAACAGTAATTTCATTTTTGTAATAAATGGATCTAAAATAGTGCTTGGGCTATAGCTACTTTTGATGACTGTTAGAAGGGAGAGTGAGTCGGAGAAAATGACGGAAAACGGTATATTTTTAGACATAATATATTTTATGCCCTGTAGTATAGCAAAGGCTTCTGCAGAAAAAATCGACATATCTGGAGGAAGTTTATATAAGGCTTGGGAATTTTCTTGCGGGCTGTAATAAGCACATCCTGTGCCTAAATGAGACTTAAAAGCATCCGTGTATAGAGTAATCTGATAAGATATATTTTCTAAGGTTTGTAGTAGAATGCAGTGTGATTTTCAGCTATAATATCCGAAGGACGTTGATAATACGAAATAATTTTATCACAGTTTCCGAAAGCACTTGCTTGGTAATATCCCGACGCCGTAGGCGGAGGGATATTACCTAAAAGCAACGTGCTTGAGGAAGTTGTGATAAAATTATGAGCTATTTATCAACGTTCGAGGGGTATTCGCATAGAAAATTTTTTTCAATCTATTTTATTTATTTGTTCAAAACCATTTATTAAAAACATAATTATTAAAAGAGCAATTTGTAAAATTAAATGTAGATTCTGTATTATGTATTATTTGGTGTGTTTTCCTCCATTATTATATTAATTAAATCATTATTTGCAATTCTAAATCGACATTGTCAAAAAAAAAACTTTAAATTATTGAACTGTCATTACTGTCAAACTGGATGACATAAGTGAAAAGATCCCTTAGGGATCTTTTCAGTGTAATTCCGTTCTGATTGGTTGTTTCAGCACACGTGATTAGAAATGGACGAATTTAATAGGATTGCTATTTGAGCTAAAAATTTTCACTATAATTTGAAATTATAACCAAGTTATTATCAGATAGGTCAAAGTACTCATGTTCAGGGCTAGGAGGATATGAATTGGATAGGCGGTCAAAATATTTGAATGATTAAAAATCACAAACGTTAGATTTTACATCATTTTCCACTGGCGTGCTGCGTGAGCGTGACTGACGCGTTCCATGACTTCGATGTCGTAAAATGAAGTAGGTAAACATTTTTAAGTAAAATTATGTAGCAAATATGTAAACTTGTGTATAAGTAATTAAGTTAATATGTTGACTTAAATATTATTTTACGTATATGCTATGTAAAATTATGTAAAATATTTTATATAAAAATATTCTATTAATCTTACCTCTCAGAGAGGTAAAGTTACATTAATGTTTACTGAGTACCACATTTCATTTTGAAATTTTTCCATTTCATTGACGGTTCTTGCTTCCGAAGTCAAGTGCGGCGCTAGCGACCGCTCTTGGAGAATATTAATAGTTATTTACTATAACGAAACCAAGATTACAGTTTTCCAGTTTGGAGTTACTATAATTTTAATCTTAGAACGCATTCTTGACGCCGGAGTCAAATAACGTTATTAAATAATGTCTTAGTACTGTACCCCAAGGACAAGAAACGTACCAGATTAATGTTTCTGAAAAATAACTTCCGTCGTTAACGTGTTAGAGATAGTTTTTGGCTTCTGTTTGACAAATGTTTTTATCCAACTGAGGACAGGTCCTCTTACATCATGCCATTTTAGATCGGTAATGGGGAATAGTTTCATTGTGATTCTGACGTATAATGAACTGTACTAGTCGTGTATAGCAAGCACATATAGTTGTCTTCGGGTCTACTAAGAACTCAAGAAATGTCGGCGCATTTGACCATCAAACACGCCCCACCGCACCGCCAAAGACGCCGACATTTTTACATACTTAACAAGTGTGTAGTGAACGTTACCTTTAAAGGTACATACATTTGTTAGGTTTTTGTTTTAAACATTTTTTTGTGACGTATGATATATTATGTTAATTCGTTTTTTATATCTTATATTTTATGCGAGATTTTAAAACAAAACTGATATTGTTTCTGCAACAAGATTTATAATCAATAAATTTATTCTATTCTATTCTAATTTTCCAACTTGTCCACCATTAAGTTCTGATCTTGGTATAATTTTCTACGACTCATCCCTGAACCTTCCTCTTCAGGGTTGTCATCGCTCTACCAAACACCCTGAATATACTCTTCATTTAGAAAGGAATACGCCCCCACAACTTGCATTTGAATGCTCTTACTCAGACCAAACCTGTTGAAGAGTAGGAATCTTTTACTTGCCTAACATTTAATAGGCAATGGCTGCTTTACATCCCCTTCGGAGGATGATGTATCCACTACATAATCCTCGTCTCAAATATAGATTCTAAGTATACCCTGATATACGTGGCGCTAGAAGGTGGGACGAGATCGCCGTCTTTTCCCAGACGGGTCGTTCATCTGAGTACTAACTACGATCGCCAATATTCTTGGCTATAGATGTCGGCCTCGGTTGTCTGGGGCCGGGCAGGACTATTGCCCTTTACCCCAGTACATCGCTGTAGACCGGGGACCAGCCTCGTGCAGGGCGGGCGAACTTACTTTGCATCGGCCCCATTCACAAATGTGAGCGGTGCAGACGATTTCGGTCCACCTCCCTGGGTGTTGGCTCTTTAGACCTTGCTAGTTAAGGCCTCTTCTGGCGTTCTTCTGTCTTCGTTTTCTTTTCTTCGCCAGCTTGTTTCCCCCCGGGGGGTAGTCATCGGTCTGTTGGGTGTTTTTGGAAGTTTTGGTTGGAGAGACTGCCGGTACACAGAATGCCAACTGACATCCTGTCATCCGGATCGTCGGTTAGGTAAGGATGAGCTATGTAGCTCGAGGAAGGGCAACTGCTTTGGTAGCATTTTTGGTCTGCCCGGAGCTAGGGGACTACAGGTACTGGACGGTATGTGGTCCGGTACCCGCAGGGTCGTGGGTGTGTAGTTGGGTATCGTCATGTCTCTTCGGGTGTCTTCTCCATCGGCAGGGTGCTCTGGGTGGCGTCACTGGGGAGTGAGATGAGGCAGGTTTGCGAACAGGGCCCCCATCATTGTACACATCTGCTGCATTTGGGCCAGTAGAGCAGCGAGTTGTCCAGCCTCTAGGGGGACCTGTGGTGCTTGGGAAGGGTTGACGGGCTTCCCTGCGGCACCCTGGGCGGCCCTGGCGTAGCTTAGCCCGGGGGTTGTCTTGTTGGTGGCTGCACTTGGGGCGGGTTGCTTCCGGGGTGCAGGCTTCTGAGGGGGTCCGGTTTTCTTCTTCGGGCATCTGGGGCATCCTCTATAACTGGCTCGTTGTGCACCCTGGCAGTTTGCACACTTGGCTGGCGTATCCTTGGTCTTTAGGCAGTCCGAGGAGCGGTGGGCCTCTCCACATTTGACGCATTTCGGCCGTGCAGTGCACCTTCCTTGGGCGTCGCCGAAAGCTTGGCATCTGTGGCACTGCGATATGGTCTGCTTGGCCCGTTGCTGCTTCGTCTTGACTACCAGGTAACAGCAGCGGTTTACTGTCAGGATGTTTGCCTGGGTCGGGGGGACCAGGACCAGCCTGAGGGGGATTTCTTGTTTTGTTCTCCGGGATGACATCCTCTGGACAGATACTGGTGAGAATCCCTCTCGCTCTAGATCCTGTTTGACCTCGTCCGTGCCTACGCCGCTGGGAATTCCCCGGATAACCACTCTCAGCATCCTCTCTTCGGGCAGGGCGTATGTGTGATATTCGCGCTGCTCCTGCACGAACATCGTGGTCATTTTTGTGTGGTTCTCCTTCGAAGCGGGCTCGATGGCGATGCCTTCCCTCACCACCTTGGCTTTGTTAAACCCTATCCTGGCGTGGTGGAGTTTATGGGTTACTTCTGTCCAGGATTCCTTGCTCTGTAGTACAACGGGGGGCATCCGGGGGTTTTCGGGGGTATCCACGTCCATGGCCGTCGCACTGTCGACCTGACTGGTGGATGGTTTGTCCTCGCCGGCCTTTGGTGTCCTCTTTTTTATTGCTGTGGAGGAAACCTCGTCATCGCTGTCCGAGACGTTTTTCCTTTTTGGGGCTTCCTTCATGGGGGCCTCTGGGGGATCCTGTCGCTTAGGAGAGCATTCATCAATTCCCTGTGCTGCGGGTCCGCTTGTTCTTGCTGGGCCTTCATCTGGTGGGTGATGTCTACTAGTTCGGTCTTGAGTTGCTCTATTTGGGCCTTTAGTCTTCTGTTTTCATCCACGAGATGGATTCTTAATAGTTCCTTGGTCCTGTCTTCTTGTGATGTCATCGACGATGGAGTTGACGCTCTGGATGAGTCGTCCGTCTCCATATCGAAGCTCCTGTCGGAGTTCTTCTTCCTCGGCATATCGTCCTCTCTTCTTTTTCTTCTCGCCTAAAAGAAAAATAGAGATAAAGAAAGGGATAGGTAAAAACACTGTTGTCCCCAGGCGGGGGACTTTATTTATCTTTTTATATTAGTGCCTTGAGAAAGGCATCTAATATTTCTCCTCTTGAAATCGCTGTGGGGCCTCCACTTCACTAGTTCGCTTCGCACTGTCTTGAACTGCACACTACTAGGTGGTCTGCACTCGTCGACTGCCGGTTGAACTGTGCTGATGACTAACTACGATGAACGTTGCTCAACTTTATATATTGGAATATGTGTACAGTCAAGACGCCTCTACGTGTGGCCTACGTAAATTATTCCATCAGGCCACCGCATTAAATGTAATGGCGGCCGTCGGAGTCCTAGCATTACAGTACATACCGAAACCTTTAACGCTTTCTTGAACGTTTCTAATAAAATTATATGAACAAAAAATGTAAATGTATGCTTAAAAATGATTTACTTTATATAATTAATAATAAAATATATTATAAAAACACAAATAGTTTTCTAAAAATAAATAAATAAATAATTTGTAAATGATTACCCGTCAGTATTATACTATAAAATTAAATATATCTATAAAACTAAAATACTGCCCACCTAAGCCAAAAAGACGTGTCTCAAGGTTTCACTGTTTTGAGATATAAGGCATGTTTTGAATTTTCGAAATCGCGTCAATATTTTCAAATATTTACTAATATTTTTTTTTGTAGTTGTACTAATGTAGAGGTTAATAGTGGTGCAGTTATGAATTTATATTAATTAGGTTACTAGTTTTTTTTACAATGAGATACGTCTAATTGGCTAAATCGCTTAGGTTTTCTCACATTTTTTTAGATACGTCAAACTTTGTTAGCACTTTAAAAATACTTAACGATTGAAATACGTTTATTTCGCTATGGAAATATATAGAAAATGGCTCCAGCTATCCTAAGGTATAAAAATATGCATTTCGGCCAAAACTTGAGATACGTCTTTTTGGCTTAGGACGGCAGAATACACACTTGATTGATTATTGATTCAAAATAAAATAAACACTTTTAATAATAGTTAAAACAAAACAAAAAATAATTATTTCTTTAAACTCTAACAGCAATAAATTGTGGGTAACAAAAATTTAAAATGCCTCTATAATAATAAGTCACAACAGTTATTGTTATAAATATTAAAAGATCAGTACATACACAAGTATGTACAACATATTTATTTTAAATTTAATTCCTATTACAAAGATAGCAACTTATCAACTTTTCTTTTTTTATCACAGTTTATTTTAATCTCTTTATTGCTAATTTTTTTTTTTCCGGTAATTGTTAAGAACACCGACTTCTGGAATTTCTCCAATTTTTTTGCATAAATGTGTTCACAGATGTTATATAAACGTTTCTGATAGTTGAAATGTTCCGCTTATTTTGGAAAACTACCCCCTACAATATTGGTATTTTTAATAAAAAAAATTATTGTCCTTACCCTAAATAAAATTATTTAGAGGACAATAACACCTACTTACTACTTCCGATATTTTGCATTTTTTTTCGAAACTACCCCCATTGTAGGGGGTAGTTTTCCAAAATAAGCACAACATTTCAACTATCAGAAACGATTACTATAACGTCTATGAACAAAAATTGGAGAAATTCAAGAAGTCGGCGTTCTTAACAACCTTTTTTTCTTATTACACCTCGTTTGTTTTTCTTCCCTTATATGATTATTTGTCAGTTCAGAATAATTGTTTAACAATATATTAGAAAACAAACAAATACGAATTAGTTGCAGTCTTTGCATATCACAACTATCGCAGGTTTCTGTCTATTTCGTTTCTAATATTTTTTTTTTGGACTTTATGTTTAGAAAGTCATTTTCAGTTTTTCAGATATCAAACTCTGGATTTGGGTCGTTCATTAAAAATTGTAGGAACAGCATCTTCACAAAGTTTATGGATT
The DNA here is from genome assembly GCA_936432065.2 of Rutpela maculata. NCBI lineage: Eukaryota > Metazoa > Arthropoda > Insecta > Coleoptera > Cerambycidae > Rutpela > Rutpela maculata. The sequence goes on from OW386291.2 coordinate 104,088,840, forward strand.
TATTGAGGAAGTGTTAGAAGAGTTCCATCATCTCTTTTGACAGAATCTTCAGTAATTAAAAATTGCTTACTAAAATGATTAACACAGATTACTGAATTTTTATTCTAGATAAAATGTTTTCGGTGAATGCTGTGAGATCATTTTTTGCCAGGTTCTTGTCCGACGGAACGCGAAACACAGTAGTATACCGTTGTTTATTGTAATTTGATTTGAATCCTGGCACACAATATTGACGGGGCATTCTTACCTGAGTTTAATTGACATTCATTAATTAAGGGCACTTTCATAATGTTCACAGTATAAATATACATTAATAAATCAAGATCAAATTTCAATAACTGTTATGATTATTAAGTATTAGGAGGTTGAATCATTTATTTATAGTATTTCTCTCCATCTATTTGAATTATTACTATGTTAGGCACATTAAATATTTAAGTAACTCACTTTTCATTCGACTCCAATACAAATTGAAACCCAATTAGTTGACACTAATCCATACTCAACTTCACACTAAACAAATTATACGAAAAAATAAAATATTAATCTTGCAAAATCGCGCGAAATCCACCGCAGCCCAGTAGCTTTGTAAAACCAAAGGACTCCTTTCGTGACGTCACAGTCGGATTCGAGTGCAATGCGGTGGCCTGATGGAATCATTTACGTAGGCCACGCTCTACGCTTGCCCCGTCGTTGATAAGCTTTTTTAGTATTTCGGCAAACACAGAAATTGCGGCCCTTAAATAGGCCATTATTGTAGCGGTAAATGGATTTCTTATGGCATAGACAAGCCTTTTGTGGCTAATAATAAATTATATGTAGGCGTATCATAACTTCATGTTGTTATGAATTGTCACATAATAACCAGAAATGGTCAATTATTGTGCAGCCATAAAAAATGTTGCTTCAGTTTATATGTTGATAGTACTTTTATGGTAATATGCAGGATAATATTAAAGTACTGATTACCCATGTTCATTGTGTAATATAAAAAATATCTCGGGGGTGTCACGAAGCAGCATCGGCCATTTGCTTTTTCGTTCTATGCTTGGCCTGTGCGTTAAAATTTGTGTTAACTAACTTTGTGGTTTAGACAGTTTGTTAAGTCTTTTAAGTACCTATATTTTGCATAAAAAAGTGTGTTGTGATCTTGTATGGTTGAATATAATTATAGTGTGATTATAGAAAAACAGTAAGTTAGCTAAAGTTCTTCATCAACCAGTTCTCATCATGTCACTTTCAAATAAGTGTTTTATATAAAAGCTTGTACAAAAACCTGCAACTCCACATCAAGCATACTAAAGAAAGATTTTTGATTCTGTTTTCAAATTTTTATTGATACCTGACATTTCCAAACTTCTCAATTAACAAGATATAGTACTGATGGCATTGTGTCTGGTGTCTAACGTATTTTAATTCCACGTCCAGTGGAAGTATAGTAAAATTTAAAAAAAATTTATTGTTCTAATAGGCTTTGAATGTCATGAAATGTCGAGAGTTTTAGTGAAAAAAAAACTGTCTGTCTGTCTGTAACTGTTTTTTGGGCGCATGTTTACTATGGAACTGTTTAAGATATTCACTTGAAATTTGGTACACGTAAGTATTTTAACGAGATCTATATGTTCATCTTGTTCCGTCAAAGGGTTGGGGTAAATGGGAGTAAATAGGTAAATGAAGCAGGTAAGAGTCCATAAAATTGGTATTTAGTGTCACCCCCATTACCACTCCCACCCCATTATTAAAGGGGATGAGAAGAGATTATGATTTAGTGCGTGTACTGTGTACAAGAACCAAAAACCTCAAAATATTTTCCAGCCACGCCTACCCCCTATCACCACCCCCACCCCATTACCGATGTGGGGTATCGTTTTATGGGTTTTTTGGATAGAGGATTTCAAATATTATATTATTAAAGTTCCATAAACAATTATTTCCATATACAAAATTTTTTCGTTGTGAGAGACTTGGATAGAAAATCTGGATGTGGAAGTAGTTTTTTGATATTGGATTATAATTCTCTTATAACGTATATATTTTTCTAACTGATTGGCCGCCCCAAAGCTTTTGGTTTCCAAGTGTACAAATTTAAAAAAAAATTATTTTTACTTTTTAGTAGTTTTTTCAGATAAAAGCTTTTTCTTAAAAATACTTTTTTTATATAATTTTATTTTTTACTTTTTAGTCCACTTATTTTACAAACAGACAGACAAAACCCTTTCATTTGCCACCGCCATCCACCCCTCCCCTCTCCCGTCTCCTCACCCCTCTAACACTACTTCCCACTTCTTCCCTCTTCCCACCTCTTCCCGCCCCTTCCCACCTCTTCCCACCCTTTTCCTACCTCGTCCCATCCCTTCTCCACCTCTTCCCACCCCTTCCCCACCTCTTCCCACCCCTTTCCCACCTCTTCCCATCCCTTTCCCACCTCTTCCCTTTCCCACCTCTTCCCCACTTCTTCCCACCTCTTCCCCACCTCTTTCCACCCCTTCCCCACCTCTTCCCACCCCTTTCCCACCTTTTCCCCACTTCTTCCCACCTCTTCCCCACTTCTTCCCACCACTTTCCCACTCTTCCCACCTCTTCCCACCCCTTCCCCACCTCTCCCCACCCCTTCTCCACATCTTCCCACCTCTTTCCCACTTCTTCCCACCTCTTCCCCGCCTTTCGCCACATCTTCCCACCCCTTTCCCACCCTTCCCACCTCTTTTCCACCTCTTCCCACCCCTTCCCCATCTCTTCCCACCCCTTTACCACCTCTTCCCACCTCTTTCTGCCCCTTCCCCACCTCTCCCACGTCCGCCATATTGAATTTAGAATGACGTCACACACTTTATCGTATTTTACTCATCAAACCATTTCATTTCACACCCATGTCAACGGGGTTGTGACTAAGAAGCAGATCCGCCATCTTGGGACGTCCGCCATATTGGATTTAAAATGACGTCACATGGTTTATCGTATTTTACTCGTCAAACCTTTTCATTTGATACCCATATCAGGGGGGTTGTGACTAAAAAGCCGATCCGCCATCTTGGGACGTCCTCCATATTGGATTTAGAATGACGTCACATTGTGTATCGTATTTTACTCGTCAAACCCTTTCATTTGATACCCATATTAGGGAGGTTATGACTAAAATGCCGATCCGCCATCTTGGGACGTCCGCCATATTGGATTTAGACCGATAATGGCTATACTATGTTGCATTGTCACCGGACTTGTACACGTGTGCCAAATTTCAAAGCTCTAGCTTAATTAGAACTAGTCGAAATTCAGCTTGCAAGATTTGACCTAAACCAACAAACAAACAAACAAACATTGCAAGTTAAATAAAAGCTTTTAAAAATAAGGTACCAGAATCTCGTAAGTTATGCAAAATATATATTGCTGCTTGAAAGTGTTCCTATAATCCAATATATTGATAAATGTGTGAGATTACAGCCAAAAATATGCTGGCCAAAAGGTGGCATCATCAGTGGAACTTTGGCGGCCTATTATTATACACTGTTGGCAAAATTGAAGATGGCCGGTTGCTGGCCGGTGGAACATTTTGGTTAGGGTCCATTTATGGCTTATCATAAAAGTACCAGTTATGACAATACTGGCAATGGTGAGCGTGACCATTTATGTGCCAGTTATGAGTGTTTGCTGGAATGCTATCGTGATCAGAATTAGGATCAACAGTACGTGAAGAATAAATCTTATTTTATCGTATGAAATATTAGATATTAGTGAAATGGCCAACTAATTGATATAGGCATACGTGCTATAATGGAACGAATTTTAATAAGGCAATATCTAATAACAAATGCTATTCCGACTTTTAGCTTTTTCACATTAAATCTTTTAATCTTTTTATGTTCTCAGTTGTTAAGTACTCCAGAGGAGAAAATTCCTGAAACTTAATTTTATTTAGAATAAATATATCTTATTTGCTGCTTGTTTTTAAATCTATACTTAAATAAATAAATCAACTATAAATTATGTTTTGATTCGTTTGCATATAGTCCACTCAAATTAGAAAAATGCCGTTTTAGAGAAAACATTTGAACATCAGTTTCTCTGCATAGAAAGTAAGTACTCAACTTTTAGAACAATTTTTTGCTTATGCGCAGAAAAAAATGACATGATTTTTGGTATTATACGTATATACATATACGTACATTTCTTCGTATTTTTTCTTTCATTTGGACGTATATATCTCGAAAAGCACTCGTTTTTAAGGCTAAACGAACATAAGTAAACATGTTCAGAATACGATTTCCTACAAAAAAGGTTTTATACATTTTTCTGATTATCCCATTGACTTTCCGGAAAAGTGACTTGAAAAATATATACAGTGTGTCGCACTTCTCATATGGAGCCACCCTCATATCTCGCTCATCTGATATCCGATTTTTTTGAAATTTTGGTGGTGAATATATACCTATAATGTAAGTCTTCAGACGTAACCACATTTGATTTTAGTCGGAGGCGTCCGATTCTATTATGGAGAAAGGGGGTCGATTTTCAAAAGAAAGTATTAATGATTTTTTTAGAAAAGAACTAGTAAGATAATCTTAATCAGCACCTTTAGAAACCCATTTGTACAAGATTAAATCGTAGTGGATTCAAAGACTTAGTTCTTTATTGAAGATTATTCCTCTTCGCAACTATGCAAACGAAGAGTATAATGCATTTGATCAGAACATTTCTAAAACCGGAAATATCGTTCGCTGACAAAAAATTTTCATATCACTGTGTTAGTGGACGAATTCTGAACAACTTTCAAAATGTCCGTCTGTCCGCCCGTCTGTCCGTCCGTCCGCCTGTCCGTCCGCCTGTCCGCCCGTCACGTTTCTTGTAAGCACGATAACTCAAGAAAGAAAAATCCGATTGTACTGAAATTTTGACAGTAAGTTAGTGTTAGCTAGGAGTAGTTGATTTAAGCGGGTCCTAGGGATCCCCCCACCACTTGCCCCCCACCACTTTTCGGTGACGTCACAGGGTGGGAGGAGCCACAGGTGGGGTGCGGGGTAAAGGGGCGGGGTGAGAGGGGGTGAGAGGCAAGGGGAAAGCGGTGAGTCACACACCGGAAGAAGGGTGAGGGTCGGACCCTTCAACACGTCACACATGAATTATGGCTATTCGTCACGCATGAGTTTTAACGAGGGGTTGTTGCACCCCTCTAGTTTAAGCGGGTGCTAGGGATCCCTCCACCAATTTTCGGTGATTCATATCGGAAACACGAGGGCTGGACCATTGATGTGTCATACATGTCTCAACACGTCACGCATGCATTATGCACCCCTCTAGTTTAAGCCGGAGCTCGGGATCCCCCCACCACTTTTCTATTACGTCATTCCCGGTGAGTCACACACCTGAGGGGTCGGACCCTATTCGTCAAGCATGAATTATAAGGGGGACAAATAAGAAATGGTGACTAATACCTGAGGTGCGGGGGAAGCTTTGAGGGAGCCAGACAATCACTTCCGGTGAGTCATATATAAGCGGTCGGACCCTATTCGTCACGCATGAATTATGACCTTGGGGGACAAATAAGAAGGGTGGAAATGGTGACTAATACCTGAGGTGCGGGGGAAGGTTTGAGGGAGCCAGACAATTACTTCCGGTGTGTCATGCATGATTCACATATTTTGACCCCTTGCTATCGACCACTCACTACCAACAATTAAATTTAATGATTGCTTTATTTTACGTGGAGCCACTATAGAAAATATAAATAGCTTTTTACATATAAAAAGACATTGCTATAAGTATAGGAATGTTTCAAAGCTTCAACATCTGGTGCAAGTACAGGTAGATTTTATTGCTTGAGGGTTGAATAGATTGAAATAAGGAAGAAACTTAAAATGCTTTAAAACGATCCATTAACATATATTTACCGAATACAGGGTGTTGTGTTGATTTTGGCTAGAACTGATTGCGTGACTTTATGCCATTATAAAATTTGGTATTTGGATGGTGGGTGAATTATGCATGGGGTGGGGGTCGACTTTACTATAAATTTAACGAAAAAGCAGTAAACGCTCATTATTGTCTGAGCTTTCATACAGTAAAGATAAACGTGTACGTGGTGAATTATTTCAAGTGATTTTTTTTCTCAGTACTGTTTGAAGTGAAGAACTAAAAATCAGTGTTGTGAATTATTTTACAATTCTTTCGCAGTGTTGCTGAGCTATTCAATTATAAAAATGTTTTTGTGTACAGATTGCGGCAAAAATTTTACACGAGGCAACAACTTACGACGCCGTCAAAGGCAATCATGTTCAAAATTGCAAGATGCCGCCGGACCTTCTTCAAAGCGACCTAGATTGGATCCAACTCCTTCAACAAATATGGAGACCTGCAACTGCTGTAATGTGACATTAACCGCAGCTCAGATGGCGGCTCATAAACGAACGTTACAGCATAGAACAAATTCATGCATTCCTCTAATTGATGGTGTAGAAATTGTCCAAAGTGCTTTCAAAAGTCGCATCATAACATACAGGGTGCGCAGCAAAAATGTTCATCTAGATTATACGACATTTTTTAATGAAATCAGGCCAAAAATTTTAAATCTTCTTCAAGAAGCATTGAGGATACATAAAGCTGTAAAAGTGAACCTGGAAACTTTTGCAAGATACAGTCTGCCAAGTCAGGATGTGGGCGATTTAAAATGTTTTAATACCAGCAATGCAATTTTGACCGAGTCTATGGACTTAAACGATGTCTTGAATAGTTTTGTGGAGGCTGTGATTACACAAGCTACCGAGTTTCAAGAGCGTGATTCTGGTATGTTAATATTTTTTAAAACAATATGGAGAGAGTTATTAATTATTATTTATTTTTAGGATGGACTATTGAAAGAATTGAATTTGTGGAAATTAATGTAAACAAGTACAGTCCTCTTGGTGGTTCGTCTTATGTTAAATTACCCAAGTACATTAGCAATAAGAAAGCTGTGGTAAACGTGGAAAATCAGGACCAGTGTTGCTTTGCTTGGGCTATAACATCGGCGCTGTACCCTGCAAATGGCCATACATCGGACATATTATCATATCCTCATTATTCAACAGTGCTAAATTTAACAGGTATGAGTTTTCCAGTAAAATTGCGAGATATTTCAAAATTTGAAGAAATGAACAATATTTCAATTAATGTATACGGGTTAGAGGAGAAATTTGAAAATAACAAGATAAAATATGAAGTTGTTGGACCTTTGCGTTATCGTGAAAAACGGTTGAATTATCATGTAAATTTGTTATTACTTTCTGGAGACTGTGGTGAAACTGACGAAAATCATCGCTGTAATAACGATTGTGTTAATAGCCATTATTGTTGGATAAAAGATTTGTCAAAATTAGTTTCCAGTCAAATTAATCATAGGAAGCAAAAAAATTATTTATGTGATGGTTGTTTAGTGTACTGTAAGGAAAGTCAGCTTCTTGAACACCAAAGAAACGATTGTAATCATATTTATACAACTATGCCAACGACAAAATTCCGTATTGATAAATTTGGTAAAGAAGTACCTGAAAATATATTGAAATTTGAAAATATCGAGAAACAAATGGAAGTACCTTTCGTGGTATATGCGGATTTTGAATCGATTTTGAAACCTATCCTTACGTGTGATTTAAACCCCGAGCAATCCTTTACAAATAAAACTTTTAAACATGAACCATACTCCTTTGCATATTTTATAAAGTGTTCATATGACAATTCCCTATCTAAATTCGAGTTGTACCGGGGGTCTGATGCAGCTTCAGTTTTTGTAAGTCGTATAGAGGCTGATTTACGAAACATATATCATCAACACATGAAAGATATAGTGCCAATGGCAAAATTGACGGTACAAGAAAAGCAAGATTTTGAGAATGCGACCGTATGTGGCATATGTGAGAAACCTTTCGATAAAGATGATGTAAAAGTTAAAGACCATTGCCACTTGTCTGGCAAGGTAAGATTTGCTGCTGCACATTCTATCTGCAACCTGAATTACAAATTACCAAATTTTGTACCTATTATATTCCACAATTTGAGCGGCTATGATTGTCACATGTTCATCAAAGAGTTGTGTAAATATAAAGATAGGGTCGGTGTAATAGCACAAAATAAAGAAAAATATATATCCTTTACAAAACATCTTTACATGCACGACTATGTTGACAAAAAGGGGCTTACAAAAAAGAAATTTTTACAGTTACGGTTTATCGATAGTTTTAAGTTTTTAGCTGCATCATTGGAAAATTTAGGTGCAAATTTAGATGACGCTCAGTTGGAGGTAACAAGGAGTTTTTATAATGATAATAATAAATTCAATTTAATGGGCAGAAGGGTGTATTCCCTTATAGTTTTATGGATAATTTAGATAAGTTAAATAAAACAGAGTTACCATCGAAGGAGGAATTTTACGATAATTTAAACAACGAACACATATCAGATGCGGACTATCAGCGGGCTAAAGACGTGTGGGACTTGTTTCAATGTCAGACTTTGGGTGATTACTCAGATCTATACTTGAAGTCAGATGTACTTCTGTTATGCGATGTGTTTCGTAGAATTTCTTTAGATAAATATAAATTGGATCCGGCTCAGTACTATACGGCTCCTGGATTATCATGGGACGCCATGTTGAGATTGACTAGAGTAAAGTTAGAATTGTTAACTGATATCGATACGATTCATTTCTTTAAAAATGGTATAAGGGGCGGAATAAGCCAATGTTCAGAAAGGAAACATATTGCGAACAATAAGTTCCTACCTAATTATAATCCCAATGAACCAGCATCGTTCGTTACATACCTAGACGCCACGAACTTATATGGACACAGTATGGTTCAGGTATTACCTACAGACAACTTCTCGTGAATGTCTGATAGGGAAATCGGCGATTTAGATATTATGAGTATCTCGAATAATGGTCCTATTGGGTACGTTTTTGAGGTAGACATTCATTATCCACAGCATTTACATGACTTGCACTCAGACCTTCCCTTTTTAGTTGAAAATATCGCACCCCCCGGTTCAAAATCGAAATTAACAAAGTTGATACCAAATTTGAATGATAAGAAAAAGTATGTAGTACACTATATAAATTTAAAGCAGGCTATTACTAACGGTCTGGTTGTTACGAAAATACATAGGGTTCTTAAATTTAATCAATCACCGTGGTTAAAGAAATATATCGACTTGAACACCGACATGAGAAACAAGGCGAAAAATAAATTTGAAAAAGATCAATACAAATTAATGAATAATGCAACCTTTGGCAAGACGATGGAAAATGTCGACAATAGATCAGATATAAAATTAGTCACACATTGGGAGAGTATAAGGCGCAGTATGGGAGCAAACAAATTAATATCTCGACCAAATTTTAAAACATGCTCGATATTTACCGATGATTTTGTAGCAATTCACATGGGTAGGCAAAAGGTTCTTTATAATAGACCAATTTACATCGGATTCTGTGTCTTGGAATTATCAAAGACGGTATTGTACAATTTTTTCTATAACGTAATTAATAGAGAGTTTGGAGATAATGCGAGTTTATTATATTGCGATACCGATAGTCTGATTCTCAAAATTCTGACGGACAACTTTTATAACTTTATAATAGATAACCGAGAGAAATTTGATACTTCAAACTATCAGGATGGAAATATATTTAATATCCCGAAGGGTCCATCGATTTTGGGAAACTTTAAAGATGAATTTCCCTCGGATCCCATAATTAGTTTCTATGGTACGGGAGCAAAAGCATATTCCGTGCAATCTGTTGGTAGCGACTTAAAAAAAGCTAAAGGCGTAAAGAGATCCGTAATTAAAAAAGAATTGTCAATAGATGACTATAAACATATTGTCGAACAAGGCGGTTTGATATATAGAAAAATGAATACATTTAGAAGCTACCTACATGACGTTTATACAGAAGTAAAAAATAAAGTCGCATTATCTCACCATGACGATAAACGATTTATAATACCAAATTCAACAAAGACTTTACCGTGGGGACACTCATATACAATTTTATCAGAGTGATCCAGAACAAAATATACAGTGGGCAGTATCCGCCATAAACGATATCGAACATAGTTCTGTACAAAACCATGTCGAACCTAGTTCTACACGAAATGATAAGTTGGATGAATTGCTTGCGGCAATTGCAGAATTAAGCCAAGAATAAAGAACTTTATGCCTATTTAACGCAAAGGTCCAAAAACAATTTAGGTTACTATTTTTTGTACTTTGACCATATTATCATCTTAAAATATGTATAGCTGGAGAACTCATTTAACTGTATTTTTATTACACCATAGAAAATTACTTGTAAATAAATAATATTTTTCAATGTGTTAAAGATGTAACTTAAGTTAATTTTGTAATTATAATAGTATTTGTAATTATTAATAAAGTATATTCATATTGATGTCTGTCGTGGTTGCATGTTGTGAATGCATGTGTACATGACATATTGTCATAATATTGTAATTGTAGCTGTATTTATAGTAGTTGTTAATAAAATATATGAAAAGATAATATTTTGTTTTACGCTATTTACTACATTCAAAAATAGAATAAGAGGTGAATTTACAAGACAGTGGTACCTGTTGGGGGTATTGGAGGTCTCTGTTATAATTAAACAACATTCATGTGATAGATACATTTATTATTAATTTTTTGTACATAAACAATTTTACATATTTTACACGATAGAAGTATTATCAATCCAAGAGTTGTGTTCATTAGAGAGCCCTAACCATTTTACATACATCTTCTTCCGTCTCCTTCTTAAAACCTTCTCCACCAGGTACACATCTGGGTGTTTAGTTTTTTGCAGCTCCATTTCATAAAAACAGCCCTTTATTGGTTGACCCTGCATGTCTTCAAGTAGATACGTTCTAGGATTCGTTACGTTTATTTTGACGACTTTGAAGAGTTCAGTAGAAAAGTTTGGTGTATATCCTTTATCAAACACAGCTTTGTATTTACTTATTCGAACTATGTCACCAAGATGAAATTTAGGCTTTAAAGCAGTACTAATATTATCATAAGCACTCAATTTTGTGGTTGGTTTTACATCAGCAGGTTTCATACCAATTGTACGATGTACTTTGTTGTTGTACATTTTTGTAATGTTGGATAGAATGTCAACCCATTTGTACTTTCCTCTGGCTGAGAATTCCTTATACATCCAATTTTTTATTGTTCGTATTACTCTCTCTGCAATTGCAGCTTTTTTTGTACTATACGTAGAGTAATGATTAATGTTGTGTCTTTTCATTAAAGCGGAAAAGTTCCTATTGTAAAATTCCGTACCCTGATCGCTTTGAAGATTTTTAGGCGAATAGTTTGATTCTTCCAAAATGCTTTTCATACCCTTCGTAATTTCTATACCAGTCTTATTTTTTAAGGGTCTAGTCCACAGATATTTGGAATAACAATCAATCACTACGAGAATATAGTGGCATCCCTTATTGTCATGGGCATATGGCCGCATCTCAATCAAATCCATTTGCCATAAATCACCATAGCCTCTTATTATTGTTCTCCTTCTACGGAAATTTCTTCTACAACCCCTATGCAATTCTTTAACAACTTGTAATTTTACATTACTAGCCATCGTATTTAGGATTTGGTTCTAGCCGCTTCAAGTATTTCAGCCTTCGTTTTAAATGCCCTCAAAACAGATGGATTCGTAACTGTATCAAATATTTCAGACTCCACCTGACGTATTTCATCGGTCCTTTTAGCATCTACCGTAGCTTTCTGAAGTGTTTTTGACGTTAGGATGGGATTGATTGAAGTCTTGCTTGCTTGAGATTCTTGGACAATATGATGATACATGTTGTTTATTGCAACATATAAAGTATTATAATTGTCCTCGGATAATTTCTTAACCCGAGAAATTTCTTTGTCAATATATCTTCGCATTTCATCAATTATTTGGGTATTTTTATTGTGCATAAACGTATTATAATCAGACATCTGCTTCTCAAAAAATGCAGTGTATGATTTTTTAATGTCTTCCATGGACTTGATAATATTTTCATCGACATAGTTACGAGTTACACCATCTCTTTGATCCAACGGATCACCAATATTCTTTAAACGCTTATTCTGAATATCAAACTGTTTATCTGCGGTGAGGACAAAACCAATGCCTGGGGGTCCTCGCACAACTATTGATTTATTAATAGCACTTCTTCGTCGTCCAAACTTGTCGATTGTGTTGTTTACAGCAGCCATTTCAGTTTATATCTGATATGATTTAAGCTTGTCAAAGTATTTTATATGGAATAGTGAATTAAGTTATTTCTTGACGATGCTATCAATATTTTCTTCTTTAAATTTCTTGAGTTTCTCATTAGTATATTTTTTCATTGCTTCTATTATTACATCGGTCACATCATTCATAGCTTTATGTATGTCATGGAGGAATGTGTCGAAGCGATGATCAACATAATTACGGGTCACACCATCTTGGCCATCTACTGGTTCTCCAACGTTCTTTAAACGTTTACTCTGAATATCAAAGTCATTATCGGGTGTAAGGTTAAAGCCAATGCCCGGTGGTCCTCGTGAAACTAGGGATTTATTAGCGCTACCAGTTCTGCGTCCAAACTTGTCAATTGTGGTCTTTACACTAGCCATTTTTATTTACTTCTGATAAGATTTAAGCATTTCAGAATATTTTATACTGAATAGAGAGGGAGTCAAAATAATTGTAATTTCGCTAGTAGATTATTCCTTCTTTTCTCAATTCATCCAATATACTATCAATTTCGTTACTTACATTGTTGTTACCTGCCATTTTTAAACTATGGAGTAAACGTAAACGATTCACCAATTCTTTTGGTTTATTCCAATATTCACTCGTTTGTGACAAATATTTTCCGTTTTTTCTATTAAAGTTTTCCATTTGATCTTCTTGTTCCATTACCTTAGACTCTCGTTCACTGTGTACTCTTTGTATGTGGCATTTTAAATTATCTTTCCTTTTAAATGTTTTAGTATACAAACCACACTGAAAAGAGATGGTTTTATGAACATTGGTATGTCGACTTAGACCACTAAACCAAGAGAATGTAGCACCACAAGTATTACATATATACATGTTTACGTCTCTGTTGTTTGATATTAAATGGTTAATATATGGCGGATTATTCTAGTTTTATTAGCTTACAGTTATCCTAGTCATTTTTTCGTTCTTATTTATCCCAATTTATCCCCGTTTTATCACTATTTACATTTCATTCCTGTTTATCTCTGTTTTATCCCCGTTTTATCCTCGTTTATTCCTGTTTTATCCTTATTTATCCCCATTTTATCCATGTTTATCCCCGTTTTGTCCTTATTTATCCCCGTTTTATCCATGTTTATCCCCGTTTTATCCATGTTTATCCCCGTTTTATCCTTATTTACCCCCGTTTTATCCTCATTTACCCCCGTTTTATCACTATTTATCCTTGTTTTATCCTTATTTATCCCCGTTTTATGCTTATTTTGCTGTGGTATGAAATTTTAAAAATAATGCACATGTATAATTTTAATTCTTTATTAAGCATTTCCTATACAAAGCTAAAAATTACTTATAACTTATTTTAAACAGAAATGTTCACAATAACATATTTATGTTTCGCTAATAGATTATTCCTTCTTCTCTTAATTCCTCCAATATACTGACTATTTCGTTCCTTACATTGTTATTACCAGCCTTTTCTGAACTATACAGCAGACGTAGACGATCTACCAACTCTTTCGGTTTATTCCAATAGACATAATCCACACCCCCATTATTGTATAATTTCTTAATATGCATACCCGAACCTCTTCTAGATCTCGTTATTACTGTAGAAGATAACAGTGGTTTTATAATTTCACTGAATTTCTTCCATTTCTTTACATTCAAACCCATACTTATATCATAATGGTTATATGGTGCTTTTGTCTTATTTAATATTTGCCGATATATTTCACGCTCATCGTCTCCCATAAAGGTCTCATCACTACGTAGTGCTGATGGATATTTCATAAATATTACATCATACAACTCTGAACTGCCAGGATACTTTCCCACTCGTTTATTACCATGCCACAATGTGATATTTTCACCAGAAAAGCGTATTTCGCTATTACCCATTAGTAGTTTATCTGTGTTGGGATCTAGACGCACACCGTATACAGTATCATATTTATGATTGCCAGACTTTAACTTTTCTATATGTTGTTTGATCACATCATCCTTTTTTTCTGCACTGCCAAGGGTACTTTCCGAACCTGGGGTGCTCATTAACGATGATCTCGGTGGTGTTTCCATAAAATATGCTTGACTTGCATTATTCTCGTCATCTTCATCACTAGTGTCAGGTGTTGCCTTAAATGTACTAGTACTAGCTCTTGCACTCCCTGGAGTTTGTGTTGGCTTTTGCGTTTGTGTTGGCACATTGTTTTGTGATTTTGCCTTTGAAGCGGATGATAAAACTTTTAAAGGTGTGGTTATGGGTTCATATAACTTTTCCAACGTTAGTTTATCCTCAACATCCCTATTCTTGAGAGAATTAAATTTCTTACATACGGACTCGGTAGCCTCAACTAATTGACGTTTCAAACTTATTTCAGCACCCACATCTCTATCCATATTGTCTTTCTATTTAATTTCACCGATGTATTCCCGATGCTGTCTGCAGATCGATTGAAGTTCTAATTACAATTGTCTATGGATATATGAAACTGTCAAGACCTTTTCTATATCTCCCTGCATTTACTTCTCTGTCCTTGTCAATTACGAGAAACCCATATCTTTCTTTCCAACATTCTACACACATTTCTTGAAATTTTTTAAAAGATACATCTGGTGAGACATGATCAGAGAAAATGTGATGTAAATTCATGTCATCCTGCTTGAACAATGCTATAAAATTTGCGTTATCCCTCACTAACTGCTTTGGCACGCGAGAATATGTTTGTGCCAGATAAAAACAATCCACATTTCTATGGCGACCCATTGAGAAAAACGCACGAATTACATCTTGTTTTTCACATATAACATCGTCAAATATAAATATAGAATCAGGTTTAGCGTCAGATGGTTGCACTATTTTCGCATTATTACTGAAGGTGTAAAATCCTAGTCCCTTAATAGGTTCCAATATCTTGCGCAAATACTCATACTTGGGTTGATATAGAGATTTTGAATATAGGTATATATTTGCAAAACGAAGCCCAAGAGGATGAGTAAGCAGAGATATAAGTAAATTTGTTTTTCCGCATGCGCTTGGGCCGATTAATAGTCCACGAATAGTTGAGGGAAGTAACGGTCCATGGCGCGATTTGACTTGTAACCCACATCCAACTTTTTCATCTAGATTGTCTATAGCAAATTTTTGTCTCTGCTTCACAATGCGCATCGTAGCACGGTTCACGACTATATAAACAGACACATGCATTACAATTGTTATTTAAATGTTGTCAGTCAAACAGCACACAACTAAAAACCGCCATTTAAAGGCTGGTAAGGGGATAGTGAATTCCCTAATAAATAAGCTACCATTTGAACTGCATTTACCTGGAGGTTATCAGTACTGTGGTCCCGGCACTAAATTACAAAAAGGATTAGCGCGAGGTGATCCAGGCATAAACAAGTTAGATTCTGCATGCAAGCAGCACGATATTGCATACGATCAAAACACAAGTGATTTAGCTGCCCGACACAAAGCAGACTATCAGCTTGAACAAGCTGCTTGGAAACGAGTTAAATCAAAAGACGCAGGTATTAAAGAAAAGGCAGCCGCGTGGTTAGTTACAACCATAATGAAGGGGAAACAACGTCTCGGTATGGGTTGTAAGTCAGCAACATCTTGTAAAACAAAAGGAAAAACTATAATGAAAAACAAAAAGAAAAGTGGGCAGAGTCTTAGAAAGATAGCTTTTGGTGCAGGAATAGTGCGCAAAGTGCGTGACGAGTTGCGTAAGACCAGTGGTAAGCGATCTATTGCCAAGGATACAAGAATAATGGCGCAAATGGCGCTTCAAGCAGCACGACGTCACATGATGGCGGCTGGTGGAAAACGCAATATTCGTACACCTAGGATTATACCAGTTCCGAAAGTTGGTGGAATTCTACCCTTAATACCTATTTTCGCTGGATTATCGGCTTTAGGTAGTTTGGCTGGAGGTGCAGTTGGTATAGCCAAAGCTGTAAATGATATTAAAACAAGAAGAGAGGAATTGGCCGAAAAAAATCGTCACAATAGACACATGGAAGAGATTGCTCTAGGAAAAAGTGGTAAAGGATTATATTTGAAACCGTATCGTAAAGGATTGGGTCTCTACTTAAAACCACAAAGTTCAAAAAACTACTAGACACCCTACCTCGGAAACCTCTGAGTGACATCAATCTTAAATATTATGTTGAGAAGATGAAGATACCATATTTCCGGGGTATATTTATGCGTGACAATCTACCAAATTCTGGACCAAATCATAATGAATCCGCAATCATAAATTTGGATAGTATAGATGGGCCTGGAACACATTGGGTGGCATATAAAAAACGTGGCAGTCTAGTCACATATTTTGATAGTTTTGGTGATTTACCCCCTCCTAAAGACTTGATCCTGTACTTGCGCAAAGGTTCAAATTCTACCGATAAGATATATTATAATTATAAACGCCAACAAAATTTCAACACAGTGTGGTGTGGACATTTGTGCTTAAAGTTTCTTTCTTCAAGAATTAAATAAAACTGTATAATGGCTTCTGTGACACCATCAATGGATCGAGATGCTATTAAACGGATGGGCCACTCATTAATTGCATTCTCTAGACTACGCAGCTTGCTGAAGATGACGAAACAACAACTTTCGGATATGCCTAAAGAAGTAATGATTGGATGTGCCTCCCATGAAATTGCATTAGTGTGGGACAAATTGCCTAAACATCTTCAGATATTGATATTTTAAAATATCAGTACTGTCAAGAACATTATTCTAATGATGACGTTAGTGGTATTGACGTTAATGATGGTTCACCACCTCGAAAAATATTTTGTTGTTACTGTAAAGTACGTGATTTGAATGTAGCATCGAATAATAATGACATATATATATCTCCATCACCTCCCAAGAAAAGAAGGTTATACCACAATGATTGCTGTAAATCACAATAAATTCACACAACAATGTCCAAAAAACACCAGTCATGTCGCACACCTTCACCTTGTCTAGCCGCTCAAGCGAGCTCAGTGCAGAATTTTATCCACCCATTGAACTAGATATGGGTAGTCGATATGGACTGGGATTAACTGGATTTTATTCATACAACTCTATATTTAATGTAGACGAGACAAACAATCGGTTTTGTTATAGACCTAGTCCAAAACTACCCCTCGTATACAAGCATATACCATATGGAGCCTATGAAATTGATGAAATATATCGAGCAATACTGAAAGCTATACCAGCTGATACAGAGGAAGAAAAAGAAAAATTATTCCGGCTACGAGCAAACAACAATACGTTGAAGTGTGAAATTTGGTCAAAATATGGAATTGACTTTTCACAGGCAAACTCTATTGGGAGTCTGTTGGGATTTGAACCAACATACTTACATCCAAACCAGAGCCATGAATCAACACTCCCTGTTGATATTATGAAAGTAAGGATGGTACGTGTGGATTGCAACATTATTTCTGGAGCGTACCTGAATGCCCTAAAATCCCGTACACTCTTCGAGTTTGACATAGATGTTGAACCTGGATACAAACTTACCAGAGAGCCAGCGAACATAATATATTTGCCTGTTAGACCTGAAGGGCGTCAGTTTATCGATAACATTACGCTACGCATATTGGATGACAACGGAGATTTAATTAATTTTCGCGGCGAGAAGATTATTGTAAAACTAGAACTGAAACAAATTTAATATAAAAATGGGTTTCCGATATAACCAGCAACGATTAATACAACACTGACAAAATGTGATCAATGATAAAAAGAAGAGTAGTTGTGGAAAGCGGTTCATTCAACCTGTGCATCTTAAACAGTCAAGACCTAGATTGTCAGCTAAAGACCGCGCATTTCTCCAATCCATAGGTCAAAAATTAATAGAAAATTAAACAATGGAGACTATAACATCTAGTGAGAAGCTCGAGGTGTTTGACGAACCTGTGTTTGACAAGTCACTTGCTAGTTTACATGAGCATACATATAAACCATATGGATCACCGTATTATAATAATTCGGATGAAATACGCATTCCTATCAATTTTCAAGACCTTATACTCGACGTTGCAGAGAGTTATATTTATATTGAAGGAAAATTTACCCCAAGTGATGCTACCAAGCGGTGTTATCTATCCAATAATGCATTAGCTTTTCTCTTTGAGGAAATCAGATATGAAATGGGTGGTGAGCAAGTAGCTGTCATTAGAAAGCCCGGTATCACTTCTACAATGAAGACTATGGTATCATATGGACAAACACATCTCCGATCACTTTTAACCACAGGTTGGGGTCTGACCGAAGAAAAGCAAGATATTTTAGATACTACCAGTCACGTATTCAGTGGTAGGCTGCCTCTTAAATACATCATGGGTTTTGCTGAAGATTACACAAGAGGTGTTTTAAATACAAAGCAGGAATTAATTTTAATCATAGCTCGATCATTTAAAGATTGTTACATTGGTGAAGTTGATGCGGACCTAGAAATTAGCAAAATCGAGTGGAAGATAAAACACATTGTGCCTGAAGATAAACAAAAGCTTAAACTATTAAATAGAATTAACAAGGGCGGTAATTATGCTACAGTAAAGGTGGCTTACCGCATGTGGGATCTCTATGAGCTACCTACTTTGCGTGATACATCATCTGACATATGGGCTGTTAAAACCACTAACAGCCTTGAGAGACCTCGATATATCATCATCGGATTTCAAAACAATGGCAATTCCAATGATAGAACCAAAGACGCAACAAAGTTTATAACTGCAGATGTTAATAATATTCGACTATATCTGAACTTTGAAGTATTTCCATATGAACGTTGGAATTTGGATTTCGATAAGAAACTCGACTCGGCAGCCTACTATGCATATGAGAACTTTCAGCGAAGTTACTATGATAAAGATATGGGCGAACCCATGATGGATCTTGGAGAATTCAGAAAATCTCCATTATTTGTCATAGATTGTTCCCGCCAACCAGATGCAATTAAATCGTCCACTGTAGACATAAAAATTGAATTTGAAACACGAAAGACAAAGTTTCCCGGACAGACTCGAGTATATGCTCTTATACTTCATGATGCTTATTTAAGCTATAATGCATTGGATGGTTCAGTCCAGAGCGGTTTTGCTGCTGCCAAATAAAACTCTAATATGAAATATTATATTGATAAATGTACTCTAGCGACTATTCATTCACAAATGTATTATTAAATTGAAATAAATATTAGAATAAAACTTTTTTTAAGTGCACTTAGTGATGTAATCAGAAATAGGTAATAAAAATGAATGTATTATTTTAATGTGTGTTTTAATTGCCCCTAATTATTCTTAATTACATATAATCTCTCAAGTATTGGTTAACTTTATTACCCTGAAATAGTAAATTAGTGAAAAAAAAAACAGTGTATTTCAGTAATTTCTTTATATATATTTAACACTTTTTACATATTTTTCAATAGAATACAATGAAAATAGGTAAATACAATTAAAAGAATAATATTTGTAATGACGACACAAGCAGTCTCTATTGTGATATGGGGAACTTGGAGACTAGCCTTCCATCCCTCCATTCTCCAGCCGCTCAGCCGATAGCAAAAATCTATGTTCGGTATTTTCAATTTGTAATGCCACCATCTGGAATAGAGTCTCCATACAGTTCTTGCATAAACTGACATCTCGATACGCATATAATTGCATAAGTTCATGAATGAAAATGTCATCACACACCTGCTCCAATTTCCATGTTAACTCATTCTCTGGACAATAGTCTGTTGTCTCACCACGTTCTCTCTTGCGTACTGCATCAATAACACTGTCGTTGTATAGGTAATTAATACACTCAATACCTATCAACCTAAGATTAGCTGGTAAAGATTGTGTAATCCAATGTCTAAACACATGATGACAATGTAGACATTTATTCCATTCGATAGACATGATTAGACTGCTCACTTGAATTAAGATGCTTGTTCAACACTCGCTGTTTAACTCTCGAGTTCTCTACTATGTGAGAATAGTTCGGGCAGTATGTTAATGGCAATATTCTCCCACTATTATTTCAACTGTATTCCATTTATTATCTAATTAAAAAATTAATATAAATATCATTCATCAATTATAATCGAATCGTAACATGGCACTGGTTCTTGTACCGGTATGCATCGGACCTAAATATGTCAGGGTGTATTTACCACCAGAGGAATTCATTTTATTGATAAGATCATCAGTTATAATTTCTACAACTCGTTTTGGTAAAAATGATTTAAATGTTGTAATTGTGCTTTCCTCAAACAGATGTACTACGATTGATTTTCCAAACCGCGTATTGACCAATGACATTTTCTTTATGATGTATGGTTTATTTAAGTTTAATGATGATAGAGGCCTTTGCTCTAAAACCTCAGTATTCTCATTGATCATTGCATTAAGTGCCAATAAGTCATAATCAGAAATGGCCATGATAATAAATAAATATACAGTTGAATAATAAATGCAGAAAATATTGCTCACCTGAAGATGACTGCACAACACTCACTTTTCAGCTCTAGAGTTCTTTACTGAATAGGGATAGTCCAGATAGCACCGAAAAAGAATTGCGGAGATTAATAATCACTTGGAATAATCCAGGCGTTTGCACAACACTAACTTTTAGTTCCCGAGTTCTTTGCTATATGACAGCCCAGAAAATACTGAATGTTAACTGTTCTTCCACTTCTGTTGCAATACATTTATAATAGTAGAGTCAACCCCACTACCTTCCCCACCTCTCATGCTCGCGCAGCAGCTTGTTAAACTATCGATCGCCTCGATATGACTCATGCATGACACACCGGAAGTAATTGTCTGGCTCCCTCAAACCTTCCCCCGCACCTCAGGTATTAGTCACCATTTCCACCCTTCTTATTTGTCCCCCAAGGTCATAATTCATGCGTGACGAATAGGGTCCGACCGCTTATATATGACTCACCGGAAGTGATTGTCTGGCTCCCTCAAAGCTTCCCCCGCACCTCAGGTATTAGTCACCATTTCTTATTTGTCCCCCTTATAATTCATGCATGACGAATAGGGTCCGACCCCTCAGGTGTGTGACTCACCGGGAATGACGTAATAGAAAAGTGGTGGGGGGATCCCGAGCTCCGGCTTAAACTAGAGAGGTGCATAATTCATGCGTGACGTGTTGAGACATGTATGACACATCAATGGGGTCCAGCCCTCGTGTTTCCGATATGAATCACCGAAAATTGGTGGAGGGATCGGGTGCTAGGGATCGTTGGGGTTGTTGCACCCCTCGTTAAAACTCATGCGTGACGAATAGCCATAATTCATGTGTGACGTGTTGAAGGGTCCGACCCTCACCCTTCTTCCGGTGTGTGACTCACCGCTTTCCCCTTGCCTCTCACCCCCTCTCACCCCGCCCCTTTACCCCGCACCCCACCTGTGGCTCCTCCCACCCTGTGACGTCACCAAAAAGTGGTGGGGGGGGGCAAGTGGTGGGGGGATCCCTAGGACCCGCTTAAATCAACTACTGCTAGGGGAAGAAACCTATTGCTTTTGAACAAAATCGATCAGTAAATAAAAATGTTATTAACGATTTAAATTTGAGATTTTTTTTGGTTTTTATGTTTTGTAAAAATTTACATTTTTTACATTTTTTTACGTGTTAGGTAATTCTCACGCTATTGACTCGGAATCCAAGGGTCCCAGGTTCGAAACCCACATGGAGTATGGTATAGTTTTTTTATTTTTACTTTATTCTCTCATCAACTAAGTTCGTACTATAAAATTAAAAATGTCTAAAACCAACATTATTTACAAAGAACTGCGAAGAGTATCCTATAGAATGTGTAACAATTATATAAAAAGTTTAGTAAACCGGCGAAGAGTACGTTTTTAGCTTGTTGTAAAATCAGTTTAGACTAGTTCAATACATTATTCTGAACGAAAAATTAAGAATACATTTTGTCATTTGAGAATCCATTTTACAGGTAAAAATTATTTTTAGTTGAAAAAATTGTTTTTTTGACGGCCCCTATCTCAAACACTTTTGAACTTACTACGATGTAATCTTATACAAAGAGGTTTCTAAAGTCGCTGATTAAGAATATCTCACTAGTTTTTTACTGAGAAAATCGCTAATATATTTTTTTTGAAAATCTTTTTCCATTCTAGAATCGAACGCTTCTGCCTAAAATCAAATGCTGTTACGTCTAAAGACTCACTTTATAAGTAGATATTCACCACCAAAATTTCAAAATATTCAGATATCAGATATGAGGGTGGCTCCATGAAAAGTGCGACACACAGCACTGTATATACAGGGTCTTCGGCAGAGGGTGTGCCAAACGGGAATGGTGGATAGGTGGGCCCATTCAGAAGACAGTTAGCCCTAATGACCTCTATCCAAAGTATCACCGTTTTTGAGATATTATTTTATTTTTTTTTTTTTGAAAATTTCCGTCAAATCAGCCTTTTAGCATGTATAACAATTTTTTTATGGTTGTAACAGTTCAAAATAATTTTTATTATTTTCTGCAATGTATCTGTGTACTAACAAAATCATATGGGACGGTGATAATTAAAAATATGTATATTATGAGCTAACAGAGTCCCCAGAATTGGGAGGAAGGATCATAAAGTTCAACTTTCCCTTGCATTTGCAAAAAAACGAAAAGCTGTCGAGATGTTCAAATGCTTTCAAAACCCTCTCCCTTTAATGCCATTTAACTGTATGCCACATGCAATAAAAACTTTTTAAATAACACGAGAAAATTGAACAACCTAACGTCCTTTGAGAAAAATAAACTGAATGGGACCTTACCAAATATATGTACATAGCAGTCATACGGCCAACGATGATATATGGATTCAAAGACGCGACAACAACAAAAGCCAACAGAAGAAGATTTTGAGAAGAACAGAAAGGGACATCGTCCAACTACTCGCAAAAGCAACAAGACGAAAACAGCGATATAAAACATCAACACTATTTATTAGGAGGAAAGAATTAATATAAGGATAGAAATATACGCAATGAAGTACTGGGGACGTATCCAAGGAAGGGACCCAACACATCTACTGAAAGCGCTATTACCGAAGAGCAACAAACTAAAAATAGGGAGACCATGCTCAGTGAAGAACAACAATTGAAAGGATCAGGATACAAAAATGAACACCACAAAGAAATCGCAACGAAACTAAGGAATCAGAAGGCTCAGAAAAAGAAGATTCGAAGAAGCGGAAACATAAAAAGAGGAGCATAAACACTCCATATCACGACACAACACGGTAACATATTTCACAAGAATAGGCAGAAGCCCAGAACCAAAAACACAAAAAAGAAAGCTTAAACGCTCCCTCACGACACAATGCGGTAACGCATCACACAAATACCTACATCTCCCATCCCACATTCCTCTTTATTGTACTCCTTATGGATCTTGCTGCTGGCAACAAGCATGACCCTAATCCAACCCAACCTGGACGTAGCAGGCCCAGCTGTATAACCCTGGAAGTGGCAACAATACCTACCGCATGCTGGTAAATCAGTCAATCAATCAATCTTAAAATCTCGACGTTTCATGACATTCTAAGCCTATTTGAACAATAAAAATTTTCAATTTCTTTTTCTGAGTTACTAAGTATCCTACTGGATGTGGTAGTAAAATAAAAATTCATATTAGGAATTTTTTTATCGGAAAATTTTACTAATGAAGTTTATTCAGAATTGTACAGAAATCGAAAATTTCATCATAATTAAAAAGTAATGAAATTTATTTTAAAAATATTATTTTAATGGTATGTTTAGAAAAGTGTGCTGTTACAATTTTGTTTGAAATTATACGCAAGCTGTAGTATAGTGTGCAGTTGTAAAGTAAAACCCCATTCAAATAATATTCTCGGACATAGACATTTTTTATTTTTTTATTTTAATGATACGTTCTTACGGTTTTTGGATAATTCTGAACGACTTAAATTACTAAAATTTCCTGCCAAGTACAGATAATGATGCATATGAAAGGAATACACTGTTGCCACCTCGTAGGATGCAGAAACATCTTCAAATTGAATAAAGTTATACAGTAAGAAAATATACACGTAAAGTGGCAGCGCTACCTGCCGTTCAAATGTATGAACTACATTTATACAATTTTGTACATTTTAGTAATGTTTCTGCAACCGGCAGGAAAATTTCAATAGGTTATATTATTTAAATTAATTGATTTACAGAGATCTATTTTGCGGCATTCAACTTAATGAAACTGATGCTATTATTGGCGTTTTAATAGAGGTCAGTACAAGTATCGACATTCAGAATAACGTGGGATTATTTTTCTGCGTCCATATACGGACGCAGAAAAGTGGTAGATGCGAAAAGATATGTAAAAATGCAATGTACAGACGCAGAAAAGGTAGTGTGATATGTATATATATATATATATATATATATATATATATATATATAATGTTTTTCGCGTTTTTTTATTTTGAATGCAAACATATATAACGTAGTAAGAATGAGGATATACTTAAGACAATATAATAAGTAAATATTTATTCTTGGTAACACAATTCTATATTTTTACATATTTATGATAATTTTATTACTTATTACATTTTTTGTGCATGCTAAAAAAAGTTACAGATAATTAAAATAAAATCTTTTTCTACATAAAGCGACTTATTTACTACTCATACATATATGTTTGTAATTAATATAAAAATAAAAAGGTAGGTACCTAAGAAATACAGATTTTAATAGGACCAAAATGTTCACTGATATCGATTTCTCCGTCGCACACCAAATATTCAGGGGGTCCTCCAAAGAACTTTATAGTTTTTTCAGCAACCATGAACTTATCACCCCAATACGCTAAGTTTCTTATTCGCTCTTCAGCTTCGTCATAAGTGACTCCTTCTCCAGTTATTTTTAAATAACCGAGATCCGCATGACCACTTCTCGAAACATTCATGGCTAACTCCGGTATTCGGTTAATAAAATCGTGGTAGGTTTTGCGACAGTCTCCAAATTCACTGGATCTCCCATACCACGGCACAGTCACCACAGAAAAGTGTTCGTGACCAACCTTCTCCCATTGGGTGACAACGAGTGGATTTACTTGGTTGGCTTCAAAACGACGGACGACTAGGCAAAGAGCAGTATTTATTATAAAGTTGGTGCTGTTTTCAAGAGAAACAGTTGTTCCCATTTTGGATTTGGTTACAATATATTATCCTAGTTGTAGTTGTATATATAGTCGTCAAACGCAACTGAATAGCTCAATAAAATTGTCTGGACGTGTAACTATCACAAACAAAATAACACTGATGACTAAACAAAACCATCAAGGCCTTATATGCTCGCTTTGGTTCTGAGTTCTGATTAGAGGTGGGTAGTACTCGTATGATGCGTATCATTGGTACGAATCCTTACAGTAATATGAATGGTACGAATCCTGCAAAAAAAAAAAGATTCGTACATTTCGTATGCGATTGATACGAATATGGAATTTCGGTACCGGTATTGCGATGCGATGCTTTTAGGGCCAGTTCATGATCATAGATAAAAGGTATTGTTCGTGATACAAAAGGCAGGTTTTCTTACACCTTCGCCAGTCGCTGACGACTGCGACCGACTAGCCGCGACCAATTCGTCAAGACATCTCCAATGCATTTTAACCTGAATGTTTTCCTACTTGCTACTGAGTAGTTACTACCAGCGAATGGTCGCCGATCGTCCGTTCGTGAGTCGACGCTCATCTCCGAGAGCAGTGCTGCGACTAATTCGTCGACGAATATAAATTAAAAATAATACTTTTAACAGGTATGTTTGTAGTTTTTATAGCTATATAAAGTAAAAGGATAGTACATGTATATTACTATATTATATTATACATTGCATATTTCATTGGTAGGGACACTGGCGAGCAGTTGAAAGTAAATATTTGTTGTTAGTTTGTAATTATGGATTTTACTGACAGTTAGCGTCATGATATATATAATTTAGGTCTACACAGTACTTGAAAGCCATTAGTACAATAGAAATAGCCGAAAAAACACCTTGGGGTGGAACTAATTGCAACAAAGATGATTCTTGTTGTAAATGATAGATAACATGCTCCTAATCAACCTACTAAAAATATACATCCGTACTGTTGCGCAAAATGCGTTTTTTTGGCTGCCATCTTGAAAAATATGAAAAATCATGTGTGGCATCAAATTACAGGAAATTTCATGCTGAAAAAGAATATGATATTGGTTTTTAAAAGTAAAAGGAAATAACAAAATAGTGGCCGAAAAACTGAAAGCTTTACTTGTGTACAGTGTTGAAAAACATCTTTTTATTAATCTAAGCGACTTAAGAATCCTAAAAGTAGCTTTAATTTCGCTCACAATTTAAAAAAAATGTTAAATTAAGAAAAATAGTTAAAATTTTAATTATTTAAAGTTAAAATTTCACATTAAACAAAATCTAAAATTTAAAAAAGTTATACAATATTTTTTTTATAACAAAATCATATTTATTTCATTAAAATCAAATCATCATTCATCTTCATCTAAATCAAAACTATCTCCTGTGTTTGTACAGTCCTTTCCACAACAGTTTTTACAAACTACCGAACTTGGAAGTCCAAGTAAGAAGTAGGATCGGGGGTTAGCATATTAAAATTTTTCCAAATAAAACACTGCACTCGAAGTAAATGGTATTTCGTTGCATTTTGTGCTGGAGGCAAACGAGTCATATCAAATTCTTTTTTAGCTGAAGCTATTTTCCTAATGTATTGTTCATTCATAACGAAGCACACAATGCTCCCCCCCCCCCCCCCCCAATGTTGATTGAGTTGGGAAAATCACCAAAAATGTAAAAAAATCTTTATTGGGTATAATTGCAAAAAAACGAATAATGAGTTGATAAAAATTAAATGGGACTGTCACTATGACCATTTTTTTATAAATAATTTTAATTGATATTATTTATGACTAGATGCGACTGATGTGAGAGCCACCGAATAGTCGACGGACAACGCACAACGCCGACGGGCCTACGCGACGGGCCAACAAAATAAACTCGTCAACTCGCAGAAATTCGATGTTCGACCCAGTAGACGGCACGGCCAGAGCATACAATTCACAAAGACTGTCTTACATTAGAAATATTAGAATATTACTCCTTTTTGCCTTTATCAATACAATGCTTTGTCCTAGCTATAAAGTCGTTGGTTGTTGGTTTATACTGAGTATCACTAGTATCAGTTACCAACCTCTCAACGAGAGATAATAATAATAACAAATTGTTGTCGGTCAGAAATTGTTAAAATATTCAATTCTTAGAGGACGCTGAATCAGAATCTGGGACTATTAAAGGGGTCTACAGACGATCCAGCTGCTGGGACCCCACATTGTTGGTACGCTTTGAAGATAATTGGAATTCCAGCGGACCAGTTCACTTTTACGAATGAGGTCAAAGCATGCCGACAAGGCTGGCTCCCTGCCGCTGGATCGTGTGTAGACCCTTAATGCTACTACCTATTGAGGATCACAATGTGAAGTGGGAAGTGGCCGGTAGCCGTACTAGCGCGGACGTTCACGAGCTTGCGGCCCGACTTGTGCGTAATCGTATTGTATCTTGTTTTTCTCCACGGTCATTAAACTATAACGGTTACCTCATCCAGTAGCTTCTAGACGAAGGAGAGCGCGGGGTCAACTTAGGTCTAGCGCCTACATCATGTAGTTTAGTTAAACTTCTTTTGCATATTTGTATCGCTAGGCTAACTTATAGATTAAGTCTGAAATTAAAAAAAACGTAAGGAAATATAAGTTGTAAAAAAATGGGCAGTTGGCAAATTAGTTGTAGCTTCCCCCCCCCCCCCAAAAAAAATAGCTGGGTTCGTCTCTGCCAGAAAAAGGCAAAAAACCCAAAAGTTCAGCGACCGGACCGCAAGACACTAAACCCCATGATCCAGTTTTAGAGGGCGGGGAATACGATAGTGACAATATTTTCCGACCTAGTGTCCAACTGCTACCACTAAATCGAAAAAACCATCCCCATTTCCGATTTTTCGGTGCTGCGCTTGCGAGAGCTTGTCGGATCGGTTTTTTTTGGTCAATTTGAATAAAATAAGAAAATATTGATCACAGGTGACCTACCCACACCCAGAGGTTGAAACTACCCCCACTCCCAATACCAAAATGCCACGAAAATAACGAAAATCGGCTGAAAACCGGTATACCCCCATTTTTGAGGGTGAGGAATACGATGGTGATAATTTTTCACGACCTACCCTTCACCCTAAACCTGAGAACCAACCCCTGTTCCGATTTCTCGGTGCTAGACTTGCGAGATCTTGTCGGGACGGTATTTTTTTGGTCAATTTGAATAAAATAGGTAAATATTAACCCACCTCCGGGGGTTAAATCTACACTCGCCTCCAATAACTAAATACCATGAAAACAACGAAAATCAGCTGGAAAACCTTTTTCGAAGGCGGGAAATACGATGGTGACAATATTTTTCGACCTACCCTTCACCCACTACCCGACCGGATCGCAAGACATTAAATCGAAAAAAAACCACCCCCTTTTGTGATTTTCCGGTGCTAGGCTTGCGAGAACTTGTCGGGTCGGATTTTTTTTTTGGTCAATTTGAATAAAATAAGTAAATATTGACCATAGGGGTGAAAAAAAGAATTGAATTGTGAATTAGTGTGTGTACCAAGAACCAAAGGCCTCAACAATTTTTTTAAATTAACATCCCCGCTACCACCCCAATCCTCGCCCAATATCCACTACATATGTGACATATCGTTTTATGTTTTGTTGGGGTCGACGATGTCAAATATTAAATTATTAAAGTTCCATAAACAATTATTTCCACATAATATTTAGTGCAGTGCAAATATAGTACCAACAATTTTTTCATTGCGAGAACCTTGGATGGAAAATCTGGATGTGAAAGTAGTAATTCCGTGGGCAGCGGTTTTTAATAAAATAGCTTATTATCGTTATTGTCGTGGTATTTCATTGTTGGGGTGGGGGTAGTTTCAACCCCCAGGAATGGATTATTATTATTATTATTTGAATTGATAAAAAAAGAGATCCGACAAGTCCTTGCAAGCCTAGCACCGGAAAATCGGATTCAGGTTTAAGAGTGAAGGATATGTCGGGAAATATTATCACCATCGTATTCCTCTCCCTCAAAACGAGGGTATACCAGCTGATTTTCTTTATTTTCGTGGCATTTTGTTGGTAGGGGTAGTTTCAACCCCCGGGGTGGGTTAGGTCACCTGTGGTCAATATTTACCTATTTTATTCAAATTGGCCAAAAAAATACCGACCCGACAAGATCTCGCAAGCCTACCACCGGAAAATCGGAAAAGAGGTTGGTTCTCAGGTTCAGAGGTAGTGGGTGAAGGGTAGGTCGGGAGATATTATCACCATCGTATTCCTCGCCCTCAAAAATGGAGTTATTTTCGTGGCATTTTGGGGGTGGGGGTAGGTCACCTGTGGTCAATATTTACTTGTTTTATTCAAATTGACCAAAAAAAACCGATCCGACAAGCTCTCGCAAGCGTAGCACCGAAAAATCGGAAATCGATGTGATTTTTTCGATTTAGCAGTTGGGCACTAAGTCGGAAAATATTGTCACCATCGTGTTGTCACCATCGTGTTGTCACCATCCTGTTCCCCGGCCTCGAAAACGGGGGGTTAATGTCTTGCGGTCCGGTCGCAGAACTCTTGTTAAAAACTTTATCTCAAGGGACTATTAGTGTATCTGCATCACCTTCTGCATGAATGACGGAATGATCTCTTCCTTAAAAATAATTCCCCAGTATTTTAATAAAGCGTTGTTTGTTTGTAGAGTTAGAAAGAAATTGGTTTTTCTTGATGATCACTTCCTCGGAGCGTTCTCGAGCTGGTCGAAGGAATATCTTCTTGCGATGTTTTCAGTGTTATATTACTTTTAATTTTAATAGGATTGATGTATTACACATTATGTATGTACTTTAACAGCACTAGGCATGGGATGGAAAAGTTCATGAATTTTATCATCTCTTTGTTTGCTCGCGTTGATAATTCCCGTCAAGCCTTTAGCTGTTAATGTGACATAGGGAGTATCGTCACAGAGTACATTGGAACACAAAAGGCAGATTTCTTCTTCCATTTCCCTTATAAGCTGTTACACCAACAAATCGACTGTTCCGATTTGCTGACTCAAATTAACTTTTACACACCTATACTTCAATCTAGGCAAAATACTCTTTTCGGTAAAATTTCTCCATTTTGTCACCTTAATTAATCGATAATTAACTGAAATCGATCTTATATACGATGTTCACTTATTATCATGTACCACTTTGACGCTCCGTTAATCTTGGTCCTTCGAAACAAAGGTTTCTGAGAAAAATTATTTTTTTTAAATTTACATACACTCTATAGGAAAACGTGTAATTTCTTACATTTCCTCGAATATCTCGATAATTATCGCTTTTTTTTTCGAAAAATTTGTAGACAGCTTATGTAAAGAGAATTGACTGAGCTTTCCGACGCTTTTTAAATTTTTTCTCTAACATAAAAAACAAGACTTTTGACCGAATATGCGCTCCGGGCTATTGCAGTTCGCGGAGAAGTTTTGCATTTTCCGCCGCGTAATATTAATCTACAAAGCTGATTTCTTGTCTACAAGTAGTTTATGCTCTATTTCGATTAAAAATCACATTCTACCTCAGCTTAAAGGTGGCTAAATCTTTGAAGACAACAAATATAAAAAGGTGAACAAAAATTAAATTTTACAGTTGATTTTATTAATAAACAAACTGAGTAATTTAAACAAAATTTTCTCAACTTAATATTTATTGTTATAATCGTAGATAAAGTATAGTATTCAACTTGCGGTAATGGTAATAACTCACGTCATTCTAAATCCAATATGGCGGACGTCCCAAGATGTCGGATCGGATTCTTAGTCACAACCCCCTTGATATGGATTTCAAATGACAGGGTTTGACGAGTAAAATACGATAAACAATGTGACGTTATTCTAAATCCAATATGGCGGACGTCCCAAGATGGCGGATCGGCTTTTTAGTCACAACCCCCTTGATATGGGTATCAAATGAAAGGGTCTGACGAGTAAAATACGATAAACAATATGACGTCATTCTAAATCCAATATGGCGGACGTCCCAAGATGTCGGATCGGATTCTTAGTCACAACCCCCTTGATATGGGTATCAAATGAAAGGGTTTGACGAGTAAAATACGATAAATAATGTGACGTCATTCTAAATCCAATATGGCGGACGTCCCAAGATGGCGGATCGGCATTTTAGTCACAACCCCCTTGATATGGGTATCAATTGATAGGGTTTGACGAGTAAAATACGATAAAGTGTGTGACGCCATTCTAAATTCAATATGGCGGATGTGATAGAGGTGGGGAAGGAGTGGGAAGAAGTGGGGAAAGGGTGGGACGAGGTGGGGAAGGGTTGGGACGAGGTAGGGAAGAGGTGGGAATAGGGTGGGATGAGGTGGGGAAGACGTAGAAAGGGGTGGGAATGGGGTGGAAAGAGGTGGGGAGAGATAGGAATGGGGTGGGAAGTGGGAAAAGTGGGAAAAGTGGGAAAAGTGGGAAAAGTGGGAAAGGGGTGGGAAGAAGTGGGAAGTAGCGTTAGAGTGTGAGTGTGAGAAGACGGAAGAGGGAAGGGGTAAAATAAGAAAACTAAAAAATAAAAAATAAAATTATAAAAAAAAAAATCGGCAGCTACTGGAAGCGGCTGGAACCTCCCCACCCGGTGAATCTTTGAAGCCGAAAAGAGCACTAAACAATATGAACGATCTCGTTTAATTATATTTATTAAGTTGAAATATTTTTTTCGTATTAAATCAGAAAAAAAGTCTTGCGTTCGGTGGGATTTGGACCTAAGAACTTGAGTGTTAAATTTATAGTCTGCACAACATTAATATTTTATTCAATGTTTTTAATACAAATATATGCTTCATCGGATCCTAGCTCGGGGCCAGCCAGACAACCACGGTGAACACCGCCGTGGCGAGTGTGAGGCTGGACGGGGTAAGTCCGGTTTGGCTTGGAGAAAAATAGAAAAGTACCTCCTGTCTTCTGTAGGCAGGCTTAAAGACTAGGTTAAAATTATAATGTGTCCACATGGACCTAAAATTAATATAAAAATAAACACAATTCTATAAAAACGTTCGTAGGCAAGAGCACTTAATAATTTTGATTATTGATACGGGAAACAACTAAACGAAAAACCGGTTCGTTGGTAATGAGATGGATGGCAGGGATGGTCATCTTTGGAAAAAACCATATAACTCTTGGGGGACAGCTTCCCTGCCAGATGTAGCCAGGGTAGTGTTCATGGTGGATCGTTTAAGTTTGAGTTGGTATATTTTGTTTTATCTTTTGGCCTCGACCAATTTTTCACTAAATCGGTCGGGGAAGTGATAGCTGTCAAATTTTTGGTTCCAATGTTTCTCTGGGGAATTTGGTTTTTGAAAAATGTTTAGGTTGGTACCAATGTCTTAAATTGTTTTTAGGTTATGTAGTACTATTTTTTGGTTATGTTGCCGGAAGAATTTCCGGCGGGATGCCGGAAGTAGCGGAAATAGTTTTTAAAATATAATGTCGCTGTCACTTTTAAAGTTTTATTGGAAAAAACTCACCGAAAGAGTTCCGGTGGGGTTGCTTACACTTGTAGGGCTTGTAAGCGGTTCAGGATGCCCTCTCACACCATCCGTGGGCTTTATAAACGTCGAAAAAAATTGTAATCTCTCGTCAAAAATACTCAGCATACAGTCTGCACGCTTTAACACACTAGCAGAGAACTTATACCACAAATGGACCCGTAGTATTTTTTGGGAATTTTCCTTTGAGTCCATTTAATAAAATTTGACATTTTTCTGAAAATTTGACATTTTTCTGAAAAGTGATTTTTCCGAAAATTTGACATTTTTTGAAGTGACATTTCTCCGAAATTTTGACATTTTTTCGAAAATTTGACGTTTTTCTGAAGTGACATTACTCCGAAAATTTGACAATTTTCAAACATTTGACATTTTTCTGAAAGGTGACATTTTTCTGAAAGGTGACATTTCTTCGAAAATTTGACGTTTTTTCGAAAATTTGACATTTTCCTGAATTTTTAACATTTTTCTGAAAAGTGACATTTCTCTGAAAATTTGACATTTTTTCGAAAATTTGACATTTTTTCTGAAGTGACATTACCTACTCCGAAAATTTGACAATTTTCAAACATTTGGCATTTTTCTGAAAGGTAACATTTCTTCGAAAATTTGACGTTTTTTCGAAAATTTGACATTTTTCTGAAAAGTGACATTTTTCCGAGCATTTTTCTGAAAATTTGACATATTTCTGAAAAGTGACATTTCCCTGAAAATTTAACATTTTTTCGGAAATTTGACGTTTTTCTGAAAGGTGACATTTGTCTGAAAGGTGGTGACATTTCTTCGAAAATTTGACGTTTTTTCGAAAATTTGACATTTTCCTGAATTTTTGACATTTTTCTGAAAAGTGACATTTCTCTGAAAATTTGACATTTTTCTGAAGTGACATTACTCCGAAAATTTGACAATTTTCAAACATTTTGCATTTTACTGAAAGGTGACATTTCTTCGAAAATTTGACGTTTTTTCGAAAATTGACATTTTTCTGAAAAGTGACATTTTTCTGAAAAGTGACATTTTCCTGAAAATTTAACATTTTTTCGAAAATTTGACATTTTTCTGAAAAGTGACATTTCCCCGAAAATTTGACGTTTTCCTGAAAATTTGACGTTTTCCTGAAAATTTGACATTTTTTAAAAATCTGACATTTTTCTGAAAAGTGACATTTCTCCGAAAATTTGAAAAAATTTCGTGACTCGTCTTGTAGAAATATTTTTATGATATCATCATCAGTTCGCCTGTTATAAGAATTTTATGCTTTTACGACGTCATCAGAATGTAGGTGTATTTTTAATTCACTCGTATTCCATCCATCTACAATATTTCCATCTACGTTTCAAACTTTAATTGGATGTTTCCAATAGTTAAGTCGATATCTGTATCAGTTTCTAAGAATTTTTCTTATTTGTGACGTCATGTGACGTAGGTGTATTATTAATTCACTCGTAATCCGTCCGTCTACAATATTTATACCTACGTTTCAAATTTCAGTTCGATATCTTCAACCGTTCCCGAGTTATCTGCCGAAATCACTCAACACCTCTGTCATTATTAGAATATCACCCTGTACATTGCACTGCTTTGAGGACAAAACAAGTGAAATTTTTGTTTTTTAATTTTTTTCACGGAAACCAAATCGAAAAAGTGCAAGTGTGATATATCGTTGAAATCGGAATTTTTACTGCTTTTCAATGGTTCAATTACAAATTGTAAGTAATCATAAAATAAACAACTTGTTGTGCCAAAACGGCACTAAACGTAATCCGACCTCAACCAAAACCTTTTCAGATCTTCTGGAGCACTAAAGAAACCCTCATGCAAAGTTTCATCCAAATCCGTTTAGTAGCTTCGCCGCTATCGTGCTAACATACATACACACACACACAGACATTTTTCAAAAACAACTTTTTTGGGTTCCTGGGACCTCAAAACGTAAAGATTTGATGTTATCTCAATTTTCGATTTTGGACTAATTGTAGTAACCTCCCACAATTTTATTGTGGGGAGGTTAAAATGTTTTTAAGAAAAGCTTTTATTTGAAAAAACTACTAAAAAGTAAAAATAATTATTTTTACTTTTTAGTAGTTTTTTCAAATAAAAGCTTGTACACCTGGAAACCAAAAGCTTTGGGGGCGGCCAATTGAGTAAAGTAACTATACAATAGCGCTATATGACCGCCCCCAAAGCTTTTGGTTTCCAGGTGTATATATTTTAAAAAAATTATTTTTACTTTTTAGTAGTTTTTTCAAATAAAATCTTTTTCTTAAAAATATTTTTTTTTATAATTCTTTTCATAGCAATAGAGCTCGAACAAACGTATTGCTAAGATCCGCTGCCAATGTAATGTGTGACAATTTTAATCAAATTTGTTATTTGTGTGATATCAATACCTGTACCTTAAAAGAGTTGACACAAGTAGCTGTCAATTTTTTTACTGGTCTAAATAATTAAAATAGTTGTAATACGATGGAGGGCAAATAAACGCATTTTGCGCGACAGTATGGATGTATATTTTTAGTATGTTGATTAGGAGCGTGTTACCTACCATTTACAACAAGATTCATTTTTGTTGCAATTAGTTCCACCTCTAACACTACTTCTACTATACTACATACTAACAATAACTAAAGGCAAAAAATCGTATATTGTAGTGTACACAGAAAACTTAATTACTTCCACATCCAGTGGAAGTATAGTAGCGACAAAAAATTTTTTTTAAATTTTTATTGTTCAAATAGGCTTAAAATGTCATGAAACGTCGAGATTTTAAATTGAGCGAAAAAAAAATGTATGTCTGTCGATCTGTCGGTCTGTAACTTTTTTTGCGCGCACGTTTACTCTGGAAGCGTTTGAGATATTGACTTGAAATTTGTTACACATATGTACTTTAACGAGATCTAGAACTAAATTATATTTTCATCTCGTTCTGTCGAAGGGTTGGGAGGTAAATTGGGGTAAATTTGGGGTAAATAGGTAAATCAAGCGGGTAAGAGTCCATAAAGTTGGTATATAGTATATACAAGAGAAGCCAAGGTCTCAAAAAAAATTTTGGTATTAGCCACCCCCATTACCACCCCCACCCCATTGTCAAAGGGGAAGAAAAAAAAATGTGATTTAGTAGTTCAGGAATATAACGTTTTTATTCCGACAAAATTCATAAAGATTTGAAAATTGGTGGGTATGTTGGAAATAGCATAAGGATTACTAAACCAAAAAGTTCCCATCCCTAAATAGTGTGCTTCATCCCCCAGGACGTCCTTTCTACCCCCATTTTGAGTTTTTCTAGATTATCTCGGCAACGGTAATTTTCGACAAAAATACCTATATACAAAATTATTCCTTGGAAAATTCTCTATCAAAAAGGTTTTTACCACTTTTTTCCTAAAATTAATAATAACGTGGGAAATATGGCGCAAACATAAGGGTTGGTTCCGACTAGCACTCTCTACAGTACGATCTACCTTAAAGTTTAACGTTTAACGTTTAAAATAGCAGTAGGCACTAAAATTTATTTACAATTTTAATAAATATACAACTTCCACCCCCTCACCTCTATAAAAAGACCGTGTTGTACTTATTTCCACACCACCCTAGAGGTAAAGTACTTGGCGCGTTTTTTTTAAAGTGGTATCCCCTGTAGGCCTAATCCACTAATTATCAAATGTTAATTATAAATCTTGGTCGTCTTCCACAGATTCAACATTCAAGCATGATTGTCCATGGCAATGATAACACATTGTAGAGCAACGCAAGCCTGCTCTTCTGCAACTACATCTGTATTCGCACCCTAATTTACATGAACATGAAATAAGCGTTAAAACAGATTCGGGAGCTGGTTCTTTTATAATCATTATTGGGATTAATATACCGCCAACTTTTTTCCACCCCCAATCGGTAGCTTTGAGCGTCACGTTTTTCCATGTTTGAATTTGGTGAAAAACTCGATAACAGTGTTGCCGAGCGGCAGCAGAAGTTGGTGGAAGTTTTGACAACATAACAGTGTTGCTGGCTTTACCAACTAGTCTGTTAAAAGACATAAATCTGTATTCATCTAGACTTTTTTCTGCCGAGGTACAGTTGTATAAAGCTAAAATAAATCGCTCTCCCACCGAACATTTCGGTGATGGTAAATAGATAACGAATTATATGACTTGCGCTAATTACGGCCCTGATTTACCAACGTACTATTCGTTTGAGGAGAAATGGTCTAAAAACCTTTTTTGTAGAGAATTTCCTGTAGAACACTTTTGTACATAGGTATTTTTGTCGTAAAATGCACCATTTCATGGATAATTTTAAAAAAGCGAAAATTGGGGTGAATACTATGTCATAGGGGATGAAGCACACAATTTAGGGGTGGGAACTTTTCGGTTTATTATTACATATGCTGTCCTGATTATTTCCACCAATTTTCAAAACTTTATGAATTTTGTCGGATATATCGCAATTTAAACCGTAATATTACTGAATTATAGTGTGTGTACAAGAACCAGAAACCTCAAGATATTTTTTTACTTCATCCACCCTCACTACCACCCTCTATTACCACTCTCACCCCACTACCGATGTAAGCTATCGTTTTATGGGTTTTGAGGATTTTAAATATTATATTATTAAAGTTCCATAAACAATTATTTCCACATACAAATTTGTTTCGTTGTGAGTGAGTTGGATATAAAATTTGGATGTGGAAGTAGTGATTCCTTGGGCAGCGGTTTTTTAGTCAATAAAATTCTAATTTCCAGCAGTAATTGGCGCAGGCTAGGAAAACGGGTTTGAGGAACTAGGTCGTGGCTAGTACCGGTCGCGGCTACTCGGTCGCAGTCGTCAGCGACTGGCGAAGGTGTAGGAAAACCTGCCTTATTAAGAAATAAAAAGAGGAATGCTCACTTCGTTATCCCGTTTTGGTTCTGTTTGCGCAAGACGTCATTGGACACCGAGTTTAACTGCAATTTATTTACTAGATAGTGGCACAACATAGGCAATGCATATGATTGCGATTAATTGGAAATAATTCTCCATTGGTACACTATACTAGATCATACTAACAGTTCTGACCAATGTGACTCATTACCAAAAGCGTCGCAGGTGAATGAGATAAAAGATAAATCACATACCATAATTATTAATTTAATTTAGGGTGACCATACGTCCGGAATTTCGCTGGATTGTCCGGAATTTTAGAGTACTGTCCAGCATTTACAAGTGTCCAGCGAAAGTCCAGCATTCTGACCATATGTCCGGAATTTCGCTGGAAAGTATTATAAGTGTCCAGAATAAGTTCAGCATTTAGGTTATAGTTTTTTGGATACTTGTCTTCTGTTTATCAAAAATTTTGTGATCAAAAAAATTTTTGTTATTTTTAGCCCAAGCTGAAAGCCCAGATCCGCCCTTGGCAGAAGTGTCCAGCATTCATTTAACAAAAATCTGGTCACCCCAATTTAATTGCATACACTGAAAAAATCTGATATACAGGGTGGCTACCTTACAAAAAGTAAGTAAAAAAAACAACAGACGACAATATTCGTAATGCAGGAAAGGGGAGTTTTGTGTAAATGCTTTTACCGATGTTTATTAGGCAATAAGAAATATAGTACATTTTGTTTATTGTCGCTTATTTAAGTGCTAATTTTTACAATTTTCCTGTTTTTAAAAGTAGAAAATTCTTTTAATTTTTTGTTTAAAATTCTTATCCTAAAAAACATTATTTTTCTACTCCCTTATGTAAATTTGCTGTTTTCTGTACAGTCTGTAGAATGGATAAGTAGGCAATTCCAGTTAACCAAACGGATATATTTCATATCAGTTCTAGGATGGATATGAAATGAAACCGACCAATCACAGTTCGTGTATTAAATACATAGACAACTATTCGTTTGCAATTAATCGCAATCATATGCATTGCCTGTGTTGTGCCACTATCTAGTAAACAAATTGCAGTTAAACTCGGTGTCTAATGACGTCTTGCGCAAACAGAACCAAAACGGGACAACGAAGTGAGCATTCCTCTTTTTATTTCTTAATAAGGCAGGTTTTCCTACACCTTTGCCAGTCGCTGACGACTGCGACCAGGCGAGCACCAGCTCCCCTGGCCAACCTCCCAGAGGAGACCAGGCAGCTGATACGGGACAGACGAAGTGCCAAGAGACGGGCCCAGAGAACCCGACTCCCGGAGGACAGGAGATACTACAACACCCTGAGCCGGAGAGTCAAGGCCGCCCTTCAGGAACACAGACAAGAAGGGTGGCAACGCCACCTGGAATCCCTGGACACGCAGGACAGGAGCATCTGGACCACCCAACGGGCCCTGCGAAACCGGCGGACTCCCATGCCCCCGATCCACGGAGAGAATGGTGTTGTCTACACTCGCCAGGAAAAAGCCGAGGCTTTTGCCGACAGCTTGGAACTGCAGTGTAGGGAAAATCAACTCGATGATGAGGACGAGGACTGGGAGGACGACGTGAGACGCAGGGTACGTAGGATGAACCGTCTGCCAGATGAAGACCACATCCCCCCGACCACCCCCGAGGAGGTCAAGGAGATCCTAAGGAGCCTAAAACCCAGGAAAGCTCCAGGATGTGATGGCATTGGGAACATCGCCCTCAAGAAGCTGCCCCGGAAAGGAGTAGCGGCGATGGTCAACATCATCAACGCAATGTTGAGGTTGAGACACTTCCCTTCCAGGTGGAAAAAGGCCGACGTCATAGTCATCCCAAAGCCAGGTAAGAACCTAATGTTTCCTTCCTCTTACAGGCCAATCAGTCTACTCCCAGCGATGAGTAAGGTAGCCGAACGAGTCATACTCAAGAGGATAGCCGAGAAGACAGAAGAGCTGGAAGTCCTCCCAGACGAGCAGTTCGCCTTCAGGACAGGGCACTCCACCGAACTCCAAGTGCTCCGCCTCACCGAGGAGGTCACGAAGGGGTTCAACCAACGACAGGTCACGGCAGCGCTGTTCCTGGACGTTGCCAAGGCCTTCGACAGGGTCTGGCACGACGGTCTCCTAGCCAAAATGATGAGTATGGGTTACCCCATTGCACTCGTCAAGCTAGTGAGATCGTACCTCCACAGGAGACAGATGAGGGTGAAGATCGTGGACAGGGTGTCCACGTACAGAACAATGGTGGCAGGAGTCCCCCAAGGCTCAGTGCTGTCCCCCCACTTGTTCTCCATCTTCACATCCGATCTACCCCGGACGGAGAGGACCTCCATGGCCCTCTACGCCGATGACACAGCCCTGACTGCCAGATCCTGGAGTGCCAGGCTAGCCACCAGAAACCTCCAGGAGGCGGCCACCCTCCTAGAGGACTGGTGCAACAGATGGAAGGTAGCCGTCAACGCCGAGAAGAGCAAGGCGGTACTCTTCAAGAAGGTAAGAAAACAAAACCCCACAGGTCACGTTTCCATGTTTGGTGAGGACATCCAATGGCACGACTCCGCCAAC
This sequence comes from Rutpela maculata, assembly GCA_936432065.2. Taxonomy (NCBI): domain Eukaryota; kingdom Metazoa; phylum Arthropoda; class Insecta; order Coleoptera; family Cerambycidae; genus Rutpela; species Rutpela maculata. The sequence goes on from OW386291.2 coordinate 104,129,198, forward strand.
TACCTTGGCGTGGTCATGGACAAAGGCCTAACATGGAGACTAAATACGGAGGCCATCGTCAAGAAGGCCAGGAGGACGAGAGCCCTAATCTACCCGATGACGGGTAGACAGAGCAGACTCAACCTGAGGAACAAGCTCACGCTTATCAGGTCCCTCATCCGGCCTCAGCTGACGTATGCTTCGGTAGCTTGGGGCTACCAAGCAAAGAGCTACCTCCAGCAGATCCAGAGAGTGGAGAACGTCGCCCTCAGAACGGCAGTCGATGCACCCTGGTTCATCCGCAATGAGGACATCTACAGGGACCTGGAATACACCCCGGTCACTGAGATCATCAAGCAAAGAGCCAGAAAGATGTACGCCCTTGCCGAGGAGCATGGGAACCCACTAGTCAGGGAGGCAACTGACTATGACCCAGCAGATGCTCCGAGGCACAAGCGGCCGAAGGTGCAGCTCCTGGATAACGGGTGAGTATGAGAAGTACCACCAACCGACGACCCACCCCCACGGAAGAGACATGACGATACCCAACCACCCACCCAAGACCCTGCGGGTACCGGACAAACAACCGTCCAGTATCTGTAGTCCCCCTAGCTCCGGGCAGACCAAAAATGCTACCAAAGCAGTTAGGTCTGCCCTTCCTCGAGCTACACAGCTCATCCTTACCCTACCGATGATCCGGATGACAGGATGCCTCTTGGCATCTTGTGTACCGGCAGTCACTCCCGCCACAAACCCAAAACACCCAACAGACCGATGACTACCCCCCGGGGGGCAAACAAGCTGGCGAAGAGCAGAAGACGAAGAAAGAAGAACGCCAGAAGAGGCCTTAGCCAGCAAGGTCCAACGAGCCAGGACCCAGGGAGGTGGACCGAAATCGTCTGCACCGCTCACAATTGTGAGTGGGGCCGACGTAAAGTAAGTTCGCCCGCCCTGCACGAGGCTGGTCCCCGGTCTACAGCGATGTACTGGGGTAAAGGGCAATAGTCCTGCCCGGCCCCAGACATCCGAGACCGACATCTTTAGCCAAGAATATTGGCGACTGCGACCGAGTAGCCGCGACCGGTAGTAGCCACGACCTAGTTCCTCAAATCCGTTTTCCTAGCCTGCGCCAATTACTGCTGGAAATTAGAATTTTATTGACTAAAAAACCGCTGCCCAAGGAATCACTACTTCCACATCCAAATTTTCTATCCAACTCACTCACAACGAAACAAATTTGTATGTAGAAATAATTGTTTATGGAACTTTAATAACATAATATTTGGAATCCTCAACCCCAAAAACCTATAAAACGATACCCCACATCGGTAGTGGGGTGGGAGTGGTGATAGGGGGTGGTAGTGAGGGTGGATGAAGTAAAAAAATATTCTGAGGTTTCTAGTTCTTGTACACACACTAAATCACAATTTTTTTTCATCCCCTTTGATAATGAGGTGGGGGTGGTAATGAGGATGGCTAATGCCAAAATTTTTTTTGAGACCTTGGCTTCTCTTGTATATACTAAATACCAATTTTATGGACTCTTACCCGCTTGATTTACCCTATTTACCCCAAATTTACCCCAATTTACCTCCCAACCCTTCGACGGAACGAGATGAAAATATAATCTAGTTCTAGATCTCGTTAAAGTACATATGTGTAACAAATTTCAAGTCAATATCTCAAACGGTTCCAGAGTAAATGTGCGCACAAAAAAAGTTACAGACCGACAGTCATGCATTTTTTTTTTGCGCTCAATTTAAAATCTCGACGTTTCATAACATTCTAAGCCTATTTGAACAATAAAAATTTTTAAAAATTTTTTTGTCGCTACTATACTTCCACTGGATGTGGAAGTAATTAAGTTTTCTGTGTACACTACAATAAACGATTTTTTTTCTTTAGTTATTGTTAGTATGTAGTATAGTAGAAGTAGTGTTAGAGGTGGAACTAATTGCAACAAAAATGAATCTTGTTGTAAATGGTAGGTAACACGCTCCTAATCAACATACTAAAAATATACATTCATACTGTCGCGCAAAATGCGTTTATTTGCCCTCCATCTTATTACAACTATTTTAATTATTTAGACCAGTAAAAAAATTGACAACTACTTGTGTCAACTCTTTTAAGGTACAGGTATTGATATCACACAAATGACAAATTTGATTAAAATTGTCACACATTACATTGACAGCGGATCTTAGCAATACGTTTGTTCGAGCTCTATAGGTAATGAAAAAGAGTATTTTGCCTAGATTAAAGTATAGGTGTGTAAAAGTTAATTTGAGCCAGCAAATCGGAACAGTCGATTTGTTGGTGTAACAGCTTATAAGGGAAATGGAAGAAGAAAGCTACCTGTTGTGTTCCAATGTACTTTGTGACGATACTCCCTATTTCACATTAACAGCTAAAGGCTTGACGGGAATTATCAACGCGGGCAAACAAAGAGATGATAAAATTCATGAACTTTTCAATCCCATGCCTACTGGTGCTGTTAAAGTACATACATAATGTCGACGTGTAATACATCAATCCTATTAAAATTAAAAGTAATATAACACTGACATCGCAAGAAGATATTCCTTCGACCAGCTCGAGAACGCTCCCAGGAAGTGATCATCAAGAAAAACCAATTTCTTTCTAACTCTACAAACAAACAACGCTTTATCAAAATACTGGGGAATTATTTTTAAGGAAGAGATCATTCCGTCATTCACGCAGAAGGTGATGCAGATACACTAATAGAGTTTAATATTGAAAATATTAAGGAAATTAATTAATTTTTAAGTATTTATAGAATTATAAAAATATAATTTTACAATGAAAATGTAATGTTTGAGATAAAGTTTTTACCCCAAAAGTTCTGCGACCGGACCGCAAGACCCCCGTTTTCGAGGGCGGGGAACACGATGGTGACAATATTTTCCGAGCTAGTGTCCAACTGCTACCTCTAAATCGAAAAAACCACCTTTATTTCTGATTTTTCGGTGCTACGCTTGCGAGAGCTTGTCGGATCGGTTTTTTTTTTTTGGTCAATTTGAATAAAATCCCTAGGCCGGGAAAGTAACATTCCCGTACTTTTTTTATGTATATTTTAGACAGTAAATAAATACACGCAGACAAACCAACTCACATTAAAATTGCATTTATTAGTAAACAGTTAGATTGTAATGAAGAAATGTTATGCATTAATACAAATTCCTTAATTTATAATAATATTGATTGTGATTTCAGAAAAACTATTTTGTGTACTTCGGTGTGAAAGCACATTCCCGCTTATTGGCTTGTTGGCCTCGGCTAGCGCCTCGGCCAACAATTTGCATCGTCGTCCGGGAACGTATTGCTTTCACACCTAAATACACAATATACTATTACAGCGAAAAAATAATCTTTTGACATTTTCACTCAAATCTATATTCTTTGAATATAACTGGAACATATTTCGATGCAATTTCCATTTATTTGATCTCTTCAAAAATAGTGTTCATTTTTCTGCAATTTGATGAAAACTCCTCATTGGGCTTCATCAATCCACCTTCTATTAAATGATTGACCCAGGTGTGTAGGATCATTGTCAGTTGCAATGTAACCCAACCAGGGCTCAAATTATCTTAATTTGAACGCAATAAAGCCTGCCAAATGTTCCAAGCCATCGTTTTGCATCTCTGTCAAGTCTTTCTCTACGGTATTCGCTAATTCAGTAATTGAAATTGATGTAGATGGCTCTTCATTTGTCAAAACATTCAACATTTCAGCTGTAACAACATTTCAATCATCCATCCCAAGTAGCACAATTAATTCCTCAAGATATCCCGAGGATAAAAATTTTAGGAATTAGTAAATATCTTCTAGAAGTTTGTAAGAGTTCCCTAAGATGGGCAAATGTCAGCATATCAGTATTAAATAGTACCTCCCATGGTAATCGAAAAAAGCTATTAGTATAGAATCCTGTGAGCAGCCTTTTGCATACCTATAGAATTCCCATAGTAATCTTTAGGATATCTTATCGCTTGCCAATATAAATGGTCCCGAGGACATCGTTATAGGATTTCTATTAAATGTACCGCATCAATCCTGCAAACAGATTTAATTCCTGTAGTAATCTTTCGGGTATTTTATCGCTTACCAATATAAACGGTTCTGACGAACATCCTTATAGGATTTCTATTAGATTTAGATGTACCATCCATCACACACCTTTTATTACTATTTATTGCCAGTGGCAGCTGGTGATATTTTGGTTAGTCAAAATCTCAGTATTGAGACATCAGGCATAAACCAAACGAAAGATTAAAGATCGTTATAAGATCCATCCAAATAAATCGATGATCCCTGCGAGAATTTGAACGTTGCAGTTATGTTATTAATGTTCTATAAATTCATGAGTATAAGATAATGCATGACTGATCATCGTCAGTAGTTTGTAAATGGCGTCATCTAGAAATAATTTCTGTAACAAACTAAATGGTAAGCAAGCATATGCATTAATAGAATTTCTTCTTGCGATTTCTATAGGTGTTCTCTTAGCGATAATAATAATATTTCCGTTTTAATACTTTATTTGATCTCTGTAATACATAGAAAATTGAGCTGTATGGTAATTCCCTTTTAGAACTTCTAGTAGATGTCTGTGGGTTAACAAAAGTTGAAATTCCTATATAATGCCCAGTTTACATTTCCCCAGTGCATAAAAGTTGAGCACATATAAAGATTTCTCATTTTGATTTCGGAAGGACTTCTAGAGTACATAAATACAAGATATCCTCGCGGGCAGTAAATAGAACTTCTTAAAGATATCTTAAAGAATTCTGTGCTACTTGGGATTTCTACTAAATTATTTTCTTCCATAGCCTTTCGCATTTTCACATATTTTTGTCGCATTCTTGTCTTGGCCAATAGCATTCAAGTTATTAGCCTCCACTAAATTTAATGTTGAAGGTTCACTGACATTACAAGACTCGGGGATTACTTCATTATTTCGACCAAATAAATAATTTCTCAAATGATACTTAAATTGGAGTGGGGTAGGATTGGAATTAAATGGTCTAGGTCTTCGCACTTAAATTTTTTTTGTGTGCCTGTGTTCATTATCTAGATTTATATTTTTAAGCATCTTCTCCCAATTTGACCCTTAGCCCGTCGGGCAGAGCGCGAAAAGCCTTCTCTTTCTTGACCTACCCAATACTGAAGTATAACCAGATGGGACCTTCACTACTTATTAAAGCATGTTATTTTACATAGGAAATCAAAATTGACGACACTCTCCATTGGTCGACACTCTCCATTGGACCGAAGATATAAGAAAAAAACAAAAAAAAAAGAAATTTAGAAATTTAATATTTAATCAAATATAACTTTAGAACTAAAACAGATAAAAATAAAATTTTTGTCTGGTTTTGACAAGTAAACATTGCTGTTTAATTTGAAGTATAATTTACTGCAATAATTAAAAAATTAACATAAAAAAACTGGCAAAATTCAAAAGGATACACAAATCAGCAACATTTTTTTTCAAATTCTTAACTCGCCATAACTCGCTTATATAACGAGTTATTCAATTTTTTTTTTCACCAAAAACTGACAAATTTAATAGGCTTCATTTTGTCTCGATTCATGCCAGATCTAATTTTTTAACTAAAAGCGCTACAGCCCTTGAAACGCAACGAAGCACACTACGACGATGAAGACACGAGGCTTCCTCTCTCGGCCCCGCTACGCTCTCTGCCCATCAAGAAACGTATCGGCTGCTGACCTCATTATTGTCTGGATAAGTATTAATATAAGTATATATTATTTTATTTACATTTAGGCTATTACAGTTTATGTATATTGTAGATACATTATCAATGGAAAAAACTGCATGTTACTTTTGCGAAACTGCTGAAAGCAGAGAAAATCTAATGGTAAAAAACCAACTGTTACTGGCATCAGGTCTATTATACATTGTGCAAATGAAAGAAAAAATTATTATAAAATAAAGTGGTGGCACTTATTTGCACACTCTTCGGTACTGATTTCATTATTCTTGTCGGGCATCTTTTTGTAATAAGAATGATATTAGTAGAGACAAGACATATTGCCTCTGATATTAGTAAAGTGATTAAAAATGTAAGTGAGCCTTCATGTGGTTATAATGAAGATAAAAATCAGATTAAAATAATATAGCATTGTCTGATCTGTGGAAAATCCAGAAAAAATAAGAAAAAATTAAAAACATTTTTAACAAGCAATTTGTACAGGAACGGGTGCGGAAACTACAAAAAAATATATATTAAAGCTGCAAGTGACGCATTGTGATATAGAAATAAAAGGCAGGTTTTACTTTTATTCAGATTTATTTGGGGATGACGGAAATTATCATAAAATTTGTTATGCAAAATATATTAGCAAAAAAAAATTAAATGTGTACAAACCTAACCACTGAAAGAAAAAATGAATTTAAGGTAGCGTTAAACATTTTATTTAGGGAGGTTGAACTTGCTGTTTTGCAAAAAAGAATCCTTAACTTTAACATTTCTAAAAACACTCCTTAATGATATATTTGAAGAAATCACGGAAGAAGAATTAGATTATTATAGCAGCGGAAATATAAGAAAGAGACTAGAAAGCATTTAAACAAAGTGTTTTGGGAACACAAAGGAAATACAACAGTTCATTCAAGTGATAATAAAGCTAAAAAGACTAACGAATTTTTGTTGTCAGACACAAGTGCTGCCAGTATCTTAAATGAAGCTATAGGTGGACATTTTAAAACTGAAAAAGACACGACTACTATTCAGAATAATCATCAATGTAAACAAGAAGCTTCAGATTTGTTATAAACATTTATGTCGTGGATACTAAATATGTCGGCACAGACAAATTTGATTTAAACGTTATTTCTATAGTAATGCAATTTATATTAATAATTATGAAAAAAAAACAATCAGCATAGACCACTTTTTTAATCCTTTACATATAATTACATGTGTATCGTGCAGTCAGAAGAAAAAAACTTATTGATATGCTTTATTCTTTTGGCTATGGTTATTCCTTCGACCTACGATGAAATACGGATATTTAACATCTTTAGCGAGTCACGTATTAGTAAAAACTACGACATTTTTATTCCACCTGGAGTTCCTCCAGTAAGTTCTGAAGAAAACAATTACATTCATCGACATCGACAATTTTGATCAAAACTAAGACGGGCTAGATGGTAAAAATCCCACTCCCATTACTGCTTGGAACAGTGGCGGCTCGTCAGGGGAGGCAGGGGAGGCTAAGCCTCCCTTTGAAAGAAGCAGCATATCTTCCAATCTTCCAAATTAATATCTTTTACTTGTAGACATTTCTCTAATTGTCTTTCAAAATATCAAGCCTCCTCTGCAGACAATATCACGAGCCGCCACTGGCTTGGAATGGTATTATTTAAAAAAAGATCGGCCTATTTACACAAGAATATCTATCCAATAAATTTTAACTGATTTTAACCCTTCCAGTTTACATGAAAACAAAAATATAGATGTACAAAAATCCAACTAATCGTCCAGATCGTCCACGAGTTAGCGAAAGCATGCCAAATAACTGTTTTGATTATTTGGTTACCTCTGACACTATGGAAAATATTAAAATTTACGAACCAAAGTAGAAACTTTACTAGCTGGCATGAATTTAACAATGATATATCTGAAAATCAGTTATCTCTGTCTGATACCTATTATTTTCCATTTAATATCCAATTAATATCATATTATTCAATTTGATTTATTAATTTTATCATCTTACAATAAAGGAAGATTATTGTAAAGCTTTTGTTACGGCCGCTGATTATAGCCTTGCGCGGTTTATGGCGAACGCGGGATGTACCGGGAACGAGAGGGGAAGCCTTGCGACTCCGTCGCCGAAGTGCGCTTCGTTGTGTTGAAAAGGCTGTACCTCTTTTTTTTACAGAGCTAGACCCAGCATTAATTGAGACAAAATGAAGTCTATGAAATTTGGCAGTTTTTGGTGAAAAAAACATTCGAATAGCTCAATACATAAGCGTGTTACAACGAGTTAGAGCTTTTAAAAAAATTGACAATTTGTATAACATCTAAATTAACGTCAATTTTCTAGTTTTAAAGTTATTATTTTTGTAATAAATTATACTTACATCAAATTAAAGAGAATCGTTTATACTATAAAACTAAAAAAAATATATAATTCTATCTTTTTTTGTTTGAAAGTTATTCGTGGTTGAATTTGAATTTTGTTATTTTCATTTTTTTTTTGTTTTTTTTCTTCAGTCTCGACCAATGGAAAGTGTCGTCAAAAGTGATTTCCTATTTAAAAAAAACTTGCTGAATAAAATGAAATAGGTTTTGTTTGGTTATACCTCTGTATTGGGTTAGTGAACGCTAGAGCCTGCCATCCGACGTACTACTTGAAGTAATTTTTACACACGATAATTATGTTAGTGTTAAATAATATAGATTTTTTTGGTAGGTGTCACTCAAGAGGTTGATATAAAAACAGCACCCTCAAAAATTAAATTATTTTTTTTATATACTAAATGACGTAATAGGAATGTAAAAAAAATGTAAAATATAAAGCTATTTTATATCAACGTCTCCTATTAATTTCAATTAATTATCTTCAATAGTTTTGAAAAAAATTAATTTGAAAGTTGAGGGTTGTTACCCCCATAACTCTGCTAATATAGGGGATAGCTGGCTGCTGGTTTCCGGGTCTTCTTCCGCGTAGACTTGTTTGAGTGCTTCACTCAAGCACTCAACCAAGTCTACGTGGAAGAAGACCCGGAAACCAGCAGCCAGATTGCCAGCTCCGCGAAAGCCTTAGCACCAAGATAGGGGATAGAGGTTTATTATATATTTTATTGAGCATTCCTAGTCATAAGTAACATTCATGTGAATAAATAGCCCAATAAGCCGCTGGGCCCAATTCCATATACTTAACCGGCGAGACCCTTTAAAAGAAATAGCTGGAAATAGCTTTTGATATTGTATGCGAAAATAATTTAGTAGCCAATTTAAATTTTTGACGTTCTGCTTTTTTTACTGTGAGGAATTCTGGACAGATTTTGTGCGCGATATTTAAGTCAGATCGATTAGTTTGTTGTAAAAGTTTCACGCATAGTAATATGTTTTTCATCTACAACAAATCCTTCGTCGAGAAAATGATTTCTCAATAGTTTGATCATGTGCGGGGTGTTGGCAAAGACATGTATTCTTTTTTGAGTCACTGGATTTTCGAATAAGTTTTAGTTTCAGATACACCTAAATCCGTCCATAGTCCACGATTTCCACCACCTAAGTCACAGTTGATTGCATAAACAGGAAAGCCAGCCTTTTCAAGGCTTTCAATTACTTTTTTGCACGATCAAGCTGTTTTGTTTATTTACAATATCTGTTACCAAGACGGTAGGTTATGTTTACTGGTTGTTAGGTCTAACACGTCGGTAAGTAATTTACTTACCGACGTCTGAACGGTAAGTAAAATTAATGTGTTCATTTGTTTGTAAATAACGCTAGCATTCATTTTATACAACGTACTGATTACAAAGTCTGTGATATTACCCTTTTTTAAAAGCTTTTATTTAACTTGCAATGTTTGTTTGTTGGTTTAGGTCAAATCTGGCAAGCTGAATTTCGACTAGTTCTAATTAAGCTAGAGCTTTGAAATTTGGCACACGTGTATAAGTCCGGTGACAATGCAACATAGTATAGCCGTTATCGGTCTAAATCCAATATGGCGGACGTCCCTAGATGGCGGATCGGCTTTTTAGTCATAACCCCCCTGATATAGGTATCAAATGAAAGGGTTTGCCGAGTAATATACGATAAACAGTGTGACGTCATTCTAAATCCAATATGGAGGACGTCCCAAGATGGCGGATCGGCTTTTTAGTCACAACCCCCCTGATATGGGTATCAAATGATAGGGTTTGATGAGTAAAATACGATAAATTGTGTGACGTCATTTTAAATTCAATATGGCGAACGTGGGAGAGGTGGGGAAGGGGTAGAAAGAGGTGGGAAGAGGTGGGGAAGCGGTGGGAAGAGGTGGGGAAGGGGTGGGAAGAGATGAGGAAGGGATGGGACGAGGTGGGAAGGGGCGGGAAGAAGTGGGAAAAGGTGGGAATAGGGTGGAAAGAGGTGGAGAGAGATGGGGAAGGGCAGGGGAAGTGGTGGAAAGAGGGAAGAAGTGGGAAGTAGTGTTAGAGGGGTGAGAAGACGGGAGAGGGGAGGGGTGGATGGCGGAATGAAAGGGTTTTGTCTGTCTGTTTGTAAAATAAGTGGACTAAAAAGTAAAAAATAAAATTATATAAAAAAAGTATTTTTAAGAAAAAGCTTTTATCTGAAAAAACTACTAAAAAGTAAAAATAATTTTTTTTAAATTCATACACAATGGAAACCAAAAGCTTTGGGGGTGGTCAATTGAGCAAATAACTATGCAATATCACTATATGACCGCCCCCAAAGCTTTTGGTTTCCATGTGTATGAATTTAAAAAAAATTATTTTTTACTTTTTAGTAGTTTTTTCAGATAAAAGCTTTTTCTTAAAAATACTTTTTTTATATAATTTTATTTCTTTTTTTTTGTTATTGTTTGTTGTTTAGTTGACTTGCTACAAATGTACAAACACGTATACATATAATGTGGTTAAATAAACGCTATCTATCTATTTACTGTCTAATGACGACGAAGAAATTATTAATGTAATAGAAGGTGTTCGAAGTCCTAAGTTTAAACTGTACGGTTAATATAACATTATAATACTCTGGCCCTAATAAACTAACACCACATATAATATTCTATAATCTATGCTGAATACTATGGAGTGGGAGTAGTACGAATCAGTACATGTTACTGTTTAGTATCATGGAATCAGTGATACGAAGTGGTACGAAACGTGCGAATCTCTCGATACGAATCTTTTCTTGATACGGATTCGTTTGGTACGAATCCTTAAAAAGAGTCGAATCGCCCATCTCTAGTTCTGACTGGTTCACAAACAACCCACACCTAGAAACGTTTATGGAGTATAGGTATTGGGTAAAACCATGAATACAATAGGTTAATCAATATAAAAATGTTTATATTCAATTAAAATGATTAACATTAAAAAGTAAAATAATATTGAAATTATATTTTGTTATTGTTAATTCTATAGTAACAATCTTAAGTACCTATGTGGGCGAAAACGCCACATATTCTCTCCCACCTGCAAAACAAAAATCAACCTACCAAAGTATCAATATTAAAATGGACTTTTTTACAGTCAGATTTGATGGATAGATTGACATCATTCAATAAATATGCAGGCTTAACTCTGTTCAAAAGTAAAATCTTTTCCACGTTTAAGGACTGTTATAATTTTGTCAGTTCTAGAAATAACTCGAAAAGGTCCTTCATACCAAGGTGATAAAGTTGGTTTAAGTCTATCTTTTCGGATGTAAAACAAATTTACAATTTTTAATTATACTGACAAAAGTATTCAGGGCCGGATTTAGGGCCCCTTATTATATTTTTTTCTTAATACCTAATCCTAATCCGAAATGCTTCCAACATTTTTTTTTATGAGCGGGGGGGGGGGCAGAAATTCGAAAATTTTTTATTTACAATTTAGAAATATTTTTTGGTATAAAAAATGTTTACATTTACAATACTCGAGGGTCTGGTATGGTCTGGTATGGTTTAAGTACGTCCTAAATTAATCGTTTTTTCCACTGTTTTCAGCTTACATACCTGTTATATGTTAATATTAATCGATTTAGGTATGGTTGGTTTCTAGATATTAACAATAAAACGATATATTTCTTTACTATTTTTGTTAACATTTTTATACCAAAATATTTATGATATATTAGAAAAAATAGAAACTACTTCAACTTTTGCTAAATTCAATACCTTGCATAACTCAATTATAAATCCAACAGAACTTCTGTTAGAAATAACAGATACTAAGAAAAATTTAATCAATACCCAACTGCCTTTTGAACCTGAAATCAGTAATATACTTACTTAAATATGAAAAAGTTATTAACATTAAAGCCTACTATAAAGAATTTACAGTTATTTTCATACTGGAAATTCCTTCTGCACAATTTAACCATATTTATCAATTGTTATTACCTAAAACAAAATATATAGCTTTAGGAATAAAACACTATGTATTAATCAATAAGAATTGTATATTTATAGATACTAATGAATTTTTATGTAAAGATGTAAGCCCTATTCCAATTCATAAAAGACCACCTTGTGAAACAGCTTTATTATCATATGCTAATGATTTAAATGATTGTCATCCAATCAATGTTGATATCACAGAAACACAAATTCAAAAAATTAAACCTAATAAATGGATTGCTATAATTCCACGAGAAATTACAATTACTTTGGCTTGTAATAATATTATTACTAAATCAAAACTACAAGGAACATTCATTATTAACTTGAATAAAGATTGTCAAATTTTAATTGAAAAACAAATATTTCAAACTCATGTTTCTAATTCACATGAAATGAAATTTGAATTACCAAAATTAAATACAACTTATTCTCAAACACCAAAAATTAATTATTACCCAGGCCCATTGCAAATTAAAACTATTAATAATCATAAACTGTTAGAAACTCAAAATTCACTAACAGAACAAACAAAAAGAATTCAAGAAATTAATGATGTTCAAATTAGTTATTCAACCAGTGTTTGGACCATTCTTTTGTATGTACTATTGTTTAATATTGTATATTGTCTATGTCAAAACATTTAAGAAATTTATTGTAAAACAAAAACAATCCCAGCTAGCACCAAAGTAACAGTAGCTGAGATGGGAACTTCGAATGAGTAACCACTACGAATCCGTGACTAAATTTACGACTTTGATGTGTAAATAACTTCACTTGACATATCTGTAGTCACTGCCTCGTAGTTTTTACCACCAACGGTTACTTTAGAGTTATGTGACTTCTACGTAGCTTTTCCGATGTATGGGGACACCCTAGTTACCAGTGGGACGACCTTCGAAGTTGCAACCACTTTCAAGTAGCTTTGATACTGGCCGCGACGTTCTGGGAACCTTTACTATCCGTTTAAAGTCGTGGACCTTGTTAGTAACATTTATTAGTGTTAATGACGTTACCGCTACCTGCAGAACTAAACTTCACCATGCATGGCTACTACGAAGTGCGTATTACCTCTTAAATTCACGATGAAGTAAATTTCACCATCTAGTTCTTATTGTTAACCATATATAGGAAAGGAGGGGCGATAACGAGAGGAATGAAATTCCTAACCTATATAGTTTATGCTTGTCTTGTGGCCTTTATCTTTTCCAAATTTGGGTTGTTGACAATTTTAAAGTAATTGGAGCAGAATTTTTGTTTTTGTAGACCTGTGTTTTTACATGTGGTGACCAGATATTAATGTTAAAGCTATCAAATTATATAGTGGTGCAAATAAATTCATTTTACAGCAATATGTCTTTTATTAAATTTCAGGTATCTATAAACGTATCCACATAGGCACATGCGTGTTCGGTAGAGTGATGCTTACTCTGATCAGGGAGGTACACAGGGTTTTTTTGGCATCTATATAACCAAACCATCTCCATTTTTTATGATTTATGCGTATTTATTATGCATTAAGTTTCACTTTTCATATTCTGAAATATTTTTTTTCTTTATCCAAAATAAACTTCCAAAAGTAAAATAATTTAAAGTTTCAAATTTCAATGTCTTATAAAAATGTTTAAAAAAGTCATTTAGATATTACCATAATTTTGAAAACTTTTCTATTTTAACTGTTTTTATAGGTATTTTTATACCTACCATCAAGTTTTACCAGTTACTAAAAAAAAGTGCATCAAAATCGGATCACCCGTTGAAGAGATATGAAGCCACAGACAGACAGACAGACAGATAGACAGACAGACATACAGACATACGCGTCCCTCTTTTTGGGTCGGGAGTTAAAAAGAATTTTAAATATGTGTGGTTTTTCAACAAAAACAAGGCTATCTTTTCAAGAACTTTAAAATGTTACAGAATTATTATTTTTTTTATGTTCGAGATATTTCTAATACATTTCCAAGCTCGACTTGCTGCCCTATAATTACAAACAGAAATAAGACTAAGGACGACTCCGTTTGAAATTAAAAGGTAATAATAATAAAAAACCCCACATAATTAATTTTCGATTAAATGAAAAATTACTGCCAATTGATATTCTTTTGTCTTTTTGAACCCCCGACCCCAAAAGAGGGGCGTTATAAGTTTGACGCGTATGTTTATATGTTTGTCTGTCTGTCCGTGGCTTCATATCTCTTCAACGGGTGATCTGATTTTGATGTAGTTTTTCTTTATTTGAAAGAGTATTTTGTCGAGAAGGTTATAGGCCATAAAAGATTTTGTGTTTGGTCGCCATCTTGAATTCGCCAAGTTGCACTTCTCTAGTCCGATTGAAGTAAAATTGAAAATGTGCAGACAATTATGGTAGCCGAACATGTTTTAGGCCTCATTTTGATTCGGTCATATGAAACTGGTACGATTAGATACATTGATCGGGGATTTTTAAAAACCAATTTTACTTGTTAGTAACTGTTAACTATGCATGATAATATCAATAAAAGATGATAAAGTAGAGAAGTTTCCAAAATAACTTTAACATCTTGTTTTTTAAAAAACTTTTATGTCTTTGAAATTCGACACTTTAAATTACCATTACAATTTTTTTCTTATAAATATATTACATATCTTTTTTTTTTCTAACCAACACAGAACCTTTTAAACTGTTTTTCTTTTGGAAGTTTATTTATCTAGGACAAAGAAAAAAATATTTCAGAATGTCAAAAGTTAAACTTAATAATTACATAAATGATGAAAAGTGGAGATTTTTAAAAGAGTACAAAATCGATATTATAAAAAAACTGTAGCATTTTTTATATGGTCACATAGATGCCGAATGAATAATAATAATAATAATAAGTTATCTGAATACAGGAAGAATAGTCGATCAAAAGAACAGACTGAAAATTCTGCCGGAAGTGACCCTAAGTAGAATGAGGCAAGAAGTCCAGAATGAGATCGAAGCACATGAGATAGACTCCTGGGGTCACATCACAGCGACAATGACGATACGTTGCAATCTCCTGATAGAACCAGACAGGAGCAGCAAGTATCTGCGGTGTTAGAAGTCCTGTTGAAACAGCATATTGCTGAGTGGCGCGGTACTAACCAGTCGCTACAACCGTGGATATCAAAACTAATTTTCAAAGCCAACCAACCAAGTAATACATGAATTAAACAGCCTGCTCGAAACCTAAGAACCTGCAACGAGAACCTAGAGCAGGGGCTAAAGGACTGCCCATCAAGACCACAAACACCGGCGGAAGTAGAACTGCTGAGTGACTTAATAACCACAGCAGTAATAACAGCTTTCGAGTCAAGCTGCTTTCTGAAAGAGAGAGAGGAGCCAAGCGTGAAACCCCATGGTGGAACCGCGAGCTCTCCTCCAGACGGGCGGAGATTCGGAAATTGTTCAACCAGGCCAAAAGGACTGGCAGATGGAACGAATACAAAGCGGCCCGTCTGAAATACGTTTACGCCATTAGAGAAGCAAAAACCAAATCATGGAGGAAGCATAATGCGAGGAGATAGAAAATACTTCCGAAGCTGCTAGACTCCAGAAAATCTTGCAGAGAGACAATCAGGGAAATATTGGATCACTGCAAAGACAAGGTGAGTACACAATCACTGAGAAGGAGAGATTTATTACTAGAGACACACTTCCCAGGCAGTGTAACCACCCCACAAGACAGAAGCGGTCCACCCAAAGACATACCAATAAGAAGGGCGTCAAAGGAGGACTGGAAAACTGCAAACAGAATAATAAACAAAACAAGACTTGTATGGGCAATCAATTAATTTAAACCGTGCAAGTCACAGGGCTGGATGTAATATTTCCAGCTCTACTCCAACAGGGAGTGAAAATTCTAGCAACACCCCTATGCACATTATTCAGGGCCAGTCTGGCCCTGGGTTATGTGCCAACCGGCTGGCGGAAGATAAAGGTGGTATTCATACCAAAACCAGGGCGTGATACCTAGCCCAGGCCAAATCCTTCCGACCTATTAGTCTAACATAATTTCTCCTGAAAACCCTGGAGAAACTGGTTGATAGGCATATCAGGGACGATAAACTGAGTACAGAACCTCTGCATCGAAACCAGTATGCCTACCAAACAGGAAAATCTTGTGAGTTAGCAATACATGAGCTTACTCAAAAAATAGAAAAGGCCCTAGACAGCAAAGAAACTGCCACAGGAGCCTTCTTAGACATAGAGGGTGCTTTTGACAATACCTCATTCGACTCACTAAGTGATGCAGTGAAGAGGCGCGAGTTGAAAAGTCAATAACAAGATGGATCGACTCAGCACTCAGAACTAGGAAAATTCAGTCCACGCTAGGATCCACAATAGAGGAGGTGTCCATGACCAGAGGTTGCCAGCAGGAGTGAGGGGTGTCTTATCTCCTCTCCTGTGGTGCCTGGTTGCAGACGAGCTCCTATCTCGACTGGAACAGCGTGGAATATATGCGCAAGGTTATGCAGATGATATCGCCATCCTGGTAACAGGAAAACACGAGGGCGCTGCATCAGAGAAGATGCAGCGAGACCTTGTTATGGTACAGATGGTGTATCCAGGAAGGTCTTTCCGTGAATCCACGGAAGACCACTGTGGTCGCCTTCACAAGAATGAGGAAACTCAATCTGGGAAGATTAAATCTCTGGGGAAACGAATTGCAGGTGAGCAATGAAGTGAAATATCTGGTACCGATACTAGATACCAAATTAAACTTCAATGCACATCTAGACAGAGTGACTACCAAAGCTACGCGGGCCTTATGGGCCACCCACACAGCACACATTGTTTCAGTAATATTTCAGAAATGTCCCAATGTTGCTCAAATCTTACATTTCAGTGCCTATATTTCTGAAATATTTGTGGAATATGAAGTTTGAAATATTTCATTTCGTATGTTGCTGACATATATCTTATAACTTAAAAATGTAATATATATCTGCTAATGTTTCAGATATCTTGCAGAAATAATTTTTTTTTATATTTGTTATGAGTATACCTACATTAAAATCTTATTTTATTTTAGAATGAATCTCTGTATTGTTGAAATGTTGAAATTTAAATAATTTTTTTCATTTCCCTAATAGCACACTATGTCCGCCGGACATCCGTTTTATGTCCATTTAATATACTGATGCCCATGGACATAAATTGGACGTCTACCGGATGTCTATCACCGGATTTACTTTGAAATTGTACGGAATGGACGTCCTCCGAATATCCATTTTATGTACGCGCAGTATGTACATTTTATTTCCGTATACATACCAGCGAATACCACACTGAACGCCAACATATGTGCCGCAACGGACGTCCTATGGATGACCAATTTATCTACCGACGGCAAGTACATACATTTTAGGTCCTTATAGGGACATCAACAGGTCATCTGTTTAATATAAAAACAAAAAAACGTTAACAAAACTGGTTTTTCAATTTAACAATGTTTTTGTTTATATTTGACCATTATTTCTGTAAAATTTGTAGTTTATTTTTTGTAGTAATTTGTAATTTGTCATTAATAATTTAATTTTAACATTTTTTTTTTTGGAAATTATTAACAATATTATTTGATACTAAACATTTATTAAACATTCAAATGTTTCTACATTTTAAAATAAATAGGTACATTAGTCTAAGATTCGTCAGCTTATTATACTTCCAACTATACAGGGTGAGTCATGAGGAACTGTACATACTTCTACCCTAAGTAGAAGCACCTAAGACGAATACCAAGTGACCATTAAAAAGTGTTTGTTCCCTTTCTTTACTATCATACAGAGTGGTTTATGAATTTTGTCCAAAAATTGTTTTGGTCATAACATTTTAACGGTTAATCCGATTTGCCTCATTTTTTACAACAATGTAAACTGTTGCCTAACAACGATCATACATATCCATAATTTAAAAAATCCAGAGACGGTTTCAAAAAATTTTGTTGGATTGCTTCGTATACGATAGTTCACCCTGTATATGATTTATCTAAAACTTGATATGAAATTTGTATAGGACACAAATAGGTGGTAAAACCTGAGTATTTGAAATAAAAAAATTGGCAAAATGGAATATTTTAATGTATACTAATATTTATTAATACAAAAATTTAGCTAAAAAAATATATATCTACATAACTCGTGCCTAGGTTTAATAAGTACCATCATTTTAATCAATTTCCAGGCCAGGTCTTAAAAATGTGGCTAATGTGGTTCATCGAAAAAGTTGCCTCTGTATGTAATTTCTCCAATTAGTCAAATTGCTTCCAAAAAGGACAGAAATAAGTAGCCAAATTTGTGTTACCTAACTTTCCCCCATTTAAAGTGTCCAACCTAAATGTTCAGTTTAAGATCAATTTTATCGAAAATTGTAAATTTTTCGAAATATTTTTAAAAGCAATGCAAGCATTGAATTTAAAATAAATACAACATACGGATCTACGTCCTTTAGTGCTTGTTATTATGTAGGTACTTCCATTTTATTTAATTTTCAGACATTATGCATCCATTTTTGTTGAATTTATGGAGATCATAGACGTCTGTGACATATTTTTATTGCTTGAAAATTAAATAAAATGGAAGTATCTACGTAATAACAAGCACTAAAGGACGTAGATCCGTATGTTGTATTTATTTTAAATTCAATGCTTGCATTTGAATATGATGGCTTTTAAAAATATTTCGAAAAATTTACAGTTATCCTTAAAATTGATCTTAAACTGAATATTTAGGTTGGACACTTTAAATGGGGGAAAGTTAGATAACACAAATTAGACTACTTATTTCTGTCCTTTTTGGAAGCAATTTGACTAATTGGAGAAATCACATACAGAGACAACTTTTTAGATGAACCACATCAGCCACATTTTTAAGACCTGACCTGGAAATTTATTAAAATGATGGTACTTATTAAACCTAGGTACGAGTTATGTAGATATTATTTTTTTTTAGCTAAATTTTTGTATTAATAAATATTAGTATACGTTAAAATATTCCATTTTGCCAAACTTTTTTATTTGACTTGAAAATTGATCGTTAATAAAAAAGTTATTGAGAGTGTGACAAAAATTTCAAATGCTCAGGTTTTACTACGTATTTGTGTCCTATACAAATTTCATATCAATTTTAGATAAATCATATACAGGGTGAACTATCGTATACGAAGCAATCCAACAAATTTTTTTGAAACCGTCCCTGGATTTTTTTAATTTTGGGTATGTATGATGGTTGTTAGGCAACAGTTTACATTGTTGTAAAAAATGAGGCAAATCGGATTAACCGTTAAAATGTTATGACTAAAACAATTTTTGAACAAAATTCATAAATCACTCTGTATGATAGTAAAGAAAGGGAACAAACACTTTTTAATGGTCACTTGGTATTCGTCATAGGTGCCTCTACTTACGGTAGAAGTATGTACAGTTCCTCATGACTCACCCTGTATTAGTCTTTAAGTAAAGAGTAGTGTCCGAGTGGGTTAAAGAGTTGAGTTATCAATTTTATTCACGCGCCGTTTCACCGAAAAACGGATTCTAACACCACTTTCGATCGGGGGTCGCCAAATTCCAATTAAACGGTGTGTGGAGTATCTAGGGGTGAACTTGGACAAAAGACTGACGTTCAACATTCACATAAATGAGACAGTACGCAAGGTCTACTCCATGTCCAGGAGTCTATATCCGCTCCTAGCAAGGACTCAACAGGACAAATAAAAAATTGTTGTATACGATGGTAATCAGGCCGGCCATCACATACGCGGCGCCGGTGTGATGCAGCATACCGACCACGACAATGAGAAAACTCCCGAGTTTTCGAACACAAATTTATGCGCCTCATCTCCGATTCGGGCAGATACACCTCCCTCAGAGATCTATATAATCGTTGCCACGACATAACGCCACTAGCGGACTACGTCCAAGAAATCTCCCCCCTTACCATACCAGGCGTTGCCTATCTTTCGGCAACCTCTCTAACCCACTTCCCTCTACGACAGCTTCTCCTTTCCCCACCTTTAATCTTCACCAAAACCTACAACCAACCTCTCTATTCCTTCTATTTGTTTTTACCTTTTTTGTTCCTTGTCCATTTTTTGTCTCTAAATTCAGTCTCGACCAATAAATTCTTAACAAACCAAAATTTCACACACTTTTAACTATCCACGACACTTTCCTGGCGTCAGGAAGACTACCAGGGTGGAATTGTCTCAAAGGGGTTTTTTCATTGAGTTTTGTTTTCCCGTTCCAGCAATCAAGATTTTTAAGTCTTCGCGTGTGCGCGAAATCGATAGTTTTTTACAGTTACAATTTTAATTATTTTTAAGTACCCTTGTGTACTACGTTATACGATACTGTTAAATTTAAGCCTTTTTCCATTAGGCAGGCCCAGTCTCTCACTCACCTCGGCGATGTTGGCCGTGGTTGTCTGGCTGGCTCCGGGCCGGACTCCGGAATGGCGCATTATTGTATCTTGTGAAACATTAATAAATGCTTGTTGTTGTTGTTGAGTAGAGTTACAATTACAAATCATGAGGTCGAAGGTTCGATTCCTACTCATTCCATTTTTTTTTTTTGATAAAATAATTGCGAACAAAATAATTGATTATAAAACCGATAGACGACTGTACTTCTTTTCAATTTTGCAAAACGTTGCTAATATATATTTCAGAAATGTAACAATGTTAAATATAACATTACGTATTAACGCAGGGCGGACATCGGCATGTTTATATATCTTTCAGAAATATTCCATAAACGTTTCCAAACATTTCAGAAATATTGTCAATGTTTCAAAGTCATATACCTGAAATATTTCTGAAATGAAGTTGTGCTGTATGGGCAGCAGAAGAATGGTAGGTAAAAACTGGGGACTACAACTAAGAATGGTGTGCACTGGCTGTACCAAAAGGTTATAGTACCAAAAATAACCTATGCCTCCCTGATTTGGTGGCATAAAGCCGGAAAAGGGGAGGCAATGAGAAAACTACGGAAAGTACAAAGACTGACATGTCTAGGCATAACGGGAGCAATGTCAACAACGCCTACCGCAGCCATGGAAGCGCTACTTTGCCTGCCTCCACTACAATTAGTAGTGGAGAGTGAGGCACTGTTGGCGGTGTACAGGCTGAAAACAAACGGATATGGGACCATTCCAAGAATAGGATACCACACCGAAATATTCCAACAAATAGGAAAAAAACTGACTACTAGATATGCAGTCAGATAGAATCAGCACAAGCCACAACTTCACAAAGACCTTCAGGGTATACATACCCGATAGGGAAGAGGAAGGAACAAGGCAACTGCGAAGACATCCAAATGATACCATATGGTATACTGGGACAGATATCAATCTGAACCTGGGCAGCACCGCAACGGTGTTCCAAGCAAAAGTCACAGCCATAGAAATCTATGCACAAGAAATGATACAGAGGTCATATACTGACAAGAGAATCCGCATCATCACTGACAGTCAAGCAGCTATCAAAGCTCTGAATGCAGTAGAGATACGTTCCAAAACGGTAAAAGATTGCCTTGAATCCCTGGCGAGACTTGCGGAACACAACAGTATACAACTGGAGTGGACGCGAGGACACCAGGGCAATGAAGGCAACGAAAAAGCAGATAAGCAAAGACTAACGAATTGCTAAAGCTGAGCAGAAAACGGCTGAGATGTGCAGTGGGAATTCTAACAGGACACTGCACACTGAACAGACACTTGTGAAGGATAATCCAGAATGCAGGATGTGTGGTGAGGATGAAGAAACTCCTCACCACATACTATGTGAATGCCCAGCCTTGGTGGCTGGGAAGTTTTCATACTTCGGGGGACTAACCGTAACCCCGGGAGAAATTGCCAGAGCTTCCATTGACCGTATACTCTCCTTTTGGAGAGGAACGGGATTAATGGGATAACAAGACTATGGGGTGCAATAAGCTTAAGCTTCACCGCAACCCATAAGGAAAGAAAACAGCCTGCTCCAGTTGAAGTTGACAAATAAAATGAGTTTGGAAGAACTACACCTCTATATCTATTGTGCAGCCCTCACAATTATTGAATCAGATGGACAAAAACTGAAACCAATCCGAATACACAGATAACCTACCACCTCATTGGGAACGACGCACACTGGGGCCAAATCTCAAAAAGCTGTCCAAAATTCGTAACATTCAGTATGCTGATTACGAATTAGACATTAGAATTTGCAAAAACAAGATGGTGTATTCAACATGGCGGACTGAAACTTAAAAAATTATCCAAAAAAATCTGAAATAAAAATGGTTCGATGCACTTCATTCCGTTAGTTAAGAATCTGATACTACAATTTTCAAATTTAAAATGGCTACTTCAATATGGCAAACTGAAGATTGTTTTTTATATTGTTGTGGAGTCCACAATAAAGTCATCAAATTTGTTAATTATAATATGCTGGAGCATTTCGGGAGTAGATAATTAAATGTTCTATAAGTGATCCATTAATATGGTAGTCTGCTGACCCACTTTATATTTAAAAATAATAGTATCAGATTCTTAACTAAAGGGATGAAGCGCATTAAACCATTTTAATTTCAGATTTTTTGGACAAGTTTTTTAGGATTACAGTCCGCCATATTGAATCCGCCACCTTGTTTTTATCAATTCTAATGTTGAATTCGCTCAGTGAAACCTCGACTGCCTCATTCCGGGGGTCTGAGCCCAATAGTTGTTAAACTGTGCCACTGCCCAGTCTCGCAATTCTGAATGCATCAGACTCCTTGGCAGACCGAAGGCTGGCTCAGGGCCGGGGAAGGGAGTTTCGCTCCCTCTCCCACCAGACAATCTGCTTCTTCGTTGCCCTCCACACCACTGTATCTGGTCACCCATATGAGTTTAACCGAGTTGCGTTCACAGAACTCGGTCAAAATATTTCGACAGTTCAGAATCAGCCTAGAGGTCACTCAGTTTGGATGCAAGGGACCTCAGAGTCGCCTGACTGTTGCTGCACATATAAATATGTTTGTCTACGAAACCACTGCTGAGATTTTCACTTGCGCATCGTAATATGGCATACACTTCTGCTTGGAACACACCAGGGTACCAGACCAATGGGACTCAGGAGATGCGCTTTATCGCGTTCCCAGATGTTCCGACTGGGAGACACGACAGTATATGGAAGTGTGAAAAAGTAGAACGGGGTGACACCGGTCATCACCTGATTGAGCAATACCTGGTCCCTAGCCGGTAGAGCCAGAGCCTTTGTGTGCCTTAGTCCTTGGCCCGTCATGTTCCACATTCTGTTTTTGAACAGTTTGTTTGCTGCTTTCCTAGCTTCAAGCTCCACTTCAACGTGCAAGGGAGTAAGTCCAAGGATGGCCACCATCGCAATCGTTGGAGTGGTCCTGATTGCACCTGTTATACCTAGACATGCTAGCGTTTGAACTTGACATAAGCAAGCCCTGATTGTGGAGCGCTCTTGGAAGCACCACCATACTAGTGCCGCATATGTAATGGGGGGTTTTACCATAACAGTTCAAGCCCAGAAAGTAGTCTTTGGACTTATGCCCCACTTAAGACCAAAGAGCGTTTGCACACCCATAGAGATGCACACACTTTCCTCGTTTGAGCTTCCATGTGGTCCTTCCATGACAGTTTGGAGTCCAGGGTTACCTCTAGATACCTCACTGTACAAGAAAGACACAAACGTGTGCCCATGAAAGAAGGAAGCGGGAAATCGCTTATTTGCTACACCATTCCTGAACTATATTGAGAGCCCTTTGCATGAGCCCTGCAGGAGTCTTTCCAAATCGGCCTCTTATCATGATAGCCAGATCATCTGCATAAGCTTGCACACAGAAACCTGCTCCGTTCAATTCGGCCAGTAGCCCGTCGAGCAAAAGGTTCCGCAGTAGTAGGGACAATACCCCTCCCTGCGGACACCCCCGCCCCACCTTGGCCCTAACCGTTTCATTACGAAGCATAATTTCAATGTCACAGGTTCTCAGCATGGACGATGTTCACCTAACTATTCACAACTGCTTGATAGAGGGAATCGAAGATAAGATTATTGAATGCTCCTTCTAGCGCCTTCTCAGTTCTTACAATGATCTCTGATGAAGGGCTGTCTCTGCAGACTTCCCAGCTTGGTATGCATGTTGGTGGGGTGAATTGGTGATCGTACCAATACCTCATCCTTTATATACCTTTCTATTAACCTTTCTAATATTTTTAAAAGAAAAGATGGTTGCGTTCATCACGGTGAGTGATCAGGTAGCGCTCACTGATCATTTTGCATGAACAGCATTGGCCCGATTGATCACAGGTGATCGCTAAGGTAGCGGCAGTCATTTTATGTAGCAAAATAATTGTATGATACATGATTCGTGATCACTAATCAGTTATTTGAATTTAAAAACATTAGACAGAAACACAACTTTTGTCTTGTACATTTTCCATTAACATATAAACCTAAGCAAACATCTTCTGTTTGTGCCGGTTAATCGGAAGATCACAAAAATGAACCAAGAAAAATTGGAAATTATTATTTACAAATGTGAATATTATTATCTTTTAATTTTAGTGGCCAAATAAATCAAGCTTTCGACACTAGGGCTATATTAAACTATTCTTAAAACTCTGGATACACCACCTCACTATTTCTAAATGATGTTTTTAAATAAATTTTATCTATCAATATCACTACACAGCCGTATATTAATTTTTAAGTATGTACTAAGCCTCTGTCTAAAGTTCACTATAAAATAACATTTCTATATTTAGTTTACTTTAGGAAAAATATAAAGTTGTTACAGTTAACTGAATTTTTTCTTTTTTTTTTTTCTATTTATGTAATGTTTTTTTTTTACATATTATGTATAATTATGTACACAATAGTACATTTTATATTGTAAAAATAAATATGTATGTTTTATGTAACGGGCTGAAGGACCTCGGTCAATTGCCCTTTGATTATCAGTCAATAAAGATCATTATTATTATTATAAAGTTGTTGGTACTAATAATTTCAACTAATACTTTGCATGCTAATTCAGATTACAGTTGCTCTCTGTCTATCATGATTCATAGTGATTTCCGTACAACACACAACTCTTCAATGACGTAAATGATAAGTGATCGCTTAATTAGCGTTACCATGTGATGAACGCAACCGATGTCAGGCTTATCGGTCTAAATGCTTTAGTCTGGTCATTTATAGTACAACCTGTCTTTGGTATGAAGACCACTTTAACCTCTCTCCAGGATATTGGGATATATCCTAAAGCTAGGCAGGACCTAAGTAGATGATACAAGTGCCCTAATAGTACCTCAGCGCCCTTTTTATAAGAGCTGGGTAGATACCATCAGGTCCTGGCAATTTAAATGTTGATACAGCCCATCTTAGTCTTTCGTATGTTATCACCTCTGTTGCCTTTTTCCAGTCAGTGGCAGTTGCCTCCGATCTGAATTCTGTCGCCGAGGGATTTGTTTCCAAACCATTTGACTCTGGGAAGTGAGAATCAAGAAGTGAGAATCAATTGTCTCACGATCATTGTTTGTATAAAACCCATCTGGCAGCCTGATGCAATCAAGCCGTGAAGGGCTTTTTGAGAGAGCTTTTTGTAGTCTAACTACTGCCGGTAGGTCTTCGATGGTTCCACGGAAAGCCTTCCAGCTCTCTCTATTCTGCTTGTTTATCAAGCTTTTATACCTTCGCTGGGTTAACTTGTACCCAGTCGGTTGGTACTTTTGAACGCATTGTTTATTGAGCAACTTGCGCGTTTCTTTATGCAACCCACTTAGTTCCTTGTTCCACCATTGGTCGCTAGTTTCCCCTTTGCTTACTTACTTGCAAGGGGCAGTTGTTTTCAAACGCGGAGTTAATGGCAGTCTGCAGCTGCCGAGCTGCTGCCTCCACTTTCTTGGTTTACAGGACACCTCCTCCAGGTTATTTTACAGGTTATCTCGTGTAAGAGATCCGGTCAGTGGTCCTGGGGTTCCTGTACATAACGGGTTCCAGTGGGTCCCCCCTAGGACGAATCTGATATATCGACGGTCCGATAGAAAGGGTTCCAATATATATCCTTGATTCTGTTTTCCAACGCAGTAGAGCACAGAGTTCGGTCGATTACTTCATGCCTTCCCTGGATTACAAACGTAGATTGTTGCTTGGCCCTGGATTGGCCTTTCTTCACCTCGACCTAAAAGGTCTTTTGTGAATTACCCTGCAACTAGTTGTTGCCCAGGATTCCATGACTTTTTGCAAGGCTTGCGATTTTCCTGGGAGCTAATTTCCCTTTGTGTTCAGACGTTACTTCAGCCTGTTCTAGGTACTTTAGCCTAATGTGGATTAGTACCTTGCATTCATAAAGTATATGTTCTGCAGTTTCAGTTGCAGATTTACAGTATCTGCATTTGTCATCTTCTGCCATGCCCACGTTCTTGAGATGATATCTCAAGGGGCAATGGCCAGTTAAAAGGTCTATGATCAGCCTTTGGTCGGACTTTTCAAGTTCGAGAAGCCTTGTGGTATTCTTTGTTGAATAGGTTATAAACCCTTTCGCTTGTCTTTGGCAGGGTTGGAAAAAAAACAGTTTTTTTTCATTTTAAACAAAAAAACAGTTTTTTTTGTTTAAAACAGGTTTTTTTTAAAGTTTTAAATGGTATGTTTAAAACAGGTTTAAAACGTTTAAAACTATATTCAACTAAAATTAAATGGTGCCAGGCACACTATGTCTGCTACTACTAGTTGATGTTAGATGGCGCTCTTAAACGGATTTTACAGCGCTCTGCAAATAAAATGCTGTTTAGCGCACGTGACCACTATATCGGAATTATTTATCGGAATGGACCATCATCGGCACTTTTCTTGCTTTTCCACAAAATCCAAAATAATACATTTATTTAAAACATCGCATTGTGTTTTAAACTATGTTTTAAACAGTTGTTTAAAACATAGTATTTTGTATTAAATATGTTTTAAACATTTGTTTGAAACACAGTGCGATGTTTTAAACATGTTTTAAACACTTTGTTTAAAACATTTTGTTTTAAACATGCCAACCCTGGTCTTTGGCCTGGAGAGTATTGGGTCTCACAATCGAAAGGTAGGACCGTTGTATCATTTTCGGCTTCAGACCAAGTCTTACCAAACAGCCTACGGCACGTCCAAATAGCCGTCATATTGCTTTGGTAAGTGTCCTTTCTAAGTATGAGTTCCAGGTAAGTTTTTGGTCCAGGATTACTCCTAGATATTTGACTTAACTGGAAAAATTGAGTGCAGGAGCTCTCAGATTTAGTTTTCTCCTTTGGGTGAATGAAACAATAACTGTTTTGCTCGGATTGACACTAAGGCCCTCTGATGAGCACCATTTAGATATTATTTTTAAGGCAATTTGCATTTGGTTGCCTGCCTCTAACAGTAATGACCACGTCATCAGCGTTGTTTGCGCCGCTTTATTTAGTTAAAAATTTAGATTATGTTAAAATGTATAATTTACTGTAGAATAATGATATAGGCAACCCAAATGACCTGGTAGTGAATAGATGATAAACACTATAATTTATATAGTAATTTTATTCTCACATAGAAAAAGGGTAACAAAAAACTGGACTACTGATACTGCTACCAGACAGCCATTAGACATTCTTGATAGATAGTTAACAGTTTCCAAAAGGTGTTAGACAAAATTTCATTTTTGCTATAAGTAAAACCATTTTTCCTATGTAGTTAAATGTTAGAGTTAAACAGAGCAATTACTTTAATAGTGTTGTGTCGTGTGATATTTTTTCGAATATTGCCGATTCCTCATCTTTCCCTTAAGTATTCTTTTCCCTGATTTCCTTAAATCTCCGGCATTCACAGAACTGCAACCACCAGAATTCAACAGAAAGGTGAGTTTTTCCATATTATAGTCATATTCTTAGATTTTTAGAATCTACAGTCTACTAATAATAGAAATTTTAGCCCAATAATATACGAGAGTAGCCCTGAACATTGAAGCCATAATTACTCAGCTTATGGAGGAGATCGTCGACCACCACTGACCACAGCAAGGGCGATAAGACTTCAACTTGTGGAGAGCCCCTAACTGGTCACGGTGGCCGACTACCTCCCCATATCTATGATAATTATTCTGCTTCTTAGCATGGATTGTATCCATTTGATTGTTGGGGATTACAAACATAGGAGCACCACCTTTGTTTGCAATCTTCAGGTCTGAAGCATATAAAAATTCCAGTAGTGCCGTGCCTCTCGGGTTAACGTCCGAACTGTCCCACACTGTGTCGTGGGCATTGGCGTCACACCCAATAATCAGTGGCAACTGTTTTTCCTTTGAAAATTGTACTAATTTCTTGAACTCCTCCGATGGGGTGGGGAAGGTGAATCGTATGCTGAGCAGATGATAAGGTCTCCCCAGCTCCCTCCCCTTGTTGAACTCACCTTATCTGCAACCAGATACCTAGAACAGAAATTTGGCATTAGACATGTTTGAAGATTTTTACTTACATACACGCAGGCCTGTCACTTTAAGAGAAGAATTGGCTAAATTAAATTTAAATAAGAATACTTACCAGAAGATGCAAAAGTCGGTAGTCCTGGATGTTGACACATAATGCGATCTCTCTGCAGTAGTTGATGAAAACAGTAGTGGTCTTGACACAATCTTGTCCTACCACTACTGAGTACATTTCCCTAAAGGGAATTAATTAAAAACAAAAACTAATAATAAAAATTTAATTTTCAGACTTTACAAAAAATGTCGAGCGTGTACATACACACTTACAAGCTTATTTCATATATTTATTGTACAATTTTTATAGTATTACTACAGTTGTAAATTCTGCAAATAAATTTATTTTTGATTTGATTTGATTTGATAGTCAACACACGAGGTCCTTAAGATCTAAATCTCAATAATAATAAAAATATCAGTTAAAAGGAATAACATTTCAATAAAGATTAAAATACTTGAACAGTAAAAAAATATATTATATATAAAGATTTCCTGGAAACTTTCCAGGAAGTTTTCCTTCTAACTTTCCATTGGGTATATCGATAGACTATTTTATGATGAAATCTAATTCGTGATGATGCAAGCTTCATCGTGATACCAAATAAGTGCATACAATTATATTATTTACACGACTTTTATAGATTTTTATCAAATATGGAAAGTTTCCTTGGCCCATCTCTGATCTATACTTAAATAAATCGACTATAAATTATGTTTTAATTCGTTTTCATAGGA
The DNA here is from genome assembly GCA_936432065.2 of Rutpela maculata. Classification (NCBI taxonomy): domain Eukaryota; kingdom Metazoa; phylum Arthropoda; class Insecta; order Coleoptera; family Cerambycidae; genus Rutpela; species Rutpela maculata. The sequence goes on from OW386291.2 coordinate 104,158,522, forward strand.
ATAATAAACACATATAATATAGTAAGAATGAGGATATACTTAAGCCAATATAAGTAAATATTTATTCTTAGTAACACAATTATATATTTTTACATATGATAATTTTATTACTTATTAGGTACATTTTTTGCATGCTAAAAAAAAGTTACCGATAATGAAAACAAATTCTTTTTCTACATAAGGCGACTTATTTACTATTCATACATATATTTTTGTAATTAATATAAAAATAAAAAGGTAGGTACCTAGGAAATATTGATTTTAATAGGGCCAAAATGTTCACTGACGTCGATTTCCCTGTCCTTCACCAAATATGCAGGGGGTCCTCCAAAGAACTCTATAGTTTTTCCAGCAACCATGAACCCATCACCCCAATATGCCAAGTTTCTTATTCGATCTTCAGCTTCGTTATAAGTGACATTTTCTCCAGTTATTGTAAAATAACCGAGATCCGCATGACCAAATTTCGAAACGTTAGTAGCTAATTCCGATATTCGATTAGTAAAATCGTGGTAGGTTGTAAGACAGTCTCCAAATTCACTGGAACTCCCATACCACGGTACAGTCACCACAGAAAAGTATACGTAACCAACCCCATCCCATTTGGTGACAACGCCTGGATTTACTTGGTTGGCTTCATAGTAACGGATGATTATGCAAAGAGCAGTATTTATTATAAAGTTGGTGCTGTTCTCAAGAGAAACGGTTGTTCCCATTTTGGATTTGGTTACAATATATTTATTATCCTAGTTGTAGTTGTATATGGTACAGTCAAACATATGTGAGTAGCTCAATAAAATAGTCTGGATCTGTCTTACTCTCACAAATAAATAACACTTGCTAAACAAAACCGTCAAGATCTTAGGCTCCCTTTAGTTCTGAGTTCTCACTGGTTCTAACTAGTGATGGACGATATATCACGAACTGTGATTTAATCACTGATATTAAGAAATCGGTAACGACTGTTAGTAAAGTTGGCAGAAAAGCGTGACGTGATCACGACTTTCCGTATTTCGTTCCCTTGCCGTGGTCTAACCAAGACCAATATATCTATCTTTCACGATATTTACTTTGAGTCGATTATTGTTTGCGGCCGTATGCATTAACACGTAAAGCAAGCGATCCCGTGCCTTATTAGCGTTATTAGATAGGCATTTCACACTATTTAGATATTTATATAAATATTTTTGTCTTTTATTGACTGGCGATGCGATGTGGCGTTTCGAGGCGGAGTCGTGACGGAACATTTTTGTTATAACACCGGAAGTAGGTATAACTACTAAAACCATGCGTAAAAATATTTTATATGATTAAATATACTAACAATTTTATTGCAAATATTGAGCATTTACGTTTCGGCATGAAATATGAATAAAAATATGAAATTCGACAATAATAAGCAAATGAAAACATTTTTAAAAAACGCATCCTTATATATTATAAAACAACAACAAAAAATAACATTAAAAAATAAATATACCATTTTAAATTAACAAAAATTCGTGTAAAATAAACATAAATATAAACAAGTTTATTGATGCTTCCGAAATGTTAATGTTTGTACTGTCATGAGCAAAAAAAAAATAGGACAGCTATTTTTCTAATGTAAATCTGTCTCTATTTGCACACTTCTCAGATAAACAAAGAAATATATGGATAAATAATCTCATTTGAAGTACACAGAAGTTGTGTGTTGGGAGGATAACCTTCAAAGGGGCAGAGTGGAGAGGAATGTTTATGTTTATGGAGTCGCCTAATCAGAGGCGTAGACAGATAAGGGGGTTAAAATTTTTAAAATAATCGATTAATGTTCTCGACTATTACTTAATACTATATCTGACAATAATACGACTCTATTGAGACAAAAAGAGTACTGTTTGGTTAGAATTTTTACAAAATGTGTTATTGAAGAGAAATGAAAGTATTGAACTGTCAATTCTCAAAGTTAAATGGTTCTTAAACGATAAGTTACTCTACATTTTCTGAGTAAAAAAAAATTAACTTTTAGTTAGGATATAAAAGTAACTTGATATAGGTATATCCTGGGGTTATGCGGTCTTTATAATAAAACTATTATTTTTGCTACATTTAGGTTTATTCAACCATCGTCAGAGAACTACAATTAAATGAAGACAAATATTTTTTCAAATGCTATTTTTTATACACATGGATTTAAATTGTATGTGTATACAAAATAGCATTTAAAAAAATATTGGTCTTCACTTAATTGTAGTTCTCTGACGATGGTTGAATAAACCGAAACGTAAGAAAAGAGTAATTTTATTATAAAGACCGATAACCCAGGATATAACTGCATCAAGTTAATTTGATATCAACGGTCAAGAAAATAAAAACATCTATATATGTTAGCATATAAATGAAACCAATTAGTATTTTTTCATATTACAGTATAACATATTCATCTAAAAGTTTACATACTTATCACTCAACAGTACCGGCAAGCGTTTGATTAGGTATGACAATAAGAGCAAGCGAGAGCGAAACAACTAGGCTATTTTTTTTTATCGTATAACACATCCTACTCGTGCCACCTGCTTTCCTCACCACATGTGCGTAGGGAGCTCTGTTTGCATGCCTAATCCAAGACTTTCCGATACTGTATAATGAATCTGGTCATACACTACCCGTACCATATACATAAAACAAAAATAACATCATATTACTTTTAAATCTCTATATTATAAACAAATATACTCTACATAATGCACTACCTTATAGAGCGGGAGCTAAGTGGCTTTTTCGGCAGCTCATCGCTTTATGAACTTTGAGATATTTTTATGGTTTAATGAATGATAACCATTCATAAAATCGACTTCTGGCGGGGCACCTCCTGTCAGGAGCGTCACGAACACTGTTTAAAAATCAGTGAAATCATGTCATCGTTACAAGGCTCATTTTTTTGTGTGTACACATTTTATGTTTAGAATGAATAAAATATGATCGCCAGAAAGTGTGGGCCGTCAGGAGGCGCAGCCAGAAAGGTAATAATGATACAATACATGTGAGATACGGTACGGAGTCAAGTTAGCCGAAAGCGTTAAATTCCTGTATATTTAAGAGCCTATGGTACTTTTGTTGACTTTGTTTATGGGGAGGCTATTCTATTGTTGAAGGAGCTTATTTACGTTTTAAAAAGGAGCCAGAACTTGTAACGATGAGTTTAGAGTTCTGAGATGAAATATGAGGAAAAAAATCCAATTTTCTTCAAAAATCCTAAACATTTTCTTTCTGGGAATTTTTTTCTGTGTTCAAAACATAAAATATGTTCAACCTTAAAAAAGTTTGTAACGATGATGTTATATAACTTCGTTTTTTTACCTCTTTGACCTTTCTGGTTGCGTCCCTGATGGCCCACACTTTCTGGCGATCTTATTTTATTCATTCTAAACATAAAATGTGTACACACAAAAAAACTTGGCTTTGTAACGATGATATAAATTCACTGATTTTTATATCTTGAACCATGGCCAACTCGACGGGCTGACATAAGCCAGAAGTCTATTTTGTCAAGTTCGATAGAACTAATCAGCGCATAGAAAATGCTTGTAACGATGAGTGCCCGAAAAAGCCACTTAGCTCCCGCACCATTACTTCCAGTTTTTAATTTTAATATTGTTGAATATAGTTACGATAAAGATAACAGATTCTTTATCGAATCTGTTGTTGATACAACGCATCAAATTATTTCAATCTGATATGGCTATTAAAAAATATAATAAATTGCAGTTAATTTTCTAACTTAGTAAATTTAATTTATATCGGTATCTTGGCAGGGCCGTGGAGAGAAAATATGGACCCTCAAAAAATGTTAAAATTTCCGGGCCCCCTAGACAAGCCCGGGGGCATCACCCCCGCACCCCTCCTCTCTCGTCGGGTCTGTAGGTATCGATTCTGAATTAATTCCAGTAAAAGCAAAGATAAAGCAGAGAGTAGCCTCGACTCGACTCTTGTTAGTATTAAAAAGCAAATTATATGAGACACCCTTGATACGATAACGGAAGTGAAATGAGTCTCTTGGTAAAACTACTAGGAAACAAACATTTTTCTTAAACATCTTTTTCCTCTCCGGGTTACATAAAAGTCATCAAACTTGAAACGATTAAAGCATACCTAATTGTAAATACTTCAAATTTTGGTCGGTTACCTGTAGGAGAGCGAGTCACTTTTTTCTAAACGTAATATTTTCTGGGAGCCTACGGAATAACAACATAACGTACCACATATATCAGGCAATCCCAACAATTTCAAAGTCAAGACTGTTCAGAAGGGGGTTACACATTTAGAAAAACGCAGATATACATCCATTACATATCAACGTTGCCAATTTTAAAGCTGGGGATCGAACCCAGTGCATTATTATTTTGAAAAGTTAATACAGTCTATTATTATTATGTAATAATGTAAACATTCTGTAAAGTTTGAAATACTCGTGTCAAATTTAAATAGGTATACTTATGTAACATTTAAATTTAGAGAAATAAATCTAAATCTATTAATCTATCTGATAATCACACAACTGTCTTTTTACGTTTTTTACTTGAGTGTAAAGACGAGAGAGGCAGAAGTAAAAATTATTTATTGCTAAATCAACAAAACAATAAGACAATAAACCTAACTATAACCCTAACCTACGACTATGTACACAACAATGCTTGCATATAAAACGAACGAGATTACTCCCTTTTGTAGGTCTTTTAGTAAATTAAACAATCCGTAGTCATTTTTGAACCGTATAAAACGTGATTAAACTGCAAAATCAACACAAAATTGTTTATAACTGGATAAAACAGCGTTAAAAGCAATAAAACAATATGGCGGCACAAGAAAATGTAAACAACGGTCAACGTCCTTCGGAAGAGAACCAATGAACGCCTCGATAGACATGTAAACAATGAATATGTGATATACCTTACGCGGAGACGGAAAGTATTATTTATCCATATATTTCTTTGTTTATCTGAGGCACACTTGCAATTAATTTTGACAAATAACTGACAGTCACAAAAATTGCAGTTAGATGTACATAACTAGATTTTAGCAAAAATACGTTATAAGACCTGTCCCATTTTTTTGGGCACGACAGTACAATTTTACAAAAATATCCTATTATCAAGTTCCATTCAAAACCCAGTATGCTTTTGCTTTATTACCAATCCATACATCAGAGGTTATTTGGATAAACAAATCATAATATATATATTATACATATTATGCATATCTGCGGCAGCACAGATTACCAAAAGTAGCTAATTTACCATTCACCGTCTGTCGGCGCTTATTTAGTGATAGGGAACAATTAACAATTTCTCTCGTACGTCGTATTAGGAAAGTCGTGATCACATCACGCTTTAAATTCACTGATATAAGAAAATCACAGTAACGATTTACGTTGTGATTGAAAAATCACGATATCGCCCATCACTAGTTCTAACCTAACTTTCTAACAAGATTTGACAAGAACGAATCTCGAACATGCGCAGTGTATTAAAACGGTAAATTTGTTTAAACTGCGCAAGACGGGAACGATTCTAGAAAATTTAGAACCAAAACAATCCTTTTGAAGATTAGAAATGATAATTCTTCATTATAATCAAATAGGTGTTTTCTTTCTGCCAGTGAACTGAGCTAAACTTAAGACACCTCCCCCCTTACCTAAACCAAATCTACCGAATTTTATCCTAAACTTTAGAAACTTGCCCAAGTTGATTTCAAGGATGTTTCAAGGTGGCGATTGGTCAAAATTCCTGAATATTAACAAGGCGCCTATATTTTCTAATCCGTTTTGATTGTTCTTTTTAAGAATCATGAATTTAGGTAAGCTCAGATTATCGGTAGAAAGCAAGTTACTGACCGTGGGATTCGTGGGAAGCACCCACGGTCAATAAACGATACGGTTGCATCAATCAGCAGCTTTATGACGAGGAGACGCGGGGGGCGGGAAATCGAATGAAAGAGACAGACATATCTGATTTCCGTGCAGAAGACAGAGACAAGGATCAGTCTATAGGAGGAATGCATAGGTTTAGTAAAATATTTCGCCGCCAGGCGGTTACCGATCGGCTTTGGGTACACTATTCATTGTGTTCTGTGCTTTGTAGTTTTGATGTGTTGAAATAAGTTTGTTTATTTGAAAACTACGGAAAATGGATGGTCTAGGTGAACTAAAAGAAAAGCTTGGCATTTTTAAAGAAGTAGTAAACAAAGATGCACAGAAAATGAGGTTATGTTGCAGTACCCAAACGCGACTCTGACGCCGCCTACATGCATTCGGTCTGTAAAATGTTTTGAACACACTAGATGGGCTTTTTTGTAATTTGATAGCAACTATCCACTTTCTTCTAAAACTGCTGCATACTGAAAACTGGTGAAACTTTAAATTTTTATTTTTTCTCTAATAGGAAGTGCATTGAGGCACACAACAATTGCTTGGCATTTTTAAAGAAGTAGTAAAAAAAGATGCACAGAAAATGAGGTTATATTGCAGTACCCAAACGCGATTCTGACGCCGCCTACATGCATTCGGTCTATTTGCGACAACCGTAAAGTGTGACGTCATGTAGAATACCACAATACCAGCTGTGACGATTACCAATTGCAATCGAAAAGCTGCGGTGTACTCCGCCTTATATTTGACAATTTGCATAATTGACACTAATGACACTTCTCTATTATTAATGTCGAGATGTTTATCAAATAATATTTTTTGTTTATATTGGCCACATTAAATGTTTAAAATTTAAGCACAGTTGAAAAGGTAAATGTTGATTCTTCGTTTTTATCCTAAAATAAATAAGCTAAATACTATGTATTCCAGGAAATTACAATGTCACGACAGATGATTCTCAATGAGCGAAAAATCGCCGAAAAACTTATAATCCTCAATGATAGGGGAATTGGGATGCTGACTAGGATATACAACATCAAGAAAGCATGTGGTGATGCAAAATCTAAACCGGGTTTCCTCTCCGATAAAAATTTGGAATCGTCTATCAAGAACATTGTAAGAAGGTTTCCCAATGTAGATGTAAAAAGTCTAACGCCGATTCAAAATTTGAGAAATGAAATTATCAAATCTTTATCCCTATATTATTACACATTTGTTGACTTGTTAGACTTTAAAGACCATGTATGTGAACTTTTAACGAGTATGGATGCATTTCAAGTGGATCTAGATATTTCAACTAATTTTGAACTAACCAAGCATTATTTAGATCTTGTTACTACCTATGTATCCTTAATGGTACTTCTGTCACGTGTAGAAGACCGTAAAGCAGTGTTAGGTTTGTTTAATGCAGCCTATGAAATCGTACACGGTTCACCTGACCAGAGTTTTCCAAGACTGGGAAGTATGATCATGGATTATGATGTTCCATTTAAAAAATTGTGTGAAGAGTTTGTACCACATTCTAGACTACTTGCTCAAGCAATAAATTCTCTAATTCCTGTTTATATTCCTAGAAATGTATCTGCAGATAAGTGGAGGTCGGAACAAAAATTAACGCTAGTTGGAAATCCAGCCTTACTTCTGAAGCCTGTGTTATCTGATAGAATGTCTTGCGAATTTTTATCGATGGACACGATGGAGAAGTGGGTTGTTTTTGGATTGCTATTAATTCATAATGTTCTTTTACAACAGGATAATTTTAACAAGTTATTTCTAAATGCACTAGAATCATCTTGGGTAATTCCATTATTTAGAGATGAAGTTGTCCATATTCATCAGTATATTTGGTCTTTTTTTGATACTCTGAAAGGTTATAGCAAACGCATATCTGAAGTTAAGGATACTTATACTCATGCCGTACAAAAGGCAGGTTATAATCACCGCGAGAGGCGTAAATTTTTAAGAACAGCTTTAAAAGAATTAGGCTTGATTTTTATGGATCAACCGGGTTTGCTAGGACCAAAAGCTTTGATGGTTTTCATGGGTCTATGTTATGCCAGAGATGAGGTGTTATGGTTGTTGAGACATAACGACAATCCTCCCATTCACAAAACGAAAGGAAAATCTACAGAAGATCTGGTAGATAGACACTTGCCCGAACTTTTATTCCATATGGAGGATTTACGAGTGCTAGTTAGGAAGTATAGTCAAGTTATGCAAAGGTACTATGTTCAATACCTATCTCATTGGGATGCGATCACGTTGAAAGAAATCATGCAAAAATTGCAAACGTGTCCTGAAGATGAAGGCATCATTTTATCATCCCTCTGTAATAATATTGCTAATTTATCTGTTAAACAAGTAGAGGATAACGAAACATTTAATTTCTTTGCATTTCGTTTGGATTGGTTTAGGTTACAGGCCTACACATCAACTGCCAAGTCTACTATGAAAATCATTGACAATAAGAGCCTAGCACAGTTATTAGATTCAGTCCAATTCCACACGAAAATGGTGGATAACTTAGACGAAATGTTAAGAGAAACTTCAGATTTATCAATATTCTGCTTCTATAACAGAATTTTTGAGGATCAGTTCCATATGTGTTTGGAATTTCCCGCACAAAATCGTTATATAGTTGCATTTCCTTCTATTTGCAGCCATTTCCAGAACTGCACTCATGAGTTGTGTCCTGAGGAACGGCATCACATAAGGGAACGGAGTTTATCAGTGGTAAATATGTTCCTAGACGAAATGGCCAAGGAAGCAAAAAATATAATTACCGCCATTTGTGATGCGCAATGTAAAATGAGCGATAAGCTTCTGCCAAAGAATTGTGCTCATTTAATATCTCAGCAAATAAATAGAAAGAAGAAAGAAAAGAACAAGAAAAATGCCATCGAATTTGAAAAACCTGGTAAAGAAAGTTATCGAAAAACACGGGAAAATTTAACAACAATGGATAAATTACATATGGCTTTGACGGAACTTTGTTATGCGATAAATTACTTCTCAAATATAAATGTATGGGAATATACGTTCGCGCCTAGGGAATATTTGCATCAACATTTGGAAAACAGGTTTGCCAAAGCATTGGTCGGGATGGTAATGTATAACTCGGATACAAATGAAATTGCAAAACCTTCAGAATTGCTTGTTTGTGTAAGATCTTACATGAACGTGTTGCAGACTGTTGAAAATTACGTTCATATTGATATAACAAGAGTCTTCAACAATTGTTTACTCCAACAAACTCAACCGATGGACAGCCATGGTGAAAAAACCATCGCAGCAATCTATACGCAGTGGTATTCAGAGGTCTTACTTAGGCGAGTCAGTGCTGGGAACATAATATTTTCAATGAACCAACGATCATTTGTCAGTTTAACAGTGGAGGGTTCCATTCCGTTTAATCCAGAGGAATATTCAGACGTTAATGAGTTAAGAGCTTTGGCAGAGTTAATTGGTCCTTATGGAATGAAACAACTAAGTGAAACGTTAATGTGGCACATTGCGAGCCAAGTTGTGGAGCTAAAGAAATTAGCTGAAATAAATAAAGATGTACTTTTGTCTCTTAGGACAAATTTTGATAAACCAGAAATCATGAAGGAGCAGTTCAAGAAACTAACGAACGTTGACAACGTTTTACAGAGAATGACAATTGTTGGTGTTATTTTGAGTTTCAGACAGCTAGCACAGTCGTGCTTGACAGATGTTCTGGAAGAACGAATTCCTTTCCTGGTAAGTTCAATTTTAGATTTTAGGCACCACCTGCCAAGTGGTGATCCCATGAAAATCGTAAGTGAAATGACCTCAGCAGCTGGACTGCCTTGCAAGGTTGACCCTACATTAATTTCAGCACTAAAACTACAAAAACCCGAGACTGATGGGGAGAATGAACATTTACTCGTTTGCTTGTTAATGGTTTTTGTAGCTGTGTCCATACCAAAACTTGCCAAATCTGAACAGTCATTCTATAGAGCCTCGCTTGAAGGACATACAAATAATATTCACTGTATGGCATTAGCCGTTAACAATATATTTGGTGCTTTGTTTACAATCTGTGGACAGGGTGACATTGAGGATCGTATGAAGGAATTTTTAGCCCTGGCTTCCTCAAGCTTGTTGCGTTTAGGGCAAGAAGCAGATAAAGAAGCTATAAAAAATCGAGAATCCGTATACTTGCTACTTGACCAAATTGTACAAGAGTCGCCTTTCCTCACTATGGATCTGTTAGAGTCTTGTTTTCCATACGCACTTATTCGTAATGCTTACCACGATGTATATAAACAGGAGCAAAATATGTAGTTCGTACGGATAGTACAGAAAATAAAGTAATTAGTGGCAATGTACACCTCGTTTATAAGACTATATTTTATTTTATATTAATGTTATATCTTGTATAATTAATTTTATTATTGTATTTACTTATTTATGTCATTCTTCAATAATTTATGAGTTATATCTGTTTATACCAAATATAGTTAGTCATCTCAAGGTACATTTGGGATAATAGCAGATGGTAAATTTCAGTTAGTGCTAGTCAGTTGGAAAATCATAAAAAAGGGCGACGAAGTGGTGACGTTTGATCAATGCCACGGTAAAGATCAACGTCGCTTTCTCAATTGGTATTAGCATTTGCATTTTCTATAGTACAGTACCTGGCGGTAAAAAATATGTAAAATTTAGGAATAATCTCATATCTAATGATAATAACTTACACATCCAGTGGAAGTATAGTAACGCAAAAAAAATGTTTTAAAATTTTTATTGTTCAAATAGGGTTAGAATGTCATAAAACATCGAGGTTTTAAGTTTGAACAAAAATTCTGTCTGTCGGTCTGTCTGTCTAATTTTTTTTGTGCACACGATTACTCTGGAACCTTTAAGACTTGAAATGTGGTACAGACATGTACTTCAATGAGATCTGGAACTAGATTATATTTTGATTTTATTCCGTTGAAGGGTTGGGGGTAAATGGGGGTAAATAGATACATTAAGCAAGTAAAAGTCTATAAAATTGGTATTTGGTACATACAAGGTGACAATTGGGAACCGGACGATTTTGAAACATGTGTTACATAAAGAATTTGCAAGATAATAAGATTTTATTAACACCAGAATGAAGCTTACACAATGCCACTTACGATGTGTATCAAGTATGGAAGATAATGTCATCGAAATGGTGTCCGTCTCGTTGGATGCAGTTTTCGACCCTCTTCCTCAATAGTCATGATTTCCTGACTAATGGCATTCTTCAAGTCGGCCAAATTACGGGGCCTGTGAGCATATACACGACTCTTCAAATACCCCCAAAGAAAAAATCACAAATTGACCTTGGAGGCCACGGCACATCTCCAAAACGTGAAATCAGTTTTCCTGGGAACATGTTGCGGACAACATTCATTGATGCGTAGGCAGTATGTGCCGTGGCACTATCTTGCTGAAACCATACATTCCTTGGATTTATCCCTTTTCTTAACCGGTTCCCGATTTATGTTCAACTCAATTGCATATTTTTGGGCGGATCGTGAAAGACTTCTGTTGAGCGCCTCTCTCACTCGCTCTATGTTTCAGGGGTTCTTACAGTACGTTGTGGATCTTGTGACTTTTTATTCATTATACTGCCAGTTGTTCCCAATTTATTGACCCATCTTATGACGGTTTTGCGAGACGGAACAGCTCCCCGTCGACCAATATTAAAGTGAATGCGAAAAAGCCGCTGTGTAATTATCACTGACTCGCCATTTCGGATAAACGTGTCATATGCAAATATTCGATGCTCTACTGTCCACTGAAATGGCACAATATTACAAAGGTAATAACATCGCATTTGCCCTCCTCTAACCGCTCTGTACTCCATACTATGCATTCCAAAAACATCCGGTTCCCGATTGTATAAGAGAAGCTAAGGTCCCAAAAAAAATTTTGGCATTAGCCACCCTCATTACCATCCCCACCCCATTATTAAAGGGGGGTGAAAAAAATAAAATTGTGATTTAGTGTGTATTCAAGAACCAAAGGTCTCAATTTTTTTTTTTTACTTCAACCGTCCCCTCTAGCACCACCCCCACCCCCACTACCGATGTGGCATATCGTTTTATGGGTTTTTGGGGTAGGCGATTTCAAATTTTATATCATTAAAGTTCCATAAACAATTATTTCCACATATACAATTTATTTCGTTGTGAGAGACTTGATAAAAAATCTGGATGTGGAAATAGTGATTCCGTGGGCAGCGGTTTTTACATTGAGATCTCTGAAACCATTAATTCTACGGAAATTAGAAGAAACAGAAATTCATCCTCAGTTTAGTAGCTTTTTTTGTCTTTAGCATGTTTTTGCTCAGTGTAATACTTTTCGAGTTATTTGACGAAAATCGTTTTGAAATACCTCTTTTTTTCAAGCTAAAATTTCAAATTTCACGTCTTTATAGCTTAAAGACTGTCAATTTATATGAAAAGAACATAGAGCCTTTTTTTATTCTCAAAATTTGACTCTCTTTCAGCTCCAATGTTTTTGTTTCTTCTAGGTGCCCCCACATAATATAGAAATTTTTTTTGATGCATAAATAAACAAAATCTATTCATATGACATAATTCCGAAGTCAAAACCTCTAGTTATTATTGTACTAATACAGAACATTTTGAATTTAGATTCTAATGATAGATGGCAAATGGGTCGATGTTATCGGTTGACTAACTATATTTAGTATAGAGAAAGGTTATAATAATTTCCTAGCACGTTCAAGTTGTTATTAACTACTGCCAAAAACAAATAACACTATTATTTTATATTAGTCCATTTTTTATAATTACGTCAATATAAATTTTATAAATTACCATGTTTTTTTTTATTATATTTTGAACAAAAACATAAGTAGCGCAGCCAGAAAATTCATCTGGGGGGGGGTCCAATAGAACCGGCCTCTCCAGAGAATGAGGAAAACTTTTCAGAAAATTGTTGAAAATGGATGTGTATAGATTCCTCTACTAGATAATATTGCCATTAATTATAAAATATTTATTTCAAGAGATAGTTTATATACTGCTTTGTACTGATAGAGATTATGCGTCTTTATTACTTCCACGTCCAGTGGAAGTATAGTAACGACAAAAAATTTTTTAAAAATTTTTATTGCCCAAATAGGCTTAAAATGTCATGAAACGTCGAGATTTTAAGTTTGAGCGAAAAAAAAATTTCTGTCTGTCTGTCTGTAACTTTTTTTTGTGCGCACGTTTACTCTGGAACCATTTGAGATATTGACTTGAAATTTGGTACACATATGTACTTTAACGAGATCTAGAACTAGATTATATTTTCATCTTGTTCCGTCGAAGGGTTGGGGGGTAAATGGGTAAATCAAGCAGGTAAGAGTCCATGAAATTGGTATTTAGTATATACAAGAGAAGCTGAGGTCTCAAAAAAAATTTTGGCATTAGCCACCCCCATTACCACCCCCACCTCCTTATTAAAGGGGATGAAAAAAAAATGTGATTTAGTACATGTACAGGAACCAGAAACCTCAAAATATTTTTTTACTTCATCCACCCCTCACTACCACCCCCCTATCACCACCCCCACCCCACTACCGATGTGGGGTATCGTTTTATGGGTTTTTGGGGTAGGGGATTTCAAATATTATATTATTATAAAGTTCCATAAACAATTATTTTCACATACAAAATTTTTTCGTTGTGAGTGACTTGGATAGAGAATCTGGATGTGGAAGTAGTGATTCCTTGGGCAGCGGTTTTTTGGTTCATGGAGAATAGCTTGGAGGGGGGGGGCATGGCTCCCCCCCTAGCTGTGCCCCTGAAAAACATATCTATCTATCTATCATTAACATATGCTTAGACAACATTTTGATCTGCTACAAATGAAATATTGCATAAGAAAATGAAATAAAAATTAAAGAATTTAAAAAAACATTGTCATTACTGTTTCAAATGTGCATAAAACTGAAATAGGGAAAATTAGAGGGAAAAACTGATAAAGCTTTAAAACTTGGCAAAGATGTTCATTAAGGCCTACTGTTAAACATACTAAAAGTCCGTCTTGGAAAAACGGTGCTCCAATTTACTTTTTTGCTTATATCTTCCTAAGCATGAGCGATATCCATTGTATGTCTGTCAGTCTGCCATCTTTTCTTCTGCCTCTACATTCGTCGTGATTTTGTAAGCACGATAATTTATTTATTTATTACGGGTTAGTCCAGAGAATTTTAAAGAAATATGCTTAAATAACAATTAATAAATTAATTAAAAAAAATAAACACAGTTTAAAAACGACAGTAAAAAGTACAGAATCAACATAAAGAAACGGGTCAGATCGGAAGAATATATTCTTAATTAAAACCAAACACAAACTTATGTTAGTTATATTATGTTATAGCTATGAATAATAATTACATCAAATGTCTTTTTAACTTACTGACAGGTATTAAAAAATCTAGTTGTATTATTTTCTTACAATTCTACTTGTACCTAAATTAGGAACCATATAAGGTTCGATGATTCTGAATAGAAAACATATATCTTACTCTTGAATGTCTCTGGGGAACATAGAAGTCTATTGAAGAGAGTAATTCAAGTGAGTCAATAATGCTAATTTTGAATGCCAAGGCAATATCTGCGTTGGGGGACGCCAAAACACAAAAGGCAAGTGATGTACCGCAAGTTGGTTGTGGTTTCCGAACAACTGAACTTAAAATTTTATACAAAAGCACGTACTCCAAATAAGTCCGCCCCTGCTCGCCTACCGGTAAGCGTGCTGTGTGATTGTGATTACAAAAAATCAAAGTAATACTGCTCGGCCGGAGGTCGGCGGAGTAGAAAGTTTGCGATGTGTCTTCGTGTCTACAATATTTGCATTTTATCGTTTTTACATGGGGCGCCGGACTGCCGGTCTTTTTTTACTGAGTTTTGAGTTTCTAACTAACTAAAAAAGCAAATTGTTCAAATCAGTCTATTATAGACATTGTGTTGGTAAGACCGGTAGCGCAGTAGCTTGTAACTTTACTAGCTTTCTTTGGACTTTGTATATTGATAATTATAGTTAGGTACGTTAGTAATTAAAAATTAAATTTGTGTTGTGTTGTGTTTGTTGACGTTCAGTATTGGCAATATTCAATAGTAACAGTGTATAGTAGAGTAGCAAATAATAAAAATGTCTTTGAAATTGTTTGGGACGCAAAATCGTAAAAGAAAAATGGTAGTTCTGAAAGAAGCTGAAAAAGTTTGGATATAAGTAGTTTTAATAAATGTTCCCTGACTTTTTTTTATAAATTTATAATTTCTTTCCAGGTTTTCCCTGTTTCCAGAAAGTATACACCCTGATGATATTATTAATTTTAAAGACGTGTTATTAAAATTTGTATAATTTGCCTAAGAAAGTATTGAAAATTGGGAAGGGAGGGGCGCAAAACTTAGAACTGGCCTGGGGCAAGAAATTTCATTGTGCCGGCCCTGGCTCCAAGGTACAAAGATTTAAATTATTTAAAATTGCATTATAATTAACATTTTCAGTAGCAGTTAACCATATAACGTAAGGATTTTTTGCACTTTCTCCATAGAAGTGGAAGACCGGTTTTATTGAAATTTGGATGGTAAATTAGTGTGAGAGGAAGAACCTTAGCTTTTTTGAAAATAATTGATCAATGAATAAAAAGGTTATAAAACATTTTTAAAAAAATGCACATAAAGAGTGTTGTTGCTCTATAAACACAAATATACTTCATAGCTACTATAACTAACGTTTTGATAATCAAGTTGATATCGAGAGATGATTAAAATTGCAAATACGCACAACCCTACAATTCTATCATAAAATTGTTCGCATGCATTTTTTTCTCAAAATGTTTCATAGCCTTTATATTTACTGATCAATATTATCCAAAATTTTTCTCTAGCTAACACTAACTTATCAAGAAACGTAATGGACGGAGAGACAAGTAGACAGACGTACAAACTGGCAGAAGCATTTTGAAAGTCATTCAGAATTTTATGACCAAGACAATGATATGATTTTTTTTCTCTAGAAGAGATATTTACGGTTTTAGCAATGTACTGTATCCGTCACGGATCTTGGCGAGCGGCAGGGACTGTAGGGGAACGTAGCAGTCTATCGGATATTCTATAATAATTTATCAGTGTGCAATACCAATCATGCGCTGGCCAATACCACTCTGTACACAGAGATTCGCCTTTGCTCGCCAACACTCGTGGCGATTGCAGTGCCAATCAAATGCAGTAGACTAAGGAATTTTCGTACTTGCAAAGGGTATAATACTAAATACGGAAAAATTTGACTAGATTAGCCTAAAAAAACTGCCCTAGCTTACCTTCTAAGAACTTTTCTTCAGACTTCTATTCAATCATATCTATTTTTTATTTATTTTGATGTCTACTACTAGGTGAAAGCAGTGGTATCAACCACCCTAACAATCATATAAAATTTAATATGCTACTTTTTCCAGCATAGCATGTAAATATTTTTCCTTACATTAACTGCAGTTGTAACTTTACTCCAAGAAACTATCTCAGAAATTAAGGTGCATATATGCCTGAGAGTGCATGTAACTAGTCTAAGCAATGGCATATACATAAGCATGGATTCTTAGTCCTCAATATGTGTAGTGAGAATATGCCTCAAACGCATGTGATGCTTATCATTGCACTTAGTTTATTCATATTCAATATATCTTCCAATGGGGAAGAGATGGTAGCGCAAACTGCAACACATCATTAACTTGTCACTTTATCTCTTAACACATTAATTGCTGACTTTTTTACCTATGCTGACCCTGTGTGCTATTTTATTTTTTATTAGGTTTCCACTTATTAACCCTTTTTATATAAAAATTAAAATGACATATGTATACTGGGTTTTGGTTAATTTTGAATGAGTGACACGGATCCGTGTCATGCGCATATAGCCACTATTTTGTTGGTGTATGCTGACTGACCGGGATCCATGTCATGGAATTTTTTATGTTTTTTTAAGTTTTTTTAGTTTGAATTCAATAGCACGACTGTCACGAAACCGTGTCATGCGCACATAGCCACATAGGTGGGGTAACATATGGATCTGTGTCATCAGCACTAAATGTGTTAAACCTAGGCACATTTAACTATCTGAATTTATCAGGACTTGTCTTATTCCTTTTTTCAAAACATGGCAAATTCAAGGCTAATGATCCAATCCGTAAACCAAATAGCTGGAGTATTCAGAAAACATATTTAATGAAATGAAAATACTAGACAAAGTTTTGTAAACCCTTCAGCCAAATTTCGGAAGATGGTTTTTTGTCAACAAGGAATAGAATCGAGTTGTCTACAAATGTAGAGAGCAAATAAAATACCTCAAAGCTTTGCTACGGGACAAGCTTTATTTTTCTACAACATATTAAATAATAAATATAATGTATTATTTAATATATAAAACATCATTATTCTCATGTAAAGTATGTTCTGGCAAAATTAAAATGCAAAATAAACAGACTCTCCTAATTAAAATTTTTAACTCTTATTTTGAATCACACCTCCAAATTTAAACACCAATAGGATCTGATAACATACTCGTACTACTATCCTCCTTTCCCAGCTAATGTATAATTATTAATTTTATTAATATAGACAGTTAATATTACTGTTTTATTTGTCAAAGTTGACTAGAAGCACTAATTTTTAAGCACAGCATAGTCTTTCTCTGCTGTGTTTTAAGTGTACAGATTTTTTTTCTTTTTTACCTCGTCTCTTAACATGTAGAGTGCCGCCATGAAAATTCAATTTGAGAGTTCCTACTGGCTGGATTTTTTTTGCAAATAATCGTTTAAAATGATCATGGATAATAGAAAACACGACCAGATGCATCGAAATTCACTTAGATTATAAAAAAAACACAATTAATCAATAAAATAAGTTACAGTCACACCAGAGCATCAATAATATTTAGTATTTATCTTTTGATAATGGTGGACAACACTGACCACCAGAACAGAAACCAAGTATAGCGAAATATTGCTAAAAGCATTCTAATTCACTTCCTATATCTTTAGGGTGGCTTCGGTAGACCTCCGCTGACTACCATGGCTTGAACTGTAAAAATGTTTGGTGGAGAATGTTAGTCCACCAAGCCCAGTATGAAAAAATTATTTGCTCTCAAATGGTGGGCACTGTTGACCCACCACGGCACTTTACGTGTTAAAAATTTAATTAGACAAGCACATTCCTCCAACAAGAAATATGCAAAAAAGATATTCACCATCGATGTAGATAAAACCTACTATTTTCAAATTGTTTTGATGCAGTCAATAACTTGAGAGACCTATTTTGATGGCTCATAGAAGTAATAATAACAATAATAACTTTATTTCCCAGTCAGATTCTGTACAGAATATTGGTATGTCAGATAATTATTGTATAAATAAAATAAAATAATAGCCAGTAATTAAGATTTGAAAGTAAAAGATATAAAAAAATAATACATATACCTACATCGTATACATATTAAAACATATTAAAAAGAAAAAAACAAAATCAGAGAACAAACAGACAAAGACAGAGAAATACGACCTATACAACATCAGGCTAACAATAATACAGAATAACAACAATAATAACAATGACCACAGTAATACCTTATGATAAAGGACTTAGACAAGATATTCAGCAATGCTGTAATATGGTCGATTAACAAAGTAGCGTTTTAATTCACGTGACAGCAACTGAAAAACGATGCACTATATCAAAATGTACAGGAATAGTTATTAAAGTAGTAATCTCACTTTCTGCAGGATTTGCTTACATGAAACCGTTCTATGTAAAAAATAAGAATTATTCAAATTATTTAACTTTTTAATATGAAGTAGGCATAATTATCCTGTGTACTAGAAGTAGGCATTATCTAAACATAATAATTTAAACTTTCACTTCATACTGTTACAAGTGTGAGTGTATATACGGGGTGTAATAGGATCATGGTACACTTCTATTTTCTCCTTTAGTTTTAAAGATAAACACTTGAAATCTGGAACATCCTATATACTTAATAAACGTTACTTTTTGACATATAAATGATTTATTTTCCACTTACATGCGAAATATGACATATATATATATTTTACTTAACGTTGATAAAAAATTCTGAAAGAAATTCTTAAGCTTTATTGGACTTGAACAAAAATATTTTGCCCTTGCAATTTTTTGCTAAAGTTAATAGTTTAAGAGTAAAAAATTTTGAATTTCTAAAGTTTCAGCCAATTCCACCGAAACATGATTTTCATCGGTTTTGTTCCGGGGTCCTTTGACTATTAGCATCGCTAAGATTAGAAAAATGTCAGAAATCAATTCAAATTTCTCCAGTTTAGAAGCTCCCTGAATTCTTTCAAATTTTTCTGACATTTTCTTAATTTCTTTGTGTTAATTAAGTCGGTCCGCGCCCGTGCCGCTTGCAGAGTAGCATAAAAAAGTCATTTTCATACTTACATGTGAGCACCTGTGGCTCGAAAACTATAACAGATAAAAATATGCCCTCGCCGACATGTTTGTAGAAAATCCCATGTTGTACAAAAAAAAATGCAGTGCATTTTTGTCGTAATTATTACCGTTCTCGCTAAGTAAGCACTGAAAGATCAAACGCCATTCTCGACATTTACATATTCTTTTTTCTAATTATTTAAACACAATTGGGAGGTCTTAAAAGTACTCATAAATAGGTACTATTCCTTACGAAAGCGTAGAAAGGACATGTATAAAATATTTTATAATTATCAGTTTAAACTTACAATTATGTATAATTGCAACGTCAAACTGACAATTATATATAATTGTAAGATTAAACTTACAATTATACATAATTGTAAGTTTAAAGTGACAATTATAAAAATATTTTCATACAAAATATTTTTATAGTGACAATTATGTATAATTGCAAGTTCAAACTTACAATTATATATAACTGTAACTTTAAACTTGCAATTATATATAATTGCACGTTTAAAGTGACAATTATCTATAAGTTTAAAGTTGCAATTATACATAATTGTAAGTTCAAAGTGACAATTATAAAATATTTTCGACTATGTCCGTTCTACGCTTTCGTAATTCCTGGAGCTGAATCGAATAACACAATAATATATTTTTATCGCGTGTCGGGAAATAAATGTAAGTCACAGACTGTCTAATTGCACTGGTCTACAACCTGCGCCTGCGTAGAGAATTAGAACTTTTAATAAATATATTATGTCGCTGGACATCAACGTTCAGCGTTTGTATCATGTTTATATTCGCGAGCTTATGACTGCTTCTGCTAAATGACGACGGTAGCACCACAATTCAATGAACAATATGTGGATAGAGACGTGCGGGGAATCGTGATGAGTGAGATGGAAATATGGAAAGGATCTATCCCTATAGTTGCATATCTTATAGAACTCTTCAATCAACGCTTAAGGATTCTGGAGCTAATCCAATTCGAATTCATGACCAAACCCACTGACTCAATGCCAATCAAGCATGAATTTGATTGCCCGTTTGATGTGCTGATTGAAAGCCGTCAGGCGAGCAGGGTCGAAGTACTACGGTTGGAGAAAGAGTCACACCACAGATCAAACAAACCAGGGTCTCTATTCTTGACGGCAGTAGAATAGAACAATCGAGAGAAAGTGGGCGTGTTTCTATTGAAATTCACGAAACGGTATTCTTGAACTTATTTCTATCATCGCTTCTATCAAAAACTGATGAACATTACTCCCTGATGCTTCTCTTGGTTATTTTCAGGGAACAGTCGGGGAATGCCGCCATTTTCTGTTTTTCTAACCTAGAAAAGTGAATGTTGCCAAACACTGAATGTTTTATTTCACTTTTGATTGTGATTTTGGACTTAATATAAAAATGAATCTGCCAGAAGTAATATATTGGGATGAAATAATCCACAACGTGAACGATTTTCAAGAACTCCTAGAGGTTGAAAGAGATATTCTTCCTCAGAGATCAGTTTTTATTATCAAATGAAAAATGTATGACATTGTTCTGTCTGACTATTAAATGTTAGGCAAGTAAAAGATCCCTACTCTTCTTACGAGAAGAGGTTCAGCAAAATTTCCAGGTTGGGGGTAGCCCGTCTCCTGGCATCGGTGATAGGCCCTGGTAGAGGAAATAGGCCCACGTTAAATAAATAGAAATCTTCCCTGTCTGTACAAACTATGTACAAAATATATTTTAAGTAATAATAGGTAGCATTATTTTTTTTGTTTATTTAAAAATACCAGATCAACAAAATAATGTTATACATGGTGGTGTGTAGTAAGACAGTACATAACAATTGAAAATAAAATAAAGAACAGAAATAAGATATTTGGTTTAACATAACAATAGAAGAATATTGATATTAATAATAATCGGAATCGCTACTGGAAGTAAGATATCTTGTGGTAGTCTTTTTCTTAACCTATTATTACGAGTCTTTTCATTTAGGTTTAAATTTATGGCACTTGCCCAGTTGTTTATAGTTTTGAAAAATGTCTGCACATATTTCATAAAGTCTTCAATTTGTGGCTCGTCAAGCTCTCGATGGATTTGACTGTTTCTTATAAACAAATGGGCATTTATAGCAGATCTCAACACTTTATTATGAAATGTTTGCACCTTTTTAATATCAGTTTTGCTAGCAGTTCCCCTTATCACACAGCCGTAAGTTACCGATGGTCTTAAGATCGATTTATATATTAATGTCGCACACTTAACTCTGAGCTTCGATTTTCTATTAATAATGGGATATAGCATTGATAACCTTGTGTAACCATCATTAAGTTTTTTATTGATGTGGTAACTCCATGTTAGTCATTTATCTAAGTATACTCCTAGATATTTAATTGCACTGTCTGCAGGATTCCGTATTATTTCCTCGTCGTTGATGATAATATTATTGGAGTTTTGTGGTCTTCTTAGGGTAAGTATTATTTTTCAAATAATAATACCTTCTTTAGGCTCAACTCTGTTCTTAAGAATACACATTGGTACCCCGGCACATATTATGACAACATTCTCATCTCTTTTCAAAATATAATGATTATATTGCCGCTTACTTTTTATTCAAAACACTGCTTCATTTTCAGGTTGTAGCAGCTCTGCGTGTCTTTGAATATGATTGTTAATACTGTTATTGTTTATTGTTATGAACTATTGTTATTGTTTATTGTTATGAACTATGGTTATCCAGATAACCGATATCGATTGTCAGAAATTGCTCGTCTATGATTGGTGAATAAGTTTGGCAATGCTGCGGTTTATTCCCTAATATTTTGTTCCCTCCTTTCTGTTCAAGAATACAGTTTAATGCTTGCAATAGAATGGCAGTAGAACAAATCCGGGGAACGCTCCCCGGGGAACGTTCTATTCTATTACGGTCAAGAATAGAGGCCCAGATGTTTCACTTCTGACGTTTCATGGTTTAGATAATAAATCAACTCCTGGAAGGTACCAATTTGTGCAGTGATCTGCGCATATATCAAGTAGTCTTAACCAGCGAGTATAGTCACAGGAGGGAGATGATGACACGTAACAATAATTAAAAGTCGCCTAATAAATACTCAAAAAACCACTTAAATGTATAACAATAACAACTCTAGCCTTCAATACAATACACCAAACAATATACAATATACAATACTCCAAAATAATTAATATCACCGGTGTAGCTGATGACGATTTCCATGTCTGATATTTCAGTACTAAACACTCCCTCCTGTGACATTATACTCGCTGGTCTTAACGTCCAAGTTAACCACTAGGTTGCCCTGCGCAGAATCCTGGAAGGTATACGTCACATGACAAAAAATGAAACTGGTTACATAGGGAATACTATTAAGTGAAACATCTGGTTTGTTTGATCTGTGGCCACACATCTGGTATACAGATGGATCCAAGATGGACGAAGCAGGGCCTAAATGCAGGCTATCTAAAGCCCTTGGTAACACCCCAACCATATTCCAGGCAGAAATTCATGCTATAGATCAGTGTGCCCAGGAATGCCTAAACAGAAACACTCGAAGGGCAAAGATCTATATACTTTCAGATAGCCAGGCAGCACTAAAGGCTCTCAGGTCTTACACTTTTGAGTCTAAAATTGCCTGGAATGCAGACAATCCCTGAAGCAACTGGCAAAAAACAACAAGGTTACCTTGATGTGGGTGCCAGGGCATGAGGGAATAGAAGGCAATGAATTGGCTGATAGCCTCGCAAGAAAAGGAGCTGAAGTCCCATTTTTTGGACCCGAACCGTTCTGTGGCTTATCTAATGGACACATAACGGAGGAGGTCCATAAATGGGAAAAGAAATAAAAGAAGTCCTACTGGAGGAATACTCCAGGCCAAAGACAAGCGAAAAGGTTTATAACCTATTCAACAAAAAATGCCACAAAGCTTCTCAAACTTGAAAAGTCCGACCTAAGGCTGATCCTTCTAACTGGCCATTGCCCCTTGAGATATCATCTCAAGAACATGGACATAACAGAGGATGACAAATGCAGATTCTGTGAAGCTGCAACTGAGACTGCGGAACATATACTTTGCGAATGCAAGGTACTAATCCGCATTAGACTAAAGTACCTAGAACAGGCGGAATTAACGCCTGAAGACAGGGAAATTAGCTCCCAGGAAAATCACATGCTTTGTAAAAAGTCTTGGAATCCTGGGCAACAACTAGTTGTAGGGTAATTCACAAAAGACCTTTTAGGTCGAGGTGAAGAAGGGCCAACTCAGGGCCAATCTACAGAACCAAATATATTATGCGACTACAGTCGTAAGATTTATGTGTAATTTTACCTGTCTTGGTTGGTATAACTAAATTTCAACGTCTTATTTTCCACTTATCTCGATTCTACGTAAATTTTACCAAAACATAGTTAATTCTAATTCTAATTTTGACGTCAAATAATACCTTGCTGAGAATTGACCTTTATTGTGAAGGGCTTATAAAAATTTCTGAAAATTTTGTCCTGTTCTTTTAGACCAAGAGCTGGCAGTAAACATAACTTCCTCATAATTTACCAAAGGTTATTTGAACTGACACGTCAGTACTACTTTAGGTTGTAATTTTAAAACCGCCTGTCTGCCGGGCGTAATTGGTCGCTTTATTAGATTTAAATTTAAAAAAATAAATAATTTAAAAAATAACTACCCAATTATTACCAACATAAATGTTGTGTGAAAATGACCTAAGATCTTAACTAAATTGAAATCGTAAGCGTCTGCCGTTGGGAATGGTCGCTATTTTGGAGCAGACGCTGTCAATTACGTCAAAAAACGCCGTCAACTTCCTCACAGGTTATCGCCGTTATTTTTGTGTCAAAATATTACCAAATATGTTAGTAACCAAAGTTGAAAAAGAAAACTTTGGCAGACGGTCGCATTCAAACCGCAGACGGGGTTTTAAGTTGAAAAGTAAAAAATAATTGTCTACACTCGAACTGCAAATTTTAGCTTATAAATAGGTACCATTTAGATTAAAGATTTGCAAAATTTCGTACAATTGATAATCACTTGTAACTTTTCTTAAGTAAATATTGCATTTTTAAAATAAGCGTTATCACATATGTCAAAAAACGCCGTCAACTCCCTCACAAGTTACCTTTAGTTTTTTTTTCAATAAATATTTATTATTGTGTAAGTAATAAAGTTGTATAAAGAACACTTCGGCAGACGGTCGCATTCAAAGGACATTGGGAGTAAATTGCTATCAATATATGAAAGTACGCATAATACCTAAATTATTTAAAATGACCTCGGGAATGTAGAGTTCCTTAACCAAAAATTTTATGTAAAAAAGAGGCTAGTGATATAACATTTATTAAATATTTATTTAATTTTAAACACCCAATAAAAACAAAAGAAATAGAAGTAAAAATAGAAAAAATTCATCTATTCATCTTCATCACCACTTGTATTGTAAAATATTATCATTTTCATCTATGTCCGGATCTGGGATTTTGCAGTGGGAAATATGCACAAACTAACAAATAGAGTGAATATTTGGATAGAAACTGAACTTCAGTCAAAAAATACTCTGAGATACGTTTCTGTTAACGATATATACACAAATTTCAATCAAGCTTTACCTGCCTATCACGCTTTAACAGGCAGTGATTATACAGCATCATTTTCCCGAAAAGGTAAAATAAAGCCTTTTAACATTATTGAGAAAGATCTAAATATTGCCAGAATTTTTGCTTCTTTTGGCCATTTCCAGGATATATTGGAAGAGCAAATTCAAGGCATTGAAAAATTTGTATGCTGCATGTATGGTAGGCATAATGCTAATAGTGTGAATGAAACAAGGTTAGATTTGTATCTTAGAAACCATGGTGGTACTGTATCCCAGAGAAGAAATCCATTAGATAAAGTTAAAAATTTTGATGGCAGCTTGATGCCACCTTGTCGAAAGGTACTAATAAATAAAATAAAAAGGTTTAATCAAGTTTGCGCCATCTGGAATTATGCAACAGAGGCTAATCCAAATTTTTTAAATCCTGAAGAACATGGCTGGCTTTTAATCGATGGAAGATACCAAGTGGAATGGTTTATTGGACCACAAACCCCTTCTATACTCGAAGAAATTTGCAAAATCCCAGATCCGGACATAGATGAAGATGACGTATTTTACAATACAAGTGGTGATGAAGATGAATAGATGAATTTTTTGCTTCTATTTCTTTTGTTTTTATTGGGTGTTTAAAATTAAATAAATTAAATAGCTAGTGTCTGCTCCAAAATAAGTATTATATCACTAGCCTCTTTGTTACATAAAATTTTTGCTGAAGGACCTCTATATACCCGAGTTCATTTTAAATAATTTAGGTATTACACGTCGAAAAGACATTTACTGCCAAGGAACTGGCTCTGTGTGCTTTCATAGATATAGAGGGTGCTTTTGATAACACCTCCTATGAATCCAACAATCAAATGGATACAATCCATGCTAAGAAGCAGAATAATTACCACAGATATGGGAGGTGAGTCGGCCACCGTGACTGCAGTTAGGGGCTGTCCACAAGGTGGAGTCTTATCGCCCTTGCTGTGGTCAATGGTGGTCGACGATCTCCTCCATAGGCTGAGCAATTATGGCTTCAACGTTCAGGGCTACGCTGATGACCTGGTCGTTACTGTCAGGGGCAGGCATGAGGTTATGATCTCAAACCACATGCAAATTGCCCTAAACATAATATCCAAATGGTGCTCGTCAGAGGGTCTTAGTGTCAATCCGAGCAAAACAGTTATTGTTCCATTCACCAAAAGGAGAAAACTCAACTTGAGAGCTCCTATGTTGAATGGAACAGTACTGACCTTTTCCAGTGAGGTCAAGTATCTAGGAGTAATTCTGGACCAAAAACTCACCTGGAACTCACATTTAGAAAGGACACTTACCAAGGCAACAACGGCCATTTGGACGTGCCGTAGGCTGTTTGGTAAGACTTGGGGTCTAAAGCCGAAAATGATACATTGGTCATACCTATCGGTTGTGAGACCTATGGTTACCTACGCATCATGCATATGGTGGCCAAAAACAGAAGAAAAAGTAGCACGAGGAAAGTTGCAGAAATTGCAACGCCTTGCCTGTCTAGGGACTACAGGAGCAATGCGCTCGTGTCCCACAGCAGCTATGGAGGCAATGCTGGACTTACTTCCTCTGTATTTGCATGTGAGGAAGGAGGCAGCACTTAGTGCCTTAAGGCTGCATCAGACACTTAAATTCAGACCAGGCGACCTGGTTGGTCACTTAAGGATTCTGGAGTTAATCCAATCCATGACCAAACCCACCGACTCAATTCCAATCAAATATGACTTTGACTGCCCATTTGATGTGCTGATTGAAAGCCGTCAGGCGGGCAGGGCTGGAGCATTGCGGTTGGAGAAAGAGTCACACATCTGGTACACAGACGGATCCAAGATGGATGAAGGGGTTGGTGTGGGCGTAGCAGGGCCTAAATGCAGGCCATCTAAAGCCCTTGGTAACACCCCAACCATCTTCCAAGCAGAAATTTATGCTATAGATCTATGCGCCCAGGAATGCCTAAATAGAGGCACTCGAAGGGCAAAGATCTATATACTTTCAGATAGTCAGGCAGCATTATAGGCTCTCAGGTCATATACCTTTGAGTCACAAATTGCCTGGGAATGCAGACAATCCCTGAAGCAACTGGCAAAAAACAACAAGGTTACCTTGATGTGGGTGCCAGGGCATGAGGGGATAGAAGGCAACGAATTAGCTGATAGCCTCGCAAGAAAAGGGGCTGAAGCCCCGTTTTTTGGACCCGAACCGTTCTGTGGCCTATCCAGGGGACACATAACGGAGGAGGTCCTAAAATGGGAAAAGGAACAAAAAGAGTCCTACTGGAGGAACACTCCAGGACAAAGACAAGCAGAAAGGTTTATAACCTATTCTACAAAGAATGCCACAAGGCTTCTCGAACTGGAAAAGTCCGATTTAAGGCTGATCACAGGCCTTCTAACTGGCCATTGCCTCTTGAGATACCATCTCAAGAACATGGGCATGGCAGAAGATGACAAATGCAGATACTGTGAAGCTGCAACCGAAACTGCGGAACATATACTTTGTGAATGCAAGGTGTTAATCCGTATTAGGCTAAAGTACCTAGGACAGGAGGAATTAACGCCTGAAGACATAGGGAAATTAACCCCCAGGAAAATCGCAAGCTTTGCAAAAAGTCTTGGAATCCTGGGTAACAACTAGATGCAGGGTAATTCACAAAAGACCTTTTAGGTCGAGGTGAAGAAAGGCCAACCCAGGGCCAAGCGACCCCTTAAACAATCTACAATCTACTTTCATATATTGATAGCAATTTACTCCCATGTTCTTTGAATGTGACCGTCTGCCGAAGTGTTCTTTATACATCTTTATTACTTACACAATAATAAATATTTATTGAAAAAAAAAAATTGAAGGTAACTTGTGAGGGAGTTGACGGCGTTTTTTGACATATGTGATAAGGCTTATTTTAAAAATGCAATATTTACTTAAGAAAAGTTACAAGTGGTTATCAATTGTAAGAAATTTTGCAAATCTTTAATCCAAATAGGTACCTTTTATAAGCTAAAATTTGCAGTTGAAGTGTAGACAATTTTTTTTTTTTACTTTTCAACTTAAAACCCCGTCTGCGGTTTGAACGCGACCGTCTGCCAAAGTTTTCTTTTTCAACTTTGGTTACTAACATATTTAGTAATATTTTAACACACAAATAACGGGGATAACCTGTGAGGAAGACGGCGTTTTTTGACGTAATTGACAGCGTCTGCTCCAAAATAGCGACCATTCCCAACGGCAGATGCCTACGATTTCAATTTAGTTAAGATCTTAGGCCATTTTCACACAACATTTATGTTGGTAATAATTGGGTAGATATGAGCTATTTTTTTTTTTTTTTAATTTAAATCTAATAAAGCGACCAATTACGCCCGGCAGACGGGCGGTTTTAAAATTACAACCTAAAGTAGTACCGACGTGTCAGTTCAAACCTTTGGTAACTTATGAGGAAGTTACTTTTACTGCCAGCTCTCGGTCTATTTGTTTTCAGATAAAGCTAATGAGGTTGAAGTTCTATAGACGGCGGCTCCATCTACTAAAAGTGCATTATACTTAAGTGGTGATTAATAGTAAGTTTTTGGTAAATTGGCTGATGCTATTAAACTAAAAATTGTAAATATAAATGAGTATTACCAGATTGCCACAGAAAGTTTTAAACTAAAATACGATCGTTAGGGAAATTTCTCTTCAATTGACAGAAGAAAGTTATCGATCAGTTTCCAGATAACATTCAAAGCGCTACGTTATTTTACTGACTTTAAGAACTTTTTTACCAAATTAAAAAAATGAATATATGGAAAATGTATGACTTTATTTTATATTACAGTTGACAAAAACACATTTATTTATTCACAGTATTATAAAAGCCACTGGACAATGACTCGTACATTTGTACGTAAGCAGTACGTAAAATAATAATAATTGGTCAGTGAGGTTGGATTGTACCTACTAGCAATTCCAAAGTCCTATTGCTTTGTACATTTCACTTGAACGTTGTCTGAATTTACATATAAACGCATATTACATTTTCTGTGCAGTAGGTAAAATCCACGACTCCAAATAAGTAAATAACTTGGTACAGATTCATATAAAAACAACTATTTTATTCCAATATTTACATATATTATTTTTTTACAATATTTATCAATTACAGAGGTTATCATCAAATATAGATTATCTTTATTTGATATCTACCATTAAAGACAAATATTATTTTGAAACAGTAAAATCAATTTTTTATCACAATTTCCAGAAAATTTAACAATGGTACAAAGACAATTCTAAATTTAGGTAATATAAAAATAGCAATTTTTCAGACAATAAACGACCAAAAAATCATGAGATCTCTGCACAATCTGAAACAGTACTAATATTATGGATATTTTATATAATACAATTTTTTTATATACTTAACTATAATATAAATTGGTAAGTTATTAAAAATATAGTAAAAGAACATGATTTAGAGAAGTTGCAACTTTTTTAAAAAGTTTTACTGACTAGCACGATATAAATGTCGATTTGATATTTTTATATCCTTTTAACTAATCTTTTATTAAAGACAATAGAATTCACTGCACATATTAAAAATTATAATTAATAAAATAATTAAAATCGGAGATGTACACGGCCCACACGCTGATTTTGTGAATTTTCTAGGCAGAAATAAAGTCAAGGTAAATGAGAATAATAAAGTATTAGAAAACTTTTTTACATAGTATTGGAACTAAATGGATACAAGTAGAAGTTTTTTAAAATTTCTTCCTATTGCTCTGTCCAAGTTATGAAAATTCCAATAGTAGTTTAACATGCGAGAAAAATTGAATGACTATTTTTAAGTTTTGTATAGTTAACGTTCAGTTTATGTAAAATGAATTCAGCAAATTTATTTTGCTATTTTATTATTTTATTTATTTTTCAACGGATTATAAATTGCAGCAGAGGAGTTCTATCTAACAAAACGATATTTCGCTTTCTACCCACTTGACTTTTCTCTAGCACTCTTCATTTTTTCCGTTTCTTTGTTATTATCACTGCACATAGCTTGCTTCCAATCGAATCATTTGGAGGTGTGTAATGAGGGTTTAACTTTACACGAAGGAAGTTTAGGTTATTAAGACTTTCTGCTGTTCCTTTCTTAAATTCACATGTGGCTCTACACCGTTCTTTCTTGTTACATTTTTCGATTTAGTGACAGAACGTGGAATTGTCTAAGGAATATTGCCCATATTTTTTTCCTCTACACATGGGTCTCGAATATTACCCACTAAACTTCAGTAAGTTACTGGAGCAATTCCACATATGAATACAACTTGTTTTCCTTATTTCCATAAATTTTCCACTTTGCCCACTTACATGCCATAAAGAAACAGAAATGGGCTACTACCGTAGGTTTGAGCTAAATAATCACTAGCTCCTATTAAAACACAGTCTTATAATATGAAGGTGATGACGCTCTATATACATCAAATTTTATAGTTTGCAGTAACATATTCTCGAGGAATAAAACACTGTCAGATATGGATTGAAGCATTATGTGATGTAGAAGTTTTGTAACTTTGTCTATTTCTTGAACATATTCTTTATTTCAACAGTCGAGTCCATCAGGTGGCACCAGATGTGTTGCTATCTCTTTATCACTTGTGTTGTAAGAAAGGGAAAGCATACGTGGTGGAACTCAACTGTTGAAATACAAATACAATGTCTACTTTGTGAATTTTTTAGATGGATTAAGTTTTCAAACTCCGACCAACCACTAAACGTTTCTGATTGTCACAGTCACATTTCAAAACCTGACTGTTTTGCCTAATCTGCTGATCGATGATTGAGACCACTCAGTTCCCATCCCGCTAAACGATTTCTACTGGTCCAACTGCTGACTTAATGCAACCCAAGTCTCACAACTTTGCCACATTGTTTTGAATTTCTCTGTTCATGCATTTGATACCATGGATTTTTAATCACTTGCAATTTTTATCAACAAGACTAGTCAATTAATTGTCTTAAAATTTTCGGTGAGATATAGTTGGGTATTCTTCTAATCTAATCTACTACGTTGACATAGTTTTTTTTTTCAAAAATGTAAAATAGCATTTTTTCGCTGCAGTCAGAAATGTATGTTAATTTTTACATAGGTGATATAACATATATATATATAACATAAACCAAGGGCAGATAGCTATACCAAGGAGCCCTTATCAAGGCTGTGGAGTCTGATACAAAAGACAAAGCTGGATAAGGAGCTCTACGTAAAATTAGACAAGGAGAGCCACAATAGATCCACGGGGGTCGCGGTGGCCAAGGCGAATCAGCCAGCTCCTTTTTCAATCTAATCTAACATATAAAGATCTAAATCTAAGGACAATATCTCAGTGGTTTTTGAAAAAAAATGTGCCGGTATGTCTGGGAAACTGAATAATAGGCAGTAAAAAACTCAATTATTTCAAAAGAAAATAACAGAACAACCTTAATAATACGTCATAGATAATAGATTGGAGGGTAAAAATAGACATTCATCCTCAGAAAAATTCGCATAGAGCTAAAAATTGGTACAGACATTAAAAGCATAATTACAAATGAAATAGCAAAGGTCCCCATCGATTTCATTTCTGCTAAAAATTTTGTTCAAGGTCAAAGGTAAAAAAATGATTTTTTCGCAAATATCTCTTAAAATGTAAATGTTATCGTAAAAATAGTTATTACAGAGATTGTAGATTATGCGATCCTCTACAAAAAAGGTTCTTATACTTTTTTCCTACGAATGATTTTTCATAAGGTATCATCACTATTTAAAAAATTGCAAATACTAATATGCACTCATACACGCTTTGTATACGTCAATGGATGTTCGATATAAGTTGAAATCTCAAGGTATTGGTTTGTGTGTGACTTACACCATAAAATACATACAAATTATGCGATTCTCAATGTAACTGTCTGTCCCCAACATCAAAGTTTAACTACATATCCAAAATGTCAAGCTCACATCATATTTTTGCATGCAATAACTGGTTGCGATACTACGTCAGCATTTTTCAAAAGAAGTAAAACAAAAGTATTTAAATTATAAACATGTCATGATTTAATTGATTGCGCTGAAGTATTTACGAAGATTGACTCTTCTCCAGACATCATCCTCACTAATGGATTCGTTTTCTTCTTGCTATGTATGGAGCTCCAAAACAAATTTATTCTATAGACAGTTCTGTAAAACGCACACGGAACAATAAAAGTTTAGTGTTATCCTGTCTTCCTCCAACATCTGATGCTGTCTAAATGTTGGTTGTGGCATTTTCTTAATTCTTCTGTTTCTTAATTGGGATGCTCTTAAAAAAAAATGTTTTCTTAACCGCTTCTCAAGTCACCGAAGTAACTCCTTGAAAATCCAGAATGATTTTGTGTTAGGTAAAGAGAAACGAGGCCCTACAGCTTATAGTGGAGTCCGAACCACTTCTTGGGGATAATTTTATAATTAGTTCACGATGAGCAGGGATTGAACCTGCTTCGCTAGGTACGCCAGTATGCAAGCTAGACGCGCTAAACCACTGAGCTACCGCCCCCATTGCCACGTGTATTTTCTTCTAAACCATGTCGTGAAATCTACAAAATAATACACTTAACCATTATTTTACTGGAAAATAATCTCTGTGCCTGTGACTTTTACGTCAAAGGATCAGTTAGAGGGTGGTTTTTGACAAATAATGAATAAGAAAAGTCAGCAAAATACGTCATTTTTATATTTTTGTTCTTATTCATTATTTGTCAAAAACCACCCTCTAACTGATCCTTTGACATAAAAGTCACAGGCGTAGAGGTTATTTTCCAGTAAAATACTGGTCAATTGTATTATTTTGTAGATTTCATGACATTGTTTAGAAGAAAATACCTGTAGCAGGGCATCCCAATAAGAAACAGAAAAATCTGATGCTGCTTATCAACATTTATATTGTATCTACTATCAAGTTCAACTTTGGCTAGGTAACGAACTGGACTCTGAAGATTGGGGATGGCTATTAAATAATTAGCCAATTCAAACTCTACTCCGGCCTGCTTCAGAAAAACTTCTCAATGCTATTTTTGGTAATTGCACGAAGGGTTGTAATTATAAGTGTGGCTGTAAAAAAGTCAAATTATTTTGTTCAACAGTATGTGGCAATTGCCAAGGCCAGTCCTGTTCCAGTGTTGCATTGAATACAACAGATGATGATGCTTATAATAACAAAGAGATATCTAATTCAACTTGTTTCTTAGAGTAATCTACAGAAATCCAGCAATAAGAGGAAGAAGGCGAAGAAGAAAAAAGAGAAGAACATAAAACTGTTGAAGTAGAATTTGAAAATAACGCAATTTTTCAAAAATCAATAATAGTGAGTTCTGGTTTGAAAATTAACCAGTGCTTTTTTTTTTAATTAATAGAAATCTGTTCTTTTTTGATCAGAACAAATCATGGATTATGCCTAAAGGGGAAAAAATGCTACAGGTACTCCACCTTGAATGTGGTGTAGAAAAGAGTGCATATTATCCAAAATATGAATTTTCAAATTTTTTAAATCGCGACTTTTTTTGCACAAAATTTGTAATAATTATTTTTACGATAATACTTGACATTTAAGAGATATTTGCAAAACACCAATTTTTTTGACCTTTGAACTTGAATAAAATTTTTAGCACAAGTGGAATCGATGGGGGCTCTTGACATTTCATTTGTAATGATATTTTTAGGGTTTGTACCAACTTTTAGCTCAATGCGAATTTTTTCGAGGTTTGGACCTTTTTTTTTTTTTTGTCTATTTTTACTGGATTATACAGATTCGGCAAACGTTCCTTTACGTATTCTGTGATAAACGAGACCAAGAAAGAAAACAGAGAAATTAGGAAAAGAAAGACGGATGTACGGCTCCCAGCATGTTCCATACATCATGAAATCTTATTTTTATCACCTTGTCATGTGTTAGGGCATCAGTACCTATCGCTTCTAACCGCCTATGCATTAATGGGAATAGATACGTCTTTCTTTTCCTGATTTATCTGTTTTTTTTCTTATATTTGTGTGATGCCAAGATTTGTACATTATAAGGTCGCCTAATAACTCATGATCCCCACCAAAAAATGTCATTAGCGAATGAGTAGCTGGTATGAAATCATACCAGATGCAGGGCCTGATTCAAAATATTGTAAGAATTTGTGTAATGTTAATAATTAAGCAGAGATTAGTGATGGGAATAATCGAGATATTTCAATATTCGATTATTTTTAATCGAGATATTTTGATAATCGACTAATATTAGTAGTACTAATTTTAGTAGAATAGAGCCCTACAATAAATACCTATTTCAAATTTAAAATATTACTTTTATATAATTACACACAAATTAAATATGTACTTATTTATTAAAATTAAAAAACAGTTTGTTTTTTCTTGCGTATTGAGCAGTGTGCTTGCAGTGCTAACTGATTACATACCTTTTTTATATCCCTATCCATCAAAACCATTCCAACTTCGAAACCTAGAGAATAATCGACTTGCCGCCGTCGCATTCATCGAGTGAATCCAACAAATTTTCTTAGTACTATACTAATGTAAGTATATACTAATTTCAGTCATCCCGAGAATAACAAAATAATCGACTTTCGGTCGCCATCGCATTCATCGAGCATAGACGAATAATTTTCTCAGTACTACTAATTTTAGTATATACTAATTTTCAGACTCATAATCGATTATCTCGAGACATTTAAATATTCGACTAATTCGATTTTCGTATCTTGATTATTCCCATCACTAGCAGAGATGTGCCGAGGAAACTTTCCATATTTGATAAAAGTCTGTGAAAGTCATGTAAATAATATAATTGTATGCACTTATTTGGTATCACAATGAAGCTTGCATCATCACGAATCAGGTTTTACCATAAAATAGCCTAACAATATAACCCAATGGAAAGTTAGAAGGAAAACTTCCTAGAAATGCTCCGAAAGTTTCCAGGAAGTTTTCCTTCTAACTATCCATTGGGTATATTGATAGGCCAGTTTATGGTGAAATCTGATTCGTGATGATGCAAGCTTCATTTTGATACCAAATATGTGCATAAAATTATATTATTTACATGACTTTTACAGCCTTTTATGAAATGTGGAAAGTTTCCTCGGCATATCTCTGCAATTAAGAAAAAACTCGTAACTGGAACGAGCTCGCAATGACCCGCTTGAAGTAGAGGTATTCTCGCATTTTGAATCGCTGTTTTGCATGGTGGTAATCAGAATAAGTTATAGAATGTAACACTGCAGACCATAGTATACTTCAGACCATATTTCGGGCAAGTACAGACCGCCCTTCTAGAGTGAGATAACTGCGGCGCTACTGCACGTTAGAAGAACAAGGATAGTCTGATATGGTAATTATTCCATAAAATAAAATCTTAAGTTTAAACTTGATGAGAAAATATATATTTTTAAAAGATAAAAATTAACAAATGATGATAAATATAGGTAATTTGTTATTCTATATTATTTTTGTTATTATTTTTAACTATAGCAAGAGTTTTCAAATATGTAGGCAAGTGCGCTACATATTACACCCCGGTGCAAAATAAAAAATCAACCTACCAAAGTATCAATATTAAAACGGACTTTTTTAATTTGTTAATAATCTCAATAGGTAATGAGGCTAAAATATGATCATATTTGCGTCGACCATTTGTTATTCTGGCCAAACTAAACTGTGCCTCCACTTAGGTGAACCAAATGTCAGGTTTGGTGATCCAGAAAGGTGGAAGACGTACTGTGGAGGTGGCATAAGTATTTTATTGCTGAACAGGTAACGCGTCTTGAATAGGTATTGTACCTTGATTATGCATATTTATTAAATGGTGTCAAATTTAAAAAAATTTAACATTTAAAAAGCTAATAAATGAAATGATTGAAATTTTAAGTAATGGTAATTGAATTTAGAAATTAAAATTAATAAGATATTTTAGTATATATATTGATACTTTGATGTGAGGATTAAAAGAGCACGGAGAACAACAGTAGGCACTTACCTACAGGTTTACAATATAAATAATATGTAGAGAGTAGTCTCTAAGCGTATAGTAAAGTTGTGCTCCTTTCAACCATTTGTGTGTACGTAAGAATAGGGCATTCACTTCTTCACTGTCGAGGATTTGAGTTAGGGGAATGTTGGGAATATATATTTCCAAGTCGACGAATTTGGAGTCGTCTGGAATATCAGGAGCTTTGTTGTTGTTTTAATCTTCCAGGTTTTTTAAGAGAGATTTCTTGCTTGATCTGAATAGATATAATCCATAGCTTATTCAAATTTGCGCCAACACAGCTCTTGCTTTTTTAATAACTTCCAACTTTCTCAGAGCTTCTTCTGGATTCGCTTTTTGGAGTTCTTCGAACTCTTTCAGTTTTTGTTTAATTTTCTCTCGTCTAAGAATTCTGTGATATTTCTTACTCTTTATTTTGTTCTGTCGTCTTGCTTTTGCTTCCTTATAACTC
The DNA here is from genome assembly GCA_936432065.2 of Rutpela maculata. NCBI lineage: Eukaryota > Metazoa > Arthropoda > Insecta > Coleoptera > Cerambycidae > Rutpela > Rutpela maculata. Next base: position 104,195,029 of record OW386291.2, read on the forward strand.
AGATGTCCTTTTAATTTTCCTGCCTCTTTCCGTTGTTCTTTAAGTTCTTCCAATGTTAGAAAAAATTTTTGCTTATCTTCTGTATCTATTATGTATTCTTCGACTTTTGGCTTTAACTGATCCAATTGTTGAGCGTCGGGTTCAGGTTCAGCTTCGGGGTCACCAATTGGTAATTATTCCATAAAATAAAATCTTAAATTTAAACTTGTAGAGAAAATATATATTTTTAAAGATAAAAATTAACAATTGATGATAAATATAATTTGTTATTCTATATTATTTTTGTTATTATTTTTAACTATAGCAACAGAGTTTTCAAATATGTAGGCAAGTGCGCTACATCTGACTTTTCACCGCCGCATTTACGTCTCGCCCAAAAGCAGAATATTAAGGAACCTTATACTCTACAAATCTTAGTGTGATGTGTCCTGTGATGATGAATATCCCTGTACTAATTGATATAAAATAACCGAAAAATAAACGATTTAGAATAACTGACTTAATAAGTCAGTTTTTGTCACAATTTCCACATTCCTTATTACTGCCACAAGAAAATATATTAATATGCTTGTCTTACTGGAATGTATCTAATTTATACTTATAATTTGAAATCCAATTCTCTCTCCTTTTAAGTGACTACAAGCCCATCGTAATTTTTAAGGTGTCAAGTGACCCAGCATGAATTATATTCAGTACGATGCTGGTATATTAAACCATAACTTTAGGCACTATGCCGTCACTTTTGGGCAGTACAGGTGAGTACACAGGTACATTGAATTTTCCATCCGAAAAAACGCTATTCAGACAAAATATTCTCATACGGCATTTCTCATGTTGATACTTCTTAATAGGACCGGAAGTCAGAAGAATTTTTGATTTTCCGAAAATTTTTCCCGGCATATAGGTAATTTAATACTGTACGGCGTTTATACAATTAGATTTGTAAGCTTTCATAAATTGATTATTCAGCAATGCCGTACATATTTGGTGGTTACATGTTGAGAAATCCTGGGCGCAACCCCTTCCCTAGACCGTAGGGTGCAAGATCATTGCAAAATGTACGGCATCGATTCTAAAATATTATTCAACACCTACAATAATTTTTAAAAATTGTGCCCTCTAAAAATTATGGTAACTATAAATATAAATAAACAATTACCTGTGTTTGGGGGTTTTTTGGCAATAAGATCATAAATTCCTGTACGGCAACCGATTTTTTTGACATGATATAACTAAATATTATCGTTGTACATTATAGCCGTTTATAATTAATGGAACCAAATGAAAATATGAATTAAAAAAAAATAAATAAAAGTTCCAAAGTCTAAAGGAATTTCAAAATGCGCTGTGTATTAATTAAAAGTAGTAATATTTCTAAAATTATTGCTGTTTTGAATTCTTTAAAGATGGAAATATAAAGAAAAATAGATGCTGTACATTTTTACATTTAGGATTTTCCACACCTGATGAGATTTTCCATTACATTTTCACTGGCCTTTAAGGTCATTAATTACTGTATGGCATTTACAAAAGATTATCGACTATATCAAATAGTAACTGAAAATTGTGATGCCGTTCATATTATCCCATTCAACATGGCAGCCATATTGACTTATTGTTAGCTTGAACGGGGCAAATATATTAATCATTGAATGTGACGGACAGTGTATCTTTCATAAACAGAGCTCGGGAATTTTATCTCGGTGATGTGAAAGTCAGTTTTAGAAAATAGTTGCAAAAATAAAATAAAATCTAAGGGGTGACAAAATACTTTTCCATTCTGGAACCATTCTTTTTGTACAGCATTCAGTGCCGGTTTTAGATATAAATTGCCCCTAGGCCCAGGTGAATTTTGCGCCCCCCTCCCGCTTGCTATTAGTTTATGGGCAGGGGGGGAGAATCCAAGAAAAACTGTTTTTAGTCTGAAAAAATTTTTTGAAGAGCGGGGAGGAGAAATCCAAGAAAAACCTTTTTTAGTCCGAAATTTTTTTTCTGTTTATGGGCACTAACCACTAAAACAAAAGACAATGCCCCCCAAAGTGGCGCCCCTAGTCCCGGGCCTATGAGGCCTAGTCACAAAACCGGCCCTGACAGCATTTAGTGTTTATTGATTATTGTTTTATTAACAAACTATGCTAATGCCCTAAACAAATTTTTCACCCCAAAATTGCTCTTTTCAGAAGGAAATAAATTTTCCTGATGCAGCCATGTGTTCCATGAAAAATGTACGGCATGGCAAAAAATGTCTTCGTTTCAAGAAAAAGCATTAAGATCATTGAATTTGATGTGGGTTCAAGTCATCACCACTATCCTAGTTAGCGATAGGGGGTTGCGCCCAGGGTTTCTCAACCTGTAACCACCAAATATGTATGGCGTTGCTATGAAAGCATACAGATCTAATTGTACAGTTGATTGCATGTATCTATAGGACATTTTTAAAATTGTGTAAATTGGCTTTTAAAATACACGCCAATTAAATACCAAAATAGTTTTGATTTGTGTCACTGTCATTATTAAAATATTGAAATGCATATTGCGTTAAGTTTGTTATTAAGAGCTCACATTATTGGGTTACTGGAGGATGTATGGATAATACGAGCTACAGATATTCATCTAAATGTAAATAAAAACACAATTTTAAAAATAAAGAAAAGGTGGGAACAAGATGGAACTATTGAAAAAAAGTTAGGGACTGGAAGGCGAAAAATATCAAATGAACAAGAAGATGCTGCTTTAATAATGTTTTTGAGGGAAAACCCCTTTGAAATAGCAAGAACTGCAATAATAGAGTCAAACTTTCCAGGATCATGTTCCACTGTGTTTTGACGAATTAAAGAGACGTTTTTGAGAAATAGCATAGCTGCAAAAAAGTATTACTTAGCGTTCAAAAAAAAAACAGCGAAAGTAATATTTGCACTAAATACAGAGATATGAGTTATTGGATCAAAGTCATTTTCACAGACGAGAACATATTTCAGTCTAAACATAATGGCCATATTAGAGTTTATAGATCGAGCAATACCAGATTTGACGAGAGATGTGTCCAATACTGATAGATCGGGACGCTTCTTCGTTAATGTCTGGGCATGGATTAGTGTGCATGGGTTGGGGGTACGTTGGAATGTCGAAGAGAGGTTCATTGGGTTAATATACAGAGACATTTTAGAAACTATTATGTTACTATCAGTTCGCCAATTATTTCCAAATGACAACTTTGTATTCTATCAAGATAACTATCCAATCCATACTGCAATAATTATTTGAAGCTGGTTCCAAACAAATAACATTAAAACTATGAACTGGCCTTCTAAGAGCCCTGACTTAAACCCCATCGAAAATATTTGGGGAATAATGGTAAAATGTATGACAGGAATTTTAGACCACAAATTAGAAATGAATTATTGGGCGCAATTCTTGAAACGAGGGAGAACCTTAATGATGATGCTAGTAGATTTATGCAATTTTATGCCCCGTTGGCTTAATAATGTCATCCAAAGTGATGGCTCCATGATAAAATATTAAGGTGGAAATATTTTGTTATAATTGCTAATTAAAATGTTAACGATATTTGGAAATAAAACTATTTAAACACTACTATTTATTCAATAGGATATTTCAACTAATTTTAACCCTCCATAACTTTGGTCCTTTCAGACAAAAGTACATTGAGCTTTATGTATAGTTAGTATTGAGTTTATATATTTTAGTTATTACTTTGATAGAATGAAATATATGAAATGGTAGGCAGGTTTACACAACTAAAAATGTGTCCTATACAATTTTGCAACCAACCGTACAAATGCCGTACAATATTAAACTACCTATATGCCTGGAAAACTTTTCGGAAAATCAAAAATTCTTCTGGCTTCCGGTAGTAGGTTCTAGGTGATTATTTTTTTATGAACTGTCAACATGAGGAATGCCGTACAAGAATATTTTGCCTGAAGAGCACATTTTAGGACGGAAAATTCAATTTACCTGTGTACTCACCTGTACCACCCAAAAGTGACGGCATAGTGCCTGTTAGTTATGGTTTCATATGCCAGAATCGTACTGAATATAATTAAGAATTACGATGGGCTTGTAGTCTATAATACAAGTTTGTAAACTTACAAAATTGATACTTTAAGTACACGCCAATTCAGATCTAAACATAATTCAATAAAGGCCTACTTCTTTAGCTATAAAATATAGCATGTCTCGCTAATATTTCAAAAACAGTTTTCATACTTACAGATCAACGTTACAAATCGATAGTCAATAAATAAATACTATAAGGAATAAATATGCAACTTCTCTAAAATTTAAATTAACTCGAATAATAATGGAAAATATTCTATTGTGATTATAGTTCTATTAAAAATAAAATTCTACCCACTTTAAACATATCTTTCAAATAATAACTATGAGTATTTACAGTTTAAAAACTTCTCACGACTAAAAAAATAAAACATTTATTGTTACGAAGAAAATATGTTATATTTATTTTTAGTTGCACAGTTTAAAGTGGGAAGAATAATAAAAACAACTAAATTATATTTGGTGCAGGATGGCAAATAAATTAAAATACTGAAAAATAAATTCAAAAATTATCCAGTAAAAAAAATGAGACACTAATTTTTACAAATTGTTCTAAATCGGGAACTTAAGCCCCATTAAATGCAACAATAAAATGGACAAATTTGTTGATAAAACCTATCTTACCAAAGATGTAGAACAATATAAATCAGCCTTTCATCAAAAGGAAGCTAACTAATGAGTTTACAAACTTCATAAAAACATTATTCTCAAATACATAAAAAAAATCTTAAAATTAAAGGTGACTATATTTTAATGCACCCGTTTTCATTCATTATTAAATCAGTTCACACGCACTTACGTAAGTTCCCGTGTTTCAATCACAGAGCACATTGGCCGAACATTTAAAAGTTTGGTTAAGTTGAGCCACGCTGTTCACTGGATTCCATTTTTGGATTAGTAACAACAGTTCCAACTTTTGGATTGTTCGTCGTGTGGACAAGCGGAGAACCATCGAATTGAATGTTGGCCATTGGAGTACCGGGGTAATCGGGTGGTGGCGATACCCGATTGTCCCCAGCTTGCCCGTCCTGTCAGACTTTGTTTCTCATTTCGTAACTGTTTCTGTCGTATGCTCCCGCGTACAGCTCAGGATGATTTTGGCGGTTAAAGCTAGCTGGAGGGGCGGTGGCTAGTGGAGAATAATCTATTGTATTATAAAGAAAATACTTGCGTTAATTTTGTTAGTGTCTGTAAGTGTGCTGATGTACATGTGCGCAAATTCTACTACAACAAATACACTAAACGAAATGAGGATGAGCTTACAAATCTATGTCACAAAGAAAACACTTTAAGGTCTCAAATGGAAAACAGGCACAAAACTAAAAAACATCTGACAAATGCTTAAATATTCAAGAAAAAAATTGTTATGTTTTAATAACTATAATATTTCTTGATATTTGAACGAGTATAAATATGCCCATTTATTATAATAACTCATTTTTCAATGGAAAGGTATTTTCAAAATTAACATTTTTTAACTAATGTAAATTTTTTTAAAAAATGAATGCCAGTAATACTGCCACCATCTTTGTGAAAAGTTTAAACACAAATATCTCGTGAACCGTTGTTGCCACAATGAAACTGGTAAGTACAAAAGCGTAGAAAGGCCATGCCGTTAATAATATTTTTTTAACTCAGGATTCACAATTGTTATCTCAGAAATCACAATTGTTAAGTCGGAATTCATAATTGTACCTCGGAATTCACAATTCTATCTCAGAATTCACAATTGTAAGTCGGAATCACAATTGTATCTCGGAATTCACAATTGTATCTCAGAATTCACAATTGTTAAGTCGAAATTCACAATTGCTAAGTCGGAATTACTAAAGAAATAATAATATAGAGGAATGGTAGATAAAATGTGCAATTTTGTCGCATTCCTCTTGTCTCTGAATGATATTACCATCATCACTAGATTACTAGAAACGCAGTGTACTTGCAACAAATGCTGGTAAAAGGAATTTTGTCTAAATTAAAGGAGTCATTTGCGTACCGGTTTCGAGCTATTGGCTCTCGTCAGCGCAAAGCAGACTCAGACACCTTTGACGCTGCGGGCTCATTTTGCTCTTAATAAAGTCGAACAACACAAAGACAGTAAGTAACTTGAAAATAATGTGTCTCCAACGGAATTAGTTCGAAACGATTAAAAACTAATAAAAATTAAATAATATATGCTGTATTTCTACTAAATTAATGTCATGGTTCAACGCAACCCACTATTCAGTACATGACCTACTAACCAATAAAACGGGCTATTTGGAATAAGACCTTTATCGCTATTCAAACTGCTTTTACATTTTGCAATGTTTGTAAGCTTTCAAATGCATCCAGTTGGCTATTATTTCTCATATTCCTAATTAACAAGTTGTTGATATCTATTCCATGATTGTTATGTTGAACTGGGCAACATTAAAGTTTCAAGTTTTTTCATTTTTGAGATGGGTCGTATTACCCTCCTTGAATCTACTTGTACTAGGACATTTCGCTAGTCCAACATTCTTCAAATTATAATCCTTACAATTGATTTCGTAAATCCCGGACTTTTCGTATGATTCAATTTAATGCTCTAAGGGCCGGTTTCTCAATGCGAGGTTCAGCACTTTATCAGATAAACTAACTAGAAGATTAGATTGTGCTTCTATTAAACATTTTAATATTGCAACTTCACATTCTAAACTTCTATATGATAAATTGCGTAACTTCGCATTGAAAAACCAGCCCTGGCCCTAAATTCATTTTGATAAATAACCGAAGGTAATAAATGAAAGACAGCAGGATGCTTTAGAAAGCATAGAAATTGCAAAATGTAAAAAGTGTATGAACAGTGACGAAAGCCTTATCCCAAATATCCCTCTTTATTGGTTAGCAGGTGGTAGTTTGTAGAGTCGAGACAGAGTGTAGATAGGTTTGACGGGATTGGTTAAATTCGTTGAAACATGACGTTAGTTTGGTATAAATAAAATACATTCTTCAGTTTTAATAATTTCCAAATGGTGCCAACATGGTTGGTGAAACGTGTATCGAGTATAGTATTCGAGTATTTATAGGACTATTTCAACTATATGAATAACCAAGTAAATTTTCATTAGTTTTTAATCATCTCCAGATGATACCAATATACTTGGTGAAACGCGCAATATTTGTAGAACTAATTCCGTTGGAGGGACCCACTTACATTATTTACAAGTCACTGACTTTGTGTTGCTCTATTTTATTAAGAGTAAAAGAGCCCGCAGCGTCGAAGGTGTCCGAGTCTGCTTTGGGCTGACGAGGGCCAAAAGCTCGAAACCGAAATGATTCTGGACACCTCCCAAAGCGGCGGGACTCCTTTGATTTAGACAAAGTTCCTTTTATAAGCATTTGTTGCAAGCACACTGCGTTTCTAGTAATGATGGTAATATCTTTCAGAGGAATGCGATAAAATTGCATATTTTATCTACCATTCCTCTACATTATTACTTCTTTAGTAATTCCTACTTAACAATTGTGAATTCCGACTTAACAATTGTGAATTCCGAGATGCAATTGTGATTCCGACTTACAATTGTGAATTCTGAGATACAATTGTGAATTCTGAGATACAATTGTGAATTCCGAGGTGCAATTGTGAATTCCGAGATACAATTATGAATGCCGACTTAACAATTGTGAATTCTGAGTAAAAAAATATTATTAATGGCATGGCCTTTCTACGCTTTCGTAGGTAAAGTCCTTTTTTTTAAACATTAAATTCTCTATAGATTCCTCAACAGGCCCATTTTCATAGAGCTAACCCTTTACGAGTGTCAAAGTTTATAAAAATTAACTTTTATAAATTAATTCGTAAACTGTTGATCGTACAGTGAAATTACTTAGAGAAGATAACATACTAAAACTACTAAGTTTACTATTTTCGTTTATTAATAATATTGGACAGTCGCAATTAAAATAAATTTCATTTCATCTGTTTTATTCATAGAAACGGTTGAATATTCACTATAAATATATAATAAATACCGAACACGACCTAGACAATCGGCTCGCGCTAGCGATATCGATCTGTGCAGATGTTATCTTCTCTAAATAATTTCACTCTACATTAAAATGTCAAATAGCAATCTTGTAGAGCGCTGAATTCTCTACAATTTATGTGACGAATGCCATTTGTAGTCCGCCAAAACTTATAAAAAAAACTGTTTTTAAAGTCTGTTCCCTAATAGAGTCCCGGTGTGATGTCACAATGTCTGAACTAAGATGCCGTAGACTCGTTGGTGTTTCAAATGCACAGTGGCGTTGCTTTGTTTTATATTTTACTTGAATTTAATTAGTTTTATTTAAAGGAAATTGAATTATAAGCATATTATAATACATCTAGTGTAAAGTTATAGTAATTTAAGTTAAATAAATAAATTATAATATTGAATTTAAAAAGACTACTTTGTAGCGAACAATTAAGCAATACATACCATTAGAAGTTAGCTAATATTTTTTGCACATTAGTTGATAAGGGTTTTTATTAGGTATGGTATTTTGAATGTTTTTATGGCAGGTGGTGTGGAAGAACGTGTTTACGAACATCACCTTTTTGTGTATGTATAATTTATATATTGTATATTACACAATAAACATTTTTTCTATTCTATTCTTTTCTATTCTAATTGTTTTGGTTTCAAGTAAAAAATACGATAGAGCAAATATACAAAATAAATACACTTAAATAGTTGTAGCTAAATCTTTTTTATTCTTTAATAGAATTTTGTCAAATAAGTATATGTAATCTTACAATAAAAATATATACTTAAAACTAATTATGCCAAACCCTACATAAAACAAATATGGCAGTAAAATACAAATACAAGATAAATAAATAAATTTAGTTTTCTTCGTAAGAGTCCTCATCATCGCTTCCATTATTAACACTTATGAGTGGTATAACTTCTTCACTATGAACCTCTGGATCATATGTCTCTAAAATCAATTTATTTGTGTGATTTACACACTTGGACCAAATTGAGCTCGACACTTGAGATAAAGCCTCATTCCACATAGCAAGAACGGCTTCGTCACTAAAACCATATTTCCCGACGTGTTTGTCGTAATACTCCTTACAAATTCCCGAAACGAGTTCTATTGGGTTGAACCGACAGTGATATGGTGGAAGCCGCAGTACTTCATGTCCATGCTCTCTAATTAAATTGTCGACAACATAGTGTTGCTCTGTTCGGTCATCTCCAGCTAAAGTAAACCCTGGATTTAACAGGCACTCAAAAAATGTCGGCATCTTTGCTTTTCGATGCGGCGTGTTTGACATTTTTTGAGGTTTACTATATTTGGAGCAATTCGGCACTGAAATCTATGTTTTTGGTCTTTAACCACGTTTGTATTTTTTCTTTCGTCCCAGATCAAGTTGTTTTTCTAAAACAATAATGCTTGGATTTTGTAACCCCAGCAAAAATCTCTCTGCCAGCCACTTTTCAAAATTTTCAGAGTTCATGTTGTTATGATAATCTGCTGACTTGTTCTTGGTGGAAAAAACTAAACTCGTATCTTCAGCAAAGCCATGAATAGATCCTGCATGTACAACTATAAATCTTTTACCTTCTGTAACTGTACGCCTTCTCGATTTACTGGAATCATCTTGCCAAGAATGTTTTAATCCTACTCTGCTAAAGATCCAAGTTTCGTCTAAAAACACTACATATTTGAAGTCACTACTTTTCAAATTTTGTACGTATTTGTGTAAAAACTCTACCCGACTTCCAAGAAATCGTCAGCCACATTCACGTTACATAAATTGGTTTGCTGTTGAACAATAGAAATGCCGCACGTCGGTTATAACTTGACCACAAAGATTAAAACTTACGTTATAGATTAGGTTGCAAACAATATTTCAATAGACAAAAAAGGATAGAGCTCCGGACGATATCCCTTACGCTATACGAATGGGATTCTATCAGCAAACAGACTTTACAAAATGTTTCCTAAACTATTCATCTTACACTGAAATATGTTATTATCAATTTTGTAGGGCACCATATTTTCTACTATTTAGTGGGATACAAGTTTGCAATAGGCCCGTTCAGCATTTTTTTTTTAATTTTAGAAATCGAAAGTAGAACACTTTTTAAGGCAATCTCCAAATTTTTAGGTTTTTATTCAGATGTTTAAGCCCTTAAATAAATTACCAAAGTTGTTAATTAAAAATGTATAGAAACTGAATGCTCTACAAGTTTGCAATTACATATTTTTATATCTGATCAATAATAACCAATGAGATATTTTGAAAAACTATTTTTTTAAAACTTTTGATGGGCTGTATGTAGCTCTTAAACTATTATATTAATTCTACAAAATGGTGTTGGAGATAGAAATTGTAAATAAATTAGTGTTCTTCAAGATTTCCATTTGACATTTTAATTTATAATCAACAGTTTACGAAATAATCTGTAAAAGTTACTTTTTGAGAACTTTGAGGCGCTGTAACTCGTAAACGTTTAGTTCTACAGAAATGAGAATGTAAAGAGATTTATGAAGAATTTAGTGCTAAACAAAGAAGTTCTTGCCATTTTTGCCGTAGCATCAATGGTTCACTAGATATTTGCGTTTGAATTTTTCGCAAAGTTGGCGGCGAACGTCAACCCATGCTGAAAAGCCAACTTGCCAAATTGACGAACCCACTTTTATAACTTGTTTATTGAACTATTATACGAATACAAGCTCACTCTACATTCAAAAGTAATGGAATTTCCTTAGGACAAGAAATTAATATCGCTATTCCCAGATACATGGATGGTACGTATCTGCTCTCTCTACTGCTTAGTCCCTACCATACAAGGTTAATTCAGAAATGTACGGTCAAAAACCTCAAAATTCCTACCCTGGTTCCGAAGTTACAAAGTGAATTGCCCACATCTCTAGGTAGGGAGGAAATAAAATCATATTAAAGTTTTAAAAAATAAAATTTGACAAAGGATCGTGGTTTTTAGCAGTGGCGGTCCGGCCAGATTGGCGAGTCGGCAAATCCTGACTGGGCCTTTTGCCTTTTGAGTACGTAATACGCTTATATACATGCGAAGCAAAAACATTCAAATCGCTGATGAACTGAGTTTAAATGTTTATTTCTTTTAAAAAGTTTTGGCATATGTGGTGAGCTAGTGAGTGTGAGTACTTTTAGCTTCTTTTGGCCATCCTGCCGGCGTCGAAACCCGAAGCACGAGCTCGAGATGTGCACAGTGCGGAGGCGGCAAAAGCAACCGATGAAGCTAATCTCGCAATTTTACCACTTTAACTGTTAGTATTAAGAGTTTACAGCTATAATAATTTAATTTCTAATTCTCGTTCATGTTCTATTCTCATAGCTTTAGTTTTCTAGTCTGAGATTCGTTAAATTGTTCTTTGTTCCTGATACTCCTAATAGGACTTGTTTTTAATTTTTTATGTTTATGATTTGTTTTTTTTTTGGTTTTGATAAATAAATCTTTCTGCAATTCTAAAAAACCTATGATTTTATTTATCCTTAATAATAAAAAAAAATATATTTATTGAACATTAAAGTTTAGTACAAAATTCCCATCCCAGAATAAATGGCCGGCATGAGAGCCAAAAAATCCTCCTCACTCCGAGAAAAAAAAAATTTGTTTGCTTCGCTCATAAATTGCCGACTAAGTACTAGACACCCAGACTGCCACGCTAACAGCGTCCAAACAGAGAGGTAGTAGTTTGGAGCGCACAGGTAAAAATCAATCCTATTCGAAGTTTCACAGCGAATATCTTATCTCTGTATATTTTCAATAAATAAAAAAAAATGAATTAAAAAAAAAATCATTCCTGTGCATTTTTCTCATTAAAGTAACCTGTTTTAAGATATTCACTGTGAAACTTCGAATAGGATCGATTTTTACCTGTGCGCTCCTCTGTTCGGACGCAGTTAGCGTGAAATAGGTGAGAATACGCCACAAGGTTAATAGGACATTTTTTGTGCAGAATTTAAAAGCAAATTTTTTATTTCCTATACTTTTTTCTCTTCCGACGAATGGTTTACAAGATAACAGTGATGGGGATGATTCTTTGCAAAAAAAGGGGAGGAACTTTTCTATCTATTTCTAACCCCATCTAGAGTATGCATCTCAAATATTATTAGTTTATAAATTATTTCTTCTAAAATATCTAATTTGCGTGGACTAATAGTAACATTACTCCTTTTATCACAACGGCCTTGTGTGGAAGGGGACTACAATTAATGATAACAAATATACACTGAATGGCATACTCTTAATTTCTGGTGCTAAAAAAATTCCAGTGTCCTTGGCTGGCAATGAATATCAGAGGATTCCAGGATCAGAGTGCTTACTTTTAACCATGCAGTAGTCATATGGACATAAAAGATAAAGAAAACCAAGAAACTGCCTTATGTTAAACTAGTTTGATATTTATTACAAATCATTTTAGCCATAATTCCACAATTAGTTACAATAAGAGACTAGAGTTAACAATGGATAACAAAAGACTCAAGCAGCAGACTTACGTCATATTGACATCTTTTTAAAGTTGTTATTGGTCGACGATGTCATATGTTGAATAAATAACATCCTGTAACATTATTTTTCGATGAAATTCTGACGTTAGTTTATTACGTCAATGTGACGTACTTGTAATGTTGTTTAATGTTGGATGTAGTTTATGGGATTTATTACTAAATGTCATTTGCTTGGAACTATAATACTCAGGTTAAGATCTGTGACTGGGCCAAGATGGTACAAAAACCAGTCAATGGTTACCTTCTTCTCTCATCTTACAGCCCACCATTATTGGAAAATGGATGCTTCCACTAGACCCCTTGAGGGTCATAAAAATACTCTACATAGGTTCAGATAAATGTTAGTAAATGTCATCGATCTAATGTCATAAAATTACGTCTTTGAGCTGTGTTATACCGACGCAAATTTCACGTTACTAGCCTTACGTTAAAATTACGTAAAGTTTAACCAAACAATGATGTCAAAATGACATGAGTCTGCTATCTGGAGAGTGTTAAGCATATAATCAATGAACAATCGATAGCTTTTGTTAATTAAGAATAAAATTCTGAAAAATGTAAAGAAAGCAAAGATTTTGTATCAATACCTCACTAATAACGATGATTAAATGAGATAGTATGACAAAAGTGAGATTTAGATTTGTATTAATTCATTCAATACTTGATGCACTTTAACACATGAAAACAGAAGCAACGACAAGTGGTACTCATGCATAGGATGTATTTGTTGACATTGATTACATAAACACACACAAACATTAATGGATGATTTAGCTAGCTATTACCTTTTGGAGCATGATAGTGCCCCCTACCCTCTCCGTACCCTGCACGAGGCCCGCCTTGACTAGCTGACGGTCGACTAGATCTCTCTTGTCGGCTTCTACCCGCAGGCCCATGGGCGGCCGCATGAGGAGCATTATGATGATACCTCTGAAAATAAAATTCGAAATTCATTAGCCGATTTATTTTAAACTACTCATTGACATAAAAAGGAAATACTTTTGTATAGTTGGGCAAGTAGATATAAAGTAATGGGCTCATTTAGTGATATTTCATTTACAATTTATTTTTGTATTTTCTGTAAGTATTTAACCCTTGAAGTATAAAAATTAGACCACTAGCGTTAGTATTAACTGTAATATTTGATTTTCAATTCGTAACATATTTGAAATGCCCGATAACGCACGGATGATGTCACGACACCCGCTCGACTGGCTTTATAAGCAGCGTTGCCAGTGTCAGTACATTTGTACTGAAATCAATACTTTTAGAGCACAATCAGTACATCAGTGCTGTTTTCATTGTATCGCTAAACTAAACTATTGTATTCCCATTTATTTCGGCTCGCTGAAATTGAATACGACCTCAGTTTTGGCCTTACTTATCATGAATTTTTCAACTATTTCAAAAAAGTGCTTTTTTCTATATGGTTATACTGTATGTGTCATGAAGTTAAATACACAGCCACACACAAAAAAAGTGGTGTGGTCTGCGGACCAGACCAGTGTATTCTTATATATTTGGACCCGCTGAAACCGAATTCAAAGTCAGAATTGTCAGATTCGCTCGTTTTTCACATCTAACCCCAAGTATCACCCCCTCCAAAAAAAGTGACCTGGCCTGCGGATGAGATTAGTGTATCCTTATGTATTTAGATGAGACACTGTCATGGTCAAATCATATTGACAATGTTGTGAGTAAACTCAACAGTGGATATTTCGCCATTAGAAACCTCAAATCCTTTTTAGATCGAAAATATCTGATTAATGTTTACTATGCATTAATTTATCCACATCTAAAATACTTAATCATATATTGGGGACAGGGAACTGATTGGAACAGAGTCTTTATTTTACGAAAACGAATTGTAAGAATAATTTTTGGGCTATCACCAAGAGAGTCTTGTAAATCTACTTTTAAAGATAAAATATTAACTTTACCAAGCATCCTCATATTAGAAGCAGTAATGTTCACCAAGCTAAAGCCAGAGTTATATAGTCACAGGAATGATATTCACAACTACACTACACGAAATAACACAAATATTCAAATAGACCAGTTCAACCTAAGTACTTTTAAAAGAAGCCCAAAATACACCTGTATAGTTTGTACCACCGATAATCCAGCGATATAAAAAAGGTCGCAAAAAAACATAAAAGGTACCGAGCGTGTATCAATTTCAGTCTATTTACGTAAAAGACCATAAAAGTGTTCAGCTTCTTTATTACCATCACAAAAAAATGGTCATATATTTCCGAACAAAAATGCAGGCCACTCTCACTGAATATAATTGGTTGAAATTTTCTCTACCGGAATTATGATAGGTTGGAATAAAATATAGGGTCAACGTGGACTAGCGTTGTCAAATTGGACCGGCGGCGGCACACTAACTAGAAGCGGTCGGCATCCTTTATGCTTTTTTGCGAGCTTTTTTATATCGCTGAATTATTTGTGGAATACACTATAGCAATATTTATAATAATCTCCCTCGGCCGTTAAAAGAGTTAGGTAGAGCTAAACTTAAAAAAAAATTACTACAGTTACTTCAAAACGAAGCTTATTATTCACTAGGTGAGTACTTTGATCAGGCGCACAGGTGGAATTAAATTTTTTTCTATAAAATACTATTTTGTATATTTACCTTATATGTTATTGTCATTATATTACAAAATTATATTTAAAATTATTTTACTTTATATTATACTTTATATGTTTTACTTAATAGCTGTAGTGTCAATGTCTCCACAGTTTACAATTATTCATTTGTGACATTTCATATCCAACGTATTTTGGCAATTGAAATAAAGCATATTATTATTATATTATTATTATTATTTGGGCCCGCTGAAACTGAATCCGAAGTCATAATTGTCAGATTGCAGTGGCGGCTGGTGAAATTTCAATATTTTTTTTCTCGTCTGTGGCGCATGGGACCCATACGAAACTTGGGAAATAACATCTAGAGAAGCACTTCTCTAATGACCCCTAAAAAATTTTGAAAAAGCAGTTTGCGAAAAAATTTTTGAAAATTCGCTAGCCTCCCCTGGGTCTAGGGACCCCTGTTTACTTTTATTTTTTTTTGTCATATGCATTTGACTTTTCATAAAAATGCATCGACAGATTTTGGAGTTTGTGAAAATATTTTCATTACTAACTGAGATACAACGAATTGAAATATTGTAATTTGTTAAATTGTAAATTACAAAATTTCAGTTCATTGTATTTCAGTTAGTAATGAAAATATTTTCACAAACTCTAAAATCTGTCGATGCATTTTTATGAAAAGTCAAATGCATATGACAAAAAAAAATAAAAGTAAACAGGGGTCCCTAGACCCAGGGGAGGCTAGCAAATTTTCAAAAATTTTTTCGCAAACTGCTTTTTCAAAATTTTTTAGGGGTCATTAGAGAAGTGCTTCTCTAGATGTTATTTCCCAAATTTCGTATGGGTCCCATGCGCCACAGACGAGAAAAAAAATATTGAAATTTCACCAGCCGCCGCTGTCAGATTGGTTCGTTTTTCATTTCTAACCTCCCAAAAAGACACCCACCCCAAAAATGGTGTGTCCGGAGGACCATACCAGTGGCAGTGTATTCTTATGTATTTGGTAAGGATACACTGGTCTGGTCCACTTTTTTTTGTTTTGGGCGTTTTTTTTTGAGATTAGAGGTGAAAAACGAGCGAATCTGACAATTCTGACTTCGGATTCGGTTTCAGAGGGTCCATATACATAAGGATACACTGGTATGGTCCACAGGCCAGACCACTTATTTTTTTTTTTTTTGGGGGGGGGGTGTTTTTTTTTGGGGTTGGGGGTGAAAAAAGAAGTAATCTGATAATTCTGACTTCGGATTCGGTTTCAGTGGGTCAAATACATAAGGATACACTGGTCTGGTCCGCAGGCCAGTCCACTTTTTTTTGTGTGGCTGTGATATCAGTTAATAATGCTCATCTTTTTCCACTCAATTTTTGGCAAATTGAAGGTCATATTTGTAATCAGCATGCCAAAAAACATAAGATAGTACACTTTTCTAAGGTAGACGCATTGGACCCAAAATTGACAAATAATTTATTATGATCCGTGAAATGAAATACGGCAGGATCAAAAGAGCACCATGTTTTTGTTCGCAAGTTCCGGATTTTCCATCAGTTTCGAAAATTCTGTTTCTCTGTATCTCGCTTGAATAAGGTGTTATCTTTGCATTTAAAAAATGTCTAATGGATGCATGGCAATAGGGACCAACCTGGGTTATCCGCAAGGAAGTTAAAGCTTAATTTATAAACTAGCCGCAGCAGTTACAGTTGAAGTTGCCACACCTGTAGTGTTTATGAAGAATAAGAAAGCAATGTTTCAATTTATAAAGTCCGCTGCTGCTGCAGTTGCAGTTCATATTCCGCAGGTAGATAACCAAATTTTATCTTGAACGGCAACCGCTGCGGAATTACCAGCGGATAGCCAATGAAATTGTAGTTCATGGAGAATGTAAACAAATTGTCACGTGATTTACGCGTGAAGCGCATGCATGAAAAACATTCTACGACAGCAACAGCAAGAGTTTATAAATGACAAATTTTCGTGAATTGCAACTGATACTGCTGCGGCAACTCCAACTGCAACCGCAATTGCAGCGGAAAAGTTTATAAATCGTACTTAAGTATTTACAGTCTATAGGAATTATAAAAATGTTTGTGGTCCTTTAGAAGTTATAGTGCACTGAGGGACATTTAAAACTTCAATACTTATTGCATACACTAATAAAATTTTAACATGTGATTACAGGACACTGAAAGTATTTCGCATAGAATATGCACTGGTCTTTTTGTAGTAACAGTTCAAGTGAATATTGCGAACATATTTTTTATACACAAAACAAATAAAAACCATCTGAGTGGCGTAGTATTTTTTTATATTCGTTAAAATTCCTAGATATCATATAAAAGATTTAATAAACATAATACGTACTTTTTTCATAAGATCATTACTTTTTTGTTTCGATACCAGTACATTAATTTTTTATCCACTGGCAACGCTGTTTATGAGTTATATTCGGTTTGTTGTGCTTGCCGTATCAAACTATGTGGGTGCAGACTAGCGGTCGACCGCTGGCTGGAGTGCGTGTGGCTTGACGTCACACTGCGTTTTCGAGCGCTCTATTTTCATTAT
This sequence comes from Rutpela maculata, assembly GCA_936432065.2. Taxonomy (NCBI): domain Eukaryota; kingdom Metazoa; phylum Arthropoda; class Insecta; order Coleoptera; family Cerambycidae; genus Rutpela; species Rutpela maculata. Next base: position 104,212,791 of record OW386291.2, read on the forward strand.
TTATTTTGAGGGAGGAGTTGAAAAAAAATCTAATATTTTGCACATTTACGAACTACGAGGTGTACTTCGAAATATGAATTAAAAAAAAATGCTAAATGAGCCCATTCTAATTTATCAAGCGGAGCACTATTTTTTCCTTTTTCGAAACAATAAATTTTAAAAAATTGACGAATGAGCCCATTGTACTTCTCTGTCCTTGTCCTGACAAGCTCTGATTGCTTGAAAGAAATTAGTGGAAGGAAATGTTAACCGTCTGTATGCAAGCAAAAAAAGGATGGAAAAGTGCAATTGAGCTTTCTTTTCCACTTCAGTCGAATGCCCGCTCCAGTATGTTATTAATCTTGATGGTTATAAATAAATATCAGACAAGGAAATGGAAAATAATAACATTTACAGCAGAGCAGAACATATTAACATTAGAGCAGGCTGAAGTGATAGAAAATATAAGAAATGGTGGGTACAAAATGAAATAATATGACAAAATTTTACTAGTGTTTACTACATAATTATACATTAATTTTATTTATTGTGCTGTCTTTTGATACTATTTGATACTTTTTTAAGTGACTGCACTCTACAGTTTCATTTGTATCAATTAAAAGTGCACAATCTATTTGTAGATAATGATTTCTCAAAGTTATATGTGAAGGAAATGTTGAAAAATAATTTACTAAAGGATTGTAGGATAGACAAATTGTAAAAGAAGTCCATCATTGTTGTTAATATCGCTCTTTGTTACATAATATTATTTGATAAACATATCGGCTATTTATTCGCCTAAAATCATGACGTATTAAATTTAACACCATTAATGGCTTTTTCATGAAAATGAACTCTTACTTTATTATTTTTCATTCTTCCGTAGAATTTTTTAGAAATTACGAAAAGAAATATTTTTGCGATTACAGCGCCATCTGTCACGAATCGAAAAAAACGTTTCAGACAAACTTGAGGTAATTTTTGCCGTAGAATCCGATTCTGCAATAAAAAATAGTGGTACCCATTTAAGATTATAAAGTTGCCCCCGCCCCACTCCAAGGGTGGAGGTGGGAGGGCCGTGTTTGGTATCATTGGATAGCCCTTTTAAGATTATTAAGGACATGTTCTTTCTTTTTTGGATCCAATGTGTATTTCTCAAGATATTTGACTGCTTCCAGACTTTTTGGACACCCAGTGAACACACTTTTTACAGAATGTAAATATCTTTTAGTTGTTGAAAATATAGCCCCTGAAGTTTTAAGTTGTATATGGTGGAGAAAATCAAGAAACTTAAAGTATGCCATCAGATACAATTTCAAATGCTATTAAAGTATGTATTCATACTGCAGAGGTTTATTGTTATTTACATTTATGTAGTTCAAAAAAAACAGTTGGCAGACAATTTCAAATCGCAGCTTTTATATTGGAATGTGTACCTATTTATTTTAGATATTATTTATTTTTGTTATATGCATATAATATTCCATCCTTACACTTTATATCAATAATTAAATTTCCTTCAAAATTTAATTTAATTTAATTTAATTTAATTTAATAGCAATAGTATACGAAACCCAACCCTGGAATGTCAAGGGAATGTCCGTGAGATTTCAACCTCTGACTAAACTATTTATAAGAATACCAGAAGTTATTTATCAGTTGTATAACAGCCTTTTAGTATTTTCAATTAGGATGGCATATTTTTATGCCTTCATTAGACGCCATATTGATATATTAAGATTCTTGAGAGAACTAATGAAAAACCAGTCTACAATTCAGTATGCCCAGCAAATAAAATACCTTTTTAAAAATAGGTAAATATAAATATGTAATACAAATTAAAAAGTGCAATGTTTTTTACAAAGAACTAAATGTTATCAAAAATTAAATAAAAGTATAATTATTAGTTAAAAATGTTTAATATCTGTTATTTCGGTGGCACGTCTATTTTCTCGAGGTACAAATGTCAATTTTACAGTCCAGAGACCGTGGCAGTAAAATTTCAACAGATAAATTTGTCACTACACCATATGTTTAATTGATGTTCATCTTTACTACATACGCAAAAGAAAAGCTTCCATACTGTAAGAGAAGATATAATAAACTCAACACTATCACTTAAAAGAAAGAAAGAGATTTGTGCTGAAAGAAAGAGCAAGCGAGAAGTCCAATAAAGTATTAAGGTCTCCTAAACTTCATCGTTACTATTGTAAAGATTGTTTATAATGGTTGCGAAAATATTTCCATTACTTTATGAAGGTTTTGAAAAGTACATGAGGAAGTTATATAGGAGTAATAGTTATATTTCTATTACTTTTGCTATAAGGCTTAGAGGTTACTAAACAACGGTAACGGTAATCCTTATAGGGTGCGCCATTTAAGCTCTATAAGTAATATAAAGTGGTAATTGAAAAGTGATCATCAACAATCTATTTTACTAAAGGTTTTATAATTTGGTGATGGTGATATTGAGAATACCTTTACAAAACAAAAATTGTTCATTGGACTGAAATTCAGTCGTTCACAAAAATTATAGTATACAGAAAGTAGGTAATTTCATATTAAATAAAGTGTGTAAGTTGGGATTTGCATAATTCCTAAATAATATTTTCTAATCATGATGAAAACGAATAAATAAAAAATAATTAATTGTAAAAATTGTCAGTGGTATTTGCAGTGGTCCACAATTTTAATAGAAATTTAATATTATATTTCTGGCAAGCTATGATATGCCCAATACTGAGCTATGCACAATTATTACCTCGAAGCTGTATATCATCGTTTCTTCTATATACAGTGTTGCACTTTCTTTAGCGATACATTTCTGTTTATTACCAAGGATATATACATCAAGAATCACTGTTTCAGTTTTTAAAACTGGATGGTTTTTTGTTCAAAGTATTGCGGTATTTAACATTCGAAATCAACTTTGTTCATACTGACAATCGTGCAAGTTTCTGAACCTTGTCAGTAGAAAATTATTAAATGAAAATTATAAAAATAGTACTTTTGCATTTCAAGTTAAATTGTCTTTTATATTTCAAAAATTCAAAAAATTAGTGGCGGACGTACCATTCTCCGCAGGGTATTCATCGGCCTCCTCAAAGTTTCACTAATCCTACGTGCTGGTGGTTTCTTGGGATTCGATGATGGTGTATGAACAGCACAACACTTAATAAACAGTCCCATGAAAATGATAAAGCCAATGCCCATTAGGAGCACCGCCCACCAATACTCGGTAATCCATTGAGCTACTGTAATAAGAGTTTCACGATTGAGGAGGAGATTCATTAATCTCACTAAAGGCCCATCAGCGTCAACGGCACGACACTTCAGGAATACGTCACAGTAACCCTGAAAATAAAGAACCATTTGAATGTGAAGAAGAAAGAACTATCGCATTAATATCACCAATGTGAAATTCAAAACGTGTATTGTTGGTAATAAATAACACTAATATTATAGTAATTCTTGCAGGATATACGGAAAAAATTATTAACAAGTGGATCTCAGCGGGAATATTTAGAAACTAACGTATTATTTAACCTGCCAAAAGCCCCATTAGCTTCCAGTGGGGGAAATTTGACCAAAAATGGACGCCAATTTTTGTTTTCTTGTTTTTTCCTTTGAGATATCTTAGTAACTATGGATTTTATGGAAAAAAATTCAATTCAATTGTTTGTGCAGAATTGGAGAACAAATGAATATCTTGTATTTCTGCTTACATTATTGTCAAAAAAATTTATTTTGGGTATTCAGCAGATAACTTTCAAAGAAACCATTTGTTGCTTTCATATACCATTGATCTCAATCTGACCATGTTAGCATATCAACTAGAAGTTCCCCTTACGAAAGGACTGGTCAAGTTCTTTCATACACTTACTATATGAAAAACAAGAAAATAATCATTCTTTCTATATACTGATGATCAGTCTGATCATGCTAATATATTATAAAAAGCCTCCTTTATGAGGCATTCTTTCTAGTATCTCTAGCCCTACCTAGAGGATACTGTATATATAATCAAGCATTTGTTACATCTTCAAGCCAAGAACTACCAAACAGCACAAAGAAAATAGGTATAAAATTTCACTCACTGCATGCATGTCTTAATAAAAAAAGATATTTCTAAATTTCTAAACAGAATGAAAAAAGTTGTACAATTTTTAGAGGGATTTAATCAGTCGAGAGTAGAAGAAAATATTTGATTTATTAACCTTTTCGCTGGGGAGTACATTTTGCGCAGTGTACTAGTGTGTGCGGCTGCCGCATAGTTCTGCGCCTACAGTTTGGGCTAGCGGGTCTCGCGTGTCGGTTAGATAGTGGCATACCGTTCAAATTAAGTTTGAAATATAACATTGAAATTTCTAATTTTATTATTATTGTTTATTAGAACGCTGTAATATGACATGATATATAAAAATAAAATTCAGCAACAGTTTTTCATCACTGTAATATTCTATTATTTGAATAAGTATGTATTTACTTTTTTTACACTAGTAGATTTTGGTCTAGCGATCATAAATTCACGTTTCGTTACCGATATATCAATCATCAATGTTTTCCTCCTACATTTTGGACATTTTTATTATATTCCGACTTCTTCTGCAAAATTTGTAACTCGAAGAATTTCACAAGGATTTTTAACAGAATCTGGCAAGAAGCCCACATTTTGTTTAAAAAGAAAGTGAAAAACTTGTAGATTACGTTTCGAAGAAATTGCTGCATTATTTTTTCCTTTATTTTTGAACAAAAGTGAGGTTTTTTGGCCAAATTCTGTTACTAATCTATAATTATCTGAAACATCAATTACTTTGTTCAAAAAGAACAAGAAATATAGTGGAAATGTAAATTGGAGGTATACAAATTAATGATGAATAACTCAGAAATGAAAAAAAATTACTTCAGATTCGTGATCAGTGGTCCAAAATCTACCAATCTACCAAAAATCATTGAAATCGGCAATGATATGCACAAATAAATAATAAAATAATTACATTTGACTTCTATTATTTCACAACACACACTAGCTATAACGCAAACAATAAGCGAATGTAACTTTACACGCCACTGCTATGTTTCCACGAATTTAAACATCTTCGGACAGTTCCAGCAATTACGGCACGTAAAATCTGCATGACATCTGAACACATCTAGCGGCCGGGGGCGGCACTAACATACAAGTAATATCTACTACCAAACATACATGTATGGGTACCACAGTTAACCCTTTCGGAAATCCTTACGTTTATACACGGTTCCCGCACGTGAATTGCCACATTTTGCTGCGGCTCTGGACAGTTCCTGCAGCAAAAGGGTTAAAACATGTATGCGGTGAGTGAAATTTTATACCTATTTTCTTTGTGCTTTTTGGCAGTTCTTGGCTTTGAAATGTAACAAATATTTGATTATAATGAAGTATCCTCTAGATAGGGCTAGAAATACTAGAAAGAATGCCTCGTACGGGAGGCTTCTTTTCTTATAATATATTAGCATGAACAGACTTAAATCATCAGTATATAGAATATCAATCATACTGAAGATATAGTAAGTGTATGAGAGAAGGTGACAAGTCATTTCGTAAGGGGAACTTCTTGTTGATATGTTAGCGTGGTCAGATTCAGATCAATGATATATGAAAGGAACGAATGGTTTCTTTGAAAGTTAGCTGTTGAATACTCCAAATAATATTTTTTGAAGAACTAATGTTTTTTTACTGGAACATTTTTTTCCTACAATAATTTCTTTTTTAAAAAACAGTAAGAACAATATGGCCGCCTTCTTGAATTATTTGTTTTTTTTTTCAAATATATCGTTAAATACTATTTTTAACACGTTAACGACGGGGTTAATTTCTCAGAAACATTGATTTGGTACGTTTCTTGTCCTTGGAGTCAAGTACTAAGACATTATTTAATAACGTTACTTGACTCCGACGTCAAGAATGCGTTCTAAGACTAAAATTATAGTAAATCTAAAATGGAAAACTGTAATCTCGGTTTCATTACGGGAAATAATTATTAATACTCTCCAAGAGCTGTCGCTAGCGCCGCACTTGACTTCGGAAACAAGAACTGTCATTAAGAAATGGAAAAATTTTGAAATGAAATGTACGTATGCTCACTTGGTTATATATTCCCGTCCACAACTAATGTACTATGAAATTGATCGCCTTGTGTGTAGAATGACCTGTTACTTGACCCCGGGGGTAGGTACCGTAGTTAACGTGTTAAGAAAAAAATCAAATATACCTTTAATGCACAGGGTTTTGTACCTAGTATATTGATATATGAATCTTGCACAAAACCAGAGAATTTCTTATTATTTCTAAATCTTTATTTATTTTATTATTGCCTTTCTTTGATATAAAATTAGGTACCTGAAAATTATCACATGGTGATCCTGGGCGTAAGCTAATACCTCCAGGTGGGAGTCCGACCTTCTCAGCAAACTCACTTGTACTTCTACAAATGTCCGTTCCATTCTGGCACGCTAATTCACACAGTTTCCTCTTGTCGATGTTGGGGTGATCCTGAGTCGTTATAGAACACGCTTGTAAATTCCATTCTAAACAAATAGAGCCCGAACATTCACCATTGATACACAACTGTGTGCCATTGTTACACCTAGTTTTGTTACGTCGAGGTAGAGGTGGAGGACACTCGGCAGTCCTACCATTGCATTTCGAGGATAAAGAACAGTCGGATTCCATCTTGCACACTTCGTGTAACTGGGATGGGATGAATTTGCAGGTCTCGCCGCTACAGCAGGGTCCTTGGCTAGGACTTGGATAGAAAAGAAGAAAATTACGTTAATTTTTTGCATTATGGTTGTGACATATTACTAATTTTATGCATCAAGTCCAACAAATTTTAATGAGCATTTTATTGAAAGTATTGGTAATATTGTTCAAAGTATCAATAGTACTGAAACTTGGTCTAATTTAAACAATAATTTATATTTAAAATTTGAAAACCATGCAAAACTTGCGAAAAATAGTTAGCAGTTTAGATAACAAATTGTCTATACATGAAATATTAAACTGTAGAATAGTTAAACAAGTTTTTGAAACTATTGGCAATGTTTATTAAACTTAATAAATACGTCTCTTAATACTGGTAGAAGGCTGAAGAATATCGTCCAATTAATACCTTACCACCAATAGAAAGATTTATAGAATTAGTTGTCAATGAACAATTATTGCACCACGTTTCTGTAAATTCAATATTAATAAATAATCAATCCGGTTTTCGTAAAAAAAATTCATGTGAAACGGCATTACAAATTACACTATGCAACATCAAAACTAGCTTAGATAACAATAAATATGTTATTACTGTATTTGCGGACTTAAAGCGAGCCTTTGAGACAATCGACCGAAAGCTATTGTTATCTAAGTTAGAACAATACGGTATTGGTGGTAAGATATTTGACTGAATTTGTGGCTATTTAAAAAATCACTTTAATGATAAAATATCAAATGAAATAGATAATGATGTTGGAATTCCACAGGGTAGTGTGTTAGGCCCCCTTCTGTTTTTATTATACATAAATGATATTGAACTATTTGTAGAATGTGAATTTATAGACTAGTTCACAAGTTCAAAGCCGTGTTAATTCTTGATAAAGCTCGTAAAAATATGGATTCGGATTGACGTCTAGAAAAATGTTCCAAATTTTCAAACCCACACATGAACAATTGCAAAAGTTATAAACAAATAAATATTGAAAAAATAACGAGTTTTGCTTTTTGTAAATAACTCGAAAACTATTAGTATTTAAGAAATTTTAAAGAAAGATTCTTAAAGAGGAAGAAATTTCCAATAAAAAAGTCCCGACTACCGAAACTCTATCTCTATTATTAATAATTTTAAATTAATGTTGAAAACAGAGCTCCGCGCGGCGAACACTAAGCCGTTACGATGCTCTGAAACCGGCTGTAATAAGTAAAAATATTTTTTTATGTTATTGAATATTAATTTAAAAATTTCAAAAAATTATGGTATTATTTAGACACTTAAAGGAACAATATCCCGTTGTAAAAAAAATTTTTCACCGATTTTTCATAAAATGAACCTATTGTTAATTAACAAATTTTTTTATAGTTTGGATTTATATTTCAAGTCGGATAATTGTTAAACAAAAGCCACTAAAATATTTCGCTTCGTGGAGACCCTACGTCAACTATACTTTATGACATTGCGATGTTTTTAATTGTTATAGTCTATTAGTTATTAATTATGTATCCTAACAAAAATATGATTAAAAGAAAAAAAATGTTTCTTAAAAATTTTTTAAATTGTCTAATAATTTTTTTCCTTTTTTCAATATTTAAACAAGTTATTAAGAAAAAAATTTATTCTTAAAATTTATTATTTGCAATTCTCTACAAGCTGGAAAAATGAAAAATATCTAAAAAAATATAAACACGTTCGGCGATCGTTAATAACAAATTGCTTATTAAATAAACAAATAAATTAACAACAACAAAAAAATTCATTTTTCCAGCTTGTAGAGAATTGCAAATAATACATTTTAAGAATAAATTTTTTTCTTAATAACTTGTTTAAATATTGAAAAAAGGAAAAAAATTAGACAATTTAAAAATTTTTTTAAGAAACATTTTTTTTCTTTTAATCGTATTTTATAACCAATAAAATGGCAAAAAAAATTTCAAAAATACGTAATTTATCTATTTGTTTATAAAATTTGTTTAAACAATTAGCAATGAAAATTTAAAGTTTATGTGATCTTATAGTACTTTTGAATATAAAAACAGTAATAATAATTAAAATTAATAAAAAAAATTTTCATTTTTTAGTTTCTTGTTAGGTTAAATAATTAATAATTAATAGACTATAACAATTAAAAACATTGCAATGTCATAATCCCACAAAGTATAGTTGACATAGGGTCTCCACGAAGCGAAATAATTTTAGTGGCTTTTGTTTAACAATTATCAGACTTGAAATATATACGCAAACTATAAAAAAATTTGCTAATTAACAATAGGCTCATTTTATGAAAAATCGGTGAAAAAAATTTTTTTACAACGGGGTATTGTTCCTCTAAGTGTCTAAATAATACCATAATTTTTTAAAATTTTAAATTAATATTTAATAACATAAAAAAAATATTTTTACTTATTACGGCCGGTTTCAGAGCATCGTAATGGCTTAGTGTTCGCAGCACGGAGCTCTATTTTCAACATTAAATTAAAATTATTAATAATAGGGAGTCAGGACTGTTTTATCGGAAATTTCTTCCTCTTTAAGAATCTTTCTTTAAAATTTCTTAAATACTAATAGTTTTAGAGTTATTTACAAAAAACAAAACTCGTTATTTTTTCAATCTTCATTTGTTTATAACTTTTGCAATTGTTTATGTGCGGGTTTGAAAATTTTGAAAATTTTTCTAAACATCATTCCAATGAGCCTTCACTCATATTTTTACAAGCTTTATCAAGAATTAACACGGCTTTGAACTTGTGAAGTAGTGTATTATTAACCTCTTTGCTGACAACACCTTAACAGCTTGTAGTGATGTTAACCTGGAGAGAGAGAAAAATAAATGCTATCTAGTATCTGTAAATAGATATTTAAGTATCACTAAACTAAAATTAAATGTGAAAAAAACGAAGGTGTTGATATTTACTAGAAAATATGTCTAGTTTTTTTAACATTGACAACATGAATTTGAATATTAATGGTGAACAAATTAAAATTGTCTCTACAGTAAAATATGTGGGATTTCAGCTTGATAACTTTTTGAACTTTGACCATCACTTTGATTATATTTACAAGAAAATTTCTAAAAAACTTTATTTATTTAGTCGAATAGCTCAATATTTATCAACTAAAATCACAGTTCATAATACTATTATTCAGCCACCTTTTGATTATTGTGCATCAATATTGTTCTTATTCAATCTTAATAAATTAAATATGCTTTAATACCTATATTACCTATGTTTACATTTACTACGTATTTTTGTCATATAGTTTATAATTATATGTATATTAGGTCTCTTTCTAATTCAATAAAGTTCTTCTTCTTCTTCAAATCTGTCAAATATACAGATATTTCAAAAACATGACTGGCCCGAATTTTAAAATAATCGATTTGGCAAAAAGGCAAAATAATGGTGATATTTTTTAACCCATCACTTATAACGAATTTTTTTTGCCGGTTTCTTAAGGTTCGTTATAATCGGACATTACTGCATTATTAATCATTGGCAATTTTTTTTACAAGAACTAAACATTTTTAAGCTCCAAGACCTACTTACCTACACTCAGTTCCTGCCCTTCTTTTACAGCCACTAGCATACTTATTTTGCTGTTTATCCTCAATGCTAATAATCCTGGGGTAACAACACTTCTCTTGACATTCATTGTCATCATATCCACAATCACATTCTTCGCCGGCCTCGACGATTTTATTTCCGCAGAAAGCCCCAGCAGAGGCAGTGAAGCAATTTCTCTTTTTATTGTCTTCTATGGCATCTAAGACGTTACTTATATTACCTATGCTGCAACTCGAGAATTTACTATTGTTTGGACGATCTCCACTAGTAGCAGATGCAAACATGATAAAGTTGCCGTTGAGACCACCTGGACGACATTCTGGAGGATAGTCATGCTATGAAAACAAAATAAAAATTTGGTATTTTACGAAGTGTTGTTAATATAGGCATTGAGTGAATTTGCAACTATTGCCACCAACAGTGACTCTCTAAAGTTACAGTGGGAGTCAGCTGTTTGAACAAAATTTATTGTCCGAGGCGCTGCTGCGCAAAATTCACTCAGTGCCTATCACTGTTGATAAAAATCATATCTTTTAAAAAATCGAAATTGTTCAAGTGTCAATTTCATATGAATATTACAGTTTATAATCTCAAAAAAAAAATAAAAAGCAACAAAATGTATATAAATACTTACTGGCGAGCCAAAATTATGCCCAATTTCGTGGGCCAAAGTCAACTGCGACACCTTGGGCGGAACCCTACTATTGTAGTTAACAAAAGTAATAATCCCTGTATTTAATGACCTTTTAGTTGACTGATACATGCCACCGATAGTTTCAGTGTATGTTTTATACTTTTCGCAAATGCCACCTGAAGCTCCTGAAGCACTCGCCACCCATGCTAATCCAAGGGTGCCACCCGTAAAGTCTCTGTACGTGAACACATAGGCTAAACAAAAATCTTCATGGTTACCCAGGGAATGTATATTAAGAAAGTTACTAACATCTATGTTTTCTAAACAAAATTGATTCATTTCACCGCAGCCACGGTTGTTACATCTACAAGAGGAGTCGTCGTCGATCTGAAAAAAAAAAAAGGACATTAGGATGCATTGATTAAATCAGCTCAATTTAAATAGCAAGGTATTCACAAAAGCATTAATTGAATTTGGAAACCGCATTTATTGGAAAGAATATGTTTACGCCATCGCTGATATTTCTAAATTATAGTAACTTTCTTGCAAGGAATACTAATCATGCTGCAAAACAAAGTTACTTCCTTCCTACTGTGGAATGTGATTGGTAACAATATCCCTGAAGAGCATGCTATTGAGTGACTATTAATTTAAAAAAAAAAAAAGGAAAGCAAGACCCTCACCATTTCCTGAAAATTCAGAAATAAAATAGAGATTGATAAAGTAAAATAATGGCTGATGCTTATGTGAAAGGCAAGCTCACTTAACTCTCAGTTAAGAAATACAGGTTCAATTCCAAGTTAGGCAGCGAAAAGGAAGGGTATCGATAAGCTAAGAAAATGGACCCCAATATATGACAAAAAATTTAACTATATTTTTTTATATTTCTCATTATTTTAGTAAATACAGGACACTAACTTAAAGCTACAATAAATTAAAAGTAAAAATGACTACATTTTCTTCACGAGAAAAATCGACAAACTGAGGTCAAAATGGCTTTTTTTTAGAAAATTGTACCTTTTTATTACTATATCGAGTTTTTTTAGACATGAGCGCATTTTTTTAGCATGGTGATTTTTTTACATGTTGTTCTTTAGACGTCAACAAATATAAAAATACAAAAATTAAAATGCGCTCATGTCTAGAAAAACTTGATATAGTAAAAAAAGGGTACAATTTTCCAAAAAAAGCCATTTTGACCTCAGTTTGTCAATTTTTCTCGTGAAGAAAACGTACTCATTTTTACTTTTAATTTATTGTAGGTTAAGTTAGTGTCCTGGATTTTACTAAAATAATGAGAAATATAAAAAAAATATGGTCAAATTTTTTATCATATTGGCTATTGGCTTATGCTTTATTCAAAAAAAAAGTAATTAATGATTAATAGCTGCATTTTCCGATATTGGGGGGAGATCATGTATGTCCATTGGCATTAAATGAGTGGGTAGCACTTTCCATATATGGTTTCAATATGTCTCTGACGTGTCAATTAATTTTGATACATATGAGATACAACAAAGTGGTTAAGACGAGGCTGTTGTTTCCCTTGCACTTTGTTTAAAATATACTTGTGCCAAGCCCAAAGAGGGTGGGTCGATTTGCCTCAAGAAATAAAAAATTCTCAAATATTATTATTTTCAAAATTAAACGTATAAAAGGAAAGCTGCCAATTTAATATGAAACTATGACCATGTTTATGCACGTAAAGATTCATCCACCAGATGTCAGTCCGTTACTAAGGTTGTTAGTTGAATAATTGTAATTTTACCTAACACGACTTATAGTCCCTTGAGGTAGTTGTTCAGAATTATCCAAAAACCTTGAGCCCAATATTTCACCAAAATATAAAAATTGAAAAATTGAAAAAAATTATAAATTTAAAAAATATAAAAAAGCTACTAATTACTTGACAACTACCTGACAGCTTGGTTTAATTTCAAACAAAATTGTCATGATTTTTTTTTAACAAAAAAACCCATTTAAATGATATTTTTGGACTTGGATATTATTTTTTTTTAAATTTCAATATTTTTTAATTTTGATTAAATTTTGGGTTTAGGGTTTTTGGACAATTCTGAAGAACTTTCGTTAATAAAATTTTCCGATAAAAAAATGCCTAGCATCGGAAAATCGGAAAAGGGTGGTTTTTCCGGTTTAGGGGTAGTTCTTGAAGGGTAGGTCAGAGAATATTGTTACCATCGTGTTCTCTGCCCTCGAAAATGGGGGGGAAGATGTTTTGCGGTCTGGTCGCAGAACTTTTAGGCTTTTTTCCTTTTTCTGGTTTACCTCAAGGGGCTATTACTTACCTTCATTAATATTTATGAAAAACAATTTGGTGAATAATTGTAACAGTAAGTAACCTTTGTTTTAGGTTTTTAGGTTAGGTTTTCTATTGTGTCAGAACTGACATGCGCCGTAGCTACCCTAGCGTACACTAAAGTCGGTTAAAGCATTCACGTGTAGTCAACTCAGTTTTGCTTAGTTAGATGTGTTAATTTAGTAAAGTTTGACAACACTAATAGTCCATGCAAATTAGACATTTTAGAAGAAATAATTTATAAAGTAATAATATTTGAGATGCATAGAGGGTAGGTAGAGTTAGAAATAGATACCCAAAAAGTGCCCCCCCCCATTTAGGAGTGGGGCTTTTTTGCAGAAAACCACCCTTAACGGGGACTTAAGCTGTTTTTTCACTTTTAACTTGTAAACCGTTCATCGGAAGAGAAAAAAGTATAGGAAATAAAAAATTTGTTGTTAAATTCTGCATAAAAAATGTCCTATTAACCTTGTAGTTTATCCTCACCTATTTCGCACTAACAGCCCCCGAACAGAGAGAGGTAGTTGGAGCGCACAGGTAAAAATCGATCCTATTCGAACTTTCACAGCAAATATCTTAAAACAGGTTACTTTAACGAGAAAAATACTCAGGAATGAATTTATTGAGCGGAATTCTCTCTATAAGATGCATGTATAGCGGGTTTTGACGCAAGTGATTATTTATTCTTCCCTTTTTTCCCACAAAGCTGTATTTTTAATTTGAGCTCTATCCACACCAACCTCGAGGTAGAGCTCTCAGTGCGTTTTTTTTAAGTGGTTTCCCCTGTAGGCCTATTTCACTAAAATTCTGTCCAATTTTACTCATTAAGGGGTTCTTCACTGACGAACTCTTCTTCAAATTCAGAATTTAAACATCCTTACCCATGGAAATTAGAGCACATTATTGAGCAGCGCAATCCAACCTTAACACAGCTGCATCGTTTTTCACAACCCTCTTTGCAGCTGCAGGATATTATATTAGCTGTAGGGTGGAAATTGGTGCTGGTAACTCGGTGGTACAAATGAGTGCTTAGATGTTGGCTACTTTCTTCCAACCCCAATTCGTTGGTTCCAAGTTTTCTTCTTGCCAAGATTGAATTTGGAGAAATACTCTGTAAGAATGTTGACATAATGCCTTAGATGTTGGTGGCAGTCTTGGTAGAATCCCGGCAGTTCTAGATTGACCGACCAACTTATTGAAAATAATGAACTTTTGATGATTCAAAGATGCCTCTTTTTTTGGGGCTTTGTATAATGCAAATGCGAATTGCTCTCCGGCACTTGTAATTTCTTGTTTCGTTGAGCTACGGTTGTTGAATATACGGAAAACCTCTTCGAGATCTTTTCTTTTATTGATGCATTCCACCGTTTACACTTTTCCTTTACCAAAGAAAGCTGAAGTGGTATCGCATCTGAACGCGTGGACAAACAAAACTCCGAGGGGGCAACCGCTGAGGGGAAATAGTGTACAAATCGGAGGAATTAGGAAGGAATTGAAGGTATTTCGGAAGGAATTATTAGGTATTAAGGGAATTACAGGGGAATTTGGAGGAAATAAATATTATTACGAGGTATTAGAAGGGAATTAGAGCGTAAAAATATTGAAATGGAATGTTTATCTTGCACATACCAATTCTTAAATAAAGGACGTCAGTGTTGTAAAAACATTAGCGTCGAGATTAGCGCTAAAAATATCTAGTAAAGAAAAAACATTTAATTTAATTAAACTACCGATGATACTAGGGACCTCTAGTTCAGTAATATAAAGATTTATATCGGACAAAATTCATAAAGTTTTGAAAATTGGTAGAAATGTTAAGGATAGCATAAGAATTACTAAACCGAAAAGTTCCCACCCCCCAAATAGTGTGCTTCATCCCCTAGGACGCCGTTTCCACGCTCATTTTGAGTTTTTCTAGATTATCTCGGGAACAGTGCACTTTTTGATCCAGTATTGCTTATAAAATTCTCTATAAAAAACGTCTCTACACTTTTTTTCCTAAAATTAATAGTACCGTGGGAAATAAGGCGCACACATAAGGGTTGGTTCCGGTCAACACAATAAATTGTAATCTTTACTATCATCTACTTTAAAGTTCAATGCTTAACGCTAAAGCAGTAGCTACTAAACTCCACCTAAAATTATAATAAATGTACCACTTCCACCCTCTCACCTCTATAAAATAACGCGATTTTTAAAGAAGCGAGAATATTGTATATTGTACTTGTTTCCACGCCACCCTAGAGGTAAAGTACTTGGCGTGTGGTGTCCCCTGTAGGCCGAATCCACTAATTATCGAAAGGTTACATATGTTAATTAATCTTCATCGTCTTCCATAGATTCGACATTCATGCATGGCTTATCCGTGGTAATGGTAACACATTGTGGAGCAACGTAAGCCTGCTCTTCTGCAACTTCACCTGTTTTCACACCCTAATTTGCATGAACAAGAAATTAGTGGTATAGCAGATTCGGGAGCCGGTTCTTTGATTGTCATAATTCGGGTTAATATACCGCCAACTTTTTTCCATCCTCAATCAGTAGCTTCTAGTGCAACATTTTTCCATGTTTGAATTTGGTAAAAAAACGCGATATGAGTGTTGCCGAGCAGCAGTAGAAGTTGTTGGTAGTTTTGATAATATTACAGTATTGTTCGCTTTACCAACAAGTTTGTTAAAAGTCATGAATCTGTATACATCTAGACTTTTTTCTGCGAAGGTAGAGTTGTATAAAGCTAGAACAAATCAGTCTCCTACGTCTACAATTTCTCCATGACTAGCTTTTTCATTATTAAAACTGTGCACGATATCTTGTAATACATCAGTAATATCACAGTTAAAATTGTAATATATTGGACAAAATTCATAAAGTTTCAAAAATTGCGTGCTTCATCCCCTAGAGGACGTCATTTTCTACCCCCATTTTGAGGTTTTATAGATTATTTCTGGAACGGTGCATTTTTCTATAAAAAACCTATATACAGAATTATTCCTTATAAAATTCTCTATAAAAAACTTCTCTAAACTTTTTTCCTAAAATTAATAGTACTTTGGTAAATGAGACGCAAATGTAATCAGCGCAGGTCATATAATTTGCTGAATATCCGTATGGTTATTTCCAAAACTGTCTTTACGCGAAAAAAGTATAAATATCTCTACACCACCACAAGACGACCCAAGGTCACTGCATTATTTTAGAGCTTGCTGTAAACGCTGTTACTGTTCAGGGTTGCCAATGTGTGGGATTTTACGCAAAAACTGGGTATTTTAAACCCACTTTCGGGTAAAATCGAAACCGGAAGTCGGCCATTTTGGTTCTTTACATTGTATAATTGGAAATTATATCTCATATCACTGCACCAAATTTGAAAAAAATCCATTCGCCCATTCAAAAGTTACAACAGTGTCCCTATCTGCTGAGCGACCCGGTATACAATATTCTCGCTTCATCAAAAATCGCGTTATTTTATAGGGGTTAAAGGAATTTATTATAATTTTAGGTGGACTTTAGTAACTACTGCTTTAGCGTTAAATATTGAACTTTAAAATAGATTATAGTAAAGATTACAATTTATTGTGTTGACCGGAACTAACCCTTATGTGTGCGCCTTATTTCCCACGGTACTATTAATTTTAGGAAAAAAGTGTAGATACATTTTTGATAGAGAATTTTATAAGGAACAATTTTGTATATAGGTGTTTTTATCAAAAAGTGCACCGTTCCCGAGATAATCTAGAAAAAATTAAGGTATTAGGAGGAAATAAAGGTATTTGAGGAATTAGGGGAATTACAAGGAATTAAAGGGGAAATGAAGGGTATTTTTCTAGAATAGGTATTAGGTGTACAAAATTTCGCCAGCGGTTGCCCCCTCGCAAAACTCTGTCTCCTTACAGCTTTCTAAAACTTCCGAAAACTGCAAGTCACGAGAACTGTATGCTTTATTTTCTATTTTTCCCTGAGCCTTTCCTAAGAAACGGATATCTTTATCTTCAGGTGCGCGAGCAATAATCAATGCGAGAAGATCAATATCTTGTCCAACGATGACCAGTGTACCATTTTCGTGAGATTCATTTAAGGCGGTTTGAACTATAAGTACCTCAGCGTCATCTACAGCAGTAATTGTTTTGATTCCCTCGTTTTTAAATCTCTCCACCAATGGCGAAATAAACCGGTCCTTATTTGTGAGATTGTTTATCATTTTATTTTGCGTTTCAGTCAGTGGCGTGTTCTCATTGAAAATAATTTCCAGTGAAATGCGTTTCAAAAGTCGCTGCTTGCTGTCTTTCGATGCTATGTATCTATAAAAAAGGGGAAAATAGATCAAAATCACTTGAGTCAAAACCCACTATACATGCATCTTATAGAGTGAATTCTGCTCTATAAATTCATTCCTGAGCATTTTTCTCGTTAAAGTAATCGGTGAAAAACCAGCTTTAAGTCCCCGTTAGGGGTGGTTTTTTGCAAAAAAAAAGGGACGTTAAATATAATTTTTTGTTACCTTGTGTTTCTACACATTATACTTTTTCTCTTGTACTCCTTTTCGACTATATATTTTTATATTATACTTACTTTTTTTACTATTTTGCAGAGCTAATAAAAATACACTTTACTCTCTTAGGCAAAGTTTTGTAAAAGACTCTTATTAAATGCTGTGACATTTTCATAAAAATTATTAATTTGGCCATATTATTTTTCTCTATAAATATATTAAATACAATACTGAAAACGTTTGACACAATTTCATATCAACCATGGAGAACACAATAATGAACAGTTCATAGTTCAGGAAAGAACAGATGGTAAGCTCCAAGACATTGAGCTGATGTCACCACAATACTGATAGAATAATATATAGGTCACAAAATGTCTGCCAAGATATTGTGCATAAGAAGATATCAAATACAACATTAAAACACACTGTATGCAAAAACAGTTTAGTGAAAAGTATGCTTATGAAATACCTAGGAAGCTAATCCTTACCTTTATCCTTTGTACTTCAAATTTAATATTACGATGTTCACTTCTTCCATCAAACTTAGTATCACGGTAAATATAATTAACGGCAGTGACATGATGAGCAATGAGAGATAAAATTTCCTCTCTAGTCTTTTCATTTACTTCTGCTTCCTTCCTTGGATCTGTATGCTGAAAATTAAATATGTAAGATGCATGAAGAGACAGACCTTAATTGGATTAATTAGAAATTTAAACCTGTTAAATTCTTGGTGAGGAATATTATTTAATAGGAATTATAATATATAATTTTCAAGCAAAGATTTATCAAATAAATGGTTCTAATAAATCTTCTTTATTTTAACCTGATATGTAAAATCAATGTCCTTTCGTATCTTACACTAATACGACAGTAAAATTGGGCGTTACATGATAAGTTGGTGGAAATCATTGGAAGACTTTTGAAAATGTATGGAGATGTTCATTTTGACGCCCCATACAAAACTTTAGATTTTCCAGATTGTGACGTTTGTGCTCCCGGTGGGGGAAAGTGGGAAAGGTGCTCCAGAACGGTTTCTTGGTGGTAACTCAAGAACGCTTAGAAAAAACAAAACAATAAAAATGTACTTCTTAAAATTCGATCTTATACATTTTTTTGTAGAACTGTTTCTCCACAAATGACCTTAGAATCCCACTTTTCTTTAATTATCTGGAAAAATTCGTGTTGAAAATGGGACTCAATCACTCTCACAATGTACCATATAATTCATTCAATACATCTGCCTACTCTGATGCTTTTAATATTTTTTTCACTATATGTTAATTTGCTTAATTGCCATGGTCCACGCGATTTTAAAAAATTAAAATTACACCCAAAATTACATTTAGATTTTTTAGATAAGTAGAGATTATTCCCCAAATGTGCAAAAGGTATTCTAAAATCTGTGCCCGTTTCGCCTACTGCGACTTTCATCAGGGAATGTCCTGTATATTATGTATTATTATATAAAAAATATAATATAATTTTTTCCCAGCAGTTTATTGCTTGAAATTGTTAAAAAACTAATGCTCTTGGCCATTGGAAGGAGCATGGTTTTGGCAGGAACAAAAAAAGTCCTGTCAGGCGTTGGCCCTCTGGTGCACCTGCAGGAATCAATTTTACTTCGACATCCAGTGGATGTATAGTAACAACATTTTTGAAAATTTTTATTGTTCAAATAGGCTTAGAATGTCATGAAACGTCGAGATTTTAAGTTTGAGAGAAAAAAAATTCTGTCTGTCTGTAATTTTTTTTGTGCGCATGATTACTCTGGAACCGTTTAAGATATTGACTTGAAATTTGGACATGTATGTACTTTAACGGGATTTGGAACTAGATTATATTTTCATCTTATTCCCTCGAAGGGTTGGGGGGTAAAATGGGATAAATGGGGGGTAAATAGGTAAATCAAGCAGGTAAGAGTCCATAAAATTGGTATTTAGTGTATACAAGAGAAGCTAAGGTCTCAAAAATTTTTTTGGCATTAGCCCCCCCCATTACCACGCCTACCCCATTATTAACGGGGACGAAAAAAAAATTGTGATTTAGTGTGTGTACAAAGAACCAAAAGCCTGAAAATATTTTTTACTTCATCCACTCCCACTACCAACCCCCTATCCCCCCCCCACCGTGTGAGATATCATTTTATGGGTTTTTGGGGTAGACGATTTTAAATATTATATTATTAAAGTTCTATAAACAATTATTTCCACATACAAAATTTTTTCGTTATGAAAGACTTGAACAGAAAATCTGGATGTGGAAGTAGTGATTCCTTGGGCAGCAGTTTTTTGAAAAGCCTAAATATTACACAAAAAATAATGAATGAATTTTAAGTAGATCTTTTAAAAGAGAGTATTGCTATATAACATAATCATTAGTTACTCTGCTAAAAACCTATCAATTAGGGAATGAAATTGAACGATTTTTTTGTGATTTGAATATATAACACTAGATTAAAAAATTACTAGCACTTTAGAGTATATTATATTATAAAATATGACTATAACAGGGTTGTGGTTATTTACTGTAAATTAATAAAAAAAGATTTCGTTTATTATAATTTTAACTTGAGATAACGAAAGTAATTACAGATGAAATGTAAATCAAACTCATTCACTAAGGGTTCCGTACAAGATAGTGTGATGTGCAGCAAAAATATTCGTTCTTTGAACAGATTTGACTATTAAAAAATTTTTTCTCTACTGAAAATGGTTAATGAAAATAAACGATATTAGGTTTATAATTCTCAATAGACCGCAGTTTAAATTTAGAGCAGTTTAAATCACTGTACACACTTTGTATTCAATGATCATGTATACTATTTACC
Organism: Rutpela maculata; assembly: GCA_936432065.2. Taxonomy (NCBI): domain Eukaryota; kingdom Metazoa; phylum Arthropoda; class Insecta; order Coleoptera; family Cerambycidae; genus Rutpela; species Rutpela maculata. The sequence goes on from OW386291.2 coordinate 104,233,349, forward strand.
CATTTACCTCCTAAATAATTTACACATTTTAAAAATATGCCATAAAATACAAAGTATATTTCTGTACCAGCCAGACTGTATTAAGTTTAGGTTTATTTAGTATTGTTTCGTTCCATTGCCTGATACTGTACAATTAAAAAAAAAGGGGGGGGGGGGGGGGTCTGCCAGCATAATGCATGTTTGGCTACAACTCTAAAAACCGTCTTTTTGACAGTTCTCAATGAGCAAAACATGACAGGAATAGATTTGTAAAATTAAAATTTCTATTTACGTTTTAATTAAAAAAAAAAAAAATCGAAATAATTTTCTGTATTCCTTTAAAGTGAGCTACTAGCAAACATCTAATGTTTGGTTGATTTGGGCAGGTGGAAGGTTATTTTTTTGAAGAGGGATAACTTTTGCAAAATTAATTGTCAAACGTTTCAGAAGAATAAAATCTTTAGTTAATGAAAAACTGTGCAAAACTGTGTAAAAATGCAACTCTGTTAGCACATAGATGGATCCGCAGGAAAATTTGTATGGATAATTCTACAGACTTCGGCGAACTTTGAAAATATGTCATATTTCATAAATTGCAAAGATGTCCAAATCAACTTGGTATGCTCAACAAATTCTATTCTAGTTTTTTGAAATATTTGGGTCATATACTCTGGAATATAGAGGGGGCACCTACACAAGTGTATGGCAAAAAAATCTGTAACTTCTGCATATTCTAGAGCCACCCCAAAACATTTCTTTTACAAAATGTGGGATGGCACCTACTGTTTTACATAATTGGTGCAAATTTCGTGCATATAGAATTTGTTGTTGAAATATTAATAGATGGTGACAGACGAACATACAGACGAGCAAGAGACAGAGAGAGAGAGAGAGAAAGCAATTGTATTAACAATTGTATTACCTGTGGTATATAATTCCTATGATGAGTTGGGTAAACATTTTAAAGATATACCTACTTATACCACATTTCTAAAATTCACTTCGTAAAAATAAAGCAACATAGTTTTAAAATTATGAATAATTATTAATAATACTTAGGTAATTAGTAATATTATTATTAATATAATAATATCAGAATACCATTAGGGCACTAATATATTTTTTATATTATTCAGATGTAATATAAAATTATATTTATAATAATGCATTTTCATAGCAAACATAAAACCAACCAACTATTATCAGCGTAAGTTAATGAAAAATAAGTGATGTTTTATGTATAGACATGTTATGCATTAATTTTAATATTATGGCACATAAGAGATTAGTGAGATTACTCATCAAGGAGAACAAACGAGATTATAGATTAGAATAAACATACTATCTAGTGCTTCTCGATTATACAAAAGATATAATGAGTAAGCTGCAAGGAACGTGACATAAGGATGATGAAGAAACTCTTTCTGTGAAATCCATAAAATGTAATGTTGCTAGAAGTTGGGACGTTTAAAGACAGGATTTTGAGAAAACGATAAAATTGCTTGACTCTCCCATTTTTCATGCGTTTAAACGCCAGTTTTCTAGACTATTAAATTTATTTTAAATGTTAATACGTATACAGGGCGCACCAATAAGAACTTCCGAACAAAATATTTTGGAAAATAATATATTTGAATTCTGTAAAAACCGTTTGCTAGAATGTATAAAACGGCTTCAGTTTTGGATACAAATTGTTTTTAATATGTCATTAAGGATAGGATTTTGCAGAGTGAGAGGGAAATATGCGTTTATTTTCGATTTATTACAAATATTTAAAAAAAACCAAACATAGTATAATCTTCAAAATAGTTTCAGGTACTTCCCGTTACTCTAAGGAATGAATACAACTATCAACCATATACAGTTTTTATCATAAATTTTGTACATAATTAAATGCCATATTCTAATAATGAAACTAGGAACTATTTTCATTGACAAACTACGATATTGAAGTACAACAGAAATTTACAATAAAAAAAAATTCTTTAGGGCTTAACAATTCACTCGACGGAGATAGTTCTAAAAATCATTTTTGTAAACAATTATGTGTCTTACAAAAAAAAATACGTATAATTTTTGCCCTATTTTGATTGCATTTTGACATATTTAAGAAAAACCATAAATATAGCGTTTATGGTGACTTGCTAATAGTAACTGCACTGGAACTAATTGGAGGCACTAATGCCTAATACAATTGGACTAACAATTTTTTATTTATTAAATCGATTTGCTTTGGCCTCAAGAACCTGTACTAGTTCTATGTCCACATCATTTTGAGACAACTGTATATTGATAATTGATAAATTGGAGTATTTACCTCTGGAAATCCTTCTCTGATATGCCTCCATATAAGAGGATCAGTCTGAATGTACAAAGAACAAGTGTTTTTGTTCTCGTCTCGTCTTGTAGCTCTCCTATGTCTAGTATTAGTTTGTTCATTGGCTTCTTTTGAATACTTATTATAAATGTCTTCATAGTTTGGGGGTGGTTTTAGTCGTTCTTCATTTTTTGCGGTTTCTAAGCTTAACACTTTTTTATGCTTTTTAGGTTTTTGAGGCTGGACTGGTGAAGGCGGAGGGGGATCTTCAATTCCTGAATACTGCACTTTGTCCATCCATTGGACGACCTCATCATTTATGCCACATCCAGAAGAATGTCCTAAAAATAAATAACATACGTTGAAAGAGATTTTATTTTAGGAGTTCCTGAAACATTTATCTGATCTGCTAGATAACTGAGCAATATTGTTTGAAATAATATGTCCAAATTTGTTAAAATCAGTTTTATATTTTCAATGAAATTTCATTATATATAGTTAACAAGGACCCATTGACGATGATTAAATGCAGACAATTTAAAAAGCAAAGTAAATAAAATCCAATCTAAAATAATCTACTTCAACAGAAAGTCTGCTTCATTGAATAGTATATTACTTAAAGATAATCTAAATTTTTTTACTAGGACAATTGTTTGTATGGACGATTTATTGTGTAATAATAGTTATTATTAATCAAAAGACTGGAATAATATATAATAATTGGAGTAAAAATATACCACAAACTTTTAGAAAAAAAAAAAAAAAGATACAAGTACTCTCATAAAGCCTTAGAATTTGCTAATTATTTTTGATACGACGCATATTTATGAGGCCTCAGGTACACAAAAAAAACTGGCAGGTAATAAAAAGGTAGTGAAGGGGAGAGCGGCAGCCGTTTGTTGGTGTTTGGGGAGTCATTTTTTTTTTAAGTTACAACACTGTCAGCGAGAAAATGTCGAAAACGATTACCATCTTTCGTGATGTTGGTTCACAAAATACCTCTTAACTCAAAGTTGGTACCAGATGGCGACCTCATTTTTTTTGCTTATAAAAAAACAGATATCAGAATATGGCAGTGAAGCGGCGTTACGAGCAGATCACACGTTTTCGCGACATCGGCCGTTGAAATGCGAAAGGGGCGATTTTCCTAGGATTTCGACTTCTTCAGCCGATATCTTGCTTACCTTTCGAGATATCGAATTCTCATTTTCTCGTAGATTTACGTGCCCATGAATTATTTCGAGAGTGAGAAGGTATTAAAATAGAAAAGTTAAACCAATCAGTAAAACCAAAAACTTTCTCATACTATAAGTAAGGTGTATTTTCGCTGTTTCTAAATGACTACTCTCCGGCCAAAGGAAATAATGTTTAAATCAAACAGGAGCAAGTGCCTAAGTATGTGACAAAAACGAGAGGTCCTCGACGTCATAATTCTATTCACAACATTTCATACACATAATAGCCTACACAAAATTCCCTACATATGAAATATGATGGGTGCTTATTTCCTATACACGAGAAACCTACACATTTTTGGTACTTTGTCAAGCTTATAGTTCCTACACACGAGATTCACAAGATTCACGTTATATACACCCCAGGTGTACTTGTGCTAGACTTTCCTACACATCGTATTTTTCTTAATTTTATTTCCAATTCATAAAGAAGGAGGGTAGCTAAAGCCGGTTTTAGGCCTATTTTATTTTTGGATTTAAATTTAAAAAAATATTTTTTTCTTCATCTGTCATCAATATTTAATTGATTTCACCCCAAGCGGAACCTCCCCCCCCATTCGCATATACCTCTTCTATCTCATCTACTCTTCTACCTCTTTTAAGTAACCAGAATCCAGGAACAGTATCGCTAAATTTTTTGCATCTAAAAAGTGTTTAGAACCCTCCAAAATCTTTTTTTTTTTTCAAAAAAGTTCATCTGGCCTACTATATATATTTGGGTTGTGATGGGTGGGTAGGTGGGCGTGGCGAGGGAGAAGATAGGAGCGGGTGTAAAAAATCTAAAGTTCTAAACACTTTTTAAATGCAAAAAAAATAGTGATACCGTTCCTGGATTCTGGTGATCTAATACTTAAAAGGGGTAGAAGAGATATATGTGCGAGTGGGGGGGAAGGTTCCGTTTGGGGTGAAATCAATTAAGTATTGATGACAGATGATAAAAAAATGATTTTTAAAAATTTAAATCCAAAAATAAAATAGGCCTAAAACCGCCCTTAGCTTCCCTCCTTTCCCTTTACGAAGGCGGTTCGCTTCTTACACTTACTCCAATGTCCTACACAAAAATTTTATATGTTATTGCAGAGATATGTAATTATGTGTTAAAAAAAAATTGATGCAGAACACAAAAGCAAGTATATCATAAATTCATAAATAACGGTATTGAAGACGTTCAAAGAGAAAAATAAGATGTGCTTCAAAAGTAAATGTTCTCACCGGTTTGCGCATCTGTGTATCGGCAATGATTCAGAATTAAAAATCGTTCTTAAATTATGTTTAAAAGTATCATACCAAGAAAAACGATAAATTAAAAAAAAGCACGTCTCGATACGATGAAAATTGATATATTGTTTTAGTTATCTTACATGTCTAGTTGTAAAATTCAAGCAGTGAGGGAGGAGCATTTTCCGTGTCAACAGTTCGTTATGTATTCAAAGACGCTTTATGGATGCAATTTTAAAAATCTTAGTTCTGGATTGTTTTTAATCAGCTACGCTGTAACAGAAATATAAGCACTGGGAAGCAGTCACAATTTCAACATGAAATATCAATTTGTTTATTTATAAATGACTGAAACGCAAAAACTAACGTACCACGGGCAAGTAGAGCTATTATCTTTTTTTAATGTTGGCATTTTTTATCTTCTTTTATAATTCATTTACCGGTTTTTGTTTCATAAAAAACTCACAGAGTTATTTGAATCTGTTTATAACTACAATTTGGAAAATTATAAATAAATGTAAAAAAAAACGGTTCAAATGAAAAAAAAAAAATCTCCGTCATCTTAAAGTACTCTTAATAAGCTACAATTTGAGTCTTTGTAGCATATTTCTCGGTTTTGATGGCAGGATTGCACAGAAATGCAAGGTTTTAGCATCAATTATGCTTTTAAGTCGTTTTAATAAACATTTTTTCCATGTTTCATTGAAGTGTATCCATTATTTTCGAAAGGGTAATAACTTGTTTAAAAATACCTAATTTTGCAATATTTCATTTTTTTTTAATAATAACAATCGAAATTAATTCTAGTTTATGTACATTTATTGCACAATTCATAACAAACATTTCCTTTTTTCGTTAATTCCCATAGGACTTACAGATCTCGGGATATTAAAAAAAAACAATGGAAAACACGGTATAAAAAATTAAATTGTTTAAACTGTCCTGACCAGACAATTCACATTAAAATCCCAATTTAACTCCACAATCTATATACAGACACAGTGCTTTAATTTCAAAATTTGCCACCCAGAATAATTCGTCATCTGAAGTAGGGCACGATTTTCAGCAAAAACACGTCGATTTAGTTTTCGAGGGGAACTTCAAAACCACTGTTGGTTGAATTTCGCATTTCACCCCTTCACTCTCAGCCAATCCAACTTTATAATTTCAAATCGTGATCCATCATTTTAAACGGCATAAAAAGTTCTATCCGTATACCAAAAAGAAATGAAATTATTATTTCTGAGATAAAGGCATGAATTAATTATGTAATGATTAAAAATAAGTAGACAGAAACTCAGAAAATTATTTATTTAAATGTTCAAAGTGAGCTCCATTATTTGCTAAACATTAATACAGCCTATTTTAGAATTCTTGCTGAGCATTTCGAAATATTCCCCGGGATATCTGTCCACATTCTCGAGTTCTAGCTTTGGAATCACCAATGTCTTCTGGCTGAGTTTTATAAAGTTTTTAAGTACCTCTAAGAAAAAATCAAGTGGTGTTAAATCTGGAGATCTTGGCGGCCACTCTTGGACATGTTTCATCCAGCCATTGCCTCACGGGAAGAGCGTAATGAGGAAAAGCTCCATCTCGTTGGAAATGTAAATTGTGGTCTTCCATAGGTCTGGTTTTCTAGCGACTGAATTATGAGTGGATTTACTACATTTTCTAATAGTTCTAAATAGTGGTCGCCAGTTAGATTTTGTTCAATGAAAATAGGCTCGATTTTCTCGTCCCCCAGAATACCTGTCCACACATTGATCTTCTCGGGATACTGTGTATGGTCCTCCCAAATCACGTGGATTTTTATTGTCCCAATACCTACAATTGGGTTTGTTAACAAATCCATTCCAGAAAAATATCGATTCATCGCTAATAAAAGCAAATATGAGTTGTTGATGAATTTGCAGTTTGTCCGGAAAGAACTTATTTGCTTTGAGCACCTTATGTACACAACAGAACCAACATGAACCTGAGTTGACTTGGCTACTATCGAAATAGAAGTATTAGGATCCATAGCGAAATGATCAAGAATTTCGATCTGCGCTGTATTCAGAATTCTTGCTTGATGATTTTTTATATTACACACCGAACCAGTATTGTCAAATTTCTTAACTAAATCAAGTACATACTGGTGGCTTACACGTTTACCAGAGTGTTTATCGTTGAAAAGTCGAGCTGTACTACCAACACAACGATTTTCACTTTCGTAAATGTAGATAATCTCCGTTCTCTCTGCCAAAGTATAAACCATTTTTGAAGAAATATTTACTGTTGTATTAAGAAACTACACTAAATACTTAATGATAAAGTACTTGTGTCTTATACCATTTTTTTTTAATATTGCTTTTTTATTTTGCTTTTATCTCAGAAACGGATCGAACAATTTCATTTCATTTTGGTATACGGTTAGAACTTTTTAAGCCGTTTAAAATGATGTATCACAAAACAGGGGTTACATTTGAAATTATAAACTTGGATTGGCTGGGGGTGAAGGGATGAAATGCAAAATTCAACCAATAGTGGTTTTGAAGTTCCCCCTCGAGAACTAAATGGACGTGTTTTTGCTGAGAATCGTGTCTACTTCAGATGACGAGTTATTCTGGGTGGCAAGTTTTGATATGAAAGCACTGTATAAGGTAACATATATGTTGTAAACTAATATCATTTGTGATTATTATATCCTGTAGATATTCTAAATTAAATAAATAAATAAAAGTAGCAAAATAACAGTAATTTTCTTCATTAGTGCCCAAGCGTCGATAGTTAAAAAGTTATAGGACACAAAAATGCAAGAAATGGCGGATGCGCCGAGAGTAATTTATTATCTAACGACAAACCCAAACGGAAACATATGCCAACTAGACCAGCATTAAATACAAGCAATTTGTTATTGCCCTTTAACCAAGACAGACGGGCATACAGGCAGCTGTTGCCATTTACAAAAAGAATTAGACTTAATGTCGCACTAGACATATGCTGTTTCATATTTGTATTTGTTTTCAGCAGTAAATGCAATTCTCCGAGGAAATTATATATATGTAACAGTCTAAAAAACGAAGTTTAGTTCAGTGGCGTAACAAACAACGACCCCCCGCAAAGCGACTAGTAGGTAAATTGCAAAAACGTCCTCCACCATGGAACCCGAAAGTACTATCTAATATTAACATTGAAGTTGATTGATTAAGGATACCTTTCAATTCGCTATTTGGTAATTTTTATACCAACCTCAATATCGAATTAGATAATGGACTGGTCGACGCGACGCACAATGGGACGAAACCCTACTGTGCCACCCAAATCACTCTACAGGTAGTCAAGTTAAAGTTATCAGAAACTTTTTCGTTTAAGTTTCGTTTTGAAATTCGCTGTCAATCTGTCAAGCCGGATTTTTTATTTTTACCTGCAATTTTTTATAATTTTTACTCAAAATTGAATTTTTACTAAAAAAACATCGTATTTTTCAATCTCAATTTTGGACAAATAAAATTTTCTATCGCGTCAGTTTTTGTCTACCACCCCAACAAGCAAAATTTAAACGTTATACAACTATTTTGTTTTATTGCAATTTTATAAATGTAATAAAATTGCAAAAAAAACAAAATTGTTGTAGAAATGACAATTATAAAACAAATTATCCTTGTCCTAAAGCACTTTTCTGAAGAATTTTGATGCGCTGAAGCTAATTTTGGACACAAAAAATTTTTCTATACGTCAGTTTTCCTGTACCATCCCTTTCTTCCCCTAAAAAAGGCAAAGGAAAGGTTTTCTCATAAGATTTTCATCTAACTTTTTTGAAGTATTTTGACACGCTTAAGCTAATTTTGGACACAATTTTTTTTTGTCGGGTCAATTTTCCCATACTACCCCCTTTTATCCCCTAATTTTTTTTGTGCTAAATTGATTTCAGGGCGTAAAAATATTTCAGAAGAGTTAGGTCAGAACCTTTGGACAACATCTTTTTTCTTGCTCTATTTTATGGGATGGTAGAGGGAAACTGACATTATCGAATTTTTTTTTGTACAAAATTGGCTTCAATGCATCAAAATACTTTAGAAAAGTTTGATGAGAACCTTTTTCTAGGGAATAAAAGGAGTGGTAGACAAAAACTGACGAGATAGAAATCTTTTTTGTTCAAAATTGGCTTCAGCGCGTCAAAATATATCAGAAAAATTAGATGAGAACATTAGGACAAGACCTTTTTTTTTGTAGACCTGCGTTATTAAATGGCATTTTCATTAAGTTGATAGAAATTTTGACAGCTGCCAAAAGTACAAACTTTATTTTAATATCAATTATAGAACTAGAAAGCTTTAAAACACTTTATATCTTTTCTTCTATGAAAACTCACATTATTTTCAAATTTACGAGACACTTAATTTTTTTTAAATTTGACAGCGATTTTGGTAGCTGTCAAGAATAAAAAAAAAGAAAATGAAAAATCTACTTTGGCAGATCGATTATGTATTTATAAAGTACAGATTTAAAACTAAAATTGTGTGAATCTTTAAATATTTGACACGTAGACTGATTTTAATTGAAAAAAATGATATTTTTTTTTCTAGAAAAAATTCAATTTTAGATCAAAATTATAAAAAATTGTAGCTAACAATAAAAAATCCCGCTCGACAGATTGATAGAGAATTTCAAAACGAACATTTGAAAAAAGACGTTTCTGATAACTTTAACCTGACGATCTGTAGAGTGATTTGGGTGGCACAGTCGGGTTTCGTCCCACTGTGCGACGGTGAAATTTCATTTAATAGTTTTTAGCGACCTTTTTTGGAGGCGGTTTAATTTTTTTTTTTTCAACTTTTTTTTTCACTCTTTCTAATGGCCTCTTTATTTAACTTCTTAACAGTAAAATAAATTACCTTCGTTTTGAATTTTTAGGCTTTAACGACAGGCTTGTTTTCAGATAAAACAGAAATCTCCATGTATCAAATTTTACGCAAATCTCCAAAAATATGGTAATTATGGTAGCCATATTGGATTCGTCATATTTAATTTTTAACTTTTGACATCAGAATCGATATAGTTCAATCAATGGGGGTTTGCAAAAGGTGGAGTAGTAATGATTTTGATATATGTTGTTGCTGAAAAGTCTATATTTACTTTGCAGTATGCGAAGCAGTAAAAATGGTAAAATTCCTGGCCCGAAAAAGATGAAAAGAATCTCCTTAATTTTTTTTTTGCAATATACTTTATAAAATGCGTACATCAAAATCTATATTGTCGCATTATCTGCTTTTTATTTTTAAGAGTGGAAATCACCTCTCAAAAATTGAAAAATTAATAACTCTTCTAATTGTACGAATAAATTAACGAAAATCCATATACTTATGTTTTCGAGGTCGCTGAATATGACTGTGATGTCAAAACTTATGAGATGAAAATATTAAGGGTTGAAATCACCCTTAAATACTGAAAAATTAATGTCTTCTAATTTTACGAATAAAATCACGAAAATCCATATACTTATGTTTTTGAGGTAGCTGAATATGATTATGAAGTCAAAACATAGGGGGTTGAAACCACACTTAAATACTGAAAAATTAATAATTTTTCTAATGTTACAAATAAATTCACGGAAATCCATATGCTTATGTTTTTAAGGTCTAAATTTATAAAAACAAATAGTGGATTAAAAATGGTCACAAAAGAGTATAGTCATACATATGTCTAATTTTATTAAAAATACAGATTGTTTTAAATAAATCAAATTAATACAATTAAGTAAACTAATTAAATAACATACTTAATCTGCATTCTAACATGCTAAATTGCAATGCAACCCGCTTTTTCTGCGTATTCTTCGGAAAAATAGACGGCTATTGCTCGTTTCTGTACCTACTATAAACCATTAAAATGCGCGTACAAACTGAAAAGTTTCAACATTATTTCAAATTGTCATATCTCTCGAACAGTTTGTCATAGGAAAGAAGATAAAAACCCAAACTCTTCGAATTCTTATAAGCTTCGTTTCATTCTCATATCATGTTTATATTTATCTTATAGTTTTTGAGACATTTCAATTTTAAATACATAATTTTCTTGCGTATGCACTCAAGCGCCATCTTTAAACCTTTATATCTCTGGAACAGTTTATCGTAGGAAAATAATTTAAAAAAACTATTCGCTTTTTTATAGGCTTCATTTTTGTACGCCTACATTTTTTTTATAAAAAAATATTTTCTGAGCAATTTACAAAAACCCGATTTTTTTCAAAAAAGTATGAAAATTTTCATTATTGAAAATGGGTACAGAATGAAAAATAATTATTTTAAAAATTCTAAATAATTTGAACATGTTAGTAATAATATGCATTAACAATATCTAGAAGGATTTAAAAAAAAATTGAATTAATAAGAAATTAGAGCAATAAGATTAAAACAAAATGGCGCCTAAATTTTTAACTACTTTATTGTTTAACTTTTTTAGTTTTCATTATAAAAGGTCGTAATACGGTTCAATCGAAAGAAAATTTTAATATTTTTAATTTTTACCAGAATTAAAATTTTTCTCATAGTTGTAGATCTTGAGTAATTTTAGATTTTAACGTTGTATATTTTTTCTGAACGTTTCGGCACCATTTCGAATATGCCATATTTCCAAAACTAAACATCGGAGAAAAAAAGAAAAAACTATTCAATTTGTTTTTGTAAAAACTTTAATTTTGTACCCTTGCATTTTTTATTAAAGTCCACATTTTTCGAGTAGTTAAAAAAAAACATCTAGGAACACTGATTTTAGGGGGTGAAAATTGCAATGTTCAGTTCGCAATATCTCGAAAAATATGCATTTTAGCAAATAAGTCTATAAGATATTTCTTTCTTATAATTTGATTCTCTATCAGATTATGTGTGTTACTTGTTTTTTTTTTTGCAACAACCCCCAAGAAGGAGTGGGAACCACCCCTAATCAAAAAGCAGAAAAAATGACAATATAGATTCTTATGTACATACTTTATGAAGCATGTTGAAGAAAAAAATTTGGAAATTCATTACATCGTTTTCGCGCTGGGATTTAAAAGCTTCACTTACTGTTAGAAATTTGTCGCTTTGTAGGATAAGTGACAATATTGATTCATATCAATGAATACTGGTTTTAAAATACTGGGAGACATATATTTATCCTATATTGGCTAACTGCCTTTAAAATCACATTATTTATCTCGATGTGAATGGCTACACCTCAAGTTGTTCGTGACGATGACAAGTAACCTAATCTGCTTTGAAGAGAGCCAAGAAACCAGGAACTATAGCCTACAGATGGTGTATCCGCCATACACGATGGTTATCTTTACTGGGGTTCGTTGCAATAATCTTTATTTTGTGATACACATCTTGAAATAATATTAATTATTCAAATATGCTTTTGAAAACTACAAATAGTTATTAGATGTCATTTTTAAAACAGGAATAGTCTAGCTAGAGGGTGATAGAGAAGAGTCTCTCTGTATATTAAGCATATAAGAAGGATACATATGTACAACAATATACTTAATAATATAACCATACATGTGTAAATAAAATGAAAAATAAAAAAAAAATAATAATCAAATATACGTGCATATATAAAAATAATTAAAAATATGAGTATTTAAATACAAAATAAATAGATAATTAAAAAGAGAAAAAGAAAAATAATGTATAATAATAATAAACAATGTTAGTGCTAAGAAAATGAAACCGCTGCCCAAGGAATCACTACTTCCACATCCAGATTCTCTATCCAAGTCACTCACAACGAAAAAACTTTGTATGTGAAAATAATTATTTATGGAACTTTAATAATATAATATTTGAAATCCTCTACCCCAAAAACCCATAAAACGATACCCCACATCGATAGTGGGGTGGGGGGTGGTGATAGGGGGGTGGTAGTGGGGGTGGATGAAGTAAAAAAATATTTTGAGGTTTCTGGTTCCTGTACATAGGTACACTAAATCACATTTTTTTTCGTCCCCTTTAAAAAGGGGGTGGGGGTGGTAATGGGGGTGGCTAATGCCAAAAATTTTTTTGAGACCTTAGCTTCTCTTGTATATACTAAATACCAATTTTATGGACTCTTACCTGCTTGATTGACCTATTTACCCCAAATTTACCCCAATTTACCCCCCAACCCTTCGACGGAACAAGATGAAAATATAATCTAGTTCTAGATCTCGTTAAAGTACATATGTGTACCAAATTTCAACTCAATATCTTAAACGGTTCCAGAGTAAACGTGCGCACAAAAAAAGTTACAGACAGACAGACAGACAGACAGACAGACCGACAGACAGACAGACCGACAGACAGACAGACCGACAAACAGACAGGCCGACAGACAGAAATTTTTTTTTCGCTCAAACTTAAAATCTCGACGTTTCATGACATTTTAAGCCTATTTGGACAATAAAAATTTTTAAAATTTTTTTTGTCGTTACTATACTTCCACTGGACGTGGAAGTAATATTGTATATAGTATATAGGTAGGGAAATTTAAAATCATGAAAATAATATTTAAATATTAAATAAGGACAAAAATTGTAGTATTGATGTACAAAGAGAATGGCTAGTTGGTTTAAACCAGTGCCATCAAACCAAACACAAACACAAACACACATGTATATCTACGTATATTTAGCAATATATATCAACATTGTTGTACCATTTTTGAAACTGGGTCAAATTTTATATTAAATATTCTGGCAATATAATGTTAAATATTGATTTACATTTGAATAAAATACGAAATATATTTTTAAATATCTTCTCAATACAGTTTAACCATTACACAGGTCTACGAAAAAAAAAATCTGCTCCAAGGACTAAACTTATCATGTCTTAAGTATTTTTGTATGCTGAATCCGAATTTTCGAGTAAACGTCAAAAATTGTCAAAAAAAAACGTATTTTGACGGTAAAAACCGGGATTTACTCGAAATCTACGCGGTAATTTTTTTTTAAATCGAAAATTCGGATTCAGTACACATAAATACATAAGGAATGATAGGTTTAGTCCTTGGAACAGAATTCTTTTTTGTCTGTGCACAGGTGCACTTTGCGCATAGGTTCTACAAAAAAAAATCTGTTCCAAGGACTAAACCTATAATTCCTTATATATTTTTGTGTGCTGAATCCGAATTTTCTATTTAAAATTTTTTTACCGCGTAGATTTCGAATAAATCCCGGTTTTATCGTCAAAATACGGTTTTTTGACAATAAAAACCGTGATTTACTCGAAATTTACGCGGTAGAAAATTTTTTTTAATGGAAAATTCGGATTCAGCACACAAAAATACCGGTTCAACAAAATGTAGTGTAAAATATTGCATTTTAAGGTATAATTAATATAACTTGAATTTAATATGCCTGTGACTGTTTTAGAACAAAGTTATCACTTAGAGAATATTATTTAGGTATTATGCAAATCACAACTTACACACTTTTTTATTTATTATGAAAATACCTACTTTCTTTATATTGTTGCCCTAATCTGGGCACGCTAATATACTAGTCAGGTAAATACTTTAAAACACTCATTATTGGAGAACCAATCAAAACAACTACTCTTCTAGCTAATACTGACGAAGTATTGAATTACATGATAGGATTTTAAGAATAGGCTTGTAAATAATGAGTGAATATTTCTATACTCTACTGATGAGAACTAACGAGTTCGAAAAAACTTGTACAACTTTTCTAGAGTTGAAATAGAATGTAAGGTTCAATAATTCTTGTGAATGACTGAATTTCAATAAATAATTTAAGTATCTTCAATATTCTTTTGCCTTAAAATGCCAGGAATCCTATCATGTAATTCAATACTTCGTCAGTATTAGCTAGAAGAGTAGTTGTTTTGATTGGTTTTCCAATAATGAGTGTTTTAAAGTGTTTTCATAAGTAGTATATTAGCGTGACCCGATTAAGGTCCCAATATACAGAAAGTAGATAATTTCATATGAAATAAAAAAAGTGTGAATGACTAAATGTAAATAAATGATTTAAGTATTTCTAATTTTTTTTTTCTTTAAAATGCTAAAAATCCTATCATGTAATTCAATACTTCGTCAGTATTAACTAGAAGAGTAGTTGTCTTGATTGGTTCTCCAATAATGAGTGTTTTAAAGTATTTACCTGACTAGTATATTAGCGTGCCCAGATTAGGGCAACAATATACAGAAAGTAGGTATTTTCATAATAAATAAAAAAGTGTGTAAGTTGTGATTTGCATAATACCTAAATAATATTCTCTAATCATGATAAAAGCAAATAAATAAAAATAATTAATTGTAAAAAAGTTATCACTTCTGAGATATATTTTTGTGTAATAATAGCAAACTTAAACATAAACACCCTCACAAAAAGATGTAAATGATACGTGAATCAGTCTTATGCACGTTTTTAAATGTAAATAATTTCTGTACGTGACTAATCATTTACCTAAGTTGTCTGCATTGTTTGTATGTTCTCATCAGAATGAGAATGACGCAAACATGTTTAATATACTTTTATGTGTACAACTCTAAATTATTTTAAGTGATTTCTATGAAATCTTTTACAAACTGTAAAGTATGGCACGGCGGTGGTCCCATATTAATTTCAACCTACGATTAGTAAGTACAACGTGGTCAAACATTAGAAACAGGATTTTTTAATTGAAAATTTTGCAATATCTGGCGAAGGCGCCGTGTGAATTTCGTCGGAACTGCATTAAAATGGGTAGCTAGTAGGTATTTTAGGAGTAGCTGATACCGACTCCGAGTTCAAAACAGTGAATCGAGTACGGTGGCCATAATGCAATATTATTGCAGATTTACATGGATTTAATGCATGGAGATTTCTGAATTCTCTGATAGAGCGACGTTAAAGCTTAAAAATTCAAAATAATGGATAATTTAGTTTACTATTTTGAAGCTAAATAAAGATGTGACTAAAAAGGGTGAGAAAAAAATTGAAAAAAAAAATGATAATTGATAATTCAGTCACTTGATCACTTTGCTTATTTGTTCTCGATCTTTCTGAACTGAACTGAACTGTGCGGCGACTAGCTCTTTATTTATATTCCTAGGTAATTGGTTTTGGAACTTCCTACCGCATTCTACAACATTCCAGTAGATGTTAATAGTTTTCTAGATGTTTCTAGATGCCGCGTCATCTCTCGAACGACTGCCGAACCAACCAAATACCTTAGTTTTCTGTTACTTATACATGAAACTTAGAGGAAGCTCCCTTAGATGTCTACAGGGGTATAAAGCTTGTAACAATATGATGGCTGATTACTGCTGGATACTCACACGAGATATACTTGAGAGAAAACGAAATCGTAAAAAATGGCCATTACACAGACCTCTCGAAAATAAGAGAAGTCGATATCACAAAAAAGAGAGTGAGTTGTATACGCTATTCATGCGCAGATACTCAGATTTGAGCTGATGAGTACAAGATATGGAAAGTAAATATTTCCTGGTGATGTATCGACAAAAGCCTGCTTGCCACGGAGCAAGACTCGAAAGGATGCTTCGGGTTATGGGGTAATGGAGTTTTAGGTTATGAAGTTACAGGATTTAGACTGGGGGTTATAAAAGCCTGTACACTCGGAGTTATATGGTTTTTGAAGTCAGGTGTGTATAATTTCTGTTTAGTCAGTTTTTTAGTTGTAGAAGCTTGCACGCCCCGATTAATAGGGTTATGGAGTTGCAGGGTTATAGTGATACGAGATTAAGAAATACACATATTAAAAAAAATTCTAACTACCCATTTGAGTGCAAAAGGCAGAATAACTGCTTTCTACGGGTGTTCTTTCAGGTTAGGGATGAAAAACGAGCCAATCTGACAATTCTTCGGATTTGGATTCAGCGGGTCAAAATACATAAGGACACATTGGTCTGGTCCGCCGGACAGACCACTTTTTTTGTGGGCCTGTGTAACTATAAAATACGCTATTAAATACATCTTTATTACGCATGAAAATGAAAATTGAGATATCTTAGTTGACCAATCTTGGTTTCAAGTAAAAGACATACAAAACAAAATTCAACCCCAATGATTACTAACAAAGTCTGTGTGGCAGTCCGGTAATAATATTCATAAACTTGTTAATTAACGCTTACTTGACAAAGTCAAATAAGAGTTAATTAACAAGTTTATGAATCACTTGGAAGATAAATAGAACTGCAGATACACCAAAAGCCACAATTATTTTACAGAATAATTAATATCCGAAATAAAATATTTGAAGACTCGCAGAATAGACTAACAAAAATATTTGAAAATTAATATTGGAACTAGAAACGAGGAATTTGTACCTTTTCTTTTAATATAAAAATATATACAAGATGTTCCATCATTAATGGTACACAGAGCCAAAGCAGTTGACGAATTTTGAAACTAGTTACTATTAATTTTTGAACTCTGAACATTTGAAGGTAATTTTGGCTGAATCGCACTATTTTAATGTAAGGAAACTGTATATATTGTAACGGTTCATTTTTTAGCCATTAATAAATTTCTATTAAAATCTGCTAAATTACATTATTTTATATTTTTATTAACAAAATACCTAACGCCGCCACCGTATTCAAGACACTTTTAGACAATCTAGAATATTATGCGGGAATAAATGCTTCGAAGGCCTCAAGGCTAGACATACGTCTCCAATAAGAGATCGCCAATTTAAAATACTGTACATACCCAAGATGCAGTGAAACGGGGCATATTAAATGACCACTCAACGTTTTCGGGACACTTTTCGTCGGGCTCTTGGCCCTGGAAGTCATCTACCTGAGGTGTTATCTAATTAATTACGTCATCTAATTAACTATTATGGTGAATTTGACCAATTTCACCTTAATAGTTTTTTTTAGATTACTCTGAAGGAGCGGGCGATTGGCCTTCCCCCACTGCGACCTATAAGGTCTATTGTAGTACTCCTTTTTTGTGTGCCTCAGGGCTCCCCATCCAAACATGGTCTTCCTAGACTTCGAGTCTAGTTAATTAGATAACACCACAGGTAGACGACATCCTGTTGAGTTTCCAGCACGAGCATTTGTTTAGTAGCCATGTGGAGAACTACATGTAGAATTTGAACAATAAAGTACATTATGGTGACAGTGTTTAGTATGCCTAAAATGGTATAGTTTTGCATTGTTTGAACAGAAAAAATTGTCTTCGCGAGTGCGTCGTACCTTCCCTTAAAAAACTTATTTAGATATATATTGCTTAGTACATGTAAAGTAATATTGTGTACGAGTACAGTATTTTCATGTACGTAAATTTCAGTTAAATATGCTACTATGCATTTAATTTAATTTCCTTTGTAAATACCTTTGCTTACTTATAGAGATTTGTTTATTGATTTAAAGTATCAAAACATGTTGTTTATTAGAAATGTTTTATTTAATCAGGCCTATGACCATGGAACCATGGAACCCGAAAGTACTATCTAATATTAACATTGAAGTTGATTGATTAAGGATACCTTTCAATTCGCTATTTGGTAATTTTTATACCAACCTCAATATCGAATTAGATAATGGACTGGTCGACGCGACGCACAATGGGACGAAACCCTACTGTGCCACCCAAATCACTCTACAGGTAGTCAAGTTAAAGTTATCAGAAACTTTTTCGTTTAAGTTTCGTTTTGAAATTCGCTGTCAATCTGTCAAGCCGGATTTTTTATTTTTACCTGCAATTTTTTATAATTTTTACTCAAAATTGAATTTTTACTAAAAAAACATCGTATTTTTCAATCTCAATTTTGGACAAATAAAATTTTCTATCGCGTCAGTTTTTGTCTACCACCCCAACAAGCAAAATTTAAACGTTATACAACTATTTTGTTTTATTGCAATTTTATAAATGTAATAAAATTGCAAAAAAAACAAAATTGTTGTAGAAATGACAATTATAAAACAAATTATCCTTGTCCTAAAGCACTTTTCTGAAGAATTTTGATGCGCTGAAGCTAATTTTGGACACAAAAAATTTTTCTATACGTCAGTTTTCCTGTACCATCCCTTTCTTCCCCTAAAAAAGGCAAAGGAAAGGTTTTCTCATAAGATTTTCATCTAACTTTTTTGAAGTATTTTGACACGCTTAAGCTAATTTTGGACACAATTTTTTTTTGTCGGGTCAATTTTCCCATACTACCCCCTTTTATCCCCTAATTTTTTTTGTGCTAAATTGATTTCAGGGCGTAAAAATATTTCAGAAGAGTTAGGTCAGAACCTTTGGACAACATCTTTTTTCTTGCTCTATTTTATGGGATGGTAGAGGGAAACTGACATTATCGAATTTTTTTTTGTACAAAATTGGCTTCAATGCATCAAAATACTTTAGAAAAGTTTGATGAGAACCTTTTTCTAGGGAATAAAAGGAGTGGTAGACAAAAACTGACGAGATAGAAATCTTTTTTGTTCAAAATTGGCTTCAGCGCGTCAAAATATATCAGAAAAATTAGATGAGAACATTAGGACAAGACCTTTTTTTTTGTAGACCTGCGTTATTAAATGGCATTTTCATTAAGTTGATAGAAATTTTGACAGCTGCCAAAAGTACAAACTTTATTTTAATATCAATTATAGAACTAGAAAGCTTTAAAACACTTTATATCTTTTCTTCTATGAAAACTCACATTATTTTCAAATTTACGAGACACTTAAATTTTTTTAAATTTGACAGCGATTTTGGTAGCTGTCAAGAATAAAAAAAAAGAAAATGAAAAATCTACTTTGGCAGATCGATTATGTATTTATAAAGTACAGATTTAAAACTAAAATTGTGTGAATCTTTAAATATTTGACACGTAGACTGATTTTAATTGAAAAAAATGATATTTTTTTTTCTAGAAAAAATTCAATTTTAGATCAAAATTATAAAAAATTGTAGCTAACAATAAAAAATCCCGCTCGACAGATTGATAGAGAATTTCAAAACGAACATTTGAAAAAAGACGTTTCTGATAACTTTAACCTGACGATCTGTAGAGTGATTTGGGTGGCACAGTCGGGTTTCGTCCCACTGTGCGACGGTGAAATTTCATTTAATAGTTTTTAGCGACCTTTTTTGGAGGCGGTTTAATTTTTTTTTTTTCAACTTTTTTTTTCACTCTTTCTAATGGCCTCTTTATTTAACTTCTTAACAGTAAAATAAATTACCTTCGTTTTGAATTTTTAGGCTTTAACGACAGGCTTGTTTTCAGATAAAACAGAAATCTCCATGTATCAAATTTTACGCAAATCTCCAAAAATATGGTAATTATGGTAGCCATATTGGATTCGTCATATTTAATTTTTAACTTTTGACATCAGAATCGATATAGTTCAATCAATGGGGGTTTGCAAAAGGTGGAGTAGTAATGATTTTGATATATGTTGTTGCTGAAAAGTCTATATTTACTTTGCAGTATGCGAAGCAGTAAAAATGGTAAAATTCCTGGCCCGAAAAAGATGAAAAGAATCTCCTTAATTTTTTTTTTGCAATATACTTTATAAAATGCGTACATCAAAATCTATATTGTCGCATTATCTGCTTTTTATTTTTAAGAGTGGAAATCACCTCTCAAAAATTGAAAAATTAATAACTCTTCTAATTGTACGAATAAATTAACGAAAATCCATATACTTATGTTTTCGAGGTCGCTGAATATGACTGTGATGTCAAAACTTATGAGATGAAAATATTAAGGGTTGAAATCACCCTTAAATACTGAAAAATTAATGTCTTCTAATTTTACGAATAAAATCACGAAAATCCATATACTTATGTTTTTGAGGTAGCTGAATATGATTATGAAGTCAAAACATAGGGGGTTGAAACCACACTTAAATACTGAAAAATTAATAATTTTTCTAATGTTACAAATAAATTCACGGAAATCCATATGCTTATGTTTTTAAGGTCTAAATTTATAAAAACAAATAGTGGATTAAAAATGGTCACAAAAGAGTATAGTCATACATATGTCTAATTTTATTAAAAATACAGATTGTTTTAAATAAATCAAATTAATACAATTAAGTAAACTAATTAAATAACATACTTAATCTGCATTCTAACATGCTAAATTGCAATGCAACCCGCTTTTTCTGCGTATTCTTCGGAAAAATAGACGGCTATTGCTCGTTTCTGTACCTACTATAAACCATTAAAATGCGCGTACAAACTGAAAAGTTTCAACATTATTTCAAATTGTCATATCTCTCGAACAGTTTGTCATAGGAAAGAAGATAAAAACCCAAACTCTTCGAATTCTTATAAGCTTCGTTTCATTCTCATATCATGTTTATATTTATCTTATAGTTTTTGAGACATTTCAATTTTAAATACATAATTTTCTTGCGTATGCACTCAAGCGCCATCTTTAAACCTTTATATCTCTGGAACAGTTTATCGTAGGAAAATAATTTAAAAAAACTATTCGCTTTTTTATAGGCTTCATTTTTGTACGCCTACATTTTTTTTATAAAAAAATATTTTCTGAGCAATTTACAAAAACCCG
Source organism: Rutpela maculata (assembly GCA_936432065.2). Taxonomy (NCBI): domain Eukaryota; kingdom Metazoa; phylum Arthropoda; class Insecta; order Coleoptera; family Cerambycidae; genus Rutpela; species Rutpela maculata. Next base: position 104,254,591 of record OW386291.2, read on the forward strand.
ATTTTTTTCAAAAAAGTATGAAAATTTTCATTATTGAAAATGGGTACAGAATGAAAAATAATTATTTTAAAAATTCTAAATAATTTGAACATGTTAGTAATAATATGCATTAACAATATCTAGAAGGATTTAAAAAAAAATTGAATTAATAAGAAATTAGAGCAATAAGATTAAAACAAAATGGCGCCTAAATTTTTAACTACTTTATTGTTTAACTTTTTTAGTTTTCATTATAAAAGGTCGTAATACGGTTCAATCGAAAGAAAATTTTAATATTTTTAATTTTTACCAGAATTAAAATTTTTCTCATAGTTGTAGATCTTGAGTAATTTTAGATTTTAACGTTGTATATTTTTTCTGAACGTTTCGGCACCATTTCGAATATGCCATATTTCCAAAACTAAACATCGGAGAAAAAAAGAAAAAACTATTCAATTTGTTTTTGTAAAAACTTTAATTTTGTACCCTTGCATTTTTTATTAAAGTCCACATTTTTCGAGTAGTTAAAAAAAAACATCTAGGAACACTGATTTTAGGGGGTGAAAATTGCAATGTTCAGTTCGCAATATCTCGAAAAATATGCATTTTAGCAAATAAGTCTATAAGATATTTCTTTCTTATAATTTGATTCTCTATCAGATTATGTGTGTTACTTGTTTTTTTTTTTGCAACAACCCCCAAGAAGGAGTGGGAACCACCCCTAATCAAAAAGCAGAAAAAATGACAATATAGATTCTTATGTACATACTTTATGAAGCATGTTGAAGAAAAAAATTTGGAAATTCATTACATCGTTTTCGCGCTGGGATTTAAAAGCTTCACTTACTGTTAGAAATTTGTCGCTTTGTAGGATAAGTGACAATATTGATTCATATCAATGAATACTGGTTTTAAAATACTGGGAGACATATATTTATCCTATATTGGCTAACTGCCTTTAAAATCACATTATTTATCTCGATGTGAATGGCTACACCTCAAGTTGTTCGTGACGATGACAAGTAACCTAATCTGCTTTGAAGAGAGCCAAGAAACCAGGAACTATAGCCTACAGATGGTGTATCCGCCATACACGATGGTTATCTTTACTGGGGTTCGTTGCAATAATCTTTATTTTGTGATACACATCTTGAAATAATATTAATTATTCAAATATGCTTTTGAAAACTACAAATAGTTATTAGATGTCATTTTTAAAACAGGAATAGTCTAGCTAGAGGGTGATAGAGAAGAGTCTCTCTGTATATTAAGCATATAAGAAGGATACATATGTACAACAATATACTTAATAATATAACCATACATGTGTAAATAAAATGAAAAATAAAAAAAAAATAATAATCAAATATACGTGCATATATAAAAATAATTAAAAATATGAGTATTTAAATACAAAATAAATAGATAATTAAAAAGAGAAAAAGAAAAATAATGTATAATAATAATAAACAATGTTAGTGCTAAGAAAATGAAACCGCTGCCCAAGGAATCACTACTTCCACATCCAGATTCTCTATCCAAGTCACTCACAACGAAAAAACTTTGTATGTGAAAATAATTATTTATGGAACTTTAATAATATAATATTTGAAATCCTCTACCCCAAAAACCCATAAAACGATACCCCACATCGATAGTGGGGTGGGGGGTGGTGATAGGGGGGTGGTAGTGGGGGTGGATGAAGTAAAAAAATATTTTGAGGTTTCTGGTTCCTGTACATAGGTACACTAAATCACATTTTTTTTCGTCCCCTTTAAAAAGGGGGTGGGGGTGGTAATGGGGGTGGCTAATGCCAAAAATTTTTTTGAGACCTTAGCTTCTCTTGTATATACTAAATACCAATTTTATGGACTCTTACCTGCTTGATTGACCTATTTACCCCAAATTTACCCCAATTTACCCCCCAACCCTTCGACGGAACAAGATGAAAATATAATCTAGTTCTAGATCTCGTTAAAGTACATATGTGTACCAAATTTCAACTCAATATCTTAAACGGTTCCAGAGTAAACGTGCGCACAAAAAAAGTTACAGACAGACAGACAGACAGACAGACAGACAGACCGACAGACAGACAGACCGACAGACAAACAGACCGACAAACAGACAGGCCGACAGACAGAAATTTTTTTTTCGCTCAAACTTAAAATCTCGACGTTTCATGACATTTTAAGCCTATTTGGACAATAAAAATTTTTAAAATTTTTTTTGTCGTTACTATACTTCCACTGGACGTGGAAGTAATATTGTATATAGTATATAGGTAGGGAAATTTAAAATCATGAAAATAATATTTAAATATTAAATAAGGACAAAAATTGTAGTATTGATGTACAAAGAGAATGGCTAGTTGGTTTAAACCAGTGCCATCAAACCAAACACAAACACAAACACACATGTATATCTACGTATATTTAGCAATATATATCAACATTGTTGTACCATTTTTGAAACTGGGTCAAATTTTATATTAAATATTCTGGCAATATAATGTTAAATATTGATTTACATTTGAATAAAATACGAAATATATTTTTAAATATCTTCTCAATACAGTTTAACCATTACACAGGTCTACGAAAAAAAAAATCTGCTCCAAGGACTAAACTTATCATGTCTTAAGTATTTTTGTATGCTGAATCCGAATTTTCGAGTAAACGTCAAAAATTGTCAAAAAAAAACGTATTTTGACGGTAAAAACCGGGATTTACTCGAAATCTACGCGGTAATTTTTTTTTAAATCGAAAATTCGGATTCAGTACACATAAATACATAAGGAATGATAGGTTTAGTCCTTGGAACAGAATTCTTTTTTGTCTGTGCACAGGTGCACTTTGCGCATAGGTTCTACAAAAAAAAATCTGTTCCAAGGACTAAACCTATAATTCCTTATATATTTTTGTGTGCTGAATCCGAATTTTCTATTTAAAATTTTTTTACCGCGTAGATTTCGAATAAATCCCGGTTTTATCGTCAAAATACGGTTTTTTGACAATAAAAACCGTGATTTACTCGAAATTTACGCGGTAGAAAATTTTTTTTAATGGAAAATTCGGATTCAGCACACAAAAATACCGGTTCAACAAAATGTAGTGTAAAATATTGCATTTTAAGGTATAATTAATATAACTTGAATTTAATATGCCTGTGACTGTTTTAGAACAAAGTTATCACTTAGAGAATATTATTTAGGTATTATGCAAATCACAACTTACACACTTTTTTATTTATTATGAAAATACCTACTTTCTTTATATTGTTGCCCTAATCTGGGCACGCTAATATACTAGTCAGGTAAATACTTTAAAACACTCATTATTGGAGAACCAATCAAAACAACTACTCTTCTAGCTAATACTGACGAAGTATTGAATTACATGATAGGATTTTAAGAATAGGCTTGTAAATAATGAGTGAATATTTCTATACTCTACTGATGAGAACTAACGAGTTCGAAAAAACTTGTACAACTTTTCTAGAGTTGAAATAGAATGTAAGGTTCAATAATTCTTGTGAATGACTGAATTTCAATAAATAATTTAAGTATCTTCAATATTCTTTTGCCTTAAAATGCCAGGAATCCTATCATGTAATTCAATACTTCGTCAGTATTAGCTAGAAGAGTAGTTGTTTTGATTGGTTTTCCAATAATGAGTGTTTTAAAGTGTTTTCATAAGTAGTATATTAGCGTGACCCGATTAAGGTCCCAATATACAGAAAGTAGATAATTTCATATGAAATAAAAAAAGTGTGAATGACTAAATGTAAATAAATGATTTAAGTATTTCTAATTTTTTTTTTTCTTTAAAATGCTAAAAATCCTATCATGTAATTCAATACTTCGTCAGTATTAACTAGAAGAGTAGTTGTCTTGATTGGTTCTCCAATAATGAGTGTTTTAAAGTATTTACCTGACTAGTATATTAGCGTGCCCAGATTAGGGCAACAATATACAGAAAGTAGGTATTTTCATAATAAATAAAAAAGTGTGTAAGTTGTGATTTGCATAATACCTAAATAATATTCTCTAATCATGATAAAAGCAAATAAATAAAAATAATTAATTGTAAAAAAGTTATCACTTCTGAGATATATTTTTGTGTAATAATAGCAAACTTAAACATAAACACCCTCACAAAAAGATGTAAATGATACGTGAATCAGTCTTATGCACGTTTTTAAATGTAAATAATTTCTGTACGTGACTAATCATTTACCTAAGTTGTCTGCATTGTTTGTATGTTCTCATCAGAATGAGAATGACGCAAACATGTTTAATATACTTTTATGTGTACAACTCTAAATTATTTTAAGTGATTTCTATGAAATCTTTTACAAACTGTAAAGTATGGCACGGCGGTGGTCCCATATTAATTTCAACCTACGATTAGTAAGTACAACGTGGTCAAACATTAGAAACAGGATTTTTTAATTGAAAATTTTGCAATATCTGGCGAAGGCGCCGTGTGAATTTCGTCGGAACTGCATTAAAATGGGTAGCTAGTAGGTATTTTAGGAGTAGCTGATACCGACTCCGAGTTCAAAACAGTGAATCGAGTACGGTGGCCATAATGCAATATTATTGCAGATTTACATGGATTTAATGCATGGAGATTTCTGAATTCTCTGATAGAGCGACGTTAAAGCTTAAAAATTCAAAATAATGGATAATTTAGTTTACTATTTTGAAGCTAAATAAAGATGTGACTAAAAAGGGTGAGAAAAAAATTGAAAAAAAAAATGATAATTGATAATTCAGTCACTTGATCACTTTGCTTATTTGTTCTCGATCTTTCTGAACTGAACTGAACTGTGCGGCGACTAGCTCTTTATTTATATTCCTAGGTAATTGGTTTTGGAACTTCCTACCGCATTCTACAACATTCCAGTAGATGTTAATAGTTTTCTAGATGTTTCTAGATGCCGCGTCATCTCTCGAACGACTGCCGAACCAACCAAATACCTTAGTTTTCTGTTACTTATACATGAAACTTAGAGGAAGCTCCCTTAGATGTCTACAGGGGTATAAAGCTTGTAACAATATGATGGCTGATTACTGCTGGATACTCACACGAGATATACTTGAGAGAAAACGAAATCGTAAAAAATGGCCATTACACAGACCTCTCGAAAATAAGAGAAGTCGATATCACAAAAAAGAGAGTGAGTTGTATACGCTATTCATGCGCAGATACTCAGATTTGAGCTGATGAGTACAAGATATGGAAAGTAAATATTTCCTGGTGATGTATCGACAAAAGCCTGCTTGCCACGGAGCAAGACTCGAAAGGATGCTTCGGGTTATGGGGTAATGGAGTTTTAGGTTATGAAGTTACAGGATTTAGACTGGGGGTTATAAAAGCCTGTACACTCGGAGTTATATGGTTTTTGAAGTCAGGTGTGTATAATTTCTGTTTAGTCAGTTTTTTAGTTGTAGAAGCTTGCACGCCCCGATTAATAGGGTTATGGAGTTGCAGGGTTATAGTGATACGAGATTAAGAAATACACATATTAAAAAAAATTCTAACTACCCATTTGAGTGCAAAAGGCAGAATAACTGCTTTCTACGGGTGTTCTTTCAGGTTAGGGATGAAAAACGAGCCAATCTGACAATTCTTCGGATTTGGATTCAGCGGGTCAAAATACATAAGGACACATTGGTCTGGTCCGCCGGACAGACCACTTTTTTTGTGGGCCTGTGTAACTATAAAATACGCTATTAAATACATCTTTATTACGCATGAAAATGAAAATTGAGATATCTTAGTTGACCAATCTTGGTTTCAAGTAAAAGACATACAAAACAAAATTCAACCCCAATGATTACTAACAAAGTCTGTGTGGCAGTCCGGTAATAATATTCATAAACTTGTTAATTAACGCTTACTTGACAAAGTCAAATAAGAGTTAATTAACAAGTTTATGAATCACTTGGAAGATAAATAGAACTGCAGATACACCAAAAGCCACAATTATTTTACAGAATAATTAATATCCGAAATAAAATATTTGAAGACTCGCAGAATAGACTAACAAAAATATTTGAAAATTAATATTGGAACTAGAAACGAGGAATTTGTACCTTTTCTTTTAATATAAAAATATATACAAGATGTTCCATCATTAATGGTACACAGAGCCAAAGCAGTTGACGAATTTTGAAACTAGTTACTATTAATTTTTGAACTCTGAACATTTGAAGGTAATTTTGGCTGAATCGCACTATTTTAATGTAAGGAAACTGTATATATTGTAACGGTTCATTTTTTAGCCATTAATAAATTTCTATTAAAATCTGCTAAATTACATTATTTTATATTTTTATTAACAAAATACCTAACGCCGCCACCGTATTCAAGACACTTTTAGACAATCTAGAATATTATGCGGGAATAAATGCTTCGAAGGCCTCAAGGCTAGACATACGTCTCCAATAAGAGATCGCCAATTTAAAATACTGTACATACCCAAGATGCAGTGAAACGGGGCATATTAAATGACCACTCAACGTTTTCGGGACACTTTTCGTCGGGCTCTTGGCCCTGGAAGTCATCTACCTGAGGTGTTATCTAATTAATTACGTCATCTAATTAACTATTATGGTGAATTTGACCAATTTCACCTTAATAGTTTTTTTTAGATTACTCTGAAGGAGCGGGCGATTGGCCTTCCCCCACTGCGACCTATAAGGTCTATTGTAGTACTCCTTTTTTGTGTGCCTCAGGGCTCCCCATCCAAACATGGTCTTCCTAGACTTCGAGTCTAGTTAATTAGATAACACCACAGGTAGACGACATCCTGTTGAGTTTCCAGCACGAGCATTTGTTTAGTAGCCATGTGGAGAACTACATGTAGAATTTGAACAATAAAGTACATTATGGTGACAGTGTTTAGTATGCCTAAAATGGTATAGTTTTGCATTGTTTGAACAGAAAAAATTGTCTTCGCGAGTGCGTCGTACCTTCCCTTAAAAAACTTATTTAGATATATATTGCTTAGTACATGTAAAGTAATATTGTGTACGAGTACAGTATTTTCATGTACGTAAATTTCAGTTAAATATGCTACTATGCATTTAATTTAATTTCCTTTGTAAATACCTTTGCTTACTTATAGAGATTTGTTTATTGATTTAAAGTATCAAAACATGTTGTTTATTAGAAATGTTTTATTTAATCAGGCCTATGATGGAACGTTTACGTTATTTAACATGTACCTGTTATGTTGAGCGCTGACCAAAAAATATATGAGAGTGAGAGAGACGGATGACCGTAACATAGGCGTTATGACTAACGTAAACGTTCCATCATAGGGCTGAATGTTTTCTTATTGTAAAATTACGTTGGCCAACTAAGTAACTATTTTTTTTAGAGTATGCCTTGTAGTTCTTATGTATTGTGGCCTTTTTCCAAGTATATATTTATCTTTGCAATAAATTAGATTATTGTTAACTAGTTATTTTTGATTTCAAAAGTTCCTTGGTTTATTTGAGAATTTTATCTTTTTATATCCCAGAAAGGGATTTATTCTCTTTCTTTTTAATAAATAGCTGGGCTATACTTTTTGGGGACTTTAATATATATACATTAAATATATATACATTTTTGGGGGCTTTAATATATACCAATATTTACCTTTAAGAGAAAAAAGATGTTATAATACACCCTATATCTCACAGCACAGGATTTATTTAATTTTCAATAAGACCGGTTTTATAATTTTATTAAATTGCCATCATATCTTTTTGGGACTTTTGTTTGTAAGTCATATCTTAATACCGCAACCCGCAGTGCGGTGTATCCGTCCAATGGATATATGAAATGATGCACAAGCAAAGTTTTATGTTGAAATATATTACTATCTGGAAATCCCCTTATTCTATAAATTTAATATATCCAAACTAAACTGAATTGGTTTTATTAACTGCAGTCGGGCATTTCCAACAGCTAATAATAATTATCTGACAAGACCAGTCAGCACACATTTAATAATAATAATAATAAAAGGCCATAGTCGGTTAAGATGTATGGTGCTAATTTTTTTGTTTGGATTATTATCAATATCACTTACAGTTTTGCCAAATGTCAGCCCTTAATATACCATTTTCGAGTAAAAGAAAAATTCTAAAATAATCATAATTTCTACTTTGAAGAAAATTTAATAAGCTCTAAAACGTATTAATTGTTTTTGAAATTTCATTTAATTATGAATTTTTCTTCGTAAATTGTTATAAAAACTTTTTATTAATAATCACTTATCATCCAAAAACCGAATATAAAGAGTTTATCTGCGATACTCCATTAGGGTAAATATATGGAATATGAGAAAAAATTTTTTTCATCAGTATTCTATTTTATATTCCGGCTAGTAGGTATAAAATCGTTGCAAAATCCCTACATACTATTAATCCTTACACAATTGCTTACAAACATGCAAAATGCTTACAAAACAAGTAATTACTAGTAAATCGGCATGACTGGACTGGTGAGTACTGAGTAAAACAACTAGATCAGTCATCTATACGGCGCTATCTACTACTGTAGCTATATATAATTTGTCATTCGCACTTTCTTTGCACTTGCAGTAAGCGTCCAAAAGGTCAAAACACTTCGTCATATCAGGACACGACATGCCTCATTGGCGGTATGGGAGCAGCTTGATTGTAATAATTGATTTATATGCAATGTATGTGCATGTTATTTTTCCTAGGGGGGCGACGAATCATTGCTGCACACAGGCCCTGTGCCCCAGCTTACTTCCACTACAACATCGGGGAATTTCGCAATTTCAAAATTCTAACCTAACGGTCAGAATTCTTCCTTATTTCCTCCAGCATACTAAAGTCTATGCCTCAGCGTCATAAGACTGAAGCAGTTTCCTACACTATCCAATAAAACGTGCAGTCAGGATTATGAACTACCCTGTTTGTGTGCAGGTGTTTCCTGAAAGACCCATGTCCAATCAAACGACCTTCCATGATTCTGAGACGTGCAGGATCTGCTCTGTTCGCTTCGGCAAAGGTCCTGAAATAAGGAGCTTCGCTTGCAGAAGTCCTATGTGGGAGGTCCAGAAGTCAACAAACTGGGAGCGAGTCAAGTTCTCAATTGATTTCTTCGTATTTGATCTAGGGTAACCGAGAGCCGGCTCCGGAGCCAGTAAGGACTGTTCGTTACTCTCAATGTTACTGTGCCCAGGTACCCAGAGAAGATTGTCCCAATCAGATGAGCCAAGTTCTCAAGGAGTCTGAAAACAGGCTCTCTGTGAACTTGGCTCATGCAGATATCATTGAGAAGTGCTTACAAAAATTTCAAAAGATTTTACCCCTCTCTCTTTTTATAGATAAAGCTAATGGGATTAACATTCTTTAAACGTTGGGTCCGTCTACTAGATACCATTATATTAAAATGATGATTAATAACACATTGTTTTTGACAATTGGTTGATTTTATTAAACTGTAAGAAATATGTTCTGAAATAAATGAATATTACAAGATTGCCGAAAAAAAATTTTGGCGGCTAAAATTTCCTTATTAGGAAAATCTCTCTTCATTTAGTGCATTGCTCCCTGCTCTCTACTGATCTAATCGCCTTGCTCACTTTTCATATAGAAAAAAATTCCAAATGTTTTTGGCCGCCTTCCAGATCATCCCAATATATGTTCCTAAACGTCGCTTTACATTAGAATAAATTGCATCACTTTCTACACGTAATTTTATGTTCAACAATGGATGAAAATCCATTTTCCATAGTGCTTTAAGCTCTAATAAATAAAAAAAATTGACTGGAAAACGCGTGCTTAACTAGAAAAGTACTAATTACCACATAATACTACTTACCATCCCTCTGGTGCGCGTAGGGATCGTTGACTTGATCCTCATGGTAAATAACAGAATGGAATGTTCGATTGGGGTGATCAGCGTGGGGGAAGTAATGATGAGCCTTCTCCACAAAATAAGAGCCCTTAGGTGATATAATCTTTCCTTCGAAAACGCCATCAATTAACGAACCAAACACCGAGCTTCCTGGTTCACCTGTAAAATAATTAACAAAAATGAGAACAAAAGACCTCATTAGCGATATTTCAATGTCTTAAAGTACAAAAGCAAACAAGAGAAAATATTTTTTCAGGTGTGAAAATAACTTAAACACAAAAACTGTTGTGAAAATTAAGCATAAGAATATCAGTTAACACGAACTTTATACAGCATTTCTAGATTCCTAATATACGAATTTATTCAAAGATATTTTTGATGTGTATAAATATTTAAAAGTGATGATATTTTCATATGTCTTGAAAATTACATAATGGATTGCCTAGTTATGATTATATATAACGATTAAAAATAAAACCCAAAGAACTACAACAAAACTAAAACTTTTATCATTCAATTACTTTTATTGAACTATCTTACTACATTACTTCTGCACGAAGTAAGAAAAATTATTTATATTGCGGACTAATTAAAATAACCTTCGTAAGCTCTGTCTAGCTTGAAGGCACACTTAGAAGGAAGTAAAACCGAGAATTGAACAGATTTTGAAAATCTATTGAATATTAATAATTTTTTTTTGCAAACATTACTTTCAGTACCTAGAGGTAAAAAGTATGTAAAATTTCGGAATAATCTCATGTAATAATAATTTTTCTTTATGGGTTATTATTGTAGTAGAGGGTATCGTTCAGTTTCTATATAGTCCGGATAATTGCTCTTACCCTCGAGGGGTGTAAATTTGAATATTGAATATTTGAAAAAGTGTTAGTAATTTATTATTGAAACGTAGGATAGTTATGTTTTTAGGATTACTAATTACGAATCTCAAGTCAAAATTAAAATATTCAAAATGGCGGCTCTAATATGGCGGATGGAATTTTTTTTCTAAAACATGTTTTAAACGGAAAAAAGCGGACGAAAAAATTTGAGCATCTAGGTCATGCTATATATTAACGGAAACCAGCGTTTTTGAAAATTTTGATTACTGTGCAATTAAAATAACAAAATAGCGGCATTTTACATAAAAAAAAAATGTGAAAACGCACATTGAATCGGCTGTAACTTCTTTATTTTTGTGATGCAGAAGCAAACAAAAAATCATTTTGAAGATTGATTAATTATCTTTAATTTTGTTCCTTAGAATGTTTGATGGAAGTGTCATCGTTTCTAAGATATTTAACATTTTAAACTAAATAGGTACCTCATCCTAAAAACAGTCGGATACTATCTATAATATTAAATATCTCCGAAATTATCAACCTTACACAAATGTATTAAAAAAATAAATTCATTCTCAGTTTATAAGCTTCATTTTTAATATCCACTATATTTTCTCTAAAACTAATTTTTATTGAGATATTTGCAGAGAAACAAAAATGTCACATTTTTTCTAAAATGCCTTTACAGTTTAAAATGCAATTTTTTTCTAAAGCAAGTCCTGTAAAGGGACAAAAAAATTTGAGCATCTAGGTCACACCATATTAACGAAAAACAGCATATGGGAATATATTCTTTTAATTACCGACTATTTACGTCAACAAAATGGCGACGTTTTCAACGGGATGGTCGCGGGTACAAACGTATATAGTTTAAAAATATTTTAAAATATACATTGTGATTCACTTATGTAGGTGTGAGTCATAAACATGTTTTTTTTTTAATGGAACACTTGATTTGTCCTTTAAAGTCGATTGAAACGATATGCCATTTGATGGTCGGTATAATGGTATGGGTGAGTTTGTGCCAAAAAACCAATAATTTACGTTACTGTTAGCAGATTTAGCACCGATTCTACTTTCCTCATGTATTTCAAATGGAACATCCTGTATGGTAAGATATCAAAGGAATGGTCCTTGAAAGATCTCTTCACTGATATAACCATTCATGGGTTATCTATCATGACTGTCATGAGTAATAGGACATTTGATGATAGAATAGCACAATTCAAAATTTATTATGAAATGACTACTAATCTTCAATTGTTTTATGGATTTTTGGTGAAATCTATTCAACACAAAAAAAAAATGGAAAATAATGATATCAACTTATCTGCATCATGATAATCACAGGCCGACAATATTGGACGAAACACCAGACCCTGTGACCAGAGTATACTTTCCCAAAGGTTTTTGATGCACTGAATTCGAATCTGACCTCAGAATTACTCAATCACATCGGGTTTTCGAGATATCCTAACCTAAATATGCAATATTCGGGATTATATTACACCGCGAATTATTTTTTCTCCACAAAACTTGTTGTGGCACATTGAAAATACTACTCTTGCCAGTCAAAATGTATTTTGAATTTTTCAGATATTTTATTTCACACATACCGCACTTCTCTAAATTTAGAAATCTGACATCATTCTATCGCGAGAAATTCGAGTTTATGGCGGAGTCGCCGGGGGTACACCCATAAAAAGTCATTATCACTACCTCCCACCTAGGTCCTCATACAAGGTCAATGATATTATATAATTATATTGTCATCAGAATTGCACAAGTTTGCAAAGTTTCAAATCGATACGACAATTAAAAGTTACTTTTTTTTTTGGTATGGTTTTAACGACAACGCCAAACTAATTAATTTCAAAATATCGGAAAATTGCATTTTGATGGGGAAGAGTAGTATTTTCACATGCCGTAACGAGTTTTGTGGAGAAAAATTAATTCGCGGTGTAATATTGTTACAGCCTCCTTGGTGGCTGTAACTCAAAGCTCTATTAGAACGCCTTTTTCTTGGTACACTGCGTACACTTACTCAAAGGTAACAACCGTGTGCACTGCATGGGTCATTCTATCGTTAGACGACGAGTATATTTGGTTGCATATTGGAGGCATCGATTTCGATTTCGACCGTTGAAGGAAGTGTGGTTACCGGGTACGAGACGGCAACAGTGGTCATTTTTTCGGGGTCAAGGCAGAACGTCAGCTGGGTAACGTGTAAGTTTGTGTGAATATTAGAAGACGTGGAAATCACGGATTTGTAAAACGCAGCCCTAATTTCGAGAGGTTTCCTGATTGTTTATTGTGTGATATTATCGTGTTGATGTGGAAACCTTTAACGAAACCAAATTATTGGGAAACGAAGCTGGCGTGGCCCCGCCATTTTGCCTTATTTTAACTTGTGGTGAAAAGAACCGGAGACGTCCGTGAGTACTACTTAATGGTTTGTTATTTTAACAAGGAACTAAGTTCTGCTCTTATTATATTTCAGGGTTCTTTTCTTTTCTTTGCTCTTCTTTTCTTGTCTGTTCTTTTCTTCTCCCTGGCGGATTTTCGCTGGAGACGTCTCACCCTTGGAGGTTCTTACCCTCTGGAAGCCTCCCCTCGATAGCTGTGAGGACTTGTGTCTCTTGTGTTCGGCCTTGTTATGATGTGTGTTGGTTCTATGGAATATGGGAACCTAGACCGCGAGAGGTAGTCTTGGGAGACATCGCTGTAGAGGCAGAGCTGGGGTGCTGCTACCCCATCGTCGGCGACCTGCAATCGCGCGACCCACTTCAAGTGGACAAAAAGACGGATCGGAACCCTTGGAGTGTTACATAAGCCTGAGAGGCCCCCGACTGTAAGTAATTTTTACACCTTTTACTTTCACTGCCCCGCTGGAAGTTGAAGCCGAAGCCCAACCACCACTCACCCCTCGTGTGTGTTACTTTTTTTATTATCCTTTCATGTGTAATTAAGGCTCGTCGGTTTATTAGTTTATTAACCTTGTTCGTGTGGTAGTCACTAGCCACTTTTTATCTGAATTTTTAATTTGTCCGTGGTAAGTTATATGTATTTATTCGTATATATTTATTCGTATCAATCTTTTACATGTAAGTTAGTGTAAGTTGGCTTAGAGGCCATGATTTTAGTACCGTTGTAAGTAGTATAGGTCATATTAATACGGAATTTCCTTTTAAATAATTATTGGCATTTTGTACTGTTAGGCGAGTGCCATTTTAAATATTAGTATGTTGGTCATGATGGAGGTCCACATTTAGACATTCAGTCTGCTTTGTATAATATAATTGTACACACTCTTCCCCTGTACAGCAAGGGAAAGGCCTTTTCTGCGTTATCATTGAGTGTATAGTTCGAGAGCCATTCTACTCTAGGTATTGTTTGTTCTAAAATAACCTCACTATTTGATATCGCTCGACTATCCTCGAGGGAGACCACCAGGTACATTTAGGTCACTGGACACTCATTGTGGCTAAATCATATCCTTTTTTTGGTAAGGTGTACCGTAACCTTGCTTGAATAATTATTACTATAACTTTTGAATAATCGTCAACCTTTTCTTGAATAATTATTACTATAATCCTTGAATAATTGTTAAACTCATGAAATATACGCTTGTTAAGATATTTGTGTAGTTTAATTCCAGGTGATCATTACCACTGAAACCACGACCTCACCCCAACCTTAACTGAGTTAGCCAGGTTTATAAATTTTTGTCGGCCCCCTTAAAATTTAGAGTAGTAGTAACGTGTCTTGAACCGTTGTTGTTTGGTTTAAATAACCGATTCATTTTTCCTGAATTTTGCTTGTAATTCTTTTTTTAAAACATTTACATTTTCTTTTAGATTTGCCTTGCTCATACTTAGCTATTCACCACTCATTAAATTACTAACTAATCAGTTAATTATTTTTTTTGTTAACGATTATTTTTTTGTTAACAATAATTAGTTTTTTTTGTTAGCAAAACATATTATTATTTTTTTAACAATTTGTATTAATTATTTTACTTATTATATTTATTTTTGTTTTGGGGGACCAACAATATAATACCGAATACAGCGAAAAACAGTACTTCTTGCATTTTTAGAGAAAAATGTCGGCCTGTGAATTCTTCTCTATACAGACAAAAAAAAACCGCTGCCTAAGGAATTACTACTTTCACAATCAGATTTTCTATCCAAGTCTTTTCTTATCCAAGTTTCCCTACCACCCTCACCCCATTATTAAAAGGGGTGGTTGTAGAGGTGGCTGATACCAATACAAATTTTGAGTCTTTTGGTTCTTGTACACACTCTAAATCACAATTTTATTTTTACCCCCTGGGTGGTAATGGAGGTGATAGTGGGGGTGGCTGATGCCAAAAATATGTTGAAACCTTGGCTGTTCGTATATATACTAAAGCCCAATTTAATGGACCATGTCAATATCATAAACCAGAGTAATCGTACGCAAAAAACAAGTTACAGACAGACAGGCACACAGAAATTTCTTTTGCTCAAATTAGTCAAGCTTAAAATTTCAACGTCTCAAGACATTCTAAGCCTATTTGAAAAATCTTTTTTTTTACCGTTACCATACTTCCACTTCATTACGTGGATGTGGAAGAAAAATAGGAAATGAAAACTTTATTTGCAACGAAAACTGAATGGAAACACTGGAAATTAAAGTAAATGTAACAAAATATTCCTATTCTTCCTGATCCACAGTCGTAAACGATTTTGAGTAAAGTTGTTCTTCGAAAATCGCGTCAGTTAGTAGCTACGCTAACATTGCGGTATACTACAATGATTCTTTCCTGCATATCTTCCCTGGTTATAGGTCTCACTGTATAGACCTGCTTCATATAACTCGATATAACCCCATGGAAAAAATTTAATGGAGTAAGCTACGGGGACCGTGCCGGCCATCAGTGTGGAGAAACTCACAATCCTCCACGATCAATCCATTGTTACCCTCTCCAATTAGTTGAAATCTTTTACTACTCGATGGGTATGTAGGGGAGCAACGTCATGCTGAAACCACACGTTCTCTCTGGCGTCTCTATCTACAGGGTGATTTACCACAACATGCGGAAAATAAAATGGTGTATTAGTCTTCTATGTGGGAAAGCCCCTGCAAAATTTTAGAGTGATCCGAGTTAATTTAGTATATTTCCTTACAGTAAAACTTGCAAAGATACACATCACTGATATTTGTCTAAGGTCAGCGTATAAGGAAATGAATTACGCACCTGGAACGGATCCGTCCTTCAAATAAAAGTAAGGCAAATCAAACAAGGTTCACACTTTACGTAGCTAAAAAAATCCCTGAACTTTCCAAGTTTTTCAGTGACACATAATTTTAGATAACAAATAATTTTTAGTGGCGAACTCGACTTTTTATTACATATTTTTAAAAATTTAGTGGCAACTTAAATATAATTTAAAATAACAGTGGTAGTTCGCAATTTGTTTATTATTTTCCATATTGTGACTCGAAATTCCATGATTTTGGTGATTTTTTTTTCAAATTCCCTGAGATTTTTATGATTTTTCTACGGTTTTTAAATTTCCCAGAGCCTCCAGGTTTTCCACAAGAGTCCGAACCCTGTCGAATTTGGCCAACACACAATCGTGACTGATATCTGTCTCTCTCTATCTTATTACGAACTTCAACGATCGGGTCCGTTGCAGGTACATAGTATAAGAGTTTACTGACATAAAGTTAGTGTGTCTATTGTCTTCCCGACTTCCAGTTAGAGCGTACCGTTAAATTTTAAATTGTATTAGTAGATCGATACCATTCAATATGCCATTCAATATGCGCTTAGAACAGTGCATTGAATGTAATGCATTCGAACGTATTCTTTGACTTTTCATTACTTTTAAGTTTTGTGCTGGGCTGAGTTCTAAAAAAATTATTTTAATTCTTGCTATTTTTGTAGTGTGATTGAATTCAAAAAGTCACTTCTAACCCTAGCCAGCTTTGCAGTCAGTCCCAAGTCTGATAAATGGGGGGGTGGGGGGGGAAGTGATGTGGTTGCACCGCGTTACGAGATATTGATTAGTCACAGGCGGCGTATTTCTACAAAAAAAAATAAGGTAACTTTTTTAGTAATATTTTTTTATATTATCATTTTTTTTACTCCTTTAGGTAGGAACAACAACCTACTGATAAATTTTCCACATATTGTGGTAAATCACAATGTATATGTTGAAGCAGCCTATCTAAATTAGAAAGAAAGAAAAGAAATTATAGTATCTTTTACCATTTAGTTCCCCACCCTCAAATATCCAATGAAGTAGTTGTCTATTATACCACACAATACATTAACTGAGCATCGATTCTGTCTAATCCAGTGTGGGTTTTCAATCACAGAATAATGCATCTTATTGCGATTTACTGTTCCATTATTACGAAAGGATAGCTTTATCGCTAAATTAGACCTCCGATCCTACATTCTTACGTTGGATGCTCTTAAAAAGAGGTGTTTTCGAAAACCTATAATTCTGTAAAACATACTCGAAAAAGAAGTAAATAGTCTCCCTTGAGACGTCATAACTTGCAAAACTATTCGGATTAGTTTCTCCTTCATTTATAGGAAATCGGTATATGCTTTAACTTACCACTAGACCACTTTAAATGTGCGATTATCAGGACAACGGTCTTTCAAGAAATAAAAGGATGATTTTGGGCAAAAAATTGGATTTTTGATGCAAACTATTACGACTAGAATATATATTTTTTGTTTTACACGAGTTTCATCAACTTTTTTCTCTTAGAGCTACTTTTAATGTAGGATGTAATGGATCCGAACAATCCACGATTTTATAATTTTTTTAATGTTTCTGATGAAGGTTATCGAAACTTTTCTCAGATTTTTTAGTTAATTTCTCCGATTAAAGAACTTATATCTAGATACATAACAGGCTATCTTTTCGCTATATACCTTGTTTGCTCCTAACATAGTCACATTATATGTCCATTAAAATGGATAGATGAATATCACATCCCATAGGCAACAGTGGCGTTGTGTGTGTAGAAAATGTGTAGAATGGTAAATATTTTCATTAAAATGAATTATTGCAATTCCTGCATTACCGGCTCTTTATATAACGTGATGTAGGCATACGATATTACAGTAAGATAAAACAGTAAGATAAATATGTATTGAAAGGATATTAAAATTTAATTGCTATTTACTTTATAACTGTAAACTGAACTTCATCATGTTACGACTATGGAACGATCGATTTTCTTCTTTTCTAAACTGCTTTCTGTAAACGGCAGAGCACTTCACTATTTATTTGCACAAAATATATTGTCACTAAACTGTGTAAATATGAATAGAGAATATTATTTAGGTATTAAGCAAATCACAACTTAAAATAAAATTACTTTTTCACCAGTTTTTGGTCGGAGAACACGAAAAACATTTATTGACATTAATGGCCGAACTGTCAACTGAGATTATGATAATCGAACTGAAGCCGATCGTGCACGAGCGGCCGCGAATACCGATGGGCCAATCAGCAACTTATGGGAAGAAGTGCCTTAGATTGTGAGTATTTCAGCGACAAATAAATCAATGCCATTATGTATCTAGATATAAGTTCTTTAATCGGAGGTGAATTTTCTAATGTTCCAATCCGCCATATTGAATCCACCATCTCGTTTTTTAAATTTTTAACATAGGATTCGTAATCAGCGACTCCAAAAACCTATGAATATTAATTAATTAATGTGCTTACTGAATGTTCTGAATTTTGGCCAGCTAGTCAGGAAATTATCCCCACGCGCGACGTGATGAATGAACAGTACGTAATACGTAACAAAATATATTTATCAAGAGATTGCTTATTGCAGTTGTGTCTCTGATGATAAGAGATTATTAATATTCTTATGAAATTTTATGATTTACTTGAAAGAACTGCATTACGTTCATTTGTTAGTTTCATTTCCTTCTGTCTTTTACTTGCTTTTTCAAATGCTTGAATTAAATAATTCATTGTAGAGGAAGAGCACTTTGTTAGAGAATTCTCAGTTGAATTTATAAATATGTATACTTAGAAACTCTCAAACATCATCATTACGTATATAAGATGTAATCATAAGGCAGACAAGAGCTAATATTTCGAAGATAATAAAACCAAAGCAAATTGCAGTGGAATATAATTATGTACTTGCAAACCTATATATTTGCATTCTAATACGATCCGAAGAATTAACGGACTTCAGAAAATAAAGTTTAGAAGTCGGTTAATTTAAATTTCAATCTCAAATGGGTTTATAGGTTAAAAAATGAGTTTTCTTTGGTATGCTTAAAAAAATAATTCATTTTAAAGACATAAAGTAACAACAATATAAGTGTCTCACCGCACTGAAAGTGGGACATGTTATTTTATGGATATGATTCTACATCGTGTATGTAATCATCATCCATCATTGATTTTTAAAAAAATCAAGAACTACAGAAAAAAATCATTTGGTTTAGGTATAATTTAAATTTGCCGCCAGTTAAATAACCAATTAATAAAATCGCGCTATTTCAGTTCCATATTTTATACAGAAATTCCGACTCCCCTAAAGAGAATACATTCTATTGGTTTATTAAAAAAGATATTAAAAATCTGGCTTATTGAGACACCAACGTTAAAAGTGCAACAAATTACACAGGTTTACAAAAAAAAATGTCGACCAATGGAATTCCTTTCACAATGAATTATTTTTTATTTATTTGCTTTTATCATGATTAGAGAATATTATTTAGGTATCATGCAAATCACAACTTACACACTTTTTTATTTATTATGAAAATACCTACTTTTTGTATACTGTTGCCCTAATCTGGGCACGCTAATATACTAGTCAGGTAAATACTTTAAAACACTCATTATTGGAGAACTAATCAAAACAACTACTCTTCTAGCTAATACTGATGAAGTATTGAATTACATGATAGAATTCTTAGCATTTTAAAGCAAAAAACATATTGAAAATACTTAAGTCATTTATTCAAACTTAGCCATTCGCACTTTTTTTATTTAATATGAAATTATCTACTTGGTACCTTAATTGGGTCACGCTAATATACGTAGATAATTAGATAATTCAATACTTCGTCAGTAGTAGCTAGAAGAGTAGTTGTTTTGATTGATTCTCCGATAATGAGTGTTTTAAAGTATTTACCTAACTAGTATATTAGCGTGCCCAGATTAGGGCAACAGTATACAGAAAGTAGGTATTTTCATAATAAATAAAAAAGTGTGTAAGTTGTGATTTGCATAATACCTAAATAATATTCTCTAATCAATGGAATTCCATTACTGTACCCCGAAGATTTTTGACGTGCTAAGCACGCTGCCGTAGTCCGTTTTGCGCCATCACTTCAGGATTTCGAGAAAACTTAACCTAAATGGGATGAAGGTAACCCACAAAATTTTGCAAACTGTGTAAACTTTTTTTTTAATGAGTTCGTGAAAGTGTATAGAATAATATCCTGAAAAGTTTACATTTCGCTCGGATGCAGAACATAAAAAAAAGTGAAAAAAAATTTTATTCATCAATTTTTTCAAAATTTTGAAATTAAATCAAGCTAGAAAAAAATAAAAAATACAGATGGACGGATCACATATTTATGAACAAAAAATGTCCTAACAAAATTTATCGTTAAAGCCACGGTTTTCCCCGAAAAAAAATAGTCAATTGTAGCGTTATAACTCGGAGCGAGATCCATGCGTGCACGTGCTTGAATACGCATGACTGTGACACCGACACACTGAATTACATGTCACTAAATCAGAATTTGTTCAACCTATATGAGTGTTGGCTTGGCTCTGATGCTTTTTTGTTTTAAACAATACAAGCAAAGGATGGATGGGAAAAATATACTTATATATATGATCACGCCCAAACTCAATCGTCGCAATAAACAATATACAAAAAAATAAAAGCCCTTCAAAAAAATTCTTTCTTCATTGAGAACTGTTAAAAAGTATGTACACTTCATGATTATTATGGTTTATTAAGTTGTAGTAACGAGGATTAAAAAAAAAAGTACATCTCAAATAATTTTAATTTCCTTGCTTGATTTTTTTGATAAATATATATATTGGAGGCTGTAACTTGTCGAGAAATTGACCCATTGGAAAAAATAAAATATCATTATTTCGGAAAAAATGTATACTTTTCGAATGTTCAAACACAAAATCGTTTATTTGTTTGCATTTTTTCGAAAATATGATCAATCAGATCATGATAAGAAATTGCGATTTTCACGATCTTATCCTTATAACTATGAAAATATCTTTGATTGTTTTGAATATAAATTCTGGAACTTTTCCAATACATTAACAAATGTATAAGGAATCCATTGGATATAGCTGAAATGTGGATGGGTGTACCTGTAATAAATACAATACACTAAAGGCACGTAAAAATTCATGCGAGCGATTCAGCGGCTATGTGTAGGGTCTGTGTATGCGTCCATAATTATATATTTTCCCTCCATACTCATTATTTATCCTTCTATTCACTAATAAAAATGTTTAAAACGTGTAATCAGAAAGAGAAAAAAGCTTTATTTTACTAGATAGAACAGCTAAGAATTTTTAGAGGTTCCATAGTATGCATTCAACCGTGCGCTGGCCGCGCAGAGTGACAAAGTTACTTCACTATTTTTTTCCAGGAATACCGTGGCTTTAGCGATAAATTTCATTGGGATATTTTTTGTTCAGAAACACGTGGTCTATCCACCTGTATTTTTTATTTTTCCTACCCTGACTTAATTTCAAAATTTTGAAAAAATGGATAAAAAAATATTTTTTTCTTATTTTTATGTTCTGCATCTGAGCGAAATGTAAACTTTTCAGGATATTATTCTATACACTTTCACGAACTCCTTAAAAAAAAAAAAATTATTCAGTTTGCAAATTTTTGTGAGTTTCACTATGAAATGGGGTACGTTCTTGGAGTAACTAACTAAAATAAGGCATATGAGCGAGTTTGAAAAGACGTAACATCAAAATATATAGATCTGAGAATATTTGGGGGTAGTAGCACGAGTGACTTCAACGGAATAAAACATAAACACACTACATGTATACAATAGACAACCTTAAATCCAAAGCTAAGGCTGTCCGGAAAAACGTAGACATACATCCATACCCACCGGCATTGTCAGTGTCGGGGCTGGGGCTTGAACCCAGTACGCGATAGACAGTACGACCAGCATATTCGCCACACAATACGCCATAGCCTACTGAGCTACAGCGCCGGTTAAGAATATCAAAATATAAACTAGTTACAGATCTTGTTATAATATATAGATGTACCAAATTTCAAGCCAATATATCATAAACCAATCCAGAGTAATCGTGCGTACAAAAAAGTTACACCGTTTTTTGCTCACACTGAAAATCTCGACGTTTCATAACATTTTAAGCCTATATGAACATTATTTTTACCGTTACTATACCTCCACGATGAGGAAGTAAAACGAAGCATACGAACTCCTTTTCTTATGTTAGAGGGATCTGACCAAGCATATCGAAAACACCCTGTATGAAACATTTTTGAACTTATGTAATTTGAAAGTTACAAGTCCGCTCTTCTCTCTTTGTTGTTATTCATGTCAATGCACTCTACAATTTTCCAGGGGATAAGCCAGCGTTCAGAGAGTAATTTCCTTTTTCAAATGTGAAGATTTTAAAAGGCAGAATTCAAATTGAGTTTATGTTCATGAAAACAACCGTAAACGTCGTTTGCATATATGGCGTTTGTCAAACGACGAGAATGGTATCATCTAAAATAGATTTACCAGCAGTGCCAGTGGCGTGTAAATACAGTAGGTTTGAGAAAACTTTACCAGTAATTATATAAAATAAAATGCAGTAATTATATAATAAAAATATTCATTTTGAAAAAATATCCAAAAAATTTCAATTTGATGAATATGCCGATTACTACAGTAAAATTAGACGTTATATAAGTTAGCGGAAATCATTGGGAGATTTTTGGAAATTTATGATCTTCATTTTGATGTCCCGAATAATACTGTAGATTTTCCGGGTCGTGGTGGCTGTGCTCAAGGTGGGGGAGTGGAAAAGATGCCCCAGAACGGTTTCTTGGTTGTAACTCAAGAACGCTTAGAGATAATAAAATGGAGGTTATTATGAAAAATGTACCTCTTAAAATTCTGTCCAAAGAAGATCTCATACGTTTTTTTGTAGGACTGAGAGTTTTCTCGCAATTGACCCATTTTCTTTTTATTTTCTAGAAAAATTCATGTTATCAATGGAATTCATTATATATACAAATTTTTTTTAAATCGCGTAGGCGGTGGCAATAAAAAAAATACTATTTTCTTGTTTGGAGAAGAAATAGATCAAGTACCTTTTCAGTAAAAAATGCAGCAAAATGTCAGTAAGGAAAGTTGTTCTGATTAAAAAGTTATACCACTATGCAAAATTTCGGGAAGGTCCGCGTACTTTGATGACTTTAATATTTTTTCACTGTCTTAATTTGCTTAATTGCCACGACCTACGTGATTAAAAAAAATTAAAATTACACCCAAAATCACATTTCAGATAAGTAGAGTTTATTCCCCAAATGTGCAACATATATTCTAAAATCTGTGGTTTTGGCTACTGCGATTTTAATCAGGAAATGTCCTGTATATGTATTGTTATACAGTGTGTGTTATTTAATATTGCAACACCCCGTTATTTTGGAATGCATCGCCCGATTTAAAATTTCGATGAGCTCTGTTTGACTATTTTGAAAAATTTGTAAGAGTATTCGATTCGCAGTTGTCTCAAATACCTCCATACAAAATTTTAACTCGATACCTCATATAGGGTGTTTGTTATTCAATAGCCAAATTTAAAATTTCTCACTTTTCGATTGGCCCTGAATAAAAATCGGTTAGGTTTACTAAAAAGGTAAAGTAATCGTTCGACTTAAGGAACATCAGATACTAAATGAGGAAGAAAAACCGCTGCCCAAGGAATCACTACTTCCACATCCAGATTCTCTATCCAAGTCACTCACAACGAAAAAACTTTGTGGAAATAATTGTTTATGGAACTTTAATAATATTATATTTGAAATCCTCTACCCCAAAAACCCATAAAACGATACCCCACATCGGTAGTGGGGTGGGGATGGTGACAGGGGGGTGGTAGTGGGGGTGAACGAAGTAAAAAAATATTTTGAGGTTTCTGGTTCTTGTACATACACTAAATCACTTTTTTTTCATCCTCTTTAATAATGGGGTGGGGGTGGTAATGGGGGTGGCTAATGCCAAAATTTTTTTTGAAATCTTAGCTTCTCTTGTGTATACTAAATACCAATTTTATAGACTCTTACCTGCTTGATTTATCCATTTACCCCAAATTTACCCCAATTTACCCCCAACCCTTCGACTGGACACGATGAAAATATAATCTAATTCCAGATCTCGTTAAAGTACATATGTGTACCAAATTTCAAGTCAATATCTTAAACGGTTCCAGAGTAAACGTGCGCACAAAAAAAGTTACAGACAGACCGACCGACAGACAGACAAATTTTTTTTCGCTCAAAAAAGTTTTTTGTCGTTACTATACTTCCACTGGATGTGGAAGTAAAAAGAAAAGTTATTATTTAAATACATAGTGCTTCTATACATTATTCGGTTGCTGTACGTAGGTGCCTTAATGGAAATTTTTCAAACAAATGGACTGGACGAAATAGCTTTTCTCTTTTCTTCCTAATTTAGTAACATCAACATCAGATACTAAATGAAGAAGAAAAAAAGTATTTTTTTTTTTGGCAGAATTTTATGAAGTGTATTTTTCATAATAACCTCCATTTTGTTATCTCTAAGCGTTCTTGAGTTACAACAAGAATCCGTTCTGGAGCACCTTTCCCACTTCAAAATGACGGACGAAGGTCAATCGGATAAATCGTCAAATTGATGCCCAGCATAAACATATCTACAGCGGGTAAATTACCCACTGTGGATATGTTTATGGTAGCATCTTTTATAAAAAAAAACAAGGAAAGTTTTTCTCTTAGTGAAGTTCGAGGTGTTGAAGTTAGCAAGTAAGTATATCAGTTTATTTAATTATAGTTCTAAAATTTAAATAAATCCGAGGATAATCATATGATTAAATAACACAAAAAAATACTTCAAATCTAGTAGCATAGTCATAAACGCTCTTAACGGGATCTGAAACTAAATACATTGTTTTATATTATTAACACTACGATTAACAAAATATGAAGGTTTGACTAATAATCTAAATAATTGAAACATACTATAAATAAGTGAAAATTTTAATTAACTCGTTCTCGGAGTAACTAACTAAAATAAGGCATATGAGCGAGTTTGAGAAGACGTAACATCAAAATATATAGATCTGAAAATATTCAGAGGTAGTAGCGAATAAAACATAAACATAAACACACCACATATATACTATAGACAACCCCAAATCCTAAGCCAAGGCTATCCGGAAATGGGTTACACTTTTGGAAAAAAACAGACATGCAACCACACCCACGGGCATTGTCAGTGCTGGGGCTGGGGCTCGAACCCAGTACGCGATAGACAGTATGACCAGCATATTCGCCACACAATACGCCTTAGCCGACTGAGCTACAGCACCGGTTAAGAATATCAAAATCAGGATTGTGAATTCGTCCACTTTTTTTATTTTGTACATGATGTGGACAATATTGGACAAAACTTGATAAAATCGGACAATATTGGACAAAATCAAATTTCAAATAAAAATTAAGTTCCTAATAAAAAGTTCTGCCAATCTGCTCTGCATTTATTTAATGTGTAGGTTCATCTGCCAGTATTGAAAGAATTTTTTCCAACTGTAGCTATATTCAACATAAATAAAGTTAGGAATTGGTTTGGAAAAAGCCTCATAATTGAAAATGGCGTATAAAATGCTCAACATGAGCGTATAAGAAGAGGAACCTTTACCTGAGAATGGAAATTAAGGATAAGATTTTGCAGAGTGAGAGGGAAATATGCGTTTATTTTCAGTTTATTATAAACATTTAAAGAATCATAAATGGTATAATCTTTAAAAAAGTTTTCAGGTACTTCTGATTGCTTTAAGAAATACAACCATAAACAGTTTTCTGGGGCACCTTTCTCATTTCAAAATGACAGACGAAGGTCAATCGGATAAATTGCCAAATTGATGCCAGCATAAACATATCCACAGCGGGTAAATTACCCACTGTGGATATGTTTATGTTTTTCTCTTGGTAAAGTTCGCGGTGTTAAAGCTAGCAAGTAAGTATACCAGTTTATTTAATTATTGCTTTAAAATTTAAATAAATCCGAGGATAATCATATAATTAAATAACAAAAAGAATACTGTTTCAAATCTAGTAGCATAGTCATAAACGCCCTTAACGGGATCTGAAACAAAATTATATTTTGATCTTATTTCATTGAGGGGTTGAGAGAGCGGGTAAATTGGGGGTAAACAGGTAAAGCAAGCAAGTGAGATTCTTTAAAAATGGGATTTAATTTATGTACAAGAAGCTAAGGTGTCAAAAATTGTTTGGCATTAGCCGCCCCCCTACCACCAGCATCACCTCCACGACCGATGTGGGGTATTGTTTTATGGGTTTTTGGGGTAGACGATTTCAAATATTATATCATTAAAGTTCTATGAACAATTATTTCCACATAGTGGAGTGCAAATATAGTATCAACAGTTTTTTCGTTATAAGAGACTTGGATAAGAAATCTTAATGTGGAAGTAGTGATTTCTTAGGTAGCGAAATTTGTTATTCTTAAACAAAAGCAATATTAAAAAAAACAGTTTTGTACACTAAAGATACAGAAAATTAAATACAGAAAATAGGTAAGTAATAAAAAGTACCTAGTGTACTATTTTATATAAGCAAAAATAATAATTGATATGTCGGTGTAATAGTTATATTAAATCCACGTTAGTGAAGGGCAGTATTTTTTTCAGAAATGTCTTTTATATTTTTTTTGCATTCTTTTAACCATTTTATCCGGCACACCTATTTTATGGGTTTTTTGGGTAGACGATTTCAAATATTATATTATTAAAGTTCTATGAACAATTATTTCCACATAGTGGAGTGCAAATATAGTATCAACAGTTTTTTCGTTATAAGAGACTTGGATAAGAAATCTTAATGTGGAGTAGTGATTTCTTAGGTAGCGAAATTTGTTATTCTTAAACAAAAGCAATATTAAAAAAAACAAAGTTTTGTACACTAAAGATACAGAAAATTAAATACAGAAAATAGGTAAGTAATAAAAAGTATCTAGTGTACTATTTTATACCGTGCGTGTAATTTCCCATTAGGCATGTACATTCACGTAGCGCGAGAGATCTGACAACACAGCTGCCGTAAATTCCTCCGTCGGGCGGAGCATCCCAGCTATGTTATTTCATTTCAGCCAGCTGGCACGCGCGATGTTGTAATTTTACTCCCTATGCCTAGCGCTCCGCTACACGCACGGTATAAGCAAAAATAATAATTGATATGTCGGTGTAATAGTTATAAGGAAAAAAATGGGGGTTCAGAGGAAAGTTTTGCTATAGTTTTGATTTTCTCACCCTTTTGGGTCACTGAACATGAATTTGAAGTTTGCAGACAAAAATTTGGCCCGGAACTTCGTTTTTTTGGCACTTTTTGCCCAAATTTTAGCACTTTTTTCAGTTTTTGGCCTAAATATCAGAAAGGAAGCGTTTTTTCGACAAGCCCATTCTATACAAAATTAAAATAGACAAAATTTCCTACATTTTTCATATATAACGTTTTTTTTTTGGAAGACGCGCCAAAATAGGGCCATATTCCCATATCTAGTGAAATTCACCTTTTCGCGGAAATCACCCTTGCTATGATACTTAACTGTTGATCGCAAATGATTATTATAATGAACTCGTGTTTTGTATGGGTTGTCATGATTGCTGAATATAAAGTTCTAAATTTCCAAAACTGAGACTCTTGGTCAGCGGATCAAGTCGTAACAATGTTGGAAGGAACACTCGAATAGTTTTTTACAAGCTTTTATTTAACTTGCTATGTATGTATGTATGTATGTTAGTTTGTTTAGTGCAAATCTTGCAACTTGCATTTTAAAACAGTTATCCTTAACTGATTAAGCTAAAATTTTGCATACACGTTTAGTTTGGATGACAAAGCATGGTTAGCTAAGTGACGTCATTCTAAATCCGATATGGCGGACTCTCAAAGATGACAGACTAGTTATTTTTTTATGCACCCCCATGATATGGGTATGAATTAAAAGGGTTTGCTGAAAAGAATATGGAAAATAAAATGACGTCACACTAAATTCAATATGGACTTCAGCACCTTACAACCAAGGGAAATTGAAGTTTGTGAAAATTCTCACCAAAAACCCTCACTTTGCCAATGTTGTAAGTGTGTTCAAAAACCCTGAAGCAACTCCAGAAAGCATTGCAGCAGCAGGGGACAGATTCATGGTCAACGTGTACGGCTACACAGGAAGGACTGAACCGTCGATAAACCGTCAGAGGTACATTAATTATAAGAAGGCAGCTTTCAAGACCTCATCAAAAATAGCTGCACTACCACCATCAGCTATTGCAGCCACACAGCACAGTTTTAGAGTGTATCACCAGGTGCAGCAATAGCTGGGGGATGAGAAAAATGCCGAAGATTGGGGTTGAAAGCGAGCAACAAATTGCCTGGAACCGATCACCTCTCTACAGCTGTACAAACAGCCAGTCATGGATTTGGATGATGATCCGGACGACCCTACTTCCCAGTAGATCAATAATGTCCATTGTCTAGCCGAATAAAGTCATTTTCTGAGTCTGAGAAGTTAAATTTCATTCAATAAATCTTATGAAATACTAATAATATATAAACAGGAATTCGCAACTGGTCTCATCAGCGCAGCCAGGGCAGTTCCACCGGGCACATGACGAGCGCGGCCGCCGCGTGCTGACACTCAAAGTTGCGTAGCTCCGTAACGGGTGACGATACAGAGAAGGTAGACATACCAATGGAAAGCTCAAAGTATGAAGAGAAATGTTTACTGAGGTACGTTTTTCTCTCCGTGTCTTGATTTATCCGCAATGACGCCATCTCGGAATTTTTCAAATTTTTTTTTTAATTCTGAAATTTTTGAAATGTTTACAGAACTAGAACGGAAAATTATGAACAAAAATATGCATGGAATATCTAAAATATGAACGGATATGCCTCTCCTAATCTTTTATGATCATTTCGACCCAAATCGGACCAGTAACAACCTTCCTGTTGCACTTTATAGCCAGCTCTGCAATTTTTGCGACTTAGGCCCTTGTTGCTCTGAAAAAACAGGGAAGCCGACGGGGGAGAGTAGGGGACTTTTTGGTACGTGTTGTCCTGGACCAAAACTACAATCCTGGAAATTTTCAGCTTTACAATAATTAATTCCGGGTAGAAGCGATATATTGACTAAAACTCCTGCGCTAATTCATCATTCGCAACATTTATCATTATAATGATATGAGTATATATTATACTACTGACTATAATACACTGTAGATAACTACTTTAGTAATAACTGCATTTCATTCATTTCTCTCCATTTTTTCAATTACTTTCCCTATATTCATTATTCATGTAGGGTAGACTGGGTTCGGGAATATGTTTTTTTTTTGGGCGCTCTAGCGGTGGAATGGTTAGTCTTACAAAAAAAGTGATATATGAAAAATGCAGGAAATTTTATCTACTTTAATTTTGTATGAAATAGGCTTGTCGAAAAAACGCTTCCTTTCTGAGATATAGGCCAAAAACTGAGAAAAGTGCCAAAATTTGGGCAAAAAGTGTCAAAAAAACAAAGTTCCGGGCCAAATTTTTGCCTGCAAACTTCAAATTCGTGTTCAGCAACCCAAAAAACAAAGAGGGTGAGAAAATAAAAACTATAGCAAAACTTTCCTCTGAGAATCCTAATATGCCTAGCCTATTATATTAAATCTACGTTAGTGAAGGGCAGTATTTTTTTCAGAAATGTCTTTTATATTTTTTTGCATACTTTTATCCGGCGCACCTATTGCCTCGTTTGAAATTAATAGCTAGCGATTACAACTTTTTTTTTTGTTACACATTCAATTTTGCGATTTTTTTATTTGGCAATTTTTCATAAATAACTTCTGAAATAAAAAAATTATTTCACATCTTTTTGTTTCTATTTAAGTGGCATTGAAATAAGTAGATAAAAATTGATAAATGAACCATTTTCATTAATGACAATAACTTAACTGTAAGATTTATTGTTTCCATAAATTATACATCCATATAACCTTTTTATTTTATGTACGGGATTTATTCGAGATTACGTTCAACTGCATCTAACTGATCTTTACAGCTAGTCGTAACCGAAACGCCGCTGTTTCCAGCGAACTGCAAAAGTATCAAACTCTTGGAAACACCTTCGACCCGACTATCCCGAATACTTTTTGCTCTAATTTCGAACATTAGTAACAGTGTTTAAATACTGCTTCCATTCAACAAACTTTCCCAGACTTCTCCCTATGATTGATGACTGTGGTGTGCGATGCTTTTTGTTCCATATAAACTATTGATTTATTTGTTTTCAGAAAACAATCCGCGATAATATAATTAATATTGTTTTCGGCAACTTGTTAGGCATCTCTTGTTGTATTTATTGGGTGGTTGGCATTGGCAATGGTTACAAGACTAACGATTCAGTTAATATCGCCTGTCCAAATTATGGGAATAGCCTGACAGTTCAATTATTGAAATTTGAAGTAATTCTAAAGCATTGTCTAAGCAGGGTTGTAACTTTAATTAAGATTGCGGGATAAGTAGAACATTGAAATAGGCGATATAGAACCTACGTGATTTTTACCAAAAACACAAACAAACATTAAGTTTGATATAATGCTAATTAATAAATTACAAAATAGGCGGGGAGCCCGTGACATCGAAAGTACCGTCACCGCGGATTTGAAAAATTCTAGTGAAAATTGACTGTAGAAAACCGTGCGAACAAAATGAGCAAGGTATGACGATGTTTTTCTCGCCGGAAGTATTTTTAATTAAATTAATCGTCATTAAAAAACAATAATGTTTTACCGTTTTCGCGGAAATTGATTTCAATTAGATTATTTTTTAGGAAATTTCATGCTCTTTCAGAAAAACCTGGTATGACAACATCTACTCTGCCGAAAATGTCTGTCAGACCTATTTGAAGGAGGTGATAGGTAACAAAGTTTTACCGTTATGGCGTGGAAACTTTTGATTGATTGATTTACCAGCGTGCGGTAGGCATTGCTGCCACTCCCAGAGTTATACAGCTGGGCCTGCTACGTCCACGCTGGGTTGGACTAAAGTCATGCTTGTTGCCAGCAGCGAGAGCCACATGGCGCATGGTAAAGGAATGTGGGATGGGAGGTGTAGGTATTTGTGAGATGCGTTACCGCATTGTGTCGTGAGAGAGCGTTTAAGCTCCCTATTTTGTGTTTTTGGTTCTGGGAATCTGCCTCTTCTGAATCTTTGTGTGAAATATGTGCTGTGTCTTGATATGGAGTGTTTATTACTGTTTATGCTCCTCTTTTTGTGTTTCTGCTTCTTCGAATCTTCTTTTTCTGAGTTTTCTGATTCCTCGATTTCCGATGCTAGGTTGGATTTGGGTCATGCTTGTTGCCAGCAGCGGGAGCCATATGACGCATGTTTTTTTTTTCATTTTTCCCTTCGCTTTTCTTTCCCAGTTTGTTTATGATTCTCTCGATTGCTGTTTTCCACCTGCAACATGGTCTCCCTATTTTTAGTTTGCTGCTTTTCAGTGTTAGCGTTTTCTTCAGTAAGTTTTCTGCTGTCCTTTTTGCTTTAACCTTCTTGATCCTTTCCCTTATCTCTTTGCATATCAGGATATGGTCTATTTGTGTGATTGAGCTTCCATTACTCTAGGTGTCAATGCGTGTTTGACTTTTGCTCGATGTATTTATTATTGTTAAGTCAAATATGTGTGCTAGGTCTTTCAGCGCGTTTCCATTTTCGCTAGGCCATATGTGGAGTATATGTGCACTGAAATCTCCAGGTATACGATTTCACTGCACTATGTATATATGTATATAAACTATGATTTACTGCGTTAGAGGGAAGCACTGTGGAAAGTTTTTGTTTGTGTACCTAATTAAACACTAACTAATTAATATTTCTTATCAAGCTGACAATATTCCAAGGTATAAATTATTTTACAAACACCTTCACTTATACAAACACCTTCACTTATACAAACTTAAATATAACTTCTATACGTTGTCATACTTTAACTTTTACAAGCTTTTATGGGTATCCATGGTGACAGAACATTATAAGTCATCTCCCTGCCTACCACGATATGATCTATTTATTGAGTTGAGTTTCCGCTGCTCTAGGTATCAAGATTGTTCTTTTCTGTGTGTATTTTCTTGGAAACCATTTTCCTGAGAGAAACCTGTATCACGCATACCTACATTGAGGTGCCATAAGGATTCAGTTTGGACGCTACACACCGACAGTGCCCCATTGATTATTTCTGGTCTAATCCAAATTAAACTCGTTTGAATATTTTTAGCAATTATGAGAACCTCACCTGAAAGATAGATATACTTTAAGAGTATTGCGCCACTGATCATTACGTGTTCAATTTTGATTAAATTTGTTTGAATATTTTTAGTAATTATGAAAAACGCACTTGAAGGTTCACACAGGAAATCTGTATAATCACACTTTAATAGCGATGCATTACTGATTTTTCGGATTTTTATTATGACCATTTTTATCATGCGTAATTCTCTTGATTGGCTGAAAGAAATTCGGTTTTGGCTATTAATTATTATTTGTATTATTGACCTAATAGTATACCTCTGGTTTACTCAATACTATTTAAAATATTAGGTTTTGAGTTAATAAATTAGGTTAATAGAGATTAAGTTGATAAAGTTATTAAAGTAATTAAATTTAATAAAATGAAATGAATTAGTTTATAGCTTAGCTTTCTGTGGCTTCTGGCGTGGTGATTGTTGTTTTTTATTCCCTCTTTTTTTTGGGCTTAGTTCACTTAAAAAACTTTCCACTGCACACACAAATTTATTATTTATTTATTTACACTTTTACGTTTAATATGTCTGTCTTGCTTTGATTTATAAACACGTGTTGTTCACTTTTGACACTGAATATTTATTGCTTTCTTTAAGGGTCTTTTAGGTACCTATTATATAGATAGGTCTATTTAAGTCGACCGTCAACTAAGGCACAGCTTTACAGTTTATTTTTTGGTACTATTTAAAAAACACTAATAGTAATTTTCAATTTATTAATTGTATATGAACTTTTTTTTTCCTATTATGACATGTCGCGTTAAGCAAAATTTCTTGGCTTACCGGTGGCTTAAATTTGATTAAGTTTACCGTGGTTTTAACTGATTTTTAGCACTTATTTCGGGAGCGTCTTACGATGCGTCTATGCGTCAACTTTCGACCGTTATGGCGTGGAAACTTTTTTAAAATTTTATTCGTTTCTGTGTGCTCTTTCAGAATATCATGGTATGACAACCCAAAAACTGCCGGAAATATCTGTCACACCGGTTTATTGCATAGTTTTGACTCTCGGAATTAAAAAAGTAGAGAATTGAATTTTGTTTTGGAGCCAATGTTTCTTGTAAAACTATCTCCGTTCTGCTTTTTTTACACCCAGCACAGTATAGTGTGGAATACTATGTTACAAAGGTGGGCAAACTATTTCTCAAAAATGAACAATTATTAATTATATAAACTTCATTTCTCCTCTTGTTAGCAAAAGCATTGATATTTCTTATTCTTGTATTTTATTTTTATTATTGATATAATAATTCAATGATTGGTTTTTGATATTTTACTTTATATAATTCGCAACTTCAAAAAAAATATATGATAATTCTTTTAGTAAGATTTGAATAGATTTCAAAATTCAAAAAATTATATGTATATTAACTGCTCTAAAATTAGCCCATTTCTTATTTGCAATTGTTTAAACTTAAAGCTTCAAATATAAGAAAAAAATTAGTCGTTCGCTTGATAAAATTTACTTAAAAAATTCTTCTATTCATTGAATAATTTGGAAAATATTCATATAAAGATCACTGAGGTGTTATTTTTTTTAAATCTACTATCAGACAGTTCACTTAGTACAACCGGTATGACAGGTATTTCCGGCAGTTTCTGGGCTGCCATACCATGATATTCTGAAAAAGCGCACAAAAACGAACAAAACTTAAAAAAAAAAATGTTTCCACGCTATAACGGAAAAACTTTGTTACCTATCACCTCCTTCAAATAGGTATGACAGACATTTTCGGCAGAGTAGAGGTTGTCATACCAGGTTTTTCTGAAAGAGCACGAAATTTCCTAAAAAATGCACTAATTGAAATCAATTTCCGTGAAAACGGTAAAACATTATTATTGTTTTTTAATGATAATTAATTTAATAAAAAATACTTTCGGCAAGAAAAACCTCGTCATACTGGGATAATTTCATTCGCATGGTTTTCTACAGTCAATTTTCACTAGAATTTTTCAAATCCGCGACTACGGTACTTTCGATGTCACAGGCTCCTGGACTAAAAGTACGCCCACCTTCATAAAAGGTTTAATTTTATTCTAAATTAACCGTTTGAAAAAAATCTGAAAGAGTATTAACACTCTCTATCTGGCACATTTTGTTTTTTTAATTATTTTTTTCTATTAGATGATCAAACTGTATATTTTTTTACTAGAAGGTTTTCTTCCCGACAATAGTTATAGAGTAATATTACTATGAGAAGGTACTTGCAAAAAAAATGAACAGAAACGAGTTTGTATGCATTCTTTATTCTCAATGAGAGCGAATTGCGTCATATTTTAGGTCGAGACCAGTGGCACCGGTAGCTTGTGTGTTCGACGGCGGTGATTAAATTAAGTCACATAACACTGCT
Source organism: Rutpela maculata (assembly GCA_936432065.2). NCBI lineage: Eukaryota > Metazoa > Arthropoda > Insecta > Coleoptera > Cerambycidae > Rutpela > Rutpela maculata. The sequence continues at coordinate 104,289,279 of OW386291.2, forward strand.
TTCAGTGTGAAACGTCTTCAAATATTTTTCGCTGTTGGGTACCTGTATAACCTGTATACACAGCAGAGTTGGGAAAATTGAACCTACTGCTTTATACAGCTCTTCGACGACGAAAATTTTATTGCAATTACACTTATATTCACGTTGGCTCCGCCCCGAGCATCTTCTCAAAATAATACCACTCTATGTTCCAAATATTATTTTCCTCCGTCGTTCCTTGATTATTATTTTTTGAATGACCACCCTGTATATTTTCCATTAAAAGTATATCAGGTTTCCCCCGGTTACAATGTCAACTATATTCCATTTATTTTCCATCCTCGTTTCTTAATTACTTATCTTTTAGGGTGACCACCATCTATTTTTACTAGAAGTAAAAGCAAAATTTTTATTGTTTTTATCTCGTCTTTTATTGCTAATTTCGATTACTCTGGAACCGTTTATGATATTGACTTGAAAGAACTCCGCACAGATCTTATAGAAATTGGCCCCCGGTTAAATTGGCTGAATTTCGAATATGTTATAGATTTTGACTTTCGCATCAAAAGCTCCCATGGGGCCAACTCGATCCTATAGTCTATGTAATGAAACATTATAAGACGACTTTTTTTGTAAATATTTCGTGGAAAGACGAGATTACCTCCCCCCTCCTACGTTTTCGAGGGTGCTGAATACGATGCAAGTAGTGGGAGAAGTTTTTGACCGCCGCAACCCCTTAAAACAGCCAAAAACCACCCCTTTTATGAATCCTTTTATGTTTTCATATATAAACGGTTCTGGGGAGTGACTTATCGACGGGGTATACTTGAAATAATATGGAAGGGGGTTATAGAGTAAGTGGAATCCAGACAGCAGGCCTTTTCCATGCCCAGGGCTGGAAAATCACTTTTTTTCAAATGATTCGGTTCAAACACGTATAACCCCCCCTTTTCCGGTGTCGCTGATCAAGGGAAAAATATTTTCACTTTTTTTTAATTTACTTTCAATGCCAAGGATGACTTTCAAATGATCTGATCGCTACTCATTGGGGATAATCAAAAATAATTCTTTGGAGCCAAAATTTTCAGAAAGCAAATTGATACCAGATTTTTTTTTATCAAGATTACCACTGTACTTGTAAGAACAGATGTTCAAAGCGATGCACTTGTTTAAAATTAGGGTTAACATGTACTGTTTTCTGTAAAAACTGCAAAGGCGAAATGTGTGAAAATTATACGCCACATGATAAAGATGATATGTACAGGAGAGAGCAGACGATGATGATAATGATGATGATTTTTATTTTAATTTAATCTCTGAAAAAGTGATTCCGATTCAGATTCGCTCACTGAAACGGCCGATGAAGAAGAAGAAGAGATCGCGTGCGGGGTGCATTTTGAGGAATATGAGGATTGTTATGCTATTTGTAAACGACCGAAGTTTTTTAAATTAATTGTAAGCAAATAATTTATTTTCATGTAATTCTTTGAATAAACAACATTCCCTTGACAACAAAATGTATTATTCATTACTTCCCGATGAAGAAATCATTATACCATACTCAGCAACCTACACAATCATCGCCCCAGCGATAACGGGTGGATGAGGGTAAGTTTCTGTCCATTATAGGAGTTGAGGAGAGTCGGTGATGAAGGTGAATATTTTTATCGTGATCAGCGCCTGCAAAAAAGGGGGAGGGCGGGAGGGCGTATTGACGATCCAAAGTGTAATTAATGAATTTTACATCCCTTGGAAGGGTTGAAACAACCCCCGAGGTCGCTACCACCTTCTCTTCCGTGAAAAATGAAGTGATGTGCACAGGAATAACGATCATGTGTCGAAAAACCTGTAAATCCTGGATAGCATGCTTTTTGGTGAGTGAGGGGTGGTATCTGCCCGTTTGAGGGATAAGGAGGGGTTGGACCTAAAAATGAATATTTTCTCCGTGGTCGATGACCCCGAAAACGGGCGGATACGCGTTTGAACCGAATCATTTGAAGAAAAATGATTTTCCACCCCTCGGGAGGCCTGCTGTCTGGATTCCACTTACTCTATAACCCCCTTCCATATTATTTTAAGTATAACCCGTAGTTAGTAATTAGTTCATTTTTGGCAGTATAATAGTAAATGCTTCACAGAAAAGTTTCTATATTGTGCGGGGGCTTGCTAATTTATAGGGGGTGGATGCCACCCCCTCTCAGGGGGTGGAACATAAAAAATATATCTATTTATTGGAGCTGAAGTAGAACCAAATTTTAAGAAGAAAAGGTTCTATGCATTTTTTCACATAGATTGATAGTTTTTAAGTTATAACGACTTCAAAATTGCGATTTTAGCATAAAAAAAAGGTATTTCCAAACGGCTTTCGTCAAGTATCTCGAAAAGTATTACTTTATCGGGGAATTAATTATATTTTTTGTTTATTGATGTAGGATTAATAATTTCGGAGATATTTAAGTTTACATTTGGCATCCAAGTGTTCATAAGATAATTATTTAGAGTGAGAGTTAAATATCTCAGAACTGTGACATCTACGTCAAGGACGCTAATAGGTAGAATAATAGGTTATTAATTAAGCTTTCAACTGTTTTTTTATTTGTTTCTGTAGCATAAAAAACAAAGAAGTTATGACCGAAGCAATGTGCGTCTACACATTTTTTAATAACAACATCGCCATTTTGTTACTGTAATTAGCCAGTAATTTAAAAAAAAGGAATTTCAAACACTGTTTCTCATTAATATATAGCATGACGTAGATGCTCAAATTTTTTGGTTTATATACAGCACTTGCTTTAGAAAAAAATACAGTTTAAACTATAAAGGTATTTTCTATAAAACGTAATTTTTCTTTCCTTTTCCAAATATCTCAATAAATATTAGTTTTATTGAAAACCAATAGAGGTAGAGGGGTAGAGGCCAATAATAAAGCTCATAAACTGATAATGAATTTCGCTTGTTTATTTATTTACATAGATTTAATAGTTTCGGAGATATGAAAGTTTACAAATGGCGTCCGAACGTTTATAAGACGAAAAATGCAGTTTAAATGTTAAATATCTCAGAAATTGTGACACCTACGTCACGCATGTTGAGAAATGAAATTAAAGACAATTAATTGTGCTTTCAAATTATTTTTTACTTGTTCCTGTGGCATAAGAAATAAAAAAGTTATGACGGAAAAATGTGCGTATTTATATTTTTTTATATCAAAAGGTCGCCATTTTGTTACTCTAATTAGCCAGTAATTAAAAAAAAATTATCTCAAATACAGTTTTTCGTTAAGATGGAGCATTACCTAGATGCTCAAATTTTTTGCTCATTTAAAGCACTTGCTTTAGAAAAAAAAAATGCATTTTAAACTTTAAAGGTAATTTCGAAACACTTGAATACCAAATACAAACTTAAATATCTCCGAAATTATTAATCCTACATCAGTAAACAAAAAATATAATTAATTCCCAGTTTGTACTTTCTGTAATTGATCTGAAACATTTTTTCGATAAAGTAATACTTTTCGAGATACTTGACGAAAGCCGTTTGGAAATAAGTTTTTTTTAAGCTAAAATCGCAATTTTGAAGTCGTTATAACTTAAAAACTATCAATTTATGTGAAAAATTGCATAGAATCTTTTCTTCTTAAAATTTGATTCTATTTCAGCTCCAATAAATACACATTTTTTTTAAGTGCCACCCCCTAAGAGGGGGTGGCATCCACCCCCTATAAATTAGCAAGCCCCCGCACAATATAGAAACTTTTCTGTGAAGCATTTACTATTATACTCTCGAAAATGAACGAAATCCGTTCAATATGACATTATTCCGAAGTTAAAACCTCTAGTTACTGTACTAATAGACTACTATGTCTAGTTTCCGAGATAAGACTATACATTCTTATAAAATTTTGTATCTTCTCTAACTTAATGGGGTGTATATGAGGTCAAATGAGCAAATTCCGAAACCTTCTTAATCAAAGTTTTTTGATCAGAAAGACACATACTTTATGTAAAAAAAAGTTTTAGCCAATTTGACCGAATATGTTTGTCACTTTTTATTTTTATGTACAATTCCCGGCGCCTTCACCAACATTTTAAAAACTTTATTTTTTCTTTCTACACTATTAAAAGAACAAATTTTTTAGTGCAAAACATTATAAAGGGCTATTAGAACGTATCACAATGCAAAATATATGGAAAAAATCTTGAATTCGGAATGTTTTTTATGTACAAGGGATCATTCTTGTAAATTTCTTGAGCTCGGAAACTCGATGCAGGATCGAGTTGGGCCCATGAGAGCCTTTGATCAGAAAGTCGAAATCTACAACACATTAAAAATTCAGCCAATTTGACCGGAACCACTTTTCCATAAGATAAGCGCGGAGTCCTTTAAAAAAAATCATTTCATCACTTTTCTTAACAAATAAGCGATACTCACCTACTATATGACCATGGTATACATGGGATGTGTCCACGTCGATTTGACCTTGCGGCCCGTGAACCTCCAACGAATCACTGAACACACTAAGGTCCCTCTTCAACCGTAGTCGAAAATCACGGCTATGGGCACGAAACGATAAATGAACGATATTGTCTCTAACAACTGATCTCTTCGCTCGGATGTGAGCTTTGTGAACGTCCGTGGTATCGTAATCGAGAGGCTCATAGTGACTTATGTACTCGTTCAAACGTTCAGCTGTAACAGAAAAAGATCCAATCATTTCGGAGATAAATTCATTTCAAATAAAAGGTCGAAACAAAAATATATCAACTCTAACAGAAAATAGTTTTGCGTATAGGGCATACAATATATATTTCTCCTTTCAGCATTTCGCCATTTAATTATTAAAAAAAAATGTAAAATCAGATTTTTTTCGTATATCCTCAGCAGGGTTGGCATGTTTAAAAGAAAATGTTTAAAACATGTTTAAACAAATTAGGGATTGCAATTTACCGGAAGTTTTAATAACCGGTAAATCGGTAAATAAAAATGTAAATAACCGGTTAACCGGTATTTACCGGTAATTTTTAGAATGGACGATTAGGGTGGCGAAAATGGCAATTGTATTTTTCCATGTACAAAATTATCTAAATTTAACAAAAAACATTTTTTTATACGTATATTTAATATAATGAACAAACAAAAGGTTTTTTATGAACAGTAAGATCACAAGAGCTTTTTTTTTATCGGATAAATTTCTCTTTGTAACGAAATAATTTTGCCAAATCAGTGATTTTATAAGAAAAACTGACATGAAAAAATCTCGAGACCGGAGGTCGAGCGATTTTGTCAAATGTCAGTTTTTAGAGCAAAATGACTGATTGGCAAAATTTTGAGTTAAAAGAAAGGATCCCGCACACCATATAGGGGGATATCTGCCTCCAGTCAAATTTAATCTAACCCACGTAAAAATGTTCTTTTGAACTCCCTGAACAAATATTCAAATGTAGCCAGGTCCGAAAAGGTCTTCGTTTCGAGATATGGAGCCCTAAAGATCGTTCCAAAATCGCCCAAAGTTACCTTGTCTTAATGACTAAATTCTATTGCTGTTTCCATAGAAATCAATAGTAAAACAACGAAATATTAAGTTTTATTTCACACTTTTTTATTTCTTTTTCACTTGTCAATAATGACATTGTTTTGATTCCTTTATCCATGAAAGAAAAACTAGAGTGTTTTTTGGCAAGATAAATTAACGACAGAATATGTGAACGAACAACAACAATAATTTATTAAAAATAATTATAATTTTCCCAAAACGACTCATATTGTATATCAGTTTCAACAATACTTAAAAATTATAGCTGACAGTACAGATTTCAAAGTGACGTGCGACTACTACATGCTTTTGAGGAACAGGCATTTTTATAGGTGATTAAAAACGATGCACCTTTTTATCGCTGTCAAAGTGACAAAAATGTGACTGTTAAACAGACTTTTCTATATAGGAGTTAATTTATCAAAAGGAAAAAATATAAATGAAACAAATTTAAATAAATAATTATTCTGTAAATAACAAAAATATCCACTTAAATAACAAAAATTATAAACATAAACTCAAATATGGCATTTACTGAATATCTAATCTAAAAATACAATATTTTTTTAAAAATAGCCTGTTAAAAGGATTAGTTTTTCAAAGCTATATCTCTTAGTCGTATGATATTTGTGCATAGAATACCCCAGCTGAAGATGCCCTTCTTCAATCGATATTGGTGGGTCAATAAGTTAATAAGAATTGGTAATAATATAATTTTAAATGTATTCCAAGGATATTTGCGGCAGTGAAATATTCAATTTTCTGTCGTAAGATATTGTCAATGTCTCTCTTGTATTTCTTAGGGCTTGGTGTTTGGAGTTTACTTTTTATAATATTATATATTTATTGTTAAAAGTGCTCGGTGTTGGGACAATCACTCTGTATTTAGTGAATACTAGTCAGTGACATAAATAGAAACGTTGAATACGTGACATATCGTAAGTTCAGAATTTACCGAAATAACCGGTAAAAAATTAAAATAACCGGTAATTAGCGTCATGAGTTTTTTGTCCTAATAACCGGTTAACCGGTAATGCAATCCCTAAAACAAATGTTTAAAACATATTTAATACACAATGCGATGTTTAAAACAACTGTTGAAAACACAATTTAAAACACAGTGCGATGTTTTAAACAAATGTATTATTTTGGAGTTTGTGAAAAAGGAAAAGCAGGAAAAGTGCCGATGATGGTCCATTCTGACCAGTTCAGTAGCAGACACGGTAACTTGGCACCATTTAATTTCAGCTGAATAGAATCTTAAGCGTTTTACACCTGTTTTAAACATGTTTTAAACATACCATATAAAATATTGAAAAAAAAAAACTGTTTTAAACAAAAAGAAACTGTTTAAAACAAAAAAAAAACGTTTTTTTTTTTTTAATGAAAAAAACTGTCTTTTCTCCAACCCCTATCCTCAGACGTTATCTCTAAATATAATTACTGTAAGTATATAATCAAAGCAAAAAAAATGCCATAAATTCTACCTAAAAATAACATTTTTTTCGTTGTGAGAGACATGAATAGAAAATTTGGATGTGGAAGTAGTGATTCCTTGGGCAGCGGTTTTTAAACTTATAATACCGGACTAATACCTACTATAAATATGTGAATGGCGAGGATGAGTTAGACATTTGGATGTTTCGAATTTCTTTCACTCTTTCTTTCTTTTTTTCTTTTGCTTATTTCATGTTTTCACAATTCATGTACTACACTGAGCAACAAAAATAACATTAAAAGCAATCCTAGAATATTTAATATGGAATTCCTTTCACTGCAGGGTTGTATTCTACCACATGTAAACAAAAAAAGTCCAGAAATTTCGCTGACTATAGATTTACTAAATAATTTATTTTGAAAAAAGAAATACTCAATCATCATTAAGAAAAATAAAATAATGGGAAAAATATGATTAAATGAAGTACAATAAAATTTTAGAATTTGTATAAAAAAGTTAATTTACTACTTTATTATATCGAAAACCTGTTGAAAATATTTCGATCGTACAGGTTGATTAATGACTGTCTATAAATTTGAACAATAATAATTCTGTTTAAAATTTAATAATGAAACTTAATTTTGTAAAACGATGTCGGCTCTTTATAATTTATTTATTATTTATTAATAATGAATCACAAACTACCGGGTTCAAAAATATTAAACACGTAAGGTTATTTCTTGGCCGTTTACCTTTCTTCACGATTGCCTTAGTTCTTATCATAAAGAACTCTTAAACAATGTGTAGATATATCACACAGGGCCGTCTACCTACTTCTTGCTTATAATGGCAGGGCTTGAACCCGCAAAGATGATCCGTAAAACTGACATGACTATTATACTGGTCATATTAGTGGCGCAGTGCGTACGTGCTAAACTTAAGATCAAGGGGCTTAACTTAAGACCAAGGCTAAGGTATGGATGTTTAATGACGTTTTCAATGTGTTACAAAGACGGTAGCAGTGGGCTAGACCGCGGTTGAATGTGACAACACAGCTAGTCGCTGTTATCTTTCCTGAGCTCGAATCGCAGCTGCGACAGACGGCAATATCGCAAGAAATGGTTGTTGTATTGTTATCTGCGTGTGTGTCACGGTGGAATAGCTATGGCTAAACTCCGCCAGGACGTTAAGGACAACAGAAAAAAAAATTAAATTTGCCACATTACAATATATTAACTAAAGAAAGCAGATTGCTAATTTAGCATCAAAAACAGTTGGGAATTATTCCGGCGGTTTTAAAACAGCTTTTCTTTTTAGAGTCCCAGTATAGTCCATACAAAACTTGCAAAAAAAGTCTAAAACCCCAAAAATGCAAGGATAGGGACAAAATATGTCTACTCCCCCGTTTTCGAGGACGGCCAACACGATGGTGATACTCGCGCGGTCCGTACACCTCTCGAACTACCCCTAAACGCAAAAACCCCTTTTCTTCCATTTTTCGTTGTTAGATACGCGAGGACTTGTTGGATCTGTTTTTTTTTTTGAGGAAATTCGATATGTCCTGTAAAATTTCGCAATCAGACATCCTAACGACCCCCGGGGGTTGAAACCATCCCTTCCCTGAAACATGCAAAAAAAACCATCCAAACGTGCCGAAAATTGTTTTCTACACGTTTTCAAGGGCGGGGAACAGGATGCTGATATTATTTAGCTTCCAATCCCTAACCAAGTTGGTAGTTGGTTAGTGGTGGGAGGCTAAATGATATCAGCATCGTGTTCCTCGCCCTTAAAAACGTGTAAAAAATAATTTTCGGCACGTTTGGATGTTTTTTGCTAGTGCCGGTATTGAGGCAGGGGGTGGTTTCAACCCCCGGGAGGTAGTTAGGATGTCTGGTTGCGAAATTTTACAGGACATATTGAGTTTCCTCAAAAAAAAAACCGATCCAACAAGTCCTCACGTGCCTAACAACGAAAAATGGAAGAAAAATGGTGTTTTTTTGCGTTTAGGGGTAGTTCGAGAGGGGTAAGGACCGCGCGAGTATCACCATCGTGTTGGCGGTCCTGGAAAACGGGGGAGTAGACATATTTTGTCGCTATCCTTGCACTTTTGGGGTTTTTGCAACTTTCGCATGGGCTAGTAGTGTTAGCGATACTTACTAACACTTTTTAGTAAAAACTGTCTGCTCCTCGTTTTAGTATTGAAAAATACTTCTGGGTGCGTGAATATGGGGACCGCCATGTTAAAAATGGAGCGATATGCGACAAATTTCTCAGCCAGCCGTTCTGTTTGAACGATTTGCAATATTATCTCTTAACATAACTCATAAATATTCTTTATAAATGGCCAATATGTATTGCTAGTATTTAGGTTGGTTCCCAGTGAGGTCCCAAATGGTAATGCTTTGTGAAATAAAATAGGTGACCATTTATTAAGGTTGAAGAGGTTTGGATAAAATGATTAGATATTCAAATATTATAAGGTAAGAAAAGGTGAAAAATTAAAATAAATAAAATTAGAAAAAGTTTAGATGTAATGGTCTGATGTTATGAGAAATATTATTAAGATCAGAAACTAGAAGTTCGTGAATGTAAAACAAATGGAGTAAAAAAATAAAAAACAAAATTTAAAATTTCTTTCTCTTGTAATTTAGTATTTTTCTTAGAGAACTCGATAGTACTATTAATGCTCACTTCCTGGCATATTTAGATTAGATTTCTTCCAGTTTATCTTCCAAAAATAAAGAGGAAAGTGAGTTGCCGTTAAAGAAAAGAAAAATCAATGTTTCAGACTGTGAAAAAGAAGCTGAACAACATATATTAAATGCGAAACGTCGTAATTATAGACAACGGAAAAATTAAAGAAAATTGTTTCATTTTCATTAAGCCCTAGTGATACTACTGCAGTTGATCTTAGTTCTTTTGAGACTGTTCCATCCAATATGTACCTGAAGTTTCGAATGTTCACTTGAACGAATTTCATATGAAAAAGAAAAAATAAAAAACCACACTTCGATTTAGGTGTAAAAACTTGAGTATTATGGATATTATTTAAAAAATTATATCATTTCTGCTTACATCATTGTTAAAAATTATTATTTTGGGTATTCAGTAGATAACTTTCAAAGAAAAACATTCGTTTCTTTCATATTCCATTGGTGCAAGTCTGACCAAATTAGAAGATCAACAAGAGTTCCCCCTACAAAACTACTTATCGACTTCTTTCTTACTATATCCAACATTCAGCATGAAATTGGTGCAAGTCTGACAAAATAGAATATCAACAAGAGTTCCCCCTACGAAACGACTTGTCGATTTCTTTCTTATTATATCTAACATTCAGCATGAAAAACAATAAAACAACCACTCTTTCTATACATTGACGATTCAAGTCTAATCATGCCAATATAGTACAAGAAGCCTCCTTTACGAGGAATTCTTTCTAGTATATTCAGTCCTACCTAGAGGATACTACATCATAATCAAACATCTGTTATCTGTTAAAGCCAAAAAATATTAAAAAAACAAAGAAAAAAGGTATACAATTTCGCTCACCGCATGCATGTACCAATAAATGAAGTATTTCATATGTTCTCGATTGATTAAAACCTCTAAACATTGTACAATCTTTTTCGTTCTCTTTAGAACTCATCAGGAGAATATTACTGTCAGCAAATATGGCAATGATGTGTTTACGCCTAAATCGATGTGTGGTTTGTATTAACTTTTCTTTTTCATCTAAAATTCGTTCAAGTGAACGTTCGAAACTTCAGGTACATTCCACCCAAGAATGCTTTATTATCAACGTTATCGGAATTTCATATTGCATTTGTACCTACTACATACATTTAAATACATTTTTTTCAATAAAAATGTTGTACTTGTCTTTAAAATATAAGTATCACATAGATGATTTGTAATAGATTAGAATTTTTATAGCTCAAACATTTATTTTGAGTCATGGAGTATTTAAGGGGATGGAAAATAAAATTTTGCAAAAACTCATTTTAGATTTATTTAAAAGTATCATATGCTCAGGGCTAATCGCCCACTTTTATCCGACAATTCCTCTAAATATACCATCACCTCCCTTCTTCTTCCCACTCCCTCTCCCAATTTCTCACCACATTCCCCCACTTGTCCACCATCTTCGCTCATCTTCCCATTGCTCATCTTTTCGTTACTATTTTCCCACTATATTTCTCTATTTTCCCGCCGTCTCCCTCATTATTTTCCACACCTTCCCACCACCTACGGCATAAAGCAATCTATCATTTAATTTGAAAATATGTTTACACGTGTCCAAATTCTTATCAAAATATGTTGAGCCGTTTTCGAGTTATGGTGAAGGTAACAGTCAGAAAGACATAGACAGGAAAACAAAAATTCTGAAAATACATCGCCTGGTTTTGATAGCATTTAAAAAACTAAAATATACTGAAAATTCTAAGAAAACATTAAATTTCCTTTATTTATATAGGTTATGAAAAACGGGAAATATAGATTTTTAATGCACGGTTAAAAAAAATTGCATTACTGAATTTCGTTCTTAGCACAAATTCTTGGAAATATATTTTTATTGAATTCCTACGCATTCATTGTAGGAATGATAAAAGAAACATTAAAGATAGCATTCATTAAGAAAAAGTTAATTCTATTAAGTGAAATGTGAAATAAATATAACTCAAATTCCTTTATTTCTCTCGTGCTTTACTATCTTTCAAATTTCCTGACCTACTTTCGCTGTTCCAGGTTTTCCAGTCTAATGGAAGCCCTTATTGAATTACTGAAAGGCAGGTAAGTTGACCGTAGAGTTACTAAATTTAAAACTGATACTTTATCTATAAATACATAGAAAACGATTCAGGTATTTCTTTCAGCTCAATCAATGGATTTCGTTCGTCGTTTGTTCATTCATTCTGATTCATAATTTAGTTCGATTAGATAAATTCACACCCTAAAAATGTAAAATTCATTTAATACACATTTCGTTCTATATTTATAACGACGGTTTTCCCCTCAAAAAATACGTGTACGAAGACGCCGTAAAGTTTTTAATTACTTCTCAAGTATATTCTAGCTATTGAAAATCATTTTAAAATATTTGTTTGAGAAAACTTAATAGTTTAGGAAATATCGTGCAAATTCGACGATGTTACCGTCTGCCAGTCGGTAATCGAAGAGACCGTATAAGTACCAAAGTTTTTTCTCTCTGGAAATTTTTGGTATGGTGGGGGGATAGGGAGAGAGGGGATTTTTTTTAATCGAATGGTTATCGACATCTGTCCACATAGGTAGTTAGTATATGTACTTCACATACCCCAATTACTCTAGCAAACGAAACTTCCGGTCGGCGCGCGGTAACCGGAAATTAAAAAAAAAAAAAATTTTAGTTACCGAGCAAAATTTGGCGCAAAATTTTTGTTTTGGCGTGTACAGTACTGTAGTATAGTGGCAGACATTCCTATCAGTCAGTTTTTCACAAATTTGTCATCAAAGTAGTGAAAAATGGACCAAAATTTTAAATTTTGACAAAAAATAGATAAAATTGAAAAAACGCTGCCCAGCCAGCTTATGGTTCACAAGGCACACTAAAAAACACAAACTTTGGCTGGCAGACATTTTTGTTAACCCCCCCAAACCACTCCTTAAAGAGTTAAAAAAAAATTTTTAGTTTTCCGTGTCTCCATTTTGATTTTTATAAATATTAAGAAACGTTATTACAGTAGAAAATACGAAAAACTTGAGCTTTGGTTCATCTTGATCCGTTCATAATTAATAAAGTTATTAACAAAAAAACAACTTTTTCTCAACCATGCTTTGCTCCAAATATTGTTATAGTAGGACAGTCATTTCTTGGTTTCTAAAAATCATGAGGAATGGAACAATGATATGCAAGTTTCATTTTCTTTCTATTTCAATGATTTTTCAGAGTGTTTGATTTTTCAAATCAGCCGTCGAGCGCTCCGCTTTCAGCCTCATACGGACAGTGACACTCACTGCGCGGCTAGCTCCCCACCACCCTAGCAGCAGTCTCGCTACGCTGTTACATTCATTTAAACATCACGCATGTTTTCAATAATAATAATAATTATTATTATTATTGCTATTATTGTTATCATTATCATTATTATTATTATTATTATTGAAAACATACGCGATGTTTAAATGAATGTAACAGCGCAGCGAGACTGCTGGTAGTGGTGGTGGGGGCTAGCCGCCCAGTGTGTGTCACTGTCCACATGAAGCTGAAAGCGGAGCGCTGCTAAAAAGAAAATGAAAGTTGCATATAATTGTTCCATCCCTTAATGATTTTTAGAAACCAAAAAATGACTGTACTATTACAGTAATATTTGGAGCAAAGCACAGTTGAAAAAAAGTTGTTTTTTTTTGTTAATAACTTTATTAATTATGAACGGATCAAGATGAACCAAAGTTCAAGTTTCTCGTATTTCCTACTGTAATAACATATCCAAAGCACGTTTATTAATATTTGTAAAAAAATAAAATGGAGACACGGAAAACTAAAAAATTTTTTTAACCCTTTAAAGAGTGGTATGGGGGGGGGGGGGGCAAAAATGTCTGCCAGCCAAAGTGTGTTCTTTGGTGCCTTGTGAACCACAAGCTGGCTGGGCAGACGTTTTTTCAATTTTAACTATTTTTTGTCAAAATAAAACTGACCGATAGAAATGTCTGCCACTACAGTACAGTACACGCCAAAACAAACATTTTGCGCCAAGGTTACAGTTCGCCGACTGGAAGTTTTGTCTGCCAGCGTAATTGGGGTATATGAAGTACATATACTACCTGTGCGGACAGATATCGGTAACCATTCCTTTCCCTCCCTATTCCCCCACCATACCAAAAATTTTCAAAGAGAAAAAATGTTGGTACTTATATGGTCTCTTCGATTACCGACTGGCAGATGGTAACCTTTCATCGTCCAATTTGCACGCTATTTCCTAGAATATAAGTTCAATGGCCGCTTTACACTGTGCAAAGGAAATAATGAGGCAAGGAACTGTTAACCAGTCAATTGCCATTTTTTCCGATAGCCAAGTAGCGCTAAATGCACTCGATTCCATGCAGGTCGATTCAAGACTAGCATGGGATTGTATAAATGCCCTTATGAACCTAGGTAGTCAGAACAAAGTGACCGTGGAGTGGGTACCAGGGCACAGGCTAAATGAAAAGGCTAATATGAACTGGCGCGGGAAGGTGCGTTTAAGGCCCTAGTAGGACCTGAACTCTTTTGCGGTATGGCTAAGCAATACATACGAGTACCCATTAATGAATGGGTACAAAATAAATCTTTGGAATGGTGGAACAATTTTCCGCAATAGAGACAGACAAAAGAGTTCATTAAAGAACGATGGGCCAAATTTACGGAAGACCTACTACGCCAAAATAGAAAGGCCATTAGGATAATGGTGAGTCCTCTGGACACTTAAGTTTAATAGAGTAACGGTTCATCTCTTTATTACTACTAATAGTCTATTAGTTTAACTAAAATACTACATTTTATAATTTTCCGCCATAAAATTACCTTAAGCCAGCCCTGCCTTACCGGGATATGGCCTGCATAAAATAGTTTCAATTTTCGCGCGTCATAAGTTCCATAAATACACACAGACAATTTTTAAAAACATTTTTTCGTGTTCTTGGAACTTGAAAACGGAAAATTCTAGCATCATCTCAATTTTCGATTTTTGGCCAATTGAGTAATTTCTCCATTTTTATATGCGAGGATATGAATATAAAATGCATATCTTTAAAAGTTCTATTAAGTACCCTTATTGCACATTTCTTATAAAAAAATTCTACATTCTCACTGGGTCATTGATTAGACACGGCAAAATATTAAAACTAAAAGTGCAAATGACGGACTATGTCATACTGAATTTGAAAATTATACAAAGATTGTCATCAGAAAAGAAAATAGTATCTTAAACAAGAAATTTCGAAAACGAATCTTTTCACACGAGTGAGAGAGTTTGGTGGGACGAGCCGAAGGAGAGTTCCACAAGTATGTGTTTACAATATTTTTTTCTACGGCTGCAAGGAAAACAAACAATTTCATAAGCGAAACGACGTGAAACAAGTAGACTTTATTTGTGTCAAATTAGTTTTTTTATAATAATATTAGTCATACGGACTCAAAATAATAATAATAAAAAGTTATGATAAAAAACGTCAAAAAAATATGCGAACAGCGCCATCTATGATATGCAAAAAATACCGCTTATACCTTTATAATGTTTTCACTCCCCTAAAAATATATGTGTACCAATTTTCAGCTCGATTAGTCGTTTGGTTTCTGAAATTTGCCCATTGCAAAATTAAAAAAAAAATTGTTTTAAAGCCCTGTAACTTCTTAAGGTAGCACTTTTGGACTAAGGCAGTGGCGCAGCCAGAAAATTCGTCTGGGGGGGGGGGGGGGGCCAATAGAACCGGCCTCCCCGGAGGTTGAGGAAAACTTTTCAGCAAATGGTTGAAAATGGATGTGTATAGATTCCTCTACTAGATAATATGGAAAATCTTCCCACACATGAGGCCTGTAAGGTGAAGTATTTGGGTTACCTAATCATAATTTTCACCCCTCGCAGTTCTAAAAAAATATATACATATATATGAATTTTAGCGTTTTTTCGTCTTTTTCTCTATTTTGAGGAAAAACTATGCATTTTAGTGAAAAATATCAAGAGAGTAAAGTTGTAGAGCATAAATTTCCTACAAATTTTGTCTCTACTATTTTTTTCGAATTCCGCTTAGTTTCGCCGCTAGAGGGCACGAAATAAATAAATATACCTTCGCCTTTTTTTAAATTTTGAGACAAAATTATGCATTTTTATGAAAAATTACGTGGGATTAAAGTTGCAGAACATAAAATATATATATATATATATATATATATATATATATATATATATATATATATATATATATATATATATATATATATATATATATATATATATATATCTTTTTATGAAAAAAAAAAAACCTAGAAAACACTTAAAGATAGTGAATTTTATGTTCTACAACTTTGATCTCATGTAATTTTTCATAAAGATGCATGCATTTGGCTCAAAATCTAAAAAAAGGCGCAAAAGTCTATATGTATACTTATTTCTTTCGCGCCCTCTAGCGGCGAAACTAAGCGGAATTCGAAAAAGGTAGAGTTATAGTAAAGTTATAGGAAATTTTATGCTCTACTACTTTGCTCTCTTGATATTTTCAACCCAAATGGATAGTTTTCCTCAAAATAGAGAAAAAGATGAAAAAACGCTAAAATTCATATATATGTATATATTTCTCAAAAACCACACCTTTTTTTAGAATTGCGGGGGTGAAAATCATGTTTAAACAACTCAAATACTTCACTTTCTACAGGTCTCATAACTGTGGGTACTTTTTCTGAAAGATTTCCTAATTTGAAGGCACTATTTGTACTAATAGTGATATTGCTTCTTTATTTTTTCGGTCATCGAAGATGGCTTGGGGGGGGCCCGGGCCCGATGCCCCCCCCCCCCCCCCCCCGGCTGCGCGCCTGGACTAAGGTATATTTGGTTCAATCGGCCCTATTTGATCTTGGGAAACTATGATTAAGCTGAGTTCCTTTACTTTCCGGACACCCTGTATATTGTACAATTGAGGGTATTTTAGACTATAAACGTGTTCAACGGCCTACTTCGAGGGCATTCAATCGTGCTATTCTTTAAAATTATCTAATATATAAAAATCTCGTGTCACAGTGTTTGTTATCGAATTCTTCCGAAACGGCTTGACCGATATTTATGACATTTTTGGTGTATATTTGGTAGGTCTGAGAATAGGTCGTAGGCTATTTTTTATACCCCTAGGTGATAACGGTGGCCCTATCCAGAAATTTTATTTTTATTTTTTGGACAAAAATTTATAATTTATATGGCAAAACAACGTTTGCTGGGTCAGCTAGTATAAGTATAGTATTTAATTACATGCCTGAACAGACAACAGAAGGGTGCCCCGACAAATAGAAGTTGGTCTCATCCGGTTACACCAAAAGTTGAGTTTGATCTCACCACTATAAGATTTATATCATCGGAAGACTATCAGACTGGGAAAACTTCTTTAATATCTCACTAACAAAAGTTTCGTATTACCTACTAATAGGAATTTATATCTAACGAAAAGCGAAAATATTTAAAAAAAAATCAAATAATTATCAATTACACAAACATACATTATACGAATAATTAATTCTATGTACGCATTTAAATTACCACTGTTTCGCAATACATGTATAATTTTCACGATAATTATATGTAAAGCATGACGAACAAAGTAACTATGAAATACAGCAAGTTTTCTCTAAATTGTTCAATCTTATTGTACCCATTAAAATTAATTATATCTAATATCGCAACTCGGTCGGAATGTCGGAATGATATTTGCGTTTCACTTCAAAAAATTGCGCTACAAAGCTGACTTAAAATAATTGAAAACTGTTAATTTCTGGAGTTCTCTTGAGAGTCCCATTTCCAAGATGAAAAATTGCATTAAGACTTTTAAATAATTCAAGGTAATTTAAATAACTACTTTCAGAAACTTAATTAATTTTTCCTTTTTATGTTTTTATCGCGAACAATTCTAGAAGAAAAATATTTGTCCACGGTCACTTATCAACTCGTCTTATGTATTTAATAGGAACCGTATAAATAATTATTGATCTGATTAAAAAAAGAGAAAAAACTGATGATTTTGGGTGATAGATATTTTCAAAGAGAAAATTACAAGGTGATTATCATATAAGCTTTCTCAAGAAATGAGCCATAGCAATGATAAAAAATATTTTAATTATTTCATAATGTCTGCCAATAATTTCAAAAAACTTTTGAATACTGTTGAAGAAAACTATTCTCAAAGTTATTAAAATCAACTTTAAATATCATTAAAATATACGATTATCGGATAAAAAAATGTCAGATCCATGTGAATTTTTATTTTCCTCTATACGATGAAAAAACATACGATTCCGATTCGAACATCGGATGTCGGATGCATGAGCTCACCATTTACTTACTCAAATAGTCTCATTAATTATATATCCTACCAAGAGATGGCGCTAATAATGACATACTAAGTTTCAATAGGCTTGTTTTGGTTCTGGCAAGAACTGTTCCAGAACCGTTCTTTTCAGAACCAAAACAGGCCTAAAAAGAAACAGCCATGCGCAGTGTATTGAAACAGTGCACTTCTTAAACTGCACAAGACGGGAACGGTTCTAGAACTCTGAAAATTTAGAACCAAAACAAACCTTATCACTACCTTAGATACCTGATATATAGGGTATTCCTTAATGACGTGTATGTATGTATTTAAAGTTTATAATAACTAAATTAGACCGAAGTTGTTATTAGCTTTCACATATCGTCGTCTATCTCACAAAGTGTCCTATCTCAGTTTTCGTGATTTAGCGCTAGAGCTGTTTTAAGTTTTGGTGGTTTTTAAAATGAATAATAAACATATAAAACTTGCCTTTTCGTTGTTTTTTTTTTATGTTGTGTACTGGAATATGTAGTTACCGGCATGAGGTCTATATTAAGAGTGCGTATTTCCAAATTTTCAGAAAAAATTTGGAAGCGAAATACGACGTTACGTGAGAGATAAAAAATGAAACTTTCTAAATACAATGAGTTACGTCAACTTATGTGATTAGCATTTTATTGTTGAAAATAAAGATACATTCGTAAATATACAACACAATTAACATTTCATTCGTGAAAAAACAAAAATTGTGAGTTTTGAACGAAATAATAGCATTTTAATATCTATCGTCTATCATTGTGTTTAAAAAAATAAAAAAAATATGATTCAAAATTATTAAAAACTCTACAATAAAATAATTTTGTATTATTCATCTAATCATCGTGACGTGGCAGATTTTTATAAAATTGGGCACGTGTTAAGATTCTAATTACAGGTATGGCACCGTTACAAAGCGCCATGAAATCGTTATACTTGTCCTTGGAAATCTTGGGTTCAGAATTTAAAATTGACAGTTGCATGTCTTTTAAGTTATCTAACTTTAGTTTCAGTGTTATAGAACTGTATTCACTATAAATATGACTCGATTTAAAAAATATTTGCGTTGGCTTATCTTTGACTACTATAATGTTTGAGAGCTAGAATGGATAAAATGAAACTCACGATATGACCTAAGTCAACATACGTCAGTTCGTGAGAAATTAATTGTAACTAAATTGAGATACACCAACGTTTACATGTACCCATTCTCGCATAGTATACGCGCTTGACTGACGAGAGTTTGTGAGATGCAAGAACATGTCAAATGAAGTATATTTGTCGACCTCAAATTTCGATTTTTTTGAGATAGCACACTTCGTGAGATAGACGACGATATTTCTAAATTTACTATTTTTTAGTTTAGTAGTTAGTTTCGTGTAACATGTTGCTTCCGTGCAAATTTACGATTTTTGCAAGCTCTCAAAATTTTCTTTAGATCGATAGTGATTTCAACAAGTCATTTTTTGTTCGACTTTTGCATTGGTAGTTTGCATAGAAACTCGTTTACGGCTCGATAGTAACAAATAATTACAACTTTGAAATCCGTGATTATCTTGTGCATTAATCAATGAATAAGTAATTTCATTCCATTTCTTATTTTTAACGTTGTATATTATTTACAAGAAACCTTTATTTAACATTTGAACATATCGAAACTATTCTAGTTTGTGTAAAAAATAATAAATAATAATAACAAAAAGTATAAAGGTAACTATAAAATAAATATATAAGTAAAGTATCACAAAAATATAATAATAATTATAATAATGCATTGAAAAACAAAAAATACTAGTTCGACACAAAGAAGCTCTGTGCTATATCAATATCACTTGTTCATTTGGACTGGGGTTATCATAAATTTATAATAACAGTGTTGAATCAATTGAAGTAAACTTTTTAAAAGTTCAACTTTTAACTAAAGCATATTTATCTCTTAAGCATTCATTTGGCGAATTTTAATGAAAGTATATTTTACACTTTAAAGAACTTTAATATAAGTACGAAGTACCTACATTTCAGAGTAATTGTCGAATCAATGACTAAATGTTCACTTGGCACCTTTATACACTATTCATTTACAATGTGTTTAGTACATTTGGTATTTTAAGTCATTTTTCTGGATTGAGCACCTCTTACACCTGCTCATATAATATGATCATGACCCTCAATATTGTGTTGTGTTAAAAGCTCAAAAAATGAGAAATTATTTCATGCAATTGGAAAACGAGTCCGATATACGATAACAGAAAATAGTTATGTGTATTTTAAGTCAGGAAAAATCTGATTTTTTTAACGAATTGCACTCATATTTTTTTCCAATCAGGTATCTAAAACTAAAAATCGAGTCTTTGGTCTCTATAGAAATAAATGTAAACAATAATAAACAGATCAGAACAAAACAGCGAATAAGAATGATAATAATGCCTTTATTGCCTAACAGGTAACACCCAATAACCGAACAATTCTTTTGAATTTGTCACAAAAGCACAAAAGTTACTCATGATAATAAAGTTTACACCTAACCCCGCAGTGACTTTGATTTGAAAGTAACAGTAATCTGACAGTGAAATAACAGGCCTATTCGAGAAATCTAGAACTTACCAATAAATTATCGTTGATTTACATAAATTGTTCGAAATGACCTCCATCTGCATCAATACACATTTCGGCACGTCGAACATACGCACTCCGTTCAACACTAAACTATCAACAAACGTTGTCAATAAAGAAAAAAAAGAAAAATTTGGTCCAAAATCCAAAAAGCACCACAAAAAGAACGAAGAAGTTGTGTCTGTACGTAACCAAGTACTTAACGAACGACTTAAACGGTAAGTCAATAAAATAAATCTTAACCAAAATACAGTTTTAAAAATTAAAAAAGAACAGATTGAACTGGTGTGCTCGATTGTCGGTACGCTTTGAAGATCTGGAATTCCAGCAGACCAGTTCACTTTTATGAGAGTTGTTATGGCAATTTTCAAAGTGTACCGAGAAGGACAGTTGGCTGGTTGGCTGGATCGTCTTTAGGCCCCTTTATACCTATCTGCACAAATCTCAGAGTATCATGCGCGACCAGCCGCGACGATATAAAGCCTATCCCAATATTTCAGCAGTTTTCAAACAATATTTTTAAAAATTTTCGAAATTTTTGTTTATTTTTTTTTCTCCAAAAGTATGGGCTTTAGACCCCATGTTATACAGGGTGTCCCAGATTTAAACGGACATACTCTAGTGGAAGGTAGAGCACACTCAGCTGAGTTCAAAACACCCCTACCCCTACCCTACCGTTTTTGAGATACGGGGTGTTTTATGGTTCTTGACCAGAACTTTAGTCCGCCATATTTTTGAAATGACTGCACATATTTAGATAAAATTTGGTATACATATTATACTCTTTTAGGTTAATGAATAGTTTAAGTGATTTTGGAAAGATTTCAGGATCGACCTCCATTTTTTTAATATGGCTCTTAGGGTCGTTAACATCACACTGTATATTATTTTTTGGTAAATGTTAGTAAACTTTTAAAAAGCCTATGGACCAGTTTATAAAATAATGGCATAATATTTGATGGCACGTTTATGGTTATTCTTCAATAAATTTTCAAAAGTATTGAAAGACCAAATTTGACATTCTACAAATAACACAATCCAGTTGCTAACATCATTATTTTATTAATTTTAGCTAAATACCCCGCAGAAGAGGTTGTTATTTGTTTTTGTTTCGATATTCAGTGTTTTTTCCGTCCAAAATAAAGCACATTCCATTTATTTCACGAATAAAAAATAAGTAATAAAACGATGCGATTAACACATGACATCGTTGCATTAAAAATCCCAAGTAGGCACATGTCAAATGTGTAATTTTACAAATAAGAATTGCTATTCGCTCTTAGTAATTATTAGAATAAGTGATAAAAACCAGTTATAAAACTAAAAATTTTAAGACGCCGTTTCAATTTAGTAATGAGGAAGGAATATGCGGATATTATTTTTGTGTATGGCTTTTGCGACGGAAATGGGAGAGCTGCAAAAAGAGAGTATCAAAGGCGTTTTCCAAATCGCCGTGTACCAGATCATAAAACTTTTTCAGAGGTATACCAATTTAGTAGGGAACATGGACAATTTCCGTCAATGACAAAGCATGAACATGTTCCCAGAGCTTTTCCACAAGAAGAGCAAATATTACAGGTTGTGGAAAATAATGCATCCATAAGTGTTAGAAAAATAAGTAATGAGTTAGCAGTACCTAAGACAAGAGTATGACGAACATTAAAGAAGGAAAATTTGTATCCATTTCATGTTGAAACAGTTCAACGTCTAGAAGACGGCGACGACGTTCCCCGCTTAACATTTTGTAGGTGGACGTTGGCTCACAGAAGAATAATATCGATAGTTCTATTCACGGATGAAGCCCAATTCACACGTGACGGAATTAACAACTGTAGAAATCAGCATGTTTGGGCAACCGAAAATCCACATGCAGTGATTCAGAAACATACCAATACATATTTAATATTAATGTGTGGTGGCTAACGAAGTTTATTTAAAATTTCTTAGAGATATCTTGCCAGATTTATTAGAAGACATCAATACTATGGGTTTGTGGTTTCAGCACGATGGTGCATTTTTCTGTACCGGTTCGGGATTATCTGAACCAGCATTACACCAACAGATGGATTGGCCGCGGAGGTCCGATAAACTGGCCACCGAGGTCCCCTGATTATTTTTTATGGGGTCATCTTAAGTCAGAGGTGTACAATGAAGAGTTCAATACACGAGAACAACTTCTAGAAAAAATTATTACTGTATGTGATAACATTAGAAATAACCCGGAAGTAATTGATGGGTCAGTGCAAACAAAATTTAAAACGTTCTCAAAAATGTATTGTCGCTGGGGGCATTCATTTTGAAAACCAGTTATAGTTTTAATTATTTGCACCGTTTTTAATTTTTTTTTGTTCAATTATTTAAAGTTCTAAATAAATTTATTTTGTCAAAATAAAATTGCAAACTTTTGTCTTTTATATTATATTCTCAAAAGGTGTTTAATATTTTTTTAAATTGTGCTTGTTAATTCAAGCCTTTTCACTAACATTATTTTTCTTTCGTGAAAGAAATGAAATGTGTATTATTTTGGATGAAAGTTAAACTAAAAAAAGCTTAGAAATACTGAATGTCAAAACAAAAACAAATAACAACCTCTTCTGCGGGGTATTTAGCTAAAATTAATAAAACAAGCTAAAAACGTACTCTTCGCCAATTTACTGAGCTTTTTATATATAATTGTTACACATTCTATAGGATACTCTTCGCAGTATCTTGTAAATAATGTTAGTTTTTAGTACAAGCGACAGAAATTAAGAGAATATATATTTTTTAATTAAATAATTAATAACTTTCTTCAAAAACAATATGGTTCTTCCTCTAGCTAACACTAACTTACTTTCCAAATTTCAATACAATCGGATTTTTCTTTCTTAAGTTATCGTGCTTACAAGAAACGTGACGGAATGACAGTCGGACAGACGGACATTTTGAAAGTTGTGATATTTACGATTTTAGAAATGTGCCGATCAAATACAATATACTCTTCGTTTTTGCGAAGAGTATAATAATGATGTTAGCAACTGGATTGTGTTATTTGTAGAATGTCAAATTTGTTCTTTCAATACTTTTGAAAATTTATTGAAGAATAACCATAAATGTGCCATCAAATATTATGACATTAGTTTATAAACTGGTCCATAGGCTTTTTAAAAGTTTACTAACATTTACCAAAAAATAATATACAGTGTGATGTTAACGACCTAAGAGCCATATTAAAAAAATGGAGGTCGGTACTGGAATTTTTCCAAAATCACTTAAGCTATTCATTAACCCAAAAGAGTATAATATGTATACCAAATTTTATCTAAATATGTGCAGTGATTTCAAAACTATGGCGGACTAAAGTTCTGGTCAAAAACACCTCGTATCTCAAAAACGGTTCACATGCAACGGTAAGTATTAGGGTGTTTTGAACTCAGCTGAGTGTGCTCTACCTTCCACTAGAGTATGTTCGTTTAAATCTGGGACACCCTGTATAAGGTTTTTTTGTTTGTCTTGTCGTTCCCCACCACCCGTTTTTTTTAATGACATGAAACTAATTGCACCCTGTATGTCGCACCTTATCCCAGGAAAATATAAATTTAATATTTTTCTGAGGAAGGGTGTAGCAATAATTAGAGCCGCAATGCAATATACTGCAGACTATGCGATATTTGTTTGTGTTAAAAATGTACACTTTTTGGTACAAGGTACTATTACATTTAGTTTTATCTCTGGTAATTCGTTATGACCTGATAGAACATAAATTCACAGTCTCAAGTGCCGTATTTTATGCCCTACAATTTGTACTGTAAAATTTTAATACCAAATAGAAGCTATGTTTTCTTTCGAGAAATAATAGTCATTTGTAATCTTGAATTCTAGAAAGGATTGAAAGGAATTATTATGCTTTATTAGTTTTTCGTATTCGCTATTTTGTGCCTCGTTCCCAGCCTAGCTACTTGTTAGAAGTATTAATTTTCAAGTCGATTTTAATGAATCATTATTTCTCTGTATTTTACAGCAATATAAATAGAAATAACGAGATACGACAAAACAATATTCGACTTACGACTCTATAAGATTTTGTATACAGTGTACCACAAGATTGATGTAACAAAAGGTATAATGAACAAAAAAATTTCGAATTTTGGAAAGCTAAGGTATATAAAAAATGAGTTGAATCAGTGTTATACAGGGTGTTTTAAAAGCAAATTTGTAAAAATCATCCCGCTAACAAACCACCCTTATTTTTCAAGATATGAAAAATTTTCACTAAGAAAAGTTGTTTAGAATGCAATTTTTACTATCCATTTCCACAAAAAAAATTAGTTGGATAGAACGCCATGAAAAACCTGTATACAAAAAAGATTTCCTATCTGCACTCTTAACAGTTAGTGTAACGGTCGTGGTGACACGACAGACATAGTCAAAGCATTTATTGGACAAACAGAACCCCATATCAGGAATTCACACCATTTCATACAAGAGCTGAAGAACATCACAGTGATCTAAGATGATATACTAGTCGGTTTTGACATAACATCACTCTCCACAAATATACCAGTTATTGAGGCGATAGAATTAGCTCGGGAAGAATTGCAGAACAACGATTTGGGCACCACCTTAGCAGACCTGATGGAGCTTTGTGTCAACTCGACCTACTTCAACTTCAATGGAAGCCTATATAAACAAAAAGATGGAGCAGCAATGGGTTCACCTTTATCACCAGTACTCGCCAACTTACTTATGGAAGCATTCGAAATATACGCCTTGGACAACTACCAATTAAAACCAAAATGTTGCTTTAGATATGTGGACGACACTTTCATTATAAGGCAACAGGCCGTGAGGAACTGGAGAATTTCAAGGACTACCTTAGGGGGACGGTAGCTCAGTGGTTTAGCGCGTCTAGCTTGCATACTGGCGTACCTAGCGAAGCAGGTTCAATCCCTGCTCATCGCGAAATAATTTTAATTGTAAAATTATCCCCAAGAAGTGGTTCGGACTCCACTATAAGCTGTAGGGCCTCGTTTCTCTTTACCTAACACAAAATCATTCTGGATTTTCAAGGAGTTACTTCGGTGACTTGAGAAGCGGTTAAGAAAACATTTTAAACCTAAACAGCATACATCATAAGATCAAATTCACCATGGAAATAGAAACAGAGAGCCAACTTCCATTTCCGGACGTCCTCGTGTTCAAGAAGGATAATGGAGGATTAGGACACAAGGTCTACAGAAAACCGACGCACGCCGACAGATACCTACACACTAATTCTCACCACCACCCAGCACAAAAACAGGCCGTCGTTAACACACTAGTACATAAAGCAAAGCAAATTTCCGAGACAGAACAAGAATATCGTACCTTAAAAACATCACAACAGAAAAATGGATACAAACCGAAGGACATAGACAACGCAATACAGAGACAAGATACAACCAGAACAGAAGAAGAAAAGAAATACACGGCAATAGCTTAACTACCGTATATAAAAGGATGTAGGGATAGAATCGGAAGAGTTTTGGAGAAAAATAACGTCAAAGTAACATATTATGCGAAACAGAAGATGGCACAACATTTTTTCAAATACCAAGGTCCAAAAGAACCAGAAACACCACGAGTATATAGCATTCCATGTTCCTGCGGACAAGTTTACATCGGAGAGACCAAACGACGTATAAACACCAGACTCAGAGAAGACATTAGAAATATAAAGAAGGGAAATTCTACAAAATCAGCAGATGCCGAACATTCAGAAGAAACCGGTCATTTGATAAAATTCGTCAAAACAAAGAAATTAGCCAACACCAAGAATTATTGGCCAAGAAGATACAAAGAAGCCATTGAAATAAATCAGAATAACTATAACCGTGGCACTGGACCAATACCAATACCAATTACCAATAACGTGGAAGTCAATGTTCCACATGAGCAATTATCCGCAACACGCCTCTTGATAACCTATATAAATAGAGTTGCTCAATTCAGCAGAGCTCACTCCGCTTCAGAAAAAGCCCACGACAAGATGGCCGAAACTTCAAGCACTCAACCAAGTCTACGCGGAAGAAGACCCGGAAACCAGCAGCCAGATCACCAGCTCCGCGAAAGCCTTAGCACCAAGATCCTCTATTAGGTAATCTTAGAAATAAATTTTTACAATCTATTTATATATATAAAAGAATACCTGACTGACTGACTGACTCACTCACTGATCTATCAACGCACAGCTAAAACCACTGGGTCTAGAAACTTCAAATTTTGCATAGAGCTTCCTCGAATAGCGTAGGCAACCATTAAGAAGGGATTTTTCGAAATTCCTGAGAGGTAAAAAAGGGGGTTGAAATTTTAGGCTTTTTCGGAAACTGTTAGATCTAGATGCGTGAAATCTGGCAGAAATATTTTTTGTTGAAATCTATTAGATGTGTAAAACGAAATTTCGATTTTCCTTTTTGAAGGGGTGAAAACGGGGGTGGTAGATGGTTTAAAGCGCACCCATATTTTTGAAATCGCGTAAGTCAGAAACGTGATTATTCGAGCTGAGGAAATAAGAAGACACGTATTCGACGGTTTTCAACCACCCCCTCCCCGAAAGGGAAAACGGGGAGGGGGTGGTTTTTAAGCTTTTCGGAAACGGTTAAACCTAGAAGCGTGAAATTTGGCAGAAATACTCTTCACTGAAATTTATTAGACACGAGTGAAACGAAATTTCGATTTTCACTTTTTGAAGGGGTGAAAGCGGGGGTGGTAGATGGTTGGTAGATGGTCTAAAGGGTATCCGTATCTCTGAAATCGCCCAAGTCAGAAACGTGATATTGCACTAACGGGATCTTCTGAGGAAATAAGGAGACACGTATTCGACGCCCCCCCAACGGGTGAATAGGAAATTTGCGCATGAAATTTGACACATACCCACCCATGTGCTCTATTGTCGATTAAAATTATTCTTTTTTTCGTTTAACTCGCTCTAACAAAAAAATAGACAAATTGCGAAACATTGTGAGTTTCCCCGAGTACTAAGGATGCGTAGTGGGTTTCCTCGAGTACTATGGATGCGCAGTGTGTTTCCTCGAGTACTATGAATGCGCAGTGAGTTTCCACGAGCACCATGGATGTGCAGTGGGTTTTCTCGGGTACTATGGATGTGCAGTGGGTTTCCTTGAGTACTATGGATGCGTAGTAGGTTTTTTCGAGTACTATGGATGCACGGTGGGTTTCCTCGAGTACTATGGATGCGCAGTAGATTTCCTCGAGTACAATAGATCCGCAGTGGGCTTCCTCGTGTGCAATGGATAGGAAGTCGGTTTCCTTAAATGCAATGAATGTGCTGTGGGTTAGTATCTCAATGTTCGTAATTCCACCCAGACGAAGTTCCACCCGAACGAAGTTCCACGGGGACGAAGTCGCGGGAATCAGCTAGTATCTTATAGAATTTTAAAACTAAAATTGTTACTTGAACTGTAGCAGAAATGTTTTATATTTCTTTATTAGTCAACACGCTACTAAACTTCTCCGTGAGTATAAATCCTCTTTCGGTCGTATCAATAACAACTGTAAAGTTTTTAACAATCAATAGTCCTGTTTTAAAATGTTCACGGAAATCCCAAGTGGAAGAATCGCACTTCAACAACTGGTAAATTTAAGCATTTTTTAAATCGTTGCAGACTGATAAACAAAACTCGAGAGATTTATCTCTGTGACGTTAAAGTCAGGGTTAGCTCTAGGTCAGCGCGGAAAGATTTTTATGCAAGTGCACAATATATTTTACTTTATGCTTTTTTAGAGAATACCGTAATGTCCAAAGTGGGGGATGCAACTTTAAACTAACACACTCACACACATGTATTTTTCACGACCTATATATAATGAATATAAAAGTATATTATTTATATTTCGCAGCCTGAAAAGCGCGAGACATTTTTGTATACCGTCCACTCTTATACATGCACACTTATGGCTAGATTTGTACGGGGCAATTGAAAAACTGCGTAACGGCGATCTCGCATAGTCTACCTATTTCCCTTTATTAAATGTTGACGTAAATGTCCAGAATTGCCACAGTGTAGGTATAGTAAAAGGGATTTTGTCAAAGCAATGTTTCACAATTTTGACATCTTTCTGTAGAACGCACATTCTGCTGTACTACCTTAACTTCCAATTTTGCTTCCATAAGGAAACACTTGGATTGTAAAATGACGAATTAATTTACTCATTTGATAGGTACCACAAAAGTTTTTCAGTTCCTCACTCGATAATACCTTATGTTAGTGGAGTCAAAATAAATCTTGAATGGAATTCTCTGGTTACAGCAATTTTGTTGTTCTAATTTGTTGTAGGTATAATAACAACTGCTATGAGCAATTTTGTATTAAATCGGTCCATTGCTTCTTGTAATATTTTAAAAAATTATATTTCAACACTGAAATTTTTCTTATTATCTCCGGTCCTAGTAATCATATCTCAAAAATAAAAATAGTGAATAGCTCGCTATAAAATTTTGAATAGGACAAGGCCTATGAAGGAACTTTCTAATAATTCGTTAATTTGTAAAAAAATAAAAACCACCAAAAATGTTCTTTTTTGACAGTTTATGAAATATAACATAATAATGCATCAATTTTAACGAAAGTTGGTGGAACTATGCCCTATATTGAACTAAACCTTTGTGTCAAATTTTAGTGCAAAATATTTATTCGAGCGGCTAAAAACCAATAATTAATTCGAAATTTCCATCGCTTATTGTTTAAGAGGACATTTTTTTTTTCAAAATGTAGGGAACAATGAGCTGGACGTTATCATGGAACGGATGGAAAAGGGCTTTAGTGTTGTCGTACGCCTAGCAGACAACCGCGACAACGTGATGCTGTCAGGCGTATCATACAGCAAAGGGAGCCAACTAGAATAATGTATGTGTCACAAAATGTCTATCAAGATGTTGTGAAGAAGAGAATGAAATATCTTACGGGAAAGGCGTGTCCTGTTGCTTTGTTTATCCGTAAACATCATATATGCGCCATTATAACCGATATAATACATGTACTTATTTGTTTGCGACAAACAAATTAAGTGAATTGTGCTCATATTTTATTCTGCATCCGTGTACAGAATAATTAATTAACTTCTGTGTACATTTTATTTTCTACAACCAACTTATATTTTATAAATTAATAAGAAAAACAGTTAATGCCGCCAGTATAGAGAGCAATTTCTAGTGAATCAGATAAAAATTATAATGATGATTTCACTTGTTAGCATACCAACTACCTTAATCAGTGTTTGTAATCACAACTCGACATTATTGCATGTTTATAATGTCGCCAATTATTAACAACAATTGCCTACATATATTTAAAGAAAAAATATGACCTATAAAGTAGACTCAAAGTGAATTATTAATAACAATATATTCAAGAAATCGCCTTCAATTTGCTGACAATGCCAATACCACTTATGCTTTCATTAGGCATTTATTACAACTATTTGAAGTTATTGGTCGTTATTTGTATACGCAGCAGATGTTGCCAATTGAAATTAATGACGGTTAATTTTCCTTATACTATCTAAAACCGTACACTGCACCAAGCAGAGTAGAGCAGTAGGTAAGTGTGCCGTATTATTCTGATAAACGTTTCTGATTGAACGACGTACAAAACAAGCAAATCACTCTTTAAAATTATAATCTTATAATCAAGGCTCAGGAGATTTATCTCTGTGACTCAAAATCAGGGTTGGCTCTAGGTCAGCGCGGAATGATTTGTATGCAAATATGATTCAATATATCTTACCTTCTATTTTTTTTTAGAGAATTCCAGTTTATTATAAACACTCACTCGAAGAGGAGGTATTGGGGATGTAGGTTAGGTTGACATGTGAGTGGGCTAGTAACAGACCCTCCACCGCGACCATCTGGTCTATTGTGGCTCACTCCTAATTATATTTCACCCAATAGGTTCAGCTTTTTGATAAAGCCGACTACCTTCTTGGGTGAGAGGTTGTCCAGATCCTCTGGCAGCAGTTGCCCTTTGCCAAAAAATGAGAATCTGGTTCTTTCTGCAGCAGGACAGGTACATAAAATGGGGATGTAACATTGAACTAACACACACTCATATATATTTTTCACTACCATACCACACACATATGTAATTTTTCACGACCTATAACGAATATAAAATTATATTATTTATATTTCACAGCCTGAAAAGAACCAAACATTTTTGTATCCGTCCACTCTGTATAATTTCACGCTAGGTCCTTAGAGACATACACACTTATGGCTAGATTTGTACTGGGCAATTGCGAAACTGCGATCTCACATAGTCTTTCTCCTTATTAAATGTTGACGTAAACGCCCAGAATTTCCACAGTGTAGGTATAGTAATTAAAGGAGATAATAACACCTTATTAGTAAAAAAACATGTAAAAGTACCGCCGTACACTGTACAGACAATCCAACTTGGTGTAGCCAACCTTGTCGGTACGCTTTGAAGATTACTGGAATTTCAGCAGACCAGCTCACTTTCACGAATGAGTTCAAAGGATGCTGACAATGTTGGTTCCAGCAAGTTGCATCATATGTAATGTTGACACTCGGTCAGGGTCGAATGCCTTCAACACTGCAATTGTAAAATAATCAAGTCTTCAAAGTCAGTACGTTTCACCAATATAGTAGATTTCCGATAAAAGTAGATTACGTATTACTTCCACAGTAACGCCAAAAACATTTTTGAAAATTTTTATTATTCAAATAGGCTTAGGATTAAACGTAGAGATTTTAAGTGAGCGGAAAAAGTAATTATGTCTGTCGGTATATCTATCCATTATAATTTTTTGTACGCACGATTATTCTGGAACCGTTTAAGATGTTGACTTAAAATTTGGTACACGTATATATTTTAACGAGATCTGGAACTCGATTATTGATCTTTTGTTGAAAGCTTGGGCCGTAAATTGGGGTAAATGGGGGAAAATAGGTAAATTAAGCAGGTAAGAGTCCGTAAAATTTGTATTTAGTATATATATATATATATATATATATATATATATATATATGAGAAGCTAAGGTCTCTAGCTACCCCCATTACCACTCCCACCCCATTATTAAAGGGGGTGAAAAAAAATAAAATTGTAATTTAGTGAGTGTACGAGAACCTAAGCCTTCAATTTTTTTTTATTTCATCCACCCCCACTACCGTTGTGGCATATCGTTTTATGAGTTTTTAGGGTAGGCGATTTCAAATATCATATTATTAAAGTTCTATAAACAATTATTTCCACACAGTAGAGTGCAAATATAATATCAAAATTTTTTTCGTTGTGACAGACTCGTTTTAACATTTTAAAATGAAATAAAATTCATTTTATCACGTAGTGCACATTTGTGATGCACACGGTACATGACAGTTTTATGCCATTAATCCTTAACTTTGTTTGTTATGTATGATTTAATATTATATAAAAATTGTTTATTTTACTGGGAAAAAAACGTTTTATGTTGCCAGGAGCTTATTGGATTTTTTATATTTAATTATTATGAAAATAAACATAATAAACACACCACACATATTAAACAGAACAGGAAGATGCGTGTTTGATTCAAGATTGTTTTTTTATTTGCTAGATATGCATTACATGTTTTTGTGAGAATCACTACCGTTTTTAGGTTAAATTTGTCATCAAAAATACACTGTAGCTGGCAATGTCGAATATTTTACCATTTCGTCGTTTTTATGAATGTTTTAGTAGATGTTTTCAGTATAATATTATGTCTATGTAAGAGCCGTCTTTGGCCCCAGAGATAAATCTCTCGAGCCTTGCTTATAATTCTATGCTACGTTTAAAATAAAGGAGATTTTCAAATACTTGGTTACCTCTAATCCCGCTACTTGGAAAAAAAAATTCAGCAAAGATATTCGAGCTCCGTATCAGTGGAAACTAGAATCTCTTAGACACAAAATAATTTTTTAAATGAAGTCATCCAAATTGTTGATGAACTCCTGAGCTTCCACCATTTGTCTTTAAGGGTTCAATCATATTGGATCCAAAAATGATGCCACCTACCATAAATGGTCATAATGTTGCATGACTTATGCTTCAATCGATTTTATAGGAATCAATACCTTTTTTTACAATCTATGTTAATGAGTTATAGTACACATTACCGTATACAACTTGTAAACCGTACTCTGACAGAACCGTCCACGAAACTGGCACCAATTTTATTTCATTTACTATTGTCGTAACATTATTTTTTTATAAACTTATCGAGGAGTTGTACTTCCTAAAATATCTAATATATTTTTTTTAAATGAAACAATGCAATACAAGACTAAGTTAACTAATTTACATTTTAGATACTAGATGTAGTAATTATTATAGAATATACAGATTGGTCCATCCAAATACGAACATAGATGCAATATGTCGATTCCTGATATGACGACATCCTACGAGTGATGATTAACAAGCTTGTGTTCAATGCTGTCGTCGGGGATATGCCTGTTCTGCCTGTGCATCTCCATCTCGACCTTCAACCCGCGCATAACATAATGCTTTCAATGGACAAGCGTCAATGGGCTCATTTAATGAATTTCATTTAGTAGTTGTTACTTCTTGTGGATAAAGTATTACTTAAAATTAGACGATATTGAAAATTTCAGATAAATCCGATATGCGGTTTTCGAAATATACGACTTTTAAAGAGCACGGTGCGAACATTATCGTGACGTCAGAGGATAGTAATATAAATCGGTGAAAATAGCTGATAAACTGAAATTTTTCACAAACACGCATAAGTTTCAAAACACACTGCTTAAGTTAACGATTTGTAATATTGTGAAACTATAATAACGCCCTGCAGCTAGCCGCTTCGGCTAGCGGGTTCCTATTGCCGATTCTCGACCGCGGGCGAGGTCCATTTTTATGATTTTTTTTTAGACAATTTATAGGTCTCACAAAATTCTAGTTTTTTGCACAGGGTCTTAAAATGATTAAATCTTTCAGATAATTAAATAAAAAAAAAAGTGCTAAATGAGCCCATTGGTATGATTACTCGCATTACTCAACTAGCACAATTAGTTGCTGAAACGTAGCGACGTCCATTATAGGTACTTTAAAGTTTTTTGCCACTAATCACAGGCGCGTAATAGAAACGTACCCATTACGTGTGTAAAACTAAAATGGGGAATATTTTTTCGGTGACTGCAACGTTCAGGCCACGTGCCCGTAACTTGTTTGGTTACATTCCACTATCGTTGAGGCTACGTAGCGGAGACGCCGTGGCGTGGAAGCCGCGACTCTCAGGGAACTTTACAACCCACTACTCTTTCAGATCAATGTTGTCTGCTTTGTCTTGCAACTGATTTTATTAATTCTTGTTTATTTCCGTGACTTAGAAATTCAATAGAATACTAGAAGAATAAAATTAGAAAGCAAAACGCGTACTATTTCGAAATGGCCTAAGCGTCAGAATTAAAACAAATGCAATTTTATTGTCAAACAAAATGATAAAACATCGGAATCTGACCAAGCGCCTTTATAATTTGCGTTTTTTAATTAAAATATTATCTTTAAAAAATATTTGACATCATGCTAGAATCTGGCAGTATATATATACTGAAACCCAGTGTTAACTGTTCTATGAAACTTGAAATTAATTTGCGTCCGTTAATTTATGATATTTCATGCAGAAGTGGTGATAAATTAAATCATTTGTGAAGTTATGGTTCATGTCTTGTAATACTGGCATTATAAGTTTTGCCATCAAAATAGCGAATTTCCGAAAGAATCACATTGAAGTCGTTTTCACATAAAAATGCGACTTGAAAGTAATTACTAATTTATATAACTTACATTTTTTCCTACGTTGATTCTGAACGCAGTAGGGTGCTGTCGTACGTCCAACGCGACTGAACGCGTCCCTAATTTTAACGTCTGCCTAGGTGATAGAGGGGAAACTTCAGACGGCGATAACGAGAGGAATATATTCCATAGTCACACGTGCCCATCATTAAATATGAGGAATGGTAGAAAACTCTGGTTACTGGTATTATTCGAGTTGGGATGAACAGAAAAGGTAAATATATGGAAAAGTCGCATAACTATAAAGTAATCACTAGTGATAGAAACTATGAGGCAGCGACGCCGACGTGACGCACAGTGGGGCAGGAATTCGAAAACGTGGCAATAATTCTAATTTTTGGAACAATCCCTAAAAAAATCATTTATACGGGTTTTTGAGGGTGTACATTTTAATCTGACGTTGCAATGTAAAAATATATACCTGTCCGATATGTAAAGGTCAATCTGCTATCTTAGAAAAATAAAAAACACAAAAAATTGTCGAAAAAATCAAAATAGAATATTTTTTCGATAAGGAGTAATTTCACCAAAGTTGGCAAAAATGAAACTCATCTATGGTCAAATTATAATGCCCTAAATCCGGACGCTATAAGTCAAATAGAACGGTCAAAGATGGCGGAGGAAATAAAATTCTTTAATTCTTCGTCAAATATCAGGTAGTTGTGCGCCACTTTTTGTTTTTTTCTATTGTAGGTTCTTTTAGATTCATAAAGGGGAGAAAGTACATTTTTTTTTATTTTCAAAAGAGTGCATTTTTTACAATTTTCAAAAATGCATTTTCCCTGACCCTCCTTTGTTTCACCCAATTTTCATCGAAACAAAATGAAATATACTATAGAAAGTCTCGTATAACTTCAAAAAATTAATACAAAATGACACTTCATTAATTTGACAATGAAATTTATTAAGCATACGCATGCTAATAATAATATATGAAAAAAAGGAAGGTCAAAGAAAATGCATTTTTAAAAATTGTAGAGAATGCACTTTTATTAAAAATAAAAAAAAGTTGAACTTTATCCCCTTAAAGTACATAAAAGAGCCTACAATCGAAAAAAAAAGTGATGCACAAAGCCTCCTTGATACTTGACGAAAAATTAAAAAAAAATTATTTCGTCCGCCATCTTAGAGCGTCCTGGTTTGGTGCATTATATTTGACCATAGATGAGTTTTGTTTTTGCGAATTTTAGTGAAATTACTCCTTCTTATCGAAAAAAATATTCAATTTTGATTTTTTCGGACATTTTTGACGTATTATATTTTTTCCAAGATGGCGGTTTGATCTATACATATCTGATAGTTCTATAATTTTTGAGAATTTTATTTCAAATAAGTCACTATTTTAAAAAATCTCATTCGATTACTACTACAAGATATATTAAACAGATAAGTAGAAAATCAGCGAAAGTGCGTCAATAAGTGCATATTATAACTTTTGACGCATTAGGAATTTTTGGGCGTGAATGTTTTTTTCGTAATCAGATCATAATACATAAGAATCAATAATAAAATTTCTAGTGGAATGTTGTCGCTGAAGGAAATTGAATTAAATCCATTCGACTATACTGTACACTAGACCAATCCAAAAAAAAAATCTTGTCATATTTTATGTCTCACCCTGTAAAAATGTTCCTTTTTATGTAAAAGAAAAAATGCTCTTTTGATTAAAAAAAAAATGAATTTTAAAATGTGCTACCACGCTTTAAAGCACGCTATTTCAATAATTTTGAGTTATCAACAAAAATTAGGCTGCGGGCTTCATCTAATATATGTTTTTTAGTGCCAAAGTGGTTTTTCACTTTAAATATTATATAAATAATTGAAAATTATCGAGTAAAATTTTTTTGTAAGAAACCCAATAAATAAAAATCTACTTTAAAATGCTAAAAAATTGACAAAAGGAAAATCTCAAATAAACCTGCTTTAGGCCTGCCGAAAATACTTTTTCAATATGTTCCAAAACATATCTAAACCAAAATTTACTATAATTACTTGCAAGCGAGCAGAAACTAGAGTGCGAAAATTAAAGTTTTCAGGGTGTATTTCACAATTTTACTAATAAAAGTACCAAAAATATATCATTAAAATTGTAAATAACTAATGAAGTTACTTAAATAATATTTTTTTCTTGGAAAATTATATTAAATATAGAAAATATTGTTTTTTGAGGCCCGGGCTTTGAAGGATAGGCTCGTTATTCACCATTGTAAATAATTATTATTAATAATAATTTTTTAATTTATTATATATTTTTTTTGTTTTTGTACATTTCTTTGTTTCTGCACTTTGTGTTAACGGTAAAGCTTGTTTTTGTTCTTCATCTATTGTAAAAACATTATTAAATCAAGAAGTCAACGTAATTTGATATTCATCAGAATCATTGACAACTTTAAAATTTATGCATACATTTTTTCCACACACATAATGATGGCCTGAATTCCATAGATAAACAAATACCCGAATCATTTTTTTTTGGATCTACAAAATCTCTAACATTACGTTGCGGCTCCCGTAAATTTTCTTTTTTTGAATTTTGTACCATTTTTATTTTTATTTCATGAGTCACTTTATCATCAAAAAATGTAAGGCACACGAGTTCCTCCGAAAGATACCAGAAGTGATTGGTGAATTTATTTAATAATAATAATATTTCTTGTCCTCTTCATGAACTTATTAGAAGATTTATATGAATATGAAAAAATAAATAAAAATTTGTCTCCATTATTATTAAATAAATTCACCTTGTATTTTTTTATGATAAAGTGACTCATGAAATAAAAATAAAAATCATACAAAAGTTAAAAAAGAAGAAAATTTACGGGAGCCGCAAAGTAATGTTAGAGGTTTTGTAGATCCAAAAAAAAAATGATTCGGGTATTTGTTTATCCGATTTTATATCAAAGAAAAGTTTAATTTTTTTAAAAATTACAAATATAAACGTTGACTCTTTAAAGAAAAATCCAGATCTATGGAATTCAGGCCATCATTATGTGTGTGGAAAAAATGTATGCATAAATCTTAAAGTTGTCAGTGATTCTGCTGAATGTCAAATTGCGTTGACTTCTCGATTTAATAATGTTATTACAATAGATGAAGAACAAAAACAAGCTTTACTGATAACACAAAGTGCAGAAACAAAGAAATGTACAAAAACAAAAAAAATATATAATAAATTAAAAAATTATTATTAATAATAATTATTTACAATGGTGAATAAGTTAAACAAATTCAAGCCTATCCTTAAAAACCCGGGGCATCAGAAAACAATATTTTCTATATTTAATATAATTTTCCAGGAAAAAAAATATTATTTAAGTAACATTAGTTATTTACAATTTTACTGATATACTTTTGGTGCTTTTATATGTAAAATTGTGAAATACACCCTGAAAACTTTAATTTTCGCACTCTAGTTTCAGCTCGCTTGGAAGTAATTATAGTAAATTTTGGTTTAGATATGTTTTGGAATATATTGAAAAAGTATTTTCGGCAGGCCTAAAGCAGATTTATATGCGATTTTCCTTTTGTCCATTTTTTAACATTTTAAAGTAGTTTTTTTTTTGTCGGGTTTCTTACAAAAAAATTTTACTCGAT
Source organism: Rutpela maculata (assembly GCA_936432065.2). Classification (NCBI taxonomy): domain Eukaryota; kingdom Metazoa; phylum Arthropoda; class Insecta; order Coleoptera; family Cerambycidae; genus Rutpela; species Rutpela maculata. The sequence continues at coordinate 104,327,336 of OW386291.2, forward strand.
AATTTTCAATTATTTATATAATATTTAAAGTGAAAAACCACTTTGGCACTAAAAAACATATATTAGATGAAGCCCGCAGCCTAATTTTTGTAGATAACGCAAAATGATTGAAATATCGTACTTTAGAGCGTGGTAGCACATTTTAAAATTCATTTTTTTTTTTAATCAAAAGAGCATTTCTTCTTTTACATAAAAAGGAACATTTTTACAGGGTGAGACATAAAATATGACAAGATTTTTTTTTTTTTTGGGTTGGTCTACTGTACACGTTTCAAAAATATTCATGAAATACATTTTCAGGAATTCAATTTAAATTTTAACGAGTACACATGAGTACCAGTTTAACATTAATTTTTAAACTAGAATAGTTCATCTATAATAATACATCAAATTCACAATGGGGACGAATGCGGAAGTAAACTTTTTCTTTGGTTACAAAATATATTCTAGTTTATTGATATATTTGCATAGGCTTGTTTTTGAAATTATAATTACTGTATAACTTAAACAATAGCAAAATAACGTTATATATTGAGTACATACCTGACTGTATTGGATCTATAGTTAATCAAGTCAAAAACTACAGATATAAATGAGTTTTTCCATTAAAAATTTCTATCAAATTTAGCGCATCGAGCATACGGAAATACTACTTAACAATAACAGATTCATGGAGGTGGTAGTAGGCGAGGTGACCTTGAATGAAATTAGATAGTGGCGCAAATGATACACTGATATGTTCTCTTGCCATATGTCAACAACATATAGTCCTTTAGCTCGTTTCACTTTACGATTAAATGCCACGTTTTCGAATTCCTGCCCCACTGTGCAACGACGGTTTTTCAATTTTTTTTCCCACCCTTTTAGTGACACTTGATTTGGCTTCCACATAGTAAACTAACATATCATTATTTTGAATTTTTAAACTTTAACGTCAGGCTCGCTATCAGAGTAACCTGAAATCTCCATATATCAAATTTCATGTAATCTACAATAATGTTGCATTATGGCGATTGTTTTGGATTCACTTTTTTGAATTCTTAATTTCTGAGAATAGATTATACTCCTAAAACACTTACTAACCACCAATTTTAATGCAGTTCCGAAAAAATTTGCGCGGCGCCTTCGCCAAATATTGCAAAATTTTCAACTAAACATTTTTTATTTCAATTGTTACTTATCTTACACTAGATGTAGCTCGATGAAATTAATGTGGGATCACTACCAAGCCACAGTTTACAGTTTAAGAAACATTTCATAAAAAACGCTTAAGCCAATTCAGAGTAATGATTGAATAAACATAAAAAAGATCATACATTCGAGTCGAATTGAGAACCTCCTTTTTTGTAAATTTTTTGAAGTTAGTTAAAAGCCAGGTTTTTTATGACCCCAGTATTCTCTTTTGCGGATTATATCGGTGTTGTTATTTTCTTGGCAGTTATGGAAAATTATAATTTTACATTGTTTACATTACTTACTCATTTTGTCTATATAATGCGGCAGACAAATATGTACACGATATGTAAACACAATTAATGCAAAATAGCTATTACTCTTGGTAACCCTTGAATTTTCGTGGCTGATTTGGTGTGATGCGGTTCCGATAAAATATATACGAGTCAATATGCATTAGTAAATTAATTCCATGTAACTGACGTTACATACAATTTGGACAAACAAATTAACAATTTTGTTTTAAATAAATGAATTGCAAAATAGTCCGGCAATCGTGAGAAACACCTCAGTTTCTCACGATTGCCGGACTATTTTGCAATTCATTTATTTAAAACAAAATTGTTAATTTGTTTGTCCAAATTGTATGTAACGTCAGTTACATGGAATCAATTTACTAATGCATATTGACTCGTATATCGGAACCGCATCACACCAAATCAGCCACGAAAATTCAAGGTTTTACACAATTTTTACACCAAATATAAAATTGCTCTCCGAATTGGTCTTAAGTGATAGGAGCAAGTCAATATGTTGTGCCCAACTCAATATTCTACATGGCGTCATCTATTTTAAGATGCCATAGTGAACATAATTTTGCAATATCTCTTGATTAACCAGACGTTCTTTGTTGCTTTCTTGTAATTTGACGGGTTTCTTACGCCCTTTTCATTTTCAAAATATACAATTTTGCATTTTAAAAGCAAAGCATCTTAAAGTACATGAAATCTACTCAAAGATGATCTGTGATCAATATTCAAACCTTTGTCAAATACACAGTATACCATCATACCAGGCATGCTCTAAGTAGATGTATTACCCACAGCTTGCTTCTTTGGCATAGAAAAAGGAAAAGTAATTAAGGTATTACAAAAGGGTCATTATCCCTCAACGATGGCAGAGAAGACAGCCATAATTGATGATGTTAATATGCAAGCATCAACTTTGATCAACATCTGCTACTAGTACGTCGGATGGCAGGCTCTAGCGTTCACTAACCCAATACCGAGGTATAACCAAACAAAACCTATTTCATTTTATTCAGCAGGTTTTTTTACATAGGAAATCACTTTTGACGACACTCTCCATCGGTCGAGACTGAAGTTACAAGAAAAAAACAAAAAAAATTTAAAAATAACAAAATTCAAATTCAACCACGAATAACTTTTAAACAAAAAAAGATAGAATTATATATTTTTTTTAGTTTTATGGTATAAACGATTCTCTTTAATTTGATGTATAATTTATTACAAAAATGATAACTTTAACACTAGAAAATTGACGTTAATTTAGATGTTACACAAATTGTCAATTTTTTTAAAAGCTCTAACTCGTTGTAACACGCTTATGTATTGAGCTATTCGAATGTTTTTTTCACCAAAAACTGCCAAATTTCATAGACTTCATTTTGTCTCAATTAATGCTGGGTCTAGCTCTGTAAATAAAAGGGGTACAGCCTTTTAAACACAACGAAGCGCACTTCGGCGACGGAATCGCAAGGCTTCCCCTCTCGTTCCCGGTACATCCCGCGTTCGCCATAAACCGCGAAAGGCTATAATCAGCGGCAGTAACAAAACCTTTACAATAATCTTCCTTTATTGTAAGATAATAAAATTAATAAATCATATTGAATAATATGATATTAATTGGATATTAAATGGAAAATAATAGGTATCAGACACAGATAACTGATTTTCAGATATATCATTGTTAAACTCATGCCAGCTAGTAAAGTTCCTACTTTGCTTCGTAAATTTGAATATTTTCCATAAAGTGTCAGAGGTAACCACATAATCAAAACAGTTATTTGGCATGCTTTCACTAACTCGTAGAGGATCTGAGCGATTAGTTGGATTTTTATACATCTATATTTTTGTTTTCATGTAAACTGGAAGGGTTAAAATCAGTTAAAATTTATTGGATAGATATTCTTGTGTAAATAGGCCGACCTTTTTTTAAATAATACCATTCCAAGCAGTAATGGGAGTGGGATTTTTACCATCTAGCCTGTCTTAGTTTTGATCAAAATTGTCGATGTCGATGAATGTAATTGTTTTCTTCAGAACTTACTGGAGGAACTCCACGTGGAATAAAAATGTCGTAGTTTTTACTAATACATGACTAGCTAAAGATGTTAAATATCCGTATTTCATCGTAGGAATAACCACAGCAAGAATAAAGCATATCAATAAGTTTTTTTCTTCTGACGGCACGATACAACATGTAATTATATGTAAAGGATTAAAAAAGTGGTCTATGCTGTTTTTTTTTTCATAATTATTAATATAAATTGCATTACTATAGAGATAACGTTTAAATCGAATTTGTCTGTGCCGACATATTTAGTATCCACGACATAAATGTTTATAACAAATCTGAAGCTTCTTGTTTACATTGATGATTATTCTGAATAGCAGTCGTGTTTTTTACAGTTTTAAAATGTCCACTTATAGCTTCATTTGAGATATTGGCAGCACTTGTGTCTGACAACAAAAATTCGTTAGTCTTTTTAGCTTTATTATCACTTGAATGAACTGTTGTATTTCCTTTGTGTTCCCAAAACACTTTGTTTGTTTAAATGCTTTCTAGTCTCTTTCTTATATTTCCACTGCTATAATAATCTAATTCTTCTTCCGTGATTTCTTCAAATATATCATTAAGGAGTGTTTTTAGAAATGTTAAAGTTAAGGATTCTTTTTTGCAAAACAGCAAGTTCAACCTCCCTAAATAAAATGTTTAACGCTACCTTAAATTCATTTTTTCTTTCAGTGGTTTAGTTTGTACACATTTAATTTTTTTTTGCTAATATATTTTGCATAACAAATTTTATGATAATTTCCGTCATCCACAAATAAATCTGAATAAGAGTAAAACCTGCCTTTTATTTCTATATCATAATGCGTCACTGCAGCTTTAATATATATCTTTTTTTAGTTTCCGCACCCGTTCCTGTACAAATTGTTTCTTAAAAATGTTTTTAATTTATTCTTATTTTTTCTGGATTTTCCACAGATCAGACAATGCTATATTATTTTAATCTGATTTTTATCTTCATTATAACCACATGAAAGCTCACTTACATTTTTAATCACTTTACTAATATCAGAGGCAATATGTCTTGTCTCTACTAATATCATTCTTATTACAAAAAGACAAGAATAATGAAATCAGTACAGAAGAGTGTGAAAATAAGTGCCACCACTTTATTTTATAAGAATTTTTTCTTTCATTTGCACAATGTATAATAGACCTGATGCCAGTAACAGTTGGATTTTTACCATTAGATTTTCTCTGCTTTCAGCAGTTTCGCAAAAGTAACATGCAGTTTTTTTCATTGATAATGTATCTATATACATAAACTGTAATAACCTAAATGTAAATAAAATAATATATACTTATATTAATACTTATCCAGACAATAATGAGGCCAGCAGCCGATACGTTTCTTGATGGGCCGAGAGCGTAGCGGGGGCGAGAGAGGAAGCCTCGTGTCTTCGTCGTCGTAGTGTGCTTCGTTGTGTTTCAAGGGCTGTAGCGCTTTTAGTTAAAAAATTAGATCTGGCATGAATCGAGACAAAATGAAGCCTATTAAATTTGTCAGTTTTTGGTGAAAGAAAAAATTGAATAGCTCGTTATATAAGCGAGTTATGGCGAGTTAAGAATTTGAAAAATGTTGCTGATTTGTGTATTCTTTTGAATTTTGCCAGTTTTTTTATGTTAATTTTTTAATTATTGCAATAAATTATACTTCAAATTAAACAGCAATGTTTACTTGTCAAAACCAGACAAAAATTTTATTTTTATCTGTTTTAGTTCTAAAGTTATATTTGATTAAATATTAAATTTCTAAATTTCTTTTTTTTTAGTTTTTTTCTTATATCTTCGGTCTCGACCAATGGAGAGTGTCGTCAATTTTGATTTCCTATGCTTTAATAAGTAGTGAAGGTCCCATCTGGTTATACTTCAGTATTGGGTAGGTCAAGAAAGAGAAGGCTTTTCGCGCTCTGCCCGACGGGCTATACGGTTTTCTAACCGTTTGACAATTTTGGAAGCACGACCGAAAAAATGAGAAGAAATTGCCCTGCACAGCCACGAAAATTGAGTTCACCCTCGCCAACTAATGAAGTTTTTCTGCAGGATATAAAATAGCGCATCTTCAAATTAAATATCTGAAATAATGCTTTTGGTACTCCATAAAAAGTTCTTGGGTACTACAAAGACCCTAAATTGCTTGTGCCAGTTGATAAGCCAGAAAATGTTGCTTTAGCTTCTGCCGTAAATGAAGTAAATGAAATACTCAGGCGAAGTGAAGTACTATGTCACACAAAAAAAGTGTGATTATATGAATACAAACTTGCCCTGTACTGTGTGTTGCAACTGTGCAAAAAATGGTTGTTTAAACACAAATAACCAAATAAAACGAGAATATGAGGAGAATTAGAGAAGAAGTAATTTAGGTTTTTGCAATTTAATTTATTACAATTTAGTACAAAAACTATGTTTTCATTTAAAATTTAAAATAAAGATGTAAAATAATGTATGAAGAAGAATGGTCGATATATGTATTTTGCTACTTATTTAAAAGCAATAAAATCAAGATGGGTGTCTCTGCCAAACAAAAAAAAAAAATTAGATTTTTAAGATAATTTTGAAAATTAGCTGGATAACTATGGTGGTATTTAAATTGGAGTAAACATATTTTTCTTAATTTTCTTTAGGGCACCCTGCCATTTTGATCTACTCTATTAAAAAGAATTACTGTAATTTTTTGGAATGTTTTAACTCAGTTTAGGGGTCGCTACCGCCCCGTAAAATTCCAAAATTTAAAAAAACTAGTTAGGAATTAATAATTAAATTCAGTTACAAAAGAAATTATGTTCATTAAACATGTAATTAATATGTACAACTGTACAGCAATTAGAATGTTATATATATGCAATAATATAAATGAAAAGTTGTGAATAAAATATAGTTCAGTTGAGATGAAAGTGGGGGACAATGTACTGTCCTCTTTTATTAATTTAATTGATGATCAATGTCATTTTGACGTTCATTTGATTTATTTTGATAAAAATTTTGCCAAAATTCTCGGTTATCTTGAAAATTTAAGTCTTGGTAGCGACCCATAAAACATTATTTAAAAATCTGAAATTTTTATGGAAGTCTTTTTTTATATCATAGAACAAAATAAGAGGGTGCCCCGGGTAAATTTTAAAAGTTAGTTTTTAAGGACCACCCTAAACCTATACATGAAATGTCAGCAATACAGCTAATGGTAGTGATAGTGGGGATGACTGATACCCAAAAAATGTATCTATTTATCTCCCAACAGTTCAAACGAAATAAGATCAAATTATAATCTATGCAGATCTCGTTATAATACAGATAGTACACTCAAATTAGATTAAAAAACAGTGAATAGAAGAAATAATTTATAAAGTAATAATATTTGAGATGCGTACTCTAGATAGAGTTAGAAATAGATACGAAAAGTCCCCCCCCCCCAATTTAGGGGTGGAACGTCCCTTTTTTTTTGCAAAAAACCACACCTAACGGGGACTTAAAGCTGGTTTTTCACTTTTATCTTGAAAACCCTTCGTCAGAAGAGAAAAAAGCAGTCGTTAAATTCTGCATAAAAAATATTCTAGTAACCTTGTAGCTTATCCTCAGCTATTTAGTGCTAACAACGAACAGAGGGGCACTTTGGAACGCACAGGTAAAAATCAATTCTATTCGAAGTCTCACAGCGAATATCTTAAAATCGGTTACTTTAACGAGAAAAATGTTCATGAATTAATTTATAGAGCGGAATTCACTCTATAAGATGCACGTATAGCGGGTTTTGACGCAAGTGATTTTTATTTATTTTCCCCCTTTTTTCACACAGATGCGTTTATAATTATACGTAAGATATGTATAGTACCGACGTAGATATAAAGACGGCCTCAGGCTATACCCGGAAGGATTACGACAATAAAAATTTCAGACATGAATTAAACGTATATATAAACCTGTATAAAGCTTAAACGTATATACAAGGTGTTTCGAAAAGATTGGGACAACGCTTAGCCGTAGATTCTTGACATCAAAACAAGTCGATTTAACTCAAAAAGTAGTGGTCTAACTCTTTTCGTTTTGAAGATACATGGTGGTAAAGTAAAAAAATTGTATTCGTAATTTGTCTCTATCTTGGAAACTATTATACGTATCTACTTCAAAGTTGGTAACGACATGTTTTTCAGGTCAGTAATTACAATGGTGATATTGCCGATGCCATATTTTGTAGATGGCGCTAGTTACAGGACTTTTACGTGACACTTTAAGCTATAACTTTTTTGAGGTTAGGTTTTGGACATCGTCTTCTATTATAATCGAAACGCAATTTGGTTTCCTAAAGAAAAGGTGTACTTGTTTAAACGCGATAAAATGAACCTTTTCAAAGAAATACGCGATTTACAACTTTATTGCAGTTCGAAGAAATTCAATTGTACCTAAATGCTGTTTCTTATTTAGTAGGTCAAGTATGATGTCTTGAAATCGTCAATAGTGCTTGTTGTAGATACGTATAATATTCTCAAAGATAGAGACAAAATGCGAATACAATTTTTTTTACTATACCACTTTGTATCTTGAAAACGAAAAGAGTTAGACTACTACTTTTTGGGTTAAATTGACTTATTTTGATGTCAAGAGTCTACGCTAAGCGTTGTCCCAATATTTTCAAAACACCCCGGGTGTTGAATTTCTTCGAACAGGTGTGTGACAAAGTTGTAAATCGCGTATTTCTCTGAAAGGGTGCATTTTATCGCGTTTAAACAAGTACACATTTTCTTTAAGAAACTAAATTGCGTTTCGATTATAATAGAAGATGATGTCCAAAACCTATCCACAAAAAAGTTATGGCTTAAAGTGTCACATGAAAGTACTGTAACTAGCGCCATCTATAAAATATGACATCGGCAATATCACCATGAAAAACATATCGTTACCAACTTTGAAGTAGATACGTATTCTATGTCTCCAAGATAGAGACAAATTACGAAAACATTTTTTTTTACTTTACCACCCTCTATCTTAAAAACGAAAAAAGTTGGACCACTATTTTTTGAGTTAAATCGACTTGTTTTGATGTCAAGTATCTACTGCTAAGCGTTGTCCCAATCTTTTCGAAACACCCTGTATAGTATACTTAAATTGTATTGCTTTTTCTGTATCATTTTATTTACTTCTCTTTCAGATCCTAATACTCTGAAAGTTAAATATAAGTAAATAAACAGTCAGGTATTTATAATTTTTGGAGTCATGTTTCAACTTTGAGCTTGCTTTAATTCCTCTTCCTCTCTTCGCTGAAAAGTTAATGAGAAAAACCAAGAATTCGTCTCCGTATGATATTTTCAATGCTGTAAGAGAGGGGCCAATAGATTTTTCTGATCGCCAGTTCATTGTTGATGGCGGCAATTTGATTCAAGTAGTATGGCCAAAGCAGACGTTTATACGTAATCATTACGGCAAAAAAGTGACTGTAGTATTTGACGAGTATGCTGACAATGTCTGCAGTACGAAGAGCATAGAAAGACAGCGGCCAACTTTTGAAACGCATTTCACCGGAAATTATTTTCAATGAGAACACGCCACTGACTGAAACGCAAAATAAAATGATAAACAATCTCACAAATAAGGACCGGTTTATTACAATTGAAGACCTAAGTGGATAAAGGTGTTATGTTATGTTAAAGTTTTGAGTAAATTAAACAAAACGGTTTTGAGTTGGAACTTATTTATTTTGTCTTCGATTCAAATGAATAATACCTCATAAAATAGATAATTTTAGGTTATGTTCTTTTGTTTAAACTAATATTAAAGAAAAATATCAAGCTATTATGAAACTAGATTTTTCTGTCCAAAACTGTGTACATCCACTAAAATTACTGGTTGTATGTATGACATGGCGCCTTTATAATTAAAAAGTTTCTATAAAATATTACCAATTTAGAATTCACCGTTTATTGGGTGTCAAATCTATATCAAATCTACATCAAAAATTGCATAAAGTAATTTCTTTTTAAAATGCGACATAACACCTTTATCCACTTAGGTCTTCAATTACTGCTGTAGACGACGCTCATAGTTCAAACCGCCTTAAATGAATCTCATGAAAATGATACAATGGTCATCGTCGGACAAGATATTGATCTTCTCGCATTGATTATCGCTTGCGCACCTGAAGATAAAGATATCCGTTTCTGAAGAAAGGCTCAGGGAAAAATAGAAAATAAAGAGTACGGTTCTCGTGACCTGCAGACCTTGGAAGTTTTAAAAAGCTGTACGGAGGCAGTTCTGTTTATCCACGCGTTCAGATGCGATACCACTTTAGCTTCCTTTGGTAAAGGAAAAGTGCAAAGGTGGAATGCGTCAATAAAAGAAAAGATCTCGAAGAGGTTGTCTGTATGTTCAACAACCGTGGCTCAACGAAACAAGAAACTATAAGTGCTGGAGAACAATTCGCGCTTGCATTATACAAAGCTCAAAAAAGAGAGACATTTTTGAATCATCAAAGGTTCATTATTTTCAATAAGTTGGTCGGTCAATCTTATACTGCCGGATTCTACCAAGAGTGCCACCAACATCTGAGGCATACCGTCAACATTCTTACAGAGTATTTCTCCAAATTCAATCTTGGCGAGCAGAAAACTTGGAACCAACGATTTGGGGTTGGAAGAAAGTAGGCAATATCTTAGCACCCATTTATACCACCGAGTTACCAGCACCAATTTCCACTCTACAGCTAATATCCTGCAGCTGCAAAAAGGGTTGCGGAAAACGATGTAGGTCTATTAAGGTTGGATTGCGCTGCTCAAAAATGTGCTCTAATTGCCATGGGCAAGGATGTTTCAACTCCGAATTTGAAGAGTTCGCCAATGAAGAACCCCTTAATGAGTAAAATTGGACAGAATTTTAGTGGAATAGGCCTACAGGGGAAACCTCTTTAAAAAAACGCACAGAGAGCTCTACCTCGAGGGTGGTGTGGAAACGAGCTCAAATTAAAAAATAGAGCTTTGGAATACAAGGGAAATAAATAAAAATCACTTACGTCAAAACCCGCTATACATGCATCTTACAGAGAGAGAATTTCGCTCTATAAATTCATTCCTGAGCATTTTTCCATTAAAGTAACCGGTTTTAAGATATTCGCTGTGAAACTTCGAATAGGAACGATTTTTACTTATGCGCTCCAAACTACCTCTCTGTTCGGAGGCTGTTAGCGCAAACTGGGTGAGGATAAGCTACAAGGTTAATAAGACATTTTTTATGCAGAATTTAAAGACAATTTTTTTATTTCCTTCCAACAAACGGTTTACAAGATAAAAGAGACAAACCAGCCCCGTTATGGGTGGTTTTTTTTATCTGACTTTTTTTCAAGTTTCTGCGAGCGTAGTGCTTCCTTGTACCGCCCAAAATGAATGGGAGTCTGGATTCATGATATTTCGGGGTAAATTAAGAAATCCCTCCAACCCCCCCATGCGTAAACCTATGACTTTTTTTTACTCTTACAAGTCACATTTCTTACACCTTTGGGGGCCTGCTGTACGCCCCTGCCCCAAAAAAAGGGCTGGCATGGTCATTTCCGCGCTCTACTGCCCCAAATTGACAACAATTCACACATTTTGGGAGTAAACCTATGACACCCAATTAGTGGTCGGCGGGCTCCTGGTCTGTTAGACCGTATTACTTACATAGATAGTTAGTTACAGGTCGACCTAATAAAAGCATGTTAAAAACGAGATATTATCTAGATTAGGTCTTCCGATGATGTCAACTTGATCGACGAAAAGCGCTCCTGTAGTATTTAGTGTCCTAGTGTTTGTTGAAACTAGTATACTCAGTATTAGTTATTAGTGTTATTACACGCCTGTTAAATTAACGTCCATAAGTTTTGGCGATTGGCGTGTTGTCTACGTTAATTAGTAGATTTTCTCGGCTATAATATACCCGATTGACGTGATCGATTAGATGTAACGATGATGTATAAAAAATATTCGCAATTCCACTCTGAGCGCTTTCATAATATACCTTTCAGACTTTATTAAATTGGTACATCACAGCGTTCATATCTAGCTCTACCAAATGAACAAAATGAAACGTAGAGTAGATACAATCAGGGCATTCGGCTCAATTAGCTCGAAATTCAGTTTCTGTAATGAAATTAGTGTTGGATGTTGGATGCTGCCGTCGATTCTTTGAAGATGAGGCGCGTGACGAAGAGACGGAGAGAATGGACACACATGAACGGAGCAACACAAAGAACCACCCATCATTCGTGCTGGCTTAAAAGGAGTTCATGGGTCAACCGTTTATCCCTCTCGAGCATGATTTTGTTATAAATCAGAGGCTGATAAAAGAAAAATGTGCTGAATTCTTTTTTTTTCTTTCAGAATGTATTCTGTTCAGACGTTATTGACGAATATAATATCCAAATATATATGTATTTGTATTAAATTCTCGTTTTACTTCAAATGTTTAAAGGATTCAAAAGTATTTCCGGATATTTAGAGTACAAATTAACAACTAAAAGTTGCAGTCGGGCGTGACCGACTGCGAATACCTATTTGATTTACATTTTGCTCGGCTACGGCACAATTCGCATTTACGTGGTCCCACTGATATTCAGTGTACAGAATATATCTGTTTTAGTATTATATTTGCAATCAGCGACGCTCGACTGCAACTTTAATTTGTTAGACAATAATATTATTAAAGAAAAATTGATACATCGCCTAATCTACATAAAATTTGTTGGGACCTGAGAGACATACTGTATATTACAGTTTCGATATCCTGTGCATCTTCATATTTTTGTGTGCGCAATCAAAAGCCCTGGTAACCTTTTTGCTATAAAATTATATTAAAACATGGTTTATATAAAACATGACAGTCTATACGCCTCTGGCAAGCACCCTGTATGACGGATATGGCCCAGTGTCAATGGGGAGTACTCTACCAAGCTGTTTTACATATTATGTCCCTGGATTAAGTTTACGAGATTTTTTTTATTTTACTGCTTGATTCAAACGGACAAACCTGGAATTAAAATATCCAATTTAATAGCGTGTTCTTAAAGTCGGAAACTAAAGCAAAAAAAAATTTTTTATTTTACAAAAAAATTCCAAAAGGAATAAAAATGTTTGCTTGATACTCAGTCCATTATTTTCCTTTTAATTATAGCACTTTTATAAACTTTTACAGTAGTTGCCTTTGACTTGAAAATGTCAAATCATAATTTAATGTCAGAAAGGAATGATTTTTGTTTGCCAAAAATGTTAACAAACATATTTAACACAATGTTATGGTACGGGGGATAAAACTTAGAGCTACATAAAAGAAGAAAGTTTCCTGGTGTTAATGTTTCCAGTAACGGTATTAAAAGATGGCCAAATTAAAAAAAAACTGGTTATGTAACCAATTTAAAGAATAAAAAGATAGTAATAGGGAACGTGAGCTGGGTTTAGAACATAGTGAGACAGGTTACTGATGACTCGTCGTTGCCATAGTAATTCTGCTCACTACGAGAGGAACCGCAGGTTCGGTCATTTGGTTCACGCACTCGCTCGAGCGGGCGGTGGTGCGAAGCTACCATTCGTGGCCTGAACGCCTCTAAGGCCGTATCCTTTCTAGTCGAAGGTGGCAACGATATCTCTTGGAGTCTAAAGACCTTGGATTCACCACTGATAATATATGATGATGTTGCTCCTTTGTTAGTTTTGGATTCAGTCAAAAATAATCCAAAACTTTTCTTGAGGAGACGGTCACCGCTTCAGCAAATCACACATTCGAAGGATTTTGAAGGAACATAAAATATATGCCTATAAACTCACTTTAATCATACTCTAAAAGCTAGGAGATGGTGGTAAACGCCTTTTTTACTTCCACATTGTAGAAGTATAGTAATCGTAAAAGAAGAATTCTTGTTGCTTTAATAGGCTCAGAATGTCCATGAAATGTCGACATTTTAAGTTTAAGAAAAAAAAAAATTCCATCTGTTTGTAATTTTTTTGGTGCGCAAAATTACTCTGGAACGGTTTATGATATTGACTTGAAATTTGGTACAGTTATGTATTATAGCGAGAACTGGAACTAGATTATATTTTGATCTTATTCCGTTGAAAGGTTGGGGATAAATACGTAAAGCAAGCAAGTAAGAGTCCTTAATATTGGGATACAGTGTATGTACAAGTAGCTAAGATCTCAAGATTTTTTTGATACCAGCCACCCCCACCGGAAAGGAGGAGGGAGCTTGGCCGGTTTTAGGCCCATTTTATTTTTGAGTTTAAATTTTAAAAAAATATTTTTGTATCACCAATATTTAATTGATTTCACCCCAAACGGAACCTCCCCCTCACTCGCACATATCTCTTCTACTCCTTTTAAGTATTAGATAACCAGAATTCAGGAACGGTATCGCTAAATGGTATATCGTTCTACGGGTTTTTGGGGTAGGCGATTTCAAATATTATATTATTCAACTTCCATAAACAATTATTTCCACATACCATTTTTTTTTCGTTGTGAGAGCTTTGGATAGAAAATCTGGATACGGAAATAGTGATTTCTTGGGCAGCGGTTTTTATATGTTACTAGCTGACCCAGCAAACGTTGTTTTGCCATATAAATTATAAATTTTTGTCCAAAAAATAAAAAGAAAATTTCTGGATAGGGCCACCCTTATCACCTAGGGGTATAAAAAATAGCCTACCAAATATACACCAAAAATTTCATAAATATCGGTCAAGCCGTTTCGGAGGAGTTCGATAACAAACACTGTGATACGAGATTTGTATATATTAGATTGTGTTCAAAGAAAAATTTATTATTTCTGTTAAAATTGTCAGTTTTGTTTTATATGAATATCTCGTTTTGTGATTTTTTGACATTTAGACCCTTTAGAATTTACAGGTTATCTAGTTATTGGACCCCAATCAACTAATAACATTCTTTACAGGAAAAAAAAGGGTAAGGCTCAGTCCTGGACTATAAAACATGAAATATGTGATTGTTTTTAAAAATATTACTACAGTTTAAAACAACAAATGATGTTAATGGCCGATGGGCCCTTAAATTTTGTTAATTAGTATAACAAAAATATAACCAAACCAGTCAGTAATCACAGCACCAACGAAAATACTTCAACCTTGCGATCTGTTATTTTAATAGCATTGTAAAACCATGTTATTCGTTTATTTGAAAAGAGCAATGTTCTAAATATGGCGAAGCGCCATTCTAAATTGAGATAACCTTCAACTAAACTGACGGCCACTGGAAACTAAAAATATAAACTAAGACAATTTTGAGGTGAAGTGAAATTACCGATATCCGATTTTCCAAATCTTATCTTGAATAAAGTGGACTAAATATAACGTAAAACTATCATAGGAAATGCTAAAAGGTGTATGTTGATATCGGCAATTTTTCAAAATTTTATTTTTACTATTTATCACATTAGGATGATCTATAATATAAACACACTGGAATGAAACAATTTTGTTAGTTTTGTAGGTATTTGATATTTCCAGAATTTTTTAAAGTAACATTTTTACGCATTGACCCATGATTCTTCAGTAAACAATTGGCCAAAAGATATTGTACTGGAATTCCGGTAAGTAGGTATGCCTGCATAACTGCCCTAATAACTGTTATAAATATGAAACAATTCAATTTAAACATAAATATTTTCTAACCTAGTGCTAGGGTGTCGAAAAATATGTTACATCCGCACGCAAAAAGTTGTAAATCAATGTTAAAACAAACACGTTAGGAAAAGTGTTTTTGTCCGTATTAGGCGTAGGCTTTTAAAAAATAAATAAAAAATACGCCACATACGGAAAAACACTTTCTCAACACTTCTCGACCAATGAGAAGCCGGCATTTCCACTTTCTCAACACATTCTGTTGTCCGACCTCCCCTTTAGAAATGGACTCGTCTGTCAACAATCTGACGCCATTTGTCAACATTTTTTTCATTTGTGATTGAGTTTTAGTGATTTTCAATGGTGTTGTTGCGAAATAGTGTGAAAATTTCTATGAAAATCGTTTAAATAGAAGGGAATAATGGATGTTTCGTCCAATGAGGAGATTATTGATAGTACGCCACCAGTCATTGTGAATGCTGCGAAACAAATTTCACTTAACCTCCTTCCTGAAAGATCCAGGAAAAAATATCAGCATACTTATGCCACTTTTATGGACTGGAGCAAAAAGAAGACGATAAATTCCTTTTCCGAAAATGTATTGATGGCTTATTTCGGTAAGCTACAAACTAAATACAAGTCCTCAACTTTGTGGTCAATATATTCGATGTTACGGAGTACTTTAAATTTAAACAATGGAGTGAACATTGAACAATATTCAAAATTGAGGGCCCTTTTGAAACGCAAATCGGAGGGCTACCAAGCTAATAAGTCTAAAACCTTCACAGATCAAGAGATTAATAATTTCATAAAAAATGCACCAGACAAAGTGTATCTTGCTGTGAAGGTAAGAATGTATACCTATGTAGTCCCTGATAGGCACATTGTGGTAAATTTGATTTTAGGTTTCCCTTATCATGGGAGTAATGGGAGCATGTCGATCATGTGAATTGAAGGCGATGAAAATTGACGACTGGGAACATATAAATAATTCTGTGCTTGTAACAGTTCCAATAACAAAATCTAAAACTGTTCGAAAATTTTCTGTAACTGACGAGTTTTATCAAATTATCAAAAACTATATGTCTCAGACCACCAAATGTAACACAGGCTCTCTTTCTAAATTATCAAAAGGGCAAGTGCCTATGCAGGAAATTGGAATTAATAAATTAAGTGGAATGGGCAAGCAGGTAGCAACGTTTCTGAAACTTCCAGATCCACATCTATACACCGGACATAGCTTCCGCAGGTCATCTGCGAGAATACTTGTAGACGCGGGAGCAGATATAACAGCTTTAAAGAGACACGGAGGCCGGAAATCATCTTCTGTAGCCGAGGGCTACATAGATGATTCGATGAAAAACAAAATGGACACTCCAAATAAACTTTTCCTAACTCAAATTAGCACTGAAATATAGAACATTACCATACGTTAGTAGAAAATAGCTATACAATATTTGTTCTACGACAATCTTCAATTTCCATATTTAGACAAATAAATTTCAAAAAAAATCAGTTTAAACGTTAAAACGCAAATCCATAATTTGGCGTTTCTAAAGTGAAGATCGTGAGACAACTTCCATTGTTTTCAATGCACTCATGGATCCGGCTACACATAAGAATAAAATAATGTTACTTTTTCTGAAATCAAGAAATCAAGAATGTCTACATTTTCGGCGCATT
The DNA here is from genome assembly GCA_936432065.2 of Rutpela maculata. Lineage (NCBI taxonomy): Eukaryota > Metazoa > Arthropoda > Insecta > Coleoptera > Cerambycidae > Rutpela > Rutpela maculata. The sequence continues at coordinate 104,344,153 of OW386291.2, forward strand.
TTCAGATCCCAAAATACGCCATTCCAGTATTTTAATCCGTCGTCAAGCAACTATCAGAAAACAGTCCGGGAAAGTTACTTTGCCGGCTCCTACGCCGAATTGAACGGTACTGAATTTGTCCAGTGAGGTTAAGTATCCAGGAGTAATCCTGGACCAAAAACTTACCTGGAACTCGCATTTGAAAAGGACACTTACAAAAGCAACCACGGCTATTTGGACGTGCCGTAGGCTGGTTGGTAAGACTTGAGGTCTGAAGCCAAAAATGATACATTTCTGATACATACCTTTTGGTTGTCAGACCTACGCATCATGTGTATGGTGGCCAAAAACACAAGAGAAATTAGCACAAGGAAAGCTGCAGAAACTGCAACGCCAGGCCTTAGATTCAGACCAGGCGACCTGGTAGGTCAAGGATTTTGGAGTTAATCCAATCTGAATCTATGACCAAACCCACTGACTCAATGGCAATCGAGCATGACTTTGATTGGCCGTTTGATGTGCTGATTGAAAGCCGTCAGGTGAGCAGAGTCAAAGGACGGCGGCTGGTATACAGATGGATCCAAGATGGACGAAGGGGTTGGTGTGGGCGTAGCAATATCTAAATGCAGGCTAACTAAAGTCCTTGGTAACACCCCAACCATCTTCCAGACAGAAATCTATGCTATAGATCTGTGTGCCTTAACAGAGGCACTCGAAGGGAAAAGATCTATATACTTTCAGATAGCCAGGCAGCACTAAAAGCTCTCAGGTCCTATACCTTCGGGTCTAAATCTGCCTGGGAATGCAGACAATCCCTGAGCAACTGGCAAAAAATAACAAGGTTACCTTGATGTGGGTACCAGGCACGAGGGAATAGAAGGTAACGAACAAGATGACACCTTCGCAAAAAAAGGGACCCGAACCATTCTGTGGCTTATCTAAGGGACACATATCGGAGGAGGAGGAGGTCCAAAATGGGAAAAGGAACAAAAGAAGTCCTACTGGAGGAATACTCCAGGCCAGAGACAAGCAAAAAGGTTTATAACCTATTCGACAAAGAATGCCACAAGGCTTCTCGAACTCGGAAAGTCCGACCCAAGGTAATCACAGGCCTTCTAACTGGCCATTTGCCCTTGAGATATCATCTCAAGAACATGGGCAAGGCAGAAGATGACAATTGCAGATACTGTGAATGTGCAACTGAGATTGCGGAACATATACTTTGTGAATGCAAAGTACTAATCCGCATTAGGCTAAAGTACCTAGAACAGGCAGAATTAACGCCTGAATACATAGGAAAACTAACTCCCAGGAAAATCACAAGCTTTGTAAAAGGTTTGGAATTCCGAGCAAAAACTAGTTGCAGGGTAATTCACAAAAGATCTTTTAGGTCGAGGTGAGGAAAGGCCAACCCAGGGCCAAGCGACCCCTTTAGACAATCTACAATCTAGGCCGGGAAAGTTAACTTTCCCGGATTGTTTTTTATATATATTTTAATATGTATATATTTTTTTATTTTTATATATTTATAACATTGATTGCGATTTCAAAAAAAAATAGTATGTGTACCTCGTAGTAAAAGCACATTCCCGGACTTCAATGCAATTTACATGGTCGTCCGGGAAAGTATTGCTTTTACTTCTTTTCGCTATTACCGTAAACAATATGGTTTATGTACTAAAAGTTATGCAAAAAATTAGGTACGGTTTTTTCAACAGTTGTAGAAAATATATATATTTGCAAATCCGTAGGCATTCAATTCTCTACAATTTTTATTTCAAACATTTTTGTAAAAGTTATAATTAATAGTTTTTCAAAATATCTCGTTTATCGGTTATAAAAAAAAATTGAAGAAAAATTGGACCGCTTTCAAAAGAGGTTGTCAAAAATTATGAAATCAAATTTCATCGTCGCGTCGCCCAATTAATTGAACCTTATTATCTAATATTGACTTAAACAATAAGTGATTGAAATTTCGATCTTTTTTATTTTTAGTCGTTTGAATAAATATTTTGTGCTAAAAATTAAAAAGAAGACTGACTTCAGTACAGTGCATAGTTTCACCAACTTTCGTTAAAATTGATGCATTATTACAATACACTTGTTAAATTATCCAAAAATGCCAATTTTTAGTAGTTTTTATTTTTTCTAAATTAACAAATTTTCAAAAATTTTTTCACAGGCCTAATTTTGTTCTAATTTTTATTGCGAACAATTTGGTATTTTTATTTTTGCGATGTGATTACTAGAACCGGAGATGATTAGGAAAATAGCAGAAAATTTCAATGTTGAAACAAATTGTTTAATTTTTATATAAAGCAATGGAGAGATTTAATCTAAAACTTCAAACTTTAATATTTATTTTGACTATTAGGTATATCGCCAAAAATATTTTTCGTGAGAGTCGAACACAGATCATTTTCTTCTTTCACAGCCCTTTTCTTTTTTTATTTTGTTTCTATGATCTCCTTTGAGTTCGTTTCTGCAAATTTAGGTGCAGTTTTTTATGTCCAAGTACATCCAAAAACGAAAACATTTCCTATTTAGTCAAGGACTGGCTTAAAACACGATATCAAGAACACTCGCAAGATGTTTTCCAAATAGAGAATTACGTTTATTACCCCAACATGTATAAAACTAAAATACCATTTACAAATTAAATGCAACCGCAGTCTTAATGGGATAATAAAACTAGTTTTATTACATTTTTGGTAACGGCACTAAGGACATTAATTTAACGTCAGAATGCTTGTAAAAAATAAATATTTTATGACACTTCGTCAAATAGTTTAATAAATGAATTTATATGGTGAAAGTGTGTCAATAAAATAATAATTAACATTCTTTTAATTACTCACTTTTTCATTACTTCATTAGAATAAGAAATATAATTAATTTTAATATGTACAATTATTAGTTTATTATTATATGTTAATAGTTCGTGTGTACACGGCGTTTTCTTTGCGCCATAAAGCACTTAAGAAAAGAAAGACTTTTTCAAAGCACATAAAACAACTGTAACATATTATTATAAGGGTAGGGTCATTAACGCATAAGACAATAGAACATCATACATACATACAGCTTGGGAGAGTTCGCGATAGTACCGTAAGATGCTCTTGAAAAGGTACTAAGAACATATGTTACGATCTTTTGATTTTATAAAATACATACAATTTTGGCGAAATCAAGGTTCCCTCAACGGGATAGTAGTTCAGTCGAATTGTCATGAATAATATCAAAATGTGGCGAAAATAAATAACTACGATTTTAAGTTGATGGGAGTTTTAAGTTGATGGGAACATCCAAAACAAGCCTTTACTTATAGTGTGCCGAGTGATGTCATACCGGATAAAGGAGGTGGGTGGTTGTAACGTTGAAAAATCGGTTCTTTTCGTTTAAACAAAAGGCTAATAATCTGAGAGGAAAGTTCAAATGGGAAAGTTATAGGTATAAAAAAAGCTATAAAATGAGTCCGCGAGCGTTAAGATAGCTTTATTAGGTCAGGAGTAAATTCAAGAAAACGGAAATTTTGAAAATTTGTTTAAGTTTCAGCAAAATTTTAGAAATTTTACCAAAGTACGTGTTATATAGAAGGGAATATCTGGTAAAAATTTCAGATCGATATCTGCATTATTTTTCGATTACAATTACAAATTATAATTGCAAATGTTTTCTTTATGGTCATTATTCAGAAAAAGTGGTGAAAATTAAATTTGAAAAAAAAGAAGATTTTTTTGCATAAAAAATTATATCTACCATTTTGAAGTGCTATTTTCTTAGTTCACTTCAAAAAATAAACATTACTCAACGATAATTGGTTTTCTAAAAATATGAAAAAGTAGTGTGCGTGAGCGTAACGCTGCGCGGATTGGGCAGTCGAGTGCCTGTTTTCTGACTGTTAAGAAAAAAAAATCGGCAGCTACGGAAAGCGGCTGGAACTTCCCCACTCGGTGGATCTTTGAAGCCGATCTCATTTAATTATATTCATTTATTTATTTTTAACAACCGTATAATTCTTTATGGACAGCTTCTCTACCAGCTGTAGTCGGAGGACCGTTTCAATTTGAGGTGATAAATATTATTTTTATCTTCTGGCCTCGACCGATTTTTCACTAAATCGGTCGAGGAAGGTTGTTGTTTGGTTGCTTGTCACTAATATCAGATGTTAAACTGACAGATACCAAAAGGTTTCAGGAGAAGATTTTTTGACAGCTGTCAAACTGACAGTTGTCAAATTTTTTGTCGCTAAACTTTGTTAGTTCTAAATCTGTCAAACTGATAACTATCAAAAATTCTGGTTCTAAACTTTACTGGGGGATTTTTTTGACAGTTGTCGAAAATTTTTGGTATTGCACTTGGTTTTGTTTTTAGTATATGTTAATGTTTTATTTCTAAAAACCACATAATTCTTTGTGGACAGCTTCTCTGCCAGCTGTGGCTGGTGAAGTGTTCATAGTGGACCGTTTCAATTTGAGCTGATAAATATTATTTTTATCTCCTGGCCTCGACCGATTTTTCACTAAATAGGTCGACGAAGGTTGTTGTTTGGTTGATTGTCTTCTTCTTCTTTTAGCGAGGCGACGAAGGGTCGCCGCACTTAGACCTTGTGGCCCATTGTGCTACCGCTACGAATTTATTGAATTCCCCCATTCAGGCCAAAATCCTTCCTATAGGGGCATTCCTTATTTCCTCCAGCACCGGAAAACCAATGCCGAAGTGTTTGTGCCTCAAGTTCATATGACTAGGGCAGGAAGTAAGGACGTGGATGGAAGTCTCCACCTCGTCCCCGCAGAACCTGCAGTCGGGGTTGTCAACCACCCACATAGTGTGCAGGTGTTTTTTGACTCCTGGCCTCCAGAAGTGAGTCGGAAAGGACCCTTGTGTGCCCAAATTGTTCTAATCCGGTTTTCCACTGACCACCGCACCTCAGCCTGTAGGCCGCTTTCCGAGCCTCGGCCTCAATCACCAAGTGAAGGGGCACGAGATCCAGAAGAACCTCCAGAGCTGCTGTGGGGGCCATGCGTATTGCTCCTGTGACTCCCAAACAGGCTAGTCTTTGGAGTTGTGTTAGTTTCTGTTGAATGTATAGCCTGGTTACGGCAGGCTACCACACAACAGAAGCATACGTTATCATTGGTCTAACTATCACAGTATAGTACCACATTGTTACCCTGGGGTTAAACCACCATGTTTTACCAAAGGTCCTTCTACATACCCAGAGGGTTGTAGTGGCCCTTTGTATTTGTCTCTCTATGTGATCTTTCCAGGTCAGCTTAGAGTCCAGGATGACACCCAGATACTTCACTGTCCTGGAGATCCTTAGAGTCGTGTCATAGAGTACAGGTTCGACGAAACCGTCTAGCCTGCGCCTCCTAGTGAAAATTACCTGTTCTGCCTTAGAGAGATTGACTCTAAGGCCCTGGTCATTACACCATCTCTGTACGATCTGCAGGGCCCTTTGCAGGAGCCCGCTAACCGTATTTTGGAATTTTCCAGAGATGGTAATTGCCAGGTCATCTGCGTAACCTTGAGCAAAAAGATCCTCGTTCTCGAGTTCCTGGAGTAGACCGTCGAGAACGAGGTTCCATAGCAGAGGGGAGAGGACGCCTCCTTGTGGGCATCCTCTCCTTACTGAGACTTTTACTGCCGTTTTCTCATTGGCAGCTATAATTTGCCTTCCCGCCAACATGGCCCTCAACCATCTAATGATGGTGTCATCGATGCCATGATAGGAAGCCGCGGAGCAGATTGAGTCGAAGGAGGTATTATCAAATGTTCCTTTGATGTCAAGAAAAGCACCGGCCGCAAGTTCTTTGTGGACGATCGGGTGAAGGGCCGTCTCCACTGACTTCCCGGCCTGGTAAACATGTTGCGATGGATGCAGAGGCGCTAGGGTCAGTGCCCCGTCTTTAATAAACCTTTCAACTCTCTAATGTTTTGAGCAGGAAGGATGTAAAGCTAATTGCTCTGTAGAAGTTGGCAGTATCGTACGATGTGCGTCCTGCTTTTGGTATGAAAACTACTTTGACGGCTCTCCAGGATATATGGGGTATATTCCCATTATACCCCATGGCCGGACAGGTTCTCAAAAAGTGATAAACCGGACGTATGAGTGTCTCAGACCATTCCTAAAGAAGTGCCGGGAACACTCCATCCGGCCCTGGACTTTTGAATGGGTCAAAGGTGGAAATAGCTCACTTGACTCTTTCCTCTGTAACCACCCTTGAGACCGTCCTCCAATCCGCCGCCGTGACAGCAGCGCGGGGAGGCCGAGGGGCTGGCATTTCCTCCATCTCCACTACGGATTCGGGGAAATGAGTTTCTAGTAGATACTTGAGGCACTCCTCAGTGGTAGACGTTAGACGTTGCATTTTAATACGCTTGAAGAAAAAATAGTATATATTACACGGAGTAGAACGCCTTTTTTTGTGTTTCGCCCAGTTCGCCCCAAATCCTGGGCTCAACACAAAAAAAGAGTGCGTTCTACTCCTAGTAATATAATATACTATTGGGTCATTCCATGCCAAATCAACCAATAAAAATAAAATTTTGAAACTTGACTTCTCCGATTTTGATCATTTTTGGTGAAAATGTTGTACCTATCAACATGAAAATTTCAATTTTTTTATTTTTTTTGATTATTGGTTCTTGAGTAATAAGTCTTTGAAAATTGAAAGAAAGTCAGTAATTTTGGAAAATAGGGATTTTTAAATCACAATATCTCCAAAACGGTAAGAGATATAAAGGTGGGACAAACGTCAATTTATGGTGTTTAAGTAATATTTTTCTATTTGAAGTTAAAAAATGTTGTAATCTGAAATTTAAAGGTCGAGGTCAAGGTCACAAATATAAAAGTAATTTTTCTCAAAAAGTATATTTTTCAAAATTATTTAAAAAATTGTATTTGTCCCTGGTGGTCATATCTACCATTGCATACAATTTCAAAGTGGGGCAACAACGGGAACATTGTACAAAAAATATTATTTTAGGACAATGTGTACTTTCAAGACACTAATCACAAAGTTTAGTATTTTATTTTGCAATTTATAATTTTGAATTTACATAATCAAAAGAGTTGTTATTATTAGTCTTGGAAATAGATTTGTGTAACCCCCACGTTTCCCTGCCACAACTACTTTTGTCATACATGATAACATGATTGCGATAATAAGCATAATTAAATACCAAATGGGTAATATAGAATGAAATATGTTGTACGCAAAAAAAAAACATTTACTGGTGGTACCCATGGGCGCAGCCAAGGGCGTATCCAGGATTTTGTTTCGGGGGGGGGTGGGGGGGGGTGGGGTGGGTTCGACTAACAAAAAATGTTTGTAAATGTAAATATACACTTTTCTTTTAACAATTTCCACCAAAGGTTAGCTTTTGGATATGAAAAGTATATATTTTCTGGGGGGTTCGAACCCCGCTAACCCCCCCCTGGGTACGGCCTTGAGTACACATTCTAGCCACCAGAAATCATCATACATGGCAGTGACAAAGCCAGAAATTTCCTCAAATTCAATATTAGATAAACCATCTCCAAGGTTAAATTCAGTACTCTTACTGCTGTTTAAATAGAGTTTTCCTCTCAAAACCATATCTTTCTTAGATATGAAACAATGGTATTGTTGAATTACATGAACAGGTTTCACTTTGTCAAATCTGCTTTCAAGAGATAAAGTATAAAGTATTCTACTGATGGTCATCATCTGTGCAATAAATAATATTAAAATTTTTTATGCTCTCAGTCACAAAGTTGTATAATAGGTGTCGAGGTGTTAAAATTTGATCAGAGTAAGGTCGTTATAGACTTGCTTTCGCCGCAAGTCGTTTTACAGTTCCACCTAGTCCATCACATACATTTTTGCCATGACTGGTAGCAAAAAAATGCCATTGTGCTTTTACGTTATAATAATCAGACTCGCGAAAACACATATTTAACATGTTTTGTCGGCTTTTATCCATTGCTCTATTGATAATATTAAGTAATATAATTTAATTTGATTTAAAATGTTCAAAACCTGATAAATATATAACTAATTATGCACTATCCGCGGCAAACGGATCTAGGCTAGTCGCGAGCCAGGTCTGAGCGACGCGGTTAGGCGATATTTTATGCAGCGCATGTACCAACACTTTTATTATTTATTTACTTACTTATTTGTCGTCGCCCCACTTTCAATATTGGCACAGGGGTACAGGAAAGTTCAGTTAATATTACTTAATTTTTTGAGTTGAAAAAAAAAATTACTTTTTTAGATAATACTACCATTTGAGTATTTATGATCTTGAGAGTGACCTTGAGACAAAGAAATTATGTCCATTTTTTTAAATAGAAATAAACTTTAGCCCATAAGCTACAAAACGAGTGCTTACACAAAAAATTTCTTCTTCAGCATCCTGAGATAATAATTATTAAAAATACCCTTGTTGTAATAAAATGTGTTAATTTTTTATTCTTTCGAGTCTTATAGAAAAAAAACTACTCGTCAGAAAAATTTTAAATTCTGGATTTTTAATACCTTGGAGGGGTTAAACATGTGTACCAAAATTCGTTAAAATCCGAATGGAAATTTTTTTTTGCTTGGTTGATTTGATATGGAATGACCCTATTATCGTTATACAATTTGTTAATTACACAGCCCCACAAAAAAAAAGTGATTTGTCCGGCAGACCAGACCAGTGTACCCTTATGTATTTGGACCCGCTGAAACCGAATCCGACGTCAGAATTGTCAGATTGGCTCGTTTTTTACCCCTAACCCCAAAAATCAGCCCCCAAAAAAATGGTCTGTCCGGCGGACCAGAGCAGTATGTCCTTATATATTCGGGACCTGCTGAAACTGAATGCGAATTGTCAGATTGGCTCGTTTTTCACACCTTACCCCAAAAAACACCCCACAAACCAAAAAGTGATCTGTCCGGTGGACTATACCAGTGTATCCTTATGTATTTGGACCTGCTGAATCCTAATTCGAAGTCAGAATTGACAGATTGGCTCATTTTTCCTCTAACCCCAGAAAAACACCCCCCCAAGAAAAGCAAGAAAAGTGATCTGTCCGGCGGACCAAACCAGTGTATCCTTATGTATTTAGATCCGCTGAAACCGAATCAGAAGTCAGAATTGTATGATTGTACGTATATTTACCAAATTGATTCGTGAAAATGAACACATGGGACTGGGACACGTTTCTGTGTAGTGTAGTGACACCTGCTTACTAATACATACAAAGGTCTTTGATATGATGAAGTAGACCGTTCAAAGGGGGACTATTTATACCTGGGTTAATGCCAAATCGTAAACCAGTTTGTCATGAGCCTTGGAGCAGTGAACAGTAGAATTTTTACAGCACTAGCCAGGGGTGGATGGGGTCAATCCAACCGGCCCTGGCAATTTTAAGGAAACAGCTCAATCAGGCACGGAATCGGAATCTCAAATTTGGGTAGGCCAGGACAGAATAATTTTATTTTGTGGGCCAAGACCCAAGGGGAAAAAATACGACGCAAGCGAAAATTTTTTATTTTTGAAGGTTAAACTCTAACTTTTATTTTAATGAAAAGTTAGAAATTCGAGTTACAAAAACATTTTATTCCAAAAATAGGTTTCGAAAAACGAATTTTCCTTTTTTTCATATAATTGCAAAAATGATTGAAAGGTTCAAAGTACTAACATGCAGTCCGACTCAACAACGGTCTAGGCAGACTGCTACCGTTTCGGTAACATTTTTAAAAACGCCACTAAAAATGGAAAGTCAATGGTATCTAAAAACATTGTTGTCAATATCGATTTATTTTGCAGAATTTGGGACGAACGTGCAAAATTAGGTTATTAGGTTAATAAATTTTTATAAATGACATTTGGCATTTATTTATTTAACATAAAAACTAAGTAGCTAGTATTTTCTCTCAATTATTATGCCTGAACGCATTTTATGACCGCCCAATCCGCGCACCGTTACGCCCGCGCACCGTTACGCCCGCGCACAATACTTTTTCATATTTTTTTAAAACCATTATCATAGATGTAATGTGTTTTTTTAAGTGAACTGAAAAAATAGCACTTCAAAATGGTAGACATGATTTTTCGACACTGCATTCCATTCAAAAGATATTTAACTTTAATTGGAATTTTTTATGCAAAAAAAATCTTTTTTTTCAAATACAATTTTCACCACTATTTTCTGAATAATGACCATACAGAAAACATTTGTAACTGAGCAACTCTAGAAGAATAACAATTTATCTTCGCATAGCAAAATCTGACAGAAAGTGAAGTACTTATAGCCATTTTTCGAAGACCATTTTTTTTCTTCAAAAAAATTGAATCTATCGAAAAATGATACAGATATCTATCTGAAATTTTTACCAGATATTCCTTCCTATATAACACGTACTTAAGTAAAATTTCAAACATTTTTCTAAATTTTATTGAAATTAAATTTTTTTTTCAAAATTTCCGTTTTTCTGAATTTACTCCTGACTTAATAAAGCTTCCGGGGCTCATTTTATAGGTTTTTTTAATACCCATAAATTTCCCATTTGAACTTTCTTCTCAAATTATTAGCCTTCTATTTAAATGGGAAAAACCGATTTTTCAACTTTACCACCTCTCACTTCCCTTATCCGGTATGATATCACTTGGGCTTGTTTTGGATGTCCAAACCATCAACTTAAAACAATAAAATCGTAGTTATCTATTTTCGCCATGTCAAATTACAATTCGACAGGACTAATAGTTGCCACATACTTTTGGGGCACTTTGTATTAAAATGTATAAAAGATTCTATTTCCTAGCGACAGTTTTTATGAAAACGATAATAATCAAGATTAAATTAAAAATTAAATCAACACATGTTTTTATTATTACAGTCCTGATGCACCAAATGACGTGGAATAATTAACACGGTCGAAGTTACTTGATTTAATTCAATTGATATTAACAGAAGCTAAATGAGCATAAACTTATTGAATTAAGTGAGCAGATGAAATTGAAAGGGAGACGCGAAACGTCATTAAAAAGTTTCATTATAATGCAGTGCAGCTGAGTTTCTGCTTGCCTTTTTTTACTCCTTTATGTTATTGCCAGAGAGTAATGACGTAAAAATGTATAAAATTATTTTCTTATAATCCTTCCTCATCGTTAGTTTAAAATGGCAAGCTGTTCAGTCTCTCTTCTCGATGTCCTATAAAAGCGGCACTTGGGTTTTTAACCAAAACCGTTTACTGAAAATGGAAACCATTGGCACAAAAATGTATCTATATCAAAGTTTGGGGGTAAAAAGTATATATCTCTGGCGAAAAAGTAAGGAAGTAAGAAAGTAAGGATGTTAATAACACAAAATTATACTCTCTTAAATTCTGTCGCAATCGCTTTTTATTAGACTGACCTCTAAAACACAATGCGCCACATTCAAGTCACTGACAAATTACTGCAAAAAACAAAAATCAGAAAACCTGGCAAAACCTAATAAAAATACAGATGAGCCCGCAAAACTTAACTTCAAACTGAAATACAATACTTGTAACTAAATAATTAAACGATAAGAATATAGCTAAGATATAATGCTACATCAATACTGGATCAAAATGTATTGAAACTATGCTCTACAGATATAGCTGCTCCCAATTCATTGCTTTATCGTCCCTTTGAAAACTGGGACAGCGAAACTATTCACAAAATCTCGAAGAATTACCAGATGCCAGATAGAAAAGTGCAGTCATATTGACGTCATTTTTAGGTCATTGTTGGTTCACGTCGTGGTACGGCGAATAAATCACGTCTCTGAAACGTTATAGTTTTTACAATGTTGGGACGTTTGTCTGTTACGTTAATTTGATGTACTTATAACGTAATTTTTATGCTGGGTGATTTTATGCATTATTACGTAGTTTGTTATGGAAGAGTTTTTTCTAGATGGCGCCACATATAAATCATTAACAATAAGCAGTTACTCCATTTTCTTATACTATATATTTACAAACATTAAAGAAGTGAAACCTCTTGGGACTAAGCACTAGTACATTAAATGACGAAATACTAATCGAAAATCCCCTTAGTGAGAGTCAATATGCATACCAGACTGGGAGTCCACCCCTTGCTTACACTGGATAATCCGAGGGATAATCTAAATAGACTACTAACTGACAAAATCATTAGAAGAAAACGAAATGGCAGAGGCAGCATTTCTAGATGTAGAAGGAGCGTTTAATAACGCGACAACGCAATCACTAACGAATACTTTGTCAAATAGAGAAGTCCCAACCGTACTCTGCCAGTGAATTAAAGTTAGCCTAGAAAAAATGATAATAGTATTCAATTTTGGTGAGCTTACCATTGAGGTAAAGGTGTGTACAGGCTGCCCTCAAGGAGGCGTACTATCTCCATTGCTGTGGGCAACCCTTGTTGATGAACTTCGGAAAACTTCCGTCGAAGGCGTTTGTTGCCTAGGATATGCTGACGATTTAGCGATAGTAGTTCAAAGGGCGATTTGTGAACACGATATCAGCGCGTTCGCAAAGAGCTCTAAGTACTGTCGACAGGTGGTGCAATGAGGAAAGAATTTCCAAAAATCTTCACAAAACTAGAATCGTCACCTTTACACGAAAAGGAGCCTAGGGAGACCTAAAACTCCTAAGGCTCAATGGAGTGAAAATTTAATTTGCCAGCGTAAGGTTAAATTCCTAGGAGTCATTTTCGACCAAAAACTGACATGGAATACCCACGTCCAAAAACTCACACGGAAAGCAACGATTGCCCTGGGAATGTGCAGGTAGATGTGTGAAAAAACTGGAGGTTAAAACCCAAGATAACCCCATGGTTGTGCTCTAGAGTCTTAAGATTCATGATAATCTACGGATCGGTGGTATGATGGACAAGACACTACAGCTAGGAGCAATAAGGCTATTAAGCGGCTTATAAAGCCTTGCTTGCCTGTACGTCACGGAGGCTACAAAAACTGCTCCCACGGTTGCACTGGAGGTCCTCTTAGGTCTGCCACCACTACACATATTTATTCCAGGGGAACTCATTCAGTGGTGCACAGGTCAATGCAAGGCACAACGCCCATAAGGCAATAACACGGAACCGAGCACCAAAAGTTATACTCAGAGCTGCAGGCAGATCCCTTTCTAGGAATGCTCACGAATACTATAGTCCCAAAGTTTAACCTCCCAAAAATTTTTAAATCAAAATACCAGACAGAGAGGACTGGGAAAACGGTCCTCCAATATCGGCACAAATAGCCTGGTATACGGACGGCTGCGAGATAAAATAAGAGTATTTAAGGCTGAAGTGGTCACTTTACTGTCATGTGCAAAGGAAATAAAGGCAAGGAACTGTTAATCAGTCAATTCCCATTTTTTCCGATAGCCAAGCAGTGCTAAAGGCATTCCATGTAAGTAGATTCAAGACTAGTATATGGACTTGTATGAATGTAGATTCTATCAAGAGGAAGAGACAACTTCTGTGCATGTGTTATACCATTGTGAAGGCCTAGCCACACTGATATTCCGCCTACTAGGCGAGGAGAAACCAAGGGCGGATAGTTACACTAAGGAGCTCTTATCAAGGCTGTGGAATCTGATACAAAAAACAAAGTTGGGTAAGGAACTCTAATTAACTAAAAAAAATTAGAACATGAACAGATCCAATTCAAGGCCAATTAACCAGATCCTCTTTTCAAATCTGAAATCTATCACATGCCACTTTGCCCTAGATTGGAGTATCATAGTCTTCGGCTGTGATATTATGCCTCTTGCTCCACGTCATTTTTCCGATTCACGTCATATGTAACGTTGCCTTGGTGATAAAGGTGACATAAAATGGAGGTTAAAATGATGTGGTCTTGTAGCTTGGGAGATAACGCAGCGGTATGACGCGTCTTTGTTGTCCCAGAATGGGGAACAAATGACTTAGCTGGTGCTTGTATTATTCAATAAACAAAGATATTTGTTTTATGTCCGTTAAACCTTTCTTTCCATATTTATTTTCTAACTTAACCTTACTCTCAATTTAGCATAACAATGAAATCAAAGTAGTAATAGTTCATTCAATGAATGCATTCGAAAATTCATTATGATTGAAAGTGTTTCCTGTTGATCTCCCGGTACATTAAAAATTATTAACATAAAAATTCCTAGAAACGAACTACATCCGGAATAACAAAATAATCCAGTATTGACTGAGAAACTTTTTGGTCTTTCCGAAATGAATATCCCAATTTATCACATCCAGCGGGCATATCACCATCAGGACATCCCTTAGAATGATTTATAAACGCACCAACCACACATAATTCAATTTAGCAATTTTATTGTTTCAGCATGTAATATTGACTGTTCGTGAAACTTTTAGAGATTGATGAGCAAATAGCAAGTGTAAAGATCAGTTCGTTGACCAATATATCAGGAAGCGCTTTGTATTTTGCTTTTCCCCGGAGAAAGGAGCCGAACTGTAATATTTATGGCGCAGACAAGGGTACCTTCAACCTTCATATATTCTACTTATTCCCGGAGTTTGAAACACGAGCGCTTTACAGCAAATCTGCAACAATAATCCTGAATGGTGGCTTTACATAAAATGGTCCGTTTTTCGAGTGTTCGTATATGAGAGAAAAGCTTTTTACCGACTAGTCCCACTAATACAAAGAGACTCGCTCTAAATTAAGTCAACGACACTGAATTTATGTGGAGAGTGGCCTTATTTAAGAAGTTTCCGTGTGGAAAACACTTTATTAGGTCCATGTATGAACTTCACTTTAGTACGAGTTTATACATTGAATTTCTTTCTAGAACGAGTGAAAATGGTACAACCTGGAATGTATAGGGTGACTGTTTTATCAAGGGAAATGAGTTTCTCTTGTGAACTACTAAAGAAAGTTATATTCTGTATAAAGTATGCCTGCCTGCCACTCAAAATTAGGGTAGAAAAATTAAAAAAATATGCAATACGGTAAGTGTCGCGATGCTTCAAACATTTTCTTTCTAACCACATACCAGTTTTATCACATTATTAAAAAGGTCTTTTGATTTTCAGTCTTTTATGTAAATACCATTTTTTTCTGTTTTTTTTTATTTTTCATAAATAGATTATTTAATGTAGTTCGTACGGCTGCCAGAAGATTTTCAAAAATAATGGAAACTCCTGGCCAGCGTTTCGGAGTTTCGCTATTGATTATTCAGTTTTTTTAACCTGAGCGTGAAAATTGTTTTAGTAAGTTTAAAAGTTTTTTTAATTTCACAAAATCAATATATTATCATGTTCTAAAGTACAATTTAAAAAAACTAGGTAATTTCTTATCAGTATGGAAGTAAAACCTAAACAAGCTAAAAACATACTCTTCGGCGATTTACTGAACATTTTATATAATTGTTACACATTCTATAGATACTCTTCGCAGTTTGTTGTAAATAGTGTTAGTTTTAGACATTTTTAATTTTATAGTTCGAACTTAGTGAAAGACTCAGGGTAAAATAAAGTAAAAATAAGACAAACTATACCAATGTGGGTTTCGAATCAAGTCAGAAAAACAATTGAAAGTCGCATTTCGGAGATATGAACTTTACTTGAGATTTTTGTACTGAAACACCCTGAACACTTTTTGGAGGAAAGATATGTTTTTGAACAAGTAGTGGGGCTGAACAGTCACGGGCTAAGACCAATCACGAGAATTCGTATCCGGTATTTAATATTTTTTTGTGGAACAATCATAATAGATGATTTATAGCTCAAAAACATTGTATATGCCATAACCGCCGCCATACTCAGTTCAGTCAATTATGCAAATTTAGATCTGTTTTTCTTTATGGCTTTCGGTCAAGGACCATACTGCCAGCCGCAATTTGTTTAATGATCAGTTAAATTGTTAATAAATGAGTGGAATGAGATAAAATATCCTATGCCTATGTCTAACTTAATTACGATGAAATATATAGATGATAGCAAAGGGGGATATAACAGGATTATACGCTTCTCGTCCTGGGGTCAGGACATCTTAAAATAGAGAAAACAGGGAGGACCATGGTTGGTAGGGAAAATAACATAAGAAAGCATATGGTAACGAAAATAACCTACAGTTTAATTCCAGTCTCTTCTAAGAAACTTAAAATGTACAAATATACAATCCTAGGTCATATATACATTAAGTTGAGCATATTACATGGAGCCAATACAAGGTGGACCATTAATAATAGGCCATAGTTCAAAGGTAGATTCTTTGGACCAAAATATGAGGATATAACCAAATATGCTTTAGTAAATTGTTGTGGAAAAAAATTTTTTCAAAATTGAAAATTTTTTTTTCTTTTTTTTTTGCAACATCTCAACTACCTCTTGACCGATCTTTTCCCAATTTGGTAAGGAAACATTTTTTAAGCTAAGAAACAATAAAACAGTCGGAATAGATGGAAAAAGGATCATTTTACGAAATGTCGTTTACCCGCAATTTTTTTTCTTAAAGTATAGTTTGGGATGTCCACAAACACATGCCAACTATCCGCACGCGTGACAGGTGGGGCAACACACTTTAAAATTAAAAATTCGTTCATTTTTTGCCATTTCTCGTTTTATTTGCAATATAACTCGTAAATGAAGCATTGTTCGCACAAAAAAACTAT
The DNA here is from genome assembly GCA_936432065.2 of Rutpela maculata. Lineage (NCBI taxonomy): Eukaryota > Metazoa > Arthropoda > Insecta > Coleoptera > Cerambycidae > Rutpela > Rutpela maculata. The sequence goes on from OW386291.2 coordinate 104,360,751, forward strand.
TCCGATTGGTCTATACCTGATGATGAATACATTTATCCTTTTTTTTTTTACAAAACGTTGTGGGACTTTTGAGTAGAAAATCTCATGCGGGAGTCATTTCTACGTAAAAAAAGGTACACTTGATATAACTTGATGATTCCAACCGTTTTCGAGAAAACTGCCGCATATAAAAGTGTACTTTGGTGACGTCTTCGTTCTATCATTTACGTACAATTTCATTAATTTGACATTTTGACAGAACCAAGGCAAACTGCAGGTAACTGCAAATATCTAATTTTCAGCTTTTTCGGTTTTTCACCCCTGGGGTGGTAGGGGGGGATGTATATACATGTCAAGTATTATATAACAACGCAATCAGTAAATTTTTACCTTTCAATATTCCACGGGACACGTTTCTAGACGACTTTTTCGAATTCCGAACCTCTACTATAAGTAGGTGACGTGATATATCCAAAGGAGTGAAGAAAGATCTGAACGGAAAACTTAATTTTCAATCGTATTCGCAATACTCTAAATTTGAAAAAAAAATCTCTCAAGATAATCTGGCGTAATGACTAAACACACACGAAAAAGGAGTTGAATTAAGAACCCCGTCAGCATATGCTTCCACAAAACAATTGCAATGTTTGCTGCTTCTGGATATACTCAACATTTAAATTTATGTACATATTTTTGCACTTTCACACTTCTTATTCTGTGCGTAATTGCATCTGCGACAGTTTCGGTCATTATTAAGAAATAAAAATAAAATTAGCACATCTAATATGTAATTACACCTATATCTTAGAATCTCACATTTCATAACTACCTGTTTGAAACGCGATTATGATATGCTATTTAAAATCCATATAGCAAAAATTATTTTATTATCTGGGAAGTTACATCAGTAATTGCGGCATGTTTCTGCATTTTTAAGATAATTATTAGGATTTCACGTTTCTTTTTTTCTATAGTTGCATACAGCAGGAAACTATAATAAAACAAATACACCATAAATACTCCTCCCAAATCCAAAAGACAAGGCTGTCCGGAAGAAGGGTTATACTTTTTAAAAAACGCAGACACATTCATAACCAATCGATGTTGCCGTGATTGGGGATCGAACCTCGTACACGATAGACCAAACATGTTCGCCACACACACGCTCTAGCATGCTGCACTACTGGGCCAGGTTTAAAAAATACGAGTATTAAAAAATAAAACAGAAAAATATTGGGCAAGATGTCGTGAATAACAAGAAGAAGATCTATCATGAATTTATTAATCCAGCTGAAATTCTGGCCACTATTTTTAAAACCGCAAACATGCAGCTTGTGATAGATGAGGAAAGTAACGAAGATTAATTATCTTTTTGACGTATAGTTAAAATTATGTTATTAAGAAATGAAATAAATATTTGTTTTGAAGTTTTTATTTTTTTCAACATGTGCCACCAAATAAAAAATCTGAAAAAATTGAGGGTATTAATAACAAAAATGCGCGTCTGTCTGAAAAATATTGATAGCACCTTTTCAAAAAATGCACTTTTGGGCACTTTGGATTTTTCTTTATTTTTTTTAAATTTCATACGACGTAATATTTTTTTCTGAATTCATCTGGAAGATCTTTATGGTCGACAATTTTCAAATTTTTTCGTCCATTAGGTAAGTTGCAACAAATTTTTAATTAACAATTGCCCTTTTTGCAAAAATTCAGCTCCCCCAGACGAGAGCAAGCGAGAATATACTAGGTGCCCTCGGCCTCGCGGCTTGTGTTCCCTTTGACTCGTGGCCAAAAAACCGACACAAATCGGAGCATTAACGAGGCGAGGCGAGGCGAAGCGAGGGCGCACGGGGCGACGCGAGCGCAGCAAGTACACTCTCGCCGAGGCGTTGCGAGGGAATTCGAGCGCATTAACGAGGCGAGGGCGCACGCGGCGATACGAGCGCAGCAAGTACACTCTCACGCTCGCCTGCCCTCGCAAGGCCTCGGCGAGAGTGTACTGCAGGCATAAAACACGAGTGGTCGTTGTAGAGAATATTTCACGAATAAATCAATTAAATACACATAACATATTTTTTTAATGTTTAAAGTTTTTCTTTAATTGACAAAAATAATATTTAAAATAAATTTCAAAGTAGAGTGCAACTCACTATATTTTAATATAATTAAATTTAGTAAGTGGTAGTTTTCATGATAACTAAGTAACAAACGAGGCAGGTTAGAATCATAGATTTTATAATATGCAGTCCTTACAGCAAAGTTACTCGCGCACGGTTCGGCCAATCATACGACGCGAAAGACTGAGAGAGCACTAGATCATACCATAAGAAGTTAATGAAAATCCAGTTAAAGGGCGCAGTTCGATCAGCATTTTCCTATTTCCAGAATGCACGGCAGAGAAAACAATTCAAGAATTATTAATATATTTGGATTAAATTTATTTACCCATTAAATTCCTATTTTATGAAAGTTTAAATGAGTGTTACTATTGAAATATACATTGTATCGTTTTAATTTCCCGAATTAGTAACAAATTGTGACTCATTATTTGCCCGTTTAATTCTTATTTTTAATTTGAAAAATTAAAAATGAAGTTAAAGCCGTTTAGTTAAGCCGAGAGTACTCGCTGAAAGGTGGACACATAACTGCTAAGAATTTTAACGTACATTATACAATGCATCGTTTTGACTATTAGTGATGAATCATCGTAAGAACATTTGAGCTAAGTACATTTATACCTTCCCAGAGCGAGTGTGTTTATATGTGTGATCTTATGTAGCTTTAAAGAATTTCTCATTGCTTGAGCTACATTATAACTCTTTCATGTCATTTTTATCTGAAGGAACTTCTGTCTAATTAAATTGTAAGAGTATAGCTAACAATTTATGAGTTATACACATAAAACTAGCGAAATTGAAATTGAAATACTTACAGATAGGTAAAGGTTAGTATATCTAATACTACTATATATTCCATTTTAAAATACCGGACAATGCTCAGCTAATATACCTATTTTTTAGATTATTTCTTGGTTTAAGCACATTTTTTTAAAACTGAATTTTTTAACGGAATGTCGGATTCCCAGACTAACGGTTTAATACCCTTAAATATTGATATATTATTAATATATCAATTCGTTCCTTCAGATTAGGGCTGGCCTCTGGGGGAGCACGACCATGCCCCGCACGAGGGCGCTGTACCCCAGGGAGCGCCACGAGCTTAATATACTTTTTTTTTTCGAGTAAAATTTATGAGGACTAAAAAAAATTGTTTTCTGACTTGACCAGAAAAAGGGTCGCTTTTTAAAACTTCGCACGAAGGCGCTTGGAGAACTAAGGCCGGCCCTGCTTCAGATTTTGTCCCAAACAATTAAATCACCGTTCATTAACTTCTGAGCGTATTTTAATTAATTTACACTAATTTGTCAGACAAATCTTGTGTTTAGTATCCCCTTTGATTCCTTCTGTCTTACTGTTTGCATTTTTACTGCGTAATGTCAACGAAAATAGCTTGTAGAATTATCTTAAAATCTGCAAATAAACCAATATCGAGAGCCTCACTGAAATCCCATAATATTTTAGAATCGCTAGTTTAATCAGCCCCTAACAAGATCTGCGTTTGCTATTGTATGCCCTGTATATTTTAATTCTTCTACTTACCACAACTCTTTAACATAAGTAATGGAACTACTGCAACGGCAACTTACCTAAAAATAAAAGAAAATAAAGTTAATAACACTCAAACAGCCATCTACACACATAAGTTCTACATTTTTTTTTAGATAAAATGTCTCATATATAGGTTATTATTTCATAGATATTAGTTTGCTTTAAGTGCGCATAACAGTACATTTACACAAGGGCGGATCTGGACCTTGAGCTTGGGGGGTAACAAAGCCGCGTGCTGAAAATAACAAAAATTTTTTTTCCTCGAAAATTAAAATGGATGAGGGGGTGGGGAAGGGGGGGTTGATGAGCTTAATTTACCGTGCTTGCATTTACAACTTACAGTGTCCTAGTTGCACTATCAGCCTTGAATGTCAGATAGGACTCTTAATAAGGGGGGCAGTATATTACTTATGTATTTTTCAAACGTCTGTTTTCGTATCAGCTCCTTGAGTATAGTTTCACGTTTTAATATTAAGAAGTTCAAGGACAATTCGACCACAACTTGTGATATGAATTCCTTAGCACGAGTCTTACTTATTACGAGTATTTATCCATCTAGGACGTGCAACAATCCTTATGAAAAAGCTTACTATTTGCTTATTGTCTTTTGGTGATATCCCACTTTTTTTTACGCTAAAAGGTTAACATTATAATTTTTACAAAAAACTTTTTTCCCAGGACACAAAAAGTAAAATTGGTTTCAGTAAGTGCTAATAATAACAATGAGGGAGAAAACACATGAATGATATTTCTATTGTTTATATATATATTTGACCCTAATGTAATAGTACAGTAATTTCAAATAAAGGAAATAGTCGAAGTAAAAATAGAACGCAATTGTATAGTTCTAAAAATAAGCAAAACGACGGTAAACAGATCAATAGCTAACACGAAAAAATTAATAGAGAAAGATTAGTAGTCGTATACGGTGTTCTGCTTCAACTTTGACAATTTCTCTTAATAGCTCATACCTCCATTAATTACATTTAGAAAATGTTGAGCTATTTTTTGGTTGTTTTAGCTATCTAAAATAATCGTAAAACAGTATTTGAAATTTTTTGCTCATACCTAAATTTTGCAAATTGCGTATGGGTGTTTCTCTACTAACGGGAAAATTTGTGTCCAGAGGAAACTAAATGTCAAAAAATATAAAATACTAATATTTTTTTCATTAAAATTAAAGTAAATGATTGGTTATGTCGACCCTATATTCTAAGGTATAACTACAAATTGTCGAAATTTTCAAATTTTATGAAAATAGAGTTAAATTGTCAGTACCCTGGTGTGTCCCAAACCTGAAATCAAAGATACCAACTGTTGTAAATATTAAATTTTCTTTTTATTCATTATTATTATTACTCAAAGTATTTTATGATAATGGTTGTTGGCAATGTACATTGTTATATGATTTTTTTTGAAAATTGTCATCTCAAAATACTGCATAAAACATTGTCCTACACTTTTTGACGTCAGTCCCCAGCCACATTTAAAAATCTACTGGAAGCGAATCTACGTCTGAATTAACCACGTAGTTATGCTAAACGGAACGCATCCGACATGAAGTTTGTACAAATGAAACATGACGTTTTGGCGCTATTTTGTTTAGTAGTGAATCGGTCTTTGGTGCTAAGCAGACGTGTCTGGACTACTCAATAAATCAGTTCTCTGGTTAGCTTTTTTAGGTTTAATTTTCTCAATTTGAATTATTGTTCAGTTATTATACATTTTATAAACAAAAATATACTACTGTTTCCACTAGTGAATCGCGGAATTGTTGTAACTTTTTTAATAACGATCGATTTTTAACGAATTTGTCAGTACCCTGTCATCAGCCCCCTGCCAAAAAATAATAATAAATTAATAATTACCTAGTTTTTATATAAAAATCGACACAAAAATTGATATTTTGAAGATATTCTTAAATTCTTAAGAACCGGATATAAGATTTTAAGTGTAGAAGTTGATTTTCATTTTCTTTTTGATTTAGAATTGTTTTCTTTTTTGAGAATTTTAATTTTTGTTTCAAAAGAGTTTTGTTAATTTATGTTACTCTAGAGAATAATAGAAAACTTTAAATATAATAATCTACTGTAATTTCTTTAATTTTTGTTCCACAAAGTCAATTCAATGGTCAAGGGTCTCAGTACCCTGGAATCATATTTTAGTAAATCGTAAATAAAATGAATACTGCTGGATAACTTGATTGGCCCTTCATAATAGAGGAAGAGTTAGACTGTACCTTTATATTAAAGTAGTGTTATCCCCCTATTAATTAAAAAAAAGTCCTCGGACAAACTTGTATGGGCAGATTTCCCGTTAGTATAGAAACACCCGTGTTGTTTCCTAATATTAATACTCCTTGGAAAATAGTTATTAGAGAAAGAAAGTAGTAATTTGGCATCATTGTAATATCTTAATAAAGACATTTTTTTTCCAAGCAACGCCAAATCAAGACAGCTTCCTGTTTCAATATGGCGGCAAATTTCGAAAATTTAATAAATCGATCTTTTTAACTAAATTGATTGTACAAAAATATTCTGAAGAAAAATTGTTTTCTATTAAAACTTCAATAAAAAGTCTCTACCTACATATCACAATAAAGTCCCTAAAGGGTAAAATAACGGAAAGAGAGGTTCACTTGTTTGCCTTCTTTCAACGATGCGATGTCGTCGTTTTTTATCGGTCGGATGGTCCAGAAGTCGGTCGAATTTTGGGATAGTTTGAAAATTTGAATGTCAAAAATTTGGAATACGTTGCACATCACCATGAAGTCATTAGCATTTCAAATCAGATTCGAAGATAATGTGAAACTGTTAAAGATTTTTGTAGAAGTCTATTTCTGGAAAGCACAGTGGGTTATTTTAAGAGATTTCTGGCCAAAACTCAAATGAACCAAATTTCATCAACTTCCGAAAAATGAGTAACAAACATACTTTTTGGTAAGGGTGGTCGTTATTCTTGGGGAAACAAAAGGCCTTGATTCCTATACCTGCCGCATTTGCATTCTACAGTTCGAGAAGGAAACATGTGTTCAAGTTTAAAATTGTGCAGTAAAAATTTAGCGTTTACACGACTGTGAATTTTTGGTTTTTTTGCCTTCAATTGAACGAATCGGCCATGTCTGGCATAGAACAAGGCAAGAGCTTTATTGTAGGCAGTTAGCTGACTTTATTTGTTATTTGGTGTCCGAATTATAGCCTTCTAGCGAGTGAGCGGTTTCAGCCGTAAATTTTGATTAAAATGAAAATTTTCATTTTTGTTACACTTCACTTTCGCACAGGGTTGGCATGTTTAAAACAAAATGTTTTAAACAAAGTGTTTAAAACATGTTTAAAACATCGCACTGTGTTTAAACAAATGTTTAAAACATATTTAATACAAAATGCTAGGTTTTAAACAACTGTTTAAAACATAGTTTAAAACACAGTGCGAAGTTTTAAATAAATGTATTATTTTGGAGTTTGTGGAAAAGCAGGAAAAGTGCCGATGATGGTCCATTCCGATAAATAATTCCGATATAGTGGTCACGTGCACTAAACTGAGCATTTTATTTGCAGAGTGCTGTAAAATCCGTTTAAGAGCGTCATCTGACATCAGCTAGTAGCAGCAGACATAGTGTGCCTGGCACCATTTAATTTTAGTTGAATATAGTTTTAAACGTTTTAAACCTGTTTTAAACATGTTTTAAACATACCATTTAAAACTTAAAAAAAACCTGTTTTAAACAAAAAAAACTGTTCAAAGCAAAAAAAACTGCTTTTTGTTTAAAATGAAAAAAAACTGTTTTTTTCCAACCCTGCTTTCGCAAGCTTTACCTTTATAATTTTTTTAATAATATTGAATATAGTGTTCTCTATATATTCTGTGACTTGCAGCTGCCCCTCGCTGCCGTTTTTTGGGTTAAGGCGTTTTGAATACGTTAATTTAGGTTAAAAATACCCAACTTTAGGAGTAAAATAATTAGTGATATTGTAATGACTGATTTATTTCAATTCATGAAATCGATCAATAGAATTTTTTTACCATTTTTTCTTGAATTTGGAGACATTATTCTAGTCGAATCCAAAGTTTCACAATTTTATTCAATTATTTCATTTCCACCCCCTGAAACCCAGCCTTATTATATCGGTGGAATTTTTTAACCATTTTTTCTAAAATTTGGAGGCAATATTCTATTCGAATCCAAACTTTCACAGTTTTATTCAATTATTTTAATTTCCACCCCTGAACCCACCCCCATTTATAGATGGGATTCTTTTCATTATTTTTCCTCTCAACGCCAGTTGATTTTGAGGTGTTTCCAGGAGTTTCAGAGTTTTGGCCAAAAAACGTTAAACCTGACCCACTGTGGAAAGGGGCAAATAATTGTTTTGCGTAGATAGTAAAACTAATCATGCATGAAGAATGTATGAAAAACGCCTTCAACCTTGAAGTGAATGGCTTAAAACTATGCAGAATTCGTTGAAAAACGACTGAGTACTAGAAAAAAGCTATGATAAAAACAAAAAATCGCTGCCCAAGGAATCACTACTTCCACATCCGGATTTTCTATCCAAGTCACACAACGAAAAAATTTTGTATCTGGAAATAATTGTTTATGGAACCTTAATAATATAATATTTGAAATCCTCTACCCCAAAAACCCATAAAACGATACCCCACATCGGTAGTGGGGTGGGGGTGGTGACAGGGGGTGGGAGTGGGGGGTGGATAAAGTAAAAAAATATTTTGAGGTTTCTGGTTCTTATATACACACTAAATCACATATTTTTTTCATCCCTTTTAATAATGGGGTGGGGGTGATAACGGGGGTGGCTAATGCCAAAATTTTTTTTGAGACCTTAGCTTCTCTTGTCTATACTAAATATCAATTTTATGAACTCTTACCTGCTTGATTTACCTATTTACTCCAAATTTACCCCAATTTACCCCCCAACCCTTCGACGGAACAAGATGAAAATATAATCTAGTTCTAGATCTCGTTAAAGTACATATGTGTACCAAATTTCAAGTCAATATCTCAAACGGTTCCAGAATAAACGTGCGCACAAAAAAAGTTACAGACCGACAGACAGACAGAAATTTTTTTTCGCTCAAACTTGAAATCTCGACGTTCATGACATTCTAAGCCTATTTAAACAATAAAAATTTTTAAAAATTTTTTTGTCGTTACTATACTTCCACTTGATGTGGAAGTAATTACATAAATTCGCCTATTTAGTAAACCAAAGGAAATCTCGAAAACGTACAACAATATTGATTTATTTTCGAGGCTTTCCATAGTTTCTTCTAATCATAACTTAGATATAGATGAGTTTCTCTACCATGGTGCTAAATGGGCATCTGAAAAGTCACATCTCATAAAAATTTTAGAGTATTTAAATGATGCTCCGTATACTGAGGGCAGGGAGATCGGAGAAAATCTAGACGAAAAGGATCAGGCATTGGTATTGAATGAAAAAACCGCTGTCCAAGGGATCGCTACTTCCACATCGAGTTTTCCTAACCAAGTCTCCAACTACCACCCCTCCATTATTAAAGAAGGTGGTGGTGGAGGTGGCTGATGCCAACAAAAATTTTGAGAGACCTTTAGTTCTTGTCGAGGGGTATTCCGCAGGGGAATTTTGGTGTACAAGCTCCAAGAATTAGTAGGGAATTAGTAGGAATTAGTGGAAATTAGTTTGGAATTAGAGGAATTACAGTTCATCTCAAACTTATAGCAACATGAGGCCCAGTGTTTCAATGCAAAGTTAAGCACTTTATCCTACAAATAAATTAACTTAAGTTTAGAATATGCTTTTATTAAATACTTTAATATTGCAACTTCATATTCTAAACTTCTAGCTAATTTATTTGTAGGATAAAATGCTTAACTTTGCATTGAAACACTGGACCTCATGTTGCTATAAGTTTGAGATGAACTGTAGTAGGCAATGAGTGTGGAATTAATACGCGGCGCGCGCAACTCGAGACATGGTAGCACTTGTACATAATAACATGCGCGCTCTATAGATCTATCATACACAGATTTACACATACACAGTTTTATACATGCATCCAGAGTTCAACGAGAGCAAGAAAGAAAACAGAGAAATTAGAAAAAAAGATGGATATTATCCCAGTACAATGCGCTCGCTGTTAGAAGCGATGTCCTGCGTTGACACACGGCAAGGTGATACAAATAAGGTTTCACGAAGTGTGGAGTGTATCTAGGGCTCGACCGATGGATCGGCATCGGAATCGGCATCGTCGCCGATGGTACAAAATTTCACCCATCGGCATCGGCCATCTGCAAAACATAAGGCCGACGGTGCCGATGGATTTTCTTACGGGTTGCATACTTAAAGTCTCTGTTGGGAATGAAATGTTTATTGTTAGAATGGATGAAGTGTGCATTAAGGGGTCTATAGACGATCTAACCAACCAACCAACCGAGATTTTCGGTACAATTTGAAGATTGCGATGCGAACTCGTAAAAGTGAGCTGGTCTGTTGGAGCCAACATTGTCGGTATGCTTTGAAGACGCTGGAATTCCATTTTTTATAATGTATACCTTTGTTTCCGTTTTTGTGCAATAAATATTAATTTTTATTTTTGAACATGTTGATTGATATCTATTGTCTAAGTTTAAAATTCAAACATCTGCCATCGGCATCGGCCGATGGATGCTCATCGGTCCATCGGCAAAATTCTGCCATCGGTCGAGCCCGAAGTGTATCCGTCATTCTTTTCCTAATTTCCCTGCTTTCTCCCTTGCACTCGTTTATCTCAGGGTATATAAAACCAAATCTGCCGAATCTGTATGTAATTTGCGCGTGCACCAATTTCGCCGTTCTAAGCAAAACTAAACAAAACAATTTTATAGACAGTGACAGTAATTAAATCAAATCATGGTAAGTTAATGCACTGATTTATTCACCCATCCAGCAATTCAAAAATTATAAACAATCACAACCTTCAATCACTGAAATTCTGGGGGTATGTTCTTAAAAGTAAAAGAAATAATTAAGTATACGAGAAGTATCTCTGTGATGTATTTGGCGAATTTAAGCAGACTGTATGGAAATTATGAGATATTAAAATGACTTACCCTTCATCCGGCGGTAGTTTCTGTCATTCAAATGTGTTTCACTCGATGGGAGAACGGGAATGGAAAAATATGGGGAATCAGGAGGAAGCGAAGACACGTTTAAATTATAAATAATAATATTTAACACTATTTGATAACTGATAAAATAAATATGCGTTGAACTGGTAAACTTACTACGACGAGGTTTTTATTCGATCTGTCCGCCGCGCTTTCTCTGCCTAGTAAAAAACATAAGGTTTTTTTGGGAAACAAAAACTTTAGAGTTATGGATATATTTAACATACAGAGTGTTTTCAAATTAAAATATAATAAAATGTAATTTAATATAAACGGCCAAAACATCCTGCCCCCGGGAGATTGAATGTTAATTCAATGCGTAAAAAATAAATCTATACATTCTATAAGCTAAACTAAAACTATACAAACTTCACTTAGAATTTATCATTAACCGGATACCTAAGTAATAATCAAATTAACAATTTGTAGATTGTAGATTGTTTAAGGGGTCGCTTGGCCCTGGGTTGGCCTTTCTTCACCTCGACCTAAAAGGTCTTTTGTGAGTTACCCTGCATCTAGTTGTTACCCAGGATTCCAAGACTTTTTGCAAAGCTTGCGATTTTCCTGGGGGCTAGTTTCCCTATGTCTTCAGGCGTTAATTCCGCCTGTTCTAGGTACTTTAGCCTAATGCGGATTAACACCTTGCATTCACAAAGTATATGTTCCGCAGTTTCAGTTGCAGCTTCACAGTATCTGCATTTGTCATCTTCTGCCATGCCCATGTTCTTGAGATGGTATCTCAAGGGGCAATGGCCAGTTAGAAGGCCTGTGATCAGCCTTAAATCGGACTTTTCCAGTTCGAGAAGCCTTGTGGCATTCTTTGTAGAATAGGTTATAAACCTTTTTGCTTGTCTTTGTCCTGGAGTGTTCCTCCAGTAGGACTCTTTTTGTTCCTTTTCCCATTTTAGGACCTCCTCCGTTATGTGTCCCCTGGATAGGCCACAGAACGGTTCGGGTCCAAAAAACGGGGCTTCAGCCCCTTTTCTTGCGAGGCTATCAGCTAATTCGTTGCCTTCTATCCCCTCATGCCCTGGCACCCACATCAAGGTAACCTTGTTGTTTTTTGCCAGTTGCTTCAGGGATTGTCTGCATTCCCAGGCAATTTTTGACTCAAAGGTATATGACCTGAGAGCCTTTAATGCTGCCTGACTGTCTGAAAGTATATAGATCTTTGCCCTTCGAGTGCCTCGATTTAGGCATTCCTGGGCGCATAGATCTATAGCATAAATTTCTGCTTGGAAGATGGTTGGGGTGTTACCAAGGGCTTTAGATAGCCTGCATTTAGGCCCTGCTACGCCCACACCAACCCCTTCATCCATCTTGGATCCGTCTGTGTACCAGACGTGTGACTCTTTCTCCAACCGCAATGCTCCGGCCCTGCCCGCCTGACGGCTTTCAATCAGCACATCAAACGGGCAGTCAAAGTCATATTTGATTGGCATTGAGTCAGTGGGTTTGGTCATGGATTCGAATTGGATTAACTCCAGAATCCTTAAGTGACCAACCAGGTCGCCTGGTCTGAATTTAAGTGCCTGATGCAGCCTTAAGGCACTAAGTGCTGCCTCCTTCCTCACATGCAAATGCAGAGGAAGTAAGTCCAGCATTGCCTCCATAGCTGCTGTGGGACACGAGCGCATTGCTCCTGTAGTCCCTAGACAGGCAAGGCGTTGCAATTTCTGCAACTTTCCTTGTGCTACTTTTTCTTCTGTTTTTGGCCACCATATGCATGATGCGTAGGTAACCATAGGTCTCACAACCGATAGGTATGACCAATGTATCATTTTCGGCTTTAGACCCCAAGTCTTACCAAACAGCCTACGGCACGTCCAAATGGCCGTTGTTGCTTTGGTAAGTGTCCTTTCTAAATGTGAGTTCCAGGTGAGTTTTTGGTCCAGAATTATTCCTAGATACTTGACCTCACTGGAAAAGGTCAGTACTGTTCCATTCAACATAGGGGCTCTCAAGTTGAGTTTTCTCCTTTTGGTGAATGGAACAATAACTGTTTTGCTCGGATTGACACTAAGACCCTCTGACGAGCACCATTTGGATATTATGTTTAGGGCAATTTGCATGTGGTTTGAGATCATAACCTCATGCCTGCCCCTGACAGTAACGACCAGGTCATCAGCGTAGCCCTGAACGTTGAAGCCATAATTGCTCAGCTTATGGAGGAGATCGTCAACCACCATTGACCACAGCAAGGGCGATAAGACTCCACCTTGTGGACAGCCCCTAACTGCAGTCACGGTGGCCGACTCACCCCCCATATCTGTGGTAATTATTCTGCTTCTTAGCATGGATTGTATCCATTTGATTGTTGGGGATTGTATACCCCTTTTTTCCGCGGCTCTCTGTATGGATTCATAGGAGGTGTTATCAAAAGCACCCTCTATATCTATGAAAGCACACAGAGCCAGTTCCTTGGCAGTAAATGTCTTTTCGATGCCTTTAACCAGGCCATGTAGAGCATTTATTGTTGATTTGCCAGGTTGATAGGCAAATTGTTTCGAGTGAAGCGGTTTCACTGTAATGATTTCGCTTCTAATCTGTTGATCTAATATTTTCTCCATTGTCTTAAGGAGAAAAGAGGTTAAGCTGATGGGGCAAAAAATTAACAATTTAGTAAAAAGACAAAACAACAAAAAGAGATAGCTACTAGATTTTACAAACATAATTCAACTATTATGATTGATTAGGGAGTGGACATAATTTTGCCACTGGTCTAGTGTAAGAACTGTTTTTTGTTCGTACCACTGCTACTCTAGAGACACCATCTTTACCAGCACACAATTTTTCAATTATGGCTAACGGCCAATGTAGTGGTGGAACATTATCTACCATAATAACCACTATCATACCTATTTGAGCAGGATTAGTTGGAGTATTCCATTTTTGTCTGGCTTGTAGAGTAGAAAGGTATTCTATATGCCAACGTTTCCAATAGTGTTGCACCATTGAGTCTAATAATTTATAACGATTTAAACGATTAGGAGACTCTGTTGACAAATCCTCTGCAGGGAATGAATTTAATGGGGATCCATATAAAAAATGTGACGGAGTTAAAGCTTCTGGATCCTTTGGATCAGAGCTTAAGGGACACAGAGGTCTAGAATTAAGTAACGCCTCGATTTGGGTAAGTACTGTATTAAATTCTTCGTAACTTAAAATTTGATTTCCAATTACTCTAAAGAGGTGAGCTTTAACAGACTTTATGTTTGCCTCCCAAATTCCGCCAAAGTGGGGGGCCGAAGGAGGATTAAATTTCCAATCAATTTTGTTATTAATAAGTTCTCGAGATAGGGCATCTTTATATTGTTGAGACTGAGTTAATTGGTAAATTTCATCAAGTCTAGCCTTTCCTCCTACAAAATTAGTTCCTTGATCAGAAAACAAGGTGGTACAATTTCCGCGACGAGATAAAAATCTTTTGAAAGCCGCTAAAAACGAATCTGTAGATAGATTACTGGCAAGTTCTAAGTGAACGGCCTTGGTAGCAAGACAAATAAATAGGCAAACATATGCCTTTTGGCTTTTAACTCCGCGTTTTCTGCCTAATGTTATATAAAATGCTCCTGTAAAATCCACGCCTGTGGATAAAAATGCCTTTGCTTGATTTACTCTTTCGGAAGGTAAATCTGACATTATGGGATAATTCGGTTTAGGATTTAATCTAAAACAGTAATTGCATTTCCAAATACGTTGGCGAATAATACCACGAGCTGCTAAAATCCAATAATTTTGTTGTAATAATGATTGCAGCAAATGGGCACCGGTATGAGAATATTTTCTATGGTTATAATCAATCAACAAGTTAATAAAAGGATCTGATTTTGGTAAAAGAATCGGATGTTTATGATTAAAATCAATATTTGCATTCGATAATCTTCCACCTACTCTAATTATACGATCCTTGATAAAGGGATTTAATTTTCGTAGAACATGGGATCGTAAAGGTTTGTTTTCTGAAAGAAGTTTGTATTCTTCGGAAAAATGACGTTGTTGCACAGCTCGTATTAAGGTGTATTCAGCTTGGTTAAGGTCAGATTTACATATCGTGTGATTTCGAGGTAAAAGTTTGAGAAATCTCAATACATATACGGTAGAATGAAGAAGTTTAGTCCAAGAGGAAAAATATTCTATCAAAATATATAAGGGAGAAATTGTTGGTTTAACTACGAGGTAAACTAAACTTTCATCTTCCGGAATAGTGATTAAATTATCACTAAACGATTTAATAGGCCATTGGGAGGAATCTAAAAACAACCATTCGGGACCAGAAAACCAATAGGGATGCTTTATCAACGAATCAGGGGAAAGCCCTCGAGAAGCACAGTCAGAAGCATTCTGTTTACCGGTTACAAAATACCAATGAGAAGAAGGTAGACAGTTTTGAATTTTAGTGACTCTGTTTGAAATAAAATTTGTCCACTTTTTTGGAGAGGAATGGATCCAATTCAGTGTGATCATAGAATCGGACAGAGCGAATATTTGGTCAATAATTTTTCTAGGAGAATAAGTATCTCTAACATGCGATATAAGCTTGGATAGTAGTACAGCTGCACAAAGTTCTAGCCGAGGTAGGGTGACTTTGGACATTGGAGCAACCTTGGATTGTGCATATAGAAAGTTTACACTCACATGGCCAGTAATATCTGTGGATCGAATATAAATTACAGCAGCATATGCTCTTGAACTAGCATCTGCAAATCCAATGATATCTACCGAGGAATTTTCAAAAACTAACAAATGTCTAGGAATTTGTATATTATTCAATAGTTTAAGTTCTTCTTGGAATTTCATCCACAAATTAACCATATCTTTAGGGGCTTCTGTATCCCAGTCGAAATGTAATTCCCATAATTTTTTTATCAACAATTTTACAAAAAGGGTAATTGGTGCTAGGAAACCTAAAGGATCGAAGATGCGTGCTACTAAAGATAACATATTTCTTTTGTTGCAAGGCAACACAGAGATGGAGATTTTAAAACTAAAATTATCAGACGATGGATTCCACTCTAAACCCAAAACCTTTAAACTTTCTTTGTCAAAGGCCATAGGTTGATTTAATTGTAAGAAATCAGGAATTTGGGATAATAGTTCACTAGAATTTGACATCCATTTTACCATTTGAAATCCGCCATTTTCAAATAATTTTACCAATTGTGTGTGAATTACTATACTATTTTTTACATCGGGTAAACTACAAATTAAGTCGTCCATATATAAGTCTCGATGAACATTGGACACGGCCTGGGGATATTGTGAAGATTCGTCTTCTGCCAACTGTTTTATGGTACGTAGACTTAAATATGGTGATGATTTCACACCAAAGGTGACAGTATTTAATTGATAAATCGAAATAGGTTCACTGGTATCAAATCTCCACAAAATTCTTTGGTACTGCCGATGGGCTTCGACAATATTAATCTGACGATACATTTGCTTGATGTCAGACACCATAGCTATAGGAAATAATCGAAAGTTTAACAATATTGTAGCTACATTGTTCTGCAGCTTCGGGCCTGTGTACAAAATATCATTTAAAGAAAAACCAGAATCGGTTTTCAGGCTAGCATCGAAGACTATTCTACAGGGTGTTGAAACACTTTGTTTGAAAATACAATGGTGGGGTATATAATAGCAAGAAGGTATATTAATTTTGGACTTTGGTACCAAGGACATGTGACCTTGATCTAAATAATTTTGGATAATAGAACAATAGGTGTTTCGAAGTTCCAGATTTTTTTCTAATCGTTTTTCTAAAGAAAACAACCGACTTTGAGATAAGGCAAATGAATCTCCTAGATGAATCGGATCATCTTTAAAGGGGAGAGATACTGTATATCTTCCAACAGAATCTCGACTAACATTTTCAACGAAAAAATTTTCGCAAATGGAATCTTCAGATGTAGGAACAGGTGGGGTAAAGTTTTCTAATTCCCTCATTTTTTCAACCAGGGATTCTAAATTTAAAAAAGAACAATATGTTTGTTCGGAAAAAGGTATTCGAAGAGGAGGGGCAGGACCTATAATTATGTATCCAAGGGTAGTTTGAATAGCAGCAGGTGTTCCAACAGCTCCTGTTACTTTATGCGATCCTAAAATTTGAGTGAATAACGAAGCTCCTAAAATTCCATCAATCGTCCCTGGAATATGGAAGGTAGGATCGGCTAACGGCAAGCAATTCAAATGTTTCAATGAACTTATGTTTATGGGTAATTCTGGTAAGGAATTATTGACCTTTTCGACTAACAAAACTTCAAGTGGATATTTAATATTTGGATCAAGATTAGACTGAATTATAAGATTAGCTCGACCTTTGAGTGGTTTTATTATATCACCAATCCCTACAATATTGGAGGATATTTTATGGTAAGGCAAACCTAATTTTTTACAGCAGTCATATGTTAAAATATTAGACATAGAACCGCTGTCAATTAAAAATCTAAGATTTTGTTTATTATTCCATTTATCGGAAACTTTAACTATGGCAGTACTCAATAGTACAACTTGGGGTTTATTAAACTCATTATTGTTTATTTTGGTACACAAAGTATGAATGACGTCACTTTTACTGGTGGATGGGACACTATGTTCTAGATTGTTGAAGTTGCTCGGACTATCATTAATACTTGATTTGGTGTCAACATTACGGTTTTGATCATTTTTATGTAATAAAGTATGATGTTTAGCTTTACATTTAATGCAACTAAATTTGGAAGGACATAAAGAAACTTTATGTTTATTCGAAAAACAATTGATACATAAATTGTTCTCCTTTACTAATTTAAATTTTTGCTCCTGAGGAATATCTTTAAAATACCTACAATCTTTTAATAAATGTGCTTCTTTATGACAAGCAAGGCATTTTCGGCTACCATCGTGAGTTAGAAAAGCTTTGGTATTAGTATTTTTTAAGGTGTTACTATTATTTATGTTATATTGAGCTGAACGAATTTTATCGTGTTTAACCATTACCTTACTCTGTTGGCGTATAAATTTAATTAACTCGTCATAACTAGGCAATTTTTCATTAGAACGTACTAGTTCAAAATTATTGACAGTTTCTTGGGGTAACTTTAACATAGCAATGTGGGTTAAAATATGATCATCTAAATTTTTTAACTGTAGTCGTTTTAGGGCCATAACATTTGTATCAAATTTTTCAAGAAAAGTTTGTAAATTACCAGGGTTATTGTTTAAACAACGAAAATTTAACAATCGGTTCAAATACAAATTTAATAAAAATTTTTCATCATGGTATGTGTCCTGCAGAAGTTTCCAAACAATCTCATAATTGTCTGGAATCGCTTCAATAGCATTACACGTTTTTAGAGCTTTACCTTCTAAACTCCCCAACAAAAAATGTAATTTTTCTGCTTTAGAATACTCGGGTTTAACATGAACTAGGTGCTTAAAATTTTCACTAAACAAAGGCCATAATGTTAAATCTTCACCATTAAATTTTACTAATTGAATATTAGGCATTTTTAGTTTGGATGCACTAGAACTATCATGGTTGAGATTACGTGGGGAAATTGGATTATTATATTTTTTAGCAAGATATTCAACATGACTACATAAATCGTCAAAAGCATCAAGCATACCATAATTAGGTGCTTCATCGGGTTTAAGTTCTTGCTTAACTTCAACAATTTGTTGAACAGTTTCTTGATAATCTAACATTGTTTTGGGTAAAGTTATATAACGAATATTAAACTCCTCTAATTTGGCAACATTTTGGCTATCATCTTTTAAAGACTGTCCAACATCAAAGCAACGCTGAACTCGTCTAAAAAGATTTTCACGTTTAGCAGTTAATCTCTCCAATTTCGATTCGGCAGATGGTTTTGGCATCTTGAAAATATTTTTTTTTTTAAATTGGGCAACAAAATAAAATTGAAATAATTGGATTAAACTAGCAAAATTAAATTCTAAAGGTCACTTTTAATAATAATATTAATTTAAACAATATTCTATATTGGAATACTCAATATGTATGTATGTGCGTAAAGATGGTGTAGCAGTTTATTTGAAAATTAATTTATCAAAACACGTAAAAATAATAATATTGGTTTTAGTAGCAAACAAATTAATTAAATCGTGTGAATTCTGTATAGTTTTCGATTATTATTTGCACTAAAAGCGTTGAAAATATTAAATTTATAAAAAGTGGTTGTAAATCTGGGTATATATATATTTTTTTTTTTTTTATGAATAAGATTAGAATGCTAAATTTATATGAAATAAAATTTACGTCTCTAAATATGAATAGTTTCTTGTTCTATAATATATCAGGCAAAGTTTTTTACTAGGCAAAAAATCGAAAATTAGGCTTCAATTTTCTTAATTATAATGAAATAAAAGGCAAGTTTATAATACAATTTTAACAAATCAATTACGGAATTAATATTTAGATTCATAAAATCAAAAAATTATAGACAAATTTTGTACGAAATTCAACGCATAAATATGGTACTAGGCTATTATCAATTTTCCGACTGAACACTGACACGAAACAATAATCAGCTATTAAATAGGTGTATTACAACAAAAAAATTCCTGAAAAGGCCCAATGCGGCTCGTGAGGAACAATAAATGTGATGTATTTGGCGAATTTAAGCAGACTGTATGGAAATTATGAGATATTAAAATGACTTACCCTTCATCCGGCGGTAGTTTCTGTCATTCAAATGTGTTTCACTCGATGGGAGAACGGGAATGGAAAAATATGGGGAATCAGGAGGAAGCGAAGACACGTTTAAATTATAAATAATAATATTTAACACTATTTGATAACTGATAAAATAAATATGCGTTGAACTGGTAAACTTACTACGACGAGGTTTTTATTCGATCTGTCCGCCGCGCTCTCTCTGCCTAGTAAAAAACATAAGGTTTTTTTTGGGAAACAAAAACTTTAGAGTTATGGATATATTTAACATACAGAGTGTTTTCAAATTAAAATATAATAAAATGTAATTTAATATAAACGGCCAAAACAATCTCACTTGCTTCATTTGTTTATTTAACAAATAAACTTAAAAGAAACAGGTTTTTTTAATAAAATATCTAAAAAAATATTGCCTTTAGCGAAAAATTACAGGAAAATTTTTTTAAAACTTATAAAATTACCTTTATATTCAGTGGCAGCTCGTGATATTTTGTGCAGAGGAGGCTTGATATTTAAAAGACTGGCAATATGATTACAATTTGTACATTTCCTCACCACCCCTGGATATGCTACTAGAGGAGGCTCATCATGCTGCTAGAGGAGGCTCAGCCTCCCCTGCCTCCTCTGACGAGCCGCAACTGTATTGTCTGTACAATAAAACGAGACCGAGATAGATTTTTAAAATTACGCCAGTCTTTACTGTTTTCGAAGAAGCATATTTTGTCGCCGGCCATAAACAGTGGGCCATACGTAAAAAATGGGCTAAATACAATCAAAAGCTTATTCAATTACCTTTAATTTATTTTTTATCGCTTTAAGATGAAAATTGACTAATTTAGATTCAAAACTCCCAGAAAATCCAGAAAAATTAATATTGAATGAATATTCGTATATACATGCGTGTTGTCTAAAAATTGCTTGGAATCATTTTTGTTAAATTTTTATAGATCAATTCATCAGTGTATGCATGCAGTTTTTATAAAATAAATATCTTTAGCAAAAATTCCTTTGGTTGCCAACAATCAGGGTTCCTTGTACAATATGTTAAGAACAATTTTTTTGTGACAGACAATTAGTTTATTTATCTTCATTTTCCCAGCTTTTATAGCAGTTTAAATTATGGCACAATGTCTACGCAAATTGCGATTTTCATATATACTGCAAAAAATATACGAATTTTTCAAAAATATTCATGGTTTTATTTGCTAATTTGGGTGAAATATGTTTTCGAAAAGGGCATATTTTTAATCATTTCCGAGAGAAACAGGAAATTTTTTGCTGCCAAACGTTTGGTTTTACAGAAAAATGTCAAAGGAGATGATATTCTAAGCCTATTTGAACAAAAAAATATTTTACTTTTTTTTTACCTTTTACTAGTTTGCAAACGAACGCTCGTTTAAGGGGGGGGTTCACAAATATTACAATGTGTTACAACGGAGGGACGGGGATAAAAATAGCTCATTCTTGCCGACCATGTTTGCTGAATGTCCCCTGTGTAACTTTTATATCGACGGCAAACAAACGCACAATCAGATCAGTAAGACGCCGTGCTATAATAAATGACGTAAACCAGCTGAGGAAGCTGTTCATAAGGCGCAGAGAAGAATACTGATTACAAATATAGTTTAATGATTATTTTGGACGCAAATCAATAATTCTTACCAGAAAACAGTAACTGCGACTCAAGTTATAACAAACCGTAAAACATCGAGGCAAAGTAACAGTTCATAAAAATGGATGCCATCATTTATTTAAAACGCCCCAAGGCCTAATTAACTTCAAAAAGTAAGTACATATAATAACGGTTAATGTTGTGTATACAAGAATTATGTATACTAAAAAAAAACCTGTAATGTGCAAGGTTTGTAATGAAACATATAACAACCTAGATATGTGTATGTATATGCATACTTTTTCCCTGAGGATATTATCAGCATAAGGTAACCCAATTCCAGTCTTTAAATACCTGGTATAACTGCGAGCACTGCAATTAAAATGAAAATGGAGTTTCATAACTGCAAAAGGAAATAATGCAAGCTCGGGGGAAGCTTTATACGTAAACGTGCCCCACTTATCCACCCACGAATTTTTAGATAACTTCGTTTATTAAAATTTACTCTCATGAGTTTAATTCAAAAGTTTCCGATGACAACTCTTGACAGTACTCCTGCTTGCAATTAAATTTTATAAACATTGTAGAAAAGAGGTCTGCATATACATCTATGTACTTTAGCCAAAGACAGCTAAGCTTGTATTTAATTTAAAATAATGACTAAAAATAATGTAACTAATTTTAGATATAATTTTGTAGCATGTTTTTAGTTTACCTAAAAGATTACAATGTGTTCTTAAAGAGATTACTAAAGTTGAACATTTATTTACAACAGCAAATTTCCGATTTTTGATGTATAAAATAAATACTTTCCTTGAGCAGTACAACACAATACGACTATTAAAAAAACTGTACTTTTTTTAATTATTTTCAGTACGTAAAACATATGTTTATGATAATAGTGAAAAAAAGTAATAGAATTAAATGTAAAAAAACTTTTAAAAAACAACCTTTTATTATTATTTAGATGTACCCACTAAAACGAAAAAAATAATAAAATTAATTGTCTTAAAAGCTTGTATAAATAATAATAAAGGTATTTAAAAAGGTTTTTTTTTACATTTAATTTAATTTTTAAATTTTTAGTTACTACTACGGGAGCCCGCTCTAAGTGCCCCCGATCCTTGGGAACAATGTTTTTCATAAAGATTAAAGCCTAAGGAACAATTTTGGACATGTCCCCCAAAAAAAAAAATTGGCTGTACTTTCAAAATGGCGTCCGTTAAAAAACAAAAATTTGCAAATATTGTTTTTGTCATTTAACACAAAAACTAAAAAAGATGGAGAAAAACATTTTGCACAAAAAACAAAGTGCATAAAATTTCCTACAATTTTGTTCCTATACAATATTTGGATAGGAGTTACCATTTTCCAGATAAATGATTCAGCTCTTAAAATATGAAATTCAATATAAAACATAATACTACGGGAGCCCACCTTAAGTGTCCGTGCACCTCCAGATCCTTGGGGACAATGTTTTTCATAAAGATTAAAGCCTAAGGAACAATTTAAGATATGTCCCCCCCAAAAAAACTGGCTCTACTTTCAAAATGGCGTCCGTTTAAAGAAAATTGCAAATATTGTTTTTGTCATTTAACACGAAAACTAAAAAAGATGGAGAAAAACTTTCTGCACAAAAAACAAAGTGCATAAACGCCTACAATTTTGTTCCTATACAATATTTGGATAGGAGAGTTACCATTTTCCAGATACCATTGTTGCCGAGATAAATTTCCGCAAGTTATATTATTATTAATATTATTAATTTTTTTCAGTTTATTTTATTTTTTGTTATGTTAATAATATAAAGTTATACACGCCTTACAATAATTGTCACAGTTATTTAATCTAAGTGATTTACCGATATATGAATTTCCATGTTTTCTTAATTTTGGACTCATTTATCTGGAAAATGGTAACTTTTATCAAAATATTGTATAGGCACAAAATTGTAGAAAATTTTATGCACGTTGTTTTTTGTGAAAAAAGTTTTTGTCCATCTTTTTTAGTTTTTGTGTTAAATGACAAAAACAACATTGGCAACAGTTTCTTTTAACATATGGCCGCCATTTTAAAAGTACAGCCAGTTTTTTTTTTTGGGGACGTGCCTTAAATTGTTCCTTAGGCTTTAATATTTATGAAAAAGATTGTCCCCAAGGATCGGTGGGGGGGGGGGGTGCACGTACAGCTAGAGAGGGCTTCCCGACTATACGTTTTAATTATTTTATTTTATATTCATACTTAAAATAGTACCGAAACCTTTGCTGCAGATGTAAGTAGCGCATTCACCATTTCATAGAATATCTTTGAATAAAAGTTTGTAACAACGGATGAGTGAAATGCATTATGCGATAAAAAAATTAAAATTATGGTGTTAAAACTAAAAATCACACTTTTTGGTAACATATTATTATATTATCAACAGAACTACACGTATATGCAAAATTTCAGCTCAACTGGACGTCGTTAAGTGGTTCAAAATTGACTTGCAAGATTTTACCGCAACCCAAGATTTGGACTAAACATCCTAAAATCTTTTAAGCTTCAAGTATATTTGCTCTTTAACAAGTATACAGTAAATACATTTCAAATTATTGTTAAAACTAGACATTTTCAATAGCTCTTAGTACTTATATACAAAACTAGTTTCTTAAAACATCCTTGAAAAATGTTTTGATAAAACCGTTATAAAGAAAAAAGACATCTATAAACCTAAAATAGATCTTAATTCATAAAACACTTTCTAAAAACTCAATTCATGACAACAAATGTGTTAGAAGCACTTCACGACTTGTAATTATGTCTTTTCTGGAAATGTGGACGAAAATATAAAAGAGTGGCCATACGTTAAAAGGACTGCTACTAAACAGCAGAAAGCTTGTGCGATGCTGCCGTTTTGATGCATTTGTTTATTTGAAAAAAAAATCAACAGTTTAGTTTAAAGAGTTTCTCTGAACATATATTTCTTTATGTGATAAGAGTGAAACAGGCAACCTATTGAGTTTCAAAACAAAAAACATTTGCTACTAGACGAAGAACACGAAATGGAAAAAATTTCACTTAACCTTTTTAAATGGTATTTGCGATTAATATGTGAAAATGAAAGGTTAAAATGTTGTTTTTGTTTATATAACTGCGTAACATTACTTTACAATTAAACACCAGATAAAAACATTAAAAAAATGATATGTTATAAAAATGTGTTAATTTTTATTGTTTTATTGTTTTGCTATAGTTTAATAAAATTTAAATGTTATTTTAATTAATCAAGTACCTCATTTTATTTCAATATTCCATTTCTCTTGACCTACACAATTTCAAATTCAAATTACTCGCCTAATTTAGTTTTAAATTTGACACCTTTTGGGTTTGTAGTTGTAGAGTATTTTGGGCTCTAGAGACCTTTTAACTAAAAGTTCGAAATGAATGTACGTCGCTGCAGCACTGGAGCTTTGAATTGAATTGAAAATTCTTAGTAGGAGACGAACATTTATAGGTTAAGTTTAAAGTGCCCAGGCGAGTTTGGTTTGGCGGAGGCTCTCTTAAATCCCAGAGGTTTTATTACGATTTTAGTATACCCTTATGAAGCCCATGTGATCTCCGCTAAGTGTATTTGCACTTGTGTAAGGAAGGAATGGCTCCTGATAATCTACAAAAAGACTAAATTGACTTCATCTAGAATACAATATTCTAGGCCATTACCATTACTAGAATATATAGTTTAATGAGAGGACTGCAAATGACAATCAGGTTTTATTTAATTAGCCGGCCATATTTTCTTGTTATAAAAGTGTCAATTTTAAAATAAATTAACAATTTTCAATTTTTTTTTTTGCAAATTAAGATACAATCACAAAAACCGACTGAAAATTATCCTAGGAACCGACAAGTAGCCTATTTTTTTTATTTGCTGATTAACGCGTCTATGCAAATTTTGTCTAATTTTTTATGGACATTAAGTAATCATAATTATTTCGGGGCGCGCTTGTTTTCTGGGCCTATTTTTGTAGTTTTAATGATTGATAAACTGCTATTGGACATTTTATAGCTTTTCACTTCTGATATCGACTTATAAGGGTTTTAAAAAACAGTTTTAAGGTAGCCTTTTATGTGTTTTCTAGAAATGCAGGAAGATCATAAAAAGTCCATCTGGCTTTAAAATAGATTTTGATAAAGGTTTTAAAAAGGCCGAGACAAGGTTTTTCAAGGGTGGCACTATGTTACTCTAAGCACTTTTATGAGATAATTAAAAAACAACAACCTTCATACAAGAAGGCCTTTATAGTCTAGAAGCTGTTTTACGATGGTGTTAAAGATGTTGTTACAGCAAAATAGATTTTCCAAGGCATTTTATAAACAGTTTTATAGCACCCTTGTAGATATTTAAAAAACCAAAATTATTTATTGGGCCAGTAGCAATTAAAATGCTTTTTAGTTTTATTTAGGTTTTATCAGTGTTGTATAAATGATCTATGGTGTGGTCATTGGTGATGTATGCCAAATTTATTAAATTCCAAATGCACTTAAAGACAGCTTTGTTTTAGAGAAGTTTTATAAAGGCATTCAAGAATTTACATTAAAACTAAATTAAATTTTGAATTTATTGGTTTATCACTGCTTTATCAAGGTATTCGTCAAGCCTTCAATAAAACTCTTTTATTGGACTTTTTATTGGAGAATTTAGGAAATGTTGTAGTTTTATAATCCCTCTATGAAATTATATTAGGATTTAGGATAGTTGTTAATGTTGGCCTATAAATCTAATATGCTTTGAGAACACTAAATTTCGAACCTTAATAAATACAACTACTTGTTAGAGTTAGTGAAGCGAGCAAAAACCTGTAACATAACCATAAAAGGATTTGGTTTCAGTTTGTCCATACTATGTTTTAAAACAGGAGGTTTTAAAGTTGTGGCAAGAAATATTCGTTGATATTTCATGTATTTGTAGATGACGGTGTATATGTGGTCGAATAAACATAAAAATAATACACATATTAGACAACCTCCAAACCCAAGGCTGTCCGTAAGGGAGTTACTCTTTGAAAAAACGAAGATAATATTCATTACTCACAAACATTGTTAGTGTCGGAAATGGAGATCGAACGTAGTACAAGATAGACCGTGCCGCCACTCGGTAATTTATAATAATGGCAAGTAGTACAGTACCTAGAGGTAAAAAATATCCAAAACTTCGGAATAATGTCATATTGAACGGATTTCGTTCATTTTTGGCAGTATAATAGTAAATGCTTCACAGAAAAGATTCTATATTGTGCGGGGGCTTGCTAATTTATAGGGGGTGGCATCCACCCCCTATAAATTAGCAAGCCCCCGCACAATATAGAATCTTTTCTGTGAAGCATCCACCCCCCTCTCAGGGGGTGGTACTTAAAAAAATATCTATTTATTGGAGCTGAAGTAGAATCAAATTTTAAGAAGTAAAGGTTCTATGCAATTTTTCACATAAATTTATAGTTTTTAAGTTATAACGACTTCAAAATTGCGATTATAGCTTAAAAAGAAGGTATTTCCAAACGGCTTTCGTTAAGTATCTCGAAAAGTATTACTTTATCGAAAAAATGTTACAGACCAATTACAAAAAGTACAAACTGGGAATTAATTATATTTTTTGTTTATTGATGTACGATTAATAATTTCGGAGACATTTAAGTTTACATTTGGCATCCAAGTGTTCATAAGATAATTATTTAAAGTGAGAGTTAAATATCTCAGAAACTGTGACACCTACGTCAAGGATGCTAATAGGTAGAATAATAGGTCATTAATTAAGCTTTCAACTGTTTTTTATTTATTTCTGTAGCATAAAAAACAAAGAAGTTATGACCGAAGCAATGTGCGTCTACACATTCGCCATTTTGTTACGGTAATTAGCCAGTAATTAAAAAAAAGGAATTTCAAACACTGTTTCTCATTAGTATATAGCATGACGTAGATGCTCAAATTTTTTGGTTTGTATACAGCACTTGCTCTAGAAAAAAATACAGTTTAAACTATAAAGGTATTTTCGACAAAACGTAATTTTTTTTTCCTCTTCCAAATATCTCAATAAATATTAGTTTTATTGAAAAATGGGTAGAGACCAAAAACAAAGCTCATAAACTGATAATTAATTTCGCTTGTTTATTTATTTACATAGATTTAATAGTTTTGGAGATACGAAAGTTCACAAATGGCGTCCGAACGTTTATAAGACGAGAAATGCAGTTTAAATGTTAAATATCTCATAAATTGTGACACCTACGTCACGCATGCTAAGAAATGAAATTAAAGACAATTAATTGCGCTTTCAAATTATTTTTTGCTCGTTCCTGTAGCATAAGAAATAAAGAAGTTATGATGGAAAAATGTGCGTATTTATATTTTTTTATATAAAAAGGTCGCCATTTTGTTACTCTAATTTGCCAGTAATTTAAAAACATTATCTCAAATACAGTTTTTCGTTAAGATGTAGTATTACCAAGATGCTCAAATTATTTTGCTCATTTAAAGCACTTGCTTTAGAAAAAAATGCATTTTAAACTTTAAAGGATATTTCGAAACACTTGGATATCAAATATAAACTTAAATATCTCCGAAATTATTAATCCTACGTCAATAAACAAAACATATAATTAATTCCCAGTTTGTACTTTCTGTAATTGGTCTTTAACATTTTTTCGATAAAGTAATAGTTTTCGAGATAGTTGACGAAAGCCGTTTGGAAATACCTTTTTTTAAGTTAAAATCGCAATTTTGAAGTCGTTATAACTTAAACACTATAAATTTATGTGAAAAATTGCATAGAACCTTTTCTTCCTAAAATTTGATTCTACTTCAGCTCCCCTGAGAGGGGGTGGCATCCACCCCCTATAAATTAGTAAGCCCCCGCACAATATAGAAACTTTTCTGTGAAGCATTTACTATTATACTGCCAAAAATGAACGAAATCCGTTCAATATGACATTATTCCGAAGTTAAAACCTCTAGTTACTGTACTAAAGTGGTATTACCAAGAACTTTTTCCAAAGTGGGAAAATTTTAAAATTAAACAGAATTTTTGATAGATTATATAGGTGCCATAAACCCTATAGGTTTTAAAGCAGTTGTATTAATTACTCAAAAGGGTTTTAAAATAGTCAGCGGTATGCCGCTGACTATTTTAAAACCCGGGGCGGGCGGGTGTGGTGGTGGGTGAGCAGTTTGTTTATTACAAGGCGATATAAAAAAGTTGCAAATAATAATGAAATACGGATTTTTATCGACAGCACAGGGTTTATAGCAATTTTTCAAACCTATATTCCTTGGCTTTTAGAGGTTTTCTAGGATTATTGGAAGTATAATTTGTAGTTTTATATTATGAGCATTAAAAATCATCACATTCCCTGACTTTTTATGAAAATTACTAAAATTTACTGATTCTTCAATAAATTTTCCAAATTTCTTGACTTTTCCCTGACATTTTTAAACAATTTCAGATTTCCTGATTTTCCACCGAAAAGAAAAAATAATTATCCCTATATTTTATTACTTGTATTTTTAGAGGGCACACGGATTTTTAAGAACTATCTAAGCCATATTTTACAGTAAACTTAGCATTGTTGAAAATTTTAGCGTAAGTGTACATACTTTTACCCGACATTAAAATTTTACATTTTTAATATTTTTTCAGAGGATGTTGACTCTAGTTCGTATTCAAAACATCACACAAACGTCGATTATTATTGATAAAGAAGTTACAACCTCAAACATTCTGTGGATATTCAAATATTTAATTTAAAAAAAACGAGATTTCTCAATAATCCAGTCTGAAGACTTCGGACAAGATTGATGAGAGTTTGGCATTCTAATACTCGCCTCTCCGCCGTTCTGAGATAGATAAAAAGAAAGTTTTTAGCATAAGAAAAATGGTCTTTTGTTCAGCATACGGTAGCCTTATCAAAATAGACACAATTTCACGCAATAATAGATTCTAATTGTAGTTTGTTGTTGGGAAACTTGTTGCCGACTAACCGAATCTCATGTCGTTAAACAACAACTCTTATTAGAACTTAGTATTAAAGTCTCGGGAACGTGGACATTTTATTTCAGTTTAAATACCAATTTATCAACCCAGATATGCCACAAGATACGATATAAATAAATAATTTATTCATGTTAAGAACCAATGGTTTTACATAGTCAAAATTACAAATATTGTATATTACAACGTACAATGGTAAACAAACATTGAGAATAATTTAACACATAGTACCATCACATAAATACTCATCAAATGAATAGTATGCAGAATTTGTTTAATATTATAATGGAACTTATTTTCCGGCAACATCCTGATATTGAGTGGGCAACTTGTTAAAGAATTTTGGGCCATAATAATTTGTTGAATTTCGACTTCTTTCTAACCTAGTAAAATATAAACGAACCACATTTCTCTGCCTAGTATCGTGTTTATGAATTTCACCATGTGAAACATAGTCATTTAATTTTTTTTTAACATGAATAAGAGCTGCAAGAATGAATCAACTAGGAGCAATCAGAATATTTAACTCTCTAAATTTTTGTTTGATGTCCTCTCTAAATGGTAAACCCAAGATTACTCTCACAACACGTCTTTGAAGTGAAAATATTCTCTTTAGATGAGCTGTGTCCCCAAGTTATTATGGCATAGGAAAAAACACTTTGAAATAGCGAGAAATAAACCGTTTCTATCACACTCAGAGGCAACTCAGTTCTTAGGCACATAACTAGATAAATTACCTTCGGCAATTTACTAGCCAGATAGTCTACATCTTGATCCCAGCACAGCTTACCGTCCACAATTACTCCTAAAAACTTGATATTATCGGGATTATCAAAATGATAAGGCTGCAACTGTGAGCGCTGCATATCATGTTGTAGATCATTAAAATTTTGATTGATGTTTATCATGGTCGTGTCATCAGCAAATAGTACACCTGAAGTGTCCTTAACATAGTTAGGCAAATCATTTACGTAAATTAAGAATAGTAGTGGTCCTAATACGGAACCCTATGGAACTCCAAATTTTACTTTTACTGATGATGACGCCGTTCCGTTGTGTACAGTTATTTGATCCCTGCCACTCAGGTACGATTTTGAAAGATTAAGTGCTGTCGGTTGCAGACGATATCTACAAAGTTCAGAAGCAAGAATATCATGTTGCACAAAGTCGAAGACTTTTGACAAGTCACAGAAAATACTTCCGGCAAAGTGTTTGTTCTCAAAAACATCTATTATACTTTCAACCACTTTGTTAATTGCCATCGCTGTAGATTTACCAGAGCGGAAGTCATATTGACAGTCTGATAAAATATTATTTTGCGCAAAAAAGGTCACAAGTTTTGAAATCGGACTTTTTCTATTGTTTTCCCCAAAGTGATAGATATAGGACGATAGTTGTTCATATTATCGGTCACCTTTCTTGAAAAGCGGAATCATTTTGGATGTTTTAAGCCATTTCGGAAGAGTTTCGCTTTTTATGCATAGACTAACCAATTTGGTGAAAGGTATAATGAAAATGTTCTGTACGCATTTTATGATGTTAATAGTCATGTCATATACGTCTTTGCTTGGATTATTTTTGAAACTATTGAAGATATTTGAATGTCTGAAAAATTAAATGAATTGTTCATAGGATTTGTGGTAACCAAGCTGGTGGGATCAATAGGACTTGCTACGTTTTTTGTGATTTCAAATCCTATATTTGCAAAAAAGTTATTGAAGTCGTAAATCAGAGTAAGAGATCATTGAAATTTTCTTGCCTTTGAGTTAATTAGATCCCATGATGCTTTTGACAGGTTTGAACTGCGAGAAATATAAGACTCGCTAGTACTTTTTTTGAAACCAATTTTCATTCTATAGATCTTTCTATATTCTTTAAGTCTGTCACCTATACCTGATACGTTTGAGTATTATTTTTTTTAAATAATGTAGAAAATTTAGTTTCTAGAGCAATTCTCGTAGTTCCTCATTATACCATTCTACCTTGGGCTATTCAGATGTTACACTTTTTATTTTTAATAAAGGAAGGTTTATTTGTTAAATTTTTCGTCACAAGTCATTTTTGTGTTATTAATAAAGTACCAATCTGTTTTGCTTAGATTATTATAAAAAGTATTAAGACCCGACTCCGTTAAAGGCCTATATCTTATTTTTTTTGGCCTTGGCATTTATTTAGTAACATCTAGCTCTGAGATAATGGCTTTGTGATCTGATAAATTAGTATCTACTACATAAGTCGCATCATGAGAATAATCAAAGTTTAAAAGGAAATTATCTAAATAATTTTCATTCCTTGTTGCTTCATTAACTAAGCAGTCAAATCCAAAAGAATTTATAAAATCTATAAACTGAATTTTTTTTGTGTCTGAATTAAAATGCACGTTAAAATCGCCGGTTATTATCACTTTTTTTATTTAGCACCCTGATTACTTCACAGACTTCATGTAATGTGTCTAAAAAAAGACTTATATTGATACTAAATCTGAAGTAAGATAATATTTGTAAAATTATTTCATATACTTAAGTAATCCGAAAGATGTTTGGGCATACTTTTATCCCTTCACTTACTAATTATTCGATATATTAAGCAACAGGTGGCTAAAGAAACTCAACAGAAGGTTACGATTATGACGTTTACATAATAGGTTGCTATCTAAGAACACAGTTTTCAAGAATTACATGGTAATGAAGCAGTAACTTCTTGTACATTTTACAGCTTAAAGGGTAGTAAAAACTTGGGTGGTCAGCAGCGTAGCAACGATCAAAGCAGTGTTTAAAGTAGTTTCGTTGTAAGTGAGTGGCTTTCGTTTAGTCTAAGAGGCAGGGACGATTTCTGCAACGATCAGTACGACGGCTAAATTTGCGTTTATAGGTTGTAGAGTACAAAAAATCGGCAGCTACTGGAAGCGGCTGGATCTTTGAAGCCGAAAAGAGCACAAAATATTAACGATCTCGTTTAATTATATTTATTAAGTTGAAATAATTTTTTCATATTAAAAAAAAAATCTTGCGATCGATAGGATTTGGACCTGCGAACCTCAAGTTTAAAACTATTAGTTTCGCGCAAATCAAAAATCAAACAATACTTTATTTATATTAAATTATAAATATATGTCTCCCCGGAAACTGTCCCGGAGCTAGCCAGACAACCACGGCGCGCAGCGTCGTGGTGAATGTAAGGCTGGGCGGGGCAGGTCCGGTTCGACTAATATAATAATTAATGAGGGGCGTTAGAGTTCCTGTTTAGAGGGCATAAACTTAAACTAACAATAACTTTTAAAAAACATGATATATGAAAATATCTAAAAATAGGTAAAATAACACAATAAAATTATCGATTTCTCGCATAACACGAGCGCGAACACTTTGAAATTTTGGTTGCTGGCGCAGGAAAACAGAACTCAACGAAAAAACCCGTTCGAAGCAATTCCACCCTAGTGGTCTTCCTGCCAGGAATATGTGGTGAAATGAAAGTTAAGGATTAAAAGAGTTAGGATTTTTATAAACTTATCGGTCTAAATGGAATTTGGAGACAAAAATGGACAAAAGAACAAAAAGAACAGAAAGGGGTGAACGAGAACAAAATAAACAAACAGAGAGGGAATAGAAAAGGATTAAAGATGTAAGTTGAGAATGGACAAAGTTTAGGATAGTGATAAGTTGTAGTAGTGGAAAGTGTGGCTAATTGAGTTGCCGGAAAATAGGCAACGTCTGGTATGGTAGAGGGTATCATAGATCGAAAAGTATGGCATTATGCTGTCTAATTCGGGTTATGTTGCGGGTAAGCGGACTATCGCCCAGTTTGAATTGATAGAATTTCTGGGAGATTTCTTGGACGTAGTCCGTTAGTGGGGTTATGTCGTGACATTGTGCATATAAATCTCTGAGGGTGTATCTGTCTGAACCAGAGATGAGGCCCATAAATTTGTGTTCTAACACTTTCAGTTTTCGCGTTTCAGAACACTAATCCATTCAGAGAGTTACTTTAGGTTGTAAAATATATGATACACAAGAAGCGTGACTCTATTTATAGATTGTTATTTTGTTTTTTAATTTTTTTCACGGAAACCAAATCGAAAAAATGCTTGTGTGACATATCGTTAAATCAGAATTTTATCTACTTTTCAATGGTTCCATTACAAATTTTAAGTTAGTATAAAATAAACAACTTGTTGTGTCAAAACGGCACTAAACGTAATCCGATCTCAACCAAAACCTTTTCAGATCTTCTGGAGCACTAGAGAAACCCTCATGCAAAAATTTCATCTAAATCCGTTCAGTAGTTTCGCCGCTATCGTGCTAACACGCAGAGACATTTTTCAAAAATCACTTTTTTGGGTTCCTGGGACTTCAAAACGTAAAGATCTAATGTTGATTGATTGATTTACCAGCATGCGGTAGGTATTGCTGCCACTCCCAGGGTTATACAGCTGGACCTGCTACGTCCACGCTGGGTTGGACTAAAGTCATGCTTGTTGCCAGCAGTGAGTGCCACATGGCGCATGGTAAAGGAATGTGGGATGGGAGGTGAAGGTATTTGTGAGATGCGTTACAGCATTGTGTCGTGAGGGAGCGTTTAGCTCCCTTTTTTTGTGTTTTTGGTTCTGGACTTCTGTCTCTTCTAAGTCTTCTTGTGAAATATGTTGAGACTTCTGATTCTTCGGTTTCTGATGCTGGGTTGGATTTCGGTCATGGTTGTTATCAGCAGCGAGAGACACATGACGCATGGTACCGGAGTGGGGGATGGGCAGTGTAGGTGTTTTTGGAATGCGCTGCCGCATTGTGTTCGTGATATTTAATGTTTATGCTCCTCTTTTTTCTGTTTCTACTTCTCCTTCTGAGTCTTCTGATTCCTCCGTTTCTGGTTCTGATAGAGTATAATATCTGTAGGTATTTGTGAAATGCGTGGCCGCATTGTGTCATAATGTGGGGTGTTTGTGTCCCTCTTTTTGTATTTCTGCTTCTTCTTCTTCTAAGTCTTCTGATTCCTCGGTTTCTGGTTCTCGTAGAGTATATATCGCTGCGATTTCTTTGTAGAATTCAATTTTTCCCTTTTCTTTTCCAGTATGTTTGCTCCTTTCCCAGTCTGTTCACGATCCTCTCAGTTGTTGTTTTCCACGTGTAACCCGGTCTCCCTATTTTTAGTGCAGAATTTAATGTAGAATTTTTCACTTATCCACGAGCGCAATTTTGACCTGAAAAACCTCATTTGATAATTTACCTAAGAAAATATTATGATCATACATTAAGAGTGATGCATTTGATTATTACGGGTTTTATGCTTATATGTTCCACTCTATGTAGAATTTTTTCACTTAACAACGGTCTTTGTCACTCTTTTTTTAACTTCTTTGCACTGAGAGATTTAATCACCTATATTAATAGCATATTAGCTATAACACGTAATTGTTGTTATGCTCGTATGTACCACTCTTAGTAGAATTTTTCACTTAACAACGGGCGTAATTTTGACCTGAAAAACTTCACTTGATAATTTACCTAAGAAAATATTATGACCATACTTTAAGAGTAATGCATTTGGTTATTACGGGTGTTATGCTAATATGTTCCACTCTATGTAGAATTTTTTCACTCAACACCCTCTCTTTTTCACTTCTTTAACATAAGAAATTTATACGACCATACTTTTTTTGAACAATACGTTATTGATTATTTCGGGTACAATTCAAATATTTTTATAATGGTTAAAAAAGAATTTACTTAAATGTTTACTTCAATAATTTATTCCCCCATAAAGTCGACAAGTGTCGACTTTTAAGAGTTTGATGGACCTAAACACTTCAATTTCTTAGAAACGAAAAAGGTTACTTAGCTTACCTGCGTTGGGTCGTTTGTTTGTTTACGCTTCTTTCGTTTCTTTATACACAGCACTGGTCACTAAATAACTCTGTATTAGTTATTTTCAAATATTAATTATATTTCAACTTTGTTCTTTTGTTATGATGCATCAATTTACGCGGCATTTTTTGACCTACAATTCACCTAGGCTTTATCAAATTTAACGCAGTTTTACCCGATAATTTTGAGTTTTTAAATGGAAATGTTTCAGACACATCCACTCGCTTGGAAGTAGAGATGGGCACGTGACGTGAATTTCACCGTGTCACGCCGTGTCACGGCGTAAGCATGTACATTTAAGGTACCAAATCACGGAAGATTTCGTGAGTGTGCGTGAGTCAAAAGATCCCGTGCGTGAGATAATATTCACGCCGTGACACGACGCCCCATCTCTGCTTTAAAACTTCAACCTGTCGTGTCGTGACAAGAATAAGAAGCGAAGCGATAGACGGAAGACGGAACACGAGCGCGAGAAGAGAGGGAAAAGGACAGGATACAGGATGAATGACGCAACATTCAAATCAAACTGCGTAATTGCAATCTCTCTCTAATGCATTCGCCAGTCGCCTAGCCCTCCTGGCCTGGTCTGGTTACTATGGTCCAGAGATGGGCACGTGACGTGAATTTCACCGTGTCACGCCGTGTGACGGCGTGAGCGTGTACATTTAAGGTACCAAATCACGGAAGATTTCGTGAGTGTGCGTGAGTCAAAAGATCCCGTGCGTGAGTTTGGCTTAACATATATCAGTCGTGCGTGAGTGTGCGTGAGCTAATGGTTTAAAGTCGTGAGCGTGCAGGAGCGTGAGTCAAAATCGACTCACGCGCCCATCTCTACTTGGAAGGCACAATTCGAACTCCAAAACGTAAAAATCTAATGTTATCTCAATTTTCGATTTTGGACCAATTTGAGCAACCTCCCACAGTTTTGTGGGGAGGTTAAAATGAACTACGAGTAGGATGATTGAAAATGATGTAGTATAAAGTACCAATTCATACTAGTAGCCTAGTAGTACCAAAACTGAACAAATCTTCGGTTACGTCTTGCAGTTATGCCCGTTCAAATTTACGTTATGCTTTAATTGTTTGTAAAGAAAATGCTTAGTGTTTATTATTCATTTCGTATTTTAATCAATAATGACATTTTAGATGCCAACCAAAATGCATAAACAGTAATAGTAGAAGAGTCCATAACAGAAGCACATTTGACGTGCCAAGTAGGGATTGCAATTTACCGAAAATTTTAATAACCGGTAAATCGGTAAATAAAAATGGAAATAACCGGTTAACCGGTATTTACCGGTAATTTTTTAAATGAATAATTAGGGTGACGAAAATTGCAATTGTCTTTTTCCATGTACAAAATTATCTAAATTTAACAAAAACATTTTTATATACGTATATTTAATATAATGAACAGACAAAAGGAAAAAATATAAATGAAATAAATTTAAATAAATAATTATTCTGTAAATAACAAAAATATCAACTTAAATAACAAAAATTACAAACATAAACTCAAATAGAGCATTTACTGAATACCTAATCTAAAAATACAATATTTTATAAAAATAGTCTGTTAGTTTTACTTCCACATCCAGTGGAAGTATAGTAACGACAAAAAAATTTTAAAAATTTTTATTGTTCAAATAGGCTTAGAATGTCATGAAACGTCGAGATGTTAAGTTTGAGCGAAAAAAAATTTTCTGTCTGTCTGTCGGTCTGTCTGTCGATCTGTCTGTCGGTCTGTCTGTCTGTAACTTTTTTGTGCACACGTTTACTCTGAAACCGTTTGATATATTGACTTGAAATTTGGTACACGTATGTACGAGATCTAGAACTAGATTATATTTTCATCTAGTTCCGTCGAAGGGTTGGGGGGTAAATTTGGGGTAAATAGGTAAATCAAGCAGGTAAGAGTCCATAAAATTGGTATTTAGTATATACAAGAGAAGCTAAGGTTTCAAAAAAAAAAAATTGGCATTAGCCACTCCCATTATTAAAGGGGATGAAAAAAAATTGTGATTTAGTGTGTGTACAAGAACCAGAAACCTCAAAATATTTTTTTACTTCAGCCACCCCACTACCACCACCTATCACCACCCCCACCCCACTACCGATGTGGGGTATCGTTTTATGGGTTTTTGGGGTAGAGGATTTCAAATATTATATTATTAAAGTTTCATAAACAATTATTTCCACATACAAAATTTTTTCGTTGTGAGTGACTTGGATAGAAAATCTGGATGTGGAAATAGTGATTCCTTGGGCAGCGGTTTTTCTATATCTGTTAGTCGTCTGATATTTGTGCATAGAATACCACCAGCTGAAGATGCCTTTCCTCAATCGATATTGGTGGGTCGATAAGTTAATAAGAATTGGTATTAACATACGTCTAAATGTATTCCATGGATATTTGCGGCAGTGAAATATTAAATTTCCTCTCCAAGATATTGTATTTCTTAAGGCTTGGTGTTTGAATTTTACTTTTTATAATATTATTTATTTATTGTTAAAAGTGTTGGGACAGTCACTCTGTATTTAGTGAATACTGGTCACTGACATAAATAGAAATGTTGAATACGTGACATATTGTAAGTTCAGAATTTACCGAAATAACCGGTAAAAAATTAAAATAACCGGTAATTATCGTCATGTGTTTTTTGTCCTGATAACCGGTTAACTGGTTAACCGGTATTGCAATCCCTAGTGCCAAGTTTCAATTGGGCCCTAACTGAACCCGAAATTAGCCCAGTGGGTGTAAAATTACAGCCAGGGTCGGAAAAAAAGTTACCTCCGGTCCGCCAAAAAAAAAAAAAAAGATCATTACCTTCTTGTTTCAAAAAGATGAAATGTGCTTCTGGATTATGACGGACACCTTCAATGTCATGGGCTCTTGGACTACAAAATGAACCTATTAAAGTATCTCCCAATTGTCATGTGTCACATATAAACTGTTTTAATGACATTATTTAAAAAATCCGTTAACGGAACATGATAGGATTTTGCAGACTGAGGGAAATATACGGTTTATTTTCGGTTAATTATAAATATTTAAAAAATATGAAACATGCTACCCTAACTGTTAACGAGATATGAGGAAAATTACCTATATAAAAGTTGTTGAGGTCATCGGGGGTATCACTTGGGGACCTTGGATTTGACATTGGATTGAAGTTTTTTTTCAAGGCCGTTTAAAGGTCAACTTTCGTTTTTTAAACAGAAACCTCTAATTTTTATCTAAAGGTCAAATGTCCAAATGTCTCTAGAAATTTTCAGGCTGGTATCTCGTCAGGATTACGAGATATGAAGGCAATGACCTCTATAAAACTTGTTGAGGTCATCTGGGGCACCACGTGGTGACTTTGAAGTTGACCTTGAAGGTAATTTCAAGGTCAACTTTCTTTTATTAAATGGGAACCTCTAGTCGGCGAAGTCGATCGTGAAATGACCTCGATTTGACCTTAAAATCTATCTATAAGATCACGATCATCATTGTCTGCCTTCAATCACCAGACTCTAGGGTCAATTTGACCCGTTACAAATTTAATGCAAAATTTTTCGCTTCTTAAGAATCCAGAGTCAAAAATAGAAGTTGCTATTTAAAAAAGAAAGTTGACCTTCAAATGATCTTGAAAATTACCTTCAATGTCAAATCCAAGGTCGCCAAGTTGTGCTTCCAATGGCTTTGACAACTTTTATAAAGACCATTTTCCTCATATATCGCTATCCTGGCGAGAGCCCATCCTGAAAATTTCGAGACATTTGACCTTTTAGAAGACCCCTAGGGTCAGTTTAACCCCTCAGAACTCTAATGCAAAATTTTTCGCTCTTTCAGAATCCGTGATTAAAAATAGGGATCCTATTTAAAAAAACGAAAGTTCACCTCCAAATGACCTTTAAATGCCCTTCAAGATCATATCCAAGGTCACGAAGTGGTGTCCCCGATAACCTCAACAACTTTATAGAGGTCATTCTTCTCATATATCGCTATCCTGACGAGTTATTCAGGCGTATCTATACTTTTGGGACACTCTCTATAATAGTAAAATGTTGCTAATATAACTGTCTCGCTTCCGCTTGTCCTTTTAGCCATGGAGCAACACTGCAACACATTTTCGTCCAACATGCTCTTTAAATAAATAAAATGATACGACGTAAGTCCGTAAAGTATAAATGTATCACACCGGAATTTATTGAAGGAAAAGGAATAGAATTTAAAAATGTGAAATTATGTGAAAATTGAGCATGACAGTGCAAGAAAATATGATATGCGAAATCGCTTTTGCATTAGGTCTTGTCAGAAATGGTTCACCATCAATGGACAGGACTGTATCATAAACGAAAACTATGGCAGAAATTCCAATCTTGGGGTGCTAGCCTCATATTTTCGACCAAACGATTTTTAAGAATTATTGCATTGCAAACGAAAAAGTCACTAAGAACGCACACCACACATAGTAGACAACTCCTAAATCCAAAGCTAAAGCTGTCCACGGCTGTTACACATATAAAAAAAACGTAGACAACATCCGTTAGCCACTGAACTGCCAGTGTTAGAGCTGGGGACTGAACCCAGTACACGATAGACAAAGTAACCCATCATGCTCGCCACTAAAATGCGCTAGAATGCAACTATCACTCATCTTTTCTGTATTAACAGATCACTTGACTGCCGTGAAGGTAAGTCTTCTATATTTTGTCCTGCTCTACTATCCCTCATGGCAAATAATATTTGTTAAATTTTGTGTATCCCTACCGAATTTTATACTAGATGACGAGTTACTGCGAGTTTGTTAAGGACTAGTTTTAATTGATATATATGTAATAACTGCATGCTGGTTCACATCCGTTTCTTGTGTTCACTATTATCGTAGTGTTATTATGAGAAGAGGCCAGGGGCGGAGCCAATATGCGCAGATATTTTTACCAATGGCATACCGTCCTAAGGACGTGTAATTGTAATAAAAGTTTCACGGTCAAGGAGCTGTGTAGTGTAATGCAGTAGATTAAAACTTGCAACCTTTGATCAGGTGAAGTGTAAGAATAGTAATTTGTACTAAATCTTCGCCTAATAAGTTAGTTTTATTATTATTATAAAAATAATATAAAGTTGCATCATATAATATTTTATTGTATGTAATAGTAGATTGTAATACAAGTGTGGCAAGGGCTTCATTGCAAAACGATGTATGAAAGTATGGTATCATAGTTTTGCAATGAAGCTTGCCACACGTGTGTTACATACTATTTTTTCTACGGTTGTGAAGTTATTTCCCTTTTCAAAGTCTTTCCAAAATTTTAAATTTGCTGCTTGTCAGATTTTATTGACATTTTCCGCTGTCATTCTGAAGTAAGAAAATTTGACTTTGTAATTGCAATTCATGTGTAATTAATGTACATTTATAGAATTTAATTGTTATTACCAGTAAGTAATATAAAATTCTTTAAGGTAAACACACTATTTTATTCCGGTGCGTGAAGATGTAATCAAGGCGTGTGGCAAATTCTTTGCCGCACGGCGTGCGGCAAAGTGATATTTTCTGCACTCATTTTGAAGTTAGAAAATTTGACTTTCAGCACAATCGTAGAAAAACATACATTTCGACACAGTTTAATTTGAATCTGATTCTTTCGGAGGCTCTATTCCATGCAGAAAATCGTCGCTCTCTTCTTCTTCTTCATTATCATATTCTTATAGCTTTCCTCATCAGAAGAATCCGTAACTGTGAATCGTAGATTAACATCACTAACTTCGTTAAATAGTTAGATGTTATTTTTTCCATATTTCCATATAATTCAATTCTACCTTGTCTACATGGTGATCAGGAAATCGACGATAGGAACAGTGATGAAAGAACTAAAATCGCGTACAAGGTATATGCTTCTAAGCTTCAAGTTTCAGTTTATTTTTCTAGTCGATATATATTTCATAAACTTAACGCAAGGCGATAGAAGAACTGACACAGGGTGACACTTCGTATATTTATTTGATCATTAACAACCTTCCCGTCATCGACTGCTTGCAACTTCAAATTAGTTGACGTGTCTAGAGAGGAACAGTGTGACTTAAACAGTATTGCAACTCAAGGCCACACTTTCCATAAATCATGCAAAGACAAGCTAAAACTGACATGTGCAATTGTGCATTGTATCATCGAAACTAAAACTAATAAATCCATTTTAACTGTCATGGTCGTTTTTAGCACATTAAAATTCTTTGAAATTGATTAATTGGTTCACAATACATTTCGGCCGTAGAAGTGTCATTAATAATTCTATGAGCTGTGCCACTAAATGAGACGACCTTGAATTGCACTGCATTGTTATGATTATGATTAACAAATATGTTTAACGTGTTATTGCGTATATTTTTAATTGCAGTGAAATCGAGTTCACAGAGAATTTGCATTTCGAAATATCATAATGTTATCAAAAGCAACTGATAATTTATCCTGTCGAAAGCTTCTGTATAATCCAATACTACTAAATACGCTTAGTTTGTTATTGTGACTTGTTGACAGAGTGTCATCAGTTACCCCCAATAAAGCAACAAACAACCATCATTTGAACGGAATTTCCCAATAATGTTAACAAATCCGAACATGTTTTTCACGTATTTATAAACGAAAAAACATTATATCTCCTAGCACAATTTACGAAATGCCTAATATGAAGTATGAAAAATGGACACAAAAAATAACAATATAATACCTACATATTATCAGGACGTTCATAGTCGCGGATTTGAAATTATATAAATGTTTTTTATATCTATATACATTCTTGTCAACAAATCTAAAAATGTACTTTCTCCATCTACGACATCAAATTTTTATTATGCAATTTTCGTATCCATAGGTAAGTATTAGTAATTGATTTTTTTACATCATGAAGATTTAATGATAGGCGCATTTTCAACATTCTTGAACCAAATTCGACTATTTCCCATATGGGAATTCTCATAGCTATACCTTTATAACAAAGTATGGATCAATCTGTGATTGGATAGACACAAATACTAGCCAAAGAAAAATTGGAGACAGGGAAAATGTCTTAGGCTTTGTATGTTTTTCATTGGTCTTCATAAAATGTAAAATTGAAGCGGTATTTTCACCAAATATCCAACGCAGAATAAATCACTCTTAAACTTTTTATATTGGTAACCGAAAAAGAACACAAATGTTTAACATAAAACGTAGATGTAGTAGGTACATTTTACAGGAGATCTACATTTTTTTAAAAGTGGTTAGTCGGAATTTTAGCATCTACATTGAAGATCTCACAGTCGTTGAATAGGCATTACACCTTATAGTTTTATACACTAAGTAATAGACGTTAAATAACCCAGTATGTAAGGTGTATTCCATGACCGGTGGAAGATTCGGGTAAATGTTAGGAAATCGGAAGCGATAGTCTTCATGTGCTGAAGAACTCAGAATAAAATACTAACGACGATTTTGATCAGAGGAAACAAAATTTCAATCAAAAGATACGTACTTGGGGTGGGGGGTTAGACTGAACCAGGAACTGACGTTTGCCACTCACGTAAACGGAACGGTACGAATAGTTCAACTCATGTCCAGGAGTTTGTGTGTGCAATCCTGGTCGGGAATAGCAGAATTAATCGACAAAACAAAATATTAACCTACACTGTTGCAATAAGGCTAGCCATCGCATACGCGGCACCGATGTGGTGCAGCACGTCGGTAAGGAAACTGCGAGTTTTAGAACATCCAGCAGATCTCCCATGCTAGGTGATAGTCTCCTAATAAGCAACATAACCCAAATTAGACAGTATATTCTGAATAAAACACCCGGTCATATCAGGCAATCCTTTTTTAGCCACACTCATTATAATTTCTCTTTGCCTAATATCTGCTACCGATTATTTTCAATGCCTTAACCTCTCTTCTGTCATTTTTTCGTTTTTTTTGTCTGTTTTTGTTTGTTTTTTCTAAACTATTCTTCCCACACATTAAATTCTACAAAATCACAACTTTTTGAGACCAGTATATTTGAAATTATACCTTGAGAGACCAGTATCCGCTGAACCGTAGATGTAGATTGCTCGAAGCGGGTTATTCATCTAGATCTTTTTCCCGCATCAGTAATCAAAATGTTTTACTAGCATACTAGTTCAATAATTATAAAAATTTCCATCACAAAAAATGTTATCTGAGATTTTCCTTTAGTAACTGTTAGAGGAGGGGTTATACATCACAAAACCACAAAAATTCATTCTGGGGGTGCCGCGCCACCCATCTCCCCCTCGTTAACCGTTGAAGACATAAAAAAATTGCTCATCATAAAAAAGAAAGCTTGACTAATTTCCTAAAAAAGTACTATTGTAATTTTGTTGTACATGCCATGGTTTTCGAGAAAATCGATATTGAAAAAAATTCCAAAATTGTATTTTTAATGCGCGCGAATTTTTGTTTATTTGAAATTTTTTGCGCGCGGCCTATAGAAAAAATTGAATTTATCGAAAACCATACAAGCTAGGAAGAAAAATCAAAATGGGTTTTAAAGGGGATATAAAATACTCTCTTGTGTTGCTATTTTTGATGGCTATTGATATTTATTAGTATATAGAAATAACAATATAACTTTTTGCGTCTCTAACTATTCACAGGCACATAAAAAATAACTGACTTTAATAAAGTTATAAATGCATTATCTTTTAGTTCAAGGTAGTACTTCAATGCAGAAAAGTTAGGAATAAAAGTATTCACATTTACAAATTTACCAGCATGTTGAAGTTAGCCAAATTTTGGCCAATTCTTTATTGCTTCCTAAAAATAAAAAAAAGACCAAACATCTTGAAAATTTAGCTCAATTTTTTTTTTTTTAGTTTATATATCATATAACTATTGTTTCTAATCATTTAATAGTTAAAAAATTGCATAAAAAAATCATCAAAAAATTGAATATGCAGCCTTTTTTGGATTTTTTTTTAAATTAATAATTTTAATATTTTTGAATGTACCCGGTCTAAAAATAAAGGTAAGACTTCATATCAATTGATCATACCATTTAAAATTATACTATATTTCTCAGGAAAAAAAATGCTATTGAAAGGAAAATAATTTTAACGCACAGTGACGCTCCGTCTAGAATGAATGGAAAAGGCGCGCGCATCCCTGTGCATTGTATAGTATTGTAATGTGTTACAACCCCTAGAATGATGTATTTGCACCTACTCGAAAAAGAACCTACCAGAAGATTCCAAAGTGACATCTGGAATTATCGAGAGAATGGTGGCGTCATCACAGAACAATCGAGATCTGTCATTTTTAGGTATAAAAGACCGACCGCATTCTCGGCGAGTAGTTCAGAAAGTATAGAAAGTGAGGTTAAGACTTCAAAGATAAACAAAGTGATAAACATTGTGATTTTTAGTCAGTAAAGTGTATTTAAATTAAAAAATAGTATTGTGAAGTATCCAGTAAATATTTAATAAAGTGTGTTAGTGGACATCTCTTGTTATAATTTTTGGAACCCACGGAA
This sequence comes from Rutpela maculata, assembly GCA_936432065.2. Lineage (NCBI taxonomy): Eukaryota > Metazoa > Arthropoda > Insecta > Coleoptera > Cerambycidae > Rutpela > Rutpela maculata. The sequence continues at coordinate 104,405,222 of OW386291.2, forward strand.
TTTGCAAGGGGTAGTTTCCTAAGGGTGGAAACACGTCACAAATTGGTGTCAGAAAGCGGAATTTTATGACAAGAGGAGCTCTGAAGTTGTGCTGGAGTGTTCGAGAAGTATTCTCGAGGTTTAGTGCTAACACAGGACTAATTTACTGGACATTGTTCGAGGGTTATTTTCGGACAGAAAAATAGTGTTAAGTGCATTTTTGAGACGTTGTAGAACATTTTATTAGGACACTAGTGTAATAATTAAATCTTTTAAACTGAGTAGTGATAAAGACACTGAAAAAGACTCATTTTTTGTGTTAGTGCGTGGAAATTACTAGAACTTTTCTATTTGGACATTAGTGGAGATTATTAAATTCTCTGAACTGGATAGTGACAAAAGACTCTGGATAAGACTTTTCCGTGCTGTTTCGAGATTTTTCTGGAAAGTTCTATTACCGATATTGACGTAACAGTTAAATTTATTTTATTTTAATTTCATCGTATGCCCGTAACAACAAGAAGTATGGCATCCGATAAACAAATACAGGACTTATTCGAACAATTCCAAAAAATGATGGCGCAGCAACGGCAGGAAGACAAAGAAGAACAGGAGAAAAAACGTCAGGAAGAAAAAGAAGAGCAAGAAAGAAAACGCCAGGAGGAAGAAAAACGGCGTCAAGAAGAAAGGGAGGAATTAAAGAAAATTATGGAAGATCAGGAAACAAGACGTCAGAAAGAAAGAGAGGATGAAGAAACAAGACGTCAGAAAGAAAAAGAGGATGAAGAAACAAGACGCCAAGAAGAAAAAGCCGAATTGAGAGAAATGATGGAGGACCTGAAGATACGACAGCAAGAGGAGAAAGAAGAGCAAGAAAGACAACGTCAAGAGGAAAAAGACGCACTCAGAAAAATAATGGAAGACTTGGAAGAAAGACGCCAGGAGGAATTAAGGAAAATCCTGAGCGATCAAATAAAAATACAACAGGACGCAATCATTTCTGTCAAAAGTGAAGTCAAAGAAGAGATAAGCAAGGTAGAAGAAAAAGTAGATAAGGTCGAAGATAAAGTAGGTGAAGTCAAGACCGAAGTCGGTCAAGTAAAAGGAAAAGTAAATCAGTTTGAAGAAAAGATGAGTGAGTTCGAAGAAGAAGTCAAGGGAGAAATAGACCGGCTTAAACGACAGTTGAGAGATAGAGGAAGCCAGCAAGTGGTATCATCAGGGCAGCGACTAAAACCTCCTTCTTTTGACGGCCAAAGTTCCTGGACGACGTACAAGAGGCAGTTTGAGGCAGCAGCATGTGCGAACAACTGGGATAATGAAGAAAAGGCCATGGCATTAGTTCTGGCGTTAAGGGGCCAGGCCTCAGAGTTGCTTCAGACTATCCCAGTGGACAAACAAAGGGACTTCAAAGTCTTGGAAGCCGCATTGGACTTAAGATATGGCGACAAACATCTCGCCCAAGTATACCAGGCCCAGCTAAAATCACGAACACAAAAGGCTGGAGAAAGTTTACAAGAATTTGAAGCTGCGATAGAGAGACTGGCACACCTGGCGTATCCGAGTGCCCCTAAAGAATTCCAGGAACAATTAGCCGTAGGGGCCTTTTTAGATGGTATAAGGGACGAAGAGGTCAGGCGAGTTCTGAGACTGACGAGACACCAAAGTAGTAGCGAAGCTTTGGTGCATGCACTCGAAGTAGAAGCAGCTTACAGGGATACGCCAAGGTCAAGAGTGCGAGCTGTGACTCTCGAAGAATCACAACCAGAAATGAACCAGAACCCCATGTTGACAGAAATACAGAAAATGTTCACCAAATTATGTGATAAATTGGATGGCCTCGGGAAGCAAGAAAAACAACAAAATAGAGGAAAGCCGAGCGGAGGTATTAAATGTTTCAACTGCGGCAAGGTAGGACATATGAAACGGGACTGTCGACAGCAGAACTCGGAGAGTCGAGTAAATGCTGTGAATGTAGAAGAGAAGCAGGAAAACTAAAGATAGCCAGCACCAAGGGGGCTGTGCTGGCTAAGGAATGCGGTGCCCCCAGAGAAGTAAAGATTTCCCAGCTCCAAAGAATTCCAAGTAGTCTGCTGTTGCAAGGATATGTGAATGGAAGAAAATGTGTGTTTACGATAGACACCGGTGCTACGTCATCAATAGTGCGGCCAGGGTTTATATCAGGCTTGCAGATTGACAAGAAGCAAAATGGAGTAATCATTCGGACGGCCACGGGGGACATGGCTGCGGTCCATGGAGAGGTTAACTTGGAACTGCAGGTTGGACGTTTGAGGTTCAATTACAAGGTCATTGTGGCTGACATTATGGATGATTTCATTTTGGGTCTAGACATCATGGGAGAGCAGGGATTCATTGTTGACGTAGGGGAGCGAGTCTTAAAAATTGGAAATGAGGAATTTATTCTGGCAACCGCAGATGACCAATTCCATAAAGCAAGGTTGTTAACAACAGAGACGATCAAGATTCCTGCTCATTCAGAACAAATGATCGATGCTGCCTTAGAAGGAAATCCTGGAGGGTGCCGTGTTGGCCTAGTTGAAGATGACGAATCGATTAAGTCCCTACCCAATGTTATTGTGGCGAAAACTTTAATCCGGACTAAAGACAAAATCCCAATAAGAGTCGTTAATTTAAATTCCCACTCAGTGACAATTAAGGAAGGCAAACCGATTGGCTCCTATGAACCAGTCACATGGGTAGTGAGGTGCGAGGAACAAACAGAGGGAAGTTCGTCTACAAAAATAGACCAGGAAGTTTTGACCTTGCTGAGTACTCAGTTGGAGCATTTATCTGAGGATGAACGAAGGGAGGCAATCAAGTTCCTGGAAAAGGAAAGTTCAGTATTTGCCAAGAATACAGAGGCCCTTACAAAAACAGACATAGTCCAGCATCGGATAAATACTGGCGACTCACCAGCTATTCGACAACCACCTAGGAGGCTTCCATTAGCGAAACAAGAGGATGCCTCGGCAATGATAAACAAGATGCTGCAAGATGGAGTCATTGAGGAGTCAACGAGTCCCTGGTCATCGCCAGTAGTTTTGGTTGCCAAGAAGGACGGAACATTAAGATTTTGTGTCGATTATCGAAAATTAAATGATGTCACGAAGAAAGACAGTTACCCATTACCACGAATTGACGACACGTTAAGCACGTTGGCAGGCTCACGATGGTTTTCTACGTTAGACCTTAGGAGTGGATACTGGCAAGTGGGGCTTCATCCTGATGATAAGGAGAAGACAGCGTTTTCAGCAGACAGTGGTCTTTATCAATTTACTGTGATGCCTTTTGGACTTTGCAATGCGCCAGCTACCTTTGAAAGATTGATGGAATTCGTACTGCGAGGGCTAACCTGGAGGACGTGCCTGGTTTACCTTGACGACGTGCTTGTTATGGGACAAGACTTTACAGAACATTTGAAAAATCTTCAAGAAGTATTTGGGCGAGTCAGGAATGCCCATCTGAAGTTGAACCCGAAGAAGTGCCTGCTATTCCAGAAAGAAGTCAAATTTCTTGGTCACATGGTGTCTTCGGATGGAATACAAACAGACCCCGACAAAATTTCTGCTGTACGAGATTGGCCAAGACCATCTAACGTTCATGAAGTACGGAGCTTCCTTGGCCTCTGCACTTATTATAGGCGCTTTGTGGAAGGGTTTGCCGAAATTGCGAAGCCATTACACCGGCTGACAGAAGAGAAAGTGCAGTACCAATGGACACCGGAATGTGAAATGGCATGGAGAAAATTGAAGGCAGCTCTATGCACTGGTCCTGTGCTAGCGTACCCACAACGGGAAGAACTTTTTATTTTAGACACGGATGCCAGCAATTCTTCGGTCGGTTGTGTACTGTCCCAAATCCAGAATGGGCAGGAAAGAGTGATCGAATATTTCAGCAAGGTGCTGTCCAAACCGGAAAGAAATTATTGTGTAACCCGGAAAGAGTTACTGGCCATCGTTAAATCAGTGGACCATTTTCATAAATATCTTTATGGAAGACATTTTAAGATTCGCACCGACCATGCTGCATTAAAATGGCTGTTGCAGTTGAAAACCCCTGAAGGTCAACTGGCTCGTTGGATAGAACGGCTGCAACAGTATGATTTCAAAATCGAACATCGACCTGGAAGATCTCATAAGAACGCAGACGCTTTATCTAGAAGACCATGCAAGGAAGATTGCAAGCACTGCCACCACGTTGAGAAATTTCAGGGTACGGTGGCCGTCAACACTATTAAAATAGAGGTTCCGGATGATTGGACAACTGAAGCCCCGAGACAAGAACAACTGAATGACACAGAGATTGGGGCTATATTGAAAGCAAAGGAGAAAGGAATTCGACCAGCGTGGAAGGATGTTTCGGACAAGGCAGTTGGATTGAAGGCTTTGTGGGCCCAATGGGATTCACTCAAAGTTATGAACGGGCTGCTAAAGAGAGCTTGGGAAAGCCCGGATGGCAAGGAAGTTGTTATGCGTCTAGTGATTCCCAGGTGTCGAGTACCGAAAGTACTTCAGGAAGTGCATAAGAGCATAGGAGCATCCGGTGGACACTTCGGCGTTAATAAGACCCTGAATAAAGTACGAGAACGATTTTATTGGGTAAATAGTCGTCAGGATGTGGAAGCTTGGTGTCGCAATTGCAAAATTTGTGCAGCAAGTAAGGGACCGCAGACTAGAAGTAGGGGTGCAATGAAACAATATAACGTCGGAGCTCCTTTCGAGAGGATTGCGATCGATATAGCCGGCCCATTCCCAGTAACCAAGGACGGTAACAAGTATATACTGGTTGCCATGGACTATTTTAGTAAGTGGCCAGAGGCCTATGCAATTCCAAACCAAGAAGCAGTCACTGTTGCCAAAGTCTTGGTAGATAATTTGATATGTCGGTTTGGTGTACCCCTGGAGCTGCACTCAGATCAAGGGAGGAACTTTGAGTCAGGGGTGTTTCAGCAAATCTGCAAGTTATTGGGGATACACAAAACACGGACAACAGCCCTTCACCCGCAATCAGATGGAATGGTGGAACGACATAACAAGACCATGAAAGAACATCTCTCTAAAGTGGTTCATAAGAATCAACGTGATTGGGATCTCCACATACCGTTCTTCCTCATGGCATACAGAGCTGCTATCCACGAGTCTACGAAACAAACACCAGCCCGTATAGTATTTGGACATGAGATCAGACTGCCGTGTGATTTGATTTTCGGAACACCAGGCGGAGAACAGCTTCCTGTGAACAGCTATGTGGATGAAATGAGTGAACGGCTAAGAAATGTTCATGAGCTGGTTAGAGACCAAATCACCATAGCCAGTGACCGAATGAAGGCTCGATACGACCGTAAGGGTAGTTCAGAAGGGTTCAAGGCAGGAGATCTGGTTTGGCTGTATAACCCACAGCGAAAGAAAGGGAAGTCACCGAAACTTCAACCTCCTTGGGAAGGACCTTATACTGTTATTACCCGAATTAATGATGTCGTCTATCGGATTCAACGAAACAAAAAGTCCAAGATGAAGATCGTACACTTGGATAGACTGGCGAAGTACGTGAAAGAGGCTGAACTGCCTGACCGGGACGTTCAGGCTTAAGGAGGGGGCAGTGTAATGTGTTACAACCCCTAGAATGATGTATTTGCACCTACTCGAAAAAGAACCTACCAGAAGATTCCAAAGTGACATCTGGAATTATCGAGAGAATGGTGGCGTCATCACAGAACAATCGAGATCTGTCATTTTTAGGTATAAAAGACCGACCGCATTCTCGGCGAGTAGTTCAGAAAGTATAGAAAGTGAGGTTAAGACTTCAAAGATAAACAAAGTGATAAACATTGTGATTTTTAGTCAGTAAAGTGTATTTAAATTAAAAAATAGTATTGTGAAGTATCCAGTAAATATTTAATAAAGTGTGTTAGTGGACATCTCTTGTTATAATTTTTGGAACCCACGGAATTTGCAAGGGGTAGTTTCCTAAGGGTGGAAACACGTCACAGTATACTACAATCTACAACAAACAACTCAAATACGACAGTTGCAAAGAAATATTTTTCTGCTATGTGCATCGTTTTACAGCCACGTGTTTTTTTCGAAATATTATTCTAATAAATTTATTAAATTAATTAACAATTAAACAAATAAAATTAGTGAAATTTCAAGTGAAAAATAATTGGATTTACAATAATTTTGTTTAATCATACAAATTTAAATACGTATTTCTGTCTGTCGGTCGGTCTGTAACTTTTTTTTGCGCACGTTTTCTCAGCAACGATTTGAGATATTGATTTGAAATTTGGTACACATATGTACATGACGAGATATGGAACTAAATTATATTTTGCACTAATTCCGCTGAAGGATTGGGGGTTAAATGGGGGTAAATATGAGAAAATAAGTAAAGCAAGCTGGTAAGAGTATAGTAACTTGGGATTTGGTGTATATACCACCTCGACTCCATTATTAAATGGGATGGTAAAATAGAATTGAGATATTTGCTTGAAATTTGGTACGTCATGTATTGTAATGACATCTAAAAAAAAAAATGAAAAAAAAATAAAGCTATTAAATTAATGTATTTCATATCTGATTCTATTTTTTATAATATGTTAATAATTGGCAAATATATATTCAAAAAAAATCAGGAAAAAATCAATTTTTACTAACATGACCTAAAAAACCCTAGAAATCTAGTTACTTTTATAATTTTGTTTCGTTTTTGCGAAGAGTATAATAAATAAATGTATCAGGTTGGTTGGTGGCTGCAATTTTTTTTTATTGGATTCATTGTATTAAAACTTTTAAAAAGCTGTGTACATGGACATAATCCGGTGATTTTAGCTTAAAAAATAACGGTTTCTCGGAAACTTTTGGAACTAGCCAAAAATTAGTTTGCACCCTACAGAATTTCCTCAGGAATCCGAAAAAAATAGTGTTGACCACTGAAAACGGCGGCTTTAATTGTTTTAACTTTTTGTAAACAAAATTAAATTTGCAATTTAGTTTTTTGCTTATATCTTCGCTTCTAAAGGTCGTAGAAAAACGTTCGACCCGTCAATTTCTTCGTCATGAGCTCCCCTATAAGGTAGGTATACGCAATGAACGAATCTTTAATTGTTAATAACATTTTATTAAAAAACTGAAAAAATAGATTTTTTCGATCCTCGAACTTTGAAGTACTGTAGAAACAAATATAAAATCTATATGTCAACAATATTATGAAAAATAGTACATATTTTTACCCTTAATAAAATGCACTTTATCCCGTTGCAAAATATTAACTATTTTTTTTGCAATTAATTTATAAGAAAAAAATTCAAACTGTTATATTTATAGATCAAATTAATATTTTAGTTCTGTTTTGGTAAATACGTTGTATTTGACGTATATCTACATAATCAAAAAGAATATTGCAAAAAAATTTTAATTTGCGACTCTCTTTTACGCAAAAAATCAATTTTGCAACTTAAACAAATGTAAATATTTCAGTAGATTTTGCATAATATTTATTGCAACCAACGGCATTTCAATTGTCATAAAAAAGCACGAATTAAAAAAAAAAAGTGCTCCGATGCTTTGGAGCGAGATATGAAGAATTCACGTTTTTTGCGATTACAGCGAAATTTGAAGATATTTTTACTTGAAAATTTCAATGAATATTTCTTACAGAAGTGCCATGTCTATATATTATGTAAATGGGCCATAGAAAAAAAATCGAAAAAATTGCATCCCCTATAAGGTAGGTATACGCAATGAACGAATCTTTAATTGTTAATAACATTTTATTAAAAAATTGAAAAGATAGATTTTTTCGATCCTCGAACTTTGAAGTACTGTAGAACCAAATATAAAATCTATATGTCAACAATATTATGAAAAATAGTACATATTTTTACCCTTAATAAAATGCACTTTATCCCGTTGCAAAATATTAACTATTTGTTTTTGCAATTAATTTATAAAAAAAAATTCAAACTGTTATATTTATAGATCAAATTAATATTTTAGTTCTGTTTCGGTAAATACATTGTATTTGACGTATATCTACATAATCAAAAAGAATATTGCAAAAAAAATTTAATTTGCGACTATCTTTTACGCAAAAAATCAATTTTGCAACTTAAACAAATGTAAATATTTCAGTAGATTTTGCATAATATTTATTGCAACCAACGGCATTTCAATTGTCATAAAAAAGCACGAATTAAAAAAAAAGTGCTCCGATGCTTTGGAGCGAGATATGAAGAATTCACGTTTTTTGCGATTACAGCGAAATTTGAAGATATTTTTACTTGAAAATTTCAATTAATATTTCTTACAGAAGTGCCATGTCTATATATTATGTAAATGGGCCATGGAAAAAAAATCGAGAAAATTGCATCTTTGGCGCTCGCGCTGACGCTAAACACCCCTCCCCGATGACGATGATGACAATGATTGTCTGTACGCAGAAGTGCGAGACAAAGCAGACAGCAAGTCGGACACAGGAAATCAACCTAAAAAAAAATGACGACAGAAAAAGAAACTTTATTTTGTATATTCAATAAATTAATTTTTAAATACAAAATGTAATCTTTTTTATCCCCAATAAGTGTAAAAACTATTCACTCATCAATGTATTATCAAATAAATTGTATGTAATCTTTATTTTATGAAGCAACGCAATTGAATTATTGAAAAATAATCGAAGAATCGGAAAGCTGAGAAAAAACCGCTGCCCAAGGAATCATTACTTCCAAATCCAGATTTTCTATCCAAGTCTCACACAACGAAAAAATTTTGTATGTGGAAATAATTGTTTATGGAACTTTTATAAAGCCACCTGCAGTACCACAATATGCTGAAAAGAATTAAAAATCATATTATTGGATCTTGACGAATTTCACGTATCCACCACAAATTGAGGAAACTGAGAATCCCATTTGCCAAATGAGCTTATGTATGAGAAATCCCCCATCAATAACCAAATCAAATTTTGGTGTATGGACGTTTGTGGCGCCGATCCGATGCATTTTTTAGAATTTTTAAAATTCAAAATGTTTTTATTTTTTTTCGCATATATATTGGCTTTGCCTTTGGAGCAGGCGAATGTTTCTCTGATCATCAGTAGACCCTAATTTATTCTATACTTGAGTCAAATTTGATTCAACTCGGAAACAAAATAAAAAAGTTATAAGGGTGTCTTCATTTTAAGTGAGTCACACTGTATATTTAAAGAAATGTATAGACTTCGATAAAATATTACGTAAGTAAGTACGTCGTCGAGGGTTGTAAAATAAAGATTGTTTTGTGACTGTGATTTATTAGCAGACCATGGTAAACCGCTTTGATAGGAATATTCAAGGTACCTAATTAATTAATTTATTCATGTCCTACAAGTCTGTTATTTTACAATAACCACCCCATTTTGAGATACATTAAATAAAAAATAACGCCCTAGGGCGTTATGAATATCTATAACGCCCTAGGGCATTATAAAATTATAACACAACTCAAAACAAGTAAATTATGATAGTGTTATTGATAAACAAAATGCGTTGCTATGCAACGGCGGCGTTTACAAACAATTTTAGTTTTACTCTCTTTTAAATCAAATCGTTCTGAACATAATAGATGTCAAATTAATAAATCGTAAATGTCAAAAAAAAATTCGAATTAAATAACAGACTTGGACATTAAACGTTGAAGGCACCAGGGGTGTTATAGGATAATGACGCCCTCGGTCGACGTACATTCTCTCGGGCCGTGGCCCTCGGGAAGTACACTGCCGACCTCGGTGCGTTATTATCCTTATAACACCCTTAATACCTTAAAAACTATAATTACCGATTTTGTCTGGCGAATATATCTCGTAAACTATAACACATAGGAAGAAAATGAATATAGACATTCTTGTAGGAAATTTAATTTCGTTTAATTTTGCATAGATTACCTTTCTCCGTACGACTCATCGTTTCAGAGTTATAAGCGAAAAATCGAAAAAAGGAACCTTTCCACAGCCCCCCCCCCACCTCTCTGAAGCGGAGGGCTTAGGGGTCGGGACTTTTAGTATGTTAACCTACTAACTACCCCAACACATTCCTGAAGAGGAAAATTCTCCCCTCCTCCATGTTCTCTACAACCCCCTTTTTGGCATTCATTGATTGGGCTATTTCCATTTTTTCTAAAATTACAATTCATCAAAATATGTTCGATACAATCATTTTTTTATGATTTGATTTCATTTTATTGAAAAATTGGTTAATAAAAAAACATTACACATTTTTTTTAATTTTAAAAATAATTGTAACACTAGAAAACTTTAAAATTCATTCAAATGCAGAGTAATAAAACAATACACGAATTAACAAAAGCTGTTTTAATTATACACCAGGGTTTCTTACAAAACTTCCATTTAGCTTCTTTTAAGTAACCAGAAGGAGATATCCCGCTATCTCAGGCTATAAACTTATACTGCAATGCTGGCAGTGCTGTGAGTTTATACTACGAGTATGAAGTAATGACAATAGTTAGATGAATCCTTCTGTATTTCAGGAGGCTGAAAAATGTAATCCGCATCTCATTAAATAGAAACTCTAGATAAAAATCATTCGACAAACTTAAAATTAATAAAATGTTTTTGCAGAATTTTCATTTCAAAGGAAAGCTTATTAGTACAGCAACCAGAGCTTCGGAATAATGTCAATGAAATAGATTTCGTTCATTTTTGGCAACTTAATAGTGTATGCATCAAAGAAAAGATTCTATATTATGCGGTGGCTTCCTAATTTATAGGGGGTGAATGCCACCCATTTCAGGGGTAACTAAAAAAAAAAGAAACAAAAACATTGGAGCTGAGAGAGAATCAAAGGACAAGGGTAGATAAGGACCTTTTTTCGCCCATCGGCCATGTCACATGACATTATATTTAGTTTCATTGTTCAGCTCTGCAATTTTTAAGTTGACTCTTTGAAAAGAGTCAAGTTCAATTGAGATCATAGCATTAGCATCTATCGTATCACTTTTGTTCAATGGCTTAACTGACATGGCCAATTTTAATTTGTCATTTCCGTTGGAAATCAGGTTTTCTGCAGTTTTTAAATTGACTTCTTTCTTTTTCAAGTTGGCTCTTCAAATCTGTTAATTGCTCGTCCACGTTTCGCTTTTTTGCAGACTGTTCCTTTCTTTTTTGGTTTTCCCTGCTCCTGTTTCCTTTTTATTCTATCCTGTTCTTCCTACGCTTTCTTCTTATTTTCTAACTCGATTAAATATTTCTTCGACGACTTCTTCGCGTATTCTAGTAATTTCTTGGAAATATTCACTTTACCTAAACCGCATTGTAAATCCGCTTGATCCTTGACAATTCTAAGCGCAATGATTGTATCTTCAGATAGAGAAGTTCTGGACTCTAACAAAGAGCGATTAATGCTGAAGCCTCTCTCAGGCCCCGCGTTTCCATGACTCAGTGATAAACAACAACGCGCCAACTGAACCAGCAGTTTATATTTCATTTCGCCCTGATCTCCCCTTATTTCCAACACTTTGTTCCAAAATTCATCAATTCTTTTATAGGATTCTCCAATCTTCTGGTATCTCTTCAGTCTGACAAAGTAGCCATAAGACTTTTATCTTATCAGCTAAAACATTGGGATTGCAATCTTCGAATTTGAGGTCAAATGTATCCTTCAATTTACTTTTCAAGACAAGTCTAAATTTTTCTGCCAATCTGCTTATGGCGTTTTCACTGTCTTCATGCAGTCGAAATTCTGGGCTCAAATATTTCAGTTTCTGCAAAACCGTGGAATTAAACGGCAATATTTCAGTCAGATGCTTGGCAGTCTCTCTGTAATACTTTTTCATTTCTAGTCTTGTACGATAACTGTCGGTGTCGTTTGACAATTTCGATATAGATAGTTTTGTGGCTGTGCCATAATCAATTTCAGTTGAAGTCTTACAGATGTCTTCCTTATTGAAGTCTACTTTTATTATGTCACAAATATTTCTTTTCACTCTGCATTTTTTATCACAATAAAACAGTCTCTTTGTCATGATCTTATTTAAAACCGTGGCAACAAGGATCGTCAACCAACGCAGTTGAACTGCTTCAACTACGTAATTTAAAAAATATGTTTAAAATATCGCTATTTTTTAGGACTTTTAGGACAGTTAATCCAATTTAAGGGCAATTTTAGGACATTTTTGTGGTTTATTGAAATTTTAGGATTATTAGGATTTTTAGGACATTTGGGACCCCCGTGTAACTGAAATTATTCCAAAATTTTACATATTTTTTTACCTCTAGGTACTGTACCTACTATATTGCAACTATAGCATATAAGCAAAATGCAATAACAAAACTATCACTTATCATTATTCACCACAGGATTTATTAGTTGTTCATTAATTAGAGTGCTTTAAGTGGATTGATTGTATTTCTTAACAGGCAATTTAAAAGTTGATGAAATTAAAACGATCTGATTGTTATATCCATCTATACCTATATTTAATAAATCTGTAACGATAAATATTTTTGACATTTTGTTTTTCTTGGAATTTTTATATTTTCGAGTTTCTTTAACCTAAGCCAAAAAATATCTTTTGAGAATTTGTGTTTAGTTGTCCATCTACCTGAATGTTTGTTCCACCATGGATGAAGTTAAAAAAATATATATATTTTAATTATTTCATAATGTCTGCCAATAATTTCTATAAACTTTCGAATACTGTTGAACAGTTTGCAGTGTTCGAAAACTATTCTTAAAGTTACTAAAATCAAGCTAAAATATCAGTAAAATATACGATTATGGGATAAAAAATTTCGGATCCATGTAAATTGATATTTTTTCTTTATCCGATGAAAAAACATACGATTCCGATTCGGATATCGGATGTCATATACGTGAGAATTCATCTTTAGTAATTTTTTTAATTTTGATATTTTCAAATGATTGCAGATAAAATCATTAAGAATAGTTGCAGATGTTAAATAATCTAGCATTAAGCTTTTAAATGGCACAAACACAGCAAAATTCATTTTAAAGAAAAACATTCAATTGGGGGATGATTCAGTGACAGCTGTTTGTTTTTCCTAAGGTCTCAAAATCTGTGAGACGCGACCCATATTATAACCATTCATTAAATGTCCATATTTTTCCTTGCATGTGAATTTTCTCATTAGCAGTGGGATAGTAGATAGAAAAGATTACAAACATTATCACACTTTTCGCCTCTAGCTACTGCATTATTAAATACCTAATAGCTAAGTGATATCTTGAAAACCGCTATAAAAATATAATGTTTACTCTAAACGTACTCTATCTATACCTATCATATTTAAGTTATACCTAATTCATATCAATTAGAGGACGTAATCAATAGCTCGGCATTTCACGTAACAGCTTTCCTGTCACATCCCAGTTCCCTAAGTAGCAATCTGAGGGAACTGATAAACGGAATCATAGAAAATTAGTTCGATAAACTTGGAACGGGTTTAAAAGAGTTCAACATTCTGCTTTAGATAAAGGACACTAACGTTTGTTTGTCCCTAACACGCCGCAAACGGCGAAAGCCACTCTCCATAATTGCACAACTTGCCTCATTTCGGTTGCTCCTTCCGAAATGGCATTCGTTTAATTTAGATTGCAATTTATGCCAGTACCTGTATCATCTCCGGTTCGGGAAATAATCTTAATTTAAGATTAGAAACGTCTCAATTTACCTCCTCGTGCTGATTTTAAAGTTGAGAAGTGACTGAAAATGATAACGAGATTGTTGCAGTTAATTTTACTAAACGCAACAATTTTGTTATTCTGTTTCCACTAATGGATTCGAATTAGAAGTGTTGCACACTTTGTTTTTACTTGATCATTACAATTTACTAAAATTCAGCAGGGTGGATTGACTGATTCATTGATTGATTTACCAGCGTGCGATAGGCATTGCTGCCACTTCCAGGGTTATACAGCTGGACTTGCTACGTCCACGCTGGGTTGGATTAAGGTTATGCTTGTTGCCGCAGCGAGAGCCATATAGCGCATGGTAAAGGAATGTGGGATGGGAGGTGTAGGTATTTGTGAGATGTGTCGTGAGGGAGCCCATCCTACCCTTTTTTGTGTTGTTGGTTCTGGACTTCTGCCTCTTCTGGGTCTCCTTGTGAAATATGTTGCCGCATTGTGTCGTGATATAGAGTGTTTATGCTCCTCTTTTTGTGTTTCTGCTTCTTCGAATCTTTTTTTCTGGGTCTTCTGATTCCTCGGTTTCCGATGCTGGGTTGGATTTGGGTCATGCTTGTTGTCAGCAGCGAGAGCCACATGACGCATGGTACAGGGTTGGGGGATGGGCCAGTGTAGGTGTTTGAATGCGTTGCCACATTGTGTTCGTGATATTTAATGTTTATGCTCCTCTTTTTTGTGTTTCTACTATTTGTGCTCCTCTTTTTTATATTTTTGCTTCTACAAATCTTCTTCTTCTGCGTCTTCTGATTCGTCCGTTTCTGATTCTGCTACACTCAAAGAAATAGTATGGGTAAATTCAACAAAAAAAAAAAATGGTTAACTAACAATATCGTTAATTTTGTTAAACCAAACTATATTGATGGTATTTTTAAACAAGAGGTGATTGTTATTTTAATTAATAAGAAGTTGTCGTACAACAAAACAAACATTAACTTAAAAAATAGATGAATAAGACTATTATTTTGTTCGTCTGACTATTATTTTGTTGAATTCTGTCAAATTAAACTAGATAATAGTATATTTTATTTTTAACTATTATCGAATTGTAATTCTAACCCAGTATTAGTTCGCTGTATTATTGTACTTGGTAGACAAACCAATATTATTGTCGTCTTCTAGAAGTTCGAAAAGAATTACCATAAAATTTGCTTGCTTACCACGTAGTCTATTACAGAAATTATTCCCAGATGACGCCACATACAAATCACTGACAATAATCAATCATGCATTATCTTATAGTCTTATGAATTTATAGAAAATTAATAACATGATTGCAATGTTCAAATTCTCTGAGGGATCATCGATATATTTGGATGGATCTTATAAACGATCTCTAATCTTTGGTTTGGGTGGTCTGATGTCTCAATACTGAGATTTTGGCTAACCAAAAAAAACTTCATCATACAATAAAGTGTAGATCAACCTAAAAATTAGTTGGTGAATAAAAAACAAAGTCGTTGTACTATTTAATTGTAGACCAAATTGAAAATGGTTAGTGAACATAAAAAAATGTCATTGTACTATTTAATTTGTTACAAGAAGATATGATTATTAAACTACTATTTGTTTACGAAAACAAATAAAGTTGTATGACTATTCTTTTCTGATTGATTTAACTATGAAACTAGATAGGCGCGATTTCATATGCTCTTTTTGGTTGAATTTACCTATCATTTTCTTTGAGTGTATAGTATATATCGCTGCAATTTCTTTGTGGAATTCATTTTTCCCCGCGCTTTTCTTTCCCAGTATGTTTGGTCCTTTCCCAGTTTGTTCATGATCCTCTCGATTGTTGTTTTCCACATGTAACATAGTCTCCCTATTTTTAGTTTGCTGCTGTTTAGTGTTAGCGCTTTCTGCAGTAGATGTGTTGGGTCCCTTTTTTGGACACGTCCCCACTACTTTATTGCATACATTTCCATCCTTTTTGTGGTTAATTATGGAAAACCTCACTGGAAAATTTACTTAAGAAATTTATAATATGACCATACTTTAAGAGTAATGCATTATTGATTATTACGGGTTTAATTTAATAAATTCAATTGAATATTTTTAATAATGATGAAAAAAGAATTACTTGAAGGTTTACATAAGAAATTTATATGACCATCCTTTAAGAAGAATGAGTTATGGATTATTTCGGGTATAATTTAAATTAAATTCGTTTGATTATTTTTAAAATGATTATGAAAAATAACTTACTTGAAGGTTTACGTAGGATTATTATGGCCATACTTTAATAGTTTATTGCCTGCCATAAATTTGTCGAAAGCTGTCGACTTTTAAGGGTTTGACGGATAGGATAAGGGTTTTAAAGGTTTGATGGATCTAAGCACGTCTTGGTTTATGCTTCTAGATATTTACAAATAATACGTTAAAAATTAACAACACTCCGAAGGAGGGGATGTAAAGTAGTACGTAATCCTCGTCTTAAATTGCATAGCTTCTAAAACAGTTTTTTTTTCATTTTAAATAGTTTTTTTTTGTTTTAAACATTTTTTCCAATGTTTTAAATGGTATGTTTAAAACATATTTAAAACAGATTTAAGACGTTTAAAACTCTATTAAACTAAAATTAAATGGTGCCAAGTTACGGTGTCTGCTACTACTACTTGATGCCAGATGACGCTCTTAAACGGATTTTACAGCTCTCTACAAATAAAACGTTCAGTTTAGTGCAAGTAACCACTAAGTAACCACTGACCATTTAACTCATAAGAGTAAGACTACAGAGGTTATTTTTTTGAGTGTGTTTACTGTTTATATTGGAATTATTTATCGGAATGGACCATCATCGTCACTTTTCCTGCTATTCCACAATCTCCAAAATAATACATTTGTTTAAAACACCGCATTGTGTATTAAATATGTTTTAAACATTTATTTAAAACAAGGTGCGATGTTTTAAACATGTTTTAAACATCTTGTTTAAAACATTTTGTTTTAAACATGCCAACCCTGTTCTACGTATACATTGATATACTAGCCGCTAGTAGGTGGGACGAGATCGGCGTGGTTCCGTAGACGGATCCCGCTGCGTTGAACGTTGCTTAACTTTAAGTATCGAAATACATGGTCAGTCAAGACGCCTCTACGCTCGCCATCAAATAAATATAAAATGCCAAGTTCAGAAAACAAAGATCTGTACGCCCAATGCCCTGAAATACCCCATCCTGGATGAACGGGGGACATACGGAGCACATGTGCAGGTGGCCTGCGATTAGGCTGGAAAAAGAGCAGGGGCATTAGCAATAGTCATGCCTTACATGGGTGGTCCATGTAGTCTTAAGAGAGGCGTGTTGTACAATGTGGTGCAATCGATTCTTCTCTATGAAGCACCGGTGCTGTTCAAGGCTATGAAAGTAAAGAGATGCAGGAATAAGATAGAAAAGGTGCAGAGAAGAATGCTGGTTAGAGTGGTGGGAGCTTACAGAACGGCTTCCACAAGGGCTCTGCAAGTGGTTACAGTCATCACGATTGAACTTCTGGTGGAAGAGAGGAAGAGAGCATACGAGGAGGGAGACAGGCAAAATCCGGCACGCAGAAGGGAAGAAAGAGAAATCACATCCAGAAGTGGCAAAGCATGTGGTAGGAGGAGACCAGGGTAGCGCAGACCCAAGGCTCATTCCGCAGTTAAAACCTTGCCTGACATGTAAACATCGAGAAACAAACTATATTGTGACACAGTTTATAAATGGACACGGGTCTTATAGAATGTACACGAGCAGAATCGGGAAGGCATCAGATACATCCTGTTTTGCAAAAGATAGGAGGTACACAGAGGGAGAGTAGAAGGGGAACTAGATTCGGCATTAACAACTGAAAATATAATTCCACTTATACTGCACAGAAAGTGAAATTGGAGAATAATCAAGAACATAATCCAAGAAATCATGCAGCGGAAACAAACGGAGGAAAGGGGGTACCAAAGTGTTAATGGATAATGAAAACTGGAGTAAAAAGATAGTGAATGAAGAGTTAAAACCAGCCCTATCTGGACGTTATGTCACAACGACGGTTTCGAGACACGGAGTGAAAGAAAAGGAAGAGGGTCTTAGCTGGTAAGAGTCCGGTACTACCTGTTGCGATCGATCCAGGCACAGGTGTCCATGAAGAATTTCCCCTCCTCATAAACAAAATATAAGGTGAGCAAAAATTGGAAACATGATTTTTTTTAGTTGTGCGAGTCTAAAATTTCACCGGAATCGTTTTAAAATTGGTAGTTAGGTATTTTAGGAGTTTATACCGATATCTGATTCTAAAGTTAGGAATTCAAAATTATGAATCCAATGCGGCTGCCATAACTGCAATATTTTTGCAGATTTACATTAAATTAGATACATGCGGGATTCTCTGATAACGAGGCTGACCTTAAAGCTTAAAAATTCAAAACGACGGATATCTTCTTTTACTGTGTAGAAGATAAATAAAGAGGCCATTAAAAAGGCAGCAAAACAGCTTTCAAAAAGTTTAAAAATTATTTAAAAAATTTCACCGTCGGTGTCGTCCAGTTAATTGAATCTAATTACTTAATGTCGACAAAAATGAACAAATAAACGTATTTTTAATCGACGCGCGATAGTCAATATTTTTTCATTTTCTTTTATGTTTTTTAACACTATTAGAAAGCAGATTCATTCAATATCGCGGAAAAGTTACTTTATGCACTATTAGTACTGTGATAACATTTAGTAATTTGGTTAAATCGGTCAACATCTCGTGCCGCTCCAAAGACCTACTTTTGTGTTTTTACGATTGGCAAGCAAGCACTAAAAAAAATTGTAATCTACTCCTGTTAAGTGTCAGATTCATTTAATAGTGCGGAAATTACAACTATATTTACATTATAAAGTCTACAGAGTACACAATACATGCCATACACAACTGCATCTACCCAACGTTTTCTTCTCTTGGGTTTCAAGGCAGGTCAGTCAAATTCGAAACCAGAAATATTGATCCACATTAACACAAATACATTACACAGTTACACTCCACGATGTTCTATCAGTTAGAAAATATTAAATTTTGGCATGGAAGTTTTCTTAATCATTGAACTGACCTCCTCGGTCGCCCGATTTCAATCATATGGTCTTTTTTTCTGGTAATATATTACAATACAGGTTTTACACTGTGAGGAACATGACATGGAAGAACTAGTTACTTGCATTCGAGTAGCTACCTACACTTTTAATAAACATAAACACCACAGATAGTAGACAACCCCCAAATCCAAAGCCAAGGCTGTGCGGAAGGGGATTACACATTTGGAAAAACGCAGACATACATCCACACCCACCAGTGTTGTCAATACCGGGGCTGGGGGTCGAACCCAGAGCGCGATAGACAGTCGATCAGCATATTCGCCACTTAATACGCCTTAGCCGACGGAGCCACCGCGCCGGTAAATAAATGCACAAGTTTTCATAGTCTGTTAAGGCGGCTACAGACGTAACTGCATACTTGAACGGTATGCATGCGCAAGTTTATTGTACAAGTATACTGGAACGTGTGTATTATAACACTTGTACAAGTATTGTGATTGTACAAGTGACATGAGACTTGATGAAATTCTATATTGTATACTTGTACATGTTGTGTTTGCGCAAGTATACTTGAGCGTGTGTACGACAGGTCGGGAGACTTGTGTAAACATGTGCCGTTATTGCTGGTCTCATTAATGTATCTCTTCTTTGAATCAACGGGGTGACAAGTGATAGAAGGTTTAAGTAAGTTTCTTCATCAATTTGTAAGTAATTGTGCCAATCACGAGGATAAAATCTCACATCGTTTAAGAGATTAATGTGAGAATACTCCTTCCTTTTTTTTAACCACTCCTTACACCACATACTACGTTTTTTCGTTGTTTTTTGAGAATTAAAACAAACGCAGTTAAAGCAAGCGTGTCGTCTTCATCCGTTGATGACATTTTTATTCTTTATTCGCGCTTAACTGTCACTGCACAAGTATACTTTTGGGTGTGGCGGCGACACAGATTTCAGTATACTTGTACAATAAACTTGCGCATGCATACCGTTCAAGTATGCAGTTACGTCTGTAGCCGCCTTTATGTACCGAGCAGATGTTTGTATAGAACGTAAAATTTTTTGGGACACACTGTATACAGGTGAACCGTATACATCATATTTCCACACGGGGATATTTTACAAAGGTTTAGAATCAATTAAATAACCGAGATAGAATATATCCTATTGATGTTTCCAGCAACAGCGAATTCAGGGAATAAAAGGTGATTGATTCCAGACCGTCAATCGATTCAACTGTAATTTGACGATATAAACTGCGATTTGGTACAACAGCGCCTGTATCTTACTTCATCTTCTAGGGGATTAGAATAGCAAGACGTTTCAGGAACTAACATTCTGTGGATTAAGGTAATACGACCCTCTTATTGGACATAAAGACTTGTAAGCTTCCTTGTAAACTGCTTCGATTAGAAACATGACTTTCTGAACAATTCATATACCGGTGGTCCGGTATATCAAAAGTTAATTATATCATAATTAAAATTCAAAAATACTTGCTTAACATAACATGTTAAAACTGTAATAGGGAACAATCAGTATGAGATAAATAATTTATAAAAAGTGTGGCGCAAACAAAAACTAGGTCTGGCACAAAAATAGTAGATTGTAATACAAGTGTGGCAAGGGCTTCATTGCAAAACAATGCGCTCGTGTTCCTATCATACGAGTTTTGCCATGAAGCTTGCCACATGTGTTACATACTATTTTTTCTACGGTTGTGAAGTTATTTCCCTTTTTTAAAGTCTTTCCAAAATTTTAAATTTGCTGCCTGTCAGATTTTATTTAAAGTGACATTTTCCGCAGTCATTCTGAAGTTAGAAAATTTGACTTTGTAATTGCAATTGATGTGTAATTAATGTACATTTATAGAATTTAATTATTATTACCAGTAAGGAAAATTATTATTATTATCAGTAAGGTAAACACACTATTTTATTCCGGTGTGTGAAGATGTAATCAAGGCGTGCGGCAAAGTGATATTTTCTGCAGTCATTTTGAAGTTAGAAAATTTGACTTTCAGCACAATCGTAGAAAAACATTTTTAATGTTTCAGAGCCTTGTATTTGATATAACATTATAAAACAGCTGTTTTTAAAGGTTTCATACGTTTGAGTGTATATACTAATTTTAAAGGTACGGATGTAATATACAGAAAAAATTCACAAAAATAAAATTTGTCAGAAGAATTATACAAATTACTGTTGATCACTTTAGTTGTGGCAGTAAGATACCCGATAGACCGTACCACGGCGTCAAATAATGGAGACTCTCTCGCTGCATCACTAACCCTGTCAAAACGCTGCAGGAGAGGGAAGTATTTAGAATATATGTATGGTCGGGGTCGCGGCGTTTTTCTGCAAATGAAGTTTGAAATTTCATGTGGTCCCACCCAAGGTCGTCTTGTCAGTAAGTGCCAAAATATGTTTTTTCATGAACCAAATATTGCAAAAATACTTTTTACTGACTATTTTGCCACGGCGTTTTTGACTTCCGGTCATTTCTGGAAATTTTGAAAAAAACGGCTTTTGCCGCCATGACGTACTAAGGTCGTTTTTTGCGAACAACTGTTTAAAACACAGTTCGATGTTTTAAACAAATGTATTATTTTGGAGATTGTGGAAAAGCAGGAAAAGTGCCGATGATGGTCCATTCCGATAAATAATTCCTTTATAAACAGTAAACACACTTACAAAAAATAGTCTCTGTAGTCTTACTCATATGAATCAAATGGTCAGTGGTCACATGTACTAAACTGAGCCTTTTATTTATAGAGTGCTGTAAAATCCGTTTAAGAGCGCCATCTGGCTTCAAGAAGTAGTAGCAATAGAAGACACTAATTTTAATTGAATAGTTTTAAACGTTTTAAACCTGTCTTAAACATACCATTAAAAACATTGAAAAAAAAAACTGTTTAGAACAAATGAAAAACAAAATGAAAAAAATACCTGTTTTTTTTTCCAACCCTGGATAACTGGAATGGGTGTTTTAAAGAAAATTAATCAGTACAATAGTCCAGGAGACTCCAGTGTTTCCGAATACGGCTCCCACAAAAAAAAACACAGTGGAAACGCTTTGCATTCGCGCTTGTTTTATCTTTTACTGGTCGTATTTGTCAGACTCCGAAAGACTTAATTTGCAAAATGAAAACTCTGCTGGATTGGATTCAGCCGCTGACAGTTAAATTGAGGATATGAAGGACCGGTATTTGATGTCTTGGGGGAGTGTTTATCATTCATACATTAAGAATATATATATTACATAATATTGTAGATTGTTTAAGGGGTCACTTGGCCCTGGGTTGCCATTTCTTCACCTCTACCTAAAAGGTCTTTTGTGAATTACCCTGCAACTAGTTATTGCCCAGGATTCCAAGACTTTTTGCAAAGCTTGCGATTTTCCTGGGAGCTAATTTCCCAATGTCTTCAGGCGTTAATTCCGCCTGTTCTAGGTACTTTAGCCTAATGCGGATTAGTGCCTTGCATTCACAAAGTATATGTTCCACGGTTTCAGTTGCAGCTTCACAGTATCTGCATCTGATGATATCTCAAGGGGCAATGGCCAGTTAGAAGGCCTGTGATCAGCCTTAAATCGGACTTTTCAAGTTCGAGAAGCCTTGTGGCATTCTTTGTTGAATAGGTTATAAACCTTTTCGCTTGTCTTTGGCCTGGAGTATTCCTCCAGTAGGATTTCTTTTGTTCCTTTTCCCATTATAGGACCCCCTTCATTATGTGTCCTTTAGATAGGCCACAGAACGGTTCGGGTCCAAAAAATGGAGCTTCAGCCCCTTTTCTTGCGAGGCTATCAGTCAATTCGTTGCCTTCTATTCCCGCATGCCCTGGCACCCACATCAAGGTAACCTTGTTGTTTTTTGTCAGTTGCTTCAGGGGTTGTCTGCATTCCCAGGCAATTTGTGACTCGAAGGTATAGGACCTGAGAGCCTTTAATGCTGCCTGGCTATCTGAAAGTATATAGATCTTTGCCCTTCGAGTGCCTCTATTTAGGTATTCCTGGGCACATTGATCTATATCATAAATTTCTGCCTGGAAAATGGTTGGGGTGTTACTGTAGAAGAACGCACTACCGGGCGTCAAAATGACGCGACACCAATTTATTTCTCAGGGGCGCCAGTCGCGTGCTGCCCCGTTCTTCTACTCCCAGACGGGTTCGAGATAAGATGCACTTCGATAGCCGAGTAATGGATCAAGGCTGCACTACCTCAGATCATTAACGGCGTTCTCTCTGGACGCGATTTCCCTGTTTTAGGGTTTTGGTACCTTTTGAATATTTAAATTTTCGCATAAAAAAATCCCAATCGAAGAATTTCTCTTCGACGGTATTAATTTTTGACGTGGGGGTCACGTAAGCACCAGTTCTCCTGGATACAACACTAAGTTTCGCATCAGAAGTGAAATACCTTGGGGTAACCTTTGACGCCAAACTAACATGGAATCTTCACTTAGACAGAAGACTAAAAAAGGCTTACATTTCTTACGAGCAGTGTCGCAGGACCGTGGGGAAAACCTGGGGAATGAAACCCAAAGTGGTCATGTGGATATACACTGCCATCATAAGACCAATGATAACCTATGGAGCTGTGGTCTGGTGGCCTAAGAGTAAACAGGCTACAGCGAGAGCCAAGCTCAGCCAAGTGCAGAGAGTTGCCTGCCTAAGCATAACAGGAGCTATGCGAACAACGCCAACGAGAGCAATGGAGGTAATGCTGTGTCTGCCACCACTGGATCTATATCTAGGAGAAGTGGCCTTAATAACAATGGCACGCCTCAAGTCCGTTGGCCTACAACCAAATGTAGGCTGTGGGGAGACCAAAAGTCGCCTGTGGAATGAGGCTGTCAGGAAGACGCCTCTTCTACAGGCATGCACAGATGGTATCTCTCCCCGATTTGTCTTTGACAGACCCTACACAATACAGACAAATAGTGAAAACGAGACCGCTGGTGAAGGTGTGATAAACATTTTCACAGACGGATCAAGGAAGAAGGAGGGGGCAGGATGTGGAATATATTCCAGAAGCCTGCAAATCCAATATAAATGGACTATGGATGAGCGAGCCAGCATAGTACAAACTGAACTGGCGGGCATAACCATAGCCGCAAAAGAGATTGTCCGCAGACAAACTACGGGCAAAACAATCAGGATCTACACAGACTGTAGACAATCACTACTTGCCCTGAGAAGTTACAAAATAACCACAGGAGCAGTATGGGAATGTCATCAAGTACTTGTGGGTGCCTCCAGCACGAATAACATCTCGGTATGCTGGGTGAAAGGACACGCACAGTGCAGTGGCAACAAAAAAGCCGACAAACTGGCCAAGAAGGCAGCAGGCCAACTTATCTTTGGACCAGGCCCGGCCAGTCTGTTACCGATTACGGCGACAATACAATTAATTAAGGAGAACACCCCCAACGAATTTAAGAAGCTGTGGGATGAAACAAGCAGCTGTCAGCTTGCTAGGGAACTACTCATGTATCCCAACAAGAAAACAGCAATGGACTACCTGGCAATGACCAGAAGGAATCTATGTTTTATAACAGGAATCCAGACTGGATACTGTCCGCTAAGGAAACATCTATACAATATGAGATTAAGCGAAACACCTCTTTGCAGAGGTTGTGAACAAGAAGATGAGACGGTTCAACACGTACTCTGTGACTGTTCAGCCGTCTCATCAACCAGAGAATCCACTTTGGGAGAGCGTTGGCTCACCTTGGCCAACGTAAGGGAGATGCCCCTAGGCAACATCACCACCTACTTCGAAAGATTAGGTTGGTTGAAGGCCTAGGTGAGTGTCTGCCTAGAGGGAGGATGTACAAGGGGGCCTAAGTACTGTGGTTTTTGATCACCCTCCTGCTAATTCCATACTCCATACTCCAAAAACAGAAGTTTAGAACTTTATGTTTTAATTCATACATTTTATACCTGAGTTACTGGCATTATGCACTTTTTTTATGCCTTTACTGAAATATGCAAAATTATGTACGTTTCCTGAATTTCCACTAGATTTTAAATTTAGAACAAACAAATATTATATAAAATGAACAATATATGTGCCTGATTTCACGTAACATTCCTATATAAACATTTTAAACAAACTCTGCGTTCCATACTTGAATATTATTTATTGGTGTGTAATACTCCGGATGTCGGAATTTTTTATTAGAAAATACCCAATAATATGCACATTGCGTTGAAAATAGAAATTGCTGTTAGTTTTTGCAAAACAATTTACGACTGAAATAACATTCATATCATATCAAAGAAAATATACATAATACCTGCATAATGCTGAAATTTACAGAAGTATTTTTACTAGACAGAATATTTATGAAATAACATGAATAGGTCACAATGTGAGGCGAGACGTTTATCGTGCGGAAACGAGTAAAACTGTAGAATTTGTGGAATGCCTTGTGCAGCGCAATTTCTAATTAAAATAATTCTGGTTTATTTTGTTTTGTGAACCTTTTTAATTTTAAAATGTTTCAACTTACTATTTAAGTCTTACTTTTAAAAATAACTTCAAATAAGTATTCATTAATGTGTGAAGTTTAAGCGGCAGACATAAACAACACACAAATAATTATAATATAGCTAGCTACCTTATGTTATTTATTGAAGTGGTAGTTTTAATTATTCCTTTACAGGAAGCCCAAGGAATACACAATACATTTTAGAAACGCATAACATGCACTACACTATTTACTTATGAAAATAAGCAAGCAATGAATTAACAATTATGTATAATTATTAACTAATAGCAGAGCAAAGTATTACTTTATTAATGCTGGATGAATAAATAAAACATTTACATTTTTTACAACATTTTTATATTTTCATAATGATATTAGTTAACACGATAATTATTGTGCATTAACTTTATCAGATGCGTAAACAAGATCAACTCACAAATAAAACTATTGGACCTTAAATATCTGAAATTTTATAGTCAGAGAGCCAACGGCAGGTATTTCATACCACTGGAGACGATTTTATTATTAGTCTATATATTATGTAAGGGCACGCACAGTGGGGCCAAATCCTGGCAAAAATTCACAGCATTCTATTGAATGCTGAGAATTTTTGCCAGTAGTATTCGTACACTAAAGTTAATATCTGTACGTTTTTGGACTCGATTATTACGAATCCGATGTTAGAATTTGCAGAAACAAGATGGTGGATTCAATATGGCGGACTGCAACCTTAAAAACTGATCTAAAAAATCTGAAGGGAAACGATTCAATGCTCTTCATCTCTTTAGTGAAGCAACTGATATTATACTTTTTTATTGATTGATTAACCAGCGTGCAGTAGGAATTGCAGCCACTCCCAGGATATACCATTGGGCTGGCTACGTCCATGCCGGGTTGGATTAGGGTAATGCTTGTTGCCAGCAGCAAGAGCCACATGACGCATGATAACGGAATGTGGAATGAAATGTAGGTGTAATTTGTGAGATGCGTTGCCGTATTATGTAGTAAAGGAGCGTTTTTAAGCGTGTTTCTATTTCTAGACTTCTTCAAAACGACATTTTTTTATCCATCTGTCAAGGTTCTACGGCCTCCGGTTTCATCTGAAGTGACTCCACTTCTGAATTTTAAATGGAACATCCTGTATTAAGAAAGTCTATTACATTTATTTCACTTATACTTTTATCCAATAAACCTGCATTATATTTAGTATGCCAGTGGGTAGTATTAATATTTCACGTTTCATGACAAATTATTTATTTTACACCAAATAAAAACTTGAACACATTTCAAAAAGCAAAAGAAAAATTGGGATCATTGGTTCTTCTACACACACTATATAACAGTTTCCTTTTTTACCCCCTTTAGTAATGGGGTGGGGGTGGAAGAGTGGGTGGCTGATTCCAAAAAAAAATTTTGAGGCCTTTGGTTCTTGTATACGCACTAAATCACAATTTTATTTTTTCACCCCCTTTAATACCGGAGTGGAGATGGTAATGAGGGTCGTAGAGGGGGTGGCTGATGTCAAAAATGTTCTAAGATCTTAGCTTCTCGTACACACACTAAATCCCACGCGTATTTACCCCCATCAACGGAATAAGATCAAAATATAATCTAGTTCTTATAATACATACGTGTACCTCAAGCCGGCGCGTGCTGGGACGATTTTGTGTCCCGGGATAATAACTTCAAAATGAAACACTGATGAGCGAAATGAAAATTGATGAACCGGGGGAGGGGAGAGACAATCTCAAAAAAAAAAATTCCTTCCCTACAAAACGGGAATTAATAGTCAATATCATAAACCTTCCAGAATAATCGTGTGCACAAACTTACAGACAGACCGATAGACAGAATTTTTTTTTAACTTAAAATCTCGAGTTTCCTGTCATTTTATCTATTTGAGAAAAAAAATTATTAATTTTACTATACTTCCGCTCCACTGAGTGGATATGGAAGTCATTTTAATTTTTTTTTACCGTTACTATAATTCCTCTGCACCACGTGGATGTGAAAGTAATATCAACCTTTTTCTTGCAATTGCAAAGAATTGCTGAGATATTTTCCTAGTTGAAACTATATGGATACGAAATTAGTCATGACTAACGAATAAATCAATCCTTAGTCTAGATTATGACTAACAAATCATCAATCGATACATTCATGACTAATAACTAACCAATTAGTCATGACTAATATATGAATGATTAATCACTAGTCATGACTTATTAGTTGACTATAAAATGCTCATCTCTGGTTGATGGGTAAATGAATGTATGTCTGCGTTTTTTCAAAAGTATAACATAATAAAATATTACATCATGGCATCTTGGGCTCACAACATGCTGTCTTGATACACAACATAGTGATCGCAATCCTAACCAACTGCGCGCTGCGCATAAATTCTAGAAGCCAATTTTTGTTTCTAAAAATTTTCAAACTGATACCTATTACAACATACTGTTAGTAATCAACCCGCCCCCCCCCCTCCCCCGGAAAAGCCTAATCAACCTAATTAAAAATATTGTTTTTCTAACAGCCATCATACTGTCAACAATGGCATACGGAGGGGCAACAACAAAAGCTAACAGAAGAAGCGCGAGAAGTGCTGAAAGAAACATCATGCAACTACTCGCAAAACGCAAAACCAGAGTAAAACAACGACAAAAAACGTCAACATTAATAGGAGAGTAAAAAAAAAACAATTATAAAAAGGGTACAAACGTACGCAATGAAGTACTGGGAACATGTCCAAAGAAGGGACCTCAACACATCTAGTGCAAAAAGCGCTAATACTGAATAGCAACAAAAACTTATCCATGCTACACATGGACAACAATTGAGAGGATCACGACCAAACTAGGAAAGAAACCGAGTATACTGAAAACGAACAGCAAGGAAAAAAATGAATAATAAAGAAATCACGATAATATATGCTCTGCTGGAATCAGAAACAGAGGAAACAAAACAGAAAACAGAAGAATCCTAGAAGAGGAGAAAAAACACTTCATATCACGACACCATGCGGTAACGCATCTGACAAACACCTACACTTCCTATTCAAGACTACACTTCTGTACCATGCGCCATGTGGCTCTCGCTGCTGACAACAAGCATGATCCAAATTCAACCCAGCGAGGACGAAGCCGGCTCGGCGATGTGTTTACTGGAGAGGCAGCAATGCCTTCGGTACGCTGGTAAATCAAATTAATCGAATCGAGAGTGAGCATTCACCGTGCGAAGCGAGAGCTCCCATCACACGCATCTCACCCGACCGTCCTACACTGCATTCCGAAAGTGCAGTGAATAAGTGATAAACGTGAAGCGATTCATCGAATTTACAACCAATTAGGTTGACGCAAAAGCATCAGCTGTTCAGTGGTCGATTAATGCTGCAAAGGGTTAATCGTATAAAGAACTTGCCGTTCCCCTTCCAAATCCTCCTCGGCATCACGAAGATGTCGTAAAACCTAGAATTTATTTATTGACCAAAAATTTCGTAAGGATATAACCTCGTTATTGGTAATGTATATTTAAAAAAAATGTGAGTATAATAAACTAAAAGAGTAATTGTAATATTTGCTAAGAATTATATTATTACTACCACATTGGCGATGAACAAATCCGCAATGTCAATCCTGGTTCACAGATTTAACAACAATAATTTTTGGTTGACGCAAACTGTCATAAAGGTACTGTTAGAATCGCCGTTCTCCCGGGGAACTGACTGATATACCAGGACTCTATTCCGTAATTATGGGGAGAGTGAGCATTCATCGTGCGAAGCGAGAGCTCCCATCACATGTATCTCACCCGACCGTCCTAGATTGTATTCCGTAAGTGCAGTGAATAGGTGATGAACGTGAAGTGATTCAGCGAGAATAGCCGAATTTACAACCAATTAGGTTGGCGCAAAAGCATCAGCTGTTCAGTGTTCCGTTGTTATTTTATTGGGTCCACCTTTGGAGAAACTTAGTGATAGTATTTACTTTATGCTCGATGGTGATTCCTGAACGTCGTATGGGGGCTTGCATGAAAGGATTATATCACGGGCAAGTTCTTTGCTGACCCTCCTTATAAATGCTCGGTCGGTTAATGGTCAAAAGGGTTAATCTTATGAAGTACAACTTGCCGTTCCCCTTCCAAATCCTCCTCGGCATCAGGAAGATCTCGTAATACCTAGAATTTATTTATTGACCAAAAATTCTCGTTATTAAAAAAATATGACTATAATAAAATAAAAGAGAAATTGTAATATTTGCTAAGAATTATATTATTGTTAACTCATTGACGATGAGCAACTCCGCAATGTCTGTTCTGAGTCACAGATTTAACAACAATAATTTTTAGCCGACGCAAACTGTCATAAAAGTACGGTTAGGATTGCCGTTCTCCCGGGGAGCTGACGGATTCCCTCACGATTTACCAGTAGAAGTAAGTTCACGCATTTTTCGCACGAGGTGATCACTCTCTTAGTTACAGAATAGACTTTTATTCATTTTCAAATGAACTCCGCCCACTTCTCACGGGAATGTGCTTTCACACTTTTACAGAATAGAGGTCCAGTAGAAGTAAGTTCGCGCATTTTTCGTACGAGGTGATCACTCCCGTAGTTACAGAATAGATTTTTATTCAGTTTCAAGTGAACTCCGCCCACTTCTCACGGGAATGTTCTTTCACGCTTTTATAGAATAGAGGTCCTGAAGTTTTGTGTTCTATAATTATTATCAGAAATTGGAAACTGCCGTAAATGCTGAAATTTATAAAAATAACAAAATTCTTTTTTTACTAGCTTTGTTGTTGAGATATAACTATAACCAAAAGGATGGTGAAAGATGTTAACGATTTGTACACACCTTACACCTGATGAAATTATCTTGATGAGATTACCTCGGTACCATCGATGAGTAACACCTTAGAATTTGCAAAAAATGATATTCCCTTAAGACAATCCTAAGCATTGCGCGAACAAAGAGAAAAAACATACGGATCAAATTTTGAAGTAGGTTAAACATTCGCTTTACTGTGGTCCGAGGACCCTAAAGCTAATGTCGAAAACTTCAGGGACGTGTTCAACATCGAGCTCGAACTTGCTATGCTCAATTTAGAAGTTAAATACCGCAACCTCCGTGAATTCGACCCTCTTAGAGTATAAATTATAATATTATCTTTTATTGTATTATTTTAAGAACCACTAAAATGATCAAATGATACATTGAGAAAGATATTAATAAATTAATATACTGATTGCGGCCTCATTGCGGCATTTACAAATTCATTTATGTAAAAAATATAATTAGTGATTAATGACTTTTAGACGGTCGACTATAAGGAAAATTTACACAAAAACGGGCAATATTCCAATATAAAAGAATCTTACGAAACAAGGAATTAATTAAAGAATTGTTAAGAAGAACTTCAAATAAGTATCCGTTAATGAAGTATTTCAGCATTCTTACCCGTATTCAAATAAACCAGAAATATTTACATAGACAACTTCAGAAATAAAAACATTTTAATTTCAGTTTACCAGAGAAGATGAGACAATTAAAAATAAAACAATAGAGCTTTAATGAATCTAAATGTAAATTATAGGATTGCCGTGCTGGAAATGTCAGTTCAGCTTATGCATTTGTATACATTGCATATTTTTAAAGAATTGTACCAAGAAATACCCCAGTCAATATATGCAATATTTAATATATAGGAAGCTAATTTTACTTCCACATCCAGTGGAAGTACAGTAACGACAATTTTTTTTTAATTTTTATTGTTCAAATAGACTTAGAATGTCATGAAACGTCGAGATTTTAAGTTTGAGCAAAAAAAACTATCTGTCTGTCGGTCTGTCTGTTTGTAACTTTTTTTTGGGCACGTTTACTCTGGAACCGTTTAAGATACTGACTTGAAATTTGGTATACATTATTTGTACTTTAATGAGATCTGGAATTATATTATATTTTCATCCTGTTCCGTCGAATGGTTGGGGGGTAAATTGGGGTAAATTTGGGGTAAATATGTAAATCAAGCAGTAAGAGTTCATAAAATTAGTATTTAGTATATACAAGAGAAGCTAAGGTCTCAAAAGTTTTTGTCATTAGCCACACCAATTACCACCCCCACCCAACTACCGATGTGGGGATCTGGGATATCGTTTTCTGGGTTTTTGGGGTAGATGATTTTAAATATTATATTATTAAAGTTCCATAAACAATTTTTTCCACATACCAAATGTTTTCGTTGTGAGAGACTTGGATGGAAATCTGGATGTGGAAGTAGTGATTCCTTGGGCAGCGGTTTTTAAATCAGCTTCCTAATTTAAACGCGTTATAGCAAATCATCGTTGGAAAGGAAATTTTGCCTGCTATAAAAAAGTAGCAAGCAGTAAATAGTAAGTAAAAAGTAAATTCCGAAAAGCGGGCTTTTCAGGACTTTTAGTCTGTTGGATTTGAACTCTTAGGGAATATTTATAGTAACAATTAGCTCCCTATTATTTTTTTCTGGCTCGAATGCCTTGATGGACTGAGATGAAACACATTTAAAGTTATCTTATCTGATATGGCCAGCATGTAACTTTCATTATAACATAACATATTCATTATAGTAGCTGGCCCAAATGCGTGAACTTATACTTATACGACCATTGACCAACTTTTATTATTATACAGAAGATTTTAGATAATTTTGGAGTTTCAAATCTGAATAATTTTTGGCAGGATGAAACCCTCTCCATTCGATAAGTTATATCGTATATATTGTTATATTCAATTTGTGCATTTCTATGTTGCATATCATTAAAAAATCCGTAGTTCAAAAACAAAAACAGGGGCGAGCGTAGAGGCGACTTCAATGTGAATATCAGTCGATATTCCGTTGAAGCAACGTCGAGCGCGGTTAGTACTTGGATGGGGTCCCATCTTGGGAAATACAGCGTTCTCGTCCCACCTTCTAGCGGCTTGTATATCAGTGTATATGCGGAAGTTACGTAATTTCAGACGAGGATTACGTAGTGGATATACCATCCTTCGGAGGGGATGTAAAACAGGCGGTCCCTTGTCTATTAAATGTTAGGCAAGTAAAAGATCTCTACTCTTCTTAAGGGAAGAGGTTCGGCAAAATTTCCAGGTTGGGGGTAACTCGTCTCCTGGTGTCGGTGATAGACCCTGGTAGCGGAAATAGGCCGACGATAAATAGTTTAAAAAAAAAACAAAAACATTTTTCAATTCCTTAAAATATTAAGCTATTCTTATTACACGCCACCATTGACAGTAACTTCAAATTGTGCGTTGACATATGGTTCCACAGCCGCAGACACGCTGAGACTACGAGAACGTATTCGATATTCGTCTGCTGTTCCCCGTGATACAGTGTAACGTCACGACTTTTGAAGGAATGCCTATACAAAATTGGACTACACAAAGGCAACGTGTAACCCACTTTTGTTGACAAACCATGTACCCCAATAGTAAAAATGCGAAAACAATATGAAAAAAAAAATGAAATTAATTGAATCCTAATTACAAAAATTCATTAAAAAAAAACGACCACGAAATTATCAAAAAATCGAAAATTACAAGCTTATTAGAATATTACAATCTTTTATTTAAAATTTACCTATGCATCTCAGTGATAATCAGAAATCTCTTAATCATTTCGAATATCGGGCAATACTTTCAACTGTTGAATACTGTTGGAGCTAGATTTGCAAGGATTTCTAACATGTATACCATGACTTAAAGTTACTAAAATCATGCTGAAATATTACTAAAATCTACGATATACAGATACATACATCGAATCATGATGTACCTGATGTTTCGAACGTTCACTTGAACGAATTTCATATGAAAAGGAAAAATTAATAAAAACTACAAATCGACTTAGGCGTACCATTTGCTGACAACGATATTATCGTTGCCAGCAAATATTACCAGAAAAAACGCTGCCCAAGGAATCAGTACTTTCACATCCAGATTTTCTATCCAAGTCTCTCACAACGAAAAAATTTTGTATGTGGAAATAATTGTTTATGGAACTTCAATAATATAATATTTGAAATCCTCTACCCCAAAAACCCATAAAACGCGCATTCGAGCCAGAAAAAAATAATAGGGAGCTAATTTTTACTATAAATATACCAGTGACGTAGCCAGGATTTTTATTCGGGGGAGGTCCGAAAATTTTTTTGTAAGTATATTATGTAGGTATTGTTATGTAGCTTTCGCACAATTCTTATGTAAATTGGCGTACAGTCAAATTGCTTGAATTTTTAATATGTTGTAGATTTCGACTTTCTGATCAAAAACTCTCATGGGCCCAACTCGATCCTATGTCTAGTTTCCGAGATACTACTGCTCAATAAATGTACAAGAATGACCTTTTGTACAATTTAAATAATTTCGAATTCATGATTTTTTTCATACATTTTATATTGTGGTGCGTGATTCGTTCTAATAGCCCTTTATAATATTTTGCACTAAAAGCATTTGTTTTTTTACTTAATAAAAATAGCGTAGAAACAATTAAAGTCTGAAAAATGTTGGCGAAGGCGCCGGGAAATCTGTAGAAAAATAACAAGTGAAAATAATATTCGGTCATATTGGCTAAAACATTTTTTACATAAAGTAAGTAAGTATGTGTCTTCCTGATCAAAAAACTTTAATTGAAAAACTTTCGGAAATTGCTTCTTTGACCTCTAACAACAAACACCCCATCAATAAATTAAAAGTTCGACAAGATATACAGAATTTTACAAGAATTTACTTATAGTTGTATCTCGAATACTAGACGAGACTAGACTATATAGATCGAGATGGGTCCATGAGGGTTTTTGATCGGAAATAAGTCACATACATATACAACATATTAAAAATTCAGCCAATTTGACTGTTGTAGGTACGCCAATTTGCATAAGAATTGTGCGGGGTCCTTTAGTTGAACTATTCAACAACTTATATTTCAAGTAACTGATGGCGACTATGCGCAATGTAACGTGGATTTCGCTTGGCTAGTAATAAAAATAAATCGAACTTGCTCATGATTCCACAAGGTTTTATACATTTGACTGAATTAAGGCTCCGCCCTGTCAATATTGCGGCAATAAATTGCAAGAAATTACGATTTGCGACGGGACTGGTTGCATGGAATGAAGATTTGTAATCGGCCAAAAAAAATTTTTGACTAAAACCGAAAATAAAATCAATATAATAATTTTATATAAATATCATGTCTATCAATTATACAAATGTCAATAAATTTCGGGGGGGGTCCCCCCCCCTGGCTACGTCACTGAATATACCCTGAAAGTTCAAATCCAACAGACTAAAAGGCCTGAAAAGCCCGCTTTCCGGAACTTACTTTTTACTTACTATTTACTACTTGCTACTTTTTTATAGCAGGCAAAATTTCCTTTCCAAGGATGATTTGCTATAACGCGTTTAAATTAGGAAGCTGATTTAAAAACCGCTGCTCAAGGAATCACTACTTCCACATCCAGATTTCCATCCAAGTCTCTCACAACGAAAACATTTGGTATGTGGAAAAAATTGTTTATGGAACTTTAATAATGTCACGTGTTTCCACCTTAGGAAACCACCCTCGCAAAATCCGTGGGTTCCAAAAATTATAACAAGAGATGTCCACTAACACACTTTAAATATTTACTGGATACTTCACAATACTATTATTAATTTAAATACTCTTTACTGACTAAAATCACAATGTTTATCACTTTGTTTATCTTTGAAGTCTTAACCTCACTTTCTATACTTTCTGAACTTTCTGAACTACTCGCCGAGAATGCGGTCGGTCTTTTATACCTAAAAATGACAGATCTCGATTGTTCTGTGATGACGCCACCGTTCTCTAGATAATTCCAGATGGCACTTTGGAATCTTCTAGTAGGTTCTTTTTCGGGTAGGTGCAAATACATCATTCTAGGGGTTGTAACACATTACATTGCCCCCTCCTTAAGCCTGAACGTCCCGGTCAGGCAATTCAGCCTCTTTCACATACTTCGCCAGTCTATCCAAGTGTACGATCTTCATCTTGGACTTTTTGTTTCGTTGAATCCGATAAACGACATCATTTATTCGGGTAATAACAGTATACGGTCCATCCCAAGGAGGTTGAAGTTTCGGGGGTCTCCATTCCTTCCGCTGTGGGTTGTACAGCCAAACCAGATCTCCCACCTTGAATCCCCCTGTACTGGCATTCTGATCATAACGAGCCTTCAATCGGTTACTAGTTTTGTTCATCTGCTCTCGGTCATTCTTCGGCTGTTCTCGACTTCCATTTCTGTAGTTGCTCATGGAAAATGGTTCCCCACGGGCAGCACAATTCTTACACTTGCGACACCAGGCCTCCACATCCTGGCAACTATTAACCCAATAGAATTGTTCCCGTGCTCTACTCAATGTCTTGTTTATGCCGAAGTGTCTGCTGGACGTTTCATTGTGCGCTTTCTGGAGTACTTCTGGTACACGACACCTGGGAATCACTAAACGCATGGCAACCTGCTTCCCATCTGGGCTTTCCCATGCTCTCCTTAAAAGCCCGCCTACGACTGTAAGTGAATCCCATTGTGACCATAAAGCCTTCAGCCCCACTTCTTTGTTGGAAACATCCTTCCATGCTGGACGCGTTCCCTCTTCTTTTGCTCTCAACATGGGTCCGATTTCTACATCGCGCAATTGCTCTTGATCTGTCTGGAAGATCGACCTTGACAATGTTGACTTCAACCATGTTCGGCAATTTTCCCACCTGAGGGTAGCGCTTGCAATCTTCCTTGCCTGGTTTTCTGGATAATGCAGGAGTTTTGCCTGCCTGCGTTGTCAACAGCCTGGTTTTCTCGCATTGGTCGTTCACTTTTGACAGAATAAATTGTTCGTTTCCAATCCTTAGGACTCGCTTTCCTACGTCAACAATAAATCCATACTGTTCCATGATGTCTAGCCCCAAAATGAAGTCATCCGTGATGTCAGCCACGATGACCCTGTGGTCGAACCTTAATTGTCCAATCTGCAAACCCAGGTCTACTTCTCCATGAACCGTAGCCCTGTCCCCCGTAGCTGTCCGGACGATCACTTCATTTTGCCTCTTGGTAATCTTTATGCCCGATATAAATCCTGGCCGTACTATTGATGACGTAGTACCTGTGTCGATGGTAAACAAACATTTTCTTCCGTTCACTTATCCATGCAACAACAGACGACTGCTTGCAATTCTTCGAAGCTGGGAAATCTTTATTTCTCTGGGGGCACCGCGTTCCCTAGCCAGCATAACCCCCCTGGTACTGTTTTCCTGCTTCTCTTCAACATTCACAGCATTTACTTGACTCTCCGAGTTCTGCTGTCGACAGTCCCGTTTCATATGTCCCACCTTGCCGCAGTTGAAACATTTAATACCTCCGCTCGGCTTTCCTTTATTTTGTTGTATTTCCTGCTTTCCGAGGCCATCCAATTTATCGCATAATTTGGTGAATATTTTCTGCATCTCAGTCAGCAAGGGGTTCTGGTTCATTTCTGGTTGCGATTCTTCGAGTCACAGCTCGCACTCTCAACCTTGGAGTATCCCTGTAAGCGGTTTCTACTTCGAGTGCACGCACCAAAGCTTCGCTACTACTTTGGTGTCTCGTCAGCCTCAGAACTCGCCTGACCTCTTCGTCCCTTATACCATCTAAAAAGGCCCCCACGGCTAATTGTTCCTGGAATTCTTTAGGTGCACTCGGATACGCCAGGTGTGCCAGTCTCTCTATCGCAGCTTCAAATTCTTGTAAACTTTCCCCAGCTTTTTGCATCCGGGATTTCAGCTGAGCCAGGTATAATTGGGCAAGGTGTTGATCGCCATACCTCAAGTCTAATGCAGCTTCCAAGACTTTAAAGTCCCTTTGTTTCTCAACTGGGATGGTTTGGAGTAACTCTGAAGCTTGGCCCCTTAGTGCTAGAACTAATGCCATGGCCTTTTCCTCATTATCCCAATTGTTCGCACACGCTGCTGCCTCAAACTGCCTCTTGTACGTCATCCAGGAACTTTGGCCATCGAAAGAAGGAGGTTTTTAGTCGCTGTCCTGATGATACCACCTGCTGGCTTCCTCTATCTCTCAACTGTCGTTTAAGCCGGTCTATTTCTCCTTTGACTTCTTCTTCGAACTCACTCATCTTTTCTTCAAACTGATTTACTTTTCCTTTTACTTGACCGACTTCGGTCTTGACTTCACCTACTTTATCTTCGACCTTATCTACTTTTTCTTCTACATTGTTTATCTCTTCTTTGACTTCACTTTTGACAGAAATGATTGCGTCCTGTTGTATTTTTATTTGATCGCTTAGGATTTTCCTTAATTCCTCCTGGCGTCTTTCTTCCAAGTTTTCCATTATTTTTCTGAGTTCGTCTTTTTCCTCTTGACGTTGTCTTTCTTGCTCTTCTTTCTCCTCTTGCTGTCGTATCTTCAGGTCCTCCATCATTTCTCTCAATTCGGCTTTTTCTTCTTGGCGTCTTGTTTCTTCATCCTCTTTTTCTTTCTGACTTCTTGTTTCTTCATCCTCTTTTTCTTTCTGACGTCTTATTTCCTGATCTTCCATAATTTTCTTTAATTCGTCCCTTTCTTCTTGACGCCGTTTTTCTTCCTCCTGGTTTTCTTTCTTGCTCTTCTTTATCTTCCTGCCGTTGCTGAGCCATCATTTTTTGGAATTGTTCGAATAAGTCCTCTATTTGTTTATCGGATGCCATATTTCTTGTTGTTACGGGCATACGATGAAATTAAAATAAAATAAATTTAACTGTCACGTCAATATCGGTAATGGAACTTTCCAGACAAATCACGAAAAAGTCTTATCCAGAGTCTATTGTCACTATCCAGTTCAGAGAATTTAATAATCTCCACTAATGTCCAAATAGAAAAGTTCTAGAAATTTTCACGCACTAAATGAGTCTTTTTCAGTGTCTCTATCACTTCTCAGTTCAACGGATTTAATTATCACACCTAATAAAATGTTCTACAATGTCTCAAAAATGCACTTAACACTATTTTCCTGTTCGAAAATAACCCTCGAACAATGTCCAGTAAATGAGTCCTCCGTGTTAGCACTAACCCTCGAGAATACTTCTCGAACACTCCAGTACAACTTCAGAGCTCCTCTTGTCATAAAATTCCGCTTTCTGACACCAATTTGTCACGTGTTTCCACCTTAGGAAACCACCCTCGCAAAATCCGTGGGTTCCAAAAATTATAACAAGAGATGTCCACTAACACACTTTATTAAATATTTACTGGATACTTCACAATACTATTATTAATTTAAATACTCTTTACTGACTAAAATCACAATGTTTATCACTTTGTTTATCTTTGAAGTCTTAACCTCACTTTCTATACTTTCTGAACTTTCTGAACTACTCGCCGAGAATGCGGTCGGTCTTTTATACCTAAAAATGACAGATCTCGATTGTTCTGTGATGACGCCACCATTCTCTAGATAATTCCAGATGTCACTTTGGAATCTTCTGGTAGGTTCTTCTTCGGGTAGGTGCAAATACATCATTCTAGGGGTTGTAACACATTACAATAATATAATATTTAAAATCACCTACCCCAAAACCCATAAAACCACATCGGTAGTGGGGTGGAGGTGGAAGTGGGGATGGACGAAGTAAAAAATTATTTTGAGGTTTCTGGTTCTTGTACATACAATAAATCACAAATTTTTTTCATCCCCTTCAATAATGGGGTGGGGCGAGGTGTGGGGGTGGTAATGGGGGTGGCTAATGCCAAATTTTTTTTTTGAGACCTTAGCTTCTCTTGTATATACTAAATACCAATTTTATGGACTCTTACCTGCTTGATTCACCCATTTACCCCAAAGTTACCCCAATTTACCTCCCAACCCTTCAACGGAACAAGATGAAAATATAATCTAGTTCCAGATCTCGTTAAAGTATATATGTGTACCAAATTTCAAGTCAATATCTTAAACGGTTCCAGAGTAAACGTGCGCACAAAAAAAGTTAGACAGACAGAGACAGACAGAGAGACCAACAGACAGAACATTTTTTTTTCGCTCTTAAAATCTCGACGTTTCATTGATTTTAAGCTTATTTGAACAATAAAAGTTTTAAAAATTTTGTTGTCGTTACTATACTTCCACTGGATGTGGAAGTAATTGTACGCCTAACTCGATTCATTGGAAATTTTCATACGAAATTCGTTCAAGTAAACGTTCGAAACTTCAGGTACATGAGTCATGTGAATTGATATTTTTCACTATACAGAAGAAATACGATTGTGATTTGAATTTCGTAAATCGGACCTCTGAGAACTCAGCTTCAATCGAATATATGGGTAGCTATTCGAAGCGCATGGCACTTACATATTAAATGATTACGAAAATTCGTTAATCTAGTTAATAACCGCTGAGCTATGCGATGCAGCCCCCGCCCCGTGGGTGTTAAAACTTATATTAGCGATTATTAGTGACCCAATAGCTCCCGTACGTTACCAATATTACTTTGTGTCAAATCTCATCAAAATTGATCGCTTGTTTCGGCGCTATCCAGTGTACACGCATATACATATAAACACGCACAGATATTTTTTTGTGTTTTTGAGTTCAAAACGTAAAGATTTGGGCTTGTTTCAATTTTCTATTTTGTACCAATGCAGTAACCTCGTCATTTTTATGGATGGGGGTTAAAAATATTATTGTTTTACTTCCTAATATTTCATAATAAAATAATAATAAATGAACATACAAATTTTACATACAAACAATAATTTTATAATAGTCAATTTTCTATGGCATGGTAGATGATATGATACCTGACTGTAATATTTTATGAATAGATGAGAAAGCAAAACTAGAGAAACATTCCAACAAAATAACGTGTAACAGTTTATTTGATAATTATTGTATTGCTTTGAAATGTTCTCAAAGTAGCATTACACCGTAATATACAAATATACTACGTGTATTCTGTAATTATTATGCCTACAATAAAATTAAAACCCAATAGTTTCTCATTATTCCGTACAGTTTCCATTTCGCAGTTACAGCAACACTGAATGGTAATTCCTTTAAAAGATAGCAGTATTTACCCCGGTACAGAAGCCATTCCATTTCGTTTTAATAAAACTGGAAGCGCTGATTTTGTTTTTGCAATCTATCGAGAAATTATTGAATAAAAACGGGCAATTCTGAATGTTGTGTATCAAATCTGAGAACTTCCACAATGATGCATTTTTACGTTTCAGAATGTTTTATTGAAGTACATAGTTTAGTTTATATGGGAGGGAAAAAAACACTACCCACTTTTATAAGCATTTATAACAGATCAGATTCTCAATAATGCAAAGAATCAATCCTAAATAAACACTACAAACACAACACAAAAGAGCCATCCATAATAACACAAACCAAAAAACACAATTTTACTTCAACCTAATATTAAGTCAAACCAAAAATTCGATACACCATTACATAAAATCACGTAACAATCTTAACTCTAATCATAAAGCTAAAGCAAAATGTGAACACTATCAGAGTTTTGCAAGAAAATTTCGCTGTTGAAAACTCCTAATACGAAACTGAACGACTTCATATGAGAAATTTAATCATGGATGTGCAGAACCATTCTTAAATCGAACATACAAAAATAATTTTTACTGAAACTGCGTAGAAAATTTGCCAGACTTCTATTTTTCCTTTATTCCAGGTGGCACGGAGTGGGCATATGCGCTTGAAGTGTAAATTTGTGTGTGTCTGTCTCTTAATGTCTATCTTTGTAACGGATGAATCGATTTGATGCAGTTTTCACCATGTACGATTTAGTATTTCTACAGAGAGGTTTACAGATATTTAAATTTTTGAATTTCGGTCACCACCTTGGATCCGTTATACAGAAAAGTCAAGAAATGATTCGATAGCGATGAAATTGAAAACGCATTTTGGCACTTCAAGCACGATTACCACGAATATGTTATAAATTTCGACATTTTGCACCCTGCTACATCTGAATATCTAGAAAATCATCCAATCGTGATATTTTCAATTTTTCCTGCCAGGGGATTTTAACAATTTTAATTCTGTGTCTTAAACTACCATTAATTTTTTATATACAAAGCATAAATTACTGGTAGATCATACGAATGTTTCATAAAAGTTTCTATGAAATACTCCAGTTCTTTTAGGCGATTCGCATTTTATTAAAGTAAAGCAGTATATAAATTTTATTCATTCTCGAGTTCCACTCAAACTCACTTACGCCATTCAGCTGTATGCAAACTACTTTCATAGTTTTCCAAGCAATATCAAGCACATTTTTAGTACAATGATATCATGTGGGCGTTCTCTTAACCATTGAATATAACAATGTTAGAGTGGTAAACTGAACTGGTATAGGAATTATTTAAAGAAGAAAAGTTAATATAAAATGTATTGTTGGCTCACTGCTTCTCATAAATGAAGTAGTATTAATAAAAGCAGAACGTGCTTGTCGGTTTCAGCCGAAGTATTTTGTCATTTCCTATGACTAAAAGATTATGCCTATATTGAATACATTATGCAGCATTTTGGCGTGTTTGGTAAAAATAATTAAGGACAGTCAGATGCATTGGCATTTTTATTTTGATTAAATACAGACTAGACTACTGATATAAGTATTACAATTTGTTGATTTAGTCTAGTCCACACGGTTAACACTAAAATGTTGAATATATTCTGCAATTTGTGAAAGAAGCACGAATTTTAGCACAATTATTCTTTAGATTATTCGATTTCAAATTAATAATTTCAAACAGGAAATACTTTTAACAAGTAAATTGAATGATAATTGAAATAACATAAAAAATACTTCCCAAGAATCTCATTTGAAGTTAGATAGAAAATAGGAACAAATCTTTTCAAATGATTAGGGTACTTAGGCAGCTCATTCAAGAAACCAGAAGAAGCGAGAGAAGGAAAATGCCCATATAATGTTAGCAGACTTTAATCTACACATAGAGAAACATGACCAAATCATATCCGAGCAACTAAAATTTATTAATATTCTGAAGTACATACATGCGCATCTCCGAAGCCTGGCCCGGAGCCAGTCCGACAACCACGGCGCTGGGCGGGGCAGGTTCGGTTCGGCTTGGCGACGATAACAAAATAGATAATTAAAATTCCTACCCACCTAGCGTAAGTTTAAGAAATAATATATTTAAAATGCTGCCCACATGGGCGTAAAACTAATACATATAAAATTCAGAACTAGTCGCTGGTTATGACACTGAATAAATTTGGGCTGGTTGATTGACTCTGGTGAAAAGCTAAAGAAAAAAAAACCGGTACAAGAACTACCGACCTGGTGGTCTCCCTGACGCCAGGAAAATGTGATGGAAAAAGGTTAGGGTTTACGTTTGAATTTTTTTAAAGATTTATCGGAAAAAACGGAATTTTTGATGACAAAAAGAATAAAAATAACAAAAACAGAACACAAAGAAAGAGTATAGAAAGGATTGGAAAGTTAAAGTTGATGAAAGATCAAAGGTGGAGAAATGATAGGTAGTGGTATAGGAAAGTATGACTAGGGAAGAGGTTGCCGGAAGATAAGCAACGCCTGGTATGGTGTTTGATCTACAATGGGGCATCATGCATTCTGATTTGGATTATGTTGCTGGTTAGCGAACTATCGTCCAGTTTGAAGGTGTAGAATTTTTGGGAGATTTCTTGAACGTAGTCGGCTAGTGGGGTTATGTCGTGACATCATGCGTATAAATCTTTGAGGGAGCTGTAACTGCCGGAATCAGAACTGAGGTGCATAAATTTATGTTCAGATCATATCTTAGTGGGCCAGAAGATAAGAGAATGGGTAAAAACACTGCAGCAAAAAAGGACAGTAGAAGACAATACAAACCACAGAATTCCATGGGAAACTGGAAAGATAAGAAGAAAGACGTAAAGAAATAATAAAACCTCAAACAATACTGGAACATTTCCGTATCGCAGCACGAAGAATATCAGAAGAAATACCGCGAAGAAATAGGAGAACAACTAATAGGAGAAGAAGTAGACTAAACATCAAAGATTTCAAAAATCAAAATTGCGGCAAGTAAAACTTTAATAATCACTTAGGAGCCCAGCAAGAAAGGAAACAAATAATATCGGATGCGGAATATAAACGAAAGACTAATTTGAGAGAGAATCCATGAGAAAACAGAATGCAAAAAAGCTTCTCAAAAACATAGAGACCTTATCAGCGGAACGAATAAACCAAGCCTGAAAAAATAAAGATAAAATAAGATATATCGCAACATTGGACCAAGAAGCTGGAGTAAGAGAGCAACGCAGAAAAGGAATGAACGAAATTAATAACAAAAAAAAAAGGCTTGTCCAAGGGCTAGTACCCTTGAACAAGCCACCACTCTTAAAGGATCAACTGCTAAAAATAATGGCTAGAGCTAGAAGAAATACTGCACCTAGAATAGACAAAATGCACTATGGACTAAAGGAAGATCTACAAATTATGCATGGATGGAAATTACACATCTACCAACGGAATGGACCACGAACATATAAGTACCCCGAAATCAACTCACCATAGAGTATAGATGATTGCAGAAGAATACTACCCTGTAGCGTAGGTTACAAATACCACACACAATGTCTGCACGAAAAACTAATGAAACACATCGGGAAACTATCAGAAAATATGAATCAAAGGCAGTGTGCACCATCAAGAGAAGAAGTCCGAGAAAATCTGAATGAAACATCGTCCAATTTCTCGCCAAAACAATAGGACCAATGGAACGATAAGAAGCGTTAACATTAATAGGAAAGGAAAACAATAACAAAAGAAATAGAAGATTAAAATATAAACTTCTGGATGTCTAAAAAATCAAAATAAATGTTGGTACCTATTGTAATGAAGCATTCTTTAAATTTCTGCTCCATTACTAAGATTCCGGATTAACACACGATACCAATGTGCACACGGCACGCAAATCTACCCAGCTCCCGTCTAGAGGCAAGGATTTGCACTAAACTATACGCAGTTCTACGTCACCAGTAAGCGAGGATTCTCGGATATAAAAGCCGCCACAAATCAACAGAATTCAGAGTGTGAACAACTCTGACAATCTGTCTACAGCTTGCTGAGCTGGATATATTACAGTTTTGTACATCTCCCGACGCAAACACGACGGAGCGAATGCAATCTGACCCTGGGAATCCTACAGCGTGTTGAGCTGGGAAACTTCTTGAGTCGACAATATTCATTCACCCGACGCCCGATGCCACTCCGGTAGCAACAACAAACGTCGCATCGCAA
The DNA here is from genome assembly GCA_936432065.2 of Rutpela maculata. Taxonomy (NCBI): domain Eukaryota; kingdom Metazoa; phylum Arthropoda; class Insecta; order Coleoptera; family Cerambycidae; genus Rutpela; species Rutpela maculata. Next base: position 104,449,762 of record OW386291.2, read on the forward strand.
TCGTTACACACTCTCTCTCTCTCTCTCTCAGATAATAGAAAATGTTGTGCTAAGAACCGTAAAAGATACGGAAGTATAACCTGTACCTGTATGTTATGTAACACTGCCTGTTTGAAGAAGTAAATAAATTGTTTATATTTTTATTGGACTGTCTTATTAACTAATCTGGACCCTGATTAATCTCCGAACCAGCTACCCGACAACAAACTGTTACACTATAAAATAGCTCAACGAAATACTGAAAACTTGTCTATAGAAAGGACCCTACATATCAACTGACACAAACGAAACACATCGGGAAACTATCAGAAAATAATAATCAAAGGTAGTGTACACCATCAAGAGAAGAAGTCCGAGAAGATCTGAAACAACTACTCGCAAAAACAATAGGACCAACGCGCAACGGAACGATAAGAAGCGTTAACATTAATAGAAGAGGAAAACAATAACAAAAAGAATAGAAGATTAAAATATAAACTTCTGGATGTCCAAAAAATCAAAATAAATGTTGGTATAAAATAACTCAACGAAATATAGACTAGCGGTACATGATCAGTCAGGTGCAACGTTTTTAAAATGCATGCCAATCATATATATGAATGAAATTACCATGAATATGCCAGAAACGCAAATTTTAGGCAGTCGTCGCGTGCAGAAGGCTGTGCAAATCGATTTCTTTTGTTTCTTTTTTTTGTGTTTTTTTTTTAATTTTAAAATGGATGCCAATAGTGTCAAACGCAAAGCCTTAAAAAAAAATCCGAAATCAAAATCATCTAAAATCAAGAACACCAAAAAATTTTACGATTTAATGTGCGCATCAACAGTTGTTTTGCGCGCGTAAACTGCATGCCAATGAATTTCCGCTGGATTCTTTTCCACGGCTTATCGTTTAGCACTATTGGCATCCATCTTAAAAAAAAAAAAAAAAAAAAAAATACAAAAAAAAGAAACAAAAAAAATCGATTTGCACAGCCTTCTGCACGCGACGACTGCCTAAAATTTGCGTTTCTGGCATATTCACGGTAATTTCATTCATATATATGATTGGCATGCATTTTAAAAACGTTGCACCTGACTGGTCATGTACCGCCAGTCTAATACTGGAAACATGTGTTTAGAAAGGATCTTACATATCAACTGACACAAACGAAACACATCGGGAAACTATCAGAAAATGATAATCAAAGGTAGTGTGTACCATCAAGAGAAGTCCGAGAAGATCTGAAACAACTACTCGCAAAAACAATAGGACCAACGCGCAACGGAGAGATAAGAAGCGTTATATTAATAGGAGATGAAAACAATAACAAAAATAATAGAAAATTTAAAATATAACTTCGGATATCCAAAAAATCAAAATAAATGTTGGTATAAAATAGCTCAACGAAATACTGGAAACATGTCCACAGAAAGGACCCTACATATCAACTGATGAAGAAAGCACTAATAATTGAACAGGAATAAACTCAAAATAGGGACAACACGCGGTTAACATCAATTGAGAGGAACGAACTAGAAAAAACTCAAGCACACTGGGAACGAACAGCAAGGGCAAAGAGGAATCTCATAAAGAAAACGCAAATGCATATACGCTGCCGGAATCAGGAATCAGAAACGGAGTAAACAGAAGAAAGCTCAAAAAGAGGAGCATAAACACATCAAGCCACGATGCAATGCGGAAACGCATCTCAATAACCTACACTTCCCATCCTATGTTCCTGTACCATGCGCCAAGTGGCTCTCGCTGCTGGCAATAAGTCCAACCCAGCGTAGACGTAGCCGGCGGTGTGTTTCCCGGGAGTGGTAGCAATACCTACTGTGGCTGGTAAATAAAAATCAATTGTTCTGTAAATTATTCGAAACGATTTAATCTGCAGCACACCCATGGCATGGAATTTTAACGATATGTCTTATTATGAGTGTCATAAATTTCTATTCTATACTTTGAAACAAACCTGAAATCATTAGTAGATTAGATAAATAGTTGAACAAAATAGCTATTTGTGTATTAAAAGCGTAAAGTGCCCCATTGACGCTCGAGAAAATAAGCTACGTTTATTTCAGGACAATCATCATATTCATTTGCACAGATTAGACATTCGTTGGGGCAACCGCCACATTTTGCATAAACATAAATGAAAATATTTGATGGAACAATAGTCACAATAATATGCCATAGGTTTAAATTAAATATTCGTTGGGGCAATTGCCACAGTAAAATAATGGAAAGTATTCGTTGGGACAAACCCTCGCATTTACTTCTATGGAATAATCAGGTCAGCTACGCAAACAACAAATTTAATTGGTGACAATGACAATAGTCATTTATTCTGAAATATTTATTTATTGACGTCAGCATACGTAAAATCTGATGAGCTCGGGATAGGAGGAGGGCCCAATGGCCCATAAGACCGGTTTTCGGCCTAATTTATTTTTGAACAAAAAAAAAACTGAAAAACATTTTTTTATTATTTACTATCAATATCGAATCGATTCCACCCCAAACAAAACTTTCCCCCATCCCCCTTTTTTAACCTAGATATGGGGTGTTTCAATATTGACCATAGAAAATCCAAAGGCATGTATAAAATTCAGTTAGTACGGATGCTTCATAAATTCTATCAGACTATTACTTAAAATTCTATTTAGAAAAAAATATTGTCTAAACTAATTTTGTCTTTTATATGAGACCATATGAAACGTTGCTAAATAATTATACAAAGTACTAAACAATATTAAAATTACGCAACTGATGTTTAATAACAAACACGATATAGAGCAGTTTCACAAAAAATGAAATTAATGCTAGAAAAAGTTGTAAGATTTATTCTTTTGTAATACATAACTATTACTATTATCATTATTAGGAAATAACCAGCCATGTGGCAAACAAGGTCGCCAGTCAAGTGTAAATAATAATTTCAAAAACTTCCATTACAGAAAAAAGTGTACTTAACAAGAACGTCATGCTTATTTAATAAAATAATTTAATTTAAATGTGATAACCAGCTAAAAACAGCAGCAAGCCAAATACGACATTGGTATTTTTGCCTGACATTATTTAGGTCAGGAATCTTTCAAGAGATTCAGTCTGGCAAATACTATAAACTGAAAATTAGATGGTTATAATTAAAATTATAACTCTCCTTAAAAATTGGTTGTTCTCAGTGAGCTATCTACATTTATACAAATTTAATTAACTTAAAATTAAACAAGTGATTATTGTAATTTTGTGGATTCAAAAAACTTCACCGCGTAAGAAATTCACTGCTAATATGATCAGTGTATTACTTGGTTATTACATACATTTTAGAGTAACATTTACATAAGAGATTACACCTTACACAGTTGTATTGCTTCTTGCAATATCGCGAGATATTGCAATTACATCCTCTAACTCTGATGCTCTGAAAGTGATATTTACATATTAAGTGTATGGATCTATAAGATAATCTAGAAGACAGTCAATTTCCTTGCTAATGGTAATGACATTTAAACATGGATTCACTCGATTATTGGGATATTTGTAAAGCTATTCAATGTGAATATATCATGAGAATCTCTGGTTTCACAAGAACAAACAGAACCTAAAAAATTAATTTTTCAAAATTAAATATATCTTTTGTTACTGTTGATGTATCATTTTGTCATCGTCAACTCTGGGTTTAGTTGAAGAGCAGAAAGTGTTTTACTGTACTGAACTTTGTCATTTTATTTTAGTACTTACTACAACGAATAAATATATTATTATTATTTTATTTCTCTTTTCCATACAATAATACTTTGCCTATATATGAAATACTTATCGATGACAAATATTACTGAAGCTGAGTTACAGTCTGGTTTTGGAGTACGGCATCTTGGAGCAGCAGATGATATAAGTAAGATTACTACTAAATCTCGCAAAAATTCTGAGTTCAAACTGGGGGATAGTTCGCTAACCCGCAACATAACCTGAATCAAACAGCATAATGCCATACTTTTCCACATCAGACATCCCCCACCATACCAGGAGTTGCCTATTTTCCGGCAACTCCCTTAGCCACACTTTCCTCTACCATAACTTACTATTATTCTAAACTTTATCTTTCCTCAACTTTACATTTTCAATCCTTTCTATTTTCTCTCTTTTGTTCAATTTGTTCTTGTTTATCCTTTTTGTTCTTTTGCCATTTTTGTCTCTATTATTCCCTCTAGACCAAAAATTTCAAAAATTTAGGAGTTTAACTTTTTTCTTTCCCGTCAATTGTTGTGTTAGCTGACCGAACCTGCCCTACATTCACCGCGGCGCTACGCGCCCTGGTTATTTAGTTGGCTCCGGGCCAGGTTCCGGAAAGGTGTATGTAGCCATTCGTTAAAAATAAAATGCTTCTTCTTCTTCTTCTTCGTACTGTGTGGCGAATATGCTGGCCGACTGTCTATCGCGCTCTGGGTTCGAGCCCCAGCCCCGATCTGACAATACAGGTGGGTATGGATGTATGTTTGAGTTTTTCCAAATATGTAACCCCCTTCCGGGCAGCCTTGGCTTTGGGTCTGGGGGTTGACTACTATATGTGGTGTGTTAATGTTTTATTATGATTTCAACGATATATTACAAATTTGTTCTTTTCCGTTCATTTTCTGTAAAAAAAAATATTTGTCCTCGCGGAACAGAGGCATGCATCGCATAGCTCAGCGGTAACTAAGCCCAGTTATTAACTAAATTAATGAATTTTCGCACACATTTGTTGGGGAGATTCCAGCCGCTTCTAATAGCTGTCCATTGAGAGCACGAGAATGCAAAAGGTAAACTAGAAATCAAAGTATTTGTGTCAATAGTGGTACACTCATCTGTATAGTAGAAAAATTGTTTGTAAACGAATTCTCAAACTATCAAATTATTCACCTTCAATGCAGGGATATGCAACTGTTGATTCACTACAAAACAGTTATGAGAACGAACCGCCATTGATGCTAGAGGTTTAATTATACCTACGTAATATCTATTCCTTTGTATAATTTACTCATTCAGTGGACTGACGTTATCGCAGCGATGCCAGTCCATTCTGCTATAGGGAACAGAAATAATGTACACAACTATTTTCCCAACAATAGTGGCTCTCCTCATCCCCAAAGGATATGACAAAGTTTAACTTATATACGTACATTGTATGTATGTTACTGTAACTTTATTTTCATTGGCGTCCCCCGGGACGAATAGATTTGTCTTGTGGCGCATTACGCAACCAATAAAAAATAGCGTAGAGAATGAGAAACAATTCGCTTTCTTGATTGTACCTTATTACCTAGCTGCGGGAATGCTTCGGCCATTTACTTTTTTCATGAGCAATATCCCCACTGAGAGATGTATTGTAGTTAATGGACCATCATCAAATGGCCATTCATCATATGATTGATAATATGACCTTTTTTTTTTTAAACACAAAAAGTTTCTCTATAAAACTATAACAGCTCCCAATAAAGTTTCAACAACAGAGTAAACTTCAAGAAAAACGTTTTATGTACGCTATAGATAATCATTTCTATATTTGCTTGTATATAGATGTTTTTATTTTCTTGACCGTTGATATCAAATTAACTTGATGTAGGTATATCCTGGGTTATCGGTCTTTATAATAAAAAACCGCTGCCCAAGGAATCACTACTTCCACATCCGGATTTTCTATCCAAGTCACACAACGAAAATATTTAGTATCTGGAAATAATTGTTTATGGAATTTTAATGATATAGTATTTGCAATCCTCTACCCCAAAAACCCATAAAACGATACCCCACATCGGTAGTGGGGTGGGGGTGGTGACAGGGGTGGGAGTGGGGGGTGGATAAAGTAAAAAAATATTTTGAGGTTTCTGGTTCCTGTACACACTAAATCACTTTTTTTTTTCATCCCCTTTAATAATGGGGTGGGGGTGGTAATGGGGGTGGCTAATGCCAAAATTTTTTTGAGACCTTATCTTCTCTTGTCTATACTAAATATCAATTTTATGAACTCTTACCTGCTTGATTTACCTATTTACTCCAAATTTACCCCAATTTACCCCCCAACCTTTCGACGGAACAAGATGAAAATATAATCTAGTTCTAGATCTCGTTAAAGTACATATGTGTACCAAATTTCAAGTCAATATCTCAAACGATTCCAGAGTAAACGTGCGCACAAAAAAAGTTACAGACCGACAGACAGAAATTTTTTTTTCGCTCAAACTTGAAATCTCGACGTTTCATGACATTCTAAGCCTATTTGAACAATAAAAATTTTTTAAAATTTTTTTGTCGTTACTATACTTCCACTGGATGTGGAAGTAATTACTCTTTTCATACGTTTAGATTTATTCAACCATCCTCAGAGATATTAGTTAATATTATTGAATTGCACACTACAACTATTTACATTTTAGGTGTATTATATATGAGTGTTTAAAAGCAAGCAGATTTTAAACTACGCTACGAAAGTATTTTGCGGAGTTTATATGAATAGTTAATATTAAATTATTATTTGAAAAAAATGTTAATAACTACGGAAAATATTTGTGATTGGGTTCTCTGCCTATAGAAACTTTGCAGAGGGTAAAAGAATGCTGACAGCAGGGCATATATTAAATACGAAAAACATAAAGAGAATATAAGCAGTGAGCTTTACAGCTCTGTGTTTACAGGCTTCAAAAAAGGACCTTTAAATGAAATTAATGGAAAGTATTAAAAACAACGCAGTTTAATCTGTTGTGCGTTCATATACAGCAGGATTAGGTCGAAAAGTACAAACACATCGAGTATTTTTTTGGCGTTAAACGTGAGCCTCTAACCTGCACTTAATAACTTCTATTAACTGCTCTTACTTATGAAATGATGCGGTTCTCGGTTCTTGAATATCAAGAATCGTTTGGTAATTGATTCTTGAAAGCCGTCGTTCTCGAGAAATAGTTGGAACGTATTCGATTCGTTTCTTGAAAATCAACAATTCCGTACATTACTAAAGGTTGAAGTTAATATAAAATTGAGTATTATAAGATACCAATGCTGCTTGGCAAATTAAATGTATCTTTTTTTACATATGTATATATCAAAATAATGCGAGGAATTTTAATACATATAGTGATATCATTAATAAAATCATAATTCATTAATGCAGATCTTGGTGCTAAGAAGGCTTTCGCGGAGCTGGTGATTTGGCTGCTGGTTTTTCGATCCTACCACCTAAAGTGGTATTTAAAAAATCAGATGTACAAAATTTCTGTTCGATCGGAAAACGCTAATTCCCAAACCAAAACCTTTAAAATTCCTCACCAAGTGCAATTTACATCTATTGTTAGTATCATGAACAGTAGGTACCATAACGTACTTATCTTCTTCTCACCTCATAAGTGTTGACGAAGGTATATCACGGCATGAGCTAGTGCTCATGCTCATGCTAGTTTCACGCACCGGTACTGACGTCGTGTGATGTTCGTTTACTTTTGTAGACGGGTATCATATGACGCAATTAGCTCCTTTCAGGCCTGTACAACCTATAGGATGGGAGGTAGCGAACCCAACGTCCTGAAGCTAATATCAGGATCAAGAGCGTGGACGATGCAGCTCAGTCGCTCGGGTGCTTGGTGCATCGGGTTTGGGTCTGGTGTGTCGTGAGCGCGGGGGACTTTGTCTCACTCTTGGAAACCTGCCTGGTATAAACCGTGTAGAGTAAGTTGGTGACAGGCTTGCTCTACCTGGGGGTCTGCCTTAATTGGCCGATCAAGTGGATGGGAGCCACAATAAAACTCCCCCCAAGTCAAAGTGGAACAGCATAAGCCGAGGGCTGCGTGACTAAGGAGAAGCTTAGTCTCTATTATGCGGACTCCAGGGCACCTGGCGCACCCTGGTTTCAATTATGCCTGCCTGCCTGGGGTATGCGGGGCACTTCCTCAGGTAATTTGCTTTTCCTCCGCTACTCGTGGGACTTTATGGAGACCAAACAAGAGCAAGAGTATAGGCAAAAAGGGCCACAAAAAAGGCCCCAAGCTGCCAAAATGACCCAAAACTTAAAATTCCTCCAGATAAATCTCCACCACGCAAAAGCAGTTTCAAGCGCGCTTAGCAGGAGATTTATTAGGGATAAAATAAATATAGGGCTAATTCAAGAGCCCTGGGTATACAGAGGACACATCAAAGGACTTCCCACGCAATCATGTAAGTTACTTTATTCTACTTTGCATGACAATCCTAGAGCAGCCTTACTGCTCGACAAAAACCCTAATTTTGTTCTCCTTTCAGAGTTCACAACCAGGGACTTAGTTGCCGCAGTTGTGGTCGTACCTACGGAAAAAGGCAAATTGTAATTGCCTCTGCCTACTTTCCCGGCGAAGAACGAAGCTCACCTCCAGAGGAAGTAAGAAGCCCCATTAGCTGGTGCAAAAGGAGAAACAAACATTACATTATTAGCAGCGATGCTAATGTGCACCATCTCATGTGGGACACTAGAGGTGAGCACCTTTTTGAATATTTGAAAATAATATCGACATTAAAAATAAAGGTATTGAACCCACCTTTATAAATGCGGTTAGAAAAGAGGTTTTAGACGTAACCCTTGCTGATCCATTTATAACCGACTCTATCAAAAACTGGCATGTTACAGATGAGCCCTCAATGTCGGATCACAGACATATTCGATTCGACTTGGAGGCATCTGTAACAAGCTTCGAGTAGTATAGAATACCTAGACTGACTGACTGGAGTGTTTACAAGGAACACTTAAAAGTCGGAGGTCGAAGGTATCACACACCCCATCGACACAATAGAGAATTTAGATATAACCTCATATCAATTACAAAACCTCATGACCTCGTGTTATGAGAAAAGTTGCCCTGTTAAACAAAAGGCAGTCCAAAGAGACGTGCCTCAAGGCTGAGACTAGGAAAACTTTCAATAGAGCTAAGAATTCTGGAAACTGGGAGGACTATAAAAAAGCCCTCACGGAGTACAACGAAGAATTGAGAAGGTCTAAAAGAAGATCATGGAGACGGATCTGCGAGGGGATAGATGAATTAGCCCCAGCAGTCCGTCTACAAAAAGTCCTTGCAAAAGACTACTCAAACGGAATAGGGCTACTCAAACAGCCCGATGGTCAACATGCAGAGAGTCAGCAGGAAAACATAAGAGTACTTTTAGGTACTCACTTCCCTGGCTCCCATGTAATCGAAGGTGAACTTCCATAGGCCTTCCTGGAAGAGGATGCACATCGTCCTACCAGAGAAGGGAAAAGACTAGCTGGAAAAATATTCAACTCTAGCAGAATTAAATGGGCGGTATCGACCTTCAAGCCCTCTAAATCACCGGGCAGGGACGGTATTTTTCCTGCCCCGTTTCAACATGGAATCGAGGAACTTATCCCATGCCTGAGAAGCATATTCACAGCAAGTTATACTCTTGGGTATATTCCCCAAGCTTGGAAGGAAGTTAAGGTGGCTCTTATCGCAAAAATAGGCAGACTCCACCAGACGAGCCTAAATCTTATCGCCCCATCAGCTAAAGCTCTTTTCTCCTTAAAACAATGGAGAAAGTACTAGATCAACAGATTAGAAGCGAAATCAATACAGAGAAACCGCTTCACAGAAACAATTTGCCTATCAACCTGGCAAATCAACAATAAATGCTCTACATGGCCTGGTCAAAGGCATCGAAAAGACATTTACAGCAAAGGAACTGGCTCTGTGTGCTTTCATAGATATAGAGGGTGCTTTTGACAACACCTCCTATGAATCCGTACAAAGAGCCACGGAAAACAGGGGAATACAGTCCCCAATAATCAGATGGATACAATCCATGCTAAGAAGCAGGAATAATTACCACAAATGTGAGGAACCAGTAGGCCACCGTGACTGCAGTTAGAGGTTGTCCACAAGGTGGAGTCTTATCGCTCTTGCTGTGGTCAATGGTGGTCGACGATCTTCTCCATAAGCTGAGTAATTATGGCTTCAACGTTCAGGGCTACGCTGATGACCTGGTCGTTACTGTGAGAGGCAGGCATGAGGTTATGATCTCAAACCACATGCAAATTGCCTTAAATATAATATCAAAATGGTGCTCGTCAGAGGGTCTTAGTGTCAATTCGAGCAAAACAGTTATTGTTCCATTCACCAAAAGGGGAAAACTCAACTCCTATGATAAATGGAACAGTACTGAATTTTTTCAGTGAAGTCAAGTATTTAGGAATAATTCTAGACCAAAAACATACCTCACACTAACTCACACTTAGAAAAGACACTTACCAAAGCAACGACGGCTATTTGGACGTGCCGTAGGCTGTTTGGTAAGACTTAGGGTCTGAAGACGAAAATGATACATTGGTCCTACCTTTCGGTTGTGAGACCCATGGTTACCTACGCATCATGTGTATGGTGGCCAAAAAGTTGCAGAAATTGCAACGCCTTGCCTGCCTAGGGACTACAGGAGCAATGCGCTCGTGTCCCTCAGCAGCTATGGAGGCAATGCTGGACTCACTTCCTCTGCATTTGCATGTAAGGAAGGAGGCAGCACTTAGTGCCTTAAGGCTGCATCAGGCGCTTAAATTCAGACCAGGTGACCTGGTTGGTCACTTAAGGATTTTGGAGTTAATCCAATTCGAATTCATGAACAAACCCACTGACCAAATGCCAATCAAGCATGACTTTGACTGATATGCTGATTGAAAGCGTCAGGCGGGCAGGGTCGAAGCACTGCGGTTGGAGAAAGAGTCACACATCTGGTACACAGATGGATCCAAGATGGATGAAGAGGTTGGTGTGGGCGTAGCAGGGCCTAAATGCAGGCTATCTAAAGCCCTTGGTAACACTCCAACCATCTTCCAGGCAGAAATCTATGCTATAGATCAATGTGCCCAGAAATGCCTAAATAGAGGCACTCGAAGGGCAAAGATCTATATACTTTCAGATAGCCAGGCAGCATTAAAGGCTCTCAGGTCCTATACCTTTGAGTCAAAAATTGCCTGGGAATGCAGACAATCCCTCAAGCAACTGGCAAAAAACAACAACATGTGGGTGCCAGGGCATGAGGGAATAGAAGGCAACGAATTGGCTGATAGCATCGCAAGAAAAGGGGCTGAAGCCCCGTTTTTTGGACCCGAACCGTTCAGTGGCTTATCCAAGGGACACATAACGGAGGAGGTCCTAAAATGGGAAAAGGAACAAAAGAAGTCCTACTGGAGGAACACTCCAGGCCAAAGGCAAGCGAAAAGGTTTATAACCTATTCAACACAGAATGCCGCAAGGCTTCTCGAACTTGAAAAGTCCGACCTAAGGCTGATCACAGGCCTCTAACTGGCCATTGCCGCTTGAGATATCATATCAAGAACATGGGTATGGCAGAAGATGACAAATGCAGATACTGTGAAGCTGCAACTGAAACTGCGGAACATATACTTTGTGAATGCAAGGTGCTAATCCACATTAGGCTAAAGTACCTAGAACAGGCGGAATTTACGCCTGAAGACAGGGAAATTAGCTCCCACGAAAATCGCAAGCTTTGCAAAAAGTCTTGGAATCCTGGGCAACAACTAGATGCAGGGTAATTCACAAAAGACCTTTTAGGTCGAGGTGAAGAAAGGCCAACCCAGGGCCAAGCGACCCCTTAAACAATCTACAATCTACAATCATAAACAGTTGGTCATATCTTACAGTATGTCCGACTTGGCACGGTAACACCTTCGTAACTCAGCTATAATTATCCAATTTCAACCACAGGGTCTAGCGTGATAACCATATGAGTTATGCCCCCTCGAACCGAATATGGCAACTACTATTTATATAGGTTAACCATTTACACAATATTATATAGTTTTTACCCACCTATCTCATAACATTACTGAGTATGTATTTTAAGAAGTATTCTTTAAATTTTTTTTCTCTGGATCTAATGGAGACAAAGTGATGAACTAAAAATTTTATTGTAGGGAAGATTATGAAGAAAATTAAATATACCTGTTCAATTGTCTCGCTTAACTATTAATATTTTTATTTAACAAAAAATGTTTTCAAAGGCGATTTTTATAGTTTGTATAGTTTCATCAGAGTAACCACATTAGGAAAATCCTAAAATATAGCTTTACATGTGTAGATAAATTGGTAAAAGTTTCAACATAGTGAGAAATAAATAAATGTCCAGTTGGTCCGCGGTTTCGCAAATTCTACAGGATATAATTATTCTATTCAAATAATAAATACTAGCTTTATTTATATTTTTTATTAGAGAGATACCTAGCATAAGATAAATAATATATCATCACTGCAACATATGACCAGCAGCCCACAGTTCTATTGCCATTAAGGACAATCACAAGTATACAGCTTGATCCTGGCGTAGCTCTTACCGTGGAGAACATAATCAAGATAATAAGAACGTTTAGGTTCTGAGACTGATTTGGGTGATGAAATCACTGAAATAACAAGAGGAATATATGAAATAATATCGGCGAAGAAGTTAAAAACCAACATTAGAATGACGATACAACCTTTTTAAACTATTATTGGTACAGAACATATTTTCCGGAACTTAGTGAAAATATTATTTACCGGCTGTTACATTGGTAACAAAAATGGTAATTTATTGAATTATCTCAGACTGTTCAATATATAAACACCGAACAAAACAAATAGCGAAATACAATATGTTAAATAATCTCTAAATATACTTAAAGTTGCACTTAAATCACGGCAGAAAAACTGTCAGTTTTGTCGTTCCTATTAAGTTGATTATATTCTCCATGGTAAGAGCTACCCAGCATCAAGTACTACACTTGTGATTGTCCTTAATAGCAATAGAACAGTGGGCTGGTGTTTACATGTGGCAGCCGTGATAAATTATTTATTTCATACTGATACCTAGTATCTCCCTAGAACAATTACGCCAGCAGAAATTTTGTCAAAAATATTCGAAAAAGATCTATTATAATATAGCATGATAGTGATGATGATGATTAATAAAAAATATAGATAAAGCTAGTATTTATTATCTGAAACGTGTAATGTTAACCTGTAGACTGGGAACCGTGGACCAACCGGACATTTATTCATTTTTCACTATGTTGCTGTAGTCTTATTTTGTTGAAATGTTTACCAGTTTATCTGCATATGTATAGCTATATAGCTATTTATTATTTAAAAAATAATTAATTGTAAAAAATACAAAAATCACCTTTAAAAGAATGTTTTGTTAAATATTAATAGTTAAGCGATAACGTTTTTAGTTCATCACTTTAGCTCTATTAGATTCAGAGAAAAAAACCGCTGCCCAAGGAATCACTACTTCCACATCCAGATTTTTTATTTAAGTCACTCACAACGAAAAAATGTTGTATGTGGAAATAATTGTTTACGGAACTAATAATATAATATTTAAAATCCTCTACCCCAAAAACCCATAAAACGATACCCCACATCGGTAGAGGGGTGGGGGTGGTGATGGGGGGTGGTAGTGGGGGTGGATGAAGTAAAAAAACATTTTGAGGTTACTTGTTCTTGTATACACCCTAAATCACAATTTTTTTGCATCCCCTTTAATAATGAGGTGGGGGTGGTAATGGGGGTGGCTAATGCCAAAATTTTTTTTGAAACCTCAGCTTCTCTTGTATATACTAAATACCAATTTTATGGACTCTTACCTGCTTGATTTACCTATTTTCCCCAAATTTACCCCAATTTACCCCCCAACCCTTCGACGGAACAAGATGAAAATATAATCTAGTTCTAGATCTCGTTAAAGTACATATGTGTACCAAATTTTAAGTCAATATCTCAAACGGTTCCAGAGTAAACGTGCGCACAAAAAAAGTTACAGACAGACCGACAGACAGAAATTCTTTTTTGCTCAAACTTAAAATCTCGACGTTTCGTGACATTCTAAGCCTATTTGAACAATAAAAATTTTTTAAAATTTTTTTGTCGTTACTATACTTCCACTGGATGTGGAAGTAAAAAAGTTTAAAAAATACATTTTAAAGTATATACTTTTCAACTTTACTTTACAACGTTACTGTTATGAGATAGGCGAGAAATAGTAGTTGTCATATTCTGGCTTCAGATTATATGGTTATCATGTTAGCTAGACCCTTTGGATCGGTGTCAAAGACCTTTATTATGTCTTTTTTGAATTAAACAAAACTTATTCTAGCCATTGGCGTAAATTTTTATTAAGAAAAAAAAGGGTTGATTTTTTTTATTAGGCATTTTTTTACTGGAAAACTAATGCATTATTATTGATCAGTATACTTTAGAACCTCTTTTTTCCAAAATTTAACATCATCTTGATTTATGGTTTTCGATTTACAGCACCCTTAAAATTAAATTTTTCAAATATTAAATAATTGCAAACGAAAAAAAAATTCTCAAAAATGAGAAAAAAGTGTAGTGTGCCAATGTAAACTGGGGCTGTTAAAGCAATACACGTAAGAGTCTTTAAAGGCACATTATAAATGGAGAAGGAAACACACGCTGGTTTATGTTACCCATTGTTTAACTATTGTCATTCTTATTTGCTTACCAGTTTAATAGATTATTTCACGGAGGAACTAGCGTCTAAATAAACATCGGAAGTTTACGAAATTGTATTAAGTTCGACGTTCGGCAAATGCTAGTTTCGATAAGTCAATAGGGGGATGTAAGTAACGACATTAAAGATCCTTATAAATATAGGGTGGGAAGAAACGATGGTTTATCGGTAGGGTGAAAGTAGTAAATAGAGAGACTGCTCCAAATGTTATACTTACTATCCGGGTTTAAGATATGGACATGGTAACTTACCTGAAACAAATAAAAAACCATTGTTAATATATGAAGTGTCATATTGTTTTTACTTCCACATCCAGTGGAAGTATAGTAACGACAAAAAAATTTTTAAAAATTTTTATTGTCCAAATAGGCTTAGAATGTCATGAAACGTCGAGATTTTAAGTTTGAGCGAAAAAAAAATTTCTGTCTGTCGGTCTGTAACTTTTTTTTGTGCGCACGTTTACTCTGGAACCGTTTAAGATATTGACTTGAAATTTGGTACACGTATGTATTTTAACGTGATCTGGAACTAGATTATATTTTCATCTTGTTCCATCGAAGGGTTGGGGGTAAATTAGGGTAAATTTGGGGTAAATAGGTAAATTAAGCAGGTAAGAGTCCAGAAAATTGGTATTTAGTATATTAAAGAGAAGCTAAGGTCTCAAAAAAATTTTTGGCATTAGCCACCCCCATTACCACCCCCACCCCATTATTAAAGGGGATGAAAAAAAAATGTGATTTAGTGTGTGTACAAGAACCAGAAACTTCAAAATATTTTTTTACTTCATCCACCCTCACTACCACCCCCTATCACCACCCCCACCTCACTACCGATGTGGGGTATCGTTTTATAGGTTTTTGGGGTAGAGGATTTTAAATATTATATTATTAAAGTTCCATAAGCAATTATTTCCACGTACAAAATTTGGATGTGGAAGTAGTGATTCCTTGGGCAGCGGTTTTTATAAATATGTTCATAATATGGAAAAATAAAGTTATTATCAGAATCAGTTTTGCGTACGGAAAATTAAATTAAAAAAAAAGTCAAAATCTCTGGTGGGCCCTCACGCTTAATAACTGATGAGCGGAGGGAAGAAATTTGAAAAAAAAATTGTCAAGATCTCTGGCGGGCCCCTCGGAAGCCCGGGCCCCTAAACTCAGCCCAGACACGGGGGGCCTGTGCATAGCACTTATTGGCTGAAACAACTTGCAGGGTGTGTATTCTGGTTGTATCAACGATCCATTATCCTGCTCTTAAAGTTTTATTAACACTATGACAACAAAACAAAAATCCGTTCGATAGAAAATAACTTTTTTCTATAAGATTCTACCACTTCGACGCCACTGGTTAGTTAGTGTCTTCGGAAACGTGAAAAGTTTTGATGAACACATCATAAAAATATTGTTCGCTCATTGGTCGAAAACCATTGCGCCTATGGGAAATACGCATAAGACCATTTGTAGTAAATTTTCTATAGAATATTACTATTATTAATGAGTATAAAATTGCCTGTGGATCAAAACATAATTTATTTCCTCTATTTTCAGATTTTAGGTCTAATATCAATGTACTATTAGGATGTATTTGGCAATGGCAATGTTCATATGAACTTTTTTTTATTTTGGTGCCATTTAATTTTCCTTACACTTATTTTGGAACGCTCTGTATATGAATAAAAGGCTTTGGATGTATCTTCTCGGTTGAGTTAAAGGCAACCTCATAAATGCACTGTTTTGTTATTGTTTAAGTACTGTCATATTCACAATTAATTTATTTTATATTTCTTATATTGGAAACTCAAAACATTTGTTTGATCTGTAAAAATTATTTCGTGTTTAAATGTTTGACCTAACACACATTTTGTATTTGTGTGACGAAAACTCTGGGACCTACATGTCAATGTTTGACTAGCAAAATGGCCGCTTTTATGGAGGCACTGCCTCGCTTGAAGGAAATTTACGCCGCTGAAAATCGACCTCGATTTCTTTTTGGAATATAACAGCCATTAAAAAGTTGACCACCCTGTGATGAACAGCCTCGTTATTTTTTACGGCGGTTTTGTTTCGGCTGCATACTCTCTAAAACAGGGTGACTTAATTGGATTATTTTCTGTGTATGTTAAGAGGATAAAATAAATTTAATCCATCTGGACGTCCCTGCAGTCTCTGCCTGTTTCTCTGCATTTCCTCATATTAGGTTTATAAATTAGTCGAACACACCCTTCCAGGATAAAAGATTTGTAGTCCCTCCACTTTCTCCCAACCGGTTATTCATTTTATTTTTGTTCCGGTTTATTTGCCGGAGGTACAAGTGGATTAGGATTGTAGCTATTATATAGTCAACAAAGGAATTATCTGATAAACAACCACTTAGTAAAAAAAATAATAGAGTATGTAAATATGACTGCGTGGTCGAGAGTTAACACACTTGATTTGATTTACCATCGTATGGTAGGCACTCCCGGGAAACATACCACTAGGTCGGCTATGTCTACGCTAGGTTGGATTAGGGTCATGCTTGTTGCCAGCTGCGAGAGCCACATGAAGCATGGTAGAGGAATGTGGGATGGTAAATATTTGTAAGATGTGTTGCCGCATTGTGCTGTAAAGGAGTGTTTAGCTCTTGTGTCTTGTTTTGTATTTTTGCTTCCAGACTACATCTTCTGAGTCTTCTGTTTCCTCCGTTTCTGATTCCGACAGAGCATTGCAATTTCTTTATGGTATCCCTTTTTCTCCTGCTGTTCTTTCCCAGAATGCTCGGTCCTCTCCTAGATCCCAATCTCGCTGATTTTTATGAACCACCTTAGAAAGATAGCAATAGTAATCTTTATTAAATAATAGGACATGTTCCTGTTAGATGTTCCTTCATAGTTTTGTTACGCTCCACCATTCCATCTGAATGAGGATGAAGAGCTGTCATCCGTGTCTTGTGGCTTCCCAATAAATTGCAGATTTTCTCGAACACCCCCGATTCAAAGTCCCTCCCTTGATCTGAATGTAACTCCATGGGTACACCAAATCGACATACCAGGTTATCCACCAACACCTTAGCTACAGTAACAGCCTCCTGATTTGGAATGGCATAGGCTTCCGGCCACTTACTGAAATAATCCATGGCAACCAGGATGTACTTATTGCCATCAGTGGTCACTGGGAATGGGCCAGCAATATCAATTGCAATTCTTTCAAAAGGAGCTCCGATGTTATATTGCTGCAACTGACCCTTACTCCTGGTCTGTGGTCCTTTACTGGCCGCACAAATCCTGCATTTGCGACACCAAGCCTCCACATCCTGTCGACTATTGATCCAGTAAAATCGTTCCCGCACCTTGTTCAGGGTCTTGTTAACGCCGAAGTGTCCGCCAGATGCTCCATCATGCATCTCCTGAAGTACTTTTGGTACTCGACATCTGGGAATCACTAGACGCATAACAACTTCCTTGCCATCCGGGCTTTCCCATGCTCTCTTAAATCGCCCGTCTATGACTTTAAGCGAATCCCATTGCGCCCATAAAGCCTTCAGTCCCACTCCTTTGTCTGAAACGTCCTTCCGCTCTGGACACCCCCCCCCCCCCCCTCTTTTGCTCTGTATATAGGTCCAAGTTCAGCATCGTTCAATTGCTCTTGCCTTAGAGCTTCCTTTGTCCAATCGTCTGGAAGATCTATCTTGACAGTGTTGACTACTATCATGCCCTTCAGTCTCTCCACACGTTGGCAATGTTTGCAGTCTTCCTTACACTGTCTTCTGGATAGGGCATATGCATTTTTATCTCCCAGGTCGATGTTCAACTTTGAAATCATATTGTTGCAACCTCTCTATCCAGCGAGCCAGTTGACCTAGGGTTTTGATTTGCAAAAACCATTTTAACGCAGCATGGTCGGTACGAATCTTGAAATGTTGTCCATACATGTATTTATGGAAATTGCCCACGGATTTGACGATGGCTAATAGCTCTATCCTTGTTACACGATAATTCCTTTCCGGTTTAGACAGCACCTCGGTGAAGTACTCACTTTTCCTGTCCGTTTTGGATTTGGGACAATACACACCAAACCTAAGAATAGCTAGCATCAGTGTCCAGAATATAAAGGCCATTCTGTTGTGGATATGCTAGCACAGGGTGTTTAATGCGGCCTTCAACTTTTTCCATGAGGTTTCACACTCTCCACTGGTACTTCACCTTTTCCACTGTTAACCGGTGTAGTGGCTTTGCAATATCCGCAAACTCTTCCATAAAGCGTCTATAATAAGTGCGTAGTCCAAGGAAGCTTCGTACTTCATGAATATTTGATGGTCTTGGCCAGTCTCGTACTGCTGAAATTTTCTCCTGGTCTGTTTGTATTCCATCCGATGATACAACGTGTCCAAGGAATTTGACTTCTTTCTGGAATGGTAAGCAATTCTTTGGATTCAACTTCAGATGTGCGTTCCTAACTCTCCCGAATACTCCTTGAAGGTTTCGCAAATGTTCCTTAAAGTCCCGACCCATAACCAATACATCATCAAAGTAAACCAGTCACGTCTTCCAAGTCAAATCAATCCTCGAAGTACAAATTCCATCAACCCTTCAAAAGTAGCTGGTGCATTGCAAAGATTAAAAGACATCACTGTAAACTAGTAAAGACCACCTGTTGAGAAAGCCGTCTTTTCTTTGTCCCACTTGCTAATAGCCGCTCCTAAGGTTTAGGGTTGAAAACCATCGTGAACCTGCCAGCGTGATTAACGTGTCATCAATTCGTGGCAATGGGTAGCTGTCTTTCTTCGTAACACCGTTCAACTTTCTGTAGTCGACGTAAAATCTTAAAGTTCCGTCCTTTTTGGCAACCAGAACTACTGGCGACGACCAGGGACTAGTTAACTCATCTTTTAACATTTTCTGGATCATCGCAGAAGCTTCTTGTTTCGCTAGAGCCTCCTCGGCTGTTGGCGGATGGCGGGTGAGTAGTTTATGACTGATTAGTATTAGTGCTTTCTTCAATACATGTGTCGGGTTTCTTCTTTGGACATGTCTCCAGTACTACTATGTTTTTACCCCTTTCATGCCTGTTTTCCCTAGTAGCTTTTCTCACACTCCTTCTATTGGCTTTTGTCGTTGCGCGTTTTTTGACCCCGTACGTCATCGTTGGTAGCATGACAGCTATGTATTGCATATCCCCTTAATCAGGTTCCATGGTAGTTTATTTTTTTCGATGAAATTTATAATCACTCGCGTAACTCTGTATGCTGTTTTTATTTTGTTCTTTTTTTTTAGTTAATTCTTCAGAGGGTTCCTAGATACTTCAATTGTTCGTTGTTCTTAGGCAGTAACCGCATATTTTGTATTCTTCTCACTGACCGGGTTCTCTTTTATTAACGGGTGCCGCATCATTATTAGACTTGAAAATTATCAGTTCAGTTATGTCCAGATGTGGTTTCATATTTTCTAGAAAGTTGAGAGTATCCTGATTTTCTTCCGTGATGATTAGATCATCGTCGTATGCTAGTACGATCGGGGTTGTCAATGTTTCTGTGTTTTCTTTAAAATTTGGCATTTCCTTTATTATGGTCTAGGACCGTAAATAGTAGGGGGCATCCCTGCTTGACTCATATTTTTCTGTTTGGTTTCCGTCGTCTGTCCAACATTACTCAAATTAGAAAGCATAAAGCACCTTTTCGCATAAAACACAAATTACCATTTCAGGCGTTGCACATCGTCAACTTATTTAACCACATCTCCCTTTTCTCTACAACTATAAAATCTATAACTCTTTTCTATCCCCTTCTACATTTCTGTTTGTTGCTTTTTGTTTGTTTTCTAAATTTTTCTCTTCCTAATCATATTTTTAGTAAATATTTATGATCTTTTGAAACTTATGAAACTAATGTTTTAAATCATACATTGTGCAATTTATCATAGTCGCTCGCTCTTGCAATTGTTTGAAAATGATTATTTGGTCAGTAATTTTCTCGGATGGCTCAGTTATATTTATTCCTGATATTTATTGCCTTTTTATGTCAATTATTTCTTTATATACGTTTAATTTCAATTAATATATATGTTGCACTTTGTGACCAGGAGATATATTGTTTTGTAGCTGTTTTTGTTTATCTGGATTCGCCACGTCCAGTTCTTCATTGCCACGACGACTGGTGACATGGATGTCGGTCTACGAAGGGTAAAATATAAATTAATTTTAAATAAATTACTGGTTGATTTCATTTTGTACTTGACTCTCGCCCTGGGGTCCTGGGTCTGATTTCTCCTGGTGATGACATCAGATACTCATGAATAAAGGAGGTTGTATTACATGTGTGTAAAATTACTATTTCTATAATAATATTGTTGAGCTTCACTGGGGTCACTCTAACAAACTCTAACAAATTTCCATTTTCACAGAAATGTAGATATTAAATTAACTCATTTCTTGTTACTTATTTAAGCATAAAAATGAAATATTCCTATCCGATCTACGGAATGCTACATTGTTGCATATTTTCACCGAACTGATCCGAAAATGACTTTGTTTATTCAGATGAAGCTTCCGCTGAAAAATAATATTCTCTATATTAGGTTAAAATTCACATTTAGATGCTAATGTCAATTGAGAAAGTAGAGAAGTTTGTTTTAGAGACTGGTATTTATTTTTTATGAATGCTCAGTCTATTCCCGTTACAAAAAGTAGTAGTAATTCCATAAACATAAATCAAAAATGAAATAAGAAAATACTAGTTAAAATTAAAATACATTCATTACATTCGCTGTTAGAACTTTATAATGCTTTTATAAACACGGGTAATGATCAGAATTTTTATAATGCAAGTAACTTTATTCCTGAAGTTTACTGTTTGTTTCTAGAAAAATGCAACTTTTTAAAAGTTAAACAGTATGCTGCATATTAGTAATTTACATGATAATTACTTTGAAATGGGAGAATATTTAACCATACCAACAAAATTTATTGTTGTTTGAATTTACTCCAAAAAAAATAAACGATTAATTTTATTTGTGACGTGTGACTGTTTTAAAAACTTCAAATACAGGGTGTTTATACATTGTTGATTTAGGTATAGAGTGTTTATAAATTGTTGTCGGCAAATTCGGGAGTTAATTTCTATTAATACTAATGAAAAGAAAGATGTCACATTACTGCACTTTCTAACCCCCTCTTCCTTAGATGGGTGTTATGGCCATATGCGATTAACAAGTATATATTTGCTTGTATGCTTATGGATTCATAACTCAAAAAACGCGTTCACTCATTTCGATGCGACTTTTACTTCCCTTACTTACATAAGGGAAGAATTGTAATAGTGAAAAGTCACTCTCAGAGATTTCTTTGGATTTTCACGTTTTAGACTATGTGGATTACGAAGATTAAGGTTTTTCAACTCTCTGTCTGTCGTTTTGGTGTCTGTCTATTATTGGAGTTGTATCTATAAGACTAATTGATGGAGAAGAATATTTGGTAGGTAGTTGCGGGTAGTACCAACGAAGAACTGGGATATACTTTTATTCAAAAATAAACAGGGCAGTATAATTACGGAGCACACAAAACAGTTTTGCACCTTGTATGTGTTTTTTTTTTTGGGGGGGGGGGGTGACCATCCAGTTTTCATATTTTTCTTCGGCAGTTGTGTTAAGTGAATGATAAATATTATCGTGCTCCGACACATTTTTTAATTTTTCTTTGGGTGACCACCCTGTATATTTTTCATACTTTTCTTCTTTGACAGTTGTGTTAACTGTAAGCGAAATATTGTCATCCTCCGTCACATATTTTTAATTTTTCCTGTTGGATGAAAACCTCGTACATGTTTTTGCTAAAAGTCATACTTTTAAGGGAAGTATTGTAATCATGAAAAAATCACCCCCTGGATTTTCACGTTTCAGAGTATACGTATTACGAAAATTAAAGCCATTTAATTCCGTCAGTCTCTCTGTGTGTCTGTTGACGCTATATCTACAAAACCACTTGATGGAGAAGGATAATATTTGGAAGGCAGTTGACGCTATTGTCAACAAAAAACTGAAGTTAAAAAATATACAGTGTGGACCCCATAAAACACTAATAATAAAAAGTACGTTGTGGAAATTTTCCAACAATAACATCTTTGGAGATGTGAAATGGGATTAAAAACTCAACTTGCGCTGATTTGGACGAAATTTGATAAAGTTGTTGATCAGGAGATACTAATAAAAACTAAGTTTAAACATTTTCTGAAAACATCCCTAATAGTCCAAGATCCCAGAGCTGCCAGACCTACGTCATTTTAGCACAGCTAATATTTTGACAACAAATAGTGTAATATCTAGTTAAGAGCGTAAGCGTATGTGCTAGTTTGAAAGCGGGGCCCTTTTGCAGAAAACAGGTACAAAAGGTACATAAAAATTTTACTCAGTACGTTAAAGAATGATAGCTGGTTTATTTTCCATGTGAGACACTAACGACGTGGTGTAAACGTCAACCTCCGAATCTTAAGGTCCGGGGTTCAATCCTGAGCGTTCTCAGCTTTTTTTCAACAAATATTAACTTATGATGGCGATTACCAAGAAAGAGACAACCGATAGGGAAATATTTATTATTTTTGGCCATAACTTTTTTCTTAATACGTATATTTGAAAAAAAAAATTAAGAATGCTCGGGGATCGAACCTCGGACCTTAAGATTCGGAGGTTGACGCGTACACCATGCAGTTAGCAATATTTAATACATCTGTTTTGATTGATTGATTGATTGATTGATGTAGTTAGCGTGTTACTTGTAAAATAATCCAGCTATCATACTTTAACGTGCGGATTAAAATTTGTATGCACCTTTTGTACCTGTTTTCTGCAAAAGGGCCCCGCTTTCAAACTAGCAAATACGCATACGTTCTTAACTAGATATTACACTATTTGTTGTCAAAATATTAGCTTTGCTAAAATGACGTAGGTCTGGCGGCTCTGGGATCTCACACTATAAGAATGTGAATGGCAGTTGAAAAATTAACTTGTTTCGATTAGAGTAAAATTTGATACGGAGTGTGAAAATAAGGTTAAAAATTCAACTATCTGATTTTGATTAAAATGTAAAACCGGTTTCCGCTAAAGTCTTTCAAATTGAAATGTTACAGTTTTCGGTGAGATTGTTGTAGAACCTTCTAGAATCGACCTAAGTCGAAGTCAAAATAAAAATTCGACTTAGGCAAAAATTTCATTTAAGGACATTTTCAAGAGTCTGAGAGACTTCAGAGCCACAAACTAGTGCAAAAGGACCGCTATGAGTCCGATAAGACATTAGGCACAACCGGGTAAAAATTCGAAAAAACACAGAATTTTTACTTAGGAAAATATATTTTGATCCAGGATACCGTGCGTGTAATTTCCCATTAGGCATGTACATTCACGTAGCGCGATAGATATGACAACACAGCTGCCGTAAATTCCACCGTCCAGCGGAGCATCCCAGCTCTGTTATTTCATTTCAGCCAGCTGGCACGCGCGATGTTGTAATTTTACTCCCTATGCCTAGCGTTCCGCTACACGCACGGTATGAGAGTGAAAGTATATGGTGGTTATGGAAAAATGAATCACATACTTTTTTAAAAGTACGCCAAAAAAAGTACTTTGAAAATATTTAAAATATTTTCAATTTTAATTCATCCGCCGAAGACACTGACCATGGCAGTACAGTCATTATATATATATATACCTTGCTCTAAAGACTGCCTATAAAATTTTAACAAGGCAATGTATAAATAAAATTATATAAAAGAAATATTTTTAAGAAACAGTTTTTACTTATTTGAAAAATTACTAAAAAGTAAAAATATATTTTTTTAAATTCATACACCTGGAAACCAAAAGCTTTGGGGATGGTCATATAGCGCTATTGCATAGTTACTTTACTCAATTGACCGTCCCAAAGCTTTTGGTTTCCAGGTGTATGAATTTAAAAAAAAAATATTTTTACTTTTTCGTAGTTTTTCAAATAAAAGATTTTTCTTAAAAATATTTTTTTTATATAATTTTATTTTTTACTTTTTAGTCTACTTATTTTACACAGACAGACAGAACCCTTCCCTCCTCCGTCTTCTCACCCCCTCTAACACTACTTCCCACCCCTTCCCACCTCTTCCCCTCCCCCTTCCCACCTCTTCCCACCCCATCCCCATCTCTTCCCAACCCTTCTCATTCCTTCCCCATCTCTTCCCACCCCTTTCCCACCTCTTCCCACCCCTTTCCCACCTCTTCCCATCCCTTCCCACCTCTGCCACGTCCGCCATATTGAATATAGAATGACGTCACATAGTTTATCGTATTTTACTTTCATTTGATACCCATATCAAGGGGGTTGTAAAGAAAAAGGCGATCCGCCATCTTGGGACATCCGCCATATTGAATTCAAAATGACGTCACATAGTTTATCGTATTTTACTCGTCAAACCCTTGGTTGTGACTAAAAGCCGATCCGCCATCTTGGGATGTCCGCCATATTGGATTTAGACCGATAATGGCTATACTATGTTGCATTGTCACCGGACTTATGCACGTGTGCCAAATTTCAAATTTCAAAGCTCTAGCTTAATTAGAACTAGTCGAAATTCAGCTTGCAAGATTTAACCTAAACAAACATACATACAAACAAACAAACAAACAAACAAACAAACAAACAAACAAACAAACAAACAAACAAACAAACAAACAAACATTGCAAGTTAAATAAAAGCTTTTAAAAAGGCGAAACCGACGAATTTGGCAAAAGCGGCGTAGCGCCTATAAGCAAAAATTAACAAAAAATCAATGAAAATGCACAAGGCTGGTTTCTCGCATAAAATGAGTTTGGATTCACCCAGCGACTCATAATATGGTCGAGTGCGTTGGGCAGTCAATACAAAGCGATGGCAGGAAAGTCAATAGCAGGGCTTTCCAAATAATAAAGTTATAGAGAAAACCGTCTTGTACACGGGACTCAAAAGTACATTTTGCCCAAAAGTCGTTCGGAGGCGAGTCGCTGTCAATTTTCTTATATTGAACCTGCATGGGGACAAGTACGTCGTAAGACTGGCCGAAAGTTATTAAACTCATGTTTTAGTCGAACTCCGTCTCGTGAATGATAAAATGACGATTTGGGCTATTCATAAGCGAACCAAAACTTTTCAAGTAAAATATTTTTATATTATTTTCAGTCAGCCATAATTACCAAAATACAAAATTTATTAAATTCTTTTTAAAAGACTTGCACTTAATTCTGAGGAAGTTAAGTGAATCTTTTCTACCAAATCGATTGTTAGCGTACGCACTCACTTGTCACTTGCCTTAGTTGGGGAGGCGTGATTCTTTCACAAAATACTGTATTATTTTACACTTATTAAATAAATGGTATTATTTGAACTAATTGCATTTTATTGATGTAAGGACTTGTTGCTAGTCTTAATCCCTGGAGTTTTCGTTTGGAATACCTAAACAACTGAATTAATCGGAATCTCATGATTCCTTAAGTCTGAAACTCAGTGTTCTGGTCGCCTTATGGGAGCTTGATATAGGGATTTTTTTATGCGATTTCTCCAGAAATCTTTGCAGAGACCATTATTAGTAGGTAAATATATACAAATCACGTCAAATTCCAATCCCGTCGGAGAGAAACCTTCGATGGGGATTTTTTTAATGCAAAAATAGCAGAAACCAAAAGACGTCAGACCATTTATTACTATACAAACAGATCCAAATCACGTCAAATTCCAATCCCGTCGGAGAGAAATCTTCGATAGGGATTTTTTTTATGCAAAAATCGCAATAATCCAAAGACGTAAAAGCCCTTATCGTCAGTGAATAATTGAAATCACGTCTTGAGAGGGATCTGAGGTAGTGCAGCCTTGACCCATTACTCGTCTATCGAAGTATATCTTATCTCGAACCCGCTTGGGAGTGGAAGAACGGGGCAGAACGCGGCTGGCGCCCTTCTAAATATAAATAGGTAGTGTGTTCTTCTACAAGATCAACAAAAGTATCAAAAGTACTGGTTTGCTGTTACTTTGCGACAGCCACTGCCATTGTGAATATTAATTTTGATCTTCGAAGTAGCTTCAAAATATTAGACTAGTGATTAAAGAACTGGATTACGTGGAGGTGTATGGACTGACTTTTCAGTCTCAAGGTTATCATTTTTACAAAAAGGATTTTTATAATGCACGCTGCCTATATCCTAGAGGTTTTTGAACTTCACGTACGGCCTTTATCGTTATTTAAATTCGTTCAGATTGTCAATTTGCCAGATTTGTTTAAAAATGTTGGAGTCTGACAGGTAAAATAAAATCAGTCTGTCTTTTCACGCTTTTTATATAAGCGAGATTTTAAATCAGTCCTGGAAAGCCAAATAATCAATATCAGGAATAAAATGAAGGTATTATATATACGGACGGGATATTTGCACATTGACACGTTCAATCAACTGACTACGCACCGAGTAGTTGCAGACGAACCTCTATTTGATCGCTTTATTTTATTTGTTTTTATGTATATCGATAATAAAGGTTTCGTAAAAAATCGATCAAAATAATTTAAGTACTAAAATGAAACGAATAAATTAATGTAAAAGGTTCCAGTTAACAGATTAAATAAAATCAAGATTGTTATCAACTTTTACATCCATCAAATTTCACAGTAATTATTAGGGCCCGATCAGTTTCATTTTCAGTTTATTATTTCATCATTAGAAATAATTCACTTTCATGGCTGATATTCGTATAATGCTGTACCTCTCTATTCATATTACTTCCACATTGTAAAGTATAGTTAGTAAGTTTATGCAAAAAAAATATGTTTGTCTGTTTGTCTGCCTGTAACTTTTTTAAGTGCACGATTACTCTGGAACAGTTTATGAAATACTGACTTGAAATTTAGTACACGTATTCATTATAACGAGATCTGATAAATAATAATAGATAAAGCAAGCAAGTGTTCATAAAATTGGGATTTAGTATATGAACGAGTAGCCAGTCTTTTTTTTTGGCATCAGTCGCCTCCACTATCAGCCCCACTCTGTTATTAAAGGGGGTAAAAAAATAAAATTGTAATTTAGTGTGTACAAAAACCAAAGGCTTCCAATTTTTTTTTTTTTTTTTTTGGCAACAGCCAACCCCCCACTACCGATATGGCATAGCGTTTTCAGATATATTATTAAAGTTCTTCGAACAATTATTTCCACATGATGGAGGGCAAACAGAGTATCAAAATTTGTTCCGTTGTAAGAGATTTGGATAGGAAATCTGAATGTGGATGTAGAAGACGCAGAATGCAGAATTCTATATTAAAGCTAAAAATGTAATTAGATTTGAGTGGCTCACCACAATTTAAAAAAACCGCTGCCCAGGGAATCACTACTTCCACATTCAGATTTTCTATCCAAGTCATTCACAACGAAAAAATTTTTTATGTGGAAATAATTGTTTATGGAACTTTAATAATATAATATTTGAAACCATCTACCCCAAAAACCCATAAAAGGATACCCCACATCGGTAGTGGGGTGGGGGTGGTGATAGGGGGGTGGATTAAGTAAAAAAATATTTTAAGGTTTCTGGTTCTTGTACACACACTAAATCACATTTTTTTCATCCCCTTTAATAATGGGGTGGGGGTGGTAATGGGGGTGGCTAATGCCAAACATTTTTTTTTGTATATACTAAATACCAATTTTATGGACTCTTACCTGCTTGATTTACCTATTTACCTCAAATTTACCCCAATTTACCCCCCAACCCTTCGACGGAACAAGATGAAAATATAATCTAGTTCCAGATCTCGTTAAAGTGCATATGTATACCAAATTTCAGGTCAATATCTTAAACGGATCCAGAGTAAACGTGTGCACAAAAAAAAGTTACAAGACAGACCGACAGACAGAAATTTTTTTTTTCGCTCGAACTTAAAATCTCGACGTTTCATGACATTCTAAGCCTATTTGAACAATAAACTACTACTACTACTATACTTCTAGTGGATGTGGAAGTAATTATGGACCGAATAGTATGGATAACCACTCTGATCTCGTACGTACATTGAAGCAAAATGCAATTATGACACTATCAGTTGTAAATGTACTGTTATTAGCATTTAAAACAAACAAAGTAATACCTAATGTCTATACCTAATACCAACTTCTTACTAAGAATCAGACAGTTTACCAAAAAAAAACATGCGTATAAAAGAGAAAATGTAAGAATTTGAAAGACTCTTTTTTGTAGATAGGACGCTATTCCTTAGGACAAGCACCAGTGTGAATCTCTATATCAGTGAAAAAGTTTTGATTTTTTTTTGTTTCACCCCCAATTTATTCGAAATTCCAGAAAAAATATTTCCTCTAAATTTGAGCAAAATTAGATAATATTAACAAGTGCCTCAGAGATCATGAAGTTGTCCATGTATTTCTTATGGGAAAAAATACATTTTTTCGTAAATTTGCAATATAATCGTGAATTACTTTTTAAATTAATACTTCATGAGAAACTTTTATAAGGTTGCAAAAATTATCGTATGTAGTGTAGTGCCTAGAATTTTATCGTTTAATTTTTGGAAAGTTTTGTTGCCTGGTAATACAAAGAGTGTAAATTGACAGTTTATTATCTTTGATAATAAACTGCAATTTACACTCTTTGTATTACCAGGCTAGAAAGCGACTAATCTAGTAAAAAACGAAGTAGGTATACATATTTAACAAATTCAGCTGCAGAAACTTAACCTTCACGCAATTCGCCATATTTTAAATGTAATGACAATCAAGAAAGCAATATATCTTACACCATAGGTATGGTAATGGATAAACTGGTCTTCAGTGCAAACAGTTCTCGGTCATACTTCGACAAATCACGTTACGAGTAAAGACATAGAGCACTATCACATTTTACCAATCTCCCGAATTTACGTTCTAAGCTTGCCGGTATCAGGTGAAATATTGCTATAGTACCGCCATCTAGTAACGCTATATTAGAACCACACGGCAAACTACGTACCAGAGTAATAATTCATAATTCAGAAATTATTGAAGAATTATTATATTAAAGTGTTCATTGATATTTATGTATACATATTTAATACTTTAATTTAAGAAGTTGAATGATTATGTTAAGGTTTGGTTGTTTAAGCAGAGAGAACATTAAATACAACGAATTATCTGTATAGTAGATAGTTCTGATTTTCCTAACTTACTTTGTGATGAGTTACCGTGCGAAAGTACATTTTTAGTTTATTTGTTTAAAGAGCGAGTGTGTTTAACACAGAGTCGAGAAAAATTTCCATATTTGTTAAGTGTGTAAAAGTTATGTAAATAATATAATTGTATGCACTTATTTGATATCAAAATGATGGTTGCATCATCACGAATTAGATTTCACCATAAAGGCTATCAATATACCCAATGGAAAGTTAGAAGGAAAACTTCCTGGAAACTTTCGGAGTTTTCAAAACGGAAAGTTTCCAGCAAGTTTTCCTTCTAATTTTCTATTGGGTATATTGGCTACTTTATGGTGAAATCTGATTCGTAATGATACAAGCTTGATTGTAATACCAAATAAGTGCATACAAATTATATTATTTACATGACTTTTATCAAATGTGGAAAGTTTCTTCGACCCATCTCTGGTTTAACATAAAACAATTGATTTGCCTGCTTGGTATGCATTTCTGTTCAGAAGAAAAGAAATTTATAGATAAAACTTAAAAGCACGAGTGGTTCCATTTGCGGAAAACATTTCACGGAACCAAAACATGACATATGTCAAAATATTACCGCGATATTTGTCAACATATCGATTAAAAAAATTAGAGTGATATATTTTTCGTATTAGTACTGTCAAAAGCCGATCTAGGTTAGTTTTTTTTACTCTCCATTCAATTTGTATTTTCTGATCTAACAAACTTCTAAAAACATTTTCCACGTATCCTTTTTACTTTTAATGGTGTTTTGGGTGTATTTTCTAATACAATTTGATGAATCGTTTACCAAACCTTTGTGACCTTTTTATAAATTGATTTTCAATTTGACATTTGTTGAATTTGAATCTGACATTTGTTGAATTTGAATCTGACATTTGAACATATCATGTGTGCCTTGCCTGATAACACCACATGTAGTGGTGTTATCGCTGTAATCTTTTACTGATTGGATGAATTTTGACACATGACATGAAATGCAAAATTTTGATTGGTTAATAGATTTAGTAAAAACTTATCAGTTCTCATTCACGATATAACCTTTATTGGTGTTAGTCTCACTCGTGCTGCAAAAATTGGAAACAAAATTTTGATTTTTTTTTTGTTCACAACGTCTTGGCAGACGTTTTATGACTTATAAATTATTCTATTTAGTTTGTCTCTCTTTGCTGAATGGCAGTTCAAGTTTTTGAAGGCTCGACTTTTTATAAAAAATTTTAAACTTTGAATGGAATTCGGATAAAAACCTCATTTTGTACAATAAGTATACTCGATAAATTAAATCACATTTCCTTAATTCGCGTTCATAATAGCTGATGAATAACCAATTTCCATTAGTTAGTTTTGAATGTATTCCAGCACACGTAACCCTTTATATGACGTTTGTTTACATGTGAGTATACCAGCCGCAGCCTAATCGATCGCTGAAGTCGGCGGCCTTGGTTCTCCTATACTTTTACCATTTAGAAACGTGATGATTACACATTTAATCACATTAAACTCCACCACCCTCTTGATTAAGTGGGTATTTCATTTAAGTAAAATTAGCGCAATTTATATATAAAGCTTCTAACCGTTGATTATCATGAACCAATGTTGTAGATAGAGTATAATGGACTATATGGACAGCTGTTGGAAGGGTGGGGGCTGGGGGAGCTTCACTGTGCAGATAGCCACTAAATAGCCACTACCTTAACGCGAGAGTGTATTCATACAGTATTTAAGATAATGAAATGTAATTAAGAAATATAGACATTGAAATAATGATAAACACTACTTTCCGCCTCATCAATTCTTATGGCCATGCACACAGCTACAACATTCAGGCAGTTAATCTTACTATAGGCATATATGGCTCGAGCCACGGCGTATTAGGACCAGTAGAAGTTTAAGGTCAATGAAGAGAAGTCGGAAGGTATGGTAGGTTTTCTACCAGAGCTTCACACAAAACGAAGTCATTACGCTTATCCGCTCAGTGTGATCAAAATTCAACAAACAGAATTCGCGAAGTATCTGTTCATTTGGATACCAGACTGACTTACAACAAACAGGTAAATGAAACTATACGCAAAGGTTATTTCATGCCTAGAAGTCTGCACCATCTGATGGCACGAAATAGTGGATTAATTAAAAATAACAAGAAATTGACATGGACGACAGTCGTGAACCAATTTATACGAAATGTCAGTGTGGTGCAGCGCGTCGACCACGCCAATTTAAAAACTATCCTCTTTGGATAAAATGCATTCGCTCCATAGTAAATTCAAACAGATGCATCTCCCTTCCTGTTGTAACGACATAGTACCACTATCAGACTATATCAAAATCACATCACAAAAATGTTATCAATTTAAACTAGATGATTGATCGCTAACAAACAATAATATACGAAAAAGAAAGCATAATTCGCCTATGCGTCTATATTAGTATTCAAAATTTGAAGACGATAATAAATTATTTAAAATTCAAAAACATTTGGTACCAAGACTTAATTATATTTGCATTTCATTGTCTGTACGATCCAAATTCTAAAAGTGCATGTGCTTTTCTGTAATTTTAAGTTATATTCGTTTTATATGTTCGGTTACCTGTGTTAAGACTTAACTGAAGAATGTTGTATATGACATTCACTAACTTACTTTCCTAATAAATCTATTAGGTAGGAGTAAGGTTACTGAATATATTTTATTAAATTTCGCAATTTCGACCCCGCCCAACAAATTGCCGTGAAGCCTTGGCCAGTGGATGTCTGGCTGGATGGGGGAACGAATGTCGAAAAGAAATTGTGTATATTAATATGCAATTATACTTTATTTAAACCTTCGCTTTCTGAGAAATTGTTTAAATGTTTGATATGTTGTAAATTTTTCGCTTCTGAATACAAGTCTTAATAAGCACGACGCCGACGTCAAATAATAACAGTTTTTGAGATATGGCTTGTCACAACTAGAAAATTTCCATCTTTTTAGACATTCAAGAAATTCTTATTTTTAACTTTAGAAAGAAACTGTAACAGTCAAATACAACGAGTCGCAGTCGAATGCTGGAAGTTTAGGAGTCCAGTAAAAACACTTTACGGAAGTGTTCCTTACACTATTCTTACTTCGTTGCTTACTAAAGGGAAGTCTTGTAGTCGCAAAGAATTCACTCACTTAAATTTCTTAGGATTTTCACTTTCAGACTAGTAGATTAAGAAAATTAAAGTCATTCAATTCCGCCAATCTTTCTGTCAACCTGGTGTCTGTCTGTCTATTGGCACGATATCTACAAAACTATTTCACTAAGAAAAATAATATTGGGTAGGTAGCTGACGCTATCATCACAGAAGATATGCGATATACTTTTAGCGAAAAATACAGGGTGATTCTAGAACTAGAACGATCAAAGATTAAAGACAATAGAAGTGAGGCAGCAGCAGCAGTTGTTGATGGCTATTCAAAATAAATGATTAAAGGAACCACCGCGCACTTCAAGGTAACTATGATAGCGGTTTGCCATTGATACATTGATATTGGTCTATTTCGAATTACTTCACAACCTGCTAACACATGCTGTTCCAGTTCAGCTCTATTAAGTACAGTAACTTCGTGCACCAAAGATTTTACCCATAAAGAAATCTAGTGAACTGGAATCTGGTGTCGTTAAACAAACCATTTAAAATCTGTCGTATGAACTTTAGGTACTCCGGATCATTCAAACGATTCGGTAGAACATAAGAACCTATTAGTCGACCTCCAAGCACCTCTACCTAAATGTCATTTTTTTAAATATCTCATGATTATAGAAATTAATTAAAGATTCGATTTAGGAAGCACCTCCGGGTCTTCAAATAAACGTTTTTCAATATTTTCCGATGCAGAATCAGGTCCTGAATTTACTGGACACCCTGTACGCCTACATATTTTGAATTAAACTTGCTAGCCGAATTATTTTAGCCTTAAGTGTTTCGATTAGAGTTTTGGTCGAGGGTTTTTAAACCTTTATTTTTATATATAACTTTCATCGAGCCTCATATAGGTACACTACAATTATGCATATCTGTAAAAAATGTAATGGAATAATTTCGTGACAATCATTAAGAATTTCACAAAGAACGCAACAGAGTCATAATTAAAATTTAACCAGTTCGTAAACAATGTGTTTTGCCTTGACATTGAAATTGGCCAAGCGTAAATCAATTCAACAGATCTTGACATATGACCTATTTGTACAATTGCCAGTTATTGAAATCATTAAATAATTTAGATGGAATTGTTTCGAAGAAAGAGTGATAAATCGTATTTGTGCAATTATCCCAAATCTATAAGTGTGCATAAAAGATACAAATTATAATATTGAATTAGATAAAAACAAAAAATGATAAGACACATTAAAGAAAATCTGAAAAACATGATAATTTATTAAATTCTGGATAGTCCAGCAGTCACGTACTGTCGTGAGCAAGAAAAAATAGCACAACTATTTTTTTCTAATGTAAATCTGTCTCTATTTGAATATGTAATGAGTAGCCGAAATAAAACAGTTAGCACTTTTATTTTACTTTTTATTGTAATGCTGTAGTTATTGCCATAGCAAATGATGGATGGTCAATGAGACAAGTTGCACTGCGTTATAACATTAACAAAAATTTGGTGTTTAACATTTTAAAAAAGTGGAGAATAGGTATAAATCCTGGATCAGGGGACAAAGGATATCCAACTTAACAAGAGACTAACTATTAATATTTCGTTATTGCACCATTTCTATTTATAACTTCTATAAGTCTGTTTGGCATAGAATTAAATAAACTTATACAATAATCATTAGTAATATTTTCCCATGCATTATTTATTATTTCCAGTAATTCTTGGGCATTCCGTGGTCTCACATTTAGTTTTTGGATACTTCTTACGAGTAGTCCCCATACGTCTTCCATATGGTTAAGATCTGGACTATGACTGGGCCAGTTAAGAACATTAATGTTGTTATCTTGAAACCGGTTAGTTACGGGTATGAGCAGTATGAACGGAACAATTGTCTTGTTGAAATATGAATTCATTGTTAGGAAATAAGTGTGACACAGAAGGGAGCATAATATTGTCTAAAATCCAAATATACGTTTCACTATGAAATCATTGCTCGATATGCCACAAAACACCAGGACCACGTGCAGATATCCAAGCCCACATATTAACGGAAAATCTACCACTTTTGTCATTGTTAGATATATATTTCTCATCGAATCGAGTATTCGGAAGTCGGTAAACACGAATACGACAGCTGTGTGTTGACTGTCATTTTTTCGTTTGTAAAAACTACATTGTTCTAAAAATTTACATCATGCACTAAAAATTCAAGAGCTAATCGTAGTCGAACTTCTTTATGCTCAGCTTTAAGGTATTTCTGTGCTGCTGGATGACAGCGTAGCTCCGATTCTCTTACTCGCCGGCGACCAGTACTACTCGATCCAGAAACATTCGTTTCTTCAGCAACCTGAATAACTGAGTAAAATGGATTTTCTACTAATGTATTTACCAATTGCATATCTTGTTGTTGAGTTGATATCCTTCGTCCTTCGCCCTGATTTCTACTAATCGTACCGTTCTCCACTTTTTTAAAATGTTACACACCAAGTTTTGTTAATATAATAACGCAGTGCAATTTGTCTCATTGACCATCCATCTTCTGCTTTAGCAATAACTTCAGCTTTAACTAAATCACTTGTATGGGGCATATTAGTTTTTGCACACTTGCAATGAATTTTGACAAATAACTGGCAATGTCACAAAAATTAAAGTTAGATGTACACAACTAAATTTTAGCAAAAATGCGTTATAAGACACGACAGTACGTAAAAGGGGGCGATAAATAAACATATTATTGAGCATATTAGGTATCGGCAAATAGAGCTTGCAAATAAAATATGAAATAGATAAAAGAAAAAATATTGATATGCATGAAATATTGATTTCATTTTATTCCAAATATCCCCAACATCCAGGGAGCATATTGTATGTGTAACATATATACTGCTGCCAATAAATTAACAAACCGAAAGGAAAAATCTTATACACATAATATTTTTTACACTATGTCGCATATGAATTTGGTAAAAAGAACATTTGCTTGTGTGAAAATCGCGTTTTTTTAGTTGTGTAAGTCGATCTTTCTGAGCGTGACCTATGCAAACTGTCACTTAAGAGCTTTATAGGCTCTCGATATCACAGACGTGAAAATTGAAAAGGACTCCACTCTCTCCACTAAGTGTGGAAGAAAAATCATTATAGATAGGTATAATTTTAACGTTTTAAAAATGTTGTAACAAAAGTTATATCTGACAGAAACCATATTAGGAAAGTTACTTAATCGAAACAGTTTTAATTTAAAATCGACCAAATTATGTGACATATAAAAATCAATAGCTAGTCATTCTTTTGTTATCTAAGACTTCCTGTAATCTATTTGATATTGGATTAATTAAATTTATTGAATGATTTTGTTATTCTGACAGACTTTTCTAGGTTTATTCATAATGTTCGGTATCTCGTCAAAGATTCAATTTTTGCACATTTTAACCATTATTTTTAAATGTTTTCCAATTGATTCATATCGTTACTTTTCGCGACCCACGGAGGAATTCCAATATTACAGTGACCAACCAAAATTAATGCAACACCATCAATAGAACCCGACATTTCGAGATTCAAAGTGAACGGGGCGGGGTTGAGTATTAATACTGTGTTTTAAAATAATAGGGTTTATCTATCTGTCCGTATAATTTTATTGTTTTTTGCATTTTATTTTATACTATTTATTTCATATTTCAGGTAATAGTGTGACTCCTCCAAAGAAAACATGGATCCTACTTCAAAAAAGTTGAAAATTGACCGTAGCTGCATCATTTGTGAAAATTCTACACCGGTTAATCTACACCACTCCAAAGACTTGGACTCATGGAATGCTTTGTACAATGCCTCGATACTAAGAAAATTTGAACCAATAATAAAACTGCACGAGGGGTTATCTGACCAACAAAGGCGTAGGAAAGGTCTAACTCATTTATATCTACCCATTCCAAAAACCCAAAGTACAGACAGATTGTTGATATTCGGTGGCCAAATTTGTTCTACCGAGGAAATGGAATTCTTTATTGAACTCTTCAGAATATCAGCTGTTACTTCAATCTGTTCACTGACATTGAGACCACTCTCAAATCCGCCCAACTTATTCTTTGTTTTAATATAGTCACTAGCTAGGCTTCAAAGATGTAATTGGAAGGAGCTATATAACCCTTGTTATTAACGTTGACACATCTTAACAGATCACCGAATTTTTTGTCTAATTTATCTTCTTTGGAGTAAGGATCTGAGGAAGTCTGCTGTACCTTTTGTGGTCGTTTCCTGGTGTATGACTTGTAGCAGGAATGATGATAGTGAGCCTCACCAGCGACAATATCTCGTGAAGTAGTTGCCATGATTTTACTATCCATTCGCTCGACGGCTACAGCTCGAAGTGTCTTGTTCGCTCTGAGATCAACGAACTTGACACACTTCTCCCTTGTCCTCGAAATTTGTTAGTATTTTTCTGGCTTGTCACAAAAGATGCAGATCTCCGGATAAACACGCCCTGTAGTACTGGCATTTTTCCTATCGGGCAATGATCTTCTCATAGATGACGGAGTTCCGTTGATGTTTCTATTATCTTCATCAGGTGAAGGACCTCTATCTGCGGCGCGGGCGATTCTTTCAAGATTTCTTTTGTGGACGAAAGTTTTGCGACATTCTTTATGGTAGTAAACGTCAGGTATTTGTTGGTCAGATAACCCCTCGTGCAGTTTTATTATTGGTTCAAATTTTCTTAGTATCGGGGCATTGTACAAAGCATTCCATGAGTCCAAGTCTTTGGAGTGGTGTAGAATTTTCACAAATGATGCAGCTGCGGTCAATTTTTAACTTTTTTGGAGAAGGATCCCTGTTTTCTTTGGAGGTGTCACACTAATACCTGAAATATGAAATAAATAATATAAAATAAAATGCAAAAAACAATAAAATTATACGGACAGATAGATAAACCCTATTATTTTAAAATACAGTATTAATGCTCAACCCCGCCCCGTCCACTTTGAATCTCGAAATGTTGGGTTCTATTGATCCGATCTTCAATTTCTTTTTTGCGTTTTAAAAGTGAGATGTTGCTCTAAAACTCTTATTCAGAACACGTTCTCGATATACCCAACCGTTAGTCCAATAAGTAGCAAAACGTAAATTTCAAAAAATCCAATTTTTCGTTCTTTCAAATTTTGACCGATAAATACTGGTTTTTTGGCCATAAACATTACAAACAAAAATATATTCAATTCATTAACCTACATTTAGAAAAAAAGAAATTCAAGATTGCTCCACCCGATCTCGAGATAATTGAATTTAAAGATTCGCAGTCGGGCCGCCATTTTGAACGGCCGCCATATTTGAAAGCTACCTCCCCATGATGAACCCCCCTGACTCTTTTGCTCCACATGAGCCTAGAAACAGCTGGTAAAAGTTTCATTCAGTCTCCCCAAATTATAATGACTTTAGGAGGTCTGGCACATGGTCTACATCAAGTAGATGGTAAAAATGATCCAACCTTATTGTTTTTTAAGAAACATAACAAGGTCGAATCAAAGATCATCAAATATAGGCTTAGCGGATGCTACAATTCTATTTCGAATTAAGACAATTGTTACGGGAACAGGAGAGTTTGTCTTTACAGTTGCTTTTTATTGTCCTAAATTAAACTAAATCAGCAACTGAATAGTTGATCTTTACGTTTTCTTTCCCTTTTTAAAGACTCTTCATTCTCCCACCGTTTTGTAATTTGATAAAACAGTACTTTTGCTTCCATTATATTCTTCGGCTATTCTTCTTGGAGATCTACCTATTACTTAATATTATATATTACTTAAGTTGTCGTTATACTTTGAAGTGCTGATTTGTGACAGATCTTACTAGTGTCAAATGTGGCAAGTTAAGTCCGACTTCCTTTGATAAAATCGAGGTATATCATATTTATACGTCGAGCAGTGTACACAAAATCGCGTTTTCTTCACTAATAAATAATAAAGAAACACTTGCAATTCTATAATTAGATAATTGATATGACGACGAAAACAGAAAGGAACGCAAAAGTTGTAATTCAGCGAAATTAGTGTTCCATAAACTAATTCAAAATAGCACTCGTCTTCTTATTTCAAATTTATCTGCTTAACACCGACATATAATCTCTAACAAAGTTCATAACTTTGTTATTAAACAACTTCTTAATGGATGCTCTCGTGTCAGGAAAACTTTCAGCTTGTTTACTACTTGTGACAACATTATTCACCATAGCGAAATTTAAAATAATTTTAAAAAGATTCAAGTATATTATCTATTCCACTTCGAAACACTAGACATTTATTTATAATATTAGCTAGATTGGCTAGCAGTTTACTTTTTCGCAGCATGAATTATCAAATATTCTAATTTAGTAGGAGCCACAAGTATATAACGGCTTAGTGGAGCAGTAGGTACATACAGTGAAATAAAATTGAAATTTTTTAAAAATCCTCAACCATGTGCTACAATCATCTCGTACTAAGTGCAATGCATTATACGGTACTCGTGCGCGCTTCGACAGTGCGAGCGCGCGCACGCTACACAAATAGTGATATAACTTTTGACTGACAAAACAAACACCAAACAAAACCAACCAACAAAAACCAAAAAACATTTTTAAAGTCGATATTATCATATAATTGCTGTATATATTTGTTTTCCAAGAAGCTTTTTAACGAATGTTTTCTTCGAAAGTTATCTGCTGAATACCCAAAATATTTTTTAACAATGATGTAAGCAGAAATAATAGGTATTTATTTAGTAACTATTAACAGATAAAATTACGAAATATGAGATTTGTCACTTATTTTCGTCAAACAGCTGTCATTGTTATAATTTTTTATTAAACGATTTCATATTATAGGATCTTACTACCAAAACACTAAAATATAATATGTAGGAAGCGAAAAAATTATAAAAATTTATTTTGTAAAATACAGCCCTTTAAAAGACATAGATTTTAAGAAAATCGTACATTTATCTTCAAATAACGCTAATAACGTAGTTAATAAAGAAGATATTCACATTTTCTTGAGCGGATATTAAAGCTTACATGCATTTTGACAGGTTTTGTTTCAGGTTCACGACTTTTTTGTGTGTGCCGGTGTAATAGATCTAACCAAAGAAATATATAAAATATTTAATGCTCAAGGATCTGAAGAAATCCTGAGCCATTATCTTCATCATGTAAATTATTTTATTTTGTATCAACATCTTATGTTATAATGTAATTTATTTTGGTTTATATATTACTCGTGCTTTGCCTTGCCCTGTATAGGTCGACACAATTCCAAACTCTGATTTTTTTTTGAACATGTTTAATTGCAATGTTGAATAATCCTGGCTTTATAAGATATTAGAAACAAATTAAATCCTCAATACTGACGGTATTTAGGCCTAGCGGCTCAGTCAACTTTAAATACCAAAACTGAACATGGAATCCCTCGGGAGCAAATACGTTTTCATTACTAAATAAACGATGTAAATAAAATGCCATGAAAGAGAAACATGCCACATAAAAAAGAATTGGCATGAAAAATATAAAAACGATGTAGTTATACCAGAAAACTCTTCCTAAGAGACCGCAAGCGAGGCTGCCGACACTAAAACAAAACTTCCCAAGAGAATATACGGGTTCATCGGATGTGGTAAGCGCATATACACGATGGCGCTACGCTTTGATGCGGGCTGGTGGTAGTTTGGCAGGAAAACAAAAATTATTTGCGGAAATAGGAGCTTGTTAGCTCGCAAACTAATTACTTTTTTATACGGAACACTCAAAAACTATTTAATGGTTTATCTCGTTTAAGTGAATTCTAATTGAAGATCCTATTTAAATTTTCTGGTTTATGCCCCCGGGACTAAAAAATAAAAAGTGTTGTACTGTTTTCTATTCAACTAAAATCGGTTAAAACTAGCCTGTTTTTTATTTTACTAATTATAAACCACAGAAGCTTATGAAGCTTATCGATGACACGTTTTTTAATAACATCCATTTAAAATTTACAGACAGGCATAAATATAAAATATTTATGTCATGATAAGATTATTGCTATGATCTCGATTTTAGATAAGCACAACTTAATAATAATAATCTTTACTTATATAGATTCGGCAAATGTAATTTTATATATCTTGAGATAAATGAGTGCAAGGAAGAAACAGAGAAATTAGGAAAAGAATGACGGATATGCTGCTTCAAGCACGCTCCACACTTCGTCAAATCTTATTTTTGACATCTTGGAGTTGACAAGAGGAAAAACATCTCTATTATTGATTTTACGACGAAAAGTCATTCTTTATAAAAAAATTCTGCTTGTCGAAAAAATGAATTTACCATATAAAAATCTTAGATCAGATGTACCGGGTGTTAATAAATTAAGAAAACATCAAAATGCCTCAATTTGGACAAAATGTTTATATATAAAACAAAGTTGTTTATAATCCAAAATAAAGCCTAAATACAAATTATGAAGTCTGTATTTTGACTTTTATGTTTTTATTGTGTTTATCTTTTTACGTTGAATTTATTAATATGAATAAGAATTCATATTAAGAAACAGAGTGTGGAGTAATATTGAACTGACAAACGTCATTGTGACATTGTGTAAAATATTACTCTTACATTTATTAGTGTTCTGTTGATCATTTAAAAAATGTTTACCAAACAAGAAAGAATTTATTTGATCAAATGTTATGGGATTGGAGACGTCTCTTATCGATATGCAATTAACCTTTTCCACCAAAAGTTCCCTAACACAGCGGTATCGCACCAATCATTGCGCAAACTGGTACAAAAATTCAATGAAACTGGATCTGTATTGCATGTCAAAAAACCCAAGAAAAAGTACAATGAAGACGATCCGGCAACACTTTTGGCAATAAATTCAGTAATAGAAAACCCGAAATTATCTTTACGGAAACGCTCACAAAGACTGGAAGTAAGTAAAAGTCATTGACAGAGAATTTATATGGAAAACAAAGTTCGACCGTTTAAGCCAAGGTTCAGACATACACTTGAAAATGGAGATGAAGAGAAGCGATAGGATTTTTGTTTATGGGTCGGTGAGAATTACCTCGTAGATAGAATATGTTTTTTTTTTTTCACCGACGAAGCAACATTTTGTACCACGTTTCATCACAAAACGTTGTTATTGGGCTTTTGAAAATCCAAACAATGTCATTCACAAACGAAGTCAACGTTATAAAAAAGTGAATGTATGGTGTGGGATTTTTTATGATAGAATCGTTGGTCCATATTTCTTAGAAGAAAATTTAAATCAGCATGTTTATTTGGACCTTTTGGAAAACTTTGTATGGCCATTTATAAACACCAGAAGTACGGCGTAACATTTTTTGGCAGCAAGACGGTTGCCCAACTCATTCGTCAGTTTTGGTACGGCAATAGTTGACAGATCACTTCGGAGCCAGATGGATGGGAAGATATGCTCCAATTAATTTTTCTGCAAGATCACCAGACCTTACACCAATGGATTTTTTTCTGTGGGGTGTTTTAAAACAGAAAGCTTATGCAGATGACCTGCCGCATGATCGAGAAACACTAAAAGCACGAATACAAGACGCGGTGAGACAAGGTCTATGGTGAATTTATTAAAAGGATGGAGAAATGTGTTGAGGTTGGAGGAGGCTATGTAGAATAAATTGTTTTTCCACAATCGTTGAAGTTAATGTTATCATGTTTTTATTTTGGATTATAAACAACTTTGTTTTATAAACATTTTGTCCAAAATAATAAATAAAGGTACTTCTCTCTTGAGGCATTTTGATGTTTTCTTAATTTATTAACACCCGGTACATCTGATCTAAGATTTTTATACGGTAAATTCATTTCTTCGACAAGCAGAATTTTTTATAAAGAATGACTTTTCGTCGTAAAATCAATAACAGAGATGTTTTTCCTCTTGTCAACTCCATCCAGGG
Organism: Rutpela maculata; assembly: GCA_936432065.2. Classification (NCBI taxonomy): domain Eukaryota; kingdom Metazoa; phylum Arthropoda; class Insecta; order Coleoptera; family Cerambycidae; genus Rutpela; species Rutpela maculata. The sequence continues at coordinate 104,492,504 of OW386291.2, forward strand.
ACACACTGTATAATTCAGCGATATAAAAAAGTTCACAAATAACCGTAAAGGGTAACGACAACATACCACTTTCAGTTTATTTACAAAAAGGCAATAAAGGTGTTCGGCTTCTTTTATTATCATCACAAAAAACATACATAGGTATTTCCTAACAAGAATGTAGGCCAATTCCTCTGAATATAATTGGTTGAAATTTGCTTTAGCCGATTGATGATATAAGCCTGAAATAAACTATGTAGTCAACGTGGACTATCAGGGATGGACTAACTGTTTCTTCGGCATAAATAAAAGTTTATTGAAAAGTTTTATTAAACCTTTCTGTTGAAATAAATAGTTTATCTTGTTTAACAGAAAAACTAAAGTTTAAAAATAAATAATTCTTAAAAAGGTGACTGATAAAATGAGAATGAAGTGCAATGAAACGTGATGCGGTGAAAATGGACTGAAATTATGTGGGAAAAAAAGGAAGAATGCAACGTTGATTACCATAAAAAGATGTAATCTGATGTATTTGAGGAATGGTTTGAGCATACGCTAATTCCGAATTCGAAACTTAACAGAGTGATTGTTATGGATAATGCATCTTATCATTCAAAACAAATTGAAAAAAATTCCAAATACTTGATCAAATAAGGAAGAAATACAATCTGATGAATCACGATCTCTACTTTGAAGAATGTTATACGAAGAATCAATTATTGCGGGTATTGCGTATCAAAACATTTGAAAAAAAATACGTTGTCGAGAAGCGAGTAGATAGGCAATGTGGACACTCTGTTTTAAGACTACCTCCCTATTTTTGTATTTTTAATGCGATAGAGCTGGTCTGGGGCCAATTAAAAAGGCGGATTCGTCGGAAAAACACATTTCCTAAATTTGACAAAAAAGTCATCGAATTAATTCACAGTGAAATTTTCAACATACGAGAACACGACTGGAGAAAATCAGTTCACAAAGTAATCAAAGATGAAGATTACAAAAAACTGGGCCAAATTTTTACAAACAGCGGAAATAAATTCATCATCGGCGTGGGAAGGGACAGTGACAATGGCGAAGAATTCGAATAACGGAAATTTTATTTATTTTACTGTTTATATTTTAACGTTCCGTGGGTACATTTCTGACAGTGAGTGAGTGATTTTCTGTGATAGTGTTAGTAATTGTGATAAGGTTCATTATTTTTATTTTGGAAAAGTGTATTGGAAAATGCTATTAATTTTCTTACTAATTCAATGTTTTTATATTGTGTTGTTGCTGAGTTTAGCTATTTATTTATTTTTATTCAGTTTTTACTTTGAAACTTTATTACGCTATTTTAATAAGAAAGTTTATCAAGTTGTTATTTTGTAGAATAGTTAGTTATTTTTAACTGAAAAAATGCTGGTTTATTTATTTATTTTCTTTAACCTCTTACACCACCTTATCCTGGCAAGGGATATACCTCCTCGTTGATCCTTGCTGGGCATTAAGAAAAACTGGTATCGTTGATGTTTGTGTACATTTTTGTAAACATACTTATTTTACAGTTCTGATGTCAGATATCATTAAATTCACTGTTACAAAAATTATGTCCATAAAAGAACATCAGTTTTTGTTTTTAGCTAAGATGAGCATAAGAACTTGGATTTACTCTCTATTACTATTCTATTACTATTCTATACTATTCCCTATTACTACTACTCTCTATTAGCATAGTACTACACAATTCTTAAGCGTGTAAAAAATGTCGGCGTCCTTGGCGGTGCAGTAAAGATCAAAGACGCCGGCATTTTTTACACGCCTAAAAATTGTGTAGTCAACTTTGTAATTGAACAAGAATTCAAATCTTTTAATTCATTATTTGAAACTGAAAATACACCTTAAGTCCGGTCCTGTGTATTGCTCAACCTAACGCCGCCGGCGGTACACTAACCAAAAGCGGTCGGTATCTTTTACGCTCCTGACAATAACACTTTATATTGCTTTAAAATAAAAAATACATTAAATTTGTATATATTAAAGGTACTCTAGACCTCACAATAACATCTAAGATCTTTGAGAAACATATAATTTTTACCTTTTTCAGTTTGGTATTTATTCTACATCTTGAATTAAAAGGATTTCACAGTATTCCCCATAGTCGCTGAACCAAGATGTAATCCCTTAAGCTAAGTCTTATCAATGTACTCCTGTCCTGACAGTTTCAGTCCCAAACTAGTTACAGTTAAATTCTGTTGCCCGTCACTATAACATGGCAACTCGTTTTGGTGATCTGACATCCGAAACGTACAGAATTCGAGATTAAAAAATAATTGCATAGCTACTCACCGTAATAAAATTTATACAAAAATAAAACTAAACGTATGTTGCTTGAAATAATTATTATTAATGTTGTTACACGAAATATACCTATAATGCAAGGTCATAACTTATTCAAGATTTTATTTGTTTCAAGACTGACAGAGGCGTACGATTGAGTTATAAAGCGTCCGGTAACATTATGAACCCAATTTAAAATTTATTTTTTTTTTTTTTAGTAACTACAATGTTTACTGAATAAAGTAGATGAACGTGATTTTCAGAACGCAGTGGAAGAAGGGGCCCAAAGTGTTTAAGGTGAGGCTCCGGAGACTAGGTGGTTGTGGGGGGTTGCGCAGGAGGTGGTTGTTGGGGAGGGGACGATATATACATATAACCAATATACTAAAATTCTACATAAAACATCAACACTATTAGAAGGGAAGACAATCACAAAAAGGAAAGAAATGTAAGCAATGAAGTACTGGGGACATGTCCAAAGAAGGGACTCAACACATCTACTGAAGAAAGAACGAAACATCGAACAGCGGCAAACTAAAAATAGGGAGACCATGTTACACGTGGGAAACAACAATCGAGAGGATCATGAACAAACTGGGAAAGGACCAAATATACTGGGAAAGAAAAGCGAGGGGAAAAATGAATTCTACAAAGAAACCGCAGCGATATATACTCTACCAGAATCAGAAACGGAGGAATCAGAAGACTCAGAAGAAGAAGCAGAAACATAAAAAGAGAGGAGCATAAACATTGAATATTACGAACACAATGCGGCAACGCAATTCACAAACACCTACACTGCCACTCCTGTACCATGCGTCATGTGGCTCTCGCTGCTGACAACAAGCATGACCCAAATCCAACCCAGCATCGGAAACCGAGGAATCAAAAGACCCAGAAAAAATGATTTGAAGAAACAGAAACGCAAAAAGAGGAGCATAAACACTCCATATAACGACACAACACATATTTCACAAGAAGGCTCAGAAGAGGAAGAAGTCCAGAACCAAAAACACAAAAAGGGAGCTTAAACGCTTCCTCACGATACAATGCGGTAACGCATCTCACAATTGCCTACACCTCCTATCCCACATTCCTTTACCATGCGCCATGTGGCTCTCGCTGCTGGCAACAAGTATCCAACCCAGCATGGGTGTAGCAGGCCCAGCTGTATAACCCTAGGAGCCACAGCAATGCTTATCGCACGCTAGTAAATCAATCAATCAATAACCTATGTAATAAAATCCTGCCAGAGCAAAGTCCAATTCTTAAATAGTAATAAAAACGTTCTTCAAAGCACTTTTAGAATGAAAAGACGTCACGCCCCTCTCTTACTGCAAATGAAAATTTTCTAGTCATTTTCGAAGGAATAGGAAGTTACTAGTCGCATAATACATGTTAATATAACTTAGCCAGGGAATCATATGGCATGTGCCTCTTTTTAATGACTCTTCCTAAGAGAGTTCTCTCACATCTACGAATACTCCCTACCCATTAAATGTGCAATCCCCTCTCTTACTACTAATGAGAATTCTATGACATCTCCGAATACCCCCTTCCATAGAAAGATTGTTGTACTACTCAATTCTGTAAAATTACTAACAAAATCACAAATCATTTTCTTAATACCCTGGTATGCACTATTAATATATAGTAATCTTATTGCTGTATTAATTTTCATTAGGTTACAAACCATTTTTATGGGTTTCTGATGGATGGGAATGCAAATAACCTGTCAAACGTACTTCGTGTTACTGTCGATTCATATCAACTGCATCGGGAATAGATTGAACATTGGGGGAGTTCGACATGGTCGTTCGTACTGTATTGAAATGCGAAATCCTTCCCGTTTTAGTAATTTAAAATGATACTGTAGGGTAGACTGGATCTCCTAAACATACATGGGGTTCATCCTAGATTATCCTAAATTTTTTAATGCAACATATTTACCCTCAACTACTTCCAATTTACCAGAATATAGTCTGATAAAATACAACGTGAAGTGTGTGCGATCTCTGGGAAAATTCCTGGTAAGAGTTGAGAATTATCAACCTCCTCCCCCAAAATAAAACCCTAGCGACACCCCCGATTGCAATAATGCCAAAAAAATACTAATTATAATTAATAATAATTCCACAATACATAGGAAATTGTACGCAAATTAAAAACTAGCACAAAGCTCAAGTTAAATTTTATCAGAGTATAAAAACGGTCTTGTTCAAGGAAAATCTAAATACATCTCGACATTAGATCCTTCTGTTATTAAGGGCAATGATATTATGGAATCCAAACTCACATTTCACATAATTTTTCCGCTTGAGAAACCAACAATTTATATTATGGATAGATAATGTTTCTTCGTAATATTAAATAACAGAGAAGTAAAAGATATCTTAGGTGTCACACATATTCACAAACACAATTATTTATTAAAACAATTCGATACAAATTCCCATTCACCTCACAGATTTTTTTGGGTATTTATTTGCAATAAATTTAAATAGAAGTTTGGAAAATATGTCGAAGATGGACAGAGAGTTTGTTGGAACGTATTGCAGAAATTAGTATGCATTAAAAAATTATACTAGAGTAAAAAAATCAAGCACTCAGGATCTGTACATATCGAAATTTCCGACAGGAATGCCTGAAAATTGTAGACATGCTGGCTAAGATCGTGCGCTGATATAAAAGAAAATAGATAGTAGGGTATGCCCATAATATGCCAGCTAGCTGCTTGGTGGCCGATTTGCGATTCGCTGGGTTAGTTATGTATTGACCATATTGTTATGTGTTTACACCTCTTTTGTAAACACCCTGTATCGTGGATCCGGAAATTATAACACTAATTTATTAACTTACGTACTAATTACAACAATTAATTACTTGACTAATATAACACTGAGTACTATACTTTACTTCCTCTGAACTTACTACACTTGCTATCTAAAACTGAACTGTACATCAACTAAAACTCAAACTGCTCACTTTGCTTCTCCATGCCTTTTATATACCCAAAGATGAGGGATCCAGATTTTTTTCTTTTTTTTAATGCCTTATTTATATTGTCCTGGCGAAGTTTAGCTAATGCTACTTTACCACTTAACGAGGACGGCGAGATGAGTTACGGACACCCATCCAAGTGATGGGCTCGCCCGGCCGTGCTTAACTTCGCCGATCGAGTCCAGTCACTGAAACCGGTACCGTACCTCACCTAACTTCACATTCTGTTATGATGTCATCACTTTCTAGATATTTCCAGTAGGCTCTTTACTACTTCCAGGCTCTGACACCACGCGCCATCTCTGGGCCGACTGCCAAACTAACCAAACCAGCTTAGCTTTCTGTTGCCCTTATAATTAGGACTTAGAAGAAATCTCCACAGATGTCTCTGGGGGTATGAATGTCACATTGCCCCCTCCTTAAGCCTGAACATCCCGGTCAGGCAATTTAGTCTCTTCAACGTACGTAGCCAGTCTGTCTAAGTGTACGATTTCCATCTTCGACTTTTTACTTCTTTGAATCCGATACACAACGTCATTAATTCGGGTGATGATAGAGTACGGTCCTTCCCAAGGCGGTTGAAGCTTCGGGATCTCCATTTCTTCCATTGTGGGTTGTACAGCGAAACCAGATCCCTCACCTTGAATCCTCCTGAACTGGCATTACGATCGTAACGATCCTTCATTCGGTCTTTAACTTTGGGGATCTGTTCTCGGACATTTTTCGGTTTTTCTCGACTTTCATTCGCATAGTTGCTTACAGAAAGTGGTTCCTTATCGGCAGCACAATTCTTACATTTGCGATACCAAGCCTCCACATCTTGGCGACTATTAACCCAATAGAATCGTTCCCGTACTTTACTCAGGGTATTCATTACACCAAAGTGGCCGCCGGACGTTCCATTATGCACTTCCATTATGTACTTCTGGTACACGACACCTGGGAATCACTAGACGCATGTCAATTTGCTTTCCATCCGGGCTTTCCCATGCTCTGTTCAACAGTCCACCTAAGACTCTCAGTGGATCCCATTGTGACCATAAATCCTTCAATCTTACTCCTTTGTTTGAAACATCCTTCCATTCTGGTCGGTTTTCTTTTACCTTTTCTCTCAATATGGGTCCAATTTCTGCATCACTCAGTTTCTCTTGTCTTAAAGCTTCCTTTGTCCAATTCCCTGGAATCTTTTTCCTTTCGTTTACACAGCCTGGTAATGGTAGACTACTCGGGAGTCTTCGAATTTAGCAAACCTTTATTTCTCTGGGGGCATCGCTTTCCCTAGCCAGCACCGCTCCAGTGGCATGTACCTCCTCAGGATTCCACGTCGATAATCTCGTCTTACATGCCCTAGTTTTCCGCAGCTATAACATCGAATACTTCCACTTGGCTTTCCACTACTTTGTTGTTTGCCCTGCCTCTCAGAAAAACTCGTCAGCAATTGCTTTACCATTTTGTGCAAGTCTGTCAGTATACTCTCCAGATTCTTCTTATCCCAATACGACTCTTCGACAACTGCGGCATTTACCTTATCAGAGCTTTGCTGTCGACAATCTCTCTTAATATGCCCTAACTTGCCGCACTGATAGCACTGGATACTTCCGTTTGGTTTTGCTCCACCTTGTTGTTTGTCCTGTTTCATTGGAGAATCTGATTTGGTCAGTAATTGACTCATCACTTTATGCATGTCCTTCAGTATAGTGACCATGTTCTCTTGGCCCAAATGTGCCTTTTCAACTGTCACAGCACGCACTTCTGACTGCGTCTTTAAAGGCAGCTTCTACTTCGAGAGCACGCACAAAAGCCTGGCTAATACTTTGATGCCGCGTTAACGTAAGAACTCGCCTGACCTCTGAAATTCTCTGGGTGCACTCGGATATGCCAGGTGTGCCAGTCTCTCTATCGTAGCTGCTAGAACAAATGCCATAGCCTTTTCCTCGTTATCCCAGTTATTCGGAGAAGCAGCTGCTTCAAATTGTCTTTTATAAGTCGTCCATGAGGTTTGGCCGTTGAAGGAGGGAGGTTTTAGTTGAGGACTTGATGATGTTACCAGCTGCCCTCCTTTCTCTCTCAGCTGTCGTTTAAGGCGCTCTAGTTCTCCTTCGACCTCACGTATCTTTCCTTTGATCTGACTGACTTCTGTCCCGACTACACCTACTTTATCTTCAACCTTGTTTATAGCGCCCTGTTGTATTTTCCGTTGTTCATCAAGATTTTTCCTTAACTCCTCTTGCCGTCTTTCTTGCTCCTCTTAACGTTGTATTTCCAAGTCCTCCATCATTTTTCTCAGTTCGGATTTCTCTTCTTGACGTCGTCTTTTTTGTCCTTCTTTTTCTTCTTGACGTCATATTTCCAGGTCTTCCATAATTTTTCTGAATTGATCTTTCTCTTCTTCTATGTTTTCTTTTTGCTCTTCTCTTTCTGCTCGACGTCGCTTTTCTTGTTCTTCCTTTTCTTCTTGGCGCCTTATTTCCAAGTCTCCCATAATTTTTTTTAGTTCATCTTTCCTGACGTCTTCTTTCTTCATCCTCTTTTTCTTTCTGACATCTTCCCTGCTCTTCTTTTTCCTCTTGACGTCTTTTCTCCTGCTCTTCTTTGTCTTCCTGGCGTTGCTGCGCCATAATTCTTGTAAACTCCGAAAATAGGTCCCGTAATTGTTTCTCTCCTGCCATAATTCCTGTTGTTAGGGGCATATCATGACGTTAACCAAGTTTATTGCACAATAAAGTTAAGAAAATTCAGATATCTCGTCGATATTTGCAATGGAACTTTCTAGAAAAATCTCGAAATAGCACGAAAGAGTCTTATTTAGAGTCTATGTCACTATTCGATTGTTAAAAATCCTCTATATCCAGTAATTTCCAAATAGAATGTTCTGGAAATTTTCTTAAACTAACACAAATAAGTCTTATCTAGTGTCTATATCACTTTTCAGTTGGAAAAATTTAATTATCTCCACTAATTTCCGAATGAATATTTAGAATGTTCTAGAACTTTCCCGAAAACGCACTTTTCACACAGTTTTCAGTTCAAAAATAGTCCTGACACAACGTCCCGTAAGTCGATTCTTCCGAGAAGAGCACCTTCTCGAAGAATCCAGAAATCTTCTGTTATAATCCCACTTCTGACACCAACTATTACGTGTTTACACCCCTTTTGTACACACCTCGTATCGTGGATACGGAAATCATAACACCAGGGTAACACTAAACATTAATGTATTAACTTACGTACTAATTACAACAATTAAGTACTTGACTAATATAACACTGAGTACTATACTTCAATTATAGTCACTTGATCACTTACTTCCTCTGAACTTACTACACCTGCTATCTAAAACTGAACCGTACATAAACTAAAACTCAAACTGCTCACTCTGCTTCTCCATGCCTTTTATATACCCAAAGATGAGGGATCTAGAATATTCTGTTATAATGTTATCACTTTCTAGTAGGCTCTTTACTACTTCCAGACTCTGACACCACGCGCCCTCTCTGGGCCGACGACCAAACTAACCAAACCAACTCAGCTTTCTGCTGCCCTTATAACTAGAACTTAGAGGAAATCTCCACAGATGTCTCTGGGGGTATGAATGTCACAATATTACTGCACATACACATAACTATAAAGAATTTCCCTATACGCCTGTACTACTTGCGTTTCCCGTACTGTATTAGTATTGTTCTTAGATTCTTATAATTTAAATAAATATTTTTCGAATCATTTCTTAATTACAGTGAAATAATAATGCCGCTAACCCGCCTATGGTGTAGCAACCCTAAAACGTTTGTACCATAGTGCTCTTCTCCTTCACACACAAGTTTCGATAGTGATCACACTTTGATCCTCACCAATTTACTGCTGCAAATAGTAATTAACGGCCAATAAGACTGGGTGGCGGCACCGACAACCTCAGTCGGAATATTTTCAGTATTGCTTTTTAAGGTTCAACCACAAAGCCCCATAAAGCTCCCTCAGGTGGCCAATTTTCCGATTAAAAATTGTGTTGATTTATATTTTGAAATATAGGACCTGGGGCCTCGTATTATGACACATCAAATACGGTTATAAAGAGTGGTGTCACGAACCGAAGCCAACATATGCCTCAGAATGTAATAAAAGTTGTCTTTATCTGATTGCCGTTACAAACTTTGTTTACTTTTAATTCTCCTCGTCATTATTTCTGACGAAATACCTAAATAAATGTAAAAATTTGTTTCGTCTGTATGCCTAGCAAATTCAGTTTTCAACGCTAACAACAGTAAATACAACTGTTATCGATCGGCTCAGGCTGCAACTGTTAATTTTACACAATTATGCATGCATTGTTGCAGTGCACTATACAAACAGAGGGCCGTATCGTTATTTACCATGTACATGGAGCAATTCACATATGGATTTGGCAGGATATCAACTAAACTGGTAGTGAGGAAAACGCTGGACCGTCAGTAATAATAGATTGGCCTTGAAAATTATGGACACAAAATTCGTTACCGAAAAGACGAAGGGGTGTATCACTAAACAATAAGTTATAATATGATGCATTTCAAAGTATTTTTATTTTATTCATATTGCACGGTCTTGAGCTACATGTCACTTCAATTTTCGGTGTACACAAAAAGACAGATATACCTTCATGTCCAGACGATAGAACACACACAAAGTGTCCTGGTGCATATAAAAATATTTTTGAGATACGCCCATTCGTCGTTTCAGTGACGAGTTGTGTGCAGTTTTATATTCTGACGTCAACACATCAATTATATACTAATTGTTTTGTCCCAAAATAAAAAACTACCTTGAAATTTTCACCTGAAGCAATTAAAACCAAACTTGAATTTTTCTCCAAACTGCACAAAACAAAAAAACTTCCGGGCTTTGCACAAAATAAATTTAATTTAATGAGTTTATTTGAGATGGCGTTGTAATAACTTCCACTCCTTACATGTTCGTAATAATGTATAAGTACATACTGAAATGCTTTTAACAAACACTGACAGAAACAATGTTTTGAAGAGAATAAGAATAAGAAAGAAAATAAATATACCCCATCAAAGTATTAAAAATTCAATATAGTCATTATTATTATATTATTAAAGTTATTAAAGGTCAAAGGAGCCATTTCCGTTTTTCAATAAGTAGTCCATACCAAAGTTGCAAAAAAAGAGTTAAAGCCCAAAAGTACAAGGGTAGCTACCAAACATGGCTATCCCCCCGTTTTCGAGGGCGGCCAATACGATGGTCTCTACTCTCCTCGAACTACCCCTAAACGCAAAAAAACTTTTTCCCAATTTTCGTTGTCAGGCATGCGAGGACTTGTTGGATACGTTTTTTTTTTTTGTGGAAACTCATAACCCTTCCGGAAAATAACACGGGTCAATGAATATTAGAATAGTAATAGTATATTATATTACTAGGAGTAGAACGCACTCTTTTTTTGTGTTGAGCCCAGGATTTGCAAAACTGGGCGAAACACAAAAAAAGGCGTTCTACTCCGTGTAATATATACTATTTTTTCTTCAAGCGTATTAAAATGCAAAAATTCATTTATTCATCATAAATGTACAAATATTCAAACTACAGTCTTACATGTTGACACAATATGACAAGTGGCTAGTGGATAGCGCGCCACCGGTGGCTTTCGGTATTAACATTATGTTACTAGTAAAACAATACCCACTACGGCGGCGCTTTCGGAACTAACATTATGTTACTAGTAAAACAATGTCCACTACGGTGGCGTTCGGTACTAACATTTTGTTACTAGTAAAACAATGTCCTACTTCTACTTCTGTTTTTGGTGACATAATTTAAAAATTTTAATACGCTTGAAGAAAAAATATGTCATGAAATGATCTTTTAACAACTAACCAAAACAATAAACAGGTTTTGTCTTATCACCCTCAGGGGCGAACTGGCTGAGGAGCAGGAAGGCAAAATTCTATCGGACTTCAGGCACGTGCTGTTCGGGCCCCTTTACAAGTAAATCTTTTTAATGTTGCCCGTCTTTGCTTGCCAAAAATTTTTTTGCGATTTTATATATCATGCACAGAAAAATTATTGCAACAATTTTTTCAAAACTTATCCTGTATATTGTTAGTCCGTTGTGATGTATATTTTATATATTTATTAAGTTTTGTTATATATGGTATAGTCCGGGGTCCAAGCACTCCAAAATCAAAATGACCTGTCCCGACATGACGTACAAATGTTGACATAAGTAATGAAGAGAGCATTACCTGAGGCACTAGAAAACACTTGTCGGATTAGTTGTTGCTCTTGCGCAACTTTAGAAATCACAAAAAAGATGGCGGATTGAGAATTACAAAAATTATGTTTTACATTGGTTATTCCTCGTTAAAAATAAAACTATGAAACTTACCGATCTGATTTTTGGTATGTATTCTCAAAAGATATATCCGATTCCAACTAAGCTATTGGTATTTTTAAAAACAATATTTTTTTTGGAAAAAAAAAATAATTAAAATCAGAATGTTGATATTTACATATTAAAAATTTCGATATGCAGACAAATACGTTAAATCTATGAAATTTTTATATACAATTACGTGCTAAATATAGTCTATATGTTGAAAAAGTTTTTTTAAAAAGATCCTGTCGATAACTTGTGTAGTCTTTTATTTACGATTTTTTTATAAGGCGCATAATTATGCAGCATTAAAGTAAAAATAGTCTACACGATAGATCGGTAGAGTGCAACAGTACTTACTGTACTGTTCAATTTAATTGCTAACTTGAATTACTTTATGTTAATAATACAGCAAACCAAATAAAAGTAGTAGTCGGGCGTTGCCGATTGCGGCTACTCATTAAAAAAAATAATACAACAAATATTGACCTTAATAATCCATACAAAGTGAACTGAGTGTTCGAGCAAAATGTTAATTAAATAGGTATTCGGAATCAGCCATGCCCGAATACAACTTCTATTTTTATATTGTTTAATCAATAAAACATTAGTGAGAAATATTATTTTGGGTGTTTAGCAGATTTAACAGAAAGCAGAAAGAAATAAGAGATATTTTAAATAAAACATTAGTGTTGTTTGTATATTATGTAATTTTTGTATATAATTATTCAAATACATTTTAATCAGAATCACTATCATTATAAAGTGGTGCGTATTGCTTTTTTCCCTTAAAACAGTTTTCAGGAAAAGCAGCACATTTCCCTCTTGGTTATACTGAAGAAATTCAAAGTTTTTTTTATGGATGTACTCTTTCCAGCATTTACGACGGTAAACAAGATTTTTTTAAATAAAATTATCGTTTATCATCTCCCGAAGTAATCGGTAAACTCTGTCTTTTCTAATTAGTAAAGCGTTTTGTAACGTTACGCAGTTAATTTACTTTTGGCTTCATATGATACATCTTGGCATATTATACTTTTATTAAAATCTAATTGTTCAGCCATTGTTGAATGTCAACTTAGTTTTATTCTAATGTCAAACTGCCTTTTACTAGTGAACCATCCTAGAAAGGCAGATGAGATTAGGATGCGCAGTGGTAGACACACTCCGCCGCTACAAAGCTCATTTGTTTAAGTTCCTTCTCTGTGTAAAGATCGGCACAATCTCGAGAAAAGTGTTTGAAGTATATAACTTAGATTTGATACATACTTAGGTACCCATTAAAAGTATCCACTTATGAGCATTAGTAGTAGTATTTATAAGAAAATATCATAGTGTTTGAAAGCAAAGTAAAAAACCGCTGCCTAAGGAATCACTACTTCCACATCCGGATTTTCTATCCAAGTCACACAACGAAAAAATTTTGTATCTGGAAATAATTGTTTATGGAACTTTAATAATATAATATTTGAAATCCTCTACCCCAAAAACCCATAAAACGATACCCCAAATCGGTAGTGGGGTGGGGGTGGTGACAGGGAGTGGGAGTGGGGGGTGGATAAAGTAAAAAAATATTTTGAGGTTTCTGGTTCTTGTACACACACTAAATCACATTTTTTTTTCATCCCCTTTAATAATGGGGTAATGGGGGTGGCTAATGCCAAAATTTTTTTTTGAAACTTTAGCTTCTCTTGTCTATACTAAATATCAATTTTATGAACTCTTACCTGCTTGATTTACCTATTTACTCCAAATGTACCCCAATTTACCCCCCAACCCTTCGACGGAACAAGATGAAAATATAATCTAGTTCTAGATCTCGTTAAAGTACTTAAGTGTACCAAATTTCAAGTCAATATCTCAAACGGTTCCAGAGTAAACGTGCGCACAAAAAAAGTTACAGACCGACAGACAGACAGAAATGTTTTTTTCGCTCAAACTTGAAATCTCGACGTTTCATGACATTCTAAGCCTATTTGAACAATAAAAATTTAAAAATTTTTTTGTCGTTACTATACTTCCACTTGATGTGGAAGTAAAATAAGGCTTTGTCTGGTCAAAGTCGAGAAAGTTCTATCTTAAAATATATGAAGCAGGAATCTATAGCTGGAGCCTCTTATACTATTTTCAAAAGTGAGGGTACAAATCTATTATCAGTTTATAATTTTGTATTCTACTAATATAATTTAATATTGTTTACCTACTGGGTTTCCTCGGAAGTTGGGTTGAGTAGGTAAATAAAGTATAGTGTAAGCGTTTATCTCAATTTTTATAATTTTACTTTCGTTCTATTTAATTTAATGTATATTTGTTTGGTATATTTGCTATATCGCCTTGTTTACTTGAAACTAAAACAATTAAATATTATAATTAGTGTAAATAAATATATCAAATATAAAAACAAATGACTGTTCAAATGTTCATTCAAAAACACCAATTGGCCTATGACACGCCGGGATTCTCGGTGAATAGGGTGCACAGTTCACGTTTTACTTCAACTTCTTCCTCCGACTGTACTTTCATAGCTTAATAAGAAGCTTGTTTGTCTATGTCCAACAGTGACGATATTTCTTCTCTCTCTTCGCGGCTACTGGCCATCCTAGGATGGTTGACTAGTACACACAAACACTCAATAGCACCTAGTATATAAAATCCACACTTCAAATAATAAATGTGAACCAATTAATAATAAATCAATCAATTTAAATACTCAAACACAAATAGCTTTTATAATGTTAAAATGTTAAGATAAATACGCGTAGTAGACGTAAACATATCAACTAATTCCACTGAAAACTGTTTTTATGCACTTTATGAATTTCGGGAGAGCTGTCGTCTTAGAGCGTATTCCATGCGTCGCACCGTACACCCATTTTAAAAATTCATAACTCGAATGGTATATGTAATATCAACTTCGTTCTTGTCTTAAAAACATTTCCAATATATTGGGTATGTTTGTGAGCATAATTTATAAACAAAAAATTTAAAATGAAAGTACTTGCTTGTATGTTGAAATTCTTATTACAATATTTTATAGTTACAGGTTTCATATTTTTTTCCAAAAAAACTAAAAATATTTAAACAATCCCATCGAGTCTCATCCAAGCGCTTATGTTTTTAGTGAATACTGTAAAAAAATTAGATGAATAGCATGCACAGTTTTTTTTTTATAGGACGCGTTATGTATTAAAAAACGTTTTTTTTTGGAATTACCATTTCCTCTCTTTTCTTATCATTTAAGAAGTTATGCAATAGCTGATAAGAATCCGACAAGTCATTTCGGTGTCATATATAACCTTTTTTTGCAAATCTGCAGTTGAAAAATGTACGTCATGTCGGGTCAGGTTACTTGGAATTTAGAGCGATTTCGTGCTGTTGGACCCCAGACTAGTAACTGGTATGCCAATTCTGTAAAAAAACTGAAAATCGAATTTGTTGAGCTGGATAATAGGGTAGGCCGAGCTAAGCAAAATGAAAATAAAAAATTTGAAATAAAAAAATATCTTCCGGTCGCGTATCGCACTCAAAATTTTGAAAAAAGTGGCGAAATTTTGCTGTTTTTCGTCAATTTTCAAAATATTTATTTTTCGCGCATAAAGCTCGAAAAAACACAATTTTTAGTAGAAGTGGCAATATTTCGTAATTTCTGCTAGTTTAACTTCATTTTTAGTAAACAAACGGTGAATATATTTATCATATCTAATTTTGTTATTCAAAAGAGTGTAACAAAGTCAGATCTTTGGGAAATTTCTGATAGATCTTGATAAAAGGGTCGTCCTAATGAAGCCCCACACACTTTTTTAGGTGCTTCGGTCACAAGTTTGATACACCATTCTACAGCCTGGATGTGACAAGGGAAGCTTTGGAAATCCGTTTACAGTCTGTATTAGATTTCCATTTCTTAAGTTGACAGAAAAGTGCTGACCAAGGATCAATTATACCTACCTGATATTTCTGCTGCCATAAAGTCAGGTACAATTTTAGAAGATTTAGCAGCTCGTGATCCTGGTCTGCTTTCACACTCAAGATGGTTGATGAGATGACAGCAAACAGAGTTCTGAGACTGTACGTGAGCTAGAAAAACCTACCTAATTTTATCAAAATTAGGCAGTTGATACATTTTATTTTGAAATGTTACATGTTTCTCTGATTAAAGACGGTAAAAATTTCACACATGGTCCAGAGATAGTTTTTGAAGCCATCAGAACATCTCGGTACCTAACTCAAAATTTATTGTCATCAACCCAGTAATTGAGCGAAACGCTTTCTTTGCTTACCCCGAAAATGTGACCCTTGCAATGGTTGTGGATGAAAGAAGACGTATCAGAGAATTGGGGCTGCGTCGAGTGTTGAAAGTTCAATCACTTTCCAAGGAAAAGACTATTCGAAACTTCACGCCAAAACTCAACTTCGAAGTAACAAACTACGTCAACATGATTTGGCGGGATAGTTGCAATATCTCTCCTCCTCCACTGTTAAGGAGCATCGTGGATGAGGACACCAAAAATCTAATACGGACTGGCACACCGCTGCAAACGGACTTCCAAAGCTCGCCTTGTCACAACCATGCTGTACAACGGTGCGTCAAACTTGTGACCAAAACATCTAAAGAAGTCTGTGGCGCTGACGCAAGAGACAGCTTCATTAGGGCGACCCTCCTATTATTATGAAAGCATTTCTCCAAAAATTCGACTTTAGAGTGCACTCTATTGAATAACAAAATTAGAAATGATAAAGATATTCACCGTTTGTTTACTAAAAATGAAAAGCTAAAATAGTGGAAATTACGAAATGTTGCCATTTCTACTAAAAATTGTTTTCTAAACTTTTTGTGTGAACAATAAATATTTTGAAATTACAGATTTAAAATTTTTTCGTATTCCTCATGCCCCAAACATCACGATAACACAGGTCAACAAAAAAAAATGTCTGCTCCAAGGACTAAACCTATCATGCCTTAAGTATTTTTGTGTGCTGAAATCGGATTTTCAATTTAAAAAATTTTCTACCGCGTAGATTTCGAGTAAATGTTAAAAATTGTCAAAAAAGCGGTATTTTGACAATAAAAACCGGGATTTGCTCGAAATCTAAGCGGTAGAATATTTTTAAAATTGAAAACTTGGATTCAGCATACGAAACCGAAAATCCCGGGATCCCGGCAATATTTAGATACCGCTAATCCCAGGATCGTAGTCGATTGGATTCCGGGATTTTCGGGATTGAAAAACAAGAAGGAACAGTCTTAATTCTACAACATTTTAGTTACCTCCGCAATTGCGTTCAAAAGGCAATGATCGACTTAAAAATGCCCCTTTGATACTGGATTCAGAATACAAACTTTGGTGATTTGATTAAACTATTGGAACCACTTAAAGTCACAGTGAAGGCACTGTGCTGATTTTATGCGAATTTATTTATCAGATATTTCTTTAAATTTCATGTTAAAGCAAATTATATAAGTTATACCTACTTGCACAGTTTCAATGAGCAAGAATTAGACGGACTATTCCAGGTTCTTAAAAAAATGTCATTAGGGAAATATTAGAGAATTTTATAAAACATTTCCAAAAAATTCCAGAGGTAATTGATGAAGAAGATAATATTCTCCTCATGGCACAGAAAAATTATTGGAAAACATTTTTAACAAAATGTTAGAAAAAGCAATGCACCCAATTCGAATACGCCCTGAAACCGATTTGATATCATCAAATTAAAAAAAAAAGAACTGAACACTTTTCGAAAATGAAAGGCAGCATGGATATGTACCTTCCGCAGGCATACATGATCATCTGATAACGATACCGCCAACTAATGTTATATGTAAAAAAAACTTTTTAAAAACAAACAAACTTTTATTACTATTTAGGTGTGAGTTCAATAAACGAGTTACTTTAAACGAGGTAGTAGATTTTTTTTTAAATCTTGTATATGTTGTAGAGAGTATGTAGACCAAATTTTAGACCCTTGGCAAATTTTTGTGTGGACGAAAAAACTACGAATTTTTGGCACTTTTTTCAGTTTGTGGCCTATAACTTAAAAACAATGCATCCAATCGAAAAGTCAAAATTAAAGAGCATTAAATTTCGCTTCGAATAAGTACCTCAAAGTTGAAATTTCATCAAGAAGTATGGGCGTAATTGGCAGTCGAAAAACAATTTTTACCAACTTGTAAAAAATTCACATTGGGTAACTTTTAAACGTCTTCAGCTTTGAAACGGCTAATCTAAATGAAAAAATCCAAAGAATGAAAGTTCTAGAGCATGTAATTTCAAGTTCATAGATTACCTGGTTTTCTAATTTCGATCAATATAAATAAATAAAAATAAAAAAAAAAAACAAAAAAAAACACGCCCATACTTCTTGATGAAATTCCAAGGTACTTATTCGAAGCGAAATTTAATGCTCTTTAATTTTGATAATAGATGACTTTTCGATTGGATGCATTGTTTTTAAGTTATAGGCCACAAACTGAAAAAAGTGCAAAAAATTCGTGGTTTAAAATTTGCCAAGGGTTTGGAGGTCTAAAACTTGGATTCTACATACTCTCTACAATACATACAAGATAAAAAAAAATCTACTACCTCGTTTAAAGTAACTATCACCCCCTTTCGATGACGCCGTTCCTGAACTATGTACTAAAACGAAAAAAACAAAATTAATTTTCTTAAAAGCTTGTCGCGCGAGAAGTTTCTACAGGCATTAATTTTGTTTGACAGAGATTGGAAGTACCAAGTAAGTATTTTTTTTTCAATTTACGCGACCAGCTTTTAAGACAATTAATTTTATTTTTTTCGTTTTAGTGCACCTAAATAATAAGAGTTTGTTTTTAAAAAGTTTTTTTTACATATAATTTTATTTTTAAATTTTTAATTACGTTTCAATTATTAGTTTTATATTTATTGCATCGCGTCGTCTTTACTTAAAAGTATCCAATCCTCCGCCATTTCTTTGAATGCAACGTCTGAGTGTATACACTATCCAATCAAATTATAATTTAAAAAACACACTTTTTGGTACCATATTATTGTATTGTCACCAGAACTACACGTGTATGCAAAATTTCAGCACAATTGGACGTCGTTAAGTGATTCGAAATTGACTTGCAAGATTTGATTGACCTAAACATATTAACATACAAATAGGGCAAGTTAAATAAAATTTTGTAAATACGTTTTCCATAACTGGTACCATTTGTACGAAAATTAGATAATTTGGAGTTCATACCCTTAACGAATTGCTTTTTCCACGCTACGGGTTTACGCTACGGGTTTAGTCAACACATGTATCTACTTCTTATGCTATTATTTTTTTAATTCCTAATCCCGATCTCGAAATCCCGAGATTCCCGGAATCGTGTAAATTTGATCCAGAAATCCCGGGATTGTATTATGCCTCCGGGATTGCAAACCCTAATACAAAAAAACCGCTGCCCAAGGAATCACTACTTCCACATCCATATTTTCTATCCAAGTCACACAACGAAAAAATTTTGTATGTGGAAATAATTGTTTATGGAACTTTAATAATATAATATTTGAAATGCTCTACCCCAAAAACCCATAAACGATACCCCACATCGGTAGTGGGGTGGGGGTGGTGATAGGGGGATGGTAGTGGGGGTGGATGAAGTAAAAAATTATTTTGAGATTTCTGGTTCTTGTACACACACTAAATCACAATTTTTTTTCATCCCTTTAATAATGGGGTGGGGGTGGTAATGGGGGTGGCTAATGCCAAAATTGTTTTGAAACCTTAGCTATTCTTGTATATAATACCAACTGTATGGACTCTTACCTGCTTCATTTACCTATTTACCCCAATTTACCCTTCGACGGAATAAGATGAAAATATAATCTAGTTTCGTTAAAGTACATACGTGTACCAAGTTTCAAGTCAATATCTTAAACGGTTCCAGAGTAAACGTGCGCACAAAAAAGTTACAGACAGAGAGACAGAATTTTTTTTTCGCTCAAACTTAAAATCTCGACGTTTCATGGCATTCTAAGCCTATTTGAACAATAAAAATTTTTTAAAAATTTTTCGTCGTTACTATACTTCTACTGGATGTGGAAGTAATACTTAAGGCATGATAGGTTTAATCCTTGGAACAGTTTTTTTTTGTTGTAATAGTGAGTTTAGTTATTAAAAAAAAATGACGAAAAACAGCAAAATTTCTCCATTTTCGTAACTTTAAATACAATGCGTGACCGGAAATTATGTTTTGATTTGAAATTTTTTTTGTCATTTTCCTTAGCTAGGCCATAGGCAACTTTTCCGGGGTATAGCAATATCCCTATTGGATAATGTAAAAAAATAAATATAAAATCTAAGATAACTATCTATCAGTCACCATGAATTTCACATAATGCTGGCAATTATTACTTCTGCTTTGCGATTGATGATCCAGTTACCAATAAATTTCCACTGATAGTCCTGATACAGCATCAAATTCCCGCTCTAAACGAACGACCGAAACGTACAATATTTCATTCCATATTATTATATTGAGTAACAAACAACTAATTTATGTGGTGAAATTGAAAGGCAAGCCAGTGGCTATTGCCTGTTCCGAAGATATACGATCTCAACGAGGTATACGGGCTGAGGAAGCCATTTAGGATCGAGTCAAGGAAACTCTTACCGGTCGTTCCCAACATCCAAATCGCATTTCGATACAGACCATCCTTTTGTCGGCTTATCCACGCACGAATAGAGGCGTAACTCTTATGGCTTTATTGGAGCGAGTTTCAGTAATTCTCAGGTCCGTTCCGAGATAACGACATTCAAAGTGGTATTATTTCAGTTAGATTAAGACGAATTGTAAATTAGACTTGAAATTGACGAGAAACCTTCCAAAGGCGATTGCGCAGCATCGCAGAGAACTTTGTCACAAGAACAAATCTTTATCGAGTCGATGGCTTAATTAATTTTATGAGCTGGTGTTAGGTGGTAGTACAATAAAAATTAATAGGATTAAAACTGATTTAATCATTTCCACTTTTCTACAAATATTTAAATCAAGACTTTTTTCTTCAAGCGTATTCAAATATACGTATTATGAATGTAATATGAAGCCATTGATTACCAGTAAAATAATGATACCTATTCATTGCGCAGCCATCGCAGAGAACTTTGTCACAAGAACAGATGTTTATCGATAGTCTCCAATTCTTTTGGTATTTGTGGAAACTATTTCAGAGGAAGTTCTTCTATATGCATTTGCTCAACTATAAAATATATTTTAATATGATATACTAACTTCTGAAACAATCAAATTGCAGTGCCCAGATGTTAATAGTTAATCTAGCGTACCATATATGGCGCTCTAGTTTATACTCTAAACGCAGCAAACCATAGAGCTACAAATGTCAGGAGAGCTGGTTAAAGCCCATTATATACCCATTCATGCACTGCGCTTTGATTGTTTGTAACGTTATTTTTTTTACCTGGGTAAAGGTATGCGACAGCGCCTTAAAGAATCAATCTATTTTAATCATCAGCGAACTTTAGATATAGGCAAAGCGAAATACAGGGTCTGAAAGAAACGCCGTCGGAGGGAGTTCACGTCCCAGAAGGTAAAATGGGTTAAAATATGAATTGTCAAATAATAACTGACACAGGTTACTTGTTTATTATTAAGTATGTAAAGACCGGAGTTGAACGGGAATCTAGAGAATAATTAAGTATCATAACAGGTGATTACTCCAGTGGAACAACTATTATGTAATTTTAAAGAAAAAAGAAGGAAAACTATAATCTCCCAACAGCTAACCTACAAATGTCTTTGTGATACTTACGAACTTTCAATTAATGTAGTAAGACTACTGGTTTGAGATATTTAACAGACTAAGTAAGCAAGTGCGTGAAGGATAAGAATATGTAAAATAATATGTTACTGTGGTTTAACAAAATAGCAGGGAGGCAGAGTGACAAACAAATTACCCAAGGGGTGTTCTAAATTAGGTATCAAAGTATGGTGAACTTTGGGCACGCTTCAAAACTTGGCGCTCTGCAGATAGTAATTTTTATGCTGCTCCCGGAATTGAGGGAAATTGGAGAGTTTTTTTGCAATTTTTTTGTGAGGTGATAAAAAAGAGGCAGCCATTTTTGGAAAAGAAGCATTTTTGCTGTGACCTCTGGCCAGACACCACACCACCCATTTAATTAGAGAGCCTAAAGAACATCTAAGGTAAATCATTAAATTTAAATAGTAGTTTTTCAAACATGTTACGTTAGGTGCATGATTTAATTTTTTGTAATAAGGTAGCGCTCAATTTGCAAGCATAGTACCAAGTTTTGAAGTCAATCATCTTTATAGGTTCTTTGGATAGGGCTTCGCCTACCCTCATAAATCACCTGCTGAATTTGATGTCACTGTTTGCTCGCTGATATTAAAGAGACGGGAGAGCTAAGTTTGGGAACCGTCAGTTTGAACACTAGTCCCAGATGATAAATTCTTGTGGGGACCTGTAAAGGGAGTTGCTTGACACTCATTTCGTTGTTGGAAGTAGTTTCGATTCCTTCTTTTTTTGAGCTGATGCTGAGCCATATCGACTAACTCGTACATCGTAGGGGGTAACACAAACTACGGAGAAGTCCTACTGTAAGTACTGAACAGTTCAATTAATCTACCACAGTCCTGAAGAAACTGCAGGAGAAGATCGTCGGTTCTTACGTGTCACGATTGAATTTAAATTTTTTTTATATGTTCTTGCTAACACGTTACTGAGTAACGAATTTAATTTTTCAAACGTATTTAATGATTACATTTGCTTAAGAGAAACATAGTCAATTGTAAAACCATTTCATTGTCAACTAAACGGTTGTTTGGGTTTTTTTTATTTCATTTTGTATTCTCCATTTTGTATTAGTTAAGGAATAAAAAGAAAAGCAAAAGAATTGAGAAGTACTTACTTGGTAGAAAGTAGTAATTGGTATTGACTTTTTAGTACAGGTTAATTACTTCCACGTCCAGTGGAAGTATAGTAACGACAAAAAATTTTTTAAAAATTTTTATTGTTCAAATAGGCTTAGAATGTCACGAAACGTCGACATTTTAAGTTTGAGCGAGAAAAAAATTTCTGTCTGTCGGTCTGTAACTTTTTTTTGTGCGCACGTTTACTCTGGAACCGTTTGAGATATTGACTTGAAATATGGTACACATATGTACTTTAACGAGATCTAGAACTAGATTATATTTTCATCTTGTTCCGTCGAAGGGTTAGGGGGTAAATTTGGGGTCAATAGGTAAATCAAGCAGGTAAGAGTCCATAAAATTGGTATTTAGTATATACAAAAGAATCTAAGGTCTCAAAAAAAATTTTTACATTAGCCACCCCCATTACCACCCCCACCCTATTATTAAAGGGGATGAAGAAAAATGTGATTTAGTGTGTGTACAAGAACCAGAAACCTCAAAATATTTTTTTACTTCATCCACCCCCACTACCACCCCCTATCACCACCCCCACCCCGCTACCGATGTGGGGTATCGTTTTATGGGTTTTTGGGGTAGAGGATTTCAAATATTATATTATTAAAGTTCCTTAAATAATTATTTCCACATACAAAATTTTTTCGTTGTGAGTGACTTGGATAAAAAATCTGGATGTGGAAGTAGTGATTCCTTGGGCAGCGGTTTTTTGCTTATAGCTAGGTTACTCGTGAACGTGGCTCACGTTCACCTTTTATTATACTTACGTTACACCGTTTTTTTCTACGTTATTAATGTGTATTATACATTAATTTTAAGATTTTGTCATTGTTGGTTTATACAAACTGTTAACATATTTTTTATACATTTCATTAAATTAAGCATATTTGATATATTTTTTTATTCTGTACTCCATTCCCCTCCTGTTGAGTAATCAACTGGCGCCCCAAGCTTGCGTAATAACAACTACACTTCTTGAGTTACCATTTGATAATAATTTGTTTTATCGAAGGAATCCACGACCCGCTTACGAGCAAAAGAGCAGCCGTGTGGTTGGGTAGTCAGAGAGCATATTCTCTCCTGATTATTACGTCACATGTTTCAGAAGTTAGTAATCCGCATTCGCAGTTATTGTGATGACTTTAAATAGTCGAACTTTGTAAAACATTTACTTCTGAACAATCTTTACCATCTTGCATAGATGGCACCGTTAGTGCCTAGTAGTCACCCTCCACAGGAAAGTTATGGAGTGTTGGTCGAAACGTTTGTATTTTCGTTCTTTCTCTACCTTGTGGAACTGAGGAGCCTGGGAAGGCGAAACGCGTCTGCCACTGTTGAGAAATGAATGGCTAAACAATGGCTCTCCTGACATTTATAGTTCTATGGTTTACTGCACTTAAAAGTGTAGAGTATAAACCAGACTGAAAAAAGTCAGAACAAGTTTAGTGCGCCATCAATGGTACGCTAGATTAACTATTAATATTATATAAGAAAAAACTATAAGGTTTGTGCTTGTTTTGATTTGAAACTGTTAAATATTTGATTTGTTCATTTCACAGTATTTTTTGCAACGCAAAATAAAATATGTTGCCCAGCATTAAAGGACAACATATTTTATTTTTTTTGTAAAGTTGTCCCTACATTAAAGGATTTATTTCAGTTACATAATATCTCTAAGAGGAATTTAATGAAAGAGATATTCAAGCGTACAAACAAAATAAATATAAAAGACGAATGTCAGGCTACGGAAATCCATTACCTACATTACGTTACCAACTAAAAGATTCCCTATATCATATTTACGTGATCAGATAGCCGCTTACAGTTTACATTTTATAGAAGAAAATGTAATAAATTAAGTTACGAGGAAATGACAAAATCACAGATCTCTAGAGAGAATCTTCACGCTTCTCTGATGAACATCACTACTACTCATACAGGGTGATTCATAAGTAATGTTACAACACTTAACTGTGGATAGTTGGAGTCAAAATGTTAAGATCTAGCCAATTACGTCTTAAGAAAATGTTGATAGGTAAAAACATTCAGGATGTTTGGGTTAAAATTAAATTTTTTAGTTTCCTTTGAAGTTTAATGAATTTTCAAAATTTTCTCGGGAAAATTAATGGTTGGGGGTTATTTGGGAAGGGAAATCATATTACACCTTCAATTTTGGTCTACTTCCTAGAGGGCGCCAGTACGTTACGTTTAATGTGTTAAAAAACCGTAATTATTTTATCCGCACCAATATTTTCAATAACCTTTTGAAATAATAAGTTTTAAAAGTACGCGTTAAGATACAGCACTATCAGAGAAAATAAAGAAACATAAATTATCAGGTTAATTCAATAAGTGAGGAATTTTGCCCTGCGAAAAGTGATTTTAATATATGTTGTTTAAGTCGAAAAATACAACATTCCGACATTGAGGGGAGGGGGAGGGGGAGGGGGGCAAGCCGCCATCTTGATTGAAAGGTACAAAAAATTGTTTTTTCGAAATAATTCGGCAACGTTCGATCTTACGAGAAAAATGTCCGAACAAAGTTGAAGAGAACAAAATTAAAATAACGAAATACAGCGCACAGTGGACCTAAAGTGACTTTTTTTTTCAAATCAGTCTGCAGGTCTTAATATTTAAACAATCGGATTTTTTTTTGTTTGAAATCTTCGTTTTTTCATTGCCTATCGATCTGTCAAGCCAGATTTTCGATTTTTGCCCGATTTTTTAAAATTTACCAAAGTTTGAATTTTCATCAAAAACTTCATTAAAACTTCTTTGGAAAATTTTGAAAAATTAGGGACAAAAATCGAAAATCTGGCTTAACAAATCGATAGGCAATTTAAAAAACGAAGATTAAAAAAATCTCCGATTGCCTAAGTATTAAGACCCGCAGACTGATGAAAAAGTGACTTTTTTTTTCAAATCAGTCTGCCGGTCTTAATACTTAAGTAATCTGGAAGAACAAATTAGGATCTACTTATGACTAGAAAAACATTCGCCTGCTACAAAGACAAAGCCACCTGCGGTACCGAAATATGCGGAAAAAAAAAATAAAAATCATATTAGTGGGTCTTGACGAATTTCACGTATCCACCACAAATTGCGGAAACTGACGATCCCCTTTGCCAGATGAGCTTATGTATGAGAAATCCTTATCAATAACCAAATCAAATTTTTTGGTATATGTACGTTCTTGGTGCCGATCCGATGCAGCTTTTTAGAATTTTTAACATTTAAGGTGTTTTAATTTCTTTGCGCATACTTTGGTACAGCAGGTGGCTTTGTCTTTGTAGCAGGCAAATGTTTTTCTGGTCATAAGCAGATCCTAATTTGTTCTATACTTGAGTAAAATTTGATTGAAATCGGAAACAAAATAAAAAAGTTATATAAAAGGTGTTTTCATTTTAAGTATATTTAAGGAAATGTAGATTTCGACAAAATATTACGTTAGTAAATACATCGAGTGTTGAGAAATAAATATTATTTTGTGTCTGTGATTTATTAGCAGACCACGGTAAACCGTTTTGATAGAGAAATGTCAGATACCTAATTGATTTATTAATTATCGATTTTCGCTGGCGGATATCTCGGAAACTATAACACATAGCAAGAAAATTAATATAGGCTTTCTTGTAGGAAATTTAATTATGTTTAATTATGCATACTATTTCCGTACGAAGCATCATTTCCGAGTTATAAGCCAAGAATCGAAAAAAGGGACCTTTCCACCCCCCCTCCTCCTGAAGCGACAGGGGCTTTTAGTATTTTTACCTCCTAACTACCTCCAACACATTCCTGAAGAGAAAAATTCACCCCCACCCTTGTCCTCTACCACTCCTTCCGTCGACTGGACTATATAAGTATTAAGACCTCAAACTGATTTGAAAAATATGTCACTTTGGGCCACTGTGCAGCGAAAAAGAAGAGAAAGAATTATTATATAATGTACGTTTACAACATGACATATTTTATATTATTTATATTATTATAATAAAGATCTGCTTGCTTGTATTGAAACTAAAAAAATATGAAATTGACGAGATAATACTAGTGTTGTACATGTTTTACAGTGTTTTACATCATACCTCGAAAATAGGTAACAAATTATTAAATATAATGACAGTTATCCAGAGGAATTGGCTATAAAACATGGAATACCTTAGGGCTAGGTATTTACTAATTTACTATTTTTTATGAACGTAATTCGACTTCTCCAACCCTAAACAGATTCAAAAAAAATTTTAATGGGCTTTTAGAGACAACTTTATAGAATTGTACTAGACTATTGAAAACTAAAAAAGGAAACAAAAATTTTTTCTCGTGCGAAAATCCAAAAAAAAACCTGTGTTGATATCAATAGTCTGGTATCATTCTATCAAGTTTTCTCTAGAATCCTATCAAAGAATTTTTTCAATCGGTTCAGGGATATAGGAAAAATTGTCGAATTACGAAATCATTTTCTTAAGTACGGCACCGTCACCCTTAATGGGGAATTTAAAGTATAATCCAACATTTTTTAATGATTTTATTGGTATATAAAAATTTTAAATTGTAAAATTTTATGTCCCGACTATTGAGTAAAAAATTTTAAATTCCTTACAAAATGCTTACACACATTTAATCCTTACACAATTGATCAGAAACATTTAAAATATTCACAAATGTAAGTAATTACTAGCAAACTACTGCTCACTAAGCCTGCGCGTATTAAAGCAGGGCCGTACGCGCGAGGCGGGGAATGCCGCTACTGTGCTGCCCTCTCCAAAGAGAGATGAAAGGGACGTCCTTTTCGACCATTACAAAAGGAACAAAGAAACACGAGGGTCTATTCCTGCTCTAGGAAACATCTACTACAAAAAACATAGAATGATACTTGAAATTTACTGCACCGTGGCCGTAATAAAATGTATATATAACGAGAAAATCACTGAAATTTGAAACAGTTTCTCTATATAATCTCATTGTGATGCGGAAAAACGTTAAAAATAATAAAATGTAATTTGTTCATCGATAATTTACAAACCAGAATGGAGTTTAACGATTTAAAAAAAAAAGTCGTTAAATTTCATTTTCCCACCGCTGTAGGTACCTCGTTACATATTAGACAATAAAAATGTATACAAAAAATGTAGGAAATTTTGTCCTCTTCAACTTTGTCTCAAACATTTTTCTCGTAGGATTGAGCGTTGCCGAATTATTTTGAAAAACAATTTTTTGCATCAGAGCGCCAACTTAAACAACATATTATATCAAAATCATTACTACTCCACCTTTTGTAAGGCAAAGACCATTTTTTGTCCCTAATGACTGGATTAAGTGTGCATAAGAACAAAAGTACAGACCTGTCAAACAACCAATCTTTCAAGCAACCCTGTAACAGTGTACAATAATTTATATAGGGCGTATTACTAGATGGAACTAGATTTGTGCACTGTTACTTTCCCGGCAAATGCCACGAAGAGATTTGTATTACAAAAATTTTCGCGGCAGACAGTGTATTAAAAGGAAATAAGTTTGTATTATACCTATCTGTGACAAATTTTAAATGGTACTAGTATGTCTGATGAAGATATTGTACTTTATTTTATTTCGTATTTACGTTGTTTTTGTATTGTATTGTATTAGTAATGTTAATGTATATTTAATGTAAGTAGACTTTAGTTTCTTAGCAGCTTTTTTCTTTAGTGAACAATTAAAATAAATAAGAAAAATGTTACATTTTTATAATACTATACAAGTGGACGGTGTCGACTCGAATCTCTATTAGTAAAAGTCGCAAACGAATCTGGGAAAATCTCTACCGACATTTGCACGACTCTAAAAATATGCATTATCGAATGTCCCATTCTACAATTTTCAGTAGAATGTTCAACGAGTGGGTACAAAATTTTTAGAGTCGTGCGAATTTCGGTAGACATTTTCCCAAAGTTGAATACGACTTTTGCTAATAGAGATTCGAGAATTGACCCCCTACCAATATAAATACCGAAACATAAATTGTAACGGCTAGCAGACAAAAGCACACAAATTGTCCTGATGTCTTCTCTCTTCGGAGACCCACTTTCAAAGAGAAACAATGAAAATTTTACTAATTGCGAGGTATGTACATGGTATTACGTAAAAGGAGTGACATTCCTCTCACTGAGCGAATTGTCTGAGCTCGTCAAACATTACAATGTGCAGACAACACGTGGATGACTATATTTATAATAAGTATATATCTAGTAAGCAAAACACCTGTTTCAATTATTTTTATCAAAATTCCCTTTTATTGACTGTCACAACTATTCTATTTTTGAATAATCAGTACACATGTCGCGTCGCCTATTAATGAATAGCACATTGCCCTTGCTTTCAGAAATACCATGTAACACTCTGGAACTTGATATTTTTTCAAGGTAATCGAGCTTTACGCTTCACGCTAGCATACCTCACTAAAAACTAACTACAGAATTTTATTTCAAATTACCCAATTACCATATTTTGTTCGGAATTTGATAGTTTCTTCTTCTTTTCCTTTATAGTAGAGTTAATAAATCAATTACTACTCTGGATTGGCTTAAGTGACGCCTATGAAATCTACAAATTGTAGGTTATGACTGTTGTACAGTGAGCACAAATTTGGCGCCAGTGATTAGATTAGATTGTGAATGGGCTGTTTGGACATGTAGTGTCTCTCTTCACTTCGACCTAAAAAGATCATTTGTGAATATCTATAGGGACATTCCCTCAGCGCCGAGCAACAGCCCTCGACTGCCAGGAGCCAGGGCAGGAACCCGCACGATCCCCGCACGCAGATCCCAATGGCCAGTAGTCGCCCATAAAATCCCAGGGTTCTAAAGAATCCAAGGTTTTTCCTGGTGCCATCTTTCCCCCTTCGGCAGGTGTCAAAACTACCAGTCCCAAGTGTTGCCGTCTTTGGCGGACCAGGACCTTGCATATGTACAGTATATATTCCACAGTTTCAGTTGCTTCCATGTAAAAGCAACCATCTCAATCACAGCCTTGTTCTTGAGATGATATCTCAAATGTTCCGTATTACCCTCAATTCTGATTTGCCGAGATCGAGTAACTCTTGTCCAGATGATTTCTTTTCCTCCTCCCATTTCTTACCTCTTCCGTTGTGTGACATTTCACAGAACGGCTCTTGTCTCTCATGTCACAACAAGGTAACCATGATGCTTGATCCTTGTCAGCTGTATTTGTAGATATTCCCAGGCAATTTAGGACTTAAAAGCAAATTAACTTAAAAGCAAATTAACTTAAGTGCTGCCTGGCTGCCTGAAAGTATATAAATTCTTGCTCCTTGTGTCCCTTTCTTTATGAGAACTAAGGCCTTTGATGGCCTACATTCTGAGCCATATACACCGGCATCTATTTCCTCTATCTTTGATCAATCTGTGTACCAGATGAGTGACCCTCTTTGAAATTGAGAGAGCCTCCATACTTGGTGGTCAAATATTACTTCTTCAACAGATGGCTCGAAGTCAAACCTGATCGGTGGCATGGAGTATGTGGGTTTGGTCGCCTACATGAAAATAACTGGGCGCAAGTACTGTAGGACGGAGAGCTAACAGAACCCTTTGTAATAAAGATGGGCGTACGCCAAGGATGTGTTCTAGCACCTACACTTTTCAATATCTTTACAGAGGCTCTGACGATCATTGTGGACAAACTTGAAGAAAGAGACCTGGACCTACGCTACAGATTTGACGGTGCACTTTTTAATCTAAAACGACTCAGTAGCTCAGGAATTTTAGCTTTTGACCCGGAATTAATTATTGTAAAGCTGAAAATTTGCAGGATTGTAGTTTTGGTCTAGGACAATACCAAAAAATCCCCTACTCTCCCCCGTCGGCTTCCCTGTTTTTGCGGAGCAACAAGGACCTGTCTCAGAAATTGCAGAGCTGGCTATAAAGTGCAGCAGAAAGGTTGTTACTGGTCTGATTTGGATCGAAATGAATATAAAAGCTTCAGAGAACCATATCCGTTCGAATTTCAGATGTTCCATGCATATTTTGATCATAATTTTCCGTTCTAGTACTGTCAAAATTTCAAAAATTGAAAAAATTCCGAAATGGCGCCATTGCGGATAAATGAAGACGGGGAAAACGTACCCGAACAAACATTTCTCTTCATATTTTGGACTTTCCATTGGGATGTCTACCTTCTCTGTAGCGTCACCCGTTACGGAGCTACTCACGCCACTACGAGTGTTGCCGCGCGGCAACACTTGGACAGTTAAGTGCGTTCATTGTTTTGTCGACCACGTCTAGTCTAAACAATCGAGTAGACACACGGCGAGCTCTGCCTTCTTAGTTCAGTAGCTGTGACAGTGTGTGTACATCGGTTCATTGGTGCGGGAAAATTGAATGATCATCGTTAAGTCATGGTGGCCCCAGGCGTTTGTGTTTTTTGTAAGTTATCTCTTGAAGATGGAAATGTCGTGGTGGTTCAGGATGGACTATTAACTTTGCTTCGGGCTAGTGCAGCATCGAGAGCTTTTTGGCCACTAACGGAAACTGTATTTAACAACCATGACCTCCGAATTCAAATAAAGATAACGGTTTACCGTACAGCCATTATCTCTATTCTTTTATACGATTACGAAAGCTGGGGTCCCTATGCAAGACATATAAAAACCTTGGAAACGGTGCATTCGATAAAATTTGTAGAAGGCATCCTTTCCAAGGCTGGTATGACCACGTATTCAATACCGAAGTATTACAGAGGGCTCAATGTAATAGCATAGAAGTTTTAACCTCAAAGTGACGTCTTAGGTGAGCTGGGCACGTTGTCCGGATGGAGAACAGACTACCCAAGTGCATACTAGGGTAGTCTGGAGCTGGAGCTGCTGGAAGGAAGTCAGAACCAGGGTTGGGCAATTAAAGCAGTATAAAGGTATTGTGCATGAAAGTGCCGCGAGCTGTAAATGGCTGGGAAGATCGAACAAGAGATCGTTTGCAATGAAGAGCTGTAATTTCAATGTATAATGGATGCACTAAAAGAAATCGAAGAAGAAATTTTGCCCCTGGGGATTCTTATGCCCGGACTGCGGCCGCAAAAAATCAGTCTCTTCAGAAATCAACGTAGTCATATATAATAGCTTTTGTGTAATTATTATAGTTGAAGTAATCTTAATAGTGAGCCGTTATGAAGGGAGAGAGGAACGGATAGGCGGCAACTAGATCTTCCGTCTTTACTCTACTTTTCCATTAAGTGAGAGGGAAGATATCGGCCGTTCGATGTCGGATATCTGACGTAGCTGTGGCAGTATACATTATGAGTGTGTTGTTTAATCCAGGACCGCAATTAGAGACACCGCAGTCGAACTTATACTGAAGATATAATTCGATAATTACTGCATATTTCTTTATTTGGTAATGTGTTTTTGAAAATAATTTTAGCAAGTTTTGTTACCAATTCACAGCAGTGCTTTGTGGGATATTGTAAGTGTAATATTATAAAAAGTAAAGGAGTGAATAATATAGTTTAATCCGGTTCTGCGTTCTGCACACCTTGCCTCTCAACGTCGCTCACAAATGCGATTGCTTCAACTATACCACCATGGACTTTCTCTTATCTGTTTTTTTTTTGTGTTTGTAAAAACTAAGATTCGAGTTAATGGCAACAACAACAATAATAATTTTTAATTTTGCATATTTTTATCTCTACGTACTGTAGTGACAGGAGGATCGTTATTTCTAGCAATGGCATTCTTTCAACTCAAAATCATTGTCAGATTTTTTTCAAGATTTATTACTATTAAGATTATTGTGATAGCTTCAGACAATGCAATACAAAGAGGCGCCGGAGTAAGTAAATACTATGTCTGATACATAGTTGATTAGAGGATTATAGGTTTATTCAATTTATCAAACCTCGCAATGACAAGGGTACATTTGATACCAAGTTCTAAACATGTCTGGTTAAAATTCAACCGTCAAAACCGGGTAATATTTCAACGAATGAAGTATTTAGAAATGAATTCGTTGATTACCGAAAAGGGACCGTTGTCCACCTTTCAGCTCTGACATTTTTAAATCCCATTTATGTCACATCGTTTTATGAGAAATGGGAACATAAAACGATATTGAAGCGAATAAAAAAGTTGCAGTCGGATGTTGCCAACTGTGACTATTAATTTTACTTGCAATTTACACCGAGATAAAACATTTTACGATAAACGTTTATTTGATCTGATAATAATTTCGGACAGGACTGTTCGTATAATTACGATCAAATTTCCTCACAGGTAAGTCGTTTGATCTGTCAATTATACTCGATCTCAAATAAGAATGCAGTGTATGTAAAGATAGGGAACATGTATCCTTGTCTCTGATTGGTAAATTTACAAGCCAAGTTCACACTGGAAAAAAATTATTAAATCAGAACAGATTTCTTGCCAGGTCCGGAAAATACATTATAATAATATTGAAATGAAATATTTTATTAAGAATATTTCTATACAGTGTGCTCCACTTTTCACGGTAATACATTCGTAACTAAAAGTGCATATACCTATTTAATTTATTCCACAGACGTGCGAATTTAGGGGGGGGGGGGCGGATGAAAATGGGGTCAATTTTCAGATGAATCGTATTAGGGACTTTTTGAAAATATTATCACATAGAGCATCCCTTAAAACCACATTGTGCCAAATTTTGTTGAAATAAAAATATATTTAAAAAAACTGAATCATTATTATAACAACAAATAATAAGTTTACGGTGCTTAGATTTAAAACAAGTAAACTGGAAAGGGCCCGTGTAGAAGGACAGAACTTTTTGGCGAGTACCATGATATTTTTGATTATTACATCAAATTTGTAGAAAAAAATGTAAAATAACTTTGTTTCTAACTTCACTTCGAACCAAGTTAAAGGCCATAATCCTTGATAAAACGTCATATTTGCCTATTTATAACTTTAAAACCACGCGAGATAATTTAACAAAATTTGACACTAAGAGATTTTAAAGATTTTACTATAAAATGGTGTCAATATTTTTGTTGTCCATCCCACATTCCTTTACCATGCGCCATGTGGTTCTCGCTGCTGGCAACAAGCATGCCCTTAGTTCAACCCAGCGTGGACGTAGCAGGCCCGGCTGTATAACTAGGGAGTGGCAGCAATGCCTACCGCACGCTAGTAAATCAATCAATCAATCAAAACGATCCCTAATTTACCTGAAAATTGAACCCAAATTTAAAAATTGATTTATTAATAATTGAGCTATGAATGTGCAACAATGTTTGTTTTGTTATTTTTCTGTCCTGTGATTCGTTTCGAGTACTTCTTGATGAGCTAAGAACTTGGAATTTGGCTTGGAAAAATTTCAAAATTCAAAATGGGCGTGTCTAATATAGTGACCATTCTATAATATAGAAGGCCATATCCACACCAAAATGAGGCATACATTGTCAAAACAATAATACATATATGCCACCACTCGCTTTTTTGGGGGAATTTTATTCTCTATAACTTTGTTTCTATAGTTTTTTTCACATTTTGGCAGCATCTTCATTTTAATGCGAGTATTAAGTTCTATAGTTTGTTTCACTTCTCGTGAAGACACCCCTGTATCTTTTTTACTTGTGGCCGAATTCACTTCAAATTTTTATCATCCATACAACTCCATAAGACGACTTTATTCAACACATAAATGCCGCCCAGATCAAAAACGCCTGTCTACTGCGATAAAAAGAAAACAGTAATTTTCGAGAAATCATAGTAGTCAGAGATAGATAAAAATTTTGTTAATAAAAGTTGTTCAGAATCACTTAGTATGCCCCCCCCTGTAAAATTTTGTGAAAATCTGAATATTTTCAAAAAAAATTTTTTTGTTTCACTTCTCGTGAAGACACCCCTTATCTTATCTTTTCTATTTGTGACCGAATTCATTTCAAATTTTTATTAGCCATACAACTCTATAAGACGACTTTATTCAACACATAAATGCCGCCTAGATCTAAAACGCCGGCCTACTGCGATAAAAAGAAAATAGCAATTTTCGAGAAATCATAGTAGGCTTAGAGATAGACAAAAATTTTGTTAATAAAAGTTGTTCGGAATCACTTGATATGTCCCCCTGTAAAATTTTGTAAAAATAGGAATATTTTCAAAAAAAAAAATGTTGTTTCACTTCTCGTGAAGACACCCCTGTATCTTCTTTATTTGTGACCGAATTCATTTCAAATTTTTATCAGCCATACAACGCCATAAGATCACTTTACTCGACACACAAATGCCGCCTATATCTAAAACGCCGGCCTACTGCGATAAAAAGAAAATCGCTATTTTCGAGAAATCATAGTAGGCTTAGAGATAGACAAAAATTTTGTTAATAAAAGTTGTTCGGAATCACTTGATATGCCCCCCTGTGAAATTTTGTGAAAATCGGAATATTAAAAAAAAAAATTGTTACTTCTCGTGAAGACACCCTTGTATCTTTTTTATTTGTGGCCGAATTCATTTCAAATTTTCATCAGCTATAGAACTCCATGAGATGATTCCATCTAACACATAAAGAGAACTTTTTACAGCAAATGAAAGTCATACACAATTATTATTGAAATTATTTATTATTTAATGACACGTGTATGCAAAATTTCAGCTCGATTGGATAACGGAAGGTGGGTAAATTTGATTCATTCATACATAATACATACTTACATACAGATTTCCAAGTATTATAAGACGATTGAAAAAAGAAAACGATATTACATTTGAGGCTACCAGCACGAAAACGGCCTAACCCTAAAAAACGGTCTAACCCACAGAAATGTGAGTTAGGCCGATTACACGCATGACCTAATAATTTAAAGTAAAGTGAAACTAGTGGCACCATCTTTTTAATAGTGGGCAAAGGTCGCTTAAGCCGTTTCACATTATAAATGTATATACTTAGGCAGCAAGTTGAGCCGATAAACTCAAACGCATAAAATGTGGCTTAGGCCGTTTTCGCGCTGGTAGCCTCATTTAGATTGATGTGTAATAATAAAGTGTCCCTTTTAGCGTTTTAGTGAATGCCGATTTTTGTTCACAACTTTCATTTGTTGGAAAAAGTTCTCTTTAGGTGTTAGATAAAATCGCCCTATGGAGTTGTATGGCTGATGAAAATTTGAAATGGATTCGGTCACAAATAAAAAAGATACAGGGGTGTCTTCACGAGAAGTGAAACAATTTTTTCTTATATTCCGATTTTCACAAAATTTTACAGGGGGGCATATCAAGTGATACTGAACAACTTTTATTAACAAAATTTTTGTATATCTCTAAGCCTACTATGATTTCTCGAAAATTGCTATTTTCTTTTTATCGCAGTAGGCCGGCGTCTTAGATCTAGGCGGCATTTATGTATTGAATAAAGTCGTCTTATGGAGTTGTATGGCTGATAAAAATTTGAAATGAATTCGGTCACACGAGAAGTGAAACAAAACATTTTTTTTTAATATTTGATTTTCACAAAATTTTACAGGGGCACATATCAAGTGATCCCGAACAACTTTTATTAACAAAATTTTTGACTATCTCTAAGCCTACTATGATTTCTTGAAAATTGCTATTTTCTTTTTATCGCAGTAGGCCGGCGTTTTAGATCTAGGCGGCATTTATATATTGAATAAAGTCGTTTTATGGAGTTGTATGGCTCATGAAAATTTGAAATGAATTCGGTCACAAATAAAAAAGATACAGGGGTGTCTTCACGAGAAGTGAAATAAATTTTTTCTTTTTTTATATTCCGATTTTCACAAAATTTTACAGGGGGGCATATCAAGTGATTTTGAACAACTTTTATTAACAAAATGTTTGACTATCTCTAAGCCTACTATGATTTCTCGAAAATTGCTATTTTCTTTTTATCGCAGTAGGTCGGCGTTTTAGATCTAGGCGGATTTATGTATTGAATAAAGTCGTCTTATGGAGTCGTATGGCTGGTAAAAATTTGAAATGAATTCGGTGGCAAATAAAAAAGATACAGGGGTATCTTCACGAGAAGTGAAACAATTTTTTTTTTATATTTTCCGATTTTCACAAAATTTTACAGGGGGGCATATCAAGTGATTCTGAACTTTTATTAACAAAATTTTTGTCTATCTCTAAGCCTTCTATGATTTCTCGAAAATTGCTATTTTCTTTTTATCGCAGTAGGCCGGCGTTTTAGATCTGGGCGGCATTTATGTGTTGAATAAAGTCGTCTTAGGGAGTTGTATAGCTGATAAAAATTTGGGCCACAAATAAAAAAGATACAGGGGTGTCTTCACGAGAAGTGAAACACACTGTATATAAATATAAATTAGGCGTCAGAATGGAACCGCCACTTCGAATTTTTTGGAATTTTCTAGGAATCGTAAAGATACTCCTTACCTTCATGCCAAAAATTACCTAGCTCATTGGCAAGTACTCAAAAAATTCACCGTACAGGTAAATACAGGTAGGTAATAATATAGTTAAAAGGCAATATAACGGCTATATCTGTTTGTTTCAGCGTTTCCAGACAGGCTAAGAACATGAAATTTTGCAAGTAGAGGGACTAAACTCAAACTCTCAAGAAAAATAATTGGGAAATTCAAAATGGTTACCCCAATATGGCGGCCTAAAATTTAGTCAACTTCTTTCGGAACTTCAAACTTAGATAGTTTAGATGGCCATTATTTGAATAGTTTAGTTTTTGTTTGGTAATGATTGGTATTCATTATTTTTAGCTATCTTAACGAACCCGTTAACACATGCATTTTGCCAGTATTATACAACATTAAACTGCAAACACTGTTATTTAAAACAATATTATAATCATTATAACTACTCAGTAGTTATATATGTTCTTACAGCAATTCTTTAATTTAATGATAAGTATTATGTAATTTTGTTCACATTTGTTAAAGTTAAAATAGTAAATCATCGAACCATGTTAAATATATAAAATAAAAAGAGTTCCTTATTACTTTTACTGTGATAAAATAAGAACTTGCAACTTAAATGTTGCAAATTTTCCGTTACTTTTTATTTTGTGTATCAATGTTCTTGTGACAGCCCTGGGGGGATTCTACTTAGTTGGGAATTCCCGCGTGCCTGTGTAAACCGGGCTTTGTTTATAACGTATTCAACTGCATTCTTAACTGAGATAGACTATAGTCAGCTTTTGCTTTAATATGACTACATATATGTTATTTTTAGAAAAGAAATATCTGAGTGTAAATTGTAAGAATAATCAGTTGTAGGCTTATGGTGAATGTTATGTAGCAGCAATGAACATCCGGATACATTTTTACATACATTTGTATGTAGACACTAAATAACACCTGTGTGTTACGCGATAAATTATCTGTTTTATTTACTTTAAATTTGCATGAAATCGTTTAAAAATACCAGTTGCTAGCTTCAACAAAACTGACCACTTTCATGGAATAAAATTCAATTATATATAGATATTGAAAGATATTATATAGGGTATGCAGCAGATAACTTTCAAAAGAAATCAGTTGTTTTTTGCATATACTATTGATCCAAGTCTGATGACGCCAGTATATCAACAAGAGTCTCCTTTACGAGCAGTGATGTAAAATTCACGAAATATTGAAATTACCACCGAATAGTCGCGAATATTCGGGAACATTAAAAGAAAGCTGTTTATTGATGTTAATGATAAAGACATTAATGATCTTTTACAACTACTGAGGGCGTAATATTTCAGCAATTATCAGCTGATTGATGTCTAAAGGTGGGGCAGACGCACACTGGGGCTATAGAGATCGTTTGGAAACCTGAAAATTCTTGACCGAGGATGTTTTTGGTGAAATTTCGAGACGTACAAAGCCTGATTTTCAAAATGTGGTATTGCCAATTTAAAAATAATAATAGACCCACGAAAATTGAAGTTTTCAAAATAAGAAACGTAAGTTAATGAACTAATAACCCACTAAACTTGAAACCATGATTCTTAAACCCATAAAAACTGAATAGATACCGAACCATAAAACCCCAAACCCGTAGACCTCGAATAAGTAAACTCTAAAACCAGAACCTCCAATACCTGAACCTATAAGTCCCAAACACATAAACCACAAAACTATAGACCTCAAAACCATAGTCCTCAAAATAAAACACCACAAATTCAAGATCCAAAACCCAAAGAATCTAGATAAGTAAATTCTAAAACCAAAACCTAAAATAAATAAACCCATAAACCCCAAGCACATATATCCATAGGCCCCAAACACACAAACCCAAACCATAGACCCAAAATCAGAAATGAAATATTTTGAAAATCAGGCTTACGTCTTTTCAAAAACTCGCCAGAAACATCCTCGATCAGGAATTTTTAGATTTCGTTGAACATTAGGGCCTCTAGGGGGTTTTGAACATTTGATGAACTTTCAACCTTCAATTATTGTCTCTGTCTTTTCCAGATCCTCTTTGCTGCTACGTTACGCTGATGAGGAACAGTAATTCCGAAACACGTGTCCGTAGCTGCTTGGTGTTTTTTCTTTAGGTTATATGGCGCGATTTTCTTTCGTTATTTGTTTTGACCCTACTATTTTTTTTATTTGATTTAACTCGCCAGATTGAAATGGGCACTCCATTGGGCTCTACGTGCCAACTGTCGGTGAAGGCCTAAAATTAGGCCGATCTAGATATGAATGCATATACAAGAGTACTGTGTACTGTACTTTCAACCTTCAATTATTGTTCCTACCTGTCTTTTTCAGATCCTTTTTGATGCTGCGTTACACTGATGAGGAACAATAATAACACGTGTCCGTAGCTGCTTGGTGTTTCCTCTTTCGGGTTTATTCCTTCCTTATTTGTTTTGACCCTACTAATTCCTTTTTATGCGAAATTAAATTTAACTTTTTTAATACCAAGGGACATTTTCCGTCCACTGACATAGTTTCGGGGAAAGTAAAACGTCAAAATATAAATTTTTGCCACAAAATTCTCACGGGATGTTTTTACTCTAACTGAAAAGTCAACAACAATTTTGGGGAAAAGTGTTGGATGGCGACTTAGTCAACTTTTAATCATGCAGTGGTATGGTAACGCAAAAAAATTAGAAAATTTTGATTTTTCAAATAGAAATGTCATGAAATGTCGAGATTTTAAGTTTGAAAAAAATATATCTGTCTGTCTATAACTTTTTTTGTGCGTACGATTACTCTGGAACCATTTAAGATATTGACTTGGGTACACGTATGTATTTGAACGAGATCTAAAACTAGATTATATTTTGATCTTATTCTGTTGGAGGGTTGTTGGAGGTTAAATTGGGGTAAATAGGTAAATCAAACAAGTGAGAATCCATAAAATTGGTATTTAGTATAGATAAGAGAATCTAAGGTCTCGAAATTTTTTTCTGGCATTAGCCAACCCTCATTACCATCACCACCCATTATTGAAGGAGGTGAAAAAATAAAATTGTGATTTAGTGAGTGTACAAGAACCAAAGGCCTCAAAAAACTTCATCCACCTCCACTAGCACCCCCCACTCCCACTGCCGATGTGGCATATATTTTTATTGATTTTTGGGGTAGGCGATTTTAAATATTATATTATTATAGTTCCATAAACAAATTTTTCTCATTGCGAGACTTGGATGGAAAATCTGGAAGTGAAAGTAGCGTTTCCTTGGGCAGCGCAGCGGTCTTTAATTAAAACTTTGCAAAGTGCAACGATTTTTAAGAAATGAGGGAGAGGATCTCAGTAGGAGTCAGTAGACAGCGATTCAAGGTCATACAACTATTATTAGGTTATATGCCGTTAGTACGCTTTCAGAAGTTGGAAAATTTAATATAATTTATATATTGCCTAAAAACAAGTGATTAGTCCTGTCGAATTATACAAACGTCCATAGGAACTCATACAACTTGCCACGGGCGAATTTAAATTTTAATAACTATCATTAACACCAAACCAAACTTCACAAACATATCCTTCAATGAGTTTGAAGCCAGTTGATTCTTACCCTCACTCCAACCCTTGCATGTAGTTGAGATTAAACATCCTATAGATGTGCCCTAAACTTGCCATGTGCGTTATGCAAGTCTGATCTGTTTTACACATTCATTGATTGTTTATATATTTATACAAATTGAACTTTATAATCAATATTCATGAGTAAATGTAATACAAGTCTTTCATTGAATTCATTTTTCGTGCGAATCTGGAGGTGGGTTCAGTCGCTGATTTTTAAGAAGTTTCATAAAGTTCTTCACGTCTGCTTCAGGACCCCGAACTCTACCAGTGAATAATATTAAAATATAAATCAGAAAGTGTATTAATTGT
Organism: Rutpela maculata; assembly: GCA_936432065.2. Classification (NCBI taxonomy): domain Eukaryota; kingdom Metazoa; phylum Arthropoda; class Insecta; order Coleoptera; family Cerambycidae; genus Rutpela; species Rutpela maculata. The sequence goes on from OW386291.2 coordinate 104,533,388, forward strand.
AACAAATACAAAGGGGAGTAGCAGAGTAGCAATTTAAGATAAGTAAAAATTGTTTTTACTCGTCCATCCAAGCACTAAAGTCCTAAGGTGCAACGAATCGCCCTGAGAGTGGGCAAATCGCCTAATGTTTCAGAAATTGCGATTGGCGCTCTTAAGATGAATTTTTGTTGTGTTGTGTACTTCAGACGCAAATTCGATTTTATCGCATCTGCTTTTTTTATTACCAATGAAGAATCAAAATGAAAGTCGAATCGAATAATAGAAATTCTCTTTAAAAAATCAGCAGGTGTCCATAAAGCTGAAATTAGCAGGTTTTAAGGATTTCCGACTTAAAAATTCTCTAAAAAAAATCCAGGAAACTCCGGCACTTGGCATTTCGGTATATTTGGGCACGACAATTGTTTAATGTCAATTTCAGAGTTTCCTTCGCCGTACTTTGCCCAGCAGGCTTAACTTTAACGTCCCGCACGCGCTGTTTTCGCGCCGAGTCCGACTTAAAAATTTTCTAAAAAAAATCCAGGCCGAAGGAAACTGGAACTTGGCATTTCGATAGATTTGGGTACGACAAATATTTTAATGTCAATTACAAGGTGAACTTTATATTTTACTAAATAAATTTACTAACGTTCCCGCGCAAAATCCTTCAAACCTGCAGCTTAAAATCTGCTAATTTCAGCTTCATCAGGTGTACGTGATTTTTTTCTCACTCTCGCCTTGAGATCTTGGATAATCAGTAGGAGCAACATTCGACGTAAATGTTTTCATGTATATGAAATATGCGTTAAGCTAATAAAAAAATATATCTATACTTTTCCGACATGCATATTCCAATTAATTTTTACTTGTTGAGTTGATTCAAAGAATGGCCTTTACTTTTGAAACGTCTCGTATAACTCAGAAGCAGTGAAATTACGATTCTTATTGGCATAATTTTCTTAAAATTGAGTCATTAATTCTACTTAAAAACACCGACACATTTCAAAAGAATCTGTTTTACTATATTATTCATTGCACCTATTTATTTTTACAGTCCCATAGAAAAGTTTTGCAACCAGTAAAATATTATTGGGAAATGAACTCTCTCGACTCTCGGGGGAATGTTTGCAGGCATTCAGGGCCCATGAAGCTTGGTGGTCCATGAACTGCCATGTAATAATATCCGGGGGAATAATTTTGAGCACACAAGAGTTGAAATTATATCGGAACCACTAAGAGAATATCAAATATCACTGATCGCAAGTTATACGAGCCGTAAAATCGTGTGGGATTTCATACAGTTAAACAATTCTCCATGGCACGGGGTAGGTCGAACCAATTTGTATTACTGCAAGTTGCTGTACTATATACTAAGCCAGCATATACAGGGAATGGTTCTCAAGGCACTTCCTAATATTTGGTTTTTGAGAAGATTAAATTGAATGTGTTCTGGACAATGCGACATCTAACACACATTAGTAAATATTTTACCGGCCAGTCTTTGCACCAAACATCGGAGGATTTGGTATTTCCAACGAAAAGACAGGGTCGACTTAGAGATTTATATTTTGTAAATGTGAATATCGACAATCATACTTCTAATATATCTCACTTTCATGTTTTGTTTGTTCATTCTTGTACTATCCACAATTTCTGTAAGTACACTATTTTTATTAATTATAATAATCGCTATCTTCTGGCCTCACATCTGTTACAATAGATTACCCAGGCCCACAAAAAGAGTGGTGTGGGCTTATAACTACATAACTCTGGGGAGATAATAGAACAATGTGATGCATTTCAACAGGAGAATTCATGAGGTTGTGTTCTCGGAATCTTCACATTCTTCTATTATATCCCCATAGTTATGGGTTTACGGGTTATTTAGTAGAAGGGTTTGCTGCTGGAGCGCTATAGACTTACTTGGTAACAAGGTTCCGAGGGCACGATCTAATTGATTTCCCAATCGAGAGTTTCCTATTTTTTTCATTGAATCTTCAAAGTTGTAGGGTTACGAGGTTACAGGGTTTGCCGTTGAAGAGCTCTGGAGCCATAGGGTGCTTGAGTCCAAGATTCTAATGTCACAATGGCATGAATTCCCCTCCTCTACTTAGAATCTCAATTTTTTTCCGGTGGATCTTCACAGTTAAGAGGTTATGGGATGCTGAGGTTATGGGAATGTATGATACTCAAGTACAAGGATCGGAGGTCACAATCTCATTAACTCCCCAATCAAAATTCCCCATTCTTTTTATCAGATTCTCAGGGTTATGAGGTTAAGGGGTTATGGTTTCCTTAAGTTATGTGATCAATACTGAAGTGCCACAATATTATAAGGTTGAAGTTTTAAAGTTGAATCACTTTTGGAATCTGATTTAAATGAGCAATATTAGGATCAACAGACTTTTTTGGTGACAAAAAAAATTCTGACGTGATGGGGCAAAACGAAAGTCAGATTCGTGTTCAGCGGTCCAAAATACAAGGGAGAGGTATGGTCAGTACCCCAGCACACACCACTTTTTTCGTGAGCCTGTGTTATTAACAACTATTCTAAATGTTCTTTAGTAAATCTCTGGCGTTCGCTGGTGCAAATCCACTTCATTTTGGAAAACTTTCAATCAATGTTTACGGATGTGAGTGGCGCACACTTGATACACGTATATTTTAGATCGGGCGGGAAAATTGTTTAAGCAATACTTTTTGGGAAAAAAATTATAATATACAGTATTAATAATAACTAATTACTACAAAGAAGCAACATTAACAGTAGAGAAAAATAGTATAAATGAAAGTTGTAGCTTTTTAATTTTTTACAATATTGGTAATACGTAATTTTAGGGTACGACTAACATGGTGAAAACCTGGCACAGACGATCGCAAAGACCTGCGACGAGGCAATGCCGAGGAGGGGCACGGCAGAGCTAGGGACGGGGTGTATTGGTGGACGCCCGAAATCTCCAGCCTCAGGAAGGAGTGCGTGAGCGCAAGAAGGCGATGCGTGAGGGGAAATAGAAGGCAGGGACGAGAGGAAGAGAACGTGGTGACCCGGGAAGCCAGGAAACTCCTCCGAGATGCCATTAGAAAGTCCAAGAAGGAGAAATGGCGGGAAGTATGTGAGGACATTGATAGAGACGTCTGGGGGGATCGATATAAGATTGCGACAAGACGCATGAAAGCCCCCCTCCTCCGGCTATCACAGCTGAAAGGATACCGCAGATTGTTGACGCCCTATTCCCGGAGCAACCGGAAATAAACTGGAGGACGATGGAGGCTGCGGTGATACCCCCCTTTACGGAGGAAGAGCATAGGACGGCGGCTGCCAGAATCAAGACCGGAAAGGCCCCGGGACTGGACAAGGATCCCACCGGAGACCGTAAAAATAGTGGTGGAGGAGCAACTCGGTACTGTACTGGGAGTAATGAATCGGGCGCTCGAAAGTGGAGACTTCCCGGAGAGGTGGAGGAGGGCGAGGCTCGTCCTAATCAGGAAGGGAGACAAACCGCCGGAACAACCGTCGTCATACAGACCTCTATGCCTGCTTGACGCAGTCCGGAAGCTGCTGGAATATCCGCTGCTAGAGCGACTAGAAGTCGAAATGAGAAGAAAACCCTCTCCGACAGCCAGCTTGGTTTCAGAAAGGGCAGATCGACGGTAGGGCGATCAAGAGGTTCACGGAGACGGCAGGAGAGGCCATGAGGAACAAGAAACTCTGAGCTGTGATAACCCTTGATGTCAAAAATGCCTTTAATACGGCAAATTGGGAAGTGATTGCTGCAAAGCTCGAAAGACTGGAGATCGCCCTCTACCTACAAAGGGTACTAAGATCATACCTGAATGACAGGTGGATAGGATGGGAGAATGAAGGGATTAGAAAATGGAAGCAGGTCACCGATGGAGTGCCACAGGGGCCGGTATTGGGCCCGACTCTAATGGAATCTTATGTTTGATGACATCTTTCCGATACCAATGGCAGCAGGAGTTACGATCACTGGATATGCCGACGATCTGGACATTACGGCAACGGCAAGCGGGGTTCTCGAGGTGGTGGGAATGGCCAACACGGCCATAAGAAGGGTGGAGAGGTGGCTGAGGCACCAAAAGCTTGAGCTTGCGCCCGAGAAGTCGGAAATGGTGATCATAACTAGAAAAAAGAAATTCCCAGGTGAGGATAGCGGTAGGAGGGATAATCGTGGAGCCAAGAAGCCATATTAAATATCTCGGCATGTGGCTAGATGCCAGACTAACTTTCATGGTGCACACCTAGAAAACAGCGGAGAAGGCGGGGAAGGCGGCCACGGCGATTGCCAGGTTAATGACCAAAGTCAACGGGCCAAAAGCTAGTAAAAGAAGGGTGTTGAGTAGTGTCGTGCACTTCATTATACTCTATGCTGCTCCGGTGTGGGAAGACGCGATGGCCGTGGGCAGGACGAGAGGCGTGGTCGCCAGGGTACAGCGATGCGCGGCACTCAGGATCTGCAGCGCCTACAGGACTGTGTCTTACGAGGCGGCGCTGGTTATAGCAGGCCGATAGATCTGCTGGCAAGGGAGAGATGCGAGACCTATGAAGGCACTAGCCCATCCGTGGCTAGAGATAATCTATTCCAAAGGTGGCAAGAGAGATGGGATAGTGCAGGAAGATGGACCAAGCGTCTGATACCTGACGTCAGGCCATGGATAGAAAGAAGGCACGGGGAAGTCGGATACCATCTCACCCAGGCCCTCACAGGACACGGATGCTTCGCGCAGTACCCACTGGATATCGGGAAGCTCGACAGCCGAGAGTGCCACTATTGCGGAGAAAATGACGATGCGGAACATACTGTATTCCTGTGCAACAGATGGCAGGATCTGAGAAGAGAAGCCGAAGAGAGGTTGGATGAACCCCTTAGGTACGAGGAGATGGGATCCTCGATGACGGAGACGGAGGAGAATTGGCGGACATGGGCTGACTTGATCTCCAGGATAATGGCGGTAAAAGAGAGAGATGAACGGGAATGGGAGTAACAGGAAGTGTAACCAACAATATATAATTTGAATGACCGGAGGACTGAAGTAAAGTGAAAACAGTTTCAGACCACTCGGGACACAGAGGGGGGGTGGTGGGGTGGTTTTACTGGGTATACCATAAGCGGTGACTCCCACACTACCATGGGGGTGTCCATAAAGGATTCCCATCCCCCCGTTAAAAAAAAGGGTACAACTAACAGGAAAGGTGGTAATCGACAAAACCTATTTTGACAGACATGTTCCAACATGGCGGCCGTACCGGCAACGATATTTTTTTGGAAAACATTAATTAATGATTCTGGCCCCAACATGAATATTTTTACTTTTTTTCAATTAAAAAGTCGTGGGATAGCGTGACGAATTTGTATGTTCCACTGTTACATTTTGTACTTCTATTTGAACATATAAATCTACGTGCTTCCGCCTACTTAACTCCGTAGTTAGTAAAAATGTATACTTCAACTTTCGTCTTGTTAAAAGTCAGATCTTTAAACATAACAATGTTATTCCTTTAGTTTTTTATATGAGTAATAAAAGCTGAAATTTAATATTCCTCTGACAAATTGAAAGAGTCCAATTATCTTCAATTTTCCTTCTAGTGTGCATACCGAAGATAACACCCGCTAATAAGATATTTGGGTTTCTTATTGTCATCGTAATACAGACTCGCTTAACGATATCATAAACCTGCAATCTCCAAGAGATATATATTAGACGAATATCAAAAACGTATTTCGGTTAATTTTATAAAAGAACATTACGTCCTTTTGATTGTATTACATTGCAAAGAAAAAAATATACCAATAAAATTTACTTAAAATAAATTTTTCTAATGTAACACTTTTCGCCAGCAAACCGCCAACGCTGTTTTATTTTACATTGAGTGCTTTTCAAAACTGACATTTTAGTCCACGTGAGTTAGATATTTTAGAAGAAATAATATATAAAGTAATAATATTTGGGATGCGTACTCTAGATAGGGTTAGAAATAGATAACCGTAAATCCCAATTTAGAGGTGGAACGTCCCTTTTTTTTTGCAAAAAACCACCCCCAACGGGGACTTAACGCTGGTTTTTCACTTTTATCTCGTAAACCATTCGTCGGAAGAGAAAAAAGTATAGGAAATAAAAAAATTGTCGTTAAATTCTGCATAAAAATGTCCCTATTAACCTTCTAGCTTATCCTCACCTATTTCGCACTAACGGCGTCCGAACAGAAGGGGCGAAGAGATAAAAATCGATCCTATTCCAAGTTTCACAGCGAATATCTTAAAACCGGTTACTTTAACGAGAAAAATGCTCAGGAATGAATTTATAGAGCGGAATTTTCTCTATAAGATGCATATAACGCAAGTGATTTTTATGTATTTTTCCCTTTTTTCCACAAAGCTGTGTTTTTCAATTTGAGCTCGTTTCCACACCACCCACGTTTTTTTCAAGGTGGTTTCCCCTGTAGGCCTATTCCACTAAAATTCTTTCCAATTTTACACATTAAGGGGTTTCTCATCGACGAACTCTTCTTCGAATTCAGAATTTAAACATCCTTGCCTATGGCAATTAGAGCACGTTGTTGAGCAGCGCAATCCAAGAACCTTAACACAGCTGCATCGTTTTCCGCAACCCTTTTTGCAGCTGCAGGATATTAGCTTTAGGGTGGAAATTGGTGCTGGTAACTCGGTGGTATAAATGGGTGCTAAAATGTTGCTTACTTTCTTTCTACCCCATTCCGTTGGTTCCAAGTTTTCTCCTCGCCAAGCATGAATTTAGAGAAATACTATGTAAGAATGTTGACGTAATGCCTCAGATGTTGGTGGCAGTCTTGGTAGAATCCCGGCAGTACAAGATTGACCGACTAACTTATTGAAGATAATGAATCTTTGATGATTCAAAGATGTCTCTTTTTTGGGGGCTTTGTATACTGCTAGCACGAATTGCTCTCCAGCACGTGCAATTACTTTTTTCGTTGAGCTACGGTTGTTGAATATACGGACAACCTCTTCAAGATCTTTTCTTTTATTGACGCATTCCACCGTTTGCACTTTTCCTTTACCAAAGAAAGCTGAAGTGGTATCGCATCCACTAAACACGTGGATAAACAAAACTGTCTCCTTATAGCTTTTTAAAACTTCCGAGGACTGCAAGTCACGAGAACTGTAAGCTTTATTTTTTTATTTTTCCTTGAGCCTCTCTTAAGAAACAGATATCTTTATCTTCAGTGCGAGAGCGATAATCAATGCAAGAAGATCAATATTTTGACTAACGATCACCACTGTATCGTTTTCATGAGATTCATTTAAGGCGGTTTGAACTATGAATAATTGTTTTGATTCCCTCGTTTTTAAATCTCTTCACCAATTGCGAAATAAACCATTCCTTGTTTGTGAGATTGTTTATCATTTTATTTTACGTTTCAGTCAGTGGCGTGTTCTCATTGAAAATAATTTCCGGTGAGATTCGTTTCAAAAGTCGCTGCTGTCTTTCGATGCTCTTCGTACTGCAGGCATTGTCAGCATATCTGTCAAACGCTACAGTCACTTTTTGGTCGTAATGATTACGAGTAAAGCGAACGTAGGCTGTATAAACGTCATCAAAGGTACCCTTCTTCGGCCATACTACACGATGAATCAAATTGCCGCCATCAACAATGACCTGGCAATCGGAAAAATCTATTGGCTCTCTCGTACAGCATTGAAAATATCATACAGAGACGATTTCTTAGTTTTTCTCACTAAACCTTTCTCATCGAAGAGATGAAGAGAAATTGAAGCAAGCGCAAAGTTGAAACATGACTCCAAATTTTCTTTTAAGTGAACAGTACAGATTATCCCCTGATATAATTGCGTGGAGTCGAAAAACACAGCTTAGTGAAAAAAAAGAGGAATATACATAAAAATAACTTGCGTCAAAACCCGTTATATATGCATCTTATAGAGAATATTCCGCTCTATAAATTCATTCCTGAACACTTTTCTCGTTAAAGTAACCGGTTTTAAGATATTCGCTGTGAAACTTGGAATAGGATCGATTTTTACCTCTGCGCCCCAAACTACCCCCCTGTTCAGACGTTGTTAGCGCGAAATAGGTGAGGATAAGCTACAATGTTAATAAGACATTTTTTATGCAGAATTTAACGACAAATTTTTTATTTCCTATACTTTTTTCTCCTCCGACGAACGGTTTACAAGATAAAAGTGAAAAACCAGCGTTAAGTCCTCGTTGGGGGTGGTTTTTTGCAAAAAAAGGACGTTCCACCCCTAAATTGGGGGGGAACTTTTCGGGTATCTATTTCTAATCCTATCTAGAGTACGCATCCCAAATATTATTACTTTATAAATTATTTCTCCTATTCAGTGTTTTTTAATCTAATTTGCGTGTACTATTTTACAATTACGTAATTACGTAAAATATCTAGTTTTAATAGTCTCCAATGATTCCATCTTGGTTGATTAAGCGCGTGTTTAGTATTGCGTTCGGTGTTTCTGTTGTTTGTGAAAGGAGTATTAGGTATCGTTAATTTTCTTTATTACATAATAACTAGTTGCCATATTTAATCCGTCATTTTGGTTTTCTAAAAATTGTATACGTAAAAATTTTTCAGAGTACCTTCATAAATAAAACCTACACGAAAATTTTTACTTTATTTCATAAGACGAAATTTTTAATTAGCATTACTCAATCAGGATATGCATGTACGTATAACGACACAACAACCATTTCCTGTGACATTGCCATATGCCGCAGCTGAGACTCGAACTCAGGAGAGACTAGCCATGTTGTCTCGCTCAACAGCGCGGCGGGGGTCTAGCCTACTGCTACCGTTCCGGTAAAATCTCAAAAACGTCACTAAACATCCATATCTTAGCCAGGATTCGAACCTTTGTTCTCAAAAGTTAATTTTTCATAGATTCTTGAAACACTTGATATTACATTTATGGACCAAGAAATCAAGAACAATCAATTTCGTTAGGATTGCGTTAAAAATTATCATACAACTCATGCCAATGGTAGTAATATATCAAATCAGAGTTCAGGTCAAATAAAAGTATAAAGGATAAAAATGAATTACCGATCAAAAATGTTAATGGCCACTTTTTTGTAGGACGCTGTCGAAATGCTAAGCAGGGGGATTTAAGTTAGCTTTTTCTCGCTACTTATAATGAATTAAGATCACGCCATCTGTTCCAAGACCATTTTTGGGCCCAATCATAACCTCCTCGGTTAAGGCTCTTGTATATCTTAACGCTACCGTGCTTTTATCCGTAACCAGGACACGTTTTTGTAAAATATACCTTGTCACAGTGCAGAGCACGCCCTTGGCTAGCCCTTATTGGTTAACTGAAAATATACCCGCGTACAGAGTTTTCAATAAAATTTACCCGAGTGTCTTTTGCTTACGTACACCTCGATTCACGATATCAGTTGTGCATTTTACTTTGTTATGTACTTAATATTTCATTAATGAAGATGCGTAGAAAATATGAATCTGCTTAATAATAAAATAAGATTAATAATATGAGATGAAGTTTCTATGTTTATCAAAATTTAAATAAAATGAAAGGGTTAAATGGTATAATAGGTAGAAGTTGACAAAATGAGTATTGTATGAGTACATATAGTGACAAAAATAATTAATACACTTTAGCATTGGGCATATTTGCAGTAATTTTCTCCTTCATTCTCACAGTTTCGTTTTTTCTCTTAGATTCATTCACTTTATTGAAACTGTTATGATGGCAGACATATTTTTTTCGGTATTGCATTTTCGTGAGGCCAAGTTTTGTGAGGTTAGAAAAGTCGGTAACACAATGATCGCAAAATGCACTATAGTAACTTTTAAATCGTTCAAGTGTTCTCACTAACACCCTAAAAATCTGTCGCTAACAAAGATTTCATTCGAAAATTCGCAGTTTATCACAGATTGCTCGCTAGTTCCTTTTGATGTCATTCATTATTAAAAATTTATCAATACTCACTCACTGATAGGTTAACAACACTGCAAATAGTATAAAATTATATTTAGTCGAGCTGTCGGGTATTGATTACACGACGGCACTGTGGCCACGCATAATTTACTTTAATACGATTGTGGGCGTGATCTGCCCTGTGGCAAGGTATATTTTACAAAAGCGCAGCCAGGGCACCTCCACGCGGTGACTATGGTAACGAGACAATATATTTTGTTTGGCCAGTCCCTTGGATTAACACGTAATGCCGTCATGTCGGATAATAGAGATGGTACTTCCCCTGTAGCGGGGCCCTCCTCTGGAGCTACACCTGGATCCCTATTATCCAGTCAAGAGAATGGTCATTTCGGGGAGAAAGGAAAGAGAAAGAAATAGCAAACATAATGAAATAAAAAGAGAAAAATTCCCCGATTCACTTCTCCTAAGCTGGAGGATAGGGATCCTGGTGAGGGAAGCGGATGAGCGTGTAGTGCACATTTATATGAATAAATCAGGGCGACACGACGTGCGGGATCACCCGAAACAGCAACTGGAATGCCTTCAAACAATTATTGCTGTTGTGCTCACGTCTTTACTGTTTTGTGGTATATACCTAGGCTGCGGAAAGCATTTTACCACTCTCCCTTTGCCAGCAAGTTTCTTGGACGACATTACTGTTGCAGTTGATAGTGGCAATTCCGATTGAGTGAAACCTGTAATACAACTGATATAAGTTAAGTCCTATACCGTCGCTCAGCTATATACCGTGCGTGTAATTGTCCATTAGGTATGTACATTCACGTAGCGCGAGAGATATGACAACACAGCGCTGTAAACTCGTGCGTTAGCTGAGTATCCCAGCTCTCAGTTATTTCATTTCAGCCAGATGGCACACGCGATGTTCTCATTCTTACTACCTATGCCTAGCGAGCCGCTACACACACGGTATTACAAATTTCTCATTTTCGAACTATTATTAGGTTTGTTTCTACAAGTCAGCAAACGGTTTGCAAACCATAGTGAGTTTGCGTATAACGATTTTACAACATCGAAAATCATTGCGTGCAAACTCAGTATGGTTTGCAAACCGTTTGCCGACTTGTAAAAACAAACCTATTATCTACCCACAGGCTTTTGCACAAAGGGGCCAATTTGGTCCACTTCCTTTCTTTGACGCTTTCAATGTATCTGCGTCTTTATTTTCTGTTGGACGTCAGTTAAATAGATAAATATATAAATAAATAAATTATTATTATTTCTGAAAATTAGGCAAAAATGAGCAAAATAACAATAGTCAGAGTTAGATCTGTTTCTCGTCTAAATACTTAAAAAAAAACGATTTCATGTAAATGTTTTCTGACCAGAATTAAGTCAATTACTCACCAAGTCATCAATTGCTGTAAATCAAGTTTGGCATCAAGACAACTTACCTAAAACAAAGAAAAGAAGTTAAAACACAATTTTTACATACCTATTGAAACTATTCTAATACAAAATGAAGCTGGGTCAAAAATTCTACGTCCGGTACGTTGACCGGATCATCAACAAATGTACGTAAGATATCAATAAACCTGGGGCATACAGAAATGCAGATTTCTTTTCATTATTTATGTGTCAAAACTTTTTAACATGTATTCAAATGTTCCGATGTTCGTGGAAACTATTTCAGAGTGAACCAACTCAAAACTAAATCAGCGAACTAATTTCGCATACATTCGAAACACTTATTATTGTATATTGCCAGGTGTTGCTTCGAATAATTCGACTTGCATCGTGTTGTGATTTTGTGGCATGTTTTATTGATTTTGTTTTAGTTTGTTGCTTTAATTACCGATTAGGTAAAGCTTTGTTAGTGTATGTTTTTTCTAATTAATAATAAAATTAATTATAGGTTTTAAACTTTTGAAGTTAGTAGTGACAGTGATTTGATTCAGATGAATGAATTTTAAACCGAAATAAGCTGCGGATAACTACCTAGATTTTTCATCAATTATCAAATACACTAATTATCATTTTTATAAATATAGTTAAGTACAAGATAAATGAAGCTTGTACAACATCTAACGTCAAAAGTATTTCAAATAATAAATAATCGTAATTTTCCTTGTTCATATGAAAACGAATCAAGTTGAGAGTCACTTTAATACTATGTAAACGTAGTATGACTTGTCGACACATCTTGGGGGTGACGCGCATCACTTAATTGGAAGTGTTATAGTTGAAGCAGACTTGTAGTTGCTATTCGCTAAAAGGATTATTTTCAACTGATTCAAAGAACGAGCAATTTTCTTTGACCATAGGTATAATCACAGTTATATTACTTTATCATGATATAATAGTATATTATTCAGAGAGCGTAAAATGATGGCTATTACTCACGAGGGTGACATTTGCGGCACAAGTCGTAGGTGACTGACGTAAATCATCTGCGAGTGTAATAGCCATTGTACGCGAGCAGAATTTTATACTTTATTCTTAGCTAATAATTTAATCAGTTTCCCAAAGCACGTTGCTTGAGGAAGTTGTGATAAAATTATGAGCTACTTATCAACGTCCGAGGGGCATTCGCATAGAAATTTTTTTGCAATTTATTTTATTTATTTATTTAAAACTATTTCAAAAGTCCATAAATGTATTACAGATGTACTTTTTACTTTTAATTGTATTATTTGGCGTGTATTCCTCTACTATTATATTTATCAAGTCGTTATTTGCAGTGCCAAATCGTAATTGTGACGTTGTCAAAAAATAAATTATTGAACAGTCAAACTGGATGACACAAGTGATAATTGTCCTAGGAAGATTATCAGCTATAATATCCTAAGGACGTTGATAATACGAAATAATTTTGAAAAAGCACTTGCTTGGTGATATTACCTAAAAGCAACGTGTTTGAGGAAGTTGTGATAAAATTATGAGCTATTTATCAACGTTCGAGAGGTATTCGCATAGAAATTTTTTTGCAATTTATTTTATTTATTTGTTCAAAACTATTTATTAAAAACACAATTATTAAAAGAGCAATTTGTAAAATTAAATGTAGATTATGTATTATGTATATTTGGTGTGTTTCCTCTATTATTATATTCATTAAATCGTTATTTGCAGTTCCAAATCGACATTGTCAAAAAATAAAATTTAAATTATTGAACTGTCAAACTGGATGACATAAGTGAAAAGATCCCTAAGGGATCTTACCAATGTAATTTTGTTCTGATTGGTTGTTTCAGCGCACGTGATTAGAAATGGGCGAATTTAATAGGATTACTATTTGAGCTAAAAAATTTTCAGTGTAATGTTGTTCTGATTGGTTGTTTCCGCACAAGTGATTAGAAATGGGAGAATTTAATAGCATTTCTATTTGAGCAAAACATTTTCGACTAATCTGTTTAAGGCCCGGTACTTTCACCTCCCGCTAAATTTATTCTCCAGATAAATTTCTTAGATACAATTGTGTCAATAATTATTTCCATGGCATCTACATATAGAATAGAATTAACGGGGGATGAAAGTACTGGGCCTAAATCGTTTAAAGTTGAAAAAATAAAGTTCACAGTAAAACTTTGTTTTGACGTCTAAGATTTTAAACACGAAAACATGGATTCTTCCTTGGAAATAATGGACTGACTCACTCGTTGGGTATGAAAATTGCTAGTTCCTGATTGGTCAAAGGTGTGTTATAATGAGATTATGTTATATTTCATTATACGGTAGGTTGGAATTATGACTATCACTCGGACTAACATTATTCGTCAATTGTTACATATATTATGGCAAGGATTATACGATACTTGTGAATAAAATATAGTAAAGCTTAAATGTCGCAGATATTTCGTTTTTAATTTATGGATGTACACTAATAGCCTGAGGCCACTTTGGTAGCTTTATAATGAGTAGTTTCATCACACACAAAGTTTTTAAATAAATGCAGACTGTAGGAGAAAATGGAGCACCAGCCAAGGTTGTGGCCAATGCATTACAGTTTACTGTTTGTTGTTGTAAATAGTTTAGATATTTTTATAATAACGCTTACATTTTTTCACTGATTACACTTTATTGCGCTTTTCATACTTTATCTTATTTTTTCTAAACAACAGATGTTTCGTTGTAGTCATAGGTGCAGTAAATATGTAAGGTTTGCTATCATTTTTAGTCGACTTCACAAAATTTAAACAAAAAACCGCTGCCCAAGGAATCACTACTTTCACATCCGGATTTTCTATCCAAGTCACTCACAACAAAAAAAATTTGTATGTGGAAATACTTGTTTATGGAAATTTAATAATATAATATTTGAAAATTTGAAATCCTCTACCCCAAAAACCCATAAAACGAAACCGCTGCCCAAGGAATCACTACTTCCACATCCAATTCTCTATCCAAGTCACTCACAACGAAAAAACTTTGTATGTGGAAATAATTGTTTATGGAACTTTAATAATATAGTATTTGAAATCCTCTACCCCAAAAACCCATAAAACGATACCCCACATCGGTAGTGGGGTGGGGGTTGTGATAGGGGGGTGGTAGTGGGGGGTGGATGAAGTAAAAAAATGTTTTGAGGTTTCTGGTTCTTGTACATACACTAAATCATAATTTTTTTTCATCCCCTTTAATTAGGGGGTGGGGGTTGGTAATGTGGGGTGGCTAATGCCAAAAATTTTTTTGAGACCTTAGCTTTTCTTGTATATACTAAATACCAATTTTATGGACTCTTACCTGCTTGATTTACCCATTTACCCCAAATTTACCCCAATTTACCCCCCAACCTTTCGACTGAACAAGATGAAAATATAATCTAGTTCTAGATCTCGTTAAAGTACATATGTGTACCAAATTTCAAGTCAATATCTCAACTGGTTCCAGAGTAAACGTACGCACAAAAAAAAGTTAGACAGACCGACAGACAGACAGAAATTTTTTTTTCGCTCAAACTTAAAATCTCGACGTATCATGACATTTTAAGCTTATTTGAACAATAAAAATTTTTAAAATTTTTTTTGTCGTTACTATACTTCCACTGGATGTGGAAGGACTAAACAGGACTAATAAGAAATTGTTGTATACGGTGGTGATCAGGCCGGCCATCACATACGCGGCGCCGGTGTGGTGCAGCATCCCGGCCACGACAATGCGGAAACTTAGAGTTTTAGAACATAAATTTATGCGCCTCATTTCAGACTCCGGTAGGTACACCTCCCTCAGAGATCTCTACGCACGTTGCCACGACATAACCCCACTAGCGGACTTCGTCCAGGAAATATCACAGAAATTCTATCAATTCAAACTGGGCAATAGTCCGTTAACCCGCGATATAACACGAATCAGACAGCATAATGCCATACTTTTCGATATAAGACACCCCCTACCATACCAGACGTTGCCTATTTTTCGGCAACCTCTCTAGCCAAAACTTTCCTATACCACAACTTCCCTTTCACCACCTTTTACTTTTCACCACCTATTACCCTCAAACCCCTTTCCATTCCCTCTATTCGTCTCCTTTTTGTTAATTTTTGTTCTTTTGTCCTTTTTTTGTTCCTTTTCAAAATCCCCTCTCGACCAATAACCTCTTGAAAATTAAAACTTTTTAAACCACAACTTCCTTCTTGCCCTACCTTTCCGGAGGCAGGCTGACCACCGGACGAAGGACGTCACTAGTTCGAACGGGTTTTTTCGTTGAGCTTTTTCCCGTATCAACAACCAGAGTTCTCTAAAAACAGTGCGCAATGTGCGCGCATTAAATAAAAACCACCAAGTGTAGCTTTAAGTATTTTAAAACTTCCCCTTTAGTTATGTTTACAAATTGTTAGATTTAAGCTTTTCACGTTAAGTAGGAGTTCTAACCCCCTCCCAATATCTGTCGTTTTAGCCGGATTCAGACCCGCTTCACCCGACCGCACACTTACCACGACTCTGCGTGCCGTGGTTGTGTGGTCGGCTCTGGACCGGGATCTGATTCAGGCGCATAACTGTAACTGCTAATTTAAAATAAATTTTATTTGATTGTTTTGGTTGTGGAAGTAATACCCCACATCGGTAGTGGGGTGGGGGTGGTGATAGGAGGGGTGGTAGTGGGGTGGGTGAAGTAAAAAAATATTTTGTACACACACTAAATCACAATTTTTTTTCATTCCCTTTAATAATGGTGGTAATGGGAGTGGCTAATGATAAAAAATGTTTTGAGACCTTAACTTCCCTTGTATAACTAAATACCAATTTTATGGACTCTTACCTGCTTGATTTACCTATTTACCACAAATTTACCCCCCAACCCTTCGACGGAACAAGATGAAAATATAATCTAGTTCCAGATCTCGTAAAAGTACATGTGTACCAAATTTTAAGTCAATATTTCAAACGGTTCCAGAGTAAACGTGCGCACAAAAAAAGTTACAGACAGACCGACAAACAGAATTTTTTTTTCCGCTCAAACTTAAAATATCTACGTTTCATGACATTCTAAGCCTATTTGAACAATAAAAATTAAAAAAAAAAATTTTGTCGTTACTATACTTCCACATCCAGTGGAAGTATAGTAACGACAAAAAAATTTTTAAAAATTTTTATTGTCCAAATAGGCTTAGAATGTCATGAAACGTCGAGATTTCAAGTTGGAGCGAAAAAAAAATTTCTGTCTGTCGGTCTGTAACTTTTTTTGTGCGCACGTTTACTCTGGAACCGTTTGAGATATTGACTTGAAATTTGGTACACATATGTACTTTAACGAGATCTAGAACTAGATTATATTTTCATCTTGTTCCGTCGAAGGGTTGGGGGGTAAATTGGGGTAAATTTGGAGTAAATAGGTAAATCAAGCAGGTAAGAGTTCATAAAATTGATATTTAGTATAGACAAGAGAAGCTAAGGTCTCAAAAAAAATTTTGGCATTAGCCACCCCCATTACCACCCCCACCCCATTATTAAAGGGGATGAAAAAAAAATGTGATTTAGTGTGTGTACAAGAACCAAAAACCTCAAAATATTTTTTTACTTTATCCACCCCCCACTCCCACCCCCTGTCACCACCCCCACCCCACTACCGATGTGGGGTATCGTTTTATGGGTTTTTGGGGTAGAGGATTTCAAATATTATATTATTAAAGTTCCATAAACAATTATTTCCAGATACAAAATTTTTTCGTTGTGTGACTTGGATAGAAAATCCGGATGTGGAAGTAGTGATTCCTTGGGCAGCGGTTTTGTTGAATTTTTAATGAATAAAAACTTAACAAAATATATTTTGTTAAACAATAGAATAAGAATATACGAAAAAAGACTAAAAATATGATGAAAATGGAGTGATGTAAATCATTAGTTAAGTTAGTTGCCTAGTTACAATATTCAAGGAGTGGAGAGATAATTTTTTTCGAATGTGAGTTATATCCTCAATGGTGCTTTATGCGATGTAATTGAAAAAATTTTAGTTGTGGATAATTTTCAATTAGCAGAGAGAGAAATATAATCATTTTGGAACAATATGTGCAAATTTCAAGAAAAAATATCAATATGTTTACTTATAATCGACTAAAACGCAAAAACTAACGTATCATGGATTCAAATGCAAGTAGAACATTATTCTTTTTTTTTAAACGTTGGTTATTTCATATACTTTCATAATTTGCTTTTGGCTTTTGGTTTCACAAAAAAATGACGTAGTTATTTGAAATTGTTTTTACGTGCAATATCCATAATTACAATTAAATTCCAAAAAATTGGTTTAAGTTTAATTTTTTTTCTTTCCAAACACCATCGTAAAGTACATGTAAAAACCTACACTTTAAAAGAAAAATTGTCCTACTACGAGTCGATGCACTTAAACAAAATGCGATGGAAATTTCGAAAATATTGTTGATTTTTAGCCGTTTGAATAAATGTTTTGCGTTAAAATTTGGCACGGCATGGTTTAGTTCAATAAAGGCCATGGTTCCACCGACGTTCGTTAAAATTGATGGATTATTACATCATATTTCTCAAACTGTTAAAAAAAGGCAATTTTTGGTTTTTATTTTTTTTTTACAAACTTACAAATTATCAAGGAGTTTCTTCATATGCCTAGTCTTATTCATAATTTTATAGCGAACAGTTTGGTGTTTTTATTATTGCGATACGATTACTATGACCTGAGATAATGGGAAAAATAGCAGAAAATTTCTGTGTTGAAAAATAAATTGTTAAAATTCTACAAGAATCAATGGACGGATTTAGCAAAAAATTGCTCAGAGCACTTGTTATACCTACAACAAATTAAAACAATAATATTGCTGTAGCTAGAGAATTCCTTATTAACCTATTTCGATCCTTAATTTGACTACACTATAGGTACTGTACTGTTTAGTGTTTTTACATGAAAATTTAGGTATTCCATATTCATGTATCTAAAGAGATCAGAAAATACACGCATTTGAAGGTTATAATAAAATAAACTAGAACCGATGTGTACGTAATATATTCCAAGTTGTCCAGATGAAAATCGACGCTAAAAAAATACAGCTGGGCAAAGCAGACAATTCATACTCATGTTAAAAATCCCGACCCATGTCTAGCCTACTCCTCCCTACTACTTACAAGATCGATTGTATTCGAAATTCAACCATTTCAAATCTGTCCGGAATGCGGCTTTCATTAAGAGACGCGTACTGCGCACTCGCGCGGGTTTACTAGTATGAGCAACAAATTCGGAATTAAAGCCTCCAATTTATGAAACACACCGAAACGTAAACCACAAAACTGCCAATTGCGAAGCATACGTAAAACGTTCATAAGATGCCGGAAAGACGTTACGCGTGGATGATAAAGCGTATGAAAGCGAGGTCCTCTCAGCGTGTAATAGTCGGGAATCAGCAGTCACAAATTCCTCATGGGGTGTGCATTCCAAGATATGGTTCTGAAAAAATATATACATTATCTGAAATGACCTTGAGGATCTAAATGTGGAGGGCGACATCGCAAAAAGGCGAACATTTTTGTATTACTGAAAATTGATGAAATTTTATGTTGCCACCGCATTTACAGGCATTTTTAACATTTCTTAATAGTTTTCAAATCAATGGAAAGCTTATTCTTTCTAGATTCAGGTACTGTCCAATTAGGAAGTTTCCATTTTTCTAATTTTCTCGTAATAAATAGTCGTAAAAATCTAAAAAATATTTGTAATTTTTTTTAAAATTATCTCAATAAATAAAAAAGTTATGGTCCTTCCAAGTTTACAATGCTGCGATCATCTGAGCTGAGGCTCGATTACGTCACAATACATGATTCCGCCAACAGCGAGCGGGCGCGGGCACCTTTATACTCGCTGGCAGGCACCGGCAGTTTATAGCCAGCTTGCATTTGAGAGCCGAAAAAATTGCTAAAACATGCAATCTTGACACGTTCATATTTTTCGAAAAACACCACTGGGACGGCCGTATGATGTCGC
Organism: Rutpela maculata; assembly: GCA_936432065.2. Lineage (NCBI taxonomy): Eukaryota > Metazoa > Arthropoda > Insecta > Coleoptera > Cerambycidae > Rutpela > Rutpela maculata. The sequence goes on from OW386291.2 coordinate 104,552,735, forward strand.
GACGTAAAGAGGAAGTCTTCCAGATACACTTGATCGTAAATTGCACGGCGAAATTCGAAAATTAGGCTCGGCACGAACGAATCAAAAGTGACATTTTCTGATATTTCAGAAAATCGAGCACATACACTAAACAAGCTAAAAACGTACTCTTCGCCAATTTACTGAGCTTTTTATGTATAATTGTTACACATTCTATAGGATACTCTTCGCAGTTTTCTTCTAAATAATGTTAGTTTTTGCACATCCTAAATTTTGTGATACCATCTTTATTGTGAAAAAAATTTGATTAAAAAATATCCAACCTGTGGGATTCGAACACGGGACCTTTGGATTGCAACACAAAGCAATCAATCAATCAATCAATCAATCAATAACAAGTTTATTAAAATTAGAGGTACATGAATGTGCATCCCCGGAATCTGGCCCGGAGCCAGCCAGACAACCACGACGCGCAGCGTCGTGGTGGGTGTCGGGCTGGATGGGGCAGGTCCGGTTTGGCTAAAGCTGAATGTAAAAGGTTAAAACTCCTGCCTAAAAATAAAGCTTAAAATTAACAATTTGGATCAATAATAGTACACAAAAATACTTAAAAAATAATTAAAATTAGCACTTTAAAAACTAGCGGTTTCGCGCACAGACGAACACTTTGGAATTTTGATTGCTGACACGGGAAAACAGAACTCAACGAAAAAACCCGTTCGAAGCAATTCCACCCTGGTCTTCCTTCCAGGAAAGTGTGGTGGATAAAAGGTGTGGTTTAAAATATTTGGATTTTTAGGGAATTTTTCGGCCTAGATGGAATTTAGAAACAAAATGGACAAAAGAACAAAAAGGACAAAAAGGACAAGAACAAAACTGAACAGAGATAAGAAGAGAGGGTTGTAAAGTTATACAGTTGAGGAAAGGTAAAGAGTAGGTTAGAGATAAGTTATGGTAGAGGAAAGTTTGGCTAAGGGAGTTGCCGGAAAATAGGCAACGCCTGGTATGGTAGAGGGTGTCTGATATCGAAAAGTATTGCATTATGCTGTCTGATTTGAGTTATGTTGCGGGTTAGCGGACTATCGCCCAATTTGAATTGATAGAATTTTTGTGAAATTTCTTGGGCGTAATCCGCTAGTGGGGTTATGTTGTGGCAATTTGCGTATAGATCTCTGAGGGAGGTGTACCTGTCCAAACCAGAGATGAGGCGCATAAATTTATGTTCAAGAACTCGAAGTTTTCTCATTGTCGTGGCCGGGATGCTGCACCATACCGGCGCCGCGTATGTGATTGACGGCCTAATCACCATTGTGTACAACATTTTTTTTATTTTGTCTGTTTAGTCCGCTACCCCTGGCCAGTAGCGGGTACAGACTTCTGGACATGGAGTAGACCTTACGTACTGTCTCATTAATATGGGTGTTAAACGTCAGTCGTTTGTCTAAGTTAACCCCCAAATATTTCACGCACCGTTTGATAGGAATTTGTCTACCCCCGATCGAAAGTGGCGTTAAAATCCGATTTTCGGTAAATCGGCGCGTGAAGAGAATCGACTCGGACTTCTCGGAGTTGATACGAATTTTCCACTTGTCGTAATACGCCGTGGCATGGGCCATGTGTGCCTTCAGCAGCATATTGGCCGCTTGAGCATTATGTGAGTGCACATACATGGCCGTGTCGTCGGCGTACTTGGCAAGATTAGAATTCGGGAACTCCGGGAAGTCGGAGACGTACAAGTTGTACAGTTTCGGTGAAAGGCACGACCCCTGGGAGACGCCCGCGCGAATGTCCCGCCGAGTTGATAGTTTCTTATTCACCCTAACCTGCAGCGATCTATCTGTCAGAAAAGAGTGAATAAGTTTGGTTATGTACATGGGAAAGTCCAGTGCGTTTAGTTTGTGAAGCAGCCCCGAAATCCATACGGTATCGAAGGCTTTCTTAACATCGAGGAGCACCATGACGGTGCTCTTCCCGAGGTTGCATTGACGTCATTCACGATCCTGACGATCTGCTGCACAGTGCCCTTGCCCTGCCTGAAGCCGAACTGGCACTCATCGTCGATGTGAAGTTCATCCTGAGCAGAGTCTAGTCTGAGATCGCCGACAGTAACGAAATCGGTCGATAACTGCCGGCGAGCTTCGCGTTCTTGTTCGGATTCAGGATTGGCACGACCACGGCGCATTTCCACTGGCTAGGCCAGTGTTGCAGTCGCAGGATCGCGTTGACAATGTACGACAACTGTACAATACCTTTCCTCGGGAGATATTTGAGTATCTTATATTCGATGCCGTCTGAACCCGGGGCTTTAGCCGCTGCGCCACCACCTATTGCTAGAAAAATTGATTGTCTGTGATATATATATCTTTCGACATTCATACATATTTCACTTCTATGAAATATATATTAGTAAACTTCATAAACAAAAAAAAATTATTATGGAAATAATATCTCGTAAGATTTCCATTTTACACAAGCGACAAAAATTAAGAATTTTTTTTTTTTTTCATTAAATAATTAATAACTTTTTTATTTACTGATCAATTTTCTTCAAACACAATAGGGTTCTTCCTCTAGCTAACACTAACTTATTTTCTAAATTTCAATACAATCGGACTTTTCTTTCTTAAGTTATCGTGCTTACAAGAAACGTGACGGACGGGCGGACGGGCGGACGGACGGACGGACAGACGGACGGACAGACAGACGGACGGACAGACGGACGGACAGACGGACGGACAGACGGACGGACAGACGGACATTTTGAAAAGTTGTTCAGAATTCGTTCACTAACACAATAATACGAAACATTTTTCTCTACGAGCGATATTTATAGCGATATTTAGCGCGTTATGTATTGTGACGTCACGGTGGACTTCAGCCGAGGCGAAGTATTCAAATAAGAAATTGAATAAGTTCGTGAGTTTTTCAGATATCGAGATAATTTTTTGTTTGTTTGACTAGTTATCTGAAAGACTACTAAATGCGGTTGAATGTACATGATATTTCTAAAATAGGAAACTTCCTAATTATTCTCGAAATAGTTGTTAACAAATGCTACAGAATTTAAACAAAGTGTAACAGAAAATAATAGAGCAATTCTCAATGAAAGAATTATCTGCATTGATTTATTGTTGTAAAAGATACGATTATTCTTGTACAGCGTTTACTATTCCGAGTTTATAAGGGCGAGTTGTACCAACTAGTTCGGCTTGATCCAAGATCAAAAGTCAAGGTTACTATTTTGGGATATTGATCTTGGATCAAGTTGAACTTGGCCTGAATTTGGTACAACTCGCCCTTAGTGTACGTTTCGCATGCTCCGACCGATCAGTAGCTTGCACCACAATATACTATGACTGCAAAATTTTTACATAACGCAAATTACTTAGACGTAAATATTATCATTTGTTATAATGAAAAAAAAAAACAAAAAAATTTAAAGAGTAATTTACATGTGAACAGAAATTATTACGTTATAAATGTTCATGAGATACAGAAAACAACGTGCAACTAAATAGACTTAAATTTACTTCTTGTGCATGAAAAATAACAATATCGAAGTTATATATTTATATTATGCATAGTCTTTATATACTTGACGATATTTTTTTCTTACAATTTTTCGGCCCCCTAAAGTGGTTCCAATTATTTAAAAAATGAAGAATATAAAATTTTAACTTTTAGGCAATTAAAATTCACCATCGGATGCAATTTTCATCTATTTTCAATAGTATCTCGTTAACTGTTGATTACATACATAATTGGAGGAAAATTTATTTTTATAAAATGTCATTTCTTTGCATTTTTCTCATACATTTAATAGTTGAATAGGAATAATGAAGCTTTGGTGGGCATAAACAGACACCAGAACATTCATGTTCTCGTTGAAATGCCAGGATACACGTTTTGTGTCCCATGAATTAATCGAATTAGCTTCCCTTTATTGTAAGGGATGTCTTATAGCAACACGGTTACTGTCGCGGTTGTCTGCTAGGCGTATAACCTCAACAAACTTTATTTCATTGGTCGTTTTTTAACAACGATTCCCTGCGATATTACCATCTGCTGCAGCTGAGACTCGAACTCAGTAAAGTTAACATCAACTAACCACGTTGTTTCACTCAATCGCGGTCTAGGCCATTGCTACAGTTTCGTTAGCTCGCTAAAAACGGCACTAAACATCCATACTCTAGCCAAGAACCCTCGAACCAGGAAACCCGTGGTCTAAATGGCAACACGTAATCCCCGAACCACTGAGTCGGTCAAGTTTCTTTCACCATTTGCTATCTGATTTTCCATGAACCACTAACCGTTTTATGTTTCCTTTTCTGCTGATGTAGCCAAACACATCATAGGATGGAAAGTTCTCGTCAGTAGGGAGTTATAGCGGACCACTAAGCAAATTATCGGCAGTAAATTGCCATCTAGCAGACAAGTTTTAAGTGAGTTTACCTATTTCAATTTCAGAGAACTTAAAATGACAATTTGTAAAAGTGTTTTGCATATTATTTATATTAATATTTTGGCAAAAAGTCTGGTATTAACGTGTAATAAACAACATTGTCCAGAGGTTGAACCTTATATTCAAGATAGAGATGTCTATAAAAACATTTGAATAGGGGGTTAAAAGTATTGCTAAAAAACAAGAGAACTTTTGAGGAAAATTAGATAAACTTTCATTTTTTGGTCACATCAACCGAATAGTGGACAAGATAAAACAGTTTTGAGGAAAACTAGATAGCAAAAAGCGAAGATCTGCTAAACGTTGTGCTGATATCAGCCAGGACACTCTAAGAAATAGTATGGGCAAATTCAACAAAAAAAAAAATGGCTAACTAACAATATCGTTAATTTTGTTAAACTAAATTATATTGATGGTATTTTTAAACAAAAGGTGATTGTTATTATAATTAATAAAAAGTTGTCGTACAACAAAACAAACATTAACTTAAAAAACCGCTGCCCAAGGAATCATTACTTCCACATCCGGATTTTCTATCCAAGTCACACAACGAAAAAATTTTGTATTTGGAAATAATTGTTTATGGAACTTTAATAATATAATATTTGAAATCCTCTACCCCAAAAACCCATAAAACGATACCCCTCATCGGTAGTGGGGTGGGGGTGGTGACAGGGGGTGGGAGTGGGGGGTGGATAAAGTAAAAAAATATTTTGAGGTTTCTGCTTCTTGTACACACACTAAATCACATTTTTTTTCATCCCCTTTAATAATGGGGTGGGGGTGGTAATGGGGGTGGCTAATGCCAAAATTTTTTTTGTGACCTTAGCTTCTCTTGTCTATACTAAATATCAATTTTATGAACTCTTACCTGCTTGATTTCCCTATTTACTCCAAATTTACCCCAATTTACCCCCCAACCCTTCGACGGAACAAGATGAAAATATAATCTAGTTCTAGATCTCGTTAAAGTACATACGTGTACCAAATTTCAAGTCAATATCTCAAACGGTTCCAGAGTAAACGTGCGCACAAAAAAGTTACAGACCGACAGACAGACAGAAAATTTTTTTCCGCTCAAACTTGAAATCTCGACGTTTCATGACATTCTAAGCCTATTTGAACAATAAAAATTTTTAATTTTTTTTTGTCGTTACTATACTTCCACTGGATGTGGAAGTAAAATAGATGAATAAGACTATTATTTTTTCATCTGACTACCATTTTGTTGAATTCTGTCAAATTAAACTAGATAATAGTATATTTTATTTTTAACTATTGTCGAATTGTAATTGTAAACCTAGTAGCAGTTCGCTCTACTATTATAGTTGACAGATAAACCAATATTATTTTAGAGTTAACCCGCAGTTCTGTTTATATAAACATAACATCGTTCTGCAATCCACTTCGATGAGTTAAGACGTCGCGTCAGCGCTTTTGTTTGCCAATAGTATGGGTTAAATCAATCAAAAAAATAGTATATATAGTATATAGTATAAGCATTTGTTCATTTTGTTAAATTGAAGTATATTTAATAGTATTTTTAAATAAAAGGTGATTGTTACAATACAAATTTGTCACACAACAAAATAAACATTAACTTAAAAAACCGCTGCCCAAGGAATCACTACTTCCACATCCAGATTCTCTATCCAAGACACTCACAACTAAAAAACTTTGTATGTGAAAATAATTGTTTATGGAACTTTAATAATATAATATTTGAAACCCTCTACCCCAAAAACCCATAAAACGATACCCCACATCGGTAGTGGGGTGGGGGTGGTGATAGGGGGGTGGTAGTGGGGGGTGGATGAAGTAAAAAAATATTTTGAGGTTTCTGGTTCCTGTACATGCACTAAATCACATTTTTTCTTCATTCCCTTTAATAAGGAGGCGGGGGCGGTAATGGGGGTGGCTAATGCCAAAAAATTTTTTGAGACCTCAGCTTCTCTTGTATATACTAAATACCAATTTCATGGACTCTTACCTGCTTGATTTACCCATTTACCCCAAATTTACCCCAATTTACCCCCCAACCCTTCGACGGAATAAGATGAAAATATAATATAGTTCTAGATCTCGTTAAAGTACATATGTGCACCAAATTTCAAGTCAATATCTTAAACGGTTCCAGAGTAAACGTGCACACAAAAAAAAAGTTACAGACAGACAGACAGAAATTTTTTTTTCGCTCAAACTTAAAATCTCGACGTTTCATGACATTTTAAGCCTATTTGGACAATAAAAATTTTTTTGTTGTTACTATACTTCCACTGGACGTGGAAGTAAAATATAAGACTATAATTTATTCATCTTACTAATAATCTTTTGAATTTTGTCAAATCAAACTAGATAAATAGTAGGCTTTATTTTTAACTATTATCGAATTGTGATTCTAACAGTATTAGTTCGCTGTATTATTGTACTTGGTAGACAAACCAATATTATTGTATAATTAAGCCTCTCTTCTGTTTCCGCTGCAACGGGCAAGGAAAACTGAACTCGGACGTTCAAAATCGTGCGCGCTCGCAAAATCATCATTATCTCGGCTTCCTATGGACGTACAAAATGTTATCGATTTGGGGTAGCTCGACGAGATAGAACGAAATATCGCGTTAGTTTTGCAAAAAAAGCATCTCAGTCCATAAAAAGAACCTCTTTTAACTTTCCTTTCTTCTGCACGTGTCTTTGTCCAATTATTGTTATTTTTATTGTTATTTTACTGTTGATGTTGCTGTTGTCAAAAATACAACTCTTGAGGAAGAAAATAAGCCCATCCCTGTTACGCTACGACATCCCTAAGCTGTAGAAATTAATTTTCAATTTTCAGTTTTTTAATAAGCAAATGCTTTTTTGCAAAAATTATACAATTACACATTTCCAAAAGAAAAAATACTCATTCTACACAGCAAAACCTATAATCCATCATAGTTTGTTACGTCTATGTTCATTATTTTTAAAGTTAAAAACTATAATTAAGAAACAGCGTTTTCTAGCGGTTTTTTGCATTTTGTTAAAAAATTCATTAAACGATTTTAATGAGGTTTTCGTTTTGTAGAGATTTTTAATATTCGTAAAACCTAAAGATAAATTTATAAAAGCCAAAAACTTGTTTTTCCTAATTTCACTTGTTAATTAAACATAGACGCACTAATTTTCAGCTGTTTAATATTACATATCGTATTGTTTGAAAAATTTTCATTAACGCACCTACGTACAGCAACCGAATAATGTATAGAAGAACTATTTATTTAAAGAATACCCAACTTTTCTTTTTTCTTCCTCATTTAGTGTCTGATGTTTCTTAAGTCGAATGACTACTTTATTTTTTAGTAAACCTAACCGACTTTTATACAGGGCCAGTCGAAAAGAGGAATTTTAAATTTGGCTATTGCATAACAAACACTCTATATGAGGTATCGAGCTAAAATTTTGTATAGAGGTATTTGAGACAACTGCGAATCGAATACGCTATCCAATTTGCCGATAAAAAATTGCCTAATAGTCGATATCAAAATTTCGACCCTTTAGAAGGAGCATAGTAGGCCTTGAAAATATGAAAATTACAAAATTTTCAAAACAGTCAAATAAAGCTCATCAAGCACTATATCTCAAAAAAAAAAAAAATTAAAATCGGCCAATGCGTTCCAAAATAACGGGGGGTATTGCGGTCTTAAATCGCACACACTGTATTTGTTTGTCTACAGAGCTTGGTGAACAGTCAATAGTAATTTACTTGCGAACAAAAATTACGCAGGCACACAAAATTTAAAAAAAGTGGTCTGTTTTTTTGACTAGACCAGCTTATCTTTATGTATTTTGACGTGCTGAATTCGTTATCAGAATTGCTCCATCACCCACCATCTTTTTGTAAGTCGCGAAAATAACCTAAAAAAACTCATAATTTAGGATATTTTCGGGATTTACTAAAAATTGGTAGGTGGTGAAGCTAAACGGGCACCTGATTTGTATTCAACACGTTGCCCACTGTCAAAATAAATTGATTACCAAATGTAAAATATGATTTTTTATTTCATGGGCTGTGGAAACAAATTAAAACGTACACCACGAAGGAGGTAAGTAACTTTGACCAGTCTCGGACTCTGTTGCCAGCCCTTGCTACGCTCGGGTGCAAAATCGTCCTCGAATGATAAAAACTACTTACATCCCTTGTAGTGTAAATAGTTATTATTAATTTTACTTACAGTTCAGACGTCGGTAAGTAAATTACATACCGATGTGATGAGTCTGGCAATCAGAGCAATCAGTAAATATAACTTACCGTCTTGGCAAGAGATATTGTAAATAAACAAAAAATCTCAATCGTGCAAAAAATTAATTAACAGTTGGTAACAGAAATATGTTCGGAAAAAAATATTTACACCTTTTTGCGGTCGCGACCAGGATGGCGCCCCTCCACATTTAGATTCGCAAGGTCATTCCAGATAATGTAGGTATTTTTTTCAAAACTATATCTTCGAGCTGACAGACCCCAGGACAAGAAGCGTGTGACCCTCCCAATAAACAAATTTGTTTTATAATTGTCGTTTCTACAACAATTTTGTTCTATTGCTATTTTATTACATTTATAAAATTGCAATAAAACAACATAGTTGTATAACGTTTAAATTTTGTTTGTCGGGCTGTTGTATCAATTTTCGTCATCTTCAATATGTATTCTCTTCCCTCTTGTGTTAGGTTAGACATAGATATAGGATATTTTCTCACACTTATTACACAGTATTTAAGTATGTTGTATGAGCAAAAAATTAATTGAAGGGTTTAATTGACTTTTAACAAATTGCGGCTGGCAGTATGGGTCCTTGACCGAACGCCATAAAGAAAAATATTTTCGAGTGCACACCCTAACAATGGGCTCATTTAGCATATTTGTTTTATTATATTTTCCAAAAAATCTCTTAATTTTAGAGCGAAATGCAAAAAAACAGAATGTTCCAGGTTCTCTATAGGCTTTAAAATTAATCAAGAACATCGACGCTGCGTGACGTCATTCCATCCTAGTTGCTTTTTATTCCCCTCTTTTCGGCACTTATGTTCTAAAACTTTCGTGTTAAAATACTCCAATAGCCTCCAAATCACCTTAATCAAGTACATCTCTGGCAGATTAAACAAACAGCCGGGTTCTAACAAAGTAAAAGTACTTCCGAAACAGACTTTTGGATACAATGACGTCAGAACCTTTAGCGCGACGGTTCATGTTTAAAGCAGCATATTTCTGAAACAACTTATCGGATCGACCTCAAATTTTCAGTATAATAATTATTCGATGATCACTTCGCATAAATGTTCTGAAAAGTGAAATATGAAATTTGACTAAATGACCCCATTTAGGAGCGTCTTTCGAGAAGCTAGATTCCTGACTATAAGCTAAATTACCTACGTTTGATCCAGAGTCCTGTGAACGTCCTTTACCCTTTGTCTAAAAGTTAGTTGCATCAGCCCGCATGAGCCTTTCCGGTTAATCCCACGAGACGAATTTGCCGCGCTCCCTGTCCCTTGTCATTACATTACATGTTCACCGTTAGAAAATAAAAGGATGCCTGCCTCCTTATACCGGAATATGGAGCAGGCATGCGACTTTGATATAGGTAAAAATCCCTAAATCTTATACATATTTAATAAATTCACATTTCCGTGAATTGCTGTTTTATTCCCTGTGTTGAATTGATGTTGATACTTGTAGAAAATCCTGTGCTTGAAAGCTTTGTAATATTGATCTGTAGACTGTTAGTATGAATGAATATAACTTACTTCTGTCAATAAAAGGGTAACTACAAATAATCCATAAAATTCTAATTACTTCCTGTGTAGTATCTAATCAACTAAAAACAACACGACACATGCGTAGGAAGCACTAAATAATAATAATAATCATAATAACGTTTATTCATCAAAAAAGAGAACAGCCTATGACATTTTAATAATAGTAATAAATAAACGTGTAGTCGACTCACGAAGCACTCACACCTCGACACGTCATGGACTGTGAGTGCTTGTTTTTGAGCTAAAACCTACCAAAATCTATTTATAATATGGCATTGTTTAGTTAAATTTAAATATATGTATATATATTTTTTTAATATTAAATATAAATATTTTTGTTTTTTATTTTAACATCTCGATTATATAAGGTAAAATAAATTCCTTCTTTTACTTATACTCATATTTAGTTCTTTAACTACGCAAACAAAATTGATTTTTTCTGGGTTATCAACGGTACAATCAGGAACATAAAATTATGTTAGGCTTTCCCAGAATATATCACAGCAAGAACTAACACGGTTACTGATTAAGACTAGGTATAGTGGATAGTACTACTTTTTACTAGGCAACCAGGCCACAATGGCGGGCCCTTTGCGCCTAGGGATCTACAACTTAGCGTTGACTCCAAACCACGGTCCTCGGCCACCAACTTTAACCTACCCTGGGTTTGTTTGTTTTATGACTAGGCATAATAATATGTTTTGTCTATTATCGCATGTATTACATTTCTAGGTGCATCAAACATATATTGTTTCATTCTTTTTTTTAACGAATGGAGACTGTTCAGCGTTTTAATATCCTGCGGTAATGCAGAGTACATTTTGGAGCAAAGGTATATACACTAGTGGCACCTAGAAATCTTGGCTCGATCCCTATAATAAGATAGAGTGAAATATAAATAGGAAAATAATGTACGTGAAAGAAAGCGATATACTAACTTTGATGCCAGGCACATCAGCATGTTAAGAGTTCCGCTGACGACTAAAAGTAGCTGAAGAGAAAAGTGGCAACAGCGAAGGTTAAATCTGTCTCTTTTCAGCATATTATTTGTCCATTTCTCTTCTATTCTACCGTACATTGGCATCGACTCAATATTTTAAAATGCCACTACTGTATAACATCTCTGACCTACAGTTTTAGTGCATTTTATGTTTCTAGAAATATACGCAGTTTTTGACCTGATGTTCGGAAAAATTTAGAAGTTTTTTGTTTTTAAATATATCAGTACATATGGCTAAACCAAACAACTGACGCACATCCAGTACTTTTGCTTCTTTATACAATAAATCAAACGGGTACGTATATTTTCTTTTCAAAATTATTTTTAGACACCATTTTCGTATTACATCTAGTGAGTGTAGGTAGTTCTTATTAACTCCCCCCCCCCCCCCCCCAAGCCAAAATTGCGTAATTTATATTGCTTTGAATTGGAGAAAAATATATTGTTCTAAGGTCGCGAAATTCTAGAAAGTCCGTTAGATATTTTATTTTTGAGATAATGCCCCTGATTTTTTTTGCAATGAAGTTTATTTGTTTATCCCATCTTAAATGACAATCTATAATGATACCTAGGTATTTGACGTTATCACTTTCTTTCAGACTTATAGCATCATGATTTATTTGTATCAATATGGATTTATATTGTGGTAAACCGACTTTGTATGAACCGAATGCTACTTATTTTGTTTTGTCCGGGTTTAATGTTAAGGTGTTATTGTTAAACCATGTTATTATTTTGGAAAAGTCTTTTTGTATATCAGCCCGTAAGAAATCCCACCTTTAAATAATATAACGGTGTCATCAGCGAATCTTGTTATTTTCTCCAAACTGTTCAAGCTCAGTAGGTCATCGATGTATACCGTAAATAGCAATGGTCCCAGTACGGTTCCCTGTGGAACTCAATACCTGACTGTTTGGGGAATTGTATGTATTAAAACATACTCAGTTCTGTTTTCTAGATAACTTTTTAGAAGTTGAAGAGTTTTCCCCTGATACCAAATAGAATAAAAAATAATAATTGCGATGGGTGGTCCAAGCCATCTATAACTTGCGAGGTTATTGCTATAGAGGCATTATAAAGGTGGGTATCTACTAACTGCGTAAATTGTTTGCACATATTTGCGATAGTTTGAGAATCTCATCATACATGATACATTTTCGGCGGCGATGAGAAATTCACAAGAAAAATGTTGTTAGCAAATGTTTGCTGTTCCGAATGATGTCGGGCTGAAAAGCAAATTCAGTATTTGCGCATTTCGTGCACGTTGAGTACAGACGAGTTCAGACACTAGTCTGCATGTGCTTGCAAACATTCGTAGGGCTATTTCATTAACGATTTCAAGTTGTGCCCTGCGAATTAAGTATATCTTATTTATTATTTCTCATAGTTAACATATTTGTTTTAAATTTAGTTAAGAAGGACGAAGCTATGGATTGTGATCAAAAGAAATGTTTATAATTAATGGATTTGTATTGGCTGACACTCCAAACATGGTAGCCACGGCAAACGGTATCATTACAAAAGAAGTTTGAACTCAAATTGCCACTGAAATGGAAACCATTGTAAATTCAGTAAAATTCAAAATAAATTCGTTACTCCCTCCATTGAAAAGGCTCAACGACAAACGTTCAGAAACACTATTATTTATAAATATTTGTCTAATAAAGAACCAGCTGATAAAAACGTTTGCAAATAATTAGAAACATTCGCGAATATTTGTAAACATTTGCTTGAAATGCTTTTATGGTTCCTTAACACGTTTTAATACTCTCCTGAAATTAAATTATTTCATCATTGGCATAGACATAGAGATGGAAAAATAATGTCCGAAGAATCTACAAATAATACTAATCAGTATATTACTATAAAATAACCTCTACGTCTGTGACGATCCGAGGTAATCCACGGACGATCTGGGGTAATCTGGAGGCGATTCTGGGAGATATTGACCATAGAGGCGATATTTCGTTTCGCAGTTTTCGCGTGAGTTACCCCCTCGGCCTCCGCTGTTTTTAACAAAACCTATGGAGTAATTGTGATGCCTGTGACAAAATGCTAAAAGGGCAATGAGTAAATTATTATTAAATATCAATTAGTGTTTTCGAGTAAGTACTGATTAACAAGGTAAAGGTAAAACTATTTTCATTATTTTTATATGCCAGTTGCAACACTGTAAAACTCGTATCAATGACATGACAAGCGTTATTCTTGTTTCTACTCGTCTTCTGTTTGTAGTTCTACTGTCTACACAGAAAACATTGCCTATTTCTGATTAATATTAAATCAAGAAATAGGTTCAAGAAAAAAAAATTATAAAAATGTTTTACTTCTTTTCGAGCTTCTTTTGGTCTAACATATCGCAAAATATTTGTACGTATACTGCAGACACTTGATTGATTGATTTACCAGCGTGCGTTAGGCATTGCGGCCATTTCCAGGGGTTATACAGCTGGACCTGCTACCTCCACGCTGGGTTAAACTAAGGCCATGCTTGTTGCCAGCAGCGAGAGCCTCATGGCGCATGGTAAAGGAATGTGGGATGGGAGGTGTAGGTATTTGTGAGATGCGTTACCGCGCATTGTGTCGTTAGAGAGCGTTTAAGCTCCCTTTTTGTGTTTTTGGTTCTGGACTTCTGCCCCTTCTGAGTCTTCTTGTGTAATATGTGTTGTGTCGTGATATGGAGTGTTTATGGTCCTCTTTTTGTGTTTCTGCTTCTTCAATTCTTCTTTTTCTGAGTCTTCTGATTCCTCGGTTTCCCATGCTGGGTTGGATTTGGGTCATGCTTGTTGTCAGCAGCGAGAGCCACATCGCATGGTACAGGAGTGGGGCAGTGTAGGTGTTTGTAAAATGCAGTGCCGCATTGTGTTTGTGTTACTTAATGTTTATGCTCCTCTTTTTTTTTTCTTGTGTTTCTGCTGTTTGTACTCCTCTTTTTGTATTTCTGCTTCTACAAATCTTCTTCTGAGTCTTTTGATTCCTCCGTTTCTGATTCTCGTACAGTATATATCGCTGCTATTTCTTTGTAGAATTCATTTTTCCCTCGCTTTTCTTTCCCAGTACGTTTGGTCCTTTCCTAGTTTGTTCATGATCCTCTCGAATTGTTTTCCACGTGTAACATGGACTTACTATTTTTAGTTTGCTGCTGTTCAGTGTTAGCGCTTTCTTCAGTAGAATTTCTGCTGTCCTTTTTGCTTTAATATTGTTGATCCTTACTCTTATCTCTCTGCTTACCAGAATATGATCTATTTGAAAGAATGAGCTCTCATTACCCCAGGTGTCAATGCAGGTTTGACCATGTGTTTCTTATTGTTAAGTCAAACATGTGTGCTAGGTTTTTCAGCGCGTTTCCATTTTCGTTAGGCCATATGTGGAGTAAAGTTGTTCCTATGATGCTCTTATCCTCCTCCATCTGATCATCTTTTCCTATATGTGCATTGAAGTCTCCTAATAGTATAATGGGCATTTTTCTTTTTTTGTTTCTTCTGGTTTCTTGATACCTGAATACCCTTCCTGCTCTCTTGTCTGAAGGTACGTGGACTTCTATCATGCAGATGTTGCCCTTTCCGTTTTGTATGATTGCCCTGGATGTTTTCGTTTATATTTTCCGTCCTTATTTCGATGGGGCTCTCTCGTCAGGTTACCCATGCAACTCCTCTGCTGGTATTTTCTTGACTACCCCCGCTTAGTTGCCATTTGTAATTTTGTGTGATTGCTGTTCCGTCTATCATATTATGTGTTTCCTGTATATATGCGACGTCGATGTTTTCTGCCTGTAAGGCCTCGTCGATTTTCCCTTTTCGCTCTCTGTATGCATACTCTGACGTTCCATGTCTCCAGAGTTATCCAATCAGCTGGTGTTTCCTGACCGTGTCCCTCTTCCGTTCTTTGCGATATTTGGTACCTGGTAATAATCGTCGCTTCCTCCCATTCTGGACAAGGCGTTATTGCTCTGCTTGGGGGGTTTGTTTCTTCTAATCTTTCCAGTTCGTTTCTTTTCTGCGCAGTGATCACGCTGTCGCAGTGATTTCTGTTGTTTTCCTGCTTCCTGTACACAATCTCAATTGGCATGTTCTCGTCTTCCTGTTGATTGTTGGGGTGAAAGGTTATGAGTTCCCCCTCCTCTTGGTGTATTATTATCGTCCTCGTCTTCAAGTTTGCTGTTGCTGCTATCGTCTCTCAGATCTCCGATGAACGCCTCTATCTTTTCCTTGTTGGCCCTGTGTTGATTGTAACGGGGTTCCAGTTCGTTAATGAATGCCAGCAAGAACGGGGTGAAATAATCTATGTTGTTTTACATAGAGAGTCCGCTACTTGTTTCCGTAGATTTTTCATAGCGTTGGTGTGTGCCGGGGTTGTTGTTTTTTCCTTCTAACTGATGGCTTAGTGCTCCATACAGATAGTTCCCGTCGCCGTCAATTTTTTGTACCAGAAGTTGATGTGTCTTCGTTCCTACGTTCTGTAATGGATACATTATTTTTGTATGTTCTGGAGAGTTATTATATCTTGCTTATTTTTTTGTACGTATACTGCAGACACTTTGTATTAATTTTGCAGCGAAATATATTTGTCACGCTTAGCAGTTTATGATGTAAATTATGATGTAAAAATCAGACAAAAATGGGCGTAATATCAAGAAATATTCAAATATATAGATGATATCCACTTTGACTCGTTTTTAATTTATGAATTTTAACTGCACTATTTTTATACGGTCCCTTAATATGGTAGATATTGAAAACAAATTCTTATAATAAGAATGTCTTTTTCTTTTTCAACTATATAATTAGAAACATGCTATTTTAGAGTTACTAAAAATATGTCTTATTTTACAAAAGGAACCAAATTCATCCGTGCATCTGGGATAGCGGCTTTCGTCTTCCTGCGAGAAATTGTAGAGCTGCATCCGACTAACCCAATTCTTCGTTAATAATAAATTTTCCAATTTGCTCATCGCATAACGGTATTTCCGACAAGACTAAAAAAGAACTCTATAAACTACCAGCGGAACTAAAATCCCGTAGAAAACAGAATTATAACACATATTTAATATTTATCTTTTAATTAGTAATATTGAACGTACTGTAATTAATGTTAGATGGTGTTTATGGAAAAACTAAAAATAGTACGTGAAGCAGAAATATTAGAAGACTACCAAATATTTCATATACCTAAATAAATTAATTTTTGTACTTAATTCTTAAAATAAGAGATGAAACGTAATAAATACAAAGACAACTATAATAAATAGATTTTGTCTAAATGTTGGTTGTGGCATTTTCTTAATTTTTCTGTGTTTAGTGTTGGGATGCTCTGCCACATGTATTTTCTTCAAAACAATGTCTTGTATTCATAGATACTTACTGCTCACACAGAACTGTTGATAAATCTAGTAGATAGCTTTATTTTAAACAATAATTTAGTTCGTTAAGTTTTTCTTTTAACATCGACAGCCAGGTTGTGCAAACATCTACGGAACAATTTGACACGCATTTATTCTCATTCAATAATATTATGGCTGATTCTTTAATTTTTCTTTTCTTGCTATTTGTCTCTTTTGTAAAAATTTTTACTGAGTCCCAGTTTATTCTATGTCCGATCTCCAGGCCTTTGCAAATCTTCGATTTCTGAATCTCATTCTTCCTAATGTAATCCCTGTGCTCACCTAATCTAACACCTGACCTGGATGACTCACCCACATAATGTTTATTAAACTCACAATGCAGTTTTGGTTTTGTTTTTATTAGAATAGATCTCAACGTATTGCCCGTTTGAAATATCGTCCTAATGTCAAATCTATTGCCTACACGGCGTAGCCTTTCAAATAATCCTTATACATAACGAATGAACGTTGTATACCGTTGTTCAGGTTTCTGTCGTACCCGATTATTATTGTCTATATATGTGAAAGTTCTATCAACAAAGGCTTCAGGGTACTGATCTTTTATAACGCGTTTTTCAGTGTCGAAATTTCATCATTAGAAGAAATTATTCTGACCCTGAGATAAGTGGGATAGGTCGGAGTGAACAGTTGTGCGTCTGAAACGCTCCCACTTAAAACGCAACAATACCGGGTAAAACTCCGTTAAATATGATAAAGCTTAAGTGAATTGTAGCTCAAAAAATGCCGAGTAAATCGGTGTGTCATAACAAAAGAACAAAGTTGAAATAGAATTAATATTTGAAAATAACTAATACAGAGTAATTTAGTGACAAAACCGATTAGTGTGGTGCATAAAGAAACGAGCTTAAAGAAGCGAGTATATAAACAAACAAACCGGGATCAGACAATAAATAACAAGGATATATAAGAGCTAAGTACCAAGTTTATTTATGTCTAAATGACTTACAAGTGTCTGCTGCATAAAACCAATGAAGTATTTAGGTTCAAACCTTTGTCGACAAATTTATGACTGCAATGGATTGTATGGCCGTAATATCTCTGTGTAAACCTCCCAAGTAAATTATTTTTTAATCATTGTTAAAAATATTCAAATGAATTTAATTTGAATTATAACCGAAATGATCAGTGATGTATTGTTCGTAAAGTAAGGTCATAAAAATTTCTTACATTAATTCTCAAATAATTCAATTTTTCATAGTTATTAAGAATACTCAAACGAATTTAATATAAATTAAACCCGTATGCATTACTCTTAAAGTATGGTCATAACATTTTCTTAGGTAAATTTTCAGGTGAGGTTTTTCATAGTTTAAAAGTATTCAAGTGAATTTAATTTTAAATTAAACCCGAAATAATCAATGAGGCATTGTTGATATACCGCGTCAGGGCCGAGTTCTTACGGCACTTCAGCGGAGGTATGCGTGATGCAGGTTTCTTTCAGAAAAATGGTGTTTTCTAAGAAAACACACACATACGCCGATGATCTAATCGCCGCAGAAAACGAGCAACACATATTCAATTGCCTGGAAAGCATGAAACCGCATCGGGACACATCTGGACTGGAAAGAAGCTTCAAGAAAAGCCTAATAATGAAGCGAGACCCGTCAACAAAAGAGAGCTAGACCACCGGAGAGGAATAGTGATGGGCGATTCGACTCTTTTTAATGATTCGTACCAAACGAATCCATATCAAGAAAAAATTTGAAAGATTCTTTCAAAAATCCGAACTGTCTCGATTCTACAAAGGGATACGGTTACAACGTCGATATGAAATATACGAATTTTTTGCTTTTGTGGGATCTGTACGATTCGAATCACTGCAAAATCACTGCAAGGATTCGTACCAATGATACGAATCATACAATTTACTACCCGCCTCTAGAGAGGAACACAAAATAGATGAATATTCCCTAAGAACAACGAACAAATTGAAGTACCTGATAGCAGACAGGACGAACCAACTGGAATGGAGCAAAACAGTAAAGGAGAGAATCAAAACGGCATACAGAGTCACAAGGGTAATCATACCGTTCACTGAGAAAAACAAACTATCATCGGACCTTAACAAATGTATGTACATAGCCATCATACGGCCAACGATAACATATGGAGTCAAAAACGCGGCAACAACAAAAGTCAACAGAAGAAGTTTTCGAGAAGAGCAGAAAGGGACATCGTCCAACTACTCGCAAAAACAACAAGACGAAAACAACGACACGAAACATCAACACTATCAGGAGGAAAGACAAAAAAGGGTAGAAATATACGCAATGAAGTTATGGGGGACATACCCAACACATCTACTGAAGAAAGCGCTATCACCGAACAGAAACAAACTAAAAATAGATCGACGATGCTGCAGTGGAGAATAACAATTGAGAGGATCAGGATCAAAAAATGAACACCACAAAGAAATCGCAACGATATATACTCTACCACAATCGGAAACCGGGGAATCAGAAGACTCAGAAAAAGAAGATTCGGAGAAGCAGAAACACAAAAAGAAACACTTCATATTAAGACACAACGCGGCAACATATTTCACAAGAAGACTCAGGATAGGCAGAAGTCCAGAACCAAAAACACAAAAAAGGGGAGCTTAAACGTTCCCTCACGACATAATGAGGTAACGCATCTCACAAATACCTACACCTCCCATCCCACATTCCTTTACCATGCGCCATGTGGCAACAAGCATGACCCTAGTCTAGGGTGACCAGATTTTTGTTAAGTGAATACTGGACACTTCTGCTGGGAAAAAAATTGATGAGCGAAAAATTTTTTTGATCACAAATTTTTTTGATGAGCGGGGAGGAAGTAAAGCAAAACGTAATGCTGTAACTTCACTATAACCTGAATGCTGGACTTTTGCTGGACACTTGTAAGACTTTCCAGTGAAATTCCGGACGTATGGTCTGAATGCTGGACAGTACTCCAAAATGCTGGACTTTCCAGCAAAATTCCGGACGTATGGTCACCCTACCCTAGTCCAACATAGTGAGAACGTAGCAGGCCCAGCTGTATAGCACCTGGAAGAGGCAGCAGTGCCTACCGCACGCTGGTAAATCAATCAATCAATTAGAAGAAATTATTTTGGCCCTATCATATAAACATTTTATGACAACACCCTTTTTTTAACTCGACTTTGAGTTAAAATTCAAATACCTGTTGGTGTGCGTTGGTTTTATAGACCGCTTGTTTCAACTGTATTGTTTACTCTTAATTAAAACATCTAAAAATGGTAGTTCATTTCTACTTTCTACTTTTAATGTAAATTTAATAGAGGGTTATTGTTATTTAAATTTTGTAAAAAATTATCTAGCAACTCGACTCCATGAGGCCAAATTGCAAAGATATAGTCAATATATCTCCACCAACTAACCAGTTATATACAATTTTGAACATGTCTAGTTTCAAAGTACTCCATAAATACATTACTTAAAATTGGCAACAATGGAGATCCCATTGCCATACCAAAGTCCAATTGAAAGTAAGTCGTTTTTATACAAATTGTTAATAGTTCCATTATGCTATTAACAGGTAATTTAGTTCTAGCTTCCAAATTATTATCATTCAACAATTTATGTTACAGCGATGTTTTTACACACTATCAGATTTTTATCTGTTTACACCTAATTTAATTTAACTGACCTTTTTATTACTTGTGTAATGAGTTTCTTTTACTTGTATTTTTTACGTGTAATTGTCTATTAATTGACTATTCCTGTACAATTTTGTATTGTCTTTTAAGGAAAATAAATTATTTATTATTATCTATATTATATCATTATTAACTGTATAGTTTTAACGGATGATACCTGAATTTCAGAAAAATTTCTTAACTAAGTTGAGAGGAGGAATAGCTATGACTAAACTCCGTCATGGCCTTAATCTGAATAAGGTAATTAAAAATAAAATTACAAAAAAAAATCGAGTACAATATTTTAATACCTAGCATGATAGACAATAAGCCATTCGCGGATAACCTACTGTATAAAATCATACGGTGTAGAGGTAGTACCACGTCAATGTTGCTGGGAGCATATATGTAATGCGGGAATTAACGACCGGCAAAAAGAGAGACATTAAAAGCTTTTAATCCAAATGCAATTTATATCACACCGAATCAGGGGCACTTCGCAAATTCTCGTTACAAACAGAAATGTATAGAAATCAAAAAGTGCTCCACACATTTCACTATCGAAAAGGCCTGAAGTATTCAGCCTGCAATTCAAGGTTAATAACTGCAGACTCCCCCATAATTACACGGCTGTGAAAAGACCATAAAGGCCCTCCCATGAAGTAGGATCGGCCCGGTATATGCCAAATCATCAACGCTTGATTCCCGCGCCGCTTTGTCAAGAAGTTAAGAAGCTGTTTTAAGTTTTATAAAGCTCTCTCAGGATGTTGGACAATGGCACACATGCATACATAAAAACGTTTCCGGTGTCGAACTGCAAGGTAGACATCAAGTTTCGGAACCAAATGAGCACATCAGATTACAGCTCATTGTGTCGGTCAATTGTACTACCTTCTCATTTTCATATATGAGCTGGCAAATTAGCTCCTAAAGATCGTTAACTTAACAGTTCAACTTTGTTTCGAAGTTAAACAGGGCACGTGCTACATTATACATATCTAATTTAGCAAGTTTATATTGGTTTGTACCATATTGGAACATTTATCGAGAGTTCCTGCAACTAAATATGAGCTTCTGAAAATTAATTTCCCCTCTTAGATGAATTCTAAATAAATACCAACTTTTGTTGTGAATAACACAATTCTGCAATATACAGGTTTACTCAGAGTTCGGCAATCTTTATTTTATTTTATTAAATTTGGGGGAATTTACAATTTTAGTGATTTTGTTTTTAATTCACGGTTTGGTATCTCTTGTAAGCAAGAGATGTCTCTAAGTGAATGAAATGGAAATATTTATTTGTGTGTTTCTTATAATACTCAGAAAAAACCCAATGCTTGTCTTTTGGTACATATAGACTTGAGCTGAAAGTTAAGTCCTTATTCTTATTTATAAAATTATTAGAAGTTTTTCCTGAAAAGTTTAGTAGTAGTAGTTAAAATTTATGAATTAAAATTAGTATAGTATAGAGTATAGTATCAGAAATTTCCTTTTCTTTCACCCCAATTACCTCCTCCTTCTAAAATTATAATTAAACAGTGGTGGGAGCCATATATGCATTTTGGTAAGATTTTATATTATTTATTTAGATTGTAATATAAAAAATCATATTTGTAGACACCGTTAAAATATATAGAAACTATAGCTGTATTTTAACATTAGACCTATTTCTTTCTTATTTGAAAATAACTCGAAAAATATTCTCTTTTCGCTCAATTTTCGTGTGTTTTCAAAATACCTTCTATTTACTTTTTAGTTTTTTTTACGATAAAACTGCCTGTTTTATGACAAGAAACATCTAATTATGTCGTACTTACTACTACTACTACTAACACTATTAATAAATTACTTGCACTTAAAGAAAATGTTTTGTCACTTTTACAAAAAAATGCAAATGTTCCAACAATTTATTTAAAAATAATTTTTTAACCCTAATACCAGGTGGGGTCCCGAAAGGACTCCACCATGCTTAAAATTTAGAAAAAGAAATGTATAGAAAACACATAGTTTTTCATGGGGCTCCGTGACTTTAATCTTCAAACTATTGGGGATCGATTGATATAAAAAGAAAATAACAAATATGCGTTACAAAATGAGCACGGAAATAAATTACACAGCCCCACAAAAAGTGGTCTGTCCGGCGGACCAGACCAGTGTATCCTTATGTATTTTGACCCGCTGAATCCGAATGCGAAGTCATAATCTTCAGATTGGCTCGTTTATCATCCCTATCCCCAAAAAAACGCCCCTAAATAAAAAAAAAGTGGTCTGTCCGGCAAATCAGACCAATGTATCCTTACGTATTTTGACCCGCTGAATGCGAATCTGATCTCTTATCAGATTGGCCCAATTTTCGTCTCTTACCTCAAGAAACGTAAAAACCGGTTTTTCGCCCTTCGCAGTGTTATGGAGTTGTAGGGTTTAAATAAAAGTTCTAACTACTCATTTGAGTGGAAAGGCTTCTTGGTGGTTTTTTTTTGAGGTTAGACATGAAAGCCGAGCCAATCTAACCTCAAAATTAATTAAACATTTTTCGCACCACCTTTAATTTTCCGATGGTATACGGTCATTTATTCGGCTTTGTAATGATCATTGAACAACTCTTTTTCACTCTTACTTTCCATAATAAACAAAACAAATAGGCAGCAAGTAATAGAACACAATCTGCCCGTCTAATTTGCGGCGGATCGTGTAGAATGACTTTAAATGTCAAGTGCCGAGACGACCACGACGTTTCACGAAATAGTGGAGTCAATAGAGATTTTCACTTCGGCAAAAATTCCGGGAAGCGGTAACTTTTGAAAATACATCTCTAAATATATCAGGAACAACATACCAAAAGTTACCAACAATAGTCCTTGAGCAGGGCCGGTTTTCTGACTAGGCCTCATAGGCCCGGGCGTAGAGACGTCACTCTGCGGGGGGCGCCCTTGCCTTTCATTTTAGCGGTTAGTGTCCATAAACTGACAGCAAGCACATAGATTATAATACAAGACATTTAATTTGTTCCTATTCCGGGAAGGAAGCAAAATTGACCTGGGCCTAGGGGCAATTTATATCCAAAACCGGCACTGTCCTTGAGCGTAATTTGTTATTAAACAAATTAGTTGTAAAATACCAATTTTTGTCAAATATATCTTAAAATATTTTTTTTATTTAAAAAAGTCATTGCGCCATTCGAAAGTACGGGAAATTTCACATCAAAAATGTATACGAAGTTTTTTTGTACGATCAAAAATGTAGGCTCCAGATTTTTTTGTTTAACGCACGAAAATGGAATGCGGAGACACTAAGTACGGCGAGCGAAGCGCGCGCGGCCTCGGGCGCGCTGCACTAAATTTGTTATAACTTTTCAACTAATTATTGAAATTGCCCACACAAAAGCTTAAATGAAAGAAGAAACATGTAGCTATTGGATTATTATATTTTCAAATATAAAAATGATTGTATGTAGGAATAGTACGTATATGAGGTCGGAACATAAAGAGATTTGCGATGAAATAGGTAAAAGCTCTACCATTTCTAAAATTTGTAGGATAAAGACCCGCGTTTTTCACATTTTATTCTTGAAGTAATGTATAAAAAGATCCGATGAGTGAAAAAAATATCAAAAATGTATTTCAAAATTTTGAGAAAATGATAAGATTTGATATATATAACTAAGTTTAACCACCTATTTCTCTGGTTTAAATCGCGTTATAAGATCTCAGTAGGTGCGATTTTTAAAGTTTGAAACCTGTACTTTAAGATGCTTCAAGTGGATTTACCTTAAAAATTAAATTAACCCCCTTTTTTACGAAAATTTAAAAAAAAAAATTCTCTAAAATTCGTGAAATCATGGGTAAAATAAACGTTAATAACTATTATAAAAAAATTATTGAGCCTAATTATGCAGCATACGTTTATAGCAGAACCTCAAAATAAGTAAATCTAATGATCAAAAAATGTATATATACTTTTCACGAAATATTGAAAAAATCAAGTTTTTTCGGTAAATCAATTCAATATTGATTGTTTCTGCAATTTCTATCCTGTTTAAAATATCAAAAACATATTAAAAATATTCACGTGGTACAGAACCATGGGTCAAATTATAATGCTTGAATAATGGAAAAAGACTGAAAGTAAAACATCTTCGCGGCAAGCAGTACGCATCACCTGCCCCGCACGTTGCGCTGTGTGTGTGTCCGTAGAGCATTGTAAAAGTAGTCTGGGCACTTCCACAGATTGTCTTGTAATGCTATGTACATATCACGTTTTCTCAGCTTCTTTTTAAGTTTTTATGTGAATATTTAAATTGTGTTTTTAACTCAATAGTGTTTTGAATTATTGTATTGCTTGATGGAAATCGGCCGCATTGGATCAGCCATTTTGAATTATCTTTTTTTGACATCATAATCTGTTTCAGCGACCTCGAAAACCCCATTAATATCTCAATTTGAATTAGATTGCTTTAAAATTTTTCAACTCATAATGATTTTGTTAAAAAAAGTTTGTTTTTGTTTAAATAAATTAATAAACAATTTCCTCACGATTATATGTTTATAACTTTTCTTTTAAGCTATGGAAAAGTGATATCAAAATATTTTAGGAAAATCGAAGCTTCCTGTAATTATTCCGAAATAAAGCATATTTTCAGCCTCTATTGATTCCACTAAAATGCCTAGGCAGATTGTGCAACCTCAAGAATTTGCATGATATGCCGGCAGTTCATGTACTGCCTAGGCTTTTCACGAAATGACGTATTTCATTAAACGATTACGACATATATAATAAATCGAAAATAAACGCATATTTCCCTCTCACTCTGCAAAATCCTATCCTTAAAGATGCGTTTTCATCAGAGAGCTCTTTTCAAAATGATGTGTGTACTGTGTATAACCAAAAACTAAACAGTTCATTTTTATTGATTTAAATAACAATAATGTGACGTGTTTCCACCCCTAGGAAACCAATGCAAATTCCGTGGGTTCCAAAAATTATAACTAGAGATAACCACTAACACACTTTATTAAATAATTTACTGGTTACTTCACAATACTATTATTAACTTTACTGACTAAAAATAACAATGTTTATCCTCTCCCCTTCTGGCCGAGAATACGGCCTTATATACCCCTAGCGATTGCTTCCTGAATTATTCTAGAAACGGCGCGGCGTTATCTAGAAATCTCTTGTCTCTAATGTTCCATAACGTTTCTACTGTTTCTACTGTCTCACAGATGGCATAACGACGTACAACATGTATTTTGTGCTGCCTATATTCTAGGGGTTGCAACACATCACAATAACATAATTTAAATTCACGGTCATTTGGTGGGTTGAGTGAGTGAAATATCACACAGTTTGTATTAAAAATGTATCCACAATAAACTTTTCTAATTAGAGGCCAACGAATTGGTGGCCAGTGGCGTATATATGATTTTTATATATTTTTTCTTATTAAACTATGACATCAAAGAATTTTCTTTGATCACAATTTTAAACAATGATTTTCAAAGAAAATGTTGGAACATTTGTAATTTTTTAAACAATGATTTTCAAAGAAAATGTTGGAACATTTGTAATTTTTTGTAAGAAAAAGTGACAAACATTTTATTTCAAGTGCAAGTAATTTACTAATAGTGATATACAATTAAACTCAGTTTTTAAATAACCAATCACAGATTTTTTTATTTTACTATCTATAAAATATTTCCCTTTTTTTACTATTTCGTTTTTTAGTTAGTACGACATAATTAGATGATTCTTGTCATAAAAGAGCTAGTTTTAATTTAATTAGTCTTAATGCTGTACATGAATGTCCTCCTAGATCATATGACATTATTCTTTGCGATTTCGTTTTGTAGCCTTTTTTAATTTAACCTTCTCAAGTTCCTTTTGCTGACGTTGAGCATCTTCAAGCCTGAATTGCAGAGAAAATAGAATAAATCAACAATAATCCCATTCTTCTGTAAATGGTTTAGATCCCCTTAAAAAGAATACTCATTCAATCCTTTTTGTAAAAATTTTGCATTATTATGAAAAATAAATAGAAACCAAGCCAGCATAGGCAAATTGACGTTTTTTTAAATACTCATTAGTTTATATATTAATTACGATTGGCAGTTAGTTGTCACTTTGCCTTTTAAATTTCTGAATTTATTGTAAAACGGCAGTGTTGTTTCAATTTTAACTAACAGATACACAATGAACTTTGATTTAAAACTGAAAAAGAACTTCTAAAAGCACTGAATGCCATTGTTCATTAAAAATCCTGATACTGTTGATGTAGTTGATGTGCATTGTACATCCACCTAGTTTTTCCTATTTCGACCTCTTGTTTAACCAACGTTCAATGCGTGATTGGATTTACAGCTGGTTACGTTTCTCTTTATATTGAATAATCACTAGAATTAATGAGTTTTAAAAAATGAACCATCATGTTTGCATCAGGTGGATATATTGATATGCCCTTAGGCACTACGTGTAATACGAATAAAAATAGTCATTTAACTGATTTATAGAATTTCCTAAAACGTCATATCGGAAATTGCTGATAAATACTAGTAAAATTCTAGAATTTTGCAAATGTAATAAAATACGCATAATTTCTGCTTTACTCCCATTTGAAACTATTTCTGTTTTATAAAAATTTTATTTTTCTTTCCTAAAGAAAGCATAGTAGTAGCATCAATAAATCAACAATACTTCTCCAGAAAATTAAATACCAGGCGACGCAAATAACGGACTATTGCAAAAACGAAAAATAGTGAAAGCAAAATAGAGACATTCACCAGAAAAATACGCAACGAAACAGAAATAAATGACAAGAATAAAAACAGGAAAATAAGACAGTAACATTTTTGGGAATTACTCTGGACAAAAGACTGCACAATGTAACAAATGCAATGCATTACTTACATTAGCACAAAATGCGTTTCATTGATTGTCAGCGTGCGGTAGGCATTGCTGCCGCTCTCAGAGTTGTACAGCTGGGCCTGCTACGTCCACGCTTAGAGTTATGCTTGTTGCCAGCAGCGAGAGCCACATGGCGCATGGTAAAGGAATGTGGGATGGGAGGTGTAGGTATCTGAAAGATGCGTTATCGCATTGTGTCGTGAGGGGGCGCTTAAGATCCCTTTTTTGTGTTTTTGGTTCTGGACTTCTGCCTCTTCTGAGTCTTCTTGTGAACTATGTTGTCGCGTAGTGTCGTGATATGAAGTGTTTATGCTCCTCTTTTTGTGTTTCTGCTTCTTCGAATCTTCTTTTTCTGTGTCTTCTGATTCCTCGGTTTCCGATTGATGTAGAGTATATATCGTTGCGATTTCTTTGTGGTGTTCGTTTCTTGATCCTGATCCTCTCAACTGTTGTTCTCCACTGTGGCATGGTCTCCCTATTTTTAGTTTGTTGCTCTTCGGTACTGACGCTTTCTTCAGTAGCTGTGTTGGGTCCCTTCCTTGGATTTGTCCCCAGTACTTCATCGCGTACATTTCTATCCTTTTTTTAAATTGTCTTTCCTCCTAATAGTGTTGATGTTTTATGTCGCTGTTTTCGTCTTGTTGTTTTCGAGTAGTTGGTGTCCCTTTCTGCTCTTCTCAAAAACCTCCTCTGTTGGCTTTTGTTGTTGCCGCGTTTTGACTCTATATGCCATCGTTGGCCGTATGACGGTTATGTACGTACATTTGGTAAGGTCCCATGATAGTTTACTTTTCTCAATGAACGGTATCATTGCCCCTGTGACTTTGTATGCCGTTTTGATTCTCTCCTTTACTGTTTCTCTCCATTCCAGTTGGTTCGTCAGATCTGTTCCTAGGTACTTCAATCTGTTCGATGTTCTTAGGGAGCATTCATCTATTTTGTGTTCCTCTCCGCTGGTCCAACTATATAACCCGTCAACAAAAGACGGGTCTCGCTCCATTATTAGGCTTTTCTTGAAGTTTATTTTCAGTCCAGATGTGTCCCGATGCGGTTTCATGTTTTCTAAGCAGTTGAGTATATGTTGTTCTTCTTCTGCGGCGGTTACGAGATCATCGGTGTATGTGTGTGTTTTATTAGAAAATAATATTTTCCTGAAAGAGACTTGCACTACGCTGAAGTGCTGTGAGAATTATTGATTATTTCGGATTTAATTTAAATTATTCGTTTGAGTACTCTTAATAATTATGAAAAACCTTACTTGAAAATTTACCTAAGAACGTATTCTTTAAGAGTAATGCATTTGATTATTACGAGTTCAGTTTATATTAAATTCGTTTGAGAATTTTTAAAAATAACGAAAAAATAGTTATTTGGAGGTTAACATGAGAAATTTATATGACCATACCTTACGAACAATACGTTATTGATTATTTCGGGTATAATTCAAATCAAATTCATTTGAATATTTTTACAATGATTAAAAAAATTATTTACTTGAAGGTTTACACCGGGATATTATGGCCATACTTCAACAATTTATTGCCCTGTCATAAATTTGACGACAGATGTCGACTTTTCAAGGGTTTGATGGACCTAAACACTTCAATGGTTTTATGCGGCAGACACTTGTAAGTCATTAAGACAAAATAAACTTGACTGGAAAGGTTAAAATGAACAGGTATTTAGAAATGGAAAAAGTTACTTAGCTCCTGTTATTTATTGCCTTTGTCTGTTGGGTTCGAGGTGGTTTGTTTGTTTACACTCTTACGCTTGTTTCTTTATGCACAGCACTGGTGGGTTTTATCACTAAATAACTCTGTATTAGTTATTTTCAAATATTAATTCTATTTCAACTTTGTTCTTTTGTTTTGAGCTACAAATTCACATAAGCTTTATCAAATTTAACGGAGTTTTACCCGGCATTTTCGTGTTTTAAGTGGGGGCGTTTCAGACGCACATCCGTTCACTCGACCTGCCCCTTCGGAACTCTTTAACACAAAAATGTGTTGCAACACACAAATTCAACAATCAGGGGACGTGAACTACGAAAGAAGACACGAAAATCACACACGCACGCATAAGTTAATACGTCTACGACATACGTAACGACATTACTCAACGGAACGGAACGGAATTGACCACCCCATTTTATTTCCTAAGGGTGACAGAGAAAAACTGACACGATAGAATTTTTTTTGTTCAAAATTGGCTTCAGCGCATCAAAATACTTCAGAAAAGTTAGATCTTTAAGACAAGACCTTGTTTTTGCTCTTTTTAGGAGATAAAATGGGTGGTAGAGAAAAACTGTCACGATAGAATTTTTTTTCCAAATTTGACTTCAGCGCGTCAAAATAATTCGGTAAAGTTTGATCAGAACCTTAGATTAGAACAACCTTTTTTTTTACCTTTTTAGGGGATGGTAGAGGAAACTGACACGATAGAATTTTTTTGGTCCAAAATTGGCTTCCGCGCGTCAAAATACTTAAACACATTAAAAATTATCAAATATATATGACTGTATTGAAAGCAGGAATTTTATGTCCTACTTGTGACCTAGATAAGAACTATTTATTGCTATTCTTTTTAAAAATTAATTTACCTTTACCATTTCGGATTTTTTAACTAATGATACTACTGACTTTTTATTTTATTTAAAATAAAACTATAATCTTGTAACTACCCTGACTGATCTTATTTAAAGAAAACCCCAACAGGAGAATTTGTAAATTTATACAGGTCACATAACAATAAATTATTGTTTTGCGACCGACAACGAAGTATTACAAATTCATAAATATACACCAGTTATTTATGTTTAACTTAATTCCTTTGTTTCAAACACGAGACCTATAATAACAGCGGCTACAACCAAGAGAAATTACAGCGCGGTTGTATTGTTTGAAACTTTAGCCTAGTGCCTTATCGGCATTCTTAAGTCCAATTTTAACTATTGCTCATTTAAATAAATAAAAAAGGCTTTAAGTATCAAACTTTGTTCTTAAAACTTTGATCATTGATCATGCTTCTTTATTGCGAATAACTGATAATTCAAAAAATATTTTTAAGTTACATTTACATAATTTTGCTGTCGATATGATTTCTATAATTCCAGTCAATACTTCTTTGTGTTATCTGAAAAAGTAATTGTTTTCAACGCTATCTTTTAGGTTGTCTTAACTTTTTATCATTAATGTATCCAGTGCAGTTAACAATATACATATACCACATAATTTGTTGAACGCAAGGCGGATTTAGCTTTCTGTCATGGGGGGGGGGGGGGAGGTAAATTCCCGGATGAGTACGGGTTTATTTTATTATTTTTTAAAGCAGTAGGAGTAGACGAGTACATATATTTTTTACTAGTTTTTTTTCTGTAAACGTAGGCATTTAAGGCATTTCTAAGTTGCAGGATTTTGGGAAAATAGTTTTCAATGCATTATTTAAAATGAGAGAAACTACTTTATTATGAAAAGTAAATACAGTTTATATAAGTACATAAAATATAAAAGCAATCATATTTGAAAAACAACTAATTAAAAACAGTAAAAATTTTAATTTATACTTAGTAAAATACATTAATTAAATAACAAAATCCGTTACTCTTCTTTTGTTATTAGAAAAACATATTTTTCTTAATATCTTGGTAATTCATTCATTACCCCCCTCCCTCATAAATCCGCCACTGGTTGAACATTTTCATTTGTTTGTTTAATACCTCTCATCATGGATGCGTGAGCCAGATGGATAAAGTAGTGTGGTCCTTTCGTACGCTTACCTTGAAATACATGAATAAGCTTTTTAGGTATTTCAAAAAATTTCAAAATGGAACGGTATGTGTTTTTTTATGTTTGAACTATTTTATTTGGCGTATCTTAAGCGATTTCTATCACATCTGTTGCAATCTGTAGGAATCACGTGATGGTGGTTCTATTGTATTTTCTTCAAGCTGCATTCCTGTTGTAATTTTTTCGTCAAGCTACATCCAGCGCACAGTGAACCAAACTAAAGAACTGGACAAAATTCGTATTGGGTCGAAATTGCATTAAAATTAGTTGTTAGTTATTTGCGGTATCGAATCTTATACCAAAAATAAAAAATTCGAAATGACGCATTCAAAACAGCTGCCACAATTACACATCGGTATCTAATATTATGCCAAAAATAAAAAATTCGAAATGACGGATTCAAAACAGCTGCCACAATTACACATGCCTATGTAATGGCGTTATCTCAGACATGCATGCATATTATTCCCGACCTCTTCTTGGCATGATTAGAAGTATGTCTGGACGCAACCATGATGAAACTTTTGCACATTATTAAAATATTCCTTTCACTTCAAAAAAAAAGGTAATTAAAAATTATGAAAATAAAATTGAGTTATCTTTTTTCTAAGACAATTTTTTACAAAAAATGTTCATAATCATAATATTCACGTGTCGATGTTAGTGATAGTTGAGAATCGCATCGAGAAATATGAATTGCATATAAAGCATATAAATCACATTAAAGAATTTACAAAAGTGCGCAATTTAAAAAGTTTATATTCACCCTATCATTAAAAATATAGTGTTAAAATTTTTGTAATAGAGAGAATAATAATAATTCTTTAGTTAAATCTACACCACCCATTCTATACACTCTCATTTTAAGTGTAATTTTTAAGCGATTGCATTTTGAAAGCTTAGAACCACGATTTAAAAAAACAATTCAATTGCTTACAAAATGGCAAATACTTTACAGAAACTTATTAACAATCGTTATTAGGTCTCCCCAAGCTCCCAGGAATCACCTGCGGCTCGCCCTGGAATCTGCTTGGGTCGACCTGCAAAACACCTCTTTCCGGTCTTGTAACGTAAATTACTATTACCTCGTTGTTAATGGCAACGCATAGTCTAAAATGTCAAACTTTAATGTCGTGAAATGAATTAAGAAATGTCATGTTTTTCTGACGTTTGAAGAAAAATATTTTTTTTTGCTTGTTATAATTTCCACGGAAACCACATATTGACAAAATTATTTCTTTTTCTTTTTCAGCGTCTTACATTTCAAAAAAAGGAAGATAATTAAGTACTATAAATAACTGGATATTTATATTGTCACGTTCAAAACGTGTAGGCAGAACCGGACTATTTTTGGCGATCACGACCGTTCATGCAGTTCCAGCCCCCTCTTCCACTCGCATGTGTCTTTCTCAGCAGTTTTCCCTTTCGATAATGTTCGCCAAACACATCACGTTCAGGAAATTGTTTGTTTTGTGTTGCAATATTCAGCTAAACCATGGATGTACGTGGCAAATTTGCCTGTTCCTGGTATTAGCATTGTCATCTGATGTAATATATTTATTTAAACCGCAAGAATAAACAGTTGGTGCTGTATTATTTAGCAAAGATAAGTTTTATTAATATATTGAGAACTTATAATATTGATAATTGTAATAATATCTTAAGCCATTATTTTTTTTTAAATCCGATATATTTGCATCTTTTCAAATTAAATCAAATCCACGAGATCTATTAGCATTAACAACTATATGCAAATAAATATTAATTAATTGCGTAAATGAATTTTAAAGATGGTTTATTTCTTTAGTTGTTGCTATACAAATATTCCCTCTGTTTACCAGAAAAATTTAATCGAAATATTTGAAAAAGAAAATGATTTGCTAACTTTAATTTAAAACCTGTGTAGTATACCTATACAGGGTTTTGCATCATAAAAGGGACATAGCTTAATAGGAAGTAGAAAAGATCAGTGGTAATCAGAACCTCCCATAGAAATGTCTCATTGGGCCTTCATTACGAAGTTACGGGGTGTTTTTATAATTTTTGGAAAAAACTACTTTTTGTCATTTCTTTGACAGGGAATGGAATAATGGATTCATATTTGGTACAGTTAATGCAGTAATGATCCTTTAGAAGTGAATGTAAGAGATGAAAAAATCCAAGTCCGGAGTCACTAAAATTTATGTTTCTTCTTTACCTCTAAAAAACATGACCCTATATATATTTTTTTGAAATTTTAATACGATATTCGAAAAGAACACAAAAAAATAAACAAAATAGCCTATTTCGCTTTTTTGTTACACCTTTGTGGTTATTTAAATACGGTGTTAAATGTACAAGAATATGGATTTCAGAACGATATTAAATGAAAGTCTCGTAAAATAAATAATTGTGTAACTAAAATTTGCAAAAATGCTACTGAGGCTAGATGGTCTGGGTGAATTCCGACACGTTTTAAAGATCAATTTTGGTAAAACATGTAGCCCTAATAAGTAATCGGGTATAAATTAACAAAATATTTAATTAATCATAGTAGGCTTATTCAAAGTGACTGATAATACAACTATTTAGGCCTAAGTAACAAGTTACTTTAATCAAAAAAATCAGCAACATTTCACACTTAATAAAAATTGGAAAACAGAACAAACTAAAACCGAAATAAATAAAATAATTTCCATCCAGGTAACAACAAAAAACAAACCAATAACTAAATGTGTTTAAAAATAAAACTTAATTTACACTAAAGCAAATTTTCAAAGTGGCCTCCCCCAACTTTTGTGCATTTTCTTGTGCGTTTAGTTAGGTCACCAATTGCGAAGTATCATTGCCGGATCATTCCGTATTTCGTCGTAGGTTGTAACGATGCGCGCCGGATTAATTGTTGTCTACTATCAATTTCGACGCTATAAACTGTTTTTAAGTGGCCTCATAAAAAGTAATCGCAAGGGTTACAATCAGGAGACCTTGGCGGTCATTCATGTGGACCCCCGCGACGAAATAAATCGAAGACATTGACCTCATGTTGAAACAACAAGCAGATATACGAGATATTTAGTTAAACCGGTCAATGACACGGCCCGCGGCGGTGTCCCTATTGTTCGTCCGCTGGAATTCCAATTATCTTCAAAGCGTACCGACAATGTTGGCTCCCTGCCGCTGGATCGTGTGTAGACCTCTTTCTTTGATCTCGCCGGCCGGCTTCACTTTTTATGCCAATTAAGGAAATGTAAGCAACTCGAATACGTTCTTTCACAAGTAAGTTCGTCGACCTATTCAGGAGTAGGTCAGGACTTACTCAACATCAGTAGTGTATCTTCGCAAATTTACTAATAATTTAATATACTAAATTACCTCAGAATCCTCTAAAATTTTGCAGGGGCTTTCCCACATTGAAGACTAGTACAAAATTTTATTTTCCGCATTTCTTAGTAGATCACGCTGTATATACAGTGTTATTATGTTTTATATATTTAAATAAACAAAACAATTATATTCTATATATCACTGCAGTTGTCCATTATTATGTAACATGTTCTGATTTGTAATATTTGAAGAGCTAAGTGGATAAAGGTGTTATGTGACATTTTTGAAAATTTTGAGATTTCTACACAGACAACTATTTTAACTTATAATCTATCATTTCAATAAGTTTTTGGGATAATAAACCTTTCCTAAGTGCGTTTTAATGTTTGATAAAGGTGTTATGTACATATGGTTTTTATATAATTTAATGAATAAAGGTGTCATGATCACATACCACCTTTATCCATTTCTGTGCGATATTAAATTGTTTTAATCCAAAACACTTTACTTTTAAAGTTATGTTATATTGACATTAATGTGACAAGTTGTGTTAAGTGTTTCTTACTATTATACTGCCCTCCTACGGAGAAAGGACTTAACTCAATGTTGTGTTAAGTTCATTTCGCCTAGGAATTCTTAAGATTTTTGATATACAATGTATTTTATTAACCCTTTTACTGACATACCACTCGAGATAGAGCCAATCTGCTTAGGTAATATCGAAGGTAATATAATAGATATGTTTGAAATCATACTAAAAATGCTAAGAACCGATTTTAAAAAAAAATTGAGATAAGTCCTTTCTCCTTAGGAGGGCAGTATAGTGAAAATGGCCAGTCGTAGTAAACTGATATTACAAATGGCAATGAATAAACGATTTCATGAATCATATAAGATGTTTATAAATTGGCTGACATTTGGGATTAGTGCTTATAGTGTTTTAATCCATATATTCATTTCGTTCAATTTCGAAATGGTAAGAGTCGGATGGTACTTGAGTATCTAATTGCTGTAAACACATTTATACCTTTTGGCAATTCAGCAGAAATCAGTCACATAGTGGCAATTTCTTCCCAGGCAAGTTTTAATAATGTTTTAAAAACAAAACATTATCAATATAAAATGCAATAATAAAATACGAATTTACCAAAGTATTCTAGCAAATTAGTCTGTAAATCAGAAATACTGGAAGTGACGCTTTGCGGTGTTGATTTTTGTACAAACATTTTTATGCTGACAAGTAGAAGAGGGCTGGACCGTAGAAATTTTTATGACAAGAGCAAAACTGATATCTGGTATGGCTTCTGCCCACCCAATATTTTGAAAGAGCATTAAATTGTTTAAGGCAAATCTGGCGAATTCCGAAATTCTTGCGAAAAAAATAATAAGTATGATAATTACGCCAATCAAGTCAAAGGTCATTTGGGTTTGTAAGGTTATCGTTTAAGAATTACAGGGTTCGCTATGCTTACATCTATTGGGTTATCTGTGAAAAATCCCTGCCTACCCAATAAAAATGCTGAAATTACGTCCATGGTATTCAAACTTGTTTAATTGAGATCATGAAATGACTCACATTTTTTCCCAAATGTGATGCTGGAAATAATACTAAAGAATACGAAGAAAATTACAAACTAGCTTTCGAACAACAAAAGCGTGACGGAGCAAAAGTTACAGTAGATAGAACGATTTGCTTTCTTACTTTAGATCTTCAGCAAACCATGCCGCTGGGAAAATTAAGTACATCGAAAGCATTTTACCTTCGTCAAATGTGGTTTTACAACCTTGGCATACATACATTGAGGAATACTGAAAAAAAAAACGTTCTTTTTCACATGGACTGAAGATATGGCCAGCCGTGAAAGCCTAGAAATTGCTTACATACCTTTTCACAAATTTACAATGAATATTTCCAAGAAAAGATCGATCACATTATAATATGGCTCGACTCCTGTGGTGGACAAAATAAAAACTTCAATATCATTACACTTTACCAGTTGTTGATTTTAAAGAGAGAATTTAAAGTTATCGACCATACATTTTCGGAGGTGGGACATTCATATTTAGATTCAGACAGAGATTTTGACAGAGTCGAGAAATTTTTAAGGAAACATCAAAACATCTACGTTCCGGACCAGTATCGAGAAATTTTAAGAACTTCCAAAGACGCCGTTGTCATAGATATGAAGAATCATTTCAAGGATATTGATGGAATTGCCTCAAAACTCAATTTGTACAACAGGAAGAAAAACTTGAACAATGAAAAGGTTTATTTTCGCGACGGTATAAAATGGCACCTATGGGTGCTACTATTACATCACTAGATGAAATGACTCCATTTTACAAAGTCGATATTTTAAAGAAAAGGAATATGCATAAGATAAATTCCGACGGTATTGCTCTAACGGTGTTTAATGAAACCAAGGGCAGCCTAAGTGTAGGAAAACTGGCCAATCTTAAAGAACAATTACCATTCATAAATGAATGGTAAGGCCGTATTATCACAACATACTTGGAAATGACCAAACTGTGGCTCAAAACCGTAGAACTGTCCGACTACCTAAAAATTGTACAATGTTTTAATAATAATAAAATATGTTTAATTTCTTAACACTTTTATTCACTAATTCCTTATTCATTTCAGAGAAACTTATGAACGGATAAAGGTGTTATGTACATTAATTTTTTAAAATTTTCGAAAATAATGACAACTGACACCTTTAGTTATTTGTCTCTGAAAAGTACATCAAATGTCAATATCATCGCAAAATGCAAGCTATATAGTCATTATAACAAAAAAGTTCTCGCCTAAAAACTTTCGAGTTAAATTACTCAATAACGTGTTTTTGTGACATAACACCTTTATCCACTTAGCTCTTCATTTATGTATTATTATTAGGCAGTAGTTCATTTTTAACATGCTTTTATTAGGCCGACCTGTATCTAACTATGTAATAAGGTCTAAAGAACTGAATTTCACCCACTTTTAATTATTGTATCATCATGAAATTTGGCAATTGAGTGTAGCTCTGATGACAATACAATATAGTATTCTCAATATTATAATATGTTTAAAAAGGCCGCCGCCCCAAGATGGCGGACTGTCATCTTCTTTACAACCCCCTTGACATGGATATCAAAAGAAAGGGACTGATAAGTAGAAAACACATATGCGATCAAAACTTATTCAAAATGGAGACATCACCATGGCGAATAGGTTTTATCAATTGTCATCGGATTCCACTGAAAATCGGTATCTGGTATCGAGATTACAGATTACAATTATATCCAAAAACAAAAAATTATACTAAAAGAACATGTTTTATAAATACTGCACTAAAATGCAAAAAATAATCATCGAACCTGTTCTCTCTCTATCCCGTAAGGGCCCTAGCGTAAGCCGCCGTGTTTGTAATTTTAAGTATAATATTTGAGTATAAAAACGTGGGTCGCTTTTCGAACGCTATTTCGAACAGGTTCGATAATTAAAACGCTGAAGACATCATTAGATTAAATGAAAAGCGCCCCATGCTTTTATACTCAAATATTACACTTAATTACAAACACGGCTTACACTAAAGCCCTTACGGGGTGGACAAAGAGAACAGGTTCGATGATTATTTTTTGCTTTTTAGTGCAGTATTTATAAAACCATGTTTTTTTAGAATATTAAACTATTAATTTTTTAGTATATAAGCATTGTTAAAGTTGCGATTATAATCTAATGTTTGTTTTGATAAAGTGATGTCGAGTTGTAGTTTAAAATGTCTACGTTATGTTCTTAAGGCGCAGTTACACGGCGCGTGGTTCGCCGATCCACGAACCTTGTGCGTGGTTCGGCAAACCACGCACCGTGTAACGGATAGCGAGCCAGATGTGTCAATACGGCGCGTGACCAATGCAGATTTCGTGTGGGGTTGTGGATTGTAAGCTCGTCAAAACTGCATGGATCGACTGATAACTGATCTTCAGGCGCAGTTACCGACAACTAGATGGAAGACGCGAGCCGACGCGAGCAACGTCTTCCGAGTCGCAAGCCATGCCAAGTTGCCTATGTCACACGTGTTTCGTGACTCGCCGAGCCAGGCTCGCCTAATCACGCGCTGTGTAACTGCACCTTTACAGATATTATACGAGCATGGACAGTTATTACAATATTTTCTTATATAAAGTGTCGTTTTCATCCAATTTTGTTCATGGGTCTTGAGCATAATTATTTTAGTTGTAACTGGTGTATCAAAATTTATTCAAATTAATTTGGTGAGAATGACATATATGCCACAAAGCCATATTTTCCATAGCTTAATATGGTTGATTCATTTTGATGTAAATTGTCTTTAATATGCTTTTTTCTACTCCCATAATTCGTTTGTTAGACATTCCCTACCTGTACTTTAATCAGATTCATTAAGATACTTTTCCATTAAGATACAAGTTGATAACCAATAGAAACGCGACACACAGCAGTATTCTGTCAATATCAACTATTGCGTTGGACATCTGACAGATCTCTAAAATTTATCAATTTTGACAAGACATGCTTACTGTTTACCTAGCAAATTTTCATACTTTGTGCTTCTTGTGAAATTGAAATAATAATCCATAATATTTCCTAAATTGTAGTCTATAAATTAATACATGTCAGAAATAAAGTGTTAATTTTCTATTTTAATATGAGTGGTCGTAGAAAAAATAGTGCATGCAACTCACAACTCACATTTAATGGCTATTAAGACACTCGCATTCATTATGACATTCTCCTACGGCTCATGTCTTAATAGCCATCATTAAATGGTCGTTGCATAATATACTATTTAATATCGGTTCATAAATACACTACTTATTTATAGTATTCATAAGTAATTATAAATATTTAGATTTCCTCATACAGTGGTAGAATTAAAAATACACAACATAAAATGGATCTTTACTCCTTAGCACTGTTAAGAAAATTGGCTTTAAGGATTTGGAGTTAAATTTACTTTTAAAACACTGATTCATCCACATCTAATTCCCCCGTTAAAGCCCGACTAAAAAATTAATAACGCACCAGATCCCTTTCACAGTAAGAATGAAATACGGCCTTTTAGAGTGGGTAAATAAATACTCACACCGCAAAAAAGAAAAGACGGCAAAAAGTATCGGATATTTTCATTTTATCAACCCTCTTTCTACAAGTGTATAAAAAACAAGAACTTTATCTGTGTCTGTCAAGAT
This sequence comes from Rutpela maculata, assembly GCA_936432065.2. Classification (NCBI taxonomy): domain Eukaryota; kingdom Metazoa; phylum Arthropoda; class Insecta; order Coleoptera; family Cerambycidae; genus Rutpela; species Rutpela maculata. The sequence continues at coordinate 104,592,209 of OW386291.2, forward strand.
TTTGTTTCGGAGTTAATGTTTCAATTTTAAAGGCGTCATCAAAAAAAGTTAATAATGTATAGACAAAAGGAAAATATCTTGTTCAAAAAATATTATTTATACGATTTCTTAAAAAAATAATTTACAATAGCGAATATTGTATTATCTGAACAATTCAGTTGAGATAGGTGGTGGGGTTACAAAGATAAAACAAAATGAAATAATTTTTCTCATTTTAATATTTTTATACAGCATTTAGTACTTATCTTCATATTACCCGTCACTGAATCTGGATGAAAACTGAGACTAGCTTAGTATACTCATGTCTTCTTGGTTGAATATAGTTAATTTATTTAAAAAAAAACCAGTTGAACCTGCTAATGTTATAGAACTTAGCAAAATCGATCAAATACAATTAGGATAAGGTACAGTTTTGGAAAGTATGCCAAAATTAGAAAATAATCCTGATTTTTGCTAAGAAAAATCAAATCATGAATTGGGACGACTTTTAAGAATACAAGTAATGGTTTTCATCCTGCGGTAAGGCCCCTGGGGCTTTGATGAAAGGCGACTTTGCCAAGTTTTATTCATTTTAGACATAAAACCTACATAAAATACAACCAAGATGTATTAAAATTTTGTTCTTAAAAAAGAATTATTTCTAGGAAATAGCAAAATCACAGAATATTTTTTTGTTTTCAGTTACTGAACATATTTAGACAAAAAAAGGTGAAATTTTCAATCAATACGATTATTATTAAAGTAAATTTAAAAGTTGTTTACATCATAGGCTCCTTGCACAAAATATAATTTTGGCATTTTTAGAATCTTTACTTAATACAAAACGCAGTGTGTAAAGGATTTTTTCTTATTTTTTCTTTTACAGACGGTATTCAACATTAAAGTTTGAATAAATCCGTTAGGAGCGCAAACAACGTTGTGACGTCATGTGTCAGGAGACGCACAGCGCAGTGTTGCCAGGTCTAGTGAAATTTCACTAGATCTGGTGATTTTTTTAAATCTAGTGATTTAGTGAAAACTTTTAAGAAAATACCTATTTCTAATGATTTTTGTTCCATCAGATTTATTGCCCTTTAGCGGGAGATAGACAAACATTAATTTCGAGTTACGAACCATTTATTTACAAAACATTTTACATTAATCGTTAAAATTGAATAGCCAAGGGCTTGTTGCCTTCTAGCAGCTCGTAGAATTTACATTACTTTCTAGCTAGGAACCATTTAATACAATACAGAGTACGAAATAAACAGATAGAGGGCACTCAAAAGGTTAAAAAAATCAACTACAGAACCCCGAAATCGTCATTAAAGTGCTAGAAATAGTCAGTAAAGTAATCCAGTATCGTACGATTTCTTATAGTTGGCGGAGGTGGCAGATATTGCTAAAAAATAATGGTTTTCTTACCAAAAATTATTTAGAAAATAGAGTTAATTAATCTTAATTTCACAATTTCTGGATTTAAAAAAAAAATATGCACTGTGGCACTAAAGTTTGTTTTTATCACTTATGTGGTTCAATTCCACATTGTGATAAAAAGTTTAATTTTAGTGCCTAGATACATAAATAACTATTTCCACACAATAAAAAATCTTTATCCTGAAAAAAGAATTTTGAAACTCCATCTCCTTTAATTTCAAATCTAGAGAAATTTTAGTCAGATCTAGTAACTTTTTAAGATGTCGTCTGATAACTTTTAAAATTTTGACTTGGCAACTCTTGCACAGCGCTAGCGTACATTTTAAATTAGTGATGGGCGATATCGTGATTTTTCAATCACAACGTAAATCGTTACTGTGATTTTCTTATATCAGTGAATTTAAAGCGTGATGTGATCACGACTTTCATAATACGACGTACAGGAGAAATTGTTAATTGTTCCCTATCCCTAAATAAGCGTCGACAGACGGTGAATGGTGAATTAGGTACTTTGGTAATCTGTGCTGCCGCAGATATGTATAATATGTATTAATATATATTATGATTTGTTTATCCAAATAACCTCTGATCTATGGATTGGTAATAATGAAAAAGCACTAGGTTTTGAGTGGAACTTGATAATAGGATATTTTTGTAAAGTTGTACTGTCGTGCACAAAAAAAATGGGACAGGTCTTATAATGTATTTTTGCTAAAATCTAGTTGTGTACATCTAACTGTAATTTTTGTGACATTGTCAGTTAGGTATTTGTCAAAATTCATTGCAAGTGTGCAAATAGAGACAGATTTACATTAGAAAAATAGTTGTCCTATTTTTTTTGCTCACGACAGTACAAATATTAACATTTCAGAAGCACCAATAAATTTCTTATTTATATTTATGTTTATTTTACACGAATTTTTGTTAGTTTAAAATGGTAAATTTATTTTTTAATGTTTTTTTTTGTTGTTTTATAATATATAAGGATGTTTTTTAAAAATGTTTTCATTCGCTTATTGTCGAATTCCATGTTTTTATTCATATGTCATGCCGAAACGTAAATGCTCAATATTTGCAATAAAATTGCTAGCATATTCAATCATATAAAATATTTTACGCATGGTTTTAGTAGTTAGTTACTTCTGGTGTTATAACAAAAATGTTCCGTCACGACCCTGCCTCGAATCGCCACATCGCATCGCCAGTCAATAAAAGACATACATTTATATAAATATCTAAATAGTGTGAAATGCGTATCTAATAACACTAATAATGCACGGGATCGCTTGCTTTACGTGTTAATAGATACGGCCGCAAATAATAATCGACTCAAAGTAAATATAGTGAAAGATATTGGTCTTGTTTGTATCATAATAGACCACGGCAAGGGAACGAAATACGGAAAGTCGTGATCACGTCACGCTTTCCTGCCAACTTTACTAACGGTCGTTACCTGTGATTTCTTAATATCAGTGATTAAATCACAGTTCGTGATATATCGCCCATCACTATTTTAAATTATTCCATTCATGGACGTTGCCCTTGTAACAGCTTGATAGTGGAGCGAAATAGACCATAAAAGTATCTCCGTTCTCGAGAAAAAAATCAGCGTAGCACCAGAGAGTGTAGTTTTTATAAATTGAAAAATTCTACATAAGAAATGGCTATTTAATATATTTTTTTGTGGTACAGATATTTTTTATTTCGAAATAACTTGAGAAATTGATTGATTACAACAATCGTGTTTTTTAACATTTACACTCCCATATTTTCAAATCTAATTGAGCTATCGATCTGATTTTTTTTTTTTTTTTGAATTCAAGTACACAAGCGCGTCTTTTTGTTTCTATCAATTATTGTTTATTATTTTCTTTAAATAGCAAAGAACTTATTACTCGACTAATACTTCGCTAAAAATGTACTCGTAATTTTGACTAAGCGACAAACTTTTTTATTTTTGAAAATTTTCATATGCAGCGAGACGATTGAAGCAAAGATACAGGAGAATTTTTTGAAAAAAAAATTTTTTTCATCTAGGACGTATAGTTTTTTATTTATGAATATTTTTGTGACGCAGGCATGTAGGCAGGCGTACGACGTCAACTATCATATTGACCTTTGAAGTAATAACCTTGATTTAGTGTGTGTACAAGAACCAAAAACCTATTAAAGTTCCATAAACAAATATTTCCACATCCACATACAAATTTTTTTCGTTGCGAGAGATTTGGATGGAAAATCTGGATGTGGAAGTAGTCCCTAATATATTTTTTCGACTTCAATATACACTATGATGTACTTACACTATACTAGAAGATATTAGACTCTGGAAACTTACCTGAAACAAAACGAAAATTAATAAATACCTACATGATTAAAAAAAAACAACTATGAAAAGTATTAATTATTATTACTATTAGTTATACTTTTAAAACAAGATCTTTTATTCACTGCAAATTATTAATCTCACAATTTCGTGTTTAAAAAAAATATTTACTCCATACTCTATCAAGGTTAAAGCATTTAGTTTCTTTTATCAGTTTAACCCATTACCTCCCACTGTACTTATTTCAGTACTCCGTTAATTTTTGCCTCCCGGCGACATCAATTAAAATATTTCTACAAATTAATGTCTTGGTAGTACTCTGCAATGTGTAGGAAACGCGTAGTTTCAAGATTTTTTTTATGGATGATACATCTGTAGTAAATGACAACTTAAGAGATTGAGTAAATAAGTTGTGCTAAATCCTGTGCTTTCAAGAATTAGTTTTTATAACGTGAAAGTTAAAATATTCCATTTGAGGTGGTAAATTAGGTTTTCAGGTATGTATTTTAGTTGCTTATAATATCAGGACACACCATTTTGCATTATTTCTAAAAAAAAAAATGAGAAAAACGGCAGTGTTCCTATTTGAGTACAATGGGAAGAGTAAATAAGTAAATTCGGAATATCTTTTCAGAAGTTGCTTCGACATGGATTCTGAATTCCAGCCAATCGCTTCAAAAAGTTTTTACGGCAAACGTTCCAAAACATTAAGGAGAAGCAATGGAAGAAGTTTCTTCTGCAAAGCACGAGCCAGAAATAGTTATTATCCCCCCTGAGGAAATATATAAACAGATGAGGAAGAATTCGACGATAACGATATGTTTTTCAACTTTCCCAATGATATTCCTGGAGAAGTACAACTTCACTATTCCTCTGACGACGAAATTCCCCTATCTGAAGTAGCTGCTAGAAATAGGGAACCTGCAGAAAGCGCCTACGGTAGCGATGACGATCACTATGGTAACAAATCATGACACTATAGAGCCCTTGGAAAAAGTGAAACAGTGGTCTTTGGCAGAAAAACAAAAAATTGAGTACCTCAGCCACATTTGTTTTCAAGTTTTGGGTGGGATCGACCTGCTCGACCAAGCAGTAAATAACTATACAGTATCTAGTCGCAGAAAGAAATGGTGGTGGCCTCTCTTTAATCATTTGTTAAACACTGGAATCATAAATGCATGGAGAGTACACCTACTCGCTCATAACGATAAAATTGATTCACCTGGTTTTATGAGAGATGTTGCTCGCCATTACCTAAAAGCTTTTGATAAGGCGACCTGCTTCTCTTCCAAGAAGTATCGCGGAAGACGAGGGTCATTTTCCGAAAAAAATCGAAAAACAACCATTTGAGTACACCATTTTTTTTCAAAAACTTACAAAAAAAATTTTTTGTAATAATTTTTCTAGTATAACTGCATAGGGGTGGCCAACTAAACCAGAAAACTCATAAGAATAAAGAAAAAATATTCGTGGGAGGTAATGGGTTAATTTGAGGTCACAAAGGTTGCTACTTAAGATTTTAAAATCAGAACGGCTAAGTGTGAGTGGGTGAAATCACGCGATATATCTTGACCGTAAATCTTGTTCTCCGGTATATCATGTATAGATTCTACTTTGTCATTTTAAATTAAACAAACACCCCATGTATGCATTATATACTAGTTAGATTATATATTCTAGTATCTATACCATCACAAAGTTCAGTACAAACTGATTTTTCTTTTATTCAAATAAATTTGAATATTACAAAAACCCGGAATAAACCACAATTACCCACAATTGCCCAGAAAAACCCACCTAAATACCCAGTGGGTCATCTTTTTCTAAAGAATGTGGGTTTTTGCACAACCCTGGTAAGCGATATGCAAATAAAGTTGTTAATTTCGGCTACAAAAAGCAAAACAATGGAAAAGAATAAACTGAGACATAAACATATAAACTCAGTTTTAAGGAACAATACGAATTCACTTGGGTATTGGAGAAAAAACTTTACGTGATTTTTAATTTGAAATAAGAGCAAAAAACTGTAATTTAAATGAATAGAAATCGTTGCCGGAAAATTGAAAATGTTTGATCTGCGTTTAAGTATTTCAAATTTTAATAAAGTCAAACTATTCCATCCATTGTCGATCGATCTGAAATGTAATTTATACCAAAATCTGTTTGTAAAACATTTCCTATTTATAACAAAAAGCATAAGTTCAAGCAGTGAACGGTCATGGCCTTAGCACATACGACGAAAACTTGCAAATCAACGACCTTTAACCCTATCAAATACCTCGAATACACTATCTTCTATAAAAAGTTGTCTGGTTCATGTTCTTTATTATAACTTCAAGGAATTATGGTTCCTTTATCCTTACCATCAATATAAGTTCTGGGATATAAAACATTTTGCTGTTAAAATGTATAGTAAAATTTTTATATAGAAATCCAATATATTTCGATAAAAAATCACAATTCATGCAAATATTTTTTGTATGGGTGTTCGGGGGCTGAAAATGATCTTTACTAAATTAGATTTTATGGAGCAACTTAATTTTGAAAACTGCGCTCTAGAGGGAGGGCAACTATCTATAAAAAATGTAACTGAAACACAAAAGCAAAATGATTTCGTAATAATTTTACTATTTTTTTTATAAAGGTTATTTCAATGTACATTTTTAGTATATTGATGAATATTTACATCGAGTGGAAACATCAATCCGAATCAAATACCAAGTAAAATTGTTAAAAATTGATTCTGTGGTTCTAAAGTTAATGGGCATTATGTGCAATGGATATTACAAATAGAATACTAAAGTAGTAAACAATTTCCAAATAATATTTTTATACCACCGAAATATTTAGTTTTCCAGAGCTATAGAAATTAAACCATTATTAATGGTAAAATAGAATACACAAGCCAAGTCACACAGTTATACACAAATGTAAAAAAAGTTTTTTTTTCCTATTCACTCGACAAACGTTTACGACAATTAATTCAACTTATTTTTTTTGTTTTAGTACACCTAAATAATAATAAAAGTTTGTTTTTAAAAAGTTTTTTTTTTACATTTAGTTCTATTTTTAAATTTTAAGTTACGTCTAAATTATTATGTATAACACAGCCCCACAAAAAAAAAAAGTTCAAAGCAGCGAACCAGACCCATGTGTTTCTATGTATTTTCGATCGCTGAATCCGAATCCGGGGTCAAAAAAAATCGCACACCCCCAAAATCATTAGCTAGAGCCAAAAAACACCCCCCTGAAATGGGGTAAAAAGAATATTAAGCTACGAGAATAGTTGTTACATCTTAATCAATCGAATTATACAAATCAAGGTTAAACAGCAGCGTACATACAATAGATATGAAACACACCCCCAGGGAGAGGCGAAAACTAGCCCCAATATATAAAAAAATCGATGCAAAACAGCAATGACTGCTGAAAAAGCTCAAAATGTCTAAGTTTAAAGGACACGAGAAAAACAAGAAAAAACATAAAATGCAGCAGGATTTCTAGTTTCATGGATGCTATGATTGGCTGAAATTTCGTAGTACTCTAAAATAGAATTAGAAACTTACGTACCATCAACATTCTACAGTGTCAACCCTCAGAGGGTGTGAAAACTACCCCCTATGTAAGGTTTGACTATAAAAAGTTACAGTGACTTCTATAAAAATTCGAAACACCTGCGTTGTGTGGAAGAGAGAAGAAACTAGACTATGTTCGACGCTGTGCTCTAAAACCACCCCCACGGGGTTGAGAGACGCCACCTCTCATGGACATGAAACGAATAAGCAACAGTATAGCTTTTTCGTTACATCTTGAATTACGGTAGTTTACATCCTTTCTGGGGGTGTTACTTAATAACATTTATAGGACATGAGTTTCAAACTCTAAGTGTCAACGCGATTTTTGCCAATCATAGCATCCATAAAAATGTAAATCCGGTTAGTTCCTCTCTGTTTTTCCAGCATCCTACAGATAAAGGGGTAGTATCTCGCAACCCCGTGGGGGTGTTTTTCAAGCACATCGTCGAACATAGTCTAGTTTCTTCTCTCTTCCACACAACGCAGGTGTTTCGAATTTTTATAGAAGTCACTATAACTTTTTATAGTTAAATCTTACATAGGGGGTAGTTTTCACACCCTCTGAGGGTTGACAGCGTAGGATGTTGATGGTACGTAAGTTTCTGGTTCTATTTTAGAGTACTACGCAATTTCAGCCAATCATAGCAGTCATGAAAATAGAAATTCTGTTGGATTTTACGTTTTTTCTCGTGTCCTTTGAACTTAAAGGTGGTTCTCAACCCTATAGGGGCAGTTTATGAAGATTACGTCGGACCTGATGTAGTTTCTTAACACTTTAACAAAACTTAGACATTTAGAGCTTTTTCAGCAGTCATTGCTGTTTTGGATCGATTTTTTTATATATGGGGGCTAGTTTTCACCCCTCCCTGGGGGTGTGCTTCATATCTATTGTATGTACGCTGCTGTTTAAACTTAATTTGTAAAATTCGATTGATTAAGAAGTAACAACCATTCTGGTAGCTTAATCTTCTTTTTATCCCAGGGGGTGTTTTTTGGCTCTAGCTAATGATTTTGATGATTTTTTTTGACCCCGGATTCGGATTCAGCTACCGAAAATACATGGGGATACATGGGTCTGGTTCGCTGCTTTGAACTTTTATTTTTTTTTGTGGGGCTGTGTAATCATTGCGTCGTCCTTACTTAAAAAATACCGGATCGTTCGCCATTTATTAGAATACAAAAGCTGAGTGAATACACTATGCGATCAAATTATAATTATAATACACCGACACACACAAAAAAAGTTGTGAACCTGAAGCAAAAACTGTCAAAATGTATGTATTTTTGTGAGCTAAATCCGAATTTGTCATCGGAGTTAGATTATGTCATCGGAATTTTTTTCTACATTCGATGAAAGTTAAACGTCCTCAGTTTTCAAAAGAAATTTCATCGAATGTAGAAAAAAATTTCGATGACATAGGCCAAATCTGATGGCAGATTCGGATTAAGCGCACAAAAATATATACATTTTGACAGGTTTTGTTTCAGGTTCACGACATTATTTTTTGTGTGCCGGTGATATTTTTTTTTTCACCCTTTTTAGTGACCTCATTATTTAGCGTCTGAACACTAAAATATCCGACGTTGTGAATTTTTAAGCTTTAACATTAGACTCGTCATCAAAGAAACTTGAATTACTATGTATCGAATTTTATGTAAATCTGCAAAAATATTGCAATTATCGCAGCCATATTGGATTCGCCATTTTGAATTTTTCTAACTTTTGACATCAGATTCGTTATCAGCTACACCTAAAATACGTAACTACCAATTTTAATGCAACGGAATTTGAATTTTTTATCACAAAAATTTAATGAAATTATGACTAGCGACTTCGCCAAATATTGCAAAATTTTCAACTAAAAATATTTTGCTTTTAATTTTTGCTCACCTTGCACTAGACGTAGCTTGCTGAAATTAATATGGGACTACCACCGAGCCATACCCTACAGTTTTAGAAGATTTCATAAAAATCGCTTAAGCGAATATATAAGCAATGATTGAAGAAATATATTTTTAAACCATAAATAACGGATCGAATTGTAGTCCAATCAGTGGGGGGTTAGGCCCTACAAAAGGTGGAGTAGAAATGATATTGATATGTTGTTTAAGTCGAAACTCGGATGAAAAGTACAAGTTTTCGACGCCATCTTGATTAAAAGGTACAAAAAATGGATTTTCAAAATAATTCGGCAACTCTCGATCATACGAGAAAAATATTCGTAACAAAGCTGAAGAGGACAAAATTTCCAGCATTTCTTGTATATACATTTTTATTGTAAGTCTAATGTGTAACGAGATATAGCGGCAGAAAAAAATGTATTATATGTATAACGTACGTTTACAATATAATATTTTGTATATTATCATTATTATTATTAGAAAACGCGAGCAGAACGGAAGATGCGCAGCACTCAGGCCTATCGGCCAATTGTACATTCGCGACATTTAGGATCCCCTAGAAAAGACCACGCTCTCCACGAAGGAGAGCAGCCCTTTCCAGGGTAGATCCCGTAGTACCTCCGGCTGTAGAAACTGCCTTCCGAAATACCTATACCTCTACACTCCTATTGATGCACAATGGCATAGGATATGGGTGATGGTTTCATCCTCCACTCCACACATCCTACAAGTAGGATCATCTTTCAACTGCATTGTATCCTACCATCCGTCTCAATCGCTCTCTATCGAGCTCAATCAGCCACTTTATGGTGGAGCCTCGACTGTTTCATTCTGAGCCCAATAGTTGTTAAACTGTGCCGTAGACCAGTCTTGCATCTCTAATTGTATCAGACTTCTTGGCAGACCGAAGGCTGGTTCGGGGCCAGGGAAAGGAGTTTTTGCTCCTTCACCCGCCGGTCTGCTTCTTCGTTGCCCTCGACTCCACTGTGTTCGGGCACCCACATAAGTTTAACTGAGTTGCATTCACACAGCTCAGTCAGAATGTTTCGACAGTTCAGCACCAGCTTAGAGGTCACCTCGTTTGATGCAAGACCCTCAAAGCTGCCTGACTGTAGCTACATATATAAATATGCTTATTAACGAAGCCTCTTTTGAGGTTTTTGCTTGCACACAGTAAAATGGCATACATCTCAGCCTGAAATACACTAGGATACTTACCAAGTGGCGCCGATATACGAGCCCTTGGCTTGCATCCGTGTACACCAGCACCGGTTCCCTTCTGAGTCTTCGATCCGTCTGTGTACCATTCCAGACCTCCGGGACTCGGAAGATTCATTTTATCGCGTTCCCAGTCGTCTCGACTAGGGAACACGATTGTATATGGAATAGTGAACTAATAGACGGGGAGACACCAGTCGTCCTCTGACTGAGCAGAGCTAGAGTCTTTGTGTGCCCCAGCCCGTGTCCCGTCGCGTTCCACATTCCACTTTTAAACAGTCTATTTGCTGCTTTCCTAGCTTCCACTTCGAAATGCAAGGGAGTGAGTCCAAGGATAGTCTCCATTGCAGCCGTTGGGGTGGTCCTGACTGCTTCTGTTATTCCTAGGCAAGCTAGCCTTTGAACTTGACACAGGCGAGCCCTAATTGTGAAGCGCTCCTGGGAGCGCCACCACACATGAGCCGCATATGTTATAAGGAGTTTCACCATAACGGTGTATAGCCTTTGAACTTGACACAGACGAGCCCTAATTGTGAAGCGCTCCTGCGAGCGCTACCACACATGAGCCGCATATGTTATGAGGAGTTTCACCATAAAGGGTGGTCCTTGGATTTATTCCCCACTTAAGACCGAAGATACGCTTGCACATCCACAGGGATGCGCAGGCTTTCCTCACTTGAGCTTCCACGTGGTCCTTTCATGACAGATTGGAGTCTAGGGTTACTCCCAGGTACGTACGGGAAAGACACAGACAAAGACGAGTGCCCATGAGAGAAGGAAGCTGAAAATCGCTTATTTTTCTCCTTTTAGTGAACAGCATTAGCTCTGTTTTGCCAGGGTTGACCGAGAGCCCGTGTCTGTTACACCATAACTGAACTATGTTAAGAGCCCTTTGCATGAGCCCTGAATAGTCACTTCAAATCGGCCTCTTATCATGATAGCCAGATCGTCTGCATATGCTTGCGCGTAGTAACCTGCTTCGCTCAATTCGATCAGTAGCATGAGGTTCCATGTAACAGGTTTGTATATTGTTTATTTTATTATTATTTTTTTTACGGCCCCGGTCGATTGATGTTGACGTCTTCATTAATCTGGGCCTCCATTGACAAAATTTCTTCATCTTCGTCGTCGCTCTCGATGCGAACCTGTGGTGAATTTTCACATGATTCACCATCACAGAATCCACACACAATGGAGCACTTCAACTCAGTTTTTCTATAGCCACACGCTCTGCCGCATCCTTTTTTGCATTTACACGAAATGACATTTAATAAGGTCTCAGATGCCGGTTTTCCTATCTTTGTTACTGGACGGAGAGCATTGGTGCCAAGTTTCCAGCTCCAGTCTTCTCGATTTTTATGGACTCCATATCATTTTTGGACTTGGAACGACCTAAACGCATGATACCGTGCAGCGTCCCTTGTAGGTGGCAGAGAAGCAAGATGAAATTTGCTTTTTCTTGTGGATTTCATCAAACGTTGGTAGCGGCCCTGTTCCAGTTTCCTTATCCATGTTACTTGCCACTATACAAAGAACGACAAAGCGTGCTCCAGCGTCTGCTATAACTTCTGGTTTTGTATCCTGATATTTGAAGATGCCAATAATATCATTGTCTTGTTTGTTTCTGAACAAGCGAACAAAATTTTGGTTTTCCTTGGCCAAATAGTGACGATGTTGTGTCGCAGCCACTAAACGCATGGAGAAACAGAATGTTCTCAGCAGCTTCTTTATGCTTTAAACATTTCGTGGCATACAGTATTTCAGCAGTTAAAGAAAATTCGTCATTGTTAATTTAATTCCACAAAAATTTAATGATTTGCGAAGCACTCCGCTAGGAGGAGCTAGTAAAAACTTAATTTTCTAATAAAAAAATTCAAATTTCGTCGGAATTGCATTAAAATTGGCAGTTAGGTATTTTAGGAGTAGCTGATAACGAATCTGATGTTAAAAGTTAAGTATTAAAAATAGCGAATCCAATATGGCAATAATTGCAATTCTTTTGCAGATTTACATAAAATTTGATACATAGTGATTTCAGGATCTTCTAATAACAAGCCTAATGTTAAAGCTTAAAAAGTCACAACGACGGGTCTTTTGTTGTGTAGAAGATAATTATAGAGGCAACTAAAAAGGGCGAAAAAAAAAATAAGAGGATTATCACAGAAATTCACAGAATTTAGTCAGCAATATAATTACTAACTTTTTTAAAAAATCCGTAAAAGCCTAGAACCCTTGTAAATATTCTGCGCCATATTCTTTACCTAAAAACCTACGCTAAACAAATTTATGGACGCATCCCACGAAAATTTCCATTCCATCCTTACTAACGGGTGTGTGAATTTGTTTGAAAGTAATCCTAATTTCGCTAAAATACAAAGGAATCCACTTCAGTTTTCCATTCCTGTTTATTTGGTTAGTGTACAGTTACACTGCCATCAGGAGCACGCAATTATTGTACAAGTCCCCTCTTCAAGAACATTACAAAATATACTTCAGAGGTGTTTTCGAGCACACATCTAAAGTCTATTCAGGGGTCCACTCCTTGCGCCACTCCAAGCATACTAGATTAATACAAGCAATTAGCAGTCGCGTTCAAACAAGTTAATGCAAGCATTAAATATTTGACGATATTTTCTGAGAAACGGAGAATTGCAAATGAATTGCACGTTCGGTGGCTGTTCGGGGTAATTGTCTGCGAGGAGCTTCGAAATAATGACCTTATGCCTAGAACGTGGCAAGTTTGTGGGGATAACCGGCAGCGCCGCAGACTAATCGGGTGCATATGTGTCTTGCCTGGGGTGGTCCTGTGAAACATAACTAACAGACATCTAGGAATTTATAGGCATGATGGGAGACGAGAGAGATAACACTCTAAAAGTTCCAGTTAATAGAGTTTAAAGTTAATGGTTTTATGCGCATCCGGGTAGTTCTTTTATGCAGATGTGCATAATACTTCTTACTGAAGAAGTTGTGGATGCGAATCTAATTAATTACTAACGATTTCCATACGTCCTTAAAAATAAAAGTACAAATTAAGTATAGTGGATGTCCTGTGAATAAGTACGTTCCTTTCCAAGAGGTGATAGAACTATAAAAGTTAAGTTGAGATTTGTAGATATATTTACTTTAAATCGATTTATAAGGGAGGTCCCACCCCTTCAAGTGAGCAAGTAAAACAATTATTGCCTAACAAATTCAAAACGTCTTAGTTATAGACATTCTTTATTTAAGTTACAAAAAAGTTATTAAAGAAATGTATGCATTAATACATTAAATGTACAGGAAGATAATACGAATGTCGTGGAACACTGGGAAGCTGCAAAGATACAGTTACACCGAACTGCCAGTGATGTCATAAAGCAAAAGGCACGGATTAGAAACAGTGTGAACGAAAAGTGCAAGGATGCAACAAGTGGAAATAAAAAGCCCAACTCATAGTGCAACAGAGGCATAAGACTCGAGCAGCTATAGAAAGATATCAAGAGAGAAGGGAGGAAAAGAAAAGTACACAAAAGAAAGAAGAAAGAACCAACACAAAGATAAATAATATAAGAAAAGTCTTCAAAGCACAATGTAGAGACAAGGAAGGCAATATTGTGAGCAACAAGCAAGGCATACTAGAACGCTGGGAGAACATTTCCAGGAACTGCGCAACAAAGAACCCGAAGCCGAAGAAGACCTCCAAACCCCACGCCCGGTCTCGAGGACGATAATCATGAACAGTGGGCTGAAGAAACTCCACTGACTATAGGAGATACTAAAGCTGCAATTGCCAAACTTAATAAGGCTCCGATGTCTTGCTTGCAGAACTATTAAAAAACAGTGGCGATAGCCTCATTGCATATTTACATAACCTTACTAAGATCTGGTCACAATCTGTAACCTCTCCAGGATGTAACCTTGGCATAACATGCCCAATACATAAGAAGGAGGTTATAATGATCTGCGCCAATTATAGGGGAGTTGCTATTATACAAAGTGTATAAAATCCTCTCCATTATACCTGCTAGGTTACAACTCTACGCTTACGAGCTATATGCTTACCACAGGAGATTACCAATGTTTCTTCTGCACTGGCAAAGGAACAATAGACACGCATTATATATTTCGATTTTTTAGAAAAAGTATTACGAGACTCGGAAATCGATGTCAAAGGAACAATCTTCTATAGTCAGTGCAAATATTGGCATATGCGTAGATATAATTTCAAGAAGCAAAGAAGCAGCAGCTATGGAGCTCATAATCAGCGAGAAATAGGTAAAATATATATTCGCCACCACACATCAGCAAGAACGAGAGACACCCACGTGAACATCAATGGCTGTTCATTCGAAATAGTTAACTATACAGTGTGTCCCAGGATAGATGTAACAAGAGGTGTAATGGACCAAACATTTTGGAAGTTTCAAAAAAATAATTTTATATTCCTGAAAATTGGTATAGAGGTATAAAATTGCATTCTAAATAACTTTTCTTAGTGGAATTTTTTCATATTTTGAAAAATAAAGGTACTTTATCGGTGGTGTTTTTTACAACTTTGCTTATAAAACACCTTGTAGAACACCAAATCAAGTCATTTTTGGTATACTTTAGTTTTACAACAAGCAAGACTCAATCCCCAAATACCATTCCAAAATTCCAAAATTCCAAAATTCCAAAATTTTTGGTCCATTACACCTCTTGTTACATCTATCCTGGGACACACTGTATATTTAGGATCTTTAGTCAATAGCATAAACACCGTAAGAGATGAAGTGCTGATGCTACTACAGTCGAATGAAACACATCATCAAGCTGGTCAAGAAGGATCAAATGTACTCTGTACAAGACACTAATTAGACTTGTATTAACTTATGATCCAGAAATCTGGACACTCACACAAAACGATAAGTCTCCCTTGGGATGCTCGGAAGAAAGATTTTGAGGAAACTATTTGGTGCTGTAAATGAGTCGGTGGGAAATCGAGCAGTACGAAGACCAAGGCTACGATATACAGACGACGCGCGACGTAGAACGAGACTTTAAGACAATGGGCTAGTGGACAATAACGAAAACGACAAAATTAATAATATGGCATTATAGTATTACCAGAGAACTTATACCATAGGAAAGCGACAATATCGGCGGTTCCTTTGACATTTTATGGCCCGGTTCTAATGACATTGATATGAGTGAAAGACAACCTCTTACACTGAGAGAACTGTAAAGTTTGACGTACACTGAAAGTAATTCAGTATAATATGTACTCAACACAATCTCTTACACTGAGAGAACTTTAAAGTTAAATGTACACTGAAAATATTTCAGTATAATATGTATAATACCACATATTAAATATATGGTGATAATATTTCCCGACCTACCCTTCACCCACTACCCCTAAACCTGAAAACCACCCCCCTTCTCCAATTTTCCGGTGCTAGGCTTGCGAGGGCCTGTCGCATCGGTTTTTTTTGTCAGTTAGAATAAAATAGGTAAATATTTACCACAGGCGACCTAACCCACCCCCGGGGTTGAAACTACCCCCACCCCCAATAACTAAATGCCACGAAAACAACGAAACTACTCCCGTTTTCGAGGTGGAAATCACGAAGGTGACAATATTTTTCGACATATCCTTCACCCACTACCCCCACCCCATTCTTAAAGGGGATGAAAAAAAAATAGAATTGTGATTTAGTGTGTATACATGAACCAAGTGACAATATTTCTCGACATATCCTTCACCCACTACCCCCACCCCATTCTTAAAGGGGATGAAAAAAAATAGAATTGTGATTTAGTGTGTATACATGAACCAAAGGCCTCAACAATTTTTTTTAATTCCCATCACCGTTACCCCATCCCACCGCACCCCACCGCAACCCCCACTACCGATGTGATATATCGTTTTATGGGTTGTTGGGGTCGATGATGTCAAATAATAGATTATTAAAGTTCCATAAACAATTATTTCCACATAGTGGAGTGCAAAAAGTACCAAAATTTTTTTCGTTGTGAGAAACTTGGATAGAAATAGATGTAGAAGTAGTGATTCCTTGCAGCGGTTTTTAATAAAATAGCTTATTATCGTTGTTGTCGTGGCATTTCGTTATTGGAGGTAGGGAGTAGTTTCAACCCCCAGGGTTGAGTCAGGTCACCTGTGGTCAATCGTTACTTATTTTATTCGAATTAATAAAAAAAGCGATCCGACGCAAGTCTAGCACCGGAAAATCGGAAAAGGGGGTGGTTTTTCAGGTCTGGGGGTAGTCGGTGAAGGATATGTCGGGAAATATTGTTACCATCGTATTCCCCGCCCTCGAAAGCGGGAGTTTATCGCTGTCCAGCTTACTTTCGTTGTTTTAGTGGTACTTCGTTATTGGGGGCGGTGCGGTGGTAGGTTAGGTCACCTGTGGTAAATATTTTCCTATTTTATTCAAACTGACCAAAAAACAACCGACCCGACGAGCTCTCGCAAGCCAAGCACAGGAAAATCAGAAAAGGGGGTGGGGTTTTTTCGTTTAGGGGTAGTGGGTGAAGGGTAGGTCGGGAAATATTGTCACCATCGTATTTCCCGCCCTCGAAAACGGTATCGGTATACTGCTTTCCAGCTGATTTTCATTGTTTTCGTAGCATTTTGTTATTGGGTGTGGGGGTAGTTTCAACCCCCGGGGGTAGATTAGGTCACCTGTGGTAAATATTTTATTTTATTCTAACTGACCAAAAAAAAACCGATACGACAGGCCCTCGCAAGCCTAGCACCGGAAAATTGGAGAAGGGGGGGTGGTTTTCAGGTTTAGGGGTAGTGGGTGAAGGGTAGGTCGGTAAATATTATCACCATCGTATTCCTAGTCCTCGAAAACGGGGGCATACCGCTTTCCAGCTGATTTTCGTTGTTTTCGTGGTTCTTCGTTATTGTAGGTGAGGGTAGTTTTAACTCCGAAGGGGTGGGGCGGGGTTAAGTCACCTGTGGTCAATATTTACTTATTTTATTTAAATTAACCAAAAAAAAAACCGATTCGACAAGCCCTCGCAAGCGTAGCACCGAAAAATCGAAAAAGGGGGTGGTTTTTTCGATTTAGTTGGACACTAGGTCGGAAAATATTGTCACCATCGTGTTCCCCGCCCTCGAAAACGGGGAGGATATGTCTTGCGGTAAGGGCGCAGAACTTTTGGGGTAAAAGCTTTATCTCAAGGGACTAAGAAGAGGCAGGTCACTGAGTTTTTCCTGTAGGTCGCCATTCCAAGTACTAACAGCGACTAACGTTGCCTAACTTTTCGTATCGAAATACGAGTATAGTCAAGATCAGTTTCTGCCCACATGTTTACAGGAATTTTTCGTACTATTTCTGCGCGTAGATTCAGCTTCAAAACACATGAAAGTAACATCGCTTACACCTTGTATATTAATTTATTTGGTATTGTTCTATAAACTTGTATATTTTCCTTTGTAATAAACAATATTTGTTCTATTCATTTATTTACATAATTTGGTGACGACTGTTAATGACGCCAATTTTAACCTTTGTAGGTTTCAAGAAGAAAAATCGTCAACGTAGACTTACGGAATATAGAGTTTCCCTTTCATGTTTTTATACAACCACATCGACAAGACAACATTTAAATAACAATATTTACTGATAATAACTACACATTTTTTATTCTCTAGAACATGTTTACAAACACAATCACTTGAATTATTAATATATGACGGCGACATAGGCCTTAGTAATGTGGTTGGTGCGCTTTTCTCGGAGTTTCTTTTTACGAGTATTATACATAGGTATGAGGGGTGATGTAAACAACACACCATAAATCATTTCTGATGGCGTTGAAATAATATTCATTTGGGTGGCGCCGTTATCACAACATTTTTAATAAAAAAAATATACACAACACAACAAAAAGAAAGTTATTTATAACTAGTAGATGATAATAAATATAGTGACGACTTTTTTCATCACATGAAAGTGGAAGCGATCATACACATTTTTACCTCTTAGGCAATGCAATGCCTTGCTGTTAAACTAAATAAGTATGTAAAATAATAAACTGGTAAACATAATACAGATGCTGATGATTAGGTATTAACTATGTTATATTAAAAATAAACAACAATAAACAAATATATAATATTTTATTAGTCTATGAATTTGTATATGTAGTATCTACGCATGGTTGCCAACATTAGGCCTTTCATAGATATTCCCCGACATTACCCTAGCAAGTTCTTTGGAAATTATCATTCAGCTGAATTTAGTAATGAGACTTGGTTCTATTTGGAAGCCCCCGATGCGATACTGGTTAAAGCTTGTTAAACGAGGTAATACTCACTTTATATTATACCAAGAAGGTATTCAAAAGAGTAAACTGCAATTAACGATACATTCGCAAGGTCTTGAAATAAATTTCATTTAGTAAATGCAGAATAACTATAACAGAATAACTAGACACTGACTAGTAAAAGAATATAGGCAATATTTCTATGGTTATTCGTAACGTTTGTAATACTAAATCAACTTTATTAGGATGATAATTTGACAAATTATTCGTAGTATTCTTACAAAGAGTTTGAATTGCAAATGCAGTACAGCAACAGGTTATTAAATTAAAGAAAAATAAACAAACTTTTTACTAGAATTCTAAATTTTTGAGAATATCTCCTTCAAGTAGTTGCGGCATTAGAAAAACACTTTCCAAGTACAAGATACCACGATAAAGGACCTCGCACAGATCTTACGGAAATTGGCCCCCGGTTAAATTGGGTGATCAAAAGCTCTCATGGATCCAACTCGATTCTACATCTAGTTTCCGAGATACAGCTCAAGAAATGTACAAGAATGACCCTTTGTATATTAAAAAAAATCCGAATTCAAGATTATTTTCATATATTTTATATTGTGGTACGTTCTAATAGCCCTTTATAAAATTTTGCACCAAAAAGATTTGTTGGTTAAAACTTTTTTACATAAAGTATATGTCTAACTGATCAAAAAACTTTAATTGAAAAACTTTCGGAAATGGCTCCTTTGACCTCTAATACCCCATCAATAAATTAAAAGATCGAGAAGATTCAGAATTTTACAAGAGTTAAAGTTGCCGAATCTCGCTTCAATTAAATAATATTCATTATTGTTTTGGTAGAAAAATCAAATACTTAGCAGAGACAAATAATACGTATTTTTTTGACTTTGCAAATTATAATGTATGAAAACGGTAAAATTTCTCTAATTTATTTATAATCCAGTCAGTAGGGATAAAAATGACATTTGCCTTATAAAAGGTGGAGTACTAATGATTTTGATATATGTTGTTTAAGTCGAGGCCCTGATGAAAAATACAAGTTTTGGACCTTGAGGAGGGAGAGGCGCGAGCCGCCATCTTGATTGAAAAATGCAAAAAATAGTTTTTTCTAAACAATCCGGCAATGCTGGATCCTAAGAGAAAAATTTTCCAGTCAAAATTTCCTACATTTTTTGTATGTACACTTTTAAAAAATAAATATCTTGTATTTCTGCTTACATCATTGTTATAAAATATTATTTTGGGTATTCAGCAGATAACTTTCAAAGAAATCATTCGTTCCTTTCATATATTATTGATCTAAATCTGATCAAGCTAGAATATCAACGAGTAGTCCTCTTACAAACAAACTTGTCAATTTCTTTATACATTTACTATGTCTAACATTCAATATGAAAAACAAGAAAATAACCATTCTTTCTATATATTGAAGATCTAAGTCTGATCATGCCAATATATTGTCAGAAATCCACCCTTAAGAGGA
Source organism: Rutpela maculata (assembly GCA_936432065.2). Classification (NCBI taxonomy): domain Eukaryota; kingdom Metazoa; phylum Arthropoda; class Insecta; order Coleoptera; family Cerambycidae; genus Rutpela; species Rutpela maculata. The sequence goes on from OW386291.2 coordinate 104,612,412, forward strand.
AATCTTTCAAGCATCTCTAGCCCTACCTAGAGGATACTCCATTCAGTACGATAAACAAGAAAATAACCATTCTCTCTATATATTGAAGATCTAAGTCTGATCATGCCAATATATTATCAGAAATCCACCCTTGCGAGGAAATCTTTCAAGCATCTCTAGCCCTACCTAGAGGATACTACATCACAAACAAACATTAGTTACATTTCAAAGCCAAGAACTACTGAAAAGCACAATGAAATATATGAATAAAATTTCACTTACATGTCATAATAAATAAAATATTTCAATCAATGTTTGATTGACCAAAACTCTGTAAAAATTGCGCAACCTTTTTCATTCTCTTTAGAACTCATCAGCAGAGATATATGTTCAATTCAAAAACATAATTACTATAAAAAAAATAGATCTTCAATATATAGAGAGAATGGTTATTTTCTTGTTTATCGTACTGAATGGAGTATCCTCTAGGTAGGGCTAGAGATGCTTGAAAGATTTCCTCTTAAGGGTGGATTTCTGACAATATATTGGCATGATCAGACTTAGATCTTCAATATATAGAAAGAATGGTTATTTTCTTGTTTTTCATATTGAATGTTAGACATAGTAAATGTATAAAGAAATTGACAAGTTTGTTTGTAAGAGGACTACTCGTTGATATTCTAGCTTGATCAGATTTAGATCAATAATATATGAAAGGAACGAATGATTTCTTTGAAAGTTATCTGCTGAATACCCAAAATAATATTTTGTACACTTTTATTGTCTAATTAGCTTATTAGTCTAATATGTAACGAGATACAGCGGTGGGCAAATGAAGTTTAAACGAATTTCTTTTAAAAAAATCGTCAAACTCCATTTTTGTTGCTAAACTATCTATGAACAATTAATTTACGGACGACGATCGTGGGGTAATGGAACAATTGCTTTGTCATTTAGATAAATCGACGATTCTCAGAGCTGATGAAAATGAAGCATTTAGAGTTGTAGCGCTTACCAAATTGGAGAAGAATGGACCTACAATCAAACTATGGGTTCAGTATTTCCAACTTTAGTGAAGCTGAGCGTACGGGAAACTGGCAACGGCATCTTGACGCTGTTCAAAGAATGCTTCCCTATTTTCATGCCAGCGACCATTTCTCGTACGCAAAATCTGCTCATCTATATTTGTAAGAAATTTTGGATTTGGAACAAAAAATGGATCCGGTTGAATACCACAAATTTACGATGGAAAGCTATTACACGATTAGGCGCTCCTTAAAATTTTGGCCAGGGGTTTGGTCTGGCATGACCATCGAGCAGACACCGATGCGAATGATGCATAGTTGTGAGGGCCTTACTCGTGGCAGTGGAATCAGTGACAGCGTACTCGCACTGTGGACTTTAGGAATGATATTTCTGAATAACATCTGAGATGCCATTGAGGAATTTTGTAACGTGCATCTAGATACATCCGAGCAACATGTCGATACGAGGACTTCACGCATCACTCGAGACAATGAAGACTTGAAAAAACTGTTGTATTGGTTTTCTCAGCATCCTCATTTTGCCGAAATCGATTCGCTTTTTTCCATAAGTACTGGACTTGTTGTAGATGAACAGATGAACTGTTGTTTGTCTAGAGAAAAAGGTCTCGAGGTGATGTCGAACATGGTTACCACGTACGGCGATTTTGAGTCCATTAAATTTAAACGTAAGGACAAAGTCATACCATTGGCACCAATCAATAGCAGCAACCTACTAACCTACACCAACCTACAGAGAATGTGCATTGTGAAGGAATCCGAGAAGTTCGAGCTTGCCCTATTTCCTTTGTCTCTTTTCACAGAAAAAGGAATGCGTAAAGGCACGAAATCGTCGTTATTTTGAACAACTTCCAGAAGGTATGGAACTAGAAGGTAACCAAATCAATGTTGTAGATGGAGGATATCTTTTACACAAAGTTGTACGGCGTCCTAATAATTTTTTTGGGTCCATTTGCAAGAAAAACGTTCAATATGTGCGAGATCACTACGATTCACATGCAATCGTTATTTTTGACGGATATCCGTTAGATGACAGAAAAAAGAATACAAAGGCCGCAGAAAGACTTCTAAGATCGAAGCAGAAGACAACCGCGGATGTTCTTTTCGATGAAACAATGTTGATTTAAGTTTCCAATGAAAGGTTTTTAGCCAAAGAAAACAATAAAGTCCGTCTTATTTCGTTGCTGAAAACTAAATTCGAACAGGCTACTTTTACGATTAAACAGGCTGAAGAGGTTGCTGATGTGTTGATTGTCAATACAGCGATATCCTTGTGCTCAACATTTGATTTCGTTTTCATCATTGACGAAGACATCGACCACTTGTTCTACTAACAGCATTAGCACCATCGCCAAGTACATATATCTTGGTAAACCTGGAAGAGGCAAAACTGCTGAGAGATTGTATTCCGCGAATTGTTTAAAGTATAAAGAAGCAGCTGAGAATATTATGTTTCTCCATGCGTTTAGTGGCTGCGACACAACATCGTCACTCTAGCCTATGTTATGTTGTAAATGTACATTACATAATTAAAATGTAGGAAATTTTGTCCTTTCCAACTTTGTCTTAACCACTTTTTTCGTAGGATCGAGCGTTGACGAATTATTTTGAAAAAAACAATTTTTTGCAGTCATCAATCAAAATGGCGACTCCCCCCCCGCACAAAGGTCGAAAAGATGTTGTATTTTTCATCGACTCGACTTAAACAACATACATCAAAATCATTCCTACTCCACCATTTGTAGATTTGACTATTATATAACAACTGAAGAGGTTAGGATAAAAAGAACACAAGTAAGAGTTTAATCAATTTGAGATTACTGAGTTTAAAGTTAATTATAAAAAAGTGAAAACTTTTTTTAGTGGTCAAAACTGGTAAGATTTCAATAGCAACAACAGTATTATGATGTTTTTTTAACAACAAAAAATGTACTTGTACCCTTTCTATACCAAACGTTATATTATTTACTTCGATAAAAAATACAAAAAAAAATAAAGGCAAACCTCGAAGCAAACTTATTCAAAAAACTAAAAGTAATAGAAAAGAAACATATTATGAACTAAAATAATTACTCAATATTCTCATAATCGGAAATCATTATTATTATCTCACTATCATTCATGTCAAAATTCGACTTCGAGTTATCGCAGACTTGGGAGCAGTAATCGCATTAGAACTCGTTTTTTTCTTGTTTCCTTTTATAATTTTGATGGTTTCGTTTCCTTGAATAACATTATTTTTCGTGGAAGCAGTAGTCACACTAGAAAACGTTTTTTTGTTCCCTTTGGTTGTTGAGATTTTTTTTACTCGTGTTTCAGTACATTATAAAAATTATAGCACACACATACGTTTCAGCAAGGATTGCGGATTTTTATGTTTTTGTAAGGTAATTTTTATAGGGTTTTCATTTAACTTACAGTAAAGTATCTTCTGCAAATTATTGAATGGTCTACCATTATCCCAGAAAATACATTTGCACATAGAAAAAGCAAACTATTTAAGTAAGTGTTGATTTAAATTCAAATGAATATGTTTCTGCATGTTTTGCATATTTGAAATGAAAAATTTGCCTGAAGGCAATTTTTTTCTTGGATGTCTCTATTTGCACCACTAATTCACTAATGATGCGTTTAGAGGTGGATTGAATAAAATGAATCTTTGGTCACATATGATCCCAAAAACGTTTAGAAGCTGATTTTATAACTGAACTTCATTCATGTGGGATAAATACTTGAGAAAATTTTCTTTTGCACTTTTTAATAAGTTTAAATAATCGATCCTAATCTGCATGATATTTCTACTGGATGCTAGGCGTCACTAAAATCTCAATATTCACTTAAAACTTTTTTACACCAATAGATATTCATATAAACTTCAACAAAACGCATCTATTTCAAAATCTCAAAAAGTGCACTTATACCCTTTTTATTCTAACCTCTTCGTATACCGCGGTTTAAAAAACACGGTAAATGAAAATTTATAAACATCGAAAAGTGAATTCAGTGTTAAAAAAAATCTGCTGGGCTTCATAGACGCAGAGTAAGTTTTCATTCATTGATCGTTTATTTGAATTTTAGACAAATTGTATTGGTATTCGTCGAAATCCGTTTCGTATCAGGAATTTTTTAAAATGAAAATCCAGTCCCAGAGATACCTATTTATTGTAAATTGTTTTGACCTTCAGTATATTTATATCTGCGACGCGACGCTGGAAGAATACCTAAAGAGTTTGCTAATGTCGTGACAATTGTCGCTTCTGATAGGTTAAGGGCATTAAGAGTATAATTTGCGGTCAGTGAAATGAAGAAACTAATTATTCGGCTTATTTTTGAAGATAGAAACTTCAAATTTTGTACGTATGTATTAAAATATATATTCTAGTTCGTCACGTTTTTAATTTTTTGTTTTAATCAAAAACACGTGATCAACGAAAAAATTGACGTCGAAAAATTGGAATTTACAAAAAACGAAAACGTGACGCCCTAGATAGTCCTTAATTAATTACGTGGATAAAATATAACCTCTTAATTTTCAAACATAGATTCAATAAATAGTTTCCAATTTTGCCGTCAATAGATGGCACTCGCCTCGGCATTCGCATAGCTTTACACGCTCTCAGACTTTAGGGAGGAACTTGTTGTCATGGAGACCAAACGCGAATGAATGCTTGCCAGGGAAGCATTTAGCAGTTCTGGTAATTGTAATCTTAAATTTATTTATAAATTATTTTATCTTACAGGAACGACTTAATAGATAAAATTCTTGAAAATGTTAATACATAAATAAAAGGTGCCAAATAGAGAGGACCGTTTTGTATAAACACTCCTACAAATTTTATTATGAAAATTTGAATTCGGTTTTTAGTTATTATTATAGTTATATAGTTTTTATTCGAAATTATTACCAAGCAAAATGTACAGGGTGTCCCAGTCAACGCGCTATTCACGGTAGTTTCTGAGATAAGTTTATGGTTCAAAATACAGTCTGACGTAGGTTTTCCGAGGAATCTCATACTGCTAAGATATTTAGGAATCCAAGATGGCGGACGAATTTCGTCATCTATGGTCCTATTCGACTGAAAATCGATATCTGGGGGTTTTCGGGGATGCGGTTTACGAATTTTTGGTCAAAATTTAGGAATCCAAGATGGCGGACGAATTTCGTCATCTATGGACCTATTCGACTGAAAATCGATATCTGGGGGTTTTCGGGGATGCGGGTTATGAATTTTTGATCAAAATTTAGGACTCCAAGATGGCGGACGAATTTCGCGATCTATAGTCCTATTCGACTGAAAATAGATATCTGGGGGTTTTCGGGGATACGGGTTACGAATTTTTGGTCAAAATTTAAGACTCCAAGATGGCGGACGAATTTCGTCATCTATGGTCCTATTCGACTGAAAATCGAAACCTCGGGGTTGTCGGGGATGCGGGTTACGAATTTTTGGTCAAAATTTAGAAATCCAAGATGGTGGACGAATTTCGTCATCTATGGTCCTATTCGACTGAAAATCGATATCTGGAGGTTTTCGGGGATGCGGGTTACGAATTTTTGTTCAAAATTTTAGGAATCCAAGATAGCGGACGAATTTCGTCATCTGTGGTCCTATTCGAATGAAAATCGATATCTGGGGATTTTCGGGGATGCGGGTTACGAATTTTTGGTAAAAATTTAGGAATCCAAGACAGCGGGCGAATTATAACTATATTTTGACCTCCCTTTATTTATGTTATTATTGGAGATAAAAAAAAGTTTTGTATAAGAGTTGTAGGGTTGTATACATATTTTTTTAAATGCAATTAAAAAACAATTGCTTGCATATGTCACGTGATATAACAATGAAGGTTGCTTTTTAAATGAAAACCCTGTATATTTTTACATATTCTTTTAGATCCTTTATCCCGAATTTCAAACATAAAGATTGATAGATCTAGTTGTAATATTTTTTGATATATCGGACATTAAATATGCTCCAAACATGCATGTAGGTATTTTAGGGTTTCTGACGGAGCGCTGTCAGTGGCGGATTTAGGGCGGGGGGGGCCTGTAGAGGCAAAATCCAAGGGCGGCAATTTTTTTGAAAAACACCAAAGACATAAAAACAAAAAATTTGTATTATTAATATGTTCTATCAGAACATGTTTAATTTATTTGAGAACGTGTTTTTTATATTAACTAGACTAAAGTTCCTTATTATAGTCAACAGTACAGGGTGGTTGTGCAAACGTTAGAACCTCATTCAACTTCTTTATTTTTGGAGTTACGCAAATAAGTTCAAAAATAAAAGTTATGAGATATCACATGTATTTTCCAAACATCATTTCAGCAAAACAATTCAAACAAGTCGAATTTCGGAGATATGAGCTTTACCTTGGTTTTTTTAAATATATTTTTACACCATTTGAAAGGCCATAGAAAAATCTTTTCAATGATATATGACACAGTATTTTTCTTAAAAACTATAGTAGATATGAAGTTTTATATTTTCTTACATTAAGTCATGGTAGTCCGAAAAATATATACAGTGTATTTCACTTTTTAATTTGTTTTTCTGATTTGAATCAAATTTCACTTAAGTATAGAACAAATTAGGATCTACTTATGACCAGAAAAAATTCACCGCCTACAAATGCAAAGCCACTTACCAAAATATGCGGATAAAATCAAAAAATCATATTAGGCATATTTTTATTGGAAAATTTTGTCAATGAAACTTGTTCAGCATTGTTCAGAAACCTTAAGTCCAGAATTTAATCAAAATAAAAAATATATAAATTTTTATTAAAATAATGTCCAAGTCCAAAAATATCATTTTAATGGGTTTTATCGTTTAGAAAACTGTACTATGACAATTTTATTTGAAATTAAACCCAAGCTGCCAGGTAGTTGTAAAGCAATTTACAGTTTTTTTTTTAAATAATTATTTTCAAAATTTTTAAAGTTTCAAATTTTTCATTTTTTAATTTTGTTTAAATTTTGGCCATTTTGGGCAATTCTGAACAAGTTTTATTAACAAAATTTTCCGATAAAAAAATGCCTAATATGGTTTTCCGATTTTCTCCACATATTTTGGTACCGCAGGTGGCTTTGGTACCGTAGGAGGCGAATGTTTTTCTGGTCATAAGTAGATACTAATTTGTTCTATACTTAAGTAAAATGTGATTCAAATCGGAAAAAAATAAATAAAAAAGTTATTGGGGTGTTACCATTTCAAGTGAAACACACTGTATCAATTATTGAAATTCTCCATTTTATTTAAAATAAAGTGAAATTAGACAGAACTAACATATTGTTTATTTTAATTTACATACTTTTGTTTTCCATGGCTAATTTGATAAATTGTAAATTTATAGTAAATTAGACAAAATTTGTTTAAGATAAGCACCATGTATTATATTATAAATACAAAGCTTTTTTTATGGCGTTTCAAATGGTACATATATGGAGTGTTCCTTTAAAAAAAAAGCAAAGTAAAGTTCATATCTCCGAAATGCGACTTTCAATAGGCATGTCCACAAAATTTTAATTTCAATTGTAAATAGAATTATCGATATTGTACACTAATTTAACAATTAACCGCTGCCCAAGGAATCACTACTTCCACATCCAGATTTTCTATCCAAGTCACTCACAACGATAAAATGTTGTATATGGAAATAATTGTTTAATAATATAATATTTGAAATCGTCTACCTCAAAAACCCATAAAAACCCCCACATCGGTAGTGGGGTGGGGGTGGTGATAGAGTGTGGTAGTGGGGGTGGATAAGGTAAAAAAATATTTTGAGGTTTCTGGTTCTTGTGCACACATTAAATCAAAATTTTTTTCCATCCTCTTTAATAATGGGGTGGGGGTGGTAATGGGGGTGGCTAATGCCAAAATTTTTTTTGAGACCTTAGCTTCTCTTGTATATAGTAAATACCAATTTTATGAACTCTTACCTGCTTGATTTACCTATTTACCCCAATTTACCCCCCAATCCTTCGACGGAACAAGATGAAAATATAATCTAGTTCTAGATTTCATTAAAGTACATATGCGTACCAAATTTCAAGTCAATATCTCAAACGGTTCCAGAGTAAACGTGTGCACAAAAAAAAAGTTACAGACCGACAGACAGAAATTTTTTTTCGCTCAAACTTAAAATCTCGACGTTTCATGACATTCTAAGCCTATTTAAACAATAAAAATTTTTAAAAAATTTTTTGTCGTTACTATACTACCACTGGATGTGGAAGTAATATATGTATCCTTATTTTGCCAGTTATTCGTAATAGAAATCACCCCAACATAGCAAGGATTTTTGGTAATTTTTCAATAAAAATTCTTGGCCTATGAAGTAAAAAAATATTTTGAAGTTTTTGGTTCTTGTACATACACTAAATCACACTTTTTTTTCGTCCCCTTAAAAAAAGGGGGTTAGGGGTAGGGGTCGTAATGGGGGTAGCTAATGTCAAAAATTTTTTTGAGACCTTAGGTTCTCATATATACTAAATACCAATTTTACGAACTCTTACCTGCTTGATTTACCTGTTTACCTCCCCATTTACCTCAATTTACACCCCAATCTTTCGATGGAATAAGATGAAAATATAATTTAGTTCCAGATCCCGTTAAAGTACATACGTGTACCAAATTTCAAGTCAATATCTTAAACGGTTCCAGAGTAATCGTGCGCACAAAAAAGTTAGACCGACAGACAGACAGACATTTTTTTACGCTGAAACTGAAAATGGCGACCTTTCGTGACAGTCTAAGCCTATTTGAACAATAAAAATTTTCAAAAATTTTTTTGTTACTATACTTCCACTGGATGTGGAAGTAATTAATATTCTATTTCCTGATTTCCTGTACTATATGTTTCTTTTTATGTTTTTATGTATATTTTGCGTATTGATATTTTGTTTTTTTTATCAAATGTTTTGTATTATGCTATCATTTGTTTGTTTTTTACTATATTTTGTTTTTATACATTCATGTATTTTTTATACAATATAATTACTGACTTACCTTATCCATTCTATTGTATGGCAGAAGAGGTTAATAAATATATTATTATTATTATTATTATTAAAAAGAACGCCATTGCCATGTAAACCGGAAGTGATATTTAAAATTTACATGCCTTTTTTTAATTTATTCCTTTAATAGTCAATTAAGAACATAAATAATCCGATCAATTCTTCTTTGATGTTTAATTATATGTTTCTTAGCGGCATCGATTCCCCGGAAAAAAATACTTATCTCAAAAACTACCGAGAAAATCGGACATAACGCGTTAACTAGGACACCCTGTACACTGTACATTTACATTATGTATCTACAGATAGTTTTTCTTTTAATTAAAAACCACTGCCTAAGGAATCACTACAACCGCATTCAGTTTTCCTACTCAAATTACTTTAAATAAAAATTCTTGTGCACCCAACGCGAAATTCGACTCTGTACGACAGAAATATATTTGAACTATTTCTCTTATATTACACAATTTTGTTAATCTCCTCCTGTTTACGTAGACGGCATATTTCATTGGTCAAAGGGGCACGCCCACCCGTATAAACCTTTTTCATATATATCAATGAAAATATTATTTGTCCTACCACAGATCATCCTCTTAACTCTAACTCCACTTCGCCGTGCTCTCATTAACAGTAAATTTATTTCCAGGCAATTTAAATTTAATTCTTTTTAAATACATAATTGCGAGGGTTCTCTCAGGTTATAAGGTTGTGTTTTCCATACAATAACATTGAAGACTGGAAATAATGTGTTTATTAATATTGTTTGACACACAATTACACAATAGTCTGAAGCACGCCTTCTATGCCGTCTTAATGTCGCTTGGTAGTTTGAAACACAGTTCTGCGTTTACTTAGCTTTGCTCTAATTCTGGTTACTATATACCTTACGGAACTATAAATAATCAGAACAGCAATCATTTAACTTTAAGAACTAATGCATGTACTAATGGTATAATTTTGTTGATAGTATTAGACAGAAATTTAACACCTTAAAGATACAGTTTACGATGCATCTTTTTGTTTTAACAATTGGGTCATTGAATATCTCTATCGAAAGATTAACTGAGGATTTCGACATATGATCTAATAGAACCAGTTGGGGTAGTTCTAAATGAATTGCATTTTTCAAATTGTGTCCTATAAATTTTAATGTTTTCCAAGATTAAATCATTTTATTTTCGCCGAAATTTTTCTTGGTTGACAGTCAATGTAAATATATCAATAAATCAGTTAGAATCATGCTGCGTGTGGCGAAAAACTTCAATTTACATTTACATATCGTTTGCAACTACCCCTTGGGCTAGGGTTAAATGTAAATGAATATCTTCGGTTCCTCTCAGTATATGGCCTTAAATTTTTAGGGGTAATTCTAGATAAATCTTACCTGTTATTGAATGAATTATTTACCGGTGGCAATATTATCCATGTTTACAATTACCCCAGCAAATAATACACTATAAAAAGGAATACTGCAAAATTCTGGTAGTTAAAATGGGTTACTCGTTGCCAGCAATATGGATTGTGAAGTTACAAGTGAAATGTGAATTCACGAGTACATCATAGAATATTTGTAAGGAGAGTAGTGGTACTGTAAAATAGCACGATTATTTAATGTAGAATTACAGTAAAAAGAACACTGAAATCTGGTGTGAATTTACCTAACATTTAGTCAACGGTATCTAATTCCATTGTAAAATTACAATTTTTGTGTGTAATTACACTAAAAGCACCTCAGCAACAACAGTAAAATTGAACTAACTATTGTTGATTTAATGACTATTAAACGTGTAAATGGTTTCCGATTTACGTTAAAATCATGGCAACTGTCACTGTAAATTTCCAATATAGGTAATGGCGTGATATCTTGAATTTTCTCCCGCTTGGTGGCGTTGTTGGATATGGAGACCTGTCAAATGATCAATAAAATGTGCTGTGTAAGGCGATTTTAAAAATATAATACAAAATGGTTGAAATGGTCTGCAGAGTTAAAAACTGAACTCGAGAAATGCGAAATGTGTCGGCAAAAGGGAGGCTCTTATCGAGAGGTAAAGGTTTGAACATAATTTCAAATTCAAATAGTGTATGTATAACAAATACTTTCACGGTTTTCACTCAGAGTCCAAAGGCACTACATAATCGGATTTCAAAAAGTGATTTTTGCATACTCGAGAAGGTTCAAATTTATCTCGATGCATTCTGATGAACCACATCTTTCTTCTATTTATATCACTAGGAAAATGATGTCCTGTTGTCCTTGAAGAGCATTGTGGTACGACACAAAACGAAGGCACTGTCTTGAGTTTGAGAATGTGAGAATTTGTGAAAATATTAACTTCACCATTTAGAACTACTCAAATAATGCTGCCATTGCCCCTATGTTTCCCTGCTACTGTTGCTGTATTTTACTAGGTACACTTAAACGCCACTTTTAATTAATGGAATCTATTTAGTTTTGCATTTTTTACATTAGAATCTATAGAATATAATATCTGTTTTGAATGGAACAGCTGTGAAATATATTCCTTTATTTAAAAACAGCTCATAAATATTTGAGGAAAGGGAAAAGGTATATATATTCTGTGAGCAAATAATAACAACGAACAAAGTATAGGAACACATGTTTAACGTCATTACAAAACATATATAATAAAATAAAACCACAATATTAGTGTACTGGCTTGTAGAGTACACTAACGCGAAAGCTCTGAAAGGTCACATTATAATTTTTCTTAAGTTGACATTTCAACTTTCTTTTCAAAATGTTGAAGTTTCAAGAAAAAAGTTGAAATTTCAAAAAAAAGTTAAAACTTCAACTTCAATTTCAACAAAATCCACTAAGAAGCTGAACCTAATGAATTAAGTATAATTAGGTGTGAGAGACAATGGATCAAATGGCTGCAGTGGAGGTTCTGATTATAAGTCCACTCACATATTGACCTAACCTAACATATGGCTTTCCGAACAAACAAAAAGTTGAAATTTCAAGAAAAAAGTTGAAATTTCAAACGTTTCACCTCATTTTCTTAGGCATCAACCGGATTTAAGAGAACTTAATTAAAATGCCGTAATTACTTTTGAAGCTTAACAAATACATATTTTATGGCAGTTCCTAACCTTCAATTAAAGATTCATTTTACATTGCACTTTAGGTGGCCCCCTTTTTATGACCATGACTGTACATTGCGGAAAGCTAGTTTTATAATGCACATGAAACTAATTTATTACATCAAAACATACATTTTAAATAAATACACGAACAGAATTATTGACTTTAGAACAAAAATTTTAGTTAATTTATTTCTCACCCTACTCATATTTCTGTCTAACATTTTAGAATGATCATAATTAATTTTTGCTTTGAAACAGAGCTTCAGGATAGGATTTTGCAGTCAGATGGAAATATGCGTTTATCTTTGGTTTATTATAAATAATTAAAAAACCAACAATATTTAGAACTATTTTAAATAATTGCTATTATTCTAACAAATACAACTATACATATTTTTTATTGTAAATTTCTGTACTTGAATATCATAGTTTGTCAATGAAAATATTTCCTAATTTCATTATTATTAATTATATACAAAATTTACGATAAAAACTGTATAAGGTTGTATTCCTTAGAGCAATAGGAAGTATCTGAAACTATTTTAGAGATTATACCATTTATGATTTCTTAAATATTTATAATAAACCGAAAATAAACGCGTATTTCCCTCTCACTCTGCAAAATCTTATCTTTAAGTATTAATTACACAGATTAAATCCCAGGATTTTAAGTGTCAAAGAGTGTGCTCCTCAAAAATAAACAGACAAAATTAAAACTAAGCAAACCACTGATAGAAAATTAAAACTCCATCAAACTTGGTATCATTCAATCTCTACGGTCATCATTTGAAATGTTTAGAGGGGATTCGTACGGAAAGGGTTCCAGGTGGTGGAATGTAAATCGTGCCTCAAAAGGTGTCCCTCATAAGAATAAAAATCGACGTGTTGCAGCATTTAGAACAAAATAATATTACTACGGATGCGGACGATTAGTTGTTCACAGGTAAAAAATGCAAATCGTACGCATTGTATTCTTTACCGGGCAATTTTTTCCTCGTGAGGCACAACGTATGTAAAGTAACTTCTACAAAAAGTTACAATGTTATGCTCTGAATGCTTTATCCTTGGCATACACCGTATTTCACTTTACACGGACGCCACATTTTCACACTATTATGTCGTAAAAGTGGAAGAACGACAGTAAGCTCTACATAAACTATTTTAATACCCCCATCAATTGAAAACAAATATAACATATCGGTTGCTCTCGAACGCTAATTGAGTTTCATCTACTGGTAAAAAAGTGGCAATCAGAGTGCACACTCGACTATTCAAAATAAATAAAATCCAATCAACTATTTTTATAGACTTGTATGATTACAGTTGGGAAAATAAAGTAATATCTTGATCCAATCACGCGATATAGAACCAGCATCATAATAGCTCTTAACATAATAAATGTATTGAAAGTTCTCTCCACTCCTAATTAATTAATTTGCATGAATGATGTTTTTGTTCAGGGCCGCATTCGCCTTAACGTGAGTTTTTAACTATGAACTCTCCACAAATACCAAGTAACTTCTATACTAGAGTAGTATTATTATAAGCAGATGCGGAGGCGGAGCCAACGTGGGCGAATATTTTTTACCAGTGGCAGGAAGTATAAGGATGTGTAATGACCAGGGCTCGGGAATTTTATCTCGGCGCCAGAGACGGCTCTCATATAGACATAATATTATGTTGCCAACACCTACTGATGAAACATTCAGAAAAACGACGAAATGGTGAAATATTCATCACTGCCAGTAACAATGTACTTTTGGTAATAAATTTAACCTAGAAACGGCAATGGCTCTTACAAAAATATGCAATACATATCTATCAAATAAAAAAACAATTTTGAATCAAACACATACTTTCCTGTTCTGTTTAATGTGTGTAGCGTGATTATTATGTTTATTTTCACAATAATTAATTATAAAAACCCAATAAGCTGCTGGCAACATAAAACATTGTTTCCCCAATAAAATAAACCATTTTGATACCGTGTGTGTAGTCGCGGGCTAGGCATGGGGAGAAGAATTACAACATCGCGCGTGCCAGCTGGCTGAAATGAAATAACAGAGCTGGAATGCTCCATCGACGGACGAATTTACGGCTGACGGTGTTGTCAAATCTCTCGCGCTACGTGAATGTACATGCCTAATGGGAAATTACACGCACGGTATAATATTAAACCATACATAACAAAGTTAAAGAATAATGGCATACAACTGCCATGTACAGTGTGCATCACAAATGTGCACAACGTGATGAAATGAATTTTATTTCATTTTAAAATATTAATACATAATCAACTTTTATCGGAAATCTACTTTATTTGTGAAACGTACTAACCTAAAGACCTAGTTAATTCTGTTTCAATTGCAGTGTTGAAGGCAATCGATCCTGATTACGGAATTCTCTAAAAAAAAGTACAAGGTAAGACATATTCTATCATACTTGCATACAAATCTTACCCCGCTGACCTAGAGCCAACCCTGATTTTAACGTCACAGAGATAAAATTCCCGAGCCTTGGCCATAACTCAATTCAAACTGTAATGCACATTTAGTTTTCTTTAAATTTTAAAACTACTATTTTTTACTAATGTGTATTAAAAAAGATCTGAATGATTAAAGATTTCGTGTTTCGCCTTCTTTGCTTATTTAGAAAACGGGCGCCTCAACTTGGCTTTGGTCGAATAACTTGAAAAGTATCACTCTTAGCTCAAAATAAGTAAACTCAAAGGAAAAGTTAATAAACCGACATACAATCTGCTATTTTTAAAATTTCCGTTTTTTTTTTTTTGGAGATATGTAGTTTTAAAAATGGTGCTAAACGTTATTAAGACAAAATACTACTTTAAAAGATAAATATCTGAAACTATGGCACTAGCACCAAAAATGCCAAGAAACCTAATTAAAGATTACACAGATACACAAAAAAAATGTGGTTTGGCCTGCGGACCAGACCAGTGTATCCTCATGTATTTGGACCCGCTGAAACCGAATCCGATGTCAGAATTGTCAGATTACTTCTTTTTTTACCCCCAACCCCAAAAAAACAACCCCCAAAAAAAGTGGCCTGGCCTGCGGACCATACCAGTGTACTCTTATGTATTTTGACCCTCTAAAACCGAATCCGAAGTCAGAATTGTCAGATTCGCTCGTTTTTCACCCCCAACCCCAAAAATTACCCCCTCCCCAAAAAAAGTGGTCTGGCCTGCGGACCAGACCAGTGTATCCTTATGTATTTAAACCCGCTGAAACCGAATCCGAAGTCAGAATTGTCAGATTACTTATTTTTTGTGTGGCTGTGTTATTATCGATTAAGCTAAAAATCGTATTTAATTTTTTTCTCCTGCTAGAAAAATAAGTTATGACCGATATAACGTGCGTCTCCGTATTTTTTTTATTAAAAAAAATCTCAAGAATTCTCAAACTATTATATACCTTAAAGTGCAACTTCCTGTTGAGTGGTCGTAGATAAAATACAGTATTCTACTCGCGTGTAATAGCTATTACATGCTCGTTGAATAATATACTATTTCATGCAAAAATCACCAGAATTCGTTCCTAGTTTAAATTTAGTGTAAGCCCTTTTCACATCTTATTGATATTGTTACTTTTCTAAGCTGCTTATAATAGACTCATTTATTCTTTTCAGCATACATGCATACACATACCTCTGAAAAGGGAATTAGTTGGACTCCCGATTATGCATAACGTAAATAATAGAAGATAACTAATAACTTCTCGACTTTGAACCATTAAAAACTTACTTCACGTTACTCAGGCAAAATATTATTTTAAAGCACACCACAGTAAGAACACTTTCACTCTACCGACGCGACGTGACGTTAACACTACGACAACCCTTAGCGAGTGAGGTCGGTCTTGTTTATAAAGGGGTTCTTGTCCACAGAATCAGTTTCACTTTTTATGTTGCCCCATTCTTCCTCTTGCTATAATATGAATGCATTGAGAAAAATTAGACAGAAAATATAAGTTAAAAATAACATTACGTTGTTTTATAATGTTTAATCATATTTCATATGGATACTTGTGATCAGAGCTCGAAAAGATTCGCATGCACTTTAGAAGTCTCGCAAGCAGGGTATAATTTTTACACGGAATAAAAACACTGTTACACATTTGAACTCACACCCAATTTAGAAAAAAATATATTAGAAAGACTAATTTGGAAAAATATTATGATAAAAAATATATACAATTACATAAAATCATCAAATGTAATTTACATCACATCTCATATTATTTAATTCTTAGGAAAATGTTTTAAAATGAACTTTTATTTAGTGAAAATCAGAATTAATCCAGTGAAATTAGACTTTTCTGATCTAACAAAATATGTCCTTAATTTTTTTTTAAATCGACTTATTTTGGTGTTTGAAAGAAAATATTAAAAATCGGCAACGAGATCACTATGGCATAAAAAATTATTGAAGGTCAAAGTTCACAAAAAACGGTTTTTTTTGCGAATATCACGTTTTCTATGGCTCGGAGGCCAATTGAGGTTATTATGAAAATGAAAGATAATGAAATTTCGCACAAAAATGATCTCTTCCATTTTTTATGTACAACGAATGGTTTAGACAAAAATGTGCTTCGAAGTTTCCGCGCATGGCATAATATGCTCCATTTCAACTATTTTTAAAATAACTATAAATTGCTTGACAACTACCTGGCAGCTTGGGTTTAACTTCAAACAAAATTGTCATAGTGCAGTTTTCCAAACAAAAAACACCATTAAAATGATTATGTTAATCAAAATTTCAATATTTTTTTATTTTGATCAAATTTTGGACTCAAGGTTTTTGGACAATTCTGAGCAAGTTTTATTAGCAAAATTTTTCGATAAAAAAAATGCCTAATACGATTTTTTGATTTTCTCCGCATAATTTGGTACCGCAGGTGTAATTTGTTTTATACTTAAGTAAAATTTGATTCAAATCGGAAGAAAAATAAAAAAGTTATTGGGGTGTTACCATTTCAAGTGAAACACACTGTATATATTTATTTTATTTTATTTATATATATATATATATATATATATATATATATATATATATATATATATATATATATATATATATATATATATATGAAATCGGATTTGAAGGAAACAACTACTCAGCGGGCAAATACCCCGACCTGCATTGAATTACACCTTCAAATCGTGATCAGTAACCAACTATCATTTGTCTGTTCCTAACCAGACATATACCGGTTTCGAACTTATTATGTTCTCATCAGTATGCCATAGGTCATGGAACAGACAAATGATAGTGGTCAACTTGCTAGTCTTATACAAACTGAATCAAATGGAGTGTCGGTGAGAGGTAAACTCTCATATGGTCAGATGCTACTATACGTCGGACAAATGTCACTGACGTATAGCGACTTGCCTTTTTGCAAGTACCAAGAGCAGCGACCTCTAGCCTTAGTGGGCTATACTCACTGTTTATGAAATCGGATTTGAAGGAAACAACTACTCAGCGGGCAAATACCCCGACCTGCATTGAATTACACCTTCAAATCGTGATCAGTAACCAACTATCATTTGTCTGTTCCTAACCAGACATATACCGGTTTCGAACTTATTATGTTCTCATCAGTATGCCATAGGTCATGGAACAGACAAATGATAGTGGTCAACTTGCTAGTCTTATACAAACTGAATCAAATGGAGTGTCGGTGAGAGGTAAACTCTCATATGGTCAGATGCTACTATACGTCGGACAAATGTCACTGACGTATAGCGACTTGCCTTTTTGCAAGTACCAAGGCCCGCTGAGTAGTTGTTTCCTTCAAATCCGATTTCATAAACAGTGAGTATAGCCCACTAAGGCTAGAGGTCGCTGCTCTTGGTACTTGCAAAAAGGCAAGTCGCTATACGTCAGTGACATTTGTCCGACGTATAGTAGCATCTGACCATATGAGAGTTTACCTCTCACCGACACTCCATTTGATTCAGTTTGTATAAGACTAGCAAGTTGACCACTATCATTTGTCTGTTCCATGACCTATGGCATACTGATGAGAACATAATAAGTTCGAAACCGGTATATGTCTGGTTAGGAACAGACAAATGATAGTTGGTTACTGATCACGATTTGAAGGTGTAATTCAATGCAGGTCGGGGTATTTGCCCGCTGAGTAGTTGTTTCCTTCAAATCCGATTTCATAAACAGTGAGTATAGCCCACTAAGGCTAGAGGTCGCTGCTCTTGGTACTTGCAAAAAGGCAAGTCGCTATACGTCAGTGACATTTGTCCGACGTATAGTAGCATCTGACCATATGAGAGTTTACCTCTCACCGACACTCCATGTATATATATATATATATATATATATATATATATAAAATAAAATAAATAAATATATACAGTGTGTTTCACTTGAAATGGTAACACCCCAATAACTTTTTTATTTTTCTTCCGATTTGAATCAAATTTTACTTAAGTATAAAACAAATTACACCTGCGGTACCAAATTATGCGGAGAAAATCAAAAAATCGTATTAGGCATTTTTTTATCGAAAAATTTTGCTAATAAAACTTGCTCAGAATTGTCCAAAAACCTTGAGTCCAAAATTTGATCAAAATAAAAAAATATTGAAATTTTGATTAACATAATCATTTTAATGGTGTTTTTTGTTTGGAAAACTGCACTATGACAATTTTGTTTGAAGTTAAACCCAAGCTGCCAGGTAGTTGTCAAGCAATTTATAGTTATTTTAAAAATAGTTGAAATGGAGCATATTATGCCATGCGCGGAAACTTCGAAGCACATTTTTGTCTAAACCATTCGTTGTACATAAAAAATGGAAGAGATCATTTTTGTGCGAAATTTCATTATCTTTCATTTTCATAATAACCTCAATTGGCCTCCGAGCCATAGAAAACGTGATATTCGCAAAAAAAACCGTTTTTTGTGAACTTTGACCTTGAATAATTTTTTATGCCATAGTGATCTCGTTGCCGATTTTTAATATTTTCTTTCAAACACCAAAATAAGTCGATTTAAAAAAAAATTAAGGACATATTTTGTTAGATCAGAAAAGTCTAATTTCACTGGATTAATTCTGATTTTCACTAAATAAAAGTTCATTTTAAAACATTTTCCTAAGAATTAAATAATATGAGATGTGATGTAAATTACATTTGATGATTTTATGTAATTGTATATATTTTTTATCATAATATTTTTCCAAATTAGTCTTTCTAATATATTTTTTTCTAAATTGGGTGTGAGTTCAAATGTGTAACAGTGTTTTTATTCCGTGTAAAAATTATACCCTGCTTGCGAGACTTCTAAAGTGCTTGCGAATCTTTTCGAGTGCTCGAAGCACTAAGCACCGATTTTAAAAATAATTTTTAAAGTATGCTTAGACGAGCACTAAGCACAGTGCTTAGAAACAGCTCTGATCACAAGTATCCATATGAAATATAATTAAACATTATAAAACAACGTAATATTAATTTTAACTTATATCTTCTTTCTAATTTTTCTCAATGCTTTCATATTATAGCAAGAGGAAGAATGGGGCAACATAAAAAGTGAAACTGATTCTGTGGACAAGAACCCCTTTATAAACAAGACCGACCTCACTCGCTAAGGGTTGTCGTAGTGTTAACGTCACGTCGCGTCGGTAGAGTGAAAGTGTTCTTACTGTGGTGTGCTTTAAAATAATATTTTGCCTGAGTAACGTGAAGTAAGTTTTTAATGGTTCAAAGTCGAGAAGTTATTAGTTATCTTCTATTATTTACGTTATGCATAATCGGGAGTCCAACTAATTCCCTTTTCAGAGGTATGTGTATGCATGTATGCTGAAAAGAATAAATGAGTCTATTATAAGCAGCTTAGAAAAGTAACAATATCAATAAGATGTGAAAAGGGCTTACACTAAATTTAAACTAGGAACGAATTCTGGTGATTTTTGCATGAAATAGTATATTATTCAACGAGCATGTAATAGCTATTACACGAGAGTAGAATACTGTATTTTATCTACGACCACTCAACAGGAAGTTGCACTTTAAGGTATATAATAGTTTGAGAATTCTTGAGATTTTTTTTAATAAAAAAAATACGGAGACGCACGTTATATCGGTCATAACTTATTTTTCTAGCAGGAGAAAAAAATTAAATACGATTTTTAGCTTAATCGATAATAACACAGCCACACAAAAAATAAGTAATCTGACAATTCTGACTTCGGATTCGGTTTCAGCGGGTTTAAATACATAAGGATACACTGGTCTGGTCCGCAGGCCAGACCACTTTTTTTGGGGAGGGGGTAATTTTTGGGGTTGGGGGTGAAAAACGAGCGAATCTGACAATTCTGACTTCGGATTCGGTTTTAGAGGGTCAAAATACATAAGAGTACACTGGTATGGTCCGCAGGCCAGGCCACTTTTTTTGGGGGTTGTTTTTTTGGGGTTGGGGGTAAAAAAAGAAGTAATCTGACAATTCTGACATCGGATTCGGTTTCAGCGGGTCCAAATACATGAGGATACACTGGTCTGGTCCGCAGGCCAAACCACATTTTTTTTGTGTATCTGTGTAATCTTTAATTAGGTTTCTTGGCATTTTTGGTGCTAGTGCCATAGTTTCAGATATTTATCTTTTAAAGTAGTATTTTGTCTTAATAACGTTTAGCACCATTTTTAAAACTACATATCTCCAAAAAAAAAAAACGGAAATTTTAAAAATAGCAGATTGTATGTCGGTTTATTAACTTTTCCTTTGAGTTTACTTATTTTGAGCTAAGAGTGATACTTTTCAAGTTATTCGACCAAAGCCAAGTTGAGGCGCCCGTTTTCTAAATAAGCAAAGAAGGCGAAACACGAAATCTTTAATCATTCAGATCTTTTTTAATACACATTAGTAAAAAATAGTAGTTTTAAAATTTAAAGAAAACTAAATGTGCATTACAGTTTGAATTGAGTTATGGCCAAGGCTCGGGAATTTTATCTCTGTGACGTTAAAATCAGGGTTGGCTCTAGGTCAGCGGGGTAAGATTTGTATGCAAGTATGATAGAATATGTCTTACCTTGTACTTTTTTTTAGAGAATTCCGTAATCAGGATCGATTGCCTTCAACACTGCAATTGAAACAGAATTAACTAGGTCTTTAGGTTAGTACGTTTCACAAATAAAGTAGATTTCCGATAAAAGTTGATTATGTATTAATATTTTAAAATGAAATAAAATTCATTTCATCACGTTGTGCACATTTGTGATGCACACTGTACATGGCAGTTGTATGCCATTATTCTTTAACTTTGTTATGTATGGTTTAATATTATACCGTGCGTGTAATTTCCCATTAGGCATGTACATTCACGTAGCGCGAGAGATTTGACAACACCGTCAGCCGTAAATTCGTCCGTCGATGGAGCATTCCAGCTCTGTTATTTCATTTCAGCCAGCTGGCACGCGCGATGTTGTAATTCTTCTCCCCATGCCTAGCCCGCGACTACACACACGGTATCAAAATGGTTTATTTTATTGGGGAAACAATGTTTTATGTTGCTAGCAGCTTATTGGGTTTTTATAATTAATTATTGTGAAAATAAACATAATAATCACGCTACACACATTAAACAGAACAGGAAAGTATGTGTTTGATTCAAAATTGTTTTTTTATTTGATAGATATGTATTGCATATTTTTGTAAGAGCCATTGCCGTTTCTAGGTTAAATTTATTACCAAAAGTACATTGTTACTGGCAGTGATGAATATTTCACCATTTCGTCGTTTTTCTGAATGTTTCATCAGTAGGTGTTGGCAACATAATATTATGTCTATATGAGAGCCGTCTCTGGCGCCGAGATAAAATTCCCGAGCCCTGGTCATTACACATCCTTATACTTCCTGCCACTGGTAAAAAATATTCGCCCACGTTGGCTCCGCCTCCGCATCTGCTTATAATAATACTACTCTAGTATAGAAGTTACTTGGTATTTGTGGAGAGTTCATAGTTAAAAACTCACGTTAAGGCGAATGCGGCCCTGAACAAAAACATCATTCATGCAAATTAATTAATTAGGAGTGGAGAGAACTTTCAATACATTTATTATGTTAAGAGCTATTATGATGCTGGTTCTATATCGCGTGATTGGATCAAGATATTACTTTATTTTCCCAACTGTAATCATACAAGTCTATATATATATATATATATATATATATATATATATATATATATATATATATATATATATATATATATATATATATATATATATATATATATATATATATATATATATATATATATATATATATATATATATATATATATATATATATATATATATATATATATATATATATATATATATATATATATATATATATATCAGCTAATAAATACTATACATAGAACAAGCACTTATTCTATGCATGGACTATATGAAATGGAGCATATTATGCCTTGCGCGGAAACTTCGAAGCATATTTTTGCCTAAACCTTTCGTTGTACATAAAACATGGAACAGATCATTCTTGTGCGGAATTTCATTATCTTTCATTTTCATAATAACCTCAATTGGCCTCCGAGCCATAGAAACTGCGATATTCGCAAAAAACCGTTTTTGTGAACTTTGGCCTTGAAAATTTTTTTATGCCGTAGTGATCTCGTTGTCGATTTTTAATATTTTCTTTAAAACACCAAAATAAATCGATTAAAAAAATGAAGGATATATTTTGTTAGATCAGAAGCCATATTTTTGTCTAAAATGACTGGAGTAAATAGAATAGAGATTATTGAGTTACTAAAAACGAAAACATAATTTCCACTTTGACACCCTGTATCTAATCCACAACAATATTTTACTAAAGTATATTGGGTTAAATCGCATATTTTGGTCCACAAATTGCATTGCTCTATGGCTCTTGTCACTCAGTAATGGCCCACCCTGTATAATTTAGGCCAAAAATAAGGCTTTTTAAAAAATATTCAAATAAAAAAAATCCGTTTGTAAATAAAATTTCCACAATTTTATTTTTACCCTCAAACTTTTTATTACACCATTTAAAAGCTTAAAGAGGTTACTAAAAATAAAAAAAACAAGTTTTTCAATAATCTATTTTATTATTTTTATTGGCATTTTCGCTAAAATAAAAATATATTATATACTTGGTGCATTCGGCAAATTGTGATATTCTTTTTCTGCATTGTCATCCTAGGTTGTTTTTGCTGGCCTTTACCCTCTTTTATAAATAATACTTAAATTCAATAAAATAATAGATACTCCATATCTAATTTTTTTAAAAGTGCTTAGTACTCGTGAATTACCCTCCACCGAGAGCACAGCCACCACGACCCGGAAAATCTACAGTATTATTCGGGACATCAAAATAAACATTCCATACATTTTCAAAAATAATAATAATAATAATAATAATAATAATAATAATAATAATAATAATAATAATAATAATAATAATAATAATAATAATAATAAACGGCAGAGAGCAGGAGAGGCTAACCGTTATCATCTAGCCTTTGGTGAGTAGGGCCACCACTTACTCCAGCTGGGGGTGCAAAACCGAACCGGCAGCCCTAGCGCACCCGGGAGGGGAAAGCGCTTTCCCCTCTGGTGTCGGTCGTGGGCTTGTTGGGCTAACCACCCACAAGCCCGATCCTCCGGTTCCAGTTGGCCGAAGACAGGGCCCCCACGATCGACCCCGTGCGGATAGGGGTCAAGGGCAAGGTGGTGGGGCCCAACAGGAAAGGATGCCCATTGATGACGACCGCTATAACCAGGGACGCTTTGAGTGGACAGATGAACTGAGAGACGACCTGATGCACTGTTATGAAAGCAGTGAACCCGGCCGAAGGGGGTACATGGCGCGAATGCATGCTCTGTGGTGTGAAAACCACCCAGAACATGACGCCTTCACACCTCAGAACCTACGTGATTATGTATCCCACCTTCGTGCTAGAGGCTATGTCAGAGCCGCTCCTCAGCCAGTGAATGAGGTGGCCGAACAGCCACCGAATGAACCGGTTGAGGAAGCGGTTCCCATCGTTCCACCAACACCAGAGGGTCTCAGTACCAGACGGGGGTTGCACAACATAAAACCCCCCGGGCCACAAGATCTGGCCAGAGTGGATGCAGAACTTCGTGCAGCGCTACCAGAAGAGGCTGACATCTGGCACATAAATTGTGCCGTGTATGCTGCCGCTCAACGCTTGTCTCAAGTGGAGAGGCGAAATACTACCTCTCCACAAGATAGAGCGGGACGGCGCATACAGAAGATGGAAGCCAAGATCCGGTCGGCGAGGCAACACGCATCCCGTATCCAATGTGTGATGGACTATATGGCAGCCAATAGGCCTTTCACGCCTAAAGTGCGGCGAGTAGCTGCCAACTTAAGACGCGTCCATCACACACTTAATGGGGCAGTGCTGCAAACCACCAAACAGCACTGCCTCGACAGGATACGGATGCTAGTGTCTTGTAAGAAGTCACTAGTGAGGCGGGCGAGGGGGCTAGCGGAAAATCAACTTTTCCGCAAAAAGCCCTCGCGCCTTTTCGAACCGCCTCAGCGTGTTGCTGAAAATCCGCCGACTGCAGATCAGCTGGAAAACTTCTGGAAAACGTTGTACGAACAGAAGCTTCCACTCAACAGAGACTCTCCAGCCCTGGCACACTTTGAAACCTTTAGCCAAAGGTTTCGCCAACCACACGAGGTGTGCCAACCAATAACCCCAGAAGAGGTTCGAAGAGCTCTTGAGGGCTCTAAGAACTTTGCTGCTCCAGGTCCCGACGGGATAAATAACTTTTGGTGGAAAAAGTTATCGAGTACCCACCACCATTTGGCCAGAATTTTTAATGCCTGGCTAAATGGGGAGCAGCAAATTCCTTCTTGGGTTGTTGAGGGGCGGACAGTGCTGATCCCCAAGAACGGAGATTTGTCTAACCCAAAGAACTACCGCCCGATAACCTGTTTAAACGCATGTTACAAAGTGTTTACACGCATTTTGTACATGCGGGTGCTCCACGCAGTTGAACCGGTTTACGAACGGATACATGAGCAACGAGGGTCGAAGAGAGGTGTCGCTGGCTGCAAGGAGAACCTGCTGATTGACAGATGTGTCACGCAGGACTCCGTGCAGTATAAGCGGAACCTCTCCATGGCCTGGATCGACTACCGCAAGGCATTTGACATGACATCTCATGAGCTTATTTTACACTTGCTCCAATGTCTTGCGGTACCCGGTCCCGTAGTGAGATGTATTGAAGAACTGATGCCGCTCTGGAGGACTCGCTTTACTATAACATCCGGTAACGATAGAGTCCAGACGGAGCCGGTATCGTTCAGAAGGGGAGTATTTCAGGGAGACTCCCTCAGCCCCCTTCTGTTTTGCATCTCACTACTGCCATTATCCGTTTCGCTCCGGAAAACCCGTGGATACAACTGCGGTACCCCCGGCGATAGGAGGCATAAGGTCACCCATTTGTTTTATATGGATGACCTTAAACTTTATGCCTCCGGAGAAAGGGACCTACACCAGTCCCTTAGGGTGGTACAGGAGTACACGCAGGCTGTCGGTATGGAGTTCGGGTTGGACAAATGTGCACTGGTCCATCTCAAGAGAGGACGATGCGGGGACTACGGAGAGGACGCGCAGCTCGTAGACTGAAGCATCTTACATCATCTAGATGCCGGAGAGTCGTACACTTACTTGGGTGTCGAGCAACGCTCCACCCAAGAAGTGAGTGTAGTGAAAAACGCTCTCCGCGGCAAGTATCAGCACCGACTCCGACAGATTTGGTCTTCAGAACTGTCGGGGAAGAACAAGGTGTCTGCTACCAACATGCTTGCCGTTCCGATCCTTCTCCACTCCTTTGGAGTGGTGAAATGGAACCGAGAGGAGTTGCGTCAACTCGACGTAGGAACCCGCAAGAAGATGCATCTCAATAGGAGTTTGCATCCTAAATCGTCCGTTCCACGGTTATACCTCCCACGACATCGGGGAGGCCGTGGACTCTTGAGTTTGGAGAGTCTCCATAACAGGATGGTTCTAGATGGAGCCTGTAAGATTATCAGGAGTTCGGATCCCCTCCTCTGCATGGTCCGAGACCATGAAAATGCAGGGGTAGGAGCGTTTTTGTTTAAGGCAGCACAGAGAGCAGCCGATGAACTTGGTCTCTCCTTCGACGTCGAGCGGGTAAATCGCGACTCTGTCACCGAGTTGGAACCTGCTCGGCGAAAAGCCCAAATTAAAGCTGCAGAACACAACATCTTTCTGCAGCTTCATACGGATAAGCCAATGCATGGAGTCTTCTATAAAAATATAGAAGATCTTGGCTTATCCGAAAGGCTGACCTTTGCCTTCTTAAGGTCAGCCGGGCTGAAGTCTGAGACCGAGGGATTCATAATGGCTTGCCAGGATGGTGTATTTAACACTCTCGTTTATCGAAGTCGTGTCATGGGTATAGAGGTCCCTGATGTCAGCTGCAGGGCCTGCCGCAGGGCGCCAGAGACTCTAATGCACTTGTTGTCGGCCTGTCCGACATATGCAGTCTCGGCCTATATCCAGAGGCACGACGGAGCATTGCGAGTGCTTTATTATCACTTAAGGCACTCGTATGGGATAGACGAGACACCAGTGCTGCCTTATGCTCCGGGGGATATTGAGTCCGTTGTGGGAAATGAGAAGTGTCTAATTTATTGGAACTACTCTTTTCCCACAGTCAGGCAAATACAAGCCAACAAGCCTGACATAGTCCTCCTCGACCACCAACTCAAGACAATGTTTGTCGTGGAGTTCTCGGCTCCCGCGGAGAACAACATTGTCTTGAAGGAGGAGGAAAAACGGACAAAATATCGAGGTTTGCTCTTCGAACTCCGCAGACTCTATCCAGACCATACTGTTAAGATAGTGGTACTGATTATAGGAGCCCTCGGTGGAACGAGACACACACTGCTTTCAGATCTTAAGATCATACCGGCATGCCGAAATTCGGCAGAGGTCTTAGCCGGCAGAATGCAGAAGGCCGTCATCCTCGGTTCATTACGTCTGCTCAGGGCACACGATTCGCGGACCCAGTAGTCACTCACCCCACGGGCGTGGGGAGTGGCTCCCGGTACTACCAGCTCCCCTCTGTGAGTGTCGGAGCCACAGAGTTTAAAGGGTGACTGGCTTTTACAAAAAAAAAAAAAAAAAAAAAAATAATAATAAACGACTTTATTGAGATAATAAATTATATAGAATTAGAATATAGGGCGAAGTTTAGATAATATTATATATTCTTACACTTAACTCTAGACACATATTCGATTAAGAAAAATTAACATATCAAAATTAAATCTCCCAATGATTTCCGCTAACTTATCATATAACGTCTAATTTTACTGTAGTAATATTAAAATCATTCAAAATATTATTTCACCAAATTTCTATACAATTACAAAAACATAAAAATCAAAACAATTTTTTTTTTCAAATTTAATTAATAACTTTTTATTTACTGATCGATTTTGTTCAAAAACAATAGGGTTCTTCCTCTAGCTAACACTAACTTACTGTCCTATTTTCACTTGTAATCTCCCTAGTGCTTGAATTATTTCCGGAAATTTTTTTGAGGTCCGAATTTTCTTTAAAAATTCGTGAGCGAGAAAAAGTTTCCGGATTTTTAATTCAAGAGCGAGGGAGATTCGGTAAGAAAATTTTAGACCAAAATTACTTGACAAAAAAAAACTTTAGAAATGTTTGCAAAATCTTGTAGGCAGCTGCCGGTGTTAGATTAATTTTTTTGGTTTTTATTTTTTATGTGGTTTCCTCATATCTTAGTAAAATGAAATACTTAATAGTAGATAAAATATGGAATAATGAGAGTGAAGTAAAATTAAAACAAGTTTAGTATACTTATTTCTTATATTCCCCAGGCTCTAGCCGCATAAAAATAATATAGCGAATTAATATTAGTCATAATAATTTATTTCATATGCAATCTTTATACTACAGTAAAGGCAAACCAACATGAAATGATATTTGCTGTGATTTAAAGTGGTGACAAATAATATCCCCTAAAAAAATCGCTAATAGTTAGCCATGGAATCACAAGTGTCTTGAAATATGTCATAAAACGGCTGTGCTTTATTTTCTGAGGAAAGAAGATGTACAAGTGGAATTTTTAAAGCATTTGGAATTAGTTAATGATGTAAGGAAACATAGTAAGCCAGAATTAGGTGTTTTCAAGGTGTCAATATTTAAACACCATTCTTTTATCTATCAATTTAAAATAAATATCAAAACTGAATAACTGAACGGGTATTATACAAAACGGGCTGCGACGTCATCGGTTGCATTAACACTTTTAGGTTTTTTAAGTTTATTGTCATTTTTAATGATTATATCCGCACTTCTCATTTGAAACCAGTATGGCTCCAAGCAAACATTTAAAAATTGACGCATATGATGTCTCAATATTGTTGATTACTAAAAATGGGCTGCTAATTATAGGCTGGATTTCCAACCTACAAAAATCGCCTTATTTTATTGGGAGAAGATATTTAAAACTTTATGAACATTACATTGAACAAGATTTTAGTTGAAAATACGAGAATCAAGCGGAAATTTTCATAATAGTGACATATTACTCGGAAATTTTTAAAAGATATGTATTTTTGAGGTTAGGTGTTTATGACCGATGATGTCAATAATATAGCTCAGTGTTTTGGGCGGTAAAATTTTAATACAAATTTAAAAATACTTTTTCTTGAATATTACTCAACTGGTTGTGGAAATTCAAATATTTTCAGTTATAATTAAGTATTACCTTCACAGTCAATGAGATTTTAAAATTTGTGAAAACACCGAATTGTACTAATTTAATTTAAAATAAATATAAAAATATTTTTCATAATATAAACGCCATTGTCTAATCATTGCTGTCAAACCAGGGAAATTTCCACTTATTAATCACATAGGTAGGTGCTCATGGGTAAGTAAGATTTCCAAAAAATTTGGTGATGGTTGTCATAGAAACAATGACAAAATAAACGTGTCCGATTGGCTAATAATGATTGGTATAAAATTTTCAATGTAATCGGACTTTTCTTTCTTAAGTTATCCTGATAACAAGAAACGTGGCGGACGAACGGGCAGACGGACATTTTGAAAGTTATTCAGAATTTCACTAACACAATGATATGAAAATGTTTGTCTATAAGGGATATTTCTGGTTTTAGAAATGTGCCGATCAAATGCAATATACTCTTCGTTTTCGTATTTGTGAAGAGTATAAGTCACTTGAAAGCTATGATTGCACTAGATTAGGGTTCGTCTTATTGAGGGCACGCCTTCAATTAGAGGCGACTCGTGGATGTGGACTGCCTTGTTCCAACTTATATTTTATAAAATCGTCACTCCGTATGTAGTAATCGACATTAAATTTGATCGAGGTTCAAAGGACTAGACGTTTCAAAATCTACACAATATTTAGGATTCATGTTACCGCAGTTCTTGAATAAGTTAAAACCGAACGCCACAAAACTTTCCCAAAGTTAAAGGAAGTTGCAATATTTATAAATCAAAAACAAAACTTTCCTAATGTTCCCGTTATAAAAACATAACCCCTCTCCCTCTTCGGTTTAACGTACTTTAAAATTTCAGCAATCTATCTAGTAAGTACACAGCATCGCTCAGCGCTGACACTATTAAACAAGAATGAAGAACCCTTGCAACCGCTTTTCAACACTGTTCACACAACGAAAATTAAATTTATGGGTAAATGGCATGTGCATGACAAAATTCTATTAAACAACATTTACCATGCGTGAAGCAATTTGAGTTTAAATGGCTAGTCCAAATAGACGCCATCTTTTTTTTTTGTACGTAAATCCTTACAGCATTAAAGCTAAAATACATTGTTAAATCGCAAGTATAATCCTCTCGAGCTTTCCTCACATAATATTAAAACACAATTAAAATTCTTGAGCTATTCTAGCAGAAGGAATACCAGAGAATAAACGCGTGATTATGTATGCTTCGTCGATGGTGGAGGTTCAGTCAGGATGCATTCAGCTTTGTGTTCACTGGACAAGAACAGCTAAATACTTGGGACGTCATTATAAATATCGCATATTCCGGGCATAGAAAAATATATTTTATTATACAGGGTATTTCGAAAAGATTGGGACAACGCTTAGCCGTAGATTCTGGACATCAAAACACGTCGATTTAACTCAAAAAGTAGTGATTTAACTCTTTTCGTTTTCAAGATACAGGGTGGCAAAGTAAAAAAATGGTATGTCCCAATTTTTTCGAAACACCCTGTATGTATAGTGTGTGCTATTTAATATCGTAATGGCACGCGTTGGCCAATTTTATTTATTTATTTTTGGAAATATAGTGCTCGATGAGCTTTATTTGACTGTTTTGAAAATTTCATAATTTTCATGTTTTCAAGACCTACTAAGCTCCTCTAAATGGATCAAAATTTCGAGATCGACTATTAGGCAATTTTTTATCGACAAATTGGATAGCGTATTCGATTCGCAGTTGTCTCAAATATCCCTAGACAAAATTTTTAGCTCGATACCTCATATAGGGTGTTCGTCATTTAACAGCCAAATTTAAAATTTCTCACTTTTCGACTGGCCCTGTATAAAAGTCGGTTCGGTTTACTAAGAAGGTAAAGTAGTCATTTGACTTAAGGAACATGAGGCACTGAATGAGGAAGAAAAGTTATTCTTTAAATAAACAGTGCTTCTATACATTATTCGGTTGCTGTACGTAGGTGCCTTAATGAAAATTTTTCAAACAAATGGATTGGACGGAATAGCTTTTCTTTCTTCTTCCTTATTTAGTGACCTCAACATCAGATACTATTTCCATTAAGGCATTTTGTTTTTTCTTCCTTATTTAGTATTTGATATTCCTTAAGTCGAATGACTACTTTACCTTTTTAGTAAACCTAACCGACTTTTATACAGGGCCAGTCGAAAAGTGAGAAATTTTAAATTTGGCTACCGAATAACAAACAACATTCTATATGAGGTATTATCCCATTAGTTTTATATATAACAACTTGTGCCTGGCTGCATGGATAACTGGTATCAAGCTAAAATTTTGTATAAAGGTTTTTGAGAAAACTGCGAATCGAATGCGAATCCAATTTGCCGATAAAAAATTGCCTAATAGTTGAACTCGAAATTTCGACCCATTTAGAGGAGGTTAGTAGGCCTTGAAAATATGAAAATTACCTCGAAAATTACGAATTTTTCAAAACAGTCAAATAAAGCTCATCGAGCACTATATCAAAAAAAAAAAATTTTAAATCGGTCAACGCGTTCCAAAATAACGAGGTCTTGCGGTATTAAATAGAACACACTGTATATTCATACATAATAGAACGATAAAAAAAATTCCTATAGGAATTTTTTTTATTAAATTTTATAATAGACTTTAAAATTTTCTCCTTTTGTACTAAAAAAGTAGGGAATTAGAGGGGGCTGACTAGAGACCCAGTAGTACTAAAAAACGTTCATTTGGACAGGAGTCCAGAGTCCCTGTGAAGAAAGCCATCCAAAAAACAGTTTTTATTTTGTCATTTACGTACAATTTCATTAGTTTCATACTTTGACAGAACTAAGATGTCACCAAAGCACACTTTTTAATAAATACAATTTTTTCTTTTCAATTTGGGATTATTTTCAAAGAATTTTTGGGATCTATGCGGCAGTTTTCTCGAAAACGGTTGGAGGTATCAAGTTCTATCAAGTGTACCTTTTTTACGTAGAAATGACTCCTGCATGAGATTTTCTAGTGCGGTCGGATAGCATTAAAAATCATAAAAATATTTCAGTGCTGGCGGCGAACGTGCCCTTTTGGATATAGATACTATATATACCAAAGATGAAAAAACGTCCCAAAAATTTTGGACTCCCCACCACCGTTAATGACGTCATGAAATGAGAGGTCGAGAAACTAGTTTTAGGCACAGATTGATCCACTTACAAGCCATATTTTTTAATATGGTGGCAAAAATTTGACATTTTATCTGCATATTCGTGTGTGGTATCAATTTTTGTTCTTGTGGTCAATAAATTCATTTGGTTGTAGTCAAATTTTGTTGAGATGGATTTGTAAAGAGATAGTTGCCCCTCCCCCTTAAGTCTTCCATCCTTTGAGTTAAGAAAAAATTTACAACTAATAATTTTGAGAACAATGTCCTTCACATGCGCACAATTGCGTACAATGAAGACCATTTCTGACGCATTTGCACACAGAACACCTTTGTTTGCAGCTACAGGCAATTAGTTCTTCACAACTTTTTGCGACATCGGGAATAGTAGACCACAATGGCTGAAACCCGTCATTAGTTTTTTCCCATCCCCAAGTATCGGGCGAAGGAGTTTGATAATCTTTTTCCAGACAGTGCTTCCATATAAGGGCTTGAAGAGTGGTTCGCTTGATATGCTGAAGTAAAGCATTTTGAGTTGTAGGTATATTCTCAATTGGTCTACTTTTTTTAATGAAAAGGAATCGTCTACACTTATTAACTGTGTTTAAGGGAGATGTTACATCATACAAAAGAATCACAAATCTTTGCACGGTACGCATGATATCTTCATCTGGGTGTCTTCCCATTAGCAGCTACTCAAAAGCGAAATTAATATAAGGATCTACCATCTACAACTTCCAAGCTCCTTTCTTGCCTACTCCACAAGATGAAGACACGGTATCACAACCTGTTGCAGAATGAAATATCGGCAAAAAGCTACAGATCTCCTGTGATAAATGAGAACATAGGTCATGGATGCCTATTAACTTACGATTTTTCCCAGTTCCAAAATCAATCTAAAGTTGTTGAATATTTTCAAAATTTGAAAAGGCAGATACTGCTATGACCACAACATCCGAATCTACCGTTCGAATGCTAACGCAATTGGGGCCATTATCAGCTGCATGCTTAGCATGAAGAAGAAGGCGTCCGTCTGCCTCTTCATGCCATGAGGGTGAAATAGCTGATAGATCTAACTCTGCTGAAGACGATATTGCTCTTTCCTCATGCGTACAGATTATTGTTTTTCCTTCAAAATTAGGGTTTGGGAAGTCTCGACATTTTCAAAGTCCCGGGACACGAGACATCCCAAGATTAATCTCTCGATATTTTCAAAGTCCCGAGATGTATCAATAAAATCGCCATTTTACTAAAAATCAACATTTATTGAACATAAAATCAAATTCTAACATTTCTAACGTTAGTTAGAGTCTAAACAATTCGTATGTTTAATTCTCATACACAGATTCATTTGTTGGAAATAAAATCTTATAATTATAAAACATAAAACAGACTTAGTAAAGTAATCATACTAATCATCAATATTCATCATGTACTCTCTAGCCATTAGTCAATAGGGAACGTGAGCTAGGTTTGTACCGTTGTGAGACAGGTTAGTTTTACCTTACCGATGACTCGTCGTTGCGGTAGTAATTCTACTCAGTACGAGAGGAACCGGAGGTTCGGACATTTGGTTCACGCACTCGCTCGAGTGGGCGGACGGTGG
Source organism: Rutpela maculata (assembly GCA_936432065.2). NCBI lineage: Eukaryota > Metazoa > Arthropoda > Insecta > Coleoptera > Cerambycidae > Rutpela > Rutpela maculata. The sequence goes on from OW386291.2 coordinate 104,646,109, forward strand.
TGCGAACCTACGATCCGTGGGATTATGCCTGAACGCCTCTAAGACCGTATCCTTTCTAGCCGGACGCGGCAACGATATCTCTTGGAGTTCCGAGAGTGGAAAGGCTCAAAACAATGTGATTTTACTAGGCGGTCGCGGTTCGCCGCGATCGTCGCACTAGCCCTATCAATTAGTCTTTTTTTCCTAATTTAATAAAATATTCTTTTAAAAAAATTACAAAATTAGTGCATTAACAACTTTGTCCGACAATCTTCTGATTTTTGTAATAATGCCTTCGAAAAGAGAACACTCTTCTTGTTTTCAATAGATGTCGGTTTTATTGTGTATAGTAAGTTACGTACGTACGAGTATTAAGTAATTACTCGTTAAACTAACAGATGGCGCTCAGTGACAGAGTGCGGGAAGCCTGAACTAATGAAGCTTATTATGATCTTTTGTTAATAAATTATTACAAGCGTCTCTCGAGTCTCCACCCGAAAGTCCCGGGACACGAGACAATTAAATTTGGGAAATGTCCCGAGAATTCGACACACGAGACGTCCCGGGACCCAAACCCTATTCAAAATGTTCGTTTATTAGCTGTTCTGCCAAGAAAGTAAACAACTGTTTTTTATTTTCACATACTCGTAAAAATTCGTTATATTTTTGTGGAAATTGTAACTCGTATGTGCACTCCTACTCCTCTTGATTGGCGTGTGTCAGCTTTCAAGATTCAGAGCTATACCTATCAAATACTAAATCAATTTGTTGTAAATTTTGGAATAGCCGACAAATGTAGGGCTTAAATATATTATTATAATATTTTAAAAACGTTTTCACATTTCTTGGAACTAGTAAATGGACAATAACCGCACCAGTACCAATTTTTGCGGAAACTTCACGGTGTACAACATGAAACACAAATACTGATAAATACTTTGATATTCTGTTTTTACTGCTAAACACTAAAACGCTTCAATTCCACGCTGGACTAAAAACTTTGAGGCTCGGTTTGTACACCTAAACACGGTATAAATACTACAACAGATATCCCGGTATGTATTTAAGTATATAAAACATAATTATTTAATATTGAATTTTACTAAAAAATATAGTCCTTAAGTAAGTTAGTCTATGCCAGGAATTCCCAACAGGTGGTCCGCGGACGATGTCTTGGGGGTCCGCGAAATGTCACTGAGATATTCAATTGTTTTGTATTTTTCTTGACTTGCAGTGGTAGATTTTACATAATCTTCATTTTAAGAAGAATTTAAGCTTGTCAGTATAGCGACCGATGAGGGGGTCCTTGAAAAAATCTTGTTGGGAATCCCTGGTCTATGCCTATGCATAGTTTTTTGACCCTCAATTTGATGACGTCATTACTGCTGATGGGGGTCCAAAATTTTTGGGGCGTTTTTTGATCTTTGATATATGTAGAAACTATATCCAAAAGGGCATGTTCGCCGCCAGCACTGAAATATTTTTAAGCTATCCGATTCCACTATTCTAGTCAAAAGTGCCACTATGTTTTGTAAAAAAAAAGAGAAAAAACATTCATCATCAGGTATAGCTCATGAGGCGCCCTCCACGGGCTAGCGTGATGTGATTCATAAATTAATGTTTTTTAGCCTAAAAAATGTTTCCTTAACAAATTGAGAGAAAGTCGGCCAAGAGGTAGTTGAAATATTGCAAATAAAAAGAAAAAAAATTACTATTTTGATACCCTGTATCTTTTTACTAAAGCATGTTTGGTTATATCCTCATATTTTGATCCAAAAAATCTACCCTTGAACTATGGCCTATTATCAATGGTCCACCCTGTATACAAAATTGACGCGTTCCGGTGCTAGGCATTTTTTTATCGGAAAATTTTATTAACGAAAGTTATTCAGAATTGTCCAAAAACCTTAAGTACAATATTTCATCAAAATAAAAAATTGAAAAATTTAAAAAACTATTTTAAAAAATATAAAAAAGCTAATAATTACTTAACAACTACCCGACAGCTTGGTTTAATTTCAAACAAAATTGTCATGAATTTTTTAAACAAAAAAAAAACCATTTAAATGATATTTTTGGACTTTCATATTTTTTAATTTTGATTAAATTTTGAATTCTGAACTTTCTTTAATAAAATTTTCCGATAAAAAATGCCTAGCACCAGAAAAGGGTTTAGGGGTAGTTCGGAAAATATTTCACCATCGTGTTCCCCGCCCTCGAAAACGGGGGGGAAGATGTCTGGTTTACCTCAAGGGACTAATATAGTACTCACCAAGCCGTATGGCATTTTCAATTTTTGTTTCAAATTTCGTCACGCAACGAGCGTAAGATGAAATTTATTGGTAATTATAATACTAAAAAAAGATGTCTATATTTACGACATACTTATTTGATTTTTTTTTCTCACTTTATCAACCCACTCTGCTCTTGTTTTGATTAATAAACATACTTGACTTAATATAAAAACAGTGAATATTATGTTTTAACGCGAGCTTCAAGTCTATAAACATACATGAAATATGGCAAGTAATTAATTAAAAAAATTATTGTGTACGCAGTACAAACAAATCTTTTAATTGAAATTGATGAAATTTTGCAAGTTTTTTCACGCCGCAAGCTGTTTTCCAAAAATTGCTCGATCCGATTTAGCTGCCGGACGCTACATAATATTATCAGAATCCTCGGAATCATAATATATCCAAATTAAATTATTCCAAGGAAAATATTCCTCGACATTCGCTGCTATTTTGTTCCTTGTAGGATCGAGCCCTAGATATATGTACGTATAAGATTTTAGGATATTTTCAATACGTTTCGCAACCCCATATCGTATTTACCAGTCAGCGAAAAGACCCCAACGGTAGATAGTCAGCAGGATTTCGAATAATCGATATCAGACTCAGCTGTGCTAAAGCGCTTTTCGTAGAGGTGAGGGATAAAAACTACACAAACAAGGCTGGATTTTCTACCCTTTTTATTTCTTATTATTGGAATATTGAGTAAACATGGTGCAAATGAGGGTCTTATCGGTATCTCGTTTTTATGACAAAAAAAAGTAGTTCAACTAGTGGGGTGAACTGAATTGGTCGTGTTATTCCAAATCTCCTAACATTAGTTACATCTATTGTTATGTTAAGACAATGATACAAAAAAGCTGATTTGTTACTCTCCCCATGACATCGAGTTTTAGGAAATAACACGCCAAAATAAATAATATAACTAGTGGAAGCATTATACTCTTCGCCGATTTACTGAGATTTTTATATAATTGTTACACATTCTATAGGATACTCTTGACAGTTTTCTTGTAAATAATGCTAGTTTTTGGACATTCTAAATTTTGTGATACCAACTTTGTTGTGAAAAAAATATATGAAAAAAAAATGGAAAAAAAACCCTGCCAGGGATTCGAACACAAGACTTTTGGATTGCCAGACAACAACAACAATAACAATTTATTAAAGGTTTTATATACATTTATGCGCCTCGCCGGAACCTGCCCCGGAGCCAGCCAGACAACCACGGCGCTCAGTGATGTGGTATTCCAAGGCTGGGCGAGACAGGTCCGGTTTGGCTTAACGACGGATGTCTTATGAGTTAGTACTCCTGTCTGTCACAGACAGACTTAAAAACTAAAATAAAATTAAAAATGTGTCCACACGGACCTAAAGCTAATTAAAAGAAAACTGTAAAAAATTGTCACTCACTAGGCAAAGCACTTATTTAATTTTGGTTGTTGGCACGGGAAAACAGAACTCGACAAAAAAAACCGTTTGAAGCAATTCCACCCTGGTGGTCTTCCTGCCGCCAGGAAAATGCCGTGGAACTTTAGAAAGATATGGTACGAAATATTTTTGTTTTTAAGAATTTATAGGTCAAGATGGAATTTAGAAACAAAAAAGGACAAAAGAACAAAAAGGATAAAACAAATGGAACATATAAAGGAGATAGAGAAGGTTGGTTATAGGTTTTAGTAAAGATTCAAGGTGGGGAAATAAGAAGTTGTCGTACAGGAAAGTATGGCTAGAGAGGTTGCGAAAATAGGCAACGCCTGGTATGATAGGGGGTGTCGGATATCGAAAAGGATTGCATTGTGCTGTCTGATTCGGGTTATGTTGCGGGTTAGAGGACTATCGTCCAGTTTGAATTCGTGGAATGTTTGAGAAATTTCTTGGACGTAGTCCGCTACTTCCGCTAGTGGGGTTATGCCGTGGCAACGATCATATAATTCTCCGAACCAGAGATGAGGCGCATAAATTTATGTTCGAGAACTCGAAGTTTTCTCATTGTCATGGCCGGTATGCTGCACCACACCGGCGCGGCGCCGCGTATGTGAAGGCCGGCCTGATCACCATCGTGTACAACAATTTTTTATTTGTCCTGTTGAGTCCGCTACCCCTTGCCAGGAGCAGACACGGACAAAGCTTTAGCCATTGGACCATCAAACATCACTACAATAATTGAATATCTGTAGTATATATCATTCCAGTATTATATTTCAACGAATTAGATATATTATGAAATATATATATTAGTAAAATGTATAAACAAAAAAAATTATAGAGAATAAAATTTCGCAAGATTTCTATTTAAGTACAAATAACAAAAATTAAGAATATTTTTTTTTTAATTTAAATGATTAATAACTTATTTATTTACTGATTGATTTTTTTCAAAAACAATAGGGTTCTTCCTCTCTAGCTAACGCTAACTTACTTTCCAAATTTCAATACAATCGGACTTTTCTTTCTTAAGTTATAGTGAAGTTACAAGAAACGTGACGGACGGACAGACAGACAGACGGATATTTTGAAAGTCGTTCAGAATTCGTTCACTAACATAATGATATGAAAATTTTTCCTCTACGAGCGATATTTACTGATTTAGAAATGTGCCGATCAAATACAATATACTCTTCGTTTTTGAGAAGAGTATAATAATCAACTTGCAAATATTTTTCGTCACATCCATCTACAGATGTTATTATATTCTTCGCAAAAACGAAGAGTATATTGTATTTAATCGGCACATTTCTAAATCAGTAAATATCGCTCGTAGAGAAAAAAAATTTCATATCATTGTGTTTGTGAACGAATTCTGAACAACTTTCAAAATGTCCGTCTGTCCGTCCGTCCGTCACGTTTCTTGTAAGCACGATAACTTAAGAAAGAAAAGTCCGGTTGTATTGAAACTTGGAAAGTAAGTTAGAGTTGGCTAGAGGAAGAACCCTATTGTTTTTGAAGAAAATCAAATAAGTAAATAAGAAAGTTATTAATCATTTAATTAAAAAAATTCATATTTTCTTAATTTCTGTCGCTTGCACTTAAACAGAAATCTTGCGAAATGTTATCTCTATAATATATATTTCTTTGTTTGTGCATTTTACTAATATATATTTCATAATAATATGTCTAATGCGTTGAAATATGATTCTCGAGAGATATATATTAGACATTCAATTTTTATACAGATCTCTGATGGTCCAGTGGCTAAAGTTTTGCTTTGCAATCCAAAGATCCCGTGTTCGAATCCTAGTCAGGTTGGATGCTTTTTTTTTCAATTTTTTTTCTTCAATTTTTTTCACAACAAAGTTGGTATCACAAAATTTAGGATGTCTAACTAACAGTATTTACAAAAAAACTGCGAAGAGTATCCTATAGAATGTATATAACAATTAATAAAAGGCTCAGTAAATTGGCGAAGAGTACCTACGTTTTTAGCTTGTTTTATAATATATACGTTGTTAAGAATATCAATCCACAAAAAAAAACAAGTGAAGTACGCAAAAAGAGTGGTAACGAGCATTTCTTTCGATTCGATTCCTATACATCCTGTATAGGAGATAACATATAATACACCTATACACACATCTACCAGGTTAAATAAACTTGACACTTTTCACACAATGTGGTATTAACTTTTTGTTCGATATGTTTACTTAACAAATTCCAATCGCTGTTCGCCTCCATATTGTGTGAAATCACTTGAAATGCCAAGAAATAGTTTAAAATACGAAGTGGTGTATCAGAAATATAACTAACCTATCAAAAAACTCGGCCAAACCGAACTCTCGTTCGCAAATAAAGTGTTTCGTACGAACAATTTTCTTTCACCATTTTTAGTGGCCTCTTTATTTAATTCCTACCTAGTAAACTAACATATCCATTTAGAATTTTTAAACTTTAACGTTAGGCTAGTTATCGGAGAATCCTGAAATCTCCATACAGATTCGGCAATCGTAGTTTTATATGATAATTATGAGAACTGAGATAAACGTGCGCAAGAAAACAGATAAATTAGCAGAAGAGAAGCGATAGGTACCGATGCCCTACGGTTGGCACACGACAAGGTGATAAAAATAAGATTTCACAAAGTGTGGAACGTGCTGGGAGCACTACATCCGTCTTTCTTTTCCTAATTTCTCTGTCTTCTTTCTTGCTCTCGTTTATCAAGGATATGAAGGATTCACCGCTTTGAATTCTTAATTTTTAAGATTAGGTTCGGTATCAACTACTCGTAAACTACCCACTAGCTACCAACTTTACAGCAATTCCGACGAAATTTACGCGACCCGGCGCCTTCGCCATATATTGCAAAATTTGTTTGCAATTTTTTCTCACCTCGCACTAGACGTAGATTGATGAAATTGATAAGGAACCATTGCCGAGCCATACTTTATGGTTTGAGAAAGATTTAATAGGAATCGCTTAAGCCAACTCAAAGTAATGATTGTTAGAGGAGTCACGTTAGGTTTTTACCTCGGAAGACCAAGACCGTTTTTAATGAAACCCTTTTTAATGACATTTTCAAAAAAATTTACCCATTAAAACTTGTGACGTCAAAATGACGTATTTTGCCACCTGGCCAACTGGGCAGCTGAAAGAATTTGGCTCATATCTTCCATATCGATATTAAGTAATTACAATTACACTGTTATACTCAAGATAGAAATGTCAAAATTTGAAGTGACATTATTATTAATCCCGCCTTAAACCACCCCACGACCTAGTTTAAGTTTTACGGGGTTAAATGTGCCAGATATCCTTAAAACTCAAGGTTAGCGTATGGTAGTGCAAGAAAAATAAGCCTAAAAGTTGCGAACCTTGAAAAAATTAATACAAGCAAGAAATTTGGTGGAGATGTTGCAGTTATCATCTCATTGAATATACTAAAAGTCCCCTAAAATCTGAGCTGTGCTACGCCCGCCATATTGAAAAATAGCGGCCCATTTTCAGATTTTTGTATATAAATCCTTTACAATAATAAAACAAACAATTTTTGAAATTACAATTTTTTCTCTAAATCGAACGGTTTTTGAATTATGAGGTGCAGAATGTTATTGGCTTTTCAAAAATTCCAATTGTGTACAAAATACACTGTCAATGAACTCATCAATCAAAGTGAGATAAAATATTGTTACTGTGAACCCACAACAGTTATTCAACCGAATTGTGTGTGTAGTTAAAGGAACAAAGGAGTTAAAAGAATGTTTCAAATATGAACTCGCACTTTCTCCTACTTCTCTTTTCAATGAGGTTGGTATGAGGAAAGGCAAGAAATCATCACTTGTCGCAGCTTTTAAAATGGAGAAATCACCAGAAATAGACAACTGTATTTACGTCCTAGATGGGGGACATATTCTTCAAAGTATTGTTTGACTCAAGCCCGCAACATATCAAGACAACATTAACAATTACACCTCACACATGATTAGCCGGTATGGCGGTAATTGCGTTGTGGCATTTAATGGTTTTCCAGTATACCCAACAACGAAGGGGAATGAACAAGAAAGCAGAGCGGCAAGGACACCAGCAGATATAAACATAAGTGAGAATATTTTGAATACTATCACCACAACAACGCAAGCCGAATTTCTTGCAAATAAAAAACTTCTTATAAAATATCTAGCAGTCCAGTTAAGAAGTCGGGATGTCCAGGTAGAAGAGGCCGAAGCTGATGCTGATGTGTCGATCGTAGCAGCAGCTATTGAGAAAGCAGTGGTTGTTGCTGACCAGGATACCGACTTATTAGGTCCTCCTAATTACTTCGTCTACAGATGAGATGCATATTTGGTCCCTTCAACCAAGCTCAGCGAATAAAAAGGTCAATTGTTTACTTTACAAAGCAACGAAATTTGCTTAGGAATACATTACGCTGATGTTCATACTTGCTGTTACAGGTTGTGACACAACCTCCGCGCCCTTTAGAAAGAGCAAGATTAAAGGCTTACGTCTTTTAGAACGAAACCCGAATCGGCGACAGACTGTTGCATTATTTGCGAAAGATGCTGTATCCCAAGATGACATTGCAGCTGAAGGGGAAAAATTTCTGCTTACCTTTTATGGGGCAACAAAGTCCCAGACGCTTGATGAGTATAGATATTTTTCATGCAATCGTCTGATCAGTAAGCAGCAATTACATTCCAAATTGAACTTGGCAGTGTTGCCTCCTACAAATGCATCAGCTGCCAATCACTCATATCGTACATACCTCCAAATCCAGCAGTGGATGAGTAATAATAACCAGTTTTGACGTGTTTAGATCCAGCCTCTAGCAATTTACTGAAGCTCATATCTTGTGGTTGCAAATCAGGATGCACAAAACGTTGTGAGTGTTCATCAGCAGGGTTAAATTGTTCTGCCATGTGTGGATATTGCCAGGGACTATCTTGCAGCAGAAGATATGTTACCTGACGACGACATTGATAATGACAAACTAATGTTATAACATATTTTCGTATTTTATTCTATTTGTTATAGGCTTCATAATTACAGTATATTTTTCTTCTGTAATGGTAATATACCTAAAAAAATGTTGCTTGTTTTACTTACAACCTATAAACACACGTTTTATAGTGTATTTTGTACACAATTGAGATTTTTGAAAATTCAACAACATTCTGCACCTCATAATTCAAAAACCGTTCGATTTAGAGGAAAAATGTTAATATCAAAAATTGTTTGTTTAATTATTGCCTACATTTTTTATTTGAAACTTTTTTCCTATCTGCAACGGTAAACGATTTATATACAAGAATCTGAAAATGAGCCGCCGTTTTTCAATATGGCGGACGAAGCACAGCTTATATTTTAGGGGACTTTTAGTATATTCATTACGATGGCAAGTGGAACATCTCCACCAAATTCCTTACTTGTACTAATTTTTTCGAGGTCAAAATTTATTTTTCCTGCACTATGCAGGACAACGCGGCGTCAATGATTTTAACCATCTTTTAACACCAGGACTAACCGTGTGTTGGTAATGATTTAGCTAGAAATGATATATTTTTCTTTTTTTTATTTAATGCAAGTTTCTTTTCAAAACATCGATAAAACCCAGACAACTAAAGTTTCCTTGAAGAGGTTCAACAAATTTTCCTGACGTGTATTTCTCGAAAGTAGATTGTAGACGTTCTTCTTGGTATAATAACGTTATATCATTTGTATACACGGCAGTAGCAATGCTCGTTCAGATTATTAAATATAATAAAATAGCATTGTTGCTTGATACCCTAGGAATTTACAGTTATACTTATTTTCTCTTTGAGGCAATAGGTCAGGATTTTGTATAATTCTTTCGTGAATGTATAGAGATCTATTCATAACCGTTTCTAATAAAACGATTTACTGTTGATCATATTTTGTAGATTCTCTGTATTTATGACGTGAGTCCGTTAGAAATCTCCTATCCACTATAAAGTAGATGTTTGGAAAAATGTTCAAGTTTACATAGGCATTACTACTTTCTGACGGTGAAGTGGCATGAATCGTGATTTTTTCGTTCAAAATTATCTATAGCACTTGTTTAGCAACCGATTGGGATACATTTTTTTTTTTAATACTCGTTATTTAATTTTCAAAAAACGTAAGAGAGCCGATTTTTTAATTATGCTAACCAAAATTATTGAGTTTAGCCAAAATGGCCATTTTTTATTTTAATCTTAATAAAACTCACAAATTAAAACTTTTTTCTTATCCAATTTACATAAATCTTGATACTCAGGGCACAGGAGACAGGAACTATAGTTCCTGTCTTCTGTGCTCGGGGGTTTTTGAGGTCGCTGATTACAAATCTGATATCCAAATTGTCATAAACCAACCTGCAAGATGGCGGCTATAAAATGCTAAAAAATGAAATATTTTTGTTAAAGTTTACGCCGAGAAGTTTTGAATATTTTTTGAATATTTCTGATAAGTACTTTTAAGTTAAAATAGACTAAATTTTAAGTTCCAGGAAGAAATTCAAGATGACAGATCCAATATGGCAGCAATAAGATGATAGAACTAACTCAGAAATAAATTAAATGCATTAAACTAAACAGGCTATTCCTAAGAATTATTAAAAAATTTAAAAAGGAACAAATTTTCTGAAATTTTCAAATATATCCAATATGGCTGCAAATTTAACTCAATTTCAATTTTCCATTTAACAGTATTTATTCAGTATTAAGAGTACAGCACATGTGCCTCCTCGGAGCCTAACCCGGAGCCAGCTACACGACCAGGACAGGTGACGTCGAGGTGGATGTTGGGCTGGACGGGGTGGGCCCGATTCAGCTTAGAGATAGTTCGAGTGGGAGGCTAGAAGCTCCTGTCCACCACAGGTGGACTTAAAAACTAGGTTAAAATATTTTATTGTCAACATGGACCTAAAAGTAAATTAAAAATAAACACAACACTAAAAACATTGGCGAACGCGCACTACACAATTTTGGTTATTGACACGGGAAAACTGAACGAAAAATCCCGTTCGAACAAATGACGACCTTGCGGTCTGATCGCCGACAAGGAAAGTAAGATGGAAAGATAAAAGCTGTGGTTTAAAATTAGGATTTGGATAAGTTTCGGCCTGAAGGGGATTTAGGGACAAAAAATTACAAAAAACAACAAAAAGGATAAAAGAACAAAATTGCACAAACATGAAAGGGAGAGAGACAGGGGTTGGAAAGATGAAGATAGGGGAAAGGTAGGTTATCGTAGGAGAGAGTGTGGCTAAGGGAGTTGCCGGAAGATAGGCAACGCCTGGTATGGTAGGGGGTGTTTTATATTGAAAAGTATGGCATTATACTGTCTGATTCGAGAGAGGGTAAGCGGGCTACCGTCCAGTTTGAACTGATAGAACTTTTGAGACGTTTCTTGGACGTAGTCCGCTAGTGGGGTTATGTCGTGGCAACGTGCATAGAGATCTCTGAGGCTGAAATGAGGCGCATAAATTTGTGTTCTAGTACTTTAAGTTTTCGCATTGTCGTGGCCGGGATGCTGCACCACACCGGCGCCGCGTATGTGATAGCCGGCCTGATTACCATCGTATACAACAACTTTTTATTGGTTCTGTTGAGTCCGCTACCCCGCGCCGGGAGCGGATACATACCCCTGGACATGGAGTAGACCTTGCGTATCGTCTCGGTAATGTGAATGTTGAATGTCAGTCGTTCGTCTAGGTTCACCCCCAGATATTTCACGCACTGCTTAATTGGAATTTCTCTATCCCCGATCGAAAGTGGCGTTAAAATACGGTTTTCAGTGAAGCGGCGCGTGAATAGGATCGATTCCGACTTCTCGGCGTTTATCCGAATCTTCCACTTATCGTAATACGCAAATTTAACCCCGTAAAACTTATTAGGTCGTGGGGTGGTTTAAGGCGGGATTAATAATAATGTCACTTCAAATTTTGACATTTCTGTTTTAAGTATACAGTGTGCATTGTAATTACTTAATATCGATATGGAAGATATGAGCCAAATGCTTTTCAGCTGCCCAGTTTTACCAAGTGCAGTTGTTTAGGGCAGGTGGAGGTGACAAAATACGTGATGTTGACGTCAAAGGCTTGAATTGAAAAGTTTCAGTTGTCTGAGATTACGTTGTAATATGTAGTATGTAGAAAAGATGAGTGGAACTAAAAAAATTGAAGTAACAGCTAGTCTGTTAATATTTGATGACTAAACGTCATGTTTATTAGGACAAGTAGCTGATATGTTTATCAAATATAATATTGTGTAACAAAGAGCGATATCAACAATGATGGACATCCTTCGCAATTTGTCTATCCCACAATCCTTTAGTAAATTATTTTGCAACATTTCTTCGACATAACTTTGAGAAATCATTATCTACAAATATATTATGTACTTTTAGTTGATATAAATGAAACTATAAAGTGCAGTCACTTAAAAATGCTGTTAATTAGTATCAAAAGGCAGCACAACAAATAAAATTAACATATAATTAATTAGTAAACGCTAGTAAAATGTTATTGTGTCATTTTGTAAGTACCCATCATTTCTTATATTTTCTATCACTTCAGCCTGCTCAGTAATCGTTGCGGAGATACCATTAGTCTATGTATTAAATTTTCCATCTTATTACACAGGTACGCAAAATAAAAAAAGTGGTCTTTTTCTGGTACTCCATTGGGCAACCCCCATGTTTTTCGACATGCTGAATATGAATCAGGTATCCGTTTAGCTCCATTACCCACCAATTTTTAGTAAATCGCGAAAATAACCTAAATTATAGGTTTCTTTAGGTCATTTTGGCGATTTACAAAAAAATGGTGGCCAATGGAGCTAAACGGACACCTGATTTGTGCTCAGCACGTCTAAATACATATGGGTTACCCAATGGAGCACCAGAAAAAGACCACTTTTTTATTTTGTGTGCCTATATTATTTACAACAATAAACCATAACCTTTATATTCTTTGATTTCATCTGTCATATCTGGCTAATAGACCGGCAGCTGGTGACAGATTTTTTGCTGTGATTTTACTGAGTATGCCTTTTAGAGGGCATTATGATGCGTATATTCTTATGACGACAAGAAATGAATCAGAGCGTCATCCTAGGTTCATCAGATGGAAAAGTGAGTTTTCATTTGTTCGCAAATTTTCCTTTTTGGTTCGATGTTAGTTAGACTGCCATGTGTTTTAAAAATGAAGTTCAAAGTAAAAAAATTCCTCTGAAAACAATCGGCATTCCGTTAGCGAGGGCCCAAAGCGTGACCGTAACGGCCCTGTGGGCCCACGCTAACAGTATGCCGATGGTTTTCCGAGGAATTTTTTACTTTGAATGCCATCAATAAAACTCCATTAAGGAGAAAATGGTGTCTCTATCATCAGAGTAGTTCGAAAACGAAGTTGAAATTTGAAGCTTCTTCCGTGGACCTTCTCGTTATTCACTCATCCATAATTGCAGAAATTTCAACTGGGAACTGACCCCAAGGATTGCGATTCAGTTTCTTAAAATAAGCATAAATTTTGAATAATAAAGCAATAATTTTGCAGCTAACACAAAGACATATTGCCTCTTCCGGCTTTTAGGCTTGAAAGGGAAGTTAAAACAGCTTGGCGTGCCCACGTGATTTTTCTAGATGAACCTGACCAATTAGCAAATGACAATCGCTTTCAATCTCTGAATTTCAATTAGTTATAACGTCTTTTAAATAGCCAAATAAGCTAAGCAAGGGGAAGGAGAGTTGGAATAAATTTTTAGGTTACCTCATTTTCTTTAATTAATTCGATTCATTTTTCCTTTGATGTTACTTTGAATAACCTCTTCTTTATTAATAAATGTTTTTAAATTCAATTCTATTTAGTTTATAATATATAAAACTTGCTAGCTTACACAATTGAATTGATGAAAAATTGAATGCTTCGACTCTGATGGTTAGGCAACCAGCTCTACTCCAGAACATTCTCGGTTTTCTAACTACTTTTATCAATTTCTCATTTTTTTTTACACCAGCCACCCCCACTATCGATGTCACTTATGTTTAATAGGTTTTTGGGGTAGATGATATTAAAGTCCTATGAACAATTATTTCCATATAGTGGAGTGCAAATATAGTAATTATCAAACTTTTTTTCGTTGCAAGAAACTTGGACAGGAATTTTGGATGTAGAAGTAGTGATTCCTTAGACAGCGGTTTTTTATATCTTGTTCCACTTTCACGTCAAAAATATAATTAACATATCATTTCCTTCTAAAAACACATACAAAACTTTTTTAAAGAATACAATTTATGGATTTATTTCGTTTAAAAAAATAAATTGTATGGCCACGCCGAACTTACTTTCTCGCTTGACTTAAAAATTCCTGTTCATCAGTAAATTACCTTTATGTAAATATTCCGAGAAAAAGCAATAATGGTACATTGTTAGGTTAGGGAATATTCTGAAGAAAACCACTAATGGAATCTTGTTAGGTATGTTTGTAATGTAATTTTGTATTACTTTTGGATTTAGAGTTGTTATAATACGAGCTTTCAGTCAGCATAAATCTTGCGACACTAATGCCTCAACGAAGAGTCATTTTCCTGTCCGAACTCTCACTAATAGAAGTTACAACATTTCTGTATGGCATGCAAATATCCTCGCAACTTATATAAATGCTTTATATTTCAGCAAGGTTATAGAAAAATTAATTCTCAAAAAACAAAATATTTGAACAAAGATAAAGTATGAGGAAAAACAATATGTACAACAAAATCGGGAAATTCCAATGAGAATATGATGATGTCATCATCGGAAAACTATTCGTTACACACAAATTAGTTTTTAACTACCCATTTCCAGCTAAATGAGTCTTGTAGATTCCAAAGAACCATTCTTCCTATATAAAACAGTTAAATCGACATTTATTAGAAAAAGGTTGCGTGCTCCTTAATAATATATAAAGAATCAAACAAATATCAATTACTGAGTAATCCTATTCGGAGAAAATGAATATCAGATTATATTTCTATTACTTTCAATATTCTCGGTATAGTGCCATTTGTATCGACTTAACAACTAACTGTGTGCTTAGTATTCTGTAGCTTAACGTTTTATGTTTCCTCGAAAAATATAATTCCGATGTTAATTTTCTAGATACTTCCAAATAAAATTAATTTTACCTTTGTAGATTTAAAAGTGTGCAAATCATTGAAAAACCACTCTTTAGCCCCATCAACCAAAGTCGTTTGTTGTAACTTCGACATTTTAAAAATACTGCTCTAAATTGCCCCAAATGCGTGAAAAAGGAAGTGTCAATATATAAAATTCCCATTGGAGATCAGTCGCTTTACTCTTTCCAATTCGCTGGCGAGGTCATTCATCAGATAAGGAAGGTGACTAATTGATTTGTAGTCGCTCTTAGGTGTTGTCGGAAGGACTCTTAAATTATAAGACAAAAATAAGATATTTTAAAAACTGTGAATAGTATGATATTGTGGAACGGGTTATAGTTAAGGGTACATATTATGTACAATGTTCATATCTAGCTTAAACTATGTGCAAAAATATTTTTTTAAAAACATTTAACTAGGTACCTTCTCGGTAAGGTGTTCATCATCTGTCAAAATAGAATTTGAGAGTTTTACAAAAACACAAAATTAATTAAAACACCTAACACGAATAATGGGCATTAAATTCATTGACAGCCAATTTAAAGTATTTAATGAATGATTTAATTCGTTGGTTTGTTCTCTCAATACGACAGATGTAACGATTTCACGCTGCACTTCACAAACAAAGGGAATATGTTACTATCACCACTGATCTAAGCTGAGCTGATGTAGATAGACATATACTTTAATTATATGCTTCAAAAAACAACTATGCCATACGATAGTACTTGTAAACAACACATTCTATCACCATCGTGACGACGTCACGACGGAAATAGGCGTAGATCCCCAGCTCAACGCCAGGGGCGTGATGCTTAGCTGAAATCGTTAATAGAAATGAAAAAACTGAAGAAAATCCCAATGTGAATATGAGATTGCACCTACAGGACCGACGGAAACAAGGCAGATCAAGAAAAGGCTAGAAAGCGGCAAACAAACTGGCATATAAAAAGGAGATTTTGAAAAAATACCTTTGAAATTTCACTTAAGCGAAAACTAAAAATTCTATCTTATACCCTATTAGGTGGGATCATTTCCCAGGTAGAACAATAATACTGGATTGGTTGAATGATAGAGACCAATCACTTCAGGAAAACTGTCCCAAAAGTTTTACAGCAGTTTGTGATAACTGACTGTTTGTGGGCATGGCACAAGGGCCAGTGGATTGTGATAAGTTTGGTGGTTAAATACTCTCTGGACGCAGTCTCACGTCCTAATTAAGCTTGGAAAGAAATATTAGTGAGAACCAACAGTTTAGTTCAGACTGATATATTAAGAAAAATAACATGCTATTTATACTGTTTATTTACAGATGTAATGGCAGTAATAAAAATTAAAAGACAAATACACATATTAAGAATGTCCCATTAATCACGCCAGCAAGAATGCAACTATTTATAAACAGTTGCATTATTAGCTGACCTTGTTACGACTGATGAAATTTGAGAACAATAATAGACTTATTTAAAATGTAGAGTAAAAATGGTGTATAAAATATTAATTTACTGATTAGATAAAGATTTAGGTTTACTAGATTAAACATTAGTTAAGTATTGTAAAAACGTTTGCTAAATTTTAAACCTAATACTGATTTTGGTTTGATTTATCAGCGAAGAGCAGGTATTGCTGCCATTCCCTAAAATACACCACCGCACAGTGGGGCCAAAACCAGGTTGGCAAAATTTTGAAATTTGGCAAATTATCCGCAAAGCTCAAAGAAAATTATTTTAAAATTAAATCTTAGAAAAGAGGTAGGTTATAAGGTATGATGGAAAAATTACGTCAACAAAAAACTACGAAACTTTGACTGTCATTAACTCAGTCATTCTAATAATGGATTTTTTTTTAAATTTAACTCCGTTGTATAAAGGTAGAAAAAAATTATTAAAAATTCCAAAAATTTATTTGTACTGTACTGTTTTTCCTTTTTTGAGTAAAAATTATTATAATCATCTACATTTATTAACATAAGTATTTTATAGGTAAAAAATTAGTAAATAAATTTTTATTTATCTAAAAAGGTAAAATTAATTAGTTTACCCACCTATATTTTAAATTGGCGCAAACATGCGCAAGATTTTCAAAAACAATCAGTTTTATTACCAAAATAAGTTAAAAAAAATTTGAGCTCTGAAACGTAGGCATATATAATTATCACTTGGTGTACTGGTTTCGGTTTTCACAGATGAACCAGAGTATATATAAATCATAATAATTTAAAGCAAACTCAACGAGTAGATTACCAAAATAAGTTAAAAAAAAATTGAGCTCTGAAACGTAGGCATATATAATTATCACTTGGTGTACTGGTTTCTGGACCAGAGTATAAATCATAATAATTTAAAGCAAACTCAACGAGTAGGTAGTCAGTTAAGATGTACAGTTTTGAATGGTGTGGCGAGGAGTACCGTACTTGCCCCATCTTTTCCTAAACGGAATATAATACAGAAGACTAAACTATAGTCTCCAAAAGAAATATAACTGTTGGAATCGTAAGCTCTGCAAACACTGTCTCCAGTTGTTCAGAAGTAATCTGCGCATCTATGTAGGATTACTAATAGTACACTGCAGACTAAATAAACATCTTCATATACTGGGAGTTATAGATAACCTTAAGTGTATAGGGTGTAATCTTGAGGACGAGACTGGTGAGCATGTGCTGTGTCACTGCTCTGCTCCCTCAACGAAAAAGGGAGACATGTATGGCCAGTATAGATGGCGTCCCGCCAAGCCTAAGTGCACGGGAGCGTAAGCTCCCCCTCTCCAAACAATCCAGACATCCAAAAGAAGTTTATAGCATTTATCGAAATTTTTGATGTTTTTACTTTTTGCCAATTTTACCCAGTATTGGCCCCACTATGCATCGGACCGGCTACGTCTACGCTGAATTGGACTGAGGTCATGCTTGTTTCTAGCAACGAGTGTCGCTGGTACAGGAATATAGAATGAGAAGTGTAGGCGTTGGTAAAATGTCTTGCTGAATTGCGTTGTGATTTGGAGTATTTATGCTCCTCTTTCTGTGTTTTTGCCTCTAGAGCTATTCTTTTTCTGTTTTCTCAGTTTCCAATTCCGGCAGCGTACTTTATTTCGCATGCTTCTATCCTTTATTGTTTTCCTCCATTCATTCTGATGTTTTCGGTCATTCCTTTGTAGGCCAAGCAATGGGGGGTTTCTATTCGCAAAAGGTCGGAAAGAAATGAAATTTGGTGGGATGGTAGACATAGGTCCCCTGATAGTACACCTGAGTTTGCGACCTCGGAGGGTTGCCGCTCGAGGAGTGGGGGGGTGAAAACTCTGCGTCGCGATGCTTTTCGGGAAATAGCGCCGTTGTGGTAAGTGCTATCGAAAAAAAGTTCAAATGCATTTTTAAGTATATAATTTCTTCTGGACGCTCGCTTCCGTATCCAGTCGGACATCCATTGGCTGACACCTCCAAGGCAGTTGAAAGGCAGGTGGGGGGCGAGATCGAGGTAGAATACAATAAATATTAACAATGACTCCACTCCTACCTACCTACCTGGTAGGTTTATTAGGGAAGTAAGGTAGTCAGATGTCTTAAGAACTCAACATAACTGTGTCAGAAAGAAACCGGCCATATTTATAGAGGCATACTGTATTAAAGTCACAGACCGAATAAGAATAACTTGCCAGTAATAATAGGTGCTTCGTTTGCGCACTCAAAGATGTTCAACTCTTGCCACGGGAAAATACTAAACGAGAGCACACAACAACCTCGACAACAACCCAAGAATGGGGAAGCTGAAGCATTAATTAATGTCGATCTTACGTAAACAGAAATTCTTCCCTAATATGAGGCAATGAAACTAAATGAAACGTAAAATAATAGAAAGTAAGCTGACTAGCTTTTCCCCCGTAAAAAAAATTGATATTTGAAAATAATTATGTATGGGTATTGATCTTTTAAGTTGATTTAAAATGGCTTCGTAAAGAAAATAGTTAATGTGAGACAAGTTTGTACGATTGTCGTTGAAAAAACAGTGTTATATAAGTCTTTATAACAGTTTAAAGTATGCGAAAAAAGTTCGCTAAATATATTACATTAAGGGCAGTCGTTAAAGTCACTGTTAATAGATTAATCAATTTTTATTTCATTAAGCAAATTAGTTTACCAATTGCTATTTACAGGGCAATTACTGAGGAGGTATTATAATGGCAAATTGGTATACTTTATATTTATGAAATATAATGTTCATACCAACCGTATATTATGATATTGCGAACTGATTAAAAGATATTAACTTAGTTAAACTAGCTTTCATTGAAGTCATTATGCATAATAAATAATGAGTAACACATTAACGATGCCTATTTCACAAAGTGGCTTGTTTTACTTCCACATCCAGTGGAAGTATAGTAACGACAAAAACATTTTTATTGTTCAAATAGGCTTAAAATGTCATGAAACGTCGAGATTTTAAGTTTGAGCGAAAAAAAAATGTCTGTCTGTCGGTCTGTCTGTAACTTTTTTGTGCACACGTTTACTCTGGAACCGTTTAAGATGTTGACTTGAAATTTGGTATACATATGTACTTTAACGAAATCTGGAACTAGATTATATTTTCATCTTGTTCCGTCGAAGGGTTGGGGGGTAAATTGGTGTAAATTTGGGGTAAATGGGTAAATCAAGCAGGTAAGAGTCCATAAAATTGGTATTTAGTATATACAAGAGAAGCTAAGGTCTCAAAAAAATTTTTGGCACTAGTCACCTCCATTACCACCCCCACCCCATTAACAAAGGGGATGAAAAAAAAATATGATTTAGTGTTACATACAAGAACCAGAAACCTCAAAATATTTTTTACTTCATCCAACCCCTCACTGCTACCCCCCTATCACCACCCCCACCCCACTACCGATGTGGGGTATCGTTTTATGGGTTCTTGGGGTAGAGGATTTCAAATATTATATTATTATAGTTCCATAAACAATTATTTCCACATACAAAATTTTTTGGTTGTGAGTGACTTGGATAGAGAATCTGGATGTGGAAGTAATGATTCCTTGAGCAGCGGTTTTTTAAATAAGAAACAAGTATAAAAGTTATTGTACAGATTAGGGATCGACCGATATGATTTTTTAAGCCGATACCGATATTTACATGGCCGATTATCTGTATCGGCCTTAGATTACTCTATCTCTTATTTCTAAAATATAAAAATTTGCTATAAAAAATTAAAGTATATTTTGCTCAAAATTATTTTAGTTTTTTATGCTCCCTTGACAGAGCGGACATTTAATTATCTATTTCTAAAAGGTAATTCTTCCAATATGTCGCGGACGGTTATTCTTGAAATGGGATCTTGTTTAATAATAAATTTTTAGCTAGAGATAATTTTTTGGGCAAATGGCGGTTTTTATTTGTGAAACAGTGGTTTGTCGAATTTCGTTGGGTTCATAGCTAATAGATGACGCTTTAGAAGACAATAAAAATATAAAAATAATATAACCACTGATATTTGGACCTGCACACATAATAATAACCCATTTTTATCTTTCACTGCTCATTGGATAGACTTCAAGAAAACGGAAAGGTGTTCATTTGTATTTTTCAGGTACTTCAGGTAACTATTGCTCAGAATATGAACAGTTTAATGCAAGAATGGAAATTAAATTGTAATCAAATCCTCTTAGTTTTGGCCGACAATACTTCCAACGTGATAAAAGGTAACGAAGAATCTAAACTAACACACCAACCTTGTTTTATACATTCATTACAATTAGTGATGCAGGATTCAATTGAAAGTCTACGATCCATAATAGATTTACTGGGAAAAGCGAGGCGTATAATTTCACATCTCAACCATTCCTCATTGGCTTGCGGTAAATTAAAGAAAATTCAGAAGCAACTTAATATGCCAGAAAATCTTTAGTTCAAGATATAGCAACACGATGAAACTCAAGTTATTACATGTTAGAACGCTTGGGCGATCAAAAAAATGCTTTACACGTGTTTATGGTCGATGAAGATTCTACAGTTAATAAAAAGGCCCTAGCATTTTACCAATGGGAACTAGCAAAAAACTTACTAAACCTATTAAAATCCTTTGAAGAGATTACTAAACTTACCAATAAGTCGAACGCATCCATATCTGAAATAATACCACTGATTAAAACTCTTTCAAATTATCTAAGTAAAGCTGATGTTAATTTTTCTGGAGTCCAAACAATGAAAGATGAGCCAAAAATTAATTTGAATACGCGATTTAAAGAATCCTTTACTAAAAATGTTCTCGTTTTTGCAACATCATTGGATCCTAGATTTAAAAAATGTTTCTTTGAAGATGCTTTGCGACAAAATACGTGTAAAGAAATAATACTAGAGATTATGAGGAACAATGGATGAGTATATTATGTATATGATGATTCAAAGATTGTCGATGTTGGTAGTTTGGATGACACTGATGATTTTCCATTGGCAAAAATTGCCAGACAATCTTCAAATAACAACAAGCTAAAAACGTACTCTTCGCCAATTTACTGAGCTTTTTATATATAATTGTTACAAATTCTATAGGATACTCTTCGCAGTTTTCTTGTAAATAATGTTAGTTTTTGGACATCCTAAATTTTGTGATATAAACTTTGTTGTGAAAAAAATTGTATGAAAAAAAAAAAAATGAAACCTGTGGGATTCGAACACGGGACCCTTGGATTGCAACGAAAAGCTTTAGCCGCTGCGCCACCACCTGTTGCTAGGAAAATTGATTGTCTGTGATATATTTCGTTCGACATTCATACATATTTCGCTTCTAAGAAATATTAGTAAAGTTCATACACAAAAAAAAA
Organism: Rutpela maculata; assembly: GCA_936432065.2. Classification (NCBI taxonomy): domain Eukaryota; kingdom Metazoa; phylum Arthropoda; class Insecta; order Coleoptera; family Cerambycidae; genus Rutpela; species Rutpela maculata. The sequence continues at coordinate 104,667,777 of OW386291.2, forward strand.
TTGTTATGGAAATAATATCTCGCGATTTCCATTTTAGTACAAGCCACAAAAATTAACAAAAAAAAATTTTTTTTAAATTAAATAATTAATAACTTTTTTATTTACTGATCGATTTTCTTCAAAAACAATAGGGTTCTTCCTCTAACTAACACTAATTTATTTTCTAAATTTCAATACAATCGGACTTTTCTTTCTTAAGTTATCGTGCTTACAAGAAACGTGACGGACGGACGGACAGACGGACGGACAGACGGACGGACGGACAGACGGACGGACAGACGGACGGACAGACGGACGGACATTTTGAAAGTTGTTCAAAATTCGTTCACTAACACAATGATATGAAATTTTTTTCTCTACGAGCGATATTTACGATTTTAGAAATGTGCCGATCAAATACAATATACTCTTCGTTTTTGCGAAGAGTATAATAACGTCGATAACCAGAGTAATAATAATGATGTTGCTCATGACATGTTTTGGCTCACTTATGAAGGGTTTACGGGTGTGGGAAATAAAATAAATAAATTAGCCCAAGTAAAACTATAAAGATTTATTAATTAAAACAGAAAATGAAATTCAAATATACATAGAACTACCTCCGATTGCAAGAACTAAAGATTCTTTAGCTTGGTGGGTCAACAAGAAAAGAATGTTTCCCTTTCTGTATCAATTAGTCGTAATGTATTTAGCACCTCCACCAAGTAGTGTTTTCAGCGAACAATTATTTTCTTCAGCTGGTAATGTTTATGAATCTGCAAGAAGCCGATTAAATCCAGATCGAGCAGAAAGTCTAATTTTATTACATCATAATTTACTTAAACTTAACTTTAAACATTAAATAATTAAATTAATATTAATATTATTATGTTTTGACTTGTTTTTAACCTTAAAAATTAAAAAAAATTTTACCAACACCGATATCGCGCCGATATTACAATCCAATATACGCCGATATCGATAATCGGCCACAACGCCGAAGGGTGTTTTTTCACTGGCCGACATGATACCGATACGTACCGACAATGTCGTGCCGATACTGAAGAATAGCATATAATAACATGGGGCCGACAAAATGTGACAAAACGGTATCGTATCGGCAAGTGAAAAAGAGTTTCATATAATTTTATGCGTTTGTGCTGCCCCGATATTGTTGTATCGGTGTCGTTGACGACGAATCGGTATCGTTTCGGCCAGTGAAAAAACGCCCGAATGGTCGATATACCGATATCAATATCGGTATCGGTCGATCCCTAGTAGATATATTGTAGTGTCCGTGAATTAGTCGCCTCAGATGAGAATTTTTATGTTTTCAATTTACTATAGTTTAGTAAAGTACATTTTTTGTAACAATTTATTTACTGAAAGAACAATGTTAAAAATGATTGAAATCGATAGCATGAAATAGTTGTTTCGGTCCCAAAATAACTTTATTTATTCCATTTCTTTATAGGTAAATAAAAATAGTTGGTTTTTGAACATTTAAAAAAATTTTTATACAAAACTTTTCTCAATACATCCTTCCAATATTTATGAAGGAGGAGAAGTAGGAAACGAGTAGAACAGAATCGAATAGAAGTTTCACTGTAACTAATATACTAAGATATAGCAAAGATAATAAAACTATCTTGCTTCAATATCGGGTGGATGTATCGAGAAAAGTTTTGCATTAAAATTTTTTTAAATGTTCGAAAACCAACTATTTTTATTTACCTAAAATGAAATGGAATAAATATTAAGTAGATATAGTTTATAAATACATTTGAAATGTTATATTTATACACGTAATAGTACATTTGAAACTGTTTGCGGCTAAATAAGCATGTACTTTTTTAAGTTATTTTGGGACCAGAACATGAAACATGAAATACATGAAAAATAAACAGTCTTGGTAACACCTTAATATTATCTTTTAACTAATTGTAAGGGACAGAAACATTTTTCAAGTCAAATAACCAGGTTGAACTTTGACCTATACTTAGACGATGAGGCGAAAGTCGCAAAGCTTTCATCTTGCAATTATTATGCTTAAACTTTCGAATAAAAGAAATAAAGATCAATCCATTAAGAATTGAACTGAAAAATGTTTGAATTAGAGATAACTGCGGCTGCAATTTTCCAGGTTTCTCCCCTAAAGCTTTATTAGAGTCGCGCAGCATAATTCCGAGCATAATTCCTTTTTATCAAAGTCTTGATTACTTATTTTTTTTTTCGATCAACTCTAAACGGTTTATCGAAGGTTTATCTTTTTTATGTTAAAAAGTCTCCAAACTTTGTTAATTAGCGGTTCCCTACCGAACGCTTTACCAACATAAAATAATTAGTGTCGGGTATTTAGTTGACACGTGCTTTAAATTCAAACTGAGCTTTTGCGTTCATTTAAAGCGAATTGCGACAAATTGTTGAATCCGCTCGCACAATTTTGTCAAATTACCGCGTTTAACAGAGGAAATCTGTTTATTATAACATTTTACATCAATTCCAAAATTAGGTAAAATGTTACTAGACTTTTTTGGTTCTAAAAAAGGCATAGTAAATATTAAAATTTTTATTTGGATATTTCAACGGATTTTTTTTTACCTACTTTTGAAATTAAAAATCAAAATTATGGATATGTTAGTTTACTGTTTACTTTTACTTACCGTTCAAGTCGTTAAGTACTTGGTTACGTACAGACACTACTTGTTCGTTCTTTTCGTGTTGCTTATTGGATTTTGGACCAAGTTCTTCTATTTTTTTTTTATTACTGACAACGTTAGTTGATGGTTTAGTGTGGTATTTTAAAACGCAGATTTTGTACTTTATGGGAGACTACACTTATCCAGAGCTCGCGGATATGCAGTATGCACTTGTTGTATGGAGAATGTCGTGGAAATGCAGCTGCTGCAGAACAGCTTCATCGTTTAAGATTCATTAATCGACGTCATCTTTGTGCACGTACATTTGTTAGCATTGCTCAGCGTACTCGGGAAACAGGCCGTCTCGATGGACATGGAGGTCCGCAACGCAAAGACAGGGTAATTGAAGCGAGGGTTCAAGTTTTGGAACTCGTAGAAGAGGATCCAACTTTAAGCACCCACGATATCGCGAACCGTGTGTATAAAGTTTAACAGTGCCTCGAAAATTGTATAAGCTAATATTTAAAATCTGTACTATACTTCCACATCCAGTGGAAGTACAGTATCGACAAAAAAAATGTTGTAAATTTTTATTGTTCAAATAGGCTTAGAATGTTATGAAACGTCGAGATTTAAAAAAAATTCTGTCCGTCGATCTGTCTGTCTATAACTTTTTTTGTGCGCACGATTACTCTGGAACCGTTTAAGGTATTGACTTAAAATTTGGTACACGCATGTATTATAACGTGATCTGGAACTAGATCATATTTTCATCTTATTCCGTTGAAAGGTGGGGAGTTGGGGTAAACAGACAAATCAAGCAGGTAAGAATCCATAAAATTGGTATTTAGTATATACAAGAGAAGCTATAAGGTCTCAAAAAAATTTTTGGCATTAGCTACCCCAACCCCATTACTAAAGGGGGTGAAAAAAATTTGTGATTTAGTGCGTGTACAAGAACCAAAATAAAATAAAATATTTTTTTACTTCCACTACCACCCCCACCCCACTATCGATGTGGGATATGGTTTTTTGGAATTTCAAATATCATATTATTAAAGTGCCATAAACAATTATTTCCACATACAAAATTTTTTCGTCGAGAGACTTGGATGGAAAATCTGGATGTGGAAGTAGTGATTCCCTGGGCAGGGGTTTTTCAAATTGCAAACAAATATATCCAAAAATGCAAAGAAAATAGGATATTCCATTAAAAAAAGGTTTGTTTTGTAGTTTCTACTTCAGATATTTAGTTGTCTTCTGTTTAAATAACCTCCTGAAAAAAATTCAAAACTTGGACATTCAAAAGATTTTCTCAAAAACCAAGAATAAGCCAGGTAAGTGGGGCGGTGTTCAGAGCATACCTATGAACACCCTGTATAACAAGAAAGGAACTAATTTAGATTTACTGTTTTTAGCATTATTAACACTTTAAATCTAAAACGGGGCATTAATTCACAGTTGAGTTACACAATTCACAATGAAACGTTACATAATGATTTCAATTTTTAACATTTTCGCCTTCCTTTGTGTAAGTTCTTAACAATCCAATTAAATGTAATCTGCATAAGAATAATGCATGTGTAAAAATCTGCACGAATAGAACATAATAATAAGTAAACCAACACTTGTAAGTTTCACAAAACAATGATTTTCTTCTTTGTTCCGGTCATTACTGGCATGTAGATTTTGTACACTGTTTATTAAACATTCTTTGTATGTCTGCTTATACTGTCTGTATTCATAAATATGCATATATGCATGTTAACCAGTTTCACTTGTTTGTTTTAACTCCTTTACAAAACCAAGAGAATCTTTTCAGAACTTAAATATTAATTTGTGTATGTGAAGGATGTGGTTGGCATGGAGATAAATTAAATTGGCACAAATCAAACGCGTGCAGTAAAAAATTGCCAGTAAAAAGTAATTTATGTAGCATTCATTTACACTCCTAAATTGAATTCATGAGTTTGAAGTAAAACTGATTTCTCGTAAATACGTGGGATGCGGTAGATCAATAAGTTTTTCCAACTGAATTATACGGTGTTAGTAAAATCGATCGCTTAATTTTGTTTGTCATTCTTTGGGGAAAAAAATATAAATATATAAGAGAAGTACTTAGATATGATGTCCCAAATAGGGACTAAAAAATGATACCATTATTAATGGGGTGTCATAGGTTTACTCCCAAAATGTGTGAGCTGTTGTTAATTTGGGGCAGTAGAGCAGAGAAATGACAATGCCCTTTTTTTTGGGACAGGGGCGTACGGCAGGCCCCCAAAGGTGTAAGAAATATGACTTGTAAAAGTAAAAAAAAGTCACAAATAAGTCAGGTTTACGCATGGGGGTTGGAGGGATTTTTTTAATTTACCCCCAAAAATCATGAATCCAGACTCCCATTCATTTTGGTCGGTACAAGGAAGCGCTACGCTTGCCCAAATTTGAAAAAAAAATGATAAGTTTATGAATGGCAATCAGGAACCTGGTAAGTATGAACCTCCTGAGTGCGAAGAGACATTCGCCATCTTTGAAAAGTGGTGCGAACGTCTTGCCTTTCACGACGGCGTATCGGCTGCTCCTACCGCATGTACTAGTTACCTACCCTTGTGATTAGATGAGTATCACAAAGGGCATAGCAGGATAAGCATGTGTTAGGTGCCCCCGTACCAATCGGGTCGAAATTTTTAGCACAAGTTGATAGTAGTGTTAGATGAAATTTCCCAAAATGTTATTTTTGGAAAACCATTTTTACGGGAGTTATGGGGGTAAAAAGAAAAATGGAAAAAAATTTTTTTCTCAAAAACGGATAAACCGATTTTTGTGAAAAAAATATATATTATGGTTTTTGATGGCACAAACATAGAAAAAAATTATTGAGTCCATTTGTCGAAAGAAAGTGGTAAAAATTTTTTTTCAAAATAAAAAAAAAAATTTTTTTAGAGGATGTTCTCGAGGCACACCTACCATTTTCTTTCAAATAAATGCTTATATGCTCCTTTAAAACACATCCAATTTTCAAAGCGATCAGAAGGGTACGACATATTCAAAATTGATAATCATTGGCATACTGCGGGCGGCGCGTAGTCTATGTAATGAAGCATTATAAGACGACTTTTTTGTAAATATTTCGTGCAAAGACGAGATAACCTTCCCCACCTCCCGTTTTTCCCACGATGCAAGTGGTGGGAAAAGTTTTTGACCGCCGCAACCCCCTGAAACACCATCCCTCTTATGGATACCTTTATGTTTTGATATATAAACGGGTCTGGGGAGTGATTTATCGACGGGTTATACTTGAAATAATATGAAAGGGGTTGTAGAGTAAGTGGAGTTCAGACAGCAGGTGGAAAATCTTTTTTTTTTGCAAATGATTCGGTTTAAACGCGTATTCCCCGTTTTCGGAGTCGCTGATCATAGTAAAAATATTCATTTTTAGCTCCAACCCCTCCTCATCCCTCAAACGGACAGAAACCATTCCTCACTCACCATTTGAGGGTTGAGGAGAGGTTCGATAAATCACTCCTCAGATCCATTTATATATGAAAGTAGTCAAAAACTTCTCCCACCACGTGCATCATGTTCAGCACCCTCGAAAACTGAGGGTGGAAGGTAATCTCGTCTTTGCACGAAATATTTACACTATTTCTGCCTTCATTACTTAGACTAGCGGTTCATTATTACATCTTACTACCACCGTCATTGGCGGCCATTACAACCCTAAATCAGCATCAAACTTTAAAAAGTGTGGTGCAGATATTTTCAAATTCTCTGACGTCAACTGTTGGGTCAAACAAAATCTAATTTTGCAGTGATGACGTCTGTAGTCAGCCTACGAAAGAACTAGTTTTCAAAGTCTACTACGAGGAGGTTACAGTGTCTTTCACTAGTCAGGGTGCCTATTTATTGTGAGTACCCGTGCCTCTCACGAGTCGGGGTGTTTGTATATCGTGAGTCCCCTTGCCTCTCACTAGTCGGGGAATCACCTTTCCTGTCACAATTCGGGTTAACTTTTTTGCGTGAGTCTTCTTGCTTCTCACGAATCAGGTTACTCTATATTGATGAGACTTCACTTAGTCTTCATTGCTATCGTCTCTAATTACAGGAATAATATTATTATGAGTAAAAATGTTGGTGATAAGTTTAGATGGCTCCAGAAATTTCGTGGAGCAGATAGTATACAACTGCAGCAATGTGCGAGCAGCAGCCAACAGTTTTGTTTCCGTTGGCGCAATTGTATACTGTCTGTCCCAGACAAGGTATTTGTCAAAGAGAGCCAGCGATGTTTTTACTCGGATTAATAATATTTCTGTAATCGAAGATAATAGCAATGAAGGCTAAGAAATGTCTCACCAATATAGAGTAACCTGATTAGTGAGAGGCCAGAAGACTCACGCAAAAAAGTCACCCCGAATTGTGACAGGCAAGGGAACTAACAATAAACAAGCTCCCCGACTAGTGAGAGGCAAGGGGACTCACGATAAACAAGCATCCCGACTCGTGAGAGACAACGATAAACAAACACCCCATAATAAGTGAAACAAAATCGTATTGTAACCTCCACGTAGTGGACCTTGGAAACTACAGTTCTTTGGTAGACTGACTACAAACGTCATCACTGCAAAATGTTTTGTAATTTTTTTGAATAAATGTTTTCAAAATAAAAAAAATTATGGGAGTTTCTCGAAGAATAAAGACTAAGAGAAGTCTTATCAATATAGAGTAAACTGATTTGTAAGAGGCAAGAGAACTCACACAAAAAAATCAATCCGAATTGTGAGAGGCAAGGGGACTCATAATAACCAAGCACCTCGACTAGTCCTTTTTTTTTTATTTTGAAAAAAAATTTTCACCACTTTTCTTCGACAAATGGACTCAATAATTTTTTTCTATGTTTGTGCAATCAAAAACCATAATATATATTTTTTTCACAAAAATCGGTTTATCTGTTTTTGAGAAAAAAATTTTTTTCCATTTTTCTTTTTACCCCCATAACTCCCGTAAAAATGGTTTTCCAAAAATAATATTTTGGGAAATTTCATCTAACACTACTATCAACTTGTGCTAAAAATTTCGACCCGATTGGTGCGGGGGCACCTAACACATGCTTATCCTGCTATGCCCTTTACGACTGGCAATCAGAAACTTGGTAAGTATGAACCCCCTGAGTGCGAAAATATATTCGCCATCTTTGAAAAGTGATGCGAAGGTCTTGCCTTTCATGATAATTGACGGCGTATCGGCTCTTTCTACCAAATGTACTAGATACCCTTGTAATTCGATGAGTATTATAAATTTACGACTGGCAATCAGAAACTTGATAATTATGAACCCCTCGATTGAAAAAAATGCGTGCATCTTTGAAAAGTGGTGCAAAGGTCTTGCCTTTCACGATAATTGACGGCGTATCGAAGCTTCCTATCTTTGCCAGTCGTAAATTTATGATACTCATCGAATTATAAGGGTAACTAGTACATGCGGTAGAAAGAGCCGATACGCCGTCGATTATCGTGAAAGGCCAGACCTTCGCACCACTTTTCGGATACTTACCAAGTTTATGATTGCCAGTCATAAATTTGTGATACTCATCGAATCACAAGAGTAACTAGTACATGCGGTAGGAACAGCCCATACACCGTCAATTATCGTGAAAGGCAAGACGTTTGCATCACCTTTCAAAGATGGCGAATGTCTTTTCGCACTCAAGAAGTTCATACTTACCAGGTTCCTGGTTGCCATTCATAAACTTATCATTTTTTTAATCTGACTTTTTTCAAATTTGGGCGAGCGTAGCGCTTCCTTGTACAGCCCAAAATGAATGGAAGTCTGGATTCATGATTTTTGGGGGTAAATTAAGAAATCCCTTCAACCCCCATGAGTAAACCTATGACTTATTTGTGACTTTTCTTTACTTTTACAAGTCATATTTCTTACACCTTTGGGGGGCTGCCGTACGCCCCTGTCCCAGAAACGGGGCTGGCATGGTCATTTCTGTGCTCTACTGCCTCAAATTAATAACAATTCACACATCTTGGGAGTAAACCTATGACACCCAATTAGTGGTCGGCGGGCTCCTAGTCTATTATGGAAATCCGATTAAAGAACTTATATCTAGATACATAATGGCTATCTTTTCTTCATATACCTTATTTGCTCCTAACATAGTCACATTATATGTCCATTAAAATGGATAGATGAACATCACATCCCATAGGCAACAGTGGCGGGTATGTGTAGAAGGGAGAATGTACAATATTGTACATATTTTATGTAATAATGGTTGATTAACCTCTATGAACATAACCGCGGATTTAAAAAATATAATAGGTAGAGATGTTTTATTCAAGGGAAATATGTATTGAAAGGATATTATTTATAATACTATTATTACAACTGTAAACTGAACGCCATCATGTTACGACTATGACCTACTTAATTATGAAATGACCGATTTTCTTCTTTTCTAAACTGCCTTCTGCAAACGGCACAGCACTTCAACATGTAGCATTTTCACTAAACTGTGTAAATATGAATAGAGAATATTACTTAGGTATTAAGCAAATCACAACTTAAAATAAAATTACTTTTTCATCACTTTTTGGTCGGAGAACACGAAAAACATTTATTGACATAAATGGTGGACACTGTCAAACTGAGATTATGATAATCAAACTGAACCTATCTAGTGATGGGCGATATATCACGAACTGTGATTTAATCACTGATATTAAGAAATCACAGGTAACGACTGTTAGTAAAGTTGGCAGAAAAGCGTGACGTGATCACGACTTTCCTTCCGTATTTTGTTCCCTTGTCGTGGTTCAAAGAAGACCAATATAATAATTAACAATTTCTTCCGTACGTCGTATTATGAAAGTCGTGATCACATCACGTTTTAAATTCACTGACATAAGAAAATCACAGTAACGATTTACGTTGCGATTAAAAAATCACGATATATCGCCCATCACTAAACCGATCGTGTAGAAAACAGCCGCGAATAGGCCGATGGGCCAATCAGAAACTTATGGGAAGAAGTGCCTTAGATTGTCTTTCAGCAACAAATAAATCAATGCCATTATGTATCTAGATATAAGTTCTTTAATCGGAGGTTTCGGCGAATTTGGCTGACACTTTTGTGAGGGTAGGGGGTGCCGATCAAAGCGTTCTCATGGACCAAATTCTCTAAAATCTAGTCTGCGACCTCCACAGGACAGGGAAGGTCAACAGATACGTCCATTAGCTTCCCTGCTATATTAAAGCATATACATCTAACTAAAAGTATCTATGTACGTACGCATGTACGTATATTTTTTTTATGTCAAATGTTGCCGTCGGCATTACCCATTGTGCACCATGTGGAGGATGCGTGAAGGAACTTTGCGCATCATTTGACCCTTAAAATGGCCAATTTTTCGTATAAAATGTTGTATAAAGCTAACTATATTCTCGTTACGTCCGTTTGTTTTGAGATTATTGTTAATTCATTGTCTTTATTGACTAGCCCATCAATATAACTATCCTGCAGAGCATAAGACAGAGAGTGAGAGAGAGAGAGAGATAGATGAGTTTTCTTCAACATTTTTTTTTTGTTCTCGCTTATTACTAGAGCTTCATAGAATGTTTGTTTATTGTAAAGAAACGGATCCCAGTATCGCGATATTTGAAGAATATTTGTTGAAAGAATATTTATTGTACATAAAAAAATAATTGGCGAGGAGAATATGTACAAAATTGAAAAATGGGCAATGCCAACAAAAAAGAGCGAGTTAAATAAATAAATATATAAAAATATATACTGTATCAGTCTTTACGAGCAACTGCAGTGTCTCTGTTTTAAACAACGGGTATTATTTTGTTGTATATCATCCGTCTTCCGGCAATTACAGTGCAATTTGTTCCTAGACGACAAGTATTATTTGTGTTTCTACAAGACCCTATTATTCTAAGCTGTCAAACCCAGCTGCATACAGAATCCAAGGTGGCTATATCCTTTTTCCTTGACATTAATGGTTCACTATGTCACTTAATAGTCCAATAAATGGAAACATAAAAAGGAACCTTACCGAAAGATCAAGAAAAGTTTATACTTGGCATAGTTCTTAAGTTCGACATACGAATTAATATTCTGAGATTTCGACCTTGGGGCGTTGCCGCTCGCGCCGTCATATTAGAAAAATGGGGCACAAAATAACTTTTTCGCGAATATCTCGTTTCCGGTGCCAGTCACGTGAAAAATAGCTATTCATCAAAGTGTAGGGCATAAAATTCCATATATTTTTTGTATCAGACTATTTTCTCTCAGACGAATAGTTTCGGAGATACAATGGGGTAAAGTGGAATATTATAATTCGTCAAAATATTCCATTTTTCTTTTGAAATTGTAGTTAATAATTACACATATTTTTTTATGCAATTCCACACCACATATAATAGAACACTTTAATCCCATTTTCCGACATCCTTATGCTCGTCTTTTGCGGTTGTTATTGGAGTAAGATCAATTTTACTCCTTTTTCATCCCCATTCTTGTGCATTTTTCGACCTGCCTTACCATGATTGAACTTGGTGGAAGGGTCTGAAGCGAATTGTGTTGTACGACATCGCTTATGGTGGATAAGGCAGCTAAATTAAAGGACCCCGGAACAAAACCCATGAAAATGTTGCTTCGGTGGAATCGGCTGAAATTTTGATATTTTGTAGTTCAAGTCATGCTGATCAAAAGTTCTTATTACATCGAGCCAATCCTATGGACAGTTTTTGAGATACAGCTTGTCAAAGTTAGGTAATTTGTGTCATTTTAGACATTGAAGAACTTTTTACTCTTAAACTATTCATTTTACCAAAAAACTGCAAGGGTCGAAATATTTTTGTTCAAGTCCAATAAAGCTCAAGAATTTTTTTATCAATTTTTAGGTTAGGTAAAATATATATGTCATATTTTGACATGATTCGGTGGGATTGGCTGAAACTTTGCTATTTTGTAGTTAAAGTCATGCCAATCAAAAATTCCTATTGCACTGAGTCTATCCTTTGAGTGGTTTTCGCTCCAGGAGTGCTTGAAGGCCCTAACAAAGAGGTAACAGGTAATCTATATGTACCTACGTGTTTATGAATGACTTCTAGTGCGTGTACATGCACAAAAAATGTAATGTAATGTAATATTAAAATAAGCTTGTATTATTGTCAATATGTTTATAAAGTCACGTCCCTGTAAATCAAAAGGTTTCTGAAATACAAAATAATAATCAGTTTTTGGGAGCAATTTTCAAAGGGCCGTAGCTCAAGATATTTGCGGACATATTTTTGCATGTAGAATCTGCACCAGAAGTTTGTCATAGATATTTACAGAAAACCCTGTAGATACTGACACATACATACACCCAAACGCATGCACGCAGTACACAGACATGCTGGAAGCCATTCATAAACACGTAGGTACATATAGATTACCTGTTACCTTGTTGTTAGGACCTTCAAGCACTCCTGGAGCAAAAACCACTCATAGGATCGATTCAGTGCAATAGGAATTTTTGATCAGCATGACTTTAACCACAAAATAGCAAAGTTTCAGCCAATCCCACCGAAACATGCCTAACCTAAAAATTGATTAAAAAATTCTGAAAAAAATTCTTGAGCTTTATTGGACTTGAACAAAAATATTTCGACTCTTGCAATTTTTTGCTAAAGGTAATAGGTTAAGAGTAAACAGTTCTCAAATGTCTAAAATGACGCAAATTACCTAACTTTGACGAGCTGTATCTCAAAAACTGTCCATAGGATTGGCTCGATGACATAAGAACTTTTGATCAGCATGACTTTAACTACAAAATATCAAAATTTCAGCCGATTTCACCGGATCAACATTTTCATGGGTTTTGTTCCGGGGTCCTTTACACTTGTCACAGATTTCGAAAAATGTTGATAGTGGAGAGTATTGAAGTCAACGTTGTCAAATACAAATTGAGATAATAAATCTGATGGATTAATGGTGATTCTCACACGCATGAATGCAGATATTTGAAAAAGCATTAATTCGCTATGATAAGGCGAAAATACAAGCGATAATAAGATATCTAATAGCTGCCCCAAGCCGATTATTTTATAGAAAAATACTCCTGTGCCGAGTTGCAAAAGTGATACGAAAGAGCGTGGTCTGACAGCTGATATAAAGAGTGCATTTAATTATCCATTTTTCCAGTAAGCTCTGTTTCCATATCACAGACTAAAACAAATCAGATGTTTCACTCAATAGTATTCCCTATGTAACCAGTCTCATTTTTTGTGATGTGACGTATACCTGCCAGGATTCTGCGCAGAAGACATAAACAGAGAAATCTTGCCGTTGACATGGAAGTTAAGACCAGCGAGTATAATCTCACAGGAGCGAGTATTTAGGACTGAAATCTCAGAGACGGAAGTAGTCAACAGCTCCACCGGTGATATTAATTATTTTGGAATGTGGTGTATTGTATTGAAGGTTAGAGTTGTTACTGTTATACATTTAAGTGGTTTTTTGAGTATTCATTAAGTTACTTTACGCATCATAAGGTCCCTCCTGTGACTATACTCGCTGGTTAAGACTGATTGGACAATGCGCAGATCACGACACAAATTGGTACCTGCTGGGAGTTGATTTATTATCTAAACCATGATACGTCATAAGTGAAATATCTGATTTGTTTTAGTCTGTGTCCATATTATACAGAACGGAAAACGTTGGTTTTGGGATGGCAATAAGAGCAAGCAAGAGCGGCAAGCGAGAGCGAAGCAAGCAATCATGTATAAATTCTCTTGAGGGGGCATGTCACTGTTTACCTCTGCTAGACTACTGGTAGATGTCTTTATTGTGGGTCGGTTAAATCATTGAAACTAATGCCGTACTAAAACAAACACTTTCTGAATCTGTATAATCTAAAAATGTTTCCAATATTTCTGGGACCACTGCAATTACATCCTCTAAAAAATGATCTCATGACAGGTACTGCTTTACCTCATACACTTGGGATCTTATATCCTCTAGAGCAACTGTATTATTAGCTGAAATTTCAAGACAAAAATGGAATATTTTGACAAATTGGAAAAATCTTTTTATTTCATTATATCTAGGAAACTATTCATCTGAGAGAAAAAAAAATATACAAAACATATAGGGAATTTTGTGCCTTACATTTTGTAACTCGCACCGGACACGAGATATTCGCGAAAGTGATTTTTTTCTCCATTTTTCCAATATGGCAGCGCGAGCGGCAACGCCTCAAGGTAGAAAATTAATTAGTATGTCAAACTTAAGAATTATGCATAAACTTTCCTTGACCTTTTGCAAGGTAAAACTTACCTAGGACTTGGGCTATTATGCTATTGATAAAAGTAAATCCCAAGTTGCAAGTTACATGATTCTAGCGTTTGACTGGCTCTAATCATGTACAGCTGGAACAAAAGCGATTTTATTTACTTTTCTCCTTTGGTTAAAAGCATCGCGCAAACAATAAAAAGTAACGATTCATTTAATAGTTCTCGCAATTCTCCGCAACTAACTGGGCTTTGTTTCCAGCATCCTGATCCTTGCACACAGCCTTCTAAGACTGCGACTTAGCACTTGTAATGGTATTGCACTTTCCACGTTTACCGTACACTTTTTTAGATTTGTGACCTGAATTTAGTCAGGCAATCAAACGCGACATTGGGTTTCAATGCTCACCTATGAAATTCGAAATATCGCTTTGGTAAGAATTCCGGGAGCTCCGGTTAGTGAGGCTATCAAATAAAATTCCGACTGAATTAAAATATATAGTAACGAGGTTGCACCATTGTAAACTTTTTGTGCATATTCCCTTTACTGAAATAATATGAACGCAGTTGAGTTTGTTTACTATATCTAAAATACATCTAATCTAGATCTGGAAATAAAATGATGGGGTGTTAAAACATACAAACATAAGAGCTATAAAACGAAAAATACCTATGTGAGGTACCTCCACAGATGTGCTGCATATGAGAAACAGTTACCATAACACTAATAAGCACCACCTTCCCTCTAGGATTAATACATTTTTTTCAATTTAATTCAGATTTATTAAGTTAAATACAATGTAATTTCGACAATAGTCCCGGAGTCAGACAGATATCCACGGGGCCCTGTCAGTTGAAAGGCTGAACGAGATGGAGTCAGATCAACTCATCAGAATTAGTTGGATAAAACCAACACTCCTGACGTCAGAGGACGAATTAAAATAGTTTGTAACGTTTGATTGTCCAAACGTATTAATATAACTTATATGCTAATAAAATGATGGCGCATAATAAAGAGGAATTTAGTTTGCTGATATAGGAATAGAAACTAAATTAAAAAACCTGCTTCAAAGAATTGGGTACAAGCGAAGCGAATGTCAAACCGCTTAATTTGAGAATTTACAATGTTGTGGTTTTTGAAATGTTCTGATTAAAAAAAAAATATTATTAGGAAGAGATAATTTAGAAGAATGACAAAAAATTACAAAAAGAGTATGAAACAAAGATAGGAGCGAAATATATATTATCATTGTTGGAAGGTGAGGCCACAGGGGTTGTCTGAAAATGGCAAAGTGTGTTTAATTCGAAAACAGGCTTTATGTTCTCTGATTTGAGTTAGGTTGTTTGTTAATGGATTATTATCATTCAGTTAGTAGGTATGCTTTTAGAGGACAGAATCTTTACTAGTGAAATATTTTTGTCGAAATCCTCTATACGTTTCATTAAATATATAAGGAATAAAAAAACAGACTGCAAACCAACAGCTATTCTCCGGACTAATGTAATTCGTAATTCAGCGCTCGGTGGGGCATTAATCCGGAGAATAGCTGTTGGTTGCAGACTGGTTTTTTATTCCTTATATATTTAAGGAAACGTATAGAGGAGTTCGAGAAAAATATTTCACTAGTAAATATTCTGCCCTCTAAAAGCATACCTATTAACTGTGCCCATGTCAGGGCTACTGCTGTTTCGATTGTAATGGTGATAAGCCGCTAGATGGAGCCTGCTATTTTTGTTGCATGTCGTGGTTTTATAAATCTTGCCATGTACCATGAATGAACAAAAGTGCCTCGTTCCAGATATCTCAGACCTACCTTGCACTGACGAGAGCCAATAGCTCGAAACTGCAGTCTACAAGTGGTGTCGAGTGGCTGGCAAGAGAGCTCCTTTGAGTAGGAATAAGTCTTTCGGCTGGTGTCTGTTACAATCGAAACACGGCCGTGACAATGTGCATAAAGCTCTCTTAAGGAGGTTGTATAGTGAAAAATTTAAAATGAGGCGCATAAACTTATTTTCACACTTTAGTTTTGAGAGTCGTCATCGACGCTGTACCACTGTCTACTAAGTCTGCTATTCCTGGCCAGGGGAGGATACAGACTCCTGGACACGGCACAGACTGCCCGTATAGTTTCGTTAATGTGAGCGCTGAACGTCAGTATTTTGTCTGGTCTTACCCCAAGGTACTTCACACACTCCCTTATTGGAATTTGGCGACCTCGGGCCGAAATTGGAAGAAATTTTGTTTTGTGTAAATTTTGCGTGTGAAGACAATCGCTCCTGACTTCTCAGAATTTACCCGAATTTTCCACCGGTCATAATACTCTCCGACGCGAGCTATATGAGCGTTAAGTAGCATGTTAGCCGCTTGAGCATTATGACTGTGCACATACACGACTGTGTCATCGGCATAGTTGGCCAGCTTGGTATTTGGGGATGTTGCGAAGTCAGGAACATACAAATTGTATATTTTGGGCGCAAGGACCGACCCTGTGGTGTCAAGGCTTCCATACCCAACTATACCCAACAATTATTAGTACACTGCACACACATCGGCACACATTTGAGAGTTAAGTTACTCTATTAGTTCAGTGTTAAACATTGAAGTGAGTAGTGGCAATATTTCCATTGTATTTATTTCCGTTATAAAATCAGCCACCGTATTCTATTTCATCACCTCTACCCTTTGAAAATAAACCTGTTTAAATAAGAATTCAACTTTAGAATCAAAACAGTTGCACGGTTTTAGGTCTGCAGAGTATAGTGGAAATTGCAAGACTCGATGCCAGAGAGATGCAAAGATAAAGAGTACTGTGAGCTGGCGCGTTATCGTACTGCAGAATCCATGATTAGGGTACCCAAAATCTCTTGGCAAGAGCCACATGACATTGCTACTTCACTTTCAACATCTCTAATAAATGTCTATCGATGATGGACTCGAATGAGTACTCGACCAAAATCCACATCTTCAAAAGTTCTTATAACTCACAGTCATTCCAGTCTCAAGACAAATCATCTTCTCAGACAACGAGAATAATCAAAACATATTTAGATGAACTCAAAACAAATACAGGGTCCGCAGCTACTCTGACTTTAATTCTAGAATGTTTCTCACGTTTGTGAACATACCCGTGTACTCCGAGTAACAGCCAAGTCACTTGATTTGAATCAATTTATGCTCTCAGAATAGACTGATTACCACATGTGGTTTTTTTTTTTTTTTGGAAGTGTTTTGGCCTCCGAAGACAGGTTCGATTAGCCACAAAAATCCACATGTGGTTAATCAGTGCGCAACATCGTCTACTTGGTGTACATAATTTTCCCCATTTACTGATAATCAATCATTTAAATTTTGAGAAGACCGTTTGTTTACGTAACGTCTACAGGTCAATTAGGAAGTTTCCTATTTTAGAAATATCATGTACATTCAACCTCATTTAGTAGTCTTTCAGATAACTAGTCAAACAAAAAAAAATTATCTCGATATCTGGAAAACTCACGAACTTATTCAATTTCTTATTTGAATACTTCGCCTCTGCTGAAGTCCACCGTGACGTCACAATACACAACGCGCTGACTTGCCATGCCGGCGGCGCGCCGTATGTTCCCTTTATTTAATGTATGTGCTCGATTTTCTGAAATGTCACAAAATGTCACTTTTGATTCGTTCGTGCCGAGCCGAATTTTCGAATTTCGCCGTGCAATTTACGATCAGGTTTATCTGGAAGACTTCCTCTTTACGTCGCGACATCATACGGCCGTCTCAATGGTGTTTTTCGAAAAATATGAACGTGCCAAAATTGCATGTTTTAGCAATTTTTCGGCTCTCAAATGCAAGCTGGCTATAAACTGCCGGTGCCTGCCAGCGAGTATAAAGGTGCCCGCGCCCTCTCGTTGTATTGTGACGTAATCGAGCCTCAGCTCAGATGATCGCAGCATTTTAAACTTGGAAGGACCGTAACTTTTTTATTTATAGAGATAATTTAAAAAAAAATTACAGATATTTATTAGATTTTTACAACTATTTATTACGAGAAAATGAGAAAAATGGAAACTTCCTAATTATCCATTCTCGTTTCGACACCTGTCGTCGGTGAGACTGCGTACGCCCATCCAAACTGTGCAAGTAATAGGTATGGACACACCAGTATTTTTCTTTTAATTAAACATAGAAAATTTGAAAACAAATGAACCGCCTAATTTGACGTTATCACGAGGTAAAAAAAAAATAATTAATCAGTAGTCTGAACGCATAGGAATAAAATCATGTGGATAAAAAACTATCCTTATTTTTACCTGTCAGTAAAATAATATTTACAAGTCTAAACGCAACTAGTGACGAGTATTTGGAATATCGTATTTTTAATTACAATATTCCATTACGTTTTCATTTCTTTGAAGGATCGATAGGATGCGAGTAAGATTGAAGATGAGACAGCACCAAAAAACCCTGAAGAACAACTTTTGATCACTTAAACTTTATTTCACTTGAATCTCGAATTTTCACCACCTTAAACCTTCAACTCCTATTTTAGTCCCTTAAAAGGGTTATGGTTCATACGTTAAAAACGATTCAAGAAACTTAAGCAATTAACTTATGATCCCATAAAAAATAATTTGGTATCCAATCTATATGAACACTACTTCGTTTGTTTGTGACTCTCGACCAAGGAGGTTAATTAATTAATTTAATTATTTTTTAGGTTAGGTTAACCCAAAGCCACTTTGTCGCAGCACTACTCTAAAGTACAATGTCTTTGGGTATTTTCCATTTTTTATTTAAGTTGATTGATATCTCTCTTTGTCCAAAAAAGGGCGCATTTTTCTCACTGTGCGGCACTGCGTAGGTATTCCAATTGTAAGCCAATCTATTAGGTTTTTACTTAATTTAGCACATTATTATATGTCTTTTACAAATCTATTATGTTTTCAATGAAACTAATTCATGTAATAAAATTTTAAAATGAAATAAAATTCAATTTACTTTATTGTATAAATGTCTGCTTCACAATACATTTTAGATGTAAACGGAACTTGGCAGTTTGATATTTAAAATTCTTATTTCTGTTTGTTGAGTAAGATATAACATTATGTAAATGTTTTATTTTGCTAAAAAAATGTTTTATTTGGACAAAAGCTTATTGGTTTATACATATAATTATATATACTCACACCACACATTCTAGAAAGAACAGGAACCTATTTGTTACGTTGTTCTAAGTTATTTGTTAAATGTCTATTAGGGTTTTGTAACATCCTGTAGTGTACTCACTTACATGTATGTGTTATGGATATGAATAACAAAAATACTTGTTAATTAGAATTTATAAATATTTTTGGTCAAAATTAACATCGAGTAAATTAGACTATTTGGCTATACTAATAAGCTATTAAATAAATATATAAATATTACTTGTAAAGATTTGTATTCAAAAAATATATAAATTCTAATTCGCAATTATTTTGTTTTTAATATCCATAGTGATATACACATACATTCAACTGAGTACACTACACATCCGTTTTTAGGTTAAATGTATTACGAAAAATACATTTTAGCTGGCAACACTGAATATTTCATCATTTCGTTGTTTTTCTATTATACACATAAGGTGTTTACCATGTAATGTTATATCTGCATAAAAGCTGTCTCTGGAATGACGATCTTTCGTCCGGGCTCTGATAATGATTGAATAAACATAAAAAAGACACACACACACACGGGTCGAATTTGCTTCTTTTCATTTTCATTTTTGTTTTAAGCTGTTAAAGAGTTTAAACAAGATGAAACGATGCTTTCCTCATTATCCTACAAACTGATCGGATAATATTTCTGGGTAATAAAGGACAAGCTATATATTTTCGCCCACTAATTTCATAAAAATAAAAAGTTGTCCTTAAAATCATTAAACGTTATTTATTTATAGTTGAACATATGAGCTTTGTTTATATACGTTTTACATTTAAAAAACAACAGTAAGTCGTAATAATAGCATTTCAAAGTAAGCATGTTTATTTGTAATTTTTGACGTTTTCCCGAACTTTCAATGTATATTTCAGTTAGATGAATTCGATGAACCAAGAAAATCTATATCTCATGTCATTGTTGAGTATTTAAGCTTTTAAATAATGGTCAATTTATATTGATCAAGCGCTTCAATGTATAAAAAAAATCGTTTTCGCGGGAGTCGTAGTGGTGTCAACGTTGCGTGCGAATTTAAACGTGTTTAGCGCTTAAAACCTAGAGATGGGTCGTTATCTCTGTAACGCTATTTTGTCGCGGTATTTTTAGGTAACGTACCGTCGCGCTACTAAATGCTATAATAACCGGTTACTCGGAGCGAACGGTTAGTGCCTGACTGCGCCTGCACATAACGCTGCCTGTCAACGTTACCAACTGGAAAGATGCAATGTCGTACCAGAGTAACGAGCTTAATGTTAAGCTCTTTACTGTGGCCCAACTAAACTAAGATAGGTTTATATATAGTGTTGCGAAGCGTTGTATAGTTATTCGACTTTTACATCTTTTGACCTGGCTGTGTATAATTTTCTATCCCTAATAAAAGTCTGTAAAATTTGGTAGGTATGTTTTGAGTTTGTCAGAAAAATTAGATGTTTGTTAAATTTTTATTTAAAATATATAAGAAGTTACTGCACAAATTTTAGGGCCACAGAAATGTGGTATCACTTTTCGAATTTCAAATCGTCGATATACCGGTTGCATATCTAGTGTTTACCATAGATAAAATACCAGTGTTTACTTTTACTGTTTAGTAAGAAAATGTAAAAACCTAATAAACCTATATAACTATAAATTAACAAGCGCTCCCTGTGCATATTTGCGAAGCGCGAATAAGAAACTGCATAGGATAGATTACGTTACATTACGTATCCTACCCTCCGTTTCTGAGTTTGGAAAATACCACACGTTACACGACAAACGCGATCACTTCTACTCAGTAGGCGTGATTGATAGAGCGAGCCGGATCATATGATCATATGATATATTTTATTTCTGTCGCGTCGTTCCAAAGTAGCGGTATTTTGTCGCGGTATTTCTCTGGAGCGATCGCGATTGTAACTCTACATAAGTGGAGCCGCTTTTCCCATCTCTATTAAAACCACATATTGTCATGTGTATTGAATAAAAATATTTTTATCCACGACTACCGTATAATCATTTCATGCTGCATTTAACAATTGACAAATAATGAGAGTCATTATTCCAACCTAACGTATCATGAACATAATTTCATTCTAACGCATCTTTGACCAACCAGGAACTAGTTGTTTTCATTCTAACGCACCTTTGATCAAGCAATTTTCATAAGGAAACGGCGAATCCATTTTTTCCATGTCTTCGTGCATATTTTCGTGTTTGACGTTTAGCACGTCCACGTTTTACTGCAAACGAACTTTATTTTTTCACTTTTAAACGATTATAATAGTTAAAACATACGATAGTCGTGGAAAAATTATAGTATTTAGCTCGCGTATGATGGCTATTAAACGTTCGGATGATTTACGACACGCCTTCGGCTCGTGACGGAAACATCACCCTCGTAAGTAATAGCGATCATTATACGCTCACTGAATAATCTACTATTCCAAAGAACTATTTTTTATTACTCGTCAAGACATATACTATTCGGAAAATATAATGACCTATATGACATGGCCGATGGGCGAAAAAAGACTCTTATCTACCCTTGCCCTTTCATTCCCACAGAGTATTCTTCTTCCACTGTGTATCTTGCGTGAAGGTAGAAAAGCATGGCCAGCATTACTTGAGACCCATTTTGAAAAAAAGTATAAAAAGACCTAGACATTTTATGTTATCACTAAAACTTTCCATGAATATGTGTTTCTTATATTTTGTTTCGAGATTTTGACACCTTCCTAAGTTTACCACATTTGCCTACGAATTAGAAATAGTCCAATGAAGATATCATTTTTCAAAAAAATTTCTCCCGGCAAGCTGATTTTTTCAGAGTCGATGGAGGGGTGTCTCCCGAGTATCCGACCAAAAAGTCGCAGTCCGCACCCCCTTGGGGGGTTGTAATAGGGGTGGTTTCTTATTTATTTTTTTTTGAAATTTTCTTTTTCCAGTTTGTACATAATATTCTCTACAACTTTGCTTAATAAAATTTTTTTGTAACTTTTATTTTTGAAGGTCCAGCGCCCTTTAGATATGGGAAAACATTCACCATATATTTATTTATTATGGTGGCTGAATAGCTGGTTTTTGCAGGGTTGATTGAGAACTGTCTGTCTCCATAGTCTCCAAAAAAAAAAAAATGGTTGGAGACTCAGGAGACAGTTCTCAAATAACCCTGCAAAAACCAGCTATTCAGCCTTTTGTTTGTATATTTCCTGAACCATAATAAATAAATATGGTGAATATTTTCCCATATAATGGGCGCTGGACCGTCAAAAATGAAAGTTACAAAAAAATTGTATTAGGCAAAGTTGTAGAGAATATTATTATGTACAAACTGGAAAAAGAAAATTTCAAAAAAAAAAAAAATAAGAAACCACCCCTATTGCAACCCCCTCCCCCCAAGGGGTTCGGACTGTGACTTTTTGGTCGGATGCTCGGGAGACATCCTCCATCGACCCTGAAAAAATCAGCTTGCCGGGAATTATTTGTGTGTCTACTTTTACTGTATTAAAAAGGTACTTGCAGAATTAGTCAATTATGACCTCAAGGTATTGTACAGTTAATTACGAGCGTAATTTTCCCCGTTATTTATTAACCTGGGTTAAGCACCTAATTGCACATTTTAAAATTCATAAAAAAGGAAATCCCATATTTAACACAATGCAATATAAAATGAATAATATGAACTTGCAGTCTGGAATGTTTAATGAGTTCCAAGTCTACCATCAGCAGCGGTAATTTAAAAATTTAATCAAGCGGATTATTCGAACTAATTTCTATAACCACATAAATCGGTAATAATGATGATTTCAGAGAAAATCTTGTTCAGCGCATGGAA
The DNA here is from genome assembly GCA_936432065.2 of Rutpela maculata. Lineage (NCBI taxonomy): Eukaryota > Metazoa > Arthropoda > Insecta > Coleoptera > Cerambycidae > Rutpela > Rutpela maculata. Next base: position 104,690,680 of record OW386291.2, read on the forward strand.
GATTAGCATAAGAATTATAAATGTCTTATGGTCATGGATTACATCCTTAATTAGACATTTTTGCAATTAGGTTCTGCGGATAGATTAAACGGATAACTTGATGTCTTAATTAATTTCAGTCTAGAACGTTACGCTAGGTCAAGAACAGTTCGGAATAAAAAAAAATCGGTCAAACAGGCGATTCTCTAAGCGGTCTGTTTTCTTCGGACGAGCTTAACCTAGGTTTAAAAGTGCGGAAATGCTCTGAACTAATTTCTATAACCGCATACATCTTAATAAGGAAATAACAGACACATTTTAAACCAACGTAACTAGGATCATACGCCATAGCCAGTCTTCCAGGCAGGCTAAGGGTTTGCCAACGCTTAGGACGAGGTTTAAGAGTACGCAAATGCTCTAGAAGAGTTTGCCTGTGATAAGGAATCTTATCGTTCGGTCCACAAACTGGCCATTCCCAATCATCGTCGTGTTGCGAGTTTCATGCTCGGAAAGAGAAAGAGAAGAGTCAAATGCTGTAGCGCTTTCTCTCTTTTTACTCGTCATAGGTAAGTAACTCCTCGCGCGTTACTGATCGAAGGGTGCAAGAATAATTCAAAGTATGCTACGCGAGTGTAAGCTAAGATAATACCATGTTGCTCTTGTTCATTTGCCCACGATAGATAGAGAACGAGCTTTCACGCGTCAGTGTCTTTCTGCTAGTCTACGATCCGTGCCTGAGCCTAGTAGCCTAGATGCCTTACATTTGACATGCACTGTACAATGTATGTTACAATTAGTAGCACATCTTTAGCCCTTCAGATGACACTCTCTGCTTAAATAAACAGTCAACTTAATTTTCAAACCTCTTATATTAGAGGTTACTAATTCGGGAAATCAAAACGATGTACTGGAAATAGGCAAATACTGATATCGCCGATAAATTCTTTTGTTGTATTGTCTGCATATCATGAAGCCCCGTGGTGAGGATACTGTACTGCCTAGTGCCATTTTGTGAATTCCAAAAGTACTTGGAAATTTATTTTAAATATTATTTTTGTTTATTAGAAAAAAAAACATATAAGTATTAAAAACATTTTTTATGTATTTCATTAATTTATTCGTGAAATATTGTCTGCATACACCACTCGTACTTTTAAACTTTATGTATAAATTTTGTTCGAGCTACGTTGCCAAAAGTATCACAGTTCGCATAAATTGGACAGTTTATTATCAAAGATTAATTCCCTTGCGCAAAACCGTTCGGATTTTATTCGATAAATATATCAAATTTTACCGACAAAATTATGAGCACTAGTGATGGCACATAGTACATACGGAAGTTATTTCGCAGTAGGTGGGGCTCGAAATCACATTGTTAAGTGCATCTAGAATGCAAACTAGACATGCTAACCACTGAATTACCGCTCCCCTTAGGGTAGATATATACTAGAAAGAAAATTGGGGACATATGTATTGTTTTGCTAAGTTGTGTCATACCTTCTACCAATAAACAAATTTTATATTTTGTAAAAAAATATAAGTCCTTCACTTTCATTTGAACAACAAATTCAGTTCAACAAAATACTTACAACAGCTTAGCCAGGCATAGGAAGTAAACTTACCTGAAACAAAAAAAAATAGTTAATTTTCAACATATTCACAAAAGTAGATTGATGTTTGATTTATTGTAATATATGCAGACAAGCATATTGTGATGCGTTGCAACCCCTTCAATTAATTCAGATGTATTTGCACCTACTCGAGAAAGAACCTACCAGCAGTAGTTCTAGAGTGATGACATCTGGAATTATCTAGAGAATGGTGGCGTCATCACAGAAAAATCGAGATCTGTCATTTTTAGGTATAAAAGACCGCATTCTCGGCGGGTAGTTCAGAAAGTATAGAAGTAGTTTTGAAGTTTGATTGACAAGTGAGGTTAAGAGTTCAAAGTGAAAACAAAGTGATAAACATTGTATTTTTAGTCAGTAAAGTTCATTTAAGTTAATAATAGTATTGTGAAGTATCCAGTAAATTATTTAATAAAGTGTTTTTTTAGTGGACAATCTCTTGTTATAATTTTTGGAACCCACGAAATTTGCGAGGGTGGTTTCCTAGGGGTGGAAACACGTTACAAATTGGTGTCAGAAGCGGAATTTTATGACAAGAGGAGCTCTGAAGTTGTGTTGGAGTGTTCGAGAAGTATTCTCGAGGGTTAGTGCTAACACAGAGGACTAATTTACTGGAGATGGATTAGTGGAGATTATTAAATTCTCTGAACTGGATAGTGACAAGACTCTGGATAAGACTTTTTCGTGCTGTTTCGAGATTTTTCTGGAAAGTTCCATTACCGATATTGACGTGACAGTTAAATTTATTTCATTTGAACATAATCTTATGCCCATTACAACAAGAAGCATGGCTACGGAGAAACAAATGAAGGACCTACTTGCGGAATTTACGAGGATGATGACAGAGCAGCGTCAGGAGGAGGAAAAACGGCGTCAAGAAGAAAAGGAAGAGCAAGAAAGAAGACGTCAAAAAGAAAAAGAGGATGAAGAAAGAAAACGTCAAGAGGAAAGGGACGAATTTAAGAAAATAATGGAAGAACAGTAAATAAGACGTCAGGAAGAAAAAGAAGAACAAAAAACAAGACGCCAGTAAGAAAAAGAAGAACGAGAAAGAAGACGTCAGGAAGACAAAGAAGAACAGGAGAAAAGGCGTCAAAAGGAAGAAAGACGACGTCAAGAGGAGAAGGAAGAATAAGAAAAACGACGTCAAGAAGAAAAAGAAGAGCAAGAAAGAAGACGCCAAGAAGAGAGACGAATTAAAGAAAATGATGGAAAATCTGGAAATAAGACGCCAAGAAGAAAAAGAAGAACAAGAAAAACGCCAGGAAGAATTAAGGAAAATTCTGAGCGATCAAATAAAAACACAACAGGACGCAATCATTTCTGCCAATGAAGAACTAAAAAGTGAAATCAAGGAGGAAATAAGCGAAGTTAAAGGGGAGGTAAATGAAGTAAAAGAAAAAGTAAACAAGTTCGAAGAAATCAAAAGAGAAATAGACCGGCTTAAACGACAGTTGAGAGATAGAGGAAGCCAGCAGGTGGTATCATCAGGTCAGCGACTAAAACCTCCTTCTTTTGATGGCCAAAGTTCCTGGACGACGTACAAGAGGCAGTTTGAGACAGCAGCGTGTGCGAACAACTGGGATAACGAGGAAAAGGCCATGGCATTAGTTCTAGCGTTAAGGGGTCAGGCCTCAGAGTTGCTTCAGACTATCCCAGTGGATAAACAAAGGGACTTCAAAGTCTTCGAAGCTGCATTGGACTTGAGATATGGCGACCAACATCTCACTCAAGTATACCAGGCCCAGCTAAAATCACGGACACAAAAGGCTGGAGAATGTTTACAAGAATTCGAGGCTGCCATAGAGAGACTGGCACACCTGGCGTATCCGAGTGCACCTAGAGAATTTCAGGAACAATTAGCCGTAGGGGCCTTTTTAGATGGCATAAGGGATGAAGAGGTCAGGCGAGTTTTGAGGCTGACGAGACACCAAAGTAGCAGTGAAGCCTTGGTGCACTTGAAGTAGAAGCTGCATATAGAGATACTCCAAGGTCGAGAGTGCGAGCTGTGACTCTCGAAGAATCACAACCAGAAACGAATCAGAACCCTATGCTGATCGAGATGAAGAAAATGTTTACCAGATTATTCGATAAACTGGATGACCTCGGAAAGCAGGAAAAACAGCAAAACAAAGGAAAGCCGAATGGTGGTATTAAATGTTACAACTGCGGCAATGTAGGACATATGAAACGAGACTGTCAACTGCAGAACTCGGAGAATCGAATAAATGCTGCGAATCTTGAAGAGAAGCAGGAAAACTACGCCAGGGGGGTTGTTGTGGCTAGGGAATGCAGTGACCCCAGAGAAATGAAGTGATCGTCCGGACGGCTACGGGGGACAGGGCTACGGTTCATGGAGAAGTAGACCTGGGTTTGCAGATTGGGCATTTAAGGTTCGACCACAGGGTCATCGTGGTTGACATCACGGATGACTTCATTTTGGGACTGGACATCATGGAACAGTATGGATTTATTGTTGATGTAGGAAAGCGAACGATTTATTCTGTCAAAAGTGAACGACCAATGCCAGAAAACAAGAAGGCTATTGACAACGCAGGCAGTCAAGACTCCTGCATTATCCACAAAACCAGACAAGGAAGATTGCAACCGCTACCCTCGGGGGAGAAAATTGCCGAACATGGTTGAAGTCAACACTGTCAAGGTCGATCTTCCAGACAGTTGGTCAAAGAAAACTCTGAGGCAAGAGAAATTGCGCGATGTAGAAATCGGACCCATGTTGAGAGCAAAAGAAGGGGGAACACGTCCAGTATGGGAGGATGTTTCCAACAAAGAAGTGGGGCTGAAGGCTTTATGGTCACAATGGGATTCACTTATGGTCGTAGATGGGCTTTTGAGGAGAGCATGGGAAAGCCCAGATGGGAAGCAGGTTACCATGCGTCTAGTGATTCCCAGGTGTCGTGTACCAGAAGTACTCCAGGAAGCGCATAATGAAACGTCCAGCAGACACTTCGGCATAAACAAGACATTGCGTAGAGCACGGGAACAGTTCTATAGGGTTAATAGTCGCCAGGATGTGGAGGCCTGGTGTCGCAAGTGTAAGAAATGTGCTGCCCGTGGGGAACCATTTTCCATGAGCAACTACAGAAATGGAAGTCGAGAACAGCCGAAGAATGACCAAGAGCAGATGAACAAAACTAGTAACCGATTGAAGGCTCGTTATGATCAGAATGCCAGTACAGGGGGATTCAAGGTGGGGGATATGGTTTGGCTGTACAACCCACAGCGGAAGAAATGGAGATCCCCGAAACTTCAACCTCCTTGGGATGGACCGTATAGTGTTATTGCCCGAATTAACGATGTCGTTTATCGGATTCAACGAAGCAAAAAGTCCAAGATGAAGATCGTACATTTGGATAGACTGGCAAAATACACCGATGATTCCAAATTGCCTGACCGGGACGTTCAGGCTTAAGGAGGGGGCAGTGTGATGTGTTGCAACCCCTTCAATCAATTCAGATGTATTTGCACCTACTCGAGAAAGAACCTACCAGTAGTAGTTCTAGAGTGATGGCATCTGGAATTATCTAGAGAATGGTGGCGTCATCACAGAAAAATCGAGATCTGCCATCTGACATTGTATTTTTAGTCACTAAAGTTCATTTAAGTTAATAATAGTATTGTGAAGTATCCAGTAAATTATTTAATAGTGTGTTAGTGGACAATCTCTTGTTATAATTTTTGGAACCCACGAAATTTGCGAGGGTGGTTTCCTAGGGGTGGAAACACGTTACAATATCAATGACGTTCTGTATTATGATAGAAAATGAAAACTGGGACCAATGATTGGCTACTTTTTCACTAACCATTTTATATCAATTTATCGCAACGGAATTTGCCTACACATCATATTATTGTATGTCACTGTAGCCTGTGTCTTTTACTATATTTTTTGTCTATTTTAAAAAGTGAGTCTTTAGACGTATTATTATTTATAATTTCACATGCATTGAACAAATTTTAAGAAAACCCGATATGGCCAATCCACCAATATGGCGGAATTATATGAATACCACTCCAGCAGAACCGTATTCTACTATCAAATTTATTTATTTCGTTTCACCTCGATCGGATAACTTCTAAAGAAATCCAATATTTTAAGATTTTTAATCTATCTAAGTGCATTTTTATTCAATAAGAAAATTTAAATTTTAAATATACTTTTACCCTACATTTTAAGTAAGTTTATTATTGTTCTCAAATTTCATCAATCGTAACAAGGTCAATTAATAATGCAACTGTTTATAAATAGTTGCAAACACTGCAATCTTTACTGGCGCAATCTGGACATTCTTAATATGTGTATTTGTTTTTAACTTTAATTATTGTTGTTACACCTGTAGAGATAATATAAATACAATGTTATTTTTCTTAAGAAATCAGTCTCAATTAACCTATGAAGTGTTGCCGTGGTTGTCGAATTTGATTTGACGTTTCGCTGATGATCATGCAGTCAACTTCTTCAGAAGGATTTCAAAGGTTGAAGTTGTATTCTGCTCCTTATATTAACCTAAAACAAATAACCTGTTGATTCTCACTAATACTCCTTTCCAATTTATTAATTTTTTTTTGATTATTGGTTTTTGAGTAATACGTCATTGAAAATTAAAAGAAAGTTAGTAACTTTGGAAAATAGGGATTTTTAAATCACAATATCTCCAAAAAGGGTGAGAGCTACAAGGGTGGGACAAACGTCAATTTATGGTGTTTAAACAATATTTTCCTATTTGAGGTTAAAAAATGTTGCAACCTCAAATTTAAAGGTCGAGGTCAAGGTCACAAATGTAAAAGTAATTATTCTCAAAAAGCATATTTTTGAAAATTATTAAAAAAATTGAATTTGTCCCTAATGGTCATATCTACCATTGCATACAATTTCAAAGTGGGGCAACAGCGGAAAAAATGTACAAAAAATATTATTTTAGGACAATGTGTACTTTCAAGACACTAATCGCAAAGTATAATATTTCATTTTGCAATTTATGATTTTGAATTTACATATATATCAAAAGAGTCGTTATTATTAGTCTTGGAAATAGGTTTGTGTAACCCCGCCCCCACGTTTTCCTGCCACAACCACTTTTGTCATACATGACAACATGAATCCGGTAATAAGCATAATTAAATACTAAATGGGTAATATACAATGAAAATATAAACATTTATTGGTGGTACCCAATACAAAAATTTTTTGTTTAATAATTGTTATTTTTTTATACAATTTTGAAGCCGTATCAGATAATGCTATTTCAGCTTAACTAAGCTTGTAGACCCTTCCGTTTCAGTGACAGGATCCACTTTAAGTAGTATTGTTTTTGGGTTGACATTTAAAACGTCGGGTTTATTTGGATACAGAAATTATTGGGAAGAACCACTTGGATGTAAAAAACCGCTGCCCAAGGAATCACTACTTCCACATCCAGATTTTCTATCCAAGTCTCTCACAACGAACAAATTTTGTATGTGGAAAAAACTGTTTATGAAACTTTAATAATATAATATTTGAAATCGTCTACCCCAAAAACCCATAAAACGATATCCCACACCGGTAGCGGGGTAGGGGTGGTGATAGGGGAGGGGGTAGTGGGGGTGGATGAAGTAAAAAATATTTTGAGGTTTTTGGTACTTGTACACACACTGAATCACAATTTTTTTTTCATCCCCTTAAATAATTCAGTAGGGTTGGTAATGGGGTGGCTAATGCCAAAAAATTTTTTGAGACCTTAGTTTCTCTTGTATATACAAAATACCAATTTTATGGACTTTTACCTGCTTGATTCACCTATTTACCCCCCATTTACCCTAATTTACCCCCCAACCCTTCGACGGAACAAGATGAAAATATAATCTAGTTCCAGATCTCGTTAAAGTACAAACTTATGTGTACCAAATTTCAAGTCAATATCTTAAACGGTTGCAGAGTAATCGTGCGCACAAAAAAAGTTACAGACAGACAGAATTTTTTTTTCGATCAAACTTAAAATCTCGACGTTTCATGACATTCTAAGCCTAATTGAACAATAAAAATGTTCAAAAATGTTTTTGTCGTTACTATACTTCCACTGGATGTGGAAGTAAAACTGATTGTCACCTCCTTTGTTTCGTCATTTTTACTTAGTACACATCCTAGCCACCAGAAATCATAATACATGGCAGTGACAAAGCCAGAAATTTCCTCAAATTCAATACTAGGTTAGCCATCTTCAAGGTTAAATTCAGTACTCTTACTGCTATTTGAATAAGTTTTCCTCTCAAAACCATATCTTTCCACTTACATTTCTTAAAAATTTTAATGCCGTAGACTTGTAGTCAACAATATTAAATGGGCTACAACACAAAACTGATGAACTATACATTGTTCTATTGATAATATTAAGTAATATAAATTAATTTGATTTAAAATGTTCAAAACCTGATAAATATACATCTAAATATGCACTATTCGCGGCAAACGACGCCGACGGGTCGCGTGCCAGTCTGAGCGGCGTGGTTAGGCGATATGCGATACTTACTTATTTGTGGTCGCCCCACTTGGTACAGGAAAGTTCAGTTAATATTACTTAATTTTTTGAGTTGAAAAAAAAACTTTTCTAGATAATACCATTTAAGCATTTATAATCTTGATGGTGACCTTGAGACAAAGAAATTATGTCCATTTTTTAAATAGAAATAAATTTTAGTCCATAAGCCACAAAACGAGTGCTTAAACAAAAAATTTCCTCCTCAGCATCCTGAGATAATAATTATTAAAAATACCCCTGTTATAATTAAGTGTGGTAATTTTTTATTCTTTTGAGTCCTATAGAAAAAAAAACTGTTCTTCAGAAAAATTTGAAATTTTGGATTTTTAATACCTTCGAGGGGTTAAACATGTTTACCAAAATTCGTTAAAATCCGAGAGGTCATTTTTTTTGCTTGGTTGATTTGATATGGAATGACCCTATGGCAGGTTAAGATAAGTGTCCGTGCCTTTGCAACCTTTTTGCGTGTGGCTCCTTCCAGTGATGTATCTTTGCGTAAGATACTACCACAAAAAGTTTTGACCTCAAAAACTTCACATCTGGGGATTTTTTTTTTTCGAAAATCCTAAAAAAAAAAAAATATTTTTTGATCAAGTGAACCAATTTGTTTGTATTTCCTATATATTGTAAATCTACTCATGACAATTTATTAATGATATTTTCAGGACACCTTTTTTCATGAAGAAAAAAAAATTTGATGCTTTTTAATTTTTGAAAAATTTAAATATGTCCTTATACGTTAGAGACACCCACAATGTTTTAATTAATTACACACCATACAATAAGCTAAATTATATATTTTTCACAAAACTCTATCAGAGGTGTAACTTAGTTAAATTAAATACATAAGTTAGTGGGTCGCCAAAAGGGAGATTTACGTAGGCCCTTTCAAAAATATTCTAAAAAAATCTTTCATAATAAACAATTTTTAATATGTATATATCAATATAAACGTATTGCATTTGTTAATTTTGTTAAATTAAAAAAAAAAGATTAT